>CM060938.1:242126899-247126899 GCA_030765085.1 Allium cepa | reverse complement strand
CAACAGATAAGTAAACACAATATAAAACATTTTTATATTCACTAACAAATAAGCGCTCATATATATAATACACTTAACTCAATCTAGGGTGCTACTGTCCCTATCTATAATGAGTACACATCAAAGCTTAGGAATATACAAAATCTAAGCTCTGATACCACGTGTGACGACCTGCAAATCCGTACCCTTTGGATCGACAATAAACCATGCATGTCCGACCCAAAAAGCATAGACTGACGGAAAGTCAAAAGAAAGAAAAGAAGAGAGAAGAAGAGAAGAGAAGAAAGAGAGAAGATAGAACCAAACAGAACAATACAGAACCTCACATCGCAGAAGAAAACATATAATATCATATCAATGATATATATATATATATATATATATATATATATATAAATCAGAGTTCAATAATCAATCAGAGTTATTAGCTTGAACAGTTATAATAACCTGTCCTTACAAATGCCGATACTAACAACAACTAAGCAAAGCAATGCACCGGATAATGAAGCAAATATGGATGCACGAAAATGAAGATCTCCAGCTCTCCTGCTGAAGCTCCAAAGGCACCAAAACTGAACCTGTAAGTATACTCGGTCTGACCCGGGCATTGAAAGGGAAGAACGCCCGGATCAGTCTAGTAAACCAGCATGAGAAACACACTCAACTGAATTTACTAAATTACCAAAAGTTTTCTTTTATCAAAACAAAAGTATCTCGTAAGACAAGTCCACATATAAACACGGACATGTTTTTACCTTACGATAACTAAAACATATCATATCAGATCCTCTTATATATATTAGTGTCTACTATATACAAATAATATTAATCATAGACGAAATTATTATATTGATTAAATTCCAGCATATAGCCCAATTGGGCAATACATTCAAAATGGAAAAAACGTAATGGAGTTTGGATTTCCATACAAATGACCAGTGAAGGGACTACCTTCCGACAGTACATCTCTAGAAGAATGTATCGAGAAACCATCACAAAGTTTCTCTACCAACACAAGACCGGCCCACCTCTATAACTAGATTGTACTGAATATATCATCCTCCAGTCGTTACCAACCTTTACCGAGTGCCCTCTAGCATACAAACCACAATAATCAGATGCACGATGTCATAGCGTGCAAAGATATATCTAGAAGAGGATGATCATATCCTACTTGGGAATGACCCACTTAGCCTTGCCGCATCTAACCCTATTTTGGTCATTTCCGGTTGATGAGCTAGAGGTAACGATTACCTTTCACAAATCACAATCACAATCACATCACTTTGAATGCCACATGGCCATTTCCGTTGACTACTAATTGCCTTCTACAAAAATACAACCCTTAAGCTCATATGTCTCAAGGAGGGTGTTAAGCTAAGAGAAGTTGCCTTCTCCGCCACCATTGATGTACATTTGCAAGAACCAATGTATGTAATCTATAGAAATGCAATGTCAGACAAACATACATACAAGTTGTCCAGGAACAGGAAAAACCGAAGGTACTTTCCTACCACATCCTGTCGGGAAATCCCTAGGATTAGCAGCGAATAGTCCTCGTATTGGATATTTCGTAATGGAGAGAGCACTGCTACTGGATGTATATTGGGATTTTAACCCCAAACGATCAACAAGAAGTCCCCCACTATAAAAATTCGGAATATCAATATCATCACAAAGCAACCTGCACAATCGTAGCATATACGTTGGTCCGAAGTGGTTTTCAGATAAATCTGATCCCGGTCTCTTCGCACCAACAACGCAAAAGCATTTCTCAACCTCATACAACAACTAAGTCTCATAGACTTATCACGTCTCCAACTTTCAACTTGCTATCCTTCGGGCCAAGAAGGAAGCTCGATAGATTGGAGTAATAGTCCGCACTATACGAATCAACATCCTCAACACAAACGATAATCAAACCTACACAGAAGTCTATGTACTAAGTGTACGACTAAATAGTTCCCACATCAAGTCGAGGAACTAAAATTTTGGCCAAGACTGATAGTCGGTTATTTAACTATCAAAGTAAACAAACAAATATTCAGCACCATAACAATCACTAGGCCCTTTTAATTAATCTTTTATTAATTAAATCATTGCCAAATATTCACTTCCACTTTATCTTTAAAAGATATAATCACAAAACATTTCACTTCATGTTGGAAAACATTTCCAAATACTTATTTAATAATAAGTAATTCACAAATCAATTTATTTTCAACACTTATAAAATATTACATATCTTAAATCACGATTAAGTATATATTTTACTCTTTATGGAAAACATACTTCTTAAAAACATTTATTTGGGTCAAAACGAATGTGCGTAAAACATCGTTACGAGAACCCAAAATCAATAGTATAGGGATTCGAGAATAAGATAGATATATAAATCCCAAATACTATACATAACATTTCCTTTCGGATATCATTTACTATAACAATAGTGTTATAGTCCATCATTTTCTTACTTCTCGAAAACGTCTATTTCAATAATGAATGTTGAAATCTATGGTTTTGATACATAACACATTTTTAAACATCTTCAAATCATTTTAATTCCATTTAAAATATCACTTCCCAAAACATTTCTTTAATATATTATTCACTGTCCAAAATCGTGAATATAAATCTTTACCAAATTCAATACTTCTACACATTTTATTAAAAGAATTATCCACTGTCCAAAATCACGGATATGGTTCTTTTACCAAATCTTTGCTTCTATATATTCATTCAAGGATTATCCACTGTCTAAAATCGTGGATATATCTCCTTTAATAAACTTCTATATTTAACTTATCAAATTCAATTGATTTTGGATTTATAAAACAATGTTTATAATTTCCATTTCTATTTTATAAAAACTTCAATATATGTAAAATTCCTTTATAAATCAATTACTTTTAATAACTTAATTACATGCCAAAATCCAATTTATAAGTTAATTACTTATAAATCATTTATTTTACAAATTCATTTATTTTATAACTTCACAATTATAAATCTTATTCACTTATAAATTCCATTTATGACATCATTTTAACAATTATAAAAACTCCTTTATAATTCAATTATTCTGATTTATAAAAATTCAATTTTATAAATCTTCTTTATAAACCATTTATATTAGTCAAAAATCTAAATTTAAACCATTTCACAAAATCATTAACTCCATATTTCACAAAAATCACATTTCAATTATATTTCCCAAAACATCATAATTTTTATAACATAAAAATTATCACATTTATTTATTCAAAATAAATCCATTTACTTGACCATTTAAAATTAACAAAACGTACAAATTCAAAATCACTTTTAAAATCCTTTTTAATTTGGAAATCATCACTTTAACTTTTTTATTTTCCAAAAATAGGCCCAATGCAGCAACAACACTAAATACAATAATCACGGCATTCAAAGCATCATATATCATATGATAACAGAATATATCACAATATCTATAAATAAATCAATACTGGTGAGTAATCCAGTTGGATCCGTCCAACTTGTCACTTGCAACAAATATACATATTAGAAAATATGTGTACAATGTTCGCTTCAAGGAAGACGCGCGTACAAAGGGTCATCCGCTCATACACGGGAACGTATAGGGTCATCTGCTCCACTAGGCATGTATATATATCCAAATACCAATCAATATATCATATATCATCCAAACAATCATCAACCATCATAAATAATATTTATTCTCACTTATATAAAAATATCAGTGAGTCAGAAAGAGTGAGTTGTACTCACATTGCTTGTAGTCGTCGCGATAGCGATTTATTCCGATTAATATTAAACGAGCGTTTAATTTCAACCAAAATTTTCACTAGCTTAAATAAATCCCAATCTAGCTCCATAGTGTAGTGCTCGTCCATACGAATCCAACGCAACTCGTTTCGTGCGAAACAGACCTCGTATGAAGAAGTTATGGCATTTTTAATATCACACAAGTCATTACATAAATTAATTTCAATTTCAATTTTATTTTTAAACCCTTAAACCTCATCTGGCCGTTTGTTTTATCAGAGCAAATCATGGCCGTGAACTTCATCTGCTCCAACACTGGGTTTGAGCACTTGAAAACCCACCAAGCCACCACTTTTCTTGAATTAACGCGAACCCTACGGGCACGTAGAAGTTGATCGACGACTAGGGTTTCGAAGCCCAAGGCTGACTCTACTCACCGCCACAAAAACCACGAACCTCGATAGCTCCTCCTTTTCGAAAAATGTGAACGAACGTGCGATGTTTGCACTTGATTTGCTGTTGATCCATAGCGTAATACTCGATCATGACCGTTGGATTGAACGATCTTGCTACCCTCTACAACTTTGCAGTTGAATACTTTTCGAATTGATTGACAGATTTGAAGAATTCCAAGGGAAAAGGAAACTAATTTCTGGCCGTGGAAGGTAAGATGCCGGCTAGGGTTTGTAACCCTAGGGTTAATGCAAAAAAGAAAAAGTGAGGTCCTTTTATAGAAAATTCAAAAACACTATTCATCCGAAAATTTTCCGAACTCGAAACGAAGCGTGCCGCCTGGCATTTATAATATTTTACCCCTATTCCGAACACAATGGAATATATATTGAAAGCCAATTCGATCATATTTGAAAGTTAGGTTTTCAAATTGAATTATTTAAATTTAAAATTCACTTAAACCGATTTCTACGCGTTTTAGCTTGCCCCGGACAAACCGTAAATCCAATCGACACGAAATTTGAAATCTTATAATAAAATAACATTACGGATCCAATGAAACCGGTGTTGTCGAAATCCGAGACTGTTTGAAAAATGGCTATTTTTACTTGTTAATTAAATATTAAATATTCAATTTTTACAAATTAACTTTTAATTCGATTTTAAAGTTCTGTAACATCATTCTAATTCAACTAGGATTTAAAACAACTTTATAAATCATTTTTATTCATTTTAAATCCAATTTTCAATTATTTCTGCAATTTTAAATATTAAATTAACAATTTAATTATCTAATTAAATCTAGATATTCGAAATAAAATTTATCCAGATTATAAAATTAACTTTTAAATATTTAAAATTAATTAAATATATGAATTTCAAATGACAGAAATTCTGGGTCGTTACACCCTTCCTTGTCGCATTTATAGCAGATAACCTCAGACTTAGCTTTCTTGGCCGATCCACCCTTTTGAGCACCTTTCTTGGAAAAGAACTTTCTCTTCTGGCCCTGCCTAGGCTGGAATCCTTTTGCCTTGCTCTTCTCCAAAGACTCAAGAACTTCCTCCTGCCTCAAAGCCATTTCTACAATAGTATTAGTTGGATCTCTAAGGTCGGACAAAGTTACACTAGCCAAATTCAACTTCAATCCTTTGATAAACTTCTCATTTCGCTTCAACACTGTATCCACTGAAGCATACCCATATTGGGCTAACTCTTCAAACTTCCTAGCATATTCGGCAACGGACATCTCTCCCTACACCAGCTCAACAAACTTCCTAATCAAAGCTGAACGTGCCATTACAGACATATACCTCTCCTGGAACTCCTCTTTAAATCCTCCTAGGTTACCATCTCTTTATCAACTATCGCTGTTACATCGTTCCACCAGAACTATGCAGCTCCCTGAAGCTGCCTAGATGCCAATCTCCTCTTCTGCTCATTATTGAGCCCTAGATCTGCAAAAATGCTTTCATAGTGCAACAACCAGTTCTCAACTTCAATGACATCCTCTATTCCCACAAACGGCTTTCCTCCTAGCTTCACATAATCACCACTCATCTTAGCGAAATGATTAACTACCGGAACATTCAGAACCCTTGCTCCTGTAGAATTTCCTTCTAACACTTCGGCTACAAATCCTGCCCGCATTATATTCTTGAAGAAGATACATGGCTTCCATTCCACCCAGTGGGACTTCTGCACCAACATTCTCTATCCAACCTTGGCTTCTCCCAACATTAGGTCTGACATTCCTTTCGGTGCTTCCCCCTCTCCGGCTAACTCTGCTTCTTCCACCATCTATATCTGTGTTCAAATCTCATAAGATACAGAAAGATATCCTAATCAAAGATAGATGAATGGAGATAAATCACACACTTATATATAGCAAATACAAGTACGTTACTATAGCATTAACCCAACCCCAAACTAACTCTAATTCCTTTGGATTTTTATTTTTAATTTTTTAGTTAAAATTTTCATGAGCCTATGCTCTGATACCAGGTTGTAACATCCCGTATCAGGAGGCCAAAAGGTAAGCTCCATGAACGCTGCAGTTATCCACAGTATTAAATTCTTGTGACGAAATATGGTAATGCTAGTGTTATCCATAATATCATAAGCATTGGAATATGAACAAAATCATAGATTTCTAAAAATAATAATTTCAGTGATTACATTTCAAATAATATCATATCCAAGTTGTAAAAATCCCCAAACGTAATCCCAGGTTATGATCAAATATAATTTACAAGAATACGCCAAGACCGACATATGATGACGTCCTCTTGGATGATCAAAGCAATATAGACATAACCGTCTAAATACACAAAGTAAACAATTTAAAACAGAATTCCTAATTTTGCTATCCGTCAGCCACCTACTCGTCTTCAAATGCTTTATTTGTCAAAATCTGCTAAAACCTGAAAACCTAAACCCTCAACCTACTCAAGTCAATTTTGAGCACCCAAGAGTTTAAGGAGAAATAAAAACTTCGAGTCATACATAAAGCCTGGTATGAATAATTTCTGTTACATCTCTATTTACTGATATATAGTGAGACCACGTTGCTTAGCGGAACGGGTTTCCCCTCACTAATATCTCTTTTCAAAACATATATTTTGCAAATCCTTCCCCGTAATTGAAATGGTTAATTAACTAATTATAATAATAAATAGAAATATCCATTATGCTAAAAAATGAAATAAATGGACTATATGTCCGAAATCTGAGCTAATTTCCCTTTACTGGAATAAATGTCTTAAATCTGATTATGCCAAAGTAACAATATCCTTTATGCTAAATAATGGACTATCTGTCCATAAAATAGGTAAAAAGATGGACTAACTGTCCTTAAGAAGTAGCAAGGTCCGTTATGCTAACAAATGAACTAACTATTCATAGCTGGGCTAACTGCCCTTATTTGGACTAATTGTCCTCTAGGCCAACTGCCCTCAAAATGGACCGACTTTCCGAATTTAAATTGGCTAATTGCCTGAATTTTCTTTGGGTTAACCACCGTTCAAATTTTACTTGAAAACCTTTTCAAAATGATTTAGTCCATCAAATCATATGTATACAAGGAAAACATATCCTTAGCTTTACTCTAAGCTATTTTTTTCCATGTTATATATATTTTACACAAAATAATGCTGATGATGTTCAATAAGGATTATCTATCCTTCTAAGATAAGTTAAATTCCTTTATAACTTAAAAAACTTAGGCTATCTACCTAGTCATTATATTCGAAACCTTTGTTTGAAACTTTAAACAACTTTTCGAAAATATTGAAGGCAACCCCTTTGAAACCATTAATAAAACCCTTCGAAAGCATTGAATGTAACCCCTTCGAAACCTTTAATAAAACCTTTCTAAATCATTGAAGGTCACTCCTTCAAAGCCAATAAAAAGCTTTCTTTTATAAGCTTTAAAACATGTGACATCCGCCTTTAAAATGGTTCAAACCTTAGCCTTCTGGAAACATTGCAAAACCATATCTTTCGACCTTGTCGGAAGGTTTCACCTTTCAACCTTGTCGGAAGCTTTCTTTCGACCTTGTTGAAAGGTCTGCTTTTGACTTTGTCGAAAGCTCTTACCTTTCAACTTTGTCGAAAGCCTGGGGAACCACCCTTATGAAATCATTGATAAAACCATTCGAAAGCATTGAAACTTAAATCCTTTCGAAGATATTTGGTTCAATTTGAAACAAGTGGAAACCTTTCAAAACCATTCAAAGTTGACTACTTCGAAACCTTTAAAACATTTTGATTTAAAACATTTTGATTATGCCTTCAAGTAGAGCAAAAGGATCAGAAAAACATTAGAGTCGAAAGCAACTGCTTCGAAACCTTTGACAAAACCTTTTGAAGCCATTTGAAAACAATGAAGTGTTAGTGTTAGATCTAACCCTTTGAAAGCAATGGAGAGGCGGCAAATTTTAGAAAACAAAAGATTCCCTTCGAAAGCAACTGATTCGAAAGGTAGGAAGCGATAACTATATTTTCGACCTTGTCGGAAGGTTTACTTTCGACCTTGTCGAATGATGTCCATTAAAACAAGAAAGCAACCCAATTGAAACCTTTCTTTTAAACAATTTGACATTATTGAAAGCTATTTTTCGAAAGCTAGCAGGCATATTTTCTTTAAATTCAAAACATAGCTTCATCCCTTTCGAAAGCTCTTACCTTTCATCCCTAAACCTTTCGACCTCTTCCAATTCAGTACGTACCATTTGTCTGATACCATGTGTATTGGTTATTGATATCGTCGAAAGGTTTGATACCTTTCGACCTTGTTGGAAGGATGGGATAGTGGTGGAACCTTGTTGTTGAAGGAGTTGAAATAGTAAAAAGCCTATTAATTTGTACTTAAAAATTATCCTTTCGTACCAAACCTGCCTTTTTTGTCTAAATCTGATTGGTTGCTAGATTTTTATATTCAAAAATACTACCGACTTTCCTTGTTTGGAAATTTAAACAAATTTGAATAAGCCCCTTTCTCTTTTACAATTATATAAATCATTTAAGTCTCGTACCTTAAATAATTTTATATAACTATTAAATCACTTTGGAAAAATCTAGAAAAATTCTTAAAAATCGTTTAGTATATGGTTCCAAACATATAAAATTTTCAGACCCAAATAACAATTATTTTTCCTGTAAATTTTTTTATAATCCAAATTATCACTTTATTCCTTAGAAAATTCATAATAATTCCACAAAAACTCAGAAAAATCAAAAATTTGAAACCCATCTCTAAAATATCGTTTTAGATCATCATAAAATTCGCAAGGCTAATGGATATCACTTAATAGGCTTTTCATCTTAAAATATGTAATAAAATCTATATGAACATTAATAATTCATCAACATGTATATATAGTCATTTTTTAATTCAAAAACATGGCAAATCTTTGCAAAATTATTTGGATTTAATCTTAAAACCGAAACCATAAAAAACTAGAGATGAAAACATTATTCACTTTTGCTTTAGAGATTAAGAATCTTGAGATTTGAGTGGGTTTGATTTGAATTTGCTTTTCCTTTAGCTTTTCTTTAGTTTCCTCTTTTCTTTTCCTTGTTAATGGTGATCGGCATGATTTTAAATTTTTTGAATTGAAATGAATTTGTACACAATACATGGCCTAAGGAAGGAAATGTATGAATGACCTTTTTCCCATAATAACCCTCCTCTAATTCATTAAAAACCCTTCTTTAATTCATTAGTTAAAAAGGCACGACTACCATAATTAAAATCAAATCTCAATCCCTTAATCAACACATTATTTTATTTAGTTTATCTAACTAAATCTTCTAAATAATGTTATATAAAATCTGGGATGTTACAACAATTTTCGTAGATAGATTCAGACATTGGCAAATATCCTAATTTTTGTCCTTTGTTAAATTTAAATTTAATTCTTTTATTTAAATTTTCCGCTTAAATCAGGGTGTTACACTCTTTGCTTAAAAGGATTTCATCCCCGAAATCTTCATGGATGGAGAAATGTAACTTGTACGTAGGGACATCAATAACTACACCCATCTACTCATCCATCAACCCTGACAATCGTTGTCCTTAATTTAAATTCTAATGCAATGTATGCACATGTAACTACATAATGCATACGAACTAATAATAGTGCAAAAATTAGGCAATCTCTTAGTCCAGTCAACCTCCTGAAATGCATGTACTTATGCCATATATCTAAATGTACGCAACATCCTATGTAAATATACTGGCAATTCTACATGTATATGCAACCATTCAATTCATATGCAACAACCATATGCATATAACTTAATGAAATTAAAAAAGTGATAGTGTGTGTGTATGATAACCCACTAATATATTTGCCAACATGTGAAAAGGACAAACAAATACATCCACTAACATCCATCATCTAAAACATGTCATATTGACATGTTCGCAACCATTCCTATCATCAAATGGTCTGTATCTTTGGGGTATACTAAGCTGAAACCTAACATTTATGTAGTCTATTCATGTTAGACTAAAATATAAACGTACTAGAAAATAGTTGTGTGTTGGTAGCTTGGATCTTCTCCTCAAGGCTCCTATGTACTCTTTGTTGGATCGTCTCCCCACCGCTTAACAGGCTTGACAACCTTGTTGCGCAGTAGCTTTGTACCATGCTTAAGAATGAAAGTGGGAGCATGGTGAACCATTGACTTCCTCTCGACCTCCACCTCCTCTATCTGACTCGGGTCGACTAAGGTTGGAATATCATGTAGACTCTTCCGCAAATATGACATGCCGAAAACATCATGTTCTCCCTTAGCTTCTCAGAAAGCTTAACCCTATAAGATAACTTCCATACTCTACTAGTGATTAGAAAAAGGGCCTACAAACCTCCACATTAACTTTTCTAAACTACCAAATCTCATAACATGTCTAAATGGTGAGACCTTCATAAAAACCATGTTGCTCAATGTGAACTTCAACTCTATGCATCTCCTGTCAACGTAAGACTTTTGGCTATCGTGAGTGGTTTTCATCCTCCTACGGATCAAGTCTACCTTATTTGATATCTCCCTTTCTATATCCAATCTAAGAGTAATCCTATCTGTAGTGTCCTACCAATATGACAGTGATCTACATGGTCTCCCGCACAATGCCTTGAACGATGCCATCCCAGTACTCGCCTAGCAGTTGTTATTACAAGTATACTCCACTAATGGAAAGCGATCCTCCCAAGATCCTCCGAAATCTAAGACAGATATCCGAACTAAGTCCTCCAACACTCGTTTCCCCCTCTCTGTCTGTCCTCCGTCTACGGGTGAAAAACGATACTCAAACTCAACTCTGAGCCTGATGCCTCTTGAAGACTCTTCCAAAACTCGCTGGTAAAAAAACGTTTCTCGTTTGCTCATAATGCTAGAAGGAACTCCATGTAATCTAACAATCTCCTTCTCATAAAGTGTCGCTAAAGACACTGTAGTCCTCGTCCTCCTAACTTGAATGAAATTAACGCGTTTGGTTAGTCGGTGACTATAACCTAAATACTCTTATTCTCCCTTCTACTCCTAGGTAGTCCAACAATTAAATCCATAGAAATACTCTCCCACTTCCAAATTGGAATATCTAACAATTGCAACAATCCTCCCGGCTTCTTCTGGTCCACCTTTATCTTTTGACAAGTCAAACATCACGCTACATACTCTGCTACATACTTCTTCATACCAAGCTAATAAAATACTCTCTTCATGTCATGGTACTTTGTCTCTATTGGGATAAATTGTCATCATACATCGATGAGACTCAGCTAGTATCATGTCAATCAAATCCATAATGAGAGGAACACAAAATCTACCATCTTTCCCTAACCACCCTTTTGAGTCAACAGAATAATGCCTCAAATGACTCGACCATTCTCCTCGACTAATTATCCATAAAATATCCACAGCTCTTTACCTTGCTTGGGACTTGGAGCTGTGCAGTCCATAAGTGTAGGCTACACATTTAAAGTTGGTAACAATCCCAGAGTAATATCTAAGGATAGTCAAAAGTCAAATGTCGAAATAAAATCCAAATGCTTCCACTCCAAGAACATAGGACTCAACATCACATGCTTCCTACTTAAGGCATCAACTACAACATTACCCTTACTTGGAGTATAGGAGATATCGAAGTCATACAATGCCAAAAACTCCATCCACCTTTGCTGCCTTAAGTTCAAATCTTTCTAAAAGAACAAACACTTTAGAGACTGATGATCCAAATATGGCTCAAACCACTCTCCTAAAAGATAGGGTCTCTATTGCTTGAGTGCAAAGGCAATAACCGCTAACTCAAGACCATGGGTAGGGTAGTTTCTCTCGTGGACATTCAACTATCGACTAGCATCGCTCACCACTCTACCTTCCTACATCAACACTGCGCCCAACCCCGTACCACAAGCATCGGTATATACTATGAATGCTTTGGCGCCATCGAGTAGTCTAACAACAAGTACCCAACCTAACAACATTTCTATCACAATCTAAGATTGCCCTATACATCGCTATTCAATCCATGCCCAAAATAAAAATAAAAAACATGGAAAATCCTAAGTTAAAAGCGTCGTAATCAAACTCGGCCCCCAAAAATAAATAATTTCAAACCCCTACATGTCATAGACAAATAAGCCGATCCTCCAACAGTGCGTGATATTACTATAGGGTCCGCAACTATGCTAGTGTATAAGTGTAACTGATCTACAAGTCTACTGAAAACAAAAGAATATGATGGCCCGATGTCAAATAAGGTATGAATTGATAAACCGGATAGAGTTGACACACCTTTAATCATGACCTTCCTCCCTTCAACTATTACTAGAGGTATACTTGAGCTGGGAATGGTGTCCAGTGCGTAAGCTACCACTACCTGGGTAGAGGTCTTCTTTGGTGTTGGACATTCTTCCTTTTATGCTTCAATTGATTGTAGTTGTAACAATTGATCTTTGAGATGTTTGTCTTGCACTCCATAGAAAACTTCCCCTTCTTACCACATCTCCTACATTGCATCTCTTACTTTTTAATCTTCCTTTTGGAGCCTATTCCATCCTTGCATCGATTCTAATATGGTGCCTTTCCTCTAGATTTCTTAGGCTCGGTCTTCACTTCTTCCTTAGAGACAGTATTCAGTAAGACCATCTCCACCAAATCCTCATAAGTCTCACCTATGATAATATGACGAAGAGCCAAATATTGGAGAGGTTGATTCAACCCTTTAGCTAACCTTAAAGCTTTCTTGTAAGGGGTATTTATCAGCTCCATTCCAAACCTAGCCAACTCAATAAATTGATTCACATACTCCTTTATCGACATCTCTCCCTGGTGCAAGTCTATGAACTTCTCCAACTGAAATCCCTCCTCTGCTCTGGAAAGAAAGTTCATCTCAAAACATCTCCTAAACTTTCCTAAGTGATCTCCCCCTCATCGGTCTCCACCACTACTTCATTCTACCAATTCAGAGCCTCAACCTGTAAATGCCAAGTAGCAAGCCGTCTCCTTACCTCATCAGCAATACCCATCAATCGGAATATCTTCTCATAAGTGTAGATCCATGCCCTCGAATCCACATATAACTCGGTCCCTATACATGGCTTCCCTTCTAGACTGTTAAAGTCCTTACACAGCTTGGTGAAATTGGCGGCAGCGGGTGGTTGAGCAGGACCCGCACCTGGCACATGTTGTATGGGTCCTCTTTTAGGGTTAAGCATAACTTACCTCTTGCTTGTTGATACCAGTTGAGCCAAATAAGGGCATTCATACCTGGAATCTCAGCTGCATCACCAGTGCCGATAGGATCGCTCATACTTTCTATTTATGGTTTTAGGAATTTATTAGAAACATTTCTATAGATAGTATTGGCAAGAATAAGGGAAAGAGTTATTCGCATTAGACTTATATAAATATTTTGAAATGCCTTTACTTATACATATACACACACATACACAAATACTTTGGGAACCCGTTTGTGAAAACATTTTTTTTTGAAAAACATATGGAAAATTTATTTTTCGAAAAATATTTTCATGTATGTTCTCTCAATGCACTTCTAATCCTTAAGTAATTCAAACCCAGGCTCTGATACCAACTGTGACAACCCGCACCTCCCGATACACCGATCCAAAGCCTAGGTTGACTTTCAGAATCGCTTCGGTGCTAAGAAGTACGAGCTATCGGGTTTTTAAAATACTATAGAGACTAAGAATATATAGATATGATCTAAGAAATACTACACTTTCAGATCTCATAGCGGAAGGCAACAAAATATAAATACGGAAAATTACCATTTTAGAAATATCTTAAAACAAAATCATAGAAATAGTACGTAGTTAAATTCCGAGTACGCAGAAATACAATGCATAGTCTGATAAATGCTAAGTGCTAAATATGATAATAGTTACATGAAGAGTAATATAAAATGACAAGCAACTCCAATGGTGATCATGCCTCTCTAGTTATGAATCTCAGGCCTATTACTTACTGCCCTATCCCCACATGGTTGGGGAAAAGAAATGAAAGGAGTAAGTCAGACAAAAGTCTGATGAATGAGTATATTATTAAAATATGGTGATCACATGCAATTGACTTTAGTAATTACTCCATATGACCTAGAATGTCCTACGAGTGTCGATGAATTGCTTATTTCATAGGCTTAAAGGGATTGTCATTGCATACCTTCATTACAACTTATGTAGGCTTATACCTAGGGTCGGGCAGCTAATCGAACCTCAAGACAACTAGTGATTAGCTTATAATTACCGAAACTATTCTAACATAGGTTTTTTTTCTACAATTCTCAACCATGGGACTAAATTTCCCACACCGCGACTACACTTGTCATATCAATCATAGGGACTATGTTTCCCACAACTACGACTACATGTATCTTAGTTATGCATCAAGGGGGAGCTTGCAATGCCAGCTCGCTAGGGTGCCTCATTGTTTTGCATCCCTGTCCATTTAACAGGTTTGCATCATTTTATATTTATTATTCATTCTCAGATCTAAACAACAGGATTGTCAATTTAATTTCTAATAATCTAACTAGATAGGGTATATTAATATTGACTACATATAAGTCATCGAACTAAAAATATACCACTGGTCTCAAATCCAAGTTATCCCCTCCAAATTGCACATTGGATCTATTCCTTTTGCTAACTTTCTACTTGATTTAATTTCTTCAATCTATCTGTATTTATTTTAATTTATTTATGAAGAATTTTGTGATTTGTTTAAAAGATTTGAATTTGATAGATTCTTGACGTTCTGCTCTAATTTTTTTGAATTAGGATTTGGGTTAGTGTAGTATCTATAGAGATTCAAGCTAATACTGACCATCCAAAACATGCTATGTAAATCAGATTGCTGTTAAAAATATATGATCAAATCTATGCCATTGGCTAAATCAAACTGTAATATCCCCTATCTAGAGTCCCGAAGCTAAGTGCTACAAATGCTGGAGTCATCCATAATATTAACTTCTAGTGACCAAATACTGTAATTTTAATGGTATCCATAAGATCAGAAGCACATGAATATGAAACAAAATCACAAATTTCAAAAAAACTTTTCTGATTACATTTCACAAAAGATATTTCATATTCCATTATATAATCCTAATCGTTTCCTAGGTTCAGATCAAGTATAATTATTACAAAATATGCCAAAAGCAACACATGAAGATGCCCCCATGGTTGACCATAGTACTAAATAGTCATAACTGACTTAATACAACACATCAGAATTTAAACATAACAAAAAAAACAACTCTTAAATAGTCAACTTCAGCCACCTGCTTGTCTTAGAAAGCTTTATTCATCCACCTACTAAAAACCTGTAAATCCTCAAGCCTCAGCCTACTCAATCAATTTTGAGCACCTACGAGTTTAAGGGGAAAAACAAAAACTTCGAGTCAGACCTAAAGCTTGGTGTGAATAATACCATACATCTCGGTTATTTGGTATTAAAGACCATGCTACTTAAGGGAACAGGTTTCCCTTCACTAATATCCTTTTAAAACATATCTTTTGCAAATCATAATCTTGCAACCAAAACTGGTTAAAACTGTAAGCATTATCTTGTAAACATACATATTAGGTAACAAATGAACTATCTGTCTGAATGCTATAGTTTTGTTCGGCCAACTACTAACCTTTGGCTGACTGGGGCCTACCAGACAATATAAACAAATAATCTAACATTTGTTAGATACTCCTCTTCTAAACGGTCTATCCCTAACTTACTTTCTCCAGGTCAACTGATCCTAATGGTTTTGCGAGCTCACCAATAACCTACCTATGTACAAATATATTCCTTTCTGCATGTAAAATAATTTTATTCTTACTTATGACAAAGACTTACACATTGGAATTTTGGACTAAATTAGCTAGGGGCTAACATCTAATGTATATGGCGTGATCCTATACCAGTCCCATATGGTATACAAATATCTAAGTCATTTACTTTGGGTAATCTTCCCTTAAATTTTCCTTGAAAATCTTTTCTTTTCAAATTGATTTAAACCTTCAAATCATACTTTAAACAAGAAAATAAATTATATGCTTTACTCAAATCACCTTGCCATGTTATATATATACTTTACACAAATCTTTGTTGATGAAAACATATTAAGCCTTTTCAATCCCATTGAAGGTATCCCTATCGCAATAAAGTAAACCTTTTATAACCTAGGCCGAAAGGCCAAAACATTCCTTCCAAAACCATTCATATAAACCTTTCGAAACCATTGAAAAACCTTTCCTTCGAAAGCTATAAAACCTTAGACATCCTATCTCTAAAACACTTAAGCATTTCCTTTTGAAAACGTTGGAAAACCATTCCTTTCAAACCATTCGAAACCATTGGGGAACCACCACTTGAAACCTTCGTTAAAACCTTTTGAAAGCGTTGAAACATCAAACCTTTCAAAACCATTTTGGTTCAAATAAATCATGTGGAAAACCTTTCGAAACCATTTAAAACTATCTTCATTGAAACCTTTGGGTTCTACCTTCAATAGAACAAAAGGGTCATAAAACATTTAAGTGTAAGACACTCTTTCGAAAGCATTTCCTAAGTAAAGAAGTGATGGTGTCTAAACCAACCCTTCGAAACCATTGGAGTAGTGGCTTGGATTTTAAAAGAAAGTATACCTTCCGAAACAATTTGCAATGAAAGGTATAAATCAGCAGCTAAGGGTTTCGACCCCTTTGAAAGCATTTTTTAAAACAAAGGCTCAACCCATTTCGAAATCTTTCCTTTAAAACATTTGATTCAGTTGAAAGCCAATCAAGTCAAAAGCATTCTTTTCGAAAGCAAAGCAGGGACATTTTCATTTCAAAACAAAGTAAAGCTTCAACCCCATCGGAACCCCATATTTTGGCCCATTTCCTCCCGCCTATGTCCAATTCGCTACATACCAAGCTTTAATATAATGCGCATTAGTTTCGATGGTGATGGAGGCAGAACTACTAGGTCGGAACCTAGGTGCCAAAAGTGGCAAAACAGGCTGAAAGCATGTAAAAAATGATTTTAACTTTGAAAAGAAATTCTTTTCATCTATCCTACCTTGTTTGTCAAAATATTATTGGTTGCTAATCTTCTTGTCTAAAAGAACTATCGCAATTTTAGAAATAAACAATTTAAATAATTTACAAAATACCCTTCCTCCTTTTATAAATATATAAAAAATTTAAGTCCCATACCTTAAATAATTTTATATATCTATTAAAACACTTAGGAAAATTCTATAAATTATTAGAAAATCATTTTTAATATGTTTTCTAATAATTTCAACCGAAAACATATATTATTTAACCGTAAATAATTTTTAAACCTAAATAATCAATTTCCTCATTAGAAAATTAATGTTAAATTCACATTAATTCAGAAAATTATCAAAATTTAAACCCATCTCCAAAATATCATTTCTGATCTAAATGTCAAATCGTAAGGCATTTGGATGTCATTTAATAGGATTTTCACATTAAACATATAACAAAATCTATATAAAATATCATAAATCATCAACAAGCATATATACCCATTTTAACAATTAAAACATGGCAAATAACTTTGCAAAATAATTCAGATTCCATCCTAAAACCAAAAAGAAGAAAATATGAGATATAATAATTATTCACTTTAGCTTTGAGATTAAGGAGTTTGAGATTTGAATGGATTTGATTTTGATTAATCTTCCTTTGATTTTCTTTATCTTCCTCCTCTAGCTCTTGCTAATGGTGGCTGGGCTCTATTTCATTTTGATATTGCAAATGAACGTATGAAATAAATTCCTAAGGGTTTAGGGTATTAGAATACCCTTATTCCAACTTTTACCCTTACCTATTTCTTTTACCCATTTTATTTTAGTTTATTTATTCTCTTAGGCACGACTACCCTTTAGTTTATTTACAAATCCCAGTCCTTTAATGATCACATTATTTTAATTAATTAGCTAATTAAATATTCTAAATAATGTTGCCAAAAATTAGGGTCATTACACAAACACTTGTCCTGAAACATCTACCTATCGATTGCTATGATTGGGGCGGTCGACTGGTCCCAATCCATCTATCAACTGTTGGAGCTTTTTAATTTTACAATATTTATTTCCAATTTGTTTTATCTAATTATTTTTGATCTCAAAATTCAAAACGTTTGTAACTTCTTCGTACTAACTCCGATTAGGTTATATATGAAAATTGTCTAGAAAATAACTACAAATGCAACAATGTAAATTTCATAACCAGATACAGACATTTGCAAAAATCCCATTTTTTCCCCTTACTATATATATAGTTCTTTTTTTAAATTTACGTTTAAATTTTCAGGGTGTTACATTTCTTTTCAGAACTTATAGGCTACACTTATAATTAATTAATTAACTATGATTAGTTAATCATTCTTTCTTTCACCAATTAATTCACATAAAATTGAAATTTAATAGAAAAATCACAAAAGTTCACCAAAAATCAAATTTATCAAATTTTAGCTTTTTCCTAAATTTTAGGTCAAATTATTTACTCGAAATCAACACTTTTCTCAACTTAGAAAATTCGTAATAATCCCAAATTAATTCCAAAGACTAAGAAATTAAAACCCATTTTTTCATCATTATCAACATCATATTTTAATTTCGAATTATTTGACTAAGACTAATTCATGTTTTACCCCAGAATACGAATAGATTCACTTTATTAAAATTTCCAAACATAACCAAACAGAGTTTTAATCATTAAAACATTTATCGTCATTATAACATTCATGCGATATTAAATCCAAATCCGCTAGGGTAAGGATAGGTTTTAGGTAAAGTTTTTACTCATGTTGATGAACAAAATCTTGTTTAATCTTTTATGTTACTTAAAGT
Organism: Allium cepa; assembly: GCA_030765085.1. Classification (NCBI taxonomy): domain Eukaryota; kingdom Viridiplantae; phylum Streptophyta; class Magnoliopsida; order Asparagales; family Amaryllidaceae; genus Allium; species Allium cepa. The sequence continues at coordinate 247,107,794 of CM060938.1, read as the reverse complement.
TGAAAGCTTTAGTCCCATCTTCTTCTTCTTTGCAAAATGGTGGCCGATCTTAGATTAGAATTTAAGGAATATTTTTTTTGAAAAATAAAATGAAGTAGAAATGAGGGGAAGTGATAGGAGAGAGTGGGACCTTTTCTTTTGGCTTGGGCCAATATCCCATTCTAGCCTAATCATACCATTACACTTCCCTTAGCACAATCCTTCCAATTTAAAATATAATCGTTTATTTTCATTAACAAGGCCAACTTTAATTGTTGTAATTACCCTTAGTCCATTGAATTAACCTTTGAAATTATCTAGACTTAATTAATTTAGCTTCCTTAGGCAATTCTTGCAATTAAACTATTTTATTCTTCTTTTAATAATTTCTTCTTATTAGTCTAATTTAATTTCCCATATTATGGACCCTCCAAAATATGGGATGTTAAAGTCTTCCTTCCTTACAAAAATTTCATTCCCAAAATTTCAGTAAGGAATATAAGATTTACACTAACACCTTGAACATGCAAAGCCATCATCATGTAAGTACACATAAGTACAAAAGATTACATCAGTACCCTGATAATGTAAACTATAAATCATCAAATAAAATGTACCGCTACAACTAAAAAAACACAACAATATCTTATATAGATATACTAGTACCTTATTAGTTGCTGCAATAGATAAACAAAGCACCCTTCTATATATACATGAATGTCTAAAACAACTCAGGATAGATATTCCTAATCCTATCCTCTATCTCCCATATACAATCTTCTTTTCCATCACTCCACTAGATGCGAACAAGTCTGGTTACTTTTTACTTAACTCCTTCGTATCCTGACCTACTATCCCCTTCGATCGTCTTACATATGTCAAATCTGGCTCTACACATAAATCCTCTATCCTCCACGAGCCCACTACCAAACTTGGGTAGTGCAACCAATTTCTTAAATGCGATATATGAAAAACATTGTGCACATCTACCAAACTTCTTGGTAACTTGACTCGATAGGCGAGTTTACCATTCTACTCAATTCCTGAAAATGGTCCTACATATCGAGGTGATCAAGGTGGTAACTTCCCCACCTTCCCAAAGTGCATAAGTCTTCACGTCATAGAAACCATCACAAACACATGATCGCCCACTTCGAATTCAACCCTTTTCCTTTGCTTTTCAGCATAACTCTTCTACTTGATTATACTGCTTTCATCCTAGCAAAAATAAAATCTACTTTCTCAGTGGCATCTCTAAGAAAATCGGGTCTTGACACAAGTCTGTTCTCCATCTCCAACCATCAAACTGGTGACGTACACGATCCACCATGCATGGTCTCAAATGGTGCCATTCTAGTACTCGATAGGTAACTATTATTGTAGGAAAACTCTATAAGGAAAAAACGATCTTCCTAAGATCCTCTAAAATCCAAGAACCATGCTCTCTGCAAATCCTTGAGCATGCGGTTCACCCTCTCGGTTTAATCACCATTCTGTAGGTAATAAGCTATGCTAAAGTTCAACTTCATACCCAATGCACGCTACAAGCTTCTCAAGTACTCACTAGTGAACTATGGGTCTATATCGCTAATAACACTACTTGGTATCCCATGCAGTCTCAACACTTTCATATATAGCTTCGCTAAGCTAGCTGCCTTCCTCATCGACCTTACCCGGATAAAATGGGAATTCTTAGTTAGTCTATCAACTATCAGCCAAATGCTATAATTTCCTATCCTCGGCCTAGGAAACCCATCAACAAAGTCCATAGACACAAAACCCCCTTATCAATTTGATACTTCCAAAGGTTGAAGTGAATCGCTTGACTTCTAATGCTTATCCTTCACTTGTTGACAGGTGAAACACCTCTTCACACATTCTCCTGTATCTCTCTTTAACCATTCCAAAGAAAATACTTACTTCATGTCATGATACATCTTCATGCTATGGGATGAATAATAAATTTCGACCTATGACTTTCATCCTAGACTCCCTTTTGAACATCTCGTATATCTGAAACATACAACCTTCCTTTCTTTCTAAGCCATTTGTTTGAGAGTATCTTAAATCCTTTTAGATTCTTAACATATTCCCTCACCTCTAATCGCCAAACTCTTTAGTCAATCAGTGGGTCCTCCTTTTGCCATGAAGCATTCTTACCCATAAGCACTGGACATGCCTCCAAACTTGCTAACATGCCTGAATCTATACTCGACTCGGTATTCTGTCTATATTGCACTTTATAACAGTCTAATGTCTACACCATCTTCCATTCTTTAAATATGGCTAACAGTCCATTCATTTTTTATTTTCAAATTATATCATAAAGTTTTGCAATTATTGTGGAAATTCCATTTTCGTTGCGATTGGTATCTTATTTAGAAAAAAAAGAAATACCAAAATATCAAAATTTATGATCGGTTCATTCAATTTTTCCTTTTTAGAGGATAAATTCGATGCTTCCTACTCAAAGCATCAGCAATCTCATTCTCTTTTTTCTAGCGTATAATTTATCTTGAAATCATATTCCATCAGGAACTCCCACTATTTTTGTTTCCTCCTGTTCATCTCCTTCTGTTATACCTAATTTATCTTGAAATCATAAATTATCTTGAAATCATACCCAATTTATATGAAATGTTCAACTCATTTAGCTTCCGTTAATCAGTACACATCCATAAAATCCATCTGAATTCTTTATGAATACTATGGTTGCTTCCCATGGAGAACTAGTCAATGTAATGGAACTTTTACCCTCAAGTTCCATTAGCTTCGTTTTCAATTCCTTCATCTCTTTGGGTGGCATTTTGCTAGCCGATCTACTAATAGGCTACACCCTTGGCATCAAATCTATCGGGAACTTGATTACCCTTCTTGGCAGTAATCCCGTTATAGGTTCGATAACATTTGCAATTTCTTAGACTACACATATTATATTAATCTCATCTTCTTGATTTTCTATAGCACATAACACTAAGTCCAACTTCCCCTTCTTTACATCCAATGCTATCATTATTCTTTCTCCTTTATTTTGGTTTTGTATAATGATAATTCTATTGGCATATTAAATCCTAGTGTCATCACATGGTAACCAGTATATACCCAAAATCACCATATACCCTATGAAGTCAAACACATATAGGTCGCAAGCAAACAAATGTCTACAATAGTAAAACTCAAGGTCAATGCAATATAATTCGATAGTGGCATACCCATCACTCAAATTAACCATACACAAGGGCATAATTAAATAAGTCGTCTTTAATTCTAACATATCAACTAGATCTCTCAAAATGAAAGACTGGCACCAACGTCAAACAGAAACCTAATTGATATACTGGAAATCAAAATCATAACTTTAAGCACACCCTTTCTTTTCACCTCAATAGTAGATCTAGATGAAGGTCCTTCCAAAGCATAACCTTTGCTTGCTTCACTTCCATACAATCCCTCTTTTTATGGCATGGCCTATTATAGATAAAGCACTTGGCCCAATCCTTGTTCTCCAGTAGGATACAACTAGTGGGGTAGTTCCGCTTACGACTGCAGTTAAAACATGTGATATCAGTTATATTCGACTTTCGAGTTCCTTCTCCAAAAGTGTTTCCTCCCTTCTGATTCTTCCCACCCATCTGTTATGATTTGAATCTTTTCTTTTTCCCACCCTTCAATCTAACATCAGGTTTCTTCTCCTTTTGGAACAAGTGATCATATCTCGTCACCATTTCTACCACCATATCAAATGGAGCCAATAGATGAGCCATCACCTTGTGATTTAGCCCTTACTCCGAACTTCAATAAACTTCTCATTTTTCTACAATGAATTATTGATATGCTCCCTTCCATATTTCAACAAAGCAATGAAGCACTGCATGCACTCTGTCAAAGTCATTTCTCCTTGCTTCAAGTCGAGGAACTCTATACAAAAAGCACTCTTTTGAGATTCGGGGATGAACTAAGCCTCGAATCGTTCCTTAAAATGGTCCTAGGTTATTTGCTCATCTAGGACCTCAACACTCATAGCATCCCATCAGTCCAATGCATCCCCCTTGAGACAAAAAGAAGCCAACCTCCTCCTTTGAGCATTATTATATCCTAAGTCTCTGAAAATATGCTCACACACTTTCAATCAATTCAATACCCTCTAGGTAGACTTCTTCCATGTGAACTTCTTTCCTTCACAGCGCTTGAAATCTTTGTTCATCTTAGAAAATGCTGCTTCTCTTTCTACCCCTCGTCTTTGTTTAACAACTCCAACAGTTATTGCCTTAACATCTCCATCATAAACTAGCATAACAAGACATTTACATCCATTCTTCTTCACCAGGGGTAGTCACTTAAGTACCAGATTTAGCATGAACTTTTGGGTCTGCTTCCTTTCCTCCGCCGTAGGTTTGTGTACTATCATCTCCTTTACTAGGATTCACTCTTGCACTTCTTACAGTCAAACGTCGGCAATATAGGTTCATTATAACCCTTTGCATAACCAAGGATCAATAAGAAATAAAAGTAAAGAGAGTGGGATCAATCGTACAGGGGTAGATATATTTTACTATATATTCATATAAAAAAACAAGTATGTAATATATAACATGTAACATATACCCTCCACGAGGTGCTCATCTTTTACTAAAACTTAGCTCTAATACCACATTGTAATGTCCCCCACTTTGAAACCCAAAAATAGACATCGATGACGCAACAATCATCATCATAATCAATTTTTAAGTGACAAAGTGACTTTGGTATTATTTTGCACAACATAAGCCAATAGAGCAACTAAATAAATTTTTCATCCATCAATTTGAATTACATAATTATTTATATCATCTTCAGCCCAATTCATTCAAACATGGGGGTAAATACAATAGAAAATAAGAGAAGTATAGTGTCCGACATATGATGATGCCACCATAACACATATAACTAGTGATAATTCTTGATTTTACACAGCAGAAATTTTAAAACATTTATATTGTCTAGATAAGCCACTTATTTTGACATAGGAATCTTTATTCATCCTTCTAATATATACTTATCTAATCTATAAATTCAGCTTACTCGAACAATTACCTATGAATTTATGGAAAATAATGAAACACGAGTTAGACATAAACTCTAGTATGAGTAAAATCTTTAACTTAGTCATCTATAATGAGACCATGCCACAAACACGGAATGGATTTTTCCCTCACTTTATCATCATCAAGATACATCTTATATTTAAACAACATTACCTAAAATGCAACCATATGCATATATGCAATCAAGAAGTGTACCTTACACTTATCATCTAGTTATGAAACATATTATATATCAGTTAAATTAAGTATGCTCTATACTTATCATCTCGTTATGAACCATGTCACATTATCATTCATAATCCGTTCAAACATAACATAATCTCATTTTTTAGGCTTTCTGTTATATGGGTTTTTAACCCATCAGATATTAACAAAAACAAGAAAACCTTAAGATGGCAAGAAGATTTAGGAACAAACCATAGAAGTTACGACTAGAGTTTGATGAGGGCTAAGCTATACGATTAAGGCGACGATTAGAGTCAATGAAGCCAAGTGCTCAGCATCCCTGTAGCCTAACAAGTGTGTAAATGTAAGCAGCCAGTGACTTGTGACGACAATGATGAATGCTTGAGAAAACCTCCAATTTCAGAATCCAAGATAGCCCTCTACGGCCAGATCGTTAGCAACACATGCACTTCTTCAAATTCATGAACAAGCGAGTTATGGAATACATAGAGAGAAGGCGAAACTCTGTTGGCGAAATAAGCTAAGTCTATGGGTCGCCAGCTACCCAAACACCATAGGTCGCCAACGACCCATGGCGTTGGCTCATTTCGCCAACCAAAATCCCCTAGGTCGCTTGTAGTTGTTCTGGGAGCTGACAATGATGGACCTGGCTCAGAGACCCTCCAACCTCTGTAAATAGCGTTCCACCTGTAACATAAAGTGGATCTTCTTCTGAAAACTGATTGTTGAAGCTCCACCCGAATTATTATTCACTTCCAACCTCCCTCATAACGATCTTAGAAGGAATACATCGTGATTCTCTAGTGGATTCTAACTTTAGAGATCCAATCTAGCTAGGAATTAGCTAAAGCCTTGTAATCAAACAGCTTTTGTAATAGCTATTAGCTTATAATAAAACTATAAATTGGACTTAGGCTTTGTCAATAACCGAAGCACTACAAAAATGCTCTGTCTATTTCCTTTTACTGCTTCTTTCCTATATCTGTGATCTATGATATTGCTCTGTAAATGTTGGGTGTGTTTCGACCATGCTCCTACCACCGAACCAATGTTTCACCGAACCACCTCCTTCCCATGCCTGCCGAACCAAGGCTACTCCACGTACCACCAAACCAATGTCTCACTGAACCACCTCCTTCCCATGCCTGCCGAACCAAAGCCACTCCACGTACCACCGAACCAGTCACCATCGGACCACCTACCACCGGTCCAATTCCTCTCGCCACCGAACCAAAGCCACTCCACGTACCACCGAACCACTCACCACCGGACCACCTACCACCGGTCCAATTCCTCTCGCCACCGAACCAAGTCCCCTTACCACTCACTACCGAACCACCAGCTGCCAAATCCCCTGCTACCGAACCAACCTACTTCCAATACCCAGCCGAACCAACCTCAACCCTCTACAACCGGACCAAGTCCACACCAACTCTCCACCGAACCAAGACCTTGCCGAACCAAACTTCCAGGCCAGATTGCATCAGCCCAGGCCCACCAGCAGCTATATCCATCCAAGACCCCTGCCCCAGCCTCACTCTATAAATAGAGGGGCAGGGGTACAACAATGGCAGACAAGTTTGAGATCTCAAGCACGGATGGAACTTTCAAACAACTTTCAGATACTTGTAATCAAAGCTTTGTACTTGTAACCTGAAAAGAAAAGGAGAATAACATATAAAGTGGATGTTGGCACATTCTGGCCGAACCACTATAAATCTGTGTGTCTTTTACAGCTTAGTCCATCTATTTATATATTTGCATAAATCACCCAAACCACTAAGAACAACGTATAATCAACTAAATCATACGACTTAGAGGTGTTTTCTCATTTTTCCTGCAAACATTTTTGGTGCTTTCACTGAGAACTCGAGCTAGAAGCTTCAGCTTCTCCCACTCAACCCTCTTCCCAATAACATCGTTCATTACTTGGAAAACATGCCACCCAAGCAGAGGAAGGATTCTAGCAAAGGAAAGAACATCGCAACTAGCAGTATCCCAGATCCAGCAATCAGAGGTCAAGAGAATCGTTCTGTTCCAACAGCAAATGGAAATCAGGCAAATCCGACAGCCCCTGCCACGGAACAACCAATTACTTGAGCAGATCTGGACAGGGTTGTGGCTGAAGTAACTAACCGCTTCGCATCTCAACAAGAAGCCTTGGTGGACCAGCTCATGTCACGCTTAAGGGATACTGAAGAATCCAACCGCAACACCGAGTCATGGGGTGAGTCCCAGTCTGGAGGATCTGGGAGGCGACAAAGATCTTTCTTCTTCAAGGAGGCAAACAACAGAGACAACAATGGTAGGAGCCGAGCCCAGACTCAGCCCAAATTCCGACCCAAGGAAATACTTGGAACTAAACCCAACGGGGGAGGTACCGGGTAGGGGTCGGATATGGCTGAGCCTGTCATGCTACCTAACCATGGGAACACCAATGGACGGGGCCGAACTGGAGTCCAGCCCGAAGTTGTGCCCAAGGGAATGCTTAAAACAAAGCCCAGAGGGGGAAGAACGAGACTAGGGCCAACTGTGGCTGACCCCAGCATGCTTCCAGAAGACCGGAGACAGCCACCGGAAAATGTTAGGAGTGATAGACGATACCATCCCTACAGATCATCTGGACAGAATCAATCCCGCGGAGAAGAACCAGACTCATTTCTATCTGCTCTAAATTCTGATGAAAGGATGGCGCGATTGTTCAGAGAGTGCGTTCGACGGGATCAAAGAGATCGAGGGATAGGCGCCAGGGTAACCAGCACCTTCACCCGCAATATCAAAATTGCCATCACCCCCCGAGACTGGAAAATGCCAACAATGGAGCCTTACAAGGGAACCTCTGACCCCATCGTACACTTACAGAGATACACACAGCATATGCTCATGAGCGGAGCGATAGAAGGAGTGTTGTGTAAATGCTTTCCACTATTCTTGGCAGATCTAGCTACCTCTTGGTTCTGCCATCTGCCCCAAGGGTCCATCAGCTCATGGGAAATGTTGAAAAAAAAGTTCATCAGCCAATTCTGCATCCATGTGGAACAACCCAAGGACGCTTATTCCTTATCCAATACCAAACAGAAGCCCGGAGAGACAGTGCAACAATATCTAACCCGATTCAACGCTGCAGCGGCCGCAGACCAAGATGCCGATGAGAAACTTATCCTAATGGCTCTTTGTAGTGGTGTACATCCGGATACCAAGTTTGCTAGAAGATTAACGAAAGAAAAACCAACTACCTTACCCGATTTCTTCCATGAAGCCGGAAAGTATATGAGACTTGAAGACGCTGCCATCGAAAGGCAGACATGGCAACAAGCCAAGACAGCTCATGGCAACGCACCCGCTGCAGCGAAGGGCGTCGGAAGAAACGACTCTCGAGACAATGCTAGGGGCAGGAAGGGAGAAAATCGCCTATATCGGCCAGGACCAAGATTTGACGCTTACACTCCTTTGAATGAAACAGTCGAAAACATCTTCCTGGCCACCCAAGACGAGCTTAAATACAAACGCCCTCCGTATAAGAAGGAATCAGATCACGAAATCAAGTTTGGGAAGTTCTGCCGTTTCCACGAATCCCATGGGCATGATACCAATGAATGTCGTCATCTCCGGGACCTGATTGAAGAACACATCAGAAGGAAGAGATTGGAACACTATGTAAAGGGTCAGGACAGGACTCCAACTCCAGCCAAGGAGAACCCAGGACAACTCCACCCAAAGACAGGCAGAAGAAATCACAACACCTGCGGTTCCAGTCAAGAGAAGATAGCGGTCCATACAATATCGTTGGGACCACACATCGCCGACAGAAACTGGGCAGAAATGGAAAGATATGGAAAGTCACTTAGAAACAATGTAGACTGCATCAATTCCGTCGTGGAAGAATGCCGCCCAAAGCGGAAAGAGGATAATGACATCACATTCAGTAGGCAAGACCTAGAAGGAAGGCAGTACCCTCACATGGATCCTATGGTTATCTCTGCCTGGTTCGGCCCAGCCGAAGTTTTTTGAATTCTGGTAGATACTGGAAGCTCCGTAAACATTCTATTCAAGCATGCTTTTGACAAAATAAAGCTGTCAATGAAGGATGTGTCTCCCTGCAACAAACCACTACACGGTTTCACTGGAGATGCGAAGATGCCCCTTGGGCAATTGGACCTCTTTGTCGAAATAGGAAGTCATCCCCGCTCCGTTGTGCGGAAACAAACATTTGTGCTGATAGATAACCACTCGGCCTACAATGCCTTTTTGGGAAGACCAGCCTTGTCCGACTTCCAAATTTTCCTGGCCCTGTGGTGCCTGAAGATGAAATTGCCAAAGACAATGGAATAGGAGAAGTAGAGGGAGATCAAGACGCTGCTCAAGACTGCTATGTAACGGAACTTCGCAATAACCGCAGGAAGGATAAAGGGAGGATGCAGAGACTACTCTCTGCAAGAAAAACTTGGAAGCATAGCAACTAAAGAAAGCCCTTCCTCTTCGATATACCAGTGATCCTTTCAATGAATTAGACCTCAGGGACAAAGAGGAGGAGGCCACCGCCAAACCTGCAGAGGCCATGGAATTTGTATCTGTAGACAAACACGACCCAAGTAGACTGCTGAGAATCGGGTCTCAGTTAAGAGCAGAGTTGAAGGATCAAATCATCGATTTTCTTCGCCACAACTTGGATGTATTTGCATGGACGCACGCTGACATGACTGGAATCTCCCTAGAAGTAGCATGCCACGTACTGAACATCAATCACACCAAGGTGCCAGTAAAGCAGAAAAAGAGAAGTATGGGGGCAGAACGATCGGCAGCCGTCGAGGAAGAAGTAAAGAACCTACTTGCCAATAACTTCATACGAGAAGCCATCTACCCAGAATGGATCGCCGACCTTGTACTGGTAAAGAAGGCTAACGGGAAATGACGAACATGCATTGACTTCTCCAACTTAAACGCTTGCCCGAAGGATTGTTTCCCACTCCCCCGAATCGATCAACTCGTGGACAGCACGGCCGGGCACGGACTCTTATCTTTTATGGACGCATACTCAGGATATAACCAGATTCCTATGCACACCCCCGATCAAGACCACACTAGTTTCATCACCGACCGGGGATTGTACTGCTACAAAGTAATGCCTTTTGGACTTAAAAACGCCGGAGCTACCTATCAGCGCCTCGTCAACAAAATGTTTGCGGAACTAATAGGACGAACTATGGAAGTTTATGTGGATGACATGCTGGTAAAATCGAGGAAAGCCAACGATCATGTAAGCCACCTGGACGAGATGTTTCAAGTACTTCGCCAATATGGAATGAAGCTGAATCCTCTAAAATGCTGCTTCGGAGCATCGTCAAGAAAGTTCTTGGGATTCATCGTCCATGCCAGGGGGATTGAAGCAAACCCCAAACAAGTCCGGGCTTTACAAGATATCAAGATATCATCCACTCGAAGAGAGATGCAAAGCCTAAACGGGAAGGTGGCTGCCCTAAGCAGATTCATCTCTAAAGCAACCGACAAATGCATCCCTTTCTTCAAAGCTCTAAAGAAAGACAAAGGAAAGTTCGAATGGACTGACGAATGCTCGACAGCCTTCCTTAACCTAATCGAACACCTCCAAAGACCACTAGTACTCTCAACTCCAAATGAAGGCGAAGAACTATACCTATACCTTGCTGTATCGTCCCATGCCCTAAGCGCTGCTTTGGTGAGAGAAGACAACCGCGCGCAGCGGCCCGTATACTTTGTAAGAAAGAGATTTACGGGGGCAGAAGCCAGATACCCTAAGCTTGAGAAGCTAGCATACTGTTTGCTAATCACCTCACGGAAACTGCGACACTATTTCCAATCTCATTCCATCAGAGTTTTAACCGATCAACCGCTAAGGCAGGTACTCCATCGCCCCGACACTTCTGGACGACTACTTAAATGGTGCATTGAACTGAGTCAATATGATATCACTTACCATCCTCGCACCGCCATCAAGGGACAAGCCATGGCCGAATTCATCGCCGAATTCACTACCAACGAAGGTAAGGAGCAATCCAAAATAACAGGAGATATCTAGTGGAATCTCTTTGTAGATGGAGCCTCAAACGAACAGGGCTCGGGGGTAGGTATTGTGATAATCACCCCCAGGGGAAGGAAGCTGCACTATGCCCTAAGGTTGGAATTTGCCGCCACCAACAACGATGCAGAATATGAAGCAGTAATAGCAAGATTAGAACTTGCCTTAGAAATTGGAGTCAGTTCTTTATGTCTTCATAGTGATTCTCAACTTATCGTAAACCACGTATTAGAAGAGTTTCAGACTCGAGGAGAATGACTCACAATATATTTAAAGAAGACCAAGCTGTTGCTCGATCAATTGGATCACTATTTAATCAAACACATTCCTCGAGAAGAGAATCGAGAGGCCGACGAGCTGGCAAAGCAAGCTAGCATGAAGAACAACACCATTTTTGGAACAGTAGCCATCTCGAAACAACTAGCCCCAAGTTTCGAACAAGAAGATCTGATAGCTGCAACCGAATAAGAAACCTGGATGACTCCTATCCGAAAATACTTACAAGATGGCACACTACCCAACGAGCGTAACGAAGTCAAGAAAATCTTGAGGAGAGCTTCCCGCTACGCAATACAAGAAGGCATCCTCTATCGGCGCGGCTTCTCTAACCCCTTATTAAGGTGTGTTGCTGGAAGGGAAGCCAAGAAAATCTTATCCAACATCCATCAAGGGAGCTGCGGATATCACACTGGCGGGCAAACTCTGGCGAAGAAGATGCTCCGATATGGATACTACTGGCCCACTTTAAACAAAGACGCCTTAGACTTCGTCAAAAGATGCGACAGATGTTAGAAATTTGCTAAGATTCCTCGACTACCAACAAATGAGATTACTCAAATGACCAGCCCTCGGCCCTTTGCAGTATGGGGAATTGACTTGATTGGTCAACAACCGATGGGCCGAGGCAGAGCCAAATATGCTATAGTGGCAGTCGACTATTTCACCAAATGGGTGGAAGCGGAACCTCTAAATAAAATATCTTCGGCAAAAGTTATTAACTTCTTGATCAAAAATGTTCTATGCAGGTACGGGGTTCCACTCAAAATCATATCGGACAATGGACTTCAGTTTGACAGCGAGGAGTTCGCCGACTGGTGCCAAGAGCACGGAATTCGCAAAAGCTTCTCATCTGTGGCTTATCCCCAGGCAAATGGACAAGTCGAAGATGTCAACAAAATTCTTAAAACTTTAATCAAGAAGAAGCTTGAAAATTCAAAAGGTGCTTGGGTGGATGAACTTCCTACGGCACTTTGGGCCTACCGCACGTCTTTCAGAACATCAACAGGGCATACTCCTTTCTCTTTGGCATACGGATCGGAGGCCATGCTCCCGGTTGAAATTGTAGTGCCATCCCACCGTAGGATCCACTACAACCCAGAAGAGAACGAAGAACTCCTCCACATGTCTTTGGATCTAATCGAAGAAAGAACAAATGATGCAGCACTCAAAGCAACAGCTCACAAGCAAAAAGTGGCAGCACAGTACAACTCTAAAGTCAAGCATCACAGCTTACAAGAAGGAGATCTTGTCCTCAAGCGAATCTTCCCGTGTCCCGGAGCGCTAGATCCCATCTAGGACGGACCATATGTAATTCATAAAGATCTCCACAACGGAGCTTATATTTTGTCAACAGTAGACGGAGAGGTGTTCCAGAGGGCATGGAACATCCAACACCTTCGTCGATACTTTTCTTAACTTGTACTGCCCATATAAAGTGGATTAACAAAGAGAATTAGTGGACGTAGGCATTTTCGTGCCGAACCACTTTAAAAATCTTGTCTCTTTTTAACTTGTTCATTTATATCTTGGCTGCTTGTTAAGCTTTATCTTTTTCTGTTGAACAAAATCCTGTGTAATGGCATTTCCATTCTCGACACTTCACAGCGCAACCTCACCTGGACAAGACCTAACAGGTACTATACGAATCTATGCCCTCGCTAATGAGACACTTTTGCTCCAGCATCCCTCTGCTGCTGGTTAACTCATTGCTCGCGACGGCCCTCAAAGCCAACTGTAATGAGCCGATTATAAGCCACCGAGGAGGCCGAAAATAGCCTAGGCAGCTCATTACGGTGTTCGGCTCGCCGGCAACTGTGAACCGATTATAAGCCCCAACATAAGGTGTGGCCAGCCAGGGGAAGTTCACGGTTGACGATCGGCACCCGCGCTAGTCGGCCACGGTAAATCGAATAGTACCCACGATTACGGGCCATAATGGCCCGGGTAGTTACCGTGCGCGATCTCGGCTCCGATGTGTCTTAAGTACGACTGTGGTAAAAAAGAAAACTCCCCGCGGAGGCGTAAGATGGGTGACAAATGTCTCCAAGACCCACAGCTAGGGAAAGTGACTACAAAGCCCGTTTGCCACGAACTTAAGCACGTCACAGGCCTTCCGTGATTGGAAGTTTTACTATTTCTTATATTTCCATTTTATTTATAAAAACTTTCCTCCTATCCTCTATAACGTTCGCTAAAGTACAGGACACAAAATGGGAGACACTCGCTAATGGGAATATGAACTCACAAATGGATGGCAAGTCACTCAGCCGCATTCCACATTCGATTACACAAGGCATCCAAAGCTAACATCTACAGCTAAAACTTGAAAGGCGGTACTTTCTTCTCTTGTATATAAATATGTAACTACAATTTATTCACACATCACACTAACATTGCAAGACATGGAATTGTATTTTAAACAAGAACTTAGCGTCAAATACAATTAAATTACTAACACATGCACAGCTATATTTTATGCAACACATCGAAATAACGATTGCATTCAAACATGACAAAATCAGCTTATGTTATAAAGTTACATGCCAAAAATCAAGTTGTTCGTTACATAATCACAGCCTGAAAATTACATTAATGTTCAAAGGCTAACATAGACAGCGATGTCAAGTAAACTGAAAAATGTTCAGATCAAGCCAAGGAACCGACTGCATCGGGGCTTCGCCTCTATCCAGCTGGCCCTCCGAGGTCTACTTAACCACCGGATCAGAACTCGCAGCATGCTGACCGGAGGTAGTTGGCGCTCCAGAGGTTCCGCCTGTCCAATTCAGGAGAAGAATTCATTGAATGAACAATAAGCAACCGAGCTATGAAAAGGCTAAAAGGGAAGACTTACCAGCATCTGTTCCTTGATCATCATCCCCCAACTGCACGCCTACCTCCTCAGCAGCAAGCAGCCGTATGCCCTCCTTCACCACCACTTTCTCCTTCTTAGTAAATTGGGCCGTGACCACATCCATTCTGTAGGCCATGCCACCCTCCTTATCCGCATCAGCCTTGGCCTCCTCCAGAGCCCGGAGATAAATCCCTGCCATGATCCGGGGATAATCATCCATCCAGGATAAGTTGCCCTGCTTCCAAGTACGGAAATACATATCCTGGAGCATCTCATCCATCATCCCCTCGTTCTCCTCAAACTCCCTCATTCGGACCTCGGAAGCCGACAACTTTGCAACGGCAGCATCCCTCTCTGATCGGTATCGCGAGCGGTCAGCCTGAAGGGATTTCCTCATCGCCTCCATCTCCTCCTTCAGCTTGGCTTGAGCAAGCTCCGCGGCTTCAAGCTTCTCAGATAACTCCTCTACCCGCTCAAGATCCGCTTTCCGAACCTCATCCACCGTTGCAATGGCCATATCAATCCGTTCCTTACAGATGGCCTCCATTTTCCGTAGCTCGACTCTGTTAGCCTCTTCCATAGTTTTCTTTAGCCGTTTGGAGGCAGCCTCATGCTGAGAGATCTGGATGGCCTGATCGGCGAGTTGCTTGGCCTTGTCGGCAACCACTAGCCGTAATCTTATGTTGGCACTCCCAATTTCCTCCCCGGCCTTGACCAGTCGGGCGTGATACCCCATCAACTTCCTAGTCTCCTCGGCAACTCGGTCGATGTTTGCCTTGGCTTCATTTCCCATAGTTACAATCCGAGTAGTAAGCAAATCAAGGTCCAGGGACTTGGCCTCATCAAGCACCCTTACTATAGGATTGCGAGGGAGAAGGTGCTCACCAGTAACCTCATCAAAGGAAATATCATGAGAACCCGGGTCCAGATCTAGATGACCCACGAATGGATTACGAGCCAAGCCGAGACGATCAATATGAGTAACGGTAGGATTCTCTGATGGATGCGGAGAGGGTATGAACTCAGTATCCTCCCCCGTGATACCATGAATATGCTGGATTGGGGGCTGAGGTCCAGGTGAAGGTTCGAACATGGAGCGCCTCCTCCTTTTCTTTTGAATATCCTCTTCAATAACTCCGAGAAGAGGACGGTAGCCGACTACGTCCCCGGAACGGCTAGTCGGAGGCTTTGGCTTAGCGAAAGCTTTGAGGAGTTTGAATTGTTTGAGACGGTGTCGAATGTCTGATGTCTTGGCCACCTTACCCGCTCCTGGAATAAAAACCAAGTGTTATGAGCATGCATTGAATCATAATTCAAGAAATATATCAAGTGAAAAGAGACGGGAGCTGGCCATGAAATATTCCTAAATACTTATCATAAATGGAGTCGGCAGGAGTCAAAAATTCACCATGAATCGCCGGAGTTGCCCTGACTGAAACGCTCTAAGAAGATGGATCGGCACCAGTTCCGGCCTTGTCAGCTTCCTTCGTCTTCTCCGCCAAGGCCGATCCTTCCTCCAACCCCTCAAAATCCTGGCGGAAAGCCTCATCTATCCACTCTTGGATCTCACCTACTTGCCCAGAAGACAAAGCCCCGGTGCCATCACCGCTCTGTCCTTCGCCACCATCACCTTCTCCATCACCTCCGCTCTCCTCCTCGCCTCTTTCCTCCTCTACATTTTCCTCCTCCGGAACATCTGGACATGTGCTAGGGGAGGGTCCATCGGATTTCTTGAGCTTCTTCCCCCCGACGACTGGAGGTATCGAGAAAGGTTTCCTCTTGCTGCTCTTCGACGTGGCCCCTCCTTTGGCTTTGACAGCCCTCTCCTCAGTTGTGTCTCTCTGCTTGACCACAGACTGACGTGGTAGAATCAAGTTGTGCTGTAGAAGAGTAGCATTCCTGATCAGGTAAGAGGCTGACCTCTCCCTTCCCGAGAAGGCTTCTATCTCCGCAGCCATCTAAACCAGGCGATCATTCTCCACGACCGCAAGGCCACCTATCACTAGCAAGAAATAAAAACACATAAGGAGAAGCATTACAGTCAGAACGGAAATTATAAATAAGCTTCAACTTACAGCCGGAGGTGAAGCGACGGATAGAAACAAAGTCATCCTTGACAAAAAACCATTCTTTCTTGAACATGCTGAACTTCGAATATAAGTCCACGACCGTCTTGAAGGACAGGCCGATTCCAAGCTGATGTATGGAGACCCATTCTTATAGCCCCTCAAGTTGTATAAATACCGGATCTCCCGGTTGGAAGGGGGACGCCCGTATTTTCTCTGGAAAATGATGAATAGACTTACCAAGATAGCATAAGAATTAGGCTGAAGCTGGAAAGGGGCCACCTTCAAGTAGGTAATGAAGCTGACTATCCAAGCATTGATCGGAGGAATGGCCCCGCACATGCAATGGTACTACTATAAGCAAAATATCCTTCAGGGAGGTTGTACGGCATCACTCCTTCCCCCGACAACAACATACACGCTCTATCAATCCCAAAGGAGCGAGAGATAACATCAAGCTGCTCCTCTTTGAGGGAGCTAGGAAAGCAGTCAGGAGGAGAGTTCAAGAGCTCCTGAGGGCCATATCCATCCACTAGTGATCTCGGTATGGGCCCATGTCGCCCTGATTCCGGCTGAACTGGGGGCACGACGGGGGGCTCTCGTCTGCCCATAGATTTCTTTTTATCTGATCGAGTTTCCACTTTATGAGACATTTATCTGCAAACACAAAAAAGAACGTCGTTAGACCAGAAGGTATAAACATGCAAGTGTATGTAGCCTGGAATTTCACTCATAATTCAAAACATAAAAGAACATTCGGTAGTTCAAGGGCAAAAAGGTCATTCGGCATTATACTCCCCAAGATCATTCGGCAAGTTCATTCGGTACTTGAGGTCTCCGAGCTCATTCGGTAAATCAAAGTCATCAAGTTCATTCGGTACTTGAAGTCCCCGAACTCATTCTGTAAATCAAAATCATCGGGTTCATTCGGTACTTAAGGTTCTCGACCTCATTCAGTAAATCAAAGTCAAAAAAGCCATTCGGCAAGAGAATGTCTCACCTGATTCGGCACTTCAAATGGTTCGGCAAACGGAACTGATTCGGCACTTCAAACGGTTCGACAAACAGAGCTGATTCGGCACTATAATAAATTCGACAATCGAGAATTTGGTCCGGCTATTTCGAAAGGTAAGGAATGAAGGAAGCATAAGTCCCGTACTTATAGAAGAGCGCAGGGAGACCGGATCAAATGGTTCGGCGCTTAGGACCGAATGAAGCTATCCAAACCGCGAGAAAACAAAGCACGCCATGTGCATGCACATGCCCTACTTTGGGGGGCAAGTGTTGGGTGTGTTTCGACCATGCTCCTACCACCGAACCAATGTCTCACCGAACCACCTCCTTCCCATGCCTGCCGTACCAAAGCCACTCCACGCACCACCGAACCAATGTCTCACCGAACCACCTCCTTCCCATGCCTGCCGAACCAAAGCCACTCCACGTATCACCGAACCACTCACCACCGGACCACCTACCACCGGTCCAATTCCTCTCGCCACTGAACCAAAGCCACTCCACGTACCACCGAACCACTCACCACCGGACCACCTACCACCGGTCTAATTCCTCTCGCCACCGAACCAAGTCCCCATACCACTCATTACCGAACCACCTGCTGCCAAACCCCCTGCTACCGAACCAACCTACTTCCAACACCCAACGGAACCAACCTCAACCCTCTACAATCGGACCAAGTCCACACCAACTCTCCACCGAACCAAGGCCTTGCAGAACCAACACTACCAGGCCAGATTGCATTAGCCTAGGCCCACCAGCAGCTATATCCATCCAAGACCCCTGCCCCAGCCTCACTCTATAAATAGATGGGCAGGGGTACAACAATGGTAGACAAGTTTGAGAGCTCAAGCGCGGATGGAACTTTCAAACAACTTTCAAATACTTGTAATCAAAGCTTTGTACTTGTAACCTGAAAAGAAAAGGAGAATAACATATAAAGTGGACGTAGGCACATTCTGGCCGAACCACTATAGATCTGTGTGTCTTTTACAATTTAGTCCATCTATTTTATATATTTGCATAAATCACCCAAATCACTAAGAACAACGTATAATCCACTAAATCATACGACTTGGAGGTGTTTGCTCATTTTTTATGCAAACAGTAAAAATAGGGCTGGTGCTTTCAAAACCAAACCAGGGGTTGGTCCATTTCTTGGGTCAACATTTTGGTGCTTTCACCGAGAACTTGCAACCCAGGATCCAAATCTAGCCGTCTACTTTGGATTGCATTGTTCCAGAAGTTAGATCTCCACTTCCAATCCCGAATCCATAATCCAGATCTAGCTATCTACTTTGGATTACATAGATCCAGAAGTTAGATGTCCAATCTTTGCTTAAAGATCCTACTGGAAGGAGGACTGCCTTTGGAAGGTCCACATGCACATCAATAGCCGTGGAAGGTGTTGGCATCCAACAGACTGAAGTGAATGCTGCTAACCTAAAGAATCAGGCACCGAGGTCCTCTAGTCAGCATGAAGTTTACTAGTGATGAGTTGAATAAGATGGCAAAAGAAATCAACCAAAGAATGGAAGAGAGTCAAAAGGCTCTAATGCAAAAGCTCAATGCTCTGATAACTCTACAATCAAACCCCACTTAAAGAACCATCCATGAACCTGCTACTGCCATAGAGCAGGAAAAATCCTCCATTTCCGTCTTGCATAGGACAAAAGGAAAGCAGCCATTGAGAAGGGTAACCACAGGGTGTAACTTAGAGGAAAATGAGAATACCCCACTTGACACAAGACAACCATCTGTGAACCTCTTTAATGCCAAAGGTGGAGAGCAGGGTGACCAGGTATAGGAGGATGCCAATAAATTTGATAACGTTAGAAATGTCTAGATGCTCCAGTTAGGCCAAATGCAAGCCAACATGGTCCTGTAGGAATGGCTCTCCTGAAGAAAGGAGAACCTAGGCATCAACCCATGCCCCAAGAATGTTTGTTGAACCAAACACTTGACACAGTGACTGACTGCCACCCCCAGGACCACTAAACATCAGAGGCATATATATAGACGTGGTCAAGCGGCTGATGGATGAGAGTAAGAGTCAAAAGGATGATGAGTAGGGATCTGCCTTCAATTCAGACCCATTTTGTCGATGAGATCTTGAATGAAAGATACCCAGACAAATTCACCATGCCAACCATTCCCTTCTACGATGGAATTAAGGACCCAAAACCTCATTTGTACAAATATAGTTGGAATATGGACAGAGCTAATGCTCCAGAAACCATACGCTACTGATGTTTTCTCATTTTTCTAGAAGGCGTTACTTCCATGTGGTTAACCCGACTTCCCCTAAGATCTATCTCTACCTTTGATCAACTTGCAATGAAATTCCTTGACTAGTTTAGACTCCATACCGTAGAACCGAAGGAAGTCATATCTCTATCCGGACTGCTTCAAGGGGGCAACGCGCGATTGAGATCATTTATGAGCAGATTCAACATAGCGGTGACAGAGGTGAGCAATCCTAATGAAGACATGGTTTTTATGGCCTTAGTCTGTGCTATTCATCCGGAGATGGAGTTCGAGAAATGGATCAAGATAAAGCAATCCACCAACAGAAAAGGCTTCAACTGCAAGGTAATCTTGTACTTGAGGTTGGAAGAGGCATCGGAGCGGGAAAGAAAGGCTGCTGGAGTGCAACTGGCAAACACCGAACAGAATGGAATGATGGCTAATCAAAACACATGCAAACCAAAAGAGAGGAAATCAAAAGAGAGGAAATCAGAACTCTGACAAGAAAAATGGTGGTGGCCGCAACAAAAGTTTTAGAGAGTTTAGAGCAGGAGACAATACCCCCTAAATAAAACTTTAGAAAATATTTATCTTGCAACAGAAGAAACTGAAGAGTACTGGAAACCCCTCAAAAAGGAGGCAACAGAACAGTAGAAGCGCCCAGGGAAATTCTTCCACTTCCATAGGACACACAGGCACAACACAAATAAGTGCGGCCATCTTAAGGACCTCCTTGAAGGATTAATCCATGACAACAAGCTTCAACAATATGTAAGAGGGCCACGAAAACCCAGGCAGGCTATAGTCCCTCAATCACCTAGGAAGCAAGGAAATTTGGCTGGAACTAGTGACCAAGGGTCGAAACGAACCGACCAAAGGCTCATTATCTGAACAATATCTAGGGGACCACATCATGCATGAAGGAGTTAGGGGGAGATGGAGAGATATGAAAGCTCACTAAAACATTCCCTGAAGGGATCATGAATTTTGATAATAGATGGTAAAACTCCGGTCAAGCTGTAGAAGGTGTTGAGCAACGATATAGTATTTCGCAACCATGATGCTAAAGGAATTGAGGCTCCAACTCTTGATCCAATGGTGGTAACAGTAGGAATCGAGCCCTTGGTTATCCAACGAGTGTTGGTTGATAGTGGAAGCTTGGTTAATATACTTTTCAAAAGTACTTTCGATCAGACGAAGATAGGTACGAAAAGCATTTCTGCGTGCTAAACAAAGATTCAGGGAATTATCGAAGAACCTAAGTAGCCGGTGGGAACCCTTGACCTACCTATAGAACTTAGAGAGGGAGAATGTCGAGTCACCCTTATTCAGACTTTTGTGATTGTGGATGAGATGTCGGCATACAATGCGTTTCTAGGGAGGCCCATGTTAGCAGACATCAAGATAGCTTTGTCTCAATGGTGTCTCATGATGAAATTCTCTACCGAGCATGAAATCGAAATAGTGAAAGGAGAACAAAGCTCTACTTGAGAATGTTATATTACGGTATTGCGCAAGTCTAGAAGAAAGGAGAAAGGAAAGGATGTAGGGAAAACTCTCAACATCCGTGAGCCCTCTGAATAGCAACTATAGAACTACCCCTGGTTTGGGACCATAGACGATTCGACAGGGCTTTGGACCCTAGGAAGAAGAGCTCAGGGGGGATCGGGCAGCACGAACTAAGCTGATGGTGTTTGTCCCAATTAGTATGGATGACCGTACGCGGGTCCTGAGAATCGGGTCGCAACGCTTGGAAACAAGGTGCGGTCGGAGTTGACCAAATTCCTCCACACCAATTTGGACATATTTTCCTGGACGCATGAACCGATATGTGTGGTGTTTCACCCAAAATTAACTATCATGCCCTTAACATTGACCCTATTTCGCTCCAGTTAAACAAAAAAGGTGCATCTTGGGCCTTAAGAGGTCCAAGGCATTGAGAGAAGAGGTGGATAAACTAATGGCCAATGGCTTCATCCGAGATGCAACTTACCCTGAATGGGTATCAAATCCGATGCTAGCGAAGAAGTCTAATGGAAAATGGCGAACATGCATTGACTTTTCAGACCTCAACAAAGCCTATCCAAAGGATAACTTCCCACTCTCCAGAATTGATCAACTGGTGGATGGAATAGCGGGATATGAATTGCTGTCATTTATCGATGCATATCTGGGCTATAACCAGATCCTAATACATGAAACAGATCATGAAAATACTAGCTTCATCGTTGATTTAGGATTATACTACTACAGAGTAATGTCATTTGATCTGAAGAACACAAGGGCCATGTATCAAAGATTAGTGAATACCATTTCAAGCGCCAGATAAGGAAAACTGTGGAAGTTTATGTGGACAATTTGTTAATCAAATCCCGAGTAGCTGCTAACCACCTAGATAATCTTGCCGATATGTACGATATAACGACCCGTAAATTTTCGATAGTTTAATTGTTAATTTAAATGTTTGTTATCTAATATTGGATAAACAGAAATTTGAGATTCATTAATGAAATAATAACTTAAATGAGATGTAATAATGCTAACATAAGTTATTTATTAACTATTTGAATGAAATTGCAATTAATGGAATTAGCGTAAATATTATACTAGGCAATAAATTGAATATAAGAAAGCAAAAGTAAATATTGAATTAATTAATGAATTAATATATAATGTTGAATAAAATCAATGTTCTGTAAGTAATTTTAATATTGGTTTGGAAATGATAAACTTATAAAAGTGTGATTGAGAGTTAATGGCAACAATTATTGTAAGTTACATATAAATTTAATCCGTTAGATTGAATTTGAATTAGTCACAATAAATATAAATTAAATATTATGTTAATGTAAATCTAGATAATAAATGGGAAATAATGTTAACTTTATTCATAGTATGACAGTGGGTTAAGAATGGAAATCAAGATTTATCAATTAATTAGCATTTAAACTTAATAATTGATTAATTGCAATTAATGAAATTTAATATTTAATTATTACGTTAATAGAGATTAAGATGGAATTTGAGAACATTAGTGTAATAGCTCATGAACCAATGTTAATTTCATCCATTTGATAATAATTTATTGAATACATGATTTAAAATAAAATAAATGGATTTATTGGAATTTCAATTGATAATTAATGAATTTATTAAAATTGAAATTAAATACGGTAATGGGTAAATTAATTAACTTTGAATTGATATCCAAGTTTGTTTAAATTATTGTAAATGATTAAGAAATAAAAAATGATGGAATTTGCGAATTATTATATACGAAACGAAAAAATGATTTAATTAATTAAATATTAATTTAATTTAATAATGTGAAATATTGTCATTTTGGCCACTGATTCGGATTTCAATGAAACCAGTTTCATCGGATCTGTAGCGATGAACAATTATACGATTTCAAATTTCGTAATGATCGGACTTGTCATTTGATCGTACGGGCTCGAAACGCCTAGAAATCAATTTAAATTAAAATCACTTTTGAAATAAGCTAATTTTAATGTAACTTCTTCATACGATGGAATTAGGACTTGAAACATGTTCCATTGATTTTAAAATATTTGAAAACATCTATTTTGACATATGGGTTGACCCATTTGCCTTTCGGAGTTGAAACGGGCTTTTCGGGTCGTATATCGTTCAATCTCTTTGGTCCATTTTTTCTATTTCGGCTCTACCTATAAATACCTCGTTATAAACCCTAGTCATTTCTTATTCTCATTTGTCCAAACGTACAGTACCATTTTCTCCTCCTCTTTCCTATGGCAAACAAATCCTAATTCCCAAATCCAATTGCAATTCGAAAATTCAACTACAAATTCAAATCTCCTCAAACTATATCAAACTATATATCGATTTGAAGCTCTCGATGAGTGCATCTTAGATCTGCAATTCGTTTTCCAATTTGAACCACTATTTGTCCATAAATGGAAGAACAAATTTTGACCATTCATTGACGTCCGATGATCGTCGTCTGATCGACGAATCAAGGGTACAAGGTTTTAGAGGGCGCCGAGCGTTGTCTATCCGTGCTATTCGCTTGGTTGATCAACGGCTAGATGTGGCGTATTAATTCAATCTAGGCATTATAGATGGCGGCAGCCATCGCGCTCGATCGATCCGAGAGGGTCACACGTGGCCTCCGTGTAGGCGGCCGAAGGTAGGGAGGTAGGTGACGACTTCAGATTTGACTGGAGATCGACGTGTTGGTGGCGCTCGTGGACGAAATGATGGCGGTTGGAGTTGAGGATGCCGCGTTCTGTACATGTTAGGGTTCGGCTGTGATTGTGCAAGATGACGTGGCATAATAATCTAAATTTCTTGATTAATTTATAATTTTCATTTTCAATTATTCTAAATTGCATAACTTTTACATTCGAGATCCAATTCACACGTGGTTTTCTCCGCTAGGTTCGCATTGAAATTCCGGAAATTTTGACGCTCGTTTGGACGAATTTGGAGACTATTCAAATTTTGGGCTTAAATTGGATTTAAATTCAATTTAAAATTCAAAGGTGAGTGTTTTAACCCACTCTCAACTTCTAAAATTTCTTATGTCTGTCAAATTAAATTTATGTTGTGATTAGGAATTTATTTTTGACTGTTTGGTATATTTTTAATCATCATCTCAGTTAATTTGAATTTATTTAAATTTAATTATTATTTAATTTATTATTGAATATAAACTGCCATTTAGATAACTGTTATTTATTTTCAGTTCTATATCGATATTGATTGATTGTTTTAGATGATGATTGTGATTGATGTTGCTTAATGATATTGGTTGAATGAATGTTTTATCTTATATCTTATATCATTATAATCTACAAGTTCATTATGGATTTATTATTATTAATTCGGATTGCGGTTTAAAATGATACACAACTGTAAATTGTTTACGGACTGAAATGATAAATATCTGTATCACTTGACCCTAGGATAGAGAATTATATACGGACACAGGATTTGTTAAATTAAATGAATTTAAAATCCTTAAATTTTTGATTTTTATCAATTTATGTTTTGAAATTAAATTTGATTTATATAAATTGAAGTATTATTAAAAAATCAAGTTTTGTGTTGAATTGTGAATTGGTTTAAAAAGGAATTCCTTAAGAGTTAAATCGAAAGTTTAAAGTTAAACTTTTATGTTTTAATGAAATTCTATCGAAATTGAGTTATTGAATTTGTTTCAAAATAACATTGAAATATTTTGAAACTGGAGTAATCTGTATTAATTTTTGAACATGGATTGAAACAATATGAAATTCGATAGTTTATGGAAACTTGGTTTGTCGATTTGGAAATTTGAAATGGTCCAAATATGTTGAAATGGAATGAATAGTTTAATCTGATGTCAATTTCAAAATTCATATTTTATTGTAAACTATTTTAAAGATATATTACTTAAAATTTTCTAATTATTAAGATTTTTAATCTATTAAACTGTTTAACCAATATTGACTATATACATTATTTTAATCTATTTTAAACCAATTTAATTTATTTTAAAAATAATTAAACCCTTTAATTTTTATTAAATCTAATTAATCTATTTTAAGCTATTTAATCTATTTTAATTATATTTAATCTAAATAAATCTATTTAACTATCCTAAACCAATTTAAAAATAATTTACCTAAATTTAAACTATTCTAAAGCATTTTAACTATTTGGAACTATCTAAATTAATTTTTAAATTTCCAAACTAAGTACGTGGAAGAGAATATATTCATTTCAATTTGGTTTTAAAAGAAATAAGGTTAAAAGATGTTATAGCTTAATTTGGGATTTTGAATGTATAATAAACTAAAATGATGATTTTGAAGCAATGACTTAACCTGTTTTGGAAATATGATTTTTGGAAGAAATTAGGATTTTGGAAACGATACGATTTAAAAGTGATATAATTATTGAGAGTACGATATTTCGATATAAACTGTGAATTCGACTTTGAAAGGAAATATAATTATCAAACTATGATTTCAAATGTGATATGATTTCAAAGGTGATTATGATTTCGAAAGTATGTAATGATTCGAAAATGATATGGCTTGAATTGAATATGATATTTTGATATCAATTATGAAACGATTTTGAAAATGTGAAAGAACCATCTGGTGTGTAATAAGCGATTGGTTGTCAAAGAGACCAGGATTGGATGTTGTCATACTCTCTGCCAATGCCAAAAACCACTTTGACAATTGTGTACGCCGTGGAGATTCTAGAATGAAGTAGGATGGTGGCGACGATCCTATATGAGGTATATATATGGACCCGACTCCCATGAGTTGGCTTAAGGTGGCTAAAACACGAGAAATTGACGGGCCAATGAGGTAGCTCCTCTGAGCGGACACACTCCATCGATGCTATATTCTGACTTTTGACTTATTTGGTGGACACCCTTCGATTTTACTCGTGAATGTGTTTCGAGTTGGGCGGTAGTTGCAGCTATGCGTTATATCTACCCTGGCATTTTCTAGTTGTGCCGTGTCACCTACCCTAGCGAGCCTTCTACGAGTTTGGTTTGTACCATACCTATGGAGTGCCCTCTGACGTCATCTAGTATGGGTGGGACTACGGTACTGTATAGACTATGGGAAATATAAAATGTGTTAAGGTGGAAAATGTAAAGCCTTAATGCTACTTTAATAGTTTACTTTACTATAGACATATTATAATAGCGTATTACTACATAGTAGATAGTTTAATGGATCCTTAGGAGGTGTGAATCCGAACATTCTCTTAAGTTACTGCACTCACGTTAGACATGGGATATGAGATGCCAAAACCCCGTAAACATCTCCGGCGCCATCCCACTCATTATATATTTACTGTTGATTTAATTACATAAGATCTTTTAGTTTGACTCGAGTGTTTTGTCTTTTCAATTCGCTTGGGTCAACCTGAGCATTTCAGGATTTAAAGACCTTATTTCTGGAGGACAAAGACGAAGATTTTATTACTATTGTTTATTATATTATTTAACTACATTCATACTGTTCCGCTGCATTATTATTTATTATTCTCTGGTATGTGTAAATCTGATTATGTATTATATTAGTATAATTAAATGTTTTATCAACAGCTTCATGAACTGTTATTTGATTATTATATTTTTGTCATTCCGATGTAAGATTCTGTTTTTTTTTCTTCTCTGTTTTTTCTTATTCACCCCAATAACAATTCGCCCTTCTACATGGTTTCAGTCTGACGTGTGTGGTTTATTGTCGATTTAAAGCATACAAAAAGGCGGAATGTTACAGTTGGTATCAGAGCTTTGGTTTAGCGATAAACCTTGGCTTTGTGGGGTCTGACTCTTTATTAATATGGTAGTAATACCCTATGATGGGTTGCTGAGAGAGAGAGTGTGTGTGTGTCTATGTATATGAGAACGTATTTGTTAGTGTTATAAAAGTTTTATATTGTGTTAATTTGTTCCATTTTGATTTATAAATTCTGGTTGGTGCATACGACGCTATGGCATCGATAGGGATTTCTATATACTTAATAGGACAGACCGACACAATATTTGTTTTGAAATATAGGTAAATGAAATAATTTTGCATATTGTATATTGTTATTTAAAATAATGATTTACAAATTATATATATTTGGTTGTAATACATTGGTTGTTAGGTAGTGAAATTTATAAATATTGAATTGGAAATAAGATTTTAAAATAAAATAAATTGGAAATTTTAGAACTTAAATTCCAGGATTTTTTTTGAAAATTTCTTTCGAATGATTTTGGAATGTAATAATAATATTGTTTAGAAGTATTTTCTGATATAAATATTTCAATATAATTTGAAAGAATTATTTTTAAGAAATTTTGGAAAGAAATAAGTTCTGTACTCCCCTCTCTGTCGTTGGAAAATAATTTGGTGATGAGTGCATGCGTCATCGACATTCATTTTCGAGTTTCGAAGTGGGAAGACCGTTATAGTTGTTTACTACATATTTGTTTTGATAAATAAATATAAATTTTATTTCCAAATATGATTTGGTGCATATAAAAGATATGATATAAATGTTATTTTAAATGATTTGAAATGGAACCCGGCATTTAGTTCTTAAATTTCTATAAATTAGAGGTTTTAATTATTGAAAGTGAAACCGAATTTAACTATTTAATAATTGGAACTTCTAAAGTTGAAAATAGGAAATTAAATGATAAGTTATAACTGAAGTATATAAGAAATTTGAAGTTGGTAACCTACAAAAAAAAAAGGATATGAAAGTGAGAAATGTTAATTATTGAACTTTTAGTAATTAAAATAAATAAGTTAAACTTGTGTAACTTTCAATTTCACTCTTTAAAAGCATATATATAACTTACCAAATATTAAAAGTTGTAATGTTTAATAAGAATTGTAATAGGATATTATACAAATAAAACTTAAACTAATGGAAGTATCCAATAAAGTTCTTTAATAAATAAGAATTTGATGCTGTAGTTGTTATAAACTTGAGTTATAATTGGAACGTTACTGTAATAAAATGTGATAGGAAGAAATTGTTGTAAGTAAGTAATTATAAACTTAAGTAAATGAATTGAAATGCTAAGAAATTGAACGTAATATGAACACTATTAGTAAATGAATGTAAATAAATGAAATTAAGTAATGAATGAATGTAATACAATAAAAAGAAAATTTTCATGGAATAAATGAAAATGAATTTATATAAGTATAAATGCAAATAAATGAAATAAATAATGAATGAATGAGTGGGAATAAAATTTTGTAGGAAGTAAATGTAAAATTAAAGAAAGGAATCATTGGATGAAAAAAAAAGATAAACAACAAATGTTGTGAAAGAAAATTTATTAGAATAAAATTAAACAGTGTTAGAGTTTGTTGTTTGTTTTGGTTTATGGGTTGTTTGGGCAAGGATAATTAAAAATTCTTTGGATGTATGAATAATCTATTTAGCTTTATCTAAGACTATTGAGTAAATGGTATACTTAATAGTTTATTTTTCATTCAACGCAATTTAAAAGTGTCTAAGCCTGAAATAACTACTTGTTTTGGTTGATGTGGATGAATAAATTGATTTTTGTTGATTGTATATGATGACTGTATGTTGGTTGCAAGTGATTGTTGCTTATATTGATTATCTGTTAGTGGTTGAAACAACTTTATGTATTTCATTTTATATAATTATTAACTCTTTTTGGATTATATAAGTGAAATACAGGTTATGGAAGCAATTGCAACTGCTTTTGGTTTCATAAAAAACGTTAATTGCCCGACAAATAGGTACATTTTGGATTACGGTTTTATAGCGCTATTATATTACTTCTCCCGAGTTGGGATATGTTATTTTGGAAAGTATATGTTATATATTGTTATATTTGATATTATAATTTCTCCCAAGCCTCTGCCAAAAATTATATATTGTTATATTTGATATTGTTATATTCGATATTATAATTTGATCGTATAAAGGAGACTCTGCCAAAAATTTTCATAAATATTGGACTTAGAAAATTTTATGAAAGTGTTTTCCAAACTTTTATTAATCTGAAAATAAAAGATTTAATTGTTTATAAATACTATATATTTTATTTAAATTATTTTATTATGTAAATTTATTATTTATATATTCAATATTTTGAATAAGATATATTGACTATTTAATTTCTTCTTTTTCCTTTTCGAGGACGAAAAATTTTGAGTGTGGAAGAGTTTAACGACTCGTAAATTTTCGATAATTTAATTGTTAATTTTGTTAAATGTTTGTTATCTAACATTGGAAAAATAGAAATTTGTGATTCATTAATGAAATAATAACTTAAATGAGATGTAATAATGCTAACCTAAGTTATTCATTAACTATTTGAATGAAATTACAATTAATGGAATTAGTGTAAATATTATACTAGGCTATAAATTGAATATAAGAAAACAAACATAATATTGAATTAATTAATGAATTAATATATAATATTGAATAAAACAATGTTCTATAAGTAACTATAATATTGGTTTAGAAATGATAAACTTATAAAAGTGTGATTGAGAGTTAATGACAACAATTATTATAAGTTACGTATATATTTAATCAACTAAATTGAATTTGAATTAACCACAATAAATCTAAATTAAATATTATGTTAATGTAAATCTAGATAATAAATGGGAAATAATGTTAACTTTATTCATAATATGACAGTAGGTTGAATATAAGAAGGAAATCAAGATTTATCAATTTATTGGAATTTAAACTTAATAATTGGATTAACTGCAATTAAATGAAATTTAGTATTTAATTATTACGTTAATAGAGATTAAGGTGAAATTTGAGAATATTAATGTAACAGATCATGAACCAACGTTGATTTCATCCATTTGATAATAATTTATTGAATACAGGATTTAAAATCAAATAAATGGATTTATTGTAATTTCAATTGATAATTAAATAAAATTGAAATTAAATACGGTAATGGGTAAATCAGTTAACTTTGGATTGATATCCAAGTTTGTTTAAATTATTGTAAATGCTAAGAAATAAAAAAAGATGGAATTTGTGAATTATTAAATTTGATATGAAAAAGTGATTTAGTTAATAAATATTAAATTAATTTAATAATGTGAAATATAGCCATTTTGGCCACTTACTTGGATTTTGACGAAACTGGTTTTATCGGATCCGTAACGGTGAATTATTATATGATTTTAAGTTTCATAACGATCGGACTTGTCATTTGATCGTAGGGGCTCGAAACACCTAGAAATCAATTTAAATTAAAATCAATTTTGAAATAAGCTAATTTTAACGTTACTTCTTCATACAATGGAAATAGGAGTTGAAACCCGTTCCATTGATTTTAAAATATTTAGAAACATCTATTTTGACATATGGGTTGACCCACTTGCATTTCGGAGTTGATACGGGCTTTTCAGGTCGTGTATCGTTCAATCAGTCAGGTCTATTCTTTTTGTTTCAACTCTACCTATAAATACCTCGTTATAAACCCTAGTCATTTCTTATTCTCATTTTTCTGTACGTACAATCCCATTTGCTCTTCCTCTTTCCAACAGCAGATAAATCCTAATTCCCAAATCCAATGGCAATTCAAATATTCAACTTCAAAATCAAATGTCCTCAAACTATATCAAACTATATATCGATTTGAAGCTCTCAACAAGCGCATCTCAGATCTGTAAATCATTTTCTAATTTTAACCACTATTTGTCCACAAATTGAAGAACGAATCCCGCCCATTCATTGACGACCGATGATCGCCGTCCGATTGACGAATCAAGGGTACAAGGTCGTAGAGGGCGCCGAGCGTTGTCTATTCGTGCTGTTCGCTTGGTTGATCAACGGCTAGATGTGGCGTATTAATTCGATCTAGGGCTTGTAGATGGCGGCAGCCATTATGCTCGATCGATCCGAGAGGGTCACACATGGCCTTCGTGTAGGCGGCCGAAGGTAGGAAGGTGGGCGACGACTTCAGATCTTACCAGAGATCGACGTGCTGGTGGCGTTCATGGACAAAATAATGGTGGCTGGACTTGAGGAGGCCGTATTCTATACATGTTAGGGTTCGACTGTAGTTGTGCAAGATGACGTGGCATAATAATCTAAATTTCTTAATTAATTTATATTTTGCATTTTCAATTGTTCTAAATTGCATAACTTTTACAAACTAGGTCCAATTCACATGCAGTTTTCTCCGCTAAGGTCGCATTGAAATTTCGGAAATTTTGATGCTAGTTTGGAAGAATTCAGAGACTGTTCAAATTTTGGGCTAGAATTAGATTTAAATTCAATTTAAAATTTAAAGGTGAGTGCTTTAACCCACTCACAACTTCTAAAATTTCTTATATCTGTTAAACAAAATTTATGATGTGGTTTGGAATTTATTTATGACTATATGATATATTTTTTATCATCATCTCAGTTCATTAGAATTTATTTAAATTAAATCGTTATTTAATTTATTATTGAATACAAATTTCCATTTAAATAACCGTTATTTATTTTTAGTTCTATATCGACATTGATTGATTGTTTTGGATGATGACTGTGATTGATGTTGCTTACTGATATTGGTTGAATGCATTTTTATTTTATATCATTATAATCTGCAAGTTCGCTATGGATTTATTATTATTAATTCAGGATTGCGGTTTGAAATGATATACAACCGTAAATGTTTAAATTGCGGATTGAAATGATAAATATCCATATCACTTGACCCTAGGGTAGAGAATTAAATGATTTTAAAATCCTTAAATTTTTTATTTTTATCAGTTGATGTATAGAAATAAAATTTGATTTATATAAATTGAAGTATTATTGAAAAATCAAGTTTTGCATTGAATTGTGAATTGGTTTATAAAGGAATTCTTTAAGTGTTAAATTGGAAGTTTAAAGTTAAATTTTTATGTATTAATGAAATTCTATCAAAATTGAGTTATTGAATTTGTTTGAGAATAACATTGAAATATTTTCAAAGATGAATATGATTTCGAAAGGATGTAATGATTCGAAAAATGATATGGTTTGAATCGAATATGATATTCTGATATCAATTATGAAACGATTTTGGAAATGTAAAAGAACCATCCGGTGTGTAATAAGCGATTGGTTATCAAAGAGACCGGGATATGATGTTGTCATACTCTCTGCCAATGCCGTAAACCACTTTGACAACTGTGTATGTAGTGGGGATTCCAGAATGAAGTAGGATGGTGGCGACGATCCTATATGAGGTATATACGTGGACCATACTCCCATGAGTTGGCTTAAGCTGGTTAAACCAATAGCAATTGATGAGCCAATGGGATAGCTCCTTTGAGAGGACACACTCCATCGACGCTATATTCTGACTTTTGACTTATTTGGTGGCCACCCTTCGATTTTACTCGAGAGTGTGTTTCGAGTTGGTCGGTAGTTGCAGCTATGCGTTCCTAACAGTCCGGAAGTGTAATTGGTATATCTACCCTGGCATTGCCTAATTGTGTCGTGTCACCTACCCTAGCACGCCTTCTACGAATTTGGTTTGTACCATACCTATGGAGTGCCCTCTGACGTCATCCAGTAGGGGTGGGATTACGATACTGTATTGACTATGGGGAAATATAAAATGTGTTAAGGTGGAAAATGTGAAGCCTTAATGCTACTTTAATAGTTTACTTTACTATAGACATATTATAATAGCGTATTACTACATAGTAGATAGTTTAACGAATCCTTAGGAGGTGCGAATCCCGAACATTCTCTTAAGTTACCGCACTCACGTTAGACACTGGATAGGAGATGCCGAAACCCGTAAACATCTCCGACACCATCCCACTTATTATTTATTTACTGTTGATTTAACTTACATACGTCTTTTAGTTTTGACTCGAGTGTTTATTCTTTTCAATTCGCTCAGGTCAGCCCGAGCATTTCAGGATTTGAAGACCTTATTTCTAAAGGACGAAGACGAAGATTTTATTACTACTATTTATTTTATTATTCCACTATATTCATACTGTTTCGCTGCATTGTTATTTATTATTCTCTGGTATTTGTAATTATGATCATGTATTATATTAGTATAATCAAATGTTTTATAAACAGCTTCATGAACTGCTATTTGATTATTATATTTTTTTCATTCCGCTGTAAGATTCTGTTTTTGTTTCTTCTCTGTTTTTTTCTTATTAATCCCAATAACATTTCGCCATTCTGCATGGTTTGAGTCTGACGTGTGTGATTTATCGTCGATTTAAAGCGTATAAAAAGGCAGGATGTTACATTCGAGATACTACGTAAATACATAATGAAGCTCGGCCTACTTAACTCTCACTTTGGGGTGGCCTCTAGGAAGTTCTTGGGGTTCATAGTGACTGCCCAGGCATCGAAGTGAATCCGGAGCAAATAACAGCATTATGGGAAATCCAGGCCACCAATAATAGGAGAGAACTATAAAGCTTGAATGGAAAAGTCGCGGCACTAAGTTGTTTCATTTCAAAAGCTATAGACAAGTGTATACCATTTTTTGACGCGCTAAAGAAGGGAAAGAAAACTTTAAATGGAGTGAAGCTTGTCAAACGACCTTCAAAGAACTACCATGACACATGGAAACTCCTCCAGTCTTATCGAAACCAGTTGATGGAGAAGATTTATTCGTTTACATGGCAATTTCCACAGATGCATTGAGCATGACTCTCGTGCGAAAAGAAGTGAGAATCCAATGACCTTTGTACTACATTAGCAAGCGATTCACCGGGGCTGAGAAGAATTAGTCTAAACTAGAGAAATTAGCGTATTTCCTTTTGATCACGTCTCGAAAGTTGCGGCTGTATTTCCAGGCTCATCCGATTGAGGGATTGATCGACCGACCATTAAAATAATTTTTGTATCGTCCAGAGACGTCCGGACGATTACTTTAGTGGATAATGTGATATCACTAACCACCCAAGGAAAGAAATCAATGGGAAAGCGCTGGCTAATTTCATTGTTGAGCTCACAATAAGAAATGATGAAAAGGAAGTTTAGCCGTCAGTGGACGCACAATGGAAGCTCTTCATTAACGGAGCATCAAACAACTCCTATTCGGGCGCAGGGGTAGTGCTCGAAACCCTGAATGGACGTGCCATTAGCTATGCTCCACGTCTAGAGTTCCCAACTACTGATAACGTGGTGGCGTATGAAGAACTAATCACAGTGACGAAGGTCATAAAGGAACTCAAAATAAAGTCTGTTTATATATATAGCGACTCCCAACTGGTTGTATGTCAAGTGAAAGGAGAACATCAAGGGCGCAACAAAAATCTGACCCTGTATCTGCATAAAGTGCAAGAGCCGCCGAGCGACATCAAACACTACACCATAACCCATATACCATGGGAACAAAACACTAAGGCATACTTCTTAACCAAGTTGGCAAGCTCGGAAGAATCCCAGTCGTTGGGGGTGGTCCCTGTTGAAACTCTAACCAATACAAACATTAATGAAATGGATGTAGAATGGATTCTCAAGACCACTGTAGAACCAGACATGTGGATTGCACCAATAAAATATTATCTCCTGGTAGGAACTCTTCCAACATACTGAAACCAACAAAAGAAATTACCCGAGAAGGCGCCGCTGTAGGATCTAGATTAACCCTAGAGGGGGGGGGGGGGGTGAATAGGGTTATAGCAAATTTTCTCAAATTAAACACAGAAATATAATTGCAAAAATAAATATGCTCAAAAGTAAATCACACACAAAATTTACCCAGCTTCGGCACCCCCTGCCTACTGCTGCATTCCCAGATTTCTATTAGAATTAAACAGGATCACGCTTACAAACACTCTACCAGACTCGCAGACCCTTTTGCTCCCGCTCACAAACACTCTACTAGACTCGCACACCCTGCTCCCGCCTATAGAGTTTCGCTCACTCGCAAACACTGCTCCCGCCTATAGAGCTTTGCAAACTCGCACACCCTGCTCACTGAACTAATTCTAAATAGACAATCTGACACTACCTAATCCCTAGGTGGTGATTTACAAATTCTTCGACTCGAAAAAAGAAAAACAACTTCAAAAAATAAAACAGGAGCAAAAATTAAAATACGGACTTGAATGCGTAATTTTTGCTCAATTAAAAAATAAAAAAAAAACTCTCCAAAAAATTAAACCCTAAATAAGAGATTAATTCCCCTTTAATAATAAAGAAGGCCAGCCCCTTTATCTTTCAACCCGTTCTCTTTTCCTCTTTCTACTGTAAACAATGATGGCCGATTTCTTTGTTGAATTAGGGCTTCGGCTTCTTTCGAATTAGGGCTTCGGCTTCTTTCGAATTAGGGCTTCGGCTCTGGATAATTGATACTCTTTGCTCGTGCTCGTTCTCTGATGTTTCGCGACTTGTTCTCTGATGATTCGCAACTTTGAGATTGTGAATTGTTCGCAGCTGCTTCTTTTGATGACTGAGTTCGTTAAATTGGAATGTATTACTTTCGTTTGCTGGTTTGATTGCTTGCTTCGATTAGACTCGATTTTAACTCAATAGCCGATGATGTAAATTGGGATTGCGATTGATAGTTCGATTGTGAATTGAAGCACTTGCACTTATGATGATACCTTCGGGTTGAATTTATATGAATTCACGACTTCATCACTTTCCTAATTTTCTAATTCCTGTTGCGCACGTCTTTCCTGATTTTTTAACTTGATAATCACGGTTTTGAATTAAGAGCGTTCGATCCTTCTTGTATAAAAAAGCAGAAACTTTCCCTTTTTAAACTGCGTTGACTTTTTCAAAGAATACAAATTTGAGTTGATCTGATGCATTTCTGTAACTTGCTTGCGTTGAATTCTGACTTGACACGGCTTCGGCCATCTTGTGATTATCTCTGTGAACTTTGACTCTGGCCATCTTCTCTGATGATGTGGATTCCACTGTGTCCTTGTTCTTCATGTACTGTTGACATGTCTTGTTTCATGTTGCAGCTGACTTGTGTCTGCATTGTGCATATTCATGATGCTGTCTGATTATTTGTTCATATGATTCCATGTATTACTGCACTGACTCATGTGTTTCACATTTTAACTCTTGATATCACTGCTGTATACATGCACTTCGGTAGCATGGTCGTTGTATTGCTTGGGTTTGTACAGTGTTGTACTTGTTGCCTTCAGTTGCTTGACCTACTTCTCTTTGGTCATGTCGCATATTGCGTTTGGTCTCTGTTCTTTGTATTCTGGTCAGTGGTGTTCATTGTAGTAGCACTGCACTTTGATGGCTGTTCATTTGTATACATACATTCTTGTATGTATATATGTGTATAGCCACTGCACTCTGTAATCTTGAGTTTGTTTACTTGGTGTCTTCATTTTTGATGCAGAACTTCAATGCTTGTATTGACATGTTATGGCTTGTACTCGGTTTGCTTTTGATGCATTCTGGTGCGGTGTTGTTACTGCATTCATGATAGTTTGTATATGCATTTGCCTGTTGTTTCATTTGTCTGCACTTGATCATTCTTGAGCTCAAGTTGCTCCATTATGACCTGAACTTGATTCATGCAGTCATCATTAGCTCGTGTGCTTCCAGTGTTGCCACTGTGTTTGTTTGCATAGCTGAACTTGAGTTGTCTGCTTTATGTTGTCACTTGATCTTGTTGCTGTTGCTATGCAGTTGCTATGGTCTCTGTTCTTACTGTTACTTACTTTGTGCATTGCCTTACTGACTCGATTCATTTCATGTTTGTTGCCACTTTACCTTGTATCACTGCCCTTGTGTCTGCACTTGTGAACTTTGTTGCATTCATGTCTTCGACTGTTTGGTCTGAACTTGACGTTGCAGTTTGTAGCTGTTGACTGCATCACCATATATCAATTGCTCGGCCTTTGGTTTCATGTGCATTGAGTTTTGACCCTTTGTTGTTCATTTGGGCTGTTGGACTTGTTGTACATTGCATAGTGCATTGCCTTGTTTGTTGTGATTGTGCTTGCACACTTTCTATTTTTGGCTGCGCACACGAGTTGGCGAGGCAGTGCACACGTGTATGAATGTACACGTGTGTATTGTAGCCACTTATGGTTACATGTCCCTGTAATATCTATATGCACGACTTTGTGATGAAAACAAGTGTGAATTATGACAAACAACCCAAATAACTGAGGCAAACCATATTTTCAAAAATCGTATTTTATTTTATATTGCAAAAATATTTCTTTTTCAATTTTACTGCGTTAGTGAATATTTTTGCAGATTGCTCAGATGCTGGATTCAAGCTGGAATGCAGTTGAAGACAAAATACGAGTGTGAGTGATATGTAGTGTGGTTATCAATGTAAAAATATTTGTGATGTAATCGTGATGTAATCAGAAATGTATATGTATAGTGAGAGCATGAATTTGTACTATTCAAGATTGTAATAAATATTTGTTTGAATAAAATTTCTGTTTGAATTCAAAATCTGTGTAATTTGTTCTGTTTGAATTCAAATTCAAATTCTGTGTAATTTATTTTATTCAACAAATATTTATTTAATCTATGAAAAAACAAAATAGTACATTACCAAATACATTTAAATGAATATATATGTTTATTATCATCAAACAAAAACATATAAGCGCATATTCAACAATCTCCCCCTTTTGATGATAACAAACATATATTTAAGATTTTGACCGTGTTAAATGTATTTGACCAATTATATACTGTAATTGCTCCCCCTATTTAAATGCTTCCTCTCTACATGATGCTCCCCCTACATATATGCATACAAATAGAAATAAATTCAAATGAGCCTAGATGCATATGGAAAAATTATTTGACCTTTGCTTGATTCTATTTGACAAAATCTTAACTTTTCTCTCCCCCTTTTGTTATCAGCAAAAGAATAATAGTGTGAGAGAAAAAATAGAGATTAAGTGATCAATATTAATTCAACATTAAACTCAAATTGAATATAAATAGTAAACTTCAATAAGAATCAAACAAAAACCATAACTACCCTTGTTAGGCGCATATTCCACTTTTAGAAATGATGGATATGATGTTCATATAAAATCATACAGTTGAATCTTCTTGTGGTACATTTCTATCAGGAATTTGAATATCTACTAATCATGCATAACCGTTAGGACTTTTAAATGAGATTAGTAGTATTCTAATTTAATTTTAAAAAATGAAATCAAGTATCTTCTAACCACTCATGACCGTGAGGACTTTTAAATGGGATTAGAATCAACTTGTCTATTTAAGCAATTAATTTTGATATGCGTTCCATACATGCATAACCGTAAGGACTTTTAAATGAGCATGGAAGCACATAATCAAAAATCCAAGTAATTCACCCATGCATAACCGTGAGGACTTTTAAATGAGAGTGAATACTTTGGATATTTATTTATTTTAAAAAATATGACATGAAAAACAAATGATTCCTGATTATAGTACCACATATCGACAAACCATATTGAATATTTGATAAACCATGGTCGATAGAAATAATGATAGATATAGAAATGGTCATGGAATCTTTACCGAACAAAAAGTTTTATAATTCTTGTTTTAATTCCTAAAGAAATTTTCCAAATATACTCTCTTGAGTAATGTATGTTAAATATCAACTCTCATCACCTTTTCAATCACTATTTATCTTTTTGATAATTAGTAGGGAGTCGGATTAGTCAAAATTTGTCATTTAAAATCAAAAGACTAATCTGAAAATATGGTCAAACAATTATTTTCTCGACGGGGGTATATGAAAAAAAATTCTGCTAAATGAAAAATTATTTCAAGTGAAAAATATGCAGATATTTTCTTTGGAAAACGATGCAGCAAATGAATGTTTCAAAAATTAATCACGTTACACTAGTAATTTCTCTATCAACTATATTACTAGTGTAATCTGCATCTGAATTTTAAATTTCACTCAATATTCACTCGTTGGATGTCAAAGACCAGATTGTGAAATTTCAACAAACTATTTCAGAATGAAATTTGAAATGAAGCCATATTCACACTCAAACAAATATCATGGTGTTAATTTCAGAAACCATAGGATAAACAATTATATTCATGAGTAATCAACAGTCAATCAACATCATAATTATTTCAAAAAACAATTTCTTGAAGTTTCAACAATTTCTTAAAATCCTTTTTCACATGAATTTGAAATCGTGCAAATTTACAAGCAGTGACCAAAATGTCAAAATATATCTAAGTGTAGCATGAGTAATCAAGGATCAATAAAATACCATCATTTGACCAAACATATTAAGTTCAATGATGAAAGGATGGTTGGTCTAATTTTAAGCACAAATCAAAGTAAGAACAAGTCAAAGGAAAAATCATATCAATAAGTCAGAATTAAAGACATCACATCATTATCACAATTTTGGCTGATTTAATTCAGAATATGGTGCAGATTATCACATTTAATATACCTTCACCTGTTTTACCTTTACGATAATTTCTCGTGATTGCCCATTGTGATTCTGTCACCTTTATACTAGGCTAAGGAACTTTGCTTTGTTGCCCGTTGCGTTTCTGGAACAGCCAAAATTCAGAGAACACCGTTGTTGTTCCTTAGCCTGCCACCACACCTACACGATGAAAGATTTTTGTGACCTATTTCTAGGTCCATGATTGTTAGTGGCAGAAACATTATGAATAAAAAAACCCTTTGGAACCCAAACTTGTTTAGTCCTTTTATTCTTGTTCCAATAGACATGAAATTTGTTTGTAGAATTCTTAGGAACCCAAACTTGTATAAATTTTGTGTTCTTGTTCCTATGACTACAATTTTCAACATGACGTCCAATTATTTCACATTTATCAAAGACACTTTTCCCTTTTGCATTATCCTCAGCTTGTGTTTTCCCAAAACCAAGTCCTTTTCTGTTGTTAGCAAAAATTTGATTTCCCAATAGCATGTTGAAAGATTTTTCGCCTCTTGAAAAGTTATTCAAAGATTTCTCAAGATTTTGGACTTTGGTTTTTAGTGTTGTATTTTC
Source organism: Allium cepa (assembly GCA_030765085.1). Lineage (NCBI taxonomy): Eukaryota > Viridiplantae > Streptophyta > Magnoliopsida > Asparagales > Amaryllidaceae > Allium > Allium cepa. Next base: position 247,067,556 of record CM060938.1, on the reverse strand, counting down.
AGTGACAAGTGAGGTGCATCGATTTATAAAATCCTTTTTCCTAGTGTCGATGGTTTCCTTAAGATTCAAGTTTTCTTTTTCAAGATTCTCAGAGTTATTCTTAAGTCTTGTCAATTCTGAATCTAAAACTTTACATCTTTTACATTCTAGGTTTTGAATATTTTCAAGTTCAGTTTCTAACCTAAATTTTTTACGAGCAAGTTCTCTCCTATCAGTTTTCAGTTTTTCAATTTTAGATTCAAGAGCATCAACTACTTTAGTAAGATCAGAACACATAAAAACAAGATCTCTATAGGAATACTCACCTGCCTCACTAGATTCCTCAGAGCTTGAATCTGAATCTGATTTTGCCATAAGACACAAGTTAGCCTCCTCTGAGCTGCTATCCGAAACTTCTTCTCCTTCTTCATCATCCCAAGTCGCTGCAAATACCTTCTTCGTCTTTTTCTTTCCTTTGTTGTTTTTGAGAAGTGGGCATTTTTGTATGAAGTGTCCGGGCTTCTTGCAGTTAAAGCAAGTCGGTTCATTATCGGAATTGTCAGAATCTTTTGGCCTATTACGATTTGTTTTCTTCTTGCGTGGCTTGAATCTCGACCATTTTCTAAGATTATTGACAGCCATTGCAAGTTCTTCAATTGGATCTTCTCCTTCTTCATCGCTTTCTTCTTTGCTCTTTAAGGCAATCGTCTTCTTCTTTGGTTCGGAGTTGTTGCGCTCTTCCTTTGCTTTTAGCTCAAGCTCGTATGTCATCAAGTTACCAATCAACTCCTCCATGCTTAATTTACTCAAATCTTTCGATTCTTGGATTGCCGTGACTTTTGCCTCAAAGTTCATCGGTAAGACTCGTAGTATCTTCCGCACAAGCTCTACCTCAGTGAATACCTTCCCAAGTGCTCTAGCGTTGTACACCAAAGTTGAAAAGCGTCCAAACATGTCCTTTATGCTCTCGCCTTTGTCCATCACAAAGTTCTCGTATTCATTGCTGAATAGGGCTAGACGAGACTCCTTGACTTGAGAAGTTCCTTCGTGTGTCACCTCCAAAGTGTGCCAAATTTCCTGTGCTATTGTACAATGAGAAATTCTATTAAATTCATTTTTATCAAGAGCACATATCAAAGCATTCATGGCTTTAGCATTGGTCGTTTTCAATTTCTTATTGTTAGCATCTCACCTATCCTTAGGTTTAGGAATCTCAGTACCACCAACGATTATAGTGGGAGGTTTATAGCCAGTTTTAGTAATATCCCAAACATCATAATCAACGGAACTAAGGTAAATACTCATCCTAACTTTCCAGTAAGCATAATCATTTCCGTTAAACATGGGTGGCCTAACGATAGATTGCCCCTCAGAAAAAGCATTATTTGATGAATTCATGACTCTAGAGTTAAAGAGAAATACCAGGCTCTGATACCACTTGTAGGATCTAGATTAACCCTAGAGGGGGGGGGGGTGAATAGGGTTATAGCAAATTTTCTCAAATTAAACACAGAAATATAATTGCAGAAATAAATATGCTGAAAAGTAAATCACACACAAAATTTACCCAGCTTCGGCAACCCCTGCCTACTGCTGCATTCCCAGATTTCTATTAGAATTAAACAGTAGCACGCTTACAAACACTCTACCAGACTCGCAGACCCTTTTGCTCCCGCTCAAAAACACTCTACTAGACTCGCACACCCTGCTCCCGCCTATAGAGTTTCGCTCACTCGCAAACACTGCTCCCGCCTATAGAGCTTTGCAAACTCGCACACCCTGCTCACTGAACTAATTCTAAATAGACAATCTGACACTACCTAATCCCTAGGTGGTGATTTACAAATTCTTCGACTCGAAAAAAGAAAAACAACTTCAAAAAATAAAACAGGAGCAAAAATTAAAATACGGACTTGAATGCGTAATTTTTGCTCAATTAAAAAATAAAAAAAAAACTCTCCAAAAAATTAAACCCTAAATAAGAGATTAATTCCCCTTTAATAATAAAGAAGGCCGGCCCCTTTATCTTTCAACCCGTTCTCTTTTCCTCTTTCTACTGTAAACAATGATGGCCGATTTCTTGTTTGAATTAGGGCTTCGGCTTCTTTCGAATTAGGGCTTCGGCTCTGGATAATTGATACTCTTTGCTCGTGCTCGTTCTCTGATGTTTCGCGACTTGTTCTCTGATGATTCGCAACTTTGAGATTGTGAATTGTTCGCAGCTGCTTCTTTTGATGACTGAGTTCGTTAAATTGGTATGTATTACTTTCGTTTGCTGGTTTGATTGCTTGCTTCGATTGGACTCGATTTTAACTCAATAGCCGATGATGTAAATTGGGATTGCGATTGATAGTTCGATTGTGAATTGAAGCACTTGCACTTATGATGATACCTTCGGGTTGAATTTATATGAATTCACGACTTCATCACTTTCCTAATTTTCTAATGCCTGTTGCGCATGTCTTTCCTGATTTTTTTAACTTGATAATCACGGTTTTGAATTGAGAGCGTTCGATCCTTCTTGTATAAAAAAGCAGAAACTTTCCCTTTTTAAACTGCGTTGACTTTTTCAAAGAATACAAATTTGAGTTGCTCTGATGCATTTCTGTAACTTGCTTGCGTTGAATTCTGACTTGACACGGCTTCGGCCATCTTGTGATTATCTCTGTGAACTTTGACTCTGGCCATCTTCTCTGATGATGTGGATTCCACTGTGTCCTTGTTCTTCATGTACTGTTGACATGTCTTGTTTCATGTTGCAGCTGACTTGTGTCTGCATTGTGCATATTCATGATGCTGTCTGATTATTTGTTCATATGATTCCATGTATTACTGCACTGACTCATGTGTTTCACATTTTAACTCTTGATATCACTGCTGTATACATGCACTTCGGTAGCATGGTCGTTGTATTGCTTGGGTTTGTACAGTGTTGTACTTGTTGCCTTCAGTTGCTTGACCTACTTCTCTTTGGTCATGTCGCATATTGCGTTTGGTCTCTGTTCTTTGTATTCTGGTCAGTGGTGTTCATTGTAGTAGCACTGCACTTTGATGGCTGTTCATTTGTATACATACATTCTTGTATGTATATATGTGTATAGCCACTGCACTCTGTAATCTTGAGTTTGTTTACTTGGTGTCTTCATTTTTGATGCAGAACTTCAGTGCTTGTATTGACATGTTATGGCTTGTACTCGGTTTGCTTTTGATGCATTCTGGTGCGGTGTTGTTACTGCATTCATGATAGTTTGTATATGCATTTGCCTGTTGTTTCATTTGTCCACACTTGATCATTCTTGAGCTCAAGTTGCTCCATTATGACCTGAACTTGATTCATGCAGTCATCATTAGCTCGTGTGCTTCCAGTGTTGCCACTGTGTTTGTTTGCATAGCTGAACTTGAGTTGTCTGCTTTATGTTGTCACTTGATCTTGTTGCTGTTGCTATGCAGTTGCTATGGTCTCTGTTCTTACTGTTACTTACTTTGTGCATTGCCTTACTGACTCGATTCATTTCATGTTTGTTGCCACTTTACCTTGTATCACTGCCCTTGTGTCTGCACTTGTGAACTTTGTTGCATTCATGTCTTCGACTGTTTGGTCTGAACTTGACGTTGCAGTTTGTAGCTGTTGACTGCATCACCATATATCAATTGCTCGGCCTTTGGTTTCATGTGCATTGAGTTTTGACCCTTTATTGTTCATTTGGGTTGTTGGACTTGTTGTACATTGCATAGTGCATTGCCTTGTTTGTTGTGATTGTGCTTGCACACTTTCTATTTTTGGCTACGCACACGAGTTGGCGAGGCAGTGCACACGTGTATGAATGTACACGTGTGTATTGCAGCCACTTATGGTTACATGTCCCTGTAATATCTATATGCACGACTTTGTGATGAAAACAAGTGTGAATTATGACGAACAACCCAAATAACTGAGGCAAACCATATTTTCAAAAATCGTATTTTATTTTATATTGCAAAAATATTTCTTTTTCAATTTTACTGCGTTAGTGAATATTTTTGCAGATTGCTCAGATGCTGGATTCAAGCTGAAATGCAGTTGAAGACAAAATACGAGTGTGAGTGATATGTAGTGAGGTTATCAATGTAAAAATATTTGTGATGTAATCGTGATGTAATCAGAAATGTATATGTATAGTGAGAGCATGAATTTGTACTATTCAAGATTGTAATAAATATTTGTTTCAATAAAATTTTTGTTTGAATTCAAAATCTGTGTAACTTGTTCTGTTTGAATTCAAATTCAAATTCTGTGTAATTTATTTTATTCAACAAATATTTATTTAATCTATGAAAAAACAAAATAGTACATTACCAAATACATTTAAATGAATATATATGTTTATTATCATCAAACAAAAACATATAAGCGCATATTCAACAGCCGCGGTTCATGATGCAGGACATAATAGTCTATCGAAGAAGATTCTCGACCCCTCTTCATAGGTGTGTGACAGATGTTGAAGCACACCGAATCCTAGAAGAAGTGCACAAAGGCGAGTGCGGAGACCACATAGGATTGTTTTCACCCTGGAAGGGTGGTGAATAGGGTCTGCTGATTATTAATGCGGAAATAAAAATAGGTAGTAATGCAAAAAAGATCACACACAGTTTTACCCAGATTCGGCAGAAACTTACCTACGTGTTGCCCCTAAGGTTTCCACAAGAAATTAAGCAATCAGTCACTTACAGAAACATGTAAACTTGCAATACTCGCTAACTCAATTAACATAACTCTAAGCTCAAAACCCTGCGACAACTCAGCTCCTGAGTTGCGAATTCTCAAACTACGTTCCATAGTTTGTACCTAGTTACACAACAAGAAATTTACCAAATTTCAATAGAGAAAACTACGAATAAAAACCAAAAAACTAAAACCCTAATTTTTATAATTGAAGCCCAATAAAAATATGACCGATCCAAGTACTAAACAACTAAAACGAATACTGTAAGTACTAAATAACTAAAATGAATACTGTCTCCCTTTATTTTATTTTGTGAAATTCTTCGGCTGATTCCTTTTGTCCTTCTTCTGAAATTAGGGTTCCTTCTGGATTGGAGCCGCCGCTTGGAGATAGCAATTCGAATCATTTGCTGTATGCTTTCATTTCTTAATTCGCTTCCCTTCATTTTTAATTAGTGTAATTCAATTGCTCCAGAAGGGTTGAGTTCGAATTCGGTATGTTTTGTCTCTTGAATGCTTTCATCTACGACTTGTTCATCGTTCTCTCCAGCTTGGCATTTGAATTTGAGATAGTTTTGACTTCCCGATATATTGGCATCTATATATTTGACCCGAATTCTGACTTCTTCATTATGATACCCTCTGCGATCTTTTTGAACAATTACCAGTGTTTTTCGTTCTGCCATTTCTTTTTGAAACAACTCCTTATGTTGTTTTTTAGTTCTCTGATTGGTTTTTGACTTGTTCATTAGTATGAACCACGACTGCATTGTCTTGTACTAGAAATCTAAACATGTTGCATTGTGATTTTGTGCTAGTTGCTGTGTTCACCTGAGTGCTCACATTCATGTGTGTGATTCTCTGGCATCAATTCTAGTTGTTAGTTTCTAGTCAAGCTCCATGTCCATTCAATATTTACTGAGTTGATTTGGTGCCTTCATACTTGAACTGATATATATGTACATATATATATATGCATATATGTATACACGTGTGTATGTGAGTGTACTAACCATTGCAGTGTTTGGTATACTTCAGTGTACTGAAACTGAACTTGTATTTATCCATGTTGAACTGCTTGCACTTTCTGTTTTGTTTTATTCAAGTCATTTCATTGATTTGGTCTTATTAGCCTTGCATTGCTTTGAGTTAAATTAGCCATGTGCATGTGCATACTTGCTGCTTTGACTGGTTTGTTCTTGCCTGAGTTGTGTGGTATGGTTCCATTGAAGTATGTATATGTGTATTCTGGGTTGATAAACTTGGTGCCCTGAATTCTGGTTGCATATGACTTGTTATTCAAGTGGTTCAATGTGCCTTTGTACATTTAGTGGTTTGGTTCCATATGAATGAAGTCTTCACTGATCCGGTCTGTGTTTGCATCCATTGTGTTCACAACTGCTAATATGTGGTTCCTGCTTTTTATCCTTTGTACATGACTAGTGGTCTGTTTGTATGTTGTTTGGACTAACCATTGCCGTGCCGAGTTATTTTTACATTGCATTTGAGTTGAATCCAATCTTGGCTTAGGTTTAACCTTGTGCTCACCTGTCCTTGCAATTTTAATAAGGAAGTGTATATCGATGTGCACGACCTTGTGGCATGTACCGTGATATACTATATGCCACAAGTTGTTCGCGTAAGATGATATAAAAAAATTATAATGAACAACCCAAAAAACCGAGGAAAATAGTATTTTCAAACACACACTTAATTGTGCATTATAAAATATTTCTTTTTCAATTTTACCACGTCAGCGTTTATTTTGCAGATAATTCAGATGTTTGATACAGGCTGGAATAGAGTTGAAGATCAAATACGAGTGACGAGTGAATATGTAGTAAGGCGAAACATATGTAAAATTGTATAGTGAAACGTGTGTTGTAATTGAAAACTTGTATTTGGAATTGTGTAAATATAGCGAGAGCTTAAATTTGTACTATTTGAATTTGTAATAAAATATTTGTTAGAATAAAATATTTGTTTATATAAGAATTCAGGTTATTTATTTTATTCAACAAATATTTATTTAATTATGTGGAAAAATAAAGTAGTACAATAACAAATACATTCAAATGAATATATGTGTGTGTGTGTTTATTATCATCAAACAAAAATCGTACACTATTATATTCTACAGACCAAACTTGGGGGCGGAAGCTGGCAAAGAAAGTTCTTTGGTATGGGTACTTTTGGCAAACAGTGAACATCGATGATCATGCCAGAAGATGCGATCATTGTCAGAGATTTTGCAAAATCAAGAGAACTCCATCAATAGAACTGAGCAAATGGTCAGTCCATGATGTTTGTGATATGGGGGATTAATTTGATCGGTGTCCTTCCGATGGCAAAAGAAGGAGCCAAATATGCTATAGTGGTCGTAGATTATTTTATGAAATGGGCCGAAGCGGAACCTCTGGCCACCATAACCATAAAGAAAGCTGTTAACTTCATTACTAAAAACATCATTTACAGGTTTGGCGTGCCATAAAAAATCATCACTGACAATGAAACGCAGTTCGAAAGCGTCGAGTTTAAAGACTTCTACAAGCGCTTCCAGATTGAAAAGAGCTTTTCCACAGTGGCTAATCCGCAGTCAAACAACAAGTGGAGGCAATAAACAAGATCATCAAATCCACCATCAAAAAGCGACTGACAATAGCAATGGGAAACTGGGTTGATGAGCCTCCACTCGCATTATGGGCTTACAGAACAACACATAGAGCTACAACCGACCACAACCCGTTTGCATTGGCGCATGGTTCAATGGCGATGATGCCTATCAAACTAGAAGTCCCCTCTCACTAAACGCTGGATTTTGACCAAAAACAAATGAGCAACTCCTACTCAAATCGCTAGACATGGTTGATGAAAATAGAGAGGAAGCAGAGTTGAGAATCACCCCCATCAAAAGAGGGTCGCACTATACTTCAACTCCAAAGTTCATAGTCAAACCTTCGAAGTCCATGATCTCATGCTCAAGTGAGTTTGCCCTATCCTGGGAGCCTTCGGACTAAATTGGGAAGGACCATTTTTCATTCATCAGAAGCTTGGTGATGGGACCTTCGAGCTGACGACCATCCATGGGATCGCAATTCCTAAAGCTTGGAATAGCGAATCGCTACATGGATATTTCATTTAAAAGCAACTTTATGTATTTTCTAATTTTCAACAAATAAGCCATTATAGAAATGTCGGTGGCATTGTAAACGAGCAAAGAATCTTCCATTCTTTTCTTAATAAAGTTTGCTTTTTTGAACCATCCAAACTATGTTCATAATAATTACCTGGCGAGTCGGCGGAAGTATACCGACTCAAACTGCTGGATCGGCGGAACCCGATCCTAACCTTCTGTAAAATGATGTTGCCTCAGCTGTATTTGGAAGGCCATGAATTCAAGTTCTCGCGTTATCCGGAGATAGGCAATGCTGAGGAAATCCAGACTCAAGTTTCTCGTGTTGCCCAAAGATAGGCAACGCTGTGGAACTCCAAACTCAAATTTCTCACGTTGTCCAAAGATAGGCAACGCAGAGGAACTCTAGACTCAAGTTTCTTGCGTTGCTCGAAGATAGGCAACTCGGAGATTGGCAACGCCAAGGAACTCCAAATTCAAGTTTCTCGCATTGCTCGAAGATTGGCATCGCCGAGGAACTCTAGACTCAAGTTTCTTGCATTGCCTGGAGATAGACAACATCGAGGAACTCCATATCCAAGTTTATCGTGTTGCTTGGAGATAGGAAACGCCGAGGAACCCCAAATTAAAGTTTCCTGCGTTGCTCGAAGATAGGCAACGCCATGGAACTCCAGACTGAAGTTTCTCATGTTGCCCAAAGATAGGCAACGCTGAGGAAATCCAGATTCAAGTTTCTGAGGAACTCCAGATTCAAGTATCTTGCATTGCCCGAAGATTGGCAACGCCAAGGAACGCCTGACTCAAGTTTCCCACATTTCCCGAAGATGGGCAATGCTGAGGAACTCCAAATTCAAGTTTCTTGCATTGCCCTGAGATAGACAACACCGAGGAACCTCAAATTCCAACTCCTCGCGTTGCTTAGAGATTGGTAGTGCCAAGGAACCCCAGAAGCCACACACTTGAGCTGAAACTTCTCGCTTGCTTAGAAATGTTGAATATTTGAAGTTTGTTTGGAGGGAACAACCCTATGAACTACGGGGCATATATCTGTACGAAGACAATAACTTTAAGGAAAAGGGTCCATAAGCCATATCACCCCCAAACAACATTAATTTCACAATTTCTACTCAAAAGTTAATAAGGATCCTAAGAAAAAGTTTAACTTTAAGGATCCTAAGAAAAAGTCTATCTTCCCGAGCAAAACTTCCAACTATTGGGAAATCATTAAATGATTATGGATTTCTACATAGGATTAAGCAGTATTGAAAAGTGTCAAAATTTTTGTGAACTACTAAGAAAAAATCCACTAAGTTTCATTAATCCCTAAGTTCCATTGCAGTTCTATCTCTTCAAATGAAGGACTTCGGCCATGACCGTGGGACTAGCAAAGTACGAGATTAAACGTACACATGCACACAGAGTATATACGAAAAGATAGACGAAAATAAAATCAAAATACCATTGTATTACTTGAAATCTTATGAACATAGGATCAAAATGTGGGGGACGTACCCACACAGTAGCCGCCGACAAAGAAAAATTACAGACTCTACAACCAAGACACAAAGTGTAGACTCTGCACTTAGAAATAAATATTCAAAAAGAAACACAACAAGTCATGCTTCCCGCAAGCTGTATACAAAAAACAGTCCATCATTGTACCAACCAATCAATGCTTTTTGCCACCGCTTCCTTTCCTACCTCTGGTTGGCAGCTTCTGCTTCTTTTTGGGAGGGTGTCGCTTCTTGTAATGTTAACCTGTATCTCTGTAGTGATCACCTCCTCCTTCGAATGTTTTCCAAAAGAGCTTCCCATCCCCTTATGCTTTCTCAACTTCCAAGAGCTCTTTGACACCATAACCGCCTCCACTCTCTCCTTCTTGACAGCAACCAAGTAGTGTGGAGTCTATTATGGTCGCTACGTTTGTGTTTCTTCTCATTGGTCTCAGCGATAGTCGTATCACCTTCCATGGATGCCGAGGGATCGTCAAGGCCATGAAGCACCTCAACCTTCTTGGCCTCTAGTCCTGATTGTGAGCTAGGGGTAGATATAGGGACAGGATTAGGAACAGATACAATTTCAGTAGATGTAAAGATAGCAGCATGCACAAGCGCCGAAGTAACAGGTGCGCCAATAGGAAGAGTAGATGACCTTTATAATAAAAAGAAAAGCATTAAACTCCTCTTGCTTCTGTGCCATAAGATGGAGGCCCTCGAATTCGGGAGAGGAATGAGCGTTACTTGCGTCGAAGGAAGGGTCGTGAACAAAAACTCAAACTCATCTACTTCACCTTTTTTGGAAGGCTCTACCACATGAGGAACAACATCGAGCCCTGAGTTCATTAGCCGATCCTGGAGCTGTCCCGAAGGTTCGCCCACATCAGAGATTAAAAGAACTAGCAGGCACATCTGTGGCAACTATTGGAGCCGCTTCGGCGGGTTCCATCTCCCCTTCAGCTCGAAGAATTTCTTGGCCTTCAAGTAGTGCCTTCTTAGATTCCTCATTGAGATTGGCATCCTACAACTCTTGATCTGAATATACATCACCGTTCTTGGAAAAATGAGATAGGATTTCCTCCCAAATGAGGGCAAGAGTGCATGGAAACTTCGGGCCAAGATAGCAGTGGCTCTCCTGATGTAGTATGGAGTTGACGTAAAAATTCAGGATCATCGCATCGAGTTTCCCCATCTTCCAGTCAAAAGTATGCTGGCGTTCTAGATAATTTGCTGTTACCGTAGCCTTTTCTACCTCAACAGCATCATTGCCGGCACCGAATTGTGAAATCTGAGCCTGTAATTCTGCAATTGTCCCCCACAATTTCCAATTGTCTTGGCTTGATCAAAAATTGTTTTATCATGCCCCTCGACAATCAGATTGCGGTCTACAATTGTCTTCCTCCGAGCTTCAATAATAACATTGCAAGTGAAAATGTCCTCCTTCAGTTTAGCTTCTTTTGCGTGAGCCTTCTTCATTTCATCTCCCTAGACAATTTCGGCTCGCTCTAGCGCATTTTTCATCTACTTCATTAAGATGGCAGTCCTCTTACTATCCCAAAGAACTGCCTCTTTCTCCTCCTCCAATTCTTTAATATTAGTGTCCCGATCGGTTGACGCCTTTTCAAAATCATCTTTTTCAGCTTGAAAGGAAAGGATCTCCTGCTAGTTTTACCTATTGATGTCTGCTATTTGTTTGCAGAGCTTCTCCCATTTCTTACTCTGCTCTAAATCATCTTGATTACTTTGGAGGCGTGACATATAAGAGTCCCTGCGAACATGATGAATTTCCATATCAAACATAATGCCCCTTAGGAAGCAACCCGGAAGAGCCACCTCAAGCTTAGGTGGGACTGCGTGAAGAATGTAGGCTGGTCTCCGGTGGGAATGAGAGGTGCCGTGGGTAGCAGCAATAATAGAAGAAGATGAAACATGCACTGGAGGCAGAATGTGGGTAGAAGAAATAGGAGCATCTTGTCCCATCGAAGTATGCTTCAGAACGGGCTCGGAAGGATGGGAGCGGTGATCAAATTTTGGCTTCTTCGATGACTCTTCCCTTTCATCATGAGATCGTCTTTTCTCATACCCACCTTTGTATAAACGGAACTTATCTCTCTCCACTTGGCAGCGAGTGTCTGCCTTAAGTTCATTCCTTCGCCTATATTTGTCTCCTGTCTCTCGAACTTGGTGGCGGTTGAAGGAACGCTTCAGGTACCATTGCAAATTGGTATAATCCTCAAAGTTGTCGTAAAGACCATGCCCTCTTGTCATACCTGGAACAAAGCATACATGAAAATCTTTAGAAACACGTAAGGAATTGAGAAAGCATACGAGAGAATGAAAAATAAGTATAAGCGCAATCCTAGTGTGTCGTGTATTCCTAATATAGGCCTAAGGCATCATCACAAACCGGAGCAAGTGACTGTCGAAGGGGAAAAAAGAATAGCTTCGTCATCACAAGCAGTGTTGGGCTGATGGATGGCTGCGATATCACCTGAACAGGGTGGCATCACATCAATTTTGAAGTCACCCTTCATAATGACATCGAAGTCGACGAATACATCACTGATATCTCCAAGATCTACCCCGGCAGCCTTGCCAGGATAATCGTTATGTTTGCCAACCTTCGGGGCTTTGTCTTTATCATCAGTATCAGAAGAGGGAGAATCCAGAAGAATGGGACATATTCCCGGTGTCTCGTTGCGTGACTTTGAGTTTTCACCCTTGGATTTTGACGAAAAGTAATCACTGATCGTGGTTTCCCCACTGCTGCTTTCAAACTCCCCCTCGTCCTTCTCTAAGTCCATTGCGACTTTCCCTTCTCTACGCATAGGCTCGTCTTCAGGTTCCTCTTGGTTTGGAGGAATTTTAGCGGAATCAGTTAAACCGGCTGTAGTATCCTCCCCATGAGTCACGCTGGGTGGGCTTTTGGAGGGGCCACCTATCCTACAACTCTAATCAGAATCATGTGAAGAAGAAGAAGGCCTTGCGTGAACTCTAGCTCGACTAGGAGGGGAACTTCAATCTAAGCAATGGATCTACCCGAAGCTAACAATCAGAATTGGTGCAAATTCTCGCTAGTAAGCAAAACTATAATGCATCGCTTAATTAAGGCCTTTAGAGTTTGATAGGTCTCATTAAGAGTCGCGTCTCTGTTTGACCTTGGGATAACCGCAAAGAGCAAGCGATCAGTTAGAAACTATATCATATCACTTCAAAGCTTGACCAGTAGAAAATAAGAGAGCTTACCTAATGTCATCCATCGACGATTAAAACCATCGGAGCACCTCATGAAGAAATACCGTATCTTAAATTGCGATAAGTTGCTTTGCAGACGCAAGATGATCTTCCAATTTCGCATTGCCTCGATTATGATCAGAGAGGGGTAGCCATCTCTCCTCTTGAAAGCCAAGAAGTATTGCAACTCGTCAAAACTCAGAGCACGATGGAACGTCCGCATAAAAAGGATGTGCATGCAAGTGAGGATGGCATAACCATTCGAATGAAGCTGGAATGGGGCAACCCACAAGTTTGAGAGCGTTTCGCAAAGAAAATCATTGAAGGGGGAAGAGCTCCATTCAAACACATGTACTGATGAAAAGCTGTGAAACCCGAGGGAGGCATGTGAGCAAACTCATCTTTCGTCGGGAGGCGAACGTCCTCTTTAGAAATCTCATATTATATACATATATTATGAAGAACCTTGGCGGAGACCATCGTTGGGGCTTTTTCAAGCGGGTTGAGTAGGACTCGAAAGATGGGATGCATGCGATTAATGATGGGCCTAATTGAAAGTAGTTGAACAAATTCGGCTTGCGAGGTGGATGACAATTCAGCTTCGGAAAGCGCTGGACTTCGTTCACTCGGCTTGCGACGTGTGGATGGCTGTTTCATTCTATATAACAGAATTCGCATCCGTAAAAGGTTAGGCAACTCAATTGGCAAAACTATCCTAATTTAGTGAGTTCCCCCTATCATACTTGAACTTCGAGGTGACTTGAACTTGAGATTAGCACGTTGGATTTCAAGCATGAACTGGGGCAAGTGCAATGTGCTAGCTACGTGAGGTAAACTCGTTGTCCGAAGTGCAACAAACATCCTATCCTATGTAGATAGTTCGCTCACAGTGGAAGGAGAGAAGAGCTTCCCGTGAAATTTTGCTTTCTACTTTTGATTGTACTACTTGTGAAATTACCCGTTATCGGCCATTGATTAATAACAGATCCGTTGTCCGAAGCGACACGAAAAACTCTTCTCATTGCGGGGACACCAAGCATGCAATAGGTAAAATAATGTCGTTTCTATTTTGATAGACGAAGATAGCAAAACATGTTAAGCCTTGGGTCAAAGCCCGAATGTCATTCTAAGAGATGACTCAAGACCTGATTTCCTATCTTCCTCCAAAGAACCACAAGCACGAAATATTGTAGTCAATTGCACGAGCTAAAGCTAGGTGTTAAACCGTCATACCAACACAGCAATTAACAACTCAACCAAACAAACCCACCTCAAATTGGTTTAATGGAACAAGAAGAATCACAAATTAAGCCTGGCGAGCAGCACATCTGGTCGTGGGCAAGCTAGTGGAAGGTCGGTGGTAACAAGACAATGGATCGGCTCGGAAACAAAATGATGGATCTGTAGGGGCTTAAAATCGAACAAGGTGATATGCTGGTTAGGGATTAGGCTTAGACAGGATGATGGATCAACGACGGTGAATGGATTGAGCAAAGTAGGATGAATCGCTGGAGCACTTGATTTGAATCGCTGCTTGAATCATTGGAAGGCTCGATCGCTTGGAGAGATGGCAGTTGCTTTAGTCGAATGGACGACATGGTGCTAGCTCAGGTACAAGCATTTAGAGAAAAAAATGAATTATTTCGCTAAGTAATCGGGTCGTAAACATAAGCAGCTAGTGACTTATGATGACAACGATGAATGCCTGAGAAGACATCTCCAATTTCGGAATCCAGGATAGTCCTCTGTGGCCAGATCGACAGTAACCCATGCACTTCTTTAAAATCGCAAAAAAGCATGTTCTGGAATATGAAGAGAGGATGTAGAACTCAGTTCTCCAAATAAGCTAAGTCTATGGGTCGCCAGCGACCCATTGGCCGTGGGTCGCTGGCGACCCATAGCAGCCCATGGCCCATGGGTCACCTACGATCCATGGATCATGGGTCGCCAGCGATCCAATCACCATGGTCGCTAGCAACCCATGGTGTTGGCTCATTTCGTTAGCCAAAACCCTTTAGGTCGCCTGTAGTCGATCTGGGAGTTGATAATGATGGGCCTGGCCCAAAAACCCTCCGACCTCTATAAATAGCATGCCACTTGTAGCATAAAGTGGATCTTCTTCTAGAAACTGATCACTGAAGCTCTGCTGAGATTATTATTCACTTCCAAACTCCCTCATAACTATCTCAAAAGGAATACACCATGATTTTTCGGTGGATTCTAACTCTAGAGATCCAATCTAGCTAGGAATTAACCAAAGCTTTGTAATCAGATTGCTTTTGTAATATCAATCAGCTTATAATAAAACTATAAAATGGACGTAGGATTTATTAACATTCCAGCCACTATAAAAATCCTTTTCCTATTTTCTTTTACTGCTTCTTTCCTATATCTATGATCTGTGATATTGCTCTGTAAAAACAGGGATGGTGCTTTCAAAAACAAACCAGGGTGTTGATCCATTTCTTGGGTCAACACTTTCATTGTTAATTTATCATTAACTTACTTAGTAATTACCTCCATAGGCCTGTCTATCACTAATTCATCTGTTCATTCCACCAATAGGAGCCGACCTAACTAGAGCCACTCTGACTCTCCTAAGAGTTTAAATAAAGCACCTTAAATATATTTTAGTGTGCATCCTTACTAAGCATTAATAGCCTCTCTTAATCCATGAATAACTATCGTTCACATTGCCAATCTATTTGTTTTAGTTATAACACAAATCTTATGTTTTAGCACCCTGTTATAAAATTCATTTAGAGTTTATAAATATATAGGGGATTGAACCCTATTGTGGCACCCTACCGTATACTATCAGACTTTAGACTAATAGTTTGGCACCTTGTCATCTAATAACTTCATGAGCCGGTATATCTTTACGATCACAGTTCAACCTCTTTCTTTCATTTATTTATAGTGTACCCTACACTTTCATTAGATAAACTATCCTTATCATTTAATTTAAATGATACCATATCATTTATTACCTTCTCTAAGCTTTCCTTTATTTCAAAAATAAATTAACATAATTTTAACTTATTAAAATTCCTCCTTTATTTCATGCCTGTGAAATTATTTGTTAACACGTGGAAATTTTCTTTCAAAGTTCCCAAAGCATTACTTATTTTACTTAGAAAAATGTAGCTTTCCAAGCAATCTCAAATTGAATTTAGTTATCATATGCTGGGTATCCCATAACTTTCGAATGTTGAGCTTAGTCATCATTTGTTGGCTATCCTATAGCATGCATGGGTTGATTCTTCCTAGGCCATCACAGTTTTAATTTCTTTTCATGGTTATTATGTGTTAGCTTCTCAAAATACTTTGCAGTTGACAGCTTTCCAAGTTATCCTGTATCGAACTTCAAGTTATGGTCGTGAGTTGAATCTTTATAGCCATCGCATGTTATCTTCTCTGTAGCCATCGTGTCTTACTATAGCCATCGCGTGTTATCCTTTCCATAGCCATCACACATTATCTACATCATGTACTATTGCATCTTGACTCCATCTTATGTCATCACATATTAACTCCTAATAGTTGTTGTGAGTAGCTAGCTTCACTATGTCATTGCATGTTGACTTCAATAGTCATCATGGGTTATCTCTCCTAGAGCTATCGCATGTTAACTTCATGAAGTGTTATCGCATGTTGACTCCATCTTATGTCATCATGTATTTATTCCTAATACCCATCGTGAGTAGATAACATAAGACCATCGTCGGTTGGAAAATGGCTTATTTGTAATTACATTGATACTATTTCCTTATCTTGTTATGTAATCTCTTTTCACCATATCCCATTTGGTGTCGAAACCTTGTAAGTTAATTTTTTAGTTTTCTTTTTAAGATTTATTGGTTAAACTTTCAATTAATGTATTATTTATCTTTAATTAATTCTTTCCTTCACCAACAAACTAATATAAAATCGTAATCCAATGAGAAAACCCCAAAAAATCACAAATAACAAATTTATTATATTTTACCTTGTTCCAAAATTTCATGCCAAAATAATTATTTTTATTAATTTTAATAATTAACTTCTTGACATTAATCCTTTTCTCAAAATAGAAAATTCATAACAATCCTAAATTAATTCCAAAAATTATTAAATTATAACTCCATCTTTATTTCCATATTATAAACATCGCATCTTAGTTTTGAATCATTTAACTTTGATTAATTCATGTTTTACTCTAAGACATGAAAAAATTCACTTTATTAAAATTTCCTAACATAAGTAAATAGCGTTTTAATCACTAAGACATGTTTACCAACAATAGGAGATCAAACTTGAACCCACTTGTGTAGGGATAGGTTTTAGAGAAACTTTTACCCACCTTGATTAACAATAATCTTGTTTAAGTCTTCTATGTTCCTTAATGGTGAAATATTTAATCTCCTTTTCTTCTTTCATTGCAAAATAGTGGTCATCCTTGGTTTAGAATTTTAGAGTTTTGTTTCAAAAAATGAAATAAAGTAGAAATGAGGGGACGCGGCCAAAGAAAGTGGGCTTGTGCTTTTGGTTTGGGCTAATATCACACTCTAGCCCAGTCACACCATTACACTTCCCCTAATAAAACCCTTTCTATTTTAAATCTATATTTATTTTCATTAACAAGGCCAATCTTAATTGCTCTAATTGCCCTTGGTTTATTCAATTAACCTTTTAGACTATCCCACACTCAACTAATTAAATCTCACTTATAAACAATGTTATCCATCTTTTAATAATTTCTTGTTATTAATCTAATTTAATTTCCTATATTATTGACCCTTTAAAACATTGGGTATGACACTTAAATTGTGATATTTATATTTTCTATCCTTTTTCATATTGGGTTACCCCATCATGTTATATTATTATATAACAGCCATATCGTATTAGTTGCACTGATTCGTTGATTACAACAAAAGAGCAGGTAACAGTGTGATTCTCTACTTTTATGATAGGTTTACTTTACTTATTTATAAGTTATCTGAATTACCCTTGAGGCACATTTGTAAATAGGATTGGTTATGCCTTAGTAGCTTCTTGTTTGATATACATATATAGTTTTAACATACAGTATTTTGAGATGGTTCCCCTTACACCAAACTTTATTATAGTTTGATTTTTTTTGCCTATATATGTCGTGACAACTCTTGGTACTCGATTGAGTAGTTTGGAAGTCAGGTGCTTTTAGGGATATGCTATGAAAGTGGTACAGTTAGAGCATTGGGGGCAAAAATAATAGTAGGTTATATATACTTGATTTTGTAGTAGTACATGATAGATATGTTATTTGTATGCGAGACTTGTTATAGCAGATATTCTATTCTGACTTTCTATATTAACACTTACTTATCAGTTACTTAACTACTTAACTAAAGTAGTCTCTTATATATTGTTCATCCTTTACTGTTCATGTATATTCAATATATTATATTTTATCATTCTATTATGAGATTATATCTTTTTTTTAGTTTTCCCTGATAAACACTCTTTTGTGGTATTCAGTAGTCGAACATTGCCACTCAATGTTGATTTCCAGGTTTTACGAAGGGCGGTTTATTATATTTGGTATTTGAGCTTTAGTTCAATACTTAGGACCAAATAGACTAGTTTGAGTTAAACAACTAGATAAAAGAAGATACGCTGAGAAAGTGTACTTGTATTTTTCTACTATATATTATTGATGCCACCACTTGTCTTCTGAATTGCAATTTATTTCTATTTCTAGTTGCAAAGGTATCATCGTTTAGGCTATCAATATGAGTAGGTGGGATACATGCACAGCTACGGTAAATGTTGAGTGTGTGGTAACAATCGAGAGTACAACCATTCTGGCTTGATGCACAAGCTTTTCGAGTTGAGTTAGGTCAGTCAACAACGTATGACTGGGATTTTCACCCATGTAGGATTTGGTGAATGCCCAGTAAGGAGAAAGAACAGGGCGAATGACGTATATGCATTTTGTATAGAGTCATTCGTGTTAAAAGTGTTTGTTTTTATGTTGATATATCTTTGATGCTGGGATTAATCCCATGCATTGAAGAGATATTTTATAAGGATCAATCCATTCAAAGGGGTTTTTCCCTCGATTCTTAAAAGTAAGCACTTGAGTTAGATTCTTAAAGTGCTAAAAGATTTCTAAAGAAAAACTCTAGTCGTGTGAGGAAATTTCAATTGTCTGACCAAGGAACTAGTTAAGGGTTCACATGATAGGAGTCAGGTGACCGACTCAGCATAACAAAGAAATCATGCAAGTAAAAAAAGGATTAGATCATGAATCATGTATTATTTTGGAAGATCATTTTTCGTTGTATAGTTCTAAGTATAATGTAGTTAAGATTGCTCGTAATGGTTTAGGAAAGGACTTCTTGACTAGTTCTGCAATGATTCAGATAATCTCCTAAGTGGTGATAGGATACTTGATTAGGCGAGGATCGTAGTACACTTAGTATGTTATCCTTATTAACAATGTGGGGTTAAGGTGATTTTAAGCCTGAGAAAAACCAAGCATTTGTAGGTTTTAATTTAATAATGATTTAATTAGTAACGTTTCTCATTTGGAGAATAAGCACTGTTTTGAAGGAAAGGAAAATTGAGACTTAGATTGCTAACCAGTGATCCGACATATCATATTAGTTTTCCTTTTCATAGCAAGAGGTGTAATAGTCATTCATGTATTTTATTCATGAGAGGAATTACACCACTTTAGCATTTTATCCATCTTAGACGTTGAACAGGTTCATAGGAGTTTGTAGTTGATATGCATGCTTTGACCATTGTTAATTACAATGCATGTTGGTATAAACACTTTTTGTTTGCTAGTCATTTTTGCTTTTTTTGTTTGTTGATGTTTGTTATTGCTTGTTGCTTCTTAATACTGCTTGATGATTGATTATTGTTGCTTGTTATTGATTGATCAATTATTTATTTTGTTGCTTGTGTGGCTCTTTGGTTGAGTATTGACTAGTTTTTATTGATTGTTATTGCTTGTTGTTGCTTATTATTGCTTATTGTTGATCGTCGTTGTTTGCTATTGTTTGCCTTTATTTATTGTTGCTTGTTGATTTCTTGTTGTTACTCGATCAATGATAGTTGCTCGTGTTACTTATTTATTGATTTTAACTAATTGTTGTTACTTATTGTTGGTTGTCTTGTGTATTTGGTTACTTCTATGCTAGCCGTGGTTAAATATTGTGACATGTTTTAAGAGACATAGCAATAGCTATTTAGGATAGATCGCAAGTTATCCATTACCATTTTAGGGCTCGAGGTTAGATCTATACGAGTCGATTGCCTTTTGATGTGACTTAGAGTCTATGGTACACATTATCAGTTTATTTTGTTTTACACTCCAATTTTTAGTTATGTATGATTATGGTAGTATCAGTTGCTAAGCTAAAATTATATATGTTTTAACTATGCATTGTTGTTGTTGTATGGTGCATAATCCTCTTTATGTAGTACAATTGGATGCCAAGGAGTTGAAATATAGCTATTTAAACGCCTATTTATTTAGATTTTCTTTTAAATAGTGGTAAGTTAAAGAGGTATGTACCATAGAAAATATGAGATAACGTAGATTATCGTGTATTTCCTTAATGCAAGATGCATTTTAATTTGATGGGTTACCATAAAGCTCATAACGTAAGGGATGTACTGCCCGAATTTTTTGAGGTTAAGATTTAGGAATTTTGGCTAGTCTTGTTACTTTCTCCTACTCATAGGAATTTTGTGGACGAAATACTTTTAAAGAACGGAGAATGTAACAATTTGCAATTTTAACGATTGAGTATTTAAACAATTGATTCAAATATTTAATCATTATTTAGGACTCGAGACGCCGACCATTAAGACTGTAATTCCGTCATAAGAAAAATGAATATAAGCCAAGTTCATTTGGTATCGATAATTTTTTTGGAATAAATAGTGATTTCTTAAGAAAGATGAATTTGTGTTTGGCCCATAAGTTAGCCATAAGTTAATCAACTCTTCGATACTACCACTCACTTTTCATTTCACTTTATTTTCCTTTTTACTCTCCTAAACCTTCTCTAATTATTCCTTACACCCCTAGACATAATCCACTAAATCAGGCTTAGATAAATTCTTGTAAATCTCGATTACAGTTACTCCCTACCAATTCCTTAATTAACCAATCAAGGAATAAGCTTGAATCAGATTTTGGAGCTTTATCAAAGATTTCGAAAGAGCAAAAAGATGGGTTTTAGATCTTTTTAGCATGGTTTAGAGAAAAAGAGGCGAGTGAGATGGTTCCCCTACTTAATTTACTTGTTATACTTCATTAATTTTTTATATATGGTTATAATGTATTATGGAATGATTTAGAGATTGTTATGCTTTGGTTAAGCTTGTATTCATGTTATGAACATGATTATACCATCTCATTATCAATTAGGAATCTTATTTACTAACATTAGAAAGTTTGTAAGCTATGAAATAGTTTTGGTATTAACTAGATAATTGTGTGTGACGTTATGGTTTGGTTCGTGATTAATTAAGCATATAATGATGCAAATGTCATTATAAAGTATTAATTAAAACATTTGAACAGATTTTAGAAATGTTAATAAGCTAATTAAGTGAGTTAGGAACACTACACTTATTATTAAAGTGATTTGAGTCCCAATGAAGCTTAATTAGTATTTATAAATATTATTCGAGAGAAGAAATGATTTTATAAATAATGGAATATTTTATAGAGCTAAGCTAGTAGGCTAATTAAGTGAGCTATGAGCTCTACACTTATTATTAAAATGATCAGAGGCTTAATAAAGCTTAATTAGTACTAATAAATATCGTTTAAGTAGATAAGTAATTTTATAAGTGAAAGATATATTTTATAAAATATAATGAGAATTTATAAAATAGCAATAAAGATATATTTTATAAAATAAAGGAGATTTAGGAAACAATATAAATGATATTCTATAAAATGGAATGAAATTTTATGAAATAATATAAAAGAGGTATTTTATAGAAGTATGATATTTTATAAAATAGTAAGAGTGAACTATTTTATAAAACTGTTATAAGATTTTATAATTTAATAAGTTGAATACATAATTGTAATGAAGAAATTAATCAATATAAAGGCTTAAAATGATTTATAAGCTAATTTTGTATTTTATAAAATAATTGAATGATTTTATAAAATAGTAAAAATAGATAATGGACTTCTATTGGAAATTTTTGATAAACAAAAGCATGATTTGATTATTGGATAATCAAATTGCTTATCTAAATATAGGTGGATGTATGTGTACATGCGTAAGTATACATGTATTTTAAATCATATGATAATCAATACAATTCTTATAGTGTAATCAGAATTGTTGTATGTGATTGTGTGTATCCATATATGAATATATTGGTTTGAATAAATATATATGGATGTAAATGTGAGTATTGTTATCCCGCCTTTTGGCAAGGCCGTGACACCAAGGGATTGAATATAAACCAAAGGCAGTTCATCTTGAAAATCGATTATACACAGGTTCCCTATGGATATCGATGAATTTTATCCAAGTCCGGATTAAGCTACAATTGATATGACAAGACTGACAAAACCAAGAAAGCCAGTATTCCTAATTTCAAGTCAATCCAAGTTCATATGCTCAAGATATGATCGATGCAAACCAAGGAAACCAATTCGTTCGTACCCATCTGTTCACATCCATTCGTTCGTATCCATCTGTCTGCATCCATCATTTCACATCCATCTATTCATAACCATCAAGTATCCTTCTATTCGTATACATCATGTATGCTCAACTTCATATCCACTTGGCTTGGTTCGATTTCTAATCCATCAATTGGAGTCAATTTGTATCCATCGATCAAAGATCGATGCAAATGAAACATCAAACGAACGATATGAAAATGACCTTCAACTATCGATATGAAACAGCCCCTAGCCATCGATCCAAAGTGCGATGTCGATCGATACGAACAGAGCGAAGCCGATCGATACGAACTGAATAATTGTGATCGATGCGAACATAGTCCAACTGGATCGATACGAACAAGATACGTTCTTATGAAAAACTTAATCACTCGGCATGAAAAGTGGATCGATCCGAGGGGTTAGTGCCATGTCAACATGCTGGCACGTGCTCGGATCGATACGAATAGAGGGATACGAGTGGCATCGATACGAAGGAAGCAGCCTTCGAAAAGCACAAGTTTGCTTCGATCGTAACTCATAGTCCACAAGTCCAAATGCTATGAAATTTTCACAAGAGCTTACGTACATCCTCAGCAACATTAACAGTCGATCCAAACTCAATTGGGTGAAGTTTTGATCGGTACCAAGCTCGTTCGTAGATTCCAAATCGTCTGCAATTCACATGAGATCGATCGTGTGGGCCCACCCATGTGCCAAAAATGATCTCTGGAGATCTGGGCTAGATATTTGCATCCTATGCCTATAAATAGCATCCCAGAGTCTACAGAAAGAGGACCTTTTAGCTCTCGTACGCCCAGACTCTACTGAAACCATTTTTGCACTCATAGATCACTGTTGTACTCGAAATCTACTGCTGTAGTCCGCTGTAATCAGTTGTAATAAGAAAATAAACATTAATAAAATTATCAATTTCATATTGCACATAGGTGATGCTCCACACCATTCTAAATCTCTGTGTTTCTATGTGTTTTTCTTATCTTTTTTTGAAGTGTTTGTTAGATAATCCTCTTTTTACATTTACTTCCTTCATTTTATCTCTTCAAATACTTCCAAAGAGTGTTGTGCCCAATTTTGGTACAAACACTTTGGACCTTTCATTGAATAAACACATTTTTTCTTCTGCTCGTTGGATCTACTATCGATACCAGATTACACAAATCTAAAAAGAAGATCTAGATCTCAAGTTGAAAGTTCTTCCATCTTATTTCCATTTGCATCAAATCTTGGAAAGAGCTTTGCTATTCACCATGGTAAACACAAGGACCACATCTACTACTGTAGATCTAGAAGGACGAGATCGATAGAATCCCACACAACTACCTTCGACTGATCAGAATGCTACCAGACCATCAGATCTGCAAGGTTCTATCACCATGGAAGAGTTTCAGATGCTAATGCAAGAGCTGACGCAGAGTCGTCGACAAATTACTCAACAACTGCATGCCAATGCAGAATTAACCAATAAGCTGAATCGCCAAAGGTATAGGAGATATAGGAGGGATCAGGCTTCTTATTCATCCACTGAGAGTTCAGCTTCTTCAGACTATCATCACAAATCCACACGCCTATGGCTACATGGATGTTATACCCAAGCTACTAGACATCAGCATGCACTGAGCCTTAGGCAACCAAGAGTTGGCCCATCAACCAACCATCATACTGGACCCTTCTCCCGAGGAGGTACTGTTTCATATCTTGTTACAGACAACCGAGCTACCTCCACTACTGCTGAACCGGGAATTGATGTCCGAAACTGGACAAATCTGATCCAACATCCATATACTCCCAAACCTTACATCCCTGAAGACTTAGAACCAAGGAGGCGAGACCTGGATGGTCGATCACCTCCGGCCCAACCTCGCGTTGTGGAACCCGACCACACCTTGGCCCAACGCACTTAAAATATCCAGATGCCAGATATACCGATGATGATACGTCAAAGGATCCGTGAAAGTCAGGGTCTCACTAATGATGACTAGAGAATCTCCCGGAGTCATATTCCTTTCATTGATGACATACTCTATGCTGAACCACATCGACGATTCAGGATGTTGACTCTATCCATCTATGAAGAAAGCTCATATCCTAATCAGCATATTCTGAAGTACAAATGGTTGATGAATGTTGTATGAGGCGACGATGCAGTTAAATGCTGGAGTTTTTCGATCTCTCTTGGGGGCATAGCTACCATATGGTTTACCCGTCTGCCACCTCGTTCTATCTCATGTTTTGATCAGTTGGCAAGAAAGTTTGTTGAGCAGTTCCGAATGCATGTAACGAGACCGAAGGATGTCAACACCTTTTCTAGTGTCACTCAGGCTCCTCAAGAGACACTTAGGCGTTATCTATAAATATTTCATGTTGCATGTGCTAAGATTATCAATCCCAACAATAACTCTATTATGGTGGCACTAACTAAGGGGATTGATCCTGATTCTGATTCGGCAACTGGTTGGCCAGAAAGCCTCCTGCATTGTTGGACCGTTTCTGTTCCAAGGCTGCCCAATTCATGAGAAGGGAGGATGTGAAATAGTCTAGGAAAAAGGACGATGCAGGGCCTAATGTTGAAGGAATCCAAAGTAATGTATCTGTTAAACAATCCGGGGAGAGTTCCAAAAAAGTGCAGTTAATATACAAAATAAAAAAATCAACAGAGAGGTAATGGAGATCAAAATAAGAAGCGGGATCAGATTCATGGTCCATGACGTAGGGCTCCCATGTTTGACAATTACACTCCTTTGAATACGTCACTAGAGAATGTGTACTTACAGACTTGTAATACCATTCAATATAAGAAACCTGCCCCGAGACCATCATTAGAGAAACAAATCCAAACGGGAAAGTTTTGTAGATTCCACGATAGCTACGGCCATAAAATGAATGAGTGCCATCACTTGAAGGATCTCATTGAAAAGTAAATAAGTGAAAGGAAGTTAGAGCAGTTTGTTCGAGCGTCGTAGTCTGCAGGTGTGGGCCCATCAAATCATAATCGTGTACCTAATCAGGCAAGACAGGAGGAACTGGCTTATATTAGTGGGAGGCTAGTGATAAATACTATTAGTGGTGGTCTTCATCCAGCAGACCAAAGATGGAAGGAAATGGAGTCATATGCCAGTTCTATTAGGCATGCAGACTTCGAGTGTTGTAGTAGTTTTGAAGATGGGGCTCCGACCAAACAATAGAAGATGATGACTGACGACATCGTGTTTCGAGATAGAGATGCCGATAAGGTTGAAGCCCCCACTATTGATCCACTTGTCATATGATCTCAAGTAGGTCCTGTTTGGATGAAGAGGATCCTAGTCGACAGTGGAAGTTCTGTGAATATACTATTTAAGCGAGCCTATGACCAGATGAAGATGGAGGCGAAAGATTTGTAGCTTTACAGTCTCGTATTTATGGCTTCAACGGGAGTGCAACCATACCCACTGGAGTGGTGGAATTACCAGTGGAGCTAGGAACCGGAGAATGCCGAAGGGTTTGGATATTGCAATTTAATGTATTGGATATAACTCATCGTAGAATGCTTTCTTGGGCCAACCGGCCCTAGCTGATTTCAGGGATGCCATGGCCCCATGGTTTTTGAGGCTAAAGTTCCCTATGGATCGTGGAGTTGGAGTCGTTCAAGGAGATCAGGCTGTTGGGAGAGCCTGTTATACTGCTGAGCTACGAGATGCACAACGAAGAGAAAAGGGCATAGAGGAATCTCTCTACGTCCGCTTCGTTGAAAATTGACAATTGATGCCTGGGCCCTGGCCCGGGCACCCCAACCAATTCCAAAAAGATCTTGACCCGAGAGAAAATAAAAGCGAAGATGAAAGTAAAGACAGTCAAGCTTCTTCGGCTGAAATGACGATCGACGTCCCGATCGACGATAGCGATGATTCTAGAATGATAAAGATTGGATCTCAGTTAAGCCAACAAATGCAAGAGGAATTAGTTGAATTTCTCCGAGCAAACCTTGACGTGTTTGCTTGGACACATTCTGACATATGTGGAATCCCTTCAGACATCGCGATCCATACATTGAACATTGACCGGTGGTACATCCCGATCAAGCAAAAAAGGCATGGTATGGATCCAAAGAGATCTTCCACCCTTAAGGAAGAGGTAGATAATCTTAAATCGAATGGATTTATTCGAGTCGCCTTATACCCAAAATGGGTATCCGATCCTATATTTGTTCGAATGTCAAGTGGAAAATGGAGAACGTGTGTCGACTATTCAGACTTGAATAAAGCTTGGCCCAAAGACAGTTTTCCATTTCCTTGAATCGATCAGCTTGTAGATTCAACGGTTGGACATGAACTCCTATCCTTCATGGACGCGTATTCAGGCTATAACTAAATACTCATGCACTTGATTGACAAGGAGCATGCCAGGTTTGTGATCAATCTGGGAATCTATTGCTACAAAGTCGTGCCTTTTGGGTTCTAGAACGTAGGTGCAACTTACCAAAGATTGGTTAACTGAATGTTCGCCAACCAGATTGGGAAAACTATGGAGGTTACATGGAAAACATGCTAGCGAGGTCGTAATTATCCACTGATCAAGTTAAAGACCCGGATTCAATGTTTAATATCCTCCAAAAATACAGAATGAAGCTCAATCCGTTGAAATATCACTTCGGGGTCGCATCTGGAAAATTCCTTGGATTTATCATCAACGCTCGAGGAATTGAAGCCAATCCTGAAAGATCTGGGTGATTAGAAATCTTGAGACTCCAAGAACCATAAAGCAAGTTCAGAGCCTCAATGGGAAAGTAGCAGCATTGAGTAGGTTCATTTCAAAATCCACCAACAAATGCATTCCCTTCTTCGATTTGATCGGAAAAGGGAAACAGAACTTTGAATGGACCCCGAAATGTGAGAGCGCATTCCGAGCACTAATTTAGCACCTATCTACACCACCTATTTTGTTAAAGCCTGTCGATCATGAGAAATTGTACTTTTACTTGATGGTATCAAAAATGCAATCAGTGCTGCCCTAATTCGGGAGGAAGACCGAGTGCAAAAACCGATCTACTATATTAGTAAATGACTAACCGGAGCTGGAAGAAATTATCCGAAGCTAGAAAAATTGGCTTATTATCTCGTTATTGCCTCAAGGAAACTCCGTCCATATTTTCAGGCTCATCCTATCATTGTTTACACCGATTAGCCATTACGACAGGTCCTTGCATGGCCTGAGACGTCTGGTAGGTTACTCAAGTAGAATATCGAGCTAAGTCCGTTTGATATTACCTATGCTCCAAGGAGAGACATTCAAGGACAAGTACTAGTAGATTTCATAGTTGAATTTACCATCCCAGAGGACTTACCTGAAACCGGTAAATCTCCCAGATATATCTAGAAGCTACATATTGATGGTGCATCAAATGACCGTTGCTCAGGTTCTGGTGTTGTACTTGAGAATCCGAAGGTTGATCTATATGCTATGCTTTGAAGTTTGATTTTCGTGCGACCAACAATGAAGATAAGTATGAAGCCTTACTTGCCCGGATTGAGGCTTGTCAGATTGCTGTGGAGATTTATCGTGATTTGTAACTGGTCGTATGTCAAGTTCGGGAGGAGTGTCAGGCCAAAGATCGAAGATTGGCTTCTTACCAATCTTTGGTCAAGGAGATACTGAATCAGCTCGATTATTATGCTATCTATTGCATCCCCCGAGAGCGCAATCAAAAAGATGATTCACTAGCAAAACTAGCCAGCACAGATGAAGCGCAACAAATGGTACTCATTCCTATGGAAGCATTGTCTTCCCTAAGCATTGATCGAATGGAGATAGATGGGATATTGGAAGTCGTTCCCAATAAGGAGTCATGGATGACTCCATTTAGAAATTATCTCGAGCATGGAACACTTCCAGAGCGCAGGAGTGAAAAAGATAGATTCTTTAAAAAGCTTCGTGGTTCGCTATTCAGAATGGGGTCATGCATAGAATAGGGTACTCTGTTCCTCTTCTCCGATGTATCGTTCACGATGAAATCAAACGAGTGTTGCATGATGTACATGTAGGAGAATGTGGCGATCATACCGAGGGCCAAGCTCTTGCTTAGAAAGTACTCCTATATGGGTACTATTGGCCGATCATGAATCGTGATGCATCAGACTACATTAGAAAATGTGACAGATGTCAGAAATACGCTAGAATTCCTAGAGCCCCTCCTATCGAAATAACTCAGATGGTCAGTCCATGTCCATTTGCAGTCTGGGGCATTGATATTATTGGATCTCTACCTCTGGCCAAAGGTGGTGCGAAGTACGCAATCGTTGCAGTTGATTACTTTACCAAGTGGGCTAAAGTTGAACCCCTTGCTACAATCACGACAAAGAAAGTGATCGACTTTGTAGTCTGCAATATTATCTGCCGATTTGGACTCGCACATACCTTCATCAACGACAATTGAACCAAATTCGACTATTTGAATTTAAGAACTTCTATCAGCGATTCCACATTCAGAAGAAATTCTATTTAGTTGCACACCGTCAAGCGAATGGATAGGTTGAAGCTGTTAAAAACTTATAAAGGCTATTCTGAAGAAACGACCGGAAAAAGCCGAGGGCAAGTGGGTCGATGAATTTCCTATGGCTCTATGGGCTTACCGAACAACCCATAAGTCCACGACTGGACACACTCCATTTTCTCTTTCCTACGGTTCAAAAGCTGTTATTCCAGTCGAGATGGAAGTACCATCTCATCGTGTGACTGATCATGATCTGAAGACAAATGTCATATTACATTCTGAATCCTTAGATTTATTGGATGAGAAGCGCGAAGAGGCTGATTTGAGGGCAGCCACATACCGAAGTCGAGTCACTCGATTATACAATGCCAAGGTCCGACCCAAAACCTTTGAACTCGATAATCTCGTCCTAAAAAGAATCTACCAGGTTCCTTCACACATGAAACTGATGTGGGAAGGGCCGTATGTGATTGAACGACAGCTCGAAAATGGCACATTTAAATTGTCATCCGTTGACCGTCTCACTCTACTAAGAGCCTGGAACAACAAAAGCCATCATCGCCACTACACAAGACGGCTTTATTTATTTAGCCTACTTTCCATTAGTAATTTGTTTCTGCATTTCGAAATTTGAATTTGTAATAAGGCAACTGACTTTGCCAGATTATCTCATTTCAGCAATAAAATTCAATCGCTTTGAGCCAGAGCTGTGATTTATTGAATGTGTTATACAACCATCACGATGCACGAAGAGCTAAGTTCCATTATACAGTGGGATTAATTCAAATAGGGATTAACTGTGATACGATCGGTTACTCGCTAAGTGAAACCCGAGCTTGGAGGCAAGCCATCACACTAAAGCCAAGTAAGGATTGATACACGATAGTCCTTTAACTAACTCCAGTCTACCAGGGTGCGAGCTGGAGTATAAATTTATCAATGCGGTTTCGAAGTCGGTGGATCCGTCCACCTAACGACTTCGCCCGTATCTTGACCAAGTTTGAGGAGGACGGACCCGTCCATCTAACGACCTCGCTTGTTAACTTAGGGTGTATGTGAATCGACCATCCACGATCATTATAAATCCATCATTCCTCGAGTGCGAACGAAATTCAAATGCCAAAATAGATGTGACTGATCGTCTATCGGCCAACTCCAAATTCCCAAAGTGCGAATTGGAGTATAAACATCAACTTCAAGTTCCTAGAGTGCGAACCAGTGTATAAACATCAACTAACCTGAAATCCTAGAGTGTGAATCAGAGTATCAACATCAACCAACTTGACGTTCTCGGAGTGCGAACTGGAGTACAAACGTCGACTAACTCCGAATTCTCAGAGTGTGAAACGGAGTATCGAACACAATTGACTCTAAATCCCCAAAGCGCGGATTGGAGAACGAACGTCGACTAACCCTAAATCCCCAAAGAGTGGATTAAAGTTTAAACACAAACCAGATATAAATCAATCATCAGTAACCCAATTCTGAGTCCCTAGAGTGTGGTTAGAGTATAAATATGACTTGGGTGTGACAGACTACCATTAAAGAACTTAAGTCCCCGGAGTGTAGACATATACTTAAAACTTAAATAGGCATGACCAACTGCCGACACACAAATGTGGATCCTCGGAGTGTGGATGTGATCATCAATAAGTGAGCAAGTGTGATTCGACTACTCGACCCTCGCTTGTTTCAGCATCAATTCAGCGACGTTAAACTCAATGTATTGGAGGCGAAATGCAATCGCTGGCCGATCTTTACAACATCCCTAAAATTGGGGGCAGAACTTAAGTGTCGATAATTGACTAAAGCAGTGCAGCATCGGAATTCAGCTTATCGTCCGGACACGACTCGTAGCCATAGTTCCAGGACTTAACAAATAAACTTAAAACCCGATCCAAAGGTCGTAACTTCACAAGTTTACTGAACACGAACTCAAATGCTGGGTCACTTAAGCAAATAAATATTAATTAAATTGAGGACAAAATAGAATTTCATTTCAACTACTTGTGGAAGGAATTTATGTACAAGTTATTCCCAAAAATCCTACTAGCAGGGGCCGAACCCGCATCTATACACGACCAACAAAAACTAAAGAAATTCCTATCTACTCAGAAGTGAGCCAAAGAAGCATATCTACCCTTTATTTTTTTTCAGCTTCTTCTTCAGCATAGACCCACTAGAGCTGCCCCCGAATTTCCTCTTTAAGCCTTTGCCTTTAAGTGGCTGGTCTCTAATGGGAGTCATTATATCGATTTCCTCCTCCGAACTCAAGTGTATGGGAATACTTCCAGTAGGCGGAGTTGGCTGGGTCAGGTCCACTACTGGAGGCGGAATAGGCATGCTGGTGTCGACAAAAGTGCCACCAGGAGATAGCATTTATAACGGGGCCGGACCAGGGCCCGCCATTCCACCTCCAAAGCTGCTGGCCCGAGCAGCTGCTTCCCGTTTTGCATTAATCTTGGCTATAATTTCTTCCTCATGAAGTGTTTGTGCTTCACAGGAAATGCTTGCTGTTAGGACTGAGGGGCTGATTACAGGCGCGCTTCCACTCATGAAAAATGGAAAATCCAAAAAAGGGTCACTATGATGACTGAGAAGTTCCTCCATCATCTGTTCATCGAATGAAAGTGTGCTCCCTTGTACATCATCTATATGTGCAGTGGCCGATGTCATGGTCTCTTTCTCAACAATCGCTTCTTGCTCATGATGCGACTCTTGAGTGGCTGGAGGCACGACTGATGTGGATCCGATCACTGAAAAGAGACAAAGAAAAACTATTATTAAGTATTACAAGTAAAGCTTCCGAACATGAACAAGTATATGAAATGTTCAGAGAGCCTTCCTCGGTTCGACTTGTTGGCGGCTAAACGGCCTCAGAAAAGTTGCTTGCTAGCTTGAGATATCTGCGGCTGTCCGGGTTGTAAGCAGGAACAAATTGAGAGTCAACCGCAGAAGTCAGTTCAGATTGAGTCGGCACAAGAGTTTAGGGACTTGTACCATGGTGCTTGACACCAGAACCTTCTCCGACCTTCGAGTGCTGAGCGCCAAGCTTCTCCTTCTCATAAGAAATCATAGCATTATGGAGAAATTTAGTTTCATCTTCATTCAACACTCGGTTCTCAAGCTTGAATTCATCAATCGATTCACCCTGATGGGCATCCTCCACATCTTCTATTAATCGGCCCTAGGCGTTGTATAAATTTGTCGGATAGTTATCAAGCCAGGCTAGGTTCCTATGCCTCAAGACGTTAGCATTATAGGTAATGAGGAGATCTTCAATGTAAGCCTCTAGCTTGGACTCCGGCATGTGGACCTTCTCCTCGACCTTAGTCTCATCTCCTGAACCTTAGCCGTAGCCGCATCCCATTCGCCCCGAAGCACTATGGCCTATTCACATGCCTCTTGGGTTGCGCTATTTGCATCATCCCTCTCCTTGATGATTTTGAAAAATTTAGCTTTGAGCACGTTAAATTCTTTAGGAGCAGCATCCCGTTCCGCTGTGACAGTGGTGTTTCAGTGGCCCATCTCCTCCATCAGGGCAAAATGTGTCTACCGCATCCTCTCCATTTCCAAGTTTGCCTTATCGGCCTTTTGGACGGCCTCTATATTTGATTTTCAAGAGGATTTGACCTCGTCGTTAAGCACTTGAATAATTCGTTCCTTTTGAGCAAGCTCGGCTATTAATTTCTCAATGGTATTCGCCCGCTTAAAGGCCACCTTCGATCATTCTATGAAGCTTTCCCCCACTCCTTGTGCTGGGTATAGATATCATGAATATAATCATGCACTGCGTGCTCTGCTTTTGATGGAATTCTCTTTAAGTGAGGGGGGAAGACGATGCCGTCAAAGCATAAGTTTGGAAAATCTTTCTTCAACTGAACAGTTCTAATAGCCCCTTCCACAGTGGGCCCAGTCA
Organism: Allium cepa; assembly: GCA_030765085.1. Classification (NCBI taxonomy): domain Eukaryota; kingdom Viridiplantae; phylum Streptophyta; class Magnoliopsida; order Asparagales; family Amaryllidaceae; genus Allium; species Allium cepa. The sequence continues at coordinate 247,034,921 of CM060938.1, read as the reverse complement.
TATCTTGTTCAGCAGCAATAGGACGTTCGGCTTCATGTCTACGATGTTGTAATTCAGGCCTAGAAGTTTGAGAAGATGATTTCTGGCGGGAGGCTCTACCAGTTGTTTTCCATGGCCCGACGGTTGTATGGGGGCTTAACGAAGAGAACGCGACCGGGATCGATGTTTGTAATCCATATCCCTCTCTCCCATAATGTTCTTGGCTCGAATAATCACGATCACGGTTTCTATCGTCCTCCCTCCGACGGGACTCATAATACATGCTAGATGATTGTCGTGCAGAGCGGAGACTTCCCAGCATGGACTCTCGTCTAGTCATTGAATCTATAAAGAAGAAAGAAGAGCAGAGTTAGTAATCTCCTGAAGTAGATAGCTTGTGATCAATAATCATATAGTGCTATGAAGTGTATATGTATGTGAACCTCCCGACCGACCGGAAATGTCGGCCACGCTTGTGGAAAGAGACTCGCTTAAGTCTAAAGCACTCTAAAGCTCCTCCAATCCAGCGTCATGTTGAAGTGACACATAATCCAAGATTAGGATATCGACAAGCCCATGAAAAAGTTTCTCCACTTCCAAGGGAGGAGCCTCTGAAATTCTAATACCAGGAACAGGTAAAGACACAATTATAGATTTCCATCTCACGGGTTTATGATGCTTATGGGCTGCAGCCTTGCCTTTTCTTCTTCCTTCAAGACTTTGAAACCTGACTGAAGGGCCAGCAACGGTTTCATCATCAGTGGGCGTACTTTCCTCATTACCCTCCTTGGCTATAAAGCTAGGCGCTCTACGTTTAGCCCATATTGTCGAGACCGTTTTGATCGAACATTTGGATCTAATGCTTTGATCTTGATTAACCATCCCAACAATACTCAAGTTCTTATCCGTGAGTACGGAATCTATTTCTCTCATTTCACTTGACACCTCTTGAAGAATTAATATCATCTCTTTAAAGTGGGCTCCCTCTGGCCATGGAATCGAGGCTGCAAAAGACATAAAATGTCAGAGTGGATGCCAAATAACGTCACTTAGTCAAATAACGTAAGGTTGAAGAATTTACGTCTAACTATCCATCGCTTGGCGAAGCATGGTGGACATCGAACATAGAACCATTCAGTTTTGAAATAGTTTAATCTGGTCCGGGTGCCGGTCACAATTTGGCAGTTCCTAACTCCTCTAAGAATGTAAAAGAAGGGGTGTCTCGTCGACTTTGACATTGAATATATATCTGATTTCTTCTGGAGTTGTGGGCCGCAAGAGGTGCTTCATAAAGATAATGAAGGTGCTACTTGGCAAGCACACCCGTTCGGATGTGGTCGTGATGGAGTGATCCCTAAGATAGCCAACACTTCTTGTATATGCTGGTTAAAGGGGAGAAGTGTCCCGGTTGTGCAAGATTGTCGGTTGAAGGCCGTATACCCCTCCGGGGGATCATATGGTCTGTCTTTGGCCCCACAAGCAGAACGTCATCAAATGACAATCCATGGCGTAAAAAAATTCTTCCTAACATATATTCAGAAACATTTGACGGAACTAAGTCTTGCGGGTTTAGAATCATAGTAGCTTCAAGAAGCCCATTTAGAGTTGGGCTTACACGTTCAACTGCGATAGCTGGTATCTCTATCACCAGAGGAGGTGAACTTGGTGTCTCCTGTTGCGGTGAACTTGTGGATTCCATAGCTAATAAACTTATAAAAAACCATCATTACATGATAATAAGCCCATATTTCTCCAGTGTGAAGTGCGTGAATGTATTGTGCAGTGCAGTGCCAAAGATTACTTAAGAAATTCTGCAAAAGTTTAAGAAATATTCAAATGATAAGATTTCGAGATTTGACCGGAGCGACCGTCATTGTTGACCATCACAACTGTTCCATTTAGACTCCAAAGATCGGTCCTAGTTAATGTTTGTTAGATTTTGTTAAGTTACAGTTCCATCGACAAGCTCCGGTAGGTAGTAAAATATGCAGTGAAATGGTAAAGTCCAATCATGCAAGGCAGAAGCTTGTCAGTATCATATGCTCAAGTGTACAAACTACCTCGAATTCATCAAGGTTCAACTCCGATCGGTCACCGAGATTCCAGTTCGTATCGGTCAAGGAGGCAATTCGTATACAGAAAAATATGCGAGTTCAAATCGATCTTTGACCAAGGATTTCGTATTTCCACTTTTTTTCAATCAAAATGAAAAAAAGAAGTGGAAATGGATTAAGAATTAAATTAATGCATTTTATATTTGTATTTTTATAACATAAAATGAAGTAGAAAAATATAGTTATCGATCTCCGATATAGGATTTCGTATTGACCTCCGATATGGGATTTCATATCGTTCGCATACAGTGGGTGTTCATATCGATCACTGGCTCGTCAACTTCGTAGCAATCGCTATAGATCGATACGAAATTCTACCACACCGGATCGATACGTGACTTCGCCTTTCACCCATTGGTTCTGGATCAATGCGAACTTCCTATCCTGATCGATACGAGATCCGATTTCATTTCTTCTTTCATCGTTGCGGGATCAAGGCTAAGGGTCCTTTCAATGATTCCTTCATATCCATCACCACACCTTCTTCCCCAAATAGCCCGAATGCCATTACTACTGCATCAACTTCGCTTCGACCCAAATCTAGCAACAATGTCACCGGAATCCCCCATGAATTTGGATGATCTAAACTCGAATCTTACCGTTTTTGTTGCGATTTCGATTTGTTAATTACCTAAATTAAAGAATTGATTCGAAGGATTAGCAAGTTATATTTGGTTCGAAGGCAAGAGGCAGTTTTGATTTTCTTTAACTTGGAAAGAAACGAATGCAAGGCAGAAAGAAGAATGAACAAGTAAAAAATATTCTATGTACAAAAAGCCTTATATACGGTTCGACCTAAAGAAAGTGTTGATTCGCCTCCCAATTAAAATGATCAGTCGAAAGTGGGCCACGATTAGTCGATGCAGATAGCTCTCTTCATATCCTTATACACCATTAATGTAAAGAGAAACTCAACAAGTAACAAAGATAAAGCTCGTGCGAACTGTTCGAATCCATAAGGATGCATCGATGTGAAAGGAACATCAAGACTATACTAGAAACACATGGCCCCATTGATGCGACATGTTTATTTCGTATCCATCAATGCGAATTTCATCGATACAAAAAATATGAAAGAGTTTCATTTGCACTACGTAACCCCCTCGATACGAAATGTCGATTTTGTATCCATTTGATCAAAGGACATAAAAGCCTCATTTCCATTGGTACGAAGCATCCCAAAGAAACTATCATGTTCGTACCGACAGCTATTGATGCGAAGCGTGCATTCAAACATTCAAAATCGATACAGGAAAGGAACGATACGAAGAGAAACTCCAAAACAACCATCAAGCTTTGTTGCAAATCGAATTTCGAATTTATTTAGTAGAGGATCGATACAGAATTCGATAAAAAAAAGACTGAAACTGAAAAATGACAACGACTCGTGAACATACGAATGTTAACGAGAGTCAAGCTAACGTACATTCATGTATAACGGATTAACATCCAATTTTCAAAATTCACAGGAACTGAATATTTGTTTGATGAAAATTACAACTACAAATGACAGATCACTATCATACAACACTCGTTTACAATAGTACATGTACAACAACAATCAGCAGTTCATATTACTGAAGAATCAATCAAAGGTTATATCTATCGGTGATAAGACAACAACCATTTAACAAGTCAGTTGAAGCTTTTCATAACTAAGATTGCACCTTTTCAAAGCACATCATGTTCTTACAAGATGTTCTTTAGGAGGAAAATGTTATCCTGCCTTTTGGCAAGGCCGTGATACCAAGGGATTGACTATAAACCAAAGACAGTTCATCCCGAAAATCAATTATACATAGGTTCCCTATGGATGTCGATCGATTTTATCCTAGTCTGGATCAAGCTACAATTGATAAGACAAGACAAGCAAAGCCATGAATGCCAGTGTTCCAAATTTCAAGTCAATCCGAGTTCATATACTCAAGATATGATCGATGCAAACCAAAGAAGTCAATTCGTTCGTACCCATCTGTTCCCATCCATTCATTCGTATCCATCTATCCACATCCATCATTTCGCATCCATCTGTTCGTAACCATCAAGAATCCTTCTATTCGTATCCATTACGTATGCTCAACTTCATCACTTGGCCTGGTTCGATTTTGAATCCATCAATTTGAGTCAATTCGTATCGATCGATCAATGATTGATATGAACGAAACATCGAACGAATGATACAAAAATGACCTTCAACTATCGATACGAAACACCCCCAACCATCGATCCGATGTGAGATGCCATCGACCAATATGAATAGAGCAAAGGCGATCGATACGAACAGAATGATTGCAATCGATGCAAACATATTCCAACTGGATCGATACGAGCAAGATACGTTCTTATGAAAGACTTAATCACTCGGCATGAAAAGTGGATCGATCAGAGGGGTTAGCGCCATGTCAACATGTTGGCATATGTTTGGATCGATACGAACAGAGGGATATGAGCAACATAGATACGAAGGAAGCAGCCTTCGAAAAGCACAAGTTCGCATCGATCATAACTCATAATCCATAAGTTCGAATGCTATGCAGTTTTCACTGGATCTTATGTACATCCTCAACAACATTCTAATCGATCCCGACTCAATTGGATGAAGTTTTGATCAATATGAAGCTCGTTCGTATTGATCCCAGATCATGTGCAATTCATAAAAGATCGATAGCGTTGGCCTACTCACGTGCTAGAAGAGATCTCCTGAGATTTGGGTGAGATATTTGCATCCTACATCTATAAATAGCATCCCAGAGTCAACAGAAAGAGGACCTTTTAGCTCTTCTACGTCCAGACTCTGCCGAAACCATTTTTGCACTCATAGATCACTGTTGTACTCAAAATCTACTTCTGTAATCCTTCGTAACCAGTTGTAATCAACAAAAAAATCAATAAAATTTGTAATTTCATAGTGGACATAGTGACACGCCGAATCACTCTAAATCTTTATGTTTCTGCGTGTTTTTCTTACCTTTGTTTGAAGTGTTTGTTAGATAATCCGCTTTTTACATTTACTTTCTTTATTTTATCTCTTCAAATAATTCCAAAGGGTATTGCACCCAACTTTGGTACAAACAAATATTAATATTTGTAAGCATGTTATGAGCAATGTGATGTAGCTATAACGACTATCGTGTGTGCTAAGTTGCGTGAGAGAATACCGATTAGAGTGATCGCTGCAGTGAAGCCTGTAATCTGTATTTTATAGTGGAAGCATGTAATGCCCGTAAATTAAATAGTATTTAATTAAAAATCAATAAATAGTCATTAATTCTCAAAAACAAATGTTTTACAAACATCAAAAATTGGCCATGAACTTGTACCATTATGTTCGTGGCGATTTTCTAATCAACTTTCATATATAAAATTCTACAATCGGAGTTTAAATGAAAAAATTATTTACGTTTGAAGATTTCTGATTGAAAATAATTAAATATATATCAAATGAAATTAATTAATAATGGAATTAAATTATCTTTAATTAAATAATGTTAATTGGTAGACACGTTCATTAGGATTGGTCTATCGCCTCTAAAGGAGTAGTCGACCGATGGAGGGGTGGCGGCTGAGAATGAACCTAGGCCCCACGGCCCGGAAATAATATAATCTAATTTAATGGATAGAATTGATTTGAGCATATATAAATACAAGCCTAGCCTCTCACTTTTCTCTTCATATTTTCTGAATCAACGAGTGAAGCCCTATCAGTTTCTCTTCTCCACTAATTCTAGGAATTATAAAAATTGTAAAATATTACACATAAATATATAAGTGGAGAATTGAGAAAAATAAAAGAAAGAAGAATTGAGATGAATTGACTCTAGAAAGAAGTGGTAACTCCTAAAACAAAACTTAAAACTGCACTTAATTTAAATCTCTTCTAAGGTCTATAATTTTAATAAATACGCATGCACTTTTAATACATATCCCGATAAAAAGAAAGGGAGTCAAACATGGTGAATGGATTTAAATTTAGAGATTTGGAACCTAAGAGGTGAGTGGGAAATTATATGTTTTTACACAATATTAGATTTATATCATTGAGAATATGTTTCTTTTATGCCTGAATATAAATTATATAATTGTAGGCCTAAATATGTAAAATGAACTTATGATTCTTGCCCACATATTCACTATATTGTCAATTTTGATTAAATGTTATATACAACTAAATCTAGAATGTAAGGGTGAAAGTAGTCCCTAAAATCTACAAGATAATTCATTAGTAAGATTTTATGTTAATTAGAGATTTTATTATTTGAATGTTATAAGTTATTAAACATAAATTGAAGATTGTTTCAAATTTAATTGGGGTTTAAGTTTATATTTTAATTCATTAGAATAAAGAATGTTTCTATATAAATTTCTATTAACTATCCAATTTTATAATTATATATGAAGGTGTGTCGTTTGAAATAACATGGAATATGCCCAAAAGAAAGTGATGTACAAAATAAGGATTTTTACCATACTTTATACTATCATTTTCAACAAGAACATAAAAGGAAATTTCTTGTAATTCCAAACACAACACAGTTCCTCTTTATAGATAATATATGAGAAATTATGGTGATATCATTTCTCTTTTGGGAAAGATATAGTTCCAATGCATTAAAATATAGAAATCACTAAATGTAGAACTAAAAGTGTTATAAAAAGGAGTAATAATAGTTCCATTTTTGATTATATATATGTATATATATAATTAATTATAAATTAAAAAAATGAATACTAAGCACTAAATATGAATAAGACAGTGAATTGAAGATTTAAGAAAGTTATAATAATTGCTTAAAATAAGCATTAATTGAAAAAGAACTAATAAATGATATTTAATTATATAATTTGAAAACAAGTAATAAATGATGCTTAATTGTATCAGTAAATGATATTTGAATGTATTAACTGGAAAGAAGTAGTAAATGATATTTAATGACAAATTGTGAAATTGAAATAAGAGGCAAGTTCATCATAAGTTAATAAACACTAATAATTGAACTTAGGAGGCACAATAATTTTGTAGTCTAAATTATATGGCCTCAAGAATATGTTTTTGACGGATGTACATTTTTGGGTCTATCCCAAATATAAATGTTAATTATAAATGACACGGTAATTAGTATGAATTGGAAAGAGGGGTCAGTAATGTTGCATAATGAAAGTCTATCAACCGCATGGGGCTACCACCACTTGTGCATACATTATGTTAGAACCCTTTTTTAACATTGACAACAATATACACACACATACACATATCACTTGTAGTATTTTTATACAGGACCTTGAAGGCATCGATGATTCAAGAGACAAAAAAGTAAAAGTAAAGAAGACAATATCGTCTAGAAATCAAAAATATGTCTCCGGTCTGTAAAAACTATCTGTAAAAATCTCCTAAACGATGCATATGCATATACACATATTATTGATGGACAAGAATTTCAAAATAATGTCCACAAGTAAGTATATTTATAGATTTTAATAAAAACAAAAATATAAGGTAGTCGTCGATTGTAATCAAATCCAATCGACAGCGGAAGTCGACTGAATTGATATCCAGTCGACTAAAAAACCAATTTATTCTTTTAGTTTTTATCTTCTTCACTGGAATGTTTTATATAAATAGTCAGTTGACTTGTCAACATTTCCAACTGGAATGTTTTATACAAATAGTCAGTTGACTTGTCAACATTTCCAATCGATCGAGTGAACAGTAACGAATATATTAATTGAATTTTCTAAAAAAAAATCTTGAAGAGATATGACTCTTCAACGGTTCTTCTTAGAAGGGGTGTGACTTTATGAACTCAAACAACTTTTCAGAGTAACTATTAATTGCTATAAATAAGCCAAAGCAAGAAATTTTGTGTTTAATTTGCTGTCTTGATTTCTAAAACCACTTGTGCCTATTTTCTCACTAAAAGTTAATATTGTTCATTCACTCAAAAACACTCCTTACACTTCCTTATTCACATTACATGCATTTTGAATCTTCAAAGGAGATTATAGGAAGTTTTGTAACAAAATTCAAAATACATGTTGATAGAACACATTATTGTCAAGTCAGTAAACTATTGTAACATCTATGATGTCAGATAACTCTCCTTTAGGCTAAGTGAGGGTGATTGATTAGTGGAAATCCAAAGGGCAGCTTAGAGACTGAATGTAGGATGGGAGGTCCGAACCTGTATAAAAATATCGGTTTGATCATTTTTATTTTATTTTATTTAGCTTGCTTATATGCTCATTTATATTATTGAGCCATATTCTAGCTCCTTTACACTTTCATTTGGTATGAAAGTGGTAATTTTCATTAACCATAACAAAGTTTTTTAAAAATATAATAATATGGAAAGCACATTTCTTGAGGGTCTATCAACTACACATCCCCCTCTTTTTACTTGCTCAAACTATGCATATTGGGCCACATGAATGAGAATTTATATGGAAGCTAGTGGTCTTGGGATTTAGCATGCTACTTGAAATAAGTATGAAACAGCTTATTCCGAAATGAGCAATTGGTTAAATGCTTAAAAAACCACGGCAATCAATAACGCAAATGTTATAAATGTTTTATTTGTTCACTTAATAAAAATGAATTTTATAAAGTCATGCTTTACAAAACAACCTATGATATTTGGCATACAATTCAAATTACACATGAAAGGATAAGAAAAGAAACACAAACTAAGATTTCACTTCTTAAAAATCAATTTCAATCATTTAAAACGAAAAATAACGAGTCTATTATGGATATGTATGTTAGTATGTGAGATGATGGTTTTGATGACAACAACCTTAGAATAGATTATGAAATATAAATACCAACATTATAAGTTTAGATATATATGTATATGCAGGATTTAACCATGCAGGTACTAAGAATGAAGACTGTACGGTATAGAGACTCAAGATATCAAGATAAAATATCAAGATAGAAGACTCATGAGTATCGAGACTATCAAGAGTTCAAGATTTCAAGGATAAGTATTTTTTATTATTAGGAATTTTTGTTAAAACTCATAGAAAAGCATTGGCATCTTAAAATCCAATTTATTCATGGAACGGAATCCACTTCGATCCCGTTAAAGGGATGGAACCCTAAGTAGGATGGAACCTACGAAAAATCTAATGGAACATTGTTTTGTATCCGCTAACTTTTATTCAAATGATTTTTCAAAATTATATCCTATTTTCAAAATGTTTTCAAAACATTCCTTTTAAAAGATTCAAAACCCTCGATCCTGATTTTAAATAATTTTAGCCTCAAAAACATCTTTATTTTCAAAGTCAAATTACTCCTGATTTTAAGCTATCTTTTCAAATAATATATTTAACCTTTAAATATTTATACTTAGATTTAAATATAAAATTACAGTTAAAATCTATATATATTATTCTTTATATTTACTTATGAATTTTAACTATAGTCAAGTATATTTATAAAGTTTAAAATAGTTTTTATATAAGATAAAGGTTATTTTCAAAGAAATTCAAAACATCATAAAATGCTTTGGGATGTCGACATGCCTATGGGTACCATGTCGACATGGTGACAGTTTGATTCAAAAATTCAAATTTCAAAAGAAGTATCTATTCGCCATAACTCTTCATGAATGGACATGGCTGTTGTTCTTCTGTAAATAGGGGTCAATTTCAACGAATTTTTAATCACTTTTTCTGGTTTTCACTCCTCCTCTTCTTCCTCGTTTCTTAATACATATTCTTATCATTACTCAACCGAAATCATCATTGAATCATACTCGATTACTTCTAATTTTATTCTCTATCACTATCTCTACAAGATTCTCAGTGCTATTCAGAGTTATAGACTTCTTTGTAATCTATTAAGCGAGAAAAGCTATGATTGTAGCCTTGGAAATCAATCAAAAGGGAAAAGGTATGATTGTAGCCTTGGTAAATCAATTGGGTAAACTTGTAGCCTGAAAATAAAGTATCTCTACCCAGAGATCAAAATTCTGGAGGGTGTACCACGTAGCCTTGAAACCGAGGGTGTAATTGTATGATTCCTTTTGAAAGGAAATCCTACTTGTGTTGCGGGACTGGATGTAGGGTAACTCCGAACCAGTATAAAATCCGGCGTGGTCTTTCCTTTACTGCTTTTATTTTATTTCTGCATCTGTGATTGTTTCTGTGATCATACCCATGTCTGTATATTGCATACTTTTGTGTCTAAATTAATATAAATTAAAAAGATTTAGTAATTCTTTATTGACACTATTCACCCCCCTCTAGTGTTAATCTTAGCCTTAAGATCCTAATCCGCATTTCTCACAATGTATGCAAGATTTCAAAATATACAACATGACCTCATGGCATTAGGAGTATGATTTACTGAATTTGTTCTTGTTAAACAATTTTTAAATTCCTTAACAATTGAGTGAGAACGAAAAATTCTAGTAATAGAAGAAGCAATGATCTTTCCCAACACAAAGTTGAATAATTAATTGGAAATTCGATGTCGTATAAAGCACATTCGCAGGCTAGGAAGGAACAAACTTAAGAGAAGAAGAGTATCGCATTTCAAGCAAACGATGAGGATTCAAATTTAGATGAAGATGATATTATATTCATTTCCAAAAACCACAAAAAATTCAAAAAATTCAAAAAAATTACGAAGGCGTAAAGTTTTGAAAATTCAACCTCAATCAAATGCTTTGAATGTGAAAGATTCGGCCATAGGAAGAAGGACTATCCATAGCTTAACAAGGATAAGAAGAAAGATAAAGGAAAATCTGATAAATTGAAAATGAACAGGAAAGCATTTCAAGTCACTTGAGATGATTCAGACTCGTCTTCATTAGAGAGTGATAGTGATATGGAACAAGCTAACGTTTGTTTTATGGCCACTAATGAGGTAAATTTTGATCTTTCTTACAATGATCATCTTAACATTAATCATAGAACTTGATGATAAATTTTTAAAGAACTGTAATAAAGAAAATATTAGTAAGTTAAATTGGGCATAATTAGAAATCGAAATGTTGAAAGATGATAAATGAATCTTAGAGGAAGAGTTAGAAAATTCACAAAAAACTTGTGAAAATTTAACTTCTCGAAATATGACTTTAGTTGAAAAGATTAAAGCATGTAATATTGAGAATATTAAACTTGAAAAGAAGTTTGTGATCTCAAATCTAACTTCGATTCTACTAAAAAGGAAGTGCTTGAGTTAAAACAAAAGTTAGAACAAATCTCTAACAATGTTTCAAAATTTAATAAACGAAACAAAGTTCAGAAGATTTAATTATAATTTCAAAGCCATATAGTAATAAAAAAGGACTTGGATTTTGAAAAATCATGATAGATAAGAGATAGTACCAAATAAATAGCACTCTATATACAAAATTTAGGAAACCTAAATATGTTGATAAAACTAACACTTCAAATTATAGACGTATTATGATTTGGGTTCCTTTAACTAATAATAAATTGATTAGAAAAAATATAGATTGTTTAAAAAATATGTATGTTATAGTAGTAATTTCATTTTTAAAGGTCCCTAACCATTTAAGGTATGGCTACCTTCTTATGCTAACACATAGGATCTTAGCGTAGGAAATGTGTACCGATAAAATGTTTTTTTCATACTTTTTGCAGGTATCGAAAATTGAAAAGGAGAAGTAGATACTCAATAGTGGATGTTCTAAATATATGATGGATAATGCAAATATATTATCTAATATAACATATCTAGATAGAGGAACCGTAACATTTGAAGATAACTTAAAAGGATTCGTGGTTGGAATTAGAGACATCATCAATTACAGTATACCTAACTCTCCTTTAGTTACAAACACTTTACTAGTAGATAATTTAAAACATAATCTTTTGAGTATCAGTCAATTATGTAATACAGGTTTCAAAATTGACTTTGAAAAGGATAAATGCAATAACTTAATTCAAAATAAAAGTTTAAAATTTGAAAGTTCAAGAAAATAAAATATTTTTATTTTAAATATGAATTTTAAGCATGACAATGACACATGCGTAGTTGTAAATCATAACGATCCAGGGCTATGGCACAAACGATTTTGTCATATTAATTTTAAGTATACACTTAAACTTGCTAATAACGATTTTTTTATGGAACACCCCACCTTCAGAGGCCCAAAAATAATCGCTACTGATGTTGCTATCATCTGTAGTTGTCATTTCTTGATGACCGAATGCGGCATAGTTAATACTGATACATTGAAAAACAAGAATATGAAGAAAAAAAACTTCCAATAAACAGAAATTTTCATTTCAAGAAAATTACAATTTAAGATTTGTTAAATAATCCCAGACATTAACCACGTTCAAATCACATATACATGTATAAAATATGATAAGAGCGACATATGAAGATGTCCTCTTATGATGATCAGAGAACTAATAATATAAAATTTACAGTTCTTAGTACATCAAAGTGGAAAACACAAAATAACTCCTATATAGCTAACATTGCCTGCTGCACGTCTATGGAAGCTTACTTGTCCAAAACCTGAAAGTCTCCCACTCTCAGACTACTCAAATTAATTTTGAGTACCCAAGAGTTTGTAGAGAAACAAAAACTTCGAGTCAGACAATAAGTAGGTATGAATAATCCCGAATCATCTCTTATCATTAATAGATAGCCAGTGAGACCATGCCGCTTAACAGAATGGGTTTTGCCTAACTAGTATCCAAAACAAAACATGCAAATCTTTTCCTATGCCCCTGCACCCAAAATGATAGTCTTAACATGATATGAAATAAAGCCATAAATCATATATATTGGATATCCCATCCACCCATTTATTAGATATCCCATCTAAAATCAATTTATTAGAGTTACCCTCTATATCTTTAAAAATGACTATTCGTCAAAACTTTAATAGGACCATCCATCCCAAATTCATCAAGATAGACGCAGATTATCCATCGTACATTGTTTTATAAAAGTTGGTGTGGCTATCCACCGCACAGTGCATATTTTTCCTAGGATGACTATGAACCCTTGGGTGCCAAATCCCGAGGCTAACCACCTCTGGCAAAACATTCTTTACTTTAGAAATTTGATGTGGGATATCCAACGCACATTGCATGGTTTTTCTAGGTTAACCAAGAACCCAATACTTGGGCAATTTAAAATACCATGATCCCCCTGATTATTTATTAAAATTCATGATCCTCATGAATTCTTATTTTCCCCAAGTATACCATCTATTTAACCTACTTCCATTGGTAGCCCCAATTAGGTTAAATTAAATAAAAACACATTGATAGTCCCAATGTATATTTTCGAAAGCATACTTATTTTGTAAGCCTAAACTATGTATCGAAAACATTCAATCCACCCCGAGGTTTTATAACATTCAGTTTAAATAAGGATCCCCTTTACATATTCAAACAAAAATAAGTATTTTGTGCTATAACCCTTTGAAGTAGCCTCTTTGAATTAGAGAAACTTTATGGAAGAAAAATGGCTAAAAACAGCCTTTACAACCCTTCAAATGATTCCCATTCGAAAGCAAATAACCCTCCGAAGTTTTCCCCTTCGGAAGCTTTCCTTTTGAAAGCATCACAAAATCAAACCTTTGGACCTTTTCGTAAGGTCCTACCTTTCGACATTATCGGATGGTTTCTTTTTGACCTTGTCGAAAGACTAGGGTATCCCCTAATCAAACCATTCATAAACCTTTCGAAAGCAATGAAACTCAAAACCATTCACAATCATTGAAGGTAAACCCTTAATAACCTTTCGGAATCAAACCTTTCAAAATCAAACCTTTCAAAAACATTCAAAAAACAATGAAGTGTTGGTGTTGGAACCAACTCTTCGAAAGTATACTTCCAATCTTGTCAGAAGGTTCACCCTTCGACTTTTTCGAAAGGCATTAAAACTTTACTGTAAAAATAATGGGAGGTTTAGAAGTAACCCCTTCTTTCCCTTCGACTTTTTCGAAGGCATCCCTTCGACTTAGTCGAAATGATTAAAAGACCTTTTCAGAAAACATTTTAAAAACATTTTCTTGAAGGTTTAAACCTTCAAAGATCCCCTTCGAAACGCCTTCTTGAATATATAATTTTTTTAGTCTTTTATAAAATGATAGAGTAGAAGGATCCCCCTTCAACTTATTCGAAAGCAATTATATTTCTATTCAAAAGCAAAGAAATTAGCCTCCCTATCCCTTCGCCCCTCTTCCCTTTGACACCGTGCCTACCGTTCGACTTAGGCAGAGGGTAATTGTTCACCTTCCGTCTTAGACGAAAGGCACCTTTCGACTTCATCGAAAGGGTAAAAGTGGGCTTGTTGGAGTCGAAAGCAATTTTGCAGTTTAGCCCTTAGGCTTAAATAATTTAATTACCTTTGTAAATTACTAATAAAATCCCCCAAAAATCACCAAAAATATGATAAATCATTTACTTCAACATATTAAAATTTCAAGGCATATGAAGATCAAACAACTCGGAATTTAACCAAAGCCGAATAAAAATGTGTTAATTAGCCCATTAACATTTTAAAAACCTATGTCTTATCCAAACTAAATGGTTATATCCAAACCAAAATCACAAAAATGAATTGGATATAACCATAATCAATCCAAACACATAAAAATGAGATGATACACATGGTTATTCACCTTGATTAGTTGAGTGGAGAATAAGATAAATTCCTAGCTACAATTCCATAGCTTTATCTTCAATTTATATTCTTCCTGGAGCTTTTAATGGCCAGCCGAAAGTTGATGAGGAGTTATGAATGAGAAAGCGAAAGTTTTTTAAGGTGAAGGAAGAGATATATACTAATAAATGTTGCCCTATTTTCAAGTTTACCCCTTAGGAAATTCCTCCTTAATTTGGTTAAGTCCTATTTTAGTTCATTCATTAAGACATGGCCATTGGATTTATTAATCTCATCTTCCTAATTATTCATATTATTCTACTTAATTTATATAATTAAAGTTCTCGAATAATTTTAATTAAAATTTAGGGGCGTTATAGACACCCACCTTAAAGAATTTCGTCCTCGAAATTCAGTAAGGACAAAACAACAAGCACATAGCCCATGCAAGCAAAGCTAGTATAACCTACCGGCCATTTTATATATAAACCCTATATAGAACATGCCATCCAAAACAACTATAGAAAAGTTTCCCTAATCCTGTCTTTTGTCTCCCAAGTACAGTCCTTCACCTTGTCGCTCCATTGAACTTTCACTAACCTGGTCTTAACTTCTCATCCTTTGCCACAACATGAACTGGTTGCCTCACAAAAGTCATATCTGGTTCCACCATTAAGTCCTCCAGTGCCGTCGGAGTGACAGTAGTTTCTGGATCATGAACACACTTTCTAAGATGAGAAACATGAAAGACATTGTGAACCCCGACCAAACTACTCGGTACGCAAGTCTTCCAATTCTCTCTGATATAGGAAATGGTCCAACATATCTTGTCTTCCCGAACTGAACAACACCTTTCATCGGGGATACCTTGATGAAAATTCTATCTCCGACTAAGAACTCTAGGTCCTTACGCCTTTTGTTTGCGTAACTCTTCTGTCTAGACTGAGCTTCCTTCATTCTTTCCCATATGAACTCGATCATTTCCGTCGTCTCTCTCACCAAATCTGGGACAAGGACCAATCTTTCTTTGGTCTCTAGTCAATATACTGGTGATTTGCACGGCCTTCCATACAAAGCTTCTAAAGGCACCATTCCTATAGTAGGCTGATAACTATTATTATAGGAAACCTACACTAGTGCAAGTGATCTTCCCAAGAACCACTAAAATCCAGAACACAAGCCCTTAATAGATTTTCCAGTACCTTGTTGACTCTCTCTGTATGCCCATCCATCTTAGGATGATATGCGGTACTCATCTTAAGCTTAGTGCCAAACACACTCTGCGGGTTCTTTCATAACTCGCTAGTAAACAAAGCATCTCTATCACTGACGATACTACTAGGAATTCCATGCAGTCTGACGATTTTCTTCATGAAAAACTTAGCCAAAATAGGTGTTGTCCTTGTTGATCGAACTGGAATGAAATGAGCACTCTCGGTCAATCTGTCCTCTACGACCCATATACTTTCATTGCCCCGGTTTGACCTTGGCAACCCGTAAATAAACCGATGGATATCGAGTCCCATTTCCAAACTGGAATATCCAAAGGCTGAAGCAAACCACTTGGCTTCTGATGTTTAGCTTTTACTTGTTGATAATTTAAACACTAAGCCAACAACCCTCTTCATTCCTTCCCAGGAGAAACTTCTCTTCATATCCTGATACATCTTGGTTCCTCCAGGATGAATCGTAAACTTCGATCGATGACATTCCCTAAGAGCTTCCTTCCTAAGGTATCCAACATCTGGAACACATAACCGTTCCTTCTTTCTCCCCCAATCCATGTTGGTCAAGAATGAAATCCATCAAATCATCAATCTCGGTTCCAGCTTCTAACCTTCTAATCCTCTCGGCTAACACTGGATCCTCTTTCTGCCTAGAAGAAATCTGTTCGATTGGAACTAGTCGAACTTCCAAATAAGACATCATTGCGATATTCCGACTAGATCAAGCAGTCGATCTCAATTGCACACTACAAGCAGCCAATGCATGCCAGTCTTTCCATTCTCCTAACATAGCTAACACTACATTTTAATGTCTTCTGCTAAGCACATTTTCCACCTTATTTCCTTTTTTCGGTGTATACTCGATGCTAAAATCATAAGCTACAACAAACTCCAGCGATCTCTGCTGTCTCATGTTTAGCACCTTCTAAAGGAATAAATACCGTAGAGACTTATGATCTGTGAATAGCTCAAACCTTTCTCTCAAAGGATAATGCCTCCACACCTTCAATGCAAAGATTACAACTGCCAACCCCAAATCATGAGTAGGGTATCTCATTTCATGCAGTTTAAGCTGTCTAGAAGCATAGGCAATAACCTTCCTATTCTGCATTAGCACAACACCTAACTCAGCTCCACATGCATCGGTGTAAACTGCCAATTCCTTATTCCCATATGGAACTACTAACATGGGCGCATTGGTTAACAAATGTTTAAATCTAGGGAATGCCTCCTCACATTTGTTAGACCAAACAAGCTTCACGTCCTTCCTAGTTAGCATAGTCAAGGTTGCCGCTGTTCACGAGAAATCCTTAGTTTACCTTCGGTAGTATCCTGCAAGACCAAGAAAACTTCTAATCTCACTTTTCATCTCTGGTCTTCTCCAATTGTTAACAGCGTCGATATTATCTGGATCAACTGCTAACCCTTCCTTGAAAACTACATAACCAAGGTACTTCACTTCCTTCTTTTAGAAATGACACTTTGAGAACTTCGCTTTCCGCTAATGTTGCTTTAGCGTCTCTAACACTATTCTAAGATGATCTGCGTGATCCTTCCCATTTTTAGAATATACCAAAATGTCATCAATAAAAACTAACACAAATCTATCCAAGTTCTCTCGGAAGACCCGGTTCATCAAATCCACAAAGAAAGCTGACGCATTAGTAAGCCCGAATGGCATGACCAACCACTCGTAAGACCCATATCTAGTCCTAAGAGCCATCAAAGTAATACTGTTCTCTACCACTCTTAATTGATAAAAACCTATCGCCAAATCCAACTAGGAAAGCACTCTGGTCCACACAATTGATCGAACAAGTCGTCGATCCTTGGCAAAGGATGTCTATTCTTGATCGTCCTCTCGTTCAACATATGATAGTCGATACACATGCTTAATGATCCATCTGGCTTCTTCACAAATACCACGGTCGTTCCCTAAGGCGAACTACTTGGATGGATGAAATTCTTTCCTTCCAATTCCACTAGCAGCACCTTAAATTTCTTCGTCTAGGTTGGTAACATCCTGCTAAGTGGTCTACTTACAAGTTTAGCTTTCGGTACGAGATCAATCTAAAATTCGATTACCCATTTCAGCGGCAAGCTCGAAACTGGTTCAAACACATCTGCAAACTCTCTTGCAATATAAACTTGTTTTAACTCTGCTTCCGTTCCCATGGCACCCAATAACACATAAGCATTTCCATCTGAACCCCTTAGCAAGTAAATAACTCGGTAATGGCTACCAGGGTGTTTCAATGATATTTCCCTCTCTTGGCAAAATATCCTAGCATCGTATCTATCTAACCAATCCATACCCAATATGATCATGAAAGCCACGAAATCAAAAACATATAAACTACATGCAAATATATGAGCTAACCAATCAAGTTCTAACTGGTCATATCTCATTCCCAGAGTAGCATACCCTCCCATAGGATTCATAACCCTTAAAGGAGTAATAAGGTATAAAGTTTCCAAACATAAGCAATCTACCAAATACTGAGATGTAAATGAGTGCGATGCACCGGTATCAAATAGTATCCTAACCAGAGTACTATGAATCATAAGCACACCTTCCATTATAGCTTTTCCTTTCTCAACAACCGTTAGTCTAGAGGATGATTATTCCAACGCAAACACCTTTTCCTTTCCAGCCTTAGCAGCCTCAGGACACTTGTCCTTGTAATGGCTTATCTGACCATAGTTGTAGCACTTCACATTCGGCCTCACTGCAGCTGCTCTTCCATCACTTGAGCGACACTCATTAGCGTAATGCCCCTTGTCACACTTGTAACAAACAATATGAGCCTTCCTCTTCTTTGCTACCACTACCGACTGGGCACCTTTTTCTTGTAGAACTTCCACTTCTTACCCTAAAAAATCTGAACCTCATCTGGTTTTCCTTTTCCAAAAGTAGAAAGCATCTCTTCATTCTGAATAGCCATCTCAACAACAATATGACATGGATCCTGGAGGTTTGGCATGGTTGCTCTAGCGATCTCAAGATTCAACCACCTGATAAACTTATCATTCCTTTAAATGACTGTATCCATGGTAGCATATCTGTAATGGGACAACTCATGAACTTAGTACCATACTCAATCACCGATCTATCTCACTAGACTAAATCTACCGACTTCCTGAGCAATGCTGATTTGGCAACCTCTGATAGAAATCTTTCTTCGAACATCCCACTAAATTCAACACAGGTCAGGCCTTCCTTTGGCTCTCCTACGGTAACTCCGTTCCACCAAAACAATGCTGCTCCCTATAATTTCCTTGAAGTAAGTCTCTTCTTCTACATATCCGTCAAGCCGAGATTTGCAAATATCCTTTCAAAATTCAATAGCCAGTTATCCACTCCTACTGCATCCTCAGTTCCCAGAAAAGGCTTCCTTCCAGGATTAGCGTAATCCCTACTTAGCTTGGCATAATTATTGCTAACTGGGGCCACCAGATTAGGTCCTCCAGCATTACCTATAGCTACTCCCGCAGCTTCTCTAGCTTGCATCATATTCACGAAGAACCGATACATTATAACCATATCAGCGGTGAAATCTCAACACCAACATTGGCATTTGCATCTGGTTTTGCATTTTTCTATCAACCTTAGTTGCTCCTAGTATTGGGTCAAATATTTCCACTTGTTGCAGTGCGTCTTCCACCTTGATTTGCCCTTTCGTTTTATGCCTCCATGTCTTACTTTCCTACTACCTAAAATCCAATCTTGCTAAGATATAAAAGAAAAGTCTAAGAGAGTGGGGAATACATACTAAGGTATTTATAAAAAAGTTTACATTCATTACTATAACGCTTACCCAAGCCAAACCATATTTTTGATTCATTAGATTATGCTTTAAAAATCATTTAAGGTTTAAATTCATTTTAAGTACATAAACCATGATTTGATACCAACTTGTAACATTCTGCATTCCAGGCCCAAAACTAACCACTACGGATGACTACTGATGCTGCAGTCATCCGTAGTTGCTATTTCTTGGTGACCAAATACGACATCTTTCATATTGATACATTGGAACACAAGAATATGAAAATTTTCAAAATTCCAATAAACAGAACTTTTCATTTCAATCAAATTACAATTTAAGATTTAATTACATAATCACAGATGCTAGCCACGTTTAGACCACATATACATGTACAAAATACGATAAGAGTGACATATGAAGATGTCCCCTTAAAATCATCACAGAACTAATAAATATGAACTTTATAGTTCTTAGTACATGAGTTGAGATTTGATCTTGAGTTATATTGATTTGCTACTTCCTTTTGCTTATCTTCCTTTTGTTCTTTCTTAATGGTGGCCGGCCCCTTAGTTTTAATTTTTGCAAATGAATGTATGAAATGAATGAGTGTAAGGTTTTAGGGTATAAGAATCCACTTATTCCTATTTTGCCCATTATTTAACTTCCCTAACTTATTTTATTTTAACTCATGTTAGTTTATTTGTTAACATGGCACGACTACCATTACTAATAACAAATCTTATTCCCCTAATCTTTAAATTATTTAATTTAACTAATTAAATATCCCAAATAATGTTACTAAAAATTAGGGTCGTTCCAAGTATGCAGTTTACTCTTTTTTTCTAAGTTGTGCCTTTTCATTTATAGCTATTTCTCTTCACTCTCCTTTCACGTTCCCTATTTTTCAAAATAAAAAATAAGCCAGGTCTAAAACTTACCAAAATTTTAATGGCTCCTAGACAAAAACTACCGGCAAAAAGAAAGGAGGTCCAACTTAAAGAGAAAAATCTTCTTCTTTAAATCCATTTTATCCTGAATTTGCATCTGATGAGTAACTTATCTAGTAGATTAATCATAGAAATCAATGAATTTTTGTCTTTAATTGATAGTAATCAAAATCAGGTAAAAAATTTACCCACTCCTCCAAATGTTCTATGCTTATTTCTGTGGAAGTTATTGCAAAACCGAGAATGATGATGGTCTTTTTTGGAGTAGAGTGTAAGGGGTGCATATTGGGCAATTTGTTAATGATTTTGGTACAACCTTGGGGTGTTCATCACAAGGAGAGGACTTAGATGATATTATTTGTTAACCAGATTTTTGGTCAACACCCAAAACAGTGCTTCGATAGTAAAGAGGAGGTTGGATAAGTAGAAGGGAATTTTAATTTGAACAGTACAATGCAGGCAGAAGGGTTAAGATTTCGAATGAAAGGTTTACTACCAGGAGTAGGCTTGCTTTGAACCTTCATAAAGCTTTTTCTTTATAAAACAATTGAAAATTAACCAAATATTCCCTTTTAAAGTCGTGCTCTAGCAATTCCGAAAGGTTTGAGTGGTTGGTTTCCTTGGCAATAGGGTAAAGAAAAGGATCCTGGGTGGTATGTGAGAACCTTTCGATCTTGTCGAAAGGTTCTATCACTTATAGGAAGTTAGTATTAATCTGGCTGAGATGTACTATAATTCTAGTTGCTGGATAAAGCTAAACACTATTGCATTTAGACTAATCCTAAGGGCTTGATTGATTAGTTATTAATTATGAGTGGTTGATTACTACTAAAATATAAGTATCAACAAACTTTAGTTGAAGAATTCCAACTGTAATGCCAGTAACTCTAGAAGATTATTACTTATATTATTCGCAATTGGCTATCAGCCCTATCGTAGGGCAAAAATAGAAAACTCATTATCTTTCATAGGTTAAGATGATAGCTTCAATCAACTAATCCTCAGACTGATCTTCAGACTTATCGGCCTGAACCTTTATGAGGAACTAATCCTGTAAATCGGTGTTATAACAACAAAGAGATAAGTATAATAAAACGATTCATATAATAAGAAGACTTTCCTTGCCATTCGTAATTAGACTTCACTTTTATTGAATTTCCTAAATTAGATCCCTAATTAGGGTTATAGACATATGACCAACAAGTTACAAGTTTCTCGAGTCAAAAGAAAATTCCCCTAAAACAGGATTCCTTGTGTTGGGTGTTTTCTCACCATCGGACCATGGCACCACCGAACCAAATCACCCTCCTCCCACTACCGAACCAAATCACCCTCCTCCCACTATCGAACCAGATCATGCTCCTCCCTCTACCGGACCAGATCACGCTCCTCCCTCTATCGGACCAGATCGCGCTCCTCCCACTACCGGACCAACCCATGCTCTACTCACCACCGAACCAATGCTACCGAACCGAAACAAAGAAGGCACCACCGTACCAAAGAGAAGAAGGCACCACCAGACCAAAGTGAGGAAGGCACCATCGAACCAAAGCGAGGATGGCACTACCAAACCGAAACATTACCAAACCAACATTGCCAGGCCGGATCACGTCAGCCCAGGCCGACCAGTAGCTATATACATCCAAGACCCCTACCCCCAGCCTGACTCTATAGAGGGGTAGGGGTACAACAATGGGACACGGTTTTGAGAGCTCAAGCACGGATAGAACTTTCAAACAACTTTCATACACTTGTGATAAAAGCTTTGTAATTGTAATCCGAACAGTGAAAGAGAATAACATATAAAGTGGACGTAGGCACATTCTGGCCGAACCACTATAAATCTGTGTGCCTTTTATAGTTTAGTCCCTCCTTTTTACATATTTGCATGAATCACCCAAATTACTAAGAACAACATAAAATCGACTAATTCGTACGACTTGGAGGTGTTTTCCCATTTTGCGTGCAAACATTTTTGGTGCTTTCACTGAGAAGGAGCTCGAAGATTCAGCTTCTCCCACTTAACTTTCTTCCCAACAGCATCGCTCATTGCTTGGAAGACATGCCTCCCAGGCAGAAGAAAGATGTTAACAAAGGAAAGAACATCACAACTAGCAGTATTCCAGATCCAGTGGTCAAAGGTCAAGAGAATCATCCCGTTCCAACAGCAGTACAAAATTGAAATCAGGCAAATCCGACCGCCCCTGCCACGAAACAGCCAGCAGCAATTACTAGGGCAAATCTGGACAGGGTTGTGGCTGAAGTGACAAACCGCTTCACATCCCAACAGGAAGCATTGGCAGACCAACTCATGTCACGCTTAAGGGATGTTGAAGAATCCAACCGCAGCACTGAATCATGGGATGAGTCCCAGTCGGGAGGATCTCGGAGGCGAGAAAGATCTTTCTTCTTTGAAGAAACTAGCAACAGGAATAGCAATGATAGGAGCCGAGCCCGAACTCAGCCCGAACTCCGACCCGAGGAAACACTTGAAACCAAACCCAACGGGGGAGGTACCAGGCGATGGTCGGCTGTAGCTGAGCCGGTCATGCAACCTAGCCATGGAAATACCAATGAACGGGGACGAGCTACCGTCCTGCCCGAAGTTGGACTCGAGGAAGTGCTTGGAACAGAACCCAACATGGGAAGATCAAGGCAAGGGTCGACTGTAGCTGACCCTAGCATGCTCCCAGAAGACCAGAGGTAGCCACTGGAAAATATTAGAAGTGGTAGACGATACCATCCCTACAGGTCATTTGGACGGAATCAATCCCGCAGAGAAGAACCAAACTCATTTCTATCTGCTCCAAATTCTGATGAAAGGATGGCGCGATTGTTCAGAGAGTGCGTCCAACGGGATCAAAGAGTTCGAGGGATAGGTGCTAGGGTAACCAGCCCTTTCACCCGCAATATCAAAATTGCCATCACCCCCCGAGAATGGGAAATGCCAACAATGGAACCTTACAAGGGAATCTCTGAACTCGTTGTACACTTGCAGAGATACACAAAGCATATGCTCATGAGTGGAGCCACAGAAGTAGTATTGTGCAAATACTTTCCACTATTCTTGGCAGATCTAGCTACCTCCTGGTTCTGCCATCTACCCCAAGGATCCATCAGCTCATGGGAAATGTTGAAAGAAAAGTTCATCAGCCAGTTCCGCATCCATGTGGAACAACCCAAGAACGCTTATTCCCTATCTAATATCAAACAGAAGACTGGAGAGACAGTGCAGCAATATCTTACCCGATTCAATGCTGCAGCGGCCGCAGTCCAAGATACCGATGAGAAACTTATCTTAATGGCCCTCTGTAGTGGTGTGCATTCGGATACTAAGTTCGCTAGAAGATTAACGAAAGAAAAACTAGCTACCTTACCCGATTTCTTCCATGAAGTCGGAAGATATATGAGACTTGAAGACGCTGCCACTGAAAGACAGACATGCCAACAAACCAAGGCAGCTCATGGCGACACACCCGCTGTAGCAAAAGACATTCGAAGAAATGACTCTAGAGACAATGCTGGGGCAAGAAGGGAGAAAAACGTCTATATCGGCCAGGACCGAGATTTGACACTTACACTCCTTTGAATGACACAATCGAAAACATCTTCCTGGCCACCCTAGACGAAGTTAAATACAGACGCCCTCCGTACAAGAAGGAATCAGATAACGCAATTAAGTCTGGAAAGTTCTGCCGCTTCCACGAACCTCAAGGGCATGATACCAATGAATGCTATCATCTCCGGGACATAATTGAAGAACACATCAGAAGGAAGAGACTGGAACGCTATGTAAAAGGTCAGAACAGGACCCTAGCTCCTGCCAATGAGAACCCAAGGCTACCCCTCCCAGAAACAGAAGAGGGAAATCGCAAACACCAGCGGCTCCAGTCAGGAGAAGATAGTAGTCCATACCATATCGGGAGGACCACACATCGCCGACAGAAACTGGATAGAGATGGAAAGATACAGAAAGTCACTTAGAAACAATGAAGGCTGCGTTAATTCTGTTATGGAAGAACGCCACCCAAAACGAAAAGAGAATGATGACATTACATTCAATAGGCGTGACCTAGAAGGGAGGCAGTACCCTCACATGGATCCTATGGTCATCTCTGCCCGGTTCGGCGCAACCGAAGTTTTCTGAATTCTAGTAGACATGGAAGCTCAGTAAATATCCTATTCAAGCATGCTTTCGACAGAATGAAGCTGTCAATGAAGGATGCGTCTCCCTGCAACAAACTACTACACGGTTTCACTGGAGACGCGAAGATGCCCCTCGGGCAATTGGACCTCTTTGTTGAAATGGGAAGTCACCCCCGCTCCGTTATGCGGAAACAAGCATTTGTGCTAATAGATAACCACTCGGCCTACAACGCCTTTTTAGGAAGAAAAGCCTTGTCTGACTTCCAAATTGTCCTGGCCCCGTGGTGTCTGAAGATGAAATTTACAACAGACAATGGAATAGAGGAAGTAGAGGGAGATCAAGACGCCACTCGAGATTGCTATGTAACTGAACTTCGCAATAATCGCAGGAAGGATAAAGGGAAGAATGCAGAGACTACTCTCTGCATGAAAAACTTGGAAGCATACCAACTAAAGAAAGCCCCTCCTCTTCGATATACCAGTGAACCTTTCAATGAATTAGACCCCAGGGACAAAGAGGAGGAGGCCACCGCCGAGCCTGCAGAGGCTATGGAGTTTGTATCTGTAGACAAACACAACTCAAGTAGACTGTTGAAAATCAGATCTCAGCTAAGAGCAGAATTGAGGGATCAACTCATTGATTTTCTCTGCCACAACTTGGATGTATTTGCATGGACGCACGCTGACATGACTGGAATCTCCCATGCGTAGCATGCCACGTACTAAAAATTGATCCTAACAAGGTGCCAGTAAAGCAGAAAAAGAGAAGTATGGGGGAAGAACGATCAGTAGCCCTCGATGAAGAAGTAAAGAACTTGCTTGCCAATAACTTCATACGAGAAGCTATCCACCCAGAGTGGATCGCTAACCCGGTACTAGTAAAGAAGGCTAATGGGAAGTGGCTAACATGCATTGACTTCTCCAACTTAAATGATGCTTGCCCGAAGGATTGCTTCCCACTCCCCCGAATCGATCAGCTGGTGGACAGCACAGCCGGGCACGAACTCTTATCTTTTATGGACGCATACTCCAGATATAACCAAATTCCTATGCACACCCCCGATCAAGACCACACTAGTTTCATCACTGACCAGGGATTGTACTGCTATAGAGTAATGCCTTTCGGACTTTAAAATGCCGGAGCTACCTATCAGCGCCTCGTCAACAAGATGTCTGCGGAACTGATAGGACGAACTATGGAGGTTTATGTGGATGACATGCTAGTAAAATCGAGGAAAGCCAACAATCACGTAAGCCACCTGGGCGAGATGTTTCAAGTACTTCGCCAATATGGAATGAAGATGAATCCTCTAAAGTGCTCATTTGGAGTATCATCAGGAAAGTTCTTGGGATTCATCGTCCATGCCAGGGGGATTGAAGCAAACCCCGAACAAGTCCGAGCTCTGAGAAATATCAGGATACCTTTCACTCGAAGAGAAATGCAAAGCCTAAATGGGAAAGTGGCAGTCCTAAGTAGATTTATCTCTAAAACGACTGACAAGTGCATCCCTTTCTTCGAAACTCTAAAGAAAGATAAAGGAAAGTTCGAATGGACTGACGAATGCTGAACAGCCTTCCTCAACCTAATCGAACACCTCCAGAGACCA
Source organism: Allium cepa (assembly GCA_030765085.1). NCBI lineage: Eukaryota > Viridiplantae > Streptophyta > Magnoliopsida > Asparagales > Amaryllidaceae > Allium > Allium cepa. Next base: position 247,008,528 of record CM060938.1, on the reverse strand, counting down.
CAGTACTCTCAACTCCAAACGAAGGCGAAGAGCTATACCTATACCTTGCTGTGTCATCTCATGCTCTGAGCACCGCTTTGGTGAGAGAAGACAACCGCGCACAGCGGCCAGTATACTTTGTGAGCAAGAGGTTTACGGGGGTAGAAGCCAGATATCCTAAACTTGAGAAGCTAGCATACTGTTTACTAATCACATCACGAAAACTTCGACACTATTTCCAATCTCATTCCATCAGAGTTCTAACCGATCAACTGCTAAGGCAGGTACTCCATCGTCCCGACACTTCTGGGCGACTACTTAAATGGTGCATTGAACTGAGTCAATATGATATCACCTACCATCCTCGCACCGCCATCAAGGCACAAGCCATGGCCGATTTCATTGCCGAATTCACTGCCAACGAAGGTAAAGAGCAATCTGAAATAGCAGAAGACATCAAGTGGAATCTCTTTGTGGATGGAGCATCAAACGAACAAGGCTCGGGGGCAGGTATTGTAATAATCACTCCCAGGGGAGGGAAGCTACATTATGCTCTAAGGTTGGAATTCACTGCCACCAACAACGATGCAGAGTATGAAGCAGTAATAGCTGATAAGAAATGGCCCTAGAGATTGGAGTCATCTCTCTATGTCTTCATAGTGATTCGCAACTTATTGTAAATCAAATACTAGGAGAATTTCAGGCTCGAGGAGAACGACTCACTACATATCTGAAGAAGACCAAGCTGCTACTTGATCAATGGATCACTATTTGATCAAACACATTCCTCGAGAAGAGAATCAAGAGGCTAATGAACTGGCAAAGCAAGCTAGCATGAGAGACGACACCATTTCCGAAACAGTAGCCATCTCAAAGCAACTAACCCTGAGTTTCGAGCAAGTGAATCTGATAGCTGTAATCGAAGAGGAAATTTGGATGACTCCCATCTGAAAATTCTTACAAGATGGCACACTGCCCGATGGGCGTAACGAAGTCAAGAAAATATTGAGGAGAGCTTCCTACTACACAATACAAGGAGGCATCCTCTATCGGCGCGGCTTCTCTAACCCCTTATTAAGGTGTGTCGCTGGAAGGGAAGCCAAGGAAATCTTATCAAACATCCATCAAGAAAGCTGCGGAGATCACACTGGAGGGCAGACTCTGGTAAAGAAGATACTCCGATATGGGTATTTCTGGCCCACCTTAAACAAAGACGCCTTAGACTTCGTCAAAAAATGTGACAGATGTCAGAAGTTTGCTAAGATTCCTCGACTACCAACAAATGAGATCACTCAAATGACCTGCCCTTGGCCCTTTGCAGTATGGGGAGTTGACTTGATTGGCGATCCAGTGAGCTGAGGTGGAGCCAAATATGCTATAGTGGCAGTCGACTATTTCACCAAATGGGTGGAAGCGGAACCTCTAAATAAAATATCCTTGGCAAAAGTTATTAACTTCTTGATCAAAAATGTTCTATGATGGTACGGGGTTCCAATCAAAATCATATCGGACAATGGACTTCAGTTTGACAGCGAAGAGTTCGCCGACTGGTGCCAGAAGCACGTAATTCACAAAAGCTTCTCATCTGTAGCTTACTCCCAGGAAAACGGACAAGTCAAAGCTGTCAACAAAATTCCCAAAACTCTAATCAAGAAGAAACTTGAAAAGTCAAAAGGCGCTTAGGTGGATGAACTTCCTACGGCACTTTGGGGCTACCTCACATCTTTCAGAATATCAACGGGGCATACTCCTTTCTCTTTGGCATAAGGATCGAAGGCCATGCTCCCAGTCGAAACTGTAGTGCCTTCCCATCGTAGGATGCACTATAAACCAGAAGAGAACGAAAAACTCCTTCACATGTCTTTGGATCTAATTGAAGAGAGAAGAAACGATGCAGCACTCAAAGCAGCAGCTCACAAGCAAAAAGTGGCAGCACAATACAACTCCAAAGTCAAGCATCGTAGTTTATAAGAAGGAGATCTTGTCCTCAAGCTAGACTTCCCGCGCCCCGGAGCACTAGATCCAATTTGGGACGGACCATATGTAATTCATAAAGATCTCCACAACGGAGCTTATATTTTGTCAACAATGGATGGAGAGGTGTTCCAGAGGGCATGGAACGTCCAACACCTTCGTCGATACTTTTCTTAACTTGTACTGCCCATATGAAGTGAATTAAGAAAGAGAATCAGTGGACGTAGGCATTTTCGTGCCGAATCACTTTAAAAACTTGTCCCTTTTTTAACTTGTTCCTTTATATCTTGGCTGGTTGTTAACTTTATCCTTTTCTGTTGAACAAAATCCTATGTAATGGCATTTCCATTCAAGACACATCACATCGCGACTTCACCTGGACAAGACCTAACAGGTACTATACGAATCTATGCCCTCGCCAATGGGACACTTTTGCTCCAACATCCCTCTGCTGCGGGTTAACTCATTGCTCGCGATCGGCCCTTAAAGCCAACTGTAATGAGCCGATTATAAGCCACCGAGTAGGCCGACTATAGCCTAGGCAGCTCATTATGGCGTTCGGCTCGCCGGCAACCGTGAACCTACTTTAAACCCAACATAAGGTGTGGCCAGCCAGGGGTAGTTCACGGTTGACGATCGGTACCCACGCTAGCCGGCCACGGTAAATCGAATAATACCCACGATTATGGGCCATAATGGCCCGGGTAGTTACTGTGCGCGATCTCGGCTCCAAGTGTCTTAAGTACGGCTGTAGTAAAAAAGAGAAACTCCCCGCGGAGGCGTAAGATGGGTGACAAATGTCTCCAAGACCCACAGCTAGGGAAAGTGACTACAAAACCCATTTGCCACGAACTTAAGCACATCGCAAGCCTTCCATGATTGGAAGTTTTACTATTTGTTATATTTCTATTTTATTTAAAAACTTTCCTCCTATCCTCAATAACGATCCCTAAAGTACAGGACATGAAATAGGAGACGCTCACTAATGGGGACAGGAACTCACAATTAGATGACAGGTCACTCAGCAGCATCCCATACTTAGTCATACAAAGCATTCAAAGTAACCATCTACAACTAAAACATGAAGGGAGGTACTTTCTTCTTTTGTATATGAATACGTAGCTTTAATTTATTCGCACATCACACTAATATTACAAGATATGAAATTATGTTTTAAGCAAGAACTTGACATCAAACACAATAAAATCACAGGCGTGTGCACAGCTGTATTTCTTATGCAACACACCAAAATGACAAAAGCATTCAAATATGACAGAATCAGCCTAAGTTTGAAATTACATAGTAAAGTCGATCGTTACCAATAACACAATTACAGCTTAAAGGTTACACGAATGTTTTGGGAATGACATAGGCAGCAATGTCAAACAAACCAAAAGATATCCAGATCAAGTCAAGGAATCGGCTGCGTCGGAGCTTTACCTCTATCCTACTGGCCCTCCGAGAACTCCTTGATCACGGGATTGGAACTCTCAACATGTTAACCAGAGGTGGTTGGTGCACCAGAGGTCCCGCCAGTCCAATTCGGGAGAGAATCCATTAATAGTCATAAAACAATAAGCAATCAAGTTACGAGAAGCTAAAAGGGAAGATTTACCAGCATCTGCTCCTTGATCATCATCCTATAACTGCATACCAACCTCCTCAACAGTAAGCAGCCGCATACCCTCTTTCACCGTCGCTTTCTCTTCCTTGGTGAATTGCCCTCCCTATCTGCATTGCCCTTAGCCTTCTCCAGGGCCCTGAGATAAATCTTGGCCATGACTCGGTGATGATCATCCATCCAAGATAAGTTGCCCTGTTTCCAAGTGCGAAAGTATATGTCCTGAAGCATCTCATCCATTATCCCCGCATTCTCCTCGAACTCCCTTATTCGGTCCTCAGAAGCCAACAACTTTACAGTAGCAGCATCCCTCTCCGATTGGTATCGCGAGCAGTCAGCCTGAAGGGATTTCCTCATTGCCTCCATCTCCTCCTTCAGCTTGGTTTGAGTAAGCACTGCGGCTTCAAGTTTCTCGGATAACTTCTGTACCCGCTCGAGATCCTCTTTCCAGACCTCATCCACCGTTGCGATAGCCATATCAATCCGTCCCTTACAAGCAGCCTCCATTTTCTGTAACTCTGTTCGACTGGCCTTTTCCAGGGTTTCCTTTAGCTGTCTTGAGGCGGCCTCATGTTGAGAGATCTGGATGGCCTGATCAGCAAGTTGTTTGGCCTGGTCGGAAACCATTAGCCGCAGTCGAATGTTAGCACTCCCAATTTCTACTCCAGCCTTGACCAGTCGGGCAAGATGCCCCATCAGCTTTCTGGTTTCCTCAGCAACCCGATCAATATTTGCCTTAGCTTTGTCCCCCAAAGTTATAATCCGAGTGGTAAGCAAATCAAGGTCCAAAGACTTAGCTTCATCCAATACTCTTACCATAGGATTTCGGGGAAGAAAATGCTCACCGGTAGCCTCATCAAAGGTAATATCACAAGAAACTGGGTCCAGATCCGGATGACCTACAAACGGATTACGAGCCAAGCCGGGATGGCCTATCCGGGTAACGGTAGGATTTTCAGACGAGTGCGGAGAAGGTATAAATTCAGTATTCTTCTTCGTGGTATCCCGAAGAGGCTGAGTTGGGGACTGAGGACCAAGTGAGGATTCAAACAAGGAACGACTCCTCTTCTTCCTTTGGGTATCCTCCTCGATAACTCCAAGAAGAGGGCGGTAGCCAACTACGTCTCCAGGGCGGTCAGTCGGAGGCTTTGAGTTAGTAGAAGCCTTGAGAAGTTTGTATTGTTCAAGACAGTGTCAGACATCTAATGTCTTGGCCGCCTTAACCGCTTTTGCGATAAAAACCAAGCGTTATAAACAGACATTGAACTATAATTCAAGAACTATATCAAGTTAAGAAGAGTAAAGAGACGCTTTTGCCATACAAACCTTAGGGAGGAGTAGGATACTGCAATAAGTCCTGTATCTCATTCCAGGACGGGAGCTGACCATAAAATATTCCTAAATCCTTATCATAAATGGAGTCTACAGGAGTCAAAAATTCACCTTGAATCGTAGGAATTGCCTTAGCTGAAGCGCTCCTGGAAGATGAATCGGCGCCAGTCTCGGCCTTGTCAGCTTTCTTAGACTTTTCCACTAAAGCCGATCCTTCCTCCAACCCTTCAAAAGCTAGGCGGAAAGCATCATCCGTCCACTCCTGGATCACACCTGCTTGCTTAGAAGACAAAGCACCAGTACCATCGCCACTCTGTCCATCGCCACCATCACCGCTATGACCGCCACCATCACCTTCTCCACCACTTCCACTCTCCACCTCACCTCCTTCATCCTCGCCTCTTTCCTCCTCCACATCTTCGTCCTCCGGGATGTCTGGACATGTGCTGGGGGAGGGTCCATCAGACTTCTTAAGTTTCTTCTTCCCGGCAATTGGATGTTTCGAAAAGGGTTTCCTTTTGCCTCTCTTCGCTGTAGCCCCTCCTTTAGCTTTGGCGGCCCTATCCTGTCTCTTTGCTTGACCATAGACTGGCATGGCAGAGTCAAGTTGAGCCTCGAAAGAGTAGCATTCATGATCAAATAAGAAGCTGCCCTCTCATTTTCTGAATGGCTTCTATTTCTGCAGCCATCTGAACGATACGATCGTTTTCTACAACCGCAAAGCCACCTGTCGCTAGCAAGAAATAAAGCACATAAGGAGGAGCATTGTAAAGAATGGAAATTATAAATGAGATTCAACCTACAGCCAGAAGTGAAGCGGTGGAAAGAAACAGAGTCATCCTAGACAAAAAACCATTCCTTCTTGAACATGCTAAATTTTGAATATAAGTCCAGGACTGGCTTGAAAGACACGGCCGATTCTAAGCTAATATATGGACACCCCTTCTTGTAGCCTCTCAAGTTGTATAGGTACCTGATCTCCCGGTTGGATGGGGGACGCCCGTATTTTCTCTGGAAGATAATGAACAGACTCACCAAGATGGCATAGGAGTTGGGCTGAAGCTGGACGGGGGCCACCTTCAAGTATGTGATGAAGCTGACTATCCAAGCGTTGATCAGAGGAACGGCTCCGCACATGCAGTGATATCTACTATAAGCAAAATATCCTTCAGGGGGGTTATACGGCATCACTCCTTTCCCTGGCAACATCTTATGCACTCTGTCAATCCCAAAGGATCTAGATATAACGTCAAGCTGCTCATCTTTGAGGGAGCCGGGAAAGCAGTCAGGTGGTGAGTCCAAGAGCTTCTGAGGGCCGTACCCATCTACTAATGATCTCGGGACCGGTCCATGTCGTTCTGGCTCTGACTGAACCGGGGACACTATGGAGGACTCTCCTTTGTCCTTGGATTTCTTCTTATCAGAGCGAGTTTCTACTTTATGAGACATTATCTACAACACGAGAAAACATGTTGTTAGAGCTAGGAATATAGAGATATAAAACAAACAAGTACATACAATCTGGAATCTCATTCATAATTCAAAGCACAAAATTTTCATTCAGTAGTTCAAGACTAAAAACTCATTCAGCACTCATACTCCCTAAGTTTCATTCGGTAGTTCGAGGCTAAGAGTCCATTCGGCACTCATACTCCCTAATTTTCATTCGGTTGTTCGAGGCTAAGAGTCGGCACTCATTCTCCATAAGTTTCATTCGGTAGTTCGAGGCTAAAAGCCCATTCGGCACTCATACTCCCTAAGTTTCATTCAGTAGTTCGAGTCTAAAAACTCATTCGGCACTAACTCTCCCTAACGTTCATTCGGTAGTTCAAGCATAAAATTTATTCGGCAGAAGAAAGCCTCACCTGGTCCGGCAGTAAAATCTGGTTCGGTGATATGATTGATTCGGCAGACAAAAGTGTGGTTCGGCTATTTCAAACAGTAAAGAATAACAGAGGCGTGAAGCCCATACTTATAGGCGAGCGTAGGATGACCGGACCAACTGGTTCGGCACTTGGGCCAAATGAAAGTGTCCAAACCGAATGATATCAAACAAAACGCGACATATGCAGGCATATGCCCCACTTTGGGGGGGCAAATGTTGGGTGTATTCTCACCATCGGACCATGGCACCACCGAACCAAATCACCCTCCTCCCACTACCGAACCAAATCACCCTCCTCCCACTACCGAACCAGATCACGCTCCTCCCTCTACCTGACCAGATCATGCTTCTCCCACTACCGAACCAACCCATGCTCTACTCACCACCGGACCAATGCTACCAAACCGAAACAAAGAAGGCACCACCGAACCAAAGAGAAGAAGGCACCACCAGACCAAAGTGAGGAAGGCACCACCGAACCAAAGCGAGGATGGCACTACCGAACAGAAACATTACTGAACCAACATTGCCAGGCCGGATCACGTCAGCCCAGACCCACCAGCAGCTATATACATCCAAGACCACTACCCCCAGCCTGACTCTATAAATAGAGGGGTAGGGGTACAACAATGGAACACGGTTTTGAGAGCTCAAGCACGGATAGAACTTTCAAACAACTTTCATACACTTGTGATAAAAGCTTTGTACTTGTAATTTGAACAGTGAAAGAGAATAACATATAAAGTCGACGTAGGCAAATTCTGGCTGAACCACTATAAATCTGTGTGTCTTTTACAGTTTAGTCCCTCCTTTTTACATATTTGCATGAATCACCCAAATCACTAAGAACAACATAAAATCGACTAATTCGTACGACTTGGAGATGTTTTCCCATTTTTCGTGCAAACACCTTGGATTTTATTCATAGACATAGGCGGCACTCCCTCCGGCTTTATGCCTTCGTCTAATACGAAAGGTCGTCTCTTGTTTGTAGTTGTGTAACGACCCAGAATTTGACCACTTTAAAATATACTATTTAGAGTGATTTTAAATACTAAATATAAAAGGTTTTATGATTCAAACAATATAAGATAGGATTTGGATAGAGAAGTATACACAAAAATATTAACATTTGCCTATAACGACAAAAGTGACAAAATGCTGATTTCAGAAAAGTATGTTTCAATGGTTAAATAAATTGTTTTAATTAATTTATGAGTGTTTATATTTTTAAATAGCATTATAAAAATTTATTTATAAATCTGGTTTAGATAAATAAATAGTTTAAGTAAAACGTCAAAATGTGACCGTAAAACATTTTGTCAAAAATAACCGTTTTGTCGATTAAAAGTTGTCGCAACGTCGTCGCACCTTTATTTTTTATTATATAGGAACATATATTCAAATAGCGAAGTATTAATTAATTCACTAAACATGTTTACTTTTACTAAATAAGATTAGAAAACTTCTAGAAGTCGTTAAGAAAAGTAAGTAATAATTAACAAAAGTAAGTAAGAAAAGTCAAAAGTAAACATCAAATCAATATCACATCAAAAGCCAACATAATTATTATTTTACTTAGCTTAGTTCTTAAGGGATTAAGACATAAAGTAAAGATGTGAAAGAAGATGTTAAGTATTGCAAAAGTGGAGATTGCTTTATGTTGAAGTAAGATTAGTTTGGTAATTTGGTAAGAGGTTATTTTAGTAAATTACCACATTCTTTCTTTTTCTATAAATACCCACCTCCTTCTTCACTTTCATTCACATTTCTTCTTCTTCTTTTCCCAAGCTTCTTCATCTTCTTCCTCTTTTTTTTAATGGCTTCCAAGCCATAGAAAAAATTATAAAGAAATAATGTTAAAATATTTATAAAATATTCAAAAGAAATCAATGTCCATTCTCTTCAAATCAAACTCCTCTTTTCTCCATATTTTACCTCTTCTTCTCTCGGCCATAACTTCTTCAAAACTGAACCAAATTGCAAAATACTTTTCTTCAAATCATTTATTTTTCTAGTGGTTACAACTTTCATTTTGACTACTTTATCCCATTCTAAAGTTAATTATGTCAAAATTCCACTTCTTTCCAATGAATTTTCTGACCCAGTTTTTAAGTCAAAAAATAGGGCAATTTGTTTTGATCAAAACTAAATCATAACTGACCACATTAAGAAATTCTTTCTTTCAAACCATATAAAATTCCATTGGCTACAACTTTTATGTTGATCACATTATCCAGTTTTGAGGTATGCTATACCCGAAACTTAATTCTTTGAAGTGCATTTTTGGGCTTCATTTTTGTCAATCCGACAATAACTCTTCTTTATTCTATCATATCTCCCTTAAAAATACCTAGATTCATATGATTCTTTTTTTTAAAATTCAAGAGAAAATAATTTTCAACAATTTTTCAGTTAACATGTTTTTCAAATTTTGAGAGTAAGAGAGTCAAAAATAAGAGAGCAGATGACCTATTTTTCAGATTTAAATCTTAGGAATTCAAGTTCAAAGCTCGACCGCTTCTTCTCTATATTTTCGGCTAACCTCCATCTCAAGCCTCGGCCAAGCTATTGGAATGGAGAAGGTGTTGTTTTCTAGTGTTTAATGGAGTAAGAATTAATTAGTCAAATGTTGTTTGATTAGAATGTTGGTAGGAAGTTAATCGCTTTGGTTTATAGTGAGAAAACTCTATTTAGCATCTCTATTTATATATATACATGTTTGATGTTGTGTTATGATTGCAATGGATGCTTATATATATTTTCACATCAAGTATTGATTGTTTGATATGATTGTTAAACTGTATTACCAAGTCACGTTAATACACGTCGATGAGCACAATGGAAAGCACTTTCCTTTTGAAAATGAAATGGTGTATGTGGAATGCTTAAACCTTTTGGAAATAGTTTTAAAATGAGTTAAAATGTTTTATAAACATTTAAATATGTTTAAATAAATAAAGGAATAAAATCAAGATTTTATCTTGTATAATTTAAATATGTCCAAAATAATTTTCCCGAAAAATCGTGCTTTTGCAGTAAAGTGGCCAAATTTTAAAATTGATATTTTAAATGTCTTAAAAATATTAAATAAATCTTTTAAAATGTATTAAAAGAGATTTAAGTTGAAAATATGGATTTCTAAATGATATAAAAGTCATTTTGAAGAATACAGCTTTTAAAACGCTATTTGCAACACTTTTCGCAAGGCTTTTCGCAGCAGTTTGAAATAACTTTTGAAATGCAGTTTTAAACTTAACAATTCTTTCCTATATATTTTGTGAATTATTTTAAAATAATAATTAATTTATTTAAAGATGATTTGGAAGTTTTAATAAGAGTTTGAATAAATGGTTAAGAGAAATTGTTTATACCACTTAAACAAAAAGTGAAGAAGATTGAATATAATAACAAACTGAGTATGCGGAAATGATTAGTACATTTGTCCCGCCTGTGAGATCTTGGAAGATGAAATAAGGTATTTAATTAAGGTTAGGAATGGAGCAACCAGTGCATAGAACTTACCTGGCCTATATTTTCTCTTCTTAGGCGAGGGGTGGAACATATCGAAAGGAAAGTACGAATGCTCTAAAAGATCATAATTAAGTTTTTTCTAAGATAAAAGAAAAGAAATAAATTCTTTGAATTTATTATAAATGGTCTAGATATAAGATTTATAAAATTGATATTTTATAAATAAAAGTAATGGAAGTATAAAAGTGTTTTATAAATATTAGAAATGGGATTGTATTCAAATTTATATATGGGTTTACAATTGAAATATAGAACAGAATTTATAATGGATTTTATAAATAATAAGATTTGAAAGGAATGATTTTGTAAATAAGAGTTTTATAAGTAATTAAATTATAATTGGATTTCAACTTATAAGTGAGATATAAATGGAATTTGTTAGTAAAGAAATTTGTATATGGAAGTTTATAAAATATAAATGAAATTCATAAACATCGTTTTGTAAATCTGAAATCAATTTGAATTGATAAGTTAAATGTGAAAGTTTATTAAAGGAATTATATTCATGATTTTGGACAGTGAATAATCCTTTGAATTAAATGGATGTTTTGGAAAGTGATATTCTAAAAAGGGAATATTTTCCCTAAGTTAAAAGTTAAGAAAGAAAATCTTTGATTAAGATTTAATAAATAATTTGGAAAGGTTTTCCTAAGTAAAAGAGAAAATGATTTGGGATTATTCCAGGATTTAAGAATGGTTTAAATAAACCAAATGATTTGATAAATAAGGCTTAATGATTTATTATGCTCTTGAAAAGAAAATGGAATAAATTGAAAATGTTATATCTAACAAAGATATTGTATAAAAGATGATTGATGTTTGATATCCACAAATGAACTTAACATCTTTTAAATCGATAATTGGATTTCGAAGGAACCGGGGTCGGATTTGGATAATTCCTATCCGAAAACCACTTCTAACCAATGTATACGTTCAAACGTGAAGACATGTTGAAGATGTTGATTATTGAAGACCGTGGATCTTCATAGCATGAAGACTTCTTGTTGAACATGCTCTAGGTAGCTCCCATTATAAAGTTATTTATAGCCGTGTTCTCCTCGTGATGGAGATTTTTTACATTGCATGGACTACTCGCTAGTAGTGGTAGTAGGAGAGTGCCTTCGGTTTGTCCTGTTCCTAGACAACTTGTATGGACGTTTGTCTAACATTGCATTTCTAAAGATTACGTACATTGGTTTTTACAAAAGTACATCAGTGGTGGCGGAGAAGGCAACTTCTCTTAGCTTAACACCCTCCTTGAGACGTACGAGCTCAAGGGTTATATTTTTATTGAAGGCAATTAGTAGTTAACAGAAATGGCAATGTGGCATTCAAAGATGTGATATGTGCTTTGTGAAAAGGTATTCGTAGCCTAAAGCCTCATCAAACCGGAAATGACCGAAACAGGATTAAATGCAGCAAGGCTAAATGTGTCATTCCCAATTAGGGTATGATCATCCCCTCTAGATATATTTCTTCCCGCTATGATGTTCGGGATGTAAATTAATGCGGTGTATGGAAAACGAGCGCTCGGTTAAAGGTCGGTAACGACCGGGGAATGAATTATTCGGTACCATCTAGTTATAGAGGTGGCCTGGTCTTGTGTTGGTAAAGAAGCTGTGCGATGGTTTTTCGGGGCATCCATATAGAGGTGTACTCATTTCAAAAGGTAGATCATTCGCCTGGTCATTTGTATGGAAATCCATTCTCCAATAAGAGCCTACGGTTTTGTTTGTATTGGCGTAATGAATAGCGTCGAAATGCTATATGGGTAACCATTTCGGATAAGATTAATAAGTTTATTTGCAAATGTTTTCAAAGAGAAGTCATTAGAAATAATATCAAATGTTTTAGTTATCATAAGGTAAAAACCCATATGTGTTTATGTGTGGGCGTGGTCTTATGAGATACTCTTTATTTAAAAGGATATTAGCCAAAGGCTGATATATGACACTATCATTTATTATCGAGTTTTTCTTATGCTGGTTTATCAAGCCTGATCCGAGTAGTTTCAATACTCGGGTCAGATCTGAGTAGTTTCCGGTTTAGTTGAAGAAGGTTGGAGTTTCCAGAGAAGAGCTGGAGATATTCATCTGTGTATGGACATATACTATTATCCACTTCACTTAGTGTGTTTTGATTTGATGTTTGTCAGCAATTATAAGGACGGATGTTTATAACTGTCCAAGCTGAATTTAGATTAGACTCTGATATATGTATTTAAAAGCTTTCCGCTATAAAGAAATTTGTTCAATATTATATGTTATTCCATTCGCGTGAGATTCTGTTTTGTCTATTTTTCTTTATTACTCTTCATGTTCCGCATTTCCGTGCAATTTGAGTTGGACATGTGTGTTATTTTTTTGATTCAAAGGGTAAAGAAAAACGGGCCTTGATAAGTTGCAAATATTTTTGTCTTAACGGAAGATTCTTCCTTGTACACGGTTGTAGGTCTTTCATTATGGAATGAAAGCTTGTTTATTGCACATCATCATGAACTGCTGAATGCTGCCGAAGGGTCTCTTTCCTCACATGTCTTCAAGAACGTGTTTCCTTTACCAGAAGGTTCGTTATATGTACATCATATGAACCTTCCGAAGGCATTGAAAGGTTTATAGCCTTTGTAAACCCTTTGGCTTTATTGGAAGGTTGCTTTTTCTTACTTGATTACTACCGAAAGCCGCGTTTTCCCTGGATGATAGCCGAAGGTTGTTTTCTGTTGACTTATGAATGCGACTTTTACCTAAACCTTTCAGTAACATCGGAATGTGCGATGCAAGTGTATTATCTGTCGTAAAAAGCTTATTATGCTTTGGGAATGGTTGTTGCAAGGTCATAGGTCTTTGTTTCCCCTTGTTTGCCTTCTCCAAAGGGTAAGCGCCCCGTGATCATTGTAGAATGACACTCTACTTTTTCCATGAAAGGTCTTGAGCCGCTTCATATTGTTGACTGCATCCCTTCGATCTCTTCAGAAGGTCTGATCCAGATCCTTTTCTTTATATCCTTTTTTTGAGTGCCTTAAACGGAAGGTTAATTTTCTAAGTAACATTTGCCCCTCCCCCCCCCCCCCACATATGAAGGGATGCACTTGACTTTCCAAGTCATCTTCTTTAAGAGTCATGGAGTTTTCGGCTTCATCTTCCTGCAAATGTAAATTCCATATACAAGTAAAAGAGTTCTTTTAAATGATTTGACCTTCCTAAAAACATGAAGGTCATTCTCCAAACCTGATTTAAAACTTTTAGATTATCTTTCTTACTCCTTCGTACATCATCATTTTGTAAGATTGAAATTTTCTTCTAACATCAAGTTAATTACATGACTTGAGATCCATCTAAATACCATTCTGGAAATCTAAAGTGTTCTTTGTTTTTTTACCTCTCCGAAAGGAATTAAAGTTGCAACACTAAACCTTCCGATGGGATCGAAGAGTATTCCAACTTTAATTTTCCTTACTATCGGTAGGTCTAATTAGCTTAATGCTTAATCCTTCCGATAATAAGCTTTAATTGGAATTAGAAAGTCCTAAACCATTCGAGTCTTTTCTGTTCTTCAAAATATAACATAACTAAGTAACTAATATATAAATACATTTTCAATTGTATAACATAACTTAAGAAATTCAACCAAACATCCAAATATCCACATATATACACACATACACACATATACTACTTCATATTATACTTTTCAAAATGATCTACCTCATTAACATCCTAGAATTAAACATCAAAGATAACCAAAACAACAGGATGACTTCTTCTTTTTATCTTACAGCCCACCTGGGAAAGGTTGAAGGTTCGGAGCTAAGTCGATAGGATTGATGACAATGGGCTCAACCTATATTGGCTGACATGGAGAATAAGTTATAAGTGTAGGATTTTCTCCCCAGACATCCCAGATAGCTAAATCCAACCAAAATGTCTTCGTAGCCAGGTCGAAAAGCATAGAGTATGTTGCTTTTATATGTGAATTAGGAAATTTTGGTTGCAGATGAATGACATTACTAGATTGTGCGCTAGCAACCTCTTTCGCTTCTTGTGGAAGGTTTAATATAATGAATGCAAAGCAACAACAGCAATAGAGTGCTTCTGCATTGATGAAAACGGGATGAATCTGATGGAGGTTGCATGTGGCCATTAAATCCTTTTTCTTGTTTTGTTGTTTTTTTAGAAATAAATGCCTATATAACAAAAATTGGAAGGGAGAGGAGGAAAATGAATGGATTATATCAGTGATTATGGTGCAAAAAATAAGACGCTCTTCTGTTCTGTAGAATTTTTTTTTCATTAATGGCTTCTGTCTTTTTATATGATTACAACTTAACGTCTAATTTTGAAATAATTCTTGGTTGAACCTTATTCAATGGAAATCTACAAACAACAGTTTTGATTCGACAAATTATTATTATTATATTTTTTTAGAATGGTTCAAGTTTTACCATTATAAGCATGCTTTCAAATTTTACCTTAGGTCCATTTTATATAAACCAGAGGGATAATTATAAACATGCGACATGTAGTTGTCCTTATTTTATATTTGGCTAGTTTGTACTTTGTTTTCCAAATCGTCCGTCTCTTAGCTCAAGTTGTCTTAAGTGACCCATTATGTCGACATGACTAATAGGGTAAAACCTTCTTCAAAAATGACTTAGTATAGATAATTATACATTAAATTGCTCCAGCACTAATTTTTAACTTGGAGCATTCATCCTGGAATTAGGAATTCGTTAGCTTGGTTTCACAAATCTTTAGAACTCGTAATTGGTAATCTTGTTTAGAATGCCAATCTTATGATGTCTACTAGTTGCGCATGAACGATTAACCAAATTATAATTATCTTAATATATACGATATATTCTCCATACCCTAATAACACAATGTTGCATAACGTAATGTGATGTTTATAATATTGTAAATACTACCTGTTTTGCTGCTTTTCATTCACACCTTGTTTGTCTCTGATTCAGACATTCCCCTCGAGGATTGACGTGCTTCTTCGCTTTCCACTTTAGTCCATGACTTTTCTTTTAATTGAGTGAATCTGAATCCCTTGCCATTCTGACTTTTCCTATGAAACATGTAGCACATGGTATTTCTTAAGCGTTAGCTAGAAATTGTCAAACAAACCTGAAAGGAATCATTTTCCTAAATTAGCAAATCATCATGGAAATTATATAAAAAGGAATTCATTCAAATTGTTAAGGTCTCATCTTTTCCTATAATGGGGGATTATTATAGATATAGCTCCTTTCACTTGCTCGGCATTCCTGGAAATAGCTAATTCTGAGCTGCACTTAATTATCAAAATCCAACATTCATTCAATAAAGACCCTGAGGGGACTGATATCTTTACATGGTAGTTTTTTGGATCTATTCCTCGTTATTGAGGGATTATCATAATAAAAAGGCTTGTAGTAACCTTTAGAAGGTTCTTTTAGAGGTAGTCTTTTCCCAAGAATATCCTTTGACTTGGGTTAAATTATTTGAGTAGAAGTCCAAAAATTTCATATCTAGATCAGGGCTTTCAATAATCAGTAGTATCGAGATCCAATCCTTTTGGTACTAATGATGCACTCTTACAAGACGTCATCGTACCCAAACTCGGGTATTAAGAAATATTAAAATGATATAGCAGTCGTTTTTTGGTATACCAATGTAATTTTCCATGATGAACATCATAAGGACAGAGAATTATATTTGCTGGTAAGAGACCGAGATCTTTAATCTGGAATAAACAATGAAAGTCCGGAAAGCCGTACTTGGGAATTAAGTGTCAAAGGTCCAAAATTCCTTATATAACACTAGATGATTAATAGAAGACCAGAAATTCACCCATATTGGCAGATAATAATGAAGGACTTGAAATTTAGTCTGGCGATGAGCAATAGAAGATGGAACTACCGTTCTTGTTAATAAGTGATAGAAGACTAAAATACCACTCTCAGAATTTTCATATTGGGAGATCAGAATATCATTCTTGGATAAGAAATGATGAAAGACCAGAGTATCATTTCTGGTAATAAGTATTAGAAGAACGGGAGTGTACATCCTAATAATGAGTGACAGAAGGCGAGCAATCCAATTCTGCGTCAATAATGGAAGTTCAATATACCACCTTTGGTAATAAAAAATTTCTGATCATAATATTCTTTGTTGACATTTTATAGTAGCAGTTTAGAATATCAATTTAGATATTAACGATAGAAGTCCTGAAATCCATTTTTGGAAATTAATAATTGAAAACCAAAACACCATTTCTATCAGTTAACAGTAGAAGACTAGAATACCATTCCTGGCAATTAATAATAGAAGACCAAAATACCATTTCTAGCAATTAATAATAGAAGAGCAGAATACCATTTCTGGAAATTAATAGAAGAAGACCAGAATACCATTTCTGGCAGTTAATAAAAGAAGACCAAAATACCATTTATGCAGATATCTAAGAATCCTCTTTGATTTTGTCCATTTAACTTGCCGTCCTTATGCTATGAAGATGTCTTGCATGCTTTTGCTTTCTCAGGCCCATGTTTTCTTTGTTCGTTTTTCATTTGCTTTTAGGCCATTCCAGGTGGGGACTCTTTCATCCGAGTTTATTCTTATTTAAGCAGAGCCTATTTTAGGCTATTAATCATCTTTGAATATACTGACCTCTTTGGTGGCTGCTATTTTTGGCGATGCGGATATCTGGCAGTGCCTTCTTTAGGCATGGACTTTTCTTAGTCCATCGGACATTTTGTCCGGGTTTCTGGTGAGCCCGACTAGCATATTTAGAAGTAAGGCCCAAGGACTTACCTGACCTTCCTCCAAGATGTACCTTAACCTGGCCATAGCATGATGCTGTTAAGGGCTTTTCAGAACCTTAGTCAGGCCATATCCCGGTGGGACCAAGAGATTGCCCATACTCCCTCCAAAAGGTGCCTTATTCTGGCCTTAGGATGGCTATTCTTATTTTGAAAATAAAATTTTTATTTCATGGCTTGACTAATCCTTTACAAATTGTTTCATCTTTCCTTGCTGTAAAAAGCGTAGGACTATTTTCCCAAGTACTTTGCATTGGTTAGTATCATGTCCGTTCATGAGATGGAAATTGCAATATGCTCCTTTAGACCTTCTCTCAAACCCTGGTTTTCTCTTTTGTGTAGGCCAATAGTTCACTTCTTCTTTGGTTTTAATATAGATGTCCTCGATTGACGCCGTAAGATTGTATTCTCTAGGAAGTACAAATTTTTGAGCCGTCTTTGACTGGCGTCTAACTTTCTTGTAGCCTGGCTCGAATACTTCATCTTGAGGGATAGACTTTCTTTTCATGGCCCGTAGATTTTCGTTTAAAGTCTTTCCTTCCAATCTCAAGATTTCGGTTGAAAACTCCTTGGAAATTCTTATATTCCTGCTTTGTAGCTCTTTTATCCATCTCATTTCTTCGGCTGTTGATTTTTCTATATGGTCATAGATTTCCCATGTGTGGCAGGCCTCACCTATGATCCTATTCCATTTGCTCATAAAATTATCATAGTCCCTTATCTTTTCCTTTTCAAAGATGGTTCCCTAGGAATATGAATGGATGGTTTTCTTCATTTTGTTAAAAATGATGTCACTTCTATTTAATCTTCTCCCAAGTGCAAAAATAGGGTTTGTCCCCTATGGAAGGGGTTCAAGCTCTATTTTTCTAGATCATAAGATTCTGCCTTTCTTTTGTATATAATCCTCAAGGCTAAAGGTCTTAACCTTTATTCCTCATTTTGAATAAAGTCTTTGTTGTTCACATAAAAAAATCTTGTGAAATGTGGTTCAAAAGACCCTTGTTCGAACCTCTTGAATCTTTTAGCCATATCTAATCAGCAATAAGTGACTTTAATGTGCAACAAGCTCGATAAGAATCAAAGAATTATAGTGTTGGAAGATCAGACAAGTCGGAGGTTCGAGCCCTCCTTCTAGTGCCAAAAATGTTAACCAGTTTTTCGTCAACACCCTAATAGTGCTTCGATAGTAAAGAGGAGGTTGGTTAAGTAGAAGGTAACTTTAATTTGAATAGTACAATGCATGCATAAGGTTTTAGCTCTCAAACGAAAGGTTTATTACTAGGGGTAGACTTGTTTTGAACCTTCGTGAAGCTTTTTCTTTATAAAATAAATGAAAATAAACCAAATATTCTATTTTAATGTCATACTCTAGCAATTCTGAAAGGTTTGGGCGATTGGTTTCCTTGGCAATAGGATAAAGAAAAGGATCTTGGGCGGTATGTGAGAACCTTTGATCTTGTCGAAAGGTTTTATCACTTCTAGGAAGTTGTTCTTAATCTAGCCGAGGGGTAATAGAATTCTAGCTGCTGGATCAAGCTGCACACTTCTGCATTTAAACTATCCCTAAGGGCTTGATTGATTGGTTAAAAACTACAAGTGGTTGATTACAACTAGAATATAAGTATCTACTAACTGTAGTTGAAGAATTCCAACTATAATGCTAGTGACTCTGGAAGATTATTACTTATATTATTCCAAATTTGCTGTTGGCCCTATCGAAGGGAAAAAAAATAGAAAACTCACTATCTTTCATAACTAGAGATGATAGCTTCAATCAACTAATCTTCAAACTTATCGGCCTGAACCTTTCGGGGGAACTGATCCTGTAAATCGGTGTTATAACAGCAAAGAGCTAAGTAGTTAATAAAACGATTCAGAATCAGAAGATTTCCCTTGCCATTCATAATTAGACTTCACTATTATTGGATTTCCTAAATTAGATCCCCAATTAGGGTTATAGAATTATGACGAAGAAGTTTCAAGTTTCTCGAATGAAAAGAAAAGTCACCTTAAACAAGCCCCTTGGGTCTTATTTATAGACGTAGGTGGCACTCCCTCCAACCTTATGCCTTCGTCCGATATGGAATGTTGCCGCTTGTATCCTATTGCAAACCTTTCGGTCTTACTGGAAGATTGTTCCTTTTACATGGTTGCAGGTCTCTCATTATGGAATGAAAGCTTGTTTATTGCATATTATCATGAACTGCTGAATGCTGCCGAAGTGTCTCTTTCCTCACTTGTCTTTAGGAACCTATTTCCTTTATCGGAAGGTTCGTTATATGTACAACAAATGAACCTTCCAAAGGCACCGGAAGGTTTATAGCCTTTGTGAATCCTTTGGCTTTATTGGAAGGTTTCTTTTTCTTACTTGACTTCTGCCGAAAGTTGTGCTTTCCCTGGATGATGGCGGAAGGTTGTTTTCTGTTGAGTTATGAACGCGGTTTTTACCTAAACCTTCTGGTAACATCGAAAGGTGCCCTGCAGGTGTATATCTGGCCCGAAAAGGCTTATTACGCTTTCGAAAAGGTTGGTGTAAGGTTATATGTCTTTGTTTCCACTTGTTTGCCTTCTTTGGAGGGTAAGCGCCTCTGATCATTTAGAATGACACTCTACTTTTCCCATGAAAGGTCTTGAGCCACTTCATGTTATTGACTATATCCTTTTCGATCTCGGAAGGTCTTATCGACATCCTTTTCTTTCTGTCCTTTGTTTAAGGTCTTATGGTTTAAACGAAAGGTGAATTTTTTGAGCAACATTGACCATGATGATTTTGTGTATAATGCAAAAAATTACCTATTTAGAATGAAATGAACAAAAAATACTTTCATTAACTTACTTTCTCAAGCAAGAATAATTCTTCATATAATTCTTCCCAAGATGGGTCGCTATGAGAAAATGTATAATAACAACTATAAATCCCTATATGCAATTTAGTTGAAGAGAAAAATAATTTAGGCTAAAGTTATACATAATGAAATTAAAAGTTTCAATCCTTGATCTCGACATACCATTTTCTACGGCACTTTTTAACAAAGATGTTTGCTCATTTTGGAATCAGTGTTGAAGCATTATCCGACTTCACTACGCCCGAAGTTATGGATCAAAAATCAATTTTATTATTGAAACTTCCCACAACTATGGAACCAATTCCTTCTTATAATGTATATCTTACGAATATGGTTTTTGTAAACATTGGACAATCATCATCTCAATTCCAGCCTATATCACAGCCTTCATCTTGTTAAGAATTTAAAGAAGATGCATGGACCATGAATAGTGATGAGGATATCCCTCTGGTTCATCCTTCAAAGTTATTTCCCATCAAAATGCTATTATTCAAAATCTAGAGATTCGTCTTCAACAACAGAAAAAGCCTTGGAAAAAGGATAAATAATTTTGAGAAAGCAACGACGGAGTTTCTTAAAAATATTTGGCAGAAGATTTCTTCCTATTCACATTCTCTATCTCTATCTCACTCTCATGAGTTTTCCAAAAACAAGTAAGATTGAGAACTTTGTCTACTTATTCTTCATTTAGCATCTTTTAATTGCTCTTAAAAAACATCTTTTATGGTATGTATGATTTAACTTATGTTGTATGTATTTGTGTACTCTTGTGACTGCATTTTATAATTCCATAAGCATCTATTATTTTCCATTATCTTATGTGAGTTCTTATGTTTATTTCGATATACATGTTTCCTTTATTTCCATTCTACTTTTACTCCTTTTTGTTGATGACAAAGAAGGAGAAAGTATGGTGAAAGGTGGAGTATTTATTAATGGGAAGAGTATTATACATATTTCAGTAGTCATCATCAAAAAGGGGGAGAATATTAGAACCTTTTTTGTATGATTGTTTTAATAATGGAAACTACATATATAAATATCATTTATAGCGTCTTTTATATAGGACCTTGAAGGCGTCGATTCGAGAGACAAAGAGGTGGAAGAAAGAAGAAGTAGTCGTCTACAAATTATAAATTATGTCTTTGGCCTTTAAAAACTCTCCTAGATGATTCATATGCATATAAGCATATTAATGAAGCATGAGAATTTCAAAAAAAGTCCAAAATTAAGTATATTTACAAAGTTTTAATAAAAAATATAAGGTAGTAGTCGACTGAAATCAAATCTAGCCAACTAAGGAAGTCGACTGAATTGAAATCCATCGACCGAGCCCGTCAAATAAACACCTTATTTAGTCTTATGATTTTTATCTTTTTTTCTGGATTGTTTTCTATGTATAATCAGTCAATTTATCATCATTTCCAATCGACCAAATAAACAGTATTGGCTATATTAATTAAATTTTATAAAATAAAAACATGAAGATATATGAGTCTTTAATGGTTCTTCTTCAAAGGGGGTTGACTTTCTAAACTTAAACAACTTTTCAGGGCAACTATTGACTACTATAAATAAGCCTAAAGAAGAAGTTTTGAGTTTAACTTGCTATCTTGATTTCTAAAGTATCTTGTAGCTATTTTCTCTCTAGAAGTTAATATTGTTCATTCACTCAAAAATCACTCCTTACCCTTCCTTAATCACCTTACACGCATCATTGAATCATCAAAGGAGATTGTGGGAAGTTTTTTAACAAAAGTCAAAATCCATGATGATTGAACACACCATTGTCAAGTTACTAAACTCTTGTAAGTCCTATCCCTTCAAGATGAGTGAGGGTGATTGATTAGTGGATATTCAAAAGGGAGCTTCAGGACAGGACATAGGACGGGTGATCCAATCCAGTATAAATATCTCGATGTGATTGTCTTTAGTTTCTTAATGTAGCTTCCTTTTATACACATTTATATTATTTAGCCGTATAATAGATCCTGTATACTTTCACATTTTATTGATATGCGACATCTCCAACTATAGGACTTGTGGGAATATACATTCACATATAGGGTTTGGGAAAATACCAACATGGGTTTGCCTCAGATTTGAAGTCTTAGATGGCCAATTAGAGTCTGCTTCAATTCCAACATGAGTACTAAGTAATTAGTTGGGCATTTGATTGATTTTCATTAGGAAATTTAAATTGGATGGTGGGCGAAAGCTCGATGCTATGTTAGCATTTTTGTTACTATATATTTGAGGAGTAGGGCTGTAAACATAGGTCAAGAGCGTCATCGGTCCTATAGCGTTCATTATAAAGACTTGGGTTATGGCTAAAGAAAGATTATATTACCTACTTGTGTAGGTTTTGTATGGCATATGCAATTGCCTCAAATTGTGCTTCTTTCTTGTCATAGGAGGTGTGCTAGTTAACCCTTAGATAAGTCTTTGAGATGAGTTAGTAAAATGGCTAATTAGTTGTAATGCCATTGTTAGGCACTAATCGGAGGTTCCTTGGTGTATGCCGATAATTCGGCCTAGATACTGTTGTTAGATGCCTGGTGCAGTGCAATAAGTAGCGTTACTATTGAACTTTGGATATAGATGCAGTAGAACTTAAGTCCTCTTTGGTGAGAGTCGACAATGCGGGCTCCTCTCAATGCATAAGTTTTATACGTTATAATCATAGTTTGAGTTTTCGAATCGAATATTTGATATGAAGCGGTTAGATCGCAAGGATGCGCTATCTAGCTATAAATACTAGCAGAGAATGTATCCTTGTCCATGGGGGACAACAATGATTATAAATATGCATTTGTGTGTGTGTATAATCTCAGAGTAGGTTGAGTGTATTTTACATGTATATAAAGTCAAAATAACAAAGGTTTGAATAATATACATAACACATAATAGGAAAAAATGGGTATGCAGTAGTCTTATGGAAAAATATATAATTTACCAGTCCCTAAAATGTTATTCTAATCCCATCCTCATTACAACCCACATACTAAGTTTAGAGAAACAAGAACTGGTACAAGTCGAGACCGTTATAAGGACAGCTTACCTCATGCACGCTTTACACTGATAGGGGCACTATATACCTGAGGTATTGGCCTTAGTCGGAAGTTATATATGTTTTATTATACTTTTTTATTAAAAACTCTGAGTTCTTATTGATAGCTCTTAGATATACTATTGTCTATTACAAGTACTAACGCCAACGATTCGTACTCTAGTGGACTTGGGTTTTTGATTTAGCTAAATTTCAGGCACATTAAGGTGCAGACTATTACAAAGAGTGTTTATGTGTATGTATGTACATATGTTGGGACAAGTAGGTGCATTGACACACATGTAAGCATAATTTGAAAAGATTAGGCCATTTTTGTTCATTTTGGCGAGTTAGAAGGGAATAGGTCGCTAATATCGCCAGGGGAAACTCTACATGAAAAAGGAGCGGGATTTGTATCTAAATTTATTTTTAATTACTTAAGAAACCTCTTCTTAGATATTGACCAATCGACTCAGGAAGAGGTCTAATGTGGTGGAAGTAGGCTAGATGGGCTAGGCGACTCATCGGGCGAAGCGACAGAAGGAATGAAGCTCAAATCGACGATTGTATAGCACCGTTTGTCCACGTCTAGGCTTATTGCATATGATAGGCTACTACCGGTGCACTAATGTAGTGCAAGCCTGGGCAATAAGCCAGGCAATTTGCAAATTGGCATGGGTTTCTTCCCTAGTTTTGGATGCTGGTTTGTGTGAAGGTTTGACATGACTTCAAGGATACTTTAGGCTATTCGAGAAAGTGAAATGATAAGGAAAGACCAAGATTCAGATTCAATGTATAGTGATATGTGTGCAATTAATAATGATCAGATAAAATATCGATGTTGTGATTTGTTGCACGGTCACTTTTGTTAAGTGTGTACGATTAGGCGGATTTTTTCCATGCCCATTGACTTTGCCTTTGGGTAGATATGTTTTGGTTAATGGTATTGGTCTTATATTAGTGACAATACCAAGTATTGGTCTTATATTGTGACCGTATATTGTATTGGCCTTATATTACTAGTTGTACCAATTATTGGTCATTTACTAGAGGCCATCCGTGTAGATAGACGATGACAAATATCAATCTTCGCTTGTAATTGGCTTATTTGATTATGTGATGTTATATTTGACATACATACATACATTTGTACATACATACATACATACATATATATCTTTATGGCATCGTATTCCTTTATGGTCTTGATGGAATATTTATGGGATATGCTCGTTATTCACTTTTACAGACGTTCTGCAAGTTTGTTTAGAAATCCATCATGACTAAGGGAGAGATGACGATGATAATCTTCGAGTGATCATATATCACTTATTCCCACTGTAGGGTACAGTGAGATCCACATAGGTTTTAGATATATAAAGTAGGTCATATATCAGATTTTCTCACTATGGGTTATGGTGAGACCTACATAAGCTCGATCACTGAGGTTGCATCTAAGGGTCTATGGTACATTTAGGTATCGACTCAAATTATTTTGGACCCTTAACAAAAATCATTGGATCACAGTAATTTGAGTTATAGATCGACGTCCACTGCAAACTCAGGTTTCAGATATATGGAGTAGGTCATATATGATTTATGCTTACTAAGGGGTACGATTGGATCTACACGAGTTCGATCGCGGAATATGACTCCCGATCAAAGGTATGATTTGGTATTAACTCTATTTATCCTCAACATGAGTCTACCATGGACTCCACTCATTAGCAATGATGAGTATCAATTTATGTTCTCTATCTACCGCTTATCGTGATATTTTGTGTCTTATGTTAGTTGGTTAACATTATGTATTACAAAATATGCCTATATTATGATATTTGTAATTTCCCTTCATTTGTATATACAAGTACATATCAGTAAAATTGCATTAGTTTTGTTGATTCATTGATTACAGGAGTAGAGCAGTTTATGGTTTGATTCCCTACTTTTGTGATGGGTTTATTTTACTTGTTTATGTGTTGTTCAGATTACCCTTGAGTTGTGTTTATAGAGAGAATCAAATATGCCTCGGTAGGTTCCTATTTCTTATATATATAGTTTTGACATACAATATTTGGAGATTTCACCTCACATCAGGCTACATATCCGACCCGCATTTTGTCTTTGCCTGTTTATGTCATGACGACTCTCGAGTACTCGATCAAGTAGTTTTGAAGTCAATGCTTTTAGGGATATGCTATTATTAGAAACTGGGGTGGCTCTAACACAATGTTGGATCTTAAGGCTATTCAGACACTAGAAGTGGTGAATTGTGTATTAACTACTTACTTATGATTATAAAACTGTATTTACTCAAATTGCAAATAGAAAGAAGTAATCAGAGAATAAGTAAGTAATAAAGTAAAATGCAGTAATGTAAATAACACCTGGATTTTTATACTAGTTTGGATTAACCAATCCTACATCCAGTCCTGCACTCTACCGTGCAGAATTCCACTATAATCGCTTGCTTTGCACGGGTGGCTAAAACACCTTTACAATCTTGGTTTCACGGGTTACAAGGCACACCCTCCTGATTTTACAGGCAACAAGAACACCTTCTCTTTATCACCAACAACAAACTATGGCAAGTGGTTGCATCTTCAATACAGATTCTTGTAGATTCGGTACAATGATCCTATAGACCTCCAATGGAAATATATCTTTGAATTCTTTAAAGAATAGGATGAAATCAGAGAGAGAATGATGTGAATTCAAGTACAACTCTCTGATATTGTGTGGTTTGCAAATCAATGAAGAATTGGAGCAAAACAATATCGATTTACTAGGAGATTGAAAGTGTATGCAATGGATTTCTTTTGCAAATATTTGGAGAAGAAGGAGTAAGAGAAAATAAGAATTATTGATGTTAAACTTTGTTTTTAGAGGCCTTTAAATGGTGGTTGAAGAGACGTGTCTTTTGGTGAAGAGGTGGAGGGAAATGTCCTTTCATTTAAAATTTGAAAGTTTGAAAAACTGCTAGTATGTCGACATCCCCCCACCTACCATGTCGACATGGGTGTGTTGCAAAATGAACAGCAACACTAATAAGTGTTGCAAATTTTCAGCATTTCAAATTACCTTATATTTATGGATTTTTGTGATTCGATTGAGGTCAATTGTTGATGATCTTCAAGTATAATTGCTATGAGATCTTTAGCAAGATATTTTATGGTTCAACCAACTCCTCATCACTTCAAACACCTTTATCCTTCGGCATTCTATTCTAATTGGGTTTTGTTCTTCAATTGCTCGGATTAACCTTCTTCTATAATTCATTTGCTTCGACTGTATTCTTATTTATCTCTGTAAATGTCTCCATAATATATCTGATATGACTGAATAACTCGAAGATACGTTAGTAGTAATATTTATGTGGTTGTTGTCATCAAAATCAATATCTAGGTTATTAACAACCTCCCCTTTTTTGATGATGAAAACCATATAAATATTTGAGAGATAAAATATTATCCTTTTATATTTGACTCCCCCTAACTCTATGCACTCCTCAAATCATTTTGCATAGTATATTTATACCTTTTCTCCCCCTTTGTCATCAACAAAAAGGGCGAAAAAGAATTACTTAAATCACTGCTAGACAATATGTAGAGTTTATATATAGAGATAAATGCTTATAAATAAAACACATGAGGGGAAACCAAATTAATTCAAAACATGAAATAAACTTATCTGATAATAAGATGAGTTTTAGAGTTACCGACTTTGGTGATGCCAATAACAAATCCTTTTCATATTTATCCAATGTTCAATAGATTTCTTGTCATATGCTTTGAGCATCCGCTATCCGATATACATTGTTTGGTACCTGAAAATTTATAAAATATGCACATTGGTACTCATTTTATTTTGGGGTCCATAGGGTTAAGTTTTGGGATGCCAAACCCATAAAGAGTTTGAATGTCCTCTCAAAATATAATCATTAAATGAATGAACCTTATTAATAAAATTATCAATATATTTTTCTTTTTCAGTATCATCCAAACTTTTTGGAACCTATAAATTAATGAACCTAATTGGAAGTTTTAACTTTAATTTCCTAGGTTTTGATTTGAACTTGATAGCCTTAACAAACTTAGTATTTTGAATACTATTTTCTTTGATTTAGCCTTAGGGGTGTATCCAAGTCCATGTTTATTCCTAATGTGTTTAGATGCAGATAATAATTTTTCTAGATTATCCGTCCCTTTGTTAAATTTATCAATATCAGTTTTTATTTTGTCAAAATCCTTATTACGGTTAAGAATAACATTGTCTAGAGATGTTATTTTGTCATTCCGATCAGTGATCTACGACTTCATTGAAAGATTTTTTGATTTTAAGGATTCATTTTCACTTTTTAGTTTTTCAAAACTTTCAAGCGTCAAATCCTTTTCATCGTTATACCTAATAAGTCTTTCAATTTCATCTTTTAGACATTGTTTTTCTTCAGTTAACCTTTCATTGAATATTTTTAATCTATCTATCTCTGCCAAACTATTGTTGTACTCTTTCCTAAGTATTTTATATCCCTCATTCATATCATTCAAAACATTAGTAATTTCTTTATTAAAATTCCATACCTGGTCATCCTTTGCCATAAAGCACATGTTGGCATTTTCTGTTTCTGCATCACTGTCACTTGATGATGTATCTGAATCATCCCATTTGGCATTGAATGCCTGTTTCCTCTCCTTATTGAAAATGTTTGACTTTGATTTCATCAGTTTGGGACAGACTCTTTTCAAATAACCGGGTTTATCATATTCGAAACACTTAACAACATTTCCATTTCTAGAATTATTGTTGTTAGTCTTCGAAGTTTGTTTGTTATCCAATACTTCAAGAATTTCTTGAACTTCTTGGTCATAAACTCGATATCATCATCAATAGCATCATCATCTAGTTCAGCTGTTTCGATCATAGCATTGAGTGCTAGTGATTTCTTCTCATTTGCCAGATTCTCTTTTCTAATCTGCAACTTTACTTCATAAGACATTAGGTTACCAATTAAATATTCTATTTTCATAATACTAATATCATTGGCTTCTACAATTGCCAGAGTCTTCTGATCCCATTCACTAGGAAGTGAATTCAAGATCTTTCTGACTTTGTCTTCTTCAGTAATTTTCTTTCCTAATGATATTAAGGCATGTACTATATCTTGAAATCTAGAATACATATCAGAAATAGACTCATTTGGTTTCATTTGAAAGAGTTGTAATTGGTTAGTTAGCATAGATATCTTTGTTTGTTTTACTTTATTGGTGCCTTCATGTGTGACTTGTAGAGTTCTCCAAATTTCATATGCAGAATTACAAATAAACACTCAATTAAATTCATTTCTACCTAAGGAGCAAAATAAAATGTTCATGGCCTTAGAGTTATTAAGTGCTTGTGTCTTTTGGTCTAGTGTCCATTTTGAATATTCAGTTTGAGGCTCTATATACTCTATTTGGTAATGTTCCAAATATTCAAACCATTAGACTACAAATAACATTTCATCCTACAAGCCCAATAAGCATAACTACTGCCATCAAATAGAGGGGGTCTAGTGGTAAATTGCCCTTCTACAAAAGTGTTAAAAAATGTGTTACTAGTTTCATTAGCCATTTATGCTTTTCAAAAACCAAGTTATGAATTTTTGAAAACCAATGCACTGATACCAAATGTTAGAAACTGGGGTGGCTATAACAAGATGTTGAATCTTAAGGCTATTCAGACACTAGAAGTGATGAATTGTGTATTAACTGCTTACTTATGAATATAAAACTGTATTTACTCAAATTGCAAACAGAAAGAAGTAATCAAAGAATAAGTAAGTAATAAAGTAAAATGCAGTAATGTAAATAACACCCGGATTTTTATACTGGTCCGGATTAACCAATCCTACATCCAGTCCTGCACTTTATCGTGCAGAATTCCACTATAATCGCTTGCTTTGCACAGTTGGAAAGAACACCTTTACAATCTTGGTTTCACGGGCTACAAGACACACCCTCTTGATTTTACAGGCTACAAGAGCACCTTCTGTTTATCATCAACAACAAACTATGACAAGTGGTTGTATCTTCAATACAGATTCTTGCAGATTCGGTACAATGATCCTATAGACCTCCAATGGCGATATATCTTTGAATTCTTTGAGGAATAAGATGAAATCAGAGAGAGAATGATGTGAATTCAAGTACAACTCTCTGATATTGTGTGGTTTGCAAATCAGTGAAGAATTAGAGTGAAACAGTTTCGATTTGCAAGGAGATTGAAAGTGTATGCAATGGATTTCTTTTGCAAATGTTTGAAGAAGAAGGAGTAAGAGAAAATAAGAATTCTTGATGTTAAAATTCATTTTCATAGGCCTTTATATAGTGGTTGAAGAGACGTGTCTTTTGGTGAAGAGGTGGAGGGAAATGTCCCTTCATTTAAAATTTGAAATTCTAAAAAACTGTTGTATGTCGACATCCCCCCACCTACTATGTCGACATGGTTGTGTTGCAAAATGAACAGCAACACTAATAAGTGTTGCAAATTTTTAGCATTTCAAATTACCTTATATTTATGGATTTTTGTGATTCGGTTTAGCTCAATGGTTGATGATCTTCAAGTATAATTGCCATGAGATCTTTAATAAGATATTCTATGGTTCAACCAACTCCTCATTACTTCAAACGCCTTTATCCTTCCGCATTCTTCTCTAATTGGGTTTTGTTCTTTAATTGCTCTGATTAACCTTCTTTTATAATTTATTTGCTTCCACTGTATTCTTGTTATCTCTGCAAATGTCTCCATAATATATCTGATATGATTGCATAACTCGAAGATACGTTAGTAGCAATATTTATGTGGTTGTTGTCATCAAAATCAATACCTAGGGTATTAACAGCTATAAGAGTGGTGCAGCTGGAGCTTTAGAGGTGAAGATGATACTTGGATATATACAACTGATGCTGTAGTAGTACATGACAGATGTGTTATTTGTATACGAGACTTATTGTATTAGATATTCTATTCTGATTTATGTATTGATATTTACTTATCATTTACTTTCGCTAATGCAATCCCTTATATATTATTCATCCTATTATATTCGTGTATATCGAGTATATTATATGTTATCATTCTTCTATAGGATTGTATGGTTTTTCCTTGGCATTGTATTTGTTTTTAATTTTACCTCAATATTTGTCTTTTGTGGTATTCGGGAGTCAGACATTGTTATTCGACGTTGATTTTTGGGTTTTACAAAGAGCAATTTGTTACAAAAAACTTGAATACTTTCCTCAAGAAAGTAGGGAGTAGAAAAAAGATGAAAAAGAAAAAAAGAATCATACTAATGCAGCTTCAGAATTTAACACTAAGTTCATTACTATAGTCGAAGAAGCCAACCTTATCAAGTTAAAGAAGGATGGTGGTTGGACATATGGGCTTTGGTTCTTGATTGTAATGACAAATCTGAATTTAAGTCTTGAAGTGAATGTGACAGCGATGTTAGAAAGGGAAATGACATTAATGCCAAGGTCATTAGAACCGAAACTGTTGATTTGAAGTTCACTTTAGGGAAACATCATCATCGGTTGATGTTCTTCATGTTCCAAAATTGATAGAGAACTTAATTTACTAATCATCTCAATAATGAAGGGCTTAAGATGGTCATTGAATCAGATAGTCTTGTTCTATCTATGAACAATATTTTTTTGAAAAAGAATACTCTTGTAATAACATGTTTGAGATGAACTTAATAAATAAAGTAGTTTCTGATTATATTGTTTATTCTTCACCTTTGTGGCATGGTAGATTAGGACATATCAATTATAATTCGGTTAGAACTATGCTTTAATTAGAACCTAT
Organism: Allium cepa; assembly: GCA_030765085.1. Lineage (NCBI taxonomy): Eukaryota > Viridiplantae > Streptophyta > Magnoliopsida > Asparagales > Amaryllidaceae > Allium > Allium cepa. Next base: position 246,977,658 of record CM060938.1, on the reverse strand, counting down.
CACTAAGTCTAATATTGACAGAGTTGTAAAATATTAAATATGCAATGAAGGAAAAATGACTTGTAAATCTCTGAAGTCTATATTAAGTAGAACATTTGAATTACTTGAACTGGTTACTTCAAATGTATTTGATTTGCATAGTAAAATTTCACGTGGTGGAAACAAATACTTTGCGACATTTATTGATGACCTGTCAAATATTCTTACTTGTATTTACTAAAAAGAGAAGATGAAATACTAAGCAAATTCCTTGTCTATAAGGTAGAATTTGAAAATCAACTGAACCATAAAATTAATATCTTGCATTTGGAGATATATAGTGAATATGCATTAGCAGAAATGAAAACATTCTGTGAAAACAATGGCATCGTTCATGAGGTTACTCCAAGCCACTCGCCAGAATCAAAAGGTGTTGCAGAATGAAAAATAAAATGTAACACCCCTAATTTTAAAAAACATTATTTAGGAGATTGAGATTTTAAAACTATTTAGATTCATGCCTCAACTGCATGGATTTATGAAAGTGGTTTATAAGTTAAATAGCTAAGAGAATAAGGCAAGTGTAATATGGAAAATGTTCGTGTACCATAACCTCGTAATCTCTAAACCCTTTCCACATTCTCATTTATGTTTTTTCATAAAACAAAAATATAAACAGAGGAGAAACAAGCCCGACATTACCCTAGGAGATGAAGAGCTTAAAATCGATTAGAAGCTAAGATTCAAGCTAGGAAGAGTAAAGCAAGAACAAATATCAAGTTCCTTACCCAAACAAGGTGAATAATGATCTAAACCATCTCATATAAGTCTTTTTGAACTTTTAATTTTGGGTTTAAGGTTTAAAACCATTTGCATGGATGAATGATGATATGCTTTGATTTTACGCTATGTTTTGATTTAAAAACGGATGTTTGTGTAATGATATAATTTGATTTTTAATTTGAAATCGTGTAAATTGATTTTGAATGCTATTATGATTAAATATGTTATGTAAAACATTATTTTAGAGGTGGGTTTAAATTTTCATAATATTCCAAGTTATGGATAATTTATTATGAATTTTTAATGGAAGAAATAGATAATTGTGTTTAAATTATTTAAGGCAAATAAGTAATGTTTTTGGGTCAGAAATTTATATAGTTAGAAAACATATTAAAAGTGAATAATTGTGATTTTTAGGGATTTTTTCCTAAGTGTTTTAAAATGGTTATTAAATTATTTAAATTTGAGGACTTAAATGTTTTTGTTAAAGGGAATGGCTTATTTGTTAAATTAATTTCAATCACTAATTATTGAATTCGACAGCCTTTTTTGGAAAAGGATTTTGATATAGATTTGACAACCAATCATATTTTGACAAATTGGTTAAGTTTGGTAATAAGTAATTTCTTTGAAAGGCAACAAAACTAATTTTGTTTTGATTTACAACTTCGCCACTTCCATTTGCTAGCTTTTGTTACCATACTTCCGCTAAAGAACTCATTCTAAGTAAATGCACATGGTATCAAGCTACTGATACGTTGTGGATTGGAGAAAGATGGAAGGGACTCTGTCAAGGGCATTCTTTCGAAGGGGTTGGGGTCATTCTTATAAGAATTTAAATACATATCTTGCCTTTGTTTTTAAAAGGTCGAAGGGGTTAAAGTCATTTTTACAAGCTTTTGAATACATCACTTGTCTTTGTTTTTAAAAGATGCTTTCGAAGGGGTTGAGGTTATTTTTATAAGCCTTTGAATACAGTAATTGCCTTTGTTTTTAAAAGATGCTTTCGAAGGGGTTAAAGCTTTTGAATCAATCAACTTACCATTATTTTTAGAAGTAACTTTCAAAAGTGTTGCCGCATTTTGAACCTATTCGATATCTAGTTGTCGCCTACACACCTTTTGAATTAGTTAAAGGTTGCCTTTTTTAATAGCCATATAACAATGAGTTCGAAAGGAAGGCTTTCGTTTTATTAATATTGAAGCTGCCTTCCCAATGCTTTCGAAAGGGTCCTTGTTGACGCTTTTATTAAGGGTTTCGAAAGGTTGGTTTCGAACCTATCTTTTTCCCCAATTCTTTTATTTGAAGAACAATGTTTTCGAAAGGGTTACTTTCACTTTTGTTCTCTCTGACCTAGAAGTTATATTTAATGTTAAACCTAATGATTTCGAAAGAGATACTTTCAAATGGTTTTGAAGCTATGCTTCCATGAATTCTACTTAAACTAATTGCTTTCAAAAGATAAGCTTTAAATTTTTCGAAAGGTGTATCTTTAGTGCTTTGGAAAGATAAGCTTTAAGTGTTTCGAAAGGTATATATTTAGTGATTTTGAAAGATAAGCTTTAATGGTTTCAAAAGCGTAGGCCTAAGGTTTTAAGTAATGATACGAAGGATATAGTGGAAAACCTTAGTTTCCAAATAAGAAAACCAGTCTCATTTTAAAAGTTATCCCATGGCAATATAAAAGAATTTTGAAATGGCATTTTACTTTGAAATTTTAGAAGAAGCTTTCCTTGCTAAAGATAATGGGTTAAGGATATTCACCTTGTTTCACTAGAAAAATGATTACAAGGAATTATATCATAGAGGCTTACATTATTATGTTTCGGTCAGTTTCATGTATGCTTTTGTAAACATATTCACTTCATAATTAACCCATAATGGCATTTTGTGGTTTTAAGAGTTAGGTTGACCCAGTAGTGAATATACTTTGAGTTAACACCTTTGTGAGTAGAATTGCATCTAATAGGTCGGGCAAACCACAATATGGGATGCCAAAGATTGATCAAAGAATTATTGGTTTGGATAGGTTCTTAATAAGCCCATGAAAATTATGTATGGGAATTGTTATTGGTAGGGCCAATAGGTTCTTAGGGATCCCTTGAAAACTATAACCGGAATAAGTTATTGAAAGAGATCAATAAGTTCATAGTGATCCCATGAAAACTTTGACACGAGGGATGTTATTGGAGAATCCAATAGATTCATAGTAAGCCCACGAAAACTATGATTGAAGAAAGTAGTTGGTAGATACCAATAGGTTTATAGAGATCCCATGAAAACTATGATTGGATGATAATATTGGAAGGAACCAATAAGTTCATTATGACCCCATGAAAGCTATGAAAGTGGTTGGAATTTCCATAAAGAATTAACAGGTTATTAGTCAGCCCAAAAAAACTAATAGGATAATAGCGACTCTAGAAATTATAATTTGAGATAAATAGACAGGTAAATGGGGGATGAGAAATCCAAAGCATGTAGCATGTTTTCACATCATCATGACACATTTTATTATGTTATGTCTTAATCATTGTGGATGCAGGTTCATAATGTATGGTTATTATAAATTGGTTTAAGATACTAGTGAGACGAAAACCCGTTCCTCTAAGCGGCATGGTCTCACTAGATATCTATATGGTTCGAGTTGGTAGATTATTATTCATACCAGACATTTTGTCTAGCTCGAAGTTTAAGTTTTTCCCTTAAACTCTAGGGTGGTCAATTGATTTTGAGTAGCTTGAGAGTTATGGTTTTCAGGCTCTCCTTTAGATGAATAAGCTTCCAGAGATGTGCAGGAGGCAAGCAAGCTATTAGGAGTTCTTTCCGTTTTATTTCATAGTGCTTTGGATGTAATGGAAAAGATGTTTATTTTCCTATATTTAAGACTTTGATCAACTAAGGGGCATCTTCGTATGTCGCTCTTGGCATATGTTATAATAATTAAATCTCTCTAAACGTGGTTTGATTATGTAAGGAATCTGAAATGCGAATATAAGTGGAATGAGAAATTTATTTTATGATTTTAATTTTTTTCATATTCATGTGTTTCCGTTATATCAACGTATCTAACATTATCGCATTTGGTCATCGATAATTAATAAGTATGGATGACGGGCAACATCCATAGCAGTTAGTTTTGGGCCTCTAAATTGGTAATGTAACAAGTTGGTATGAGAGCATAGTTTTATGTAAATTTCAAAGAAATTTGAACCTAAAAATTTTCAAAACATAACCCAATGAATCAGAAAGTGAGACCAGGTTTTGGGCTAACTCTATAGTAACATACTTGCAATTATTGTGTATGTGTGTGTGTGTAAGTACGTATTCCACTCCCTCTTAGATTGTCCTTCTGTATCTTACTAAGGCTCATATGCAAATTTACAAGAAATGAAGATTTGGATGCGGGAAACGGAAGAGGAAATCTAGGTAGAGGAAGCACCATGGCTAATGGAAATGCTCGACCAAATAATAAGAGGAATCCAGGTCGACAGGCAAATGCTAATCCAAAAGCAAATGCCAACGTTGATGCTGGAAACCCACCAGTAGATATGGAGATGACATATCAATTCTTTTTCAATCTAATGTAAGCTGGAGCAGCTGTAGGAGTAGCTGTGAGAAATGTTGTGAATGTTGGAGGAGCTAATCCCATGGTCCCAGTTGGCAATAACTATGCTAAGCTGAGCATGGATTATACCAGCCTTTGTAGGAAGCTGCTTTTCGGAACAGAGGATGTTATAGAAGTAGAAAATTGGCTTTTGCAGTGTGAAAGGATTTTTATTGACTTGGGATGGATGATCAGCAGAAGAGGAAACTTGCTTCTAGACAGTTGCAAGGAGCGGCACTTTATTAGTGGAATTGTGTTATCGTAGGAGTTCCCGAAGAAGAGTTGATTTGGGAAGAAATTCAAAGGAGATTCGAAGATAGGTTCTTGTTTGAAGTTTCCATGTCAGTATTTCTGAGAAAAGTTCATGGACTTAGTCCAGGGTGAAATGTCGGTGATCAAGTATGCTACGAAGTTTTATGGGTTGTCCAAATACAGGTATGCTACGATTGACATGTCATTAAAAGGAACGAGAAGTTCATTCGAGGGTTAAGACTCGAGATTTCTAAGGCGACTATGCCACATCACCATGATCCAAATACAATTGCAGTGGAGATTTCAATCAGAAATGAACAGATGCTTTCTACTTATGGGAAAGAGAAGCAGGTTGGAACATAGAATTCACTAAGCAGTAAGAGGAAATTCTTTAAGATGAAACGAGCTTAGAAATGAGGAGCTGCCAAGAAAGGAAAGGCCGACATTGTTTGCTACAAGTGCGACAAGTAAGGACATTATGCTCATGAATGTCAAACTAAAAATGGGAAGAAGGTTGCAGATAAGAAAGGAGTGAAGTGCTTTAATTGTGATCAAATTGGACACTACAAGAATCAGTGTCCAAAGCCAATCAAAGCAGACAAGGGAAGGCTTTTGCTTTAGAACAATCTTCCAGACCAACTTCTACTGAGAAGGGAAAAACAATAATGGAAGTCATGCTTTTGATTCATAGTACACCAGTTAGGGTACTATGTACAATTTGATATCACTGCATCACATTTATTTATATCGCATTGTTTGGTAGATAAGTTATGTTCCAAACCCTTGTACCTTGTTACTTTCTTAGGGGTTGCATATCCAATAGGGGGTGTGCAACTCTAGGGATGAGATGTTACTAGTTAGAACTTGAATTGTTAGTTCATAAGTTTGCATATGGTTTGTATGTTTTGACTTTATACGCTTCGGGATCATTTTGAGTATGGATTGGTTAGATAAATATGATGCTAATATATTTTTCCAAGATAGCGAAATATCGTTAAGAAATGCCAATAATCATAACTGAATTATATACTCGGTGGAGAAGGCAGACTTAAGTGCTTGGGCTTTGTCGAATGTAATGGAAGTGGAAGAAGAGTTGAATAAGGTTTTGATAGAAAGAGTTTGCAGTTACAGGACTACCACCGAAGCGAGCCTTTGAGTTTCGGATAGATCTTGTGCCAAGAGCAGAGCTTGTGAGTAGACCACCTAAAAGGATGACACCTACCGATATGAAGAAATTGAAGGTTCAGCTAGTAAATTAAGAAAGAAAGAATTTTATTAGACCAAGGAGTGCCTTCGGGAGCAGCCACGGTGTTCATGAAGAAAAAGGATGGGCCATTGAGGATGTGGGTCGATTATCATAAGTTAAACGAGAAGATGATCAAGAATAAGTATCCTTTGTGGAGAATCGATGATTTATTTGATCAGTTGAGTGGAGCAAAAATATTTTTCTAATTGGGTTTGGCAACCGGTTTCCATTAACTAAGATTAGTAGAGGACAATATTGCGTTTACGATGTTTCAGACTAGGTATAGTTCGTACAAGTGGTCAGTAATGCTACTCCGGTTAGCAAATGCGCCAGTTTTCTTCGGGGTCTTGATGAACTGAGTTTTCCAAGAGCACTTGGATTGGTTCATATTGGTATTCATAGATAACATTTTAATATACTTTAGGGATGAAAGAGAGCATGAAATTCATCGTAGAGTAGTGCTTGAGACGCTGAGGTAGCATTAAGTGAAAGCGAAGTTTTCAAAGTATCATTTCTAGAAGAAAGAGGTTAAGTTTCGTGGTCACATGGTTTCATGGAAGGGTCTGTCAGTTGATGCGAATAAGATCAAAGCTGTTAACAACTGGAAGAGACCAAAGACAGTGACTAAGATTAAAAGTTTTCTTAGACTCGTTGGCTATTACCAGAGCTTCATTAAGAATTTCTCGCGGATAACAGAGCCTTTGACTAAGCTGACCAAGAAGGACGTGAAGTTTATTTGGTCTGACAAATGGGAGGAAGCATTCCTTTAGTTAAAGCATTTGTTGACCAATGTGCCTGTGTTAGTAGTCCCAGATGGGAACCGAGGATTAGTAGTGTAACATTCCTGAAAATTAACTACGATCAATTTGGCAATTAATTTAATTCTGAAAATAAATGGTGAATTAGTTAGAAAATTTTTAGAATAAATATTTTTTTTAGATTTAAGTTGAATTTGGATTAAAATTAAGGATAAGTAATTTTATAAATAAAATTTGATTTAAAAATAAATATTGGTTTAAAGATAAATAGCAAATTGGTTTGGAAAATAAGAATAAGTATTTTATCAACAAATATTGGATTCCAAAATAAAATGTATTAGAAACAAAATAGAATTAAAAGCTTTAAATTAATAAAAAGGCTGTTTCTAAGTTTTTAAACATATTAATATTTGGAAACTGTAATTTAAGAGTTAATGTAATAATAACCAAAATATTTAAATCATTTTCTTTTCTTTTTAAAAGTTGTACAAAAAAATAATAATAAAAGAAATGCATGAATATAAAAGAATGTATAAATTAGTTGTATATAAAAATAGTGAGTTAAATTTAAATAAACTTGGATGTGAAAAACAATGGAAATTTTATTTGTGGAAATATAAATATAAATATGAAAGGAAACATTAACCTTTTGCAAAAAGTAAACATAGGTTGTATGTGAAAATACATTTACATAAAGGTTTAAAACTAAAATTTGCAAAACAAATTCAGTCAAAGGATTCAAACACAATTTTCCTCTACAAACTACAAGTGTAATACATGCAAAAAGAAGATGGACAAATGGCATTAACTTTTGAAAAAAATAAAAATAAAATGAAATAAAAAAAGAAATCAGACCATTCATCTTCCTATGCCTGAAATAAGAAACCAGAAAAGAAAAGAAAGTTAAAGTCAGGTTTCATTCTTCTCAAACCTGAGGAAAAAAGAAAACAGAACACCTTCAACTCAAATTCAAAAATCCCTCTCTTTCAAAAATCTGAAAATCAAAGTTTCAACGTGGAAACACATAAACAAAGATCAAACCTGAGAAGCAAAACCTAGAAACAGATTCAAAGCAAAACATCAAGCAAGTAACTTCAGGTTAGGAGGGTCAAAAGCAAAGGCAACTCAAAACATAGCAGATTCAGGAAAAATCAATAGAAAACATCAGAGATTAAGCAAGCAACCAAAAACAACAATTGTTCTCTCTCTGTTAAAAGATTCAAGGTGAGCAAACCCTTTCTTTTTGATCCCAAACTTGAATATCTTGATTGCTGTGTTTGATACTTGAAGTTTTTTTCATGATAACTGTTTATTCAGTTGTTAAGTTATGCTCACTTGTATATATACATGTGGATGACTGGGCATGACAATATTTTGAACCTCTGTTTGATAACAGGCATGACCATTAAATATAAATTCATATTCCCTCTATTAAATTCTTGTAGACTTGGGATTTTCAAAACAAGTTATTCTTGTTTAAGCTCAAACTAAGATAAAAAATATATTTAAGTATGATTTGTTCCTACATTATTTGAAAAAAATCAAGAAATACAGCAGTAAGCAAAACAACATGATAAACCAGATGTTGAGGTTACTTGATTCATGTTTGTTACTTGAATTGATTTGGGAACATGCGATTTTCAAAACAAAAATCATAATTTTTAGTTGAAGATTTTGTGAGAAATTCTGGGTTAATCAAAAATTGGGTTTTGAGGGGATTCCGGTGGTTAACGTTACTAGGGGCATCAGGGTTTCGTGTGGAGTTGCATCGATGATCAGAGGCTTCGGCAAAATTGTCCTAATGGTGGTCAAAGCCTTGGGGTGTCGGCGGTAATGAATTTTCTCCTGTAACCCTAATTTTGTTTGAGATGAGAGTTTGGATCGACATTGACTTTCTGGTTGATCGAGTGTAGTGGTACTCGAGGAGGTGTTAGTTTGTGGTTCGTCAGAGATGTGGCCGGAGGTGGTGACATTCGGGTGGTCAGAGGAGGAGGAGCGTGGCGGTTTCGTGATGATGGGTTTCGTTCCAGTTTCAACGTAGTGGCTCGATTTCGAATTAGTAACGATTTTGGGTTTTGGGTTGTTCGAATCGAGGCTGGGGATCATCGGTGACGTTATGGTGAGTTCGTCGTCGATCGGCAATGGTTAGCGTCGTTGTGCACCTATACGTGCATCAATGGAATCAGTGTTTTGAGGCGTTTGGGGAAGAATGGTGCGACTCGAAGCAAGGCTTGGGGAGAAGCAGGAGTAGCTCGAGTTATAACTCGAAGTAAGATTTTGATGCGCGATGAAAATACGTAGGAAAATTTTTAATTTGAAAATTTTAGGGCACTCGGTTAAATTCTGGAAAAACTCGAAGTAAGGCGCGAGTATGACGGGTTTTAGCTCGGGGAACACTAGGGTTTGTTGAAATTTTTATGTTTTCCAGTTTTAAAACTTTAATGAATTTGCTAAATGAATTCTTGAAATTATTCCTTTTTATAAATGATGATTTATTTATTAAGTAGAAAGTATAAATTAAAAGTTTTGAAATAAAGGATTTTTAAAACAATTAAGTTTTAAATTTATATTTGTAACAAGTTATTTTAAATGAAACTTCATAAGTGGTTTAGAAATAAAAAATCACACATTTCAATCTTTTAACTTAAAAGTAAGTTGATCTATATCGTTAATAATAATCAAGTAAGTAATAATTTGTAATTAAGATTAATTTATTAATAATTAAGAAAATCAATTAAAGGATAATTAGTTATAATTAAGATTAAATTAATTAATAATTGAGGATTTATTAATTAAAGTATATTAATTAGTAATTTAAGTTAATTTATCAAGTAATTAATGAATGATTAAATAAAAACAGTAATTACTTAGTGAAAGTAATTATGGGTAGATAATTAATGATTGAAGATTGATTAATCAAATATTAAGAGTTAATTACTTTAAAGAATAATTAATTAATGTGGTTTATTAATTAAAGTAATTAATTAGGGAATAATTAATTAATAAAAGTAATTAAGATTTAATTAATTATAATTAAGGGTTAATTAATTTAGATAATTAATTAAGAAATGATTTAATTAATGAAGGCGATTAAGACTAAATCAATTGTAGTTAATGAATTAAATCATTGATTAAAGATTACTAATGAAAGTAATTATGTTGTAGATAAGTTTAAGAAAAACCACCCAATTTATTCATCTTAGTCGTAGATGTTTGATTGCTATTAAATGATATGTGATGGATTGATATATTTGATTTATGATGTGATGCTATGTATTGCTTTGTGCTGAGTTGTTTTATTTGTGATGAATATACTATTGTATAAATATGAAAACCCTTTAACCCTTAAAACGACATTTGGATTTCGATGCGACAGAGAGTCGGATTCCAGTTGGTTATCCAAAACCCACATTGAATCGTATTAGTGAATCTTTGTGATTGATTAATTTACTTTACCTATGAATCTATGAATGAAGATAAGCGTTATGGGTTACACCGCTAATCAATATATCTGTGATGATTGATGTTGTGCACTATTGTGTAAAACCCTTGGACTACACTATACACACACAAATATGGATTGCACGTGGAAAGTGGTTAAGTCACAGATTTTTGAAATAGTTTAAAATTGAATTTTTGTACCCAAATGGTTTTGGAAATGGATCGGATTTAAAGTGAAGAGCTTTTGAAATAGAATTACAAAGATAAAAGTTATTTTTGAACAATTTAATTTAGTTTTGGAAATTTGATTTAAATTTGAATTCAAAATTTGAAATTGAATTCTATTTTGAGAATTTATGATGTAAAAGGTCATACAAGCTTATATGGGTTTTAAACCGTTTTGGAAGTGTTGTTTTGGAAATTTGAATTTGACTCAAAATTTTTAACCTGTATAAATGAAATCGGATTTTTCCAAAATGAAAACTGTTTGTTTTCAAATGATAAAGGCTTTCATATAAGAAATTAATTTTCAATTTGTATAAAAGGAATTTCAAGTTTGAATTGAAAAGGTTTTCCAAGTTATGAATGAATCTTAGGAAATGTTTTGAAAGCTATAAGTTAAATCTTTGATTTAAAGATTAAGTGAGTTAATCCAATTAAAATGGAAATTTTTTTGAAATCCGTGAACAGATCTTTGTGAAATTGGGTAAACTCTGTGAAATAAAACTTTTTGTTTAAAGATTCGAAATGGTAATTGGGTTAAACCATTTGAAAGGAAGTTTTGAATTTTTAAGTTGTGACTTAACTGAAATCCATATCCATATGTTTTTAAACATTGCGCTCATTATTCGGTTTAGCCGAGAGATGACCTTGTGTCATATAACCCATTCTGAATAGTGATACGACATTATGGATAGCATTTGAAGACTGGCGGTGAAGACCGGGTATTTGCGAGAACGATAGGATAACCTATCGATTGTCTTTGCATTGAGTAGCTACGGTATAGAGATTCCCTAAGTGATAGGAAGTCCGATCGGGATTGTAGATACCCGGATTTGCAAGGGCTTCTTCGGAAGTGCCTTCGGTTCTTTTCGAACCCGAAACGGACTTGTATGGTTGTGTGTTTGACACTACACTTTGAGATGTAAAGCCGATTTCTTTCAAATACATATCTGTTGGTGGCGGAGAATTTATTCTCTTAGCCTAACACCCTTCTCTGAGACGTACGAGCTCAGAGGTTATGTAGTTGAAGGTTATCAGCGATATACTTCCAATTTGGTAGTGTGGCACGCTAAGTGCTGCTATATGTTGATCTTCATTTGTTGATCATTTGTTGATCAGAGCATGGCTTTGTGAAAAGCGTAGCTTTGTGGACGAAACCTCAACAAGCCTCACAAACCGATAATGGTCGAAACAGAAAATATGCGGCAAGGTTTCAGGGGTAGCTCCCCTAGGGTATGACTATTCCTTTTGGAAAAGGGTGGTATCATGGTATGGAGCCCAGATACTTACTCATGTGGGCACTGTAGTATATATCTATTACTGTGTGATGTTGTTGGTGTAGAGGATCCTCGATTAAAGGTCCCAAAGGACCGGGGGTGGCATATCTTTAGGTATTACTCTCGGCTAGGTAGGAAACCATCCTTGTGTTGGAAGAGAGCCGGGTAGGTTCTCGGGGCGTCCCTCCAGAGGTGTTCCCATGTGGTAGTAGGAAGTTCCTTAGCCTGACCATTTGTTGGAAATCCAATCTACCTATACGACCCCTTTACGATTGCAGTTGTATTACTTGCCACCTCAGGTGGTAGCTATAGCAGGCATAATATCATGGTACCTATGCTGGCTAGGATTTATATTATATATTCGAAAGGTTTTCCACTATGCACTAGTAATAATATGAAAAAAGAATTTTTCTCGTAGTACGCATGTTTGATATCATAAGAAGAAATCTCCCCCATGTCTGCGCTTGCATTATGTGTGTGCCGGGAGGCTTTATGGTAATTTCATTTTTTAAAAGCATTGCGGATCTCAAATTTAAAATCTTTGATTGTTTTAAAGACCAAATGTTTTTGTTTGCTCACACCAGTCCCATGACTGACTCGGAGTTTATTGTTCCTTCCTAAACTCTGGGTGCCCACCATTTTCCAAACGGACAGTCTAGAGTTTGATTTTTCAGATAGTCAGGTAGTAGATATCGTTTTGGTAGCCTTCTGCTTTCTGTTTGATACATTTTGGAGTCTTTGGAGTCAGGGACGAGACTTGCTTTTCTTGGTGCAACCTTGATGGTGGATCGAGCTTGGATTTTTGGAGCTTTGTCTTTGGAGGTTTGGATCCGAGTTGCAGTATTGGATTCTGTGAAGACTTATCTCATGCCGTGTTCCGCTGTATTTTGTGTTGTATATTCTCTTATATTGATGATTATCATTGTATCAAATTGATGTATTGAATAATGTATTCATGTTGTATCAGTGATATCATTTTTTTTCGCTGTTTTATTTATCATCTAATGTTGTTGCAAGCTCCGGCGATACGAATTTGATGTTGTTTGTTGGACATCGAGTTCGGGTCGTCACAGTTGGTATCAAAGCTAAAGGTTGAGTAAGAAATTTAGCTACGGAGTGTAACACATTAGATGGCTCATTAGAGATAGGCTGAAGTATACCCTAGAATGAGTATAACCAGTGAAACCAAAACCCAAATTTCTTAGTCTATTCTCTTTATCTGTTGTTATCCTCTACGATATTTCATCCGAATGCCTAAATCGGTTTTCTCATTATTCACAGACAGTAAGGATGAGTGGAAGAAGAGGACGAGATTGGGGACAGGGAAGTACCACTTCAACTGGTCAAGGCCCTGCAATGACAGATATTCCTATTCAATCTCAATCAAATCTTGCTGATTACATCGAAGCTTTTCTAGACTTGGTGGAAAGCCATTCACAGGCAAAGAATCTGTTATCGAAGCACAAGCCTGGATTCGATCATGTGAAAGGATTTTCAAAGGACTAAAGATGGAAGATAATCAGATGCGATTGATAGCTACTTGGCAACTCCAGGAAGAGGCTTTAGCATGGTGGGAAACAGTTACATTGGATGAGCCGGCGGATGAATTTACTTGGAGTCTTTTCCAGGAAGTGTTTGAGCAGCGATATATGCCGTCTGCTGTTATCTCTAGAATGTACCAAGAGTTCATGGATTTAAAGCAAGGAAGCTTATCGTTTGAGGAATACTTGAAAAAATTCAACGAATTATCTCGATTTGGTCCAGAATTGGTAAATACACCGTTAAAGAAGAACGAAAAGTTTACTCGGGGAATGAACAAGGAATTCCAGGAAAGGACGACTACTCACGTAAAGGATTCATTTTCTGAATTAGTTGATATGGGCTATAAATATGATACTCTAGATAAGCAGGAAGTTCCAGAGGAGGATGGAAACATAAGAAATCTGAATTGAAGGAAAAAGAAATTTGGTGGAAAGAAACCGAGGAAAGATAAAGGAAAGAAGAATATACAGAAGAAAAAGGTGAAAGATGTTACTTGTTTCAACTGCTTGGAGAAAGGCCATTACTTTAACAATTGTAAGAATCCCAGGAAACAAGGAATGAGAGAGCCATTTATGAAGCCAGAACAGGAATCTAGGGAATGTTGTTACTGCAACAAGCCGGGACATAGGATCATGAATTGTCCAACACTGAAGCAAGCTCAAGCAGCAAGGGCGTATGCAATCAAAGATGATTCTTCAACCTCAAAGGCTGATAAAGGAAAAGAAATTTTATAAGGTAACCTTCTCGTTTATGATAAAATTATTCGAGTTTTGTTCGTTATAGGAACTACCCATAGTTTTATTTCTTAGCAATTCATAAATAAGTTAAAACTTGAATCTGAGATCGTAGTCGAATCTATTTCTGTCTATTTCATTGGGTTTCGATATATTCTACGAGCGATTAGTTATCCCTTCGAAGACTAACCAATACCCTTGTATACTTCGTAGATCAGATAACCCAATTGTTCCGTAGTTGATTGAGTTTGCTCTCATATTTATTATTTATATTCTGCTTTGGTAAGCCGAATGCAGAATAAATATTTCGATCTGATCTGATCAATCATTTCTTTATCTATCATCTATTCTTTCTCGTCTCCCTAGCAAATTTCGGGGATGAAATTTCTTTAAGGGCTGGAATCTGTAACATTCCTGAAAATTAACTACGATTAATTTGGCAATTAATTTAATTTTGAAAATAATTGGTGAATTAATTAGAAAATTTCTAGAATGAATAATTTTTTTAGATTTAAGTAGAATTTGGATTAAAAATTAAGGATAAATAATTTTATAAATAAAATTTGATTTAAGAATAAATATTGGTTTAAAGATAAATAGCAAATTGATTTGGAAAATAAGAATAAGTATTTTATCAACAAATATTGGATTCCAAAATAAAATGTATTAGAAAGAAAATAGAATTAAAAGCTTTAAATTAATAAAAGGTTGTTTCTAAGTTTTTAAACATGTTAATATTTGGAAACTGTAATTTAAGAGTTAATGTAATAATAATCAAAATATTCAAATCATTTTCTTTTCTTTTTAAAAGTTGTCCAAAAATAATAAAAGAAATGCATGAATATAAAAGAATGTATAAATTAGATGTATATAAAAATAGTGAGTTAAATTAAAAAAAACTTGGATGTGAAAAACAATGGAAATTTTATTTGTGGAAATATAAATATAAATATAAAAGGAAACATTAACCTTTAGCAAAAAGTAAACATAGGTTGTATGTGAAAATACATTTGCACAAAGGTTTAAAACTAAAATTTGCAAAACAAATTCAGTCAAAGGATTCAAACACAATTTTCCTCTACAAACTACAAGTGTAATACATGCAAAAAGAAGATGGACAAATGGCATTAACTTTTGAAAAAAAATAAAAATTAAAAAATTAAAAAAAGATATCAGGCCATTCATCTTCCTATGCCTGAAATAAGAAACCAGAAAAGAAAAGAAAGTTAAAGTCAGGTTTCATTCTTCTCAAACCTAAGGAAAAACAGAAAACAGATCACCTTCAACTCAAATCCAAAAATCCCTCTCTTTCAAAAAATCTGAAAATCAAAGTTTCAACCTGGAAACACATAAACAAAGATCAAACATAAGAATCAAAAGCTAGAAACAGATTCAAAGCAAGTAACTTCAGGTCAAGAGGGTCAAAAGCAAAGGCAGCTCAAAGCATAGCAGATTCAGGAAAAATCAAAAGAAAACATAAGAGATTAAGCAAGCAACCAAAAACAACAGTTGTTCTTTCTCTGTTAAAAGATTCAAGGTGAGCGAACCCATTCTTTTTGATACCAAACTTGAATATCTTGATTGTTGTGTTTGATACTTGAAGTTTTTTTCATGATAACTGTTTATTCAGTTGTTAAATTATGCTTAGATGTATATCACATGTGAATGACTAGGCATGACAATATTTTGGACTTCTATTTGAATAACAAGCATGACCATTAAATATAAATTCATATTCCCTCTATTAAATTCTTGTAGACATAGGAATTTCAAAACAAGTTATCCTTGTTTGAGCTCAAACTAAGATAAAAAATATATTTAAGTATGATTTGTTCTTACATTATCCGAAAAAATCAAGAAATACAGCAGTAAGCAAAACAACATGATAAACCAAATGTTGAGATTACTTGACTCAAGTTTGTAACTTGAATTGATTTGGAAAATACCATTTTTAAAACAAAAATCATAATTTTTAGTTGAAGATTTTGTGAGAAATTCTACGTTAATCAGAAAATGGGTTTTGAGGGGATTTCGGTGGTCAACGTTACTGGGGGCGTCGGGGTTTCGCGTGGAGTTGCATCAATGATCAGAGGCTTCGACAAAATTTTCCTGATGGTGGTCAGAGCCTTGGGGTGTCGGCGGTAATGAATTTTCTCCTGTAACCCTAATTTTGGTTGAGATGAGAGTTTGGATCGGCATTGACTTTCCGGTTGATCGAGTGTAGTGGTACTCGGGAAGGTGTTAGTTTGGGGTTCGTCAGAGACGTGGCCGGAGGTGGTGACGTTCAGGTGGTCAGAGGAGGAGGAGCGTGGCGGTTTCGTGATGATGGGTTTCGTTCCACTTTCAACGCAGTGGCTCGATTTTGAATTAGTAACTATTTTGGGTTTGGGTTGTTTGAACCGAGGCTGGGGATCATCGGTGACGTTATGGTGAGTTAGTCGTCGATCGGCAATGGTTGGCGTGGTTGTGCACGTATACGTGCATCAATGGTATCAGTGTTGTGAGGCGTTTGGGGAAGAATGGTGCGACTCGAAGCAAGGCTCGGGGAGAAGCAGGAGTAGCTCGAGTTATAACTCGAAGTAAGATTCTGATGCGAGATGAAAATACGTAAGAAAATTTTTAAATTGAAAATTTAGGGGCCATTCGGGTAAATTCTTGAAAAAGTCGAAGTAAGGCTCGAGTATAACGGGGTTTAGCTCGGGGAACACTCGGGTTGGCTGAAATTTTTATGTTTTCCAGTTTTAAAACATCAATAAATTTGTTAAATGAATTCTTGAAACTATTCCTTTTTATAAATGATGATTTATTTATTAAGTAGAAAGTATAAATTAAAAGCTTTGAAATAAAGGATTTTTAAAACAATTAAGTTTTAAATTTATATTTGTAACAAGTTATTTTAAATGAAACTTCATAAGTGATTTAGAAATAAAAAATCAAACATTTCAAATTTTTAACTTAAAAGTAAGTTGATTTATATCGTTAATAATAATCAAGTAAGTAATAATTTGTAATTCAGATTAATTCATTAATAATTAAGAAAATCAATTAAAGGATAATTAGTTATAATTAAGATTAAATTAATTAATAATTGAGGATTTATTAATTAAAGTATATTAATTAGTAATTTAAGTTAATTGATCAAGTAATTAATGGATGATTAAATAAAAACAGTAATTACTTAGTGAAAGTAATTAAGGGTAGATAATTAATGATTGAAGATTGATTAATCAAATATTAAGAGTTAATTAATTTAAAGAATAATTAATTAATGCGGTTTATTAATTAAAGTAATTAATTAGGGAATAATTAATTAATAAAAGTAATTAAGATTTAGTTAATTACAATTAAGGGTTAATTAATTTAGATAATTAATTAAGAAATGATTTAATTAATGAAGGTGATTAAGACTAAATCAATTGTAGTTAATGAATTAAATCATTGACTAAAGATTACTAATGAAGTATTTATGTTGTTGATAAATTTTAAAAAAAACATCCAATTTATTCATCTTAGTCGTAGATTTTTGATTGTTATTAAATGCTATGTGATGGGTTGATATATCTGATTTATGATGTGATGCTATGTAATGCTTTGTGCTGAGTTGTTTTATTTGTGATGAATATACTATTGTATGAATATGAAAACCCTTTAACCCATAATACGACATTTGGATTTCGATGCGACGGGGAGTCGGATTCCAGTTGGTTATCCGAAACTCACATCGAATCGTACTAATGAATCTTTGTGATTGATTAATTTACTTTATCTATGAATCTTTGAATGAAGATAAGCGTTATGGGTTATACTGCATATCAATATATCTGTGATGATTGATGTTGTGCACTATTGTGTGAAACCCCTGGACTACACTGTACACACACAAATATGGATTGCACGTGGAAAGTGGTTAAGTCATAGATTTTTGAAATAGTTTAAAATTGAATTTTTGAATCCAAATGGTTTTGGAAATGGATCAGATCTAAAGTGAAAAGATTTTGAAAAATAATTTCAAAGATAAAAGCTATTTTTGAATAACTTAATTTATTTTTTGAAATCTGATTTAAATTTGAATTCAAAATATGAATTTGAATTCTATTTTGAGAATTTATGATGTAAAGGTTATACAAGCTTATATGGGTTTTAATACATTTTGGAAGTGTTGTTTTGGAAATTTGAATTTAACCCAAAAGTTTTAACTTGTATAAATGAAATTGGATTTTTCCAAAATGAAAACTGTTTGTTTTCAAATGATAAAGGCTTTCATATAAGAAATGAATTTGCAATTTGTATAAAAGGAATTTCAAGTTTGAATTGAAATGGTTTTCCAAGTTATGAATGAATCTTAGGAAATGTTTTGAAAGCTATAAGTAAAATCTTTGATTTAAAGATTAAATGAGTTAATCCAATTAAAATGGAATTTTTTTTGAAATCCGTGAATAGATCTTTGTGAAATTGGGCAAACTTTTTGGAATAAACCTTTTTGTTTAAAGATTCGAAATGGTTATTGGGTTAAATCATTTGAAAGGAAGTTTTGAATTTTTAAGTTGTGACTTAACTGAAATCCATATCCATATGTTTTTAAACATTGCGCTCATTATTCGGTTTAGCCGAGAGTTGACCATGTGTCATATAACCCATTCCGAATAGTGATACGACATTATGGATAGCATTTGAAGACTGGCGGTGAAGACCGGGTATTTGAGAGAACGATAGGATAACCTATCGATTGTCTCTGCACTGAGTAGCTACGGTATAGAGATTCCCTAAGTGATGGGAAGTCCGATCGGGATTGTAGATACCCGGATTTGCAAGAGCTTCTTCGGAAGTGCCTTCGGTTCTTTTCGAACCCGAAACGGACTTGTATGGTTGTGTGTTTGACACTACACATTGAGATGTAAAGCCGATTTCTTTCAAATACATATCTGTTGGTAGCGAATAATTTATTCTCTTAGCTTAACACCCTTCTCTGAGACGTACGAGCTCATAGGTTATGTAGTTGAAGGTTATCAGCGATATACTTCCAATTTGGTAGTGTGGCACGCTAAGTGATGCTGTATATTGATGATCATTTGTTGATCAAAGCATGGCTTTGTAAAAAGCGTAGCTTTGTGGACGAAACCTCAATGAGCCTCACAAACCGGTAATGGTCAAAACAGGAAAGACGTGGCAAGGCTTCAGGGGTAGCTCCCCTAGGGTATGACTATTCCTTCTGGAAAAGGGTGGTATCATGGTATGGAGCCCAAAAACTTACTCATGTGGGCACTGTAGTATATATCTATTACTGTGTGATGTTGTTGGTGTAGAGGATCCTCGATTAAAGGTACCAAAGGACCGAGGGTGGCATATCTTTAGGTATTACTCCCGGGTAGGGAGGAAACCGGCCTTGTGTCGGCAGAGAGCCGGGTAGGTTCTCGGGGCGTCCCGCCAGAGGCGTTCCCATATGGCAGTAGGAAGTTCCTTAGCTTGACCATTTGTTGGAAATCCAATCAACCAATACGAGCCCTTTACGATTGCAATTGTAATACCTGCCACCCCAGGTGGTAGCTATATCAGGCATAATATCATGGTACCTATGCTGGCTAGGATTTATATTATATATTCGAAAGGTTTTCCACTATGCACTAGTAATAAAATCAAAAAAGAATTTTTCTCGTAGTAAGCATGTTCGACTATCATAAGGAGAAATCTCCCTCATGTCTGCGTTTGCATTGTGTGTGTGCCGGGAGGCCTTATGGTAGTTTCATTTCTCAAAATCATTGCGAGTTTCAAATTTAAAATCTTTTGATTGTTTTAAAGACCCAATGTTTTTGTTTGCTTACACCAGTCCCATGACTGACTCGGAGTTTATTGTTCCTTCCCAAACTCTAGGTGCCCACCATTTTCCATACGGATAGTCTAGAGTTTGGTTTTTCAGATAGTCACGTAGTAGATATCATTTTGGTAGCCTTCTTCTTTCTGTTTGATACATTTTGGAGTCTTTGGAGTCACGGACGAGACTTGCTTATCTTGGTGCAACATTGATGGTGGATCGAGCTTAAAGTTTTGGAGCTTTGTCTTTGGAGCTTTGATGCGCACGTAAATGTGCATATTTTTACCACCATATTTATTCTATTTAAATTAAATAAATGATCATATAGGGTATTTTAACTTGTTTTAACCAAAATTCATATTAATTCCAAATTTTCACATATTCGTCTTTATATAAGGGCAAAATGGCCATTTGTGCGCGTATATTAATTTGAGAGAATTTAATTGGAAATTTCTATAATTTTGTAGGAATTTAGCTTCTCATATTAGTGGATTCATGAAGAAACATGCATGCACAAAATGGATATAAAGGAATGAAGATGGAAATAATTCAAAGTGAAGATCATGGAGGACCCCACCTACCCACCTACCTTAATGTATAAATTAAAGGCTAATGCACATGCTTATGGAGTTAATGGTTTCATGTACACTTAATGGGGGATTAAGACATGTTAATGATTACTTGGCCTCCACACTTCCTAAGGGGCATTTTAGGCATTCCCCAAAAAGTGAATTAGGGTTTTAAAACTTGTATATATACCCTTTATGTTTCATGTAATCATCACTTCTCTTAGTCTCTCTTCATTAGTTTGGGCTCAAAATAAAATAAAAGCTTCTCTTTCTTTTCATGGCTACTTAGCCATTTTTTATTTTATGTAATTTCCTTTTCATTTTATGCAATGTTAATTATTGTTTCTTTTAATTACATGTTCATTTCCTTTTATGCAAGTAGTGTAGATCTATCTTATTTCATGCAAGTAGATTAGCTTTGTTTCTTTGCTTTGCTCTCCTTTTCTTTTTCTTTTCCCTTAATGTTGCAAGCTATATTTGTTGTTCGATAACAAATATGAGAGGCTAATCCCTTAAATTTAGGGGTAATGAATCTTCTAGTCATGTAGCTTCAACATTTTGTTAATTCATGCTCTCTTTATGTGCTTAATGATGACGATAGAAGTGGTTTTATTTGTTGTTTTTGCTTTGAATTTGATAGTCTATATTGTTGACACCAAATAGGCTATGCTTAAACAATCACTAACACAAATGACTCTTCATCAAAATATGATTATGGCATAAGAAAGTGATTTGAAATTAAAATTTGATGGTCTATGTTTCTAGTTAGTAGTTAATTGGCCATACTTAAAATAGATTTCATTTTCAACTTTGTTGTCATTTTTATGAAATTTACTAAGTGGTTTAAAAGTTGTGTAATAGTTTGATGGCTTATGTTGAGCTAATTAATAGCACAAATGAGCCATACTTATGATAAACACATCATTTAAACTCACTTATGACCCAAAAAAGAGATCATAATTTCGTTAATCGTTGAATTATATGATCTAGAAAGTGGATTTATCTCTAAATTGTCAATTTACTCTCATATTTTTATCTATTTTTCTTTTGTTAGTTTTTGCTAATTTCTTACATTTCTAGCTAATCACACTCTTCAAGTTTGGTTTAATTTGATTGAATAGAATTTTAAAATCATCAATTCCCTGCGTATCGACCCGTATTCGCCGCGTGCTTCATTCGTACACCGTGCGCTTGCGGTTATTTTTATTTCTAAATTCTTCGACGGTTTTCTAATCCGATACAATTTCCGTCGACGAACAAGTTTTTGGCGCCGTTGCCGAAGAGTTGTCTTGATTTTAATTTTCTATTCTTCGAGTTATTTTCTTTTGATTTTTGTGTGTTTTTATTTTGTGCGTTTGCATTTAAAAAAAATAATTGTGTGTTTGTTTGATTTTTGTGTGTGTTTGTGTGCTTGTTTTCCTTTTGTTTCCATTTGCATTTGTTTTTATTTTATTTTGGTGATATATATACAAAAAAACATCAAAATTTCAAAAAAAAAGCAAAAATATTTTATTTCTTCCTCAATTACAAATTTCCCTTAGTTTACAATTTTTCTTTTCCTCTCTGCCTCACTGTTCACTGTGCACAAAGCCTGCACATACCCTTCTATACATCTGTTACCACAACTCAAACTCCCTTTGCCTTCTACAACTTGCTCTGTCTGCAACATTCAACTATTCAAACTTCTACAGTTCACCACTCACTACAACAGTGCACTGCCTTGTGCCTAAAACTTGCGTACTCCTCAGCAAATATCATTTACATCCCCCTGTCATTCACCTACATCAACTTCAAGCTTCCATCACTGCACCATTCAAGCATCCATCTGCACACAGTACGTACCCACAGATCAGCATACACATCACCTTACTACTGCTTCAAGCCTCTGCACACCATCGTCAAATACTTCACCGTGAACCACTGCCTTGCATATCTCCTGCCTCCAATTCTCTGTACAAACATCTCAGCAACCACCAATCCACTTCCTCCTTCAACATTCCTGTTACTTCACCATATACCACTCCCACATCACTACTTCAACACAAATACCAAGCAACAGGCCCCATATTTACCTACCTACAACACACAGAATGCAACCATCCCTCTGTCACACTGCCAAACACTCGTTTCAGACCATCAAACTGCAATACCCCCTTCTTTTCCTTCACTGACATCATCAACATCATACCGTTCACCATTTTCTTTCAACATACCACCTGATCTCCTTCTTTCCATTTCCATTGTTGCCTTCCCACTAACTTCATTGTCAAACATCACTGCAACAGACATCAAACATCCAACACTCCATAACATTGCACAGTTCAACCATCTCCCCTCTGCCTACCACTTCCTCCACCAGCATAGATCAAAACTGCCACCATAAAGAATTTCAACCACCAGAAACTTCATCATAGTGCATATAACTACTGCGCCTTTACCTTCGTCAATCGGCCATCACTTCAACTTGCCTCACCATTCCACCAATTCTTCCTCTATAGTAGCACTTACACTCCACTAACATAGTGCATCAACAACCCTCATACAACCATTTTTCTGAATCTCCATTTACTTCACTGTCTCATAACAATAGCACTGTCAACCCATATTTTTGAACTAAACTCCAAACTTCACTGCATTCACACTATATCAGCACAATCTGTCAACAATATTCCACAAACAACCATCCTACTACAATAGTCAACCTCCACCATCCCTTGCATCCAATACTTTACATTACTGTCCTGTCACCCCAAAACTTCATCACAACAAACTTCACCATACATCACATCCTCTGCCCAAACTTCAATTGCTTTAGCAAGTAAACCAACCTTCAACATACTCCTCCTCGGCCAAAAGTTCTGATCAACTGCCACCCCACCTGAATCACCAAAATCACCACAGCTACCACTCCATACTACAGCCTACAGCAACTCCTTCACTCCACAACATCACCTGAAACTGTACAACCATCACCACTGCAAATACCCACTGCTCCATATCCTGCCGTCACTCCATCATACTGACCAACCTCCTTACCTCCCCTTACACCAATCACTTCCCTACAACACAGTCTCACTTCCCCTGACACACAGTCCACATACAACTTTCCACTTTCCATTACCCGAACCCCTGCCTACAACCAACTCCATTATCACAAAAATCGACCATAAACATCTCCTCGCATCTTCTTTCACAGTCCCAGTCTCAATCTTCCAAACAACCGAAAAAAGAAAAAAAGAAAAAAGAAACCAAAAAAGAAAAGAAAAACAACAAAAAAGAAAGAAAAAACCCGACTGCTTTTAAGTACACACACATACTTCAGCAGTCAAACCCATACCATCGAGCTCCTCTATATCCACAAACTCCATAGAAAACCACGAGCGCGACGCCTCAAAGCTCCAACCTCCAACATTAAAACCATCGCCGCGCTTCCCTCGAAGACCTCGCAACCACCTACAACCGCAAATGGAACACCGCAACCACATCGCGAGTCAGGAATGTGAATTTGATCATGAATTGGTTGTGAATTGGTCGTGAATTAAACCGTGAATTTGATTGTGAATTTGAACATCGAGGATGTTGAATTTGTGAATTTGACTTTGAACTGGTAGAGAAGTCGATTTCTCTTACCTTCTGTGGAGTAAAGTTTTTTTTTTAAATGGGCTGGGTTTTGGTTTAGTTAAAGGATTGTGAATTAAAAAAAACACAAGTTTGTTTTTTTTAATTAAAAGTTTTTAACTGTTTGTTAAGTTCTTTTAGAAGTTGGGTTTCGTTTCCTTTGTTTTTAACATTCCTCCTTCTTTCTAGAAATAAAACAAAGTTGTTTTCCTTTGTTCTAAGTTTCATTTGGCAAGTGATATTGGTTTCATTTGTTTTAAGTTCTTCTTTGATATACAAAATAAAAAAATAAACTTGTATATATATCTTGTTTTTATTTTCAGGTTGCCAAAGCAGATAGGGGAAGTTGCTTGATTTGCTTGGCTTGCCAAAAAAAAATACTGCTTACTTGCTTTATTGTTTTTATTTATCTTGCATTGTTGTTTGCTTGCATTTGCATTTTTTATATAATAAAAAAAAAATCCATTCATAGTTGCATTGTTAATACACGTTTAATTTCTGCTTTGCATTTCATTTTAGAATTTTGATTAATAATAACGATAGCCTTTAATTGTATATTGACAAGTTGTCTTCTTTGAACAATTTAATTTCTTGGTGTCTAGGCTACGGCAGAGTAATAACCATTTATAAATATTACGGTGATTCCTAAATATTATAGTGGTTGTTCCTCTGAAGGTACTTAAACCTTCGGCTGCATTGCTACGGTGATTCGTGGTGCACCAATAACTCCTGTCCGTTACCTGGCCGAGAACTATCTTGTTTATCTAAGACAGTTTGTAATTACACAATTTTGAGTTAACTTAGGATAGATCATTTGTAATTAACCACTCCATTCATTTAGTTGCATTAGTTCATGCATATTTAAAAAAAACAAAAAATTTCTAAACCCAAAACTAAAAAAATTGTAAATATTCCTTTTTCTTTGAAATTTTTAAATCCTTTTTCCTTGAAATTTCAAAAACCACAAAAAAATTAGAAAAAAAGTCCAAAAAAAAGTTATAAAACTTTTTCAGAAAAAAATCAAAAAAAAATCAGTTTCCCTTTTGAAAAATAAATTCTATTCGTAAATATTTTCCTTTATAAAAAAAAACTAAAAAAAAGAAATTTCTTGAAAATGTCCGAATTTCCATATTCACATGAATTTTACGATTGTTATGAAAATCAATATAATCCATATAATTTCAATTCAAATTCCTATGCATATTATAACAACAACTATTGTTTAAACAATTTGAGTTTTGAACCACAAAATTTTCAAAATGATGAACAACCCTCAACTCTTGAAAGTAACATTTTTTCTTTACTTGAACTCTCTACACAACAAAATTAAGAGATAAATGATTTATGTAATTCTTATTTGCGTAATAACTCGAGCCAAGGATTTCAAATTTTGAATTCAATTCAAAATTCAAACGATTACGATTATAACCCATGCCAATTTAATTTCGAACTCCGAACTCAACATGAAAATGGGAACAACTTTTCAAATAAATTTGGCAATGGGAATAATCTTAACCATGTTACGAGTGAAAATTTTTGTTCTCAACAAATCCAAATCGAAAATTCTCAATTTAATAACTACAAATTAGATTTTTTTGAACAAATGAATGAAATTTACGATGATCACACGGACGTGTTGTTTGAAACTTATATGAAACAACGTGAACAACAAAATCAAATCTCAACGTGTGATGAGTCAAGTGATAATCCACCTTTTACTCAAATCGACGATTTTCAAATAACAACTTTTGAATTTGATAATGATGATCTTAATCAAGTTGTTGAAAATAGGGTAATTAAGTTGGATTTCAATTCTTTTGAGGGTGCGAAACTCGATTTAAACTTCGATCTTCCTTTTTTTGAAAAAGTGAATATGACAACTTTGAATTTTAATCTCGATTTACATGATGAAGTTGTTGATAATCCAACAAAGGAAGTCGAATTTAACGAACATGAGTTTTATGGACTTTTTGAAAATGAGTCATTAAATTATGACGGGGAAGATTTCGATCACCATTTTGACTTTGAAATCGATAATTTGGAAGAAGTTTTCAACGACAAACTTGAATTTCAATTTGGTGAAAATAAATGTGAATTTCAATCAATTGTTTTATCAACCCCAAAAATCATTGAAAACAAAACAACTCGTTCAATTTTTAATAAAACAAAATTTGTTTTTCCAAATCGACAATCACCTTCAAAATCTTTTACGATTTGGGTTTTCATGCTTAAGCTGTGTCTCACACATTTGACGAGACAAATGAATCGGTCTTTAGAAGACCGTTTCATTTACTTTTTGACTGTATACTTTCTCATCTCTTGTAAATAATAATCTTTCATGTAAATATGGGATTTTTATTTTATTTTTCTCCTTCCACTTGGGTTGACTGTTGGGACACAGTCAAAATCAAGTGTGGGGGAAGACTCATCTTCTTCTTCTTCTTCCTATTTTTCATGGTTTATTTTTGCTTTAAAATCTCAAAAAAAAATCCCAAAAACACATTTTCTTTTGATTTATTTTTAAAGAAACAATATAGGATAAATATATGGTTTTGGTTTATTAAATTGAAATTATTGAAAATTTATCTGTCTTAACAAAAATAAAAATGAAGTTTGATTATAAATAACAATGGTTTAACAAGTATATAGGAAGATTCATACGTGTTAATTATGAAATACATCCTAATTGAAAATCTTTGTATTAAAAGTGGTGAATTTAAAGTAAAGGATATAACATTTTTTTTGTCTTCTAAGTTAAATAGTGCTAAGATGATTTTGCAAAACTCTCTCTCCTAAAAAAATCAAAAAAAAAAAATCATAACATCCAAAGTATTCACCCTCATTTAAAAGTCCTCACGGTTATGCATGTGTGAATTACTTGGAATCTTTGATTATGTGCTTTCATGCTCATTTAAAAGTCCTCACGGTTATGCATGTATGGAACACATGTAAAAAAACTTAATAAAAACCCACCTACGGTCGATAGGTGTGTGCACGAAGGTGTGTGCACTCGCCGTGCTCTGTACTCCCCTCACATAAGCCCGAAAGGCAGTGCATGGGTGGTATATTTGGCCTCAGTTTACCTGAGCTAGGTGTGTAATTTTTCTTGCAAATAATGAGAGAGCAAGAAATTGAAATCCAAGCACAATTTTTACTTATTTGATTTGATTTGTTATTAAAAATAAAAGAAAATACCACTTTGATAAACATTGATAATCAACTAAGGATCCTTTTCATAGTTACACTGTGTTATTAACCAAAACAACGAGTTAAACTATAGTCTATTTGTTATGATAACTTGATTTTTGTTGGACATTTTGACGAGTAAATGACATAAATTTTCAAGATAATAGCCAAACCTATATTTAACTTATTCTTGTCAATTTAAAAATAAATCCTTCATTTGTAAATAAATCTTGCATTTTGTAAATATTTTCATCCTGCATTTGGATTTTGTGGGTAGTATCCGTAGAAAACCCTCATGAGACTACACTCGTCCTACTGGGGACACCCAGAGGTTTAACGGCTTGTTGCATATGCTCAATGCAATCGTGCTTCCTACGAAAACGGATTTATCTTAGTTTCAGTTTATTCGAGGACGAATATAAAGATAAGTGTAGGGGTATTTGATGTGCACGTAAATGTGCATATTTTTACTACCATATTTATTCTATTTAAATTAAATAAATGATCCTTTTGGGTATTTTAACTTGTTTTAACCAAAATTCATATTAATTCCAAATTTTCACATATTCATCTTTATATAAGGGCAAAATGCCATTTGTGTGCGTATATTAATTTGTGAGAATTTAATTGGAAATTTCTATAATTTTGTAGGAATTTAGCTTCTCATATTAGTGGATTCATGAAGAAATATGCATGCACAAAACGGATATAAAGGAATGAAGATGGAAATAATTCAAAGTGAAGATCATGGAGGACCCCACCTACCCACCTACCTTAATGTACAAACTAAAGGCTAATGCACATGCTTATGGAGTTAATGGTTTCATGTACACTTAATGGGGGATTAAGACATGCTAATGATTACTTGGCCTCCACACTTCCTAAGGGGCATTTTAGGCATTCTCCAAAAAGTGAATTAGGGTTTTAAAACTTGTATATATACCCCTTATGTTTCATGTAATCATCACTTCTCTTAGTCTCTCTTCATTAGTTTAGGCTCAAAATAAAATAAAAGCTTTTCTTTCTTTTCATGGCTACTTAGCCATTTTTTATTTTATGTAATTTCCTTTTCATTTTATGCAATGTTAATTATTGTTTCTTTTTAATTACATGTTCATTTCCTTTTATGCAAGTAGAGTAGATCTATCTTATTTCATGCAAGTAGATTAGTTTTGTTTCTTTTCTTTGCTCTCCTTTTCTTTTTCTTTTTCTTTTTCTTTTCCTTTAATGTTGCAAGCTATATTTGTTGTTTGATAACAAATATGAGAGGCTAATCCCTTCAATTTAGAGGTAATGAAGCTTCTAATCATGTAGCTTCAACATTTTGTTAGTTCATGCTCCCTTTTTGTGCTTAATGATGATGATAGAAGTGGTTTTATTTGTTGTTTTTGCTTTGAATTTGATAGTCTATATTGCTGACACCAAATAGGCTATGCTTAAACAATCACTAACACAAATGCCTCTTCATCAAAATATGATTATGGCATAAGAAAGTGATTTGAAATTAAAATTTGATGGTCTATATTTCTAATTAATAGTTAATAGGCCATACTTAAAATAGATTTCATTTTCAACTTTGTTGTCATTTTCATGAAATTTACTAAGTGTTTTAAAAGTTGTGTTATAGTTTGATGGCTTATGTTGAGCTAATTAATAGCACAAATGAGCCATACTTATGATAAACACATCATTTAAACTCACTTATGACCCAAAAAAGAGATCATAATTTCATTAATCGTTGAATTATATGATCTAGAAAGTGGATTTGTCTCTAAATTGTCATTTAACTCTCATATTTTTATCTATTTTTCTTTTGCTAGTTTTTGCTAATTTCTTACATTTCTAGCTAATCACACTCTTCAAGTTTGGTTTAATTTGATTGAATAGAATTTTAAAATCATCAATTCCCTACGGATCGACCCGTATTCGCCGCGTGCTACATTCGTACACCGTGCGCTTGCGGTTATTTTTGTTTCTAAATTCTTCGACGGTTTTCTAATCCGATAGAATTTCCGTCGACGAACAAGCTTTGGATCAGAGTTGCGGTATTGGATTCTGTGAAGACTTATCTCATATTGTATCGCGTTCCGCTGTATTTTGTGTTGTATATTCTCTGATATTGATGATTATCATTGTATCAAATTGATGTATTGGATATTGTATTCATGTTGTATCAGTGATATCATTTTTTTTCCGCTGTGTTATTTATCATCTAATGTTGTTGCAAGCTCCGACGATAAGAATTTGATGTTGTTTGTCGGACATCGAGTTCGGGTCGTCACAAGTAGTGTATACCGATGCATGTGGATCTAGATTATGGGCTGTAATGATGAAGAAAGGTAAAGTTATTATCTCGCTTCATGACAGCTTAGACCGCATGAAGTGAGATATCCTAATCGTGATCTAGAGTTGGTAGCGATGATTTTTGCATTGAAAGTATGGAGACATTATCTCTTAGGGGATAGATTTGAGTTATATATAGATTAGAATTCCTTAATATATTTATTCTCTTTGAAGGAGTTGAATCTGAGGCAGCAGAGGTGGCTGGAGTTTTTAGTAGCTTATGATTTCGGTATAAAGTATACACCTGGAAAAGGAAATAAAATAGCTAATGCTCTTAGCAGAAAATATCAGAATGTGGTGTTGGCTACGTTAACGAAATGAAAGGACCTAGAGGCTATGACTACTTGAAGTGTGCAGTTAAGGTCGACTACTAGTTCTAGTCAGAGCACTGCCATGTTATCCTGCTTAGAAGTCTGACCAATTATAATCGAAAGAGTTGCTTCCAAGTTGAAAGAGGATCCATTGTTAGCCGAGAAGATTAAAAGGCTTGTGGTTAGATTAGAGATTGACGATCTAAAATATTTCAGTCTTGACCAGAGGAAGTGGTTAAGAAAGAAGGGACGGTTGTGTGTTCCGAATGTTCGGGACTTCTGGAGAGAAGTTCTTAGGGAATGTCATCGATCCAAATTTACGATTCATCCTAGGGGAAGCAAGATGTATCAAGAAATAGAAAATTTGGGCTCAAATTATTTAAGACAAATAAGTACTATTTTTGGGTCAGAAATTTATATATGTTAGAAAATATATCAAAAGTGAATAATTGTGATTATTGGGAATTTTTTCTAAGTGTTTTAATATGGTTTAAATTATTTTAAGTTTGAGGACTTAAATATGTAAAGGTTTTGTTAAAGCAAATGACTTATTTGTTAAAATGATTTCAATTATTAATTATTGAATTCGACAGCCTTTTTAGAAAATGATTTTGACAAAGAATCGGAAATCGATCATATTTTGAAAAATTGGGTAACTTAGATAAAAGGAATTTCTTTGAAAGGCAGTAAAACTAATTTTGTTTTGATTTACAACTTCCCCACTTCCATTTTCTAGCTTTCGTCACCATACATTCGCTAATGAACTCATTTGGAACCAATTCACATGCTATTAAGCTATTGATACATAGTGGACTGGAGAAAGGCGGAAAGGACTGTGTCGCGAGCATGCTTTCAAAATGGTTGAGGTCATTCTTATAAGTTTTTGAATACATTACTTTCCTTAGTTTTTAAAAGATGCTTTCGAAGGGTTGAGGTCATTCTTATAAGCTTTTGAATAAATTAATTGCCTTTGATTTTAAGAGATGCTTTCGAAAGGGTTGAAGCTTTTGAATCAATCATCTTACCTTTGTATTTAGAAAGGAGCTTTCCAAAGAGTTGCCGCATTTTGAACCTATTCGATACCTAGCTACGACATTCATACCTTTTGAATTGGTTATTTGATGCATTTCTTAATAGCCATATAACAATCAGTTCGAAAGGAAGGCTTTCGTTTAATTAGTATTGAAGTCGCCTTTTCAATACTTTCGAAATGGTCCTTCTAGCTACTTATATTAAGGGTTTCGAAAGGTTGGTTTCGAAGCTATCCTTTTCCTCAATTCTTTTATTTGAAAATCAATGCTTTTGAAAGGGTTACTTTTGCTTTTGTTCTCTCTAACCCAGAAGTTATATTAAATGTTAAACCAAATGATTTCAAAAAAGATACTTTCAAACAATTTTGAAGCTATGCTTCTGTAGATTCTACTCGAACTAAGTGCTTTCGAAAGATAAGCTTTGAGTGTTTCGAAATGTATATCTTTAATTCTTTCAAAAAGATAAGCTTTAAGTTTTTCGAAAGGCATATCTTTAGTGGTTTCAAAAGATAAGCTTTAAGTGTTTCGAAGTTATATCTTTAACTGTTTCGAACGATAAGGTTTAAGTGTTTTGAAAGGTATGTTTTTAATGGTTTCGAAAGTGAAGAGCTAAGATTTAAAGCAATGATACAAAGGATATAGTCGAAAACCTTAGTTTTCAAATAAAAATCCAATCTCATTTTTGAAGGTGAACCTATGGCAATATAAAAAAATTTTGAAATGGCATTTTACTTTGGAATTATTGAAGAAGCTTTCCATGCTAAAGATAATGAGTTAAGGGTATTAATCATGTTTCACTAGAAAAATGATTACATGGAAATAAATCATAGAGGTTTGCATTACTATGTTCCGATCGTTTTCATGTATGATTTTGTAAACATGTTCACTTTATAATTAACCAATAACAGTATTTTGGGGGTGTTAAGGGTAGAATAACCAGCTAGGTTGACCAAATAGTGAATATACATTAAGATAACACCTATGTGAGTAGTTGTTGCATCCCTTATCTTGAGGCCCAAAACTAAGCACTTCAGATGCTGCAATCAGCTATAGTATTAACTTACGACGACAAAATATGGTAATGTTAATGGTATCCATAATAGTAGAAGCACATGAATATGAAACATAATCACAGATTCAAAAACAAATTTTCTAATTACATTTCACAAAACATGTTTCATATCCAATTACATAATTCCAATCGTTTCACAGGTTCGGGTCCAATCTAAGTATTACATAAATACCCCAAGAGAGACATATGAAGATGCACCATTGGATGACCAGAGTACTAAATAGTCATAAGGACTTAATACAACACAGTGGAAATAGAAACATAACAACTCCTAACTAGCGAACATCAGCGTCTTGCTCATCTTCGGAAGCTTTATTCGTCCACCTACTAAAACCTGAAAATCCTTAACCCTCAGCCTACTCAAATAAATTTTGAACTCCTGAGAGTTTAAGGAGAAGAAACATGAACTTTGAGTCAAACATAAAGCCTTGTATGAATAATACTATACATCTCGCTTATCTAATATTAAGTGTAACCACGCCACTTAGTGGAACGGGTTTCCCCTCACTCTCCTTTTATAAACATTTTTTTTGAAAATCAAAATCCTGCAACCAACCTGGCTAAAACAATATTGGCAATATCATGTATGCATATAATTAGGTAATAAATGGACTATCTGTCCGAATACTATAGTTTTGTTTGGCTAACTACTAACCTTTGGCCGACTCGGGCCTACCAGACAAATTAAAAAAATAGTCTTACTTCTGTTAGATACTCTTCAAGATGGTCTTTCCCTAACTTACTTCTCCTAAGGTCAACTGATCATAATGGTTTCGTGGGCTTACTAATAACATATCCTCACTCTGTACATTCCTTTTTGTGCGTAACATCATTTTAGTCTTACCTGTCATAAAGCCCTACACACTGGAATTTCGGACTTATATTAGCTAAGGAATACCAGCTAAAGTACAGAGCATGACCCCATACCAATCCCATCTGGTATTCTAATATCTGAGCCATTTTACTTAGGGTCATCTACCCTTAAAATTTTCCTTGAAAACATCTCTTTCAAATTGATTTTCCCATTTAAATCATATTTAAACAAGGAAAATATACTCTATGCTTTACTCAAATCACTTTTCCATGTTATTTATACTTTACACAAAATGTTGTTGATGAAAACATTCGAAACATTTGAAAGTACCCCTTTCGAAACCATTGAAAGTACCACTTTCGAAACCATTGAAAGTACCCCTTTCGATACAAGTAAACTACTTTAGTTTATAATCTAGGTCGAATGCCAAAACATGTGTTTTGAAACCATTTACATCAAACCTTTCAAAAACATTGAAACCATCTCTTTAGAAAGCTTTATAAAACCATGGACATCCTCTTTCAAAACACTTTAAACAAGACTTTCGATAACCTTCCATTTAAAATCTTTCGAAAACATTAGGGAACCACCCCTTTGAAACCTTTACCTTAAACCTTTCGAAATCATTAAGTTCTTTACATAAACCATACCTTTCCAAAGCATTTGGGTTCAAGTGAAACATTTGGAACAACCTATTTGAAACCATTCAAAACTATTCCTTTAGGAACCTTTAGGTTTAACTTTCAATAGAACAAAGGGTCTTAAAAATAACTAAGTCGAAAGCACTCTTTCGAAAGCAATTTTCTAAGTAAAAGAAGTGGATGGTGTGGAAACCAATCCCTTCAAAAGCATTAGAGAAGCGGCTTCAATTTTAAGACAAAGAAACCCTTTGAAGGCATTGCTTCGAATGGTAGGATGTGGCAGCTAGGGGTTTCGACCCCTTCGAAAGCTTCTTTATAAAACAAAGGTGCAACCTCTTTCTGAAACAATTCTTTAAAACCATTTGACCAAGTCGAAAGCTATATAAGTCGAAAAAATTATTTTCAAAAGCAAAGCAGGCGCGTTTCCTTTTAAAAGAAAAGTAAGGTTTCGACCCCTTCAGAACCCCTGATTTCGAATACATATCTTTCCCCTATGTGCAATTCACTATGTACAAAGTCTTTGATACCATGTATATTGGTTTCAGCGGAGATGGAGGCAGATGCATCTAGGCCAAAGGTGTTGCTGAAAGTGGCGAAAGAGGAAAAGCATGGTAAAAATGATTTTTAAATTTAAAAAGTAATTCCTTTTCAACGACCTATTTTGTTTGTCAACATATGATTGGTTGCTAATTTATTTTCTAAATTCTTTTCTAAAAATGTTGCCGAAATTTCAGAAGTAAATAATTTAAAAGATTTACAAAATGTCCCTTTTCCTTTTATAAATACATAAAACATTTAAGTCTCGTGCCTTAAATAATTTTATATACTTATTAAAACACTTAGTAAAATTCCCATAAATCACTTATAATATGTTTTCTAACACATATTAATTTCTGAACCAAAAACAATATAAATTAGTCGTAATTAATTTTAAACCTCAACCATTTTTCTCACTAGAAAATTAATAATAAAACCACATGAATTAAGAAAATTATGAAATTTGAAACCCATCTCTAAAATTTATTTCTGACCCTATATCAAAATTGCAAGGCATTTAGATGTCATCTAATAGGGTTTTCACATTAAAACTTACAATAAAATCCATACGAAATAGCGTAAATCATCAACAAGCATATATATATATATATATATATATATATATATATATATATATATATATATATATATATATCATAATGCACACACACACACACATTTAACAATCAAAATATGGTAATATACTTTGCAAAAATATTCGAATCTGATCTAGAAAACCAAAAACATCAAAAATATGAGATCTAACCTATTATTCACATTTTGCTTTGTCGTTAAGGAGTTGATATTTAAGAATGGATTTGAGTAATCTTCCTTTTGATCTTTAGCTTTTCTTCTTCTAGCTTTGCCTAATGGTGGTCGGTCTCTAATATTTGATTTTTTTTTTGGACATGAAAAATGAATGGGCATGAAGGGTTTAGGGTATTAGAACATATGTTATTCTTACTTTGATTCTTTTCTGTTTGCTTTACCTATTTCATTTTAGTTTCCCTTTAGTTCATTTGTTTCCTTAGCCATGACTAACCCTTAGACATACAAATCTCAATTCCTTAACCATTTCATTTACTTTATCTAATTAAATCTTCTAGATAATGTTAACCCAAATTAGGGTCGTTACAGAATCCCCTCCTTAAAGTATTTCGTCCTCGAAATTAAGACAAGGTACATAACAA
This sequence comes from Allium cepa, assembly GCA_030765085.1. Taxonomy (NCBI): domain Eukaryota; kingdom Viridiplantae; phylum Streptophyta; class Magnoliopsida; order Asparagales; family Amaryllidaceae; genus Allium; species Allium cepa. The sequence goes on along the minus strand of CM060938.1, from coordinate 246,942,696 downwards.
ATCGATCATAAAGGTAAAACATATCGTGAAACAAATTACGATAAACGTCTTTAATCCTACTCTCAGTTTTCCAAATACAGTCTCTCTCATCGTGGCTCCGCTGGACAATGACTAATCTAAATGTCTTGTTCCTTAGCCTATTCTCATATCTCACGACTATATGAATTGGCTTCCTAACTATAGTCAAATTCAGTTCCACTGCTAAGTCCTCTAAATAATCGATGCTATAGTAGTCTTTGGATATCGAATACACTTCCGTAGATGAAAAACATGAAACATATCGTGAACTCCTGCCAAACTATTCGGTTACTCCACTCTATATGCAAGTTTTCCGATCCTTTCAACAATAGGAAATGGTCCAACAAATCTCAGTGCCAATTTCCCTGATTTCCCAAACCGATTTACACCTTTTATCGGTGATACCTTGATGACATGATCTCATACTAAGAATTCTAATTCCTTTTGTCTCTTATCAGCATAACTCTTCTGCCTAGACTGAGCTTCCTTCATTCTAGCTCGAGTAAACTCAATCTTCTTTGTAGCTTCTCTAACTAAATCCTAACCAAGAGCCAACCTATCCCTGGTCAGTAACCAAAAAATTAGAATTTTTAACGTTCTTCCATACAAAGCTTCAAATGGTGCCATCCCTATAACAGTCTGATAACTGTTGTTATATGAAAAATCAACCAAATTTAGATGGTCTTCCCATGATCCCCCAAAATCGTGCACATAAGCTCCTAAAAAATCTTTTAAGACTTTGTTAACTCTTTCCGTTTGCCCATCGGTCTATGGATAGTAGGAGGTACTAATCTTGAGCTTGGTACCTAAAGTATCCTATAGACTCTTCCAGAACTTGCCAGTGACTAAGGAATCTCTTTCACTTACTATACTACTAGGAATTAATTGCAGTCTAACTAATTCTTCATAAACAACTTAGCTAAAAAAGGTGTCACCCGGGTTGACTTAACTAGAATGAAATGGGCACTCTTGGTTAACATGTCCACTACGACCCATTTACTTTCATTTCCTCTATTTAATCTTAGCAACTCGTCTACTAAATATATCGAGATAGAATCCCATTTCCATATTGGAACATTTAAAGGCTGAAGTAACTCACTTGGTTTCTGATGTTCGGCTTTCACCTATTCAAAGTTCATATGCTGATTTGCCCATAAGCCAACATCTCTCTTCATGCCTTCCTAGAGGAAACTTCTCTTTATATCCTAATACGTCTTAGTTCCTCCTGGATGTATAGTGAACTTCGAATGGTGGAATTCCTCAAGAACTTCCTTCCTAGTGTCTTCAAAGAACACATAACTTTCCTTTCTTCCTCAACCATCCATTCTGGTCAAGCAACAACAGAAGGAAAGCAAGTTGGAGGAGATTGAAGAATTGAAAACTTTGCTATCTTTGAAGGAGTTTGTTAAGGAAGTTGAAGAGGAGCCTGAGGTCTTTTTGTTGATTGGACGAGAGTGTAATGAAGTGGTTGAAATTCCTGAAGAAGTGAAGCCAGTACTGGAAGAATTTGACGACGTATTTCCTGAGGAGCTGCCAACGGAGTTACCACCGTTGATGGATATTCAACATCAAATAGATCTTGTTCCAGGAGCTGTGTTGCCACATCGACCACATTACCGAATGAGTCCAAAGGAACATGAGGAGTTGCGAAGGCAAGTGGAAGAATTGTTAGAGCAATGGCGTGTGCAGGAAAGTCTAAGTCCTTGTGCGGTTCCAGCCTTGTTGGTGCCAAAGAAGGATGGAACATGGAGGATGTGTACCGATAGTCGGGCACTGAATAAGATCACTGTGAGGTACAGATTCCCAATGCCTAGACTGGATGATTTGGTAGATCAGTTGAGCGGGGCTACTATCTTTTCGAAGATTGATTTGAAGAGCGGATATCATCAAATTCGAATTAGACCAGGAGACGAATGGAAGACAGCTTTCAAAACAAGGGAAGGGTTGTATGAATGGCTGGTTATGCCGTTTGGTCTTTCGAATGCACCAAGTACGTTCATGCCGGTGATGAATCAAATCTTTAGACCTTTTATCGGGAAATTCGTGGCAGTGTATTTCGATGATATTCTGATATACAGTGGAAGTCCGGAGGAACACTTGCATCATTTGAAAGAAGTGTCGATGGTACTACGACAGGAACAATTTTATGCTGCAACGAAGAAATGTGTGTTTATGGCGAGGAGTGTTTTATTTCTGCGATATGTTGTGTCAGGAGAAGGTATCCAGGTAGACCAGAATAAAGTTGAAGCAGTCAGAAATTGGCCACAGCCGAGGACAATTACGGAACTGAGAAGTTCTCATGGGCTAGCATCATTCTACCGAAGATTCATTCCACACTTCAGTAGCGTGATGGCACCAGTTACTGATTGTACGAAGGGAAAACAATTCTCTTGGTCAGAGGAAGCTGGGGTTGCTTTTGAGCGAATTAAGAAACTGTTGACGTCAGCACCAATTCTTGTATTACCAGACTTTTAGTTGTTGTTTGAGCTACAAACTGATGCATCTAAGGTTGGGATCGGAGGGGTGTTGAGTTAGAAGGGGCGTCCTATTGCATATTTCAGTGAGAAGTTATCAGGGGCAAAGTTGAGTTATAGTACATATGATGTAGAATTCTATGCTGTTGTACAAGCTGTCAAGCACTGGAGACATTATCTATTTCAGAAAGAGTTTGTTCTTTATACTGATCATGAGGCATTGAAGCATATGCAAGGGCAAGAAAAAATTTCAGCAAGGCATGCATCGTGGATTGCCTATTTGCAGCAGTTTACTTTTGTTGTTAAGAACAAATTAGGGATGACGAATCGTGTGGCTGATGCTTTGAGTAGGAGGAGTCATTTATTGTCGACAATGAAAGTAGAGGTGACAGGTTTTGAATTATTGCCCGAGCTGATTGAAGAAGATCCTTACTTTATTAAATTTTTTGAAAAAGTCAAGGAGGGGAGTTCTGATGAATTTTTGTTGGTGGATGGTTTTCTGTTTAAGGGAAATCGATTATGTATACCAAATAGCAGCTTGAGAATGAAGATTATCAAGGAGTTGCATGAGGAAGGACATGTAGGACGGGATCGTATGTTGCATTTGATTTCTCAATCTTACTTTTGGCCGTCAATGAGGAAAGAGGTTGAAAGGTTTGTGGACAGATGTCATATCTGTCAGGTTTCGAAGGGAACAGCGACCAATGTCGGATTATATATGCCGTTACCTATACCGACTAAACCTTGGGCTGATGTGAGTATGGATTTTGTTTTGGGGTTGCCTAGAACTCAAAGGGGGAACGATTCCATTTATGTGGTGGTTGACCGATTTTCGAAAATGGCACATTTTATTGCTTGTAAGAAGACGGCGTATGCTGTTCATGTTGCTCAGTTATTTTTCAAAGAAATCTATCGACTTCATCGATTGCCAGAATCTATTGTGTCTGATAGAGATACTCGTTTTTTGAGTCGCTTTTGGTTAAGTTTGTGGAAGATGGTCGGAATGAAGCTGAATTTTAGTAGCGCTTACCATCCGCAAACTAATGGGCAAACGTAGGTAGTTAACGGATCGTTGGGAAATTTATTGAGATGTCTGGTAAAAGGTAATCTGAAGAGCTGCGATATGAAGTTATGTCAAGCGGAATTTGCATATAATCATGTTGTGAATCGAAGTACTGGATTTAGTCCATTTCAAGTTGTATACTCTGCAATTACGAAAGGACCGTTGGATTTGACAACAGTGCCATATCAGAAGGGAGTTGTTAAGCGGGCTAGTGACTTCGTAAATGAGTTACAGGAGTGCCACAAAACCGTTCATGTACGGTTGCTTGCATCTAATAAAAAGTATAAACAACTGGCGGATAAAAAGCGGAGAAGTGTGAATTTCGGGGAAGGTGATTTGGTTTACGCAGTGTTGACAAAAGATCGTTTTTCGGTGGGAACGTACAATAAATTGAAGGCGCGAAAAATTGGTCCAGTAGAAATTTTGAAAAAAATCAACGAGAATGCGTATCAATTGAAGTTACCAGATGATGTTCATACTTCTGATGTTTTCAACGCCAAATACCTAATTCCGTTTCATGGAAATGAACTTGTTGTGGAAAAAGATGGTGAAAATTCGAGGTCGAATTTCTGTCAACCGAGGGAGGATGATGCAGCGCAATCTGAAAAATCACAAGTCGTAGGTCGCTCACGACCTATTGATGGTCGCCCACGACCTAACAGTAATGATCTGCGACCTATGGAAGTTGGTTTGCCTGGAGAATTAGGTCGCTCAGATTTTAGGTCGCGAACAACCTATCAGGAACGACCTAGAAAATATTGCTTACGAGCTAACAAATGTGTTTTATGTCGGCAACGACCTAGTGGAGACACGTGATATAACATAGGTCGCATACAACCTAACGAGCTAAAGGAAATAGGACAATGGAAAGGCCGTGTGTTTTTAAGCCGCTCCAATCTAATGTTCAACGACCTACGACCTAAGGTAGGTCGCGGAAGGGGTTACGACCTATGTTAGGTCGCGTACAAAGTTAAGTCACTGATGGTTTTAGGTCGTTGAAGCTCAAGCACTTGGATTTCTTGTACCACTGTACCTTTTAAGTCGCTCCAGTTTTGGGTCGTGTTTGCCTTTAGCTCGCTATGTTCTTAAGTCGTTTGTGTTTTAGGTCGTTTCTTTCTGTTGCCGTTACTTTGAGTCGTGTGTGTTGTATATATGTGATGATGTTAGGTCGCTAACGGCCTTGCTTAACTCGTAGGTCGTCTTATGTTAGGTCGCGTGGTATGTTGCTTGTAAGGTCGTGTACGACCTAAGTGTGATGCGTTGTGTTGAAGCCTATAAATAGGCATGTGGGTTCATTTGTAAAAGGGGGTTCTTTTTAGAATAAAATTCTTGTTTGTTAGCTTTGTGCTTTCATCTAAATTGGTAGTTGAGTGTAATCTCCTATCTCCACCTACGGTATTCGAGTGCGCTCGAATCAACGTTCGTTGAAGTCAATTCGCGGAATCAAGTGCGCTTGATCAACGCTCGAAGAATTGTAGATCTCTTTTCACGGTATCGTGCGCGATCAACGTGTCAGAGATAGCTAGAATTCGGCATCTTTGGATCAACGAATTTGGGTCTTTCAGTATTTCTCAATCCACCTATTGCTACTTTCACAGTTTCATTCCTTTTCGTAATATCCGCTACATCATGGATCCTTCATCTACTTAGAAGCAATCTTTTTGATAATCACATGTCCAACTTCTAAACATGACAACATAGTAGTCTCCTTACTAGATCAAGCTTCAAATATCAATTGTATCCTACATGTTGTCAACGCTTCTAAATATTTCCACTAAACTATCATTGCCAACACTGCATCTGATGCTTCTTGCTAAGTGCATCATCAACCTTATTGCCCTTTCCTGGTGTGTACTCAATTCAAAAATCATAAGCGACTATAAACTCCAACCACCTATGATGTCTCATATTCAACTCTTTCTAAGAGAATAAATACTTCAGTGACTTATGATCCGTATACAACTAGAACCTCTCTCCCTAAAGGTAATGTCTTCATACCTTCAATGCAAAAATTACTGCAGTTAACTCCAAATCATGTGTTGGATATCAAACTTCATGCGGTATAAGCTGTCAAGATGCATATGCAATCACTTTACCTCTCTGCATTAACATAGCTCCTAACCATGTTCCACATACATCTGTATATGTAGTGAAATCCTGATTCCCTTCTGAAACAACTAACACAGGTGCATTAGTCAATAAGTGTTTCAGCTTCTGGAATGCCTCCTCACACTTATCGGTCCTAACAAACTTTACATCCTTTCACCTTAGCTTATGATGTCGCTGTCCACAAAAAAACCTTAATGAATCCCCGATAATATCTAGCTAATTCAAGAAAACTCTTTATTTCAAACACTGTCTCAAGTCTCTTCCAATTATTCACTACCTCGATGTTAGTCGGACCTACAAACAACCCTTGCTTTGAGACAACATGACCAAGAAACTTTACTTCCTTCTTCCATAAATGACGCTTCAAAAACTTTGCTTTTAGCTGATGCTGCCTCAGCGTCTCCAGCACCACTCTAAGATGAACTTCATGCTCTTTTTCATTCTTAGAGTATATCAAAATTCCATCCATGAAAACCAACATGAACCCATCCAAGTGCTCTTGGAAAATTCGGTTCATCAAATCATCAAAGAATACTGGCGCATTAGTTAGTTCGAACGACATTACTACCATTCATACAATTCGTATCTGGTCCTAAACGCCTTTAAAGGAATGCTAGAGTTTACTACCCTAAGCTGATGGAACCTTATTGCAAAATCCAGTTGGAAAAATACCTTGGCTCCACTCAACTGGTCGAACAAATTGTCAATTCTAGGCAACATATATCAATTGTTTATCGTCTTCTCATTCAACATATGGTAATCGATAAATAACCTTAACAATCCATCCAGTTTCTAAGAAAACACTATAACTGCTCCCTAAGGCGACTACTTGTCTATTAAAATTCTTGCCTTCCAAATCCACCAAGTACACCTTTAGCTCCTTCATCTCGGTAGATGTCATTCTATTTGGTGGTCTATCCAGTAGTTCTACTGCAAGTACCAAATCTATTTGAAACTCAATGGCTCATTTCGGCGACAATCCTACTACAGGTTCAAAGACATCCGTGAATTCTCTAACATCGAAAATGCAATTCAACACATCTTCTACCTCTACAATACCCAATAGAGCAGTAACCACAATGTTGATACACGAAGAATTTGATCAATGACAATGAGCTTCAACAAATAGGAAGAGAATGCAAAAGCTAGAAGAAGATCGATGAAGACCAAAGTATAAACATTGGTATGATTTTCTATGGGTCTTAGTCTAGATTATTTGTTAAAATCTATCCTCAAGAGATTTGCACGAACATTAGAACACATTCATAAAACTTCATTCACATGTTCACTGTGCATACTTTTATACTTCAGTCGACTGAACAGACATGGCCAGTCGACTGAAACTGTACACATATACAAAATTGCACAGTTTCAGTCGACTGAATTACCTGTGCAGTCGACTGAAATTGTTCCTGAAAATTTTTCTTCATATTTTCAGTCGACTGAATCTCCTGCTCAGTCGACTGAATTTAAACCTGCGAATTTTCTCTGAAAAGACACCTTCTTCCTCCCAAGAGTTGCAACCATTCATCAATGGAAATGGAAGCATCTCTTGTTTGCAACCTTTGACAACTTACGCACCTCTTCTACAAGTATATATACATGATTCTAACATCATTTAATTCACCGAATTCTCTTGCTTTAGTCTTACTATTCTCTTGTTCACATTCTCTAGATATTCTCAAAGCAATCACCAATCTATTGCTTGAATCACTATTTCTGTGTATAACATTCTTTTGATTCATAGCAATTCACATTTCCTAAATCTTCACAAACACATTGCATATTCTCGAGGATAAGATTATAAGAATATTGTACTACATTAGACTCATTAGTGTTGACATGAACACAACAAGTCGAATATTGTATTTTAGTAATTGAGTTGAAGTCCTCTTCGGTAGTTGTGGCAAGAAATCCCATTCGGTTGTTCGCGTAAGTTGTAAACCTATTCCTCCGGGTGAAGTGAGGGTGTTAGTTAGTGAAATTCCTAAGTGAAGCTTATGGACTGGACGTAGGACGAGAGGTCTGAACCAGTATAAAATCCTGGTGTCTTCTTGCATTTACCTACTTTATATACCTAGACTATTTCATTATTCCATATTACACGATCCTACCGTATAGCCTCTTTCACACAAAACTAGGGTTTTCTACGGAGTATATAATCTGATCACTATAGTTAGGGTGTCTAAGCGATGTTTTCCTATCATGGAAATATATCCCAGCATCGTATTTACTTAACCAATCGATACCTAAAATAATTCCAAGCCCTACTAAGTCAAACACATGCAAACTACAAACCAAGGTATGACTTGACAATTTAAACTCTAGGTGTGTCGCATACCCTCCTATCGGATTTGCAACCCTTAAGGAAGTAACTAGGTATGAGGGTTCTAGGTTAAGCTTATCTACCAAAAAAATGTGAAATAAAAGAGTGTGAAATAAAAGAATGTGATGCACCGGTATCAAATAAAAAGCTAACTGACATATCATGAATCATAAGCGTACTCCCAGCACAAATTTTCCTCTTTCCTCTGTTGTTGGTTTCGAGATAGCTGGCTCCAATGCAAACACTTTGCCTTTTCCATCCTTGGCTGGCTCCTTGCATTGGTTCTTATTATGTCTTATTTGATTGCAGATGAAGCATCAAATATTCTTCTTCCCGACCACCTTCTTTCCATCTTCTGAGTGACATTCATTCGGGAAATGCCCTTTCTTGTCACATTTATAGCAGACAACCTCTGCCTTTTCCTCCTTGGTAGCTCCACCCTTCTGGGCTCCCTTCTTATGGAAAAACTTTCTTTTCTGACTCTGCCCCAATTGGACTTCCTTTGCCTTATTCCTTTCCAGAAAAGCAAGCATCTCCGCATGCCTCAAAGCCATCTCCACTACAACATCATATGGATCACTAATATGCGGTAATGTGGCCTTAGTAAGCTCAAGCTTCAACCCCCTAATGAACTTCTCATTTCTCTTAATCACAGTATCAACAGTAGCATAGCCATATTTCGCTAGCTCCTCAAAACTTGTTGCATACTCCAATATAGTCATGTCTCCCTGCTCTAACTAAGTGAACTTCCGGAGTAGAGTGGATTTAGCAATCTCTAAAATAAACCTTTCCTCAAATCTCCTATTGAATTCAGCCCATGTCATCATCTCTTCATTAACTCCGATTGTAACACCATTCCACCAATACAATGCTACTATTTGTAACTGACTAGAAGTGAGCCTTCTCTACTACTCATCATTAAGCCACAAATCTACGAAAATCCTCTCCCAATGAAGCAACCGGTTCTCCACTTTGAGTGTGTCTTCAGTACCAATAAATGGCTTTCCTCCTAGCAGAGCATAATCTCTACTCAAAACAACATAGTTATTCGGTGCCAAAGCTTCTTGATTTCCTCCTCCAACTACTCTAGAAGCAGCTCCCGCTTGCATCATGTTGACATAGAACCGATACATTGCTCCCATGTCAATTTACGGGACTCCAACACCCATATTTCCAGCTTATGCCTAGCCTGGGTTCATCCTGGTATTTGGTCTGGCTTTACATTAGTTGTGGTGCTTCCCCTACCAAGGTTAACTCTTCCACTACTAGCGTCCATATCTACATTCGAGCCTTCATAAGATACAGAAGAGTAGCCTAAGAGAGATAGGAGAATAGAGATATAGTATATATTATATATAGCAAATACAAGTGTGTTATTATAGAATTATCGTATACACCGATCTTTTCTCTAATTCCTTAGGATTATGTTTTCAAAACCATTTTAAGTTTAAATTTTCTCATAAACCTATGCTTCGATAATAAAATTGTAACATCTCATATCTTAAGGCCCAAAGCTAAGTGTTATAGATGCTGCAGCTATTTATGGTTTTAACTTCCTTCGACAAAATACGGTAGTGTTATTGGTATCCATAATATCAAAAGCACATGAATACGAAACCAAGTCATAGATTCAAAAACGACTTTTCTGATTACATGTCACAAAACACGTTTCATATCCAATTACATAATCCTAATCGTTTTCCAAGTTTGAATCAAATATAATTATTAGATGAATACGCCAAGAGTGACAAATGAAGATGCCCCTTTTGGTGACTAGAGTAATTAATAGCCATAACAGACTTAATACAACACAGCGGAAATAAAAGCATAACACTCCTAAATAGCTAACTTTAGCCTCCTGCTCGTCTCCGAAAGATTTATTCGTCCACCTACAAAAACCTGAAATTCCTCAACCCTTAGCCTACTCAAATCAATTTTGAGCACCCGGGAGTTTAATGGAAAAAACATAAAATTCGAGTCAGACATAAAGCTTGGTGTGAACAAAACTATACATCTCGGTTATACGATTTAAGTGAGACCAGGCCGCTTAGTGGAATGGATTTTCACTTACTAATATCCTTTTAAAAACATATCTTTTGCAAATCAAAATCCCGCAACCGAACTAGTTAAAACAATATTAGCAATATCATGTATGCATATAAATCAGATAATAAATGGACCATCTGTCTGAATACTATAGTTTTGTTTGGCTAACTACTAACCTTTAGCTCACTCGGGCCTACGAGACAAATTAAACAAATATTCTAACTTCTGTTAGATACTCTTCTGATGGTTTGTCCCTAACTTACTTCTCAAAGGGTTAACTGATCCTAATGGTTTTACGGGCTCACTAATTACCTATCCTCACTCTATATATTCCTTTTTGTTTGTAACATCATTTTAGTTAAACCTATGACAAAGCCCTACACACTGGAATTTCGGACTTATATTAAGCTAGGGGCTACTAACTAAAGTATAGGCATGACCCCAATACCTAGTCCCATCTGGTATTCTAATATTTGAGTCATCTTACTTAGGGTCATCTACCCTTAAAATTTTCCTTGAAAACATATTTTCAAATTTGATACCCATTTAAATCATATTTAAACAAGAAAAATATACTCTATGCTTTACTCAAATCATTTTGCCATGTTATATATACTTTACACAAAACATTGTTGATGAAAACATTAGAAACCTTTGAAAGTACCCCTTTCGAAACCATTGAAAGTACCACTTTCGAAACCATTGAAAGCACCCCTTTCGATACAAGTAAACTACTTTACTTCATAATCTAGGCCAAAGGCCAAAACATGCCCTTCGAAACCATTTACATTAAACCATTCGAAAACATTGAAATCATATCTTTTGAAAGCTTTATAAAACCATGGGCATACTCTTTCAAAACACTTTAACATGCCTTTCGAAACCTTTGGAAACCATCCATTTAAACCTTTCAAAAACATCGGGGAACCACCCCTTTAAAACCTTTATCTTAAACCTTTCGAAAATATTAAGTTCCTTACGTAAATCAAACCTTTCGAAATCATTTGGGATTAAGTGAAACATGTGGAACAAACTTTCGAAACCATTCAAAACTATTCCTTTCGAAACCTTTGGGTTTAACGTTCAATAGAAAAAGGGTCTTAAAAAAACTAAGTCGAAAGCACTCTTTCAAAAGCAATTTCCCAAGTAGAAGTAGTGGATGGTGTCGAAACCGATCCCTTTGAAAGCATTGGAGAAGCGGCTTAGGTTTTAAAATAAAGAAACCCTTTCGAAGACATTGTTTCGAAAGGTAGGATGTGGTAGCTAAGGGTTTCAACCCCTTCGAAAGTTCTTTATAAAACAAAGGCGCATCATCTTTCAAAACCACTCTTTAAAACCATTTGACTAAGTCAAAATTTATCTAAGTCGAATGCGTTATTTTTGAAAGTAAAGCAAGCGCATTTCCTTTTGAAAGCAAAGTAAGGTTTCGACCCCTTCGGAACCCCTTGTTTCAACTATATACCTTTCGCCTATGTCCAATTCACTACGTACCAAGTCTTTGATACCATGTGTACTGGTTTCGATGGAGATTGAGGCGGAAGTACCTAGTTGAAAGGTGCTGCCAAAGGTGGCGAAACACGAAAAACATGGTAAAACTGATTTTTAACTTTAAAAAGTAATTCCTTCCCAACTAACCTGCTTTGTTTATCAACACATGATTGGTTGCTAATTTCTTTTCTAAAGGTGGTGCCAAAATTTTAGAAGTAAATAATTTAAAAGATTTATGAAATTCCCCTTCTCCTTTTATAAATATATAAAACATATAAGTCCTGTACCTTAAATACTTTTATTTATTTATTAAAACACTTAGGAAAATTCTACAAAAATTCCCATAAATTGCTTCTAATATTTTTTCTAACATGTATTAATTTCTGACCCAAAAACAATATAAATTAGCAGTAATTAATTTTAAACTCAATTTACCATTTTCCTCATTAGAAAATTAATAATAAATCCACAATGTTCAGAAAATTATGAAATTTGAAAACCATCTCTAAAGTTTAATTTCTGACCATATATTAAAATGGCAAGGTAATTAGATATTATCTAATAGGGTTTTCATATTAAAACTTATCGCAAAATCCATATGAAATAAAATAAATCATCAACAAGCATATATATATATATCCATTTTAACAATCAAAACATTGCAACATACTTTGCAAAAATATTCGGATCTGATATAGAAACCAAAAACATCCAAAATAGGTGATGTAACCTATTAACCCAAAAAATGAATCAACACCCTAATTAGAGTTTGAAAGCACAAGCCCTGTTTTGGCAGAGCAATATCACATATCACAGATATGGAAAAAGAAAAGTAAAAGAAAGTAGACTGAGCATTTTCATAGTGGTTTGGCTATTAATGAAGCCTACATCCAGTTAATAGTTTTATTAAAGACTGATTGTTGTTACATGAGGTGTTTGACTACAAGGTTTTGATTATCTTTAGCTAGATTGAATCCCCAAAGTTGGAATCTACTAGAGAATCAAAGTGAATTCCTTTGGAGATTGTTGTGAGAGAGTGTAATGCCCCTAAATATTAATTTAACATTATTTAAGATAGCTAATTAGACAAATTAAATAGAATAATGTGAATAATTAGGGAGATGAGATTAATAAATTCAATGTGAATGAACTAAAATAAGACTGAACTAAATTTAAAAGGAGGTATTTTCCTAAGGGGTAAACATGGAAATGGGGCTATATTTCTTAATATAAATCTCTTCCTCCACTTTACAAAAAATTTCACTCTCTCATTCATAACTCCTCACCAACTTTCGAGCGGTCATTAAAAGCTCTAGGAAGAGCATTAAATTGAAGATCAAGCTAAGGAATTAAAGCTAGGAAATTATCTCGTTCTCCAATCAACTAATCAAGGTGAATAATCATGTTTATCGTCTCATTTTTCTGTGTCAGGTTCGGTTGTGGGTTATACCCAATTCATGTTTGTGATTTTGATTAGGATATAAGCATTTAAACCTTTGTTTGGATAAGACATAGGTGTTTTAAATGTTAATGGGCTAATTAACACGTTTTATTGGGTTTTGGTTAAATCACGAGTGTTTTGATCTTCATATACTATGAAATTTTAATATGTTGAAGTATATGATTTATCAGATTTTTGGTAATTTTTGGAGATTTTCCTTAGTGATTTACTAAGGTAATTGAATTATTTAAGCCTAAGGGCTAAACTGCAAAATTGCCTTTGAACTAATCAATTCGGAGGGAAGGCTGCAATTCAAAATTTTAATACGAGAAGAAGAATAATGTTTTACAAAAAATATTAACTTTTGCATACTTTTTACTATTTGGAAGTATAGAGTAGGCTTCTCAACCAATCAAAATTAGACAAGCAAGGTAAAACATCACTTCGGTAGGCCAAGTTCTGCCTTCGACTCAAACAAGCCCTCTTTTACCCTTTCGACGAAGTCGAAAGGTACCTTTCATCTAAGATGGAAGGTAAACAATTACCCTCCGCCTAAGTTGAAAGGCAGGCATGGTGTCTAAGGGAAGAGGGGATGGGGAGGCTGCTTCCATTGTTTGCGAATAGAGACATAATTGCTTTTGAATAAGTTGAAGGGGGATCCTTCGACTCTATTATTTTATAAAAAGCCAAATTTTTAATATATTCAAGAAGTGCTTTCGAAGGGATCTTCAAAAGCTTAAACCTTCAAGAGAATTGTTTTAAAATGTTTTTCTAAAAAAGATTTTATTAATCCTTTCGACTAAGTCGATGGGATGCCTACGACAAAGCCGAAGGGAAAGAAGGGAAAGAAGAAAGGGTTACTTTTGTACTTTACATTGATTAATGCTCGAAGGGTAAACCTTCCAACAAGGTCGGGAGTACACTTTTGAAGGGTTGGTTCCAACAACAACACATCATTGTTTTTGAATGGTTTCGAAAGGTTTTGATTTCTAAAGGTTTGGTTTTGAAAGTTTTGATTTTGAAATGTTTGATTTCGAAAGCTTTTCAAGGGGTTACCATCAGTGATTGCAAAAGGTTTTGAGTATCATTACTTTCGAAAGGTTTTGAAGGGATTACCTTCTATGATTGCGAAAGGTTTTGAGTATCATTACTTTCGAAAGGTCTATACATGGTTTTTACAGGTAGGGACACCCCAGGCATTCGACATCAGATCTTCCGAAGGGGTTAACTTCGAAGGGTTATTTGCTTTTGAATGGGACTTCATTCGAAGGGTTGTAAAGGGCTGTTTTTAGCCATTTTTCTTGAGTAAAGTTTTGCTGATTCGAAGGGGCTACTTCGAAGGGTTATAGCATAAAATACTTATTTTGTTTGAATATGTAAGGGGTATCCGTATATAAATTTGATGTTATTAAACCACAGGCACACCGAGGTGGGTTTTATGTGTTTGATACATAGTTTGGGGTTACAAACTGAAATATGCTTTCGAAAATAGACATTGGGGCTATCAATATGTTTTTATTTAATTTAACCAAATTGGGGCTACTAATGCGAATAGCTTAAATAGGCGGTATACTTGGGGAAAAATAAGAAATCACAAGGATGATGAATTTTAATAAATAATCATAGGGATCATGATTTTATAAATTAGCCAAGTGATGGGTTCTTGATTAACCTAGGAAAACCATGGAACATGCGGTGGATAGCCCACATCAAATTTCTAAAGAAAATAATGTTTTGCTAGAGGTAGTTAGCCTCGGGATTTGGCACCTAAGGGTTCATATTCATCCTAGGAAAACTATGTAGTGTGCGATGGATAGCCCACGCCATCTTTTATAAAACAATCTACGATGGATAACCTGCATTTACTTGAATAGATTTAGGATGGATAGTCCTATTAAATCATGACGGATGGTCATTTTAAAGATTTTAGAGGGGAACTCTAATAAATTAATTTTAGATGGGATATCTAATAAATGGGTGGATGGGATGTCCATTACATATGATTTATGGATTTATTTCATATTATGATAAGACTAATCATTTTGAGTGTAGAGGCACAGTAAATGATTTACATGTTTTATTTTGGATACAAGTGAAGGGAAACCTGTTCTGCTAAGCGGCATGGTCTTACTAGATATCTATTTATGACAAGAGATGATGGGGGATTATTCATACCTAACTTATTGTCTGACTCAAGTTTATGTTTCTCCACAAACTCCCAGGTAGTCAAAATTTATTTGATTAGTCTAAGAGTGAGAGAGTTTCAGGTTTTTGGATTAATAAGCTTTCGAAGACATACAGGAGGCAGTGTTAGCTATATAGGAGCTATTTTGTGTTTTTCACTATGATGTACTAAGAACTACAACTTCATATTATTAGTTCTATGATCATCATAAGGAACATCTTCATACGTCGCTCTTATCGTATTTTGTACATGTATATGTGATCAGAATATGGTTAACGTCTAGGATTATGTAATTCAGTATAAATATTATTCATAAGAAATGAGAAATTCTGTTTTGTGGAAGTTTAAAATTTTTCATATTCTTGTGTTTTTGTGTATCAATATTAACAAAGCTGCATTCGACCGCTAAGAAATAACAATGCTAATGTTGGTGCTGAGATCCCATTAGTTGATATAGGGATAATGTATCTATTCTTCATAAATATGATGCAAGCTGGAGCAGAAGTGGGAGTGGCTGTAGGAAATGCTAGATGGACTAAATCTGATGGCCCCGGTTGGATATAATTATGCCAAACTGAGCAGGGATTACGCTAGTCTTGGAGGGATGCCTTTTTTGGGAACCGAGTATGCTGTAGGAGTGGAGAACTGGCTATTGCATTGTGAAAGGATATTTGAAAATCTCGGCTTGATGGATATGCAGAAGAGGAGACTTGCTTCAAGGCGATTGCAGAGCGCAACATTAGTTTGGTGGAATGGAGTTACCGTAGGAGAGCTAGAGGAAGACCTAACTTGTGTTGAATTTCAAAGGATGTTTGAAGAAAGATTTCTATTAGAGGTTTCCAAGTCAGCCTTGCTTAGCAAGTTTGCTGATTTAATCCAGGGAGATAGATCGGTGATTGAGTATGCTACTTAGTTTGATCAGCTGTCCCATTACAAATATGCTACCATGAATACAGTCATTTGGAGGAACGATAAGTTTATTAGAGGAGTGAATCCTAAGATCGCCAAAGCAACCTTGGCAAACCCCTAGATCTGTGTCATATTGTTGTTGAGATGTCTACTCGAAATGAAAAGATGCTTTCTACTTTTGGAAAAGGGAAACCAATTGAGGTTCAGAATTTTTAATGTAAGAAGCGAAAGTTCATCAACAAGAATGGTGCCCAGTCAGGGGTAACAACTAAGAAGAGCAAGGC
Organism: Allium cepa; assembly: GCA_030765085.1. Lineage (NCBI taxonomy): Eukaryota > Viridiplantae > Streptophyta > Magnoliopsida > Asparagales > Amaryllidaceae > Allium > Allium cepa. The sequence goes on along the minus strand of CM060938.1, from coordinate 246,926,353 downwards.
TGATATTGTCTTTTACAAGTGTGATAAGAAGGGGCACTATGCTAATGAGTGTCTCTCAGGTGGTGGAAGAGCAATTGCAATGAGGCCGAATGTGAAGTGCTACAATTATGGCTAGATCGGGCATTACAAGGACAAGTGTTCCGAGGCTGCTAAAGCTAGAAAGGGAAAGGTCTTTGCGTTGGAACTATCATCCTCTAGACCAATGTCTGCCGAGAAAGGAAAGGCTGTGATGGAAGGTATGCTTATGATTCATAGCACTTCGGTTAGGATACTATTTGATATCGATGCATCACACTCATTTATATCTCTATATTTGATAGATTGCTTATGTTTTGAACCTTTATACCTTATTACTCCTTTAAGGATTGTGAATCCTATAGGCGGGTATACAACTCTAAGAATGAGATATGACCAGTTATAACTTGATTTGTTAGGTCATATGTTTGCATGCAGTTTATATGTTTTTGAGTCCGTGGGTTTCGGGATCATATTGGGTATGGATTGGTTAGATAGATATTATGCTAGGATATTTTGCCAGAAAGGGGAAATATCATTGAAGCACCCGAATAGCCTTATTCGAGCTATTTACTCGGTAAGGAGTTCAGATGGAAATGCTTATGCGCTATTGGGTGCCATGGGAGCCGAAGTAGAATTGAAGCAGGTTTATGTTGCAGGTGAGTTTTTGGATGTTTTTTAACTAGTTTCGAGCTTGCTGCTGAAAAGAGCAATCTACTTTCGAATAGATCTCGTACTAAGAGCCGAACCTGTAAGTAGACCACCTAGCATGATGTCACCAACCGAGATAAAGGAATTGAAGATGCAGCAGTGGAATTGGAAGGAAAGGATTCTATCCGGCCAAGTAGTTCACCTTGAAGAACGACCGTGGTATTTGTGAAGAAGCCAGATGGGTCGTAAGGATGTGTATTGACTATAATATGTTGAATGAGAGGACGATCAAGAATAGGTGGCCTTTGTCGAGGATCGATGACTTATTCGATCAGTTAAGTGGAGCCAGAGTGTTTTCCCAACTAGATTTGGTAATAGATTTACATCAGCTAAGAGTGGCTGAGGAAAATATTCCTTTGATGACATTTAGGATTAGATAAGGATATTGGGAATGGTTGGTTGTGCCACTCAGGCTAACTAATGTGCCAGCTTTCTTTGTGGATTGGATTAACCGGGTTTTCTGAGAGCACTTGGATGGTTCGTGTTGGTTTTTATTGATGAACTTTAGGTATATTCCAATAATGAGAAGGATTAGGTGGATCATCTTAAAGTAGTGTTGGAAACACTAAGGCAGCATCAGCTGAAAGCGAAGTTCTCAAAGTGTCATTTCTGGAAGGTGGAAGTGAAGTTCCTTGGTCATGTAGTTTCCGAGGAAGGGTTAGCAATTGATCCAAATAAGATCAAAGCTATTAACAATTGGACAAGACCAGAGATGGTAAGTGATATTAGAAGTTTTCTTGGTCTTGCAGGATACTGCCGAAGTTTCATTAAGGATTTCTTATGGACAACGACATCCTTGGCTATATTAACCAGGAAAGACGTGAAGTTTGTTAGGTCCGACAAATGTGGGGAGACGTTCCTTAGGTTGAAAATTTTGTTAACCAATGTGCCCGTCTTAATAGTTCTAGATGGGAATCAAGGGTTGGTAGTTTATACCGATGCCTGTGGTATAAGGTTAGGTGCTATGCTAATGCAGAATGGAAAGATTATTGCTTATGTTTCTAGACAGCTTAGACCGCATGAAGTGAGATACCCTACTCATCATTTGGAGTTAGCAGCAGTAAACTTCGCATTGAAGGTGTGGAGGCATTATCTTTTGGGAGATAGGTTTGAGCTATTCACATATCATAAGTCTCTATGTTATTTATTCTCTCAGAAGGAGCTGAACATGAGACAGAAGAGATGGCTGGAGTTTGTTACAGCTAATGAATTTAACATTGAGTATACACCGGGAAAAGAAAATAAGATGGCGGATGCGCTTAGCAGGAAACATCAAAATGTGGTGTTAGGCGATGTTTGCAGAATGGAAAGACTTGGAAGCACTTGCAGTGTGCAGTTGAGGTTGACCGCTGGCTCTAGTCAGAATATCGCCATGATGTCTTATTTGGAATTTCAACCAGTTCTGATTGAATTGCTTTAAGGCAGAACGAGGATCTAGTGTTAGCTGAGAGGATTAGAAGGTTAGAAACTGGAACTGAGATTGATGACTTAAATGATTTATTCTTGACCACGGGGGTTGGTTGAGAAAGAATGAATAGTTATGTGTTTCGGATATTAATGAACTTAAGAAGAAAGTTCTTAGGGAATGTCATCGATTGAAGTTTACGATTCATCCTGAGGGAACCAAGATGTATCAGGATATGAAGAGAAGTTTCTTCGGAGAAGGAATGAAAAGGGATGTTGTCTTATGGGTAAAACAGTGTTTGATCTTTTAGTAAGTCAAAGCCGAACATCAGAACCCAAGTGGTTTGGTTCAGCCTTTGGATGTTCCGGTTGGAAGTGGGACTCCATGGACTTTATTAACAGGTTGCCAAGGTCAAACCGGGGTAACGAAAGTATATGGGTCATAGCGGACAGATTGACCAAGAGTTCCCATTTCATTTCGGTAAGATCAACCATGATGGCACCTGTTTTGGCTAAATTGTTCAGGAAGAACATCGTTAGACTGCATGGAATTTCTATTAGTATCTTCAGTGATAGAGATGCTTTGCTTACTAGCGAGTTCTAGAAGGGCCTGCAGAGTATGTTAGGCATTAAGCTCAAGATGAGTATTGCATATCATCGTCAGACGGATGAGCAGACAGAGAGAGTCAACAAGGTACTGAAAGATCTGTTGAGAGCTTATGTGCTGGATTTTAGTGGTTCTTGGGAAGATCACTTGCACTTAGTGGCATTTTCCTATAATAATAGTTATCAGACTACTATAGAAATGGCGCCTTTTGAAGCTTTGTATGGAAGGCCATGCAAATCACCCTTATTTGGTTAGAGAGCGAAGAAAGATTGGTCCTTGGTCTAGATTATGTGAGTGAGGCGACGGAGAAGATGGAGCTAATACGAGAAAGAATGAAGGAAGCTCAGTCTAGGCAGAAGAGTTACGTAAACAAAAGGCGTAAGGACTTAGTGTTCTTAGTTAGAGATAGAATTTTCATCAACATATTGCCGATGAAAGGTGTGGGTCAGTTTGGGAAGACGGGGAAGCTAGCACCGAGATATATTGGACCATTTTCTATATCAGAGAGGGTTGCGAGACATGCATATCGAGTAGATCCGTGGAGTAGTTTGGCCAGGATCCATAACATGTTACATGTTTCATCTTAGGAAGTGTGCTCATGATCCAGAAACTACTATCGCTCTGAAGGCACTAGAGGACTCACTGGTGGAACCGGATACGACTTTTGTGAGGCAACTAGTTCGTGTTGTGGCAAAAGATGAGAAGAGGTTAAGAAACAAGGTAGTCAGGTTGGTGAAAGTTCAATGGAGCGATAGCGTGAAGGACTGTACTTGAGAGGCATAAGTTAGAATTATGGCTACTTTTCTTGGGTTGTTTTAGATGGTATATTCTACATAGGGTTCATACAAAATTCCGCTGGTAGGTCATACTAGCTTTTCTTACATGGGTTATATGCTTGTGGCTGTGTCCATCCTGAAATTTCCAGGACGAAATTCTTTAAGGGAGGCAGTCTATAATGCCCACGAATTTTAATTTAACATTATTCGAGATATTTAGTTGGATAAATTAAATAGAATAATGTGAATAATTAAGAAGATGAGATTAATAAATCCAACGGTCGTTCCATATTGAATGAACTAAAATAAGACTTTGCTAAATTTACTAGGAGAAATTTTCCTAAGGGGTAAACTTGTAAATAGGGCTACATTCCTTAGTATAAATCTCTTCCTCTACTTTAACAAATTTTCACTCTCTCGTCCATAACTCCTCATCAACTTTCGGCCGGCCATTTAAAGCTCGAGGAAGAGTAATAAATTAAAGATAAAGTTAAGGAATTAAAGCCAGGAAATTATCTCATTCTCCAATCAACTAATCAAGGTAAATAATCATGTTTATCATCTCATTTTTCTATGTTTGGATCGGTTATAGGTTATACCTGATTCAAATTTGTGATTTTGGTTAGGACATAACCATTTAAACTTTTGTTTTGATAATACATAGGTGTTTTAAATATTAATGGGCTAATTAACACGTTTTTATTCGGTTCTGGTTAAATTCCAAGTTGTTTTGATCTTTGTATGCGTTGAAATTTAAATGCGTTGAAGAATATGATTTATCGTATTTTTGGTGAATTTTGGCAATTTTCCTTAGTGATTTACTAAGGTAATTAAATTATTTAAGCCTAAGGGCTAAATTGCAAAATTGCCTTCGAATTAGTCAATTCAGAGGGAAGGCTGCATTTCGGAAATTTAAGTGGGGAAGAATAGTGTTTTAAGAAAAAGGTTAACTTTTGTATACTTTTTACTATTTGAAAGAAAAGGAGAAGGATCCTCCGCCAATCAAAATTAGACAAGCAAGCTGAAACATCACTCCAGTAGGCTCAGTTCTGCCTTCGGCTCCGACAAGCCCACTTTTACCCTTTCAATAAAGTCGTAAGGCACCGTTTGTCTAAGATGGAAGGCGAACAATTACCCTCAGCCTGAGTCCAAAGGTAGACCCATTGTGGAAGCGAAGAGGGGCGAAGGAATAGGGAGGATGCTTCGTTTGCTTCGAATAGAAACAAAATTTCTTTCGAATAAGTTGATGGGGTATCCTTTGACTCTATCATTTTATAAAAGACTAAAAATTTTATATATTCAAGAAGGGATTTCGACCGGGATCTTTGAAATCTTGAACCTTCAAGAGAATTTTTTTATATTGTTATTCTAAAAATGGTGTTTTAATCCTTTCGACAAAGTCAAGGGTATGCCTTCGACAAAGCCGAAGGGAAAGAAGGGGAAGAGGAAGGGGTTACTTTTGAACCTCCCATTCTTTTTAAAGTAAATGTTTTAATGCCTTCGACAAAGTCGAAGAGTAAACCTTCCGACAAGGTCAGAAGTATACTTTCGAAGGGTTGGTTCCAACATCAACACATCATTGTTTTTGAATGGTTTTGAAAGGTTTTGATTTTGATAGGTTTGGTTTCGAAAGGTTTGATTTTGACAGGTTGTGATTACGAAAGGTTTGATTTCGAAAGGTTTGATTTCGAACGGTTTTGAAGGGGTTACCTTTAATGATTTCAAAAGGTTTTGAGTTTCATTGCTTTCGAAAGATTTACAAATCGTTTTATAAGGGGATACCCTAGGGTTCGAGAAAGTCGAAATGTGGATCCTTTTTGCTAGGTTGAGAAGAAACATTATGATAAGTTCGAAAGGTGAGACCTTTTGACGAAGTCGAAAGGTATGGTTGTACGGTGCTTTCAAACGGAAGGCTTCCGAAGGGACAAACTTCAGAGGGTTGTTTTCTTTCGAATGGGACCATACTCGACGTGTTGTAAAGGGCTGGTTTTTGCCATTTTTCTTGAGTATTGTTGATTCGAAGGGTCTACTTCGAAGGGTTATAGCATAAAATACTTTTTTTGTTTGAATATGTAAGGGAGATCCTTATACAAATTTAATGTTATTAAACCTTGGGGACACCGGGGTGGGTTTTATGTTTTGATACATACTATGGGGTTACAAACAGAAATATGCTTTCCAAAATATACATTGGGCTATCAATATGTTTTTATTTAATTTAACCAAATTGGGTTACCAATGAGAATAGGTTAAATAGGTGGTATACTTGGGGAAAAGAATGGGGTTCATGAATATTAATGAATAATCATGGGGATCATGGTATTATAAATTAGCCTAGTGATGGTTTCTTGGTTAACCTTGGAAAACCATGGAATGTGCAGTGGATAGCCCATATAAAATTTCTAAAGAAAAGAATGTTTTGCTAGAGCTGGTTAGCCTCGGGATGTGGCACCCAAGGGTTCATAGTCATCCAAGGAAAACTACATAGCATGCGGTGGATATCCCAAACCATCTTTTATAAAACAATGTACGATGGATAACCTACATTTATATTAAATAGATTTATGGACAGTCTTATTAAATCATGATAGATAGTCATTTTAAAGATTTTAGAGGGGAACTCTAATAAATTGATTTTAGATGGGATATCTAATAAATAGGTGGATGGGATATCCAATGCACATGATTTATAGCTTTATTTCATATTATGATAAGACTAATCATTTTGGGTGCAAGGGCATAGTAAACAATTTACATGTTTTGCTTTGAATATTAGTGAGAGGAAAACCCATTTCCGCTAAGCAACGTGGTCTCACTAAATATCTATTTATGATAAGAGATGATAGAGGATTATTTATACCAAACTTATTATCTGACTCGAAGTTTGTGGTTCTCCACAAACTCCCGGGTACCCAAATTAATTTGAGTAGTCTGAAAGTGGAAGACTTTTGAATTTTTGGAAGAATAAGCTTCCAAAGACGTGTAAGAGGCAGTGTTAGCTATATATGAACTATTTTGTGTTTTCCGCTGTGATGTGCTAAGAACTGTAAAGTTTATTTTATTAGTTCTCTAATCATCAGAAGGGGACATCTTCATATATTGCTTTTATCATATTTTGTACATGTATATGTGATTTAAACATGGTTAACATATGGGATTATGTAATTAAATCTAAATATTATTAATAATAAATGAGAAATTCTGTTTTGTGGAAGTTTAAAATTTTTCATGTTCTTGTGTTCCTACGTATCAATATTAGCAATGCCGCATTCGGTTGCCATGAAATAACAACTATGGATGACAGCAGCATTAGTGGCGGTTAGTTTTGGGCCTTAGAAGGCGGGATATTACAGGAAGGTAGAGAGTGAAATATTTCCAAAAAAGCTTTAGCAACCAGTCCGAAGAAGATCCCATTTTATGTTGTAGGTGGGATGGTATTTAAATGGTCGGAGAGCTTCTAGACCAGGCCACTTCATCATCTGTTCACAGGTAGGTAGGAAATGACCAATGAGGGTTTAGCTCGCATATCAAGGCAAAAGCAAGGGTCGCTGGCGACCAATGGTCTTGGCTCATTTGTGAGCCAATGCCTTGGCCTCTTCTTTATTACATCATTGGTTAGTTTGTTGTTGAATAAGAGAGATGTTTGGGTCATTGGTGATCCAAGCACTTGGGATTTTTCTGGAGTTTAGAGTTCAAGATATTTCTATGATCTTTTGTCATTGTTGTCTCTGTAATGTATCTTGGCACTAGTTAATCCCTTTTCTGATTAAGTTCTGAACCATTCTGACAACATGAGGTTGTTTTGTTTCCTACTGGTTTCTGTTGGGTTAAAAACCTAAGTTATTTACCCTCAGAGTATGTCTTTGTTGTACATAAGGCGCGCTCTTTAAGTCATTGCCCTTAATATCCATCCACCGATCTCCAAGTGATTGCATTAGGGCTTTACAAATACGTAGCAGGTCATGAAGTTGGTTATATCGCTTTGGCTTTGACTATTATTGCTCGCCTCAACGATCACATTTTTGCCCACGGCTTCCCGGCATGCTTTGAAATAGTAAATTAATGTCATAAGACGAGCTTGAGAAAAAGTAGCCCCAACCCTATTGGTCACTAGCAATCCATTGCGTATGGATCGCTAGCGATCTATGCCGTTGTGAAAATCTCCTTTGGGATCTTGGGTCAATAGCGACCCATGACGAGTCACAAGTGACCCAATGCCTTAGGAAAATTTCACGCTTCATTCTTTCTGCCTACTTATATTCGAACCGATCTAGTTCCCTTATTCGACCCGAACCTTTGCTTCTTCACACGACGTAATTCCAACGCGATACAATTTCAGATGACTCATACTCTTGCTCGATCCGATAGACTGCCTCCTCATATCCATCTCCACGCCGTTCAGGCATTTCGTTGTCGATCCATAGACTTGGTTGTTGATCTATACGTTTGAACCCAAACACTAGCTTGCCTTTAAACTATAGCTGACCCATCTCCTAGCTCTCCAATGGTTAATCCACGTCTCGTTGATTCTATGTAATCGATCTCCCATGTATTTTCGGATTCAATCAGAGATGGGTCGTCTTAATTGGTTTGCTAATTAAGTGTTTGTGTAATGATTTAATGATGAGTTACCATTTGCAATGTTGACCATGAGAAGTTCGATTTGATTGCGGTTTAATGGAGGAAGATAGTACATCGAGTCTCGGTTGTTTCTCAAAACGACATTCAGGCTTCGGCCCAGTGCTTGACACGTTTTTCTATCTTTGTTCATTTGACTAGAATTGACTTGTGTCTAGTTTCGCAGCTGTCACTATACGTCACATCACCAGTCAATCGTGATTCTTTCGTAGAATTTGGACATATCTTGCTTGCTTGCTGCATTCTCGACGTTCTTGTAGTGAGAAGAGTTTTCCGCCTCGCTTCGGACAACGGATCCGTTATTGCTCATAGATCGATAACGAGTAAGTGTACAGAAAGTAGAAACAAAAGTACAAAACAAAGTGACACAGGAAGTTATTTTCTTCTTCCACTACGAGCGAACTATCTGCATGAGATTGGGCATTTGCAGTGTATTGAGCACCGAGTTTATCGCATATAGATAGCAAACTTCACTTACCCTAGTCCACACTTGAAATCTGACATGGTGATTACAAGTTAATGTTTCTTCGGAATTCAATAGATTTATCTGACCGTTTTTCGATGCGAGTTCGGTTTTAGAATGAAGCAGCCATCCATCCATGCGTCGTAAGTCAATCGGGGGAAGCCCGATGCTCTCAAAAGCCGAGTCATCATCCACTTCACAAGCTCAATATGGCCAGTTAGTCTCAGTTGGTCCAATCGTGGATCATATGCCTCCCAACTTTAGAGTTTTGCTTAATCCGCCCGAGAGAGCTTCATCAGTTTTTTTGCCAAGGTCCTTTGTAACATATGTGCACAACACAGAATTCCCAAAGAGGATGTTCGTCTGCCAAATAAGGATGAATTCGCTTATATGCCTCCCCTGGGGTACATCGCTTGACACGATACATGTGGTTGAATGGAGCCGTGCCTCCTTTCAACGACTTTCTGCATGAGACTCTCTCAAACTTGAGTATTTCCCCATTTCAGCTTCATCCAAATGGCTATGCCATCCTGGCTTGCTTGCATGTTTTTTTCATACAGGCGTTCAAATGCGTTCCAAGCTTTGATGAGTTATAGTACTTTCTGGCATTCAAGATGAGAGATGATTGTCCCTCCTTGATAATAATCGAAGCCCAGGGAAACCGAAAAATCTTCCGGTGCTTGCAAAGCAACTTATCGCAATTTAAGACGCGATATTTCTTTGTTGGATGCCTCGTGGGGTTCAATCGTCGATGGACGATAAAGGGTAAGCTTCTTTTTATTCATCGTGCTTTTAATGCGTTGCCATGGAGTTCCTAATCAACCATATGTCTCTTGCAGTTATTCCAAGATCGAACAGAGATATGACACTCAATGAAGTTTGTGAGACTTTAAAGGCAATCGACGCCGAGGAGAGAAGCGTTAAAGTATTACCGACTGATGAAAACTTGAGTCGCTATGGACTACTGGCTCTGGGTAGATCTGTCATTCAAGTTGAAATTCCCTCTCCTAATTGATCCAGGGTTCATAAGGGATCTATCTCCTCCTCTCATGATTCCAAAGAAGGCGCCTCTCAAGAGAGAGAAAGCCCGTCTGAAGGATTCACCGACGAAGCCCGTGAGGGGCGAAGAGGCTGTTGTGACCAGATTAAGCGACCTAGGTAGAATCACTCCAATCATAGAGGAAGCAAAAGAGGAGTTCAAACAAAGAGAGGGAAAGGCCGTGGTGGATTCATAAAAGTAAAAGGGAGAGTTTGAAAGTAGTAGCGATGAGTCCACTACTAGTGATTACTTCTTGTCAGAATCCGACGGTGGGGACTCAGAGTCTTGTGATGAAACTTCGGGTATAAGTCCTGTTATTCCAAGCTCTCCTCTACCTGATATAAGTGTTAAAGGCAAAGCTCCATAGTCTAGAAGGCTCCCAGACTATCCAAGTAAAGACGTTGGAGCAGAGTTCGGGGATTTCAACAATGTTTATGTTGACTTCGACGAGCTCATGAATGATGATTTTAAATTTTTTTATGGCGCCTACTAGCTAAGGTGATTATGCACCAGGAGTTAGCCTAGTTTTGCCCGCAAAACCGAAGTTAGTCTGATTCCGCCTACGACGACCATCCATCCCGGTTTGTAATGATATTATAGGCTTGCCTTAGAAAAACAATACACATCACGCTTCGATTACCCTAATTTTCATTCATTTCTCAAAAATCCTAGAATTTTTCTTATGTTTCTGAAACTTTTTATGTATGTTTTATGCTAGATATGACGAGAGGACGAGGTTTTAATGACAACTTTGAAGAGTTTACTGACTCATATTGGTACTCCAAGCGCACCTCCAGCCATTATCAATCTCGAGAAATGGAGGAGGAATATAGGTGGACGAAAGAAGTTGAAGCTGAAACCTACCGTCAGGAAGAAAGGGACTGAAACCGATCGTATAAAGGAGGGTATGAGAAGAGGAGATATCTTGAGGAGAGGGATGAGCCGTCAAAAAATTCAAAGTTTGAACACCGTTCACATTCTTCAGAGCTCGTACCAAAACACTCCTTTGTGGGCCAAGAAATTTCTATTACTTCTGCCCTGCTTCCTCCTTCGACTTTTATTTCATCATCTTCCATACTTGCTACTATCCCCGATGCTTCTCATCAACAACGGATACCTGCCTATTCCCTTCCTTTGGGCCCTCCTAAACTTAAGGCATCTCTTCCTGGTTGGTTCTTAAAAGTGGTTAAGTTCAATCGCGATTTGCCACTAGTCCGTAAAATTTGTATATGTCGCACCTCCAGGCCATTCAGAGTGACTTAAAACAGACTTTAGGATAGGAGAAGCTCTATAAACAATTGGTGGATACAAATCATAATAATTATCAAGGGATCCTCTCCTTTAAATCAGAGAAGGATGACTTTGAGAGGGCATTGGCCGATCGTGATGCCAAGATTAAAAAATTGGAGGAAGAGAAAGCGGCAGTGTTGTAAGAAAGCAAGAGAAATGCTGACTTGCTGAGAGAGGTCAAAGAAGCTCACACTCGAATAGAGATTGTCAATAAAGACAAAATAAAAAAAAGGCTCACACAGAGGAGCAAAAATTATAGCAAAATGACTGCCTGTAGCGCAACAATTGAGGCTCAATGGAAAACTATTACTGATCATGACCTCATCGTTGAAGGGCACAACAAAACCATTTCTGACCAGGCCAAGATCATTGCTAAGTTATATGCTCAGGTTGCACAGCTTAGTGCCAATAAGTCTACTGCTGAGGTTGAGAAAGCTGTTCTGAGAGCGGATTATTTGGAGCTCCAGAATGCCTTTGAAAGAAAGATGGAGAAGCTTGATGCAACCTTCCAGAATTTTTATGTTAATTCATTGTTGCATCAAGAATGTCTTAGTTATCTAGGCCTGAGATTCCTGCGCACTCTTGCTCTAGTATGGGAAGAAATTTAGTCCCGCTTTTCTAATAGCGAAGATGCTTACACCGGGCAGGAGCTGGAGGATGCTTATCTGAATGAAGAATCAAAGAAGCATTGCTCGAGGGCCAGGAAATTCTTCAAGTTGAAAGGGAGCAGGAGGCCACTGATGCTTCATTGACAACCGCTACTGAAGCGCTCACCAAGCCTCTTATCTCTGGCGTGGGCGAATATCTGAGTAGCCTCGCTACTTGCTAACGAGATAGGCACAAGATCCTCTCCCTCAGGTAGTGAACCCATCAAAAGAGGGCGAAGGTGGTGAATTTGAGTTTGTTATTCTTGACCATTTCTCTGGTTTAGGTAATGTTCTCGCCTCCTTCGAATTCGGGAGCTTCCAACTTACGTCGCACGAGCAAGAAGAATTTAATGCTTTCATTTTTAATCCTATAGGTCGATCCACATTCCCCTTTGACATGCCAGCTTCTTCCGTGCCCGGACCTATCGCCATCTCCACATCTTTCATGGTTGATTCTATTCCAGTTCCGGCTTCCACATCTGCATCAAGTTCGTAGCCGGAGCCGAAGGCTGAAAAGATAGCCGCGCTTCATGGTCTGTAAGACCCTTCCATGTCTTTAGAAGGCAACATTATAGCAGCGGAGGCCAAGGAGCAGGAGACTTGGACGGAACAACCGTAGAAAACTCAACACAAGCTGTTCACTGTCAAGAGGGAAAAGGTCGAAGTGATCAAAGACTCTAAAAGCTCCCGCAAATCACAAAGGCGAAAGACTAAGGGAGGGGATTCTAAGAAGGCTTCGGGGCAAGATGAGGACATTGCCACCGAGCTGTTCGTTGAAATTATCGGCAGCAATACCACTCTCGAGAAGAAGAAGAAGCTACCAATCAAGGACAGAAAGGGGAGCGGTGGAAAGAAGCTTTGAGCGGCTTGTACAAGGACTGATTCTTTTTTGGAAATAGCTTGCATAAAGATTGAATTATTTCTATTTCTTTTTTTGAGTCTTTCTATTAAAGTGTAGAGTCTACACTTTGCGTCTTTACTGTGGATTCTGTATATCTTTATTGTTTGCTGGTGTTGTGTGGGTACAGCCCCAACATTTTGACCCTCTGTATAGAAAACTATAAGCAAATATTGTATTTTGACTATACTCTTATCTGTCTATTCACATGTGTTCTGTTTACTTGTGCTTGTGTTATTTCATACATTTATAGTTCTGTGATTATAGCCAAAGTCCTTCATTCGAAGTAACGGAATTTAGAGATTAACAACACTCTGGAAGTTAATAGAACCTTTAGAAATTACCAGAGCTTAGAGAATTTTTGTTTAGAAATTCACAAATCTTTAGGAATTGACAAAACTTAAAGAATTTTTGTTTAGAAATTCTCAAAACTTTATAAATTCTTTGTTGACTTCTTTGTTTAAAAATTCTTTGGAAATTTTTGGTTTGGGGTGATAGAACTTTTGAACTTGTTGATTTCACGCATTTTTTTCCAAGTACAGCTGTATGCCCTCTAGTTCACAGGGCTCTTTACTTCGAATAATTTTCAGATAATCAGTAACTTAGGGTTTAAATATTATTTATTGAAAATTTGGCTAAGTTATGACTCGATACTTCTTTTTTAGAAGTATAGCAACTTTAGCATGCACTCCAACCCTCTTGTGATAATTCAACAAGTATGCAATATATGCGTATCTCAGAGGCACATAGTTCATGGATTAATTGAAGGCAGTTTCAACCCTTAAGTGTCTGTAGTTGAGACTTTTCAGTTAGCTTGTAGTATTCTAATTTTTTCGGAGTTGTGCTTATTATTCCTGATTATAGGAGTAGTTGGTGCTAGTATTAAGATGTGCGGTTTCTAGTGCTCCCCGTCATCGCCTAGCTTTGGGCCTAGTGAGGAGCGTATTTTTGATTTTCCTTGGTGTTGCCTATCTTCGAGCAACGTGAGGAGTTATTAATTTAATGCGCGGCTTATGGGGAGTGCGACTTTTGTTTTTCCTCGGTGTTGCTATCTTCGAGCAACGTGAGGAGTTATTATTTTAGTGCGCGGCTTATGGGGTGCGCAGTTTTTGTTTTTTCTCCATGTTGCCTATTTTCGGGCAACGTGAGGAGTTTTTATTTTAGTGTGCGGCTTATGTGGTGCGCGGCTTTTTTTTCTTCATGTTGCCTATCTTTGGGCAATGCGAAGAGTGTTGATTTTAGCCTTCTAGATGTTGCCTGAGCAACACTGGTTTTTGGAAGGCCGAGACAGGTTCCGTCGATCTAACGGTTTAAGTCGATTTGCATCCATCGACTCGGTGGGTAATCATTATGAACACGGTTTTGTTCGTTTAAGAAGCAAATTTTATTACGGAAAGCAAGGCAGTTTTTGCCTATATACAATGCCTCCGGTATCTCGGGATGGATTATTTGCTGGAAAATATAAAATACATAAGATAGCTTTCAGAAAAAGTAACGGTGAAACAATTCACTATTCCATGCCCTAGGAGCTTGAGTACCATCGACGGTTGCTAACTTGAAAGTCTCATCTCTTAGCTTCTGATTATTGACATATGGTCCCTCCCTGTTTGGTCCGAAGGCCCCCGGAATAGTGTAAATTCACCTAAGCACAGGATCACCCACTTCGAAGGTTTGATTGTGAACTTTGAAGTTGAAGTACCATGTGACCCTTTTTGGTGGGCGACGGTTCTCAGCTCTTCTTTTTCTCTTTTTTCACTAATCATATCTAGCGATTCGAGTAGGAGCTGCTTGCATTTTTTTGGTTGAAATTCTACATTTGGTGCAAGGGGGCTTCTAATTCAACATGAATATTTCTTATAAACCATATGCTAGGGCGAACGGAGTATGGATGGTTTGCCGCTTTGTGGGTAGTTCTGTAAACCCATAGTGCGAGTGTAAGTTCATCAACCCAGTTTCCTTTGGCTTTTGTCGGTCGCTTTTTGATAGTGGACTTTATGATCTTGTTTATTGCTTCCACCTGCCTATTTTCTTGCTGATGAGCTACTACGGAAAAGCTCTTTTCAGTTTAGAAGCGGTTATAGAAGTCTTAAAACTCGACACTTTTGAACTGCATTCCATTGTCAGTGATGATTTTTTATGGTACACCAACCTGCAAATGATGTTTTTAGTAACAAAGTCAATAACTTTCTTTGTGATTATGGTGGCCAACGGTTCAACTTTGGACCATTTAGTGAAATAATCTACGGCAACTATAGCATATTTGGCTCCTTCTTTTGCTATTGGCAGGACACCAATCAAATCCATCCCTCATATCGTAAACGGCCATGGGCTGACCATCTGAGTTAGCTCTATTGAAGAGTTCTCTTAATTTTGCTGAACCTTTAGCAGCGACCTCATCTTCTAGCATGATCTGCGACGTCATGATTTATCGTTGACCAGAAGTACCCATGTAGAAGGACTTTCTTCAAAAGGGTCTGCCTCCCAATGTAGTCTCCACACTCGCCTTCATTTACCTCCTTTAGGATTCGTCGTGCTTCATCATCGGCCACACAACTAAGAAAGAGGATTGAGAATCCCCTTCGATAGAGTATTGCATCCTGTATTATGTACCGTGACACCTTTCGGAGGAGCTTCTTCCTTTGATTCCTATCAGTTGGAAGGGTTCCTGCGACTAGATAGTCCATTATCGGTGTCATCCATGTATCTGGTTCAACGGTGGTTTCGAGAATCCAATCCACGTCCATTCATCTATGCTTGGATCAGCCAGAGTTTATACTGGGACTAGTCCCAATGACTGAGGTTCTCCTGAACATTCCAATTTATCCAAATAATCCAACTTCATGTTTTGCTCCCGTGGGATGTGAGTGATGGTGTAGTGCTCGACATCGGTTAGCAGTTCTTGCACTTTGGACAGGTACAGAGCAAGATTCTCACAACGCGCCTGATATTCCCTTTTTACTTGATAGGCGACCAGTTGTGGATTGCTGTATATGTAAATTGCTTTTATTTTGAGCTCCTTCACAACTTTCAGTCCATTTATCAGTGCTTCGTATTCTGCTTCATTGTTTGTGGTGGGGAATTCCAAGCGCAAAGCATAGCTAATGGCCCGCCCCTCGGGTTTCAAACACTACCGCTGCTCCCAAATAGAAGTTGTTGGATATGCCATCGACGAACAGCTTCCATTGCATGTCTATTTCCAACTGAATTTCCTCCTTGTCATCCCGTATAGTAAATTCGGGGAGGAACTCGGCCGACGCCTGCCCATTAATGGCTTTTCTGGGGTGATATGCTTTGTCATATTGACTTAGCTCTATATTTCACTGGAGTAGTCGTTTAAAAGTTTCTGGTTGGTATAAAACTTGCTTCAACAGTTGGTCAGTCAATACTTTGATTGGATGAGCCTGAAAATTTGGTCGTAACTTCCAGGACGCAATCAAGATGCAATATGCTAGCCTCTCCAGTTTTGGGTAATTCTTCTCAGCCCCGGTGAATTGTTAGTTGATGTAGTACACGGGTCGTTGGATTCTTGCTTCTTCTCATACTAGAGCGGCGCTCAGTGAATGTGGGGAAAATGCTAATTAAACGAATGGGACTTCTCCATCCACCGGCTTTGATAAGATTGGGTGAGCTTCCATGTGTCGAAGCAATTTCTCAAAAGCTGTCTGACAAGCTTCACTCCATTCATATTTTTCTTTCCCTTCTTCAGTGCATCGAAGAATGTTATGCATTCATTTATAGCTTTTGAGATGAATCGACTCAGTGTTGCGACTTTTCCATTCAAGCTTTAAAGTCCCTTCTTATTTCTAGGGGCTTGGACATCCCGTAACGATGTTATTTGCTATGGATTCGCTTCGATGCCCCGGGCACTTACTATGAACACTCGGAATTTCCTAAAGGCTACTTCGAAGTGACATTTGAGCGAGTTGAGCTTCATTTCGTATTTTTGGAATATCTCAAACGTCTCAACGAGGTTGTCTAGATGGTTAGAAACTAGTTGAGATTTGACCAACATGTCGTCCACGTAAAATTCTATAGTCTTTCCAATCTAGCATTTGAACATAGTATTCACCGGTCTAAGGTATGTTGCCCTTGCATTTTTCAAGCCGAATGGCATTACACTAGTAGTACAATCACAAATAGGTGATGAAGCTGGTATTCTCTTAATCTGGCTCATGCATCAGGATCTGGTTATAGCCAGAGTACACAACCATAAACGACAGCAGTTCATGTCCCACCATTCCATCCACAAGTTGGTCAATTCTAAGGAGCAGGAAGCTATCATTCAGACAAGCTTTTTTTAGGTCCGAAAAATCAATACAAGTTCGCCATTTTTCATTAGACTTCTTGACTAGGACTGGGTTTGATACCCATTCATGGTAAGTTGCATCCCGAATGAAGCCGTTAACAATCAGTTGGATAACCTCCTCTCTCAATGCCTTGACTGTTCGGGGCCCAAGCTATGGCTTTTTTGCTTTACCGGAGTGAATTTGGGGTCAATATTGAGAGCATGGCAGGAAATTTCAAGTGATGCCCTTATATCGGAGTGTGTCCAAGCAAATACGTCCAAATTGGTGCAAAGGAATTTGGTTAGTTCTGAACGCATCTTGTTTCTAAGTTGCGACCCTATTTTCAGGTCCCACATTGGGTCATCCATACAGACTTTGACAAGAACCATCAATTTTGCCGGTGCTGCCCGTTCCTTCCCTAAGCTCTTCTTTCTAGGGTCAAAGTCTTGTCGAATCGGCTATGGTCCCCAAGCCAGGGACAGATCTGTAGTTGCTATTCGAAGGATTCATGGATGTAGAGGGTTTTCCCCACATCCTTTCATTTTTCCTATCTTCATGACTATCTCAATTCTGCGATGTAGCATTCTCGGGCGGTGCTTTAGTCTCCATTCATAATTCTGATTCCATACTCCATGGGGAACTTCATTGTAAGGCACCCTTAGGCCAATGCTATTCTGAAGTCGGCTAATGCGGGTCGTCCTAAGAAGGTGTTGTATGCTGACATTTCATCCATGATCACAAAAGTTTGAATGAGGGTGACCCTTCGCCCACCCTCTCCAAGCTCCACTGGTAGGTCAATTGTACCTACTGGTTGTTTGGGTTCACCATTAAACCCCTAAATCTTTGTTTGGCATGCGGACAAAATTTTCATGCCAATCTTCATTTGATCGAAAGTGCATTTGAAGAGAATGTTTACAGAGCTGCCACTGTCAACCAACACCCACTGAACTACAACAGGTCATATTCCTGCCATCACCACCATCAGATCGAGAGTTGGAGCTTCGATCCCTTCGGTGTCCCGATTTCTGAGCACAATGTTGTCATTCAAAACCCTTCGCATCTTAACTGAAGTTTTGTCTTCCATGGCTAAACATGATTCCTTCGGAGCATGCTTCAACGAACTTGCATACCACTCCATTTCTCCCCAACTTCTTTGCGCAGGATGTAGTCTCCCGGGTATTGCTCCGATGATGTGCCTTTGGTCAGTTCGTTTCGACCCTTCTTCGCTGGTTCCTACTTAATTCCTTCATTCTCTTGGGTGTTGAGAAGTGGTACATCGATCAAGGTTTTATGGTTATCTTACATACTGTTGGATTTTGTTATTCTGAATCACCTCCTCAATGTGATTCTTTAGGTAGCGATATTCGTTCATATTGTGGCGGTGTGTCTCATGGAAGCGGTAGAATTTCCTTAAGCGCTTCTGTTGCTCAGTCGCCTCCTTTCTAGGTGGCTTTTTTACATTCCTCTGTTCCTTGAATTGCATGAAAAATATTTTTTAGTGTGTCGCTTAGGGGATTGTAGCCTTCGGGCCTAAACCCTTTGAGCTTTTTATTGCTGCCATTTCCATTCTTATTATTGGAGTTTAGACATTTTCTCTTTGAATTCTCATCTTTTCCAATGGTTCCTTCTGGTCCGAGAATGTGTGCATTTTGATTCATTGCTACATCTCTTTGCCTGTTGTTTGTCGATTGCACACTAGTGGACTTCCCTCCCAATTCTTGCATTTCCTCCAACATTAGGTACCGACTTGCTTTGCGATCAAAATCTTTCCTGGTGGTAAGCTGCCTCATTTTAATCCGCTTTCCAAATTTTGTTTTTGGGTGAATGGAACGAACTAATGCCATAAAAATCATGTCTTCATTAGGGTTGCATAATTCCGTCACTGCAGTATTAAACCTATTCATGAAAGACTTTAGTGATTCGTTATGCCCATGGAACAACCCGGATAGGGACATGACGTCTTTTGGCTGCACAGTATGGAGTTTGGACTGATTAAAGAACCTTGTTGCTAGTTGGTCAATAGAAGAGATAGACCTTGGTGGAAGCATAGTGAACCACATTAACACAACCTCTTCGAAAAAGATAGGGAAGCATCTGCATCGAACAACTTCAGAGGCATTTGTTCTATCCATATACCAACTTTATTTGTAAAATTGAGGTTTCGGGTCCTTTATTCTGTCATAGGATGGAATAGTTGGCATTATGAACTTTTTTGGAAACCTCTTGTTCAAGATTTCATTGGTGAAGGGGTCCGACTTGGCGCAGATCCCATTCATTATCTCTTCCATCTTTATTCTCCTCCATTAATCGTTTAACCATATTCTCTATGCATGCCTCTGATGTCCGGCAGTCCTGAGGATGGCGATCAGTCACTACACTATGTGTTTGACTTTGCAAACAGTCTTGGTGAGTGGGTTGAGGCCTAGTCTATCCTATCTTCAAGAGAGCCACTCCTATAGGGTCTTGTTGACTTGTGGTTAGTCTAACTGGAGCAGTTTGGGTTACCTTGCATTATCAAATACATCGGCATTTTCTTCCAATTTGTCGTCTTGTTCTCCATCCTCCAAGTCGAAAAGATCCATAGCTGTGTTCTCCACAGGGGTCTTTGCCCCTTATCTTGAATTTAGAATAGGTTACCTTAGGGAAAATGGAGAACATGCATTTCCGTCCATGTTAAGTCCTGTTGTCACCTTCTTTTGTGGTTGTTTTCCCTTTCTTCTGTGTAGACCAAAGATGGAGGAACTCCTTGTTCCATGACAGCCATGGGTTCAGGTATAGTCCTTGGAGCGAGATTCGACTGTAGGGTTAAGAGGGCGTTAAGCTTGTCCATTAGAGCCTTTTGGATGCTTTCCATTTTCATATTGATCTCATCAACCATATTATTTAACACATCCCTGGTAACAACTTCAAGTTGACTGGAGGAGGTTGGCGTCTGATTCCCTAAGTTAGCGCCATTTACTGGATTAACATCCTCACCAGCTACCATTGCCCTTATGGACCATCTGGAGACAGTTCTTCTTCATCTACGGGCCTTTGGTTCCAAACAGTGGATTCTTTAGGGAAAGATTAAGGATTTAATTTCTGGACCTATTGGATCCAAAGTAGATAGTTAGAGCTGGATCCCGAGTTGGGTTTCTCAGTGAAAGCACAAAAATGTTAACCCAAAAATTGGATCAACACCCTGGTTAGAGTTTGAAAGTAGCAGCTCTGTTCTAACAGAGCAATATCATATATCACAAATATAAAAAAAGAATAGTAAAAGAAATTTGATAGAGAATTTTATAGTGGTTCGGCTGTTAAGGAAGCCGGCGTCCACTTTATATTTTTATTAAAGACCGACTGCTGTTACAAGAGGTATTTAATTACAAGGCTTTGATTATCTATTGCTTGATTAAATCCCCAGAGTTGGAATCCATTAGAGAATCATAGTTAATTCCTTTGGACATTGTTGTGAGGGAGGTAGAGTGTGAAGAATAATTCGAGCAGAGCTTCAAAAACCAGTCCAGAGAAGATCCCATTTTATATTGCAAGTAGGATAGCATTTACATGGATCAAAGATCTTATGGTCCAGGCCACTTCATCATCTGTTCATAGGTAGGTAGGAACAACCCTGGGGGTTTGGCTTGCAAATCAAGAAAAATGCATGGGTCATTGGTGACCCATAGAATTGGCTCATTTGCGAGCCAATGCCTTGGCCTCTTCTTTATTACATCCTTGGTTAGATTGTTATTGAATTAGAGAGACATTTGGTACGTTGCTGATCCAAGCACTTGGGAGTTTTCTAGAGTTTGGAGTTTGAGATGTTTCCATGATCTTTTGTCCTTGTTGTCTAAAAAATGTAGCTTAGCCCTCGTTAATCCCTTCTCTTAGCTTTTGTAGTTAAGTTTTGAACCATTCTAACAGCACGAGGTTGTTTTGTTTCCTACTGGTTCCTGCTGGGTTAAAAACCGGGATAACATAACCTATATTATCCTTTTCCTTTGTTGTTAAGGAGTTGTGATTTGATAATGGATTTGATTAATCTTCCTCTCGATCTTTATCTTTTCTTCTTCTAGCTTTGTCTAATGGTGGCTGGCCTCTAATATTTGATTTTTGTTTTGAACGTGAAAAATGAATGGGAATGAAGGGTTTAGGGTATTAGAACATATCTTATTCGTACTTTGCCCCTTATCTATTTGCCTTACCTATTTCATTTTAGTTTCCCTTTAGTTCATTATCCCTTAATCATTTCATTATTTAATTTAATTTAACTAACTAAATATCCTAAATAATGTTAACCAAAATTAGGGTCGTTATAATAGAATTCCATCCAGGAGGTCAGATGGACCATAATATAGGATTCCCAAAGACTGATCAAAGGATTATTGGTTTAGATAGGTTCTTAGTAAGCCCGTGAAAACTATGTATGGAAATTGTTATTGGCAGGGACCAGTAGGTTCTTAACGATCCCATGGAAACTATGTCCGAAATAAGTTATTGAAAGATATCGATAGGTTCATAGCCAACCCATGGAAAGTAGGACATGAGAGATGTTATTAGAGAATCCAATAGGTGAATAGTAAGCCCATGAAAACTATGATTGAAGACAGTTGTTGGTAGATCCCAATAGGTTCATAGAGATCTCATAAAACTATGATTGGATGATGGTATTGGTAGGAAACAATAGGTTATTAGTCACCTCACGAAAACTATGAAAGTGGATGGCATTTCCTTAAAGAATTAACATGCTATTAATCAGCCCATAAAAACTAATAAATTTACAGTGGCCTTGGGAACTATAACTTGAGATATATAGTCAGGTAAACGAGCATGGGAAATCTAGAGCATATTGCATGGTTTCATATCATCATGATACATTTTATTATGTTATGTCTTAACCAATGTTGATGCAGTTGCATAGTATATGGATATTATAAATTGGGTTAATATGCTAGTGAGGAGAAAACCCGTTCCGCTAAGCGGTGTGGTTTCACTAGATATCTACGTGGTTCAAGATGGCAGATTATTATTCATACCAGACTTTTTATCGGACTCTAAGTTTATGTTTTTCCCTAAAAACCTCAGTTGCTTAATTGATTTTGAGTATTTGAGAGTTAAGGTTTTCAGATTCTCCTTTAGAGGAATAATTTTTTGGAGACATGCAGGAGGCAAGCTAGCTATTAGGAGTTCTTTCCGTTTGATTTCGTTGTGCTTTGGATGTAATGACAAAGATGTTTATTTTCCCATATTTAGACTCTGATCAACCAAGAGAGCATCTTCATATGTCGCTCTTGGCATATTTTGTAATAATTATATTTCTTTGAAAGTGGTTCAATAAGGGATTATGTAAGGAATTTGAAATGTGATTTGAAGTGGAGTGAGAAATTTGTTTTATGATTTTAAAATTTTTCACATCCGTATGTTTCTATTACATCAACGTATCTAACATTAGCGCATTTGATCACTGAGAAATAATAACAATGGATGACTGCAACATCCATAGCAGTTAATTTTGGGCCTTCAAACGGGGGATGTTACATAAAACATTAACAAATATGGTTATTTACATGCTTATATGTTCTAGTTATAAGATTTTAGTAGATTGAAGTACTTTCAAGTGCTTATTTGCTTAAGAGGATTGATACTAAAAGGAAAAATGATGCTTTATATGAATTGTGGTTTAATCGAAAATCAAATCTCAGTCTTATAAAAGTTTGGGGTTATCCTTCTTATGTAAGAAAACAATCTGGTAAGTGCTAAATTTGGAAATAAAACTTACAATTGTGCATTTATAGGCTATATAAAGAACAATAGTACTTATAGATTTTTGAATTCCGATACTTGTTATATCGTTAAACCTATTGATGTAGAATTTTTTTTGAATATACATATAAGATTACTTTAGAAACTAATACTCATGCTCCTAGTATTTTGAATTGATTTTAGTATTATACACTAGTTGAACCAACTCAAGATATATAACCTAATAGAAGTAATGGACAAAGAAAGGAAAAGTGTTTTAAGCCTGATTTTGTACCAAATTTGACTAAAGGTGGTACAAATATGTTCACACATCTTACTAAATTAAGTCTTAGCGAAGAAGGTCATCCTATTATTTGTATAAAAGTTATAACATTTAGATATGCTATCTTTTAGAAAGAGGCAACCATCGATGAAACGAGTTCCATTAGGTCAATCAAATAAGGATTTTGGTTGATTAACCTCCCGGTCCAAAACCAACTGGTTAAAAAATGGATTTTCATAAGAAAGTTAAATTTGATTGATGTGTTAATTAATACAAAGCAAGAATGTTTGCCAAATGTAACAAACAATGCCATGGAAGTGAGTACATTTATACATATGTTTCTGTAGCAAGAATATTAACAATTTATGTGTTATTGTCTCTTTCCACAATTCACAAATTTGTTGTTCATTGATTGGACATTAAATGACATTTTAAAATGGTGATCTAAAGAAGAAGCATATATGGAGCAAACATAAGGGTTAGTTTTACCCGGTAATGAGAATAAAGTTTGCACACTAGTAAAATTTCCTTTATGGTTTAAAATAATCCCTCATGCAATGGCTTAAACTTTTTAAGAAAATTATGTTGTCCAATGGCTTCAATGTAAATGAAGTAGATAAGTGTATATATTCTACATATAAAAGTGGAATGTGTAATATTATTTGTGTGAATGTTGATGATATGCTTATACATGGTCCTAACGTTGAATTCATAATTGAAAAGAAAACGTTTCTAGAATCTAACTTTGATATGAAGCACCTAGGAGAAGAAAATACGATTTTAGGGATCAAAATGACAAGAAAAGAAAATTATTTTTTATCTCAATCACACTATATTGAAAAGATGAAACAACTAGTCATTCATTACAACTTTGATCCTATGTCCCAATCGACGCTCATGTCCTCATGATAGTAAATGATGGATCATTAGGGTAAAATATGATATAACGGTACATACGGCTGTCTACTTTCAAATACACTTTCACAATTTGTAGTGGAATGAAATAAGATATAATATAACATAAAATAAATATATGAACCAACTGGAAATAAATTTAAGTGTTGTTACATCTAAAACCATAAATAAAACCTTATGCTATGTAGTTCAACACAATTATATAACACTAGAATTGTAGACAACTAGATTAGTAATATAAAAAGCTTAGTTCGATATGATCTCCATTATCATCAACTCACCTCATGCGCATCCTAGACAACATTAACCTGTTATAGATAGGTACAAAAAATAATTATATAGAGGGTCAGACACTTAGTGAGTGAAAATCTGTCTCTAAGTATATAATACCAACATGTAAATATTATTACAGACTACTTCTACATTTGTCATTTTAGGAGCTTACTAGACACTATCGGTTTAATTTACAATTCATATCATTTTTAGCGGTATCATCCCTATGACCATAATTGCATAACTGAAACAATCATATAATATGATATGTTTTACAATTTTAAGGTACCCCGATGCATTTGATATCCTTTACAATATGAACTTACCCTCATAGCTTTACTTTACAATTAATGCACACTATAATATTATCGAACCCATATCCTTCTAATATGCTTTACAATATCAACATACCCTCGTAGCTTAAGTTTTCTACTTGATATGCTCAACAGGATTAACACGGCTTATTCCTGGTTATGTGCTTTACAGTATTACCACACCTTCATAGCCTTTCTCCAAGTTACTTTTATAGATAACAATTCAAAACAATCATCAACTATTGTATTACCCTATAATATACAAACACATCATTTGACGTTATAAGGTTCCTATCCAATCAATTTAAAGCATCCCTAATCATTCGTCTCGACTACTATGGGTCTAAGTTCAACTTAATTTTTCTATAGGCATTAAGAAGTTTGAATGACCAATTTAAGCATCTGAGTTTATTTCAGACATCCAAATTTATCATCCAAACGTTGGCTGATGGTATTTACAGTTTAGGTTTTCAGATATTTGACATTAGATTTAAACAAATAAATCATTATTTCTGGTGTCTGAATCCAAATTGTAGACATCTGAAATAGGTTAAAAATGAACATATTTTCTATGATTTTTATTTATTAAATTTCAGAACCATCGAGTCTTTAATTCAGATGCTTGAACTGAATTTGCATATGCCCAATCCTTGTTTTCAAACGACCGAAATAGGTAAAATTGTACTATTTCCATTTTGTTTTGATTCATAAAGTTTCAAATAATTGGGGTTTCACTATCTCTTTACATCCTATTTCTCTATACATATATACATACATACACACACATATATCTTTTTGTTTGACCGGGTATTGAAAACTTTATTACTCAATACAAATGTACAAAGCAACATCGGTAAATAAAAAAGCAGTATATACAGAATGTACAAAAACATGGCCCATTTAATATCCAACACTTTACTCCAACATATCAGCTTCGATCACGAGAGTTCCACTGACTTCATTTAATTAAACTCTACTTCGCATATTCCTACTCTCCAGCATTGGCATACTAATAATGTCAGTTTGAAAAAAGAAAAGTCTCTAGTTGCCATCGCCTACTGGCATTGCCAATTAGAAGAAAAAGGAACTCAAATACTGGGATATTGCACTCCCCATCTACTAGATCGGGGGTTTTCATGGACTTATCTACTAAGCTTTGACTTTTCAGCTCTTAAACCAAATGACTCCCCGAGCTGACTCCACTTAAGCTGATGATCATGGATCTAAAACTAGATATGCCCCATTGTTTCTGTGTTACTAACTCTAGCTAAGTTATTGAGATCTCCTTTATTCAATGGTATCTTCTCCACAACTTTATCAATACGTTTCTTATCTTTCATGTTTAGGTGCTTAGCTCTACATGTACTTTCTAAGGGGATCTGCACTCTTTCTTTATATTTTCCTTCAAATGTATAATTAGATTCATATTCTACAAATGTAAGTAGAAACTAAATGTAACATAAAACTGGTATAACCGTTCAAGAGAGTAAAGGATGGCAACGGAGTGCTGCTTCGAAGTTACATGAGTTTACTAACATGAGAAGGTAGAAACCACCCTTTAAGGGTGGTCGGTCAGCAATTCTATTCCCATTCTGTACAAATTTCCTCATCACCATAATGTATTTGGCAGGATTTAGATTTGAGTGCCTTAATTTTGCTGCTTCTTTGATCTTATGGCAGACTGTAATTTCTGTTCATTTGTCATATTCAAAAAAGCAGAGATTTCTCTCTTAACATATATACCAACAAGAAGTCATAAACACTATGCTTGTTAGATCCTTGCTTTTGCCCTTCTGAAACCGCAAGATCATGTTTTTGGCTTCAGATTTAATATTGGGAATTGATGCATGTGATGCTAGCCACTTCAACTTAATTCGACACCATTTCCATACAAAAGCACTAAATTTACATTCAAAGTAGAGATGTTCCACATTTTCTTCGTATTGACCACACAGTTCACAAGTTGAGTTTAAGCCTCTTTGTTGTAAGCTCGTTTTAGTGGGAAAATAATTGCTGATCACCTTATAGGCACATACTTCCATTTTGGGACCGTTAATTTTATTCCATATGAATTTATCCCAAGGTACTTTGTCATGCTATGTTCTGATTATTTTCCATATAGCTTTGAAGTTGCATTTGTTTTGTTTGTTGCATACCTAGCCCTGTAATCTCGTTGTAGATTTTTATTTCTTCTATCTCCCCTCTAATTTGTCCCAAATAACTATGTCTTAGGATACTCCATTCCTCCTCACTAACTAGTATAACCGCACATTGGTGGAGAAATCGACCGTTCGATTGTATAACTTTGATAAGAAATATACATTAATTTTTTTTGTTAATATTACTTAAACATTAAGTGATAATATGTTGGAAAAGAATAAACTGAGATTTGAATATGAAAATATGAATTTCAAATTTAAATAATAATCAAAGCATTCAAAATTGTCAATTTGAAATTGAAATTTCAGAATTTGAAAATCATAATAGATTTGAATTTGGAATCTTTGATGCGTGAAATAAAAGGAAGAAGTTTAGGGAAACCGCGATGAGACAAAATCCACGTTTTTAGAAAAACCGCGATGAGACAAGATTCACGTTTTTTTGGCTTCAGAAAAATTGATTTTGACCAATGACAGTAAGCAAACCTCCCTAACGGTTGGTCTGATGATATCTTTCACTAACAATTCTTCACCTCTCACTTTTTTCAGTACGCCAATTCCTAATTTTTTTATTAATCTTCCCCCTTTGATCCATGGGTCATACTATAATGAAGTTGTTTGGCCGTTAACTATTCTCCTTTCTACGCATTTCAACGCCTTATTCCTGTTACTTAATGCATTTTTCCATACCTCGAATCGTTTTGTTTAATTCGAATTTCCCAAAAAGACTTATTTTTCAAGTATTTATCTCTCATCTATTAGCTCCAAACTACTCCATTAATTATCTTCCATATTATTTTGATGGATATAGTAGTTTTGATATCTTCCAGCTGCTTAGGGTCTAAAATACCCTCTTCTTTACACTTACACACCACTTCCCGTAGAATCTTACTTAATTTGCCTATCTAAAGGAAATTCAAACGTAGATGTTTAATGTTGTTAGTTACCAATTGAGGCAGTTCAAAACATTGTAGTCAGTATTACACCATAGGATAAATAGTTGATTTAATTAGCTCCAGTCTATTTGCTAGACTAAGCAACCTAGTTTCCCATCCTTGAATTTTTTTCTTTTATTCTATCAGTCAATATTTGACAATCTAAGTCTTTAATGTTCTTACCCGATACAGGAATGCCCAAGTATTGGAAGTTCGACATTACCTATGCCAAAAACTTCGGATATCTCCTCTTTGTTGACTACTCTTCCTCCAAAAAAGGCTTCAATTTCTCCACATTAAGATTAAGGCCAGTCAAGTCCCTAATGGTATGAAAACCTCCTTAACATCTTCTACCCTTATTTTTATCCGCCATAGAAAATATAATGATATCATCAGCATATATAAGTTGGGTAATCTTCCTCCTTACTTTCGATACTTGAGTTATTCTACCTTCTTGCACCTTTTCTTATTATAATAAAGTCAGGAACTCCATAACAATTGTAAACAAATACGGTGATAAAGTAACCACTTGCCTTAGCCCCTATAGACTCTTGAAGAAGCCATGTGAGCTGCCTTGAGGTATAATAGAGAAACTGCAGGTCTTTATTAGCTCTTCTATCACTCTAGTCCAATTTCTTGCAAAGTTCATTTCGTGCATGATATGGATGATGAACTTCCTATTTATGGTATCACATGCCTTGCGAAGTTCAATATTTTTACAAGTCGTTTTACTATTGCTTCTTGCCATCCTTTTAGCTAACTCATGAGCTAGCAAAATTCCATCGCTTGTAGTTCTATTAAGGATAAAGGCATATTAGTCTTCGATATAAGGTTATCAAATATAATCTTCATTCTGTGGCAAAAAGCCTTTGTTATTATTTTATATATCATGTTGCAAACTCTATCCGCTTGAACTGATGCATTTCACGAGACACTGTTGTCTTTGGTGTAAGACATATAAATGTATGATTACATTCCTTGAGAATTCGATGACCCTTGAAAGACTAATTAATAGATTTCTTTAATCCTCAATACACGTTTCCTTTTTCAATAATTACATTCTTCTTTCCTTAAATATATAAAATAGATTGCAAACTCAAATCAGTCAATTACATTCCTCTTTCCTTAAATACACTGTTACTCTTTCATCTTTCCTCAAATCCTCTTTGTTGTAAATTCTAGAGGAGGGAGCTACCTTTCCATTCTGGAGCACAAGTTGGAGCCGCTGTGATTGATATGGACGTTGGAATTCAGGTGGACGTAGACCAGTTACATTCCTGGAATGACGATGAAGTGAATGTATGTGATATATATCGAGAGGATGTTGAGCCAAGAAGACGTGAATGACCTTTAGACATTGACCAGACCATTCATGTGATATGGAGCACGACTACCACTTGGCTCCAACTGTCCAAATGCCGGACTTGTCGGCTATGGTTAGATAGCTAGTGAGAGAGAAAGCCAAGGCTTGACTAATGATGATCGAGGGATCCCAAGTAGCCATACCCTATTCACTATTAATCTCTTACATGTAGAGTATCCAAGAAGGTTCAGTATGATGTCGATGCCTGCCTATAAGGGAAAACCTGACCCTAGATAGCATATCATGAGATATGAATAGCTAATGGATTCTCCACGATCTAATGATGCAACCAAGTGTGTATGTTATCCTATCACTCTACCTGGAATAGCGATAATGCGGCTTATGAGATTATCCTCATGGTCAATCCTTAGAATTGACGATTTAGCAATAATGTTTGTGGAGTAGTTCCAAAAGATTGCAACTCGCCCCAAAGATGTGATGTCCCTATCCAGCACGATCCAAGCTCTGGAAGAATCGTTAAAAGATTATTTTGGCAGATTTCATATAGTTGTCACAAAAGTCAATAATCCGAACGAACATTCAACATTGATGGGGGGTAATGAGAGGGATTGATTCAAAATCTGACTTTGGCGATTAGTTAGCTATTAAACCACCTACAACATTAGAACATTTCTTTGCAAAAGCAGCTCGGTATTTAAGGAAAGAGGAAGCTAGATGCTCTAGAAAGATGAATGTTACGGGACCAAGTGGAGATGGAGTGCAGGATAACATTACAGTGAAGTAGTCTAGTGATAGTTTTGGAAAAGTTTAAGCGAATGTCCAAAATAAACCGAATCAGTTAAAGAAAGGCGATGATAGGAACCGTGAACGAAAAAGGGATTCTAGAAGAGGTAAGCCTAGAATTCCAAATGTAAGAAAACTAGACACCACTGAACACATCTCTAGAGAATGTTTATTTGTCTACATGCAATACCATGTAGTACATGAAGCCGCCTCTGAAATAATTAATGGAGAAACAGAAACAAACTGGAAAATATTGCTGGTTCCATGAACGCTATGATCATAAAACGAATGAATATAGGCATCTCCAGGATATAATCGAGAAACTTATTTGGGAAATAAAGTTACAGTAGTTTGTTAAAGCCCCACAGGATGGTAGGCAGGGGACATCTGACCCAACTGAGGACAAGTGCCACACAGGGTCGAGGAGCCCGTGTGGAGTGGTGGTAGATTAGTGATCAATACAATAGTTAGAGAATCGTATCAAGTTGATAAGAGTTAGCATGAGATGGAGTGATATGCTAGCACGATCAAGCATATGAATTATGAATGTTGTTTGAGTACAAAAGATGGAGTTCTGGCAAAGCAACAACATACAATGGATGACAACAGTGTATTTAGAAATAGAGATGTAAAGTAGGTGGTGGCACCAACGATCAACCCAATGGTCATTTCAGTTATGATCAACCCTGCCTTAGTAAGGAAGATTTTGGTTGATTGTGGAAGTTCCATTAATAAAATTTCAAAAGGTTTACGATCAAATGTGGTTGGAAGCCAATGACTTAAAATCATCTAAAGCACACATTCATGGCTTTAACAGTGCTATGACCGAAGCTGTTTTGATATGTTGAATTGCCTGTAGAGTTGGAAGAAAGCGACTGCAAGAGAGTGCGGATTTTACCATTTGTTCTCTTGGATCTAGACACTCCATACAATGCTTTTCTAGGTCGACCAACCAAAGCTGAATTCCAAGCAGCTTTTACCCTGCGTCATTTGACTTTGAAGTTTCCTACTGATAATAGTGTTAGAGTCGTTCATGGTGATCAGGCGACTGGATGCGCCTGCTTTGTACTTGAATTGAGCAATGCCCAACGGAAGGATAAAGGTAGGGGTATGGATAAGTCTCTTCACATCTAAACTGTAGAAGACTGACAATCAGTGCCTGGGCCTTGGCACGGATGCTACAATCGGTTCTGTAAAAAATATAGATCCAAGAGATGATAAGGATGAGCCCAAAGAGACTAAGGCTGTACCGGCTGAGCAGACAATTGAAATCATGATCAGCAACGATCATCCATTGCGGGTCCTAAAAATTGGATTATAGCTTAGCCCTCCGATAATGAAAGAACTTGCTTGTTTTCTCTAAGCGAACCTTGACATGTTCACTTGGACTCATTTTGATATGTGTGGGATCTCACCTACCATTGCGAGCCATACTTTAAACATCAACCTAAGGCATGTCCCAATGAAATAGAAAAGGCATAGCACAGACCTACAGAGATCTGCTGCCCTTAAAGAGGAGGTGGATAAACTCAAAGGCAATGGGTTTATTTGTGATGCCTTTTACGCTAAATCGGTATCTAATCGTGTACTTATGAGAACAATGAATGGAAAATGGAGGACATGCGTTGATTACTTGGACTTGAAAACGACATATTCGAAAGATAATTTTCCCCTTCCAAGGTTTGACCAGTTGGTTGACCCAACCGCATGACACGAGTTGCTATCTTTCAGGGATGTGGACTCTAGATATAACCAAATCCCAATGCACATTCCTGATCAGGAGCACACCAGCTTCATTACTGATTTTGGATTGTATTGCTATATGGAAATGCCATTTCTATTGAAGAATGCCAGAGCAACCTATCAATGCCTAGTCAATAGTATGTTTAAAGATCAGATTGAAAAGACGATGGATGTATATGTGGATGATATGCTCATGAAGTTACGACGATCAAGCAACCACATTAGAGACTTGGTAGAAATTTTTGACATCCTTTGATATTACAAAATGAAGATCAACCCTCTGAAGTGTTCTTTTGGTGTGGCGTTAGGAAAGTTCTTGGGTTTCTTCGTCAATGCTCGCTGAATCGAAGCTAATCCCGAGAAGATTTAAGCAAATTCAACATCCATGCGCCGAAGACCATCAAGCAAGTACAAAGTCTAAGTGGGAACATTGCTTCCCTAAGTCGATTTATTTCCAGAGACACCGATAAATGCATTCCTTTCTTTGATTTGATTAGAAGAAGGGAAAGGAACTTTGAATGGAGGCAGGATTGTGATGACGCATTCCAAGCTTTGGTGAACCATTTAGAAAAGCCTCCTATCTTGTTAAAGCTAATGGATCATGAAGACTTGTATATCTACTTGGCCATGTCGGTACAAACTATAAGTACTGCACTGCTTCGCGAGGAGAATAGAATCTAGAGACCAGTCTATTATGCTAGCAAGCGATTAACAAGAGCTAAAAGGAATTATCCAAAAGTAGAGAAATTGGCCTATTGCTCGTTGATTACTTCACAAAAGCTCCACCCCTATTTTCAGGCTCATCCCATCAATGTTTACACCGATCAGCCATTACGACAGGCCCTATAGGTACCCGAGACATCTAGAAGGTTACTCGAGTGGAACATCGAACTAAACAAATTTGACATCACTTATCTTCCTTATAGGACCATCCAAGGACAGGCACTAGAGGACTTATAGCAGAATTCACCGCATAGGTTAATCTCCCAGAAAGCAATGGAGCTCCTACCATTTGGTGAAAAACGTATACGGATGAAGCATCCAATGATCGTTGTTTTGGAGTCGGAATCATGTTAGTAACTCTGGAAGATCTATCAATTTGCTATAGTTTGAAGCTCGACTTCCCTGCGATGAACAATGAAGCTGAGTATGAAGATCTGATTACTGGACTCAAATATTCTAGAGAAATAGTGATAAATCTCTTGAAATCATTTGCGACTCACGGTTGGTAGAATACCAAGTCAGAGGAGATTACCAAGCTAAATGACAACGACTTTCTACATATCTTATTCCAAGAATTATTAACTGGCTTTGATTATTATGACATCACACGCATTACCCAAGATCAAAACAAAGAGGCCTACTCATTAGCAAAATTTGCTAGCACCGAGGATGCACAACAGATGGGCTTGGTTCCTGTCAAAGTACTAGACGTTCTGAGCATAAACTGGATGGAAATTGACTGGGTACTAGATAAAGAGCCAAAAGGGAGTTTGGATGACTCTGATTAAAGACTATTTGCTTTAGTGAGTCCTTCCTTAACCAAGGAATGAAAGGTAACAAGTCCTCTTCAAAACTTCATGGTATATCTTTCAGGAAGGAGTCATATATAGAAAAGGGTTTTCCGTTCCCCTGCTCCAGTGTATCACTATGAAGTAAAACGAGTCCTAAAGGAAGTTCATGAAGGGGAATGTGGTGATTACACCAAGGGGCAGACCCTAGCAAAGAAAATACTATGTTACGGATATTATAGACTAATTGTAAACCAATATGCTGCCGATTATGTTAGGCGATGCGACAAGTGTCAGATGTATGCCAAAGTTTCGGGAGCTCCATCAACGGAAATCACACAAATGGTCTATCCATGGCCATTTCCATATAGGGCATAAATATTATCGGTTCCTTTCCAATCTTTAAAGATGGTGCGAAGTATGTCATCGTGGCAATTGATTACTTCACCATATAGGACAAAGTAGAACCTTTAACTATGACTGCAATAAAGAAAGTAATGAACTTCATTGTCTGGAACATCATCTATCATTTTGGTCTTCTACGAACCATTGTAACTGACAACAGAACGTAGCGCTGAATTTAAAGACTTCTGTTGTCAGTATTACATTGAGAAGATATTTGCGGTAGTTTCTCACCCTCAAGCAAATGGACAAGTTGAAGTAGTAAACAAAATCATAAAATCCATACCGAAGAAGCATTTGGAAAAGGCTAGAGGCAACTAGGTGGATGAACTTCCAATAGTACCGTGGGCTTACAGAACCACCAACAAGTTTGTGACTGGCCATACTCCATTCGCCCTTGCTTACGGCTCTGAAACCATCATTCCTGTTGAACTCGAAGTCCCTTCTAATCGAGTGATCTATTACGATCCTAGAACGAATAGAGATCACCTCTTAGAATCTCTAGACTTTGTAGATGAGAAGCGCGAGAAAGCTAATTTGAGGGCAGCTGGACATCGACAACAAATCGCTCGATATTTCAACACTAAAGTCCCACCTAAAACCTTTGAAATTGATGATCTCTTCTTGAGATGGTTTTTCTTGCCCCGTCACATATGAATCCTACTTAGCAAGGACCATACATCATTGACCAAAGGCTTAGAGCGATAAATTTCAAGCTAGCGGTTGTTGATGGCGTCACACTCCCAAGACCGTGGAATAGCGAGTATTTATGACACTATTTCACTTAGTTTATTCCTTTTCATTTAGTTGTATTCAATTTTCGAATTTGATTTAGCATTTTATTTTCCAAACTTGTAATGAGAAGAATTGTGTCATTTCTTTCCATTTGGCAAATAAAGTTTGAAATTTCTTTTATATCTGTGATTGCTGTAACATTACATATTAGTTACGATACTCGACTAACTAATATTGACATGTCCAAGCATGTTCCCTGAGTTTGGAGCTAGCTGATTACATAAGTTCGTGCTTGAACTAAACAAAATGGACATGGTCTGACCATTCATTTGATAATTCTCACTCATAACCCGATGGATGGAGTACCTAATGAGAACTGGATGTGACTTGACCATCTGATGACAAAATTAATACCATCAAGCGATGGGACAGACAAGAATCAAGAGTGATCATGACACGATCGATCACTTGCCAAGTCAAACCCAAGAATTGGGGTAAATCAATCAATTAAGGAAAGTATGATTCGGCGATTTTTCGAAATAACTTTAAGTCCCTAGAGTGTGGGTTGGAGTATAAACACAAGTTGGGTGCGGTTCAACCACCTGCCAACTAACTCTTATCCTCAAAGTGCGGATATGAGTATAAACAAATAAATGAGTGCAGTTCAACCACTCACTATTCCATAAACTCCAACCTAAAACCGACAGGAGGAGTATAAACTCGCTAACGACAGAGTTCAACCATCCACTATCAAACTCCACTAGCCCGAGACTAGGCGTAGGAATATACTTACTCAAACCATTGAATTTGACGGCGTAACACTATGGCTCTAGCACAGTGTTTGATCCAACTTAATGCCACGATGTAACGACCCTAATTTTGGCTAACATTATTTAGACATTTAATTAGACAAATTAAATAAAATAATGTAAAGGGTTAGAGGAGTTTAGATTTGATAATTGGACTTGAGCTCTGCCTTAATCATATATTAATGAAGGGAATTAGACATAGGTTAGAAGGAGAGCTACGATAAAGGTAAAATAGGAAGGGTCCTTATTCCTATACCCTAAAACCTTCCATTCTCTCCATTTCCTCATTCATTCTGCATTCACAAACTAAGTAATACTAAGCTTAGGACGACCAGTGTTAAGAAGATTTGAAGGGAAAATAAGCTAGGATTCACGTAGAAAGAGTGAAGAAATCAATCTAAGGGCAAGTCTCAACCTTCTTAACACAAAGACAAGGTGAATAGTTAGTTTATATCTCTATTTTTGATGAATGATTTCGGTTTAAAGGTAAACCCATTTTCTATTGCAAGCATATGCCATGCTTAGTATTTAAAAGTGACCATATGCTATGTTAATGATTTATGGTTTAAATTTATGTACCGTGTTACGTTGGAGTCAGAAAACCATTCATATGACATTTGATTGCTTGAGATTTCAATATGAAGTGAAAATTATTATTTTAGAAGTGGGTTTCAACTTTAATAATTTTCCTTGTTAAACCGAAATTATGGTGAATTTTCTAAGTTTAGAAAATGTTTAATTCATTTTTAATTATTTTAAATAATTAAAATATGGTTTTCACTCTGAAATTTTGATATATGGAAGAAAATGATTAAATCGATTTAATTTGAATTTTGTGGATTTTTCCTAAGGTTTTAGGAGAGTTAAATAAATTATTTTAAGTAAAAAGTGCTTATTTGCTTAAATAAAATGAGTTAAAATGTAAAATTGTTTGATATTTAAATTTCTGACTGGCGGTAGTAAATTTCAAGAAGAAATTGGTAAAGCAATTGTCAACCAATCACATTTTAGAAGATAATGAAAATTATGTGAAAATGAGTTACTTTATAAAGCATAATCAGTTTTGCAATAATTTACCCTTTCGCTATTTCCATATGCTTGCTTCTATCACCATACTCTCGCTTGTAAACCTTCCGAATCCATACAAAACCAATGCACGGGTATCAAGCATTTGGTATGTAGTGTACTGGAGTTAGGGGGAAGGAAGGGATGGTGGCGAAGGCATGCTTGCAACGAGGTTGAAGCAACCTTTAATAGCTTTTGCACCTATTGACCTGCCTTTGTTTTAAAATATGCTTACAAAAGGGTTGCCTTTTTTGAACCCCTTCAACACCTTAGTTGCTGCATTAATACCCATCACCTTTGTTAAAGGCTGCCTTTTTAAACCCCTAAGCTAATATATGCAAAAGGAAAGTTTCGCCTTGGTTCCCTTCCGACATCATTGTTGCTGCTTTTGTTAACCAATGATTTACAAAGGGTTGTGCCACCCATCTCCTTTCATCATTTTAGTGCAGCTTTTCCTAATGCCTTCGAAGGGGATGCCTTCGAAGGGAATGCCTATCATTGTCTTTTAGTTTATAGAATAACGGTTTCGAAACTATCTCTTCTGCTATCTTTTTTTACTTGAAACCAATTCTTTCAAAAGTGAAGCATTCATCCATGTTCCCTTAGACCCTATATTTTTATTAAATGTTGAACTCAATGATTTCAAAAGGGATTATTTAAGGTTTTAAACAATGGCATCGAACGTATTGATTTGGCTTTATAGCTTAATGTTTTCTAAGTTTAAAAGGGCATTAACTTATTTTAAAGGGATAGATAATGCTATCAATTTTAGGTTTTCATCAACATTGTTTTATGTAAAGCATATATCATGGCATAGATATTTTGAGTAAAGCAAAGAGTATATTTTTTTGTTTAAGTACGATTCAAAAGGGTTAAATGAATTTGAAAGAAATATTTCCAAGAAATATTGAATTAGGTGGTTAGCCTAAGTATATGACTCATATATTAGAGACCGGATAGGACCGGTGTAGGGTCACGCCCTTTATTATAGTTAGTAGCCCCTAGCAAATATAATTCCGAAATTCCAGTGTGTAGGGCTTTGTACCAGGTAAAACTAAAATGATGTTACACACAAAAAGGAATACACAGAGTATAGATAGGTTATTGGTGAGCCGGCAAAACCATTGATCAGTTGACCCTAGGAGAAGTAAGTTAAGAACAAAACGTTCGACATTGTGTCTAACAGAAGTAAGAATATTTATTATGTCTATTAGGCCAGAGTCAGCAAGTGATTAATAGTCAGACAGATAAAACTATAATGTTTGGACGGATAGCCCATTAATTACCAGATTTATATGCATATATGTTATTGCTATTATTGTTATAATCAGTTTGATTGTAGGATTATGATTTGCAAAAGATATGGTTTTAAAAGGATATTAGTGAGGGGAAACCCGTTCCGTTATGCGGTTGGTCTCACTAAATATCAGTAGACCAAGATGTAATAGAATTATTCACAATAGGCTTTGTGTCTAACAATTTTTTTTGTTTTCCACTTAGAATCATGAGTTCTCAAAATTAAATTTGAGTAGATTGGGAGTTGATGACATTTTCGATTTAGTAGGTTGGACGAATAAGCTTCCGAAGACATGTAGGAGGCAAAGCTAGCTATGTAGGAGTTATTTAGTATTATTTCCACTGTGATGTATTTATGACCAATATGTCTATCTATCTAGTACTCTGATCATCCAAGCGGACATCTTCCTATGTCGCTTTTGGTGCAATTTGTAATCATTATATTTGATCAAAACCCGAGGATCATTTTAGGATTATGTAACTGAATATAAATTATTGATTTGAAATGTAATGCGAAAAGCTATTTTAAGACATGTGCTTCTAATATTGTGGATACCATTAACACTACCATATTTTATCACCAAAAGTTAAATACTATAGATGACTGTAGCATCTGTAACATATAGTTTTGGGTCTCGAGATAGAGGATGTTACACACAACCATATTGAGGCCTTATGTAAAAATTAATGGATAATTGTCCAAATTAATGAGCAATGAATTACAAGTACATTGAATGGAAAAGTAATAGCTTACTACTTAGACAAAATTCACGTAAGAGTTCAACGGAAAACAAATAAATTTTATTTGCATATTAAACTTGAAAATTGTAGCATAAGTTTATTCGAAAGCAGGGGCTGTACCTGCACAATCACGGCCAACAAAAAGAGATAGCAGCTATACAAGTTATATACAAACTAAGTTGGAGTGATGATTAATTATTCTTCTCGTTTTCTTTTGGATTTTTTGGGAGTGGCGTTACACGAGCTTCCGCCTGTTCTTCTTTTTGATCCCTTTCCGCCCTTGGTAGAAGAACTGTCAAAGGTTGGAGGGAGTTCTTCAGAAACTGACCCGCCAGGTGGAATGACTTATAATGGGACGAGATTTTGATTATCGGTGTCCACATCAACGAAATCAGCCTTAGCTTTTTTCTTCAACAACTCTTCTCTCTCGATGTGCTCTTTTAAGCTGAACTCGTCGATATGTTCGGTGGCACCAGTGATCACGTCATCTTATTCGTCTAGCAACAGCGGGTCATCGGCTTTTTTGTCATCAAGTGCTTCGATAACTTGAGCGTCGGGCCTTGGAATGTTAATGGTTGTCGGAATTTTAGTAGACGTCGATTGTTGCTCCATGGCGGCATCGCTTTCAAAAGTTTGGCTGGGACCCAGAAGACCAATTGATTCACGGAAACAAGAAAATAAGCCAATGAATATTGGGCATGAGGAATGAAATGTCTCAAATAATAGAAAATAAAGTGGGATATCCATGTCTGACTGACTTTCAATTATGACCGAAGTGCTCCCTTCTAGAATAGGAGTCAACACCTTTGATTGATAGCCGGACCTATCCGGATCATAGCTCAGATCATGTCCCAGGCCAAGAGAAACCGATATTTTGACTGTTTAAAGTGGAGGGGGAACTTTGAGATTGCACTTCAAAGACTCGGCAATGTTTTTCCTTTTACCTATGGTGCTGAAATGTCAAATTATCAAAATCTCACAACAGCAAGGTCAAATGCTTCATCCATACGAAGAATATCCCTACCATCTTCTCTTCATCTAAATCTGCTTTAACGAGGGCTTTCTTCTTCATTTCAACAATGTATTCCCAAGCCTTAGCGAGTGATTCAAGATAGCCCTCTCCATGGTAACTCTAAATAACAAACTTTCTCCTACACGCCTCTTGAAGCTTTATTCGTCTAAGAAGAGAATCTGAAAACTTTAAATTTCAAACTACTCAAAATCAACTGAGTACCCTAGAGTTTAAGGGGAAAACAAAAAATTCGAGTCAAACATAAAGCCTATTATGAATAATAATCTAACATCTCAATCCATTTAGATATCTCGTGAGACCACGCCGTTTAGCGGAACGGGTTTTTCCCTGCTAGTGTTCTAAAACCTTTATAAAACCATATACTGTGCTCCTACATCCACAATGGTTAAAACATAGCATTTCAAAATATTATGATGACATACATATATAAACATTGTGGATTTTCCATCCCCAGTTTAATTGACATCCCGTCATATTTATAGTTTCTAGGGTCACTATTAACCTATTAGTTTTCATGGGTTTACTAATAACCATTTTATAAGTCATGGACACCCTGTCCTATTTGTTAGGAACTGAGTTGATGATGTTTTGATGACAACAACCTTATATAGTTACTATACTTTACTTTTACTTTATAAAATATATACTAACATTTCCATGTAGATATATATATATATATATATGTATGTATGTATGTATATATGTATGTATATAGGAAGTATATGCAGGTATCATCGAAGACTGATCAGTATAAAGACTCAAGCATCAAGATGAAGATTAGAGATTCAAGATTCAAGACTCTAGAGAATCAAGATTTCAAGATCTCAAGATAAGTATCTAGTATTTTGTTAAAACTTCATAATAGCACTGTCATCTTTCTTCCAATTTTCTTTTGGGATGGAACCCAATTTCTATCGAGACCAGTGGCTTACAAACCCACGACAAGTAGCTTACAAACCTACGACAAGTGGCTTTCAAACCCACGAAAATCAAAATCATTTAAACTACTTTGTACAAGTTCTCGAGTCCTTTGGAGGAGCTCTGTAGGAAGGTTCTTGCAATTTCAGTTTGAATAGATTTTTCAAAAATTTTTTAAATCTGTTTTCAAAATGTTTTAGCTTTCAAAATCATGTTTTCAAAAATGTTTTCAAACTTTGTTTTAGCCTTAAAATATTCCTCTATTCTGATTTTAAAAACTTATATTTTTAAAACATCAAAACTTATTCTGATTTTAAATATTACTTATATAATTGACGGTCTATATCAATTATATATATATTTAAAATAATGTTTTATATTCATTCTCTATCTCAAAATATTGTTTAAACACTTTACTTTGCTTCATAGAAGTTTCAACTTGTTTTAAATTCAATTGTCTTTACAAAACAATATCTCTATAATTTTGAACTAAGGGATGTCGACATAAGGGGATACCCCATGTCGACATGGTGACAGTTGGATTCAAAATTCAATTTTCAAAAGAAGTGTCCATTCATTCAAAAACCTTTCGCCAATGGTTACGACTGTTGTGCATCTATATAAAGGCTTCCAAAACGAATTTTTTTAACAACTTCTTTCTTATTTTCTTCACTCTTTCTTCTCCAACATTCCATATCCATAA
Source organism: Allium cepa (assembly GCA_030765085.1). Lineage (NCBI taxonomy): Eukaryota > Viridiplantae > Streptophyta > Magnoliopsida > Asparagales > Amaryllidaceae > Allium > Allium cepa. The sequence continues at coordinate 246,885,916 of CM060938.1, read as the reverse complement.
AACTTCATATTTTCAAGATCGTGCCATCATTCTGCCAAATTCTCAATAGGAAATCATTTAGATACTCTCTCTATTTGATTCTCCATCATTCTACTAAAGATCAAAGTGCTATTCAGAGTTATATGATTAATTTGTATTCAAAAAGTCCATAGAGTCTATCCATTCAAAAGGATTGTTTTAAGAAGTATTAGGGTGATCTTGTGTCCCGTAAATCAAGAGAGTTTACCCCAGACTCGGAGATAGGAGGGTTCCTCAAGGCCTTAGAAATTGAGGGTTGTAATTTGGATATTGGCTTATAAAAATATGTACAAGGATATTTCCTTGGTGCAGGACTGGATGTAGAAGGATTACGAACCAGTATAAAATCCGGTGTGTTCTTTCCTTTTACTTGCTTTACTTTACTATTTGCATTTGTTATATGTTCTGTGATCATTCTGTATTAGAATTCTGTTTAGATTTGTGTTGATAGTTTTAATTTTGTCATATAGTTCATATATTCTTTAAAACACTATTCACCCCCCTCTAGTGTTATTTCCGCCTTAAGATCCTTAATCCGCATCCCCAACAATTGGTATCAGAGCATTGGTTTTCATTATTTTCATAATCTGAAATTTTGAAAAGTTTTAATGGCACAACACACTAATAATGTCACTCCTGTCACCACTACTTCTGTCAACACAAGCACTAACACTAGTTCGTTTGTAGAAGGTCAGTCTACTGTCAGACCACCACTTTTTAATGGCAGTAATTATGCATATTGGGCATCTAAGATGAAAATTTATTTACAACCCATAAGTTTAGATACTTGGAATATGACACAAATTGAATATGTTGAACCAACAACTAATTTTGCCCAGTGGACTACTGAGCAAAAGACGGTTGCACAAAACAATTCTAAGGCTATGAATATTGTTTGTGTCAAAATTGGGCACAACACTCGTCGGAAGTTTTTGAAGAGATAATAAATGAAGAAAGTAAATTAAAACGTGGATTATCTAACAAAAACTCCAAATAGCAGGAAGTAAATTGCACAAGAGACAACGATTTAGAGTGGTTCAGCGCTTTGCCTACGTCCACTATGAAGTTTTGTTACTTTATTACTTGATATTCGGAGAATACAACTTTTTAATGTCAAAGTACAGCAAGTAGTAAGCCAAAATTCGAAATCAAAGGCAGCAGTGGTGCTCTGAAGCAATTCTGGCGGCGTCCGGGCGTTCTTTTACTCTCAAAATTCTCCGATCCCTTTTCTGAATGACAAGGGGCTCTATTTATATGTGCTGGAGGCTGATATTTCACCTAAAATTCGGGGAGACCACTTCTGGCACGTGTGGGGTGCCCACATGGCCGAATTCTGGAGATCCGGGCCCACTTTGGGATCGATTCGACCTTTGGTTCGAATCGATCAAAAAAGTGTCCAATCGTGATGAAACTTGGCATGGACATTCTTCTATTTATATGCAAGCTCCTGTGAAAATTTCATAGCATTTGGAGTTGTAGATCTCAAGTTATGATCGATTCAAGATGGTGCTCTTCGTCCTATGGATTCGTTCGAATCGATATTGTTCGAATCCATAGGGTCGAATCCATATGGTGACTCAGAGTGGTTTTAGCCGCGCTTATCTGATGGATTCCAAGAGTTGGATTCGAAGGCACGCCACCTTCGAATTAATTGAATCAATGCTCGTTCGAATCGATCAGGGCAAGTCTCCATTGATCGATTCGAATTTGTCTTAACAGGGTGATTCCAAGACAGTTGCCAGATGGAGTCGAAGTCCCTACAACTGTATGGATTCGAAAGGTTCCAGCTTGATGGACTCGAAGATAGGAATACTCTGATGGATTCGAACTAGGGAAGGCTTTGGATGGATTCGAAGTGAGGGCTTGCCCGATGGAGTCGAAGCAAAGGAACTTTTCATGGATTCGAGGCAAGGCTCTGGGAGGATGGATTCGAGGCAAGGCTCTAGGAGGATGGATTCGAAACAAGGCCTTGCTTTATGGATTCGAACAACGTGGATTTCCTCCAATTCCATTAGTGATAACTCGAGCATACGAACTCGGATTGCCTCGAAATTTGAAACGTTGGTTTCCACGGCTTTGCTTGACATGCCACATCAATTGTAGCCCAATCCGGACTTGGGCAGAATCCATCGATTTTTGTAGTAAATCAACAATCATTCAAAATTGAGGATGTGTGACCCTCATTTTTCAGTCAGTTCCTTGGTATCTCGGCCTTGCCACAAGGCGGGATAACATTTGCCACCCAAAGTACGTCTTGTGTAAACATGACATGCTTTGAAAAGCTACAGTTTCACGTTGGACAATCGGGACATGCTCTTCTGAAAGTCGTCAGTCGTTGTAACCATGACGAGGTGAACATTTGATCCCTGTAAATGTTAATGATCAAGTGTTAGTCATACACATGTGCATATATGTACCACTTTGGTTTTGGTTAACGTTGCGTGATTGCCCGTCGTTGTCAGTTCGGTTTGTTATCGAATTCTGCATCGGTCCTCTCCTGAACCGATTTTTGATTCAAGTCAAAGCATTGTTTTTATGGTTGTCTATGATTATCCTCTTGTATCGATCCTCTCCTGAATCAGTATAAAAGGTAGACAAGTAATTTTCACATTGAAATGATTTTGCCATTTCCATCGCTGGTCTTTGATGGATTCGAAGCTATGTTTGTTCGAATCGATGGCTTTCGAATCGATGGCCCGATGGACCTCGTGCTTCGAGTCGATAAGACTCTCAATCCAGCCTCTATTCGGTTGTTCCTTCGAATCGATGATGCCTCGCATCGACACTGCATGGATGGATTCGGAGTATTGATGGATTCGAATGCGATGGGTTCGAACGTGATGGGTTCGAACGTGAAGGATTCGAACGTGGCATGTTCGAATTGATCAGCGCGTGACCGGTTGGGGTCGGTCATTTTGACTGGGAGACGAATCGTCCCATTTACTATGTGAGACCCATATAAATACATGAAGCCGGTGTCACTTTCACTTTTTACTTTTCACTGTTGCTATAGCCTCCTCTTCGAATCGATCTCTCCAGGGCCAAGACAAACGTGCTTTTCTTGAATTGATCGAACCCCTTCACGCTTCCATTCGTAACAAATCAACTCAGGTAATCAAGGGATCGATTCGAGATGAGAATGACAGAACTTAGAACTTTTTTTTTGGCATCGATTCAATCTTTTCTTCTGAAAATTTTGAGGAGTGGTGAGATCTGAACGAAGTGGGTCGACTCGGTGGAACTGAGGAATGAAACCATTCGAGTCGTATCGATCAGAGTGTTGTCTTTCATTGCTTCGCATCGATCCAAGAATGAGCGATTCGAATCGATTTTGAATGCATAGCTTCGAATCGATGGTTATAAAAGATAAAGAAAAAGGCTCGTGGCGATCGATTCGAAATAACGATATTCTGATCGATTCGAAGGAGCTCAATATTGATCGATTCGAAGTAACGATACGTTGATCGATTCGAAGGAGCTCAACTTTGATCGATTCGAAGTCATGTAGGGCTTCATGGATTCAAATTGCTTCTCTGTCCTAAGGTCTCATCGAGTCGAACTACATGGAGTCGGGGCGTACCGATTCGAAGTTCATCGATTCGACTCGTGTCGATTCGAGTCGATCGATTCGAACGTTCTTGCTTCTGGGACTCCCACTCTTCTGATTTGCTCCAACATCTGAGCTACGACCAATTTCAAGTTGAACTTGAACGAACTCACTGAACTTTAGCATACTTGACTCCGGCGAGCTTCTGCCTTGCATAATCGAATTTGACTTGACCTCTCTTTTGGAGCTCGTCGATGGCACCATGACTTAACCAAAATATAACGAATTTATACTTGAATTGGTCAGTAGCATCTGGATGGCGTGAAAGTGACGGTCAGCGATGACGGTCATTTTCATTCTCAAATTCCAAAGTTTCGTCGTTCGAACATCTTGTTTCAACTTGTAAAATCTGCTTAAGTTTTGCATAGCACTCGCACTACACGACATATTCATACACTTTACACCGGGGGAATGCATGGGCTTTTTATGTATTTAACGCCGCTTTCTGGTGAGTTAGTTAATTATGGAATCTTCGAGTTCTCAACAACAAGAAGCACAAAGCTCACCTCTTCCAGCGCTTGAGATTCCGGAAATCCCTCCTAAAGTCATAGATCCGGCTCCGAATGAGTTGCCGGAGGCCATATTTATCGAAGATCCTGTCGATTCTGTCCAGTCCAATATCTCGGAGTCTCTGTTGGGTCGGATATGCTCGAAACATAACATATCCCTGGACGATGTTTTATTACCTAGTGCCAGTGACAGACCACATAACCCACCTGAAGGATATACTGCCTTTTACCGTCATGCCTGCGCGGCTGGATCTCTTCCTCCTTTTAACCAATACATCAGAGAGATGATGTCATATTTAGGAATCGCTCCTTCACAACTCCATCCCAACGGGCATGCATTACTGAATAGCATCTTTGTCATATTTATGGATTGCCTTTTTCGCCCGCCATGGCCTAACGAGATCAGGCACATATTCAATTTCAAGAGTAGGGGTGATAGCCCGTCTTTCACTTTTATGGAGGCGGTCAGGAACTGTCAGGTTGTGACTGGGGCCTGGACCAGGCTTAGCTATTTCAAGAATGAGTGGTTTTTTGTTCGACGCCCCCCCAGGGTTTGCCAAGAGATGGTTATCCAGACGTAAGCATCATAATTCATCTTTGAATGGCCACTTTTAATAATTACACTAATATTCTGGTACTCTTACAGCCATCATTTCGAGACCTACCGGTGGGCACTATAGGGGCGTCGTTCAAAGCCTGCAAAGGGTCCCAAGCGACTCAAGGCACATTGGCTTGCTGTTGACCGACGATAACTTAAGGACATTGGGTTTGATTGGGATGAGCCAGAGTATTGTAATTCAAGGGTTGGCAAAATCGGCCTCGAGGAAGAAGAAGAAAGTGGAAAAAAGAAAACCTGGCGTTGTGATAAGAGAAGCGAGCGTTGATGAAAGAACGCCCACAGACACTGAGATAACAGCCGATCTTTCCTGAATAGAAGAGGGTCAGAAAGGCAAGGCTGCTGTACCTAAGTTTAAGAGATGGAAGTCTGTAGTCGTAACCCGTTCCAAACCTGGGGTTACTGTCTCCGGCGCCTCTCCTCGCCAGTCCGGAGACCTTTTCACAGGGCTGGACGATATTCCCATTCCGGACTACGTATCTCTTCACCACGGGTCTGGGTTGGAAGAGCTCCGGGGAGCGCTTGATATAAGAGAATCTTTACCCGTTAGTGTAATCGACGCTTCTGGTTGGTCGGGGGGTTTTGCGCATTTATACACTTTGCACAACACTTCACGACTCCACATGCATTGCAGTGCTTTTTCTTGGTACTTAACTGAATTCTTTCTTCTTTACAGGTGTCATGTCGGATCGTTCTTCTACACTTGATAGACTTCGGCGAGTGCATCATTCTTCATCTTATTACGAGTCTCGCCGTAGGGATTCTGACCGTGATCGTGAACGGAGGCATTATGAGCAAGAGCATCGTGAAGGGACCATTCCCGATATTATTCTAGCCAGGAGCGTTCTGATAGGGACCGAAGGTACCGTTCACCCTCTCGTTCTCCTCCGCCATCCATAGGCCCGGCACCTGCAGTCGAACCTTCGCGACAACAGCCATCTCTACAGATCTCAAAACCTGGTCCACATCGTTCAAGGACTGATACGGCTACGACCGTGACTGTGGAGGAGGCCCCTCTCGAACCGTCTGGTGAAGGGGCTGTAAGAATTGCTCAACTGAAGAAAGATTTTCCAGAAATATGCTTCGACGCTTATATCTTTCCACCCAATCTCAAAAGAATTCCCGAAGAGGCTGTGAACACCGCCCTCAGCTATTCCCGTGATTTCTATGCTCAGTACAAAGAATGGTACAGGGCGGCTGTTAAAGCTTCGAAAGTAGCCTTCGATCGAGCCAATGATATTGAGAAACTGGAAGCAGACTTGGCTCAGAGGAACCGTATTGTTGACATACTTCAATCTGAAACGGAATCTTCTCGTAAGGCCGAAATGGAGTCGCTAAAAAAGGTCGATGAGACACTAGCTGAGATGGCGAAGATGCAACAAGCGCATTGCACTTTAGTTGAAGATTTGGGCCATCGGTACAAAAATGTTGAGGCCGAGCGAGATGCGACGGTCAAAGAACTTGAGGAGTTAAAGGCTAAATTTGCCGACTTGAACAAGGAAAAAGATGACGCTAACATGGCCGCACAAGAAGCATGCGAGCAAGCCGTGTCTCTCCGAGCTGAGCGAGACGCGGCGGTTGCTAAAGTTGAAGCGGTGGAGGCAAAAGTGGCAGGGAGAGTTCAAGCAGAGATATTCAGAGTAGAAGCCGAGTTTGATGATCTTCTTGACACTTACAATGCTAATGTGCTTGAGCACAGGAATCTCTCGTGGCTCGGAGATTATTCTACGCTTCTACTCAGTGCTTGGAGAAAATTGGTGGCGAACAAGAAAGCATCTCTCCCTGAAGGTGCCGTGGATGAATTTGAACTCGAGTCTCGCTTGTTGAGCGAGGAGGAAAGGAAACTTCTCCATGAAGCGATGATTTCTGCTGAGAGAGAGACTTGGTTTTCATCATGTGGAGACTGGCGAGGGTTCTGGAGCTGCACATTATAGTGAGGATGTTTCAGTTGATGCCCCGACCTCGTCTGGAGTTACTGCTACAGTTGGTCCACATGTTGTTCCTGCTTATAACCCAGATCGACCGGAATTGTCTCTTGGTACAACTACTGTTTTCGAACTCGTCTCATCACCGAGCCGAGGCAAAGAAGGTATTTCAAATGTTGCTTAAGTGTTTTTAGAATGACGAACTTGGAACAGATCATTTGACTAATTATTCTCATTTCTTTTCGACCAGTGACTGAAAGTGATGCGCCAGCACTTCCAGTACCACAAACTTCGCAGCCAATGCAAGGGGCTGTCGTTACTGAGGCTATTACAACTACCGCCGTAACCAGCGAGATGGGAGAGGGGAGTTCAATGTCGTTTGATGTTCAGATGATTGAGGAACTTCTCAAGCAACCCTGTGAACCTTTTACCGATCCTTCCTTTGCAATGGACGGTGTCGCTCCAACTTTTAGCTCGTTTATGCCGACCGTCAGTGTGTCCAGCGCTGCTCGATCTTCCCGAGAAGAAGAAATCCTTGCCGAGATAAGCGCTGAAATGGCTGCAGGGACGACAGTCGGTGGTTCCGGAGGTGATGTTGCTCCACCAAGCTTGACTCCCTTAATGGTTACTTCTCCCACCGGCACAGCTATAACTTCTAGTGTCGAAGCTTCACCACCTGTTACGGCTTCTCTTCCTCCGGTTCGTCCTCACAAAAGGATCTCTATTCCTTCCAGCTCTGAGGAAGACGTGAATATTATGCCAGATCTTGAGGATGCTCCAAAAAAAGACAAAAAATCTCACAAGAAGCCGGGCAGTGGGTCTAGCGGCTCAACCTCGAAGAAGAGACCCCGGAAGAAGAAGGAGTGAACTTCTCGTTTTATCATGCGGTTGTGAAATGGTCGTTCTTTTTACTTCTCCTTTTTTAGGCCGTGTATAAGTGTGGACTCGGCACCCACTTTATGGACAGTTTTTTGTTTTATCATGTAATCAAACCCCTTTTTTGTTTGTTGATAAAATGAAAAACGACTCTTTTCTCTTTTGCTTAAGTATTGCATTGATTAGCACATGCTCACATATGTCATAAGCCTTGAATACATGTCCACACTTCGGGGATTTAACACAAATTGCAATTAACAGTTCGGCCCATATTCTGGGAACTTATTAATTATCAATGTTTATGACTTAGTTCGCTCTCCGGGAACCTGTAATTGACGTTTATACTCCAATTCACACTTCGGGAATTTGAAGTTAGAAGTTAGTAATTTACACTCCGGTTCGCATTCTGGGAACCAAGAGTTGGTGTTTATGCTCCAATTCACACTCTGGGAATTTGGAGATAAGAGTTTTATATTCTGGCTCGCACTCCGGGAACCAAAAGTGGAAGTTTATATTCCAATTCGCGCTCCGGGAATTTGGAGTTAGCTCACACTCTGGGAGCGATGGTATTATACCCCGGTTCGCGCTCCGGGAACCGAGAGTTGAAGTTTATACACCAACTCGCACTCTGAGAATTTGGAGTTGGCTCGCACTCTGGGAGCGATGGATTTATACTCCGGTTCGCGCTCCGGGAACCGAGAGTTGAAGTTTATACTCCAATTCGCACTCTGGGAATTTGGAGTTGGAGGAGGGATTGTCGTGTATCAATCCCTGTGAATGTTGATGTAGTGTTCTGCCCCCGAGCTCGGGTTTCACTTAGCGAGTGACCGGTCGTATCACAGTCATTCCTTATTTGAATAAATCCCACCGTGTGATGGAACTTAGCTCTCCGTGCATCGTGATATTGTACGTCATATTCAGTGAATCACAGCTCTGGCTCGAAGAGATGGCATTTTATTGCTGAAACGAGAAAATATGGCAAAGTCAGTTGCCTTATTACAAATTTAAATCTCGAAATGCTAGAATAAAATACAAAGGGATAAATTGATAGAAAATAAATAAGTAAAGTCTTTTATATGTAGTAGCGACGAAGACTTTCGCTATTCCAAGCTCTCGGCAAAGTAAGACCGTCAACGGTCGATAATTTGAACGTGCCATCTCCGAGCTTTTGTGAAATCACATACGACCCTTCCCAATTTGGCCTCATGTGCGTAGGAACTGGATAGACCCTTTTGAGTACGAGATCGCCGGGTTCAAAGGTTCGCGGACGGACCTTGGCATTGTACAGTCGGACGACTTGACTTCGATATGCGGCCGCCCTCAAGTCAGCCTCTTCGCGCTTCTCATCGAGTAAATCCAAAGATTCAGCAAGTAGTATGGAATTTGTTTTCGGATCATAATATGTTACACGATGATAGTGCACTTCCATTTCGACTGGAATAACGACTTCAGAACCGTAGGATAGAGAAAACGGGGTATGACCGGTTGCAGTTTTATGAGTTGTCCGATAGGCCCATAACGCCATAGGAAGTTCGTCGACCCATTTGCCCCCAGCTTTTTCCAGTCGCTTCTTTAGAATAGACTAGATGACTTTATTAACAACTTCAACTTGACCATTTGCTTGAGGGTGCGCTACTGCAGAGAATTTCTTATGGATGTGGAATCGTTGACAGAAATTCTTAAATTCAGTACTGTCGAATTGGGTTCCGTTATCGGTGATGATAGTATGTGGGAGATCAAAACGACAGATGATGTTACGTACTACAAAGTTGATTACTTTCTTTGTCGTAATTGTCACCAGGAGTTCAGCTTCAGCCCATTTGGTGAAATAATCAACTGCGACGATGGCGTACTTCGCGCCACCTTTGGCCAGAGGCAATGTGCCGATGATATCTATTCCCCATACCGCAAATGGCCAAGGACTGGCCATTTGGATTATCTCAGTAGGCGGGGCTCTAGGAATTTGAGCGTGTTTCTGACATTTGTCACATTTTTTAGCATAGTCTGCAGCATCGCGATTAACAGTAGGCCAATAATACCCATATCGAAGTATTTTCTTTGCAAGTGCTTGCCCCCCAGAGTGATCGCCACATTCTCCTTCGTGTACATCGTGTAACACTCGTTTGACTTCATCGTGCGCGATACACCGGAGGAGAGGAACAGAGTATCCTCTCCGATACATGACTCCATTTTGAATAACAAATCGTGAGGCCTTTCGTAGAACTTGTCTTTTATCGCTTCGTCGCTCGGGCAATACACCACGTTTGATATAATCTTGATAAGGAGTCATCCACGACTCCCTAATGGAGGTAGCTTCAAATGTAAAATCGGTCTCCCTTCGATCAATGCTCGGAGAGGATAGGGTTTCAACCGGAACAACCCCCAACTGCTGAGCCTCACCCGTACTTGCCAACTTTGCCAACGAACCAGCTTTCTGATTGTGCTCTCGGGGTATGTAGAAAATGGCATAGTAATCGAATTGATCAAGCATCTCCAGAACTCGAGTTAGATAAGAGGCTAATCTTCGGTCTTTGGCCTGATATTCTCCTCGAACTTGACATACTACCAACTGGGAATCATAGTAGATCTCTACAGCGATGATTTTCAGATCACGGGCAAGCTTTAGTCCGGTAAGTAGATCTTCGTACTCGGCTTCGTTGTTGGTTGCACGGAACTCGAACTTTAAAGCATAACATATGGATCGTCCCTCGGGGGTTTCAAGCACTACCCCAGCTCCTGAGCACCGATCATTTGACGCACCTTCGGTGTACAGCTTCCAGATGTATTCGGGAGATTTGTTGGTCTCGGGAAAGTCTTCAAAAACAGTGAATTCGGCTATAAAATCTGCTAGGACTTGGCCGTGAATGGCTCTTCTTGGAGTATAAGTGATGTCGAATTGACTCAGTTCGATGTTCCACTTTAGTAACCTACCAGACGTCTCAGGCCGCGTGAGGACCTGTCGTAACGGCTGATCGGTGTACACAGTAATAGGATGAGCCTGGAAATATGGACGGAGCTTCCTCGAGGCAATGACTAGGCAATATGCCAACTTTTCAAGCTTTGGATAATTTCTCTCGGCTCCGGTCAATCGTTTACTCACGTAGTAGACCGGTTTTTGCACTCGGTCCTCCTCCCGAATTAATGCAGCACTGATTGCATTTTCAGATACCGCCAGGTAGAGATATAACTGTTCATGATCTACAGGCATTGAAAGGATTGGTGGTACGGAAAGATGTTGGATTAGCGATTGAAATGCGCCCTCACATTCTGTAGTCCATTCGAAGTTTCGTTTCCCTTTTCATATCAAATCGAAGAAGGGAATGCATTTGTCGGTCCACTTTGAGATAAACCTTCTCAGTGCTGCAATTTTACCATTAAGAATTTGAACTTGCTTTATGGTTTTCAGAGTTTGAAGATTTCTGATAGCCCAGATCTTCTCAGGGTTGGCCTCTATTCCTCGGACATTGACAATGAACCCAAGGAATTTTCCGGATGCGACTCCGAAATGACACTTTAGTGGATTAAGCTTCATCCCGTATTTCCGAAGGATATTGAACATTGACTCCAAGTCTTTGACATGATCATCGGAGTATCGTGATTTCACCAACGTGTCATCTACATAGACCTCCATAGTCTTACCGATCTGATCGGCAAACATTCGATTGACTAAGCGTTGATAAGTTGCGCCAGCATTCTTTAACCCAAAAGGCATGACCTTGTAGCAGTATAATCCCAAGTCGGTTACGAAACTTGTGTGTTCTTGGTCTGGTACATGCATGGGTATCTTATTGTAACCTGAGTAAGCATCCATGAAGGATAATAATTCATGTCCGGCGGTTGAATCTACCAGTTAATCGATTCGGGGAAGCGGAAAGCTGTCTTTCGGGCAGGCTTTATTCAGGTCAGAGTAATCGATACACGTTCTCCATTTCCCGTTTGGTTTCCGGACATGTACGGGATTGGACACCCATTCTGGGTATAAAGCGTCTCTAATGAACTCATTCGTCTTTAATTTTTCGACCTCTTCCTTAAGGGCGGCAGATCTCTCTGGATCCATACCACGTCTTTTCTGCTTGATCGGGATATACCGCGGGTCAATGTTCAAAGTGTGGCTCGCGATGTCCGGCGAGATTCCACAAATATCAGAGTGCGTCCAGGCGAATACATCGAGATTCGTCCGGAGAAAATCAACCAATTCCTGTTGTGTCTCTTGGTTAAGCCGAGACCCAATCTTCAACATTCTCGAGTCATTGTGATCATCGTCAATCGGGACATCGATGGTTAGCTCGGCCAGAGAAGCTTGACTTTCCGTAAATTCTTCTTTATTATCATTGTCCCTTGGATCAAGATCCTTTTGGAATTGGTTGTGGTGCCCAGTCCGAGGCCCAGGCGCTAATTGTCAATCGTCAGTAAAACGGACGCAAAGAGATTCCTCTACGCCCTTTACTTTTTCTTTTCGTTGCGCCTCCCGTAGCTCAGCAACATAACAGGCTCTCCCAGCATCCTGATCTCCTTGTATTACTCCTATCCCGTGGTCAGTAGGGAACTTCAAAGTTAAACACCATGAGGCAATAGCAGCCCTAAATTCAGCAAGGGCCGGTTGGCCCAAAAAGGCATTGTACGGAGAAGGAATATCTAAGATAACAAATTGCAACATCCGAACTCTTCGGCATTCTCCCACTCCTAACTCCACCGGCAATTCAACCATTCCGGTTGGTATCGTCGCACTCCCGTTGAAGCCGTGGACTCGTGATTGACAAGGTTTTAAGTCCTTAGCTTCCATTTCCATTAAATCATATGCTCTTTTAAACAGTATGTTCACAGAACTCCCACTGTCTACCAAGATTCTCTTCATCCAAGCAGGACCAACTTGAGCGGATATGACCAACGGGTCAATTGTGGAAGCTTCGACTTTATCGGCATCTTGATATCTAAATACGATTTCATCAGCCATCGTCTTTTGTTGTTTAGCGGTGTTCTGTCTTCTGAGTTACTGTAGCATTCAAAGTCCACATGCCTGATCGAGCTTGCATATGACTCCATTTCTCTTCAGCTTCTGTCTGTTGGATGTTGACCACCACTTATTGTATTGATAACCAACCTTCCGCCCGTACGAGCGGGTTCACCTTGTCTTTCCTGATTCTGCGTTCGATTTTGATTAGATGGGCCCGCCCCACCAGACTGCGGCGCCCGAACAAACTGGTCCAACTTTCTCTCTCTAATCAACTTTTCAATGAGGTCTTGCAAATTCTTACACTCATTGGTATTATGCCCATAACTTTCATGAAACCTACAGAATTTTCCTGTTTGAATCTGCCTTTCCGACGAAGGCTTCGGACCAGGCTTCTTGTATTGCATAGTATTACAAGTCTGTATGTATACGTTTTCCAGTGACGTGTTAAGCGGTGTATAACTGTCAAACATTGTGGCCCTACGTCTTGGACCACGATTCTGGTCTTGCTTCTTGCTTCGGCTATCACCGTTTCTCGATCGTTGAGTCTGTTTATTTTGAATATTCAACTCAACTTTTCTTGAACTTTCTTCGGATTGTTTAACCGCAACATTACTCTGAATCCCTTCACTGCTGGGCCTTGCATCGTCCTGCTTCCTAGACTGTTTCGCATCCTCTCGCTCAAGAATTGAGCGGCTTTGGAATAGAAACGGTCCAACGATGCGGGAGGCTTTCCAGCTAACCAATTTCCAAACTCGAAATCAGGGTCGATTCCTTTAGTCAAAGCCATTAAAATAGAATTATTATTGGGGTTGGTGATCTCTGCGCATGCAGCATTGAATCTCTCCAAATATCGTCTAAGTGTTTCTTCAGGAGCTTGAGTGACACTTGATAAGGTATTAACATCTTTAGGTCGGGCAATATGCATGCGAAATTGCTCAACAAATTTGGTAGCTAACTGATCAAATGAAGAAATAGACCGTGGCAGTAATCGTGTAAACCACATCGTCGCAATTCCCCCTAAGGAAATGGGAAAACTGCGGCACTTTACTGCGTCATCAGCTCTCGCAGCAGTCATCGACTATTCGTATTTCAAAATATGTTGATTTGGGTCGGAATTTCCTTCATACATGGGAAGGGTTGGCATTCTGAATCGCCGAGGAGGTTCAGCATACAATATGTCATCAGTAAATGGGGTATGACTTCGGGAGATTCCCCAATCGTCATTTGTTAGTCCTTGACTCTCGCGAATCATTTGTCGTACCATGGCTGAGAAGTCTGGTATTGGAACATTCTGTGTGTGGTGAGCCAAAGTGTGGTCGGGTTCCACAGTGCGAGGTGGGATCGGGCGCTGTCGACGATCCGTATCTCGCCTCCTTGGCTCGACGTCTTCTGGGACATATGGCTCTGGGGCATGTCCCTGCTGATGATAATTTTGATTGGAGTGGTCTCGGGTATCAACTCCTACGTCAACTACAGCGGCTGTGGCAGCTCGATCATCTGCAGTGTATTGTGGAATAGTGCCTCCTCGGGAGGAGGGTCCAGTATGGAAGCTGGTAGATGAGCCAACTCTTATTTGCCCAACGGTTAATGCCTGTTGATAGTCAGCAGCTTGCGCATAGTTTCCGTCTATCATGGGACGGGTAGATCTGTTATTGTAGTCAGATGAAGCAGAGCTTTCGGTGGAAGTATGAGGAGCTTGATCCCTTCTGGATCTTCTTCGCTTTTGGCGATTCAGTCGATTGGTCAACTCAGCATTAGCGCGCAACTGCTCAGTTAGCTGTTGCCAGCGTTGGGTTAGTTCCTGGAGTAGCGCCTGGAACTCTTGTCTTGTGACCGGACCTGACTGATCCGTATGCCCAGCAGCACCTTGATTGGTAGACTGTAGCTGTGTGGGATTTTGCCTATCCCGACCTTCTTGATCACCAACGTTAGAAGTGGTTCTTGTACTTACCATCTTTAAGCGTTGAATCCTTTCCTAGACTTTTAACAAATCTGAATAGAACGGAAGGAATCTGAATATGAGGTCTGGATCTCTCTCTTAGATTTATGCAATCCGGTATCGAAGATAGATCCAAGGAGCAGGAGAAAAAACTGGGTTTTTCTCGGTGAAAGCACCAAAGTGTTTGTGTCAAAATTGGGCACAACACTCGTCGGAAGTTTTTGAAGAGATAATAAATGAAGAAAGTAAATTAAAACGTGGATTATCTTACAAAAACTCCAAATAGCAGGAAGTAACTTGCACAAGAGACAACGATTTAGATTGGTTCGGCGCTTTGCCTACGTCCACTATTAAGTTTTGTTACTTTATTACTTGATATTCGGAGAATACAACTTTTTATGTCAAAGTACAGCAAGTAGTAAGCCAAAATTCGAAATTAAAGGCAGCAGTGGTGCTCTGAAGCAATTCTGGCGGCGTCCGGGCGTTCTTTTACTCTCAAAATTCTCCGATCCCTTTTCTGAATGACCAGGGGCTCTATTTATAAGTGCTGGAGGCTGATATTTCGCCTAAAATTCGGGGAGACCACTTCTGGCTCGTGTGGGGGGCCCACATGGCCGAATTCTGGAGATTCGTGCCCACTTTGGGATCGATTCGACCCTTGGCTCGAATCGATCAAAAAAGTGTCCAATCGTGATGAAACTTGGCGTGGACATTCTTCTATGTATATGCAAGCTCCTGTGAAAATTTCGTAGCATTTGGACTTGTAGATCTCAAGTTATGATCGATTCAAGATGGTGCTCTTCATCCTATGGATTCGTTCGAATCGATATGGTTCGAATCCATAGGGTCGAATCCATATGGTGACTCAGAGTGGTTTTAGCCGCGCTTATCTGATGGATTCGAAGAGTTGGATTCGAAGGCACGCCACCTTTGAATTAATTGAATCAATGCTCGTTCGAATCGATCAGGGCAAGTCACCATTGATCGATTCGAATTTGTCTTAACAGGGTGGATTCGAAGACAGTTACAAGATGGAGTCGAAGTCCCTACAACTGTATGGATTCGAAGGGTTCCAGCTTGATGGACTCGAAGATAGGAATACTCTGATGGATTCGAACTAGGGAAGGCTTTGGATGGATTCGAAGTGAGGGCTTGCCCGATGGAGTCGAAGCAAAGGAACTTTTCATGGATTTGAGGCATGGCTCTGGGAGGATGGATTCGAGGCAAGGCTCTGGGAGGATGGATTCGAAACAAGGCCTTGCTTTATGGATTCGAACAACGTGGATTTCCTCCAATTTCCATTAGTGATAACTCGAGCATACGAACTCGGATTGCCTCGAAATTTGGAACGTTGGTTTCCACGGCTTTGCTTGACATGCCACATCAATTGTAGCCCAATCCGGACTTGGGCAAAATCCATCAATTTTTGTAGTAAACCAACAATCATTCAAAATTGAGGACATGTGACCCTTATTTTCCAGTCAGCTCCTTTGTATCTCGGCTTTGCCAAAAGGCGGGATAACAAATATACTATTTTGTTCACTAGATAGGAATGAGTTTAATAGAGTCTCTGTTTGTAAGTCTGCATTTGAAATCTGGAAAACTTTGCAAGTAACTCATGATGGAACAAGAAAAGTTAAACAGACTAAAATTTCCATATTAACTAACCTGTTTCAATTGTTTAAAATGCATGAAAATGAGTCCATTTCCAACATGTATTGTCGATTTCAAGATATTGTACATTCATTGATTGCTTTAGGAAAGGGTTTCTCAGAAGAAGATCAAGTCAGAAAAATACTCAATTCACTCACTCCAGAATGGGATCAAAAGCCACTTACTATTGAAGAGGCAAATGATGTTAGTCAAATGAAGATCGAAGAGTTAATCGGTAATCTAATGTCTTATGAAGTTCAACTACAAGGGAGAAAAGAATCTAAGGCAACGAAAAAGAAATCGATCGCATTCAAAGCAACAACTGGAGATTCAGAACAAGATAGTAATGAGGAAATTGCTTTCATGACCAGAAATTTCAGAAAGTTTCTGAAGTATAGAAAGATGAATAACTTTAAAAGAAACGATCAAAGGAATTCCAAAAATACTTCGGAGAACAACAATAACTACAACAACAACAACAACAACAATGGTGACAGATGCTACAACTGCAACAAAACAGGGCACTACAAGATAGATTGTCCATATCCAGACAAACAGACATTTCAACCAAACAACGAGCAACTAAGGAAAAGAAAGAAGGCATATGCAGCAACTCTTGACGATCAGATTCATCCAGCGATGACGAGAAGAAAACTGATAATTCAAATCTGTGCTTCACTGCTATTCTCGAATCTGAAGACGATTGGAGTTTGGATCTAAAAATAGGTACACATTTATTTTAATTTTATTGGATGCTTGTTTGTTTTGATTTTGTTTGCAATTCCTTGAATTTTTAAATTCATAATCACCCTTTGAAATTTGAATTTTTAAATTCAAAATAATATTATTTTAATAATATTTTAAATATTAAAATATTTTAATATTATTATATTTAATATTATTACTGGAATTATATATAGATACAGAATATAGATTAGTTTTCTTAATATTTTAGGAATTTCTTAGATTTTAGAAATAGACGCCCCTTTTCAAATTCAACCGGCACATGTCAACATGCCAGGATACCCTATGTCGAAATGTCTCTCAGAAATTTGATTTCAAAATTTGAATTCAAACTTTTGAATTTCCCTCCACCTTTTCACTTACTTCAAAATTCTGAAAAGATACCTCTTGACCAGAGAACATGACTTTAGAGAATCTATTTAATATACTTCTCTTATCATCTCTTTTCACTTTATTCTCATAATTCAAACTTTCTTCATTATCTTCTACTCCTCTCAAACACTCATCAATGGCTTCCTCAAGTACCACATCAACTATGAGGCTGACCAAATCCATCAAAAATGACCTTTTTAATGACCCGGAGGCTATCAAAGCTTACATAAGTTATGTAAACTATGGTAAAGTCCATACGGAAAATTTTGCTATTTTTGATGATTTTCCTTCTTATGAAATCGATCAACTTTTTGAAGAAAACTCCATTCTTAGCTTGATTGATAACAAGCAAAATGATTTAGTTTGTTATCCTAACCTTGTCAAAATGTTTTATGCAAATCTAAACCGTGAATTTATAATGGAAATGAAGATCAAATTTGGAGTAGTGTTAAAGGAACACTTATTGTTTTGGATTCCGATATTTTGGGTACTATTTTGGGTTGCAAATCTACC
Organism: Allium cepa; assembly: GCA_030765085.1. Taxonomy (NCBI): domain Eukaryota; kingdom Viridiplantae; phylum Streptophyta; class Magnoliopsida; order Asparagales; family Amaryllidaceae; genus Allium; species Allium cepa. Next base: position 246,868,190 of record CM060938.1, on the reverse strand, counting down.
GGTATGAATCTCTTGCAATTTCAAATCAATGAAACCGATCGAGAGACTTTTCATCACATTTTTGAAAGCGATGACCACATGGATTTTAAGAATCACTTTTTCCGCCCAAAAGCAAGAATTGTCAACCTTCTTATTCAACACACCTTTATTCCTAGGTCGGGAAACTACAATAATCCCACCTCAAAAGTGTGTAAAGCTCTTTTTGCTATATTTGGAAAATATGATATTAATTGGGCACAAACTATTTTGGATGAGTTAAGACCATAAAATTTTACTATGGGAGAAAACACTCTTTATCATGGAATTTATCTTACTCGGATTTTCAATTATTTTGGTGTGGATGTTAAAAAGGAAGAGTTTGTAAGTAGGAAAGTGTTCAATCATGGGAACATTTCCCTTATGAAAATCCCACTAATGTTTCAACCATATGAAACACTTACCGAAAAGGAAGAGAGACTTGCTAATGAAGAGATGGAAGAAGAGGGAGAAGAAGAGGAAGAAGAAGGGAAAGGAATGGAAATTGAAGAAGAAGAGGAAGTGAAGAAACCTCTTTGGAAAGTATAGAGTATCCACATACACCCGCCAATCCGTCCAACAAAACCATACTCAAGAACCAAAAGATACTTTCTCAAAACCAAAAGGTTCTTAAGAGATCTATTAGCAAGAAAATGGATAAAATCTCTAATAAGATCGACAAGTTCTTTGGAAAGATAGGCAGGAAACTTGGCTTGTCCTCATCATCATCTTCATCAAACTAATCCTAGCCATTATTTCTCTAGCTATCATTTATCTATCTTTGTATTTTCTATTTTTTGGTTAATATTATGTAATGTTAACTAATATAAGTAATGCTATCTTATTCTCTGTTTTCCATCTTTATATATCTCTGATAGTTATTTATTTTAAGTTTATATAGGTCCACTAGTATAAAAATAAACTTAGAAATCAAAAATAACTCAACTTGGTCATTCTGTCTAGACCATGTGACATGCCCCTTCCCCCCCATGTCGACATATAACAGTCAGAAAGTAGTTACAATTTCTAACTTCAAATTCTTGTAACTACCAAGTGACAATTCATTTTGAACGGCCAATAACTCCTATAAATACCTATTTCTTCCAGAAAAACTTCTCTACCTCCATTTCTATTCATCTCCTCTCATACTTTTCTTAAATTATGGCTTCTCCAATTAAGAATTTAAGTGAAAATCTTGAAGAAGCTCTTACTTCTTTCAAGAATATTCTCTTTTTTATACTTAGAAATCAAAGGCACTTAGAATTAAGCCAAATGCAGATGATCAAAGAGCAAGAGAAACACTTCAACGCACTTGGTTGGATGATCTCAAGCCTTAGCAAAGACGAACCCGAAGCAAATCCACCAGTCACTCTCGAAAAAGATAATTGGGATGTTATCAAAACTGATCCTATCTTTGGAGAAGATGGATGGGTGGAAGTCCCAAGTAATGTCTGATCATTATGTATGTTTGTTTGTTTGTTTGATTTAGATTTGATTAGGATTTGATTGAATTGTTTACTTAAGTTTGATTTGGATTTGGTTTGTATGTAACTTCATATACTATACATGATTGGTTTACTTTGTATGATATTGATTTGATTGTCAAGTTACACTTGTATATATGCTCACACACTTGATCACTTACACGTTCACTTTACACTTTTATTCTATATGTACTTGATTATCTTAGAACAGGTGAATCTTTTATTCCTTTTTGCTGATGTCAAAGGGAGAGAAAGTTATAAAAATATATGTGCTTGGTGTAAGGGGGAGTCATGGAGTAAGGGGGAGTTGTAGTTTTAAGAAGAAGTCACGGAGTAAGGGGGGGTTATGGTATGGTAAGAATATTTTATAAATAAAGGTTGTCATCATCAAAAAGAGGGAGATTGTTAGGAACTGAGTTGATGATGTTTTGATGACAACAACCTTATAGAGTTATTACACTTTAATTTTACTTTATAAAATATATACTAACATTTCCATGTAGACATATATATATATATATATATATATATATATATATATATATATGTATATAGGAAGTATATGCAGCTATCATCGAAGACTGATCAGTATAAAGACTCAAGCATCAAGATGAAGGTTAGAGATTCAAGATTCAAGACTCTAGAGAATCAAGATTTCAAGATCTCAAGATAAGTGTCAAGTATTTTGTTAAAACTTCATAATAGCACTCTCATCTTTCTTCCAATTTTCTTTTGGGATGGAACCCAATTTCTATCGAAACCAGTGGCTTACAAACCCACGACAAGTAGCTTACAAACCTACGACAAGTGGCATACAAACCCACGAAAATCAAAATCATTTAAACTACTTTGTACAAGTTCTCGAGTCCTATGGAGGAGCTCTGTAGGAAGGTTCTTGCAATTTCAGTTTGAATAGATTTTTCAAAATGTTTTTAAATCTGTTTTCAAAATGCTTTAGCTTTCAAAATCATGTTTTCAAAAATGTTTTCAAACTTTGTTTTAGCCTTAAAATATTCCTCTATTCTGATTTTAAAAACTTCTATTTTTAAAACATCAAAACTTATTCTAATTTTAAATATTACTTATATAATTGACGGTCTATATCAATTATATATATATATTTAAAATAATGTTTTATATTCATTCTCTATCTCAAAATATTGTTTAAACACATTACTTTGCTTCAGAGAAGTTTCAACTTGTTTTAAATTCAATTGTCTTTACAAAACAACATCTCTATAATTTTGAACTAAGGGATGTCGACATAAGGGGATACCCCATGTCGACATGGTGACAGTTGGATTCAAAATTCAATTTTCAAAAGAAGTGTCCATTCATTCAAAAACCTTTCGCCAATGGTTATGACTGTTGTGCATCTATATAAAGGCTTCCAAAACGAGTTTTTTTAACAACTACTTTCTTATTTTCTTCACTCTTTCTTCTCCACCATTCCATATCCATAAAACTTCATATTTTCAAGATCGTGCCATCATTCTACCAAATTCTCAATAGGAAATCATTTTGATACTCTCTCTATTTGATTCTCCATCATTTTACTAAAGATCAAAGTGCTATTCAGAGTTATAGGATTAATTCGTATTCAAAAAGTCCATAGAGTCTATCCGTTCAAAAGGATTGTTATTAAGAAGTATTAGGGTGATCTTGTGTCCCGTAAATCAAGAGAGTTTACCCCAGACTCGGAGATAGGAGGGTTCCTCAAGGCCTTAGAAATTGAGGGTTGTAATTTGGATATTGGCTTATAAAAATCTGTACAAGGATATTGCCTTGGTGCAGGACTGGATGTAGGAGGATTCCGAAACAGTATAAAATCCGGTGTGTTCTTTCCTTTTACTTGCTTTACTTTACTATTTGTATTTGTTATATGTTCTGTGATCATTCTGTGTTAGAATTCTGTTTAGATTTGTGTTGATAGTTTTAATTTAGTCATATAGTTCATATATTCTTTAAAACACTATTCACCCCCCCTCTAGTGTTATTTCCGCCTAAAGATCCTTAATCCGCATCCCCAACACTATTTTATAGTTTTCATGGGTTCACTAAGAACCTATAGGCCCCTTCCAATTAACTTAATTAATTCATGGGTTCCTCTGAACCCATTCCGATACCTCATCTTTTATCCTAGTTTTCATGGGTTGACTAGGAACCTATGGATTACTCTAGTAACTCCCTTCTTAGACTAGTTTTCATGGGTTGACTAGGAACCTTTTGATTCCTCCAATAATATCTTTCTTATCCTAATTTTCATGGGTTGACTAGGAACCTTTTGACCGATGTCAATACTTAATCGAGATATAGTTTTCATAGGTTCACTACAAACTTATTGGCCCCTGCCAATCATCCTTAATACAAAGTTTTCATGGGTTTACTATTTCCCCCAATAGCTTCCTAATCATAGATTTCATGGGTTTACTATGAACCTATCTCCGAAACAACCTCAAAGTTTAGGCATTTTATATTCTGGTCTCCCTGACTCCCTAGATGCAATTCTACTCCTTAAGGAGTTTAATCAATTTATATTCACTACTAGGTTAACCTAGCCGGTTCTTTTACTCCTTTATCCTCCAAATACAGTTATAGGTTCTTTATTATGTGAATATATTCATATTTGAAGAAGAAAACATGACAACATAACAATCCACTCCTGTGGGTTTAATATCTTTGAAATAAATTTACATATAAAACATGGTTAACCGTTTAACCTATACTTTTATCAAGGAAATACATCTTCATACTTACATACTTGTAATCCTTTCAAAACTCCTTTATTTAGCTATGGTTTTACATTTGAAAAAAAAGAGTTTGCATTATAAAACCTTTCGACACTTTCGAAACGTAGCTTTCGACCTCATAGGATGACCTCATTCGAAAGCATTAAAATCTATCTTCAAAACATTAGGCTCCTACCTTTCGACTACTTTAAAACATCTCTTTCCAAAACCTTTCGATTGTATTAAAGCATTAACCTTTTACTTTATAAGCATTGCTTCGAAATCAAGTGAAAGTACCCCTTGCAAAACCATTGGAAGTATAACTTCCAAAACCATTGAAAGTGCCCCTTTCGAAATCATTGGGTTTAATTTTAAAATATCATTTTGGGTCAAAGTGAGCATACGGGAAAGCACCTCTTTCGAAACCATTCTTTATTTCATAAAAGCATTTGGAGAAAACTTGACGGTGTCGAAACCATCCTTTTGAAAGCATAAAAAATCTTGGTGAAACAATTAAAGGTTGGAGGAACCCTTTCCCAAACCATTGCCTTCGAAACCCCTAAACCATTTTGAAAGAAGTAGGAAGTGGCTTATATTTATAAAAACAAACAATACCTTTCTACAGCATTGATGTCTTCAATACCATCAAAAGACATCTAATCACAGAAGGGTTTCGACTTGGTCGAAACTTTCCCTTCCAAATGCATCACAATAAAAACTTAGTAATTTCTTCGAAAGCTACTTACTGTAAAAAAGGCGCCAGTTCTACTTTGAAAGCTTCTTTTGAATACCCTATCGAAGCCATTTGGTTTTAACTGCTTCGAAACTCTTTACTAAACATGCAAGCACTTTTCTTTTAAAAACAAAACAAAGGTATTAACACCTTCGAAAGTTATGTTTCGACACCTTACCTTCCGCCTTTCTCCAATTCACTACGTACCACCAAAGTGATACCATATGTATTGGTTTCGTGGTAGAGTATTTTAATTAGGTCGGAGGCAGAAGCTTTGGGTCGAAAGCTCCATCCAAAGGAGGCGAAACCAGCTTTTCTGAGCAACACCTTATTTTTACTAAATAAAGAAAACTTTTTGTAACTAACTTGCCCATTGGTAAACATATGATTGGTTACATTAAACTTTCAATTTTTTTTACTAAAATTTGCCGCATTTTCTCAGATCTAAAAAGTAAATAACATTTAACAAATGATCCCTTTCCATTAACAAGGCAACTAAATCAGTTAGGTCCTCCTTTCAAAATAATTTAATTTCCATACTAAATCACTTAGTAAAAATCCGTAAATATTCAAGAAATTCACTTTAATATGTTATCTAACATATCGAATTTACAGACCCAAATTCTTAATATAATTCTAGAAATAAATTTATAAACCCAAATAACAATATTTTCCTTGGAAAATTCATAACTAATTCTCCACGGCTTTGAAATTATAAAAATTGAAACTCAACTCCAAAATCATGTTTCTTATAACATATAATTTTTCCATAGCATTTAAAAATCATTTAACCTCGGTTTTACCCTAAAATCGTGCATATTTCTTTTTAAACTTTCTTGTTTAAACTAAACAAGTCATAAATCAAGCATATCATTATCCAATATATCATAAAACGAATTTTCCTTTAAATCTGAAAACATATTTATATAAACCAAAAATAGAGATGTAGTGATTATTATTCACCATAGATTGGACAAGAAAATTAGAGATTGATCGAGATGTATTTCTTTTAGCTTGAATACTAGGCTTTTCTTGAATTTCTCTTCTTCTTAATAAGTGGCTCTCTTCTTCCTTCTTAGGTTCATAATTTTTCTTATGTTAAAATGAACATGTATAGGTAAGGGAAAATAGTATAAGGGTGGGAATATGAGCGACAATTTACACTAATACCCTTATGTTTATTTGTTAACACTTAAACCATTTTAAGCTAAATCACTTTAATAAGCATGGCCACTAAATTAATTAACCAACCTCAATCTCCTTACCACTCTACGTTATTCTATTTAATTTATTCTAATTAAATATTATGAATAATGTTATCAAAAATTAGTAGCGTTATAGGATCCCCTCCTTAAAGAATTTTGTCTTTGAAATTCAGTAAGTACTGACTAGCAAACATAGAAATCATCTGTAACAACTCCTAACATCCACACTAACCTACCCGACTAGCAACTAATCCATATAAATTTAATAGAGACATACCATCAAAGCAGATCAAGATAAGCCTCTCGAATCCTGTCCTCTCTCTCCTAAGCACAGTCCTTCTCGTTGTCGCTTTACCGAACTTTCACCAACTAGACTTTCTTGGTCCTCAATATTTTCTCATCTCTCACTACAAACGAATTGATTTCCTAACAAAAGTCAAATCAGGCTATACTAACAAGTCCTCCAACCCTGCCTAAGTAATAGTAGACTCTGTATCATGCACATACTTGCGAAGACGAGATAAATGGAATACATTTTGGACACCTTCCAAACCGTTCACAAACTCTACTCTGTGCACGAGCTTTCCAATTCTATCTAAAATCTGGAACGGACCATCATATCTCGGGACCAACTTTCCTGACTTTCCAAATGGTAGTACACCCTTTATCGGTGATACCTTAATGAAAGCCCTATCTCCCACTGAGAACTCTAGGTCTTTACACCTCTTATTTTCGTAACTCTTCTCTCTGGATTAAGCCTCCTTCCTTCATCCACGGGTTAACTCAATCTTTTTTGAAGTCACTCTCACCAAATCCGGACCTAAGACCAATCTATCTTCAGTCTCTAACTAACATACTGGCATTAGCATGGCCTTCCATACAAAGCTTCGAAAGGCACCATTCCTATACTAGTCTGATGACTATTATTGTAAGAAAACTCAATAAAATGTAAGCGATCCTCCTAAGATCCACCATAGTCCAATACACAAGCTCTCAATAAATCTTCAAGTATCTTATTGACTCTCTCTGTCTCCCCATCCGTCTATTTATGATATGTTGTACTCATCTTGAGCTTGGTATATAATACCTCTTGTAGACTCCTTCAAAATTTGCTAGTGAATAATGCATCTCTATCGCTGACTATGCTACTAGGAGTCCCATGAAGTCAAACTATATTTTTCATGAACAATTTAGCTAAAACAGGTGCCGTCATGGTTGACTTAACTGAAATGAATAGACACTCTTGGTCAACCTATCCACTATGAATCATATGCTTTCATTCCTTTATTTGACCTTGGCAACCCACCTATAAAGTCCCTGTATATCGAATCTGATTCTCAAACTAGAATCTCTAAAGGCTGAAGCAACCCACTCGGCTTTTGATGTTCGGCTTTCACTTGTTGACAGTTCACACGCTGCCTAACCCATAAGCCAACATCTCCCTTCATACCTTCCTAATAGAAGCTCATCTTCATATCCTAATGCATCTTGGTCCCTCTAGGATGAACCAAAAACTTGGATCAGTGACATTCTTATAGAACTTCTCTCCTTAAGTTCTTTACATTCAGAATACATAATTGTCCCTTCTTTCTCAACCATCCCATTTGGTCAACACTATAATCCTTTAGATCATCGATCTCCATTCCTACCTTAAGCTTTCTAATCCTCTCGGCTAAAAATGGATCCTCTCTCTGTTTAGAAACTATCCTTTTAATCAACACTGGTCGAACTTCTAAACAAGACAACATGGCAATACCTGACTAGAACTAGCAGCCGATCTTAGTTGCACATCTCAACTGGCCAAAGATTCTAGATCCTTCCATTCTACCAGCATAGCCAACACCATATTCTGAGCTCTTCTGCTAAGAGCTTCTGCTAAGAGCATCTGCTACTTTATTACCTTTCCTAGAAGTATACTCGATACTGAAATCATAAGCAGCCAAATACTCAAACAACCTTTACTACCACATATTCAAATCCTTTTGAGAGAATAAATATCTTAAATAATTATGATCGGCATACAACACAAATCTCTTCCCCAAGAGATAGTGCCTCCAAATATTCAAGGCAAAGGTCATTGCAACCAACTCTAAATCATGAGTAGGATAACTTACTTCGTGCGGTCTAAGCTGTCTGAATGCATTGGCAATAACTTTAAGCTTATGCATTAATAATGCTCTCAATCCAGTTCCACATGCATTAGTGTATACTACCAACCCTTGGTTTCCATCTGGAACCACAAATATTGGTGCATTGGCCAACAAATGTTTTAACCTAAGTAACTCTTCCTTGTATTTGTCAAACCAAACAAACTTCACATCTTTTGTGCTCAACTTCATCAAAGGTGCTGCCATCCATAAGAAATCCTTAATGAGTCTCTGGTAATAGCCAGCAAGTCCAAGAAAACTCCTAATCTCGGTTACCATCTCTGGTCTCTTCCAATTGTTCACAACTACGATCTTATCTGGATCGGTGACAACCCTTTCTTTGTAACCAAGTGAAGAAGAAACTTAACATCGTTCTTCCAAAATTGATACTTGGAAAACTACACTTTTAGCCGATTCTACCTTAGCCTCTCAAGAACAATTCTAAGACGATCTTCAAGCTCCTTCTCATCTTTAGAGTATACCAGAATGTCATTTATAAACACCAACATGAATCAATCCAAATACTCTCGGAATACTTGGTTCATCAAATCTATAAAGAAAGCAGGTGCATTCATCAATCCAAATGTCATTACTAACCACTCATAAGAACTGTACCTAGTTCGAAATGATGTTAACCGAATGTTGTCCTCGGCCAATCTCAACTGATGGAACCCTGCCGTCAAATTTAATTGGGTAACCACCTTGGCTCCACTCAACTGATCAAACAGATCATCTACCTTGGTAGAGAGTATATATTCTTAATCGTCCTTTCTTTTAACTTACGATAGTTGATGCTTTCTTCATGAATACTGTGGCTTCTCTTCAAGGTGAACTGCTTGGTCTAATAAAATTTCTTTCTTTTTGATCCACTAGCCGCACCTTCAAATCCTCCATCTCTGCTGGTATCATCATGTAGGTGGTCTACTCACAGGTTTAGCTCCTGGTATAAGATCTATCTGAAAATCAACAGCTTGTTTTGGTGGTAATCGTGTAACCGGTTCAAAGACATCTGCAAATTCCCTTACAAATTGAATTTGACTAATCTCTTCTCCAACCTTCATGGCACTTAACAAAAGACAAACACTCCTGCTGGAATTCTCCAATGAGAAGATGATTCGATTATGGATATCTGGGTGTCTTAATGATAATTTGCTATCCTAGCAAAATATCCTAGCCTCATACATACCCAACCAATCCATACCCAAAATGATGCCGAAATCTACGAAATCAAAAACATACACACTGCATGCAAACTTATGACCTAACACATCAAGTTCTAAGCAGCCCTATCTCATGTCTAGAGTTGCATACTCTCCCATTGGATTCGCAACCCTTAAGAAAGTAACAACGTAAGTGGGTTCTATGCATAACCTATCAACCAAATATTTTGATATAAATGAGTGCGATGCGTATGTATCAAATAGTACCCTAACTGCTATACTCTTAACCAAAAGTGTACCTTCCATCATAGTTTTCCCTTTCCATGCTGTAGTAGATGTAGAAGAAGATGGCGGTCTAATGGCAACAACCTTCCCTCCGTCAGCCTTGATTGGCTTCGGACATTGGTCTTATAATGCCCAACTTGGTCATAATTGAAGCATTTCACATTCTTCTGCTCTACAGGCTTCTTTCCTTTGCTTATCTCGCACTCATGGACATAATGACCCTTCTTATCACACTTGAAGCACACCAAATCAGCATTTGCCTTCTTGGCAGCACCATATTCTAAGATCCCTTCTTCTTAAGAATTTCCTCTTCTTTCCTCGAAGACCTTGGGATTGAACTAGTTTCTCACTGGTAGAAATAGTAAGCATCTTCTCATGGCGAATAGCCATCTCACCACTACATTACAGGGTTCTCGGACATGGGTCATGGTCATTCTAGCATGCTTGGGTCTCAATCCTTGAATGAACCTCCCATTCCTTCTTATGTCAATGTCTATAGTGGCGTATCCATATCGAGACAGCTCATCAAACTTAGCATCGTACTTGATTATTGACATATCTTCCTAGACTAAATCCATAAACTTCCTCATCAATGCTGACTTAGCAACCTTAAATAATAACCTTCGCTCAAACGTCATTCTGAAATCAGCCCATGTCAATTCTTCCTCCTAAATTCTAGCGGTCACACTATTCCACCAGTGAAGTGCCGCCCCTTACAACTGCCTAGAGGCTATCCTTCTCTTCTCCTCATCATCCAAGCCTAGATTAGTAAAAATCCTCTCACAGCTCAATAGCCAATTCTCAACTTCAACTGCATCCTCCATTAACATAAATGGCTTTCCACCTAGACTGGTCTAGTCTCCCCTCAACTTAGCATAGTTATTCCCAACTGGAGCCACATGATTAGCTTCTCCATCATTACCAGCAACCCAAACTTGCAAAAGTTAGACTAACAACAGATACACCATCCCTGCATCTACTAACGGATTTCCAGCACATTCATTGGCCTCAACATTTGGATTAGCATTAGCCTATGACCTTGGTTCCTCTAGGTATCAGGTCGAGCATTTTCATTGGATGTGGTGCTTCCTCCACCTAGATTTCCTCTTTCGTTTCCTGCTTCCATATCTCTTTCTCATAAATATGTATACGAGCATTAGTAAGATACAGAAGACGGTCTAAGAGAGAGGGGAACACGTACTTATATATATATATATATATATATATATATATCAAATACAAGTGCGTTACTATAGCGTTAACCCAAACCCCGATCATATTTCTAACTTATCAGATTATGTTTCAAAAATCTTTTAGGTTTTACTTTTCTTTTAAAGTTTGATAAACCTATGCTCTAATACCAACTTGTAACATCGCCCTACTTGGAGGCGCAAAACTAACGGCTATGGATGTTGCAGTCATCCATAGTTATTAATCTTCGATGAACAAATACGGCGGTGTTAGACACATTAATACACACACTACAAGAATATGGAAAAAATTTACAAATTAAAAACACATTTCCACATTCGATTCAAAACATTTCATGTTCATTACATAATTTCACAGACGTTAACAACGTTTAAAAAAAATATAATTATTACACATACGCCAAGAGCGACATATGAAGATTCTCCCTTGGTTGATTAGAGTATATAGTAAGGCTAATATGTCTGGCTTTACATCCAAAGTACACAACGGAAAAAGGTAACTCTAAATAACTAACTTCCTCCTACATGCCTCTGGAAGCTTTATTCAACTAAAAAGAGAACCTAAAAACCTTAAATCTCAAACTACTCAAAATCAATCGAGTACCCTAGAGTTTAAAAGGAAAAAAAATCGAGTAAAACATAAAGCCTGATATGAATAATAATCATCTCAATCCATTTAGATATCTTATGAGACCACGCCATTTAGCGAAACGGGTTTCTCCCTCACTAGTATTCTAAAACCTTTATAAAACCATATACCATCCACAATGGTTAAAACATGGCATTTCAAAATATTATGATGACATATATACATACATATATATACATACACACACACACACACACACATATAAACATTGTGGATTTCCCATCCCCAGTTTAATTGACTCCTCATCATATTTATAGTTTCTGAGGTCACTATTAACCTATTAGTTTTCATGGTTTTACTAATAACCTTTTTGTAATTCATGGACACTCTGTCCTATTTCATAGTTTTCACGGGATCATTATGAACCTATAGGACCTTTCCAATTAATTTAATTAATTCATGGGTTCCCCTGATCCTATTGGTCATTCCAATAACCCATCTTTAATCCTAGTTTTCATGGGTTGACTAGGAACCTATGAATTACTCCAGTAACTCCCTACTTAGACTAGTTTTCATGGATTGACTAGGAAACTATTGATGCCTCCCATAACTTCTTTCTTATCCTAATTTTCATGGGTTGACTAGGAACCTTTTGACCGATGTCAATACTTAATCAGGATATAGTTTTCTAGCTTCAGTTCAAACCAATTGGCCCCAGGCAACCATCCTTAATACATAGTTTTCATGGGTTTACTACTACCTCCAATAACTTCTTAATCATAGTTTTCATGAGTTTACTATGAACCTATCTCCCGGACAACTTCAAAGTTGGGCATCCTATTTTCTTGTCTCCCCGACTCCCTATATGCAATTCTACTCATTCAGAAGTTTAATCAATTTATATTCACTATTAGATTAACCTAGCATGTTCTTCTACTCCTTTATTCCCCAAATACAGTTATATGGGTTCTTTATTATATGAATATATTCGTATTTGAAGAAGCAAACATAACAACTTAACAATACCACTCATGTGGGTTTAATATCTTTGAAAACATTTACATATAAAATATGGTTAACCCTTTAACCTATACTTTTATCAAGGAAATACATCTTCAAATTTACATACTTGTAATCCTTTCAAAACTCCTTTATTTAGCTATTGTTTTTCCTTTAAATATGAGTTTGCGTTATAAAACCTTTCGACACTTTCGAAACCTAGATTTCGACCTCATTGGATGACCTCATTCGAAAGCACTAAAATCTATCTTTAAAATATTAGGCTCCTACCTTTCGAGTACTTTAAAACTTCTCTTTCAAAACCTTTCGATTGTATTAAAGCATTAACCTTTTACTTTAGAAGTATTGCTTCGAAACCAAGTGAAAGTACTCCTTGCAAAACCATTGGAAGTATAACTTTCAAAACCATTGAAAGTCCCCCTTTCGAAATCATTAGGTTTAATTTTAAAATATCATTTTGGGTCAAAGTGAGCATAGGCAAAGCATCTCTTTTGAAACCATTCTTTATTTCACAAAAGTATTTGGGAAAACTTGATGGTTTCGAATCATCCTTCGAAAGCATAAAACATTTGGGTGAAACAATTGAAGGTTGGCTTCGGAACCCCTTCTGAAACCTTTGCCTTTGAAACCCCTAACCCTTTTCGAAAGCAGCAGGAAGTGGCTTATATTTATAAAAACAAACAGTACCTTTAGACAACATTGATGTCTTTAGTACCATCGAAAGGCATCTGATCACAGAAGGGTTTTGACATGGTAGAAACTACCCCTTCCAAAAGCATCACTTTAAAAACATAGTAACTTCTTCGGAAGCTACTTACTTTAAAAAATAAAGGTAGTAGTTCTTCTTTGAAAGCTTCTTTTGAAATACCCTGTCGCAGCCATTTGGTTTTGACTGCTTTGAAACCCTTTAGTAAACAAGCAAGCGCTTTTCTTTTAAAAACAAAACAATGGTGTCGACACCTTCAGAAGTTATGTTTCGACACCTTACCTTCCGCTTTCCTCTAATCTACTGCATACCAACTAAGTGATACTACGTGTATTGGTTTTGTGGTATAGGGTTTTGACTAGGTCGGAGGAGGAAGCTCTAGGTTGAAAGCTCCTTCCAAAGGAGGCGGAACCTACTTTTCTAAGCAAATGGCTATTTTTACTAAATAAAGCAAACTTTTTGTAACTAACTTGCCCACTTGTAAACACATGATTGGTTACATTACACTTTCAATTTTTTTTACTAAAACTTGCTGTATTTTCTCTAATCTAAAAACTAAATGATATTTAACAAATAAGCCTCTCCCATTAACAAAAAAGTTAAATAATTTAGGTCCTCCTTTCAAAATAATTTAATTCCCATACTAAATAACTTAGTAAAAATCGCCAAAAATTCCAAAAACTCACTTTAACCATGTTATCTAACATACTGAAATTTCAAACCCAAATTCTCAATATAATTCTCGAAATAAATTTATAAATCCAAATAAACATATTTTCCTTTGAAAATCCATAACTAATTTTCCACTTCTTGAAAAATTATAAAAATTGAAACTCAACTCCAAAATCATGTTTCTCATAACATATAATTTTTCCATGCCATTTGAAAATCATTTAACCTCGGTTTTACCCTAAAACGTGTATATTTCTTTTTAATCAATTTTGTTTAAACTAAACAAATCATAAATCAAGCATATCATCATCCAATATATCATAAAAAAGAATTTTCCCTTAAATCTGAAAACATATTATTATATAGAGATGTAGTGATTATTATTCACCTTAGAATGGATAAGGAATTGGAGATGATTTCTTCTAGCTTGAAACCTAAGATTTTCTTGAATTTCTCTTCTTCCTAATGGCCGGCTCTCTTCTTCCTTCTTACGTTTGTAATTTTGCTTATGTTAAAATGAACGTGTATGGCTAAAGGAAAATAGTATAAGGGGGCAACATGTAACATCTCCTATCTAGAGGCCCAAAACTAAGCGCTACAGATGCTGTAGTCATTTATAGTATTAGCTTTCGACGATTAAATACGACTATATTAGTGGTGTTTTTAATATCAGAAGCGCTTGATTATGAAACAAATCACAGATTTCAAAACAACTATTTCTTCATTAAATTTCAAAATAGATGTTTCGTATTCTTAATACATAATCCTAATACGTTCTTAGGCACAGATAAAATATGCTTATAACAAAATATGCCAAGAGCGGAAGATACAACTTTGGATGATCAGATTCATTTAGTCTTAACTGACTTAATACAAACACATAGAAAATACTATAGGATTGTTTTCACCCTAGAGGGGGGAGGGGTGAATTGGGTGATACAAAAAATTAATGTGGAAATATAAATAATAATAGAAACAATGTAGTAGAGATCACACCAGATTTACCAGCTACGGTAATAACCTGCCTACGTGCTGCTCCCAAGGTTTCTACTAGAAATTAGGTAATCAGACGCTTATAAAAACACGTAAACTCACGAAGCACTCTAACTCGATTAACCAAACTCTGCGCTCAAACCGTGCCACAACTTTGCCACTCAGTTGCGAATTCTAAAATTACGCCATGTAGTTTGTACCTAGTTACATAACTAGAAAGTTACACAAATTTGAAAGGAAAATAAAAAACTAACGAAATTAAAACCTGTTATTCTCAAGCCCAATATAAAATTAAATATAGCCAGCCCAAAAAATTATGGTATGATAACACGAAGAAGTCCGTTCCCTTTTCTCTTTTATTTTGCGGCCACTTGTTTCTCTTCGTTCTGGAATTAGGGTTTAGTGATCAATTGAAGTCGCTGATTCAACTCGATCTATTGCAGTGATGAATTTCCTTCAGTTTGCTTCATCAATCGATTCTTTGTCTTTGATAGGCTTGCAGCAGCTCCAATTGTCGAGTTCGATTCGTGCTTTGAATTGGTACGTGTTTTCCCTTTTTTGGTTTATACTTATACTCGACTTGATTCGAGTTCTGGATTGGTTCGTGTTTTATTTCGTTGCTTGTTCTCTGATTTTTCTTGAACTCGAATGCCTTTTTGCCAAGAATTTGGGTTAATAGGGATCAAAACCCTATTAATTCGTTCTTATTTTTGAGTATGAATTTTTCGTGAATTTATCTCTTGCGTTGCTTGGCCGTTCGATTATTTCTTGAACGATGTGATGATTTTTGAATTGTTCATTCCATAGATATTATTCCGTGAGTTTTAATTTGCTCCTTTTATTTCGCTGGTTCCATTCTTTGCTGGCATTATGACTTTGGCATTTTGAAATTTTGATAATGTTTTGACTTGTTCAGTTTTTTTGCTCGATACTTGAATTGGGGTATACTTGATGAAGTTTGACTTGTTAATCCTTTGAATGTATTTCTGATAAAATCAAATATGTTTAAATCTATTTGAATTTATTAATACTTCATTACCAACAACTTGTTCTTCATTCACTGACGCTGCAACTTTTTCTATACTTGATTTTGTTTCTCGAACTGCTACTGTGTGATCATTTCCTTTGTAACTTTTTCCATCCGTGTATGTTGACTTGTTTGAATGCCTTGTTACATGTCTGGTGTACTTTGAATGAAGTCTGGTTCACCTATGTGCATTTGGTCTTGATTTGTTCTTGTGGTCATGTTCGTGCCCGGACATTGCCTTTGTTATTGAATCTGAAAACTGCTTTCCTCGTGCATTAATCTGGTCTACATTGAGTGGTGGTCTGAAGTCATGGACTTGAACCGATTTATGTATATGTGTATATGCATATATATGCATACTTGTGTATCTTAATGTACTTTGGTTTAGGTTCACGTTGCATTGGCTTGTTTGTGTCATTTAAGTCTGGTTGAGTAATTTGTAGTCTTGAGTCATGTGTACATTTATTTGATGAGTCTTCATGTTGGTTGAACTTGAGCTTTGAGTTGAATTTCTAGTTGCTTCGAGTTCCACTTGTATTCTCTGAATTTTTTTGTACTGCACATATTCATGTTATTTTAGCCATTCCTTAATGTTTGCATGCTTCATTGTGTCTGAAACTATGCTTGTATTCTTTGTTACATATCTTCATGGGCTATATGCTTACATATCTATGTACATTCATGCTTTTATATATGTTTACATGTATATTCAGGCATGTATATATGTATGATGGTTGAGTCTTCAATGGTCTGTACTGTTGTCTTCTGGTCTGGTGGTCTTGTTTTGAAATCTGGTTGTAGTGCATTCATGTGCTTTTATGTTGGTTGAAGTTGTTTTGGTGTTGGTTAGACTTGAACTGATATATATATATATATGCATATATGTTTGGTGCATTTGGTTGAGCGAAATTCTTGTGGTTTGATTGTATATGAGTATGTTGTCATTGTTTGACTCAACGACCATGTATATATGTACATAATTTCCTTGCATTCACGTGCATAAGAGCATGTATGGACTTGTGAGCATATTGAATGTCTGAATGCCACTATTGATATTTGTCTGAAATGATTCATATGTATCACCCTATGTTGCCTTCATCACTTTGTACATATGAGCTTGTTGAAGTGTTATGTATTTTGCATGTTTTGAACCGGTGGTGAACTTGTACATTGACCATTCTGTGATGTTTTGTTTTTGTATCGCACCTGAGTTGAATCCAGCTTTTGCTTGGGTTTGACCTTGTGCTCATCTATCCCTACGATTTTTATGAGCAAGTTTATATCGATGTGCGTGACCTTGTGCCATGTACAGTGATACACTGTGCGTGTCATAAGTTGTTCATGTAAGATGGATTAAAAAAAATGAAGACGAACAACACAAATAACTAAGGCAAACAATATTTTCAAACACACACTCCATTGTACACTACAAAATAATTCCTTTTCAATTTTACCGCGTCAATGTTTATTTTGCAGATAGTTCAGATGCCAGATAGAGGTTGGAACAGAGTTGAAGATCAAATACAAGTGAGAATGACTATGCAGTGAGGTGAATGTTATAAGTTGAAAATTGTATTGTAATCGAGTTTGTATTGTAGTTGAAAATGTATAAATGTAGTGAGAGCTCAAATACTATTTGAATTTGTAATAAAAAAATTTTTGAATAAAATATTTGTTTGAATATAAATTCCAAGTTTTTTATTTTATTCAACAAATATTTATTTAATTATGTGGTAAAATAAAATAGTACGATAACAAATATATTTAAGAAAATATATATGTATATTATCATCAAATAAATATCATAGGCTATTGTATTCTACAGTCTTCCTCCTTTGATGATATCAAACATATATTAAGATTTTGACTCTATTAAATGTATTTGGTCTTGATGAATTCATTAGCTCCTCCTATTTGAATACTCTCCCTACAACAAAACTCCCCCTACATAGATGCTTAGTAAAAACTAAAAATGAACAAAAATATTGTCGAACATTAGTGAGGATATTGCTCAAAAATCAAAATCTTAACCTCTCTCCCCCTTTTATTATCATCAAAAATAATAACAGTAATCGTAATAGCTACGATTTTGATTGAAAATATAAAATCAAATCAAAAGGGAAATATTAATTTCAAATTCCAATTAATAAAAAAAATCATAATATTTTATTAATAAGAAACAAACTCCACTTTAGAGCAATGGCAGGACTATGGAAAATTTTATATAGCGACAAGAGTTTGATATTTTAAATAAAGGAATAGTTTGTGCATTTTCTCTTTTCAAATATTATACAAAAAAATGTGAAGCGTTTACTAACCGTGCATGTGAAGCATTTACTAACCATGCATAATCGTTAGAACTTTTAAATAAGGTTAGTAGTTGCCCCTTTTTTAAAAAAATATGTCAAGTGTTTTCTAACCATGCATAACCACGAGGACTTTTAAAAGAGATTAGAATATACTTGATATTTATCCCTTTCTTATATGCATCCCATCCATGCATAACCGTGGGGACTTTTAACGAGAATGGAAGCCCATATATAGAAATTCAAGTAATTTACACATGCATAACCGCGAGGACTTTTAAGTCAGAGTGAATACTTTAGGATATAATTATTTCACAAAAAAAATATTTCCTTATTTTGAAATACCAAATTTTACATACTATATTATGATGTATGGATTGACAGAAAGGTGAAACTGATAGAAATGATCATGGAATAAGTACCAAATTAAAAATAAAATTTGTTTAATTTTCATGAAATTATAAAATTATACTTCCTCCTGTGATGAAATATAATTTAATCACTATCCATCACTTTTCAAGCACTATAACAATTTTGATAAGTTCCAAAAGATTCAATTAGTCAATGGTTATCTTTTCTAGAGTAAATCCATTACTGAAATAAACTAGAGTATTTTTAACATGATGGAAACCCAAGTTTCAAAAATTAAAATAGGTTAAAATCAATTTTCTATAAGGGGGTTTTGCGAAAATGACTTATAGTTGAAAATCAATATAAATAATTAAATGATTTCAAAAATGATTTCAACATCAGATGATATCAGATACCCCTTGTATTTGAGGTATTCATGGTGAAACATAGTGGTATATAAGAAAAACGTGTATTCCTTAACACTTGAATTGTTTTTTTAAAATTTCATCATGTCCATTTATATCAAGCACAAGTAAAGTAATTTATATTGGAAAAAAACACACACTCTAAAAATTCGTCAAAGTGGTTTTGAAAATTGATTTGATAGGCATGAAGAGAGTTAATAATGATTGTTGTTTCAAAGTAGTTGGTAATCTTTGTTTGGAAGACTCACTCAATTTGAAACCTTTATTTGGTTGACAAAAGTTTGAAGTTTAATTTGGCTCATAGCACGAGAGTTTTAGATATTCAAAAACGCTACTTGCCAAAATAGGCTTCAAGTAAATTTGTTAAATCAACCAAAAATTATACTTGAAATTCCATAACTTGTTTGTGTAAAACAGATATGCTTTCTGAGTTATATATTTAATTTATTACTGTTTTTCATGACATTCCAAAGTGAATCAATAAAAACTAGAAACAAAAAAGTTATAGCATTATCAGTTAGCTTTCCAGAACTTCAAGAATTTAAAAAAAATCGAAGTTGAGATGTTCAAGATACAATAAAATTACTATAGCTATGTTAAAAAGTTTTGAAAACGTTTTCAAACAATACTCTAAATGATTTGCAGTTTTTCACCCATTTATGTTTAGATTCTAGGAAATCCCATAAAATAAAATTTGTAGCATTTTAAATCTATTTTCCAAAATATCTTGAATTTTACAACTCAGTGTTAAGAGGCTCAAGATATGGAAGAAATACTTCGACAATGTCGATGAAAACATAATTAACAATATATGAAAAAAAATTGAGTTAAGAGATCATACCTCACTTTCCTTCGATGCCGTGATATCCAAAATGCGATGATCTCCATCTAATATTTATAGGCTAAGGAACATTTAAATTTTAGTTTATCAATCACCTATAACAACTCGAAATCTATCTCCATCAAATTTATTCCTTTGCCCACTTATGTGTCTAAATTTTGAAGAAGGCAAGTGGTCTAACAAAGGATGTAGGACCCCTATTATTATCTATTGAAACCTTTGTTACCAGACTTTTTCTATATAACAAACCATTAGCATCAACAGTTGTAACCTTGGGAATCCAAATTTGTTTAAATTTCAAACCATTTATATTCATGCTTTTTGGAATTCATATTTGTTTAACGGTTTAGTGTTTGTATATATTTCGACAATTATTCTTGTAGTGTGCAATATTTCCACACTTTACGCATTTGGGTATCACACGTTTCCCTTTAATAGTATTATTAGTCTTTTATTCCTATTTTGACACTTTTGCACATCCAAATCCTTTCCTTTCCTTTTATTCACAAAGAGTTGATTTTCTAAGAGCATATCAAATGATTTTTCTTTAGTGAAAAATTTCCAAGTAATCAACTCAAGTATATTAACTTTGGATTTTAAAAGTTCATTTTCATTTATTAGCTTCTAACAACAACTAATGTTACTATCTCTTTTTTCAAAATTATTCATCTTTAAGCCTATATTTTCATTTTCAAGGTCTCTAATTTTAGTCTCAATTTTTAGCATAACAATTTCAAAGAGTTGGAGTTCTTTAAATTCAATTTTTTCAAAATTATTGACCTTTTCAATCTCCTTTTCAAACTCGTGATTTAATCATATAATTTCAGATTTGCTCAAAATCATGTTTTCTTCCTGAAAGGTTTTGAAATTTTCGTTGACTTCATTTAATTTCTTTGCAAAAATTGCACATTTAGAACTTTCTGACCTCTTAAAACTATCCAACTCTTTTGACAAAATATTATCTTTACAAATCAACTCAGTTTTGTTCTTTTTCCGAATTAAAATTTTGTTTTCTCACTTTTGAAAGTTTTCATGAAAACAGGAAAATCACTTCATAGTCCAAACACCTTTTGCAATTAGAATTTTTATTTTTCTTAACATTTTTAAGGTCATTTCACAAATCATTCTTTTTCTGAGTGGTTTAGATTTTTCCCTTTCAACTTATTATTTTTCATCTCAAGAGCTTCATTATTTTCGTTTAATGTTTGGCACAAGAGAACTAAATAATTGAATGAAAAATCACTTATCTCATCGACTATTGACTCTTCACCACAGTTGTCTTTTGCAAATCCCGTCAAGCAAGTTTCTTTATATGAGTCGATTGTGGAGGATTTCTCACCATTGTTGACTTTTGCACCATGTATTGCATCAAATGTATTCCAGATTTCCTATGCACTTTACCAATAGGAGGTATGGTAAAATTATCTCGACTAATATGAGAATATAGTATATTCATAATAACAGCATGAATCGAAGTATTTTTCTTGTCTACTATATCACACTCATTTTAAATAATATCCCAACATTTAGAACTAATATATTTTAAATAAAATTCCTTTTTTAGTTTCCAACTTAAAAAATCTATTCCATCATAAATAGGGAGAATAATACTAGACTGTCTCTTCCTAGATTTGCAACTAGGGTTAGACATCCACGCCGTTAACCTTGCTCTGATACCACTTGTAGGATCGTTTTCACCCAAGAGGGAGGGTGAATATGGTGATACTAAAAATTAATGTGGAAATATAAATAAAAACAGAAAACAATGCAGTAGAGATCACACACAGATTTACCCAGCTTCGGCAATAAGCTGCCTATATACTGCCTCCAAGATTTCTACTAGAAATTAGGTAATCAGACGCTTACAGAAACATGCAAACTTGCAACACCCGCTAACTCAATTAACCTAACTCTACCATCAAAACCCTGCCACAACTCAGCCACTGAGTTACGAATTCTCAAACCACACCCCGTAGTTTGTACCTAGTTATACAACTAGAAAGTTACACAAAGTTAAAAAGAAAATAAAAAACAAACAAAACCGAAACCTATTATTCTCAAGACCAATATAAAATTAAATAAAGCCGGCCTAAAAAATTGCAGTATGAAAACATGGAGAAGTCTGTTGCCTTTTCTCTTTTATTTTGCGACAACTTGTTTCTCTTCATTCTAGAATTAGGGCTTAGTGATAAATTGAAGTCGCCGATTCAACGCGATTGATTGCAGCGATGAATTTACTTCAATCAACTTCGTCAATCAATTCTCTAGCTTTGAAGGCTTGCGGCTGCTCCAGTTGTCGAGTTTGATTCGTGCTTTGAATTAGTACGTGTTTTCCCTTTTTCGGTTTATACTTATGCTTGACCTGATTCAAATTTTGGATTGGTTCGTGATTTATTTCGAAGCTTGCTCTCTGATTTTGCTTGATCTCTAATGTCTTTTTTTTGATGATGAATTTGGGTTAAATAGGGATCAAACCCCTATTAATTTGTTACGTATTTTTGAATTTAAATTTTTCATGAATTTATCTCGTACGTTGCTTAGCCGTTTAATTATTGCTTGAATTATGTGATGATTTTTGAATTGTTCATTTCATATGTGTTGTTCCATGAGTTTAAATTTTCCCAATTTATTTCTCTAGTTCCATTCTTTTGTTGGCACTATGACTTTGATATTTTGAAATTGTGATAATTTTTTGACTTGTTTAGTTATTTTGCTCGATACTTGATGAAGTTCGACTTGTTAATCCTTTTAATATATTTCTGATAAATTAAAATACGTTTAAATCTCTTCAAATTTATTAATACTGCACTGCAAACAAATTATTCTTCAGTCACCAACACTGCAACTTTTTCTAGTCCTTGACTTTAGTTCTCGTACCGCTACTATGTGATTATTTCTTTTGTAAATTTTTTCACCCAAGTATGTTGACTTGTTTGATTGTCTTGTTACATGTCTAGTGTAATTTGAATGAAGTCTGGTTCACGTGTGTGCATTTGGGCTTGATTTGTTCTTGTATTCATGTTTATGCCCGAACATTGCCTATGTTATTAAATATGAAAACCGCTTTCCTTGTGAACTGATCTGGTCTACATTGAGTGGTGGTATGATGTAACGACCCAGAATTTTTGATAACTTAAATTTGAATATTTAATTTATTTTTAATATTAATAAGTGGAATTTTTAAGTCGAATAATTTATTTTTCGAATATTGGATTTAATGGGATAATTAAATCGATGATTTAATAGTGAAATTCCAAAAATAATTAAATATTGGGTTAAATATGATTGAAAATGATTTGGAAAATTTTGTTATATCATATTAAAGTTATAGAGATATTTTAGAACTTGTAAAACTGAATTTGGAATTTATTTGTAAAAATTGAATATTTTAATATTTAATTATCGACTGAAAAATAGCCAATTTTTGAACAGTCTCAAAATTGAACGAAACGAGTTCCATTGGATCCGTAATAGTTAGTTATTATCGGATTTCAAATTTCGTAGCAAACGGAGTTGTCGTTTGACCGTGGCAGCTCGAAACGCATCGATATCGTTTTAATTTTAATTCGGCGAGTTAAAATAGCCATTTTTCAAACGGTCTCGGATTTCGACGAAACCAGTTTCATCGGATCCGTAATGTGATATTATTGTAAGATTTCAAATTTCAAGTCGTTTGGATTTGCCGTTTGTCCGGTACAAGCCAAAACGCCTAGAAATCGTTTAAATCGGTTTAAATTTAAATTGAGCGTTTATTGCTGTATCTCACACATATGATGGAATTAGCTTACGAAACCTGTTCCATTGCGTCCGGAACGCGGAAAAACCTTAGGATCGCCTGGCGGAACGCGTCGTTTGGAGTTCGTTTGCAAAAGCGTAAAATTAAGAATTTTATTATTAAAATAATTGGGTATAAATACAAATTTCTTTTTCAAACCCTAACCCTAATGTTGCTAGCCGGCCCTAAAATTCCAATGGCCACCATAATCCAATCCTTCTCCTCTTAATCTCTCTCAATCCGTAGAGAATTAGCAAATTTGTTCAACTACAAAGTTAAAGAGCTCCGCGATATCTTTCAATCCATATGGTCGAGATGGGGTTTCACGCAGCGTGGAGGGGGCTAGGTGGCGCCGATGGCTGCAAGTTGCGCACGGTTTCCCATGCTCTAAGAGGGGCCGAGTGCCACAAGGCTCAGGCCGAGGGTGAGGACTTCCAGTGGCTTCGATTTGGGGGTCTTTGATCGTCGTATAGTTCGTCGGAGAGGGAGGAAGATTCAACCCTAGTTAGCTATGAATGGGTTCAAGTCACGTATTTTACCTGGGGGATGAAGTTGCGTTCTACAGGGGAGAAGAAAGTGTGGGGCCCGCGTGTTAGAGGGGTGAGGTGATTTCTTTTGTTTTTTTTAGTTTAAAATTTAAAATTCAAATCGTGTAACTTAAAAACGTGATAACTTTTTGCTGCGAGGTCCAAATTGAACGAGATTTTTTGCGTTGGCTTCGTATCGCCGAGCTCTTCGCAATGCAGCTGGTTTGGAGTCGATTGGAGCTCGTTTGAATTTCGGGTAAAATTAAACGTTCGTTTAATTTTATTCGAAACGAACGCCGAAAACGAAAATAAAATCAAGGTGAGAACTCCTCACTCAATCGAAAGGTTTTGTTTAAAATTTTAAATAGTTAATATTGATTGATAATTGTTGATTGATTGTGGTAGTAGATATAATAGGATATATATTATATATAGCAATATATATATATTGGCATATGTATATATTGGATTTGATTTCCCGCCTCGTATAGCGGATGAGACCCTATTGCGCCGTTATTAAGCGGATATTTTATAAAATCCCATATACCGCGATATTCCACCTTGAAGTGGAATTGGTATTGTGCTAACGTCTGTGGATGCAGGGTAACAGGTTGGAGGGATCCAACTGGATTCCTCACATATTTGTTTATTTATAAATATTATGTTGATTGTTGATAATCATATTGATATATGACACTTATTCCCGTGATTGACCATCTGATGTTGTTGCATCATCGGATTCAAATTTTTAAAAATTAAAATAACGGTTTTGAATTTAAAAGGGGTTTTAAATCGATTTTTCAAAGAATATGGTTTATTAAAAATTTTGAATTGATTAAATTTTTAAAATAAATAGATGGATAAAATTTTATGTTTTAAAAATTTATATTTTTATAAAATATAACTTAAAAGAAATTTTTAACAATAATAGGTTTTTATAAAATAGTTAAATTTGGTTTTTGGGAAGTTATTATTATTAATGGTTTATATAAAGGATTTTATAAATGGATGTTTTTAAATAAAAATTATTGAAGTTATAGGATAAATTTATAAAGTGTTAAGTTGATGTATAACATGAATTTCACTAGGATTTATAGATTAATAAATGTGAAATTTATAAAACGAATGGTTATTGGAAAATTTTAAGTTTATAAGTTATTAACTTATAGAAATGGATTTGGGCATTAAAAAGGGGAATTTTATAGAAATTGTTAATAAATGAAGATTTCATTAGTTGAAATTATTATAAACCATAAAGAAATCTTGTAAGTGATAAGATTTTCAATTGGTGAAGTTCAAAGGAACGATTTGGTAAATAAATAATATTATAAGTATTTAACTTACAATATGGCTTTTGGGTATGAAATTGGGTTATGTAAATTGCATCGGATTAATAAAGGAATTTATAAAATTGGGGTTTATAATAGAAATGGAATTTATAAACTATGTTTATAAATTTGAAATCCATCAAATTTGATAAATTGAAATATGGGAATTTGTTAAGTGGGCTATATTCACTATTTTGAATATTGAATAGATTATTAAATAAAATGGGTTTGTTTTTGGGAAAGGAATGTTTTAAAAGGAATTTAAAACGAATTAAAGGTGTTTTAAAATGTATTGAGTATTGGAAACATAGATTTCAACATTGATTGTTGAAATAGACGTTTTCGAGAAACAGAAGGGGATAATTTGTATAGTATTGGATTTATATATACCTATTTTTAATTTCAAATCCATATACTAGTGTTTTTGGGTTATCGTAACGATGTTTTACGCAACATTCGTTTTTAACCCAAATAAATGTGAATAAAAGAATGTTTTCTTAAAGAGAATGGAATAAAATACTTAACGGTAACTTAAGTATGTTGAATATTTTCAAAATTGTTGAAAATAAATTGAATTGTGAATTACTTATTTTTAAATAAGTTTAGAAATGATTTTTCAATATGGAATGGAACGTTTTTGTGAATTCACCTTTTAAAGGTAAATTGTAAGCGAATATTTTGAAATCGAATATGAATGGGTATTTGGAATTTAATTCACGTTGGAATTTATAATAGGAAGGGAAATTGGTTTAAAAATAAATGTTGATTTATTTTTAAAGATGGAAATATAATTCACAAATTTGGAGCGTAAAATTTAAAAATAAATCGGTAAGGATTTATATGTGATTTGAAATTTGTTTTCAAATGGTTAAGGTGTGTGATTTGAAATTTGTTTTCAAATGGTTAAGGTGTGTGATTTGAAATTTGTTTTCAAATGGTTGAGTTGTGTAATTTGAAATGGGTTTTCAAATGGTTAAGTGTGGAAATTTTATCGGGATTGTGAATACCCGGATTGCAAGGGCTTCTTTGGAAGTGCCTTCGGTTCTGTTCGAACCCGGAACAGACTTGTATGGTTACGTGTCTGACATTACATTTGGTATCAGAGCTTATGGTTAAGCGACAACCTGCTCTGTTGGGTGTTACTCATTAGAGATAGAGTCAGCAGTACTCTAGAATGAGTATGAGTGTAATAATAGATATGAGTGCGTATTTGTTAGTGAATATAAAATTGTTTTATATTGTGATGATTGGTTTATTGAGTGGTATATGAACCTTTGTCGGCGCAGCCTCGAAAACTGAATCGAAGGGGTTCCTAAACACTTGAATAGAACAATTCGACACAATATTGTTTTAAATTGGGTAAATGAAATAATTTTACCTCGATTATATTTTATATATAAAAAAGAAAATAATTTTTCAAGAATTATTGAAGTGTGTATATAATTGATTGCTTGGTTGTTGTAAATGATATACATATAAAATAATTAAAAGTTGTTTGAATAAGCTAATAAAAGCAACTATTGTAAAAGAATAATGGTATAAACCAATGAATCATAAGATGAAATAATAATTAATGATGATTTACAATTGTAAGATAATCATGTATGTATATAAGAAGTAAAAATTATATAAGTAAAAGGGTTATAAAAGTGATTTATGAATAGAAAGAAAACTTTTTGAAAGAATAATTAGCATTGATTTCACTATTGTCACTGGGAAATAATAAGGGTGATGACTGCAGCATCATCAGTATCATTTTCGAGTTTCTATGTGATGGATTTGCTACAAAAATGAATTTAAAATTGAAGTTTTATTGTAATAAACCAATTTGAAATTAAAATTCAATTTGAAATTGATAAATATAAGTGAAAAAGGTTTTGAACTTATAATATAAGTTAGAAGTTGAATAATAAGTTGCATGACTTATAGAATGGGAAAATGTAAGTGAAACCAGTTATTGAAGTGGTTAAACAATTAAGTTAAATAAAATGGAATATGAATTTGAATATTGATATGAATTTGACTTAAGTAAAAGTTAAATAGGATTTACTTTGGAATTTAAAATCCGAATTGAATTGATAAGTAAAACTTAAGTTTAATTAACAAATGATGTCAAATGGAGTATAACTTAAGTGAAGTTGAATAAAAAAAATTGATCTTTGTATCAAAGTTAAATAATCAAGTGAATTAAATGAGGTAAATAAAGTTGAAATGGAATATAACTTAAGTAATATTGAAAGAATTGATGTTAATATCAAAGTAAGTGAATAAAGTGAGTAAATGAAATTGTTAAAGATATGAACTTAAGTTATATAAATGAAATTCAATTTTATTTGTAAAAAGAACTAGCAATTGAATTAAAGCATGGATTGAATGTTAATCAATAGAATATGAATAAGTTGATATGAAATGATGCATGCAAGTGTAAATTCATTTGAAAATAGTTGAATAGTAGAATGAAAATCAAGTGAATGTTAAACCAATTGGAATTAAAACAGTTGAACCAAATTGAATTTAAGTAAAACGAATAAAATTTGGTTGTATTGGATGTGCATTGGTTGTTATTTGCTTGTTGGTTGATTGTATGAAAATTCCTTAAGTGTTAACGAAATTGAATCTGCTAAATTGAAAGCTATGTAATTGAATTCAAATGAAAATTGGAATGCAAAGTTGAATGAAAATGAATATGCAACTTTAATAGTAAACTAAAAGTGGTATAAGAAGCATGTATTGGAAATTTTATAATTGAATTGGCAAATTGGTTTGAATATTATAATTGGATATTATGCTAGCAGGATATACAGGTTATAAAGGAATTGGGATTTTGATTTCAAAGTTAAAAAAATTTGTAACGCTCGACAAAAAGGTACGTATTTCAGTTTTTATATGAGATTTGATGATTTCCTTCTCCAGCCACTTGGCTTTCTCTTTTCTTTTTGATTCTGAGGGGCCGTAGAGCCGTTTTGTAGTCGCACCGATCTAGCCGCGCAAAGGAGACTCTGGCGAAATTTTTTTCGAAAATTTCGGGTGTTAGAAAAAAATTTTGAGAAATTTTGAAAGTTTGGGAATTTGAATTTAAATTTAAATTTGAATTGTCAAATAAACAATGTTGTTTGAAACTTATAATTGGAGTTGGAAAGCTAATTGAAATAATAGTGAATCTTTAATAAAAATATTTAGGTTAGAAAGTTAATAAAACTGATTAGCTTTGGAAAAATAATAAACGGTTTAGGATCATTCTCCTTAACTTGTAATTTCGGGACGAAATTCTTTTAAGGGAGGAAGATTGTAACGACCCAGAATTTTTGATAACTTAAATTTGAATATTTAATTTATTTTTAATATTAATAAGTGGAATTTTTAAGTCGAATAATTTATTTTTCGAATATTGGATTTAATGGGATAATTAAATCGATGATTTAATAGTGAAATTCCAAAAATAATTAAATATTGGGTTAAATATGATTGAAAATGATTTGGAAAATTTTGTTATATCATATTAAAGTTATAGAGATATTTTAGAACTTGTAAAACTGAATTTGGAATTTATTTGTAAAAATTGAATATTTTAATATTTAATTATCGACTGAAAAATAGCCAATTTTTGAACAGTCTCAAAATTGAACGAAACGAGTTCCATTGGATCCGTAATAGTTAGTTATTATCGGATTTCAAATTTCGTAGCAAACGGAGTTGTCGTTTGACCGTGGCAGCTCGAAACGCATCGATATCGTTTTAATTTTAATTCGGCGAGTTAAAATAGCCATTTTTCAAACGGTCTCGGATTTCGACGAAACCAGTTTCATCGGATCCGTAATGTGATATTATTGTAAGATTTCAAATTTCAAGTCGTTTGGATTTGCCGTTTGTCCGGTACAAGCCAAAACGCCTAGAAATCGTTTAAATCGGTTTAAATTTAAATTGAGCGTTTATTGCTGTATCTCACACATATGATGGAATTAGCTTACGAAACCTGTTCCATTGCGTCCGGAACGCGGAAAAACCTTAGGATCGCCTGGCGGAACGCGTCGTTTGGAGTTCGTTTGCAAAAGCGTAAAATTAAGAATTTTATTATTAAAATAATTGGGTATAAATACAAATTTCTTTTTCAAACCCTAACCCTAATGTTGCTAGCCGGCCCTAAAATTCCAATGGCCACCATAATCCAATCCTTCTCCTCTTAATCTCTCTCAATCCGTAGAGAATTAGCAAATTTGTTCAACTACAAAGTTAAAGAGCTCCGCGATATCTTTCAATCCATATGGTCGAGATGGGGTTTCACGCAGCGTGGAGGGGGCTAGGTGGCGCCGATGGCTGCAAGTTGCGCACGGTTTCCCATGCTCTAAGAGGGGCCGAGTGCCACAAGGCTCAGGCCGAGGGTGAGGACTTCCAGTGGCTTCGATTTGGGGGTCTTTGATCGTCGTATAGTTCGTCGGAGAGGGAGGAAGATTCAACCCTAGTTAGCTATGAATGGGTTCAAGTCACGTATTTTACCTGGGGGATGAAGTTGCGTTCTACAGGGGAGAAGAAAGTGTGGGGCCCGCGTGTTAGAGGGGTGAGGTGATTTCTTTTGTTTTTTTTAGTTTAAAATTTAAAATTCAAATCGTGTAACTTAAAAACGTGATAACTTTTTGCTGCGAGGTCCAAATTGAACGAGATTTTTTGCGTTGGCTTCGTATCGCCGAGCTCTTCGCAATGCAGCTGGTTTGGAGTCGATTGGAGCTCGTTTGAATTTCGGGTAAAATTAAACGTTCGTTTAATTTTATTCGAAACGAACGCCGAAAACGAAAATAAAATCAAGGTGAGAACTCCTCACTCAATCGAAAGGTTTTGTTTAAAATTTTAAATAGTTAATATTGATTGATAATTGTTGATTGATTGTGGTAGTAGATATAATAGGATATATATTATATATAGCAATATATATATATTGGCATATGTATATATTGGATTTGATTTCCCGCCTCGTATAGCGGATGAGACCCTATTGCGCCGTTATTAAGCGGATATTTTATAAAATCCCATATACCGCGATATTCCACCTTGAAGTGGAATTGGTATTGTGCTAACGTCTGTGGATGCAGGGTAACAGGTTGGAGGGATCCAACTGGATTCCTCACATATTTGTTTATTTATAAATATTATGTTGATTGTTGATAATCATATTGATATATGACACTTATTCCCGTGATTGACCATCTGATGTTGTTGCATCATCGGATTCAAATTTTTAAAAATTAAAATAACGGTTTTGAATTTAAAAGGGGTTTTAAATCGATTTTTCAAAGAATATGGTTTATTAAAAATTTTGAATTGATTAAATTTTTAAAATAAATAGATGGATAAAATTTTATGTTTTAAAAATTTATATTTTTATAAAATATAACTTAAAAGAAATTTTTAACAATAATAGGTTTTTATAAAATAGTTAAATTTGGTTTTTGGGAAGTTATTATTATTAATGGTTTATATAAAGGATTTTATAAATGGATGTTTTTAAATAAAAATTATTGAAGTTATAGGATAAATTTATAAAGTGTTAAGTTGATGTATAACATGAATTTCACTAGGATTTATAGATTAATAAATGTGAAATTTATAAAACGAATGGTTATTGGAAAATTTTAAGTTTATAAGTTATTAACTTATAGAAATGGATTTGGGCATTAAAAAGGGGAATTTTATAGAAATTGTTAATAAATGAAGATTTCATTAGTTGAAATTATTATAAACCATAAAGAAATCTTGTAAGTGATAAGATTTTCAATTGGTGAAGTTCAAAGGAACGATTTGGTAAATAAATAATATTATAAGTATTTAACTTACAATATGGCTTTTGGGTATGAAATTGGGTTATGTAAATTGCATCGGATTAATAAAGGAATTTATAAAATTGGGGTTTATAATAGAAATGGAATTTATAAACTATGTTTATAAATTTGAAATCCATCAAATTTGATAAATTGAAATATGGGAATTTGTTAAGTGGGCTATATTCACTATTTTGAATATTGAATAGATTATTAAATAAAATGGGTTTGTTTTTGGGAAAGGAATGTTTTAAAAGGAATTTAAAACGAATTAAAGGTGTTTTAAAATGTATTGAGTATTGGAAACATAGATTTCAACATTGATTGTTGAAATAGACGTTTTCGAGAAACAGAAGGGGATAATTTGTATAGTATTGGATTTATATATATACCTATTTTTAATTTCAAATCCATATACTAGTGTTTTTGGGTTATCGTAACGATGTTTTACGCAACATTCGTTTTTAACCCAAATAAATGTGAATAAAAGAATGTTTTCTTAAAGAGAATGGAATAAAATACTTAACGGTAACTTAAGTATGTTGAATATTTTCAAAATTGTTGAAAATAAATTGAATTGTGAATTACTTATTTTTAAATAAGTTTAGAAATGATTTTTCAATATGGAATGGAACGTTTTTGTGAATTCACCTTTTAAAGGTAAATTGTAAGCGAATATTTTGAAATCGAATATGAATGGGTATTTGGAATTTAATTCACGTTGGAATTTATAATAGGAAGGGAAATTGGTTTAAAAATAAATGTTGATTTATTTTTAAAGATGGAAATATAATTCACAAATTTGGAGCGTAAAATTTAAAAATAAATCGGTAAGGATTTATATGTGATTTGAAATTTGTTTTCAAATGGTTAAGGTGTGTGATTTGAAATTTGTTTTCAAATGGTTAAGGTGTGTGATTTGAAATTTGTTTTCAAATGGTTGAGTTGTGTAATTTGAAATGGGTTTTCAAATGGTTAAGTGTGGAAATTTTATCGTGTAAAGGTGTTTTGGTAAACCAAATAACTTTGGGAAATTATTTGGAAATTGGGTATATATATCTGGTAAAGATATTTTGGGGAATTAAATAATTTTGGAAAATTATATGGAATCTGATGATGTGGCGCATCTTTATTGATAGTTAAATAACCGACTATCAGTATTTACCCTTGGATGGTATTTGTTGTGATTGTTGTGATTGAATTGCCACACTTATTTTTAAAATAAGCGCTCGCTATTCGGATTAGCCGGGAGAGGACCTTTGTGTCATATATCCCATTCCGAATATGCGATACGTCGTTTGGATTGCATTTGAAGACCGGCATTGAAGACCGGGTATTTGTGAAAACGATAGGATGACCTATCGATTGTCTCCGCATCGTTAGCTACGATATGGAGATTTCCTTTGTGATGGGAAATTTTATCGGGATTGTGAATACCCGGATTGCAAGGGCTTCTTTGGAAGTGCCTTCGGTTCTGTTCGAACCCGGAACAGACTTGTATGGTTACGTGTCTGACATTACATATGAAGTTTTGTATTTGAACTGATATATGTGTATATGTATATATGTATATGCATATATATGAATACATGTGTATCTTAATGTATGTTGGTTCACGTTCACGTTGCACTAGTTTATTTGTGTTATTTAAGGTCTGGTTGAGTAATTTGTAGTCTTGAGTCATGTGTACATTTGTTTGATAAATCTTCATATTGGTTGAACTTGAGCTTTGAGTTGAATTTCTAGTTGCTTCGAGTTCCACTTGTATTCTATGAATTTTTTTTGCATTGCATATATGTTATTTTAGTCATTCTTGAATGTTTGCACGCTCCATTGTGTATGAAACTTGTGCTTGTATTCTTTGTTGCATGTCTTCTTGTGCTACATGCTTGCATATCCATGTACATTTGATCATATTAACTTGTTTGGTTGGACCTATATATACATGCGTATTCAGGCATGTATATATATGTTGGTTGAGTCTTCATAAGTCTGTACTATTGTGTTATGGTATGGTAGTCTTGTTTTGAAATCTAGTTGCAATGTGTTCCCGTGCTTTTGTGTTGGTTAAGGTTGTTTTGGTGCTGGTTGGACCTAAATTGATATATATGCATATATATTTTGTGCATTTGGTTGAGTACATCTATGGTGGTCTGGTTGTATTTGAGTCTGTTATCAATGTTTGCCTCGACCGACCATGTATATATGTACGTGATTTTCTATCATTCATGTACATATGAGCATGTACAGACTTTTGAGCATGTTGAATGTCTGAATGCCACTATTGATATATGTTTGAAATGATCATGTATGTCACCCTATGTTGCTTTCACCACTTTGTATATGTGAGTATGTCGAACAGCTGTGTCTTTCGTATGTTTTGAACTGGTGATTAATATATAGTTGACTATTCTATAATGTTTTGTTTTTGTGTTGCATCTGAGTTGAATCCCGCTTTTGCTTGGATTTGACCTTGTGCTCACCTATCCCTATGATTTTAATGAGCAAGTGTATACCAGTGTGCATGACCTTATGGCATGTATAGCGATACACAATGCAAGTCATAAGTTGTTCATTTAAGTTGGATTAAAAATAAATATTGACAAACAACCAAAATAACCGAGGCAAACAAAATTTTCAAACAGAAAATTCATTGTACACTGTAAAATATTTCTTTTTCAATTTTACTACGTCGGTGTTTATTTTGTAAATAGTTCAGATGCTAGATACAGGCTGGAACAAAGTTGAAGATCAATACGAGTTAGAATAAATATGTGGTGAGGTGAAAATTGAAAATTGAAAATTGTTTTGTAATCAAAGTTTTATTGTAATTGAAAATGTATAAATGTAGTGAGAGCTCACATCTATACTATATGAATTTGTAATAAAATATTTGTTTGAATAAAATATTTGTCTGAATATGAATTCTGAGTTGTTTATTTTATTCAACAAATATTTATTTAATCATGTGGAAAAATAAAATAGTAAAATAACAGTACATTTAAACGAATATATATATATATATATATATATATATATATATACACACACATATTATCATCAAACAAAAATCATAGGCTATATTGTATTCTACAAATAAAATAAAACATAAAACTGCAACTCCTAAATAGCTATCATTTTTCCACCTGCATGCCTCCGGGAACCTTTTTTCGTCATCCTACGAAAACTTGAAAAAGGCCTTAATCCCTCTGCTTACTCAAATCAATTTTGAGCACCCGAGAGTTTAAGGGAAAAACATAAACTTCGAGTCAGGCATAAAGCCTGGTGTGAATAATAATATACATCCCTGTTTAATATGTTAAGTGAGACCACGTTGCTTAGCGGAACGGGTTTCCCCTCTCTAACATCATTTTAATACATATCGTCGCAAAATCTTTTCCTGCAACCAAAACTAGTTAAACACTATAAAGCATCAATATGTAAACTTACATAAATACCAAGTAATAAATGAACTATCTGTTCAACACATAAGTTTTGTTTGGATAACTTTTAACCTCTAGCTGACTCAGGCCTACCAGACAATATAAAAAGAATTAATTTAACATCCGTTAGATACTTCTATTCTGGACGGTCTGCCCTTAACTATCTGTTAAGTACTTCTCTTCTAGACGGTCTATCCTTAACTTAAACGTCTCCCAGGTCGCCCTGATCCTAATGGTTTTTCGAGCTCACTAATAGCCTATCTGTATGCAAAAAAATATTCCTTTCGGTGCGTAATCATAATTTTAGTCTATCTGTGACCAAGCCCTACACTTTGGAATTTCGAACAACAATTAGCTGGGGCTAATGGCTACTGTATAGGGCATAACCCTAAACCAGTCCCATTTGGTATTCTAATATCCATGTCATTTTCACTTAGGGATCTCTTTCCATAATTTTCCTTGAAAACCTTTTCAAATTGATTTGAAACCTTTAAATCAAACTTACACAAGGAAAATATATAACCTTTATACTTTATTCAAAATTACCTTAGCATGTTATATATATATATATATATATATATATATATATATATATATATATATATATATTACTCAAACTTTAGTCTATGTAAACATTTAAGCATTTGAAAGCATCCCTTTCGATTTCATTGAAAGTACCTCTTTCTAGACCCTTGAAAGCATCTCTTTCGAAACCAAGGAAAACCCTTATTTATCTAGCCCTTTAGAAACCTTTGAAATGTTTCCTTTCGAAAGCAATAAAACATTGGATACCCTATTTTAAAACACATTAAAACACTGCCTTAGAAAACCTTGTAAAAACCTTCCATCTCAACTCTTTTGAAATAATCAAAAATAGGACCTTTCGACCCCTTCGAAAGCTACCTTTCAACTCCATCGAAAGCTTTGCGTTCGACCCCTTCGAAACAATTCAAAAAATAGTACCTTTCCAAAGCATTAAGCTTTTATAACATAAAACTTTTGAAAGCACTTTAGGTTCAGTTTAAAACATGTGGAAAAACCTATTTTAAAACCTTTGGACCCCTTCGAAATCTTTTTTTCGACCCCTTTGAAAGCTTTGCTTTCGACACCTTCGAAAGCTTAAAACTTATCTTGTAAAACAATAGGCTCTAGCATTTTTAATACTTTAAAACGCCTTTTTAGAAACCTTGGGTTATACTTCAATTATAATAAAAAGGTTAGAACATCTAAGTCGAAAGCTTCCATTGAAACCTTTTCCTAAACAAGAAGCAATGGTGTCGAAACCATCCCTTCGAATGCATGGGAGAAGCAGATGATTTTAAAAGAAAAGTTTACCTTTCGACCTTGTCAAAAGCCAATGACTTCGGAAGGTAGAAAGGCTGCAGCTAGCGGTTTTGACCCCTTCGAAAGCTTTAAACCTTTATTTTAAATACTTGATTTGGTCGAAAGCAACCAAGTCGAAAGCTTCTTTTTGAAAGAAAAGCTGGCGTTACTTTTGGCTTGTAAGACACACATACCCCAACCTCTTCGAAACCTAAGGTTTCGACTTAGTGCCCCTTCGACCTTGTCTAATACATCACATACCAAGCTTCTTGATATCATACGCATTGGCTTCAAAACTAATGATGTCGAAAGGTCTAGGTCGGAACCCTTAGTGTCGAAAGTGGCTAAACATGACGGAAGAATGATTTTCTTGTTTTTAACTTAGGAGAGAAAACTTTGCAACTAACTTGCCTTTATTTGTCAAGGTTTTGTTTGTTACTAAATACTTTTCAAAAAAGTAATGCGAATAATTTCAGAAACAAATAATAATTTTATTTCATAGAATGCCTCTTCTCCTTAATTAAATGTATAAAACATTCAAGTCCCATAGCTTAAATAATTTGATATATTCGTCAAAACATTTAGTAAAAATTTGGAAAAATTCCAAAAAATCTATTTTAATATGTTTTCTAATAGATAAAAATTTCAAACCAAAATAAGTATTTATTTAGCCGTAAATAATTTATAACCCAATAAATCATTTTTTCACTAGAAAATTAATATAAAATGCACATTAATTCAGAAAATTTTGGAAACTGAAATCCATCTCTAAAATATAATTTCTAATCTACAGTTAAAATTTTAAGGCATTTGGATGTCATTCAATAGGGTTTTCATATAAAACATATCATAAAAACTACTATGAACATGTGTAATTCGTCATCAAGCATATATATAAATTTAATCATAAAAAACATGGCATAAACTTGCAAAAACATTTCGGATCTAACTTAAAACTGAAAACCATAAGAAAATGGGATGTAGTAATCATTTACCTTAGCTTTAAGATTGAAAGATGTGATATTTGATGTTAAATAAGTTGATTAACATCTTTCTCTTGAAATCCTAGCTTTATCTTTCCTTGAGAATGAAATTGGCGGCCGGCCTTGCTGTTTTTTTAGCTTGATAGAATGAAAATGAATGTTTTTTTCATTTCCAAAGGGTTTAGGGTATAAGTCTCTCCTATTTCCCATTTTACCCTTACTTATTTCCTAACGCATTAATTTCGTGTTATTTTATTTTGATTTTCATTTAACATGAAATAGGTACCCTTAGATAAATAAAATCTCAATCTATTAATCATTACATTATTTTATTTAATTTAGATAATTAAATATCTTAAAAAATGTTATAAAAATATGGGGTGTTATAGTCGCCCCTCCTTAATGAATTTCGTTCTCGAAGTTGTGATAAGGTACACAACAAAATGGTAAATAGTAAAACATATCATCAGACAAATCAGAATCGTAGTCTCTAATCCTGCTCTCAATCTCCCAAGTACAGTCTCTAGCATCGTCACTCTACTGGACCTTTACTAAGATGACCATCTCGTTCCTCGACTTCTTCTCATCTCTCTCAATAATCCGGGTAGGCTTCGTAACAATGGTCAAATTCGGCTCTACCACTAAATCTTCTAACACTGTAGGTGTTATAGTAGTCTTCGAGTCTCTAACACACTTTTTAAGATGAGAAATATGGAAGACATCATTGACTCATGCCAAACTATTCGGTAACTCAAATTTATTCGTGAGTTTTTCGATACTTTCAACAATACGAAAAGGCCCAACGAATCTAGGTGCTAACTTTCCTGATTTTCCAAATTTAATCACACCTTTCATAGCTGAAACATTAATAAACAAATAGTCTCCAATAGAGAATTCCAATGCTTTCCTTCTTTTATTCGCATAACTTTTCTGCCTAGACTGAGCTTCCTTCATCCTATCTCGGATCTACTCAATCTTCTATATGTCTTCTTTCACCAAATCTAGACCAAGAATCAATGTATCCCTAGTCTTAACCCACATATGGGAGATTTGCATAGTCTTCCATACAAAGCTTCAAACAGTGACATCTCAATATGAGTCTGATAACTATTGTTAAACAAGAACTCGACTAAATGTAGATAGTCTTCCCATGATCCTCTGAAATCCAATGCACAAGCTCTTAACAAATCCAACAAGACTTTGTTAACACTTTCTGTTTTACCCATCAATCCGTGGATGGTACTTATCTTGAGCTTGGATCCTAAAGTTTTCTGTAGACTCTTCCCGAACTCGCTGGTAAACAAAGAATCTCTATCACTTATGATACTACTAGGAATTCCGTGCAGTCTAACCACATTCTTCATAAGTAACTTTGCCAAAATAGATGCCGCCCTTGTTGACTTTACCTGAATGAAATGGGCACTCTTGGTTAGTCTATCCACTATAACCCATATTCTTTCATTTCCTCTACTAGACCTTGGCAACCCATCAATAAAATCCTAGTGATAGAATCCCACTTCCACTTCGGAACATCTAATGGTTGAAGCAATCCACTTGGCTTCTGGTGTTCGGCCTTTGCCTACTGGAAATTCAAGCATTAACAAATAAACCCATGTCTCATTTCATACCTTCCCAGAAGAATGTTCTCTTTATATCTTGATACATCTTCGTTTCTCTTGGATGGATAGTGAACTTTGAACGATGACACTCATCCAAAACCTCTTTCCTCATGTCTTCTACATTCAAAACACACAACCTTCCCTTCTTTCTCAA
This sequence comes from Allium cepa, assembly GCA_030765085.1. Taxonomy (NCBI): domain Eukaryota; kingdom Viridiplantae; phylum Streptophyta; class Magnoliopsida; order Asparagales; family Amaryllidaceae; genus Allium; species Allium cepa. The sequence continues at coordinate 246,829,329 of CM060938.1, read as the reverse complement.
TCACTCATTCTAGTCACGACTAAAATCCTTTAAGCCATCGCTCTTAGTTCCTTCCCTTAGCCTTCTGACTCGTTCAGTCAGAAGATGATCCTCCTTCTGTTTAGAAGTTATCTTCTCTATCACTACCATTCGAACTTCTAAACAAGACAATACATCACTTCCTGCACTAGAACCTATCTCGGATCTATACTGCACTCTATAAGATGACAATACTTCCAAATCTTTCCACTCAGCAATCATTGCCAATACTGCATTTTGATGTTTCCTACTAAGTGCATCCGCTAACTTGTTTACTTTTCCGGGTGTGTATTCAATTCCAAAATCATAAGCAGTAATGAACTCCAGCCATCTCTGTTGTCTTATGTTCAGCTCCTTTTGAGAGAACAAATATTTCAATAACTTATGATCCGTATAAAGCTCGAATTGCTCTCCTAAAAGTTAATTCCTTCATACATTCAAAGAAAATATAACAGTCGCTAATTTAAAGTCAATCGAGGGATACCTAACTTCATGCGGTTTGAGCGGTCCAGAAGCATAAGCAATCAGCTTACCTCTTTGCATCAACACAGCACCCAATCCAGTTCCACACGCGTCGGTATAAACAACAAATCCTGATTCTCCTTTGGAAACACGAACATCGGTGCATGGGTCAATAAGTGTTTCAAGCTCTGGAGTGCTTCCTCACACTTATCAGTCCATACAAACTCTACATCTTTTCGAGTAAGCTTAGTCATCGGTGCAGATAACCACGAAAAATCTTTTATAAAACTTCGGTAATATTCAGCCAGTTCATGAAACTCTTTATCTCAGTCACCATCTTGGGTCACTTCCAATTATTCACCGCTTCAATCTTAGTCGAATTTACAAACATCCCTTCCTATGAGACTACATGATCGAGGATCTTCACTTCCTTTTTTCAAAAATGGCACTTAGAAAAATTAGCTTTCAACTGATGCTACCTTATTGTCAAATGCACAACTCTAAGATGAACTTCATGATCCTTATCATCCTTAGAGTATATCAAAATATCATCAATGAAAACCAACACAAACCTATACAAGTGCTCTTGGAAAATTCGGTTTATCAAATCCACAAAGAATGCTGACACAATGGTTAGTCCGTACGACATAATTAACCATTCGTATGATCCATACCTCGTCCGAAATGCGGTCAAAGGAATACTATCCGCCGCCACTCTAAGTTGGTTAAATCCTATCACCAAATACAACCGAGAGAATACCATGGATCCACTTAACTAATCGAACAAATCGTAAATTTTCGGCAATGGATATCGGTTTTTTATCGTCTTTTTATTCAACTTACGATAATCGATACATAGCCACAATGATCTGTCCATCTTCGTAGCAAATACTGTAGCTTCACCTCAAGGTTGACTGCACATTTGGAAATAACTCTTGCCTTCTAAATCCACTAACTGCACGTTTAGCTGTTTCATCTCTGGAGATGTCATTCTGCTTGGCGACCTACTCACCGGTTTAGCTCTAGGCACTAGATCAATCCACAACTCAATGCTCATTTCAGTGGTAGCCCAACTACCAGTTCAAATACATCAGCAACTCTCTAACGACAAAGACTCGAAGCAACTCATCCACCATCTCCATGATACCCAATAAACATTCACTTCACAACTAGGGTTTTCTATGGTATAGACTATCCAATTACTACAACTGGGGTGTCTAAGTGATATTTTCCTACCATGGCAAAATATCCTAGCATCATATTTACTTAACCAATCCATTCCAAGGATGATCCCAAACCCCGTAAAATCAAATATGTGCAAACAACAATCAAAATTATGACCTAGAAAATCAAACTCTAAAGGGTCACACCTCATCCCAAGTGTCGCTTAACCTCCTATCGGATTTGCAACCCTAAAGGAAGTAACTAAATATGAAGCCTCCAGGTTAAGCTTATTGTAACAACCCAAACTCTAGGGGTCTAGATTTTTTGCAAAAATGATAAATTCCAAGCCCACTGAGCCTGAGTTTTGGGTATCTCGTATCCTGCAAATAGGCAAAGACAAATATATCAAAGCTTAAATAAATGTATCACAACGAAACTGACTAAAATACAATAGTAAGTAAGTACTCACCAATATAATACGACTTTAGTGCTTCAAAGCTGGAAAATCCTTGCCATCTACCTAACCTGTAGGATGTTATGAGAAGGGGGTTAGAACTAAAGTTTTATTGAATGGACAAATTATACACTTCTAAGCATAATTCTACATATACCATTTTATTTCCATTTTCTATTATATTAGATTTGTTGGGATTATACTACTCTCGCCTCCATGCATGAATCATACCCATCTACTCCCTAGTAGATTAAAACCTAATAATAATATATATGTAGCTATATGCCCAATGACTGCATCGGTCCTAGGTACTGCCCATAGTACTTTTCGTATCCTCCTCGAAAAGGACTCCATCGTCTTGCTCCTTGAGCGTTCTGTGACTATATTTGTAAAAGACATCTTAGTAAGGTCTACAATACAGATGTTTCATCATCTACTATGAAAACGTAAAACTGCGTCCGCACTAGCCTATATTAATGCTCGGACATCCACAATGTACCACCCAGTGCGTACCTTGAGGACTATATGTAATCATTCTGTCTACTCCCTGAATCCCACTTAACAAGTTATACCTTGTATGAAACTCAGTCAGGGATTTTCTATATCTGTAAAGGATTGCCTCGTTAGACCTACAATATAGATATTCTACTTGGTCTGTCTCTTTCCTCATCATGGCTATGGCACCATGAAACTGTTTGCGCCAAAAATGGTCACAAACCCTAAATATCATAAAAGCACCAGTGTATGAACACAGATCAGTAATTTATGCACATAAATCACAATTCTATGTAATATAGAGAATGATAAATGATGAATAACAAACTTCAAACAGTAAGAAATAGTCAGACACACAAGATTTATAGTGGTTCGGCTATCTCCAGCCTACGTCCACTCCAAAAAATAATCTTTTATTCTCTTTCATCACTGATTACAGTTGACTACAACGAATTACAATGAAGAAATTCAAGTACTACGGTAGCTTAATAGTGCAAAAGTGTTTTCGGCAGAGTGTGGACGTTGGATTGCCAAAAAGATCCCTTTTCTGTAGGACCTAGGGCTCTATTTATAATCGTAGGAGGATGATATCTCGCTCAAATCTTGGAAGACTTCTTTTGGCACGTGAGTGGGCCTACACGATCGATCCCATGAAGTTTCGGCTCGATTCGTGATCGATACGAACGTAATTCATATCGATCAAGATCTTATCCAATGGAGTCGAAACTTGGCATGAACCTTCCTTAGCTTATACGTAAGCTCCTGTGAAAATTTCATAGCATTTTGTCCCGTGGATTATGAGTTATGATCAATGCAAGCTCATGTCGTTTGAAGGATGTCGCGCCCGTATCCATGATTTCGTATCCATACTGCCCTTTCTTTGAATCAATCAGGTTGGCTTTGATGACATGCCTCTGAGATCTAGGGAAGATCCACCTTTCATGCCGCTTTGACTGCTTCTTTCGTGTTGATCAATATGAATTCAATCGATAAGAACATAGCTCCTTCGTAACCATCAACTATGCCTTTGTTTGTATCCATTGACCAACCCTCCACCGCATCGACTTGAAGCATCCTTTGTTGATCGATACAAATAATATCGATTCGAAATAGCCATGTTAATCCATACGATCAATATCGATTTGAAATATACCGCTATGCTCCATCCTGATCGACACGAAATCATCGAGTCGAACAAGTTGCTATGCGCCTATTTGTTTAATCTGAATCCAAAGTCATCGAGTGGAAATCCATTTGGCCTTCCTCCCTAATCGATACGAACACGCTGTACGTATCCCTGTCGAATTACTCCCCATAATGGATACGAATGACATGTTCATACCCATGTCGAAAGATATGAACAAGTTTGCACTTATGGCGATCGATACGAATTTGTATCGATTCGAACTAAAACATCCTTGCGTAAGTATACATCGATTATCTTGAGCAAATGAACTACGTTTGACCTTAAATTTGAAACATAGCCTTTCCTAGCCTTGATCATCGTTCCTACCTTGATTGGAGCTTGGCCAAATTTTGACGACATCGATCACACCTTGATTCCAGTCGATTTCAAATTGCGATATCCATCCTTTTCTAGCTAATTCGTTGATACTTCAACCTTGTCCAAAGGGTGGGATAAAATCATCCCCTCAAAATATGTCTTGTGATAAGAAGATGTGTTTTGAATAGTCTCGAATCCGATATGCGAAGTCCATATTTCGTTTACAGCCATATCATCTGAGTACATCATTCTTGACTGCTCTGAGTCGATGCTTAATTCCAAATCCAGTAATCGAAGGCTTAGCCAATTCCATATCCATCTGAACTCGATAATCGATTCCTAATCCATCCTTATCCAATAACCAGTAACCTAATCCAAGTCCACTCCAGGTCGATATCCAAATCTGTAACCTCTCCGGGTTCTTGCCAAGCGCAATCCACACGTGACGACCGTGGTCCAGTCCCTGAACGTTGAGTAATGCCTTGGCTTAAGTCCTAAACTGAATCATGGTCGCTCTGGACCCTTGTTGAGCACAGTACATACACAACTACCTGAAATAATAACCAATAATACATGGCCTAAGGTCTAGGCCAAATCCTAGTCTCTCCAGACCCTTGCTGAGCATTGTCCATACTCGGCGACCTGAATAAGCCAATTCACCGCGTTTGGACGAAGAGACTCACCCCTTGCCAGGCACAATCCATACCCGATGGCTGTTTACCGAATAACCAGATAAAAATCCAATCAAAATCAAATCCAACATCCAAACCAATTCTGAAAAACAAAATTCCATACCAGAAATCCAAATCAACATCCAAAATAGAAAACAATCATCCAATCAAAAGTCCAAGCCAAAAGACAAAAAAACCAGGAGCTCAAACCAAACTCCAAAATCAAACCCGAAAAAGAAAATGTCCAAACCAAAAGAAGAAACAGATTTCACAAACCATATCATCGCAGTTTATCATCATTCATAGCATGCCTAGGGGCCATCTCCGTCCCCGTATATGGGTAAATGACTTGGCTGTTTGCCTATAGTTTACTACTTATTTCATATCATCCCAGTCAATTGATAATCAATCGACCATCTCTCCTGATCCTCGCACCATCATTGTTTGAGGTAAACGGTGGTTGCTCCAGTTCTACCACCACATTCCAAGCCTTGACATATTGTCACAACTGTCCATTCCTTACATGCTCCTCGATTATATCCTTTAGATGCCTACAGCTGTTGGTATCATGTCCATCCAATTTGTGGAAGAGACAATGCCTTCCTGATGCGCTTTCATGTTCTAAGGGTTCTCTCCTTACAGGCCTTCTGAAAGGAAGGCAATTTCGAGTTTCCATGAATATCCACTCTAACGTCTCGTTCAATCTCGTGTATGTAGAGAATTTTGGCTCCCTTCCCCGCTTCCTAGCTTTTCCCGCTTCATCATCTAGCTTCCTTTCTCCTTTATCCTTATTCTTATCCGAGCTTCCGCTGGATGGCCCTCCATCCTCAGCCGTGTTCCCCTCCTTCAATTTCATTTCTGAGCATGCATCTTCCTACCGAAGGAATCTCTCAGCTTCGTGAAAGAATTCCCCAAGATCTATTGGTGGGTCCCCTATCAGAGACACTTTGAAATCCAAATTCTCTCTGACACCCGACACTGCTGCTATTAAAGCCATCGATGGATCTGAACAATCTACTGAAGAAACCACAACATTGAATCGGGTTAAGAAAGCTCTAAGCGACTCATCTGTCCTTTTCTTTACAAATGTTAGCCTCATTACGTTCTTTGGCCTTTTGATATAAACCCGAAACTGCCTCAGAAACTTGTCCACCAATTCTGTCCATGTCCTGGTAGATCCTTCTTCCAGCTGTCTAAACCACATAGTAGCTATATCCATCAAGTGCAGAGGGAAACATCAGGCCATAACTTCCTCCGCTGCACCCAGCACTTCTATGTGTCTTGTGTATCTCCTCAAGTTGTCAGTTGAATCAGCTTACCATCTTATACATCTAGTGTAGGTAGCTTGAATTCTGTTGGATTCTGAGCCATTCTGATTTCACAAGTGAACACTCTTCTGTTTACTCCTTCCAGATCTTTGTTTGTCATTCCTTCATGCACAGTTCGCCAGATAATCTCAGCCAATCCGGCATTGTTCATAAAGGGTTGTCCCCAAGTACCTGAGGGAATTTCGGTACATATTCTTCATCATATACCTTTGTACTCCTGCCAGCATCCTGTTGTGCGGTGTCAACTGGAATTCTTCCATGAACTGGTCCTTCTTTGCCGGGTGGTGTGCCCCGAGCATGGATTCATCTATATTGGCAGTTGTGTGTTGATTAGGGTTGCGCCCTATGGAGCTTTTCCATTTGATTGCCTATTGGGTCCTTCTACTCCAGCTCTGTGGATTTGAACTCCTAAAGCTCCAACTATTCCAACTTACCCAAAATGTCTGAGGAGGTTCTACATCGTTTCCTCCTGCCTTTTTAGAAACTCTTCATGCATTGCTCCCATCATCATTTCCATCTCGTCTCTGGTGATGAAGGCTGAAGTCTGGTTAGCCTCTGATGAAGCCTCCTGGCTTCCTTCATGTTGACTTTTCTCGGTTCTTTGTCTCCTACGCGACTACCTTGTCAAAGCTTCTTTAGATCTGAATCCCTAAGCCTTCAAATCTAAATTCCAAATCTGGTATAAGGGTGTTGGTTGTCAACTCTCAGTGAAAGAACCAAAGTGTTTGCGCCAAAAATGGTCACAAACCACAAATATCGTGAAAGCACGAGTGTATGACCATAGATCAATTATATATGCCCACAAATCACAGATCTATGTAATGTAGAGAATAATAAATGATGAATAACAAACTTCAAAAAACAAGAAATAGACAAATACGCAAGATTTATAGTGGTTCGGCTATCTCCGGCCTATGTCACTCCAAAAATAAATCATTTATTCACTTTCTTCACCGATTACAACTGATTATAGCGGATTACAATGAAGAAATTCGAGTACAATAGTAGCTTAATAGTGCAAAAGTGTTTTTGGTAGAGTCTGGACATCGGACTGCCAAAAAGATCCCTTTTCTATAGGCCGTAGAGCTCTATTTATAGACGTAGGAGGCTGATATCTCGCTCAGATCTTGGAAGACTTCTTATGGCACATGAGTTGGCCTATGCGATCGATCCCATAAAGTTTCGGCTCGATCTGTAATCGCTATGAACGTATTTCGTATCGATCAAGATCTTATCTAATGGAGTCGAAACTAGGCATGAACCTTCCTCAGCTTGTACGTAAGCTCCTGTGAAAATTTCATAGCATTCAGACATGTGGGTTATGAGTTATGATCGATGCAAGCTAGTGTCGTTCGAAGGCTGTCGCGCTCGTATCCATGATTTCGTATCCATACTGCTCTTTCTTCGAATCGATCAGGTTGGCTTCGATGATGTGTCTCTGAGATCTAGAGAAGATCCACCATTCACGCCACTTTGACTACTTCTTTCATGTCGATCGATACGAATTCGTTCGATACGAACACAGCTCCTTCACATCCACCAACTATGCCTATGTTCGTGCCCATTGACCAACCGTCCTCCGCATCGACTCGAAGCATCCTTTGTTGATCGATATGAATAGTATCGATTCGAAATAGTCCTATTGATCGATACGATCAGTATCGATTCGAAATATGCCACTACGCTCCATCCTGATCGGCACGAAATCATCGAGTCGAACAAGTCGCCATGTGCCTATCTATTCAATCCAATCCCATAGTGATCGAGTCAAAATACATTGGCCTTCCTCCCAGATCGATACGAACGTGCTATTCGTATCCCTGTTGAATTGCTCCCCACGATTGATATGAGTGACATGTTCGCACCCATGCCGATCGATACAAACAAGTTCACACTTATGCGACCGATATGAATTTGCATCGATTTGAGCTAAAACATCCTTGCGCAAGTACCCATCGATTATCTTGAGCAAATGAACTCCGTTTGACCTAAAATTTGAAATGTAGACTTTCCTAGCCTTGATCATGGTTCCCAATCGATCCCGCCTTGATTGGAGCTTGGCCAAATTTTGTGGGCATCGATCACAGCCTTGTTTCCAATCGATTTCCAATCTTGATATTCATCCTTTTCTAGCTATTTTGTTGATATTCCAGCCTTGACCAAAGGGTAGGATAACAGCAGCCACCCCTCAACAAATCAAAAGACCTTTAAAGAGCTAAGTGGCTTTGCCCTACTGAAAAAAATCTAAACATCCAATTGGTTGTTCCCCTCATCCAATGTCCTGATAGTGAAAGAATCATTGGCCTTTTGGTTTAACTCCAGTCTTTACCGATCTCGCTTTTTGGTTTGATGTTGACCTGATATCTGCATACGACTATCCTTTTGGGTCCAGCCCAATAAAACTTACTCGCAAGTTAGACTACGGTGTCATACGACTATCCTTCTCCAAACATCAAGCCTTTTGACTGCCTACAATGGTCCAGCCATTCAAAAGTAGTCAAGGCATACTCTCTTGATGGAACACCTACAGACCTGCCTCCGTAGGACTGCTTCATTAGTCCTACCTCAAAGGGCCATCCTAGATTACACTCACGTCCCGTTGAAGTCTCGTACTTTCTCTGGCCTATAATATCTAGGTTTAATGTGCTTCTTCTGTGCTAAAATCTATGATAAACCACTTCGTTAGGCTCTTTATCCTTCGGGCTATGTTTGCGCTGAAATTGGTTACAAACCCCAAAAGTAGCGAAAGCACCCAGTGTTTGCACATAAATCTTTAATATCCAATCGCAGATCTTCGATCTAGATTAAGTAGAGAGCAAAAATGAAGAAATAACAAAATTAAAATGTAAGAAAGCATGAGAAAACACAAGATTTATAGTGGTTCAGCTATCTCTGGTCTACATCCACTTTGAATCAATCCTTTTATTCCTTTTATACTTAATTACAGTTATAAGCCTTTGAAACTAGTAAAAAAATGGTAAAGTTTAGCCTCAGAAAGAAGAAGAAGATCCCTTTTAGTTTCCATAGGGTTGATATTTATAAGCGCAGATCCGAAAATATCCACCTCGAAACCTAGAATACCTCTTCTCTTGCACATATGGGCTCACATGATCGATCTAGGTGATTTTGTATCGATCCATGTACAATTCCTATTAATCCAAACATGGTCCAATCGAGTTGAGATCGATCCTGAACCTTCTTGAATGCAAGGAAGCCCTTGTGAAAACTTCGTAGCATTTGGACTTGTAGATGTTGAGTTATGATCGGCGCAAGTATTGTTTTTTGGTGTTCTACTGAGCTCGTATCAATACTAGTACATATTGATACCTCTTTATATCGATCGATCAACATCGATCGCCTTTGGATCCATTGTCCACGTATCTATTGGTCCCATATCGATATCCGTAGCCTCTGCATTGATCCGGGTTCCACGCCTAAACCCATGTTGAATGCTCATCATTTGACCAGCTCCACTACTTCGTATCCATGCTTCATACCCATCAGCATGCACTATTCGTATCCATGGACCAACCCTCTTGCTTATCCATGTTGTTCATATCGATCCAGGCTTTGTTATGGATCGACACGGACAAGACGAACATGAACTGTGTCTTCGTATCCATCCAATGCTGCTGCTTCTTGTGTGCCTTTCGTAACGACCCAATACCTGATCGATACAAAATGCTCTTCCAAACTGCTGTGGTTGTCGCTTCCTTCTTCGTATCGATCTCAGCTTTGATCGATACAAAGTATGTTTCCATCCGATGTCGTGTCCAACCAAATCGATGCACATTGCATCTATATGAAAGCCATCGATTCAAATTGAACCGCTGAGTCCATCCCTGATAGATACGAGTTACTATCGATCCAAAGCCATGTGTATTATACATATTCGCATCCATCCAGCTGTTTCATCCTTCATATCGATACGAACCATATTGATACGAGCTACAAGTATCGATCCGAAACAAAGTGCCCTTCCCATATCTATAATGTCATGTGATTGATATGAACCATATCGATACGAACTAGTTTCCATGAATTTTATCCATCCATAACTCGAGTATATGAACTCCGCTTGACCTGAAATTTGAAATGCAGCCTGCCCTAGCCTTCTTCATCATTCCCAATCGATCCTACCTCAATTTTTCTCGGTCCAAATTTGACGGTATCGCTCATAGCCTTGTTTTCAATTAATTTCCAATCCTAGGATCCATCCTTTTTAGTCAATTTGTTAATATCCCATCTTTGACCAAAAGGCGGGGTAACATTTGCCCCCAAAACATGCCTTATGACAAGAAGGCGTGTTTTGAATGCCTCTAAATCTAACATCCAAAATCCACATTCCATCCATAGTTATACCATCCGAATCATAATCCAATCTATTACTAAGCTATTTTATCCAAGTGCCATAGCCATCTCCTTGCCCAAACCCATAATTGCTCCGAATCGATATCCAATTTCGAATCCAGTAACTAAATCCTTAGATAAGTCTATATCCCTCCAAATTTTTCAATTGAATGTTAATCCAATAATGTCCAGGATCCAATAACCAAATCCATGACCATCTAGGTTGCTTTATCCAAGTCCAGGACCTCTGCAGGCCCAAATCCAAATTTGGGACCTCTCCGGATCCTTTTATACTCTCCGGCCTCGACTCTCCGATCGAGGATTTTCATATTCTCCGGTCTCGACTCTCCGGTAAAGGACTTTCATTTTCTCCGACCTTGACTCTTCGCTTGAGGACTTTCATAATCTCCGGCCTCGACACTCCGGTCGAGTACATTTATATTGTGTTCGAGTCCATTCCATCGCTCTCTGACAAAGGAACTCTTAACTTGCGATTGCTGCCGCGTCTCTCCGATCGTGACCATAACCGTGAAGCCTGTACTATTTACTACATTAATCCAAATCCAATCAGCATAAAGTCCAATTGAAAAAATAAAAGTCCATACAACCAAGAAAATCAAATGTCCATAGTACCAAGAAAGAAAACTAGAGTCCATAGTAAACAAAAAGAAATCAAGATTTCATAAACTTGAGCATCACGGTTTATCATCATCTCAAAGAATACCTAGGGACCGTCCTCAATCCCGTACATGTGTAAGTGACTTAACGCATTGCTTCGGGGTTTATTACTTATTCAAAGCCATAAATCCATTCAGTTGATAACAACCTGATGTTGTTGCCTATATCTAGTGCCTTCTTCACTTGAAGTGGGTGGTGGCCGCTCCTGCTCCATTGCAACAACTCGATTCCTTACGTATTGCTGCAAAATGGCCATTCCTCACATGATGCTCAATGATATCCTTCAAATTCCTATAGTCATTCGTGCTGTTCTCGTCCACATATGGAATAAGCAATGCTTTTCCGATGCCCATTCATATTCAAAGGGTTCCCTTTTTGCTAGCCTTCCATACTGGAGACGCCCTAGAGTATCCAAGTAAATCTTCTCTAGAGTTCCAGTCAAATCCATGTAAGAAGAGAACTTCGACTCCCTTCATTGCCTTTTCGATGTGTTACGGTTGTCATCCACTTTTCTTTTTCCCTTATCGTCCTAGCTTAGATCCTCCCTGGGTGAACCTCCACCTTTTACCGCATAAACTTCAGCCTCTCTCCCCACTCTTTCAGCCTTCGCATCTTCCTATTGTAGAAACCTTTCTACTACAAATCCATGAGATCCATCGGTGGATCCCTTTCCGATGATATCTTAAAATCGAAATCATCCGCTACTCTTAAGACTTCTTCCATCAAAACCATCGACGGATCAGGTCGATCCACCAAAGCCAATGCTGCATTGAATTTGGTGAAGAAATCCCTAAGTGATTCTCCCTTCCATTGCTTCATCGATGTCAAAGTCATCACATTCCTATGTCTCATGATGTGGACCCGAAATTGCCTCATAAACTTATCAATTAACTCCGTCCAAGTGCCATTTGAACCGCTTTCCAGTTGTTTGAACCATAGTGCTGCTACATCTGTCACATATAAAGGGAAGCACCGAGCCATGACTTCCTCCGATGCCCCCAGTACCTCCATATGTCTCATATACCTTGTCAAGTAAACATGAGGATCCGTTCTCCTACCATACATCTACAGCGTTAGTAGTCTGAAATCTGGTGGATTTCTAGCCTACCAGATTGTAGGAGCAAAGGGGCTCCTATTCAGGTCCTCTAGGTCTCTATTCACCAGTCCTCCCTTCATAGCCCGTCTAGTCATGTCTGCCAACCTATCGTTGTCATCAAGTGGTAGCCTTTGCCTGCTGTCTCCAACCTGGCCCCAAGTCCATGAGGGAATCCTGAAACTTGTCCTCTCGGATGAGCATCCATATCCCGATCAACTCTAAATTGCACAGCGCTACAAGATATCTTTCCTGGAATTGTGCTAACATGATTCGGGGGTGTGCCCCTGAGTATAGGAGCTACTCTTGATGGTCCTACTCTATCTGTACCCTATTTGCTTCGTTATCTCGACCCTAATCCTGAATTGCCTATACTCCTGCTGCTCCAGCTCTGTGATCTTCATTTCTCGCATTCCCTACAATTCCATTCCTTTGGCTTTGCAATCCAGCTTTCCTAACCTATCGAAGTTGGTTCTATATTATATCCTCTTGCCTTTTCAACATCACTTCTATCTCGTCTCTAGTGATGAAGATCGAGGCTTGATTAGCTCCTAAGAAAGCCTCTTGACTTCCTCCCTGCTGACTCCTATCCATTCTCTATCTCCTTGTTGATTACATGGCCATGGTTCCTTCCAAATCCGACCCTTTAGCTTTCCAAATCTGAAATCCAAATTCGGTATAGCAGGTTCAAGTCCCTCTCAATGAAAAACACCAAAGTGATTGCATCGAAATTGGCACAAACCCCAGAAGTGGTGAAAGCACTAGTGTTTGCACACAAATCTTTAATATCCAGTCGCAGATCTCAGATCCATATTAAGTAAAGAATAAAAATGAAGAAATAGAAAAATTAAAATGTAAGAAAGCTAGAAAGAACACAAGATTTATAGTTGTTCGGCCATATCTTCGGCCTACGTCTACTTTGAATCAATCCTTTTATTCCTTTTGTACTGTAATCACAGTTACAAGCCTTTTAAATTAGTAAACAAAATGGCAGAGGTTAGCCTCGAAAAGAAAAATAAGATCCCCTTTTAATTTCCATGGGGCCGCTACTTGTAGGTGTAGATCCAAAAATATCCGCCTCAAAAACTAGAATACCTCTTTTCTTGCGCAGGTGGGTCCACATGATCAATCTAGGGATATTTTGGATCGATCCATGTACAATTTTTATCGATCCAAACAGCGTCCAATTGAGTTGAGATTGATCATGAACCTTCTTGAATGCATAAGGAAGCCCATGTGATAATTTCATAGCATTTGGACTTTTAGATGCTGAGTTATGATCGATGAAAGTATTATTTTTTGGTCTACTACTGAGCTCGTATGGATACTGGTTCGTAAGGATACCTCTTTGTATTAATCGATTGACATCGATCGCCTTCGCATCCATCGTCCACATATCCATCGATCCCTATATTCATAGCTACAGCCTCTGCATCGATCATAGTTCCACGCCTAAACCCATATCGAATGCTTCATCATTTGACCAGCTCCACTACTTCATATCCATGCTTCATATCCATTAGCATGTGTTATTCATATCCATCGACCAACCCTCCTTTGTATCCATGTGGTTCATATCTATCCAAGCTTTGTCATGGATCGATATGAACAATACCGACACGAACTGTGTCTTCGAATCCACCAACACTGCTGCTTCTTGTGTGTCTTTCGTACCGATCAAATACCTGATCGATACAAAATTCTCTTCCATACTCATGTGATCGCTGCTTCCTTCTTCGTATCGATCTCAACCTTGATCGATACGAAGTATGCTGCCATGCCGATGTCATGTCTAACCAAATCGATGCGAATAACATCTATATGAAAGCCATCGATTCAAATTGAACCGCCGAGTCCATTCCTGATCGATACGAGCTACTATCGATACAAAGTCATGTGTGTTTTACCTATTCACATCCATCCAGCTATTTCATCCTTCGTATCGATACAAACCATATCAATATGAGCTACTAGCATCGATCCGAAACAAAGTGCCCTTCCTATATCTATACTGTCACGCGATCGATACGTACCATATTGATACAAATCAGTTCCCATGAATTTTGATCCATCCATAACTCGAGTATATGAGCTCCGCTAGACCTGAAATTTGAAATGTAGCCTGCCATAGCCTTGTTCATTATTCCCAATCGATCCCACCTCGATTAGGGCTCGGTGCGAATTTGACAGTATCTATCATAGCCTTGTTTCCAGTTGATCTCCAATCATAGTATCCATGCTTTTAAGCCAATATATTGATATCCCGTCTTTGACCAAAAGGCAGGGTAACATTTGCCCCCAAAAACATGCCTTGCGATAGGAAGGCGTGTTTTGAATAGCTCTAAATATGTCATCCAAAATCCAAATTCCAACCCTTTTCATACCATCCGATCCATAATCCATTTCGTTACCAAGCCGTTCTATTCAAGTGTCGTAGCCATATTCTTGTCCAAATCCATGACTGCTCCAAGTCGATATTCGATTTCTAATCCAATAACTAAATCCTTCTAAGTTTATATCCCCCTAAATTCGTCAACTAAGTTTTAATCCATCCATGTCCAGGATCCAATAACCAAATCCATAACCCTTCGGGTTGCTTTATCCAAGTCCAGGACCTTGCCGGCTCCAAATCCAAAGTCGGGACCTCTCTGCGTCCTTTTATACTCTCCGGCCTCGACTCTCTAGTTGAGGACTTTCATATTCTCCTGCCTCGACTCTCTGGTCATGGACTTTCATATTCTTCGACCTTGACTCTTCGGTCAAGGCCTTTTATATTCTCCGGCCTTAATTCTCCGGTCGAGGACTTTTATATTGTGTTCGATCCATCCAATCGCTCTCCGACAAAGGAACTTGTAACTTGCGATCACTGCCCCATCTCTCCGGTTGGGACCATAACCGCGAAACCTGTATTATTTATAACATTAATCCAAATCCAATCAACACAAAGTCCAATTGACAAAATAAAAGTCCATACAACCAAGAAAATCAAATGTCTATAGTAGAAGAAAGAAATCAGAGTCCACAGTAAATAGAAAGAAAACAAGATTTCATAAACCCGAGCATCATGGTTTATCATCATCTCAAACATTGCGTAGGGACCATCCTCGATCCCGTATATGTGTAAGTGAATTAGCTGCATCACTTCTGGGTTTATTACTTATTCAAATCTATAAATACATTCAGTTGATAACAAACCGATGATGTTGCCTAGATCTAGTGCCATCTTCGCTTGAAATGGGCGGTGGCCGCTCCCGTTCCATTGCCAAAACTTGAGTCCTTACATGCCTCTACAAATGACCATTCCTCACATGCTCCTTCATGATATCCTTCAAATGTCTGTAGTCGCTCGTGCTATGCCTGTCCAACTTATGGAATAGGCAATGCTTTTTCGAAGCCCATTAGTATTCAGAGGGTTCCCTTTTTGCCGGCCTTCGATACTAGAGACGCCCCTGAGTATCCAAGTAAATCTTCTCTAGAGTTTCAATCAAATCAATGTAAGAAGAGTGCTTCGATTCCCTCCATCGCCTTTTCAATGTGTTACAGTTGTCACCCACTTTTCTTTTGCCTTCATCGTCCTTGCTTAGATCCTCAACGGATGAACCTCCACCTTTTACCGCATAAACTTCACCCTCTCTCCTCTCTCTTTCAGCCTTCACATCTTCCTGTCATAAAAACCTTTTTGCTTCGTGATAAAAATCCATGAGATCCATTGGTGGATCCCGTTCAATGATATCTTAAAATCAAAATCAACCACGACCCCTGAGACTGCTGCTATCAAAACCATTGACGGATTGGGTCGATCCACCGAAGCCACTGCTGCATTGAATCTAGTTAAGAAATCCCTTAGTGATTCCCCTTCCACTACTTCATCGATGTCAAAGTCATCACATTCTTAGGTCTCACGATATGGACCCGAAATTGTCTCGTAAACTTCTCTATCAACTCCATCCAAGTGCCAATTGAACAGCTTTCCAGTTGAACCATAGTGGTGCTACATCTATCAAACACAAAGGGAAGCACCGAGCCATGACTTCCTTCGATGCCTCCAATACCTCCATGTGTCTCATATACCTTGTCAAGTGAACAGCAAGATCCGTTCTCCCATCATACTTCTCCAGTGTTAGTAGTCTGAATCTAGTGGATTTCTAGCCTGCCTGATTGTAGGAGCGAAGGTGATCCTATTCACGTCCTCTAGGTCTCTATTCACCAGTCCTCCCCTCATAGCCCGTCTGATCATGTCTGCCAACCTGTCAATGTTATCAAGTGGTAGCCTTTGCCTATTGTGTCCAACCCGCCCCCTAAGTCCACGAGGGAATCCTAAAACTTGTCCTATTGGATGAGCATCCATATCCCAATCAACTCCAAATTGCACAGTGATGCCTGATATCCTTCCTAGAATTGTGCCAACATGATACGAGGGTATGCCTCGAGTACAGGAGATGCTCCCAAATGTCTTGCTCTGTCCTGCATCCTATTTGCTTCGTTTTCTCGGCATTGATCCAAAATTGCCGCTTCTCCTACAGCTCAAGCTCTATGATCTTCATTTCCTGCATTCCCTACAATTCCATTCCCATGGCTTTGCACTCTGGCTTGCCGAACCTGTCGGAGTAGGTTCTGCATCATATCCTCTTGCCTTTTCAACATAACGTCCATCTTGTCTCTAGTGATGAAGACGGAGGCTTGATTAGCTCCTAAGGAAACCTCCTGACTTCCTCCTTGTTGACTCCTATCCGTTCTCAGTCTCCTTTTTGATTTATTGGCCATGGTTCCTTCTACATCTAACCCTTTAGCTTTCTAAATCTGAACTCCAAATCCAGTATTATGGGTTCTAGTCCCTCTAAATGGAAGCACTAAAGTGATTATACCAAAATTGGTCACAAACCCCAGAAGTAGATAGAGCACCAATGTTTGCACACAAATCTTTAATATCCACTCGCAGATCTCAGATCTAGATTTAGTAGAGAACAAAAATAAGCATCTTTAATTATAGTTACAAGCCTTTGAAACCAATAAACAAAATGGTAGAGTTTAGCCTCAGAAAGAAGAAGAAGATCCCCTTTCAGTTACCAAAGGGCTGCTATTTATAGGTGCATATCCGAAAATATCCGCCTCAATATTTAGAATACCTCTTTTCTTGAGCAGATGGGCCCACATGATTGTTCTAGGGTGATTTTGTATCGATCCATATACAATTCATATCGATCCAAACATGGTCCAATCAGGTTGAGATCGACCACGAACCTTCTTGAATGCGTAAGGAAGCATCTATGAAAATTTCGTAGCATTTGGACTTGTAGACGTTGAGTTATGATTGATGCAAGTATTGTTTTTTGGTATGCTGCTGAGCCCGTATCGATACTAGTTCGTATTAACACCTCTTCGTATCAATCGATTGACATCAATCGCCTTCACATCCATTGTCCACGTATCCATCGGCCCCCATATCCATAGTAGTAGCCTCCCAATTGATCTGGGTTCCACGCCTAGACCCATATCGAATGCTTCTTCATTTGAATAGCTCCACTACTTCATATCCATGCTTCATATCCATCAGCATGTGTTGTTCGTATCCATCGACCAAACCTCCCTCGTATCCATGTTGATTATATCGATTCAAGCTTTGCTATGGATCTATACGAACAAGACCGACATGAATTGTATCTTCGTATGCATCCAACGCTTCTACTTTTTGTGTGTCTTTCGTACCGATCCAACACCTAATCGATACGAAATGCTCTTCCAAACTCCTATGATCGCTGCTTCCTTCTTCATATCGATCTTAGCCTTGATCGATACGAAGTATGCTACCATACCGATGTCGTGTCCAACCAAATTGATGCACATTGCATCAATACGAAGGCCATTAATTCAAATTGAACTGCTGAGTCCATATCTGATCGATACGAGTGACTATCGTCCAAATTCATGTGTGTTATTCATATTCGCATCCGTCCAGCTGTTTCATCCTTAGTATCGATACAAACCATACCGATACGAGCTACAATGATCAATCTGAAACAAAGCACCCTTCCCATATCTATACTGTCACCTGATCTATACGAACCATATCGATATGAACCAGTTTTCCTAAACCTTGATCCATCTATAACTCGAGTATATGAACTTCGCTTGACCAGAAATTTGAAATATAGCCTGCCCTAGCCTTTTTCATCCCACCTCGATTGGGGCTCGGTCTGAATGTGAAGGTATTGATCATAGCCTTGTTTCCAATCAATCCCCAATCCTGGCATCCATCCTTTTTAGCTAATTTTTTGATATCTCGTCTTTGACCAAAAGGTGGGGTAACAGGCTACTTCAAATGCACCCCACTCTTTTATTAGATCCTAAGTCTTGACGTCTAAAATTTCCACCCTCCAAGTCGCGATTATTGAAGCCTGAGTTGGGTATTTGGTATCCTGCAAATAGGCAAAGATAAATATATCAGAGCTCAAATAAATATCTTAAACCGGAACTGACTGAAATATAATAGTAAGTAAGTACTCACTAGTATAATTAAACTTTCTAAACAAGCGTCTCAAAGCTGGAAAGTCTCTACCATCTACCTAACCTGTAGGATGTTATGAGGAGGGATTCAGAACTAAAGTTCTGGTGAATGGACAAATTATACACTTCTAGGCTTAATTCTATATACACCGTTTTATTTCCATTTTCTGTTATATTAGGTTTATACTACTCTTGCCTCCGTGCATGAATCATACCCATCTACCCATAGTAGATTAAAACCTAATAACTAATATATATATATATATATATATATATATATATATATATGTGTAGCTATTGCCCAATAACCGCATCGGTCCGAGGTACTACCCATAGTACCTTCCATATTCTCCTCGAAAAGGATTCTATCATCTTGCTCCGAGAGCGTTCTATGACTACATTTGTAAAAGACATCTTCGTGGGGCCTAAGATACGGATGTTCCGTCGTCTGCTACGAAAATGTAAAACTATATTCGCACTAGCCTATGCTAATGCTTGGACATCCAGAATGTACCACCTAATGTGTACCTTGAGGACTATACGTAATCATTCTGTCTACTCCCCGAATCTCACTTAACAAGTTCAACCTTGTACGAAACTCAGTCATGGCTTTTCTATATCTGTAAAGGACTTTCTCATTAGGTCTACAATATAGATATTCTACTTGGTCAGTATCTTTTCTCATCGTGGCTATGGCCCCGTGCAGCCACCCCACAACTAATCGAAAGACCTTTAAAGAGCAAAGTGGTGGTGCCCTACTGCAAACAATCTAAACATCCAATTGGCTGTGCCACTTATCCACTGTCTCGATAGTGAAAGAATCATTAGCCATTTGGTTTAACTCTAATCTTTCCCGAACTTGCTTCTTGGTTTGATGCTGGCCCGATATCCGCATGCAACTATCCTTTTGGGTCCGGTCCACTAAAACCTACTCGCATGTTAGAGTACGGTGTCATACGAATATCCTACTCCAAACATCAACCCTTCTAACTACCTACAATTGTCCTGCCATGCAAAGGTAGTCAAGGCAAACTCTCTTGATGTAACACCTACAGACCAGCCTCTGCTTCGTTAGGCCAACTACAAAGGGCCATCCTAGAGTACCCATACGTCCCATTGAAGTCTCGTACTTTCTTTAGCCCAAATATCTAAGTAGGACGTGCTTCTTCTATGCTAAAAATCTATGATGAACTGCTTCGTTAGGCTCTTCATTCTTTGGGCTGCTTCAAACGCATCTCACGCTTTTATTAGACCCTAAATCTAATGTTTTATTTTGCGTTTAGTTTACTTTTCTTATTCTGTTGACTACTTATTTACCATAATCATCATAAGCTTATCCCAGCCTCACATAGGTATTGTGAGACCAACATTTCCTAACTGAAAGGGAATGTTGTTGGTATGGGCCCTGTTTCTATGTTTTCTTACTAATTTAATGAAAGATTTAAAATAAGCCACTTTTGTCACTTCTGCTGTACATGCTTATTAACTTAATCTAAGTCTTAAAATAAGCATTTTTCTGTTCTTTCTTTTTAATTATAACCTATGTTATAATTCCTCCTGCAATTGTCACTTCTATATTATTTATAATATATATGCACATATATGTATATGTATATATAAAAATATTAATATAAATATAAGTGTCTCTTTTCTATTCTAGTCTGTTTTCTTTTATTATGATATTTAATTCCCTTTAATTCTCTTATGTTTTTGGACAATCGTGTCTTGGGCCTACGTTCGACTGTCACAAAATTACTTATCATAATAACTGCCTTTCTTTATTCTATTATCTGCGCAGTAAATGCAGATCTAGTAACATTACTTCTAGTCTTATCTAATAACTAACTTGATATCTTCTTTACTTCCTTTAATTCTTCACTTTATTTTCTTATATTGTAGGAAGTAGTTCTATTCTAGTTGGTTGGTTACAAAACTGTGCTAAAAATCCACTTCTATGTTTTAGTACTAAATAATGCTATAAACAATAATCCGTAACTGTAAGATATTTCTTTTATCCTTTCTTTACTTTTTGGGCGGTGCAAAATACAGCAGTTTTTCTGTTTTTCACTAATTACATTTTCTTTCTTTTATTCTTGCAATTACGTTTATCGTTATCTTTTAAATAGTAAACTTTGGAAATGTATTATATTTTCTAATCCAACCACTTAATCTGTCACTAACTTCCAAATCAGTTTATTGGATTTCCCTCTTTTTAATTTATTTCTCCCGTTTTGGCTTAATTTACTGTAAAATTCATGCTTTTAGGCTTAAGCCTTTCTCTATAACTGTTAAGCTTAATATTATTCATATTTAATATGATTTCTTTCTTTTCTATATAAATAATAATTGAATATAAGCTTTCTTATAAAATTTGCCGTTTTCAGCATAACTAATGAACATACCTAATTACTGAAAATAAATGTTGAATTATATATTTAACGGGAATCGAACGATGATATATCATAGATGTAAAAGATATATAATTTAAATCCACTCACCTGTCGTCTTTAGCTTTGCTTGTGCTTAGTTTGGCTCCATGGTCTACTTAGATCCCCTTCTAAGGTTCCTAATATTTTTATTGAGAAGATCTTCTCCTTAGAAATATTTTCTTTTTTGAGTCCAACATTAGGCAATGAACCTAAATATTTAGGGTTCAACCTTAAGCAACGAACCCAATTGGGAAAAAAAATCTGATTGTGAAAGAATAGCTCGGCCTAGGTTCTATTTATAGGGGAGTTTGGGGATCCCAGACTGTTGGATTTTAAAATTGAATTCGGTGCAACCACGTCTTGGGCTTGCTGCGGATCGTTGGATTTAGAAAACAACGTTCAAGATTGCATAGAAATGGATTAAAATAGGCTCGGCATATTCCTGGATGATTTTTCGTCCAGGTTTTACCGCTAGTCGACTTGTGCGTTTCAAGGTTCCACCTTACGGTCAACCTATGTGTAATGTGGGACGACCCATAGGCCTGTTTTATTATTATTTTTTCTGATTATTTCTCGTTTCGTTTCTCTCGTAACTTCTTCGTATCAACTTGGATTTCGACAAGTTGTAAATGAAACTGATTAGAAAATCACCATAAACACAATGGTATAAGTTTCATGGTCATATTCTAACAATTCCAAAAACATTTATTTTCATTGTTCATCGTTATTTGATTATTTAATTATCTAAAAATGCGGGGTGTTACATTTATCTACCAAACATCAAGAAATAAAAGAACGTGACACACCGGTATCAAATAGAGCGCTAACCGACATACCATGAATCTGTTGCGAGCCTCCCAGAATATCCTTCCCATTCTCCTACATAACTGGCCTTGAAGTTATGGGCTCCAATGCATACATCTGTCCCTTTTCTTCTCTAGTAGGCTCTTTGCATTGGTTCTTATAATGGCTGATTTGATCACAATTAAAGCATTGGATATTCTTCTTTCCAACTACCACTTTCCCTTTTCCTTTTTCGGTATGACACTCATAAGCATAGTGTCCCTTCTTATCACTTTTATAACAGACCACTTCAGATTTTCCCCTCTTCTGTGCTCCTCCCTTCTAAGCAATCCTTTTATCGAAAAACTTTCTTTTCTAGCCTTACACACTCTGAACCTCCTTTTCCTTCTTCTTCTCCAAACAAGCTAATGCCTCTTCCAGCCTTAGCACCGTTTCTACCACTACATCACTTGGATATCTTATTGCGGTAAGGTAGCCCTTGCCAACTCCAGCTTCAGACCCGTTATAAACTTCTCGTTTCTCTTTATCACCGTATCAACCATAGCGTACTCGTACCAGGCTAAATCTTCGAACCTTCTAGCATACTCAAAAACAAACATCTCTCCTTGTTCCAGTTCAACAAACTTCCTAACCAACACTGACAGCGCCATCACTGACATGAACCTTTCTTGGAACCTCCTTTAAACTTCGCCTAAGTCATAGTTTCTTCATCAACACCAGCTGCAACAGTATTCCAGATTGCATCATGTTTACGAAAAACTGATACTTGGCTCCCATATCCACTTGAGGAACCCCAACACCAGCATTTTCAACTTGAGCCTGACCTGGAACTCTCCTAGAATTTGGTCGTTAATTTCCATTAGTGGTGGTGCTCTCTCCTCCAAGTTTAACTCTGCTTTTTCTCATTTCCACATCTGCATTCAAGCCTCGTGAGACCGAGATGAAAGACCTATCTAAGATAGGAGTCTTGATATATAGCGTATACTTATATATAACAAATACAAGTACATTACTATAGCGTTATCCCATACCTAGATCCTAAGTCTAATCACTAAGGATTATGTTTAAAAAAAATCATTTTTTGTTAAAGTATTTCATTAACCATGCTTGATACCAAGCTGTAACATCTCCTATCTAGAGGCCCAAAACTAGGCGCTACAGATGCTACAGTCTTCTATATATTAGCTTCTGGTGACTAAATACGGATACTTTAATGGTATCTTTAATATAAGAAGCACTTGAATAGAAACAAATAATGGATTTTAAAACAACTATTTCTTCATTAAATTTCAAAAAAGGTGTTCCATATTCTCAATACATACTCCCAATACGTACCCAAGCATAGATAAAATATACTTATTACGAGATACGCCACGAGCGGTATATGAAGATACACCCATGGATGATCACAGTAATGTAGTCATAACTGACTTAACACAAACACAGCGGAAATGCAACAAAACATAAAACTACAACTCCTAAATAGCTATCTGTTTGCCTTGCATGCCTTCGGTGGCCTAATTCATCATCCTACCAAAACTTGAAAAAGACCATAACCCCTCATCCTACTCAAATCAATTTTGAGCGACTGAGTGTTTAAGGGGAAAACATAAACTTTGGGTCAGACATAAAACCTGGTGTGAATGATACTATACATCTCGGTTTAATATGTTAAGTGATACCACATCGCTTAGCGGAATGGGTTTCCCCTTACTAACATCCTTTTAAAACATATCTTTGCAAAATCTTTTCCTACAACCAAAACTGGTTAAATACTATAAAGCATCATTACCATTTTATAAACATACATAAATACCAGGTAATAAATGAACCATCTGTTTAACACAAAAGTTTTGTTTGGCAAACTTTTGACATTTGGCTGATTCGGGCCTACCAGACAATGTAAACAAAATTAATCTAACATCTAGTAGACACTCCTCTTTTGGATGGTCTATCCTTAACTACCTATTAAGTACTTCTCTTTTGGATAGTTTGTCCCTAACTTAAACATCTCCTAGGTCTTCCCGATCCTAATGATTTTTTAGGCTCATCAATAACCTATCTGTATACAAACAACTATTCCTTTCGGTGTGTAATCATAATTTTAGTCTACCTGCGACCAAGCCTAACACATTGGAAATTTGGACAATAATTAGCTGGGCTAACAGCAATGTATAGGGCATGACCCTATACCAGTCCTGCCTGGTATTCTAATATCCGAGTCATTTTCATGTAGGGCTCCCTTCCTATAATTTTTGCTTGAAAACCTTTTCAAAATGATTTAAAACCTTTAAATCAAACTTACACAAGGAAAATATATAACCTTTACGCTTTACTTAAAATTACCTTGCCGTGTTATATATATATATATATATATATATATATATATATTACTCGAACTTTGGTTGATGAAAACATTTAAGCATTTTGAAAGTACCTATTTCGATTGAAATTACCCCTTTCTAAACCTATGAAAGCATCGCTTTCAAAACCAAGTAAAACCATTTATTTATCTAGTCCTTTCGAAACCTTTGAAATCTTTCCTTTCGAAAGCAATAAAACATTAGACACCCTATTTTAAAACATAAAACATAGTTTTACAAAACCTTGGAAAAACCTTCCATTTCAACCCTTTCGAAACCATCAAAAGTACGAACTTTCAACCCCTTCAAAAGCTACCTTTCGACTCCATCGAAAGCTTTGTTTTCGACCCCTTCGAAACCATTCACAACATAGTACCTTAAGAAAGCATTCAACTTTTAAAACATAAACCTTTGGAATGATCTTTGGGTTCAGTTTAAAACATGTGAAAAAACCACTTTCAAAACCTTTCAACCCCTTCCGAAGCTTCTCTTTTGACCCCTTTGGCCCTTCGAAAGCTTTTCTTTCGACCCCTTTGAAAGCTTAAAACATATCTTTTAAAATAATAGGCTCCATCCAACACCTCTTTCGAAACCTTTGGTTATACTTCAATTATAATAAAAAGGGTAGAACATCTAAGTCGAAAGCTTCCCTTCGAAACCTTTTCCTAAACAAGAAGCAATGGTGTCAAAACCATCCTTTCGAAAGCATGAGAGAAGCAGTTGATTTAAAAAGACAAGTTTATCTTTTGACCTTGTTGAAAGCCAATGACTTCGAAAGGTAGAAAGGTGGCGGCTCGTGGTTTCGACCCCTTCGAATGCTTTAAACCTTTATTTTAAATATTTAACCCGGTCAAAGCAATCAAGTCGAAAGCTACTTTTCGAAATCAAAGCAGGCGTTACTTTTGGCTTATAAGACAAACATACCCCAAACTCTTTGGAACCTAATGTTTCGATCAAGGCCCCTTCGACCTTGTCCAATATGTTACGTACCAAGCTGCATGATACCTTACGCATTAGCTTCAAAACCAATGATGTCGAAAGGTCTGGATCGGAACCCCTAGTGCCGAAAGTGGCTGAACATACTAAAAGAATGATTTTCTTGTTTTTAACTTAAGAGATAAAACTATGCAACTAACCCGCCTTTATTTGTCAAATTCTTATTGGTTACTAAATACTTATAAGAAAAGTGCTGCCAATAATTTCAAAAATAAACAATGATTTTATTTTATAAAATGCCCCTTCTCTTTAACTAAATATATAAAACATTTAAGTCGCATACCTTAAATAATTTATATATTCATCAAAACACTTAGGAAAATCTAGAAAATTTAAGAAAATCTATTTTAATATGTTTTCAACATATAAAAATTTCAGCCAAAGAATTATTTGTTTAGTCGTACATAATTTGTGACCCAATAAATCATTTCATTCCCTGGAAATTTAATATAAAATCCACAATAGAATATTTTGAAAATTGAAATCCATCTCCAAAATATCATTCCTGACCTACATTTAAATTTTCAAGGGATTTGGATGTAATTTAATAAGGTTTTCTTATCAAAACATATCATAGAAACTAATATGAACTGTTAGTCTTTGAGATGATGGTTTTGATGACAACAACCTTAGAACAGGATTATAAAATGTAAATACTAACATTACAGTTTAGATATATATGTATATGCAGGATTTAACCATGCAGGTACCAAGAATGAAGACTGTACAATATAGAGATTCAAGATATCAAAATTGAAGACTCATGAGTATCAAAAATATCAAGATTAACAAGAGTTCATGATTTCAAGAATAAGTAATTTAATAAGGAATTTTGTTAAAACTCCTATAAAAGCACTGGCATCTTAAAATCCAATTTATTCGTGGAATGGAATCCACTTCGAGCCTGTTAAAGGGATGGAACCTAAGTTGGATGGAACCTACGAAAAATCGAGTAGGATATTGTTTTGTATCCGCTAACTTTTATTCAAAATGATTTTACAAATTTTTATCCTTTTTCCAAAATGTTTTCAAAGCCTTCCTTTTAAAAGAATCAAAAACATCTATCCTGATTTTAAATACTTTTAGCCTCTAAACAATCTTTAATTTCAAAATCAAATTATCCTTAGTTTTATACTATCTTTTAACAATAATATATTTAACTTTTAATATTTATGCTTAGATTTAAATATAAAATTATAAGTAAAATTTTATATTAATATTATTCTCTATATTTATTTATGTATTTTAACTATAGTTAAGTACTTTTATAAAAGTTTAAAATAGTTCTAATATAAGATAGAAGAAACAAAACACCAAAATTTCCTTTAGGATGTCGACATACCCAAGTTATCCATGTCGATATAGTGTCACTTGATTTCAAAAATTGAATTTCAAAGAAGTGTCTATTTGTCATATCCCTTCATGAATGGACTTGGCTGTTGTTCTTCTATAAATAGGGGTTGTTTTCAACGAATTTCTAATTATATTTTCTTTGATTTCACTCCTCTTCTTCTTCTTCCACATTTCTTTATACATATTCTTACCATTACTCTGCCGAAATCAACATTGAATCTAACTAGATCATTTCTGGTTTGATTCTCTATCACTATCTCAACTAGATCTTCAGTGCTATTCAGAGTTATAGGCTTCTTTGTTATCATTTCTGTGTAAAAGGTGTGATTGTAGCCTTGGAAATCAATCGAGTATAAAAGGTGCGATTGTAGCCTAGGAAATCAATTGGGTGAACTTGTGGCCCGTGAAATCAAGTATCTCTACCCAAAGGATTATGAATCTGGAGCGTGTACCTCGTAGCCTTGAAATCGAGGGTGTAATTGTAAAGATTTCTTTTGAAAGAAAATCCGTACTTATGTGCGGGATTGGATGTAGGGTAACTCCAAACCAGTCTAAAATCCGGTGTGTTCTTTCCTTTACTGCTTTTACTTTATTTCTGCATCTGTGTTTGTTTCTGTTATCATATCTGTGTCTGAATATTGCATACATTTATATTTAAATTAACAAAAACTCTAAAAGATTTAGTAATTTCTTAAAACACTATTCACCCCCTCTAATGTTTATCCTAGCCTTAAGATCTGTAATCCGCATTTCTAACATTTGGTATCAGAGCAATGTTTTCAAAGTTTCATAATCTGATTTTTGAAAAAGTTTTTAAAATGGCTATGTTTGTTAATACTAGTTTAGAAATATTCCAATCATCATTGTCTCTTGAGTCTGCATATAATCAATATTCAAATACAAGTTGTCTACTATGATTGTTTGATGTGCAGGAAACATTCTTTATGGGGGTTGAGGAATCAATCCACAATGGACAAATTGTGCAAATCAAAAAGAATAAATGGATACTCGATAGTGGATGCTCTAGACACATGACTGGAAATCCAGATATGCTAAATGATATAATATACAAAGACGAAGGACTGGTTAACTTTGGAGACAATTCAAAAGGATATGTGATTGGCATCGGCAAAGTCGGTAACTTTGAAACTCCTATTATTACTGATGTTTTACTAGTTAAGAATTTGAAACATAATCTGCTAAGTATAACTCAACTTTGCGATAAAGGATATAAAATTAAATTTGAAAAAGATAAAAGTCACATTGAAGATAATAATTCAACCATAATATTTGAGGGAAGTAGGAAAAAGAATATTTATGTTCTTAGTATGAAAGTCTCAAATGATAACTTATGTCTTTTGGAAAATACAAGTGACCCTTGGATTTGACATAAGAAATTTGGGCATTTGAATTTCAAACTCTTATCTAGATTATCTAAACATGATCTAGTAAGAGGTCTCCCTAAAATAAATTTTAAAGTAGATAATCTATGTAATGCATATTAATTAGGAAAACTTAGAAAAAGTTCCTTTAAATTAAAAGATATGATTTCAACCTCAAAACCTCTTGAATTACTTCACCTTGATTTATTTGGACCATTTCAAATTTTGTCAACAAATTATAGTAAATATGTTTTTGTAATTGTAGATGATTATTCTAGATATACATGGACAATATTTTTGAAACATAAAAGTGACACTTATTAATGTTTTAAGAACTTTACAAAAAGGATTCAAAATCAACTTTATCTAAAGATTATAACCATCCGTAGTGATCACGGTGATGAATTTGGAAATGAGAAGTTTGAGGAATTCTGCAATAAAAAGGGAATAACTCATAATTTTTCATTTCCAAGAACTCCACAACAAAACGGAGTAATAGAATGTAAAAATAGGATGATTCGAAAGTGTGCGAGAACTATGCTTTCAGATAGTAAATTATCAAAGTATTTTTGGTTAGAAGCAGTTGCTACAGCCTGTTATGTTTTAAATAGAATTTTAATTAGACCTTTAACTGATAAGACATCTTATGAACTTCTTCACTCAAAGAAACTTTAGGTATCTTATTTTAGAATTTTTGGAAGTAAATGTTTTGTTTTAAATACAAAAGATAAACAATGCATGTTTCCTTCGATGAAAATCTGAAAAGTCTTGAAGATCAAAATGATGAAGAGGATTCAATCACTCAAAATCTAGAGACAACTAAAACTAATAATGAAATTAATCATCCTAATAAAAGGATTAAAGTTTTAAATGATCACCCTTTTGAAAATGTACTTGGAGATATGCAAGTTGTTCCTAAAATTAGAAATTAACTAAGTCAAATAAGCAATGTAGCTTTTATACCAACTATTGAACCCAGAAATCCAAAAGAAGCACCAATTGATGATTCATGGATTTTAGCTATGCCAGAAGAATTTCATCAATTCACTAGAAATGATATTTGGGAACTTGTTCCTAGACCTGAAAATAAAACTATAATTGGAACTAAATGGGTTTATAAAAATAAAATGAATGAACAAGGATAGGTTGTTAGAAATAAAGCTCGGTTAGTTGCTCAAGGTTATTGTCAAGAAGAAGGAATAGATTTTGATGAAACCCTTGCTCCCATAGCAAGATTAGAAGCCATTAGGATTCTACTTGCTTTGGAAAATCATAATAGTTTCAAATTATTTCAAATGGATGTTAAAAGTGCCTTTTTAAATGGATTTGTAAAAGAAGAAGTATATGTTGAACAACCACCACTTTTTGATAATGAAAAATTACCAAATCATGTTTACAAACTTAAGAAAGCTCTTTATGGTCTAAAACAAGCTCCTAGAGCCTGGTGTAATAGACTAAGATCTTACTTATTACAACCAAATTTTGAAATTTGTAAAGTAGATAATACTCTTTTTATTAAAAGAAATAAAAATGATATTCAACTAGTACAAGTCTACATAGATGATATCATTTTTGGATCAACTGATTCTGAAATGAATAAAGAATTTTCTGATATAATGACAAAAGAGTTTGAGATGAGTCATACGGGTGAATTAAATTTCTTTTTAGGATTACAAATAAAACATTTAGATAATGGTATATTTATTAGTCAAGAAAAATATGCTAAAGACCTAATTAGTAAATTTGGTTTGACTACTGCGAGTGGATAACCCACTCCCATGGCAACCGATGAGTACCTTAGTAAAGAAGATCTCTCGAAAGATGTATATCAAAAACTATATAGAGGAATGATTGGATCACTACTCTGTATCACTGCTGGCAGACCTGATATCATGCATAATGTTTGTCTTTGTGCAAGATATCAACCCCAACCTAAAGAGACCCACTTAAAAGCCGTAAAATGTATTATAAGATATGTTCAACACACCTCTGATTATGGCATATTTTACCCTAAAATTCTTTTGACTTAATATCTTAATGTGATGCTAATTATGCTGGTTATAAATCAGTTCGAAAAAGTGCAAGTGGAACTTGTCACTTTTTGGGGCATTATCTGATTTCCTGGCATAGTAAAAAGCAAAACACGGTTTTTTATCAACAACTGAAGCAGAACATATTTCTGATGCTTTGGCTTGTTTCAAGTAATATATATGCAACAAACTTTAAAAGATTATGGTTTAAATATCTCAAAGTCACCAATTTATTGTGATTATACGACTATGATAAATTTATCCTAAAATACTACTCAACATGCTCGAACTAAACATATTGATATAAGACATCATTTTCTCAGAGGTAATATAAATAAGGAAGCAATTACTCTAGATTATATTAATTTCGAGAATCAAATTGCTGATATATTAACAAAACCCTTAAATGAATCTATATTTACTAAATTAAGAAGAGAATTAGGAATTTGTTCAGTAACTGAAATATAAAAATATAAATAATAACGTATAATTAAAAATTAAATCAAAATAAATGAAATAGTAAAAATTTCAAAGACCATGTCGACATGCCCCCTCAACCCATGACGACATACAACGATTTTTATTTTTGAAATTTTTCCCATCAAAATTCAAATAATTGGTTATATGTTCTTCTTATTTTCGAAATTTTGATCATTCTCTCTATCTCTTTCTGTTCTAACTTCTGAAATAAATTAAATCATAGCCTCCTCTTCCAAATCAAACATAAATTCAACCTTTTCATTCCCTTCTCCTACTTCTGAATCGTTTCAAAAAACTACGCTCGCTCGAGTGACAAAAATGGAGGATTCTTTAAAGGATGCACTGCAATTATTGATTGAAATTCAAGTGATGCAACTTAGAATGGCAAAAGAACAAGAGAGGCAATGCAAAATCCTTAGGAGTTTGCAAAAATTTCTAATGGATAATCTTGCTAACCCAATCTTGATTGACGAATATTCTTTAGGAGATCAAGTGCAAGAGGGCAGCGAAGAAGAAGAAGAAGAAGCCTTCATGGAAGAAGAGCACGTCGAAGAAGATGACAAAGTCGTTTGTGTCGGCGAAGTGTGCTTTGACAAAGATGGAAATCTTGTCGAACAACGTGGAAATTTCTGTTTCCTCTATCCAAATTGTTCGATTCATAGATCTCCCATTTTCAAAGACACTCATTAGTTTCTTTTCTATTATTGTATGTTCTTTCTTACGGTCTTTACGAAAATGTAAATATAACTATATAATTAATAAAAAGTTCATGTTCTTATATGCGTTTTATTAAAAGTATTATTATATGGATACTTAGTTAGGATAGTTAGTAGTTTAGGACTAAGTTTTAAGTTTTAGAGTTAAGTGTTGATTATTTATGATAACACTATAATTATAATCACATGTCATAGAGTATTAGATTAAGGGGGAGTTATATAGTTTGGAGATTATAAAGTTTTGAGTTAGTTTTATGTTGATGACAAAGGGGGGAAGTATAAAATAGGATAGTTAGGCAAAGATTAAGGGGGAGTTACTAGTTTTAGGGGGAGTTATTTGGATAGAAGTAATATTTTATAAACAAAGGTTGTCATCATCAAAAAGGGGGAGGTTGTTAGTCCTTGAGGTGATGGTTTTTATGACAACAACCTTAGAATAGGATTATAAAATATAAATACTAACATTATAGTTTAGATATATATATATATGTATATGCAGGATTTAACCATGCAGGTGCCAAGAATAAAGACTGTACAGTATAGAGATTCAAGATATCAAAATTGAAGACTCATGAGTATCAAGCATATCAAGATTATCAAGAGTTCAAGATTTCAAGAATAAGTAATTTAATTAGGAATTTTGTTAAAACTCCTAGAAAAGCACTGGCATCTTAAAATCCAATTTATTCGTGGAATGGAATTCACTTCGAGCCTGTTAAAGGGATGGAACCCTAAGTAGGCTGGAACCTACGAAAAATCTAGTGGAACATTTTTTTGTATCCGCTAACTTTTATTCAAAATAATTTTACAAAATTATATCTTATTTTCAAAATGTTTACAAAACCTTCCTTTTAAAAGAATCAAAAACATATATCCTGATTTTAAATACTTTTAGCCTCAAAATAATCTTTAATTTAAAAATCAACTTATCCTTAGTTTTAAACTATCTTTTAATAATAATATATTTAACTTTTAATATTTATGCTTAGATTTAAATATAAAATTATAAGTAAAATTTTATATTAATATTATTCTCTATATTTATTTATGTATTTTAACTATAGTTAAGTATATTTTATTTTTTTGAATAGACAGCGAGGTTGACTGGGCCCCTACCAGATTTTATGGAGACGGAAAAAGCAAGGAGAAAACACACAAGGAGAGACACAAAAAAATATGTGCCAGTCCAAAAAGAAAGGAAAACTACAACACATCACAGAAAAAAAACATAAAAAACAGGAAAACAACATCACTATACTACAACAACACAAGACAGAGAAAAACACCACAGCAACAAGAAAAAGAGGAAAGAACAAGAAAACCACAGCAGAAGAGCATGCACAGACCGATGCACAAAGAAACTACAGCATGAGAAATCAGAGAGCTACCTCCAAAAATCAGGCTGATGGGGGGAGAAGCAATGCCCAGATGCACGAATACCATTTTTAATCTCTCTCATCATATTCTGTCACATAGACAGAGCAGGAAGAGCTACCTTGTGAAAGCACCGTTTGTTCCTCTCCATCCAAACATTTCGTATGTATATTTCAGGACATAGAAGACAATGTCCCATCTACTGGATCGCCACCTTATAGCCTTACGAAGTATTATCCAGTCGGAATTGGAGACACCCATAATGCCAATAACCCCAACCTTTTGCATGAGACTTGACCATAAATTAATAAGATAACTACACTCAAAGAAAATATGCTCAACTGATTCAAGAGTTATATTGCAGAAGGCACACAGATTATCCACGTCTATTCCAACAGCCACAAGCCTATCCCTGGTCATCAAAGCATTGTTAACGACCTTCCATAACAAAAGATTGTCAGAGCTAGACGAATACGAAGTCCAAGCAACTTTAGCCCATAGGGAAACAGGCATTTCCTCAACCTTGGCAAGGAGATCATATACTACACTGATGCAGTGAGACTTTCCCCTCCAAGAAAGAGCCTCCTCATCAGTAATGATAATATTGTGGTGTGCCAAATTTCTCCATAGAGTGTTAACAGTCTGATTACTAGAATGTGGAACGAGCAATTTCCCATGAGCAATAAAATTAACAGCCCTAGCATTGAATCCAATCATAGATTGAACCTGATCCTGCTTAGATATCATTCGAGATAAGACACAACCATAGCTTATCCAAGGGTGCATCCAAAAGTTCACAGAATTGGAAGGAGACAAATTGAATTTAATCGGGGGGAGAAGCAAATTTCTAATACCCAATATTTTCCTCCATATCCAACTACTACCCTGAGAGACCTCCATTGACCAAAAGTCTTTATCCTTAGTGTGATATCTCCATGTCCACTTCACCCACTGGCTATCATTCTTAACCAAGATGGCGTTGACATGAGCACTCACAGCAGCAATATTCCAAAGTTTAATGTTTATTATACCAAGGCCCCCTTTATTTATAGGCCTTTCCAAAGAAGAGAAGGGAGCAGGAATTTGCTTCCTGTTATGAATAGTTCCAGTCCATAAGAATCTCATCATTGCAGCTCTGATCATGTGAAGGAGCTTGGAAGGAAGAATGAAGCTTCTGGCCCAATAAACAGTCATAGAAAAGCACACTGCTTTGATGAGAACAAGTCTTCCCGCCATTGAAAGAAACTTAGTAGACCAAGAATTCAGCCTATTAGTGATCCTATCAAATAGGGGGTAGACAAGCAGTTTTGGTAACCTTCGAAGTGCACAGAGGAAGACCTGAATGGGTCATATTATTATCCATAGATTGAAGACCAGACAAAACCTCAATCCTCACCCTATCAATGTTATCAATTCCAGCAATAAGAATCTGAGATTTAGAAGTGTTTAGCTTGAGACCAGTGGCTAAGTAGAAGGTGTGCACAGTGTCAAGAATTTGAATAATGGAACTATCAGTATGCTTAGTGAAAATCATGATATCATCAGCAAAAAAAGGGATGATATACGAAGGGATTGACATTTAGGGTGATATAAAATACTTTTATCATCAAACTTGGAGGATAGGATGATGGAGAGAGCCTCCATGACAATAATGAATAAGTATGATGATATAGGGTCCCCTTGCCTCACCCCTTATTTTCCTCTGAAGTACCCTGCTGTTTTCCCATTGTAACAGAGGGAATAAGTGGGACTAGAAATGCATTCGTACACCCAGGCCACAAAGGCTTTAGGAAATCCCATAGTAGACATTATTCGAACAATTGAAGACCAATGAATGCTTTCATAGGCCTTACTAATATCTAGCTTCATCATAGCACGAGGAGTGGACTGACTCCTACCATAACCATTAATTAACTCATGAGCCATCATAACATTGTCCAGAATGTTTCTGTTAGGAAAGAAAGCAGTTTGGTTTATCGAAATAATAGAAGACAGAACTTGGACAAGCCTTGAAGCAAGAATTTTAGATATACATTTATAAACAACGTTACAGCAAGATATAGGTCTAAAGGAAGTAGCATTTAAAACAGGTCTAACCTTCGGGATGAGGACAAGATTAGTTTCGTTTACTTCTCTCAACAGCTTAAATTTGTCAAAGAAGTTATGCACAGTAGCATAAAAGTCAGAACAAATGACATTCTAGCTAGTCTTGAAGAACACCAGGTTAAAGCCATCTGGCCCACCACAGGAGCTAGAATTCATAGAAAATAAAGCATTCTTTATTTCAAGGTTAGTCACTTTTGCAACAAGCATTTCTTTCATTTCAGCTTGAATCTTGGGAAGGGGGGCGTTATTGAGCTTATCAAGGTCGGGAATAAAGTTTGTGGTGTTACCAAGATGATCTGAGAAAGATTGAAGGAGATAACTGTCAATATCCTCATCCGAGTTAAGAAGGACCCTAGTATCATCCCACAGCGTGGCAATAAGATCTCCAGAACGCTTGACTTTGATAGAAGCATGGAAGAACTTAGTATTCCTGCCCCCCTCAGAAACCCATTTCTGATGATACTACTGCTTCCTCATACTAGCTTCAACATTAAGAGCATCATTGAGCTGGTGAAAAAGCATGAATTCATTCTGAGCATGGATAGGATTGGATGGGTCCTCACTAATCATCACCTGAGCATGTTTCAACTAAACCTTGATATTCTTGATTTGTAGAGAACCATCCCCGAATTTTTCATGAGCCCATTGACAAAGAGCATTCCTTGTTGCCTTTAGCTTCCTGCAGATGACAAACATTGGGTTGCCATGAATAATAATAGACCAAGCAGTAGAAATGATATTAATATATTCAGGGTCTGAAACCCAGGCATTATAAAAGTTAAAAGCCCTCTTTCCTCTAATTGACGTACTAGAAAGAGAAAG
The DNA here is from genome assembly GCA_030765085.1 of Allium cepa. Taxonomy (NCBI): domain Eukaryota; kingdom Viridiplantae; phylum Streptophyta; class Magnoliopsida; order Asparagales; family Amaryllidaceae; genus Allium; species Allium cepa. The sequence goes on along the minus strand of CM060938.1, from coordinate 246,793,753 downwards.
AATAAGAGAGGAATGATCAGATAATATTGGATGAGGCATGAAGGAAAAGAGGGAAGGCCAGAGAGAGAAGGCAGCAGCGTTGCAGAAGGTATGGTCAATATTGGAGAACGTACGTAAGCCAGATCGACTTCTGTTGTTTCAAGAAAATGGTACACCAGAATGAACAACAGGGAGAAGATCAGAATCAGTTATTGAGATGTTTAATGGAGCAATATCCCTTGGAAACAAAGGAAGACCCCCAAACTTATTAGATAAATTCAAGCAACAATTGAAATCCCCCAACACAAGCCATGGATGGGAGGATTGCCATAATGTAGGGAGTGTATTGAGAAGAGGTTGCCGCATGGCAACGACATTATGCGCATAAATGAAGGTTATATAAAAAGAAAGCTGATTAGGCAGAAAAAGGGCATGGAAATGAATCATTTGTGTGGAAGAGAGAATTTGAGTGAGAGAGAAAACCGAGGGATCATGAACAATAAGGATACGTCCATAAGGGGCTTCCATCAAATTGTGATTGAAATCCCAGGTTGGATTAATATAGTTTGCAGCTCTGATAGTTAATGGAAGAGATAGCTTGGTTTCCAAAATGGCGAACATTTTGATATTATGGTCATGGATTAAGGATTTAACATGATCAAGTTTCCCAAAATTATGGGCACCCCTTATGTTCCAAGCAGCGATCTTATTCATCATTGAAAACTACAATGAAAGATGAGACACTCCTGCCCTACTCCTTGTTGAAGGAGGATCTACTCTAACTGACTTGAGCTTAGTAGAAAGTGAGGGAGACTTAGCAGATGTGTGGATGACGGAGGGAGGATCAGCTGGTGGTGAGACCCAACCAGGGATGGATCCTTTGAATATATATGGGGAGGCAATGGGGGGATGGAAGAAGAAATCGAAAGGTTGGTTTCCTGAAGTGGAGGCAGATTGGTTGTTGAGGGTTGAAAGAGAAATTGGACGGATTTTTCAATGCTTTGCATGAATTCTAGCTCAATAGATAGCATAGGGTTTGGACTGCGTGTCACCTTTGCATGGGAAACTTGTATATTAGAAGGTGGTTGTTCAGTAGTACTACTAATATCAAAGGCTGATCCATCACCATCCATGTAGCTTTGAACATTATGACCATGACTTGATGCTTTGTCGTTTTTAGAGAGATATTGTCAGGAATTAAATTTATTCGCCAGAAGAAATGTAGGATCAAGTTCACCTTCCTCTAATTTGGAGCTTAATTTCAAGTCCGATTCTTCACCAATACCAGAACACTGTAAAATAGTAAACGGATTAGGATTCATGATTGCTTCGAGTAAAACCTCACTCTGCACTGGATCTACTCGAGAAATAATGGGGTCATCATCGGGCACGACTACTGATTCCACCACTACTGATTCCCCTTCCACAGATGTCACTTTTCCTTGGTTGTTTCTATTTTCTTTTTCAATCCCTTTCCTTTTATCAAAATTACCAAACCTTTCCTTCCTGAAAGTAACCCTTCTCCACCCACCTTTCCTTCCTATAACCTTTTCATCATTAACATTTCTTGCATCATTATTATTCATGATATCTGACTTACCAACTCCAGTATGTTCTTTACTTAATGCTACCTCTATCTTACCACTCATATTATTATGTACCAAGCAATCTTGTTTACCATGCCCAAACTTCTTGCAACTCCCACAAATCTTTGGTTTCCACAAATATTCAACCTTCACCACTTGCATCGAGCCATCCAACAACTTCACCGAGAACGACTCAGGTAATTCAAACAAAGCAGTAACCTCAACCAAACACTTTGCATACCCAATCCTTTCTAGCTTTTCAGTTGATTCATCCATACAGAGGAATCGTCCAAGTCTTGTTGCCAACCAGTTTATGCCTAAATGTGACCAACAGTAGAGGGGAATATTATACAGCTTTAACCATACCGGAACAGATTTTATTGTACTGACACTATTGCCAATGGAGGGATCCCACTCTTTAACAATAAACAACTTGTTCCTCATTACTATAGGGTCTGCCTGGATTATCTTCCTTCTATCCTCATCAGAGGTCAGATTGAAGAGGAACAAGTTCCCATCAGACTTAACTTGAATGGAGCCTTTGAGCTTCCAAACTTTCTTAAGATGATTCAGCACAAGATATGGTAGGGGCTGGTCGAGGAAGAAGCCAACTAGATACTGGCCCCACACATCATTTCCAGCCAGAATAACTTCAGAAGGAGGAACAAGAGCTTCCCCATCATAAACGAGAGGAAGATTCACCGGGATGAATTTACCTGCATTACGTGGTCTGGACTTGAACAGTGAGCACCAAGGAACGGCTTGTAAAGAAGGAATAGAAAGAGGTTGAGAGGGAGAAGAAGATGAAGGGCAAGATAAAGGAACTGGAGAGGGTGTTGGTAGGAGTGGAGGATAGATGACAAGACGGGGAGGACAGTTGACAAGATGTGGAGGAGACGGAGGAGGATCAGGAGACTGAGGTACGATAGAGGAAAAGGAAGCATGGCTAGGACAGTACAGAGGGATGGTGGAGGAAGAGAGATTCGGGAAAGAGGAAGAAAAAGGACGAGGGGGAGAGGCCATTAGAGGAAAAAGGACGTTGATATTTTTATATGCTTGGTTGACAGTTAAGTGTATTTGTAAAAGCTTAAAATAGTTTTAATATAAGATAAAAGTTATTTTCAAAGAAAAACAAAACAAGAAAATTTTCTTTGGGATGTCGACATACCCAAGTTACCCATGTCGACATAGTGTTAGTTGATTTCAAAAATTTAAATTTCAAAAGAAGTGTCTTTTCGTCATATCCTTTCACGAATGGACATGGCTGTTGTTCTTCTATAAATAGGGAATTTCTAATTATATTTTCTCTGATATTACTCCTCTTCTTCTTCCACATTTCTTTATACATATTCTTACCATTACTCTGCCGAAATCAACATTGAATCTAACTAGATCATTTCTAGTTTGATTCTCTATCACTATCTCAATAAGATCCTCATACTGTTCAGAGTTGTAGGCTTCTTTGTAATCATTTCTGTGTAAAAGGTCTGATTATATCCTTGGAAATCAATCAAGTGTAAAAGGTGTGATTGTAGCCTTGGAAATCAATCAAGTGTAAAAGGTGTGATTATAGCCTAGGAAATCAATTGGGTGAACTTATTGCCTGTGAAATCAACTATCTCTACCCAGAAGATTGTGAATCTGGAGAGTGTACCTCATAGCCTTGAAATCGAGGATGTAATTGTAAACATTGCTTTTGAAAGAAAATCCGTACTTATGTGCGGGACTGGATATAGGGTAACTCCGAACCAGAATAAAATCCGGTGTGTTCTTTCCTTTACTGCTTTAACTTTATTTCTGCATCTGTGATCATATCTGTGTCTGAATATTGCATACATTTGTGTTTAAATTAAAGAAAAACTCTAAAAGATTTAGTAATTTCTTAAAACACTATTCACATCCCTTCTAGTGTTTATCCTAGCCTTAAGATCCGTTATCCTCATTTCTAACATGAACATGTGTAATTCATCAACAAGGACATATATAACTTTAATCATCCAAAACATGGCATAAACTTGCAAAAACATTTTGGATCTAACTTAAAACCGAAAATCATAAGAAAATACGATATGGTAATCATTCTCCTTAGCTTTGAGATTAAAAGATGTAAGATTTGATATTGAATAAGTTGATTAACTTCTTTCTGTTAAAATCCTAGCTTTATCTTCCCTTGAGAATGAAAATGGTGGCATGACTTGATGTATTTTAGTTTGGTAGAATGAAAATGAATGTGTGTTTCGTTTCCTAAGTGTTTTGGTTATAAGTCTCTCCTATTTCCCATTATACCCTTACTTATTTCCTAACGCATTAATTTCATATTATGTTATTTTTATTTTCATTTAACATGGCACAGCTACCCTACAATAAATCAAACCTCAATCTATTAGTCTTCAAATTATTTTATTTAATTTAGCTAATTAAATATCCTAAATAATGTTATAAAAGTATGGGGTGTTACAGAACATCAGCTACAATTTACTCTAATGCCCTTATGTTTATTTAGTTAACACTTTACCATTTTAAGCCCATTCATTCTAATAAGCACGACCACTAAATAAATTAACCGACCTAAATCTCCTTGTCACTCTACATTATTCTATTTAATTTATTCTAATTAAATCTCCTGAATAATGTTATAAAAAATTAGAGGTGTTACGGCCTCTTCGTAATATCTTTGCGACTCCTCCTACACTTTGGGTTTCTTTTCCTTCTCTTTTTTAAGGAGTTCTTCAAGTTCCTCAATGCGTCAGGCTAGAACATTTTGCTCTTTTTGCAGTATATCTTTTTCAAAAGCAAGCACACCATCGCGGTTGAGGGCAACATCTAGTTCCTTTTTGTGAGCCGCTTCTAGACGGCTAACCGCCCTAGATGTTTCTTTCGCACTCTTTTCTACCGTTGTTAGAGTTGCTATCAACTCTGAGATCTCATTGTCTTGATGTTTAATTATGTCTTTGTCATAGATCGCACTAGCTTGAGATGATCGATTTCATGTTGTCTCTCAACAGACACCTCGGAAATTTTTCGGCTAGATGCTGGAAAGTGTAACATTCCTAATTTCAAATAAAATTATTCAGGAGATTTAACTAGATAAATTAAATAGAATAACATTGAGGTTAGAGTGATATGAAGCTAAGATTTGGAAACTAATTAAGGTCACGCCTTTCCTAATGAAATTATAATTGTGATTTATAAATTAGAAATTTAAGAGAATAAGGCAAGGGGAAAAGGGAATAGCCATATACCATAACCTCTAAACCCTTTACCTCATTCTCGTTTGCATTTTCACAAACCAAAAACATAAACGAAGAGAGTTGAAGGCGGACCACAATGCTAAGAATAAGAAGAGCATAAAATTCATTTAGAGGCTATGATTCAAGCTAAGAAGTTTAAAGTAATAACAAATCTCAAGTCCTTATCCAAATAAGGTAAATAATGATCTAAATCATTTCATATAAGTCATTTTGAACATTTTAATTCGAATTTGAGGTTTAGATCAGTATGATTGGACGAATGATGATATTTTTTGATTTAAATGTCATGTTATAATTTAAATCAGGATTTTATGGAATAATATAATCTGGTTTTAAGGCTAAAATTATGCAAAATGATTTTCAAATGCCATGATTTTTGAATATGTTATGTAAAACATTATCTTGGAGGTGGGTTTAAATGTTCATAATATTCTAAGCCGTTGATAATTTATTATGAATTTTTGAGTGAAAGAAATGGATATTTTGGGTTTTAATTAATTTATAGAATTAAATAATTACTACCCAGCTGAAAATTTTATATGATAAAGATATTATCATTTTGAAATTTATATGTATTTATAAGATTTTTCTCAAGAGATTTGGGTGAGTTTGGATTTACTTAGAAAGATTAGTATTTAATGATTAATTAAATACAATGGGTTAGTTAATAATTTTTTAACTAAATAGTGGAGCATTGTGAATTACATGTTGTAGTAAATTCTGAAAGGATTTTTATAAAGGTATTATGTAATAGAAAATTAACAAAATGAAGGGTTAGGTAAAAAGAAATTATTTTAAAAAGCATAAAATCAGTTTTATGGAAACTTACAACTTCGCCACTTACCATGCTTGTTTTTGCCACCATACTCCTATTTATAACCTTTCACATCCATTCAAAACAAACGCGTATGGTATCAAGAATTTAGTGCGTAGTATATTAAAGAAAGGCAGAAGGAAGGAATGGTGTCGAAGGCATGCTTGCAAAAGGGCTGAAGTAACTTTTGTTTGCTTACGAACCCATTGATCCACCCATGTTCTAAAAGTAAGCTTTCGAAAGGGTTGTGATTTTGAACCCCTTCGATACCCATGCTGCTGCACCAATACTTCCACCTTAGTTAGAAGCCTCTTTTATAACCCTTAGTTCAATGGAAGGTAGGTTTCAAACCAATACCTCCCCGCTATCATTGAAGCCGCCTGCCCCAATGTTTTCGAAAGGATTGATTTCTCCCCTTTGCAAATAGTTTCGGAGGCAGTGGTTTTTGAAAGGGTAGCCTTCGAATGTATTCCCTTTGACTTTAAAGTTTCTTATATTTTCATTCAATGGTTTCGAAAGGTATGCTTTTAAATGTTTCGAAATGCATGTTCTTGAGTGTTTCAAAAGTGTTTCCCATAGTTCGAAAGATATATTTCATGGTTTTAAAGAGGATGTCTAAAATTTTAAGCAATGAATTCAATAGGTCCTGCCACTAGAATAGAGTGGCGAATGGGGAATAGCTGCTTGTTTCAAACCCATTAGTTAAATGGAAGGGAACGGAGGGCCTGTTTTCTCTATGATGTCGAAAGGGAGAGTGACGTAGGATAACTCATGATGTCCGAATGATCTAAAGAATATAGTCAAAAGCCTTAGTTTTAAAATTAGAGAACCCGATCTCATTTTCAAAGAAAACCCATGTCAATGTAAAAGTTTTTTGAAATTTCATTTAACTTTGAAATTTTAAAGAAAGCTTTCCTTGCTAAAGGTAGTAGGTTAAGTGTATTAACTGTTATTCGGGTTTTTAACCCATCAGGATCTAAGAGAAGATAGAATGACTTGATGAAGTCAGAATGGCTCAGAACTCAACCAAAAGGGGATAAATAAAAAATTTAATCAGAGACAAGGAAAAGAATGGAAAAATCCTCTAAGGGCATGGATCGCTAGCAATGCATGCCTTATGGATCGCTAGCGATCCATGGTCATAGCTCAGTGTTCAGCCTGTTTTCTTGCATCGTGTTCAATTCAAAATACAAAAGAAATAACTGAGTTTGACGATATTACGAGTTATCCAAATCATGAGACAAGCATCCGTCCAGTCCGTTCAGTAGCTAAGTACGATTAGCGAGTAAATCATCAATAAAATAAGGCAACGTGCAATAAAACCACACAAATAATGTCAATACAAGACAACAAAGTAAGCTCAGAAGACAAAAATATGCTAAGTGTACGGATCGCTAGCGATCCATACACCATGGATTTCCAACGATCCATACTTGATCATGGAATCATTGCAACCTAAACTAAGCGAAGTAGAAAATGAGGCTAGATGATTGGCTCGCACTCGAGCTACTGCTATGGATCGCTATCTATCCATAGACCATGGATCGCTAGCGATCCATGCTTTTGGCTCGGGTCATGAGCTAAGCTTTATTGGATCCTCCTGTGTCCATTTACAAGCAATTGGCGAACAGCCTTGGCTCAGAAGCTATCCGATCTCTATAAATACCTTCCTACCTTCAACATAAATGAGATTTTCTCCGGACTAGTGGTTGAAGCTTTGCTGGAAACTTTCTTCACTCTTCACCTCTTTTACATCAATCTCCAAAAGGGTTCACTTTAATTCTCCAGTGGATTCCAACCTTAGAGATTCAATATAGCTAAGGATAATCAAGAGCCTTATAATCAAACACTTCTTGTAACAACAATCAGCCTATAATAGAAATTATAAAGTGGATATAGGCATGTTAACAGCTAAACCATTATAAAAATCTACTTGTCTTCTTTCTCTTACCGCCTTTTTCTATATCTGTTATCTATATTATTGCTCTGTGAGAATAAGGTTGGTGCTTTCACACTCAAACCAGGGTGTTGATCAATTTTTTGGGTTAACATTTTGGTGTTTTCACCGAGAATCAAACTCAGGGCTCAGATTTAGCTATCTGCTTTGGATCTCATAGGTCCGGAAGTTAGATCCCAATCTTTGCATGAAAGATTTACCACATGGAATCAATGGATCCTAGATGAAGGAGAACTTTTTTCGAAAGGTCCATAGGGGTAGTGATAGGTGGAGAAGATGTTAATCCTCAACATACTCGCCAGCATCCTCTAGTGAGCATGAAGTCATTACTAGGGATGAGTTGAATAAGATGGTTGATGGGATCAAGCAAAAATCGGAAAATAGCCAAAAGGCTCCGATGGATAAGCTTACGCTCTCTTAACCTTACACTCAAACCCTGCTCCAAGAACTATGACTGAACCCACGACTACTATAGAACAAGAAAATTCTTCTCTTTTTGGACTAAACAGAAAGAATAGAAAGCGACCACTAAAAAGGGTGACAACGGGATCCATAAGACGCAACATCAAAGGAAATACGAGTACCCTGCTCGCCATAAGGCAACCAATTTTGAAATTGAATCAAGGGGTAAAGACCCAGTGAGAAGATATAGCTATGGACCTCTCCGAATCGAAAGATGGAGAGCAGACAACTAGCTGGAAGAGAATGTTAATGCATTCTATGATGCTAGGAACTCCAAACTGCCCCAATCAGAGCAACTTCAAGCCAACGGGATCCCGCGGGAGTGGCTCTCTAAAAGTTAGGAGAGCCTAGGCTTCAACCCACTCGCCAAGACCATGTGCAAAGCCAAACACTTTGTGTAGTGACTGACTGTCGCCCCTAGGATTATTGGACTTCTGAGGCATACATAACAAACATGGCCAAACGATTAATGGACGAGAGTAGAAATAAGAGAGATGATGAATGTGGATCTGCACCAAGTCAGACTCCTTTTATCGATGAAATATTAAATGAGAAATATCCAGAAAAATTCACAATACTAACTATTTTATCCAACGAGGGGACAAAGGACCCAAAACTCCATTTGTACAAGCACATTTGTTGCATGGATGGAGCTAATGCCTTTGAAGTTGCTTGGTGCATGTGTTTTCCCTTCTCTTGAAGAAATTACGTCTGTCTGGTTCACTTAGCTTCCACCAAGATCTGTCTCTACCTTTGACCAACTACCAATAAGAGTCCTTGATCAGTTCAGGCTCCATACCGTGCAACCAAAAGATGTCATGTCTGTAACGACCCTGAATTTCCTACCCGATTTAAATTTGTAAATTCATCGTTTTAATGTAAAAATTTTTTTTTTTGAAATTTATAAACGATTTCAATTCACGTCCAAACTATACGTCTAGTTAGATATGAGTATGGAAAAAGTTCCGTCGCAAAATATTACGGTAAACTTCGTTCACGTTTTACTGTATATCAGTCCTTATAAAGCTGCGTAAAATTTTTTTTCCAAATCCAAATATTTTTACACAGTTATGTTGTAAAAATTATTCTGATCGTGAGTATGAAATTCGTTTCGTCAAAAACTGTCATCGCCTGCTCCGTTTAAATTGTTTTGCAAAACGCACAATTTTAACGGCGTAAATGCGAATTTCATAAAATCATCGTATTGCAAAAATCTGTGTACCGTTGGAATCGCCTTGTCGCACTGATCAAAACGGTATATTTATTTACGCGAATCAGAGTCCGGCATAATCCGTCGCGTTAATTTAACGGTTCCGTACGGACTGTTTAAATAAATTGTCAGCCCAAATTCTCTAACCCGTTTACAAAAGAAGTTTGAAATTGTAGTCAGCTGAAAGAAGTAAATAGGGTAGCTGAAGGGTGAAGAGTTGCATTGGAGTTTGCTGTAACGTTTGGGAAGTTTAAGGGTGGAAATGTTGGAAATGAAAATGACGTTTGGAATCTAAGTGGATAATAACCGGTTGGGATTATATTTTATACAGATTCATCTCAACTCTCCTTCATTTCTCCTCTCCATTTTCTCTGCTCACGTCTCCAGGTGAGCATATTCTCTTCCTTCCTCTTTTATATGCTTCTCATCCTTTCCTATTTTGTTTATATAAAAAAAGAAATAGCATACACAGTACTTAGTTGCAAACCTCTCCACTCCTTTCCCCACGTGAGGCGCCTGCAACCACGCCCAGGCTTCACTGGATCACCTCTGTTCAGCCTCTTTCCACCAGCACAAAAACCCACCACCGTGCGCCATACTTCCCAACCAAATCCTCCAAGCCACCGCCAACCACTGCCCCACCTACCCAGCTCACCATACCTACTGCATGCCGTGCTCCTCCAGCGCCGTACGACTCAGCCAGTGACCTCGCGAGTGTGTGCATGTGTGGTTACGTGTATATGTGAGGAGAATTATATAAAAAAAACGCAACTGAGTTGTTTGCTGGGAATGGGAAAAGTGTTGTAGGGAAAAAGCATGTGAGTGGGAGTAGGAGTAAGTTGTGTTCTGTAAATAAATTTAAAAAAAGAAGGCAAAGTGGCTTGTGTGTATGTGTTACATGCAAAAGGTGGAGCTGCATGTATGGGCGTGTGATGGAACAGAGGGAGATGGGAAGAAGAATGCGTGTGCGTGTAGATAGTGTGTGTGCTTGGTTTGAAAAAAAAAAGAAGAAAAAAAATGAAGCTGAAATTTGGAATAGGCTCTAAATTTTGCAGTAAAATATTTCCATCAATATTTTTGGTTGCTGAAATTAGTAACCAAATTTTCTTTTGTCGTTGTGTGCAGAAACAACCGGTTAAGCCGTTTTGCAGCAGCAGCGATTTTCAGCTTCGTTCTCTTCTCCGTAGCCGGTAAGCGTGTTTATATAATTTATAAATTTTATATAAACGATCACTCAAATTAATATCGTCTTACTTGTCGATATTTGCAGTGTTTGTTGTTCGTGCGTACGGCCTTCTTTTCGTGCTTCTACTTGCTTCGCCGTCTATTCCTTTACCCACGAAAGGTGAAATAAATTTTCACGACATATATTCTTATGCAAGTTTAGTTTGATTGCTATGTGATGTTGAATTAGAGGATAATTTTTATTGTTGAGTGATAAATAATTTGTAAGTGAAATTGATATAGGATAATTAACAATTAAAATGGATTATATATGTTAACTTTGATTTGTTAAACTTGACCCATTTATATGTTAAATTTGATTAGTTAAACGTGACCCACTTATATGATGAACATTGATTAGTTAATTGCCACGTAGGAATTGGATAAATTTCACTTTGAACCTTTGAACGTATATTGTTGTAGTATTGAAATTGAAATTGAACGACAAGTGAAAAACCGTAATAAATAATAATCTTTAATCTACATGAAATGATAGTGTAGATTTTAGAAATAATTATATTAATTTGCATAAATAACAAATGCAAATTTATACAATTATTTCGGGATTATTTAAATAATTGTTGAATTGTTATGTATTGATGCTATTGCTTGTTTATTTACTTTGACACCATCCCAGCTATCACACTGCAAGTTCCCTTTGTATGTTTTGTTTTTGAATTGAAATGGAATCGGGTTGAAATGATAAATACCCAAATAACTTTGACTTAAGATAGAAAATTAAATTTAAACCGATTGGTCAATGTTTTGATTTAAAATGAAATAAAATTTATTTGACTAATAACAAGGTTTTGAATAAAATTAGAATTTAAATTCGAATGAATTGTAAATATGAATATTTAAATTTGAAACAAGTATTAACGACGTAATTGACAAAAGAACATTGTTTTAAAATTTAATTATTTAATGATTAAATGTATAATTATTTGATAATTGATTTTGGAATTATTAATAATCAAGTCTTGGAATTTATTAATAATGAAGTTTGAAATTATTAATAACGAAGTTCGAAAATTTAATGATTAAGTTTTGAAAATTATTAATAAATTAAGTTTTGAAATTATTAATAATTTGGTTTTAAAATTAATAATTAAGTTTGGAATTATTATTGAATGAGTTTGAAATGATAATAATTAAGATTTGAAATTATTTGATAATTGAATAAGATTGAATTGTTTAATGATTGAACTAAATTGAATAAGATTGAATTGTTTAATGACTAAACTAAATTGAATAGATTGAATTATGTAATAATTAAATTGAATTGAATATCCTTTATTTTGAGAAATTGAATTTTCGAATAAGTGAAAGTAAGTTGTTTGATTGAGTTTTGAAATTTGTAACGAAGGAAATAAGTAAATAAAATCGAATTTCCTTAATAAGAAATAGAATGCGCTTTATCGAAACAAATGAAATGTTTGTAATTTAAAGAATTGGATTCGACCATTCAAATTGAATGAATATTTAAGCTTTGATAATGAAGTTGAACTTATGAAGGTAATGTAATGAATTGAAAATTTGAATTGAAATTGTTAAATGATAAATTAATTTAATGAATATCGAATGAAATCGATAATTGAATTTAAATCGATTTGGATGTTAATTGATTTTGGAATGAACTTATACATGGAATTAAATGAATATTTGAAACTGTTTTAAGTTGAAACTTTTAGATTGAATTATAGAAATTTTGAAATAAAGTTATGAAGTTATGAAACGTAATGTTAGAAATTGATTTAGAACGACTAACGAAATGTTGATTTACGAAGTATTATTGATATTGAAATTGAATTGGTTTTTGAAATATATTAAGCGACCAATCGGCAAATTTAATTATGAAGGTTATTAAAGGAACCGGAATCGGTTAGGAACATACTCACTGTCTAAACCGAAAACCACTTTAATAACTATACGCGGAGTGTGATCCAGAATGAAGTGGTTGGAATGACGTACGCGATGACTGAAGAAAGTGAACGATAATGGATAGCCTTGACACTTGTGCCAAATTGGAAATGACTAAAATCAGGAGCCATGCCGGGCCAAATGGGGCTAGCTACCTCGAGCGAACACACTTCTTCGTAAACTACTCATTTACTTTTGTGATTGATTGGTGCGCACCCTTGAATTTGGAGTGTTGTTTCGCGGTGTTGCGATTGTTGCGGCGATGCGTTCTCACAGGTCCGGATCAGGCAAACGGTAGTTTCACTACCTTAGGTATTGCCTCATGTGCCTTGTCATACTTGTATTCCCGTATACGCGACCACTACGAATTTGTTTTGTATTATACCTATGGAGTACTCTCTGATATCCCACCAGTTTACGGTGGAGTTTACAGTGCTGTATAGTCTATGATGCTATATAAAATGTGTTAAGGGGGATAACGGTAACGCCTTAACACTATTTTGATATTTTACTTTACTGTTAGACATTATCTATGTATCGTACACTATTATGTATAAATAGTTTATCGGATCCTAAAAGATGTTTATTCCATTCATCTTTGAGTTATTGTTTATTTCAAATCTTGAACCATATTATCTGTATAAGAATATATGTCCTGATTCGAGTGTTTGTTTGTGCATATGCTCGGATCAGATTAAGGATTGTTGTTGTTGTTTATTTGGAGCTGAAGACTGAAGACTTTCATTATCTTATCTTATCAGTATTTGTTCTTTCCATTTGGACTGTTTAGACTTCTATGTTGTTTATTTCCTTTTATTTGAGACATTGTTGTACTTATGGGTAGCTTCATGAACTACTCTTATGACTATGTTATATTTCCGCTGCACTATTCTGTGATGCTATATTTCTGTGATTCTGTGATGATTCTCGTTTATATAACTATACTCCATTAATGATTCATGTTTTGTACTATTTAAGTTGACATGTGTGGATTACTGTCAATTTAAATGGTCCAAATATACGGGTTGTTTCAATGTCCCTATCCGGGTTGTTCCAGGGATGCAACAAATTGCTGAAATCCTTCATGAACCGGTCCAATACCGCGGTGATAGAAGTTAGCAACCCCAATGAGGACATGGTTTTTATGACGTTAGTCCGTGCCATTCACCCGAAGACTGAATTTGAAAAGTGGATTAAGATGAAGCAATCTACCATAAGGAAAGACTTTAATCATAAAGCAAGTCAATACTTAAGATTGAAGGAAGCGCATGAGCTAGAAAGGAAGTCTACTAGGGTGCAACCCGTGAACATCGGAAAGAGAGATGTAGCAATGCATCAAGATGTGCACGCTTCTGGAGCTGTTGAAGGAGTCATAGGGAAAGATGGAAATTAAAAGAGAAAAAAAATCAGAACTCCCATAAAAGGAATGGTAATGGAAACAATAAAAGTCTTAAAGGTTTCAGGCTCGAAGACTATACCTCTATAAACGACACTACAAAAAATATTTATTCACAACATAAGGTACCAAGGAATACAAAAGCCCCCTAATAAGTAAGTAACTGAGCAGCAAAAACGCTTAGGAAAGTTCTTCCGCTTCCACAAGACTCATGGCCATAACACAAACGAATGCCGCCATCTGAGGAATCACATTGAAGAGTTGATCCGGAAAACAAACTCCAGCAGTGCGTGAAAAAGTTATGGAACCCCGATCAACCCACGGCTCCTCAACATCCTAGAGAATGAAGGAACAAGGCCGGAACTAGTGAAGAAGAGTCCAAACGTACTAACCAAAGACTAATTATTAGAACAATATCTGCGGGTCCATACCCTGCGCAAAGAAGTTCAGGAGAGATAGAGTGATATGCAAGTTCACTGAAGCGTGCTCCAAAGGTATCATGTATTGCAATAGAAGATGAAACCCCAGCCAAGCTGCAGAAAGTCTCATGTGATGACATAGTGTTCCGAAATCGGGACACCAAAGTGACGAAGAACTGACTCTCAATCAAATAGTGGTAACAGTGGGAAGCAGTCTCGCTGTTGTTCGACGAGTGTTGGTCGATAGTGGTAGCTCTGTTAATATACTTTTCAAACGTACTTTTGATTAAATGAATAACTACATGAAAAGCGTGTCTACCTGCCAAACGAAGATTCAAGGTTTTAGTGGCAAACCCAAGGAACCTATGAGAATAATCGACCTGCCAGTGGAACTTAGAGAGGGTAATCGAAGATTCACCCTCATTCAGACTTTCGTAATCATGGATGAAATGACCGCATATAATGCCTTCTTAGGATGGCCCGCTCTAGCAGACTTTAGAATTGCTCTGGCCCAATGGTGTCCAAATATGAAGTTCCCTACTGCAACCGAATTAGAGTAGTAAAAGGAGATTAGTGCACCACCAGAGAATGCTACATTGCGTAGTTACGTGAATCCAAAAGAAGGGAAAAGGGGAAGGATGTTGGGAGAACTCTCCACATCCATAAACCTTATGAATAACAACTACAGAGCCGCCCCTAGCATGGAGACCATAGCCGATTTGACAAGGATTTGGACCCTAGAAAGAAAAGTTCAGGGTGGGGGGAATGTGCATCACTGGCAGAATTGATGGTGTATGTCCCGGTGGATATGGACGACCGAACTAAAGTCTTGAAAATTGGATCGCACCTTGAAAACAAGACGCAGTTGGAACTTACAAAATTTCTTCAT
The DNA here is from genome assembly GCA_030765085.1 of Allium cepa. Lineage (NCBI taxonomy): Eukaryota > Viridiplantae > Streptophyta > Magnoliopsida > Asparagales > Amaryllidaceae > Allium > Allium cepa. The sequence goes on along the minus strand of CM060938.1, from coordinate 246,778,646 downwards.
GCAAACTTGGATGCGTTCGCACGGACGCATTCCGTTATGTGTGGGGTTGTCACTAGAAATCGTATGCCACGCGCTTAATATTGAACCCAAGTTCACACTAGTAAAGCAAAAGAGGCGCAACCTGGGTCTTGAATGGTCTAAGACACCGAGGAAAGAGGTGGACAAGTTAATGGCCAATGGTTTTATCCATGATGAAACTTATCCTGAATTGGTATCTAAACCGGTCTTGTCAAAAAGTCCAATGCAAAGTGGCGAACCTGTATCGATTACTCAGGCTTAAAAAAAGCTTGCCTGAAAGACAGCTTTCCTCTCCCAGAATAGACCAACTTATGGATGGAATGATAGGAAACGAGCTGTTATCATTCATGGACGCATATTCTAGGTACAACCAAATTCTATTGCATGAACCTAATCAAGAAAACACCAGCTTCATCACCAACCTAGGCCTATACTGCTATAGGATAATGCCATTCGGTTTGAAGAATGTCGGGAAAACTTTTCAAAGGTTGGAAAATACAATGTTCAAGTGCCATGTCGAGAAAACTATGGAAGTTTGTATGGCGACATGTTGGTCAAATCATGTGCGGCTGCCAACCACTTGGAGAACCTTGCCGAAATGTTCAAAATATTCTGAAAATACGAAATGAAAATCAATCCGCTTAAATGTCACTTGGGAGTAGCCTCTAAAAAATTCTTATGATTCATCATAAGTTCCATGGGCATTGAAGCAAATCTAGAACAAATAATGGCACTACGAAAAGTCTAAGCTCCAAAGAATAAGAAAGAACTGCAAAGCCTAAATGGAAATTTCGTAGCATTAAGTCTGTTTATTTGGAAAGCTACCTTTAAGTTTATACTATTCTTCGATGCACTGAAAAAAAAGAAAGAAGTGCTTCGAATGGAGTAAAGCTTGTCAAACAAGATTCGAAGAATTGCTGCGGTACATGGAAGCTCCGCCAATCCTATCAAAGCCTGTGGATGGAGAAGACCAATTCATTTACTTAGCGATCTCGCCTCATGCATTGAGCGCCATTCTTGTGCATGAAGATGCGTAAATACAACCCATATATTACATTGGCAAGTGGTTCACCTGAGCCGAGAAAAATTACTCCAAACTAGAAAAACTAGAGTATTGCCTCTTGATCGCATCTAGGAAGTTATGATCATACTTTCAAGTTCATCCAATCAAAGTACTGACTGAACATCCCCTGAAGGAAGTGTTATATAGCTGTGAAACTTTTGGACGACTTCTCAAGTGGAATATAGAATTTAGTCAATATGATATCACATAACACCCAAGAAAGGCCATAAATGGGCAATCTTTTATGGACTTCATCGTCGAATTTACTATACGAGATGATGGGGAAGAAACACAGCTAGAATTGGACACGCAATGGATACTCTTTGTCGATGGTGCATCTAACAACCTCTGTTCGGGGGCAGGAGTAGTGCTTGAAACCTCCAAAGGATGAGCCATTTGCTACGCCCTATGCTTGGAATTCCCTGGTGCAAATAATGAGGCAGAATACGAAGCATTGATAGCAGGACTAAACTTGTGAAAGAGCTCAAGATAAAATCTATTCACATCTATAGTGACTTCTAACTAGTCGCATGCCAAGTAAAAGAGGAATACCTGGCTCGAGGGGAGAACCTTGTCCCGTACCTGTCTAAAGAGCAAGAATTGCTAAGTGACATCGAACATTACACCATTTCACATTCCACGGGATCAAAACACCAAGGAGGATTGTTTGGCCAAATTGGCAAGCTCCGGAGAAGCTCGGTCATTAGGGCTAGTCCCAGTTGAAACTCTAACCTCCTCAAGCATAGACAAATTGGACTTCGACTGGATCCTCAAGATCATCGTCGAACTAGAGACGTGGATGACACCGATACAGGACTATTTACTTGCACCCTTTCGACTAAATGGAATCAATGGAAAAAGATTCTATAAAAGGCACCGTGATTCATGATACAAGACGGAATACCCGATTAGGGGATTCTCAACCCCCTTCTTATATGTGTGTCTGATGATGAAGCTCGGCGAATCCTAGAGGAAGTACACAAAGGCAAATGCGGAGACCACACCGCGGGCAGGCTCTTGCAGAGAAAGTCCTTTGCTACTGATACTTCAAGCCAACGATTAACCGCGACGCTATAGAATATGCCAGAAAATGTGATCGTTGCCAAAGATTTAGTAAAATTAAAAGAACTCTTTCAATAGATCTAACGTAGATGGTCACCCCTTGGCCATTTGCAATATGGGGAATGGATTTTGATTGGCGTCCTGCCAATAACAAAAGAAGTGGCTAAATATGCTACAGTTACCATTGATTATTTCATGAAATGGGCTGAAGCGGAGCCGCTATCCATCATAACCACAAAGAAAGTCATTAATTTTGTTACTAAAAACATTATTTGCAGGTTTGGTGTGCCATAGAAAATCAACACTGACAATGGAACTCAATTCGAAAGCATCGAGTTCAAAGACTTCTATAAGAGAACTAGGTTGATGAACTTCCACTATCAAAAAGCAACTAACTAAGGCAAAAGAGAACTAGGTTGATGAACTTCCACACGCATTATGGGCTTACAAAACTAATTACAAAGTGGCAACTAGACACACTCCATTCGCCTTGGCATATGGCTCAGAAGCAATGATTCATGTTGAATTGGAAGTCCCCTCGCATCGAAGGTAGAATTTTGGTAATAAAAACGCGCAGATCCTACTTGAATCACTATATATGATTGATAAAACTAGGGAAGAAGCCGAGTTGAGAACCACTGCCCACCAAGAATGGATCCTACGATACTTCAACTTCAAAGTTCACAATCGAACCTTCGAAGTGGGAGATCTTGTGCTTAAGCGGGTCTACTTAGTTCCTAGGGCCTTCGGACCGAAATAGGAAGGTGTATCATTCTCCTACTCGGATGCCCAAAACTAATGGCTACGGATGCTGCAATCATCCATAGTTAATAATCCTTGGCGACCAAATATGACGGTGTTAGATTCATGGATACACGGAAACATATGAATATGGAAAAGTCACGAACTTTAAACAAAATTACCTTCTATAACAAAACATTTACAATTCATTACATAATCCCACATTTGTAAACCAACTTCAGAGAAAATACATTTATTACAACATACACCAAGAGTGACATATGAAGATGCCCTCTTGGATGATCAGAACACACACACACACAGATATATATATATATATATATATATATATATATATATATATATATATATATATATATAACAACTATGCATTTACAAACAACATGGTAGAATAAAATAAAATAAAAATCAATATAGCTGTCAAGCCTCCTACATGTCTCATGAAGCTTATTCGTCAGAGGAGGTACCTGAAAATCTCAACTCCTAAACTACTCAAAATCAATTGAGTACCCAAGAGTTTAAGGGGAAAACATAAACTTCAAGTCAGACGTAAAGCCTGATATGAATAATAATCTACCATCTCAAATCATTTAGATATCCAGTGAGACCATGTCGCCTAGCAGATCGGGTTTTCCGCTTACTTGTGTCTTAAAACCTTTGTCAAACCGTATACTGTGCTCCTGCATCCACAATGGTTAAATCATAGTCATTTAAAAATATTGTGATACTATGCAAACATGTTAAATAATACTGAATTTTCTATCATTTGTTTAATTGACTCCCTGTCATATTTATAGTTTCTAGGGTCATTATTGACCTATTAGTTTTCATGGGCTTAGTAATAACCTTAATAAAATATATGGACTCCTTGTCCTATTTCATAATTTTTATGGGTGCACTATGAACTTATTGGCCCCTGCCAATTATCTTAACACTACCACAACTATGGGTTTAGTTTATTCATGGGTTCCTCTGAACCTATTGGTTACTCCAATAACTTTTCCCTTATTCTAGTTTCCATGGGTTGACTAGGAACTTACTGGCCCTTGCCAATATATTTTTTGCTTGTCCTGATCTTCATGGGTTGATTGGAAACTATTGACATCTGTTAATAATTTAGTCCAAATATAGTTTTCATGGGTTTACTACAAACTAGTTGGCCCCTGGCAGCCATTCTTTATAAAATAATTTTCATGGGATCACTATCAACCCATTGGTAACACCAATAACTTCCTAATCATAATTTTCATGGGGTCACTATGAACCTATCTCCCTGACAACTTCCATATTAGGCATCTTATATTTTGGTCTTCCTGATCTCTTGGATGCAAATCTACTCATCCAAGTGTTTAATCAATTTATATTCACTACTGGGTCAACCTAGCTGGTTCTTTTACCCTTTACCCCCAAAATACAGTTATGGGTCCATTATAACATAAATATATTCATATTTGAAGAAGCAAACATAATTACAAAATAATACCACTCCTGTGGGTTTAATGCCCTTGAAACACTTTTTATAGAAACCATGGTTAATCCCTTTATACTATAATTTTGTCAAGGAAAGTTTCTTCTTAAAATCATTCCAAAACTCCTTTAATAAAGCCATGGGTTTTCCTTTTAAAAATAATTTTGGGTTACAAAACCTTCCAACACCTTAGAAACCTTGCTTTCGACTTTATAGGATGGCCTCCTTTGAAAGCATTAAAATATATCTTCAAAACATTAGGCTCCTGCCTTTCTAATACTTTAAAACTTTCCTTTCGAAACCTTTCGATTGTATGAAAGTATTAACATTTAACTTTAGAAGCATAGATTTGAAACCATTTGAAAGTACACCTTTATTAACCATTGGACGTAACCCTTCTGAAACCATTGAAAGTCCCCCTTTCGAAGCAATGGGTTTATACTTAAAATATTATTTGGGTCAAAGTGAATATAGAGAAAGCATCTCTTTCAAAACCATCCTTTATCATATAAAATATTGGAAAAAACATGATGGCATCGGCACCATACCTTTCGAAAGCAATAAGCTTCTGGGTAAAATATCGAAAGGTTGGCTTCGAAACGCCTTTCAAAACCATTGCCTTCGAACCCCTTTCGAAAGCTATTGGAATTGGCTTATATTTATAAAAACACAAAGCACCTTTCGTTGGCATTGATATCTTCAATACCATCGAAAGGCTTAAAGTTACAGAAGGGTTTCGACTTGGTCGAAACTACCCCTTTGGAAAGCTTTAATTTCAAAAACTAAGTGCCTCCTTTGGAAGCCACTTATTTAAAAAGGCGGCAACTCTACGTTGAAAACATGTGTTAAAATACTCTTTTCCAATCCATCACATTTTTCAATCCAATTCTATTTATTTTTTTATTTTTTTACAACATCTCTTCTTATTTAATTCATTATCAAATCTAAGTCGAATTCTATTTTAAAATTCTAATTCATTTCCAAACCCCATTATTAATTTACAATTCATTTATTTACCAAAGTTAAATTTTATTAGCATACTCAATCAAACAATTATTCAACCAATTAGCTTATTTCCAATTTCTAAATCAATATTCGATTTTAATTACAAAATTACTTCATTAAAACTCCAGTGTGGATTTCCTTTTATTTCCCCAAAATTCTAACATCTTTATTTTATACCCCCATCCCTGGTCATAGTTACATTCCAGGGTTACGTTGCTGTCGCAGCAAAAGTCCATGTAACCGCAGGCTCTTCGCGGCCTCTGATTTTTGCTGTCAAAATGAAACCTCTCCACTCCTTCATAGGTCGCAGTCTACCGATGTAAAATCAAACGCAGACTATTGGCTCTCAGCGGCACACACGACTTTTGCTATGTTATACCATAGGTCGCAGTTACATCTTGGGTTACGTTGCCATCGCAGCAAAAGTCCATGTAACTGTTGGCTCTCAGCGGCACACACGACTTTCGCTATGTTATACTCAACTCATAATCCTCAGGAACTAGTTTTTGTTGAATATGCGCTTTGCGCTTATATGATTTTTGTTTGATGATAATAAACATATATACGTTCATTTAAATTTATTTGTTAAATATACTATTTTATTTTCACAGATTAAATAAATATTTGTTGAATAAATTAAAATAACACAGAATTTGAATTCAAATGAATATTTTATTCAAACAAATATTTATTACAACTTTGAATAGTACAATTTCAAGCTCCCACTATAACTATACAACTTTGATTACAATTACATCACATTTCATATTTACAGTTCACCTCACTACATATCACTCACACTCGTATTTATCTTCAACTTCCTTCCAGTTTGAATCCAGCATCTGAGCAATCTGCAAAAATATTTACTAACGCAGTAAAATTGAAAAATAAATATTTTTGCAATATAAAATAAAACGTGATTTTGAAAATATTGTTTGCCTCAGTTACTTGGGTTGTTCGTCATCATTTTTGATTGTATCTGTGCATATCAGCATTTTATCAGGGACAGGTTGTACATAAGTGGCTGCAGTACACACATATACATTTGTACACGTGTGCACTGCCCCGCCAACTCGTGTGCACGAATCAAGCAAAAGCACTGCTAACAATTCAGCACAAGGTCAAAACCAAATAACACACGGGTTCAACTCAAGGCAACTTGAAGACTACAAGGACAAATAATCAAACTGCAACAAAATTTCTGAATGGAGGCAATGAAACAAAGACACAATAGTGTCAAGTGAAACAGTGGATAAGCCAAGATGTTCAAATAACCAGAAGTGTGCTCAAAGCAAAACTAGTGCCAACATGAACAAAAACATGAAGCATACAAGCTCAAATAATCACTGCAACAATATTTTTAAATGGAGGCAGAACAACTCCCATACATGAACCAGAACACAAATCCAGTTACAACACTAAGTTCGACAATGTCAAGTGCAGAAGTAAACAAATGCAACAATCAACTCAACTGAATACAGTAAAATGCACAAAGGCATAGCAAGAGTCACAAGACCATCAAGCAGTGAGCAGTGAAGACATTAACAAGTGATCAGTAAACAAAGACATAAATGGAATCTGAACCAATACACTTGAATGCACCAAATAAGCAACAGAGATGACACTGCAGCACCAGTACAAATCAGTAATGCAACAATGACCAACCAGAGTACAACTAGTGAAGCTCAAGTATACCACAATATCAACATACAAGTCATACCAACATAATGCAATCGCGACATGCACATCAACCAAAGTCAAGGCCGAAAATGAAGACTGCAAGAACATGAATACAGGAAAACATGTCACTGCAACATGAATGTCATCACAGCCATCACAATGAACACATATACTCAATGCAACTACAGCCTCACATCAAACCATGTCAATAAGACAAATGAAGCATATATGTATGCAAGCCAATATGCATTCATGAATGCAAACAACCAACTACATGTAGGTGAACAAATGACCAAGTGCAACGGGAAACAACAATGAGTGCATGCTACAACAACAAAGACCACGGCTACTACATAACACAGCTACAACTCAAATGCAAATACCACTAATCCAGACTGCATGGTGAACCAACTAACACAAATGAAAACCAAATGCACAATGTCACGGCAAACTGGCACCAACTAGAAGATCAACTCGAAGCGATTGACCACAAACAGCAATTGAGCTCGAAGTAGTGATAGTAAACAAGTCGAAGAATAACAATGCAGACGCAAATAATCAACGCAGCGGTAAAAATTCAAGAAATCAGTATTGTCAAAGTCAATCAAGCGTTCACCGTGATAGCCAAGCAAATTGACCAAGTCACAAATCAATACCGTAGTGGCCAAGCAAACTGAACAAGTCACGGTTTAAAACCGTGTTATTCAAGTAACATGAACAGGTCAGAATTCATCGCAAACATCCAAACAAAATCGAACGATCAAAGCAGCAAATATGAAATTATCAGACGAACGATAAAATAGGGTAACGAACCCTATAAAAGACCCAACATCATCATCCGCAGAACGGGGGAGTTCGAATAAAAAAAATGAAGAGGAACAGAGCTAAAATCTTACCAAAAGCAAAATCGAACTCACCAAAGCGCGAAGCCATAGCCAAGTACAAATCTAATTTGCGCCAAGCCGAAGCCATAGAAAATTCTCACAGAAGCAAAAGCAACTTCGAAAGACCTAATTTATTAAAGGAAGAGGAACGAAGAAGAAACGCAAGCCGCCATTATAAATTACAAGAGACGAAGCCCTAATCAGGTTGCAAAGAGGAACGACCACCGTAAACGAACGAAGCAAACAAAGGAGACGGTCCAAATTAATTAAAGGGGCCGGCCTATTTTCTCTAAAGAGAATTTTTAAAAGGGCTTTTTATTTTTAGGGTTATTTATTGTATTTTAATTGTTGTTATTATTTTTCGAATCAAAACTTTGTAAATCACCACCTAGGGTTTAGGTAGTGTCAGATTGTCTAGTTAGAATTAGTTCAGTGAGCAGGGTGTGCGAGTTTGCAAAGCTCTATAGGCGGAAACAGAGTTTGCGAGTAAGCATAGCCTAATAAGAGGGAGCAGAGTTTGCAAGTAAACGAAACTCTATAGGCGGGAGTAGGGTGTGCGAGTCTAGTAGAGTGTTTGTGAGCGGGAGCAAATGTTTGCGAGTCTAGTAGAGTGTTTGTGAGCGGAAGAAAATGTTTGTGAGTCTAGTAGAGTGTTTGTAAGCGTGATACTGTTTAATTCTAATAGAAATCTGGGAATGCAGCAGTAGGCAGGGGTTGCCGAAGCTGGGTAAATTTTGTGTGTGATTTATTTTTCAGCATATTTATTTCTGCAGTTTGTTTCTGTGTTTAATTCGAGAAAATTTGCTATAACCCTATTCACCCCCCCTCTAGGGTTAATCTAGATCCTACAAGTGGTATCAGAGCCAGGATTTTGTTTTTAACTCTAGAGTCATGAATTCACCAAATAATGCCTTTTCTAAGGGGCAATCTACTGCTAGGCCTCCCATGTTTAACGGGAACGATTATGCTTATTGGAAAGTTAGGATGGGTATCTATCTTAGTTCTGTTGATTATGATGTTTGGGATATTATTGAAACTGGCTATAAACCTCCCACTATAATCGTTGGTGATACTGAGTTTCCTAAACCTAAGGATAGGTAGGATGCTAACGATAAGAGATTGAAAACGACAAATGCTAAAGCCATGAATGCTTTGATATGTGCTCTTGATAAAAATGAATTTAATAGAATTTCTCATTGTACAACAGCGCAGGAAATTTGGCACACTTTGGAGGTGACACACGAAGGAACTTCTCAAGTCAAGGAGTCTCGTCTAGCCCTATTCAGCAATGAATACGAAAACTTTGTGATGGACAAAGGCGAGAGCATAAAGGATATGTTTGGACGCTTTTCAACCTTGGTATACAACGCTAGAGCGCTTGGGAAAGTATTCACTGAGGTAGAGCTTGTGAGGAAGATACTACGAGTCCTACCGATGAACTTTGAGGCAAAAGTCACGGCAACACAAGAATCGAAAGATCTGAGTAAGCTAAACATGGAGGAGTTGATTGGCAACTTGATGACATATGAGCTTGAGCTAAAAGCAAAGGAAGAACGCAACAACTCCGAACTAAAGAAGAAGACGATTGCCTTAAAGAGCAAACAAGAGAGCGATGAAGATGAAATAGATCCAATTGAAGAGCTTGCAATGGCTGTCAATAAACTCAGTAACTCATCAAGATTCAAGCCACGCAAGAAAAAAACAAAGGGCAATAGGTCAAAAGATTCTGAAAATTTCGATAATGAACTGACGTGTTATAACTGCAACAAGCCTGGCCACATCAAACCAGAATGCCCACTTCTCAAATACAACAAAGGAAAGAAAAAGAAAAAGAAAGTTTTTGCAGCAACTTGGGATGATGAAGAAGGAGAGGAAGTTTCGGACAGCAGCTCAGAGAAGGCTAACTTGTGTCTTATGGCAAAATCAAATACAGAAGCAAGCTTCGAGGAATCTAGTGAGGCAGGTGAGTATTCCTATAGAGATCTTGTTTTTATGTTCTTAGATCTTACTAAAACAATTGATAGTCTCGAATCAAAAATTGAAAAACTGAAATCTGAAAGGAGGAAACTCGCCCATGAAAATTCTAGGTTAGAAATTGAACTTGATAATATTCAAAACCTAGACTGTAAAATTTGTAAGATTTTAGATTCAGATTTATCAAAACTTCAGAATAACTATGAGAATCTTGAAAAAGAAAACTTGAATCTTAAGGAAACCATCAACACTAGGAAAAAGGATTTCATAAATAGATGCACCTCACTTGTAACCGAAAACACGTCACTAAAAAGCAAAGTCCAAAATCTTGAGAAAACTTTGAATAACTTTTCAAGAGGCGAAAAATCTTTCAACATGCTATTGGGAAATCAAATTTTTGCTAACAAAAGAAAAGGACTAGGTTTTGGGAAATCACAAGATGATGATAATGCAAAAGGTAAAAGTGTCTTTGCTCAATCTGAAATAATTGGACATCATGTTGAAAATTATAGTCATAGGAAAAAGAACACAAAATTTAATCAAGTCAATTTAATGTGCACGATTTGTAGAAAATTTGGACATAATCAAAATAATTGTTGGTATAGACCCAAACACGTGAAAACTATACCAATTTGGGTGCAAAAGGCACAAATATAAAATCTTTGAAAGTCAAACAAATTTGGGTGCCAAAAGGAACATATATAAATAGTTTTGGGTCACCATAAACAAGTTTTTCATATTCTGCCACTAACAATCATGGACCTATAAAAACAAATAGGTCACAAAAATCTTTCATCGTGTAGGTGTGATGGCAGGCTAAGGAACAACAACAGTGTTCTCTGGATTTTGGCTGTTCCAGAAACACAACGGGCGACAAAGCAAAGTTCCTTAGCCTACTATAAAGGTGATAGAATCACAATGGGCAATCACGAAAAATTATCGTAAAGGTAAAACAGGTAAATTTGTTTCTGAACGATATATTAAATGTGATAATCTGCACCGTAATAAATCAGCCAGTAATGTGATGATGAAATGAATGATGTCTTTAATTCTGACTTATTCTAATTTGATATGATTTCTTTTGACTTGTTCTTATTTATGACCTTGATTTGTGCTTAAATGATGACCAATCAGATTTTCAACTTTGAACTAATCCATATAAATTTGTTCGGTCAAATGATGGTTACTCATGCTACACGTAGATATATTTGTTTTGACATTTTGGTCACTGCTTGTAAATTTGCACGATTTCAGATTTCATGTGAAAGCTGTTAAAAAGAATTTTAAGAAATTATTGAAACTTCAAGAAATTGTTTTTGAAATAATTATGATGTTGATTGACTGTTGATTACTCATGAATATAACTGTTTATCCTACAGTTTCTGAAATTAACACTATGATATTTGTTCGAGTGTTAACACGGTCTCAATTCAAATCCAAGAAAATTTCATTTAAAAATTGTTGAAAACAATCTTGAGACAATTTGTTGAAATTTCACAATCTGGGCTTTGACATCCAACGAGTGAATATTGAGTCAAATTTAAATTTAGATGCAGATTACACTGGTAATATAGTTGACAGAAAAATTACTAGTGGAACGTGATTAATTTTTGAAACATTCGTTTGCTGCATCGTTTTTCAAAGAAAATATCTGCATATTTTTCACTTGAAATAATTTTCAAACAGCAGATTTTTTTTTTCATATAACCCCTTCGAGAAAAACATTTTTGACCATATTTTCAGATTAATCATTTTTTATTTGATTTAAAATGACAAATTTTGACTAATCTAACTCCCTAATGATTATCGAAAAGATCAATATCGATTGAAAAAGTGATGAGTGTCGATATTTGTCATACATTACTCAAGACAATATATTTAGAAAAATTTCTTTAGAATTTCATAACAAGAGTTATAAAAACTTTTTTCGGGTAAAGGTTCCATGATCATTTCTATTTCTACCATCTTTCTATCGACCATCACTCATCAAAATCATATATATCATGTAAATTTGTGGTAGTTTACAAAGGAAATTATTCGTTCTTCAATTTATTATTATAAAGGAAATTATCTGTGCTTCAATTTATTATATTCTTCAATAAAAATAAATATCCAAAGTATTCACTCTCATTTAAAAGTCCTCACGGTTATGCATGAGTGAATTACTTGGATTTTTGATTATGTGCTTCCATGCTCATTTAAAAGTCCTCACGGTTATGCATGTATGGAACACATATCAAAATTAATTGATTAAATAGACAAGTTGATTCTAATCCCATTTAAAAGTCCTCACGGTTATGCGTGGTTAGAAGATACTTGAATTCATTTTAAAAATTAAATTGGAATACTACTAATCTCATTTAAAAGTCCTAACGGTTATGCATGGTTAGTAGATATTCAAATTTTTCGAAATAAATATACCACAAATAGACATAACTGTATGGTTTTTTTTTGATGATTTTATCCCCATCACTTCTGAAAGTGGAATATGCGCCTGACAAGGGTAATTATGATTTTTGTTTGAGTATTATTGAAATTTGATATTTATATTCGATTGAGTTAAATGTTTGGTTCATGTCTGTCACTTCATCCCTATTTTTATAACACTGTTATTCTTTTGCTGATAACAAAAGGGGGAGAGAAAAGTTAAGATTTTGTCAAATAGAATCAAGCAAATGCCAAATAATTTTCCATTTGCATCTAGGCTAACTTGCATATTTCTATTTGTATGCATATATGGGGGAGTATTGTGTAGAGAGGGAGCATTTAAATAGGGGGAGCAAATTGAACGATCAAATACATTTAATACATTCGAAATCTTAAATATATGTTTGTTATCATCAAAAGGGGGAGATTGTTGAATATGCGCTTTGCGCTTATATGATTTTTGTTTGATGATAATAAACATATATACATTCATTTAAATGTATGTTAAATATAGTATTTTATTTTCATAGATTAAATAAATATTTGTTGAATAAATTAAATAACACAGAATTTGAATTCAAATGAATATTTTATTCAAACAAATATTTATTACAACTTTGAATAGTACAATTTCAAGCTCCCATTATAACTATACAACTTTGATTACAATTACATCACATTTCATATTTACAGTTCACCTCACTACATATCACTCACACTCGTATTTATCTTCAACTTCCTTCCAGTTTGAATCCAGCATCTGAGCAATCTGCAAAAATATTTACTAACGCAGTAAAATTGAAAAATAAATATTTTTGCAATATAAAATAAAACGTGATTTTGAAAACATTGTTTGCCTCAGTTATTTGGGTTGTTCGTCATCATTTTTGATTGTATCTGTGCATATCAGCATTTTATCAGGGACAGGTTGTACATAAGTGGCTGCAGTACACACGTATACATTTGTACACGTGTGCACTGCCCTGCCAACTCGTGTGCACAAATCAAACAAAAGCACTACTAACAATTCAGCACAAGGTCAAACCCAAATAACACACGGGTTCAACTCAAGGCAACTTGAAGAATACAAGGACAAATAATCAAACTGCAACAAAATTTCTGAATGGAGGCAATGAAACAAAGACACAGCTGTGTCAAGTGAAACAGTGGATAAGCCAAGATGTTCAAATAACCAGAAGTGTGCTCAAAGCAAAACTAGTGCCAACATGAACAAAAACATGAAGCATACAAGCTTAAATAATCACTGCAACAATATTTTTAAATGGAGGCAGAACAACTCCCATACGTGAACCAGAACACAAATCCAGTTACAACACTAAGTTCGACAATGTCAAGTGCAGAAGTAAACAAATGCAACAATCAACTCAACTGAATACAGTAAAATGCACAAAGGCATAGCAAGAGTCACAAGACCATCAAGCAGTGAGCAGTGAAGACATGAACAAGTGATCAGTAAACGAAGAAATAAATGGAATCTGAACCAATACACTTGAATGCACCAAACAAGCAACAGAGATGACACTCCAGCACCAGTACAAATCAGTAATGCAACAATGACTAACCAGAGTACAACTAGTGAAGCTCAAGTATATCACAATATCAACATACAAGTCATACCAACATAATGCAATAGCGACATGCACATCAACCAAAGTTAAGGCCGAAAATGAAGACTGTAATAACATGAATACAGGAAAACATGTCACTGCAACATGAATGTCATCACAGCCATCACAATGAACACATATACTCAATGCAACTACAGCCTCACATCAAACCATGTCAACAAGACAAATGAAGCATATATGTATGCAAGCCAATATGCATTCATGAATGCAAACAACCAACTACATGCAGGTGAACAAATGACCAAGTGCGACGGGAAACAACAATGAGTGCATGCTATAACAACAAAGACCACGGCTACTACACAACACAGCTACAACTCAAATGCAAATACCACTAATCCAGACTGCATGGTGAACCAACTAACACAAATGAAAACCAAATGCACAATGTCACAGCAAACTGGCACCAACTAGAAGATCAACTCGAAGCGATTGACCACAAACAGCAATTGAGCTCGAAGTAGTGATAGTAAACAAGTCGAAGAATAACAATGCAGACGCAAATAATCAACGCAGCGGTAAAAATTCAAGAAATCAGTATTGTCAAAGTCAATCAAGCGTTCACCGTGATAGCCAAGCAAATTGACCAAGTCACAAATCAATACCGTGGTGGCCAAGCAAACTGAACAAGTCACGGTTTAAAACCGTGTTATTCAAGTAACATGAACAGGTCAGAATTCATCGCAAACATCCAAACAAAATCCAACGATCAAAGAAACAAATATGAAATTATCAGACGAATGATAAAATAGGGTAACGAACCTTATAAAAGACCCAACATCATCATCAGCAGAACGGGGGAGTTCGAATAAAAAAAACGAAGAGGAACTGAGCTAAAATCTTACCAAAAGCAAAATCGAACTCACCAAAGCACGAAGCCATAGCCAAGTACAAATCTAATTTGCGCCAAGCCGAAGCCATAGCAAATTCTCACAGAAGCAAAAGCAACTTCGAAAGCCCTAATTTATTGAAGGAAGAGGAACGAAGAAGAAACGCAAGCCGCCATTATAAATTACAAGAGACGAAGCCCTAATCAGGTTGCAAAGAGGAACGGCCACCGTAAACGAACGAAGCAAACAAAGGAGACGGGCCAAATTAATTAAAGGGGCCGACCTATTTTCTCTAAAGAGAATTTTTAAAAGGGCTTTTTATTTTTAGGGTTATTTATTGTCTTCTAATTGTTGTTATTATTTTTCGAATCAAACTTTGTAAATCACCACCTAGGGTTTAGGTAGTGTCAGATTGTCTAGTTAGAATTAGTTCAGTGAGCAGGGTGTGCGAGTTTGCAAAGCTCTATAGGCGAGAGCAGAGTTTGCGAGTAAGCAAAGCCTAATAGGCGGGAGCAGAGTTTGCAAGTAAACGAAACTCTATAGGCGGGAGTAGGGTGTGCGAGTCTAGTAGAGTGTTTGTGAGCGGGAGCAAATGTTTGCGAGTCTAGTAGAGTGTTTGTGAGCGGAAGAAAATGTTTGTGAGTCTAGTAGAGTGTTTGTAAGCGTGATACTGTTTAATTCTAATAGAAATCTGGGAATGCAGCAGTAGGCAGGGGTTGCCGAAGCTGGGTAAATTTTGTGTGTGATTTATTTTTCAGCATATTTATTTCAGCAGTTTGTTTCTGTGTTTAATTCGAGAAAATTTGCTATAACCCTATTCACCCCTCCTCTAGGGTTAATCTAGATCCTACAAGTGGTATCAGAGCCAGCTATTTTATTTTTAACTCTAGAGTCATGAATTCACCAAATAATGCCTTTTCTGAGGGGCAATCTACTGCTAAGCCACCCATGTTTAACGGGAACGATTATGCTTATTGGAAAGTTAGGATGGGTATCTATCTTAGTTCTGTTGATTATGATGTTTGGAATATTATTGAAACTGGCTATAAACCTCCCACTATAATCGTTGGTGATACTGAGTTTTCTAAACCTAAGGATAGGTGGGATGCTAACGATAAGAGATTGAAAACGACAAATGCTAAAGCCATGAATGCTTTGATATGTGCTCTTGATAAAAATGAATTTAATAGAATTTCTCATTGTACAACAGCACAGGAAATTTGGCACACTTTGGAGGTGACATACGAAGGAACTTCTCAAGTCAAGGAGTCTCGTCTAGCCCTATTCAGCAATGAATACGAAAACTTTGTGATGGACAAAGGCGAGAGCATAAAGGATATGTTTGGACGCTTTTCAACCTTGGTATACAACGCTAGAGAGCTTGGGAAAGTATTCACTGAGGTAGAGCTTGTGAGGAAGATACTACGAGTCCTACCGATGAACTTTGAGGCAAAAGTCACGGCAATACAAGAATCGAAAGATCTGAGTAAGTTAAGCATGGAGGAGTTGATTGGCAACTTGATGACATATGAGCTTGAGCTAAAAGCAAAGGAAGAACGCAACAACTCCAAACTAAAGAAGAAGACGATTGCCTTAAAGAGCAAACAAGAGAGCGATGAAGATGAAATAGATCCAATTGAAGAGCTTGCAATGGCTGTCAATAAACGCAGTAACTCATCAAGATTCGAGCCACGCAAGAAGAAAACAAAGGGCAATAGGTCAAAAGATTCTGAAAATTCCGATAATGAACTGACGTGTTATAACTGCAACAAGCCTGGCCACATCAAACCAGAATGCCCACTTCTCAAATACAACAAAGGAAAGAAAAAGAAGGCTTTTGCAGCAACTTGGGATGATGAAGAAGGAGAGGAAGTTTCGGACAGCAGCTCAGAGAAGGATAACTTGTGTCTTATGGAAAAATCAAATTCAGAAGCAAGCTCCGAGGAATCTAGTGAGGCAGGTGAGTATTCCTATAGAGATCTTATTTTTATGTGCTTAGATCTTACTAAAACAATTGATAGTCTTGAATCAAAAATTGAAAAACTGAAATCTGAAAGGAGGAAACTCGCCCATGAAAATTCTAGGTTAGAAATTGAACTTGATAATATTCAAAACCTAGACTGTAAAAATTGTAAGATTTTAGATTCAGATTTATCAAAACATAGGAATAACTATGAGAATCTTGAAAAAGAAAACTTGAATCTTAAGGAAACCATCGACACTAGGAAAAAGGATTTCATAAATAGATGCACCTCACTTGTAACTGAAAACATGTCACTAAAAAGCAAAGTCCAAAATCTTGAGAAATCTTTGAATAACTTTTCAAGAGGCGAAAAATCTTTCAACATGCTATTGGGAAATCAAATTTTTGCTAACAAAAGAAAAGGACTAGTTTTTGGGAAATCACACGATGATGATAATGCAAAAGGTAAAAGTGTCTTTGCTCAATCTGAAATAATTGGACATCATGTTGAAAATTATAGTCATAGGAAAAAGAACACAAAATTTAATCAAGTCAATTTAATGTGCACGATTTGTAGAAAATTTGGACATAATCAAAATAATTGTTGGTATAGACCCAAACACGTGAAAACTATACCAATTTTGGTGCAAAAGGCACAAATATAAAATCTTTGAAAGTCAAACAAATTTGGGTGCCAAAAGGAACATATATAAATAGTTTTGGGTCTCCATAAACATATTTTTCATATTCTGCCACTAATAATCATGGACCTATAAAAACAAATAGGTCACAAAAATCTTTCATCGTGTAGGTGTGGTGGCAGGCTAAGGAACAACAACAGTGTTCTCTGGATTTTGGCTGTTCCAGAAACACAAAGGGCGACAAAGCAAAGTTCCTTAGCCTACTATAAAGGTGACAGAATCACAATGGGCAATCACGAAAAATTATCGTAAAGGTAAAACAGGTAAATTTGTTTCTGAACGATATATTAAATGTGATAATCTGCACCGTAATAAATCAGCCAGTAATGTGATGATGAAATGAATGATGTCTTTAATTCTGACTTATTCTTATTTGATATGATTTCTTTTGACTTGTTCTTATTTATGACCTTGATTTGTGCTTAAATGATGACCAATCAGATTTTCAACTTTGAACTAATCCATATAAATTTGTTCGGTCAAATGATGGTTACTCATACTACACATAGATATATTTGTTTTGGCATTTTGGTCACTGCTTGTAAATTTGCACGATTTCAGATTTCATGTGAAAGCTGGTAAAAAGAATTTTAAGAAATTGTTGAAACTTCAAGAAATTGTTTTTGAAATAATTATGATGTTGATTTACTGTTGATTACTCATGAATATAATTGTTTATCCTACGGTTTCTGAAATTAACACTATGATATTTGTTCGACTGTTAACACGGTCTCAATTCAAATCCAAGAAAATTTCATTTAAAAATTGTTGAAAACAATCTTGAGACAATTTGTTGAAATTTCACAATCTGGTCTTTGACATCCAACGAGTGAATATTGAGTCAAATTTAAATTTAGATGCAGATTACACTGATAATATAGTTGACAGAAAAATTACTAGTGGAACGTGATTAATTTTTGAAACATTCGTTTGCTGCATCGTTTTTCAAAGAAAATATCTGCATATTTTTCACTTGAAATAATTTTCAAATAGCAGATTTTTTTTTCATATAACCCCTTCGAGAAAAACATTTTTGACCATATTTTCAGATTAGTCATTTTTTATTTGATTTAAAATGACAAAATTTGACTAATCTAACTCCCTAATGATTATCGAAAAGATCAATAGCGATTGAAAAAGTGATGAGTGTCGATATTTGTCATACATTACTCAAGGCAATATATTTAGAAAAATTTCTTTAGAATTTCATAACAAGAGTTATAAAAACTTTTTTTTGGGTAAAGGTTCCATGATCATTTCTATTTCCACCATCTTTCTATCGACCATCACTCATCAAAATCATATATATCATGTAAATTTGTGGTAGTTTACAAAGGAAATTATTCGTTCTTCAATTTATTATTATAAAGGAAATTATCTGTGCTTCAATTTATTATATTCTTCAATAAAAATAAATATCCAAAGTATTCACTCTCATTTAAAAGTCCTCACGGTTATGCATGGGTGAATTACTTGGATTTTTGATTATGTGCTTCCATGCTCATTTAAAAGTCCTCACGGTTATGCATGTATGGAACACATATCAAAATTAATTGATTAAATAGACAAGTTGATTCTAATCCCATTTAAAAGTCCTCACGGTTATGCGTGGTTAGAAGATACTTGAATTCATTTTAAAAATTAAATTGGAATACTACTAATCTCATTTAAAAGTCCTAACGGTTATGCATGGTTAGTAGATATTCAAATTTCCCGAAATAAATATACCACAAATAGACATAACTGTATGGTTTTTTTTTGATGATTTTATCCCCATCACTTCTGAAAGTGGAATATGCGCCTGACAAGGGTAATTATGATTTTTGTTTGAGTTTTATTGAAATTTGATATTTATATTCGATTGAGTTAAATGTTTGGTTCATGTCTGTCACTTCATCCCTATTTTTATAACACTGTTATTCTTTTGCTGATAACAAAAGGGGGAGAGAAAAGTTAAGATTTTGTCAAATAGAATCAAGCAAATGTCAAATAATTTTCCATTTGCATCTAGGCTCACTTGCATATTTCTATTTGTATGCATATATGGGGGAGTATTGTGTAGAGAGGGAGCATTTAAATAGGGGGAGCAAATTGAACGATCAAATACATTTAATACATTCAAAATCTTAAATATATGTTTGTTTTCATCAAAAGGGGGAGATTGTTGAATATGCGCTTTGCACTTATATGATTTTTGTTTGATGATAATAAACATATATACATTCATTTAAATGTATTTGTTAAATATATTATTTTATTTTCACAGATTAAATAAATATATGTTGAATAAATTAAATAACACAGAATTTGAATTCAAATGAATATTTTATTCAAACAAATATTTATTACAACTTTGAATAGTACAATTTCAAGCTCCCACTATAACTATACAACTTTGATTACAATTACATCACATTTCATATTACAGTTCACCTCACTACATATCACTGACACTCGTATTTATCTTCAACTTCCTTCCAGTTTGAATCCAGCATCTGAGCAATCTGCAAAAATATTTACTAACGCAGTAAAATTGAAAAATAAATATTTTTGCAATATAAAATAAAACGTGATTTTGAAAACATTGTTTGCCTCAGTTATTTGGGTTGTTCGTCATCATTTTTGATTGTATCTGTGCATGTCAGCATTTTATCAGGGACAGGTTGTACATAAGTGGCTGCAGTACACACGTATACATTTGTACACGTGTGCACTGCCCCGCCAACTCGTGTGCACAAATCAAACAAAAACACTGCTAACAATTCAGCACAAGGTCAAACCCAAATAACACACGGGTTCAACTCAAGGCAACTTGAAGAATACAAGGACAAATAATCAAACTGCAACAAAATTTCTGAATGGAGGCAATGAAACAAAGACACAACAGTGTCAAGTGAAACAGTGGATAAGCCAAGATGTTCAAATAACCAGAAGTGTGCTCAAAGAAAAACTAGTGCCAACATGAACAAAAACATGAAGCATACAAGCTCAAATAATCACTGCAACAATATTTTTAAATGGAGGCAGAACAACTCCCATACATGAACCAGAACACAAATCCAGTTACAACACTAAGTTCGACAATGTCAAGTGCAGAAGTAAACAAATGCAACAATCAACTCAACTGAATACAGTAAAATGCACAAAGGCCTAGCAAGAGTCACAAGACCATCAAGCAGTGAGCAGTGAAGACATTAACAAGTGATCAGTAAACAAAGACATAAATGGAATCTAAACCAATACACTTGAATGCACCAAATAAGCAACAGAGATGACACTCCAGCACCAGTACAAATCAGTAATGCAACAATGACCAACCAGAGTACAACTAGTGAAGCTCAAGTATACCACAATATCAACATATAAGTCATACCAACATAATGCAATAGCGACATGCACATCAACCAAAGTCAAGGCCGAAAATGAAGACTGCAAGAACATGAATACAGGAAAACATGTCACTGCAACATGAATGTCATCACAGCCATCACAATGAACACATATACTCAATGCAACTACAGCCTCACATCAAACCATGTCAACAAGACAAATGAAGCATATACGTATGCAAGCCAATATGCATTCATGAATGCAAACAACCAACTACATGCAGGTGAACAAATGACCTACTGCAACTGGAAACAACAATGAGTGCATGCTACAACAACAAAGACCACGGCTACTACACAACACAGCTACAACTCAAATGCAAATACCACTAATCCAGACTGCATGGTGAACCAACTAACACAAATGAAAACCAAATGCACAATTTCACAGCAAACTGGCACCAACTAGAAGATCAACTCGGAGCGATTGACCACAAACAGCAATTGAGCTCGAAGTAGTGATAGTAAACAAGTCGAAGAATAACAATGCAGACGCAAATAATCAACGCAGCAGTAAAAATTCACGAAATCAGTATTGTCAAAGTCAATCAAGCGTTCACCGTGATAGCCAAGCAAATTGACCAAGTCACAAATCAATACCGTAGTGGCCAAGCAAACTGAACAAGTCACGGTTTAAAACCGTGTTATTCAAGTAACATGAACAGGTCAGAATTAATCGCAAACATCCAAACAAAATCGAACGATCAAAGAAACAAATATGAAATTATCAGACGAACGAGAAAATAGGGTAACGAACCCTATAAAAGACCCAACATCATCATCGGCAGAACGGGGGAGTTCGAATAAAAAAAACGAAGAGGAACAGAGCTAAAATCTTACCAAAAGCAAAATCGAACTCACCAAAGCGCGAAGCCATAGCCAAGTACAAATCTAATTTGCGCCAAGCCGAAGCCATAGCAAATTCTCATAGAAGCAAAAGCAACTTCGAAAGCCCTAATTTATTGAAGGAAGAGGAACGAAGAAGAAACGCAAGCCGCCATTATATATTACAAGAGACGAAGCCCTAATCAGGTTGCAAAGAGGAACGGCCACCGTAAACGAACGAAGCAAACAAAGGATACTGGCCAAATTAATTAAAGGGGCCGGCCTATTTTCTCTAAAGAGAATTTTTAAAAGGGCTTTTTATTTTTAGGGTTATTTATTGTCTTTTAATTGTTGTTATTATTTTTCGAATCAAAATTTTGTAAATCACCACCTAGGGTTTAGGTAGTGTCAAATTGTCTAGTTAGAATTAGTTCAGTGAGCAGGGTGTGCGAGTTTGCAAAGCTCTATAGGCGGGAGCAGAGTTTGCGAGTAAGCAAAGCCTAATAGGCGGGAGCAGAGTTTGCAAGTAAACGAAACTCTATAGGCGGGAGCAGGGTGTGCGAGTCTAGTAGAGTATTTGTGAGCGGGAGCAAATGTTTGCAAGTCTAGTAGAGTGTTTGTGAGCGGGAGCAAATGTTTGTGAGTCTAGTAGAGTGTTTGTAAGCGTGATACTGTTTAATTCTAATAGAAATCTGGGAATGCAGCAGTAGGCAGGGGTTGCCGAAGCTGGGTAAATTTTGTGTGTGATTTACTTTTCAGCATATTTATTTCTGCAGTTTGTTTTTGTGTTTAATTCGAGAAAATTTGCTATAACCCTATTCGCACCCCCCTCTACGGTTAATCTAGATCCTACGAGTTTTGTCCAGACTCCTCACAAGATCAACTTTAGAACCCCCCCTGGGGCTCAAGGCAGCACCACCTGGTGGTACTCCTGAGAAGTTCATTTCAAGGGAGCGCCTTTTTACCTAGAGCCATCATCAAAACATTTTATACCATACACAAATAGTATCTTCAAATCATACACCTAGTATGATATCATACAAAGCTCCTTTACACAAAATCGATTATCCCAAAATCGATAATTCTCAAGCTAGGCTTTTCAAATTCAATATTGATTTTACCCAAAAATCATAAGCCCTTCCAAATTCAAAGGTTCCCAAAGCCTTTTTTCAAAATCCTCATAAGATCCTTTATATATATATATTTAGATATATATAATTTTAAAAAAAAAAACTTTGGATCCTTTCAAACTCGTATAAAACTCCTATATACTTCAAACACTTTCAAAAATCCTTTTCTTCTGGCAATAGGTTCAACAAGGGAAGTTTCATTTATAAAACAAAGATATTTACTTTGTTTACTCAAAATCAGATATTCAAATTTGATTACTCCCTTTCAAAATCAATTCGTTCAAATCCGTACGATGTACACATATCATCCATACTCATATCAATGTGATCGCTCACTCGATCACACAATTTCACTTCCAAACTAGTATCGTCTGCCCGACTTCCTAGTGTGGACACAGATCTGATTTCTTGATTAGAAATTGTCATTCTCCTTGCATAGCCATAACTATGATAGAGAATATCTAGAATCAATCAACAATCCATATCCAGGTTCGCCGTCGAAAATCGAGTGAAAAATCCCAACTCAGATCAATAACTATTTCGAAATTCTGTACTCGAATCTGGATCAAATCACTATGCGAACAGAATAATATACGTACATCCTACGTATTACTTCCATTGATTATTAGCCAAATCAATTTCCTTTCTATTCACATTTCCTTAAATTCCCCTTCACTTATTTACAATTGCCTTAATCCCTATTTGGATTATCACTTCAATTCTTATCTCAATTGGGTATTTAAATCAACAACAGTTTGGACTCCGACCAAATTATATTTAGAAAATAGCTTTAAAATTTTAAAAATAAATAAGTAGTTGAAAAATAATTATTAGTTTGCAAAATAGCTATAAAATAGTTAACTGATTATAGAATAGTTGAAAATAGTTAAATAGTTTCAGAAATTTCAAATAATTGCAAAATAGTTGTAAAATAGAAATTAGTTTGTGAAATAGTTGAAAAATAGCAATTAGTTTAGAAAACAATTGAAAAATGGTTAAATAGCTCCAAAAATAATTGTAAAACAAGTATAAAATAATTTAGCTTAAAGAAAGAAAGGTTGTATATATTAAATGGCTTAGTAAAATAAGTTTATATTAAAACAATTTATATTGAAAATAGTAGAGAGCCAACTGTTCACTTCCTCAACAATTCAATTTAAATTTCAAATTAAATTGACCCAATTCCAATACAAATAACTCCAAATTCCATTGGACTTGATTTATTCCCAATTCAAGTTGAATCAATCTTGATTCCTTTCCCAATTTAAGTCAAATTCCATTTGATTTTAATCCTGTTCAACTTTAATTATAATTTCAAATTATTCCAATCAATTTGAATTATTATCAATTGAACCCATTTCAAATTCAAATCACTTCAATTTAATCCAATTCAATTTCCCATTTAAAATTTTAAACTTATACATCTTCAATCACTAATCCAATTACTTCAAACCAAATTCAATTTTGAACTAATTCAATTCAATCTCGAATTTAAACTATCTCAAATTATAGAAATTCGAGTTAAATTATCAAAGGTTGGTTTATCCTTTTAAACCAAATTAACTTTTATTCAAAGTTTTTTTTAAATCAATTTAATGTCTGAGTTCAATTTCTAAAAATTCCCATTTTAAATTATTTTTACTTATGTATTTCAAGGTTTAATACAATTTTATTTTAAAATTTTAATTTATTATTCAATTTAATCTTCCAGTTTGAAGCTGGTTCTTAAACAAGTTTACTTTACAATTCAATTATTCAAATTTATTTTATTTACACAATTCCATTCTCAATTTAAAGATTTTTATTAACAATAGGACGATATCATCCAATTTATTTTAAAACGTCCATTCATTTTAAATTTTTAAATCTCAAACCCTTTTGAGATCACACAAATTCCCAATTCAAATCGACCATTTAACTTTCCCAGTTAAATTCCAATTTCATCTTGAAGTTTCCAATTCAGGTTGCTTTTTCTACACCAATTTAACTTTCCCAAAGTTAAATTCCAATTTACTTAATCTAATCAACCTTGCTCAAATTGAATTCCCGCTTCTAACTTCAAAATTCTTTCCCTCTTATAAGTTCAAAACCTATATCAATTTGGGTTTTTACATCACACTTCAGGGAAAAAAAAATCAAAACTCAACCTCTTAGAGTTTATTTAAACTATTTTGATTTATGTATATTCCTTATTCATACATATTATTTCCTTTACACACGAGGTCATCCATAAATTTTAAACCACTTTTGGTTTTTGATTCAAATCAAATTTTCAAACAACCCATTATTTACAATAGGTCCCAGTTATTCGAAGAATACTTATTATTTCTCATCACTTTGAAACAAAATTTTCAAATTCCAAGACCAGATTTAGAATTTTATTTTCAATCAATTAAATTTTAATTTAGTTGTATTTTTATTACTACTCAATTTAATTTCAATTCAAGACTTCAGTTTGGTTGTATTATATTACTTCTTAATTTTAATTTCAATAATTAACAACCAATCACCTTTATATTTATTAGAAGGAAATATTGCTTTATATATCAAAATATTTTTTTATATAAAGTCATTTAAAATCTTTATATAAGAAAATAACAAGTACGCGCTCATATATATATATATATATATATATATATATGTTATCAACTCATTCTAGAGTACTACAGACTCTATTAAATGAGTAATCCCCACCAGAGCCAAGGTTCTCGCTTAACCTTTCAGCTCTGATACCAAATGTAACAACCCGAAATTTCCGAACTCGAAAATTCCAGATAGTTATGGAAAGAAGAAAGAGATAGAAGAAGAAGAAGATTAGAAACACCAAACATCTCACATTCGCAGCGGATAAAATATAATAATAAATAATAACAGTCTACAAGAGAATATTATAACTGTCAGTTACATTCTAATACATCAGAATTTCACATTATATACAGTCACTGAATATTTATTATTATCATATCTCAGACAATAATAATATAAATACAGCGGAAATACTCTATACGCTCCTACCATCCAGCTCGCCTCCTGAGCTCTAGAACGTACCTACCTGAAAATCTGTAATACTCGGTCTGACCCGAGCATTACACCAAAGTAACACCCGGGTCAGGCTGGAAATCAGCGTGAGTAAACCCAACTAACATGGAATACCAAAGCAAACAGCTTATATAAACCCGGGTAACTTATATCAATTTAACCAATTCACAATTTGCTGTAGACAACACTTATTTCACATATAAATTTCTAAGTACCAAACTTAGATAAAATAAATCCAATTTACTTAAATCGTTTCATTTCATCGTATTGATTTCACAAATCAATTTATATAAATTTGAAGTGGTTTCGGGTATTTTCCAATACCCAACCCCGGCCTCTTCGAAACTCATGTCATCCCAACCCAAGTTATCCAACATTTCATAACAGGAATATCAATTCATTCAAGTCATCCAATACAATCCAATCATCCACAACAAATTTGATCATTTTCAAATTAATTCAGTTAACTCTAATTGAATTCCTAACATCGATTACTTAGATTTCTTCCTTAATTAATTCCAACCAATTAATTAACCAATTCTTCCATATTCATTCATCTTAATTAATCACCCTGGATTAATTGTCTTCAATTTCATTCAAGTAATTGTCTTTAGTTAACTTCACCCTATTACTTATCCTTAACCAAACGATAAGTAATCTTATTTACTTCATGAACAAATTAACTATTTTAGTTACATTAATCTTTTAATTACTTATATTAACTTCACAGAAGCCACTCATTTATGATTAATCAATCTTAATTACTCAATCTTTAATTATGTCATTGATTATATAAATTAACGATTTCCAATTATAATTTAATTTATCCTTATCTAAATTAATTTCATTAAACAATTAGTCATTAATTAAACCACATATATAAATCATTCTTGATTTACCTCAACCTTTAAATTATCTATCTATTATTTACTCCTTTAATAAATCAATTTCCTCTTAATTAATCGTCTTAATTAATCTCTTGATTAATTACACAAAGGAATATATTTTTATCATTTTTATTAAGTAATTGTTCATCAAACCATCCAATGATTATTCTGAATTAATTAAACTTCATTAATTAACTTAATCTATAATTAATTAATTAATTAAGAACCCTTAATTACTAAATTAATTATCCCAAACGATTAATTAATTGAACCAATTAATTATTTTAATTACACTTCAAATTTGATGAACCATAATTCATTGAGCCCTTAACAACATTAAAATGAAAACATTCCCTTATTTATAATATTAAATCTAAAACAATTTAAACTCCCGCACACTTCGAGTCAACCACAATTAACTCGAGATCAAATCAAAACAAAGTCACATCATCTTCAATAGCACATCCAATCAATTTATTCATCAAACCAATTATTTAAATTTAGCCATTTAAATTTTAAATAGAAATCCACAGAGTGAGATTTACTCACCTTTGCATTTTTTCAATTCACTACAACCCAGCTTGTTTCCATCAGGATTCGGACCTTGCATAAATATTATATAAATTTATTAACACTTGAGTTTTAAATCAAGCAATTTATTATCATTCACTTATTTAATTTAACTTATGATTTAAATTTTAAGGAATAATTAAATTTTAACTAATTTCCTTTTGAATAATCTTGTAGTAATTTAAAAAAAATTATAAGTTAATTTCAAACAAGTTAACCACTATAAAACATTATTCTAAAATAACCAATAGGTTCAAAAATATTTATATGTATATTTATTTATTTTTTTCAAATCTTTCTGTATAAATAATGTTTCTCTGACAAAAGTTTCCTGTTTAAACTTGTTTATTTATTATATTTTCTTCGGCCTACAAATACATCTACATATATATACAATTAAACTAGGATGGGTTTTACATTTTACTACAAACTCTTTCTGCTTGAACTTATAATTTCCTATATGTATTATTTTAAATAAATCAAAATTGAAAGTAATAATACAAAAATCTCACCGCAAATTTTCCAGAACCCTAACTCGAGCTTCCTCCTCACGGTCGCGCCTCAACCTCCACACGTCACTGCAGCAGCATCGCACGCCACCGCCTTCCAGACCAAACAGAACGAGACATACCCTATCGCGACCATGCCCTTCAATCGATGCGACCTTCACTCGTGCGATCTTGCTCGAGCCCGCGCCTCTTCCCCTCAGATCTGAATTCGAACCCTCCTATCGCTCGCGACTGCGTCGCCTTTTCCTTGGGGGCTTCGGCAATTATCTTTCTTTTTTTTAAATATAAACGAATCGTTTTTAGGAAATGAAGGAAAGAGAGAGGCTGGGTTTCGTATCTGTAGAAAGAAGAGAGGACGGAAATAAAATATAGGGTTGGGAAGCTTCTTGGGTACGCATTAGAAAAAAATATCTCTGACAAGCGTACTTTTAATTTTATTATATTATAAAATTTACAAACCTCTTGTTAAGCATAACGCGAAATTCCGGACTCCGTATCAGACATGCCGACAGGTGTTTATAAGGTCTTACCTACATTCTAAGCCCAATGGAACATGTTTCGGAGCCTAATTTGATCGTATGCGCGAGTTACAGAAGTAAACGATCAATTTTAAATTAAATCGATTAAAATCGTTCTAAGCGTTTCGAGGTGCCAGGGTCAAACGACAACTCCGATGGCTACGAAAATTGAAATCCAATAATAACTAACTATTATGGATCCAATGAAACTAGTTTCGTCGAATTCCGAGACTGTGCCTAGGAAGGCTATTTTTAAATTCCAATTTATACGATATATTTTCAAAACGGAACAAAACACTTCCAAATTCGATTTTAACACCTTTACTATATTCAGTATCATCATTATAAATTTTATAAGCCTTCAAATTATTTTAAACAGGCTTAGAAATTTCAGATTCAACAATTTACCCAATTTTCAATTATTAAATTCAATATTTAAACTACATGATTCAATGATTTAATTATCAAGTAAATATTGATACCTGGAATTCAAGTTAAAAATAACCTATAAATATTTAAAATCAATTAAATATTCCATTTTAAATTGTTCAAAATTCTGGGTCATCACACACGCCAAGAGTGACATATGAAGATGCCCCCTTGGACGATCAGAGTATATATAGGAAATATAACAACTTTCGCATTAAAAACAACACGGTGGAATCTAATAAAAGAAAATTCTATATAGCTATCGTGCCTGCTGCCCGTCTTCGAAAGCTTACTCGTAAAATAAGGTACCTGAAAACCTCAACTCTCAACTACTCAAAATCAATTGAGTACTTGGGAGTGTAAGGGGAAAACGTAAATTTTGAGTCAGACATAAAGCCTGGTATGAATAATAATCTACCATCTCAAATCATTTAGATATCTAGTAAGACTGTACCACTTAGTGGAACGGGTTTTCCCCTCACTGGTATTTCAAAACCTTTATAAAACCATATATTGTGCCATTGCATCCACAATGGTTAAAACATAGTCATTTCAAAATATTTTGATGATATAAAAACATGTTAAAACATATTAGATTTATCATCCTTTGTTTAACTAACTCCCTCTCATATTTATAGCTTCTCAGGACACTATTAACCTATTAGTTTTCATGGGCTTACTAATAACCTTTATAAACTATATGGACTCCCTGTACTATTTCATAGTTTTCATGGTTACATTATGAACCTATTGGCCCTTTCCAATTAACTTAAAACTAACACTCTGTGGGTTTAGTTGATTCATGGGTTCCCTTGAACGTATTGATTACTCTAATTACTTTTCCCGTATCCTAGTTTTCATGGGTTGATTAAGAACCTATTGGCCCCTACCTATAACTTTTGTTCTTATACTAGTTTTCATGGGCTAACTAGGACCCTATTGACATCTGTCAATAACTTAGTCTAGATATAGTTTTCATGGGTTCACTACAAACAATTGGCCCATGCCTACCACTCTTTACAACATAGTTTTCATAGGATCACTATGAACCTATTGGTAACTCCAATAACTACCTAATAATAGTTTTAATGAGGCCACTATGAACTTGTCTCCCCGACAACTTCCATATTTAGGTATCTTATGTTTTGGTCCCCTTGACCTCTTGGATGCAAATCTATTCATCCAAGGGTTTAAACAATTTATATTCACTACAGGGTCAACCTAACTGGTTCTTCTACCCTTTACCCTCAAAATACAGTTATGGGTGCATTATAATGTGAATATATTCATATTTAAAGAAGCAAACATAATTACAAAACATACCACTCATGTGGGTTCAATGTCCTTGATACACATTTTATAGAAAACATGGTTAATCCCTTTACACTATAATTTTATCAAGGAAAGCTTCTTCTTAAAATCATTTCGAAACTCCTTTAATTTAGACATGGGTTTTCCTTTTAAAAATAAGTTTGGGTTATAAGACCTTCCAACACCTTCGAAATCTTGCTTTCGACTTCATAGGATGACCTCCTTCGAAAGCATTAAAATCTATCCTCAAAACATTAGGCTCCTACCTTTCTAATACTTTAAAATCTTCCTTTTGTAACCTTTTGATTATATGAAAGTATTAACATTTAACTTTAGAAGCATAGCTTCGAAACCATTTGAAAGTACCCCTTTCTTAACCATTAGAAGTAACCCTTCCGAAGCCATTGAAGGTCCCTCTTTCGAAAGCATTGGGTTTATATTTAAATTATTATTTGCGTCAATGTGAATATAAACGAAAGAATCTCTTTCAAAACCATCCTTTATCATATAAAATATTGGGAAAAACATGACGGCATTGGCACCATACCTACGAAAGCATAGAACATCTAGGTAAAACATTGGAAGGTTGACTTTGAAACACCTTTCAAAACCATTGCCTTCGAAACCTCTAACCCCTTTCGAAAGTTATTAGAAGTGGCTTATATTTATAAAAACACAAAGTATGTTTCGACGACATTAATATCTTCAATACCATCGAAAGGCTTAAAGTTACATATGGGTTTCGACTTAGTCGAAACTACCCCTTCCAAAAGATTTAATTTCAAAAACAAAGTAACTCATTCGGAAGCTACTTCTTCAAAAAGGTGGCAGCTCTACTTCAAAATTTTGTTTTAAAATACCCTTTTGCAAGCATTGGTTCCGTGTCCTTCGAAACCTTTTTGTAAACAGGAAAGTTATTTCCATTTAAAAATAAAACAAAGGTATCGACACCTTCGGAAGCTATGTTGACTCCCAACCTTCCGCCTTTCTCCATTCTACTACATACCAACTAAGTGATACCATGTGTATTGGTTATTAATTTCGACTAAGAAGGCTTCGACTAGGTTGAAGGCGGTAGCTCTGTGTCGAAAGGTACTTCCAAAGTAGGGAAACCATCTTTTCTGAGTGAACCTTGTTTAATACTACTTAAAGCAAAAAAAAAATCTAACCAATCTACCACGTGTCAACACCATATTAATTTTCTTAACCTTTTAAAATTCATACTGCCGCTAATTTTAGATTTTAACCATGGTGAAGTTAATCAAATAAGCTCTTCCATTAAGGATAATCAATTTGCAAAGAAGTCCCTCTTCTAAAACAATTTAATTTTCATAACAAATCACCTTGGAAAAATCCCCAAAAATTCCAGAAATTCACTTTAATCAAGTTATCTAACATATCAAAATTTCAGACTTTAATTCTTCATTTATTTTTCAAAATAAATTTATAAACCCATATAACCATATTTTCCTTTGAAAATTCATATCAATCTTTCCATAGCTTGAAAATTCTCAAAATTGAAAACCTACTCCAAAATTATGTTTACATAGCGTAAAATTTTTCCATAGCATTTAAATATCAACATAAATCAGTTTTGCCCTAAAACCGAGTGTAATCTCATTTAAACAATCTTGTTTAAATTAATCAAATCAATATTCAAGCATATTATCATCTAATTCATCATAAAATTGAGTTTACCCTTAAATACTACAACATATGATTCAAACAAAAACTAGAGAAGAATCGACCCACTGCCATCAGTGGAAGCAATAAGCATCACTCCAACAAAACCGAAGCGTAGCTGGAAACTTCAACCGCTGACACTCAATGACTAACTATAACATTTAACGTTGATAACTATAACTGCCTATAGTTAACTTATGAAGTGTGCACATTTCAAACGTGCATATGTTGCACACTCACCAGAATAATGCAAAAAACTTAGACTACATGCTACAATTATAATACTTCCGAACTCCGAAAAATCAGGATGTGACTTAGTCAAATTTCAAGTTTTAATATGCAAACTATTTAAACCATAAGTTACCAATCATTTGTCGGTTGTTTAAAGTAAACAGCCTTGTGAACTAGGGGGCATACACTGACACTTAAACAAAAATACCGAAAAACAATAATTTCACAAATTCTGTTACTCCAAACAATGAATTTTGGCAGTAATCATAGTATTAGATAAAGTAAAATGAAAGTATATTTGGTAAACATAAGTGCACAGAACTCAAATAAGTAAATAAGTATAAACAAAAAAAGTATAGGTACACAAAACGCCTACATACATGTAAGTAAGAGCACAGTCAAAACATCGACAATGTATTACTTATAACTTTCTTTTATACACGGTCAAAACGTGGGGGTCGTACCCATACAGTACCGACCAAAAAAAGAAAAAACAGACACCACAAAAAAAACCAAGTGCTGACTCTACACTTGAACAAAACAATACAAAATGAGTCAAATCAGATCAACCGCCACCTAAGCTACTCAGTGCTTCCGTCAACCACGCCCCTTTCCTCCTTTTATCCGAAGTTTTTGTTTTGCCTCAGGAATGGTGTCTCTATCAGTAATTTCAATAGTATCCTTAACACTAATGTCCTCCTCATGCTCTGCAACCTTTTCAGAAGATCCATCCGTGTTTTACGCTTCCATGACTTGTGGGAGATCTTCGAGGCCTTGGTCGCTTAAACCTTCTTTTTCTTAATGGCAACTAATTCTTATTGAGTCTTGGGTGGCTTCTCAGTTTGAACTTCCTCCTCCCTAACTTCTACTACCATAACGCCACCTTCCAACAATACAAAAGGTCATCCAAACCATGAAGTGCGACGATCTTCTCGGACTTCGACACCGGCTGCGAGCCAGACAAGGAAATGGAGACCAGAGTAGGAATAGAAACAAGCATGGAAGCAATGGAAATAACAGCAGGTCCAGGCATCGAGGAAGCTGATAGGTCAACTGATAAGGTTTATGGACCTATAAGATCAAAAATGACATCTTTAAATTCTTCCTTCTCTTGTGGCATAAGCTAAAAGCTCCAAAATTGGGGGAAACAAGAGGATTACCTGCGCCGTAAGAATGACCGAGAATGTCAACTTCATAATCAATGCCTTCAGCCTCCTTCAACAGCTCTATTATTCGAGGGGAAGCCTCAAGCCCCGAACTTGTCAACGGGTCGCGAGTCTTCCCCGACAGTTCATCGGCCCTAGATATAAAAGGCTTCGTAAGCGCTTCGGCAACAGCAGTCATGGCGTCATTAGCAGCTTCTTTCTCTCTCTTGATTCGTAAAATCTCTTAGCTCTCTAGCAATGCCTTCTTTGATTCTTCATTAAGGTAGGGGTTCTCTAACTCTCGCTTGGTATAAATGTCACCATTATCAGAATGTGGGTCAATTTTCCTCTAAGACTATAGCGAGAGTGCGTGGGAACTTAGGGCCTAAGTAGTTGAGGCTCCCCTGATGCAGGAGAGAGTTGACATAAAAATTCAAGTTGGTCTCTTTTATCTTCTCTATCTTCCTTTCAAAAGCGTTTTGAAGCTCCGGATAATCTACCATAATGGCAGCCTTTTCAACTTCGACACAAGACTTATCGCTGCTAAGCTACGCAACTTAATCCTGTAGCCTAGCAATTGTCTCAGCCTGATCGTAGATGGTCTTATTATGCCCCTCTATAATATGGTCATGATCGAAGACGGTTTCCTTTGGGACTCAATAGTTGCGCTCCAAGCTACACCTACTATTTCAATTTAGCCTCTTCTGCATGAGCATTCTAATTTCATCCTAGTAGATGATCTCAATTCTCTCTTAAGCCTCTTTTAGTTCCTTCAGCAAGCCAACGTTCTTTTTGCTTTCTCGAAGCGTCGCTTCTTCTCCAGTTGTTCGATCCTGGCATCGTGCTCTGTCAACGCCCATTCAAAATCATCCTTCTCTAATTCAAAAAAAGAGGATTTCTTGATAATTAACGTGGTTCGTATCCGCCAGTTGCTTACATAACTTTTCCCACCCTTCGGCTTGTTCTAAGTCGCTTTTGATAGCCTGAAGATGTGGCATGTAAGAATCTCTATGAACCAAACGAAGACCACAATCAAACTTAACCCCCTTAGAAACCACCCGAGGAGCGGTGCCTCAAGCCTGGAAGGATCGGATGAAAAAATGGAGGGTCACTGGTGGGGACGAGAAGTATCGGGGGCAAGAGTAACAAAAGATGATGGAATGTAAGTTGAAGATAGAACGGGCGCAGAAGTAACGGGGATTTCCTGACCCGCTGAAGAGAGCATCGAAACAAAAGCTTGATGTTCTGTAGAATGGGAACCGCGATCGAATTTAGACCTCTTTAATGGCTCCTCTCTCTCATCGAAATTCTTCCTCTTTTCATACCCGCCTTTGTATGTTCGGCTCTGCTCTCTCTCATCTGGGAGACAAGTTTCGACCACTAGATCTTTTCTTCTTCTATACTCTTCCTTTGTCTCTCGGGGTTGCTGATGGTCGGAAAAAAGCTTGGACCAGCATTGGGAGTTGGTAAAGTCCTTGAAATCATCATAAGGGTCACGTCCTCTCACCATACCTAACACGTAGCATAAATAAAAGGTTTTAGAAACCGAAAATAAGCATGAAAAGTGTGTGACCCTAGTGAAGCATGTGATGTATTTGGGAGGAGAGCCTAAAATGACGTCACAAACAGGATCGGGCAGGCGCTGCAAAAGGAATCAGACTAAATTCGGATGTGACATGGCCCAAATGAGGAGGAACCTCCTCAAATTTGAAATCTTCCACATAAGCGCATTGAAATTGATGAAAACATCACTCGAATCACAAAAGTCTGCACCAGCATCTTTACTCGAAGAATCTTGACATTGTTCGATTTCTAGGGAATCATCTTTATCACTCATGCCTAGAGGAGGCCAGCTCGAAATAACTGGACTCATCCACGAAAATTTCGTCGAATAATTCAGAATCCCCATCATCGGATTCTGCGAAGAAATCATTGCTAGAAGTGGACTCATCGCTGCTGATCTCAATTTCCTCCTCTGTTTTTCTATGTCCACTGCGAATTTGCCTTCCCTCTATTTGAATTCCTCTTCTCGTTCTTCGGAAATCGAAGGCATTCTAGCTGGGCTACTAACTTCGGTCGCAGCAACATCTCTTTCATCGCAAGCCTTTTCGGTCGATTCTTCGGACAAGCCCTCTCTCTTGATAAGCGCCTTCTTTGAAACCATGAGAAGAGGAAGTGGATCGAGTGCAAATTGTGGATCGAGAAGGAGAGGGAACTTCAACCAGAAAGACAGATCTCCATGGATGCAATAATCCATATCGAAGTAATTTTTCGTTAGTCAACAGGACTTTAACAGATCTTTCCTCATCTTCAATAGCCTTCAGGGTCGAAAAAATTCGTCAAGAGATAAGTCCTTTCTGGTCCTTGGGATAACTAAAAGAAATATTCGACTTGTTAGAAGCCCCGTAGTGACATGTCGAAACTTAATAAGTAGGGAATAGAACTTACCCCCCGCTGTTCATAAATGGTTAAACCTCTTGGGGCATCAGACGAAGAAATACTGGGTCTTGAACTGAGATAGGTTGCTCTATAGGTATAATACGAATTTTTGATTCCTTTAACCTTCGATTACAACCAAGGATGGGCATTCATCTCTCCTCTTTAATGAAAGAAAGCATCACAACTCGCCAAAGCACGAAGCCCGATTGAATGTTCGCATGAAAATAATATGCAATCAAGTTAAGATGGTGTAACCGCTGGGATGAATCTGGAATGGGGTAATGCCTAAATTTGAGAGAATCTCTCGTATAAAGTCATTCAAAGGAGGCACAAATCCATTCAGACACATATATCGATGACAAGCGGTATAACCCAGAGGGGGCATGTGAGCAAACTCGTTCTTCTCCGGAAGGCGTACGACTTCCTCTGGTATGCCATGTTGCACGTAGATATTGCGTAGGACCTTAGCGGAAACCACAGAAGAAGCTCTCTCTGGCGGGTTGAAAAGAACTCTAAAATTAAGGGTGGTTCGATCCAAGACCTAGCCTATTGGGACCAACTGGCCATATTCAGCCTGTGAGGCGAAAGGAGAAAGGGTGACGGATGACCACTCGGCTTTCGAAAGTGCCGGGCTTTCCCCACTTGACTTACGATGCAAAGCTGGATACTTCATTCTAAACAATAGAACTTACATCCAAAATGGCCAGGTAATTCTATTCTAAACTAATAGTTTCCCTTACAATACTCGAATTTTGATGAGATATTGATTCGTGCCGACACAACAGATTTCAAGTATGTACCAGGGTGAGTGCACTGTGCTATCTATAGGGAGTGAGCTTGGTGTCCAAAACACTACAAATGTTCTAACCCATGTAGATAGCTTGCTCACAACAAAAAAGGAAAAGGAATTCTCGTATCATTTCCATTTGTTTTTACTTCCTCTACACTTACCCGTTATTGATTAATGATGGATAAAGGATTCGTTGTCCGAAGCGACGTGGAAGATTCTTTTTAGTACAGGGACACCGATCATGCAAAAAGCAAGTAAGATAAGTCCAAATTCTTCGGAAGATCCATGACCAGTTCGCGATGTGTCATGCAAATGTCAGCTATGGAACTTCGTACAAGTCCATCCCGGCTCAATGGTCGAAGACAGCAAAACAAGTGAAGCAATGGGGAAAGGCCTAAATGTTGTTCTAAGAGGAACTCAAGACTCGATTTACTATCTTCATCCATTAAGCTGCAATCAACTTAGACTCCTCATGACAAACATCATGAATGCAACCTCACCGCCACATCATTAAACGAACATTGTAATTAGTGAACCCACCTCGGGTTAATGATCCAAATGCAAAGTTGATTGAACCTTTAGGGTCAGCGATCTACAATTGGATCGGTTGTAATCTAAGGATGAATCGGCAGCAGCCTATGGTGTCGAGCGAGCTAGAGTTTCGAATGAAGGCGGCATAGATAAGCGGTGGCAAGGCTCTGGAGTTGGCAGCGTACAGGGAAACACGGTGGAAAAATGAATCTCTGGAAAAGGTGGGACAAATCGATGAAGGTCTAGGTCAAATCGCGACTAAGTACTCAGATTGCATGAAGGAAGAAAATTGGCCCGGTTTGAATGATTGAATGGCTCGGCTCGACCACAAAAATAGGAAGCAGAAAAAAGTATGAAAAAAACCTAAGTGTTTGGGTCGCTAGCGATCCATCAATTATGGATCGCCAATGATCCATCTACTATGGATCGATAGTGATCCATCAGCTATAGATCATCAGCAATCCATAGGATAGCAAGTCTGTGACCTCAAACTTGCACTGCGACATCCACCTATTATTTAAAGATATACCTAGAAGCTATGGAGAAAATACTTGGTCCGTTACGGCAAGCTATAGCGATCGAGACCAAAGCTAAGTAAGCAGTAGCATCACCTGCTCATATCCGCTAAACTCTAACACCACTACTTGGAACTCAACAAGCAGAGACCAAGACAATAACTTCCAGAGCACGTCTTGTTTCCAATGAAGACATACTTTGGGATGCAAATGTTATCCGGGATTTTAACCCATTAGGATCCAAGGGAAGACAGAATGACTTGATGGAGTTAGAATGGCTTAGAACTCAACCAAAAGAGGCTATAACAACAAGATAAAGAGAGCAAGGAAAAGAATAGAAAAAATCCCCTAAGAGCATGGATCGCTATTATAACTCAGAGTTCAGTCTGTTTTCTTGTATCGTGGTCCAATTCATATTACAAAAGCAACGACCGAGTTTGAGGATATCCCGGGTTAGCCAAACCAAGAGACAAGCATTCATCTAGTCCGATCAGTAGCTAAGTGCAATTAGCGAGTAAATCATCATCAAAATAAGGCAATGTGCAATGAAACTACACGAACAACGTCAATACAAGACACCAAAGCAAACTTAGAAGACAAAGTGTAAAAATATGCTAATTGTATGGATCGCTAGCGATCCATACTAGATCGTGGAATCGTTGCGACCTAAACTAAGCGAAGAAGAAAATGGGGCTAAATGATTAGCTCACACTTGAAATACTGCTATGGATAGCTAGCAATCCATGCTTTTTGCCCAGGTCGCGAGCTAAGCTTTATTGGATCCTCCTATGTCCATCTGCAAGCAATTGGCGAACAGGCATGGCCTAGAAGCTCTCCGATCCCTATAAATACCATCCTACCTGCAACATAAATAGGATCTTCGCTAGACTAGTGGCTGAAGCTCTGCTAGAAACTTTCTTCACTCTTCACCTCCCTCACAACAATCTCCAAAGGGGTTCACTGTGATTCTCCAATGGATTCCAACCTTGGAGATTTAATCTAGCTAAGGACAAACAAGAGCCTTGTAATCAAACACTTCTTGTAGCAGTAATCAGTCTATAATAGAAATTATAAAGTGGACATAGGCTTCGTTAACAGCCGAACCACTACAAAAATCTTCTTATCATCTTTCTCTTACTTTCTTTTTCTATACCTATTATCTATATTATTGCTCTTTGAGAATAGGTCCGGTACTTTCACACTCAAACTAGGGTATGGATCCATTTTTTGGGTTAACATTAAACATATTTCATTAGAAAAATGATTACAAGGAATTTGACCATGGTTTTTTATGTTGTGTATTTGATCAGCTAGCAGGTTTGCTTGTGTCCACTTCATTATTAACCCACAACTGCATCTTAGGGTTTTAAGGGAAAAATAACAAGCTATGTTGACCTAGTAGTGAATACACATTAAATTAAACTCCTATATGAGTAGAATTACATCCAAGAGATCAGAGAGATCAGAATATAGGATGCCCAAGATTGATAAAAAGAATACTGGTTTAAACAGGTTCTTAGTAAGCCCATAAAAACTATAATAGGGAAATTGTTATTGGCAGGGCCAATAGTGTTACCCGACATTTGGGCCGGCTATATGAACTAACTGGTAAAGTTAGACTCGACTGTCATCAAGGCCAGTAGTCCAAAGCGATAATTGCATAGATGATAATATAAAGCAGAAGCATGAAAGCTCACTACTAACCGAAGATGTTTCAGGTACGATCCATATTCCACACTACAAATCGTATCATATGAATTCCATAACTTAATTTTGCAGCGATGATAGATCAATAACTCAAAATCTACACAATCTATCAACATGAAACTTAGAGTATAAGCGTAATACAACATGCAGAACAACTCTTAGGGATCTCATTCCAATTGGAGGAAACTGGAGGGATCATCATAACTCCCTTTGGAAGGTTCAACAGAAATCAGAATTCAAGCAACGCTACTTCATGGAAAATGCGATATCTCACAAAATTTATGTCGGAATTGCACGAAATTTGGGCAACAAGTAGCTAATATGATATGACACCCATCATAGGGATCATAGCAAATTTGCACACACTAATAAGATCGGTGCCAATTCCTATTGTGGGCCCATGGGGCTAGAAATTTTGGATGGCCTCGTCATGGTCTCCCGAACCTTCTAATGAAATTCACTCCAATACGCACAGGTCTTCCCCTATAAATATAGTAAGCATGGTGTCAGAAATGTGATCCTTCTTTCTGGTGAAAAGGCTCTTCTATTTTTATTTTGTTTTCTTGTACTAATGGATCCCAGTTGATCCAAACATTCTTCTAATCATAATCCAGTGCTAGATCAATAAAAATATTAAGTGAACGTAGGCCATGATTATCGAATCACTATAAAAATCTATGTGTTCATTTATGATATTGGCTCCATTTTAATTTCATTCTTCATTTAATCACTACTTGATTCTATTAGGTATTGATACCGACATCGAAATTTTGATGCTTTCATTGAGAATCAAATTCTCATCTTGAATAGATCTCATCATCTACTTGTGGATTCTCGTATTTGTGAGATATATCCAGCGTTCAACTAGTAAACTTCCTATTCTGCTCAGATTTGAAGAAAATCTAAAGGAACCTGATGCCCATGGTTAAAATAATTAAATCAACTTCCCACAGAGCTAAAAGAAATGATGATGCTAGTGTTCTTATTTGGAGTTGTTCATGTGTTCATGTCCATTTGGAAGGGATCAGATTCACTCATGTGTGCAAGTTCTTGGGATCAAATGTTGATGTTTGCCCTCAAGTTAGCTAAAGGCCAATCCCTCTCTCGAGGCCAAAATGGTCAATCCCTCTCTTAAGGCCAAAATGACCAATCCTTCTCTCTGGGCCATCATAGCTGATTCCTACTTCTTAGGATCTAGCACCGGCCCCTTCATGACAGACCCTTAAATACATATAAATGCTCAATATTGATCCTTCCAAAGACATCAATACCGATCCCTCTGATATAGCAATACTGATCCCTCCAACATATATGTGTACCAGTCCTTCCAGCATACATATCAATGGCTCCAAAAGTGTATATACCAATCCCTCTATAAGGTATATATACCAATTCCTCCACAAGGTGTACATACCGATCCCTCTATAAGATCTATATACTAATCCCTCCTTAGCACTACAATTGATCGTATGCCAGCACCCGTCTTCATGACCGACCCCTTCCATCGATCGCTTTTAGCCGATCCCTACATTCACTACCAATTCCTCCATACTCCGCATGACCAATTCCTCTCATAAATCATTCAATACCGATCCATATACCGTGTTCATCCAGAACCAAACCCATATTCAACCGATCCCTGCACGACACTCAACTACCGCCGATCCCTCCAGCCAATTCCTTTCGCATTCAAAAAGGGTATGTAACCGAACCCTTATTCCTAGGGGCAAAAAGGGATTGGTACCAATCCCTCCTTCTTGTTGCACATAAAGACGATGTGTTCTATCAGCTTCCCTTACATCCTATGACTGACCAGAGCATAGGGGATCAAGTAGCAGCTATTGAATTGCAGCTAAGGAATAGACAAGGAACCGCTACTCAAACCGTACACCCAGAGACTGGAGAACTAAGATGATGTGATAGAAATGGGATCGGTTACTGGATTAGGTTTTTAGGGTGGGTTGTGACTACTCTCAACTAGCTAGCTTCCAAACATCTGACTTGCAAGCTATGATACGATGGCTTGTGTGAGATCGCCCTATGCCACTTATTATGCCATCTCAAAGTATAACTATCCATCATCAAAGTCGAACTTGAAGTAGTCACCCATTCGACTCGAGGCAAACCCAGAAAGCTCTGGCCTAAGGTCAATCTCGGGTAAAACCAAGATTTTCTATAA
Organism: Allium cepa; assembly: GCA_030765085.1. NCBI lineage: Eukaryota > Viridiplantae > Streptophyta > Magnoliopsida > Asparagales > Amaryllidaceae > Allium > Allium cepa. The sequence continues at coordinate 246,737,333 of CM060938.1, read as the reverse complement.
GAAAACACTAATATGGTTCCAAGTAACTTTCATCACTAACTTGGCACAGCAAATTCAGCGACTCGAAGCAAACCGGGGGCTGGTTCCAAGCAAATTACATATTTTCTTGGGTTGGACTCTAAGTAAATTATCACCATTCCTTCACATGTTGGACAATCATGCATACAACATTCATAAACATTATAAGCTGCCTTAACTTAAAAACAGACGAGACTAATGACGACTATAGCATTTTCGCTAGTCAAAGCCTATTAATTGAAGTCATTCAATATGCAGAATATCCTAAGAGATTCAATATGCCAACTAAGCTGACGTATTCTTGAAACACAGACCCCGAACAACATTTCATACAATGTAAAAGGCAAATAAATTCTGCTAGAGCGACAAACGAAATTAAATGCTGACTCTTTTCCCATAATCCTTAGTGAAGTAGCGATCGATCATGTGATTTATGCGATCACCGCCCAAGACCATCTCCTCGTTTAATCAATTGGCTATGGAGCTCACCAAGAAATTCAGAATGCATGCGACTTGCCCTAAGGATGCGATGGCGTTATCCCCAGCTTATCCTAAGCACCAGGCGAGCCGCTCAAAGACCTTTGGGAAAGATTTAACGCCGCTGCCACTAAAGTGAGCAATCCTAATAAGAATATCATACTGATGGCGTTGATCAGGGGAATCGACCTCGAGACACACTTTGGTGATTGGTTACCTGGAGAGCCTCATATGACCATGAATCATTTATGTTACAAAGTGAACCAGAACCTAAGCAAGGAGAACGTAAAGCAAAATAGGAGAAAGAACGATGCATGTCCTTTTACTGAAGGAAGTCAAAGTGAGGGCAGCATTGAGGCCTTAGACGAGGACTCAAATTCTAGGAGATGACCTAGAATCCCAAAATCCGACTCAAATACTCCTTTAAACGATTCAATCAAAACATCTACTTGGATACTCATGACTCGAAGCAGTTTTTAAACTAGCCCCAAGAGAGTCTACCAAAAACCATAAGAAATCCGAGAAATGTTGTATATTTCAGGATACAAACAGTCATAACAGGAATGTTTGCAGACCCCTTCCAGATGTGATCGGAAAGCGGATCTAGATAGGAAAGCATTAACAATATGGTAAGCCTTGTAGAATGGCGGGGAGAGAACATCCCACCCTTACCATTAATGACCTTAGATTATCAATTGGACCAACTATTGTCAATTTCCAACTAAGGAAGGTTGGGGAAAAGTGGAATAGTGAGCATTCGACCATGCCTCACTTATCAATAAGATTGTTTCATTTTAAATTATGTTGCAAACTATGACAAACATGAGCTAAACTACTTCCAAACAATGATGGTGACCAAGTATTTAAATTTAGGGGCCAACCAACCTCCACGGACCAAGATCATACCTTTAGGGGATCACCAAGACAAGATGAGTCAACCACTCATCAACTATCATATGCCCCTGACTTGGGGGCAAGAACACGAAATGGAAAGTGGGTGTGACTCGACCATCCACTTCGTACTCCGTGCTTCAATTCCGACAAAAAATATATGCCTTACTCAGAGCCCAACAAGGTCAGAATCTAATAAAAAGTGGATACAACTGATTATCCACTCAGCGACCTCCAGGCTTGACTTGAAGACCAAAGAAACACTTGGAGTGGATGCAACCTAATCATATGAACCTAGCTCGTACTTGAAGTTTGCCAAAATACTTATGCATCTCCCGAGCTCAGCATGACCGAGACCCAACTAAAGTGGATGTGATTTGACCATCCACACATTAACTCCTGCCCTAGAAACAGGAAACAGTCTAGAAGCTCGATTTAAAGTAAGCACGGCTAACTTCCTAATCATCAATCACTACCCTGAACACATGGATACAACTACAGCTTGAGGTGATTGTGACTTGGTCGTACAACCCAAAACTCTCCCCCTAGATTTGCTAGAAGGAGTGCTAAGAAATTTGGACAAGACCTGACTGTCCAACAAAGGCATGGCTGGGATCTTGCCATCCATCACGTAAACCCTTCCTCGACTTGATTAAAGGAGGTACAATCACCATGTGGACGTGAATCGACTATCCATTTGTCAAGTTTTTCCTTTGACGTTGGGGGTAGAATTTCATTCCGTGGATAAACATGGTTCGACCGTTCATTCAACAACTCTTACCTCGACTTAGCACCTTGAGAATAAATAAAAATTTGGTCTGACTGACAACCCATTAACTAATTCTGATCCCTAGAGTGCGGACTAGAGTGAAAATACCAAAAATTGGATGTGGTACGACTGTCCATTGACCAACTCTGGTCCATAGAGTGTGGACTTGAGTATAAACACCAAATATGTGTGTGACTGACCACCCAACGATCAACTCTAGTTCCCAAGGCACAGACTGGAGTCTAAACAGCAAATGGATGTGACTGACAAACCAGTATAAAAATCTAGTCTCCGAAGTGTGGACTAGAGTATAAAAACAAAAAGATGGACGTGGTTCGACCATCTATTGGCCAACTTTGGTCCCTTAACGCGGTTTGGAGCATAACTCTTTCCCTCGACTTGGGGCCAAAAACATGGCTCAAAGTAGATGCGATTTGGACACATCCTCCTCTACTCAAGCTCAAATTCTTTAGAACACTCATCTTAATCCCAAGTCTCGGTAGAAACAGGATCCAAATGGAAGTGGACATGGTACGACCGTCCATGCATTGACTCTTGCCATAGATGCAAGAGGCAGTTTGAGAGCCAAGGCTTAAATCAGATGTGGTTGGTCCGTCCAATCCAAATAAGATATTATATGTCCATCCACGATCTTGTTTGCGCCTGAGGTATGGTGAACTATCCAAGCCTTGTCAGGACATCAGTAAGAGCAAAATCCAAACTAAGATATGGACCCCATTTGACCTCCAGTAAATAACTTTGGTACCCCTGTACAGATTGGAGTATAAACACAAACTGGGTGTGGTTCGATCACTTGATAACAAACTCTTATCCCCATTGTGCGGATATGAGTATAAACAAATAGATGAGTGCGGTTCGACCACTCGATATTCCATAAACTCTGACCTGAACTCGACAGGAGGAGTATAAACTCACTACGGATGGAATTCGACCGTTCATGAACTAATTTTGCTATCCCAAGTGAACTACTACAAGCTGAGTACGACATCTTACTATAGCTCCGGCTAGGTGATCTTTACAACTTAAGGCAACAACTACACGGAGGGCTCAATACAAAACCAAACAAAATGACATCCAAAGTTACGGGAGACTTACTATATCGTACCATCAGACCGAGGGTAAATATCAATCTACACTAATCAAAAATGGATATGACCCGAACATCCATCGAATAACTCCGTTCACCAGAGCATGGATCGAAAAATTAACCATGAATGAGTGCGACTTGATCACTAATTCACCAACACCCTCCTTCGATCTATCAGGAGGAGTATGAAACCATATGAGCATGACCTGACTACACCTGAGCCAACTTTATCCCTAGATGTGGTGGAAGAATATGAATCAAAATGGACACGACTAACTGTCCAATTCTAAATGAATGTGAAGCAACCGTTCATTCGTTGACATGATCCGACTAGAAGAACAAAACAAAATGGATGTGACTCGACTGTTTGCACACTAATCCTTGCCTTTGGTTCGACAGGGAGAGCATCAATCATTGATTAAACAAGATTTAACTTCCTACATATTAAGGTATGCCCCATACTTGGTGGCATAAGCAAGAAACTAGATGAATGCAAACCGACCATTCATCGATCAACTCTAAGTCTTTAGAGCTTAGGTGGGAGTATAACAAAACTAGATTGAGACTTGACCATCTATACATTACATTTATCAACCTAAGACTAAGGGTGGAAACATGATCATCGAAAGACTGACCACGATAGCTCAGTACTATGATTCATACCTAATGTTTACAATGACTCGAGGCTAGGATGAAAAGGATGCCTAGAGATAGAATCACCGAATCAATGTCCAAGCTCATGGGCAATAGATCGTCAATCCAACCCGATTGATGAGTAAGGGATCATGAGTATGTTGAATGGAAAGTGCGTTACTCGAACATAAAAGCATATTCAAATCAAAGCAAGAGCCAGCTATGCAGTTGCACGCAACACGAGGCTGAATACTACTCGACTATTGATTCAACATGATTCTAAGCCTGATCATCGGCTATTTGCAAATAATCGCTTTATGCATTTAGAGCCCTACACTATCGACTTAATAACTCATGGCAAGGGTATGGGATTCGAATGGAGCAATCGTCATCATTGACTTTCCCAACTAAATTTCATGTAGATTATTATGCGAAATAGTTACATTTGAACTCTAGAATCCACCGCTACACCCGTTGAGCTGACAATCAACAATACAGTTAGCCATAGTGAACCATCATGGGTACTAAAGATCAAATCACAACTTAGTGCAATGATGAAGAAGGAATTAGCTGGCACTCCTCAAATGAATCTTGATGTGTTCACTTGGGCCCGTTCTGGCATGCGTGTGATTTCATCGACTATTGTGAGCCTTACATTGAAAATCGACCCAAGGCACGTCTTGGTGAAACAAAAGTTATGCGACAACACTATACAGATCTGGAAAGATTTGCTGCACTTAAAAAAAAGGTGGATACACTCAAAAGTAATAAGTTTACCTATGATGACCTCTACCCGAAATGGGTATCCAATCCAGTTCTTGTGAGAAAACTAATGGAAAGTAGTGGACATGTGTCGACTACTCAGATCTAAACAAGGCATACCCGAAAGACAACTTTCCACCATCGAGGATCGACCGGCTGGTAGGGTTAACCTGGACATGAACTACATTCATTTATATATGTGTACTTCGGATGCAACTAGATCCTCATATACATCCTCGACCAGAAGCGCACAAACTTTATTACCGATCAAGGGTTATATCATTATGTTGTGATGCCGTTTGAAATAAAATAATGCTGAAGCTACTTACCAAAGACTGGTCAAAAGGATGTTGAAGGACCAGATCAGGTGATCGACAAAAGTATATTTGGATGATATGCTCGTGAATTCACGACGATCAAATGACTAGATCGATGACTTAGCAGAGATGTTTAATATTCTACAAAAATATGGAATGAAACTAAATCCCTTGAAATGAACTTACGGCATTGCGTTAGGGAAATTATAGGGTATCGTCAACTCTCACAGTACAGTAGCCGATCCTGAGAAGATACAAGCAATTAAAAACATCTAGGTACCGAAGATCATTAAGCAGGTACATAGCTTTAATAAGAAGGTTGCCGCCATAAGCCGCTTCATTTCCAGGGCCACAGCAATTATATTCCTTTCATTGACCCGATCAAAAAAGGGAAGAGGAACTTTGAACGTAGGATTGTATAGATGTGCTTCAAGTTCTGGTAGATCACTTAGAGAGACTTCCCGTCCTATCCAAGCTACTAGATAGTGAAGACTTATACATCTATTTAGTAGTGTCAGTACATGCCATAAGTGCCACACTATTATGTGAAGTGAAACGGATCCAGCAATATGTTGGAAAGCGATTGATAGGTGCTGAGAGAAGCTACCCAAAGCAAGAAAATCTTGTGTACTGCTTGTTGATTGCATCACGAAAACTTCGCCATTACTTCCAGGCTCATCCCATTAACGTGTACACCGACCAGTAGTTACAACTGGTCATACAGCAACCTTTGACATCTTGAAGGTTGCTCAAATGGAATTTTGAGCCAAGCCAATTTGATATAACTTATCTCCAACGGAGAGCTATCCTGGGACAAACATTACTAGATTTCATATCCGAATTCATTGTATCAGATGACTATCTGAAGAGCAGTAGAGAACTAACCAACCAATGGAAAATGTACACGAATGGAGCTTCCAGTGATTGATGTTCTGGTATCGAAGTTTTATTAGTGACTTCTGAAGAACGATCGTTCTGCTGTACACTAATATTTAACTTCCTTACAACAAATAATGAAGCTAATATGAAGCCTTGATCATCAGACTCAAACTTGCTAGAGATCTGGGAGTGAAAACTTTACATATCTTTTGTGATCCCTGGTTAGTAGTATGCCAAGTCAGCAAATATTATCTTGGCATAGGGCATCGTCTTGCTCCTTATCTCGGCCGGGTCCAAGAGCTACTAGCTGACTTCGAGTGTTACACTATTATACAAATCCTTAGAAAAAAATTAAAAAGTCGAGTCATTGGCTAGTTCTGGGGATGCGCAACAAATAGACTTAGTCCTGATTGTAGTACTTAACATTCCAAGCATTGAAAGATGGAGAATAACTAGATCTTGGAGGCGGAGTGTCCCTAATTTTTGATAACATTATTCAGAAGATTTAATTAGATAAATTAAATAGAATAATGTAAATGTTACATGATAAGGGGATTGATATTTGAATAATTATATTAAGGTCGTGCTTATTTAAACAAAAATAACGGCTTAAGAATGAGTTATAAGCTAATTAATTTACATAAGGGTATATTGGGTATTTGCCGCATGTAACCCTTACCCCTATATATCTTCTTTACTACCATTTTATTACCCATTCACGTCATTTTGAAAATGCAAAACAAAAACTTAAAGAGGAGCCAGTCATTAACGAGAGGAATTTAATTAAAAGCAAGAGATTCAAGCTTAGGGATAATTAATCTCAATGCAGTCACCTTATGTTAATCAAGGTGAATGATTATTCCATCTCTATTTTGTTTTATAATCATATGTTTTTAGATATAAGGGTAAATTCATTTTTATGATGATTTGGATGATGATATGCTTGAATGACTATTCATTTGATTTAAACAACCTGTTTAAATAAGGTTATATACGGTTTTAGGGCAAAACCAATGGATGTTAATGTTTAAATGCCATGAAAAATTTATATGTTATGTAAAACATGGTTTTGGAGTTGGTTTTTAATTTTGATAATTTTTCAAGCTATGGAAAAAGTACTATGAATTTTCAAAGGAAAATATGGTTACTTGGTTTTAGAAATGTATTCTGGAAAATATATTGAGAATTTGGGTCTAAAATTTTGATATGTTAGATAACATGATCAAAGTGACTTTCTGGAATTTTTGAGGATATTTCGAAAGTGATTTGCTATGCAAATTAAATTATTTTAGAAGAGGGACTTCTTTGCAATATTGGTTTTGTCTAGTGGAAGGGCTTCTTTGTTAACTTTAACTATGGTTTAGATCTGAAATTAATGGCAGTTATTTTAGTAAAGAATTTGAAAAGTTAAGGCAACCAATCTAGTGTTTACACGTGGAAGGTTAGTTAGAAAGTGCTTGCTTTAATAAGTAGTCAATCAAGTTTACCCCGAAAAGTTGGTTAACTTCTTTAGAAATACCTTTCGACTCAGAGCTTCCGCCTTCACTCTAGTCAAAACCCACTAAGCCAAAACCAATTGAGAAGGTAGCACATAGATGTTGCATAGTGGATTGGAGAAAGGCGGAAAGCTAGGTGTTGAAAGCATAGCTTCCGATGGGGTCGATACCTTTTTGTTTGTTTTAAAAGTAAAATGCCTGCTTTTGTTTATTTAAGCCTTCGAATGAGTCGAAGCATATGTCTTTGAATGATATTTTCTAAATGCTTTCGAAGGGGTTGTCATCAACTAATGTTTTAAAGAGTAAGCAATGGGCTTCTTTACCTATAAAATAATGCTTTCGAAAGAAGGGGTTCTGACTTAGTCGAATGCCTACTGTCATATTTTAGCCTTTCGAGCGTATTGAAGAATCAATGCTTTTGAAGGCTAGTTTTGTTTTAAAGATTTTTTAAGCTACTTTCTAAAGGGTTTAAGGGTTTCGAAGGCAATGACTTCGAAGGGGGTGTCGACGCTATCATTTAATGTTTTGTTTAAATGGTTTGAAGCTTTCGAAAGGGATGGTGCCGACGCCATCATGTTTTCCCCAATATTTTTATATAACAAAGGATAGTTTCGAAAGAGATAATTTCATTTTTATTCAGTCGACCCAAATAATATTTTAAGTATAAACCCAATGGTTTCAAAAGTGGACTTTCAAGGGTTTCAGAAAAGGGTTACTTCCAATTGTTTCGGAAGGGTAACTTCCAATGGTTTCGAAGGTGGACTTTCAATGGTTTCGAATACTTCCAACGTTTTCGAAATGGGTACTTTTATTGGTATCGAAGCTATGCTTTAAGTGTTAATAAGCAATGCTTTATTACATTTGAAAGATTTTGAAAGTGATGTTTTAAATTGTTTCAAAAGGCAGTGGCCTTATCTTTTTAATAGAGATTTATATGCTTTCGAAGGCGGTTATCCATTGAAGTCGAAAACAAGGTTTTAAAGGTTTCGACAGCCTTAGTTTTCAAAGAAAATAACCTAATCTGGTTTTTAAGAAAAACCATGGGATAATTGAATAAAGTGTTTTGAAAAGGAGTTTTTGAAGAAGTTTCCTTTGATTAAAAGGGTTAAAGGGATTAACCAAGTTATTATGTGCACTTCTTCATTTATGTGTATATATTCACATTGTTTTTTGTCCCATAACTGTAATTACGGGAAAGGGCAGAATATCTTGTTAGGTTGACCCAATAGTGAATATAAATCAAGTTAACTTCTGAATGAGTAGAATTGCATTCAGGAGGCCAGGAAGACCAGAGTAAAGATTGTTAAAATAATAAAGAAAAATATTGGCAGGGGCCAATAGGTTCTTAGTAAGTCCATGAAAACCATGTACTGGAAAAGATATTGGCAGGGGCTAATAGGTTCATAGTCAGCCTATGAAAATTAAGTATACAGGAAGATGTCAAAATGATAGGTTAATAGTAAGCCCATGAAAACTATGATAGGTTTGCAGTTAGCCCATGCAAATATATCCAGATTAATACATTGACAGGTGTCAATAGGTTCCTAGTCAGCCCTTCAAAACTAGGATAAGAAGAAAAGATACTGGAGTTACCAATAGGTTCCTAGTCAACCCATGAAAACTTAAACAAGTGTAAAGATATTACAGTCACCAATAGGTTCATAGTGATCCCATGAAAACTATATAATTGGACAAGGAGTCCTTAAACATTTACCGGTTATTAATCAGCTCATGAAAACTTTTAGGTTAATTGTTATCCTTGAAACTGTAATAGAGACAGATAGTCAAAATGAATGGGGATGGGTAATCGAGAATTGATTCATTTGTTTTGCATATTATCATATTATATATTTTTTGAATTGTTTTAACCATTATGGATGCATAAGAAAAATATATGATTTTAAAAAGGTTCTAGCATACTAGTGAGGGGAAAATCCGTTTCCGTAGACGGCGTGGTCTCACTAGACATCTAGTTGATTTGAGATGGTAGATTATTATTCATATCAGGTGTTATGTCTGACTCGAAGTTTATGTTTTCCCCTTAAATTCTCGGGTACTCAATTGATTTTGGGTAGTTTGAGAGTTTAGTTTTTCAAGTATCTCATTGGATGAAATATTCTTCGAAAGATGTGTAGGAGGAAAGATAGATATCTATAGTTTTCTTTTAATTGATTCCGTTGTGTTGTTTGCGATGGAAAAGTTGTTAAATTTCCAGTACATACTTTGATCATCCAATTCCTCTCGATGGAGGAAGCACCACAGCTATTGGAAATTCTCAACCAAATACCAGGAGGAACCAAGATCGACAGGTTAATGCTAACCAAAGTGTTGATGCCAATGTGGGTGCTAGAAATCCACCGGTAGATATGGGGACGATGTATCTGTTCTTCGTCAATGTAATGCAAGCAGGAGATGCTACTAGAGTTGTTGGAAATGCTAATCTTGTGGCTCCAGTTTGGAATAACCATGCTAAGTTGAGCAGAGACTACACTAGTCTAGGTAGAAAGCCATTTGTTGGAACGATGACGCTATTTAGGTAGAGAATTGGATGTTGCAATGTAAGCGTATCTTTGTTTGTTTGGGATTAGATGATGAGCAGAAGAGAATTTTGGCCATTATACAGTTGTAGGGGTCAGCACTTCATTGGTGGAATAATGTTACCACCAGAGTTTCGAATGAAGAGATGACATGGGCTGATTTTTGGAGGAGAATTAAACAGAGGTTTTTATTTGAAGTTGCTATGTCGGCATTGATGAGAAAGTTTATGAATCTAGTTCAGGGAGAGATGTCAGTTATCAAGTATGCCACTATATTTGATGAGCTGTCTTGACATGGGTATGCCATTGTTGACACTGATATCAGAAGCATTGAGAGGTTCATTCTAGATTTGAGACCTGAGCTTGCTGGAGAAACCATGACATATATATGTTATCCTTGTAATGTGGTTGTGGAGATTGTAATTTTCCATGAGGAAATGCTTTTTTTTGTGTTAGAGAGAAGCCAGTTGAAACCCAAGGTTCTTAAGGAAAGAAGAGGAAGTTCTTTAAGAAGAAGTGAGCCTAGAAGGGAGATGCTGCCAAGAAGGCAAGGCCTGATTTATTTTGCTATAAATGTGACATGATGGGTCATTATGCAAATGAGTGCCGGTCAAGAAATGGGAAGAAGGCTGCAGACAAGAAGAATGTGATGTGTTTTAATTGTTATCAAGTTGTGCATTATTAGAACTAGTGCCCAACGCATATCGGGGAGGACAAGCGAAAGGTCTTTTTTGTTGGATCATTGGCTAAGTTAACTGCAGCTAATAAAGGGAAGACTATGATGGAAGGTATGTTTTTTATTCAAAGTACACCAGTTAGGATACTATTTGATATCGACGCATTACATTCATTTATATCCTAGTGTTTGGTTGATAGGTTACGCTTAGAACCCGCATACCTTATTACTTCCTTGAGGGTTGCAAATCCAATTGGAGGATGTGCAACTCTGGGGATGAGGTGTGACCAGTTAGAACTGGATTTGTTAGGTCATATTTGCATGTAGTCTGTTTTTTTTTCAATTTCGTAGATTTTGAAATCATTTTGGGTATGGATTGGTTGAGAAGGTATGAGACCAGGATATTTTGCCAGGGTGGGGAGATATCACTAAGACACCCTAGTAGTTGTAACTGAATTATTTTTTCAGTAGAGAATTATGACCGGAGTAGTTGTGCTTTGTTAAGTTCAACGGAAGCGGGAGAAGAGCTAAGTCAGGTTCGAATTGCAAGGGAGTTTTCAGATATCTTTGAGCTTGTCACAGGATTACCACTGATACAAGCTGTTGAGTTTGGGATAGTTCTTGTGCTAGGAGTTGAACCTGTGAGTTGACCAACTACCAGGATGACACCTACTGAGATGAAAGAATTAAAGATGTAGCTAGTGGATCTAGAAGGAAGGAATTTTATTAGACCAAGCAGTTCGCCTTGGGGAGCGGCCACGGTATTGGTGAATAAACCAGATGGGTCATTGATGATGTGTAACGACTATCGTAAGTTAAACAAAAGGACGATAAATAATAAGTATCCTTTGTCAAGAATTGATAATCTGTTTGATCAGTTGAGTGGAACATGTGTGTTTTCCCAGATGGAATTGGCGACGGGCTTCAGTCAGTTTAGAGTGGCAAGGGACATAATTCCTTTGATGGCATTTCGAACTAGATATGGTTTCGATGATTGGTTTGTAATGCCATTCGGGTTGACGAATGCACCTGCTTTCTTTGTGGATTTGGTGAATCGAGTCTTTTGAGAGTATTTGATAGATTCGTGTTGGTGTTTATAGATGACATTTTGGTATACTCGAAAGATGAAAGAGGTCAAGAAGATCTTCTTAGATTTATGCTTGAGACGCTGAGGCAGAATTAGCTAAATGCAAAGTTTACCAAGTGTCATTTTTGGAAGAAAGAGGTTAAGTTTCTTAGTCACATAGTTTCAGGGAAAGGGTTGTCAGTCGATCCAGATAAGATCGAAGCTGTGAACAGTTGGAAGAGACCAATGACACTGACTGAGATTAGAAGTTTTCTTGGACTCGCTGTCTATTACCGGATATTTATTGAGGATTTCTCAAGGATAGCAGCGCCTTTAACTTAGCTTACCATGAAGGAGATGAAGTTTGTTTGGTACAACAAATGTGAGGAAGCATTCCTTAAGTTAAAAGCATTTTCTGACCGATGCACAGGTTTTAGTAGTTCTAGATGGAAACCAAGGGTTGGTGGTGTATACTGATGCATGTGGAACTGGATTGAGAGCTGTGTTAATGCAAAAGGGTAAAGTGATTGCCCATACATTACGATAGCTTAGACTGCAAGAAGTGAGATCTCCTACTCATTATTTAGAGTTGGCTGCGGTGATCTTCGCACTGAAGATTTGGAGGCATTATGCCTTAGGGGAGAAATTTGAGCTATACATAGACCACAACTCTTTAAGATACTCATTCTCGTAGAAAGAGCTGAATATGAGGCAGTAGCGGGTACTCTTAGCAGAAGACACCAAAATGTGGTGTTGGCTATGTTGATATAATGGAAGGATCTAGAAGCTTTTAGCTATTGTGGTGTGCAGTTAAGATCGACTATAAGTTCTAGTCAAAGTACTGTCATGTTGTCACATTTAGAAGTTCGATCAGTGTTGATCGAGAGAATTTTTTTCTAAGCAGAAGGAGTACCCATTATTAGCCGGGAAGATCTAAAGGCTTATGGTTGGAACTAAGATCGATGATTTGATAGATTTTTGTCTTCACCAGAGAGGATGGTTGAGAAATAAAGGACGATTTTGTGTTCCAGATGTTGAGAACTTGAAAAAAGAAGTTCTTGGGGAATGTCATCGATCTAAGTTTACGATTCATCCGGGAGGGTCCAAGATGTATTAATATATAAAGATGATATTCTTTTGGGAAGGTATGAAGAGGGACGTTGGCTTATGGGTTACGCAATATGCAAACTATCAATAAGTGAAAGCCAAACATCAAAAACCGAGTGGGTTGCTTCAACCTTTAGAGATTCCAGTTTGGAAATTGGATTCGATATCGATGGATTTTATAGATGGGTTGCCAAGGTCAAATAGAAAGAAATGAAAGTATATGGGTCATAGTTGATAGGTTGGTTGACCAAGAATGCCCATTTCATTACCGTCAAGTCAAACAAAACGACACATGTTTTGGCGAAGTTGTTTATAAAGAACATAGTTAGACTTCTTGGGATACTAGTAGCATAGTCTATGATAGAGATGCATTGTTCACTAGCTAATTTTGGAGAAATTTATAAGAGGTATTAGTTACCAAGCTCAAGACGAGTACAACATACCACCCGCAAACAGAGGTGCAGATAGAGATAGTTAATAAGGTACTTCAGGATTTATTAAGAGCTTGTGTATTGGACTTTAATGGATCTTGGGAGGATCACCTACATTTGGTTGGATTTTTCTATAACTAGTATAGGAATGGTGCCTTTTGATGCTTTGTTGGAAGGCCATGCAAATCGCTAGCATGTTGATTGTAGACAAGAGACATATTAGTCTTGTGTCCATATTTGGTTAGAGAGGCATCAAAGAAGATTGAGCTGATACGAGAAAGGATGAAGGAATATCAACCCAGATAGAAGAGTTACGAAAATAATAGGTGTAAAGACCTAGAGTTCTAAGTTGTAGATAGGGTTTTCATTAAGGTATCACTGATGAATGGTGTGGTATGGTTCGAAAATTCAGGAAAATTAGTAAAGAGATTGGTTGGTCCATTCTAGACTGTAGAGAGGATGAAAAGGTCGCATACAGATTAGAGTTGTCGAGCACTATGGCAGGTGTCCATAATGTATTTCATGTGTTTCATCTTTACAAGTATGTGCATGATCCAAAGACTACTATTCCTCTAATAGGGTTGGGAGATCTAGTAGTAGAGCTTAATTTGACTTTCGTTAGACAACCAGTTCTAGCGAGAGATGAGAAAACATTGAGGAACAAGACATCAAGTTGGTGAAAATTCAGTGGAGCAACAACGAGAAGAACTATACTTGGGAGATAAAGGACATGATTCGAGATACTTATGCTGATCTGCTTTGAGGTATGTATATATTAGATTTATACAGATAATTCCTAGTTAGGTAGACTAGTATGGCTGTTAGGAGTCATTACAGATGATTGCTATGTTTAGTATTTAGTCACTGAATTTCGAGGATGAAATTCTTTAAGGAGGGGAGCCTGTAACACCCCTAATTTTTGATAACATTACTCAGGATATTTAATTAGATAAATTAAATAGAATGATGTAAATGTTAAGTGATAAGAGGATTGAGATTTGAATAAATATGATGAGGCCATGCTTAATTAAATAATTATAAAGGCTTGAAAATGGGTTATAAGCTAATTAATTTACGTAGAGGTATATTGGGTATTTTCTGCACAAAACCTTACCCCTATATATCTTCGTTCCTACTATTTTATTTCCCATTCATGTCATTTTGAAAAGGCAAAACAAAAACTTAAAAAGCAGCCATCCGTTAACAAGAGGAATTCAATTAAAAGCTAGAGATTCAAGCTTAGGGGAAATTAATCTCAATCCAATCTCATTACCTTAATCAAGATGAATAATATTTCCATCCCTATTTTGTTTTATAATCATATGTTTTTGGATTTGAGGGTGATTTTTTTTATGATGATTGGATGATGATATGTGTGAATTATTATTCATTTGAATTAAACAACAATGTTTAAATAAGGCTATATACTATTTTAGGGAAAAACCGATGGATATTGATGTTAAATGCCATGGAAAAATTTTATGTTATGTAAAACATGATTTTGGAGTTGGATTTTAGTTTGATAATTCTCCAAGCTACGAAAAGATTACTATGAATTTTCAAAGAAAAATATGGTTATATGGGTTTATATATTTATTTTGGAAAATATATTGAGAATTTGGGTCTTAAATTTTGATATGTTAGATAAAATGATTAAAGTGAATTTCTGGAATTTTTACGTATTTTTCCAAAGTGATTTGCTATGAACCTTAAATTATTTTGAAAGAGACACTTCTTTGCAATATTGGTTTTGTTTAGTGGAAGCTTTAATTTGTTAACTTAACCATGGTTTTGATCTGAAATTAGCGGCAGTTATTTTAGGAAGAATTTGAAAAGTTAAGGTAAACAATCTTGTGTTTACATGTTGCAGGTTAGTTAGAAAGTGCTTGCTTTAATAAGTAGTAATTCAGGTTTACCCAAAAATGTTGGTTCCGACTTCTTTAGAAGTACCATTCGAATCAGAGCTTCCGCCTTCAATCAAGTTGTAACCCACTAAGCCGAAACCAATACATAAGTTATCACATAGATGGCACATAGTCGATTTGAGAAAGGCGGAAGGCTAGGTGTCGAAAGCATAGCTTCCGATGGGGTCGATACCTTTTTGTTTGTTTTAAAAGTAAAGCACCTTCTTTTGTTTGTTTAAGCCTTTGAAGGAGTCGAAGCATATGTTTTTGAAAGAGAGTTTCTAAATGCTTTCGAAGTGGTTGCCATCAACTTATGTTTTAAAGAGTAAGCTTTCGAATGCGCTTCTTTACTTATAAAATAATGCTTTCGAAAGAAGGGGTTCCGCCCTAGTCGAAGCCTTACTGCTGTTCTTTAGCTTTCAAAAGTATTAAAGACGTCAGTGCTTTCGAAGGCTGGTTTTGTTTTAAAGATGTTTTATGCCACCTCCTAAATGCTTTCGAAAGGGTCCAAGGGTTTTGAAGGAAATGGCTTCAAAAGTGATTTCGATGCTATCCTACAATGTTTTGTTTAAATGGTTTGAAGCTTTCAAAAGCGATGGTGCCGATGCCTTCTTGTTTTTCCCATTACAATTGTACGACAAAGGATGGTTTCGAAAGAGATACTTTCGTTTATATTCACTTTACCCAAATAATACTTTTAATTATAAACCCAATGGTTTCAAAAGGGGACTTTCAATGATTTAGGATGGGTTACTTCCAATGGTTTCAAAATGGGGACTTTCAATGGTTTCGTAAAGGTTACTTCCAGTGGTTTCGAAATGGGTACTTTCAACGGTTTCAAAGCTAAGCTTCTGAGTGTTAATAAGAAATGCTTAATTACATTCGAAACAGTTTGAAAGAGATGTTTTAAAGTGTTTCAAATGGCATGGGCCTAATAGTTTGAAACGAGATTTACATGCTTTCGAAGGAGGTTAACTAGTGAAGTCGAAAGCATGGTTTTGAAGGTTTCGATAGCCTTTGTTTTCAAAGCATATTACCCAATCTCATTTTTAATAAAAACCATGGCATGATTGAATGAAAAGGAGTTTTTCAAAAAAAAAAATTGTTTAAAAGGGTTAAAGGGGTTAACAAAGTTATTATGTGTGCTTCTTCATTTATGTGTATATATTCACGTTGTTTTTGGACCCTTAACTGTAATTTTGTGGAAGGGCTAAATAACCAGTGAGTTTGGCCCATAGTGAATATAAATTAACTTAACTCTTGAATGGGTAGAATTGCATCCAGAAGGTCAGGAAGAACATAATAAAGGATGCTAAAATAATAAAGAAAGATATTGGTAGGGACCAATAGGTTCTCAGTAAACCCATGAAAACTGTCTATAGGAAAAGATATTAGTAGGGGCCAATAGGTTCATAGTTTTCCCATGAAACCTATGTATAAAGGAAGATGTTAGAAAGACAGGTTCATAGTAAGCCCACGAAAACTATGTTTTGATATTGGCAGGGGCCAGTTGGTTCGTAATTAGCCCATGAAAACTATATCCGGATTAAGATATTGACAGGTGCCAGTAAGTTCCTAGTCAACCCTTGAAAACTATGGTAAGAAGAAAAGATATTGGAGTTGCCAATAGGTTCCTAGTCAACCGATGATAACTAGGAAGGTGTAAAGATATTGAAGTCGCCAATAGGTTCATAGCGATCCCATGAAAACTATATAATGGACAGGGAGTCCTTGAACATTTTACTGGTTATTAGTCAATCCATAAAAACTATTAGGTTAACAATAATCCTAGGAACTGTAATAGAGATAGATTCCAGAATTGATTCATTTGTTATGCATGTCATCATATTATATTGTTTTGAATTGAATTGTTTTAACCATTTTGGGTGTAGGAGTGCAGTATATGGTTTTAAAAAGGTTTTAAGATACTAGTGAGGGAAAAACCCGTTCCACTAAGCGGCATGGTCTCACAAGACATCTAATTGATTTGAGTTGTAAATTATTATTTATATCAGACTTTATGTCTGACTCGAAGTTCATGTTTTCCCCTTACACTCTCAAGTACTCAATTGATTTTAGGTGGTATGAGAGTTGAGGTTTTCAGGTACCTCATTAGACAAAATAAGATTTCGGAGATGTGCAGGAGGAATGATAGATTTCTAGAGTTCTGTTCTAATTGATTCCACCATGTTGTTTGTAATGGAAAAGTTGTTAAATTTCCTGTACATACTCTAATCATCCAAGTGGGCAACTCCATATGTCGCCGTTGGTGTTTGTTGTAATAAATATATTTTCTCTGAATGTGATTGATGATTGTGGGATTATGTAATGAACTGGAGATTTTTTTTGGTATGGAATGTGATCTTCTTTGAAGTTTTAAAATATTTCCATATTCATGTGTTTCTGTACATATCAGTGAATTTAACACTGCCGTATTTGGTCACCGAGGATTAATAATTATGGATGACAGCAAAATCCATAGCCATTAGTTTTGGACCTCCAAGTAGAGGGATGTTACACGGAGTTAGAAAAGGAGTCATGAATGACTCCCATCAAAGACTATTTATAGTGGGGTATCCTTCCTAATGGAGGAATGAAAAACAATAGATCCTCCCCAAAGCTTCATGCTACATCATCCAAGAAGGAGTAATGTATAGAAAGGGCTTCATATTTCCCTTGCTTCGGTGTATCACCAATGATGAAATCGAAAAAGTCTTGAGAGAAGTCCATGTAGAAGAATGCGAAGATCACACTAAGGGCAAACCCTAACAAAGAAAATACTCCGCTATAGGTGTTACTGGCCAACTATCAAATAAAGATCCAGTCGATCACGTTAGATAATGCGACGAGTGCTAGATGTTTTTAAAAATTCCGAGAGGCCCACCGATGAAAATTACTCAAATGGCCAGTCCATAGCTGTATTCCACTTGGGTATTAACATCATCAACTTCTTACCAATTCTAAAGGTGGTGTGAAATACATTATCGTAGCAGTTGATTACTTCACCAAATAGACTGAAGTAGAACATTTAGCCACGATCACGATGAAGAAAATAATAAAATTCACTATCCAGAACATCATATGTCATTTTGGTCTTCAACGAACCATTATTACTGATAACGGAACCCAATTTAACAGGGCTAAATTTAAAGATTTATACCATCGGCATCATATTGAAAAGAGATTTGTGGCAGTTGCTCGCCCTCAAGCAAATGGACTAGTTGAGGTTGTGAACAAAATCATAAAGTCAATTTTGAAGAAATGTTTGGAAAAGGCTAGAGGTAAGTTGGTGGATGAACCCCCAACAACATTATAGGCTTACAGAACTACTTACTGGCCATACTCCATTCGCCCTTGCTTTCGGCTCCGAGACCGTCATCCTATAGAATTGAAGTCCCTTCTCGTCGGATGAATTATTCCAACCCTATTTCACTATAAAATAATATATTAATAAGGAATTGAAATCCAATTGCAATTATACTAGAAAGAATTGGTGACAACTCATGAGCATACAAATGCATCCAATAGCCAATGACAAGAACGTGTACCTGAATATGCATGTGTATATTAAAAAAATTTGCTTTCCTAAAATCGACATAAACTGAATTTTCATCTACAGTGATTAAGGAAAAGACTAGATCAGATAGCCAACGCTTTTTAGTTGTTTAGAACCGAATACGGATAACAACTAATGGAATACAGTCCTGAATTTGTACCATTGCAAATCAACCAAGCATTATGGCGATCAAACAGAGATACAACACTTTGGGAAGCTAATTCAATGGAAGGATAGCGAATATTCAGGAAAATGGATGGATTTCCTTCTGGCGACTCTAACTTGCGTTAGTTCAAAGCACGTCATGTACGCAACAAGACATACTTTAGGGGGCAAATGTTATCCGGCATTTTAGCCCGGCTATATCCGAACTAATTGGACAAGTTATACTCGACTCTCATCATGACCAGTAGCCCATAGTGATGATTGCATGGTCCAAAATCAAGCATAGATTATAATATGAAGCAGAAGCATGAAATCTCACTACTACCTGAAGATGGATCAGGTACGATCCATATTCTTCACTATGGATCGTATCGTATCGATTCTACAACTTAATTTTGCAGCGATGATCGGTCAATAACTCAAAATATACACATGCTATCAACATGAAACTTGGAGTACAAGCTTACTACAACATGTGGAATAACTATTTGGGATTTCACTCCAATTGGATGAAGTTGGAGGGATTGGCATAACCCCATTGGAGGGATCGGCGAAAATCAGAATTCAAGCAACACTACTTCATGGAAAATGCGATATCTCACAAACCGTACGTCGGAATTGCATGAAATATGAGGAGAAATTATCTAACTTCATGGGACATCCCTCATAGGCATTGCAATCCATTTGGACACACTAATAGGGATTGGTACAAGTCCCTCTTGTGGGCCAGATGGGCTTGGAAATTTCTGTACGGTCTCATCTTGGTCTCCCGAACCTTCTGCCTAAATTTCATGTAATACCCCCTACTTGGAGGCCCAAAACTAATGGCTAAGGGTACTGTAGTCATCCTTAGTTAATAATCTTCGGCAACCAAATACGGTGGTGCTAGATACATTGATATACAGATCATAGAAATATGGAAAATTTTAACAATTAAAAAATATATTTCCACATTCAAATCAAAACATTTCATGTTCATTACATAATGCCAAAGAACGTTAACCACGTTCAACAAAATATAATTATTACAAATACGCCAAGAGCGACATTTGAAGATGCCCCCATGGTTGATCAGAGTATAATGTAAGGGTAATAAATTTGTCTTTCCAAACATAACACACAGTGAAAGGAAAATCTGTAATTAATTATTTGCCTCCTGCACGCCATCGGAAGCTTTATTCGTCTAAGAAGAATATCTGAAAACCTTAAACCTCAAACTAAAATCAATTGAGGATCCAAGAGTTTAAGAGGAAAACAAAAACTTCGTGTTATACATAAAGCCTGGTATGAATAATAATCAAACATCTTAATCCTTCTAGATATCTAGTGAGACCACTCTGCACATCAGAACGGGTTTTCCCCTCTTTAGTATCCTAAAACCTTTATAAAATAACATATTGTGCTCCTGCATCCACAATGGTTAAAACATACATTTTCAAAATATTACGATGATATACATACTCGAAAACAAAAAGGATTTCCCATTCCCCGTTTAATATGACACCCTATCCTATCCACATTTTTCATGGATTCACTAAGAACATATAGGCTCCTACCAGCTAACTTAATTAATTTACAGGTTCCCCTGAACCTATTAGTCCTTTTAATAGCTAATCACCTTATCCTTGTATTCATGGGTTAACTAGGAACCAATGGATTTATCAACTAGCTCATTGTACATCCTATTTTTCATAGGTTGACTAGAAAACTACTGATACTTCCATTAGCCAATTTCTTATCCTAGTTTTCATGGGTTTATTTGGAACCCATTGACTGATGTTAATTCTTAATCCAGATATCATTTTCATGGTTTCACTATAAACCGATTAGCCCTTGCCAACCGTCCTTAATACATAGTTTTTATGGGTTAACTATGAACTTGTTGGTTTCCTCCGATAACTATTTAATCATAGTTTTCATGGTTTTACTATGAACCTTTTGGTTTACACCAATAACTACTTTAACATAGTTTTCATGGGTTTACTATGAACCTTTTGGTGACCTTCAATAACTACAAAGTTTAGGCATCCTATATTTTTTTTGGTCATCTTGACTTCTTGGATGCAATTCTACTAAATTACGAGTTTAAGCAATTTATATTCACTATTGTGTTAACCTAGCTAGTTCTTCTACTCCTTTTTTCCTAAAATACATTTATGGGTTACCATGTGAATATAAGCCCTTCCTCTTATAAAAACAATAAAATCATTTAGGTCCTTCTTTAGAAATAATTTAATTTCCATATGATCATTTAGTAAAAATCCCCAAAAATTCTAGAAATTCAGTTTAATCATGTTATCTAATATATTAAAATTTTAGACCAAAATTCTTAATATATTTGACAAAATAATTTATAAATCCAAAGAGCTATATTTTCCTTTGAAAATTCATAATAAATTCTCCATGGCTCGAAAAATTATAAAAATTGAAACCTAACTCCAAAATCAGGTTTTCTATAACATAAACTTTTCCCGTGGCATCTAAAAATCATTTCATCTTGGTTTTTCCCTAAACTGTATATATCTCCTTATTAAACAACCTTATATAAATCCATATAAATCTTTATTAAGCATATCGTCATTCAATATATCATGAAAATATATTTATTATTAAATCCGAAACCTTATGATGATAAAATCAAAATAGAGATCTAGAAATTATTATTCACCGTAGATTGAATAAGGAAATTGAAGTTGATTGAGATTGATTCCTTATAACTTGAATCCTAAGCTTTTAGTTGATTTTTTCTTCTCTTCTTCCTATTGGCCAACCTTCTTCCTTACGGTTATAAATTTTTTGATGAATTGAATGTATATGACTATGGTATATAGTATAAGGGTGGGAAATATGGGCCGCTATTTACCCTAATGCCTTTATGCTTAATTACTAAACCATTTATAAGTTCATTAGTTTATATAAGCACGGACACTTATTTTACTAATCAACCTCAATCTCCTTATCTACATTATTCTATTTATTTATTCTAATTGAATCTCTTGAATAATGTCAATAAAACTAGAGGTGGTACAGGCTCCCCTCCTTAAAGAATTTCATCCGCAAAATGATGTAAGGACTAACTAGCAATCATAGCAATCACCTGTAAAATCTCCTAACATCCATACTAGCCTATCTGTCTAGCAACCAATCTATATAAATCTAATATAGACATACCATCGAAGAAGACTAGGATAGGCCCCTCGAATCTTGTCCTCTATCTCCCAAGTACAGCCTTTCTCATTGTTGCTCTACCGAACCATCACCAACTTGACTATATTGGTCCTCAATTTTTTCTGCCCAAACTGATTGTCTTACAGTAGTTAAATTTGGCTCTACTACCAATTCCTCCAACTCTATCTAAGGAATTGTAGCCTCTGGATCATCCAAAAACATACAAAGATGAGATTCAAGGAATACATTTTGGACGCCTATCAAACTGCTCAACAACACTACTTTGTACGTGAGCTTTCCAATCCTTTTTATGGTATGAAATGGACCAACATACCTTGGGCTAACTTTCACGATTTCCCAAATCCTACCGCACCCTTCATCAGTGATACCTTAATGAAAACCTTATCTCCCACAGAGAACTCTAGGTCTTTACGCCTCTTATCTTTGTAACTCTTCTGCTTGGATTGAGCTTCCTTTATCCGTCCTTGGATTAACTCAATCTTTTTTGACAACTCTCTAACCAAATCCGGACCTAAGACCAATATGTCTCTAATCTCTAACCAACAGCTGGCGATTTACATGGCCTTCCATACAAAGCTTCAAAAGGCGCCTTTCCTATACTAGTCTGATAAATATTATTATACGAAAACTCAATCAAATGTAGGTGATCTTACCAAGATCCACCAAAGTCCAAACACAAGCTCTCAATAAATATTCATGTACCTTATTGACTCTCTCTGTCTGCCCTTCTGTCTTTGGGTGATATGTTGTACTCATCTTGAGCTTGGTACCTAATACCTCTTGTAGACTCCTTCAAAATTCGCTAGTGAATTATGCATCTCCCTCGCTGACTATGCTACTAGGAATCTCATACAGTCTAACTATGTTCTTCATTAACAACCAAAAACGGTGCCGTTTTGGTTGACTTTACCCGAATGAAATGAGCACTCTTGGTCAGTCTGTCCATAATAACCCATATGCTTTCATTTTCCCTATTTGACCTTGGCAACCCGTCTATAAAATCCGTCAATATTGAATCCTATTTCCAAAGTGGAATATCTAAAGGCTAAAGTAACCCACTAGGCTTCTGATGTTCGGCCTTCACTTGTTGATAGTTTATACACTGCCTAACCCACAAGCCAACATCCATTTTCATGCCTTCCCAATAAAAGCTCATGTTCATATCTTGATACATCTTGGTTTCTCCAGGATGAATCGTAAACTTCGATCGATGACATTCCTCTAAAACTTTTCTCCTTAAGTTCTCTACATCTGGAACACATAACCGTCCATTCTTTCTCAACCATCCTCTTTGGCTAAGACTAAAATCCTTTAGGTCATCAATTTTTGATTCGACCTCAAGCCTTTTAATCCTCTCGGCTAAAACTGGATCTTCTCTCTACTTAGAAGCTATCCTCTCAAACAACACTTGTCGAACCTCAAGATAACATGGAAGTATCCTGACTAGAACTAGCAGTAGATCTCAACTGCACACCACAACTGACTAAAACATCTAGATCCTTCCATTCTGCCAACATCGCTAACACCACATCTTGATGTTTTCTACTAAGAGCATCGACTACCTTATTTTCTTTCCCAGAAGTGTACTCTATACCAAAGTTATAAGTAGCAAAAAACTTCATCCATCTCTACTGCCTCATATTTAACTCTCTCTAAGAGAATAAACACTTTAATGACTTATGATCGGCATAAAAATCAAATCTCTCTCCCAAAAGATAATGCCTCTAATTCTTCAAGGTAAATATCATCGCATCTAACTCTAAGTCATGAGTAGGATATCTAACTTCGTGCGGTTTAAGTAGCCTAGATGAATAAGTAAAAACTTTGCCCCTCTGCATCAATACTACTTCCAATCCAGTGTCACATGCATCAGTGTATACTAGTAACCCTTGGTTGCCATCCGAGACTACTAATACTGGCGCATTAGTCAATAAATGCTTTAACATAAGGAATGCTTCCTCACATTTTTTGGACAAAACAAACTTCATGTCCTTTCTGACCAACTTATTCAAAGGTGCTGCTATCCGCGAGAAATCCTTGGTGATTTTCCGATAATAACCAGCAAGTCCAAGAAAACTACTGATCTTGGTTACCGTTTCTAATCTTTTCTAATTATTGACAGCTTCGATCTTAACTGGATCGACTGACAATCCTTCTTCTGAAACTACATGATCAAGAAACTTAACTTCTCTCTTCAGGAAATGTCACTTGGAAAACTTCGCCTTCAACAGATTCTGCCTCAGCACCTCCAACACTACTTTAAATGAATCTCATGCTCTCATTTATCTTTAAAGTACACCAAAATGTCATCTATGAACACTAACATGAACCTATACAAGTGCTCTTGAGAAACCCAATTCATCAAAACAATGAAGAAAGCAGGCGCATTTATCAATCCAAATGGCATCACCATCCACTCATACAATCCATAACTAGTCCGAAATGCAGTCAAAGTAATGCTATCCTCCACCACTCGAAACTGATGGAACCCCATCGCCAAATCCAATTAGGAAAACACTCTGACTCCACTCATCTAATCAAATAGGTCATTAATTCTCAACAAAGGATACTTATTCTTAATTTTCCTCTCATTTAACTTATGATAGTCGATGCACATCCTTAACAACCCATCTGATTTCTTTACAAACACCGTGAATGTACCCCAAGGTGAACTACTTGGTCTGATAAAATTTCTTCCCTCAAGATCCACTAACTTCACCTTAAATTCCTCCATCTCTGTCGGCATCATTCTGCTAGGTGGTCTACTAACAGGTTCAGCTCCCAATACAAGGTCTATTTGAAACTCAACAGCTCGTTTCAGGGGTAATCCACTGACTGCCATTAGTGCATCAGCAAAGTCTCTCGCTACATGAACATGACTAAGCTCATCTTCAACATCCATGGCACTTAACAAAGCACAAACACTCTTACTGGAGTTCTCCACTGAGAAGATGATTTGGTTATGACAATCTTGGTGCCTCAATGGTATTTCTTGATCCTGGAAAAACATCCTAGCCTCATACTTCCCCAACCAATCCATATCCAAAATAACCCTAAAATCTACAAAATCAAAAACATATAAACTGCATGCAAACTTGTGACCCAACTAATCCGGTTCTTACTGTTCACATCTCATCCCAAGAGTTGCATTCCCTCCTACTGTATTCGCAACCCTTAAAGAAGTAACAAGGTGTTTGGGTTCTATACATAACCTATCAACCAACTATGATATAAATAAATGTGATGTAGCGGTATCAAAAAGTACTCTAACTAGTATACTCTGTATCAAAAGCATATCTTCCATCACAATCTTTCCCTTCTCTGCTATAGTAGGTCTAGAAGAAGACGCTGGTCCAATAGCAAACACTTTCCCTCTGTCCACCCCCGACTAGCTCTAGTTCTTATAATTCCCAACTTAGTCACAGTTGAAGCATTTCATGTTCTTCTTCTCCCTAGGCTTCTTTCCTTTATTCGTTCTGCACTCATAGGCATAATGGACCTTCTTATCACGCTTATAACACATCTAATCAGCCTTTGCCTTCTTAGTAGCCTTTCCTTTTTATGCTCCTTTCTTCTTAAACAATTTCATTTTTCTTCCCTGAGGACCCTAGGCCTCAACGGCTTCTCGCTAGTTGAAACAACAAGCATCTCTTCATGGCAGACGGTCATATCCACCGTCACATAATAAATTTCTCTAATATGAGTCATAGCCATCCTGCCTAGCTCTGGCCTCAACCCTCTAACGAATCTCTCATTTCTTCTAACATCAATGTAAACCAAAACATAACCATAATCAGACAGCTCATCAAACATAGTGGCATACTCGATCACAGACTTCTGTCCTTGGACTGAATCTATAAACTTCATCATTAATGCCGATTTGGCAACCTCAAACAAGAACCTCTAGTCAAACCTTCTCCTGAAATCAGCCTAGGTAAGCTCTTCCTCCGAGGCCCTAGCTGTCACACTATTCCACCAATGAAGTGCTAACCCATGGAATTGTCTAAAAGCTAGTATTCTCATCTCTCCATCATTTAAGCCTAAATCTGTAAAGATCCTTCCATAGTTCAACACCCAGTTTTCTACTTCTATAGCATCTTTCGTTGCAACAAATGGCTTTTCTCCTAGACTGACATAGTCTCTACTCAGCTTAGCATAGTTATATCCAACTGGAACTATAGGATTAGCTTCTTCCACATTACTAGCAGCTCTAGCTTGCAAAATATTAGCCAACAACTGATACACCATCCCCGCTTCTATTGGCGGATTTCCAGCACCTACATTGGCCTCGGTATTTTGATTAGCATTATCTTGTCGACCTTGGTTTCTTCGAGCATTAACTCGATCATTTTCATTAGTAGTGGAGCTTCCTCCACCTAGATTTCCTCTTATATTTCCTTCATCCATATCCTCTTTCTCGTATATCTACATAAGAGGCTTTGTCAGATATGAAACAACGGTCTAAGAGAGTAGGGAGTACATACCTAGATATATGTTTATATATCAAATACAAGTACGTTAATATAGTGTTAACCCAAACCCCGATCACATTTGTAACGACCCGGAATTTTGGACAATATAAATTTAATAATCTGGATTTAAATTTATATTGAATTGATAATTTTGTTAATAAATTTGATATTTGATTTAATAATCTTCTTTATTTAAATGTTTAATTTGTGAAATTATTTTAGATAAGATTATAAATTGTTTTCTATTTAATAATGTATATGTATTTATATATATTTTAAATAGACAATTTGTTTTAGTTAAATTAGTATAGTATAGTTTTATTATGTTTTAAAAATAGAAATGGTGATTTATTTTTAATTTAAGCTTTTCAAAAATATTTAATTAAATAACTATATGATTTTAAATTTGAGATAAATGTTTTAACTAGTTTAAAAATTCTTTTTTATTCAAGTTGTATATTAAAATATGTTACAAGCACTTTTATAATTTGTTTTAAAAGTTTCTTTTCAAATGATAAACTTGTATATCATTTTATTTATAATAGTAATACTTTGCTTTATTTCTTCAGAAAATTATTTATATTCATAATTATGTGTATAAGGATTAATAAGCAAGGCTTAATGCTTATTTACTTTAATTAGACATTAACTTAATTCATAAAGACATGTGTATGTAAATATTAAAGCTTAAAAGACAAGTGTCTACTTTAAAATGACAAGTGTCTATTTTATTTGCTTTTTCTTTTAATTAGTTTAAATCTGAAAATACATTCATTTGAACTTGTTCTTCATTCATATGCATTCTTTTCTCATTCTTTAATAAAAGAAAAACCCAAATCACATTCTCTCAAACCATACAAACTGCATTTTTCAAATCTGCATACATTTGCATTCATGTTAAAATCTGAAACCCCAAACACTCCTCTTTCTCAAAATTTCTACCTGCATTTCCCAAACCTGTAGCTCCTCTTTTCAAACTGCATTTCATTAATTTTTGAATCTGCCTCCTTCAACCATATTCAAGTTCTACATCAAACAACTCCTCAAACCCAGATTACAACCTGCAAGCATGTATTTCTTTTCAAACTCTGGAACATGCAACAATTTAAGAATCTGCATGTTCTTGCATATGAAAACAAACTCCTCTTTTTCCCAAAATACTACTGCATTCCTTTGCATCTGCAAATTCAAGATTGAGGCCTGCATGCATCATTTTGAATCTGCATTCATGGAATCTGGAAGCAAGATAGGGGTCTGCATTCTTGGCATTTGATCTGGAGGCCTACATGAATTTTCAACCAAGCCTGCATTTCAAAACTCTGGAAGCATCATTCATAAAATCAAGATTTAAAAGCATTAGAGCCTGCCTGCATTTCATGTTTTCAAAAGTCTGATACCCTGCAAGTTGATTGTGCTCTGCATTCTGCATTGTATGAATAAGGTGAGTAACTCCTCTTTTCAAAAATTTAAGTAGGTTGTTGCATGTTAAAATCTGAAATAAGATGAAGTTGCAGTGAATAATTATATGTGTGCATGCTTATAAATTATAAATAGATATATATATATATGAAAGTGTCTACAAGTATGAGTTTGTGTACAGAATTATGACTGTGCACATGTGATCTTCAGAATTCCAGATTTATGTTGATTCTTAAATATTTCCCTTAACTTGTTTGCTGAATTGAAATTAAATGTTCGAACATTTTGTTTGCTTTGAATGGTGTGAGTCTAATAGCATATGAACTGTGATTGTCTGTAACTTGAACAAATAAAGTTACACAGAACAAGTTTTGCCTAGTAAAAATTTCAAGTGTTATAAATTGATGTTTTAGAATAGCTTAAGGTTACTAACAGAATCATTAAGAGAATTCCAGTATTTTAAAACTAAAAATTTTGTTTGCAGTATTAAGAAAAGAAAAGAAAAATAAAAGAGAATGCAGTTTTGGAAATTTACTGTATTATACATTTTGATCAAGATAAATTGATCCTTGCATTGAATTTGAGTGAAATTTATTCTGGAGTGAATGTAGCTAGCAATGATCATAGGAAAATTATTGATATGGTCTGAAGTTCAAATTTGGAATTTAGATTTGGGGACTTAATGGTGTTGAACCCTAGTTGAAACTGTGTTACAGTTTTGGTCGATTGTGTACACCTAAGTGCATCGAGTTCAAAGCTATTGGGAGGGATGGTGGATAGTGTTGTGTTGAGGCCATCACCGGAGTTTGGTCGATGTTGATGGTCGGGGTTGAGAGATAATGGTGTTGACAGGTTTTGGGAAGTTTGGGTGTGGTCTGTTTCCAGGTTTTGATGTGGGTAGTTGCTGTGATTTTTGACCCGGGTTAGTCTCGGGAAATATGGGAGATGACTCGAAGCATGCAAGCTTCTGACTCGAAGCAAAGATTGAGTGACTCGAGTATACTTTTGGTTTCAGGTTTTATTCACAGAACTGTTCTGTTTTAGGAATTTTTAAAATAAAGTTTAAATTTAATTCTGGAAATTTAAACTTAGGATTAAACTTGAGTCTGAAATTGAATTCAAATAGTTTGAATTCCTATTTTGTAATAAATATAAATGCAGAAATTCAAGTTTGTTAGAAAAGAGAAATAAAAGCAGAAGAACAGGAAAACTTGTTTTCAGTTTATAAAATCTGAACTTACTGTAAACTACCATTGTTAACTTAGGATTTAAATTTGAATCTGAAGATGAATTCAAATATTTGAATTCAGATGTTGAAATAATTTAACTGCAGGATTCAAATTTGGTTTTAAAATTAAAAAAAAAGAGAAGAACAGGAAATTATTTCCAGTTTTTAAAATTTGATTACAAACTACCTTGTTAACATTTGATTTTAAACTGAATATAAAAATGAATCTAAACAAGTTTAAATTCTGTTCTTATGAAATTATTCAAATTCAGAATTTCAAAAGTTTAAGTTTTTTTTTATAAACAGAAACTGTTTCTGTTTTAAATGAAAAAGGTAAGTTTAAATCTTTAAGTGGAGATTTAAAACTGAGTTTAAATTGGAGTTTGAATATGAATTCAAATTTTGATTTTCTGAAATTTGAAACCAATTAAGTTTTTAAATTTAAATTTAATTTTAAACTCTCAAGTATAAAATGCATTGTTGTTTTGCATATTGAATTGAAAAGTTAAGTATTTAATCTAAGGATTCAAAATGAATTCAAAACTGAGTTTTAAATCTCGATTTAAATTTTAAACTTCAGTTTTTAAATAAAGATTTAAATTTAAATTGTTTCAAATGACCTACATTTGAATTGAAAGTGTAAATTGTAGAAAGAGTTTAAACAAAATTGAAAATGGAAGTTATATTTCAATTTTTGAGATTTTAAAAGCAATTTTTAAATTGATTTGAATTCAAGTTGAATTGAAATCTAAATTGTTTTAAACTTATTAATTAAGTATATGTTTCTTGTAAACATATAAGATTAAGTTGTATTGTTTTAAAATCTTATTTTAAATAAGTTTGAGTCTTAGAGTTAAAAGAAGATGTTAAATGGAATTTAAAGTAAAATTTAAAAACATTTTGTTTTTAAATGCTTGATTAAATGAGAAATGTTTATCTAAAGGATAAATAAAATTTTAATGATTGGATTCATTTATTATTAAGGTAATTAGTTGAATATTAATTAATTAATTAATTAATAATATGGATGTTTAATTAAATAATTAATGATTTTTAATATGATCTAAGATTAATTAATTAAGTTTAATTAATCTATAATTAAGGATGGTTAACTAAATTTTAATTTTAGATTAAGATTTATTTAATCAAGTGATTAATGATAATTTAGATTTTAATTAACACTTAGTTAATTAATAATTAGAGATTAATTAATAGTAATTAAATATTAATTACTTAATAACTAATGACGATTAATTTAAGTTAATTCTTAATTAAGTAATTAAGAAATGTTAATGAAGTCATTAACAATTAATTAATATGATTAATTTTTGAAAATTAATTAGATTAATTTATTTATAATCAATGGTTTAAGTTTAATTACTTAATGAAAGTAATTAAAGAATTAATTACTTAATGTAATTAATTAAAGTTAATGTGATTTGTTTAGATTAATTAATTAAGTTTAATTGATTTAAACATTTGAGGATTGTTTGATAATTACTTTATGTAATTTATAAATTTGTAATTACTTAAGGAAGTAATTAATTAATAATTACAGGATGTAATTAGAGATATTTGATATAGAAGTAATTTGAATTTAAATTACTTTGAAATTAATCAAGGGGATTAATTTAGATAATTAATTAAGAATAATTAATTGGATTGAGTAATTAATGTAGTTAATTACTGAATGGTTATTAATCAAGGGTGATTAATATATGTAGGGTTTAATATAATTAACTTGTGTAATTATCTAAAATGCTAATTACTTATTGTAATTAGAGATAGTTAATCAGTAATGATTAATTAAAAAGAATATTGAGATGATTATGTTTAAATTGATGTGAAATCAATGGATGGTTATGTTAAGCAGAATTTTATTGATGTAGTGATTAATTTAATTCATTTTAAATTAATTAGAGATTGAGTAATTAATTTAATTCATTTTAAATTAATTATAGAGGTGTGATCATTAGATCATTTGCTTATGTTTAATGATTGGTATTGGTTGACTGGTATGGTTTGTAATCTCAGTTATGAGATGAGTAGTGATTGTGATATGGATGCATTGGTTGCTTTTGGATGATAATATGGATTATCTGATTTTGATATAATTATCTGTTGATAATGATAAGATTGATTATCTATTGTGTTGTGAATTATCTATCTGTGTATATTTAGATAATGAATTGAATTGTTTTAAACTTAAAACAACTTGGACATAAAAGACACGCTTTGGTTTTCGATGAGACCGGGATCGGGTTTCCATATTTGGATATCCGAAAACCACATCGATTCCAATTAACGTTAGGTCGTTATCCAAGTGGAGCGAGTGAAGACTCGAGGTGTAAGGGCTATACGTCAAGTATAACTCTCTGGGTGATTCCGTAATGAGTTTGACGGAATAGATCTTATAGATTCGAGATGGTGAATCAGAGTGCAAGGGTTATCGTCGTTAACTCTGAGGGTGATTCCAATATGAGTGTAACGAGATAATGCCTTCGGTTTCGTTCGAACCCGGAACGAACTTGTATGGATTGAATGCTTTCAGAACATCGTCAGGTGGACGATGAGCATTCTAAGAGATGTGTTCTCTAAAGGTAATCGTAACCTCAAGCCTCATCAACCGGGAATGGCTAAAACAGGGGAGGTGCAGCAAAGCTTCGTGGGTAGCCCCCACTGGAGAGCAAGATTTATCCCTGTCTAGAGGTCCCTTTATATTTCGGTTGTGTGGGCGGTTGGAACCTAGGCCAACTGCGGGGTTGTCTTGTTCGGAACTATTCAGTAAGGAATGGGTCCGGCTTTGTGTTGCAGGGGATGAAGGGAGTAATCCTCGGTACGGTGATCTAGGCCACGTACTGTGACGGGCGGTACCCCAGTAGCCCTGCCATTGTATGGAATCCAAAATCCAATAAGTGCCGTACGTATTAGTTGTGCCCAACTATGTTGGAATGTGAGATGTAAGCATTTCAGCTATTTCTGTATTTTATTTGAAAACTCTAGACACTATTATAATATCATCGGATTTTCTATCAAATGTTTTGGTTAGCGTAAGGTAAAAACTTTTCCATGTTTATGTGTGTGAAGTCTTACGTGATACCTTTCTTTTCAAAAGGTTTTGAAAATTAAGCAACTTTAACCTGTTACTCACACCAGACCCATGTCTGACCCGGAGTTATTTCTGTTTTTCTTTAACTCTTGGGTACTCAAATTTTTATGAGTAGTCAAGGGAATTCAGGTTAGGATTCAGGATTGCTTTGACGATTTGTGGAGGAGCATATGGAGCAGGAGGCTTCTGCGTATAGTTATTTAGTTCCGTTGTGTTTGGTATCTCTGAGTCTTGTGTTTGTATTGAGTTGTAATAACTAGACAGGTATTTATAACTGTATAGTATGTGTTGAACATGTCTGTGTACTCTGATATTTGATGTATACTATGTTATACTTTGTTATAAATATAATTTATTCGTTCCGCTGTTGAGATTCTTGTGTTGTTTCTTCTTTCTCTTCTTTCTTTTCCCTTTTCTATCCCTTTCTTTCTTAAAAATGATGCGATTTTCCGGGAGTGGAAAGTCGGGTCGTTTCATTTGGTATCAGAGCGTTAGGCTGAGTGAATACCTAGGCTCTGAAGTGTATTTTTCTTTAGGGAGCGTTAGGTTGAGTGAATACCTAGGCTCTATAGTGGTGTCTTTCTTGAGAGAGCGTATTTGTATTTTTAATATATATATATACTATTGATTCTACCTATTTGTTGGATTGCCTGTTCGGGTTTTCCCAATGTAAGTTATAAAGGTAGATGAGGTAGAAGTGTGTGTAACACGACTACCATTGGTTGGAGTTTGATGGGTGAGGTTGGAAGTGTATTTGTCGAGACTGTAGACCTAATACCGTCTCGAGTAAGTTCTGTTGTGATGAAGTACTTCATCGATCTCTGAAGGTAACCTGTTAAGGTTCGGAGTTCATCTTTGAAGTGCAGAATTGAGTTTGGATCTGTCGTTAGGACAGAGGCAAGCAAGTGGTGGTATCTTGATATCTCAGGAAGCAGTAGCTGCGTGATGAGATGCAGTGACTATGGATGTTTCCGAAGATGTTTTCTTTGGAACAAGAATAAGAAGTGAGTCTGCTCGGTGATGTGGCTGAGTTTAGCAGAGTGTTCTGAGTTGATAGGGAGTCTTCTGGCTGGGTAGTTTTTCTGAAGTGGAGTTTAGAAGCAGCAGAGTGGATCTTTTCTTTGTTAAGTTGGCTAAGTTAGCATAAGCTGTTCTGTTTGGTAAGAGAGAGCAGTTTTCTTTGGATTTAGGCTGAGTTGATCGCAAAAGTGACTTGCGATAGTAGTATGTTCTTTTGTGTTTATTGGAGATTGTCCGGATGTCTTCTGGAAGTCAGAGTTTGTCTGCATCTGGAGATCGAGTTTTCTTTCCAGGATTGGAGCTGGTGGTTCAGTTAGTAGATGGGTGGTTCCTTGAGATAAAAGTTGGTGAAGCAACTCAGGTTAGGAAGGAACATCTGAGTTTTTCTTTATGGATATATGGAACCATATTTCTGTGTTGGTTGTCTGGTCTGTGCTTGTGTTCTGCAGCTTTTTCTTATGTTTCGGATCAGAGTTGTGCAGCGGAAGCAGTTTGGGAATGTTTCTGTTTGTTTCTCGGATAAGGAGAAGTTGTTCTGTCTTCTGTTGTTGAGAAGCAGGGTTTGTATTCTTGGTTTTGAGTGATCTTGAGGGGATCATTGGATTGTTTTGCTTCAGTCTGTTTCTGATGGAATCAGCAAGAGTTGAGCTGATCAGGATGGATGTTGATAGCCCAGGATCGTCCGAAGAGTTTTTATGGATAAGAGGCAGAGAAATTTGGATTCTGGGATTGGAGATCTGATTTTGGTTAAGTTTTTCTCTGATCCAAGGAGCTGTAAGTTGGGAAGCTAGCTCCGAAGTGTTTTGGTTTCTTCTGTATTTGGTTTTCTAGAGTTGAATTGCCGGTTTGGATAACTGGGATTCAGTACGTTTCACGTATCTCTGAGGGAGTACGTGTTTGATATTTCTGGTTGTAGAACCAGCAGTTTAGGATGGTTTATTTGTTGAGTCAGACTCGTCTGTTGTCTGATATTCTGTATAGAATTGTTGTTAGGAGCTCTATAGTTTGGTAGTATTAATTGATTGTATTCTATAGAGCGAGTATTCCGATATATATATATACCGGGGAAACTCGTGAAGTTTTATCCAAAATTCTTTTGGATAATTAGATTTGTTCTGCTTGAGTGAATTGGTTGCTTTGGTTGTTGGCATATGTTTAACATATGCTGTGTTTTAAAATAAAATCTGTAAATAGATTATTAAATTGCCTTTGTTTTAAATTTCGGGGACGAAATTCTTTTAAGGGGGAAGGATTGTAACGACCCGGAATTTTGGACAATATAAATTTAATAATCTGGATTTAAATTTATATTGAATTGATAATTTTGTTAATAAATTTGATATTTGATTTAATAATCTTCTTTATTTAAATGTTTAATTTGTGAAATTATTTTAGATAAGATTATAAATTGTTTTCTATTTAATAATGTATATGTATTTATATATATTTTAAATAGACAATTTGTTTTAGTTAAATTAGTATAGTATAGTTTTATTATGTTTTAAAAATAGAAATGGTGATTTATTTTTAATTTAAGCTTTTCAAAAATATTTAATTAAATAACTATATGATTTTAAATTTGAGATAAATGTTTTAACTAGTTTAAAAATTCTTTTTTATTCAAGTTGTATATTAAAATATGTTACAAGCACTTTTATAATTTGTTTTAAAAGTTTCTTTTCAAATGATAAACTTGTATATCATTTTATTTATAATAGTAATACTTTGCTTTATTTCTTTAGAAAATTATTTATATTCATAATTATGTGTATAAGGATTAATAAGCAAGGCTTAATGCTTATTTACTTTAATTAGACATTAACTTAATTCATAAAGACATGTGTATGTAAATATTAAAGCTTAAAAGACAAGTGTCTACTTTAAAATGACAAGTGTCTATTTTATTTGCTTTTTCTTTTAATTAGTTTAAATCTGAAAATACATTCATTTGAACTTGTTCTTCATTCATATGCATTCTTTTCTCATTCTTTAATAAAAGAAAAACCCAAATCACATTCTCTCAAACCATACAAACTGCATTTTTCAAATCTGCATACATTTGCATTCATGTTAAAATCTGAAACCCCAAACACTCCTCTTTCTCAAAATTTCTACCTGCATTTCCCAAACCTGTAGCTCCTCTTTTCAAACTGCATTTCATTAATTTTTGAATCTGCCTCCTTCAACCATATTCAAGTTCTACATCAAACAACTCCTCAAACCCAGATTACAACCTGCAAGCATGTATTTCTTTTCAAACTCTGGAACATGCAACAATTTAAGAATCTGCATGTTCTTGCATATGAAAACAAACTCCTCTTTTTCCCAAAATACTACTGCATTCCTTTGCATCTGCAAATTCAAGATTGAGGCCTGCATGCATCATTTTGAATCTGCATTCATGGAATCTGGAAGCAAGATAGGGGTCTGCATTCTTGGCATTTGATCTGGAGGCCTACATGAATTTTCAACCAAGCCTGCATTTCAAAACTCTGGAAGCATCATTCATAAAATCAAGATTTAAAAGCATTAGAGCCTGCCTGCATTTCATGTTTTCAAAAGTCTGATACCCTGCAAGTTGATTGTGCTCTGCATTCTGCATTGTATGAATAAGGTGAGTAACTCCTCTTTTCAAAAATTTAAGTAGGTTGTTGCATGTTAAAATCTGAAATAAGATGAAGTTGCAGTGAATAATTATATGTGTGCATGCTTATAAATTATAAATAGATATATATATATATATATGAAAGTGTCTACAAGTATGAGTTTGTGTACAGAATTATGACTGTGCACATGTGATCTTCAGAATTCCAGATTTATGTTGATTCTTAAATATTTCCCTTAACTTGTTTGCTGAATTGAAATTAAATGTTCGAACATTTTGTTTGCTTTGAATGGTGTGAGTCTAATAGCATATGAACTGTGATTGTCTGTAACTTGAACAAATAAAGTTACACAGAACAAGTTTTGCCTAGTAAAAATTTCAAGTGTTATAAATTGATGTTTTAGAATAGCTTAAGGTTACTAACAGAATCATTAAGAGAATTCCAGTATTTTAAAACTAAAAATTTTGTTTGCAGTATTAAGAAAAGAAAAGAAAAATAAAAGAGAATGCAGTTTTGGAAATTTACTGTATTATACATTTTGATCAAGATAAATTGATCCTTGCATTGAATTTGAGTGAAATTTATTCTGGAGTGAATGTAGCTAGCAATGATCATAGGAAAATTATTGATATGGTCTGAAGTTCAAATTTGGAATTTAGATTTGGGGACTTAATGGTGTTGAACCCTAGTTGAAACTGTGTTACAGTTTTGGTCGATTGTGTACACCTAAGTGCATCGAGTTCAAAGCTATTGGGAGGGATGGTGGATAGTGTTGTGTTGAGGCCATCACCGGAGTTTGGTCGATGTTGATGGTCGGGGTTGAGAGATAATGGTGTTGACAGGTTTTGGGAAGTTTGGGTGTGGTCTGTTTCCAGGTTTTGATGTGGGTAGTTGCTGTGATTTTTGACCCGGGTTAGTCTCGGGAAATATGGGAGATGACTCGAAGCATGCAAGCTTCTGACTCGAAGCAAAGATTGAGTGACTCGAGTATACTTTTGGTTTCAGGTTTTATTCACAGAACTGTTCTGTTTTAGGAATTTTTAAAATAAAGTTTAAATTTAATTCTGGAAATTTAAACTTAGGATTAAACTTGAGTCTGAAATTGAATTCAAATAGTTTGAATTCCTATTTTGTAATAAATATAAATGCAGAAATTCAAGTTTGTTAGAAAAGAGAAATAAAAGCAGAAGAACAGGAAAACTTGTTTTCAGTTTATAAAATCTGAACTTACTGTAAACTACCATTGTTAACTTAGGATTTAAATTTGAATCTGAAGATGAATTCAAATATTTGAATTCAGATGTTGAAATAATTTAACTGCAGGATTCAAATTTGGTTTTAAAATTAAAAAAAAAGAGAAGAACAGGAAATTATTTCCAGTTTTTAAAATTTGATTACAAACTACCTTGTTAACATTTGATTTTAAACTGAATATAAAAATGAATCTAAACAAGTTTAAATTCTGTTCTTATGAAATTATTCAAATTCAGAATTTCAAAAGTTTAAGTTTTTTTTTATAAACAGAAACTGTTTCTGTTTTAAATGAAAAAGGTAAGTTTAAATCTTTAAGTGGAGATTTAAAACTGAGTTTAAATTGGAGTTTGAATATGAATTCAAATTTTGATTTTCTGAAATTTGAAACCAATTAAGTTTTTAAATTTAAATTTAATTTTAAACTCTCAAGTATAAAATGCATTGTTGTTTTGCATATTGAATTGAAAAGTTAAGTATTTAATCTAAGGATTCAAAATGAATTCAAAACTGAGTTTTAAATCTCGATTTAAATTTTAAACTTCAGTTTTTAAATAAAGATTTAAATTTAAATTGTTTCAAATGACCTACATTTGAATTGAAAGTGTAAATTGTAGAAAGAGTTTAAACAAAATTGAAAATGGAAGTTATATTTCAATTTTTGAGATTTTAAAAGCAATTTTTAAATTGATTTGAATTCAAGTTGAATTGAAATCTAAATTGTTTTAAACTTATTAATTAAGTATATGTTTCTTGTAAACATATAAGATTAAGTTGTATTGTTTTAAAATCTTATTTTAAATAAGTTTGAGTCTTAGAGTTAAAAGAAGATGTTAAATGGAATTTAAAATAAAATTTAAAAACATTTTGTTTTTAAATGCTTGATTAAATGAGAAATGTTTATCTAAAGGATAAATAAAATTTTAATGATTGGATTCATTTATTATTAAGGTAATTAGTTGAATATTAATTAATTAATTAATTAATAATATGGATGTTTAATTAAATAATTAATGATTTTTAATATGATCTAAGATTAATTAATTAAGTTTAATTAATCTATAATTAAGGATGGTTAACTAAATTTTAATTTTAGATTAAGATTTATTTAATCAAGTGATTAATGATAATTTAGATTTTAATTAACACTTAGTTAATTAATAATTAGAGATTAATTAATAGTAATTAAATATTAATTACTTAATAACTAATGACGATTAATTTAAGTTAATTCTTAATTAAGTAATTAAGAAATGTTAATGAAGTCATTAACAATTAATTAATATGATTAATTTTTGAAAATTAATTAGATTAATTTATTTATAATCAATGGTTTAAGTTTAATTACTTAATGAAAGTAATTAAAGAATTAATTACTTAATGTAATTAATTAAAGTTAATGTGATTTGTTTAGATTAATTAATTAAGTTTAATTCATTTAAACATTTGAGGATTGTTTGATAATTACTTTATGTAATTTATAAATTTGTAATTACTTAAGGAAGTAATTAATTAATAATTACAGGATGTAATTAGAGATATTTGATATAGAAGTAATTTGAATTTAAATTACTTTGAAATTAATCAAGGGGATTAATTTAGATAATTAATTAAGAATAATTAATTGGATTGAGTAATTAATGTAGTTAATTACTGAATGGTTATTAATCAAGGGTGATTAATATATGTAGGGTTTAATATAATTAACTTGTGTAATTATCTAAAATGCTAATTACTTATTGTAATTAGAGATAGTTAATCAGTAATGATTAATTAAAAAGAATATTGAGATGATTATGTTTAAATTGATGTGAAATCAATGGATGGTTATGTTAAGCAGAATTTTATTGATGTAGTGATTAATTTAATTCATTTTAAATTAATTAGAGATTGAGTAATTAATTTAATTCATTTTAAATTAATTATAGAGGTGTGATCATTAGATCATTTGCTTATGTTTAATGATTGGTATTGGTTGACTGGTATGGTTTGTAATCTCAGTTATGAGATGAGTAGTGATTGTGATATGGATGCATTGGTTGCTTTTGGATGATAATATGGATTATCTGATTTTGATATAATTATCTGTTGATAATGATAAGATTGATTATCTATTGTGTTGTGAATTATCTATCTGTGTATATTTAGATAATGAATTGAATTGTTTTAAACTTAAAACAACTTGGACATAAAAGACACGCTTTGGTTTTCGATGAGACCGGGATCGGGTTTCCATATTTGGATATCCGAAAACCACATCGATTCCAATTAACGTTAGGTCGTTATCCAAGTGGAGCGAGTGAAGACTCGAGGTGTAAGGGCTATACGTCAAGTATAACTCTGTGGGTGATTCCGTAATGAGTTTGACGGAATAGATCTTATAGATTCGAGATGGTGAATCAGAGTGCAAGGGTTATCGTCGTTAACTCTGAGGGTGATTCCAATATGAGTGTAACGAGATAATGCCTTCGGTTTCGTTCGAACCCGGAACGAACTTGTATGGATTGAATGCTTTCAGAACATCGTCAGGTGGACGATGAGCATTCTAAGAGATGTGTTCTCTAAAGGTAATCGTAACCTCAAGCCTCATCAACCGGGAATGGCTAAAACAGGGGAGGTGCAGCAAAGCTTCGTGGGTAGCCCCCACTGGAGAGCAAGATTTATCCCTGTCTAGAGGTCCCTTTATATTTCGGCTGTGTGGGCGGTTGGAACCTAGGCCAACTGCGGGGTTGTCTTGTTCGGAACTATTCAGTAAGGAATGGGTCCGGCTTTGTGTTGCAGGGGATGAAGGGAGTAATCCTCGGTACGGTGATCTAGGCCACGTACTGTGACGGGCGGTACCCCAGTAGCCCTGCCATTGTATGGAATCCAAAATCCAATAAGTGCCGTACGTATTAGTTGTGCCCAACTATGTTGGAATGTGAGATGTAAGCATTTCAGCTATTTCTGTATTTTATTTGAAAACTCTAGACACTATTATAATATCATCGGATTTTCTATCAAATGTTTTGGTTAGCGTAAGGTAAAAACTTTTCCATGTTTATGTGTGTGAAGTCTTACGTGATACCTTTCTTTTCAAAAGGTTTTGAAAATTAAGCAACTTTAACCTGTTACTCACACCAGACCCATGTCTGACCCGGAGTTATTTCTGTTTTTCTTTAACTCTTGGGTACTCAAATTTTTATGAGTAGTCAAGGGAATTCAGGTTAGGATTCAGGATTGCTTTGACGATTTGTGGAGGAGCATATGGAGCAGGAGGCTTCTGCGTATAGTTATTTAGTTCCGCTGTGTTTGGTATCTCTGAGTCTTGTGTTTGTATTGAGTTGTAATAACTAGACAGGTATTTATAACTGTATAGTATGTGTTGAACATGTCTGTGTACTCTGATATTTGATGTATACTATGTTATACTTTGTTATAAATATAATTTATTCGTTCCGCTGTTGAGATTCTTGTGTTGTTTCTTCTTTCTCTTCTTTCTTTTCCCTTTTCTATCCCTTTCTTTCTTAAAAATGATGCGATTTTCCGGGAGTGGAAAGTCGGGTCGTTTCAACATTTTTAAATTTATTTGATTATGTTTGCAAAAGCCTTTTAGTTTTGACTATTCTTTTTAAGGTTTCATAAACCTATGCTCTGATACCAACTTTTAACACCCCCTACTTAGAGGCCCAAAACTAACGGCTACGGATGTTGCAAATCCTCCATAGTTATTAATCTTCAACGACCAAATATGGTGGTGCTTGATACAGTGATACACAAATCACAGAAATATGGAAAATTTTAAAAATTCATAAACATATTTCCACACTCAAATCAAAACATTTTATAAGCATTACGTAATCCCAAGGTACGTTAAACACGTTAAGCAAAATATAATTATTACAATTATGCCAAGAGAGACATATGAAGATGCCCCCTTGGTTGATCAGAGTATATAGTAAGGCTAACAAATCTGCCTTTACAAACATAACACATTGGAAAGAAAAACTTTAAATAACTTATGCCTCTTGCATGCCTCCCGAAACTTTATTCATCTAAGAAGAAAACCTTAAAACGTTAAACCTCAAACTACTCAAAATCAATTGAGTACCTAAAAGTTTAATAGGAAAACAATAACTTCGATTCAGACATAAAGCCTGGTATGAATAATATTCTAATATCTCAATCCTTTTAGATATCTAGTGTGCTTAGTGTAATAGTTTTTTCCCTCACTAGTATCCTAAAACCTTTATAAAATCACGTACTGTGCTTCTATATCAACAATGGTTAAACATAAATTTTCAAAATATTATGATGATATACATACTTGAAAACAATTAGGATTTCCCATAACCCATTTAATATGACATCCTATCATATCCATAATTTTCATGGGATCGCTAAAGGCTCTAATCAGTTAGCTTAATTAATTTATGGGCTCTCCTGTAGTCATTTTAATAACTTTTCAACTTATCCTAGTTTTCGTGGGTTTAGCAGGAACTCAAGGATTTATCCAGTAACTCATTTCACATCCTAGTTTTCATGGGTTGACTAGGAAACTACTGATACTTCAATTAGCCACTTTCTTATCCTAGTTTCATGGGTTTACTAAGAACCTATTGGCTAATGTCAATTTTTAATTCGGATATAGTTTTCATGGGTTCACTGCAAACCAATTAGCCCATGCTAACTATCCTTAATACATAGTTTTCATGGGCTAACTATGAACCTATTGGTTTTCTCCAATAATTACTTAATCATAATTTTCATGGGTTTACTATGAACATTTTGGTTTACACCAATAACTACTTTATCCTAGTTTTCATAGGTTTACTACGAACCTTTTGGTCACCTCCAATAACTATAAAGTGTAGGCATCCAATATTTTTTTAGTGGATGCATTTCTACTTATTCAGAAGTTTAAGCAATTTATATTCACTATTGAATTAACCTAGCTGGTTCTTCCATCCCTTTTTCCCCAAAATGTAGTTATGGGTTATCATGAGAATATATTCATATTTGAAGAAGCGATTCAATAATTAAACAATACACTTCTGTGGGTTTAAGGTCCTTAAAATATATTTCATTAAACATAGTTAACAGTTTTAACTTATATTTTTATCAAGGCAATACTTCTTCAAAATTTCATATTTAAAACCATTACAAACTCCTTTATATAAGCCGTGGGTTTTTTGTTTAAAAATTAGAGTATGGGTTTTCAAACCTTTGATAACGTCGAAAGGCTCCAGCCCTTTTTATACTTTAAACACTTCTTTCAAAACCTTTCGAACTTGATAAAGAATTACTATATATAAGAGTAAAACCATTTGAAACCATTTAAAAGTAAACCTTTCAAAAGCATTGGAAAGCAAACCTTTCGAAGCATTGAAACTAAAACCATTCGAAAACAATGGATTTATTCTTAAAATATTACTTTAGGTCATAGGTGAAAGTATCTCTGTCAAAGCTACTTTTTCTTTTGTAAAATATTTGGGAAGATGATTGAACCTTTCGATAGAGTCGAAAGCTCCTGCTTTCGACCCCTTTGGACGATTTAAGAAGCGTCTTGCTTCACAAAAACCATTAAACTTTTGAGTAAGTCGAAAGCTCCTACTTTCGACCCCTTCAAAAGGTTTGGACAAAAATAAAGGCAGCAGCTCTTTTCAAAATCCACTTTGAAATAACCTTTCAACCTTTTCGAAAGGTCTCTTAAATCCTTTTAAAACCAAACCTTTCGACCTTGTCGAAAGGTCTTTAGAAAACAACCCTTTTGCAACCGAAACTTTCGAGCTGGTCAAAAGGTTTTTTAAAACAACCTTTTTGAAACTAAAACATTCGATAACGTTGTAAGGTCTATAGAAAATAGGAAAGTTATTGTGAGAAATGGGGATTACGGGCCTTAAGGCTGGAATAACACTAGAGGGGGGTGAATAGTGTTTTATGGATTTTCTAAATCTTTTTGAAACTTATGTAATTTAATCACCAACAAATGCAATTCACGGACACAGACGCAAATACCAAATAAAAGCAGTAAAGAAAAGAATATACCAGTATTTTATACTGGTTCGAAGTTACCCTACATCCAGTACCGTACAATTATACGAATTTCTTATCAAAGTAATCTCCCAAATTACACCCTCGGTTTCAAGGCTACTAGTTACACCCTCTAGTATTCAAGTCTAGGGCAAACTCTCTCGATTTAATTAGGCTACAAGATCACCTAATTGATTTCCGGGGCTACAATCACACCCAATTTATTTCAAGGCTCAACCGCACCTTTTACTCAACAGTTTGATTTACAAAAGTTTCTATAACTCTGAATAGCACTGAGATCTTATGCAGAGAGTGTTAAAGAATCAAACAAGAGATAATTAAGTTTGATTCATGTAACTACCCTGACTCGACCTTCGAAAATTGGCACCGAATACATCACCCGTATTCGAGTGCCGCAGATCCAAACGTTGAATCTGGTTCGTCGGAGCTTATAACACATTACGTATAACAACATAATGGAAGAAAAATGAGCATATCATTGATACAACAATGGATACAATATCTGATACAACAATGATATAAATGAATGTCAATATATAATAGACATACATAACAGTGGAAGAAAGAAATAACACCAACAGCGGAACAATATCAACAATATAGTCTTCCAAGGGATAGAAAGAAAGATAGAATCCAGAACTGCATTTCAATCCAATGCTCCAAAGATCTCCAAGCCATAAGCTCGAACCACCATCAATACTGAAGTGTAGCAACTCGATCCAAAGGCGATTTCCAATATCAAAGATTGAATGCAATCAAATCTACACCTATTATCAGACTACCTGACTCTAGGCTACCCGGGTGGCAAATTGTGGGCACCTAGAGTTTAGAAAGGGAACAATAAACTCCAGGCCAGTCATGGGACTGGTATGAGTAAACAAAAACAGTTTATCTTTAACAAAAGCAAAACCAAAGAATTTAAAAGAAATTCACAATGCTTTTTGGAAAATGAAACTACCGTAAGGCCTGCTGCCACACACATAATGCAAACACACAATTGGTGGAGATTTCTCCTTATGATAGGCAAACATGCTTGATACGCAAAAACCTTTTGATATTATTGTTAGTGCATAGTGAAGAAATCCTTTTGAAAGTATAATATTAATCTTAGCCAGTATACCACATTTCGTCGTATGCCTACTATAGTTACCATATTCAAAAGTAAGTTGCCGCCGCATTCCATGACAAGTTATACAACCAAAACCATACAGGGCTCGTATTGTTTTGTTTGGATTTCCAACAATGGTCAGGAAAAAGAACTTCCCACACCGAATGGAACGCCTCTACAGGGACGTACCCGAGAACATAACCAGATCTCTGCCAACACAAGGTCGGGTTACCTCTATAACTAGGTAACTATTGACATGAGCATGCCATTCCCTGGTCGTTACCAACCTTTATCCAAAGCGCCTATCAACTGAAAACCACAAAGC
Organism: Allium cepa; assembly: GCA_030765085.1. Lineage (NCBI taxonomy): Eukaryota > Viridiplantae > Streptophyta > Magnoliopsida > Asparagales > Amaryllidaceae > Allium > Allium cepa. The sequence continues at coordinate 246,692,781 of CM060938.1, read as the reverse complement.
AATAAGTTTGTAGCAATCACATAGGTTAAATATCTGGGCTCCATACCATGATACCACCTTTTATACTGAAGGAAATGACATACCCTCACGGGGCGCTACCCCTAAATAACCTTGCTGCAACGATTCCTGTTTCGACCATTACCGGGTTGTGAGGCTCGACGAAGTCACGTCCACAAAGCTACGCTGTATACAAAAACCATGCTTCGATCAACAAATGCTCAGTAGCACTTCATACGCCACATTACCAAATTGGTAATGTATAACTAGTAACCATCAACAACATAACCTCTGAGCTCATACGTCTCAGAGAAGGGTGTTAAGCTACGAGAATAAATTCTCCGCCACCAAACAGAAATGTCTTTGATAGAAACCAGCTTTACATATCGAAGTGTAATGTAAGACATACATCCGCACAAGTCTGTTCCGGGTTCGAACAGAACCGAAGCCACTTCACAAAGAAGCCCTTGCAAATCTGGATAATCCCTAATCACGTCCGGACTCCCCATCACAAAGGATGATATAAATCTCTATACCGGGGATCAGCCGGTATAGAGACATTCGACGAGTTATCCTTTTGCTTTTGATAATATCCGGTCTTCACCACCGGTCTTCAAATGCTATCCATAACATCGTATCATTATTTGAAATGTGTTATATGACACAAAGTCCTCTCTCGGCTAAACCGAATAATGAGTGCAATATTTAAAAACATATGGATATTGGGATCTCATTTAAGTCACAACTTAAAGCCCAAAACCTTTCTTTAAATGGTTTAAACAAATTACCATTTTAATCTTTTAAACAAAAAGATTCACTTCACAAAGTTCACCAATCTTCCATGAAGATTCATTTATAGCCTTTTCAAAACAATCTCCCTTTCAAATTAGATTAACTTATCCCATCTTTAAATCAAAGATTCAATTCATAGATTTCAAAACAATTATATTTTAAATCTTTTATACAAAAGATAAACCATTTAGATCCTCTTCAATTTCAAAACAAAGTTCAACAATCTTTCACAAAGATTTTTTCATAGATTCCAAAACAATTCTATTTCAAACTTGAAATCTTTTCAATATAAATTGGAAATCCTTTATTTATATGAAAGCTATTATTATTTTAAAAACAATCCTTTCCGTTTTGGAAAAATCCAATTACATTTGCACAAGTTAAAGCCCTTCAAGTATAAAACTTGGGTTAAATTCAAATTTCCAAAATAATATTTTTTTAAATGGTTTAAAACCCATATAATCACATTTACAACTTTTACAAACCTTTTAACCATAATTTTAAAACATAAAATTCAATTTCAAATCTTGAATTCAAATTCAATTCAAATTATTTAAGTTTCAAAACTTCATCAAGTTATTCAAAATAAATTTTATCATTTAAAATTCCTTTTCAAAAGCTTTTCATACTTAACCCAATTCCATTTCCAAAACTATTTGGATTTAAACTACAACTTTTAAACAAAATAATATTAGTTTTCAAAATATCTGTGACTTACCCGATTTCCTCGTGCAATCCATATTTGTGTGTGTATGGTGTAGTCCAAGGATTTTACACAACAGTGCAACAACATCAATCGTCACAGACTCAATCATATCAATATCGATAAGCGATATAATCTGTTACGCTTATCTTCCATTCACAGATTCACAGATAAATAATATAAAATTTAATACAGATAAATAAATTACATTCATCATAGCTCAAATCAAAATAATTCATATCACACACCATCACACATCAGGATATCAAACAATATAGGGCATTTCATACAATTCAAACATCCATAAGCAAGATTAATTAATCATCTAATTAATTTAAATCAGATTAATCACTTATGAATAAATTATTAATCATGGTTAATTAATATTAATTAATAACAAACCGTCTTAATTAATTAACCTTTAAAAATGAATTAATTAACTTTTAATTATTAACTAATCAACCTTTAATCATTAAATAATTAACCTTTAATTATTTCATTATCCTTTAATTAATTAATATTAATTAAATAACCCTTAATTAATTACCATTTAATTAATCATCCTTCAATTTCTAATTAATTTATCCTTAATTATAAATTAATTATCCTTAATTAGCAATCTTAATTAATTATCCTTAATTAATTACATTAATTAATTAACTCTTAATTAATCATCTTTTAATTAATTACCTTAATTAATCACATTAATTAATTAATTACGTAGGTTAATTATCCCTTGATTAATCACTTATGTAAATTAACCTTTAATTATCCTTAAATTAATTACCTCAATTAATCAATCACATAAATAATAATTTTCCTTAATTACTTACATTAATTAATCCTCAATAAATCTGATCCCTTAATTTCACATTAATTAACCTCTAATTAGTTAACTTATAACCCTTAATTATTTATTAATCCTTAATCATAAATTAATTAAATTAATTAATTACCCTTATTAATTTAATTAATTTCAAATCATTAAATCTTAATTAACTTTAAGATAAAGTATTATCCTTATAAATGACATAATTATCATTTACAAATGCCTTTGAAACATTTTGCTTTTAAATTTACTTTTAAATTTCATTTCAAATTTAAGATTTAAAATGATTACAAATTTATCTTAACAAAATTCGAGTTAAGAAAATTACAAATATCTTAATCAAATATAAAAAAAACTTATTTTATACAAAAGAAATTTATATAGGAAAAGTTTTAAATCAAATTTATTTAAATTCAAAAATTTCCCATTTAAGAAATTTAAAAATCTGTTTTAAAAATGCTGCTTCGGGTTCAACCCGCAAGCTACTCGAGCCAAATACTATTTTTCCCTGAGCCATTTCACTTTCAAATTTATTTTGAGTGAACCCCTCATTTTCCTGTTGTTTGCACCAAAAATGGTCACAAACCCCAATACCGTGAAAGCGCCCGTAAATGAATACAAATCAACAATATTCAACACAAATCTCAGATCTAAGCTATATCAAGCACAACAATTCAGAAACAACAATCAGAAACACATGATTTATAGTGGTTCAACGATCTTGCCTACGTCCACTCCGAAGCTTATGATTTTATTGATTCACTTGATGATTTCAATCCGTTACAGCAGATTACAGTAAGCTATATCTCTGATGTTTGAATACAATGGTGATAGAAGGATGTAGAGTTGAATCCGGCAGAGTCTGGACTTTGAATGGCTAAAAGATCCCCTTTCTATAGGCTTCAGGGGGACATTTATAGGCGTAGGAGGCTGAGATCGCGCTCAAACTTCGGGAGACTTCTTCTGACACGTGAGTGGGCCCACCCGACCGACCCCACCAAGTTTCGACTCGATCAGTGATCGATACGAAATGATTTCGTATCCATCAAAAAATAATCCAATCAAGCTGAAACTTGGTAGGAGCATTCTTTACCTTGTATGGAAGCTTTTGTGAAAATTTCATAGCATTTGTATTAGTGGTTTGGGAGATATGATCGATACGAATTGGAGTGTTTCGGTTGGCTGTTCTCTTCGAATCGATTACTTCGAATCCATGTATTTGAATCGATGGACGCACGTGTTTTCGAGACGACGTGGCGCGCACTCCTTGGGTCGATCCACTCCTTATGCTGAGTTGACCGCTTCGCATCCATGAATTTCGCCTCGTTTGTATCGAGTACTGTTATCCAGTTTGAATCAATCAACTCCGCGCATTTCGTATCAACTTTCAACGTCTAGTTCGAACCGAGTTAAGCGGCTTAGCTCGTATCGATGGTGATATCTCCCTTCAATGGATACGATTTTGATGGATGCGAACCGAAGCTTCTAGATGATTCGGATGAACGCCTCGTTCATCGATTCGAACTAATCATTGATCGACCGATACGAAGTTCATGGATGCGAAGACCTAGCCATTCCGATCGATACGAAGCCGATGGATACGAACCGAGGTGTGGTGATGGATACGAGCCTATCGATACAAGGTCAACTCGGTCGATGGATATGAAGTCCATCGATACGAAGTGCGGCCTGCTGATGGATACGAAACAGTGCTCTAGGATGGATACGAATGGATGGATTTATCTTCTTCAATTTGCATCGATCATAACTCATTCATACGAACGTCGATTGACCTGAAATTTGGAACGATGACTGCCATGACTTTTCTTGCGGTGTCTTATCAGTTGTAGCCGGATCCTAGCTCGGACAAAATTCATCGATATCCATAGTGAAGCAAAGTATAACCAATCTTTGAGACAAACTGTCTTTTGTTTTCGATCGATCTTTTGGTATCACGGCTTTGCCAAAAAGCGGGATAACATTTGCCCCCCAAAACATGCCTTACGATAGGAAGGTGTGTTTTGTAATGTTATAAGTTGGATGTTCATATCCTGTTTACCACCTGCAAAGAACTCGATAGTTTCATATGACCTTGGATGACGATCGTTCGGGATCGTATGCCATTTGAGGTGAATCAGGACCGTTCGCGGTCGATGCCGTTCGCGGCTAATGATGACATGGGACTGTTCGCGGTCGTATGCCGTTCGCGGCAAATGGAGAAATGGGACCGTTCGCGGTCAGATGCCATTCGTGGAAAATGGAAAAACGGGACCGATCGCGGTCGTGTGCCTTCGAGTGGAACTGCGTCCGTTCGACGTCGGGTGCCGTTTGAGGCAGAATGCGATCGTTCGCGATCGAATGTCAAATAAGGTGAGTTGCGACCGTTCCTGGTTGGGTGCCGTTCGATTCGAATTGTGACCATTCAAGGTTGGGTGCCGTTCGAGGCGAATTGTGACCGTCCGAAGTTGGGTGCCATTCGAGGCGAATAAGTGTGCCCTGGGGGACGTAGTGTTATCGATACCAGGTTAACGTTCGAGTGTGTTCCTGGATCGTTTGTCAAGGCGATTTATTGCCATCTCAGAGCATGCCTAAGGACCGTTCGCGACCCCGTACATGTGTAAGTAGCTAAGCCATCTCAAAATTATCAAAATCAAATATTCATTCAACAGAAGAGTTTTAAAGCAAAAATGTTTGACAAAATCAAATCCACACACAAGAAGCAAAACACAAAAGCAAAGCTGTGGCATCAGAGTGCAAACACCTACACCGATATGATTTATAGTTGTATCAGAGCATGCTTGAGGATCGTTTGTGGTCCCTTACATGTGTGAACAACCGATTTGTGTCGATGTGGGGTTTTCCACTCGTTCTTTATTATCTCAATAAATTGATAATAAGCTGACGTCTCGATCCCAAGCCGTCTTCAATTGGTGCAGGTGGTGGCCGTTCCTGTTCTACCGTTGCGGCCCTCCTTCTCACATACTGTAATAGCAAACCATTCCGGATGTGCCCCTCAACTTCATCTTTCAAGTGTCGGCAGTCGTTTGTGCTGTGTCCATTCAACTCATGGAATGAACAATACCTGTCTGAACTTCTCTGGTTGCTAGTTGGATCTCTCCTCTTTGGCTTTCGATAACGGACCTGTCCTTTAGTGTCCTGGTAGATCTGTTCCAAAGTCTCGTTCAACTCTGAGTATGTGGGGAACCTTGGCTCCCTCCATGGTCGCATTGATCTGTTGTTGTTATCCTCAGCCTTTCGTTTTCCCTTACTAGTTTCTACATCTTTCTCTAGGGGATTTCCACCTTTGACCGCGTAAACATTAATTTCTTTTCCTTCTTCTCTTTCTGCAGTTGCGTCTTCCAATCACAAGAACTTTTCTGCCTCGTGATAGAATTCTCCAAGATCCATAGGTGGATCTTTAGTCATCGAATTTTTAAACTCTGTGCCATCGGCTATTCCGGACACAGCTGCCATCATAACCATGGATGGATCTGGTCGATCCACCGATGCTGCCGCCGCGTTGAACCGCGTTAGAAAACTCCTCAAAGACTCCCCAGCTTTTTGCCTTAAAATTTCCAAACTCATCACATTCTTGGGTATTGCAATGTGAACCCTAAATTGCCTTATGAATTTCTCAGTTAAATCTGCCCACGTTCCTATGGAGCCACTCTCCAGCTGGCTAAACCATAACGCTGCGATATCCGTCAGATATAATGGAAAGCACCGGGCCATAACTTCCTGTGATTCCTCCAGCACTTTCATGTGCCTCGTATACCTTGTCAAATGGACCCGGGGTCCGTCCTCCCATCGTACATCTCCACCGATGGTAACTTGAACTCTGGTGGGTTCCTAGCCATCCTAATTGTAGGAGAAATGGGACTCATGTTCACATCTTCAATATCCCTGTTTACTAATCCGCCCCTCATGGCTCGTCTGACCATCTCAGCCAATCTATCATCGTCTCCAAGATGCAATCCTCGTTCATCGCTATCGACCTGCCCCCGAGTCCACGAGAGCCTTCTGGAATCTGCCCCCTGGCTGAGCTTTTATCCCTCTGCTATCTCTAGGTTGCGCAGATGCCCCTATCTCTCTCTCTCTGGGATTGGATCAAAATGCTCCAAGTGTGTGCCTCCTAATCCAGGTGCTACGTTGGATGGTCCTGCTCCGTTCTGGACTCCATCTGCTCCTCGGTTCTGCGCTCCAAGTTGCCCAATCTTTTGAAACAAGCTCTGGATCAACTCCTCCTGTCTCTTCATCATCGCCTCCATCTCATCCCTAGTGATGAAGATTGATGCCTGATTAGCTCCTGAAGAAGCCTCTTGACTTCCCTCATGTTGACTTCTCTCTGGCCTCTGCCTTCTACTTGTTTGCCTTGTCATAGCTCCTTAAATCTGAATTCTTAGATCCTCAAATTCAACTTCTCCTGAATCAGCCTTCTCAGTGGAAGCACCAAAATGTTTGCACAAAAAATGGTCACAAACCCCAATATCGTGAAAGCACCCGTAAATGAATACAAATCAACAATATTCAACACAAATCTCAGATCTAAGCAATATCAAGCAGAACAATTCAGAAACAACAATCAGAAACACAGGATTTATACTGGTTCGGCGATCTTGCCTACGTCCACTCTGAAGCTTATGATTGATGATTTCAATCCATTACAGCAGATTACAGTAAGCTATATCTCTGATGTTTGAATACAATGGTGATAGAAGGATGTAGAGTTGAATCCGACAGAGTCTGGACTTTAAATGGCCAAAAGATCCCTTTTCTGTAGGCTTCAGAGGGCTATTTATAGGCCTAGGAGGCTGAGATCATGCTCAAACTTCGGGAGACTTCTTCTGACACGTGAGTGGGCCCATGCGACCGACCCCACCAAGTTTCGACCCGATCTGTGATCGATACGATATAATTTCATATCCATCAAAAAATGATCCAATCGAGCTGAAACTTGGCAGGTGCATTCTTTACCTTGTATGGAAGCTTCTGTGAAAATTTCATAGCATTTGGATTAGTTTGGGAGTTATGATCAATACGAATTGGAGTGTTTCGGTTGGCTGTTCTCTTCGAATCGATTACTTCGAATCCATGTATTCGAATCGATGGACGCACGTGTTTTCGAGATGACATGGCGCGCACTCCTTGGGTCGATCCACTCGTAATGCCGAGTTGACCGCTTCACATCCATGAATTTCGCCTTGTTTGTATCGAGTACTGTTATCCAGTTTGAATCAATCAACTCCGTACATTTCGTATCAACTTTCAACGTCTAGTTCGAACCGAGATAAGTAGCTTAGCTCGTATCGATGGTGATGTCTCCATTCCATGGATACGATTTTGATGGATACGAACCGAAGTTGCCTGATGGATTCGGATGAACGCCTCATTCATCGATTCGAACTAATCATTGGTCGACCGATACGAAGTTCATGGATGCGAAGACCTGGCCATTCCGATCGATACGAAGCCGATGGATACGAACCGAGGTGTGGTGATGGATACGAGGCTATCGATACGAAGTAAACTCGGTCGATGGATACGAAGTCCATTGATACGAAGTGCGGCCTACTGATGGATACGAAACAGTGCTCTAGGATGGATACGAACGGATGGAGTTATCTCCTTCAATTTACATCGATCATAACTCATTCATACGAATCCCGTTTGACCTAAAATTTGGAACATTGGCTCCCATGTCTTTGCTTGCCGTGTCCTATTAATTGTAGCCTGATCCGGGCTCGGACGAAATTCATCGATATCCATAGTGAAGCAAAATATAACCAATCTTTGAGACGAACTGTCTTTTGTTTTCGATCGATCTTTTGGTATCATGGCTTTCCCAAAAAGCGGGATAACACCTGTGATTATCCCCGAGCATTTACCTTTCTACTCCAATCCATAACCCAGAAAACATAAACGTGCAAGTGTGCACAGTGTACGCCACTCCGACCATCTCTGGCCATTCCCCCGACCATTGACAAACCCAAGCCGACCCTACGTACTCGATCATCCACCCAGAATGACGATCCCATCCTCGAATCAAAAATCGAACCCATCATCCCATTACTAGAAACAATCATTATCGGAAAATCACCCATCAACGTCGATCTCGACCACGATAAACTTCGCCGACTTCACCAAAGATGCCTCGACTTTCGGTCTTTAGTTTCCTCCCCATGCGAACCGTCCCGATGCACCATCGTCACCAAAGTCATCTCATCAACAACGACGAACCAAAGTGCTTCCCAAACCCTAAATCGCCTCTGCCAAACCACCACGACATCAAAAAAAAATCTCTGCCCATTTTTCCAGAGATCACTGACCTACCATCTACCTCTAGCAACGGTCGCTTCGGATACCCCTCCACCATTTGTCGAAAATCGACCAAACAATAAATACGCCCTTACAAATCCAGATTCCTATATCGAAATTCATGATTTTCCAAATCAAAATAGATTGTAAACTCCAAACATGATTTCCATATTTCTAAAATTTTGACTTGCAAACTTTTTTACTGTAACTTATCATTTTAAAATGAATTACTTAATATAAACTATTAGAACTATTTTTAAAAATCATATTACACTATTACAATTATATTCTCTTTAGAGATTAAGGTCTAAAATTGATTCATCTAGAAAATATGAATTTATTTTTGAATTTGGGGCTTGTTTTTTAAACAGAGAAGACATATATCACAGAAACTCACAGATCCTTTGCATATTTATAGCCATGCAATGGCATCCATACAACCAAATTTCAATCACAAGCATTAGGTATTTATCACAAAAAAATTAAAATATTAGAGAGAGGTTAATTTGCTCACCTTGATTTGGGAAAAAACAAAGAACCTTGGAAATGTTTGCATTTGAAAATATGGGTTATAGTGTTTGAACTGAGCTTGATGTTGTTGAGATGATCCGTATCTTCAAGTTTTGAAAGAAGCCTTTGTTTTGTATTTTGATTTCAAGTTTTTATCTTTGCTTTAATCTGTTGAAGTTGAGCTATGATCTCAGTTTTTCTTTCCATATTGAAGATGTTTGAAAGCAGTTTTTGATTTTTTTCTGTTTTCTTTTCTTGATTCCAAATTTCGAATATGGAAGATGAGAGAAATTTTGAACTGAGGCAAGTAACCAGGTTTTCTTCTTTTACACATTATTTATGCTTTCAAATTTTCTTAAATGAATTCAATTTGCCACTTGTACTTTTTCCTAACACTTGTAATTATATTTATTTTCTTCTTACACTTCGTAAAAATAAGCAAATTTATGTTTTAGACCTTTCCTTGAATTTATTTATAACTTTGTTTTAAACCCTTTTATTTTAATTTATAAAATATGTTTTAACCCTTTCACATGTTAATATTTCATAAATTTATATATTATGTTTTTCTTAAATGCTTATATCCTTGACTATATTTATTTCTTATTAATTTTAAACCATAACTTCCAATTTGTATATATTCATCTACACATATTAAAATTTGAAAGCACATTTTTTTATTAAATTTAAAAATGTAGAGTATTTAAATCTAACTTATTTAAAAATGTTTTTCTTGAATTTTCAAATCCAAATCCCATTGATAATCTATTTATTAAATAAAACAACACATATTGAAAATTAGAAAGCAAACTCAAAGTTCAAATTAAAAATCCATTTATATACATATATACAAATAAACAACACATATCTTTATTTTATATGGAAAAATTCAATTTATTTCACAATTTAATCCAAATATTAATTTAAATTACAAATTTAAATTTGACTCAAAAATGGGATCGTTACAGATTCCCCCCTTAAGAAAATTTCATCCTTGGAATTTGCTGGATAGGGAGACAACAAAAATGAGATGAACACATTTAAAATATAGTTTACCAGATCAAACTGAAAATTTTATTCTGCATTTGTCTTACCAAATCAGAATATCATTAATAATTATGAGAAAAAACTCATTTAATACTTCACAACATATTCGGGTCATCAGTCTACGAAATATATAAGGGCATTGGTTAGTCCGAAGAATAACTAACAATTCGTAGGATATATCATGACCCAAAACAACAGACCATGTGATACAATCTTCAATAATTTTCAAACACTAGGTACAGAATCCAAACTCAGGTCGGAATAACCCAAATTATATATTAACTTGTCCCTCTTCGGACTTCGATCCGCACAAGAAATTACAATAGAATTTCAAATTTGGTTTTAATCGAAATCGTTTCATTGATGAAGTCAAATTTAACTTCATATTTTAGTTAAGCAATTTATTTCAACAAAATTTCAAATTAAATTTAAAATGAAAAGCTAATAGGGAATTGATGAAGAGAATACGAAATAGAAACTTATCTTCAATGATTCGCAGGGCCATCACCACACCAAAATTTCTTCTTGTAGCTGCCACGAAGCAATCAAAAAAAATGAAACTAGATCAAAAGAGATTGATAAGAAAGTTTTTTCCGTTGTTGCAGGGTATCAACCATTTGTAATGGTACTCCCCTATCCCCTATTTCGTCCCCTTCTTGCATTCATACCCACTATCGGTGGATAGTAAGAGAATTTACTAAGGCATACAGACTGATATCTTAGGGATATACTCATTCTAGAGTATACTTCACCCTATCCCTAATGAGCCTCCTAATGTGTTATACTCCTAAAGCTAAGTTCAACCTTCAGCTCTGGTACCACTTTGTAATGACCCTGACTCGACCTTTGAAAATCGGCACCGAATACACCACCCGTATTTGAATGTCGCAGATACGAACGTCGAATCTGGTTCGTCGGAACTTATAACACATTAAGTATAACAACATAGTTGAAGAAAAATGAACATACCATTGATATAACAATGGATACAATATCCGATACAAAAATGATATAAATGAATATCAATATACAATAGAGACACATAATAGGGGAAGAAAGAAATAACACCAGCGGTGGAACAATATCACCAATATAGTCTTCCAAGGGATAGAAGAAAGATTGAATCCAGAACTGCATTCCAATCCAATGCTCCAAAGATCTCCAAGCCATAAGCTCGAACCACCATCAATACTGAAGTGAAGCAACTCGATCGAAATGCGATTGCCAATATCAAAGATTAAATGCTATCGAATCTACACCTATTATCAAACTACCTGACTCTAGGCTGCCTGTGTGGACAATTGTGGGCACCCAGAGTTTAGAAAGGAAAAATAAACTCCAGGCCAGTTATGTGATTGGTATGAGCGAAAAAAAATAGTTTATCTTTAACAAAAGCAAAACCAAAGAATTTAAAAGAAATCTGCAATGTTTTTTGGAAAATGAAACTACCATTGTGCCTTCCGCCATACACACAATGAAAATACACAATTGGAGGAGATTTCTCCTTATGATAGTCAAACATGCTTGATACGCAAAAACCTTTTGATACTATGTTAGTGCATAGTGTAGAAATCCTTTCGAAAGTATAATATTAATCTTAGCCAGCATACCACATTTCATCATATGCCAGTTCAATAGCAGGTTACCGCCACATTCCTGGCAGGTTATATACCAAAAACCGTACAGGGCTCGTATTGTTTTATTTGGATTTCCAACAATGGTCAGGCACAGGAATTTCCCACACCGAATGGAACGCCTCTGGAGGAACGTCCCCGAGAACCAAACCAGATCTCTGCCAACATAAGACCAGGTTACCTCTGTAACTAGGTAACTACTAACACGAGCATTCCATTCCTCCATCGTTACCAACCTTTATCCGAGGAACCTATCAACCAACAACCACAAATCAATAAGTTTTCAGCAACCACATAGGTTAAATATCTGGGTCCCATACCATGATACCACCTCTTATCAAGAAGGAAATAACATACCCTCAGGGGGAGCTACCCCCAAATAACCTTGCTGCAATGATTCCTGTTTCGACCATTATCGGGTTGTGAGGCTCGACGAAGTCACGTCCACAAAGCTATGCTTTACACCAAAACCATGTTTCGATCAACAAATGATCAGCAACACTTCGTATGCCACATTACCAAATTGGGAATGTATCACTAGTAACCATCGACTACATAACCTCTGAGCTCGTAGGTCTCAGAGAAGAGTGATAAGCTAAGAAAATAAATTCTCCGCCACCAAACAGAAATGTATTTGATAGAAACCACCTTTACATTTCAAAGTGTAATGTCAGACATACATCCATACAAGTCTGTTCCCAGATCAAACAGAACCGAAGGCACTTCACAAAGAAGCACTTGCAAATCCGGATGATCCCTAATCACGTCTGGACTCCCCATCACAAAGGATGATATAAATCTCGATACCGAGGATCAGCCGGTACAGAGACGTTGGACGAGTTATCCTTTTGCTTTCGATAATATCCGATCTTCACCACCGGTCTTCAAATGCTACCCATAACGTCGTATCATTATTCGGAATGGGTTATATGACAAAAAGTCCTCTCCCGGCTAAACCGAATAATGAGCGCAATATTTACAAACATATGGGTATTGGAATCTCAGTTAAGTCACAACTTAAAGCCCAAAAACTTTCTTTAAATGGTTTAAACAAATTACCATTTTAATCTTTTAAACAAAAAGATTCACTTCACAAAGTTCACCAATCTTCCACAAAGATTCATTCATAGCCTTTTCAAAACAATTTCCCTTTCAAATTGGATTAACTCATCCAATCTTTAAACAAAGATTCAATTCATAGCTTTCAAAAAAATTCAATTTCAAATCTTTTATATAAAAGATATACCTTTTAGATCCTCTTCAATTTCAAAACAAAGTTCAACAATCTTTCACAAAGATTTACTCATAGCTTCCAAAACAATTCTATTTCAAACTTGAAATCTTTTCAACATAAATTGGAAATCCTTTCTTTATATGAAATCTATTATTATTTGAAAAGCAATCCTTTCCATTTTGGAAAAATCCGATTACATTTGCACAAGTTAAAGCCCTTCAAGTATAAAACTTGTATTAAATTCAAATTTCCAAAATAATGTTTTTTTAAATGGTTTAAAACCCATATAAACACATTTATAACTTGTATAACCTTTTTAAACCATAATTTCCAAACATAGAATTCAATTTCAAAACTTGAATTCAAATTCAAATCAAATTATTTAAATTTCAAAACTTTATCAAGTTATTTGAAATAAAATTTAACTTTTAAAAATCCTTTTCAAAAGGTTTTCATATTTAACCCAATTCCATTTCCAAAACTATTTGGATCTAAACTACAACCTTTAAACAAAATAATATTTAGTTTTTAAAATATCTGTGACTTACCCAATTTCCTCTGCAATCCATATTTGTGTATGTATGGTGAATTATAGGGGTTTTACACAATAGTGCAACAACATCAATCGTCACGGACTCAATCATATCAATATCAATAAGCTGTATAATCTATAACGCTTATCTTCCATTCACAGATTCACAGATAAATAATATAAAATTTAATACAGATAAATAAATCACATTCATCACAGCTTAAATCAAAATAATTCATATTACACAGCATCACACACCAGGGATATCAAACAATATAGGGCATTTCATACAATTCAAACATCCATAAGTAAGATTAATTACTCATCTGATTAATTTAAATCAGATTAATCACTTATGAATAAATTATTAATCCTGGTTAATTAATATTAATTAATTACAAACCGTCTTAATTAATTAACCTTCAAAAATAGAGTAATCAACTTTTAATTATTAATTAATCAACCTTTAATCATTAAATAATTAACCTTTAATTATTTAATTATACTTTAATTAATTAATATTAATTAATTAACCTTTAATTAATTACCATTTAATTAATCATCCTTTAATTTCTAATTAATTTATCCTTAATTATATATTAATTAATCATTAATTATCAATCTTAATTAATTATCCTTAATTAATCACATTAATTAATTAACTCTTAATTAATCATCTTTTAATTAATTTCCTTAATTAATCATATTAATTAATTGCCTAGGTTAATTATCTCATGATTAATCACTTTAAATAAATTAACCTTTAATTATCCTTAAGTTAATTACCTTAATTAATCAATCACATAAATTAATTATTGTTTAATTAATTTTCCTTAATCAATTACATTAATTAATTAATCCTCAATTAATTATCATCCCTTAATTTCACATTAATTAACCTCTAATTAATTAACTTATAACCCTGAATTATTAATTAATCCTCAATCATAAATTAATTAAATTAATTAATTACTCTTATTTATTTAATTAATTTCAAATCATTAAATCTTAATTAACTTTAAGATAAAGTATTTGTTATCCCGCTTTTTGGCAATGCCGTGATACCAAAAGATCGATCGAAAACAAAGGGCAGTTCGTCTCAAATATTGGTCAAACTCTACTTCACTATGGATATCGCTGAATTTTGTCCTAGTCCAGATTGAGCTACAATTGATAGGACATGAAAAGAAAGATCATAGAAGTCAGCTTCTCAAATTCCAATTCAATCCGAGTTCATACGTTCAAGTTATGATCGATTCAAATTGAAGGGAAAAGCCCAGATTTCGTATCCATCACCAAACTCTGGTTCGAATCGATCACTTTCGTATCGATCATCTTTGAATCCATCAAAGCGTCTCGGTTCGTATCGATCAGTTCGAATCCATCAAAGTACATTGGTCCGACTAGGTCTCATTCGAATCCATCGAAAGATCACCTACTTCGCAACGGTCAACCCCCATGAGTACGTATCGATCAGGATTGGCCGTGTTCGAATCCATCGAGTTCGACTGGATGGATTTCGTACCCATTAGCAGATGATGCACTTCGTAACGATCGGGTAATGTCCTCTTCGTATCCATCATGGAAGCATCCCTTCGAATCCATCTGGTCAAAGCACTTCGTATCCATCAGGTTACCCTGCTTCGTGTCCATCAGTGATTCGTATCCACCAACTGTTGTAGTTCGTATCCATGAATAAGGCTTCATTCGAATCCATTGAGTCAACTTGCCTTGGTGACGTGTCATCCCTCGATACGAACAAGCCAAAGTATATGGAGTCGATGCGGTCAACTCGGAGTGAAGACCGAATAGAGTCGAAGTTTGCGCTCCACGTCATCATAAAGGCCCATGCCACCATCGATTCGAAACCATCGATGCGAAAAGATGGATTCGAACCAAGCAGCCACTCGAGAATGCTCAATTTGTATCAACGATGTCTCCCAATCTACTAATCCAAATGTCATGAAATTTTCACAAGAGCTTGCATGCATGATGAAGAATGTCTCCACCAAATTTCAGCCCAATTATACATCATCTTGATCGATACGAAATGACATCGTATCGATCACAGATCGACTCAAAACTTTCTGAGGTTGGTCGCGTGGGCCCACTCACGTGCCAGAAAAAGTCTCCCGAGATTTGAGCGCGATCTCAGCCTCCTACGCCTATAAATAGAGCCCTAGAGCCAACAGAAAAATGATATTTGGATTCTCAAGCGCCCAGACTCTGCCGGATCGAGAACTCCATCATCCTACATCATATTCTCGCTGTTGAATTCGAATTTCCAGTTGTAACATGCTGTTGATCGCTGTAACAACTTGTAATAACTGAAAGAGAATCAATAAAACACCAAAAAAATTCACAGTGGACGTATGGAACATGCCGAACCACTATAAATCGCTTGTCTATGCTTTTACATTACTGTTGATTGGAGTTTTTGTTAGATAATACCCATTTTCAGTTTACAGTCTTCATTATTATCTCTTCAACGACTCCCGAAGAGTGTTGTGACCAATTTTGGTGCAAACACTATGGTGCTTTCACTGAGAGTTGAACTCAGGTTTTCTCCTGCTCTTTGGATCTGTCATCGATACCGGATTAAACAAATCTAAGAGAGAGATCCAGATCACAACTCCAAGTTCCTTCCCTTCTATTCAGATTTGCATAAAGTCTAGGAAAGGAATTCAACCTTCAAGATGGTTAGCACAAGGACCACCTCTAACGCTATCAATCAAGAAGAACTGGATAGACATAATCCTATGCCACTACCGCCATCTAATCAAGATGCTACTGGACATTCGGAACCATCAGGTCCGTTTACCCGACAAGAGTTGCAGTTGCTACTCCAAGAGCTGACCCAGAGTTAGCAATAACTAGCAGAACATCTACGCGCTAAGGACGAGCTTATCAACAAGCTGGATCACCAGAAGCGAAAGTGATCCAAGAGAGACCATGCTTCTCGCTCCTCCAGCGAAAGTTCTTCATCTTCTGATTATCATAATCGATCTCCACGACCCCGGCTAGATGGAGTCACATGCCAGCCGCTGGAGATCACCCGGCAATGACCGTTGGACAAATGAGAGTTGGTCCATCACCCAGTTTCCAAACCGGACCCTCCTCCCGAGGAGGTGTCGTTCCTCATCACACCGCAGAATACCGCACCACTAACGTCGTGGCCGTACCAGGGGTCGATGCCCAAGATCGGTCGAATCCAGACAGTCGATAGCATGGGTGTACCCTTGAACCGTATGCCCCAGAGGACTGAGAGCCAAGAAGGCAAGATTTGGACCGCCAACAGCATCTGGTCCAACTCCAGGATGTGGGATTCAATCACATTCTGGAACGATCCGCACATAACCTACAAATGCCGGATCTTCCGACCATGATACGTCAGATGATCCGTGAGAGCCAGGGTCTCTCCAATGACGATTGGGGAATTTCTCGAAGTCACACTCATTTTACGGACGATATTCTTACTGCTGAACCCCCGCGGCGATTCAGGATGCCAACTCTACCCGTGTAAGAGGGAAACTCCGACCCCAACCAACATATTTTGAAATATGAGTGGTTGATGACCGCTGCCAGAGCTGGCGATGCAGTGAAGTGTCGCGGTTTCCCCATATCCTTGGGGGGCATCGCTACTATGTGGTTCACTCGACTGCCACCTCGATCCATCTCTTCATTCGACCAGTTGACCACAAAATTTGTTGAACTATTCCGAATGCACGTTGCAGGGCCAAAAGATGCCAACACTCTGTCTAGCGTCACCCAAGCTCCTGGAGAGACGCTCAGACACTTCTTAGAGAGATTCCGTACTGCATGTGTGTAGATCAGCAATCCGAACGATAACTCCATTCTTATGGCGTTGACTAAGGGGATCGACCACGATTCTGAGTTCGGCAACTGGTTAGTTGGAAAACCACCTACATCATTGGACCATTTCCACGCCAAGGTGGTTCAATCCCTGAGAAGGGAAGATGCGAGATAGTCTAGGAAGCAAACTGATGCAGGACCAAGCACGAACGGAATCCAAAGCAATGTCGCAATCAAACAGTCCGGTGAGAGCTCTGGAAAAATTCAGTTGAACCTCCAAAACAAACAAACTCAGGAAAAGAGAATGAGAATCAAAAAAGAAAACGAGATCAAAATCGTGGCCCACAGCGCAAAAGTCCTATGTTTGACAGTTATACTCCTTTGAATACATCACTGGAGAACTTGTATTTACAAACCTGTAATACAATTCAGTACCAAAAACTGCACCAAAACCGTCGTCAGAGAGGCAAATCCAGACGGGAAAATTTTGCAGATTCCATGAAAGCTACGGGCACAATACGAACGAGTGTCGTCACTTACAAGATCTCATTGAAAAATTGATCAGAGAAAGGAAGCTGGAATAGTTGGTGTAGGCACCGCGACCTAGAGAAGTGGGCCCATCGAATCAAAACAACGATCCCGATCAACCGAGACAGGAGGACTCCAGTTGCCCCCACGGAAGATTGGTGATAAACGCCATCAGTGGCGGACCATCTTTTTCAGGAGCCTGGAACGACGAAGATCTTCGTCACTATTACACATGACAGGCTCATTCAATCTATGAATACTTTGCAATTTCTTTTACATTCTGAAGTTTGAATTTGTAATAAGGCACTGACTTTGCCATGTTTTTCCATTCCAACAATAAATTACTATCTCTTCAAGCTAGAGCTGTGATTCGTCAAATGCAACGTTCAACAATCACGACACACGAAGAACTAAGTTCCATCGAACAATGGAATTTATTCAAATAGCGATTTACTATGATACGACCTGCCACTCACTAAGTGAAACCCGAGCTCGGGGGCATGTCACAACACTAACACCTAAAAGGATTGACACACGATAATCCTTTGATTAACTCCAAATTCCTAGAGTGTGAATTGGAGTATATACACAAAGTTCATCGTTCCCAGAGTATGAACGAACTCCAAATTCCCAGAGTGTGAATTGGAGTATAAACATAAAGTCCGTCGTTCCCAGAGTGTGAACTAACTCCAAGCTCCCAGAGTGCGAGTTGGAGAATAAACATGTAAATGCGGTTTCGAAGAGGGTTGATCCGTCCTCCTAACACTTCGACCGTATCATAAACAAGTTTGAGGAGGATGGACCCATCCATCTAATGACCTCACTTGTTAACTCGAGGTGGATACGATCCGACCATCCATGATCCCGAAAAGTCCATTGTTCCCAGAGTGTGAACGAATTCTCAAAAATCACAAACAGATGTGACTGATCATCTGTCGGCTAACTTCAAGTTCCCAGAGCATGAAATGGAATAGTAAACATCACCTCCAGGTTCCCGGAGTGCGAACCGGAGCATAGATACTAACTCCAAATTCCCAGAGTGCGAACTGGAGGCATAAACATCGACCTTAGGTTCCCGGAGAGCGAACCAAAGCGTAAGCGCTAACTTCGAATTCCCAGGGTGTGAGTTAAAGTATAAGTGTTAGCTCGAAGTTCCCAGAGTGCGAACTATGTCATAGACATCGGTAATTATCAGATTCCCGGAGTGCGAACCAAATTATCGCTCGCAAATTATCCTAAGTCCCCGGAGCGCGGACGGGTACTCAAGATCTGTAATAGGTGTGGTCACAAGCTGATCGTCACATCACTTAAACAAGTGAAGCAAGAAAAAATAGTTGAAATGAAGAAAAGATAAATTTTATTTCAACTAACTGGAAACAAGAGCTTATGTGCAAGTTCTTCCAAAAATTCCTACAGCAGGGGCCGAACCTGCATCTATACACGACCTACAAATAAGAAGCAAAAACAAATTCCTATTTATCAAAAATTTACTTAAGTTGACAACCTACTTCTTCTTTCTTGGCCTTCTCTTCAATGGGGAACCCTCCGACTCGCTAGAAATCGTCTGTTTCGAGCCTCTCCTATATGATGGTTGCTCCCCAGCTGGAGGCATAATGTCGACGTCCTCCTCTGAACTTGATTCCAGGTGTATACTGCTCACCGAAGGAGTTGGGGGGACTGGATCTGCAATAGAAGATGGGATAGTGCCGCCCGGTGACATTATCCATAGAGGCGCTGGGCTCCACCAATACTACCACCTTGCCCCGTAGCCTCTAATTCTGCATTAATCTCGGCCAAAATTTCTTCATCACGAATCGTTTGGGCCTGGATGGGGACATCTGCAGTCCGCATTGAAGAGCTAAAGGCTGGTGGGAGGTCACTAACGATGAACAGCAAGTCTGTAGAGAAGCCACCATGCTGGCCGAGCAGTTCGCTCACTATTTGCTCGTCAAGATATAGTGCGCTCCCCTCCGTCATCTCAGTTGACACTGTTGTCACGACGGTCATCTCAGTGGTGACGGCCTTCTGCCCTTGACTTGATTCTTGAGTCGCAACAATCGGTGCAACTCCAGTCACTGAGCAAAGATAAGAAGAAGTAATTAATAATCGCTTCAATGCAAACTCTCTATTTGGAATACACTTGAGATAAGTTCGGAATACGTCCCTCAACTTGGCCTGTTGACGACTGAGTAGATCAGGAAACATGCTCCAGGATAGGAGATAGCTGTGGTTGTTCTGGATTATAGGCTGGGACAGACTGTGAATCAACAGCAGATGTGGGCTCTGACGGGAGTGGAGCGGTGGTCTCAAGAACTGCAGCCCGATGTTCAACACCAGAACCTTCCCCGACTTCCAGATGACGGGCGCTGACCGTCTCCTTCTCATGAGAAATTATGGCATCATGAAGGATTTTCTTTTCGTCTTCGGTCAGCAACCGGTTTTCAAGCTCAAATTGGTCAATTGATTCACCCGGATGCGCCGCCTTCTCCTCCTCAATCAACCGGCTCCAGGCGCTGTGAAGATGTACCGGATAATTCTCGAGCCAAGCCAAATTCCTGTGCCTTAACATGTTAGCATTATAAGTGATGAGGAGGTCTTCAATGTCGGCCTCCAGCTTGGACTCGGCGATTTCAATTTTTCTATCAACATCGGCTTCGATCTCCATTACTTTAGCCATCGCAGAATCACGCTCGGTCCGAAATTCTACCACCTGATCACATGCCTCCTGTGTAGAAATATTGGCGGTATCCCTTTCCTTCATGATTTCAAAAACTTTAGCCTTAAGCTCATTATGCTCTTTTAAAGCCGCATCTTGCTCGGCGGTGACGATGGTGTTCTGGTGGCCCATGTCTTCCACCGTGACATAATGCTCTTTTTTCATTCTATCCATAGCCTCTTGAGCTTCATCGGCCTTCGTAAGAGCCTCCATCTCTGATTTTTGAGATGATTCAGCTTCTGTGTTCAGTACTTGTATAATGCGGTCTTTTTGAGCTAGCTCGGCTTGTAGCTTCTCAATGATAGCCGCTCGTTCGAAGGCTAATGACGACGCTTTCTCGGCCGCTTTATATCACGCCTTGTATTGGGCATAAAAGTCATGCATATAATCGTGCGCCACCTGCTCGGCCTCCGGCGAGATTCTTTTCAAATAAAGAGGGAAAATGTAGTTATCAAAGCAAATATTCGGGAAGTCCTTCTTTAATTGTGCAAGCCTGATTGCTCCTTCCCCCGAATTTCAATAGGATATTATTCCGCAACTATTGGGGACATGTTCTCGGATCTGGGATGGTGGGGCTCCGATCTAGAAGATTGAGAAGCTGACTTGTATCGAGAAGATTCGGAAGGATGAGAAACATGAGCAGGAGATTGTATAGGAGCTTGGGGAGGAGGAGTGCGAGATCGAGACCGACGTCTGTAGTCCCTATCTCTATCATATCGTTCTTGGCTAGAATACCCAAAGTACCTACGATCGTAATCTCTATCTCCTTCTCTTCGTTGCGACTTGTAATATGAGGAAGATTTACAAGCCTGTCGAAGACTTCCTAACATCGAACCACGTCCAGTCATAATATATGCAAAGCAAAATGAGAATAGAGTTAGTGACTTTTCGAAATCTATGACCTACGACTAAGGGTTGTGTAGTGTCGTGAAATGTATATGAATATGCATCCCCCCAACCAACCGGAAGTGTCGACCACGCTAGTAATAAAAGGCTCGCTCAATTCTAGAATATGGTGGAATTCCTCCAACCCGGCATCATGTTGAAAAGACACATCGTCCGGGATTGCAAGACCGGTAAGCCCTTCAAAGAGACTTTCTGTTCTTGGGAGAGACCTCTCCGAAATTCTAATTCCGGGGGTGTGCCAGGACATGACGACCGACTTCCGTCTTCCCTTTTCAGGCAACTTAAAAACGGCTGCCTTGCCTTTTCTCTGCTCTACGACATCCTGAACTACGTCTGTAGGCCCGGCCAACGGCTCATCATCAGTATGGGTCCTCTCAGAATCAGCTTCCTCGGCTATAACAACTTTGGGCCTCTTATGCTTGACTCGTTTTTTCAAGGCAGTCCTTAGTGCCCCATCAAACTTTATACTCTTCCCCCATTCGATCAACCCAAGAGTCCGAAGATTCCTATCCGTCAAAAGCAACTCGATATCCCTACTTCACACAGGACTTCTTGGAGTACTCGCACTATCTCCTTGAAGTGTTCACCTTCGGGTCGCTGAATCGTTGCTGTAAAAAGGTAAAGATATAAGTTTCACTTCAACTGCAATCGCCTTAGTAAGAGTTTGAGAAATCAGCTATACTCACGTCTGAATAACCATCGCTGGGCGAACCCTGGAGGACATCTGACATAAAACCACTCCGTCCTGAAGTAGCTCAATCTAGTCCAAGCCCTCATGATCACTTGGCAATTTCTTACCGCCTCCAAGAATGTGAAAGATGGACTATCGGCCCGACTCTTGAAGTTAAACAAGTATCTGATCTCAATCAGGAGTGGCGGTCGATAGAGGTACTCCATAAATGCAATGAACAAGCTATTGAGTGACGCATACCCGTTCGGATGCAGCTGAGACGTGGCAATCCTCAAAAGCGACAATACTTCTCTTATATATTGGTTAAACGGAGGGAGAGTCCCAGCTGCGCACGCGTGGCGATTGAATGCGGTATATCCCTCCGGTGGATTGTGCGGTCTATCATTTGGCCCCGGCAGTAGCACGTCATCCATCGACAAACCATGCCTTAAACATATTCTTCCTAGCATGTCTTCCAAAATATTGGACGGGACAGAGTCTGATGGGTTATTAATGAAGGATGCGTCAGGTAACTCGTCTGGAGCTGGACCGATAACTTCAATCTCAATCTCCGGTACTTCAAGCATGGGAGGAACTGAACTCTGAGTTTATTGCGGCTGCGAACTTGAAGTTTTCATATCTAGCTAACTCACGAGAAATCATCATTAGATGCTAAAAAGCCCATGCATTCCCCGGTGTAAAGTGCATGAATGTGTCGTGCAGTGCAGTGCATTACTTAGGCAAATTCTATAGAATAATCTGTAATGTACGAACGAAAAAACTCTGAAAATCAAACCGGAAATGACCGTCATCGCTGACTGTCACAACCGTGCCATCCAAACGCAAGCGGTCGATCCAAGTTAAAGTTCGTTATATTTTTGTTAAGTTACGGTTCCATCGGCGAGTTTCGAAAGGTAGTCCAATATGCAGTTCTACGATCATGTTCAGTCATGCAAGGCAGAAGCTCGTCGGAGTCAAATATTCTAATATGCTAAAGTTCTCTAAATTCGTCTAATTTCAACTTGGAATCGGTCGCCGCAGTTCAAATTCGTATCGAGTAAAAGATATATCATCAACCGTGATTGAACCAATGCGTTTCGTATCGATCATGTTCGAATCGATACGTTTCGTATTGATCATGCTCGAAACGATGCGTTTCGTTTCGATCAACTTCGACTCGATACGTTTCATATCGATCAGGTTCGACTCGATACGTTTCATGTCGATCCATTTCGAAACGATGCGTTTCGTATCGACCACGGGCACACCATTTCGCATCGATCTGAGAACCTTGGCTTCGCCTCGATCGCCGCTCTCATATTCGTATCGATACGAAATCGCATCCTCTCCTTCGATTCGAAAACTCCACAACTCCTTCTTCTCAAAAAAGGCCTTAACTCCATGGCCGTGCTCCATCCCCAATCTTGCTCTCACGCCCGGATCTTAAATTCATCGAAATCGATCATAAAACCAAGAAGGACGGATTGAGATTTCGAGTTTCATCGTTCTAATCATGATTCTATCCATTAATTACCTGAATTTAATGTTTAATTTTGAAGAACTGAAGGACTGAATCAATTCGAAGGCTAAGCGGTTCTTTCTCTTGAACTTTCTATCGATACGAAAGTGAAAGATGGCAGTAAAAGTAAAAAAGGTGAAAAATGGCTAAGTCCACCCTATTTATATGAAGCCATAGGAGAACCAAGTCGATTTGCCTCCCAGTCAACTTGACCGGTCGCAACCAGTAAAAACACGGATCGTTTCGAAGGCTCCGTTCTAATCCATATGCCCGAGGCCTTATCGATGCGAAATTACACTCATACTTCATCGATACGAAGTACACAACTAAGGCTGTGCTGAAGACATTGAATTCCATCGATGCAAAACGGACAGCGAGCACATCGACTCGAAGCCCTCGTTCACATCAACAAGTTCGCAACTCCATCCACTGCATATCGATATGAACAACAATTTCGTATCCATCAAAACCTATCGATACGAACAAATATTTCATACCATCCAAACTTAATGATACGAACGAATGTTTCGCATCCATCCAAGCTCATTGATACGAACTACCGTTTTGTATCCACCATTTCTCATCGTTACGAACTATCATTTCGTATCCATCCAAGCTCATCGATACGAACTATCATTTCGTATCCATCATTTCGACTCGCATCGATATGAAATACTACTTTCCAACCTTTTACATCGATTCAGGAGAGGGTCGATACAAGAAGATAGTCAAAAACAACCATCAAGCGTTGTTTCAACTCAAATTTCAAAATTGATTCAGGAGAGAATCGATACGAAATTCATAGCAAACAAAACCGACGACAACTCATGAACACACAACGTAAACGAGAGTCAAATTAACATATGTGCATATATGTCTGATTAATATTCGATTTAAACATTCACAGGGATCGAATACTCGTCTTGTTACGATTACAACAACCAACAGCTAAGTAATGTTATACATTAATCAATCATGTCAACGCAAGGTTACAACCTTCGACAAGAGAGCAATGATTGCTCAGAGAGAAATTGCAGCTTTTCAAAGCACTTCATGTTTCCATAAGATGTACTTTGGGGGGCAAATGTTATCCCTCTTTTTGGCAAAGCCGTGATACTAAAAGATCAATCGAAAACAAAGGATAGTTCGTCTCATAGATTGAACATACTTTGCTTCACTATGGATATCGCTGAATTTTGTCCGAGTCCAGATTGAGCTACAATTCATAGGACATGACTTGAAAGATCATAGAATTCAACAGCTCAAATTTCAAGTCAATCCTAGTTCATACATTCAAGTTATGATCGATTCAATTTGAAGGGAAAAGCCCATATTTTCGTATCCATCACTATGGGAGATTTCGTATCCATCAGCAAGCTCTTCTTCGAATCGATCATTTTCGTATCGATCAACTCCGAATCCATCGAAGTACCTCAGTTCGACTCGGTCTCATTCGAACCCATCGGTAGATCACCTACTTCGTATCGATCAACTCCCATGAGTTTGTATCGATTAGGAGCGGCCGTGTTCGAATCCATCGAGTTCGTATCGATGAACTTCGTACCCATCAGCAGATGAAGCGTTTCGTATCCATCAGTCAGTGTCTCGCATCCGTCAGATCATCATCCTTCGTATCCATCGAAGGGTTCAAGTCCGCATCGATTGACTTCGTATCCATGGAGAAGTTACAAAGCTCGTATCCATCAAAGAAAGGCTTGTTCGTATCCATCAACCATCGGTTGTTCGACTCCATCAGCGAAGCCTTGTTTGAACCCATCGGTCAAGCTTCATTCGAATCCATCAGGCCAGCAAGCTTAGATGACGTGTCATCCATCGACGCGAATGCGCCGAGATATATGGAGTCGACGCGGTCAACTCGGAGTGAAGACCGGATCGAGTTGAAGATTGCGCTCCACGTCATCACAAAGGCGCGTGCCACCATCGGTTCGAAGAGATGGATTCGAACCAGACAGCTACTCGAAGAACCCTATTTCGTATCGACAATAACTCATGATATACTGATCCAAATGCCATGAAATTTTCACAGAAGCTTGCACACATGCTAAGAAATGTCTCCACCAAATTTCAGCTCAATTGGACATCATCTTGATTGATACGAAATGACTACGTATCGATCACATATCGACTTGAAACTTTCTGAGATTGGTCGCGCAGGCCCACTCACGTGCCAGAAAAAGTCTCCCAAGATTTGAGCGAGATCTCAGCCTCCTTTGCCTATAAATAGAGCCCCAGAGCCAACAGAAAAAGGATCATTGGATTCTCAAGCACCCAGACTCTGCCGGATCGAGATCTCCATCATCCTACATCATATTCTTGCTGTTGAATTCGAATTTCCAGTTGTAACTTGCTGTTGATTGCTGTAAAAACTTGTAATAATTGAAAGAAAATCAATAAAACACCAAAAAACTTCACAGTGGACGTCGGCAACACGCCGAACCACTATAAATCGCTTGTCTATGCATTTACATTACTGTTGATTGGAGTTTTTGTTAGATAATACCCATTTTCAGTTTACATTCTTCATTATTATCTCTTCAACGACTCTCGAAGAGTGTTGTGACCAATTTTGGTGCAAACAAATGGTATCCCACTCTTTGGCAAAGCTGTGATACCAAAAGATCGATCGAAAACAAAGGACAGTTCGTCTTAGAGATTGATCATAATTTGCTTCACTATGGATATCGCTGAATTTTGTCCGAGTCCAGATTGAGCTACAATTCATTAGACATGACCAAAAAGATCATAGAAGCCAGCGTCTCAAATTTCAAGTCAATCCGAGTTCATACGTTCAAGTTATGATTGATTCAATTTGAAGGGAAAAGCCCGATTTTCGTATCCATCACTATGGCAGATTTCGTATCCATCAGCGAGCTCTTGTTTGAATCGATCATTTTTGTATCGATCAACTCCAAATCCATCAAAGTACCTCTGTTCGACTTGGTCTCATTCGATCCCATCGGCAGATCACCTACTTCGTATCGATCAACTCCCATGAGTTCATATCGATCATGAGCGGCCGTGTTCGAATCCATCGAGTTCGTATCGATGGACTTCGCACCCATCAGCAGATGAAGCGTTTCGTATCCATCAGTCAGTGTCTGCTTCGCATCCATCAGATCATCATCCTTCGTATCCATCGAAGGGTTCAAGTCCACATCAATTGACTTCGTATCCATGGAGAAGTTACAAACCTCGTATCCATCAGAGAAAGGCTTGTTCGTATCCATCAACCATCGGTTGTTCGACTCCACCAGTGAAGCCTTGTTCGAACCCATCGGTGAAGCTTCATTCGAATCCATCAGGCCAGCAAGCTTAGATGAGGTATCATCCATCGATGTGAACGGGCCGAGATATATGGAGTCGACGCAGTCAACTCAGAGTGAAGACCGGATCGAGTCGAAGATTGCACTCCACGTCATCACAAAGGCGCGTGCCACCATCAATTTGAAACCATCGGTTTGAAGAGATGGATTCGAACCAAATAGCCACTCGAAGAACCCTATTTCGTATCGGCAATAACTCGTGATCCACTGATCCAAATGCCATGAAATTTTCACAGAAGCTTGCACACATGCTAAGAAATGTCTCCACCAAATTTCAGCTCAATTGGACATCATCTTGATCGATACGAAATGACTTCATATCGATCACAGATCGACTTGAAACTTTCTGAGATTGGTCGAGTGGGCCCACTCACGTGCCAGAAAAAGTCTTCCGAGATCTGAGTGCGATATCAGCCTCCTACGCCTATAAATAGATCCCCAGAGCCAACAGAAAAAGGATCTTTGGATTCTCAAGCGCCTAGACTCTGCCGAATCGAGATCTCCATCATCCTACATCATATTCTTGCTGTTGAATTCGAATTTCCAGTTGTAACTTGCTGTTGATCGCTGTAACAACTTGTAATTATTGAAAGAGAATCAATAAAACACCAAGAAACTTCACAGTAGACGTAGGCAACACGCCGAACCACTATAAATCGCTTGTCTACGCATTTACATTACTGTTGATTGGAGTTTTTGTTAGATAATACCCATTTTTAGTTTACAGTCTTCATTATTATCTTTTCAACGACTCTCGAAGAGTGTTGTGATGAAGAGATAGTAATGAAGATGATAAACAAGCTATTCACTGAAGCATATTCGTTCGGGTGTAGTTGAGATGGAGCGATCCCCAAAACAGATAATACTTCTCTAATGTACTCATTGAACGGAGGTAGCGTCCCAGCCGCACACGCGTGGCGATTAAATGTGGTGTATCCCTCTGGCGGATTGTGTGGTCTGTCATTTGGTCCTGACAATAGCACGTCATCCATTGACAGGACGTGCCTTAAACATATCCTCCCTAGCATATCTTCGGAGACGTTGGATCGAACGGATTCCGATGGATTGCCAATAAAAGACGCATTGGGAAATTCGTCCGGGGCTGGACCGATGATTTCCGGCTCAATGTTCGGAATCTCAAGTCTTGAAGAAGTTGTACTCTGGATTTCTTGCGGTTGTGAACTTGATGGTTCCATAACTGGCTAACTTATGAGAAACTATCATTAGGCGATAAAAAACCCGTGCATTCCCGGCGTGAAAGAGTGTGTGTGGTGCAGTGCTGTGCATTACTTGAAAAGATTTTGCAGAATTAAAGAAAACTTGCAAGCGACAAAGATAGTCAGAGTCCAGCAGGAATGACCGTCATTGCTGACCGTCACTACTGTATCATCTAGATGTTGGTAATCGATTCAAATTAAAGTCCGTTGTCACGGTGTTAAGTTATAGTTCCATCAACGAGCTTCGAAAGTGGTTGAATATGCGGTTTAATTATCAAGTCCAGATATGCAAGAATGAAGCTCGTCGGAATCATGAAAAAAGAGTATCAAAATTTTCGTATCCATCGTAGAAGGTTTTGAATCGATGGCAAGAAGATCGTTCGAATCCATCTAAGTGCAGCTTCGAATCGATACCAGGGTGCAACTTCGAATCGATACGAGGGGCACACTTCGTATCGATACCGGGGGCACATTTCGAAACTATGGTAAAGGGACGAGTTCACATCGATCAAAATGAGATGATTTCGAGTCGACCCTTGGCTACATGGTTCGTACCGATCCGGAAGCTCCCAACTTAACACCGATTACGTTCGAATCGATACTTTTCGTATCGATCATAAAGATACTATTTGTATCGATCTAAAGTAGAGAACTTCGAATCGATCAGTAACCTATGTTTCGTATCGATCATTTCGCATCGATACGGTCCATCTCCAGAGTCTTCGATGCGAACTGCATCACTCCCATTAGAGTATCCCGGGGATTGATGCGAAGTCTAAAGAAAAACATCGTTGCCCTCATCAATTCGAATGCAAGCCCCCCGGATCGCTTTACTTTTGCCTTTTCCACCCTTTCTTCTCCAATTTCCATGAGCGTTGCCATGATCATTAAACTCTGCGCCAGATCTGGCCTTACCAATCACCAGAGTGGATAATCGATGAAGAAAAGGCGGATCTAAAATAGCTTTGTCGCTTGGATTCGAAGTTGATTACCTAATTTGAATATGGAATTTGGGGAATTAGAGATCTGAATCTTGTTCAATTCGAAGACGTGGCAAACTGATTTTCTCTTGGAAGCTTTGAGTCGATGCAAAAACACAGAGAGTACAGGGTAATGGTAAAAGTAAAAAGTGAAAAATGCCGAAGTCCCAGGTATTTATATGAAACCTGATGGGAGACCGGGTCGATTCGCCTCCTAGTCAACTTGACCGTCGCAACCAGTCAAAACACGGATCGTTTTGAAAACTCCGTTCGAATCCATACGCTTGAGGTTTTATCGATGCAAAATTACACTCATACTTCATCGATACGAAATACAAAACTAAGGCTGCGCTGAAGACATTGAATTCTATTGATGCGAAATGAACAGTGAGCGCATCGACTCAAAGCCCCTGCTCACATCAGCAAATTCTCAACTCCATCCATTGCAAATCGGTACGAAAAGAGATTTCGTATCCACCATAATTCAAACATCAGCATCGATGCGAAAGACGCAACAAAGGCGTATTGGAGTTACAGACCATCGATAGGAACGTCGATTTCGTGTCCGTTATAACATATGCGTACTTCATCGATACGAATGGTAATTTCATATCCATCGATGCTCATACCCATCGATTCGGAGTACTGCACTCGCGCATCACAAAGACCGTCAGCGTGAGAACAACATTCCCATCTCTTGCATCGATTCAGGAGAGGATCGATACAAGAGGATAGTCAAAAACAACCATCAAGCATTGTTTCAACCCAAATTTCCAAACCGATTAAGGAGAGAATCGATACAAAATTCAATAACAAACAAAACTGACAACGACTTGTGAACACACAACGTTAACAAGAGTCAAATTAACATATATGCATGTGTCGGACTAATATTCAATTTTCAACGTTCACAGGGACCGAATACTCATCTCATTACGATTACGGCAACAAACAGCTAATCGCGGTCATTCAATAATCGGTTACAACAATACATAGTACATATTTTAGCGGAAAAATATGATGATTATTCAAATGGACTACAGCTTCTCAAAGCACGTCATGTTTCCGCAAGACGTACTTTGGGGAGCAAATGTTATCCCGCTTTTTGGCAAAGTCGTGAAACCAAAAGATCGATCGAAAACAAAGGGCAGTTCGTCTCAGAGATTGGTCATACTCTGCTTCACTATGGATATCGCTGAATTTTGTCCGAGTCCAGATTGAGCTACACTTGATAGGACATGACAAGAAAGATCATTGAAGTCAGCATCTCAAATTTTAAGTCAATCCGAGTTCATACGTTCAAGTTATGATCGATTCAAATTGAAGGGAAAAGCCCAGATTTCGTATCCATCACCAAACTCTGGTTCGAATCGATCACTTTCGTATCGATCATCTTCGAATCTATCAACGCGTCTCGGTTCGTATCGATCAGTTCGAATCCATCGAAGTACCTTGGTCCGACTAGGTCTCATTCGAATCCATCAGAAGATCACCTTTTCGCATCGGTCAACCCCCATGAGTACGTATCGATCAGGATTGGCCGTGTTCGAATCCATCGAGTTCGTATCGATGGATTTCGTACCCATCAGCAGATGATGCACTTCGTAACGATCGGGTAATGTCCTCTTCGTATCCATCATGGAAGCATCCCTTCGAATCCATCTTGTCAAAGCACTTCGTATCCATCAGGTTACCCTGCTTCGTGTCCATCAGTGATTCGTATCCACCAACTGTTGTAGTTCGTATCCATGAATAAGGCTTCATTCGAATCCATCGAGTCAACTTGCCTTGGTGATGTGTCATCCCTCGATATGAACAAGCCAAAGTATATGGAGTCGATGCGGTCAACTCGGAGTGAAGACCAGATCGAGTCGAAGTTTGCGCTCCACGTCATCACAAAGGCGTGTGCCACCATCGATTCGAAACCATCGATACGAAAAGATGGATTCGAACCAAGCAGCCACTCGAGAATGCTCAATTCATATCGACGATATCTCCCAATCTACTGATCCAAATGCCATGAAATTTTCATAGGAGCTTGCATGCATGATGAAGAATATCTCTACCAAATTTCAGCCCAATTAGACATCATCTTGATCGATACGAAATGACATCGATTCGATCACAGATCAACTCGAAATTTTCTGAGATTGGTCGCGTGGGCCCACTCACATGCCAGAAAAAGTCTCCCGAGATTTGAGCGCGATCTCAGCCTCCTACGCCTATAAATAGAGCCCCAGAGCCAACAGAAAAAGGAACTTGGATTCTCAAGCGCCCAGACTCTACCGGATCGAAATCTCCATCATCCTACATCATATTCTTGCTGTTGAATTCGAATTTCCAGTTGTAAATTGCTGTTGATCGCTGTAACAACTTGTAATAATTGAAAGATAATCAATAAAACACCAAAAAACTTCACAGTGGACATAGCAACACGCCGAACCACTATAAATCGCTTGTCTTTGCCTTTACTTTACTGTTATTTGGAGTTTTTGTTAGATAATCCTCATTTTCAATTTACATTCCTCATTTATTATCTCTTCAAAGACTTCCGAAGAGTGTTGTGCCCAATTTTGGTACAAACAGTATTATCCTTATCAATGACATAATTGTCATTTACAAATTCCTTTGAAACATTTTACTTTTAAATTTACTTTTAAATTTCATTTCATTTGAGATTTAAAATGATTATTAATTTATCTTAACAAAAATTCGGGTTATGCAAATTACAAATCTCTTAATCAAATATTAAAGAAAACTTATTTTATACAAAAGAAATTTATATAGGAAAAGTTTTAAATCAAATGTATTTAAATTCAAAAACTTGCCCTTTTAAAAACTTTAAAAATCTGTTATAAAAATGCTGCTTCGGGATCAACCCAAAAGCTACTCGAGCCAAATACTACTTTTCCCCGAGCCATTTTAGTTTTAAATTTACTTCGAGTAAACCCCTCATTTTCCCATGATCATCCCCGAGCATTTACCTTTCTACTTCAATCCATAACCCAGAAAATATACACGTGCACATGTGCATAATGCACGCCACTCCCATCATCTCTGATTGCTCCTCCGACCATCGACAAACCCTGCTTACTCGATCGTCCACCCTGAATGATGATCCCATCCTCGAATCAAAAATCGAACCCATTATCCCATTACTGGAAACAACCATTATCGAAAAATCATCCATCAACGTCGATCTCGACCACGATGAACTTCGCCGACTTCATCAAAATGCCTCAACCTCTGGTCTTTAGTTTTCCTCCCATGCGAGCCGTCCCGGTGCACCACCGTCACCATAGTCACCTCGACAACAACGATGAACCAAACTGCTTCCCAAACCCTAAATCGCCTCTGTCAAACCACCACGACATGGGAAAAAATCTCTACCTATTTTTCCACAAATTATCGACCTACCTTCAACCTCCAGCAACGGTCACTTTGGCCACCCCTCCACCGTTTGTCGAAAATCGACGAAGAACCAATAACAGTTCAACTCAAAAATTCACAATAAATATGCCCTTAAAAATCCAGATTCCTATATCAAAATTCATGATATTCCAAAGCAAAATAGATTGTAAACTCCAAATATGATTTCCAAATTTCTAAAATTTTGACCTCCATACGGTTTTTACTGTTACTTTTCATTTTAAAATGAATTACTTAATATAAACTATTGGAACTATTTTTAAAAATCTTATTACATTATTACAATTATATTCTCTTCAAAGATTAAGGTCTAAAATTGATTCGTCTAGGAAATATGAACTTATTTTTGAATTTGGGGCCTGCTATTTAAACAGAGAAGACACATATCACATAAACTTACAGATCCTTTGCATATTTACAGCCATGCAATGACATCCATACAACCAGATTTCAATCACAAGCATTAGGTATTTATCACACAAAAATTAAAATATTAGAGAGAGGGTAATTTGCTCATCTTGATTTGGGAAAAAAGAGAGAACCTGGGAAATGTTTGCATTTGAAAATCTAGGTTATAGTGTTTGAACCGAGCTTGATGTTGTTGAGATGATCCGCAGCTTCGAGTTTTGAAAGAAGTCTTTGTTTTGTATTTTGATTTTAGGTTTTTATCTTTGCTTTGATCTGTTGAAGTTGAGCTATGATCTCAGCTTTTCTTTCCAGAATGAAAATCTTTGATAGCAAGTTTTAATTTTTCCTGTTTTTAATTTTTTCTTGATTCATGATTTCGAATATGTAAGATGAGAGAAATTTTGAACTGAGGTAAGTAACCAGGTTTTCTTCCTTTACACATTATTTATGCTTTTAAATTTTCTTTAATGAATTCAATTTGCCACTTGTACTTTTTCCTAACACTTGTAATTATATTTATTTTTCTTCTTACACTTGTTAAAAATAAGCAAATTTATGTTTTAGACCTTTCCTTGAATTTATTTATAACTTTATTTTAAACCCTCTCTTTATTTAATTTATAAAACATGTTTTAACCCTTTCACTTGTTAATATTTCATAAATTTATATATTATGTTTTTCTTAAATGCTTATATCCTTAACTATATTTATTTCTTATTAATTTGAAATCATAAATTCCAATATGTATACATTCATATACACATATTAAAATTTTAAAACACATTTTTTTATTAAATTTAGAAATGTAGAGTATTTAAATCTAACTTATTTAGAAATGTTTATCTTGAATTTTCAAATCCAAATCCCATTTATAATCTATTTATTAAATAAAACAACACATATTCAAAATTAGAAAACAAATTCAAAGTTCAAATTAAAAATCCATTTATATACATATATATAAATAAACAACACATATCTTTATTTTATTTGGAAAAATTCATTTTATTTCATAATTTGATCCAAATATTAATTTAAATTACAAATTTAAACTCGACTCAAAATAGGGATCGTCATAATTCACTTGGTACTTCGACAGAGTATAGTTTAGGATTCTTTAGAATAAATGTGGAAGAAGAAGAGGAGAAAAAATAAATGACATATGGTAAAAAAATTCGTTTACAACTTACAAGTATTTATAGTAGAGCAACAACCATATATATTCGTGAAAGGATACGACGAATAGACACTTCTTTTGAAAATTGAAATTTGAAAAATAACGGACACCACGTCGACATGGGGGGCTGAGGGATGTCGACATGCTCAAGGCAAAATTGATGTTTTGATTTTCTTATTAAAAATTGTTTCTATAATTTGTCAAAACAATTTCTGAACTTTGTAAATATATTTAAATGTAGTTGAAACATATAAAAGAGTTTAGAAAGTAATTTTTAATATATATAATCTTAATCAACAAAGTGATTTAAAATCTGAGTATATAAATGGTTTAAAAACAAGGACAAATTTGAAATCAAAATACTAAAAATGATAAAAATAGTTTTGAGGCTAAAATATTTAAAACCAAGAGAGATGTCTTTTTTAAAAGAAATTTTGAAAACATTTTTTAAAAACAAGAGATATATATATTTTTGAAAAGCATATTTATGAATTTAGTGGATATCAAAATAGGACCACTACATGTTCCACTAGATATTGTCTGGGTTCCATCCCACTAGGGTTCCATCCCTTTAACAGGCTCGAAGTGGATTTCATTCCAACAATAAATTTCGAATAAAGATGTAAGTGCTTTTAAAAAGTTTTAACATAATTCTAGACTCAATACTTATCTTATACAATTGAAATCTTAAACTCTTTATATCTTAATACTCATGTGTCTTCGACCTTGATATCTTCAGTCTTGAACCTCTATACCATACAGTCTTCATTCTTGGTACCTGCATGTTTATATCCCGCATATACACATATATCTAAACTATAATGTTAGCATTTATAACAAGTCCTAAGGTTGTTGTCATCAAAACCATCATCCCAAGGACTAACAGTTTCTTCTCTTATCAAATCAAAAATAAACTAAGGAACCATCTCCTTCGAAAGCAACCCTTCGGAAGCACCCTTCGACACCATGCCTTTCGACTTGGTCCAGTTCACTACTTACCACCTAAATGATATCATGTGCATTGCTTTCAACCTTAATGGTCAATAAAGTCGAAAGGTCTTGTTGATAGGTCTTGGGTCGGAAGGTTTTCCAAAGAAGGCGGAACCATCTTTTTCTGGGTAAAACCTGATATTTCCAAAATAAGGAAACTTTTTGTAATTAACCAGCCTATATGTAAACCTTTGATTGACTTTCACAACATTTTTACATAATTTGAATAATATTTGCCGCATTTTCTTTGGTCAAAGTCAAGTAAATATTAACAAATAAGCCCTTCCTCTTATAAAAATAATTAAATCATTTAGGCCATCCGTTCGAAATAATTCAATTTCCTTACTAAATCACTTAATAAAAATTCCAGAAATTCACTTTAATCATATTATCTAACATATTAAAATTTTAGATCCAAATTCGTAGTATATTTTTCCAAAATAATTTATAAGCCCAAATGTTCACATTTTCCTTTGAAAATTCATAATAAATTCTCCACGGTTTGGAAAATTATAAAAATTGAAACCCAATCAAAAATCATGTTTTCTATAACTTAAAATTTTCCTATAGCAGTTAAAAATCATTCATCTCGGTTTGCCCTAAACTGTGTGTATCTCTTTATTAAACAACCTTGTTTAAACACATATAAATTATAATCAAGCATATCATCATTCAATATATCATAAAAACAAATTTATTCTCAAATCCGAAACCTTATGATGATAAAATCAAAATAAAGATGTAGAAATTTTTATTTACCTTAGATTGGATAAGGAAATTGAAGTTTGATTGAGATTGATTCCTTCTAACTTGAATCCTAAGCTTTAAGTTGATTTTCTCTTCTCTTCTTCCTAATGGTCAGCCTTCTTCCTTACGGTTATAATTTTTTTTTGATAAAATGAACGTATATAACTAAGGGAGATAATATAAGGGTAGGAAATATGGGTGGCTATTTACCCAATGTCCTTATGCTTAATTACTTAACCATTTATAAGTTCATTAGTTTATATAAACACAGCCACTTAATTTATTAATCTACCTCGATCTCATTATCTACATTGTTCTATTTAATTTATTCTAATTAAATCTCCTGAATAATGTCAATAAAATTTATTCGAAACTATTGCCGAACCACAATAAAAAAAATTACTTTCGAAACTATTGCAAACCTTCATTTCAAAGGCGTTCAAATCTTTTTTCATAACTCTAGGCACCTGCCTTTCAATTATAGAAGCATAGCTTCGAAACCATATGAAAGTACCCCTTTCGAAACTATTGGGTTTTGATTAAAACCTATTTTATTGGGTCTAAGTGTACAAGTGAAAGTACCCCTTTCAAACCATTAAAAAGAATCTGAGGGAAAACAATGGCTTCGGCACCATCCCTTCGAAATCCCAAAACTTTTAATTAAAACATTTGAAGGATAGCTTCGAAACCCCTTTCGAAACCATTGCCTTGGAAAACTTTGAATCCTTTCGAAAGCTTTAGGGAATGGATTACTACAGGTTTAAAACAAAGGAAACCTTCTGAATTAGTTAATAATTTCAATCCATTTGAAATCATAGGAACGGTAGAAGGGTTTCGACATTGTCGAACCCACCCTTTTCGAAAGCATTAGTTTTAAAACTGAGTAACTCCTTTGAAAGCTACAATTTAAATAAGAGGCAGCAATCCCTTTCGAAAGCAATTTAAAAAGACCCTTCGAAAGCATTTGTTTTGACTCCTTCGAAAACATTTAGTTAAACATGCCACATAATTTCAGATCTACACAAAGATTAATTTTCACACTTAAGCCCTTCCACTAAGCAAAATGATTACAATAATTAAATCCTTCTTCTAAGATATTTTAGTTCCTGTTGAAAATTACATAGGAAAAATCCCTAAAAATTACATAAATTTACTTTTAACATATAATCTAACATATAAATATTCTAGACCCAAATTCTTTATAAAATTACTAAAATTAATTTCTAAACCCAATTATTCATATTTTCCTTCGAAAATTCATAATAAATTTTCCATACTTTAGAAAATTAAAAAAATTGAAACCCATCTCCAAAATCTTGTTTTACATACCATTTAATTTCCTCATGGCATTCGAAATTCATAATAATCAGTTATGCCCATAAAACTATATAAATCTATATTCAAACAACCTTGTTTAAATCAAACATATTATAAAGTCTAAGGGTATCATCAAAATCATCATTATAATGGATTTAATCTTAAGCCCAAAAACTAAATAGTTACAAAAACAAAATAGAGATGATTTAGATTATTTTTTACCTTGATTAGGATAAGGACTTTGAGATTTGATTAAGATTAATCACCTTGCTTTTAATTCCTTAGCTTTTGATTGATTTTCCCCTTTTCTTACTCCTTAGTAATGGCCAGCTATTCCCTTTTTTATTTACATTTTAGAGAAATGAGAAATCAATGTGAATGGGAAATGAAACATGAATATAAGGGTAATGGAAGTGTGGTGGCAATTACCCTAATACCCTTGTTTTAATTAATTAATATGTAAGCCATTTATAAGCCCGATTGGATAATTAAGCATGACCTTTAATTATTTATTAAAATCTCAATCCCCTTATCACTCTAATGTTTACATTATTCTATTTAATTTACCTAATTAAATCTCCTGAATAATTTTATCAAAATTAGGTGTGTTACACCTCTTATATCTCTCATTTTGAAGAAATCCCTGTTAAAGAAAGCGGTATACGATTTTTATCGTTGATTCATCTTTCTCCATGGCCACCACCAATAATCTCCATTGAGCAATGGAAATTATAACAACAAAAAAAGCATCATGGTACTCTACCCACTACCGCTCCTCAACAAACTTTCTCACCTCATCCTTCACAACAACCTACATCCTCCAGTCACACAAATGAATATTATTGGGATTTTGAAATATAGGAAGCTCACGTTGAGCCCATGCAAAACGAATCTCTTTGTGATTTAGTACCTAAGGACCAAAAGCTAATCACGACCAACCAACAAGCTTTGAATAAAAGCATTATTGGATTGGAACGTTCCTTTTGTACAAGAATGATTAAAATGGAAAATATGTTAGAAAAGGTTGTTTCAACATTAGGAAAAGTAATGAGAAAGGTTCGTAGCAAATAATCCTGTAGCTCATCATCTTCGCCATCGCCCACAACACCCAATCAAGCATGGACATCAGTTTATCATGCTCATACTTCTCCTAAAGGATCTACTCATGACAGAGAAAAGACTCCTATGAAAGAACAACTTAAGGATAAATAAGAAGATAGTGATTATATGTACGTGCCTGATACTCCGCATTTCCAATACCAATCGTACATGGAATTCCAAGAGCTCTCCATTCACGAAGATGAGGAGTACAATGACCAAACATAGTGGTCAGGCATATATGGACAGGATCCTTCATCTTATTGGGAATACTATGAGAATTATGGAGGCTTATATTACTCTTCAAACTAGTAAAATTCGCATTTTAGTTTAATTATCTTTTTACTATTTTAACATTTATGCCTGTCTATTTATCTATTTAACTCATGTTACATTAGTTTCTGTTTCTATTTGAACTTCCTTATTTGGTTTTAAATATTCACGATCTTATATATAACATGCTATTAAATGTCTATTTAACAATTATATTTATATGTTGTATCATTCCTCCCATTTCGATAAAGATAAAAGGGGAGGAACTTATGCATTTTCATAGGGGAAGACAAATATAATAATTCTTCCATTTCGATTGTATAGTTGTCAACATCAAAAGTAGGGAGATCGTTAGAACCTCTAGTTTATGTTTTAATGACAACAACTATACAATAATATATAAATATATATACATTTTAAGATTACAGGAATATACTACAAAAAGACATCATGCTCGAAGATATAAGACTCAAAGACAAATGACGATCTATCGACCGTACTATAGTTGGTAAGGGTATTCTATTGTAAAGAGTTTTAGATAAAATATTGTAAGACCTCCTTGAGTATATATGCATATATGATCACGCACGATTTCATATGCACTAAACGTAGTTTGAAAAACTACTTTTACTACTCACAGACGTCCAAGGTAAAACCATAGACGTTTGTGATAATCCTTAGGTAATTATTTTCTGAAGTCATAGACGTTTGAGGTTTTACCACAGTCGTATGTCATTTGAAAAACTACAAATTTTTAAAAAGACACTTCTGTTGAATAAAAAGAAATTGCCCTTCATCGAAAGGTTGTGGCCATTAAAAACGAATAGAACTTATCTAATAGTAACAACTCTTCATCGGCATCCTTTTGAGTCTATAAATACTACATTGATTGAGATGTAGAGATTAACTAACTTGAATTAATTGAATCTTTTCTCTCTAGATTTTTATCACTCTCTTATGCATATATTGCTTATGTACTCTCAATTTATTATAACCAAAATATAATTTTAGGTAAACTACTTCCTACAATTCAAGGCGTTAACATTCACATACTCAAAGGAGACTATCAGTCAACAACCATGTTATTTGGAACACAAAATTCTCAGAGATTTACTTTTATATTAGCATATTCCTTAAGGCAAAGCAAGGCTCGGTTGGTTAAAGGAAATACTGAGGGGGAGCTTCAGGACTTCAGGTAGGACGAGAGGTCAGAACCAGTATAAAATATCTTGTGTGATCGTTTCTATCCTTTATTTTATATTCAATTATTATTCTCTACTTATATTAGTTAGTAATATACACACATATATACATATAAATTGCATTATTTATAAAGATCCTATAAGCTTTCATTGAACTGGGCAGAATTTTGAAGGAGATTTGAGGAGAGGTTCTTTCTTGAAGTTGCCAAGTCAGTATTGCTAGAAATTATGGACTTAGTGCAAGGTGAGATGTCAATCATTGAGTATGTTATGAAGTTTAATGAGTTGTCCAGATATGAGTACGCTACTATTGATACCATCATAAAAGGAAATAAGAAGTTTATTAGAGGGTTGAAGCCTAAGATTGCTCAGGCGACCATGCCACATCTCCGTGATCTAAGTATAGTTGTTGAGGAGATGGAAATTAGGAATGAAGAGATGATCTCTACTTTTGGGAAAGAGAAGCAGGTCGTAACTTAGGACTCTCAGGGCAAGAAAAGGAAATCTTTAAGAAGAAAGGAGCTTAGAAAGTAGAAGCGGCTAAGAAAGGAAAGGCCTATTTAGTTTTCTACAAGTGGGATAAGAAAGGACATTTTTCTTCTGAATGTTTAACTAGAAATGGAAAGAAGGTTGCAGTTAAGAAAGCAGTGAAATGCTTCAATTATGACCAGATGGGGCACTAAAAGAATCAGTATCCAGAACTAGTCACAGCAAACAAGGGAAAGGCTTTTGCTTTAGAACAATCATCAAATAGACCAATTGGTGCTAAGAAGGGAAAAATTGTGATGAATGGTCCACTGTTGAATCATAGTATACCAGTTAGGGTACTATTTGATATCGATGCATCATATTCATTTATATCTCCGTGTTTGGTAGATAATTTATGTTTGTGACCCTTATACCTTGTTACTTCCTTAAGAGTTGCGAATCTAATAGGAGGGTATGCATCTCTGGAGATGAGAAAAGACCAGTTTGAACTTGATTTTTTAGGTCATAAGTTTGCATGCAGTTTGTATGTTTTTGATTTCATAGGCTATGGGATCATATTTCGTATGGATTAGTTAGATAGATATGATGCTACGATATTTTTCCAAGATTTGGAAATATCGTTAAGACAGCCTAATAGTCATAACTAAATTATATACTCAGTTTTCTTGTGCATTATTGGGGACTATGGAAGTAGAAAAAGTGTTTGAAAATGTTTTTGAGCTAGTCATAGGACTACCACTGAAGCGAACTATTAAGTTTCGAATTGATCTTGTGCCAGGAGCAAAACTTGTAAGTAGACCACCAAGCAAGATGACACCTACCGAGATGAAGGAATTGAAGGTGCAGCTAGTCGATTAAGAAGGAATGAATTTCATTAGACCAAGCAATTCATCTTGGGGAGTAGTCATGGTGTTTGCGAAGAAACTGAATGGGTTATTGAGGATGTGTATCGACTATCATAAGTTGAATGAGAAGACGATCAAGAATAGGTACCCTTTGCCGAGAATCAATGATTTATTTGATCAATTGAGTGGAGCCATAGTAATTTCCCAATTGGATTTAGCAACAGGTTTCCATGAGCTAATAGTGGTAGAGGACAATATTCCACTGATAGTGTTTCAAACTATTATGGTTCATATGAGTGGTTAGTGATGCCATTCGGTTTAATGAATGCGCCAGCTTTCTTCATGGATTTGTTCAACCGAGTTTTCCAAGAGCATTTGGATAGGTTCGTCTTGGTATTTATAGATGACATCATAATATATTCTAGGGAAGAAAGAGAGCATGAACTTCATCTTATAGTGGTGCTTGAAATGTTGAGGTAGCATCAACTGAAAGCGAAGTTTTCAAAGTGTCATTTTTGGAAGTAAGAAGTTATGTTTCTTGGTCACATGGTTTCAGAGATGGGTTTATCAATTGATTCGGATAACACTGAAGCTGTTAACAACTAAAAGAGACCAGAGTGGTGACTAAGGTCAGAAGATTTCTTGGGCGCACTGGATACAACCAAAGATTTATTAAAGATTTCTCACGGATGGCAGCGCCTTTAACCAAGCTAAACAGGAAGAACATAAAGTTTATTTGGTCTAACAAATGTGAGGAAGCATTCCTTAAGTAAAAGCACTTGTCCAACGCGCCTATGTTAATAGTTCCAAATGGGAATCAAGGATTTGTAGTTTATATCGATGCATGTGGAACAAGATTAGGGGCTGTGCCTGATATAGAAAGGTAAAGTTATTGCCTACGCTTCACGATAGCTTAAACCGCATGAGATATCCTACTCATGATCTAGAGTAGGCTGTAGTGATTTTGGAATTGAAAGTATGGAGACAATATCTCTTAGGGGAGAGATTTGATTTTTACACAGATCATAGGTCCTTAAGGTGTTTATTCTCTCAAATGGATATGAGACAGCAGAGGTGGATGAAGTTTTTAGCAGCTTATAACTTTGGTATAGATTACACTCCTGGAAAAGGAAATAAAGTAGCGAATGCTCCTAGCAGTAAACATCAGAATGTGATGTTAGCTATGTTAGTAGAGTGGAAGACCTAGAGACTTTGACTACTTGTTATGTGCAGTTAAGATCGACTGCTAGTTCTAGTCAGAGCACTGCTATGTTAACCTGCTTAGAAGTTCGACCAAGATTGATCAAAAGGGTTGCTCTAAGCAGAAGGACGACCCAGTGTTAGCTGAGATGATTAGAAGGCTAGAGACCAGAATCGAGATTGATGACCTGAAGGATTTTAGTCTTGACCAAAGAGGATGGCTGAGAAATAAGGGACGATAGTATGTCCCGAATGTAGAAAACCTAAGGAGAGAAGTTCCTAGGGAATGTCATCTATCGAATTTTATGATTCACCTTGGAGGGACCAAGATGTATCAAGATATGAAGAGTTGTTTTTATCGAGAAGGTATGAAGTGGGATGTTGGTTTATGGCTAAAGTAGTGTGTAAACTATCAAGAATTAAAAGCCAAACATCATAAGTCGAGAGGATTGTTCAACCTTTGGAGATACCAGTTTGGAAATGGGATTCAATATCCATGAATTTTATAAACGGGTTGCTAAGGTCAAATCGAGGAAATGAATGTATATGGGTCATAGTGGGCAGGTCGACCAAGAGTGCTTATTTCATTCCAATTAAATCAACAAGGACGGCACCTGTTTTGGCTAAATTGTTGTAACACCCCTAATTTTATTGACATTATTCTAGAGATTTAATTAGAATAATGTAGATATGGAGATTGAGGTAGATTAATGAATTAGGTGGCCATGCTTATTTAAAATCTAATGATCTTGTATAAATGGTTAAGAAATTAAACATAAGGGTATAAGGGTAAATAACCATGCTTCCCACCCTTATACCATTCTCATTAGGTCATAAACGCTCATTTTACTTATTTTTTTTTATAATTGTGAGAAGCAAGGCCGGCCTACTATTAGGAAGAAGAGAAGAGAAAAGTCAACTTAAAGCTTATGATTCAAGTTAGAAGGAATCAATCTCAACCAAACTTCAATTTCCTTATCCAATCTAAGGTGGATAATAATTTCTACATCTCTATTTTAGTTACATGATCATATGGTTTCAGAATTTAGTGTAAATACGTTTTTATGATATATTGAATGGTGATATGCTCGATTTATGATTTATATGGTTGTTTAAAAAGAGATATACATGTTTTTTGGGTAAAACCGAGATGAAATGATTTATAAATTCCAAGGGAATATTTTATGTTATAGAAAACATGATTTTGGAGATGGGTTTCAATTTCCATAATTTTTTGAATTTATGTGGATTTTACATAAATTTTCTACTAAAGAAAATGATTTATTAGGTTATAAATTAATTACGGCCGAAATGGTAGCTATTGGGTTTGAAATTTATACATGTTGGAAAACATAATAAAATAGATTTTCTGGAATTTTTCCAGATTTTTACAAAGTGATTTGATGAATATATAAAATTATTTAAGGTATGGGACTTAAATGTTTTATATATTTAATTAAAGAGAAGGAGCATGTTATAAAATAAAATTATTATTCAATTATCAAATTAGTGGTAGCGCTTTTCTGAAAAGTATATGTTAACCAATAGGAATTTGACAAACAAAGGCAAGTTAGTTGGAAAATTATCATTTTAAGTAAAAAAACATGAAAATCATGCTTTTAACATGTTTCAGCCATTTTAGGCATCGAACCTTCCGGCCCAAACCTTCTGACAAAGTCAAAAGGTTTTAGCCTTCGTCAAGGTCAAAGTTCGATGCATATGGTATCAGGTTACTTGGTACATAATGAATTAAACAAGGTCGAAGAGTACTTAGTCGAAAGGTTGGTTGCCAAAGAGGTTGGATTATGTTTGTGTTATAAACCAAAAGCATATACCTACCTGCTTTAGAAATGAGCTTTCAACTTAGTTGCTTTCAACCAGGTCAATTATTTAAAATAAAGGTTTTAAACCTTTCGACATAGTCGAAAGGTTACCGTCGCTTTATCATTGTTTTGTTTTGAACCTTCTAACACAGTCGAAAGGCTATTTCCACCTTTTCCAACCTTTCGAAGTCGCTACTTCCAACATAGTTGAAAGGTTTAAAGCCCACCGCATCTCCAGTGCTTTCAA
Organism: Allium cepa; assembly: GCA_030765085.1. Classification (NCBI taxonomy): domain Eukaryota; kingdom Viridiplantae; phylum Streptophyta; class Magnoliopsida; order Asparagales; family Amaryllidaceae; genus Allium; species Allium cepa. The sequence goes on along the minus strand of CM060938.1, from coordinate 246,648,250 downwards.
AAGATATTGAAGCTTTTGAATTAGATGATTTACCCTTGTTTTATAATTGAAGTATAATCCAAAGCTTTCGAAGGAGTAGTTTTAAAAGGCAGAGGACTATTGGTTTAAATGATATGTTTTAAGCTTTCGAAGTAGACCTTTCGATGGGGTCAAAGGTAGCTTCCATAAATTCGAAAGATTTTAAAGTAAATTTTCCACATGTTTTAGATTGATTCCAGTGAATTTTCGAAAGGTTTGTTTTCCAATACTTTCGAAAGGTTTTGAGTTTTAATGGTTTCAAAAGGTTTTCAAATGCTTTCGTAAGGTTTGAGTATCAGTGGAGTTGAAGGGTTGCAAAAGACGTATTTTAAAGAATAAGAAGGGCTGAAGCTTATTATTTTAAAAAGGTATGATTAAAACCCTTCGAAGGGGTTGAAAAATAGAAGCTCTCGACATTGTGACAAGGTTTTAAGACCCATACTCTAAAAAAAATTTAAAAGAAAACCCACGACTTGTATAAAGGAGTTTTGTAATGACTTGAAATATGTGATTTTGAAGAAGTATGGCCTTGATAAAAATATAAGTTAAACATATTGGCTATGTTTTATGAAATGTGTTTCAAGGAACTTAAACCGACCATAGTGGTATTGTTAAATTGTGTTTTGCTTCTTCAAGCTTGAATATATTCACATGATAAATCGTAATTGTATTTTTTGGGGGAAAAGGGGGTAGAAGAATCAACTAAGGTAATTGAACAATGAATATAAATTGCTTAAACTCCTGAATGAGTAGAATTGCGTCCAAGGAGTCAGGGTAACCACAAATATAGGATGCCTACACTTCGTCGTTATTGGAGGTTCATTGTAAACCCACGACAACTAGGATTAAGTAGTTATTGGAGGAAAAACCGACAGGTTCATATTTAACTCATGAAAACTACGTATTAAGAACAATTGGCAGTGGCTAATTAGTTTGTAGTAAACCAATGAAAACTATATTTGGATTAAGAATTGATCCCGGTCAATAGGTTCCTAGTAAACCCATGAAAACTAGGATAAGAACGTGGCTAACGAAAGTATCAGTAGGTTCCTAGTCAACCCATGAAAACTAGGATGTGAAGTAAGTTACTGGATAAATCCATAAGTTCTTGCTAAACCCATGAAAACTAGAATAAGTTGATAGGTTATTGAAAGGACAAATAGGTTCAAGAGGACCTATGAATTGATTAAGTTAACTCGCAGGAGACTATAGGTTATTAGTGATCCTATGAAAACTTTGAATAGGACAAGGTGTCTATTAGGTATAACAAGGTTAATAGTAAACCCATGAAAACAAAAAAGGCTAATAGTTACCCTAGAAACTATAGTTATGACATGGTGTCGACTAAATTGGGAATGTGAAATCCTAATTGTTTTCAAGTATGCATATCATCTTAATATTTTGAAAATGTATGTTTTAACCATTATGGATGCAGAAGCACAGTATGTGGTTTTATAAGGGTTTTAGGATGTTAGTGAGGGGAAAACCTGTTCTGCTAAGCGGCATGGTCTCACTAAATATCTAATAGGATTGAGATGTTAGATTATTATTCATATTAGACTTTATGTTTGACTCGAAGTTTTTGTTTTCCCATTAAACTCTCGGGTGCTCAATTGAGTTTGAGTATTGATTTTGAGTAGATTGAAGTTTAAGTTTTTTAGGTTTTCTTCTTAGACTAATAAAGCTTCCGGAGACATGCAGGAGGCAGATAGTTATTTAGAGATTTTCTTTCCGTTGTGTGCTATGTTTGTAAAGGTAGATCTATTAGCCTTACTATATACTCTGATCAACCAAGTGGGCATCTTCATATGTCGCTTTTGGTGTAATTGTAATAATTATATTTTTCTGAACGTGGTTAACATACTTTGGCAGTATGTAATGAACATCAAATGTTTTAATTTGAATGTGGAAATATTTTTTTGAATTGTTAAATTTTTTCCATATTCCTGTGATCAGTTTATCAATATATCTAGCACCACCGTATTTGGTCGGCAAGAATTAGTAACTATGGATGGCTACAATGTCCTTAGCCGTTAGTTTTGGGCCTCCAAGTTGGGGAATGTTACAATCGTTTATGAAGAACATAGTTAGACTGCATTTTATTTCTAGTAGTATAGTCAACGACCGAGATACTTTGTTTACTAGCAAGTTGTGGAAGAGTGTACATGATGTGTTAGGTACCATAATCAAGATGAGTACTGCTTATCATCCTTGGATAGATGGACAGAGAGCGTCAAAAAGGTACTCAAGGATTTGTTAAGAGCTTGTGCTAGATTTTTGTGGATCATGGGAAGATCACCTAAACTTAGTTGAGTTTTCCTATAATAACAGTGATCAAAATAGTATACGAATGGTGCCTTTCAATTCTTTATAGGGAAGGCCATGCAAGTCACTTGGTTGGAAACCAGAGACAGATTAGTCTTCGGTCAAGATCTGGTAAGAGAGGCCACAGAAAAGATTGAGTTGGTACAAGGTAGGATGATGAAAGCTCAGTCTAGACAAAAGAGTTACGCAGATAAGAGACATCAAGATATAGATTTCTCGGTTGGAGATAGGGTTTTCATTAAAGTCACACCGATGAAGAGTGTGGTGTGAATTGAAAAGTCAGGGAAACCGACATGAGATATGTTGGACCATTCTTAATTATAGATAGGATCAAAAAGCTCGCATACAGAGTAAAGTTGCCAAGTAGTTTGGCAAGTGTCCATAATGTGCTACATGTGTCTCATCTTCGTACGTATGTGCATGATCTAGGGACTACTATCTCTCCGACTGCATCGGAAGACTCAATAGTAGAATCAGATCTAACTTTGTTAGGCAACCGGTTGAGGTTGTAATGAGAGATGAGAAGATGTAAAGAAATAAGATAGTCAAGTTGGTGAAAGTTCAGTGGAGCGACAACGAGAAGATTGTACTCAGGAAGCCGAAGATTGGATTAGGGATACTTATCCTGATCTACTTTAAGGGAATGCTCTATATTTACTTCATATAGACTATTTTCCAGTCAGGTAGGCTAGTAAGGTAGTTAGAAAATGTTACAGATGATTTCAGATGCTATGCATAGTATATAGTCCTCGCTGAATTTTAAGGACGAAATTCTTTAAGGAGGAGGGCTTATATCACCCTTAATTTTAAATAGCATTATTCAGGAGATTTAATCAGATAAATAAAATAGAACAATTTAGAAGTTAGAGTGATAAGGGAACTAAGATTTGAAAAGTAATTAGGGTCATTCCTTAACTAATGAAATTATAAGTGTAATTTATAAATTAGAAATTTAAGAGAACATGCAATGGCAAAAGGGGAATAGCAGTATACCATAACCCGTAAATCCCTTACCGCATTCTCATTCACATGTTCAGGAACCAAAAACATAAACAAAGAGAGTTGAAGGCCGGCCATAACCCTAAGAAGGAGAAGAGGACACAATCCATTTAGAGGCTAAGATTCAAGCTAGGAAGATTAAATCTAGAATAAATCTCAAGTTCCTTATCCAAACAATTAGAATAATGATCTAAACCGTCTTATATTAGTCATCTTGAATGTTTTAATTGGAGTTTGAAGTTAATCAGTATGATTAGATGAACAATGATATGTTTTGATTTAAAAGCCATGTTATGATTTAAATAAGGATTTTGTGGAACAATATAGTTTCGTTTTAGGGCTAAAGACGTGCAAAATAATTTCCAAACGCCATGATTTTTGAATATGTTATGTAAAATATTATTTTGGAGATGGGTTTAAATTTTCATAATATTCCAAGATGTGGATAATTTATTGTTAATTTTCGAGTGAAAGAAAAGGATATTTTGGTTTTTGATTAATTTAATGAATTAATTAATTGTTTTCGGGCTTAAAATGTTATATGATAAAGATATTACCATTTTGGAATTTATATAAATTTACGAGATTTTTCTTAAGAGATTTGGGTGAGTTTGTATTTAATTATTAGTATTTAATGATTAATTAAATTTAGGTGGTTAGATAATAATTTTTTATTAAAAAGTGGAGCATTGGGAATTACACGAGGTAGTAAATTATGAAAAGAATTTTATAAAGATTTTGTTATCTAATAGAAAATTGACAAAATAAGGGTTAGGTAAAAATAAATTACTTTAAAAGGTATAAAATCGGTCTTATAGCGAATTACAACTTCGCCACTTACCATGCTTGTTTTTGCCACCATACTCCCAATTATAACCTTTCGCATCCATTCAAAACAAGGGCACATGGTATCAAGCATTGGTACGTAGTGTATTGGAGAGAGGTGGAAGGAAGGAATGTGTCGAAGGCATGCATGCGAAAGGGTTAAAGCCGCTCTTATTTGATTTCAAACCCATTGACCCGCCCTTGTTCTAAAAGTAAGCTTTCAAAAGGATTGCCACTTTTGAACCCCTTCGATACCCATGTTGTCGCACTAATACTTCTACCATAGTTAGAAGCCAATTTTATAACCCTAAGGTCAATAAGTGCGGAAGGTAGGTTTTGAACCTATACCCCTCTAATACCATTGAAGCCACCTTTGATTTAGCCCCTCTTCAAATAGTTTCGGAGGAAGTGGTTTTCGAAAGGTTAGCTTTCTAATGTATTACCTTTTATACTTTAAAGTTCATTTTATTTTCAATCAATGGTTTCGAAAGGTATGTTTTTGAGTGTTTCAAAAGGTTTTTTTTTGAGTGTTTTGAAAGGCATGTTTTTGAGTGTTTCTAAAGGAATGTTTCCATGTGTTCAAAAGATATATTTCATGGGTTCGAAAGAGGATGTCTAAAATTGTAAGCGATGAATTCAAAAGGCCCTGCCACTAGATTAGAGTGGCGAAAGGGGCATGGCCGCTTCTTTCGAAACCATTAGTTAAATGGATGGGAACAAAGGGCTTGTTTACTTAATGATGTTGAAAGGGAGAGTGACAGAGGGTAACCCATGATGTCACAATGATCCAAAGGATGTAGTAGAAAGCCTTAATTTTAAAATTAGAGTACCAAATCTCATTTTTAAAGAAAACCCATGGCATTGTAAAAGATTTATGTAATGGAATTTACATTGTAAATTTTAAAGAAAGCTTTCCTTGCTAAGGATAGTGGGTTAAGGGTATTAACCATATTTCATTAGAAAAAGGTATTTAACCAAGGATGTTTATGTTGTTGTATTATTTGATTAGCTATCAAATATGCCTATATTCACTTCATTATTAACCTACAACTGCATTAAAGGCAGAATAATAGGCTATGTTGACCCGGTAGTGAATGTACATTGAATTTAACACCTGTGTGAGTAGAATTGCATCCAGGAGGTCAGAAAGATTAAAATATAGGATGACCATGACCGATTAAAAGATTATTGGTTAGACAGGTTCTCAGTAAGCCCATAAAAACTATGTTAGTGAAATTTTTATTGGTAGGGCCTAGGTTCTTGTGATCCCACGAAAACTATGACATGAGATATGGTATTGGAAAATCCAATAGGTTCATAGCGACCCCATGAAAACTTTGATTGGATGATGTTGTTGGTAGACACCAATAGGTTTTTAGTGATCCCATGTAAACTATAAAGCGGGACAAATAGTCCGTAAGCTTGGAACAAGTTATTAGTCAGCCCATGAAAACTAATATGTTAATAGTAACCCTTGAAAATATAACTTGAGACAAATAGTCAGGTGAATAGGGATGGGAAATCTAGAGCATATGGCATGTTTTCATATCCTCATGATAAATTTTACTATGTTATGTCTTAACCATTATGGATGAAGGTGCATAGTATATGATTATTATAAAATTGGATAATACACTATTGAGGGAAAACCCGCTCTGCTAAGCAGCATTGCCTCACTAGATATCAATATGGTTTGAGGTGGTAGGTTATCATTTAGACTAGACTTTTTTCCGACTTGAAGTTTATGCTTTCCCCTTAAACTTTCAGGTGGTCATCTGATTTTAAGTAGTTTGAGGGTTAAGGTTTTCAGGTTCTCCTTTAGAGGAATAAGCTTCCGGAGACGTGCAGGAGGCAAGCTAGCTATTAGGAGTTCTTTCTATTTAATTGATCTATGTAATTGGATGTAGTGGAAAAGTTAATTGATGCCTACATTTAGACTCTGATCAACCAAAGGGGTATCTTCATATGTCGCTCTTAGCATAATTTGTAATAATTATATTCCTCAAAACGTGGCCTAAGAATTAGGATTATGTAATGAATATGAAATGCAATATAAAGTGGAACGAGAAATTTTAAAAAAAAATTGAGTTTAAATTTTTCCCTATCTATGTGTTTCTAGTATATCAATGTATCTAACATTACCACATTTGGTCATCGGAAGGTAATTTCTATAGATAACCACAACATCTATAGTAGTTAGTTTTGGGCCTCCAAATGGAGGATTTACAATATGCTTCATGTTGCACAAAAATGTCATTGACACATGCAAGGGAACTCGCTTTAGAGCTCCGTAGAATTATATGAATGGAAGGAAGGAACTTAAGCCCGTCAAAGCAATATTTTGGGAAATTGACATTAAATTCGGCCATTTTTTCTATTGTGGAAGCTACAGGAGATGCAATCATCAAAGATGGATCGGAAGTAACAAGTGGGCATTTGCTCGACCTATGGTCGTAGGACTGTACGGAACTAGATGATCCAAAATATTGCACAGGCGGCACATCAATTTGAGGAGCATCGAAAGCAGTCGGATCCCCGTTATGTACAGGAAGATTGGGTTGAACTTCCCGATGAGAGGGTTGAGATTGGGACTTATGTTTGAAAGATGAAGACTCCCTTGAACGACGACATCTTTTTCGGTTGTCATCCCTCTCTTTATTTCTACCCGATTCTGGACCGCGACTGGATCCATATTGTCTTGATGAGCTCCTTAAGCGATTAAAGGCACGGGATTGAGACATTGTGCCTGCAAAACAAACAAGAGTGTATAAGTGATCATTGAACAAAAGATAAATGAAAATTGTGTAGTGAAGTGCATGTGATTGTGGGTGTCGTAGTGTTCCACCGATGGACCAGTTCTGTAGCTTTGCTCATAAGAGTTTTCTCCCTTCTTGCTAGTAAGAGGAATGCCGTCGCTACTCCTGGTGGGATAATTAAGCCCCCCAATACTGATGTCGGGAAAGTCATAAGCCATGATACATTTAAGGATCGAGATATTCGAGAACCTTCCATTGAACTTTCTAAATGTTCGAGAAGAAGACTCTTCATCAACTCAGGTGATGATGAACTCTGGCTCTTCAGTGGTTTTTTCCCTACAGAGGTTATAAGCAAGTTTTTTTCTTCTCCTTGTTAGCATATGAAATTGTGTATCTTGCGATGGTTCATGTTTCAACCATAGGTGCGTTACCTGGACCTGCATCATCTCGCTAGGCTTGTTTGTTTCGATGTCGCTAACTTCACCCTCTTCGGCGTCGTCTTGAGTCCCCTCGATTGGGGGCAAGACAGGGGTATTTGTGCTGCCTCCTTACTCCACTTACTCCACCAAATTCTTGGTAGTGCATCGCTTACTAGAAGTCCGACGCTGTGACCTTCCACTAGGAGCCTAAACAGAGATAACCATTCATCGGTTGCAAGGGATTTGATGTCCCTGTCGTTTACTAGGGTGACATAAATTACAGAAACCGCCTTTGAGAAACTATCGTCTTCTGGACAAGGATGGACCCTTGTAAATTTTCAAAATATTGGTTACTTTAGATATGAATTGGACTAAAGAATTTGAGAATAAAGTGAAGATAACATTTAGGTCCTTCCAACCATTGCCTCGCAAAGCTAGATAGACAAATAATTAAGAACCATTTGTGTTTAAAGATGCCGAGCTTGTTCCAAGTGCCATTTAGAACTTGACTGTTGGATAAAGGCTCGAGGAATGTGTAAGAAAGGCTTCATATCCATCGTTTGAAGTTGTAAATAAACCTGATGTCCTCAGAAGATGGCAGGCGAAACAGAACATCCATATATAGTAAGAAAGTGCCATGGAGAAAAGCATAGCCGTTAGAATGCAGTTAAGCAGGTGTCATTCCTAAATAATTTAGCATTTCTTGGATGAAACAATTGAAAGACGGCACACATTTAACCCAACGCATGATTTTATTTCATGCTATATATCACTCCAGAGAAAAATGAGCCCTATCATTCACTGAAGGGATAAAATCTCCAAACGAAATCCCATATTTAGGGCATATTCTACAAAGGGCGGCCTAGCCAATTATGGAGGCTTGGAAATTCATTCGGTTACCTAGTAATGTAGAAACTTCTATATCTTCGGGGGCAAGACTTATATACTCTGCCAGAAGTATGGGAACATCACCAAAAAGGTCGGTCAACGGGCTGGGGACCTCTGGTTGCTCAAATTTACGATCAGGGGAAAGTCCATGGAAACTATTATACAACTCGACTCGACTCTAGGATTTCTTAGTTATGTAGGTAGTCCAGGATGCATTGTATCTAAGTGATCTAAACATCCAGTGCCCATATCAACTAAACTCAGAAGACAGTGGAGATCAAAATAATTTATCTTTTCCCCCATTCTAAGTGTAAGCTAGTGTGGTGCAGAGTTGTGCAGTGTAGAGATAAACTGTTCAAAACTAAAAGCAAAGGTAAATGACGAGACTTTGGATTCCGACTAGAGTGACCGTCATCGTTGACCATCTCAACATGCATTTAGATTGATTGGTTGTGTAAGCTTGGAGATTTACCATCGGCATGTCAAAGTGTGAAGTCTATATTTTAAGTTTCAGTTCATGTCTAAGTCGCAGGAGTTTTGTTGTTCAATTTCGAGTTCAATATTGGATACGCAAGTCATGTTGTTCATTATCGTCATATGTTCAAGTTCATTGAGATGAGATTGGTTCTAATTGTTCATACAAGTGAATGTGGATTTGTTTTAAATTCAACTCAAAGCTTAGAATCGGCTAAGTACCCATAGCCGATCCTTTTATCAAAATAATAATAGATCCCTATTTATGTCGATCCCTTTCCCTCATAACAACCGATCCCTCTTGAAAAGCTAATAAGCAATCCCTCCACTTACCACTTTCACAATTCTTGTAAGCCTACAGCCAATTCCTCTCGCAATAAAATTTGTCGACCCGTCTACACATCAATAAAGCAACTGACCCCTCTTCATTTCACAAATGACCGATCTCTCCTCATCAACAAAGAAACCGATCCCTCTCCATTTCAAAAATAACCAATCTCTCCACATTAACAATGCAATCAATCCCTCCACTTTACAATGCGACCGATCCATTCCTTTTCAAATTTCAATACTAATCCCTTGCCTTCACCTACATAACAACAACATCACCGGTCCCTCTACATCGTACTTTACCATGACTGATCCCTTTATGTCCTTCATCCTTCACACTTTTCTTCCTCCTCATTTACTACCTCTCCAAACTTTGCATCATCGCCATCCATCCCTTCTCTTCCTTAGCATATAATTAACACGAACAGAACCCATCGTATCATCATCACAAATTAAAGGTTAGAGATAAGAAAACCTACCTAAGTTTGTAAAGAACGGGTTGCTCGAGGGAAGATGTTGGATTATAATTCAAATTGACGATGAAGTGGTGATCAAAGAAAAGAGGGAATGACGAGTTTAAGGATGAAGGTGGTATATGTTTATAAGGGAAGGGATCAAGTTTTAAATTGAAGTAGAGCATTCAGAGGTGAGTTCGAAGGCAACGGGAAGGTAGTTTCAAATGAAAACAAAATAAAATGAAGTAAGGCTTGGAAGAGAGAGTGTTGACTTATATATGAAGGATGAGGGTTTGGCTCACTTTTTATCCTCCACAAGCCGAATGGGTTGAATTCCCAACATGATGAGGAGGGATCAGGTATTATCTCTTGGCCTGGGATCCAATCCTTCTTAACATAAAAATGTAAGAATAAAAGTTTTTCGATCCCTATTACAACAAAAAAGAGAAGGAATGGGTCGGCCCTATGACACAAAAAAAGAAGGAGAGGGGGGATCGGCTAAAAAATGGTGGTCCTTACATATATAAAAATAAATGTATTATTATATAAATAAATATAAAAGGCGTGGAATTAAATATAGTTCAACAAAATTTGTGACGACCTATTGAGTGCGCGAACGTGTCCTGGAGCCAATGGCCAGATTGTGTACTTGACCATGCAAGTGTATGGTCAAAAAGTTCAATTTTTGAAATCGATAGAAATTGAATTCAAACTAGAAGCTTCGAAGGTCAAAACAAGATCAGATAGTCCAAGCTTACTACTCTTGCAGAACTGGATATGGATATCAACTGATAGAGTATAATCTTGAAATTATATTATTGTAAATCAACTAAGCGTCATAATGATCAAAAAGAGATACAAAACTTTAGAAAAATAATTCTTTGGAAGGATAGAAACTATTCAGGAAACTGGATGGGTTTCTTTTCGACCACTCTAACTTGCTTCAATTCAAAGCAAATCATGTTCAGCATAAGATGTACTTTGAAGGGTACGTGTTATCTGACAATTTGACCTGGCTATATTCGAATTGACTGGACAAGTCAGATTCGACTGTCATCAAGGCTAGTAAGTCCAAAGCGGTGACTGCGGGTCTAGAAGTCAAGTGCATATGGTAATATGAAGCCGTGGTTGAACAGAATTGAGGGATATGCAATCTAGAATGTTGGAAGTATGGAATATAGTACAATGTGGAGGAGAAATTAGCTATAATCATTCTTCAACATAGAGATCAACATACTTCATTTAAGAAAATACAAGTCAATGGGAAACAATCAATATCTCAGGTTCCATAAGCCAATTCATATAAGACTTTATGAGCAAGACATGGAGACCCTAGGTTTCCTATCCTAGGGATTGCACCACAAAAAGAAGGAATAAGAGGGATTAGCCCTCTTCCCTCAACAGAGGTCATCTAAAATCAGAAAACAACTCACATTGAATCAAAGATCAAGCAATAACTCAAGTTCTACTAATCCAATTAGCCTAAAACTCAAAGGCTAAGCATATTACAATATGGGAAAGCTCCCATAGGGATCGCAACCACCAATACCTCCAAATACAAGTCGACACGGATCCTTATTCCTTAGGAGTTGGTCCATGCTATCCCTCTTACGGGTCCATATTGTTTTGGAGATCCTTCTGTCGAATTTTCAAGGAGATATTTCACCATCTTTGTCTATAAATACAGCCATGGTAGTTTATTCTTTAAACTTATACACTGATAGTTGCTTTGTACTCTATTGTAACTATAGATTTTCATTTGATCCCTATTGTACTCGGTTTACAAAGTGATTAATAAAATAATCTATTCATAGTGGGCATAGGAAAACAATGCCAAACCACTATAAATCGTTGTGTCTCTGTTACATGCTCATTTCTTATTATTTTAATTTCTTGTTTCGATTGTTTTCATTTTAAATTCTTCATTTATTTCTCTATAAACTCTCTATTGGTTGTTTGTGCCAAATTTCGGTGCTTTCACTAAGAATTAGATTCTCAGCCATATTTGGATCCCTTTATTGCTACAGTATTGCATAAATACCCCAAAGAGATCTAGAATTATTTTTAAGAAGCTTCTTCATTCTGTTTAGATTTGTAAAAGTTTAAGGAAAACTATTAACAATGCTAAGGAACACCAGATCTACATCTCAAAACTCGATAGGAAACGAGAATGCTAACATCCAGTAAAGAAGTCCAAGCAATCTACCAATAGATGTGAATGCTAATAATTCAGTTGATGTCTAGAACCCGGCTGATTCCATTAGAAGAGCTGAATTCCAGAATCTGATGAGAAAGCTAGTAGAAAGCCACCAACAAATGATCGGCAGATTCAAACCAATATCGATCTAAGGAACTAACTCAGTAAGCAACGGTGCAGGAAAGCTAGGAGGGACCCAACCACTTATCCTACATCGGAGATTTCTCGTTCATTAGATGATTATCATAGATCCAAATGTCATAGGATTTGCAGATAGCATGCAAAAGCTTTTGGACATTAGCAGGCAAGCTAACCTGGCTTGCCGAAACTAATCGGTGCCGATCCCTCTATAGGTATCGGTGTCGATCCATCCTCCAGAGAAGGGTGCCAACCTTTCTATGATGGAGCCCATGCTAGAGCCGCTGCAATTGATTTGGATGCTAGAGTTTAGGTAGATGCAAACATGTTACCTCCCTAAAATGATGATGAAGTGAACATACGTGATATATATATCGAGAGAAGTTGAGATAAGAAGGCGTGGAACGACCCATAGGCATTGACCAAACTATTCACGTGAGGTGGGGCACGACTACCGCTTGGCACCAACTGTCCAAACGCTGAACTTATCAGCTATGGCTAGTGAGAGAAAGCAAAGGCTTGACTAATGATGATTGGAGGATCTCGAGAAGCCATACCTCGATCATTGATAATATCGTACTTGTAGAGTATCAAAAGGAGGTTCATTGTGCCGTCGATGCCTTCCTACGAGGGAAAAAACGACCCAAGGCAGCACATCATGCATAATACAATTTTATGTCGATTGCCTTCCATTACATGTTATATCTTTTTTTACCTAGTCATCTTGACTCCTTGTACACATACAACTATTTACAAATAAATATTATTTGAATAAGGGGATTGAAAGTCGCTTATGTGACTTAATCATGCTTTGTTTGTTTAGTTGCATACAGAAAGTATGTAATCCTTTAATTTACATTAAAAGGCGACAAAGTGGACTTGTTACATCTTTAAGAGTTAATAATAATGTGTGAAGATAGGGCTTGGATTCAACCAGTGCTCTAATCTACCTGGCATCATTCATGACCAAGGTATAGTGTAAGTTGAGAAGGTTGGAAATTGTAACAGCCCGAATTTTAAGCTATAGTAATTAGGTAATGAATTAAAATAATAAAATAACTTCGCGAAATTTTCAAAATTTTACCACAGGAATACCGCCATTTTGTCCGTGGTGATTTTCTGATTGATTTTCATATATAAAACATCAGAATCTGAGTTAGTATAAAGAAGATACGTACAAAACAAGAAACAGAAAAAATCGAAAAAATATAATATATAGGGCACGTCGACCCTAGTGTCGACCCTTCTATAGGCTAGGTCGAACTTGAGGTTGACCTACCATGCGTAAGGGTTGACATGGCGGTTGACCTGCCTTCCTATGTGGCCGAGAAGCTATCTTGAAGCATATATGACATGTTTTTGTTGATTTTTTTCTCATCCGGCGAGTCCGTGCTCCCATCCGATCGCTCCTATTCAGCCTATGACATGGTTGCATCCTATTCAATCTCCAAATCTAATGTTCCGAGATCCACTTCTACCCCTATAAATAAGACCCTAGACCTAGCACTTTTTTCTCATTCTAGTTTTTCTCCGCTTGGGTTCACCTTTTCAAAAAGGACCGTAAAAGGAATAATTTTCCAAGGAGAGAATCTTTTTAATAAAAATATTTCACTATCCAACAAGTTGATCCGAGAAGGCCAAGGGAAAGAGCTAAGAATTACAGGTAAGTGAAGGTAATTATTTTAAGTTTTCATTAAGTAATTTAAAATAATAGGGTTTCCAATAGTTGTAGTTTTACTATGTTTTTTGGAAAAACCTTTTTAGTAGTTTTATTTATAGGCTTTAGAACTATTTTCAATCGATTTCCTTTCAGCTATTCTTTTTAGTAATTTTAGTTTATTTCTATTAATTAGTTCTTTTAGTTTATTTACAATATTTTAGTTTATTTGCTATTATTTATACGTTATTTACATCTTCTTTCTACCTCTGGATTTTCTTCTATTTTCAGTTTTCTTATATTCCTCCTTCTTCTTTACATATTGATTAGGATTAATGCGAATATGGATTAAATTGTAAGAAAAATAAGATAATGGAATATAAGATATAAATTTCAAAGACTGTAATATAAATGGATTTGGTGTGAAATTATGTCTAATTATGACGTTAATTGGATTGAATTACAAAGAGTTGCCTAGTTATAACTTAGAATTATAACTAAAAAGAGTAAATATGAAAGAAGCTTAATTTCGCACTTAGACCTTGGGTTAAATAATAAGCATGATTATAACATAGGTCATGATAAGAAAAAGAACATAATAAGTCTTATTTTAAGACTCAAGCAAAATTAATAAGCATAGATAGTAGAGAAAAATGTAAAAGCTTATTTAAATAATTTGCCTAAGTTAATAAGCAAAAATGAAAGTAGGACCTGTACCAAATAGCATTCCCTATTAGACAAAATAGTTCTCACATTAGCCTAAAGTGAGACGTGGGAATGCTTATGGTAAAAATGGTAGTAACAGGTCAATTAGAAGTCCAAATCACGAGGGATTATGACAAGAGACGCAACTAGATATTGCTTGGAAGATAGGCCAGTGCCAACAACATTTTCCCTATTTTCTATGCACACACGGTCATCTCACGTTAGCCTGTAGTGGGATGAGGGGAACGCTTATGCTAGAGTTTGAGGTAATAAGAAGACCCAATAGGGGGAGCAAAAGGTAGCATGGAATTGGTGGCAGATACGCGTGCGACTTCAATTCGAATGCTCAGTAATAGCTATGAGTTGCAAGTGTTTAGTATGGGTGTCTTTCGTAGACACATTGCTTTCTATGTATGGAGCTATATATGTCATCAGGTCCGTAGTAACATTCTGTGTAGGGAGTTATATATAATATCTGGTCCACAGTAAATAAATGCCTTCTGTGTAGGGAGCTATATATGTCGTCTGGTCCACAGTAACATTCTGTGTAGGGAGTTATATAGCAGCTGGTCCACAGACAGGTACTAAAGAGTAGCAGACCGATCAAAAGGGTAGGATTAGGATTACATCCTAATTACAGGATTAGGAATTCAGCCTAATCAAAGCAAAAATCAAGGAAAAGTGCAAACAATCAAAGTTAACCTATCTTATAGTTAATCGTATTTATTTCTAGTTTATCTCTTTCCTATTTCCTTTATTTCCTTTTGTATATACTAGAACTATTGAAGAGTCTATTACTTTTACTTTGCGTAAAGGTTCTAGTAGTTGCTATCACTCACTAAACTTTTAGTCTGACCCACTCCTTTATTTTCCCCTTTTCCCCTATAGGTAATCAAGGGAGAGGGCAGTAGATTGCAGTTGCTCGAAGGTTTCTTGTAGAAGATGCTGTTATGTATTTCCCTATTTTTTCAGCTTTTGGTTCTTTCTTCATACTGGCACTTAAGAAGGATATTTATTCTTTGATTTTTTTTTTAGGCTAAGAGTTTTTATTTCATGAGACATTGAATTTTGAGACATGTATGTTGTATTTGGTATTTGACTTTTTAGGTTATGAAGCAATTATGAAGTTTTTGTTTTGAATAAGTCGATATTTTAGTTTCCATTGTTTTTATCTATTTTTCTCCTATGAATCTTAGTCTCTGCTAGTTTCAGATATACCTACAATGCACCACACCTTTTAATGTGTCCTTCTGGGTATATTAAGGGGTGTGGGGTGTCTCATTTGGTATCAGAGCCTAAGGTTATAGGATTCTACAAAATTTATTTTTAAAAGTAAAGTATTTTCCAAAATAATTTATTTTGAAAGTATTTTTTCGAAAAGAACTCTTAGAAATAGGCTTTTTAAAAATCACTTCAAATTCCAATTCAAACTTCTTTCGATTCTTTTGAGCCTTTCCTTTTCTTTGCATAGCATAACTTACTGGTTACGTAGAGCTACAATACCAAAGGTGCTAGGGCAAGTGTCCAATACAACACTAGTAGGTGGAAATTCCTTTAGTCCACCTACACAAGCCGATTTTTCTAAGCTATGCAAGGACCTCACTATCTTAAGGGGAGGAACGTTTTTTGGCACAAAGGATTTTAAGGGGACATAAACTAGGTTGGAAGATATGGAGCGAAAGTTTAGGCAGTTAGGCATGGAGGACCGATAATAAATTCAACCTACTTATTAGAAGTTCAAGGGAGAACTTAAGGAGATTTCTACAAGATCGAAGAAATAGTGGTAGAAGGACAAGAAGGATAAGAGGAAAGAAAAGGTATTTCAGAAGCGAATCAAGAAAAATAGATAATATAAGCTGTAGAATGAACGGTCATTACGTAAAGACCGTAAGAAGGCAGAAATGGAGAGAAGGTGTTTCAGTTGTGGACAGCTTGGTCACTTTAGTAAGCTTTGTCCTCGAGAGATGGGGCAGGGAGCGAGTGTACCTGCAATGCAGGTTCAGGTTTTGGTTGTAGCTCCTTCCAGCAGCGGATCAGATCAAGATAGGAAAATTTGGTTTCTATTTCTGATTTTCCCATTCAGACTCTTTTCGATCCTAGAGTATCACACTCTTCCATCTCTAGTTCTTCGGTAGATTGTTTGCACTTAGACATCTTTTTAGTAGTAGACCCCATTGTGGTTTCAAACCCTATGAAGAATCGGGACTCTTGTCTATGGTTTGTAGGGGTTTGAAAATTTACATCCGCGGAGGAGAATTTGGCTATGACGCCTATATTTAAGGATTTTGGGGTATGGGATTATTTTGGGAATGGATTGGCTATCCACATATGGAGCTATATTAGATTGCAAGAGGAGATTTGTTAGACTAGAGACATGCATCGGTAGGACTCTCGAGATTCCTGGTGACCCGTAAGGGTCAGTTATGTTGAGCTTCCTATATTCCTCGATTCATCGTCTTCAGAGATAGATTTGGTTCCTGTCGTCGGAGATTTTTCCAAACATCTTTGAGGAGGTTAGGTGACTACCCACAAGAGAGAGATTGACTTCAGGATTTATTTTGCTAGCCAGTAGCATTAACCTTAGGGCATATGGTGCCTAGGGAAAGGAAGGGATTAAGAAAGAAATCCATGAGCTTCGAAGAAAGGTTTCATAAGAAGAAACATATTGGAATAGGGAGCGCCAGTCGTCTTTGCTACCAAATAAGGTGGTTCTCTTTGAATTTTATTTGACTATAGAGAATTGAATAAGCTCACAAAGAAGGACCATTATCCACTCTCTAGGATAAATGATCATTTCAAACAGTTAGTTGGCTCTTTAGTATTTTCCCATATTGATTTGCCGCTGGATTTCATCAGCTTACGGTCGCTGATGATAACATTGATAAAATCACGTTTAGGATGCTAGACGGATTCTTTGAGTAGTTAGTCAAGACTTTGGGCTAACCAATGTCCCAGCCTATTCTATAAATTTGATGAACCGTGTTTTTAGAGATGTCCTAAAATAAAGTTCGTGGCGGTATTTGTGGTCGACATTTTAGTGTTTCCAAGAATTATGGAAGAGTGTGTTATTTATTTAAAGGAGGTTCTTTGTATGCTTCGTGTTCATTAGTTAAGAACCGAGTTCTTGAAGCGCGTTTATTAGGGCATAGAGAATGTCTACACATGATAGGGATTTAAGAAAAGGTTTTGTACATTTAGGATTTGGGTTATAGAAATCCAAAGAAAGGTATACAAAGGTTAGAGATGTACAATAAATTTAGCAGATAAGCAGAGAAGAAAGTCCATGTGTAGGTAATTGCAGAAATTATAATTGTCTTAGGCTAGTGGATTTGACGGTGATGCCTTAGAATAAATATGAGTATACAAGAGGAATAGGAGAAAAAACCTTTAGTTTAGGAAAAGCACTTTGAGAGTAGTAAGTAGGAAGATCTGCTTTATGACAAGCCCAATAAAACAAAAAATTTGAAATTTAAAAAGTTAGAAAAAATGTAATTGTTGAAATTGAAAATTTTCATTGTTAATATTTTCTTTCAGAAAATAAACATGGGGTTTTTAAAGAATGGTATGAAATTTAAGTTGGTTTTTATATAATGAAAAATTGGGAATCTTTTTGAAGAATTATATATATATATATAACTCACTATTTTCTTTATAAGTAAACAAAGATTTTAAATATAAAAACCTAGAGTGTATTAAGTATCGAAAACGTAGGTTACAACTTTTATTACTGTAATAAATGTTTTCGTGAAAAATAAGAGGAGCATAGGCTATAACACTATTGTTATAGTAAGTGACTTCTAAGAGAAATATTTTAACATACGTATATATATTGGTGTTTATTTAATTGAATCCATACATTAGTAATTTTTTGGGTCATAGTAACAGTGTTTTGCGCAACATCTGTTTTAACGCAGATAAAAATGTATTTTAAAAGGTAATTTCTGCGTATAGAAACAAAATGGTTTGTAAAATACACTTATTATTTTTAAAAATATTAGGAGATGTTTTTGCAGTTATGGAAATATTAAAACAGATTTGAAGATGAGTTTTTCTGAAAAGAAAATGTGTAAATTAGATATTAAAAATAATTATTATGGAAGAATACAAATTAAACGTACTTCAGTCTATTGGAATGAAAAGAATAATGGCACAATTTTCTATGAAACCAATAAAAATGTTTTGTGCAAGTTACAAGGAATACGTGAATGAGATATACAAGGTATGAAAAGCACTATATTTTGTATAGCCTATTTCGAAAATTATAAAATTAGTTCCTTATAATTTCACATAAACATGAAATCCTCTTTTAAAAGGCTCAAAGAAGATTTTAGCATTAATAATTTCTCATTTGAGAATGTAATTCCAATATATTAAGGTATGAGACTATAAGGTATAATAAGATGATATTTTGGAACCACATAAAAATAGTTTAAAGATATTCTAAAAGACAATGGTTTGGTGAAGAAGTAAATAATTTTTTGGAAATGAAAAACATAATAAAAGTAGAATTTGAAAATTCATATTTTTATCGAAAACTGAAAAGGTCTTTAAAAGAAAACGAGGAATAAGTTTTAGCCTTAGAATTCAAAAGTTTTCCCCCTCTAAGTTGGTAAGTAATGCTAAGTACCAAGTATTTCTGAATTTAATAGAAACTAAAAAATAACACTTTTAAAGACAAAGATTTTGGGATTTGATGTTTTAAAAATTTTGAAACCTTAGTTTTCAAAATCGAACTATAAACACCGAACCAAACTCCTAAATGTGAAGTAGATAGGAATTATTTCCGAGGTGTAATGGAAAAGGGATAAGGCTACAAAGGAGATAGTAGTAATTACTTTTCGAAGTAATAATAGTGTTTTCGTAGAGTGAATAGGACCCTTATGAGAACCTAGGAATGTTGATTCATGAGAGCAGACTAAATAAGAACAGCAAAATGGAGTTGGTAAAATTGCAAGACACGCACGGTTGAGAATGGATATTCCTGACTTTGAAAGAACTTGGGTAAAGCATATTCCTTTAGTGGAATTCGCTTAAGATAGCACTTCTCAAGCTAGCATTAGAATGGCACCTTCGAAGCTCTTTATGGAAGACCGCGCAAGTTGCTATTATGTTGGATAGAGTCTATAGAGGTTAAAAAGACTTCGAAGAAAGAAAATGCGTACTTCTTATCCACATCTCTCTTGGAATAGGTTCTTTCCTTTATTATCCTTTGGGAGGGTAGAACTTAGGGTTTAACCTATGGATGGTAGGATTTGATGCAAACATGTTAACAGAACATGTTATGAATGATGTATGCTAGTGATTGCAAGTGTTTGCTAGTGGATGCTAATGGACGCATATAGGTACACTAAGCACTGTTATTCCTTAGGAATCTGCCTAATTAGGATACTACGGCATATGCATATGGATGTGTGTGCATTTTTAATTTATTTCTATGTTGCTATAAATGGATGTTTACCACATGATTTTTGCATTTGGATGATGTTTGTAGCATGCATATAGAATTACCAGTTATCATTAGGAAGTTTTTGCATTTATTTGGTTACAAGACATGGACATGATTGCATAAAAGGAGGTCGACTGAATCAGTGGACTGTTAATATTTTGCATTAGTTAGGGACATTTACACTACTCTAATTTCATAAGTATCATAAATTGCATTAGAAAAACTTAAGGACAATGGATGAATGGTTGATGATTGAGTAGTTGATTGTAGAACTTGGATGAAAATATTTAGTACATTCTTTTATCCTTAAAGATTTCGGGGATGAAATCCCTTAAGGAGGGGGGGGGGGAATGTAACAACCCGAATTTTAAGCTATAGTAATTAGGTAACGAATTAATTAAATTCAAAAACTTTGTCAAATTTTTAGAATTGAACCATAGGAGTAGCACCATTGTGTCCGGGCGATTTTCTGATCCATTTTCGTACATAGAACGTCAAAATCTGAATTATTGTGAAGAAGATACGCACGAAACAAGAAAAGAACAAAACCAAAAAAATAATAATATAATTATAGGGTAGGTCAACCCTTGTGTCGACCCTCCCATGGGCTAGGTCGACCTTGAGGTTGACCTACCATGTGTAAGGGTCATCATGGCGGTCGATCCGCCTTCCTATATGGTCGAGAATCGATCCTAAAGCATATATGACGTGTTTTGTTGGTTTCTCTCATCCGGCCTCATCCGGCGGCACCTATTTAGCTTATGACGTGGTTTCCCTATTCAATCTCAAAATCCAATGGTCTGAGATTCACTTCTACCCCGATAAATAAGACCCTAAACCTAGAACTTTTTCTCATTCTACATTTTCTCCTCTTGGGTTCACCTTTTCAGGAAGGACCATAAAAGGAATAATTTTCCATGCGGTGAATCTTTTTAATGAAAATATTAGAATACCCTACAAGTGGATTCAAGAAGTCCGAGGGAAAGAGGTACGGACCATATGTGAGTGGCTGTAATTGTTTAAGATTTCTTTAAGTAATTTAAAATAATAGGGTTTCCAATAGTTGTAGTTTTACTATGATTTTGGAATAACCATTTTGGCAATTTTATTTACAGTTTTTAGAACTATTATCAGTCTATTTCCTTTTAGATATTATTTTCAATCATTTTAGTTTATTTCTATTAATTATAGCATTTCGTTTATGTATACTATTTTAGTTTATTTACTGTTATTTATATGTTATTTACGTCTTCTTTCTTTGCTTTGGATTTTCTTCTATTTTCATTTTTCTTTTATTCCTCCTTCTTCTTCGCGTATGGATTAGAATAGGATTAACGCAAATAGGATTAAATTGTAAGGAAACTGAAATAATGGAGTATAAGATGTAAATTTCAAAGGCTGTGATATAAATGGAATTGGCCTGAAATTACGCCTAATTATGATGTTAATTGGATTGAATTAAAAAGATTGGCCTAGTTATAACTAAGAATTATAACTAAAAAGAGTAAAATATGAAAGAAGCTTATTTTCACACTTAGACCTTGGATTAAGTAATAAGATTATAATGTAGGTTAAATAAGAGAAAGAACATAATAAGGCTAATTTTAAGACTCAAGCAAAATTAATAAGCACATATAGTAGAGAAAAATGTAAAGGCTTATTTATATAATTTACCTAAGTTAATAAGCAAAAAAGAAAGTAGGACCTGTACCAAACAACATTCCCTATTAGAAAAAACATTGGTCCCACATTAGCCTAAACGAGACGAGGGCACACTTATGCTAAAAATGGTAGTAATTGGTCAATTAGAAGTCCAAATCATGGGGGATTTTGATAACGGGTGCAACTAGATATTATTTGGAAGACGGGCGAGTACCAACAACATTTCCCCTATTTATATGGACAAACGGTGATCTCACGTTAGCCTGAAGTGGGATGAAGGGCACGCTTATGCTGGAGTTTGAGGTATAAGAAGACACAATGGGTGGAGCAAAAGGTAGCATGGGCATGGTGGCAGTACCCATGTGACTTCCATTCGGGTGCTTAGTAATAGCTATGAGTTCCAAGCGCTTAGTATGAATGTTTTTCGTACACACCATTGCCTTTTGTATGGGGAGCTATATTTGTCATCTGGTCCATAATAACATTCTGTCTAGGGAGTTATATATAGTATCTAGTCCACTTTAAATAAATTCCTTCTGTGTAGGGAGTTATATATTTCCTCTGGTCAATAGTAACATTCTGTGCAGGGAGTTATATAGCAGTTGGTCCGTAGAAATGTACTATAAAGTAATAGGCCGATCAAAAGGGTAGGATTAGGGTTACATTCTAATTACAGGATTAGGAATTCAGCATAATCAAAGCAGAAATCAAGGACAAGTGCAAACAATCAAAGTTAACATATCTTATTGTTAGTCGTATTTATTTCCAGTTTATCTCTTTCCTATTTCATTTTGCATATACTAGAACTATTGAAGAGTCTATTCATTTTACTTTGCTTAAAGGTTCTAGTAATTGCTATTACACACCATACTTTTAGACTAAACTACTCCTCTATTTTCTCCTTTCCCACATAGGCAATGAAGGGAGAGGGCAGTATATTGCAGTTGCTCGAAGGTTTCTTGAAGAAGATTCTATTATGTATTTCCTTACTTTTTTAGCATTTGGTTCTTTCTTTGTACTGTCACTTAGGAAGGATATTTATATTCTAATTTTTTGTTTAGACCACAAGTTTTTATTTCTTGAGACATATTGGGTTTTGAGACATGTATGTTGTATTTGGTATTTGACTTTTTTGGTTTATGAAGCAATTATGAAGTTTTATTTTTAATAAGTTATTATTTTAGTTTCCACTGTTTTTACCTATTTTTGTCTTGTAAATCTTGGTCTCTGTTAGTTTCAGATATATCTAGAACACACCATGCCTTTTAATGTGTCCTTTTGGGTATATTAAGGGGTGTGGGTATTACAAAAATAATGGTAAGTACACGAGACTTGATTTCCATATATGATTATCTTTTTTCTATCGAACTTGACCAAATTAACTTAAGAAGTGCTTGCACCAAAAATTGGCAGAAACACCTAGTAGTTATTTTATAGAGAAATAAATGAAGATTAATAAATGAAAACAAAGGAAATAACAAAAAATAAGCAATAATAAGAACACAACGATTTATAGTGGTTCGGCTTTGAAAGCCGACATCCACTTTGGAGAAATAACTTTATTAATCACTTGAATCGCTAAGTATAGAGGGATGAATCGAGTATGATCCATAGTCGCAATGGAGTATCAAGAAAAAGCAGCATAGAGATCCAGAAAATGAACAATCTAGTCTACATTTGTAAGGGAAGACGATGAAATATCTTCCTAACTCGATAATTGAGTCTCTAGTTCCAGAAGAAGTCACAATATCGATCGCATGTCCCGCATCATTTATAATAACAATTGGCATTGATTATTCTATGAGCTCCTTTTAGCGTGCAATCGATATGGTGGGCTCCACCCATCAATATACTGATGTTCCCAAAGTTTCATATGTAGTTGATTTGTAGATTTTGAGATATTAATCGTTTTTCATTGAGTTGAACTATAATATCGATACAATTCGATCCATAATTGGTGAATAAAGATCGTACCCGATCCCTTTTTATGAAATGGTATTTTTCATATTCTTATAATACAATTGAGTCCAACTTCAACTTTTTCTTCGCCACTACTTCATATTACCATACGTGCTTGATCATTGGGCTTGATCTTTGGGCTTCGTGATTGTTAATCTAACCTGTTGATCCCAATGACAGTCGAGTCTAACTTGTTTAATCACTTCGAATATAGCCAGGCCAAAAAGGCTGGATAACACTTGCCCCTTAAAGTACATCTTATTTCAACATGACATGCTTTAAATCAATGCAAGTTAGAGTCGTCGGAAAGAAATCCATCCAGTTTTATGAACAGTAGTCTTCCCTTCGATGAATTGCTTTCCTTGAAGAGTCCTATCTGTTTCTGTTTGACATGGCGATTGATTAATTTCACTTAGTATGAATTTTGGTCATCTCTTGATGGTGATCATTTAAATCTTCGTTTCAATAAGCCAGTAAGCCTTTGGTTTCCTGGTTCAAATTTCCCTTTGACAAATCCATGTGAGAGTTTAATTTCTATTGATTTCAAGAAATCAAAATTTTTTAGGACATACAGTAGCATGTATAAGTATTCATCTCCGACTCCCGATCACGATTGCACATTCATGGGTCATTTTCAACTTTCTACATATGTTTCACCTCTCTTATTTTTAACCTTTTCTTTGTTTAGGTGGACCAGCATGAATCCATTACGTAAATTTTGATTGTACTAGATCCATTTTTAATATGGATCGGGTTAAATTCTTTGAGATTGGATCATGTCCGATCGTTCTCCCTTCATTCTTCCTCTTCTCGAATCTAAGGAGAAGGATTAGTATGGACCCATTATAGAACGATCCCACTCAATCAATTATTCTTTGGCCAATTAATTGAATTGCAGGTCAAGAAAGAAGGATCAACGCAAGATCATCATAAAACAATTGTATCTGATTGTCTACAGATTGGATTTTCCATTGAACTACATACTTCACTTGCAGGAGTATACTAACAAAATCAAAAAGATTGCAAACTCCATCTTCTTCTCCCCTTCACTTACGATCTAAATTCTTGGATCCAAATAATTTCCCAAGCTTCACTCTTCTCCATACCGATCAATCCCTTCACTATTTTCGCCATCACCGCCTCCATCTCCTCATATCTTGCATCAAAATTAAATCCAAATCTCTTACGTCTTACACTTTTACACCTAAGTAGGTTCGATCCTTTTCTTACCTGTTATAATTTAGTGACGAGATGGTGGGATCTCCTTTTAGTTTGCATGATTCAGGCTACGGCGATTTGATCGATCAGACTAGAGGTGGGATGGTGATGTGGTGTCGAGATTGGATGGAAGCACTTGTTTGAGGTTAAAGGTGAAACATCGTTTTTAGCACATTGTTTTTAGCCCATCGTTTTTAGCCCATCGTTTTTAGAGTTCCAAAATATAGACTGTCACCAACCATTTCTAATGAAGCTGATGTGGTGAAGCTGTTAGCATAGAGGAATGAAATGAAGTTTGACCGATCGTTATGTTGGATTGGTATTTGAAAAAATGAAGAGAATTTGGACTGATTGTTTTTCGGTAGGGTTTCTGCCGTTTGTCCTTTGGATTGGTGTTAGAGTCTTGAATTGTAGTGAATTATGGAACGGTAGTAGAAGGTTGGATTAATCGCAATGATCGATTGGAGAATGATCGGTTGTGAAATGGTTATGCAGAAATGGTCGTGTTATGTAGATTGGGATCAATCGATCATAACTTTATGTTGCATCAGTTGTTGGTTTAACTTGGATGAACATACTTAAAATCCACCAATCTTAATTAGAACTTTGTGATGAGCTTCGGTCTTGAGTGCTTGAATGTCATACATGACTTGAAACGGACTACATATTCAGGCGTATATGACAATTGAACTGTAGAACGAATCTGACTCATCTTCTACTTATTTATCCTTGGCTCAATTTTTGAAGATCATTCTCTCTTGAAGACACAATTCAAACTTTAACATGCCAACCACTGATCCTGAGGCTTAGACTGAATCCTTAGCCAGTGATGTAAAGAATCGGTTGAGGCGGTCAGCAATAGCGGTCACCCCGATCGGACCCCGGAGTCTCGTTTTAGCCATAGTCTTTAATTCTGAACTATATTTCACTGCATTTCAAGATATTGCACCACTTTTTACTAGAACACACTTTTCACGAGGGAAATGTGTTATTTTTCCTAATGATGATTATCCACTGAGTTTAATAGTCATGGGTTCCAAACGCTCGAGGCGTTTAGCTACTATGTCTTCTAGACAGCCATCACAACACAACAATAAAGTATCGAATTGAGTTCCGCAACTACTTCTGATAGACTCTCCCTCGGACATCAAGCTGAATAACAGGAAATTTCTTATCCATTGCCCGACCTTTTCTTGTTTGTTTCTGTCCTTCCAACAGAAGTGATAGACCCTGCTCCCAATTAGAAGATGCGTTATTTTTGGAAGATTCGAAGGATTCTCTGGCTTTGAAAATAAATGAAGCCTCTCTTCATGGAATTAATGCTAGACAAGAGATTTCATTTGATGATATGTGATCCTTAACTTGGAATGTTAGAGCTCGTATGCCCCTTGAGGGGTTCACTATGTGCAACTAATTCATGTGTGAGTTAGGTGCATCCCAACCTTCAATTCATTTATCCAAGAGATGCTATATCGTATGAGGTTAGCACCAGCACAATTCCATCCAAACTGCAATGCCTTGCTTACCGTACCTATATGGCACTCATGGAGATTTTATTTCATCCTCCAACTCTTGAAGACATTCGATTTCTTTTCACCTTCAAACAATGAAAGGGAAGCCTTTTGTTCCCATTTCTCGAGTCGGCCAAGAAGTGTCAGATCTGGACTGGTATTTGGAACAAGTTGAGCACATTCAAAATAGAGTGGTCCTATATTCGCTGCCCGGCCGGTGTTTTCTCGGGATTTGTCCAGGCAACTAAGTACTCGGCATTAGCACACTGCTCGGCAATATATGTATCATTCGCCACAAGGGATCGTTTGGTAGTCAGTGTCATTCGGCAGACAAGAGCGCTCGGCCTCTGAGAAACGCTCGGCATGAGGGAACGATCGGCATGAAGGAGTGCTTGGCATCCATGAACGGTCTCCATACCAAGGACGTTCGGCATGAAGGAGCGCTCGGAATCCAGAAGCGTTCGTCATTAAGAAACCTTCGGCATACCAAGGACGTTCGACATACCAAGGACGCTTGGCATAAGATCGTTCGGCATTCAGAGATTGTTCGGCCTCTCGAGAACGTTCGGCGACTAAAGATTGTTCGACATTCTTTCAATCTCGACCGGCTTCGATTATTGCTCGGCCTACTCTTCCCACACAACACCGCATCGTTCGGCATGAAGATGGTGGCACAGCATTTGGCCGTTCGACATGTTCGGTTCGGCACATAGAGTTTACTCCATTTGGGCCGTGATATCCAATTACCAGGCCCACCAGGGAAGTCCAACCAACCTTCGTCTATAAAGTGAGACAGGGGCATAGTGAAAAGCATCAGTTTTTTGGGAACACCGGGGAAACTCTGCCGCATTCAACACTCACTCAAGACTTAATCTTTTACTTTGCAATTGTATTCAAGTAATTAGAAACGGATTGTATCTGTGATCAACTATCAAGGAAATCAACAGAAATCAACTTCAAAGTGGATGTAGGCAGTTACACCGAACAACTATAAATTTGGTGTTCTTGTTATCTGCATTGAAATTCATATATTGTTCTCTGTTTTAATTTACTTTTTTCATTAATCTCTTTACACATTCTTTCTAAGGGTGCTAGTGACCCATTTTGGTGCTGGTGACCCATTTTGGTGCTTTCACTGAGAATTAAATTCTCAGGCTGTTAGGATCTGCTTTGTAGCTACTGGATTGCATAAATCTCCCAGAGGAGATCCAAGGTCGTTCACAAGGCTTCTGTTGATTCTATTCAGAGTTACAACCAACAACTCTACCATGAAGAGACCACGAACTAGATTGGCCTCTCACAACGCAGTTGTCCACGAGACTGCTAGCATGTAAGAAGTTGGACCTAGAAATCCGCAAGCAACTCGAGGTGCAGGGCCCTCCACCCAAAACCAAGCGGAAGTGGTTTTCCGAGCAGAGTTCAACGACTTGATAAGAGAACTCAAGGAAAGTAGAAGGCAACTTGCTGAGCAGATTCAAGCCAACACTAATCTCATGACTCAGCTCACTCAGCAGCAGAGCCAGAATGCTGGAGGTAACCCTGCCCCTTATTCTGAATCTGATAGTTCAACCTCTGCTGACGAACCTCCTAGGCGTAGACGCCGTAAGGATGAAGGTGCACAGGCATGTGCCACAGATCGATTGACTAAGGATCAAGCTCGTGAAGAGACTGGACACCCGAATCTCCCAGACACAAATCAGGCGGGACATCAACCCGTACGGTCCCGTGTAACGGAACCCAACCCTCCATCCTCAATACAAACCCTGGACTTAATAACTATGTTCAGAAAATTGATGAGAGAGAACCAAGGCTTGACCAATGAAGACTGGGGAGTGTCCGGAAGCCATACTCCCTTTACAGATGGTATACTATAGGCCGAGCACCCCAAGAAGTTCAATATGCCGACCATCCCAGCCTACGAAGGGAAGACTGATACCAGGCAGCATGTGATGAGGTATGGATGGATGATGGATTCTGTAAGAGCTAATTATGCAACCAAGTGTGGGTTCTGCCCAATCACTCTATCCGGAATTGCCACCATGTGGTTTACTCGACTTTCCCCATGATTTATATCTAGCTTTGACAAATTGGCGATGAAATTCATAGAACAATTCAGGATACACACCACTTGTCCAAAGGATGCGATGTGCTTATCAAGCGTCATCCAAGCTCCGGGAGAGTCGTTGAAAACATACTTGCAGAGATTTCATGTTGCAGCTACCGAAGTGAGCAATCCAAACGACCACGCAATTTTGATGACGGTAATGCGTGGAGTGGATCCAGACTCTGAATTTGGAGATTGGTTGGCGGAAACGCCCCCAACCATGTTGGAGCGTTTTTATTCGAAAGCTCATCAGTTCATAAGAAGGAAGGAAGATCGGTGGACAAGACGAGACAAGGCCCAGGGCCTGCTCAGGAGACTATGAAAAGTAACATTACCATGAAGCAAGCCGACGATTGTTCGGGAGAAGCCCAAGTCAACGCCCAAAACAAGCCTGGGCAGACTAAAGGATCCGAAGGTGGAAATCCCGGAAAGAAAAGAGACGGGGAAATGGAAGTCAAGGAACCCGACTGTAACGACCCGGAAATTTCAAATTCTGAAAATCACAGATAGTTAGTAAAGAAAGAAAAGAGATAGAAGGAGAAACAAAAAAGAACACAGATTCTCACATTCGCAGCGGATCAAAATATAATATCACATAAAATAACGGTTATACAAAGGCAAGCTGTACTTGTCAAATTACACTTTAATATATCAGAGTTCAACATTTACACAAACACTAGACCGCTTAAAACAAGATGTTCCAGATATGCAACTATGTATCACAGCAGAAACTCTCCATACGTTCCTGCCATCCAGCTCGCCTCCTGAGCTCTAGAATGTCCTTACCTGAAAAGCTGTAATACTCGGTCTGATCCGAGCATTACATCAAAGTAACACCCAGGTCAGGCTGGAAACCAGCATGAGTAAACCCATCTAACATAAATTTCAAAAGCATACGACTTGTACATAACCCAGGCAACTTGTATCAATTACAATTTCACAAATTGTTATCGACATCATTTATTTCAGTCACCAATTTCTAAGTGCTAAACTTAGATTAAATGGTCTAATTTACTTAAATCATTCCATTCCAGCTTATTGATTTCACCTAGCAATTTATGAAGAACTGAAGTCTTTTCGGGTATTAACTAATACCTGACTCCGGTCTCTTCGAATTCAATTTATCTTAACACATGCTATTCAAGTGAAATGCAATTCAATTTTTAAGAAAAGATGTCACCTCTTTCAAACAGCAATTTAACATTGACAGATAATTACATTATCATTGCCCACCCAACACATCATATCACGAATCATTTCATATCAGGGTATCAATCAATTCAGGGCACTTAATCATCATTTAATCATTCATAAGCAAGATAAATCAATCACACCATCTCGAATAAACCTAATTTTCCATAATTGAATTAAATCAATCACCTTTAAGTCCTGCTTATTAATTAATTTCAACCCAATTGATTAACCATCCCATAATCATTCATCTTAATTAATCCTCCTTGATTAATCATTCCTTAATTACATTTAAGTAATTAACTCTTAATTAATAACACAAATTAATTATCCTCAAACAATTTCATTCATTTACCAATCCTGACTAATCACATTAGTAATTAATTTCCCTTAATTACTTATATTCATTAAATCAACTCCTTGATTAATTACATTAATTACTCCTTTAATTACATTGAGTAATTATCTCTTAATTACTTTCCCATAAGTAATTATCCTTTAATTTCTTCCCAGTAAGTAATTTCCCTTTAATTAATTACATCCAGTCATTATTCATTCATCGCTTCATTAAGAAATTTCACTTCATTGATTAAGTAATTATACTTAATCCAACGTCAAATGATTATCTACCTAATTAATTGATTAAAATTTACCATATTAACTTAATTAATTATACTGAGTAATTAATTTCCTTAAATTACTTTATTGAGTAATTATTTTTAATAAACTTCCTTTAACTTTAAGTAATTAACCTCTTAATTACTTATTTCCTAATTATTTCTTAATTGATTAATCCTTGATTAATCAAATATTTAATTAAGAAATTAATTACACTCGATTAATTATACAAAATAATTTATCTTAATTTAATTACCTAAATTAAACATTTAAGTTAATTAAGTAATTATACTTCAATTACTTTTGTTAACAAAACATGATAAAAATTAAGATAAATCATTTATTACATAAATTCTTCCAGATTAATGATCTTGATTATTCTTCATAAATAATTATCTTTCACTTAAATACTTTTAATTAATTATCCTAAATTAATATTTTTAATTAATTATCCTAATTAATTGCTTTTCATTAATCATATTGATTACTTATCTATTAATAAATCAAGAACCTACTTTGAAATTTAAGATAAACCAAAATCTTAGTTAACTACTTAATCAAATTATTATAAAATTTCATTTGAAATCACATAGAAATAAAATCTTATAATTAACTTATTTTATAATTATAAAAGCCACACAATTTATTTGAATGCTTGGTTAAATCAAACTAAGCTACAGGCCCAAACAAATCTCCGAGCCAAATCCTTACGTAACCCGATACTCTAACCCCTTCTCTCTACTTACCTTTTCTCTTATTAATTAGTGGACCCAAACAAATTCTTCGGCCCATTTTCTACCTTCCTCCCCCTTTTACCATCCTTCCAGTCCTACTTCCCATCTTCCTGTGCACAAGTGTGCACGAATGCGTGCGCCTGAATCCAAACCCCGACCATCGAATTTCACCAACGATCGATGTCCCTCAATGCACGCGACCGTCCCTTCACTCTCCTTTAAAGGAACTCGAAACCCAGGCCACGTACGAAAATAACACTTACTCCCCATGTAAAGACACGTAAATTTTCGATAATTAAAATTGCTTAATTTAATAAGATTTCGTGATTTAGTGTTGGAAAAAAATTGTAAGTCGTTTGGAATAAATAATAACATGAATGAATTGCAACAATAATTATCCAAGTAATGAAAAATAAAAGCTACTTAGTGGATGCCTTTGCAATCAATAGTTGAATAGGATAATAAATGTTGGATTCATTGGGAATAATAGAGTAATTGATTGATAAGTAAAATCCATTTAAAATCAAATATTGAACAGGTAAATTGTTTAAATTAAATATTTAAAACTTATTGAATAATTAAATAACTGTAAAATGAAAATAGTGTTCTAAATTGTGAATTGGTTTTAAAAGTTGAATCTTATAAGTTCAATTTCAATATTTCAAAAGATAATGAATTATTTGATAAGCGAAATTGTTTATATTAAATATTTGGAAATTATTGAATAATTTAATAATGGGAATTGAATAACTGTATAATGGAAATAGTTGTTCTATAATTTTAATTCGTTTCAAAAGTTAAATTTTTAAGTTCGTTTTGAATATCTCAAAAGGTAGTGATTTAAGAATAATCAATTCGTTTAAATTTAATATTACAAAAGTTTGAATAATTAAATTCCGAATTTGATATGATTAATTTGATATTGAAATTTAATATATGAAAATAGAGTGAATAATTGAAATTTGATTTAATATGATTCAAATTGGTTTCCAAAGTGAATGTAAGTTATATCGGGATTATAATAGAGTTAATAAGATTTTAAAATTGGAAATTATTGGATAATTGAATAACGGGTTTAATATGATTAAAAATGATTTGTAAAATTTTATTTTATCATATTAAAGTTAGAACGAGGTTATAGAACTGTTGAAATCGAATTAAAAGTAAATTTGCGAAAATTGAATAGTTTAATATTTAATTGACGAGTTAAAATAGCCATTTTTCAAAAATCTCGGATTTCGACGAAACTAGTTTCATCGGATCCGTAACGTGATATTATTGTAAGATTTCAAATTTCATGTCAATCGGATATACCCTTTGTCCGGGGTAAGCCAAAACGCATAGAAATTCGTTTAATCGGTTTAATTTAAAATTTATCGTTTATTGCTGTAACTCACGCAGATGATCGAATTAGCCTCCGACAACTATTCCATTGTGTCCGGAACGCGGGGTAAACCCTAGAAACGCCGGTCACCGCGCTTCGTTTGGAGTTTGTTTGAAAAAGTTGTTAAAATGTGAATATATATTAAAATAATATTATTTAATTGCTTATATATAGTTGCTCTACAGTGAAACCCTCGTTCACTATCAAAGCCGCCGTTCATATTAATGAATGGCCGAAAATCTTCCTCGTTCCCCCTCGAATTTCTTGCAATCCACTAACCAATTCCAAAAACCTTCAACATGGAAGTTGTAGAGCACGTTGAGATCTTCGATCTCAACGGTGGTGATCGTCATAGGCGAAGTAAATCAACGGGAAATCGCTCGTAAAGGCCGGCCGTTCGCACGCATCTCGCAGTTGAAGGGGGGGCCGAGCTCTACCTGCTCCTAGCCGAAGGTAGAGGAGAGTGAGGCCTTCGATTTGGCACTTTCCGATCGTCGTCAGGAGGCTTGGCTTGGTCGCGACCTGGGGTTGTTCGAACGTGAGCATGGGTTTTGGCGTGCGTGTACTGGAGTTACGGGAAGAAGATGTATATGGCCTAGGAATGATTTTGGGTTAGAAATTAAAATGTAAATTAAAATTGTAAATTAATGTGTATTTAAATTCGTGTAACTTTAAACTATCATAACCTGTTGCTGCGAGGTCGGAATTTCACGAAACCAGTTGCGTTGGGATCGTATGGACGAGCACTACGCTATGGAACTGGATTGGAATCGTTTGGAGCTAGAGAAAATTTTGGGTTAAATCGAACGTCGTTCGATTTGATTTGAAATCGTAAAAAATCAAGGTGAGTGTTTATAACGCTCACAACGTAATGAATATCTTTATGCTAGTTAAATCTGATACTATGAAGTGATATGAATTTTATTTGTCGTTGTTTGATAGAATTTAATTGTCATATAGATTGTCATTTGAATTAACCATTGAAAATTAAATTGACAGTTAAATTGAAATTAAAATTGAATTGTGATTAAATTACCTGACATTGATAACTATGAAACTGCCATAAATTGTATTGTCTATTGGATGATGTATTTCGATGGATGCCATTGGTTGATATTTAAATGTTTGAATGTTTATTTGCTTATATATATCCTGTATGCATACATATGAAACTGTGATTTGATTTAAGTGATATATATTCATCCCTGACATTTAATGAAAAAAACAATCACTTGGCCATCGGATAGAAAATTATATACGGACACCGAATTGGCTAAATTAATAATTTTAAAAATCGTCGATTTGAAATTTTATTTAAATGTTTGATTTTAAAGTTATAAATAGAAATCAATTTATAGAAATCGAATTTGTCGAAAAATTGAGTTTGGAATGTTGAAATAAATTTTGGTTAAAAGAAATTGGTAAATAATTTAAGTTGAGACTTTAAAATTTAAAATTTGAATATGATTGAATTTCGAAAATTTATTTATTTTAAAGATTGAACATTATTTCGAGCTTTGGGTATTACTAAGTAAAAGCGATATAAAATGATAGTCTGAAATTGAGCTTGAAATTGAATCATATTTGTAATTGGGTTTCAAAATTTGAATATCGAAAGATAATTTTGTTAAGTATTATAAATTGATATTTTGAAAAATCAAGCTAAAAATCGATATTAATTGAAATTGAATAAATTGAAGGTGAATGTAAAATTGAATTAATTTGAAGTCAAAGTTGACATTGATTTGAATTGAAATCGAAATTGAATCGGTAAAACGGAAATTGAAATTTGTTTGAATTGGGAAGTTATAATTGAAATGGTTTGGTTTTGAAGCTATTTTATTTTGTTTTCCAAATTACTCTGTTATATAAACCATCTTTAAATACTTAAACTATTTTAATCTATTTTAAATCTACTTAACCCAATTTAAATTATTTTAACCTAATTTATCTATTTCAAATCCATTTTAAGATTTTAAGTATTTTTAACTATTTTAATTATTTAAAACTACTTCTAAACTACTTAAAACTATTTTCTAAAATTCTAACCTGGTCAATAAGGTGAAATGTTTATATTTAAATCTTGAATTTAAATACGAATTAGGTTAAATGAAGTTGCAACCTAAATTGAAATTCGAAATGATTTTGAAACCGAAATGAGATATTGATGCGAAAAATGATTTTTGAAACGGAATCTTACATTTGAATAGATACGATGATATTTGAAATGAATTTGATTTTTGAAGCGAATATGATATTTTGATATCAATTATGAATCGATTTGAAATGTAAAAGAGCCAACGGTGTAATAATACGTAGTTATTAAAGAGACCGGGATCGGATATGGACATACTCTCTGTCGATACCGAAAACCACTTTAATAACTATTATACGCGGAGTGTTGATCCAGAATGAAGTGGAAGGTTTGGCGAACGCGTTGATTGAAGAAAGAGAACGATATTGGATGACCCTTGACATGACTAAAACAGGAGTCGCGCCGGGCCATTGAGGTTCGCCACCTCTAGCGGACACACTTCTTCGATACCATATCTATTACATTTGTGATTCGATTTGGGTGCACCCCTTGATTTGGGAGTGTTGTTTCGCAGTGTTGGGGTAGCTGCTAGCTATGCTCAACATCAGTCCGGATCACGCAACTACTAGTATCCTAGTTGGTATCGCCTCATGTACCTTGTCATACTGATTATCCTATTCGCGACCACTACCTTTTGTTTTGTGTTATACCTATGGGGTACCCTTTGATAACCACCAGTTTACGGTGGGGCTTACGGTGCTGTATAGACTATGGCATTATAAAAATGTGTTAAAGGGGATTATGGTAACGCCTTAACGCTATTTTGATACTTTATATTACTGATATGCATTATCCACTTAGCGTACATTACTACATAGTAGATAGTTTAACGGATCCTTAAGAGATGGAAAATCCTATAACATCTCTTGAGTTATTGCACGCACGTTGACACTGGATATGAGATGTCAAACCCCGTAAACATTTCTAACGCCGTTACACTCATATTTATTTACGATTGATTTAACTTTCATAAGGATATTTTAGTCCTGACTCGAGTGTTTTGTCTTTTCATTACGCTCGGGTCAGTCCTGAGTTTTCAGATTTTTGAAGATCTATTCAGGAGGATGAAGAACGAAGATTTGGTATACTATTACTATTATTACCCTTGCATCATGCTATCTGCTGCATTATTTTATTTGTTTTGTTGTATATGTATAACTCTGATAAATGTTGTATAAATAATTGTCAAAGTATAGTAAACAGCTTCATGAACTGTTTATTTGACTATTATATTTTATCGTTCCGCTGCGAGATTCTATGTTGTTTCATTTCCTTTATTTCTCTTTCTTTTCTTTTCTTATTTACCCCAATAACCATCTGCCCTTTTGAATGGTTTGGAATCGGCATGTGTATTTGATCGTCGGTTTAAACTGTCCAAAATGGCGGGTCGTTACACCCCACTTGGATGAAACAGCGAACAGTGAACTTCAACCTCCACGGCGAACCACCACTGTAGTCCATCTCCCACCAAAACTCCCCGATTTACTCGCCATTCCACACTCCTCCTCCTTACCTAGGACCGCATCTCTGCTTTTTCCCCTCCGCTTCGCAGTTGCCCAGAGACCGAATTCCACCTCAATCAACCCTTAAACCCTAGATCGACCTCTCCTAATCCATCCACGCTTTGGAAATTTTATCCACCATTTTTCTTGAGAGCTTCCACATCCAAGCTACCTCCATAACAATCATGATACTCATTCTGCCATTGGTCATCGTAAATTGACGATAAACGAAAATCCATTCAACCTCAAAATGCTCGACATCCTCTATCTTAAAAATCACCTTATTACTTTTAAAATTCATTAATTTCGAAATCGAACCCGATTACAAAATCAAAGCATGCAAATTTGAAGTTCACAATTTTGACATTTCTTTGTTCCTTACTGTGATATTAAATTTCTGAGGCACTTTCTACACACTTTTACCAGAATCAAATATTAAAAATGATGTTTCTAATATACAACAAATTTTTTCTCAAAAATCAAGGCCTAAAAATCATTTGAGAGGGAGATTTGAATTATTGATTCAGGTTGGAATGTTAAAAACAAAGGCTTGTTAGCCTGTTCCAGGCTTGGCCATAGATACTATCTCATATATATGCACAAGGACATTTCTTTAACACCATGAACACATGATTTATATCATATTTCAAGGATTTACCATATGCCAATGCAAACAATTTCAGATTTTTTTGGAGGTTTACTCACCTGTTTTGTAAAAACAGAGAGCAGCTTCTCATTTGAATTCTGGAAATGTTTATTTATTTATTTATTTATTTATACATGCAGATGCTTAACTCAACCATACAACATATATACAATGTTATTTTAAATTCTTATCACATGCATCAATATAACAAAATTTAGTTTGAAAAAAATGATGTTTACTCACCAGCTAAGGAACAGAGGATAGAGCTGCATTTGATTAGATCAGATCATTCCTGAATTGATATTGAGTATTATTGATTTTTAGCATAGCTTTGCTCAAGTTTGAAGCTTGCAAACTGATCTGGGTTTAGAATTTTGACGTTGATCTTTGCACTGATTTTTTTTTTCCTTTGCTTCCAGGATATGTTTAAGATGAAGATGAAGAAGAAATTTAGAAGTGAAAAAGTGTCATGGGTTCTCATTTACATTTTTTTATTATTATAATTCAAAATCAAAAGAAAAATTTATTTTTTTATATTGTTTTTCTTTTTTACCACATGTTCATTTTTTTTACACTTGTTTATTATCTATTTCATTTATTTACACATTTGTCATCAATATGTACTTTTATGACTAAATCCCTCTTTGTTGAATTTATTTATAAATTACTTTTTTTAAACCTTGTCATTTTAATATTTGCAAATTTATTTACCTCTTATTTTATTTTTGTTTCAACTTAAGTTAAAATATCCAAACCATTTATAGTTCAGAAGATATATATATAAACAGCACTTTATTATTTTTGTTTGAAAGAACAATTTTGCCAATTTAAAATTAAGTAAATTAGGAGATTATCAAATAAATATTTATCTAGATATTTGTAAATCAGCATTTACTATATATCAATTCACCAATATGCATATCCAGATATCTTTATTTATCAAATTTTATTTGTTTAATCAAATGAAATCAGTATCTCAATTGTTTAAAATCAGATAAATTTCCAAATTAACAGATGTTCTAAATCCGAGTTATCACATTCCGCCCCCTTTGAATCTTTTCGTCCTCGAAAAGAAACGAAGCCAAAATTTATTAAAATGCTTAAAATCAGATAAATTTTCTTTGGTTATTTTCAAAACACTTTTTAAAATCCATGTAAAATTATCAAAATAGTTTTATAAAATATCATTTTATAACTCGACGTTTCAACAAGTTCCTCCTTGTTCTCATACAAATTCGGTCATACGTTGATCAGGTATAGGACTGAAAATCTAAAAGTACTTGGTAAACCCGTTTTATCATCCAGTGAAAATACTTTGAAAAATAATTTTATTGAAAATATCGAAAACATTTTTGGAAGTAGTGGAAATATATTTGGTGAGAATGCTCTGGAAATCATCACCCCCATCCATGGTTGCTGTTACATCCTGGGTTACGTTGCCATCGCAGCAAAAGTCCATGTAACAGCAGGCTCTCTGCGGCCTCTGATTTTCGCTGTCGAAATGAAACTTCTCCACTTCTACATAGGTCGCAGTCTATCGATATAAACTCAAACGCAGACTGTTGGCTCTCAGCGGCACACACGACTTTCGCTATGTTACCATAGGTCGCAGTCTAACGATATAAACTCAAACGTAGACTGTTGACTCTCAGTGGCACACTGGACTTTCGCTATGGTACACACTACTCATAATCTCCAGGAACTAGTTTTGTCCGGACTCCTCACAGGATCAACTTTAGAACCTCCCCTTGGGGCTCAAGGCAGCACCACCCGGTGGCACTGCTTAAAAGTTCATTTCAAGGAAGCGCCTTTTTCCCCAGAGTCATCATCAAAACTTTTTATACTATACACATACAGTATTTTACAAATCATACACCTAGTATGAATCTCATAAAAAGCCCCTTTACACAATATCGATTATCCCAAAATCGATAATTCTCAAACTAGGCTTTCCAAATTCTCGTATTGATTTTATGAAAAAATCGAAAGCCTTTCCAAATCCAAAGGTTCCGAAAACCTTTTTTCCAAAATCCACATAAGATTATATATATATATATATATAATCTTTGGATCATTTCAAACTTGTACAAACTCCTTTTATACTTCAAGCACTTTCAAAATCCTTTCTCTTCTGGCTATAGATTCAGCAAGGGGAGTTTCATTTTATAAAACAAAGATATTCAACTTTGTTTACTCATAATCAAATATTCAAATTTGATTACTCCTTTCAATATCAATTTCATTCAAATCTGTACGATGTACACATATCATCTGTACGCTATACCAATTTGATCGCTCACTCGACCACACAATTTCACTTTCGAACTAGTATCGTCCACCCGACTTCCTAATGCGGACACAGATCTAGTTTCTTGATCAGAAACCGTCATTCTCCTTGCATAGTTATAACTATGATAGAGAATATCCATAATCAATCAACAATCCATATCCAGGTTCGCCGTCGAAAATCGAGTGAAAAATCCCAAGCCGGATCAACATACTATCTCGAAATTCTGTGCTCGAATCTGGATCAAATCACTATGCAAATAGAATAACATACGTACATCCTACGTATTTATCATTATTGGTTATTAGACAAATCAATTCCATTTCTATTCACATTCACTTTGATTTTCATTCACTTACTCACAATTGCTTCAATCCATTTCAAACTTATTTTTATTTAATTTCAGTTTGGTTGTATTTCAAATACCACTTAATTTAATCCCAATTCAAGATTTCAATTTGGTTGTATTATATTACTTCTTAATTTAGTTCCAAAAATTAAACAACCAATTACCATAATATTTATCAGAAAGAAATATTGCTTTATATATCAAAATATATTCTTATATAAAATCATTTAAAATTTTTATATAAGAAAATAACAAGTACGCTCTCATATATATATATATATATATATATATATATATATATATATATATTCACTCAACTCGTTCTAGGGTACCATCGGCCCTATCCTTAATGAGTAATCCCACCAGAGCATAGGTTCTCGCTTAACCTTCAGCTCTGATACCTAATGTAACGACCCGGAAATTTCAAATTTCGAAAATTCCAGATAGTTAGTAAAGAAAGAAAAGAGATAGAAGGAGAAACAGAAAAGAACACAGATTCTCACATTCGCAGCGGATCAAAATATAATATCACATAAAATAACAGTTATACAAAGGCAAGCTGTACTTGTCAAATTACACTTTAATATATCAGAGTTTCAACATTTACACAAACACTAGACCGTTTAAAACAACATGTTCCAGATATACAACTATGTATCACAGCGGAAACTCTCCATACGTTCCTGCCATCCATCTCGCCTCCTGAGCTCTAGAATGTCCTTACCTGAAAAGCTGTAATACTCGGTCTGATCCGAGCATTACATCAAAGTAACACCCAGGTCAGGCTGGAAACCAGCGTGAGTAAACCCATCCAACATAAATTTCAAAAGCATACAACTTATACATAACCCGGGTAACTTGTATCAGTTACAATTTCACAAATTGTTATCGACATCATTTATTTCATTCACCAATTTCTAAGTACTAAACTTAGATTAAATGGTCTAATTTACTTAAATCATTCCATTCCAGCTTATTGATTTCACCTAGCAATTTATGAAGAATCGAAGTGGTTTCGGGTATTAACTAATACCCGACTCCGGTCTCTTCGAATTCAATTTATCTTAACACATGCTATTCAGGTAAAATGCAATTCAATTTTTAAGAAAAGATGTCACCTCTTTCAAATAGCAATTTAACATTGACAGATAATCGCATTATCATTGCCCACCCAACACATCATATCACGAATCATTTCATATCAGGGTATCAATCAATTCAGGGCACTTAATCATCATTTAATCATTCATAAGCAAGATAAATCAATCACACCATGTCGAATAAACCTAATTAGCCATAATTGAATTAAATCAATCACTTTTAAGTCCTGCTTATTAATTAATTTCAACCCAATTGATTAACCATCCCATAATCATTCATCTTAATTAATCCTCCTTGATTAATCATTCCTTAATTACATTTAAGTAATTAACTCTTAATTAATTACAACAATTAATTATCCTCAAACAATTTCATTCATTTATAAATCCTGATTAATCACATTAGTAGTTAACTTCCCTTAATTACTTATATTCATTAAATCGACTCCTTGATTAATTACATTAATTACTCGTTTAATTACGTTGAGTAATTATCTCTTAATTACTTTCCCATAAGTAATTATCCTTTATTTCTTCCTAATAAGTGATTTCCCTTTAATTAATTACATCCAGTCATTATTCATTCAATGCTTCATTAAGAAATTTCACTTCATTGATTAAGTAATTATACTTAATCCAACGTCAAATGATTATCTTTACCTAATTGATTGATTAAAATTTACCATATTAACTTAATTAATTATAGTGAGTAATTAATTCCCTTAAATTACTTTATTGAGTAATTATTTTTAATAATCTTCCTTTAACATTATGTAAATAACCTCTTAATTACTTATTTCCTAATTATTTGTTAATTGATTAATCCTTGATTAATCAAATATTTAATTAAGTAATTAATTACACTCGATTAATTATACAAATTAATATATCTTAATTTAATTACCTAAATTAAACATTTGAGTTAATTAAGTAATTATACTTCAATTACTTTTGTTAATAAAACATGATAAAAATTAAGATAAATCATTTATTACATAAATTCTTCCAAATTAATAATCCTTAATTATTCTTCATAAATAATTATCTTTCACTTAAATACTTTTAATTAATTATCCTAAATTAATATTTTTAATTAATTATCCTAATTAATTGGTTTTCATTAATCATATTGATTACTTTTCTATTAATAAATCAAGAACCTACTTTGAAATTTAAGATAAACCAAAATCTTAATTAACTACTTAATTAAATTATTATAAAATTTCATTTGAAATCACATAGAAATAAAATCATATAATTAACTTATTTTATAATTATAAAAACCACACAATTTATTTGAATACTTGGTTAAATCAAACTAAGCTACAGACCCAAACAAATCTCCGAGCCAAATCCTTACGTAACCCGATACTCTAACCCCTTCTCTCTACTTACCTTTTCTCTTATTAATTAGCGGGCCCAAACAAATTCTTCGGCCTAATTTCTACCTTCCTCCTCCTTTTACCATTCTTCCAGTCCTACTTCCCATCTTCTTGTGCACAAGTGTGCACGAATGCGTGCACCTGAATCCAAACCCCGACCATCGAATTTCACCAACGATCGACGTCCCTCAACGCACGCGACCATCCCTTCACTCTCCTTTAAAGAAACTCGAAACCCAGGCCACGTACAAAAAAAAACACTTACTCCCCACTTGGATGAAACAGCGAACAACGAACTTCAACCTCCACGGCGAACCACCACCGTAGTCCATCTCCCACCAAAACTCCCTGATTTACTCGCCATTCCACACTCCTCCTCCTTACCTAGGAAGGCATCTCTGTTTTTTCCCCTCCGCTTCGCAGTTTCCTAGAAACCGAATTCCACCTCAATCAACCCTTAAACCTAGATCGACCCCTCCTCATCCATCCGTACTATGTAAATTTTATCCAACATTTTTCTTGAGAGCTTCCACATCCAATCTACCCTCCATAACAATCGCGATACTCATTCTGCCGTTGGTCATCGTAAATTGACGATAAACGAAATTCGATTCAACCTCAAAATGCTCGATATTCTCTATCTTAAAAATCACCTTATTACTTTTAAAATTCATCAATTTCGAAATCGAACCCGATTACAAAATCAAAGCATGCAAATTTGAAGTTCACAATTTTGACATTTCTTTGTTCCTTACTGTGATATTAAATTTCTGAGGCACTTTCTACACACTTTTACCTGAATCAAATATTAAAAATGACGTTGCTAACATACAACAAATTTTTACTCAAAAATCAGGGCCTAAAAATCATTTGAGAGTGAGATTTGAATTATTGATTCAGGTTGGAATGTTAAAAACAGAGGCTTGTTAGCTTGTTCCAGGCTTGGCCATAGATACTATCTCATACATATACACAAGGTCATTTCTTTAACACCATGCACACATGATTTATATCATATTTCAAGGATTTACCATATGCCAATGCAAACAATTTCAGATTTTTTTGGAATTTTACTCACCTGTTTTGTAAAAACAGAGAGCAGCTTCTCATTTGAATT
Source organism: Allium cepa (assembly GCA_030765085.1). Lineage (NCBI taxonomy): Eukaryota > Viridiplantae > Streptophyta > Magnoliopsida > Asparagales > Amaryllidaceae > Allium > Allium cepa. The sequence continues at coordinate 246,605,759 of CM060938.1, read as the reverse complement.
TTGGAAATGTTTATTTATTTATTTATTTATACATGCAGATGCTTAACTCAACCATACAACATATATACAATGTTATTTTAAATTCTTATCACATGCATCAATATAACAGAATTCAGTTTGAAAAAAAATGATGTATACTCACCAGCTAAGGAACAAAGGATAGAGCTGCATTTGATTAAATCAGATCATTCCTGAATTGATATTGAGTATTATTGATTTTTAGCATAGCTTTGCTCAAGTTTGAAGCTTGCAAACTGATCTGGGTTTAGAATTTTGACGTTGATCTTTGCATTGATTTTCTTTTTTTTTCTTTGCCTCTAGGATATGTTTAAGATGAAGATAAAGAAGAAATTTAGAAGTGAAAAAGTGTCATGGGTTCTCATTTACATTTTTTTATTATTAGAATTCTAAATCAAAAGAAAATTTTATTTTTTTTATATTTTTTTCTTTTTTACCACAGGTTCATTTTGTTTGCACTTGTTTATTACCTATTTCATTTATTTAAACATTTGTCATCAATATGTACTTTTATGCCTAAACCCCTCTTTGTTGAATTTATTTATAAATTACTTTTTTTAAACCTTGCCATTTTAATATTTGCAAATTTATTTACCTCTTACTTTATTTTTGTTTCAACTTAAGTTAAAATATCCAAGCCATTTATAGTTCAGAAGATTTATGTATATATATATATATATAAACAACACATTATTATTTTTGTTTGAAAGAACAATTTTGCCAATTTAAAATTAAATAAATTAGGAGATTATCAAAAAAATATTTATCTAGATATTTGTAAATCAGCATTTACTATAGTTCAATTCACCAATATGCATATCCAGATATCTTTATTTATCAAATTTTATTTGTTTAATCAAATGAAATCAGTATCTCAATTGTTTAAAATCAGATAAATTTCCAAATTAAAAGATGTTCTAAATCCGAGTTATCACATTCTGCCCCCCTTTGAATCTTTTCGTCCTCGAAAAGGAACGAAGCCAAAATTTATTAAAATGCTTAAAATCAGATAAATTTTCTTTGGTTATTTTCAAAACACTTTTTAAAATCCATATAAAATTATCAAAATATTTTTATAAAAATATCATTTTATAACTCGATGTTTCAACAAGTTCCTCCTTGTTCTCACAGAAATTCGGTCATACGTTGATCAGGTGTAGGACTGAAAATCTATAAGTACTTGGTAAACCCGTTTTATCATCCAGTGAAAATACTTTGAAAAACAATTTTATTGAAAATATCGAAAACATTTTTGGAAGTAGAGGAAATATATTTGGTGAGAATGCTTTGGAAATCATCACCCCCATCCATGGTTGCTGTTACATCCTGGGTTACGTTGCCATTACAGAAAAAGTCCATGTAACTGCAGGCTCTCTGCGGCCTTTGATTTTCGCTGTCGAAATGAAACTTCTCCGCTTCTACATAGGTTGCAGTCTATCGATATAAACTCAAACGCAGACTGTTGGCTCTCAGCGGCACACACGACTTTCGCTATGTTACCATAGGTCGCAGTCTAACGATATAAAATCAAATGCAGACTGTTGGCTCTCAGTGGCACACACAACTTTCGCTATGGTACACACTACTCATAATCTCCGGGAACTAGTTTTGTCCGGACTCCTCACATGATCAACTTTAGAACCTCCCCTTGGGGCTCAAGGTAGCACCACTCGGTGGCACTCCTGAGAAGTTCATTTTAAGGAAGTGCCTTTTTCCCCAGAGTCATCATCAAAACTTTTTATACTATACACATATAGTATTTTCCAAATCATACACCAAGTATGAATCTCATAAAAAGCCCCTTTACACAAAATCGATTATCCCAAAATTGATAATTCTCAAACTAGGCTTTCCAAATTCTCATATTGATTTTATGAAAAAATCAAAAGCCTTTCCAAATCCAAAGGTTTCCAAAACCTTTTTTCCAATATCCCCATAAGATTCTTTATATATATATATATATATATATATTTAAAAATATTTGGATCATTTCAAACTTGTACAAACTCCTTTTATACTTCAAGCACTTTCAAAATCCTTTCTCTTCTGGCTATAGATTCAACAAAGGGAGTTTCATCTTATAAAACAAAGATATTCAACTTTGTTTACTCATAATCAAATATTCAAATTTGATTACTCCTTTCAATATCAATTTCATTCAAATCTGTACGATGTACACATATCATCTGTACGCTATACCAATCTGATCGCTCACTCGACCACACAATTTCACTTCCGAACTAGTATCGTCCACCCGACTTCCTAATGCGGACACAGATCTAGTTTCTTGATCAGAAACCGTCATTCTCCTTGCATAGTTATAAATATGATAGAGAATATCCAAAATCAATCAACAATCCATATCCAGGTTCGCCGTCGAAAATCGAGTGAAAAATCCCAACCCGGATCGACATACTATCTCGAAATTCTATGCTCGAACTGGATCAAATCACTATGCAAATAGAATAACATACGTACACCCTACGTATTTATCTTCATTGGTTATTAGCCAAATCAATTCCATTTCTATTCACATTCACTTTGATTTTCATTCACTTACTCACAATTGCTTCAATCCATTTCAAACTTATCTTTATTTAATTTCAGTTTGGTTGTATTTCAAATACCACTTAATTTAATCCCAATTCAAGATTTCAATTTGGTTGTATTATATTACTTCTTAATTTAATTCCCAAAATTTAACAACCAATTACCATAATATTTATTAGAAAGAAATATTGCTTTATATATCAAAATATATTCTTATATAAAATCATTTAAAATTTTTATATAAGAAAATAACAAGTAGGCTCTCATATATATTCACTCAACTCATTCTAGGGTACCATCGACCCTATCCTTAATGAGTAATCCCACCAGAGCCAAGGTTCTCGCTTAATCTTCAGCTCTGATACCAAATGTAACGACCCGGAAATTTCAAATTTCGAAAATTCCAGATAGTTAGTAAAGAAAGAAAAGAGATAGAAGGAGAAACAGAAAAGAACACAGATTCTCACATTCGCAGCGGATCAAAATATAATATCACATAAAATGACAGTTATACAAAGGCAAGCTGTACTTGTCAAATTACACTTTAATATATCAGAGTTTCAACATTTACACAAACACTAGACCATTTAAAACAACATGTTCCAGATATACAACTATGTATCACAACGGAAACTCCCCATACGTTCCTGCCATCCAGCTCGCCTCCTGAGCTCTAGAACATCCATACCTGAAAAGTTGTAATACTCGGTCTGATCCGAGCATTACATCAAAGTAACACCCAGGTCAGGCTGGAAACCAGCGTGAGTAAACCCATCCAACATAAATTTCAAAAGCATACAACTTATACATAACCCGGGTAACTTGTATCAGTTACAATTTCACAAATTGTTATCGACATCATTTATTCCACTCACCAATTTCTAAGTACTAAACTTAGATTAAATGGTCTAATTTACTTAAATCATTCCATTCCAGCTTACTGATTTCACTTAGAAATTTATGAAGAATCGAAGTGGTTTCGGGTATTAACTAATAACCGACTCTGGTCTCTTCGAATTCAATTTATCTTAACACATGCTATTCAAGTGAAATGCAATTCGATTTTTAAGAAAAGATGTCACCTCTTTCAAACAGCAATTTAACATTGACAGATAATCACATTATCATTGCCCACCCAACACATCATATCACGAATCATTTCATATCAGGGTATCAATCAATTCACGGCACTTAATCATCATTTAATCATTCATAAGCAAGATAATTCAATCACACCATCTCGAATAAACCTAATTAGCCATAATTGAATTAAATCAATCACCTTTAAGTCCTGCTTATTAATTAATTTCAACCCAATTGATTAACCATCCCATAATCATTCGTCTTAATTAATCCTCCTTGATTAATCATTCCTTAATTACATTTAAGTAATTAACTCTTAATTAATTACAACAATTAATTATCCTCAAACAATTTCATTCATTTATCAATCCTGATTAATCACATTAGTAATTAACTTCCCTTAATTACTTACATTCATTAAATCAACTCCTTGATTAATTACATTAATTACTCCTTTAATTACTTTGAGTAATTATCTTTTAATTACTTTCCCATAAGTAATTATCCTTTAATTTCTTCCCAATAATAATTTCCCTTTAATTAATTACATCCAGTCATTATTCATTCGTTGCTTCATTAAGAAATTTCACTTCATTGATTAAGTAATTATACTTAATCCAACGTCAAATGATTATCTTTACCTAACTGATTGATTAAAATTTACCATATCAACTTAATTAATTAAACCGAGTAATTAATTTTCTTAAATTACTTTATTGAGTAATTATTTTTAATAATATTCTTTTTGGCATTAAGTAATTAACCTCTTAATTACTTATTTCCTAATTATTTGTTAATTGATTAATCCTTGATTAATCAAATATTTAATTAAGTAATTATTTACACTCGATTAATTATATAAATTAATTTATCTTAATTTAATTACCTAAATTAAACATTTAAGTTATTTAGGTAATTGTACTTCAAATACGTTTGTTAACAAAACATGATAAAAATTAAGATAAATCATTTATTACATAAATTCTTCCAAATTAATGATCCTTAATTATTCTTCATAAATAATTATCTTTCACTTAAATACTTTTAATTAATTATCCTAAATTATTCTTTTTAATTAATTGTCCTAATTATTTGCTTTTCATCAATCATATTGATTACTTATCTATTAATAAATCGAGAACCTAATTTAAAATTTAAGATAGACCGAAATCTTAATTAACTACTTAATCAAATTATTATAAAATTTCATTTGAAATCACATAAAAATAAAATCATATAATTAACTTATTTTATAATTATAAAAACCACACAATTTATTTGAATACTTGGTTAAATCAAACTAAGCTACAGGCCCAAACAAATCTCCGAGCCAAATCCTTACGTAACCCGATACTCTAACCCCTTCTCTCTACTTACCTTTTCTCTTATTAATTAGCGGGCCCTAACAAATTCTTCGGCCCAGTTTCTACCTTCCTCCCCCTTTTACCATCCTTCCAGTCCTACTTCCCATCTTCCTGTGCACAAGAGTGCACGAATGCGTGCACCTGAATCCAAACCCCGACCATCGAATTTCACCAACGATCGACGTCCCTCAACGCACCCGACCGTCCCTTCACTGTCCTTTAAAGAAACTCGAAACCCAGGCCACGTACGAAAATAACACTTACTTCCCTTTTGGATGAAACAGCGAACAGTGAACTTCAACCTCCACGGCGAATCACCACCGTGGTCCATCTCCCACCAAAACTCCCCGATTTACTCGCCATTCCACACTCCTCCTCCTTACCTAGGACCGCATCTCTGCTTTTTCCCCTCCGCTTCGCAGTTGCCCAGAGACCGAATTCCACCTCAATCAACCCTTAAACCCTAGATCGACCCTTCCTAATCCATCCACGCTTTGGAAATTTTATCCACCATTTTTCTTGAGAGCTTCCACATCCAAGCTACCCTCCATAACAATCATGATACTCATTCTGCCGTTGGTCATCGTAAATTAACGATAAACGAAATTCCATTCAACCACAAAATGCTCGGCATCCTCTATCCTAAAAATCACCTTATTACTTTTAAAATTCATCAATTTCGAAATCGAACCCGATTACAAAATCAAAGCATGCAAATTTGAAGTTCACAATTTTGACATTTCTTTGTTCCTCACCGTGATATTAATTTTCTGAGGCACTTGCTACACACTTTTACCTGAATCAAATATTAAAAATGATGTTGCTAACATACAACAAATTTTTACTCAAACATCAGGGCCTAAAAATCATTTGAGAGGGAGATTTGAATTATTGATTCAGGTTGGAATGTTAAAAACAGAGGCTTGTTAGCCTGTTCCAGGCTTGGCCATAGATACTATCTCATATATATACACAAGGTCGTTTCTTTAACACCATGCACACATGATTTATATCATATTTCAAGGATTTACCATATGCCAATGCAAACAATTTCAGATTTTTTTGGAGTTTTACTCACCTGTTTTGTAAAACCAGAGAGCAGCTTCTCATTTGAATTCTGGAAATGTTTTTATTTATTTATTTATACATGCAGATGCTTAACTTAACCATACAACATATATACAATTTTATTTTAAATTCTTATCACATGCATCAATATAACAGAATTTAGTTTGAAAAAAAATGATGTTTGCAAATCATCATTTACTATAGATCAATTCACTAATATGCATATCCAGATATCTTTATTTACCAAATTTTATTTGTTTAATCAAACGAAATCAGTATCTCAATTATTTAAAATCAGATAAATTTCCAAATTAACAGATGTTCTAAATCCGAGTTATCAAACCGACCTACAATGAATACATCCCGCTCAACGCATCTCTTGAGAACATCTATTTATCAACTTGCAACACTTTTGAATATAGAAAACCATGCACAAAGGAATCAACGGAGGAACAAAAGAGAACTGGGAAGTATTGTCGCTTTCACGAGTCTTATGGCCACAACACAGAGGAGTGTAGACTCCTCCATGACTCTATAGAAAAGTTTATTAGACAGAAGAAGCTGCAGGAGTTTGTCAAAGACCCACAAGATGGAAGACATGAGACATCGGGCCCCGAACGCGGGCCAGCTCCACGCTAACCAGAACGACCTTCTCGAACTGTGGGTAGATTGGTTATTAACACGATTGCCGGCGGACCTCATCCTGTAGATAAGGCAGGAGATGGAGCGATATGCTAACTCTTTAAGACATGCGGAGTATGAGTGTTGTTCGAATGTGGAAGATGGGACTCCTTCAAAGCAGTAGCGCACGATGAATGATGATATTGTATTCAGGAGCAGAGATGCGGGTAAGGTGGAGGCTCCTACCATCGACCCGATGGTCATATCTGCGACGATCGGGCCGACGTTTATGAAGAGAAATCTAAATGATTGCGGAAGTTCCGTTAACATCATCTTCAAGAAGGCATACGACCAAATGAAGTTGGAGACTAAAGATTTGAAACCATCTAAAGCCATAATCCATGGCTTTAACGGCGCAGCAACGGATGCAGTGGGATATGTGGAACTATTAGTTGAACTGGGACAAGGTGAGCGTAGCAGGGTGCGAATCCTGCTAATGATAGTGTTGGATGTTGACTCTCCATATAATGTATTTCTTGGACGTCCAGCCCTAGCAGAATTTAGGGCAGCATTGGCCCCTTGGTGTCCGACGTTAAAATTTCCAACAGACGGAGGTGTTGGAGTGGTACACGGCAATCAGGCGATAGGTCGAGCATGTTATATGGCTGAGCTATGAGCAGCTCAGCGTAGAGAGAAAGGAAAGGTTGCGGACAGCCCCATCCGCATCCAGAATTCTGACGATTGACAACTAGCTCCCCATGGCTCGGGGAACATTCTTGGATCTATAGAGACGTAGATCCGAGAGATGATGATAGGGGATCCAGGGAAACAAATGCAGCACCGACTGAACTCACAATTGACATCCAAGTCAGCCGGGATGACCCGTCACGGATTCTTGAAATTGGATCACAACTCGACCCCGTGGTAGCCGAGAACCTTACTGACTTCCTCCGAGTGAATCTTGATGTCTTCTCTTGGACACACTCTGATTTGTGCGGGATTTCTCCAACGGTTGCGAGTCATATGTTGAACATAGACCCAAAGTACGTTCCCGTAAAACAGAAAAGGAGAGGTATGGACCCGGAGAATTCTGCGGCTCTCAAAGAGGAGGTGGACAAACTCAAAGCCAAATGGGTTCGTCCGCGATGCCCTCTATCCTGAATGGGTATCTAACCCGGTGCTAGTGAAGAAAGCAAATGGAAAATGGAGAACTTGTGTTGATTATTCTGATTTAAACAAAGCATGCCCGAAGGATAGTTTCCCGTTGCCTAGGATTGACTAGCTAGTCGATTCAACTGCCGGATATGAGTTACTATCATTTATGGATGCATACTCTAGATATAATCAAATCCCGATGCACCTCCCAGATGAAGAACATACCAGTTTTGTCACAAACATTGGGTTGTATTGCAATGTCGTGATGCCCTTTGGATTGAAGAAAGCAGGAGCAACTTATCAGCATCTAGTGAATCGAATGTTCAAAGATCAGATTGGTAGAACAATGGAAGTCTATGTGGATGACATGCTTGTGAAGTCACGGCGGTCAAACGACCACATCCGAGACTTAGCGGAGATGTTTAACATACTCAGGCATTATGGGATGAATATCAATCCTTTGAAGTGTTCATTCGGCGTAGCGTCAGGAAAATTTTTGGGTTTCATTGTGAACGCGCGGGGGATCGAGGCTAACCCGGAAAAGATTCAGGCTATCCGAGATATATAAGTGCCCAGAACCATAAAATAAGTGCAAAGCTTGAATGGAAAAGTGGTCGCGCTGAGCCGATTCATATCCAGGGCCACAGACAAGTATATTCCTTACTTCGATGTTATAAAGAAAGGAAAGAGGAATTTTGAATGGATATCCAACTGTGAGGAAGCATTTCGAGCTCTTGTAAGGCACTAAGAAAGTCCCCCGATATTGTCGAAACCAATAGACCACGAAATGTTGTACGTATACATAGCTGTATCACAGCACGCTATCAGTACAGCCTTAGTTCGCAAGGAAGACTGGGTTTAAAAGCCAGTTTACTATGTCAGTAAACACTTGACGGGGGTAGAAAGAAATTATCCAAGGATTGAAAAACTAGTGTACAACTTGGTGATTGCATCACGCAAGCTTCGTCCGTATTTTTAGACGCACTCAATCAGTGTTTATACTGATCAACCTTTGCCGCAGATACTCCAACGACCGTAAACTTCCAGAAGGATGTTAAAATGGAATATTGAGTTATGTCAGTTCGACATAACCTACCTGCCGCGAAGGGCCATACAAGGACAAGCACTAGCAGACTTCATTGCTGAATTTACAAAGATAGACGAATCAAACGACCCCAATGTCATACCTCCCGCTCGATGGAAGATGTACACCGATGGGGTATCTAATGACCGTTGTTCGAGGGTTAGCATAGTTCTTGTAACTCCCGAGAACCGATCAGGTTGCTACGCTTTGAAGCTCGAATTCATAGCAACGAATAACGAAGCCGAGTATGAAACGTTGATGCCGGCTTAAGACTTATCAAAGAACTGGGAGTAAAATCGGTTGAAATCTTCAGCGACTCGCGGCTGGTGGTGTACCAAGTGCGAGGAGACTACCAAGTAAGGGGGTAGAGACTTGCCCCATATTTGGTTCGAGTTCAGGAACTGCTAGCAAATCTCGAGTATTATGATATCTCACATGTCCCGCATAAGAAAAACAGAGCAGCCGATTCATTGGCAAAATTCGCAAGCACAGGCGAGGCTTAACAAATGGGATTATTTTCCGTTGAGGCCCTCCAGGCTCCGAGTATAGATACGATGGAGGTAGATTTCGTGTTAGAAACAGAAATCGAGAAGCAATCGTGGATGACCCCAATCAAGCAGTACTTGCTATTCGAGATCTTACCCGAAAGAAGGAGCGAAAGACGACAAGTCCTTCGTAAGGCTTGACGTTATGTAATACAGGATGGAATAATGTATCGAAGGGGATTCTCGACCCCATTACTCCAATGCATTACCCATAATGAGATAAAACGAGTCCTGAAGGAAGTCCATGAAGGAGAGTGCGGCGATCATACTGGGGAGCAGACATTAGCAAAGAGGGTCCTCTGTTACGGATTCTACTGGCCAGCTGTGAATCGAGATGCTGCAGACTATGTGAGAAGATGTGATAAATGCCAGATATTTGCAAAAATCCCAAGAGCTCCACCGATGGAACTCATGCAAATGGTCAGTCCCTAGCCATTTGCAATGTGGGGAATTGACCTAGTTGGTTCTTTGCCCATAACCAAAGGAGGAGCGAAATATGCAATAGTTGCGGTCGACTACTTCACCAAATGGGCAGAAGCAGAGCCTCTGGCCACAATAACCACCAAGAAGGTTATTAATTTCGTCTTACGAAATATCATATGCCGTTTCGGCCTTCCACAGACCATCATTACAGACAACGGGACTCAATTCGAAAGCAAGGAGTTTAGAGAATTTTGTCAAAAATATGGAATTGAGAAGAAGTTTGCGGTGGTTGCTCACCCGAAAGCCAACGGACAAGTGGAAGTCGTAAACAAGATAATCAAGTCCATATTAAAGAAGCGTCTGGAAAAGGCTAGAGGCAAGTGGATGGATGAACTTCCAATGGCACTTTGGGCCTACAGAACCACCCACAAGACCGCGACTGGTCACACTCCTTTCGCATTGGCATATGGAACGGAAGCTGTCATACCCATGGAACTTGAAGTTCCATCACATCGGGTAACTTAATACGACCCCGAGTCGAACCAGAATCTTTTATTGGAATCGTTGGACTTCATTTGAAGAAAAATGCGAAGAGGCCAATTTGGCAGCGGCCGCATACAGACATAGAGTCGCCAAATATTATAACGAAAGGGTCTGACCAAGAGTTTTTTGTGTGGGAGACCTCGTTTTGAAATGAGTTTTTCCGACCTCATCTCATATGAATACTGCATGGGCAGGTCCATACGTCATCGAACGGAAGCTTGGAGAAGGAACTTTCGAGCTAGCGACCGTTGATGGTGCGACACTCCCCCGAGCATGGAACAGCGAGCACTTGCGACATTATTATACTTAGTCTATTTCATTCATGTATTAGTTGCATTTGTTTCCAGTACGCTTTTATTTCTAGTTCTTGGCATGTAGTAAGATAATTTAGCTTGCTTTCATTAATAAAGGCTTGAAGCCATCTTTTCCGTGGATTACTAATGATTCTGCGCATGATGATCTTGTGACAGGAAAATGAAATTATATTATTCTGGCTCACGTACGAACACATATAAACGACTAAAAATCTCCAAGTCCACAGAGTGCGGACTGGAGTACTCTAAGTCCCCAGAGCGCGGACTCAAGTATAAACGACTAAAAATCTCCAAGTCCCCGGAGTGCGGACTGGAGTACACTAAGTCCCCGGATTGCGGACTCGAATATAAATCCCCAAGTTCCCAGAGTGCATACTAGACTACACTAAGTCCCCAGAGCACGGACTTGAGTATAAATGATAAAAATCTCCAAGTCCCCCGAGTGCGGACTGGAGTACTCTAAGTCCCCAGAGCACGGACTCGAGTATAAACGACTAAAAATCTCCAAGTCCCCGGAGTGCGTACTGGAGTACTCTAAGTCCCCGGAGCGCGAGCTCGAGTATAAACGACTAAAAATCTCCAAGTCCCCGTAGTGCGGACTGGAGTACTCTAAGTCCTCGGAGCACTGACTCGAGTATAAACGACTAAAAATCTCCAAGTCCCCGGAGTGCGGACTGGAGTACTCTAAGTCCCCGAAGGGCGGAATCGAGTATAAACGACTAAAAATCTCCAAGTCCCCGGAGTGCGGACTGGAGTACTCTAAGTCCCCTGAGCGCGGACTTGAGTATAAACGACTAAAATCTCGAAGTCCCCGGAGTGCGGACTAGAGTACACTAAGTCCCCGGAGCGTGGACTCGAGTATAAACGACTAAAAATCTCTAAGTCCCCGGAGTGTGGACTGGAGTACTCTAAGTCCCCGGAGTGTGGATTCAAGTATAAAAGACTAAAAGTCTCCATGTCCCCGGAGTGCGGACTAGAGTACTCTATGTCCCTGAGGCGCGGACTCGAGTATAAATGACTAAAAATCTCCAAGTCCCCAGAGTGCGGACTGGAGTACTCTAAGTCCCTGAGGCGTGGACTCGAGTATAAACGACTAAAAATCTCCAAGTCCCCGTAGTGCGGACTAGAGTACTCTTAGTCCCCGGAGCGCAGACTCGAGTATAAACGACTAAAAATCTCCAAGTCCCCGGAGTGCGGACTGGAGTACTCTAAGTCCCCGGAGCCTGGACTCGAGTATAAACGACTCAAGTCTCCAAGTCCCCAGATCGCGGACTGGAGTACCCTAAGTCCCCAATGTGTGGACTAAAAAATATTCTAAGTGCTTGAAGCGTGGAAGGAAAAACGAACAACTCTCGAAGAATCTCCGAGCTATATGAAGGTAAACTGCGAAGTCCATGTTATTCACAACAGCTTGGATTTAAATCACAATCATACAAAAGTCGAACGACAAGAGCCTTTTAAGAGACAGAAAAAAGAACTAAGCTTTATTCATAAAAAGTTTCTACTACAAGCCTTCCAAAGTTCGGAGTCGACAATTTATTTACAAAGACTACGGAAGTAGATGAAAATAATTATATAACTTAAACTAACTCTCGTTGAACAAGAGTAATGATCACTTCTTGTGCTTCTTCGACTTCTTCACCTCCGTTGTCTTCTTGGACGGCTCCTCCCCTGTACGTTTACCCTTGGTACTCTTCTTTGATGAAGGGGTAGCAGCTGGAGAAGTACGGGGAACATCCACGGGCTTGGACCTGCCAGGGAGAATGACCTTAAATGGCTTGTTCATGGGGTCGTCTAGGTCCACAACTCAAGGCTCGACCTTGATCTCGGCCGTCTCTCTCTTCTCCTTCTCAAGCCGCTCCTTTATACTCAGCTCAGACGTGTGTTCGGAGGCTCCTCTAATCTCTACCTCATAACTCCCCTTGATGGGAGAAGGAGTCTATGATTTGTCTTCATCCAGCGCTCCAATCACCTGAGCATCTGGCCCGGGAGCCCCTCCTGCCTGAATGGCCTCACCTATCTTTTCCTCCACCTCCTTCGTGACATCGCTCTTCGAAGTTTGCCCAGGATCAGAACGGCCTGCACAAAATCATGAAAAACAAGCATTAGAATACAATAGTCCTTCATAAAGAATGATGACTTTTGAAATCTTAAAGTGAAGGGTTATCTACCAGGTTCCGACAGGCTCTCAGCCGTCAAAGGGGCCTCACCCTTCGGAATGGGAGACAGAATATGAACCAAAAGGCCAGGGTCCTCCGGATTGTAACCGATATGCTGCTCAAATGGATCGTATATAGGCCGATCGGCCGATCAAGTAGGCACATGAGCTGATGGCACGATCCCGGATGGGCCAGTAATAATTTCTTTCCCTTTCTTTGAGGGGGAGCCTTTTCCATATATAGCGTTAGCTGCAGACAAGTCTAAAGGCTCATTTCCCTTGAGGAATTCTTTTATCAAGGCCCCCTCATCAATCTCTTCAGTACCGTGCTCGGCCTTCCTGATTTCTATCAAGGCCTTCCATGCCTCAGCTAAAGATTCAAGATAGCCCTTGTCCAGAAAAGTGATGTCTCGATGCATGAGGACACATGCATTAAATTCAGTGATTAGCGGGTCAATCATGCTCTTGACCTCTTCCCTGCCTTCTTATCTAGCCGCCTCAAGATGAGGGTCAATGTCCATAGACGCTATCTTCTTGCCCTCTTCACGGGCTTTACTCTTTATCGCCTCAACTTTGGAAAGCTCGGTCTCAAGTTTTTCTTTTAAGAGTCGAGTAGGGACGATTTCATCATAGTATTGTTGTGACTCTTCTTGTGCAGCCGTTTTCTCTTCTTTCTCTCTGAGGAGCTTCTCCTCGAGTTCCTTGACTCGGAGGCTGAATGCGTCCCTCTATTTTTGGACTGAGTCCTTCTCTAGTGCAAAGGCCCCGTAGGGTTGTACTGCCTCGTCGATCTTTTTTTTATGTGTAGATTCCAGACGAGTCACGGCTTCAGCAGTATCTGGAGCACTTTGCCGGGAAGCCTCAAGCTGAGATCTATAAGATGCAAGCTCTTCGTCCTGAGCCTTAATGATATCTCTATCATGGATGGCCTCGAGCTTTAGGCGATCGATCCCATGTTGGCGCTCCATGGAGACTTTAGAAAGTTTTTCAGCCAAATGAACAAACGCGTCATGTTGAACATAGACGTCGTTGGTACAAGCGATGGCACTCTGCTTGACATATCCAGGAATAGGATGAATCACCGGGAGAAATTTCAGGCCATCAAAGCAGATTTTTGAAAATTTATCCTTATGCTCGGCCAGCCTCTCCGACATGGTTGGATCTGTTGCAGGAGCAGGAGGAGATGGTTTAGAAAGTTTGGCCCTCCTGTGAGGATCTTGGGACTGTTGAGTGGTAGAGGAGTCGGAGTGTTGATCCCGGGGGACATCGGATTGCGACCCCTTATGGTTGCGCTTGTCTTTGCTTGGTTCCAAATGAGAAGAGTGATGATGGTGGTACTTGGGCTGATAGTATGTTTTCTTCTGAGATGATGGGTCCGAGGAATGATAATCCCTATCGCCATCATCGTCTCTGTCCTGACGTCTCCCGGAACCCGAATCACGCCCGGAGTGATAGAATACAGATGACCCGCGGAGGCGATCAATGCCGTGCGTACGTCCCATGCCACCTGTACGAAATTTGACAAAGAGTTAGCAATATGAAGAGTGACAACGAGAATTAAAGCGCAAAGTGAAGTGCAAGTGCATGTGTGTGTCCTAGTGTTTCCCCCAACGGACCAGTTTCTTTACTAATGGGAGTTTTCTCTCCCTGACTCTGGATTAGAGCGCCCGCATCGCCTCTGACGGGCGGGTGAAGTTGAAATGCTTCTGGATCGTCAAAGTCATAGTTGAGCAGGTCATCGGGAATGGAGAGGTTCGATAGGCCCTTTAAAGAACTTTCTACATGCTGAGAAGAGGCCTCTTTCTCCGTTGGAATGAGCGTAACTTTTGAAGTTCCACCAACCTTCTCCTTCTTAATCTTGTAAGTCAATCCCTTTTCCTCTTTGAAGGGAAGATGACGTTTCGATATCATGAACTTCGACTATCGGATCCTGAATGGGACACAAGTTCTCACCTTGTGCTTCGGGTGTCTCATTCCCTTGAGTTTCCCCCTCTTTTGGTGCGTTAGGAGTATGACGTGCTGATGACTTAGCTAATTTTTCCCCTTACCGGATACGGACCTAGGTATGGAGACGCCCTCAGGAACTTATCCGACAACCTTCTGCTAATAGTCCGAACCTCGATAGTGACAAATTTGAAATGATGGTTCGGATGTCCCGTTCCTCGGTAGGGAGAGCTCTAATGGCTCGACGACTTCAGAATACCCGCAACCGTAAGGGTGTGGATAAATACCTAAGAAGATGAAAAAAGAATTAGAAAAGGTTTGGCTTTGACCAAGTATGAATATCGATCCAGAGGAAAGACTTACTTCCTTCCACCTATCTCCTCGCAAAACCAGGAGGGAAACGCCCATAGAACTATTCCTGTTTGTACAGGGCAAATTTCATCCATGCCCCAGTTAAGATTTGGCATTTGCGATGGGGCTCGAGAAACATGTAAGAGGGGCTATCTCCCCGCTTCTTGATCATATAAATATATCTGATGTCATCCGAAGTTGGGGGCCTAGAGAGGACGATCATGAAGAGGATGTAGGTACCGTAGATAAATTTGTGGTCGTTCGGGTGGAATTGCGACGGGGCAATATCAATGTATTGCAACACATCCCAAAGAAATAAACTGAACGGTGGCACGCTGCCAACCAAGCACATGAATTTATTACACGTCGTGTATCCAACTGGAGGCAAGTGTGGACGATCGTGCCCCGAAGGAACCAACACGTCGTCGAAAGGGATCCCATAGGTGGAGCATATTCGTCGGAGCGCAACTTAATTGACCTTCAAAGCCTATGAATCAACAGGGATATCCAAGAGAATTGCTACCTCCAAGCGTCGGGAGCTAAGTTATGTGCAGGGGAGGTTGATGGATTTGAAACATCCACGACTTCTTGTCGAGAGGACGGTCCCGGTCTATCTGAAATTATGGCGGAGCTAGGTCTCTTAGACATTTTAAATAAATATTGAGTTTGGAAGAGCACCTGTTTGAACTATACTCGAAAAATAATTGGCGTTAGACTTAACAACATAAATTCTTCCCCCCGTGTGGTGTGTGAACTAGTGTGAGCATTCGTGTGTTAGTGCTGAGAGATTATAAGTCACAGAATTAATGATATAAAGTCGAGCTTGGGACTGTCGCCTTTGAAGACAGTCATCGCCGACCGTCTCCGAAAACCAGCCTTGCGATGCTTTCAATTTTGGACTCGGATATTGGCACTATGAGTTAAAAGCTTTTATCTGTTCTTGTCGATTTAAGTTATCAGTCCGGATCAGTTCGATATGCTAGTATGCTGGAGTCTCTGTCCTTGTTTTGTTATATGATTAGGCAAGGCAAATGATCGTTCGGCCTATAAAATATGGTTCGGCATTTATGATTATTTGGCTTGAGCGTTGTTCAGCTGAGATATGGGTCGGCAGTCATAATTGATCGGTCTAAATGTTGTTCGGCCCAACTGTCGACCGAACAAGCCATCGTTCGGCCTAAGTAATGACCGACCTAAGTACTGCTCGGCCAAAGTAACGTTCGGCGTCCTACCTAATGCATACTTCCTCCCTAACCCTCCATACCACTGCTCGGCATGTGACGAATCATGCCGAACCAAAAAGTTACGCCGAGCCCCAACGCTCGGCACTCCGTCCTCAACTACAGTTTCGTTTTTTGCTCTCTTCCTCCATCCACGCCGAACAACAAGGAAAGATCGTTCGGCGAGTCATGTCAGACCATGCCGTTCGACATCCTAACCATCTCCTACTTCCCTTCCATTCTTTCTTCCTCCGGTCTCGTTCGGCACAAGGGAACCATGCCGAACTACAATACATCTCCCAACAGCTCCCTTGTACGCTCGTCTCTGGTCACTCCTCCTTTCCTCCTCATCATTTAACTCTAAAAACTCTAAAAATATCTTAATCAAGGCTCGACTCTTTCAACACCTATCGGCTACGGTTCCAATCTATGAACTTGAGCATAAAAAATTTTAGTTATGGAAAGGATTTTACCTAGTTAGTATATCGAGACTTGGAAAGGATTGTTGAATCTTGGGAGATTGTGAACTAGTGAGGGTAGCAAATACAAGGTAGAGGAGGTAAAAAAGTGGAAAGAGAAGAAGAAGGTGCGTGATGACCTTTATAGGGAAGAAGAAGTGAAGCGACAATGACCGGTAGAACTGGTCAAAGCAGCATCGTTCGGCATCGGCTTTCATTCCATTCGGCGTACATGGGATGTTCGGCTTCGGTTGTATCGTTCGGCATTCGCGTTACGATCGGCACACACCATCTCACCCGATACTCACAAGAAAACAACCTCCAAGAGTAATGGGCCAAGGTTCGAAGCGAAGCACAAAGGACTCGTTGTTCAAAGTGTATCACATTCGGTCACGCGATACACTTTGGGGGTAAGTGTTTCCTGGGGATTTGACCAGGCAACTAAATTCTCGGCATTGGCACACTACTCGGCAATATATGTATCGTTCGGAATATGCAATCATTCAGCAGTCAGGGTTATTGGAAGACAAGAGCGCTCGGCCTCTGAGAAACGCTTGGCATGAGAGAATGATCGGCATGAAGGAGCGCTTGACATCCATGAACGTTCGGCATACCAAGGACGTTTGGCATGAAGGAGCGCTCGGAATCTAGAAGCGTTCGACATTAAGAAACGTTCGTCATACCAAGGACGTTCGGCATACCAAGGACGCTCGGCATAAGATCGTTCAGCATCCAGAGATTGTTAGGCCTCCCGAGAACGTTCGACGACCAAAGATTGTTCGGCATTCTTTCAATCCCGACCGGCTTCCATTATTTCTCGGCCTACTCTGCCCACACAGCACCGCATCGTTCAGCATGAAGATGGTGACACGACATTTGGCTGTTTGGCATGTTCAGGTCGGCAAATAGAGTTTACTCCATTTGGGCCGTGATATCCAGCTACCAGGCCCACTAGGGAAGTCCAACCCACCTTCGTATATAAATAGAGTGGCAGGGGCACAGTGAAAAGGATCAGTTTTTTGGGAACACTGGGGAAACTCTGCCACATTCAACACTCACTCAAGACTTAATCTTTTACTTTGCAATTGTATTCAAGTAATTAGAAACAGATTGTACCTGTGATCAACTATCAAGGAAATCAATAGAAATCTACTTCAAAGTCGATGTAGGCAGTTACACCGAACTACTATAAATTTGATGTTCTTGTTCTCTGTATTGAAATACATACATTGTTCTCTGTTTTAATTTACTTTCTTCATTAATCTCTCTACACATTCTTTCTAAGGGTGTTAGTGACCCATTTTGGTGCTAATAGCCGGCTTTTCCAAATGGTGGTTAGAAGGATGTAAGTATCATTCTTGCTTAATTTCTTGAGTGCTTGCATCCATGATGTATCTTGAATTAAGAAACTTTTTTGGTTTTTGTAGGTTCTTATCCATGACCCAATGGAAAAAAATATAAAGATGCGGTCTCGATGCACAAAAGGGTTCCTCCAAAAGATAGAGACATTAAGAATCTCCTTACCGATGAACGCATCATTACCTACTGATTTATGGAATAGAGTCATAGCATAGGGATACCCGTCACTGCTGGAGTTATAGTGACTGGGCTACGGGATGCAGATGATGATAGAGACCATCAAGCTGATTTTATCATGCGTTCAATTGAGGGGCACAGAAAGCTACCGATAAAGACGCAGTAGGAGGTAAGGGTGACGATATTAGAGGTGATGATGCGAGTTCTAGTTTCGGGGCTACGGTTGGATCCAAAAAAACTTATAGCCCTCCGCTCTCGGAAAAAGAAAATGGAAGAAACTCATTTGTATGTTCCCTAAGAGTCGCCACTTCAACCAACCCAAGCTAATTATCAATCCTCAGGTTATTCCGAATCAGTCTGCTTTCCAACCTTCATGGCACTTAGATGAAACATTTGAGGGATTATCTGATCTTCCGATACCGAACGAAGTTGGTGCCTTCTATTGTACTGATATCAGCACCGACGGATCAGAATATCCTTCTAGAGTTGGGGCTGAAATCCTTCCTACACTAGTGGAGAGTTTACTCCTGCTGGTAAAGCTTCAACAACTAGTCCATTGGAGGGACACAAGGTTGCGCACATTCACACGCACTGCATAATATTGCACTACATCTATCTCACGTCCTTCAATAATCAGAGTTGATTCATTATTTTTCTTTCTTTGCGAAAACAGTGATGAAGAAGAAGCACATGTTTTGATCTCTACAGCATATATCATGCTAGAATCCTAATCCTCGTTCGGACTCATACCCCCAAGGTAGTGGTCATGAATATGACCCTAGCCGTCGCTCTAGCTGGGATCATGATTACCAAAATAGAAATGATACAGAAGATCTTCCTATGATAAACATCGATCCAATTCTAGATATCCTGCTCCTAAAGATTCTAAAAGGAAAAAAGATCACCGCGATAGCGTTCCTCCTATTGACACCTCTTGTGGTCCCCTACCATTTTGGTTTCTTTACAGTCCATTGTTCTATCTTTTCCTTAGTGACCCAACGATCATTGGCGTCATGGCTTGTATAATGTTCACCAACAAAGGCCGAGCAAAGAAAGCGCTGACAACCAAGTTGACATTGAAGATTAACAAGTCGATGCCACCGCTCGTATGGCTCAACTTAAGTTAGATTTTCCAAATGTATGTCTCGATGGAATTTTATTTGCACCTAATCTTAAGAAAGTTCCTGAAAAATACCAGCTAATGACTACATATTATGTGAATGATATCTTGAAGCAGTATAATGAATGGATGAGAGCGGTGGAGAGGATTCATAAAGTATCTTGGAAAGAGCGGTAGAGATTGAGAAGTTGAAACGTCAAGAGGCCCAGGATAGGTGAATCAGCGAAACTCTAACAACCTAGTTAGAATCTTCAAGGAGCTCGAAGGCAGAAGCCGAGAGAAAAGTGAAAATGGCCATTAAGGCACTCGAGGATGAGAAGGCCAGGCACTTGGCTGTAGTTGAGGCGCTTCATCATCATAACCATAAATTGTGTTTGAAAGGGAAGCGGCCCAATGAAGGGCACCTAAGTACAAAACTATGTTTCAGCACGAATCCAAAGATAATATGAAGCGCTAAAATTGTTCAGGGTGCCTGTGATGAATTAGTTACCGTCGGGCTTGAAAGAGATGCAGCTACTGAAAAGGCTGAATACATTGATGCCCTTGTTAAACGAGAAGTGGAGGTTGTGAAAGAAAAGGCAAGGGAGGAGGTTATGGAAGAACTAGATTCATTGCTTATTCTATGCAAGGCCAACGTCCTAGAGCATAAAACTTTGAGTGGATTCAGAGTGACTGCCCTTACCATCTTGCATATGCTTGGGAGTATCTTTTTTAAAAGGAGAAAATGGCTCTCGACATTGAAGAAAACGATCTGACGAGGTTGAAGTGCGAAATTCTATTGGGTGACGAGCCTAAGAATCTACATAAAACCCAGCTTATACTCCAGAAAGAGCATGCCACAACCTCTTAATATGAAGCCGGTGAAGATTTTGGATCTGTGTTACATAATGTCGTAGATGACTAGAATCCGGTGACCTAAGCTATTCCCAGCACCATCGTGGATTCTTCTATCAAGCCTGGTCATGATCCAGTGATGCCACATATTTTCACATCTAGTGGACTCTCCTTTGTTATGGAAGGAGGTTCCGATGGCACTCCGGCTCACGTGGGAGACCAATCTAGAGAAGGTATTTCATTAACCTCACCCATTCTTGAAAAAGTTGGACTACCCCAGTCGATATATCTAATCTTATTTGTTATGTTCCGTCAGGCATAGGTTGGCCAGCTACAGTTCCACCTCTTCCTCAAGAATCTCAACTAGGTCCTTAAGTGCCTGCGATGGAGTCGGTTATTATCACAACTTTGGTAGCGACCCAAAACGTCCTGGAAATTAAAACATTTGTGATGGACAAGAAATTGGTGTACGCTTTGATTAGGAAAGAAAGCGATCCACATCATGATATTCCTGTTGATGATGATGTTGTGATTATTGGAGCTTCCCAATCCTTGACAGGTCCTTCTATACAAGAAATGACATAGAAACTTAGGGCGGAACTTGCTTTTGATATAAAAGTCAAACAGGAGAAAAGGAAGATCATCTCCTTCCCATCTGCATCGTTTTGCCTAGAGAAACTATGGATTCTGCTCCTCGGCCAGAAACTGCTCAAGATGCACCTATTGGGTCAACCCAGTCTACTCCCGAAGAGCCAAGGAAGTGGGAAGAGAGGAGAGAAGAGGAGTGGGGAATGTTCGAGTGAAATCTCTCCTGATTCTAAGGAGAAAAAAAGGAAGCCGAAGTGGAAGTGTTTCTTTGTGTTCACTCATGCTCCCAAGTCTTTCGGGCTTTATTGGCTGAGTTTGTACGGGGTCGGCCCCATTTTTTGATTCTTTTGCTATGAATACTTGTATTTGAATTTCCAAGCCTATGTAAATAATGTTCTTTTACTTTAGTCAAACTTTTGTGTGAATTTGCTTAAGTAGTTGAGCTATTACATTTTCTATTCAACGTACTTGTAATTTATCGCTCATTGATTCATATGATAATCTGTTAGCTTTATCTCAAGGCCTCCATACGGTTGTGGCCTCATCTCATACTAGAATCTGGGCTCAAGCCCTATTGTTAAGCTATTGGATTCAGCGTTTTGAGTGATTAAACTCCTGCCCCCAGTTTTTGGGTTAAAGGAGTCAGATAGTAGATAGTCGAATTCCATCTTTAAAAAATTTATACTCTTGGTGTCGGTTTCAGGTAGGAGTTTATGGAATAGTGAGTGGTCAAAATGCATTCATCTCTTTGTTTATACTCATATCAGCACTCTGGGGACAAATATTAGTTGGTGGGTGATCGAATCGTACCCAATTTATGTTTGTACTTTTGTATACACTCTAGGAACTTAGAGTTATTTTGAAAAATAGTTGGATTGTACTTTCCACAATTGATTAATTTTCCCCCAAAACAAAGGTTGGACTTAACGAGCGATCGACCATGTCATGGTCACTTTTGATTCATGTCTGTCCCATCACTTGGTAGGATTACTTTGATTATTGGATAGTCAAGTAACATCCATTTCTCGTTAGGTACTCCGTCCATCGGGTTGTGAGCGAGAATCATCAAATGAACGCCGAACCACGTTCATTTTGTTCAGTCTAATCATGAACTTGTGCAATTGGTTAGCTCCAAACTCTAGGAACCTGCTCATACATGTCAATATTAGTTTGCCGAATATCCTAACCAATATGTAATTCTATGGCAATCATAGATATGCAGGAAATTTCAAATTACATTTGCCAAGTGGATAAAAATGTCACAGTTCATCTTATTACATATTTGGAAAATTGATTGCTAAAAAAATTTGAATATTAAATATGACCGAATGAAAAAAAAGTGAAATAGCGTCCTAAATGCTCTCTATTCCATGCCCTTGGGAGTGTGATGTCATCAACAATCACTAGCTTGAAATTTTCTTCTCCAAACCTCTGTTCAATGATGTACGTTCCTCCCAAGTGGGATTCATGATTCAGACGTCTGGAAAAACTCGATTCAAGACAAGATCACCGATTTCAAAGGTCCTAGGTTGGACTTTAATGTTATACTATTGAACGACTCGATATTGATGAGCACCTATCCTTAAATCAGCTTCTCTACGGTTCTCATCAAACAAGTCAAGAGATTTTAAGAGGAGATCGTTATTCATTTCGGGTCATAGTAGGTCACTCGATGAGAAGAGTCATCGTGTTCAACAGGAATGACAACTTCGGGACCATAAGCAAGGGTGAATGCAGTATGATTAGTTATGGACTTGTGAGTGGTTCTGTAAGCCCATAATGCGGTTAGGGGTTCATCCACCCACTTTGCTCTATCCTTTTCCAAAACTTTCTTTAAAATGGACGTTATGATTTTGTTCTCAGCTTCAACTTGTCTATTTTCTTGAAGGTGAGCAACTGCCGCAAATCTCTTTTCAATATGATACCGACAGCAGAAGTATTTGATTTAGAACCATCAAATTTTGTTCCATTATCAGTTACAATGGTTCGTGGAAGGCCAAAATGATATATGATGTTTCAGACAATGAAGTTGATTACTTTCTTCATCGTGATCACGGTTAAAAGTCCTGCCTTGGCTCATTTAGTGAAGTAATCAAACTGCTAAAATGGCATAATTTGCACCACCTTTAGAGATCGGTGAGGAACTGATAATATCTATGCCCCATATGGAAAATGGCCATGGACTGGCCATTTATGCAATTTCAATGGCAGAGCTCTCGAAACTTCTGCATACATCTGGAATTTCTCGCATTGCCTAGCATAATCAGTAGCATCTCGGTTGAAAGTTGGCCAGTAATACGTATAATGGAGTATTTTCTTTGCCAGGGTTAGCTCCCCAGTGTGACCACTATATTCCCCTTCATGAACATCATTTTGGACTCGTTTTATTTCACCATAAGTGATACACTAGAGTAGGGGAATAGAAAAATCCTTTCTATACATGACTCCTTCCAGAATGATATATCGTGAAGCTATGTGAAGGATTTTTCGTCTTTCATTTCTCCATTCAAGAAATACTCCCTGTAGAAAATAATATTTAATTACATTCATCCACGACTCCTTCTAAGGTTCAATCCCTTGTACCCAGTTGATTTCCAACTGGTTTAAGCTCGGAGCGTTTAGTAATTTGACTAGAACCAAGTCAATTTGTTTTGAATCCCCGTTGCTAGCAAACTTTGCAAATAAGTTAGCCTCTTTGTTTTCATCCTAGGGAATGTGTGTGAAGTCATAATACTTATGGTCGGTCAATAGCTCTTGGACTCGGATAAGGTATGGAGCGAGTTGTTGACCTTTAGGCTGGTAATCTCTCCTGAGTTGGTATACCATCAATTGGGAATCGCAACAAATTTCAAGTGATTTTATTCCCAGTACTCTGGCATGTTTGAGTCCAATAATCAGAGCTTCATACTTAGCTTTGTTTTTAATTGCAGGGAAGTCAAGCTTTAAAGTGTAGAAATTTGATCGATCTTCTAGAGCCACTAGCATGACTCTGACTCCATAACAATGATTACTGGGTGCTCCATCCATATACGTTTTCCAACGAATGGTAGGCGCTCCACTACTCTCTAGGAGATCGTCCCGTGCAATGAATTCCACAATAAAGTCAACTAGTGCCTGTCCCTGGATGGCTCTTTGAGGAAGATAATTGTTATCAAATTGGTTCAGTTCGATGTTCCACTTTAGTAACCTTCTAGACATATCAACCACTACAAGACCTGTCACAATGGCTGATCGGTGTAAATATTAATGGGATGAGCCTGAAAATAAGGGTGGAGATTTTATGAAGCAATCTACAAGCAGCATGCCAATTTCTTTATCTTCAGCATAGTTCCTTTCCGCTCATATTAATCGCTTCCTAACAAAATAGACTAGTTTCTAGATTTGATTCTCCTTACGAAGCAGTGCGTCACTTATAGCGTGTACCAACATAGCCAAGTAGATACACAAGTCATCGTGATCTACTAGCTTTGACAAGATGGAAGGTTAAGTGGTTCACCAAAGCTTGGAATGCATCTTCACAGTCATATGTCCATTCAAAGTTCCTTTTCCCTTTTCTAATAAAGTCGAAGAATGGAATGCATTTATCTATGTCTCTAGAAATAAACTGGCTTAAGGCAGCAACCTTCCCATTTAGGCTTTGTACTTGTTTGATACTCTTTGGTGCTTGAATGGTGCAAATTGCTCAAATCTTTTCAGTATTGGCTTCGATATTGCGAGCATTGACAATGAAACCTAAGAATTTTCCTAATGCAATGCCAAAGGAACATTTTAGTGCATTGATCTTCATCTTTTAAGATCGAAGGATATCAAATGTCTCTGCAAAGTCTCAAATGTAGTCGTTGATGGTCATGACTTCATGAGCATATCATCAACATACACCTCTATCGTCTTTCAAATCCGGTCTTTAAACATTTGGTTGACTAGATGTTGATAAGTTTCTCTAGCATTCTTCAATCTGAATGGCATTACCACATAGAAGTACAATCCAATGTTGGTAATAAAATTGGTATGTTCGTGGTTGAGGATTTTCATCGGGATTTATTTGTATCCAGAGTATGCATCCATGAAAGATAGCAATTCGTGTCATGTGGTAGAGTCCACCAGCTAGTCAATTCTCGGAAGGGGAAAACTGTCTTTTGAAAATGTTTTATTTAAATTCGAATAGCCAACACATGTTCGCCACTTTCCATTTGCCTTTCTCATGAGTACAGCATTAGATACCCATTTGGAGTAGAGGGCATTGTGAATAAACCCATTACTTTTGAGCTATCCACCTCCTATTTAAAGGCGGAAGTTCTCCTCTAATCCATGCCACGGCTTTTCTGTTTCACTGGGACACGCCTTGGGTCGATGTTTAATACATGGCTTACAATGGCAGGCGAGATCCCAGACATATCAAAATGAGTCCATGAGAACACATCAAGATTCGCTCCGAGAAAACTAACAAGTTCTTTCATCATCGTGGGGCTAAGCTGTGATCTGATCTATAGGACCCGTGACGGGTCGTCGTGGCTGACCGTGAAGTCGATCATTGGTTCAGATGCTGCAGCCTTGGTTTCTTTAGGCTCCTTCTCATCATCCCTTAGATCTATGTCCTTAAAGAACCGACTGTGATGCCTAAGAAAAGGCTCAGGCGCTAGTTGACAATCTTCGGTGGCTTAGATGTGGAGATACTTGTCCACACCTATACCTTTCCCCCTCCATTGAGCATCCTTCAACTCAGCCACATAGTAGGCATGTTTGCTCCCCTGATCTCTTTGCACTACTTCTACACCTTTATCAATTAGGAATTTTAAGGTAAGACGCTGTTGCATCAAAATTGACCACCAACATCCAATTATGTGAAAGCACCAATTTTCAATCCAAACATAGAAAGATGAAGAGAAATAAATGAAGAACAAAATTAAAATAATTAGGAAGAAGTAAATAGAGACACAGATTTATAATGGTTCGGCTAACTCTAGCATAAGTCCAATCCAAATATTTTCCTTTTATTGAATTATACTACTGAATATAGTTACAAATCCGTAAAATTCAATAATAAAAATGGCAGAGTACAGCTTTGGTAGAAGATGAAGATAAGCAGAAATAATATCTCTTTCATAAAGCCACGCCTGCTATATTTGTAGGAGAAGGTGTACACGGATCGGGCTAAAACTCTGATAGAAGATTCAAGAGACCAAGATGAAGTCACCCAAAAATTTCTAGGTAATAGTGATCACTACCGATCCCTATTTCGGTGCCTAAATGGGGTGCAATCCCGTGAGGGAACTCTCCAAGTTGTATTGTGCTTATCCTCTAAGTTTCATGTTATTTGGATCAACAGAGCAAGATTTATTGATTGATGAATGTATGTCGATCCTCCTTTCTTAATGAAGCAGACCGAGCTTTCTATTGCACACAATCCATGCCAATCCCTTACAAGATTGAGGTATTTCGTTCCTTCTTAGAATCATATGGCCGATCCTTGCTAAACTAATCCATGCCGATCCTTTGTTTGTTTGAATATGCCGAACCCTTTGATGCACTAAGCCTTGCCAACCATACCAAGTTATGCTGATCCCTATATATTAGAGCGTCTTGACTCACTAAGCTGTGTCAACCCTTACATGCATGTTGACCTCGCCAAGTTATGTCGTTCCCTATATATTGGAGCATGCTGACCTCACCAAACTATGTCAATCCATGCACCATTGCTTAAGCCAATCCCTCCATCTCGCTGAGCTACTGAACTATACCGATCCCTCGAGATTGAACGTGTCGCTCCCTTCATGATATAGCCTGCATCATTTACCTACCAACTCCATCTAACTCTGGCTTTGTATAACCATTTGTACTTTACCTTTGGGTCCTATCACTCTGCACTCATCGACCTCGATAATCATGAAGTCTGTTGGATTAAATTCTCTTGTGTACTACCTTGCTGAAAGGCAGGCTAGCACTTGTCCCCCATAACATGTCTTGCAAATGGAAGGCGTGTTTTGAATTTCCATAAGTCCAATGTTCGAAACCCATTGATGACCTCTGAACAAATCAGTGATCATGCATGATTGTTAGTAACAACCGTTCGGGATCGTTAATCAAATTCATAGCCGTCCCAGGCTAATCATGATCGCAAGAGATCAAGTGTCTGTTTAAGGCGACATGCGATTCTTTGAGATCTTGGGCCGTTCAAGGAAAAATGTGATCGTTCGAGATCTTGTTCCGTTCATGGAGAAATGGGATCGTTCGAGATCGGGTGCCATTCAAGGCGAAATGCAATCGTCCGAGATCATGTGCCATCCGAGGCAAAATGCGATCATTTGAGATCGTGTGCCTTTCGAGGCGAACTATGATCGTTCAAAATCGTGTGCCTTTCAAGGCAAAATATGATCTTCCAAGAACGAGTGCCGTTCAAGGCGAAAGGTGATCGTTCGAGATCATGTGCCATTTGAGGAGAAATGTAATCATTCGAGATCGAGTGCGATTCAAAATCATCAATGTCAGATTTCACATTCGAGTGAGTTTTATGGCCATGTACCGAAAGAGAAACAAAAAAAATTAGACATGACAATGCATGCATCTCCGGGGGTGACTGTTCCTTGTCTCTCAAAACATGCCTAGAGACCGTTCTCGATCCATGCTTGTGTAAGTGACTTAGCTGTTTTAATGTCGAGTTTATTACTTATTCTTTGCCATTCCGGTCAACCGATGATCGGTTAATACCTCAATCTTGGGCAGTTCCCATTCGATGCGGATGGTGGTTGCTCCAGTTCCACTGCCTCTGCCCGAGTTCTCAAGTATTATGACAGCCTGCAGTTCTAGACATGTCCCTCAATCTCATCCTTTAAGTGTCTATAGTCGTTCGTGTTATGCTGTTAAGCTCATGGAACAGACAGTATTTATCTAATTTCTTTTCATCATTTGTAGTTTCTCTCCTTATTGGCCTTCGATAGGGGACCTGCCCTTGTCACCAGATATAAATGTTCCAATGTTTCAGTCAATTCCGTGTAAAAGGTGAATCTCGGTTACCTTCGTGGATGCTTCGATCCATCAAAGCCTTCCTTTGCATTCCATTTGCCTTTATCATTCTTGTTTACATCTCCTGATGATCCTTCACTTTGCGCAGCATTAACCTCTAGTTTGTTTGCTCATGCGTCTTTCCACCGTGAAAACCTTTTTGCTTGATGATAAAAGTCTTAGAGATCCATAGGTGGATCCCATGCCAACGAATCCTTGAACTCCATGCCATTAGAAATTCCGGATACAGCTGCCACTAAAACGATGGATGGATCTGGATGATCCATCGATGCCACAACGGCATTGAACCGTGTTAAGAAACACCTCAGGGAATTTTCGATTCTCCATTTCAGTGTTGCTAAACTCATCAAATTTTTTGGTCTCGAGATGTGAACCCTAAACTACAGCATAAACCCTTCAATCAATTCAATCCATGTGATGATAGAGCCGCTTTCCAACTGTATGAACCACAATGCTGCTATATCTGTCAAATACAAAGGGAAAAATAGTGCCAAGACTTCCTTCGATCCCCCCAATACTTCTGTGTGTCGCATGTACCTCATCAAATGAATAATGGGATCCGTTTTTCCACCATAAGTCTCAAGCGTTGGTAGTTTATACTCCGATGGATTCCTAGCTTGCCTGATATTTGGAGCGAATGGACTTCTTTTTACATTCTCAAGATCCATGTTCACCAATCCTCCATGCATATCTTGCCTTATAAACTCTGCAAACCTAACCATTGTCTCCCAATGGTAGTTTCCTATCGTCATGCCCAATCTGCACCCTGAGTCTATGAGTGAATTCTTGGACGTATTGCTCCGGTCGAGCATCAAAATTCCAATTTGCACCAGGCTTTATGGGATTGATCGCAGGTCCTCAGGCATCACGATCAACCAAACCCGGGGGCATGCCCCCAAGTCCTTGGGGATCGGTACTGATCACTTTCGAGGGATTGGTGTGAATCCCACTTGGATGACAAGGGACTGCCACTGGTTGTTCTATTCCACTCCTTTATTTATTAGCTCCTTTACAACGCTCCTAGTTCTGATTTTGGTTTTGCATACAGTAGCTCCTATGGCTCCAGCCTGTCCAATTTGTTGAAGTAGATTCTACATCATCTGCTTCTGTGTTTTCAACATCCTTTCTAGCATAGCATCCATCATCATTTCCACTTCATCCTTGGTAATGTAGATAGATGCTTGATTAGCTCTAGCACCTAAGGAAGCCTCATAAATTCCTCCATGGTGGCTCCTTTCTGCTAGCACTTTCCTTGTTGGTTTCCTAGTAATTACTTCCCATCACCAAGTATTCAAGATTCAAAATCCGAGCTCCTAGCTTCCTAATCTACTTATGCAAGTCCCTCTTATTGAAAGCACCAAAATATTGGCATAAAAATTGACCACCAACACCTAATTGTTTGAAAGCGCCAATTTCCAATCGAAACACAGAAATATGAAGAGAAATAAATGAAGAACAAAATTAAAATAATTAGGAAGAAAGTAAACAGAGGCATAGATTTATAGTTGTTCGGCTAACTCCAGCCTATGTTCATTCCAAATATTTTCCTTTTATTAGATTATACTGCTGATTATAGTTACAAATTCGTGAAATTCAATGTAACATCCCTAATATAGAGGTCCAAAATTAAGCGCTATAGATGTTGTAGTTATCTCTAGTATTAGCTTTCGACAATTAAATATGGCTATGTTAATGGTATTTATAATACCAGAAACACTCGAATATGAAACAAAACACAGTTTTCGAAACAACATTTCTTCATTAAATTTCAAAACAGATGTTCCATATTCTTAATACAAAATCCTAGTATGTTCCAAGGCACAAATAAAATATATTATTACAAAATACGCTAAGAGAAGTATTTGAAAATATCCCCTTGGAAGATCAGAGTCATATAGTCATAATATATTTAATACAAACACAGCAGAAATACAACAAAACATAAAACTGTAACTCCAAAATAGCTATCCATTTGCATCCTGCATGCCTCCGACAGCATTATTTGTCATCCTACTAAAACTTGAAAAAGATCTTAACCCCTCAGCCTACTCAAATCAATTATGAGCACCCGAGAGTTCAAGGGGATAACATAAACTTCTATTTAGACATAAAGCCTGGTGTGAATAATATTATACAACTCCGTTTAATATGTTAAGTGAGACCATGCCGCTTAGCGGAGCGGATCTCCTCTCACTAACATCCTTTTAAAACATATTTTTGCAAAACCTTTTCCTTCAACCAAAACTGTATAAATAATGTAAAGCATCATTATGTAAACATATATAAATATCTGGTAATAAATGAACTATCTGTTCAAACACATAAGTTTCTTTTTTCTAACTTTTAACCCTTCGCTGACTCGAGCCTATGAGACAATATAAACAAAATTAATCTAACGTTAGACACTTCTCTTTTAGACGGTCTGTCACGACCCGCCCTTCTCGACCCTCAAAAATGAACATAAAATATGCCACAGTATAATATGTCGATGATCGAGTGCCGAAAAAGACAGATTGTTGAGGGAAAAGAAAGAAAATAGAAGGAAGAAGGAACTAAACAATAACATAATCTCACAATCGTAGCGGAACAAAATATAACAGTTAATAATAGATCTTTACACAAAAATGAAAACTATTTCTGTTTTATAGATTACATCATCAGTGTATCTCAAACAAACAATAATTACCAGCCTAGCAGTTATAACAGCCTGTCTCACAGCTTGCTAGCAACTCAACAATCATAGCATCGGAAATAAACAAGTATGGGTAATACGTCATGGACTCTAGCTCCTCTCCTGAGCTCCTGAGCTCCTAAGCATCCTATCGTGTATTATATAATACTCGGTCTGACCCAAGCATTATAATGAAATAACACCCGAGTCAGTCTGGAATACCAGCGTGATAAAAATACACCCATATTGATTATTAAAGTTTTAAAAATCTTTTAAAAATCAAAAGAATCTCATTAGACCATGCAACAAATAAACATGTTGGGTTTTTAAATTACGATAGCCAAACATTTCTATCAAAATCCTCTGATATTATAATAGTGTCCATATACAAATACTTATTCAAAATAGCAGAAATTGTTACATGATTAAATTCCAGCAGACTAGCCACAAAGTGGGCTCTTCCATCAAAACCGTACAAGGCACGAAGGAAAAATGGATTTCCAATGAATTACTAGGCACTCGGGCACCAACTATCACAGTACCTGGTTTAGATCATCGTATCGAGGATCCACACTAAATCCCCTGCAACACAAGACTGGGACTACCCCTTACTGGATAATCCCGAGTAAGATCACCCGGCGGTTGGGATCAGCAATTGCACCACACAGCCGAAATAAAAGGGACATCTAGACAAGGATGACCTCACCCTAATGGGCACGACCCACTTAGCCTTGCTGCATAATCCTTGATTTTCAGTCATTTCCAGTTGATGAGGCTCGAGGCTGAGCGTTACCTTTTTAGAACATTTCACTTTGAATGCTCACCATCCTCCTGACGATGTTCTGAAGCATTTATCCATACAAGTCCATTTCGGGTTCGAACGGAACCGAAGGCACTACTCCTACTACATCCATTTTGGAATAACCCTCAGGATTAGTAGCGATTTTAAACTTCACGGCCCCATCTTCAACTCCAAGCTCTTGTCTTCATCACGAAAACGTACTCATTGGATCGAAGTGGTTTTTGGATTACAAATCCAATCTCGGTCCCTTCGAAACAACGTTCGCTATTTCTCAGTTAACTCAACACCGGTTCCTTAGGAAATACACAAACAAACGTAAGATCGGAGTTCACCTCCTAACCGTTAGTGGATGGATTTACTTACCAATGTCCTAGAAGAACGAACGAGTTTACATGTACAATATAGCACCTCGAACGGTAACCGTGCCATATAATCCGCATACCTCTTCTAGATATTTCCAAAGTTATATTTGGGTCCAGATTTGATAGTCGGTTATTTAACTATCAAATAAACAAACAATTCAACCAATAATTTCGTTTCTACTGAAAACACCAAGTCTTTGAAATTTAGATTTTTATATAATCTAATCATTTTTCTCAAAAAAATATACTTAAAACATTTAAAAGTAAACTGCTTAAGTTACTTTACTCAAAATATAAGTTATGAAAATTTATAATAAATTTCCAAGTAAAATTTAAGCAACAAACTATTTTAAAATATAAGTTTTATTCAAAATATAAATATTAGAAAATCTCTATAAAACATAATGCCAGTTTAACCTTTAAAATAATTATTTCTAAAATTAATTTGAATAGATTTACTTTAAAATTCTAAAACATTTAAAAATAATAAATTTCTCTAAACCATTCTTTTTAAAGCAAATTTTAAAACTTTTAGGCTTATGCATAAAAAATTTCTTTGAAAATATACTTGGTTTTTCCCAGTAAACACACTTCCATTTCAGAATAACCCATATAACCTTTCATAAATCCAGCTCGATTTATCTCAATCCAAATTTACGTCTCAATCCCGAAAATTTCTTTCCACACTTTAAAAATAAAACATCTTTTTTATTTTTAACACATTTTCCATCTCCTGGAAATCACTTTCAAAAGATATACTTAAATTATTTAGATAAGGTTACTAAAATTATTTAAATAAAAATAATACTTAAGAAATTCCTTAAGGGTTTCTTAGTAATTTAAACCAAGATTACCCTTTTAAATAAAGTTATGAAATCAAATATTTATATTAAAATTCCTTTTGAAAACATAATACCAAATGTACCTTTATAATAATTAAATACCATAATTACTTCAATAAATATCTACTTTTCTCTCAAAAATAATTAAAATAATAATTTTCTAAGACATTTTAAAAACTCAATTTTTCAAAACATCTTGTTTATACTTTAAAAGTTTTTCTTTGAAAACGTACTTAGTTTTCCAGGAAAAATACACTTCCTATCTTTTAAAAATAATCTCACTATTACTTTTAAAACAATTTGCACCTTCTTATAGAGATTTACACCAGAAATTTATACTTCCAATTTATCCACTGATAAATATTCCACTTCATTTGTAAACCTAGATTACAAATTTCCATTCCCCCATTTTTTTAAATCACGGTTTCAAGCACTTAACAAATTCCAATCCAATTTTTCGAATTGATTCCCTTAAATTCGTTACTTAAAAAAAATTCCCTTTCACTTCCTTATAAACCCAATTCATTTTATTTTAAATATCAGATTATATTTATCCAACCATAACACGGCATAACAAAATTCCCAAATCAATCTATTACAGGATATCAATAAAATATAACATAGATTAAGACGTTAATTTCTATATTGTGAGGAATCCAGTTGGATCCCTCCAACCTGTTTCCTTGCATCCATAGATGTTGGCACACAAATAAATATCGATCCAATATGATAATAATTTCCACATTCAACCAATCAATCAATCATTTAAATATCGACTATTTAAATTAAATGGCATCCAAATGTAAGTGGGATTAACTCACCCTGAATTCAAAACGTCTAGCGTTCAAATTTTACATTAAATCGAGCACGTTCGATTTAATGCAAAAATTTAATTTGCTCAGAACAACTCCAGATCTACACCACAGCAGGCTGCTCGTTGCTGCAATTCCCGCATCGCCAGTTTTGTCGAATTCTGATAATGCATGCAAGAGATATGAATTTTTAAACACTTGAATAATAATTAATTAAATTTTCTTTTAAATATTATTACCAAAAGAAATCGTGACCGTCCTCTTGAAATAGAAAATCAAGTTCGTTTAAAACCCTTCTTCCCTCTCGTTATTTCTAAAACGACAACCCATCGTCGCCGAGATTTTTGTACTATCGCACGTACCTCCAAGCCCCCTAAAGCCAATTTGAAGTCGCCACGTTGAAGCCCTCCACGCCACTCATCCCAAGGCCAAGTTTCGCCGCCCCTCTTCCCACCATTTGCAAGCGATTTGCATTCGAATTGGAGATGAACGCAGCAAATCTCTGGCGAATCCAAGCGACAATAGCAAAAACCTACTGTTGGATTCAAAGAACTCACCAAGCTCTTCGATTTACTAGTTGAAAGTTTCTCGCGAAAGCTTGTGGATTTGGAGAGATTTGAGGTAGAATATTGGAATGATTTCGGCCATAGGTTACAAATGCAAGCGACGGCTACTAAAACACTAGGGTTTCGGCCAGACGTGTCTATATACGTTTATTTAATATTATTTCGTTAATATTTTCCCCCAATTAACAAGATTTCAAACGAATTCCAAATTAAACATGCCGTCGGGCGATTATAAGGTTTTACCCATATTTCGAACACAATGGAACATGTTTCGGAGGCCAATTCAATAATATATGGAAGGTAGCTTTTTGAATCGAGTTTAAATATTCAAATTTCGATTTTAATTTCAATGTGTTTCTCACCCGTACGATCAAACGGTAACTCCAAATGCTACGAAATTTGAAATCCGATAATAATTTACTATTACGGATCTATAACAACTCGATATTTTCAGCCATTCACATCCACACATTCCAGACTTGTATTGCTCAAAATACCGCATTGTAAATAAATTTGGAGAAAATGAAATACAATCACATAGTCATTGACATAGAAATATCAGAATAACTCGCGGCGGAATATAAAATACATAGGAGTTCATGAAGCTGCTACGGCAGAGTCTCCAACCAAATACATAATACAGTCTGAAAACAACATAATAGAAATCCCAAATACATAGAAGTTCACTGATACATGAGATAAACAAAAACCGTTGAAACAGAAAGTTGATATAAATGTAGATAAGCAGAAAATCCAACAAAGACCAGCTCCAGAAAAAGAATCCAAAGCTGTGAATACTCAGGCTGACCAGAGCGTAAAGTAAAACACAAAACACTCGAGTCAGGATTATATATACTTATATAATGTAAACCAACTCAAGTGAACTGTAGTAGAAATGCACAATAATTAAAGGATGCTTGGGATCGCCCATCCTTTAAGAATCAGTTAAACTATAAATTAAATACAACCTGTGGTTAAAATTTCAAAATGGTATTTTATACTTCAAAATCAAATATCATTTCAAAATTCAATATCACAAAAATCCACTTCAAAATATCATATCTTCCAAACCACATTCATTTTTATTTAATTTAAATGCCATTACTAAACACATTTCAAAACAGTTTATATTTCGAAACAAATTACTTCATTTTAAATCATAAAATGAAGTTATTATATTTAACAATTAAATTATTAAATTTCCAAAATTTTAGCCTTTCAAAATTAATTTATTCACTTACTTTATTAAAGCAGATGAAAATTCAACTTTCGCAGCATTTAGAAATTGCTACAGAAAGTTACATTCAAAACAGTTCAATTTAACAAAAGATGGCATTTAAAAATGCTGAAATAGGGTTACATTAGTTTTAAATAAAACTTAGTTAAATTCAATAATTATAATATTTACAAAAATGCTATAATAGCCTTTAACTAAACTTAGCCATTTGGTTCATTATTATCAACTACAGCATTTACAAATGCTGTATTATCATTTACACTAGAATTAATAGCATTTCAGAAATATAGTTAATTAACTTCAAATATTCAGTATAATTTCACAAAAAAAATATTTTTATTTAAATCATTTTTAACTTACAAAATAATATGATTTCAATTTCAAAACAATCATTCAAATAACCTTATATTCATGATTTTATAAAGTTAAATCTCCATTCAAAAATCAAAATTTAATAATAATTCACTTATTAAATTCCAACATTAAATTTTAAATTCATTAAATTAAATTTAACTTAACACATAAGTTTAAAATTTTCAAATATAACTTAATTTCATTTTTATTTATTTAACTTAAAATTCACTTTTAAGCCAAATTCACAAATTTTCAATTTTAGTTATATTTCAAAATTTCAACTTAAATATTCATTCATTTCACATTTTAACTTTATTCAGAAATCAATAATATATTATAAAATCATTTTAAATTCATTTAATTCAAAATATAATAAATTTCTCATATTCTCATATTTAATTTAAATTCCACTTATCACAAATTATAATTTCCAAAATAACTTAAATTTCAAATTTTCTAACTTTACCATTTACTTATTTCACTTATAAATTTTCAGAAAATCAATAACGCTTTACAAAAATCATTTTTAATCAAATTTAAATCAAAATATTATAATATTTACATTTCTAAAATATTTTAAAATTTTTAGAAAAACATATTTTAATAACGGGTCTGTATTTCATTTTCTAGCTTAGGTAAAGTGATATGGGTAATATATCATTTCAACCCATAATTTACAAAGAAAGCCTGGGTTTGATCATTTCAAACCCGCAATCCCAAGTGAATGAAAATAATTGAAAATAATCCAGGCCTATCGTTTTTAGCCCAAATTGATTTTCTCCTATTCTAAAGTCCGTTCGGGTATGTATCATTTCAACCCATAGTGATTCTAATCTCAAGGGAACTTGCAGTGTGATAGACTGATAAAAATAACTAAACAACATAACATAACAGTAACAAATGTTATAATAGGTTTTTAAGCATGGGTGAACATCATATAATCATAATATAGCAGGTGTAACATGATAATGCATTTTACAGATTCAAAAGGGGTCAATTTACTAGTTATATATGTACATATTATCTGGTGAGAATAACTCACTTGTCAAAAGTTGGAGATAGCCACTAAAGCATACACACTGAAACTACGAAGGCACGATAACACGGAAATGACTTGAGAGTGGAGTGCCAAAGCTAATTGCCTTGATAACATGTAAACAAAACAATACAATATATATAAGTTTCAAAACCAAATAAACACTAAACAATGCTAGAAATCTATGCTCAAAACCAAATCAAATGCATTGCACTTGTTCTCAACTTTACATGGATCAGCAAGGGATGGATTTAGCATGGCCATGTCATGCACTAAGGGTTGGGTTCGGTTCAAACAAGGTCGGCCTACTTGGTTTGAATGGTGATGAAGTATATGTGTGCAACAATTTACATAACAAGGCAAATATCAACATTTCTATGCTATAATTTGGTTCGGCCAGAGGCTATATGGTCAGGTCCAGATGTCCACGTGGTGGCGGATGATGTGGAAAAGCATGGTGGTCAGGTCTGAGGTGGTGGTGGTGGGGGAAGTGGCGGAAAAAGGTGGTTGGAGGTGGTGGTACAAAGTTTGACTTGGTTTATATATGTAGTGATGGTTTATGTGGATTTTGGTGGTGGATCATCAATAAGGAGGCACGGCTTGTGGTTTGGCCAGAGAGGAGGTGGTGATGGTGGTGTTCTCAGGTGGTGGTGGAGGCGGCAGGGCATGGAGAGGAGCATGGCTAAACTTATGATGATGAAGAACAAGTGCAAACCTCAAATCAAAGGAGAATAAAAGTAAAAACAAATGAAAAGAAAAAGAGTTTACCAAAAATTTCTCAAAGGCAATGGCCGAATTTTTTTTCCTTCAAGAATGAGAAACAATAATGTACGTGAATGGAAATGGAGGTGGTCGGTTGAAAGTGTGAGAAGTAAAGGCCAACTGAATGAAAAGTTAGGTTAAATGTGAAAAGGTGGAAGATAAAAAGGCTTAGGAAAATCAAAAGTCATAACCTTTTCAAATTTCTTTTAATTTCTTTATATAAGTTTAAATAACTGAAAATAATTATAATTTCAGTTTAAATTTAGAAATAAAACAAAATATAAAATATAAATAAGTAATTAATAATATATACGATAAAAATAAGAAAATAGCACAAAAATGAAAACTAGTCTAGAAAATTCGAAAATAAACAGAATAAATTTTGGAAAACTTATATGGACTTGGAAAATATTTATAAATAAAGATAATAACATAAAATAAAGTTCATTCACAAACATAAAATAAATAAAATTTAATTAATAAAATTTAAATGAAGAAAATAACAGAAAATAGAAACTAGCCTTTAAAAATTGGAAATAAATGCAGTAAATTTTGGAAAAATTATAACATCACTTTAAAATGTTTTAAAATAAAATATATATATATATATAACATGTCATATAACACATATTAGAAGTTATTTGACAAATAAAAATATTATTTATATAAACTAAAATAGATAATTTTATGAAATAAATCAATTTACACATAATATTGTAAAAAGCATAACTTTCACAATATAAATCGGATTTCAACGAAACGAAAAGTAGTATTCTCGAAATTTGATATATTTTCATAATAAAAGATTAAATTCAAAAATTCAAATTTTAAATTAAAAAGTCAAAGTTTGACCAGATTGACCAAAAATCCACTTTTTCTGGAAATATCCTATTTATTTAGGTTTGAAATTATAATTCACACAAAAATCAAAATATACACTTAAAATAATAATATTTATTCATTTTAATAAATATGTAAAGTTTTTAAATCAGGAGTTTCAAATTCAAAAAAATTAAAATAAACAATTAGAAAAAAGTCACAAAATACTGGGTTGTTACACTCTCCCCCACTCAAATCTTTTCGTCCTCGAAAAGAACGAACAAGGAAAAATATGGAAAAGCATGATAGACAACAAATTGTACCTGGAAACAAATAATTTCGGATTCGAAGCACGAATGCTCTCCTCTGTCTCCCAGGTACAATCCTAATCATCGGTACTTCACAATACTTTGATCAGACCAATAGATTTCCTTTTTAGCTACTTCGTACCTCTATCGACAATAAGAA
This sequence comes from Allium cepa, assembly GCA_030765085.1. Classification (NCBI taxonomy): domain Eukaryota; kingdom Viridiplantae; phylum Streptophyta; class Magnoliopsida; order Asparagales; family Amaryllidaceae; genus Allium; species Allium cepa. The sequence goes on along the minus strand of CM060938.1, from coordinate 246,567,031 downwards.
GTGGTTTACTCTCGACAGTCAGATAAGGCTAAACATCCAAACTATCAAAAGCAGAAGGCTGAACAATAAGAGGTAAGTCAAGAAGATACTAGAGGAGATGTGAGACGTGGAATACATCATGCACACCTGAAAGTTTCTCGGGCAAATCCAAACGATAAGCCAAAGAACCAACTCTTTCCACAAATGTGAAAAGGATCTTCGAAGAGGAAAAAGGTAGAAATAGCTAGAAGGGAGAATAGGTTGAAAGAGATGGACGAACCCTATTTTAAAACCAAATACATTTAAAAATTTATAACATTTTAAACATTTTATAATATGATAAATAGTCATTTGATTCAAATTTAATAGTTCGAAATAAACAATATTTAAAACAATTTAAATCATGACTAAAATATCCTGTATATAATACTTTACCAAAATACTTTTATAACTCGATGTCTTAACAAGTTTATTTTCGTTCATGTGGACTCTAGCTATGCGTTGATCAGGCGCAAAGCTAGAATTCTTAGGTACTTAATAGACTTGTTTCAACACCTAGTGAAAATAATGGAAAACTCATTAAAAAAACAGATATGGAAAGTAAAATCCAAACAAATCAACCAAACCAAACAGTTGTCTAACCATGGATCGCAGATACACAATGGTTACGCCTAGATCCCCCAGGAAACAATCCGTATCCGTAAGCTTTCTCAGCCCTACGAGTTACGCCATGATGACTAGTAGAGTGCAGGATACACAATGGTTACGCCTGAATCCCCCAGGAAATAATCCGTACCCCTAGGCCGTCTCAGCCAGGCAGTTTCGCTACTAATGCGACCTACAAAGAGTGCAAGATACAGAATGGTTACGCCTGGATCCCCCAGAAAACAATCCGTACCCCTAGGCCAGCTCAGCCAGGCAGTTGCGCTATGCAGTCGTGCTCGTAAGACCACGGAGTTCGCCGTGGAATTCGATGGACACCCGAGTATCATATCTAGAAAAGCCAAATCAAAGAGAGAATAATTTAAATAGAATGAATCCATAGTGTGGCCATAAAGCGGATATCAATCAGAAGGCACTTTCGATATCTTTACTTCGAAAATATGTATCATATAGTACCTTTCATAACAACTTTCAAATATCATACTTATATAAAGTCTATTATATATAAGATTCCATTTTCAAGTCAAATACTTTCCAAAATCAATAATATATCAAATCATACTTATATTGACTTCGATTATATAAGATTTCAATTTACAAGTTGAGTACCATTACGAATCAATAGTTTTCAAATCAATTCATACTTATACAAATCAATTTTATATAAGTTCGATAACTCCCAAATCAAGTATTTAGTAAATCAAGGTTCTCAATTTTAATTCGTTTCAATAACATTTCAGTTTTTAAAGTCATATATGATTTCACCAAATCATTTCTTCCAAATTACATATATTCAGTTTCAAAGTTTCTTAAAATAATAGATTTAGAAAATAATCCAAATTTCCAAATCAACAAAATTTAGGTCAAACAAATTCATTTCCATTTCAAACATATATTCACCTTCAAAAATCATAATACTTTCAAAGTTATAAATCTTTCGAAACTAAAATACTTGAAATCATTACATTTGAAAATCATAACACTTAGAAATCATACATTTGAAATCATAAAACATTCCTTTAATTCTTTACATTTCACAAATTTGTTCAATTAAACCCAAATCTAAAATTTCAAATTTTAGTTCAATTCAATTTACTTTTCCAACAAAACCATTTCAAATATTATCTGATTTCAAATAAAGATTTGATCCATAAAATAAACTATTCATTCTTTAATACATTTCAGAGCTTAAAAGTACCATATTCCAAAACTATATTTCATAATTTCATATATCTCAAATTTTACTTCATTATTACTTAGTTTTGAAATATTCATTTCATAAATCCATCATTTTTAAATAAACTCAAATTACAAGTAAACCAAAAATCCATTCATACTAATCTAAACTTCAAATATTCATTTATCAAAATCAATTATCATTTCAAATTCACATTCTTTATCAAAATACAGATTAAATCATTTCCAAACCATTTCAATCATCAAAATATCTAAAATGGTTACTAAGTTTAAAACCATCCCTTTTTAAAACCCTCAAACTATTTATTTCTATATGAAAAATCCAATTTACCATTGGAAAGATCATTATTCCATACGCGTGTAATGGCACGCGCTTCGCGTGAATTGTTTTTCTTATAAATTGTATATGTCTAAATCAGTCAAAAAAAAATTATTTTCAAGTCATATTTTGTAAAGAAATATTTTGAATTTGTAAAGAAGGTTTAATTTTAGATCCTATTTTTAGAAGTGTTTTGAATTTTAAAGCTATTTAGTTATTAGATTCTACTTTTATGGGCATTTGAATTTATAAAAGAAATTTAGTATTAGATCCTATTTTTAAGTAATTAAGACTGGATAATATATAGAGGGGCATTTTTGGTAGTTCACGTTGATACCAAAAATTGTGACACGAAAGCTATTACAACTATTATTAAAGATATATATATACACACTTTATTCAAAACATTTCATATCCATATTTCATACCAGTATAATTCAAAATAGTCTTGTTTATTTTGCTCAACAAACAGTTTCAAACTTATATAAATCATATTACTTTATACTTTAATCATACCAAACTAAACCTATATTCTTTATCAAATACCCTATACCATTCAAAATTTCTTGGATTTGAAAAGTTAACCTTGATTTGGAAGTGCTCGAACCTTTAAAATAGTCGAAGAACCATATTTTCAATCAAAGAGTTGGAAATCACCAACAAATCAGTAAACCAATTCCAAAAGATAGGGTTATACCAAAACAAATCTGAATCTGAAGGATTGAACACCGGCTTTAAATTATTTCAACTATATATATACATATATCTTTCGAATACCAAACCGTACTTCAAAATCAGAAATCAAAATTTGGTTTCACAAAATCACTCGCATAGCAAAGCTACTAGAGTGGCTTCTCCCCACTCAGAAACTCGAAAATCAACGTCGATGATGCATGCATTCATCATCGAAATTATTTTCCAGCGACATAAGTGGGCTCTGGACTTTTATTTTCGTGAAACTTCTTTGAAACCTCCTTTGAAATCATTGGAATTCATTTGAATACATTTGAAACATTCTTCTTTAGAAAATATGTTTAAATCATATTATTATTATATATTTCCAAAATCTTAAACCGATTCCAAAACACCGGCGTTCGATTCCTCGAAATTCAAATTCAAAAACCCTTCAGTTATAAATCATTTTATATAAGTCAAATTCTTATAAATTTTCAAATTTTCGAATACTTTCAAAATTTCATTTTTTTTAAAGTTATATAATCCTTATCGAAAACATTTCGCTTTTATATACAAAATAGGGTCATCCTTATCAAAATAATAATTTCGATATATGCATGATTCCGAAATACAACCAAACACAAATTTTCAAGGGATTCAGGGATAAATTTCCAACAAATAGATATTCAATTTTTTTTGAGAAACCTTAATCAAATAGAATTCTGGTTCGAAGGTAAGCTCGAACGAAGATGAGATACTTTTATTACCAAATAGAAGATTGATAAACCAAAATAAATCACGTGCGACCTTAACCAATCAACGGTGACTTCAGGAATATAATCAATTCGAAAATCTAAGGCAAATCGACATTGGATCGCCAGAGATAAAATCCGGGTTGAGCAGGAGATAGATAGCATTGTAAACCGAGGATATAGATATCTCCGATGAATCAATGCCAATTGTAGAGAAGTTTCACCCCTTTACAAATAATTCAAAGATCGGTGGAATCATCGATCTTTAGAGAGGTGATTCCAAACTGGAATTATGGAATGCTCAAAAAATCAAAGGAACACAAATAGGGAAGACAAGACTGGATTTCAGACAATTGGAAGCGTTCCAAAGTTCAAGGAATCCTAATCGATAAGAATTCTAACCAAGAGGTTTCTAACAAAGTGGATACCAAAGGGATGAAGTTTTGAAAATCTTGGTTTCAAAATAAGAAAATTTTCAAACCAAAATAATATTTGAAAATCCTTCAAAAATCATTTGGAAATTATTTTGTACTTCGAAAATACGTTCTCTTACAAAGAAAGGATTCTGAGATTGATTTCACTCATTCTAGGGTATTTCTACCCCATCTCTAATGAGTTTTTGCTCCGTAGGCTAAAGTTTGCCTAAAACCAAAGCTTGATACCAAATGTAACAACTCGATATTTTCAGCCATTTGCATCCACACATGCCGGACTTGAATTGCTCAAAATACTGCATTGTAAATAAATTGGGAGAAAATGAAATACAATCACAGAATCGTAGACACAGAAATATCAAAATAACTCGCAGCGGAATATAAAATACATAGGAGTTCATGAAGCTACCACGGCAGAGTCACAGACCAAATACATAATACAGTCTGAAAACAACATAATAGAAATCCCAAATACATAGAAGTTCACTGATACATAAGATAAGGTAGAACAGCTGAAATAGAAAGTAGATATAAATGTAGATAAGCAGACACTCCAGCAAAGACCAGCTCCAGAAAGAGAATCCAAAGTTGTGAATACTCAGGCTGACCCGAACGTAAAGTAAAACACAAAACACTCGAGTCAGGACAATATATACTTATATAATGTAAACCAACTCAAGTGAACTGTAGTAGAAATGCACAATAACTTAAATGAGGCTTAGGATCGCCTATCCTTTAAGAATCAGTTAAACTATAAATTAAATACATCCCGTGGTTAAAGTTTCAAAATGGTATTTTATACTTCAAAATCAAATAACATTTCAAAATTCAATGTCATAAAAATCCATTTCAAAATATCAAAATATCATATCTTCCAAACCACATTCATTTTTATTTAATTTAAATACCATTACTAAACACATTTCAAAATAGTTTATATTTCGAAACAAATTACTTCATTTTAAATCATAAAATGAAGTTATTACATTTAATAATTAAATTATTAAATTTCCAAAATTTTAGTCTTTCAAAATTCATTTATTTACTTAATTTATTAAAACAGATTAAAATTCAACTTTTGCAGCATTTAGAAATTGCTACAGAAAGTTACATTCAAAAAAGTTCAATTTAAAAAAAGATAGCATTTAAAAATGCTGTAATAGGGTTATATTAGTTTCAAATAAAACTTAGTTAAATTCAATAATTATAACATTTACATAAATGCTATAATGGCCTTTAATTAAACTTTGCCATTTGGTTCATTATTATCAACTACAGCATTTACAAATGCTGTATTATCATTTACATTAGAATTAATAGCATTTTAGAAATGCAGTTAATTAACTTCAAATATTCAGTATAATTTCACAAACAATTATATTTTTACTTAAATCAATTTTAACTTACAAAATCATATAATTTCACTTTCAAAACAATCATTCAAATACCCTTATATTCATAATTTTATTAAGTTAAATCTCCATTCAAAAATCAAAATTTAATAATAATTCACTTATTAAATTCCAACATTAAATTTTAAATTCATTAAATTAAATTTAACTTAACACTTAAGTTTAAAATTTTCAAATATAACTTAATTTCATTTTTATTTACTTAACTTAAAATTCACTTTTAAGCCAAATTCACAAATTTTCAATTTTAGTTATATTTCAAAATTTCAACTTAAATATTCATTCATTTCACATTTTAACTTTATTCAAAAATCATTAATATATTATAAAATCATTTTAAATTCATTTAATTCAAAATATCATAAATTTATCATATTTTCGTATTTAATTTAAATTCCATTTATCACCAAATTATAATTTCCAAAATAACTTACATTTCAGATTTTCTAACTTTACCATTTATTTATTTCACTTATAAATTTTCAAAAAAATCAATAATGCTTTACAAAAATCATTTTTAATCAAATTTAAGTCAAAATATTATAATATTTACATTTCTAAAATATTTTAAAAAATTTAGAAAAACATATTTAACAACGGGTCTGTATTTCATTTTCTAGCCTAGGTAAAGTGATACGGGTAATATATCATTTCAACCCGTAATTTACAAAGAAAACCCGGGCTTGATCATTTCAAACCCGCAATCCCAAGTAAATGAAAATAATTGAAAATCATTCAGGCCTATCATTTCATCCATAATGATTTTCTCCTATTCTAAAGTCCGTTTGGGTATGTATCGTTTCAACCCATAGTGATTCTAATCTAAAGGGAACTTACAGTGTGATAAACTGATAAAAATAACAAACAATATAATATAACAGTAACCGATGTTATAACAGGTGTTTAAGCATGGGTGAACATCATATAATCATAATATAGCAGGTGTAACATGATAATGCATTTTACAGATTCAAAAGGGGTCAATTTACTAGTTATATATCTACATATTGTCTGGTGAGAATAACTCACTTGTCCAAAGCTGGAGATAACCACTAGAGCACACACACTGAAATCACGAAGGCACGATAACATGTAAATGACTTGAGAGTGGAGATCCAAAGCTAATTGCCTTGGTAACATTTAAACAAAACAATACAATATATATAAGTTTCAAAACCAAATAAACACTAAACAATGCTAGAAATCAATGCCCAAAACCAAATCAAATGCATTGCACTTATTCTCAACTTCACATGGATCAGAAAGGGATGATTTAGCACGGCCATGGCATGCACTAGGGGATTGGCTTGGTTCAAACAGTGTGACGCCCCACCTCTATGCCCACGCTAGCCAAGGACACTACGGTATAATGCCGTCAACTAGCATGGAGAATAAGGCTGTTGAGGAGCGACCATCCGTGTAATTGCTTTGTGCGAGCATCGATACGTCAGATAGTACAACATGCATTTGGATTCAGGAGGAAATCCGACACATCGATACAAACTCAAAACTACTACACAGTGGCTATATATATTCTTCGGAAACAAACATAGAAATAAACATAACACAAGTCAGTCACATGCATCCATATCACAAAGGCGGAAATAAATATGAATACATAACACATGAAAGTGTACATTAGAGTAGTGGTCAAACAAGATCAACAATATCACAAAAGAATAGCTACAAGTGCTAGAAAAAAGAATATGGATACATCTATGAGTCTATATGTCAAATATACACAACAAAAACCACTAATCTAAGTAGTTAGCCAAAAGTTAGGGTGATAATCCAGATGTGAAGTCAAGCAGAAGCACCTGTAACATCTCGTCTGACCCGAGTATTATTTAATAAGAAAATAATAAACGGATCAGTCTAGCTATAAATATTAGATAAAATGATATAGAATAAGAGAAATGGCATAACATATGATAACCATAAAACCATACTGTGATAAGTATGTAATTGAAAATCAACAAGAGATTAATCAATATCACCAGAATCTTCTCAAAGATCAAAAGAAATGTCATACTCCTTATTTACCAAATCACTAAACTATAAATATTAGCAATAATGTCAATGCTAATCACAAAAGTTAATGACACACAAATTCAACAATACACAAAAATTGATAACACATATCAATGAAAATCACGAAAATTGGTGAAACACAAATTCTAGAAATCATCAATGGAAATCCAGAAATCACAAAAGGGGGAGGCCTATCATAAAACGGGAGCCTGAAAACTCACCAACACGTGTGTCACATACGGGACGCTATCCCATGGTCGCTAACCATAGAGCCGGTGCAACGACGTAGTACAACGATACGCCCGAGGAACCTGAAACTCGTAAAATTCGAAACGACGACGTAGTACAATGGTACGCCCGAAGATCCGAACTCCATAAAAACATGGGTCGCTAGCCCACAAAAATTGGGTCGAAACCCCAAGAAATAAATAGGTCGTTAGACTATAACAAAAATGAGACGAAACTCAATAAAACAAGGTACTGTCCCCTACGTGGACAAAGAAACATAGCATATCGCTAGTCACAATCACAAAAATGATCATCATCGATCATCAAGAAGTGTCAATTACAATAGGCTAGTAAATTTATGAGCTTAGCCTCATGTCCCATAACCACTAGCTTAACATAAATATTTACGAACAAATTGTAGATTTCCACTAGAAAATTGCCATAAGAAATTCAATCGAACAAGTCCAAGAATTAACTGGCGAAGTAAACGCAAGCGTTTCATACCACTTGTTTTACGAAGCCGTTTAATTAGATTTCTCGTACGAGTGAAGTAAAGTTTTGTATATTTTTAAAATGACCAATCACAAAAATGACCGTAGAAACGATCAATCACAGAAATTCACATACGAAGACGTGAATAAAATTCAAAGAATACGATTCCAAATTCGTCAAAGTGGAAATAGCCTAGCGACTCAATACGGCACGACCTAGCAGTGGAACGACCTAAGGAGTAGCGGCATAAGTGCAGGCCGAATGACCTAAGGAATGGTGCGACCTAACATGGCCGAGCGACCTAATAACAAGGGGTACAAAAGCATGGCGCGACCTAAGGAGCGCGACCTAAAATGGCACGACCTAAACAAGGCGCGACCTAGCAGTTGCGAGCTAAAACAGAGCAACCTAGGGAGGTAAGCGACCTATGGGCATGCGCGACCAAAGGAGGTAAGGATAGGGCGAGCGATCTAAGGGGCAGGGCCAAGCGACCTAACGACCTAAGGCGTGAGAGAGGGTGGAGCGACCTACCGACCTAGGGAGTATAAGGCCGAGCAACGACCTAACGACCTAACGACCTAACTAATACCGAGTGGCTTAAGGAAGTGAAGACGGCCGAGCGACCTAGCGACCTATGACCTAGGGTCGAGCGACCTAATGACCTAGGGGGAAAAACGACCTAAATGCAGGCCGAGAGTCCTTCATATGCAGATTGAGCGACCTAAGGGTTTTGGAGCACAAAACTCGCCCAATTTGCAACCGATCGAGCACGAACGCTAGGGAACTATGCCAATAGGCTACCCAGTCGTATTGGCTCCTCGGTGCATCACCAAAAACGTGTTTAAACATCAAAGATTAGATTTTTAAAGATTTGATCCCAAAACACTAAAAATTGGTATTTTCACCAATTCAGTCCAAATCCATAGCAAATGCATATGAAAAAGTGTTAGGAATTCATACCCAACAATAAATGATAGTTATAGACAAAGATGTGAGATAAAAATCTCACCTTTACACAAAATCAATGAAAAAGAAGCTTGAAAGCAAAGGAGAATCAACCCAAGAAGCTTGAATCAATGTCTTCTCTTTGAATTTGGAGTTGGATGTTGAATTAGCAAATGAACTAGGGCTTGGAGTTTTAATTTCCCATTCCTTCCTCCATTTTTGATAAAGCTTGAATGTTAGGAAATGAAAGTAAAGTTATGAAGAGAAGGGGGTTGAGTTAGAATTAATAGTTTAGGCAAATGGGCTAAACCAAACCCAAAACCCAAGGTGAAAAAGTAACAAAATTCCACTAACTCCAAACATATCAAAGTTTACACTCAAAAAGATCGCAAACGGTGTTTTGAACTCAATGGAAGTGGTTCCGAGTCCTAAATCGACCGTTTGCAAAAAGTAACTTTTCGGACTATAATCCGACTAACGATAAAATATTTAAATAAAATATTTAAATATTAGATCGTGAAATATGCGGGTTGTTACAGACTCCCCTCCTTAAAGAAATTGTGTCCTCGCAATAATTAAGAAGAAAATATATAGTAACAACCATAAAAGCATATTCAACACAAAAGTAGTTTGAAATAAGAAGTTCACCTCAAAGAGCACGAGAAAGTAAGTCCGGATGTGTTCACTCGATGAATTCTCTAGATTCCCAAGAGCAATCCTTAGGATTTGTGGACCATTGGACTTTAACAAGCGGAACATCTTTATTTCGAAGACGCTTGATCTCCTAAGCAATAATACGAATAGGATGTTGCTCATAAGTTAAATTAGGTGAAACTTCAATTTCTTCCACAACACCGGGCTCAAGAATAGAATTGGAATCTCGAAGGCATTTCCGTAATTAAGAAACGTGAAACACGTCATGAATAGCAGAAACTGAGCCGGTAATAAGAGGCGATAAGCCACGGAACCAATACGTTCGGTGATAGGAAATGGACCAATATGTCGAGGTGCTAACTTTCCCGATCGACTGAAACGCACAACAACCTTCATAGGTGAAATACGAACAAACACAAAATCTCCCACAGAAAATTCTAATTTCCTTCTTCGGTTATCGGCATAAGATTTTTGTCTACTCTGGGCTTCTTTCATTCTATGACGAATGAGATTAATCTTTTCTATGGAATCACGAATAAAGTCTGGACCTAAAAACAGCTTCTCACCAGCCTCAAGCCAACAAGAAAGAGAACGGCATGGCCTCCCATAGAGTCCCAATACTAGATTGGAAGCTATTATTATAGGAAAATTCAACAAGAGAAATATGATCTTCCCAGCTTCAACCAAAATCAAGAACACATGCACGAAGCAGATCTTTAAGAGTTTGATTCACACGCTCGGTTTGTCCATCGGACTGGGTATGATAAGCGGTGCTAAAATTAAGCTTCGTTCCCAAAGATTTTTGAAGACTCTTTCAAAATCCACTAGTAAACAATGAATCATGATCACTAACAATATAAGTAGGAATTCCATGCAATTTAACAATTTCTTTGAAAAGAGTTTGGCCAAAAGAGGAACGGTTCGATTGGACCAAACGTGAATAAAATGGGCGGATTTATTAAGTCTATCGACTATCACCCATAAGCTATCATGACCCGAACGAGAATGGGGAATGCCATCTTTAAAATCCATGGAAATTTGATCCCACTTCCAAATTAGAATTTCTAAAGGTTGCAATAACCCACCGGGCCTTTGGTGTTCGGCCTTGACGAGTTGGAAAGTCATGCAACACTTAACAAAGTTAGCAATATCAGATTTCATTCCCTCCCAATAATAAAGTCGCTTCATATCCGCGTACATTTTACTACTACCGGGATGAATGGTAAATTTAGAACGATGAGAATATTCTAACATGTCTTTACGAAGATCACTAATATTTGGCACAATAGGTCTACCAAATTTTCAAATGCCGCCACGAGAATCAATATCAAAGTCTTTCAAACTTTCAATATCAATTTTATCCCTAAAACTTTGGCCAAGAAGAGCCAATTCGAGATCTAGCTTTTGAGCTTCGAGAATGCGGTCTAAAAGAGAAGGATGAGCCTCAAGGCTATATAAAACAAGAGATGAACATACATCGAAAACACGATCTCGAATCTCACAAGTGGATAAAACTCCGAGATCATTCCATTCGGATATCATCATAGAAACAACTGCTTGTTGTTTACGACTAAGTGCATCCGCAACGCGATTTCGCTTTCCGAGGGTATAAAGAATATCAAGATCATAAGCTGCAAGAAATTCGAGCCAACGTTGTTGACGCAAATTAAGTTCCTTTTGGGAAAATAGATACTTCAAAGATTTATGAACGGTGTAAAGAATAAATTTTTCTCCCCAAAGATAATGACGCCAAATGCGAAGGGCGAAACCAATAGCCGCGAGTTCCAAATCATGAGTGGCATATCTAGACTCAGCAGGCTTCAATTGCCTAGAAGCATAAGCAATAACACTTTCTCGTTGCATGAGAACGGCACCCAAACCAATGCGACTAGCATCGGCATAAACAATGAAATCTTGATTTTCCTCGGGAATCACAAGAATAGGAGCATCGAAATGGAGTTCTTTTAATTTCTGAAAAGAAGCTTCACATTTGTCCGACCAAATGTATTTAACACCTTTCTTTGTTAAACAAGTAAGAGGCACGGAAATTTTGGAAAAGTCCTTTATGAAGCGGCAGTAATAACCTGCCAATCCGAGAAAACTACGGATCTCCGTCACACTCTCTGATCTCTTCCAATTTTGAATCGCTTCAACCTTTGAAGGATCCACGGAAATTTCGGATTCGGAAATAATACGACCAAGAAACTTCACACAAGATTGCTAAAAGTGGCATTTAGAAATTTTCGTTTTCAATTGATTTCTCCTAAGAGTTTCTAACACAATCCGAAGATGTTTTTCATGCTCCTCCTCGGTTTTAGAATACACAAGAATATCATCGATAAAGAAGAGAACAAACCGATCGAGGAAGTCTTTGAAAACTCTATTCATAAGGTCAACGAAATAAACCGGAGCATTCGTTAAACCAAATGGCATAACAAGCCATTCATAAGATCCATAACGAGTACAGAACGATGCCAAAGGAATGCTATCCTCTGCAATACGAAGCTGATGAAAACCGGTAGCTAAGTCTAATTGTGAAAAGACTCTAGCACCACTAAGTTGATCGAATAGATCATCAATCCAAGGTAAAGGATATTTATTCTTGATAGTAAGATCATTAAGCTTGCGGTAGTCAACGCAAAGCCTAAGTGTACCATCGGATTTCTTCACAAAAATTGCCGAAGCTCCCCAAGGAGAGGAACTAGAGCAAATAAATTGCTTCGTCTCTGATTCGGATAATTGTTTGCGCATCACCTCATTTTCCTTATTGGACATACGATAAGGAAGACGAGTAATAGGTTGAGCTCCAGGGATGAGATTGATTATGAACTCAATTGCTCTCTTAGGTGGTAATCCTAAAATGGGCTCAAATATGTCGGAAAATTCACGAACAACGTGAATAAGAGAAATAATATCTTCCTCATCATCATTATAGTTGTCATGAGGATTTAAAGAATATAAAGATGCAATTAAGCTGGAATCCGAATCTTTAAGGTCAACAGAAATCTGCTTAACAGATTGAGGATGTCGAAGATAAATATCCACTCAGGACATAGGATTTGGCTTTATAGCGGTTAAGCCAATCCATTCCCAAAATCATTCCAAAGCCTAAGTAGCGCATAACATGCAAATCGGCTCGGAAAGAAAAATCACACAAAATAATCTCAACATCTTTACACAATAAACTGATTGTTGCGGATCCACCAACCGGATTCGCAATTCTCAAAGAAGTCATTAGACACAAAACATCCAAAGAAAAAATATCAACAAGTTCTTTTGATATAAAAGATGGGACGCACCCGTATCAAAAAGAACTCGAATAGGATGATCACGAAATAAAATAATGCCATCAAGGATAGAATGAGAAATACCTTTACCACGAGATGTGTTGCTAGGGGCTTGAGAAACATTAAGCTTTCCCTCCTTCCTATTTTGAAGTTTGGGACAAAAATATAAATAATGATCCGGGCTTTTGCAATAGAGACAAGTACGAGGCTTTGAACACTTGTTCGCATAATGGTCCTTAGAAGCACAGTTGTAGCATTGCCCACCACATGGGGCAGAAGTCTTAGTTGCCGGAGAGGCTTGCTTTCCTTTCTTATTGTTGGAATAAGGACCTTTGAATTTATTAGGCCTATTCTTGTTGTTGAAGTTTGGTTTAGTACTCACAACTTCAACATCACTCTATCTATCTGCCTCTTCAAGTCGAAGAGAGATATCAATGAGTTGATCAAAAGAAACTTCTAACTTTAGAAGCAATGCCTTCTTGAGATTTTTATTCAAGCCAGAGACAAATCTCTGGTTCTTCTTCAATGGAGTGTTTATATATTCGAACCCGTATTTAGAAAGTGACCCGAAGGATGCGGCATAATCGATCACAAAGGATTCATCTTGAACAAGGTCAATGAAACGGCGAGCCAAAGTCACCTTCTCAGCTTCTGGCACAAATTTTAATTCGAAGCGTTCCTGAAATTTCTCCCAAGTAAGATCCGCTTCATCTATTTCAGAAATCAGAAGCTCATACCAATCTAGTGCTCTTTCTTGGAGCACGCTAGAAGCCACTTGGACTCGGTGAAGATCAATAAGATTCATGCAAGAAAAGATTCGATCGCACGATCTCAGCCAAGCCTGGACTTCAATAATAGTTTCAGAACCTTTGAATGGCTTCCCACCCAAATTGGTATAATCGCCGCACAAACGTGCAAATTCAGACCTAGGGTGTGTAGAATCCGGATTAGATCCGGCTGCTTGAGCATTCCTTACTAGATCAAGAAGCTGTTGGGCAGACATAAATACTCCATCCTGGGGAGTAGCATGAGATTGACCGGTACTAGATTAAGAAAGAAAAAAAGAAGAAGGATAAGGTTATTCACCAAATGAATATCAAGCAATCTTGATAGATAAACAAGGATTCATAAAGAAAATAGGATGAATCGGTACGAAGACTCGAATTAAATCCTAATGCATGATTCCTAAGATGGACTTAGGACGATGATCCTTGCTAGATTATTCTTCATTGTTCCGAAGATTGGCTCTAATACCAAGCTGTGACGCCCCACCTCTATGCCCACGCTAGCCAAGGACACTACGGTGTAATGTCGTCAACTAGCACGGAGAATATGGCTGTTGAGGAGCGACCATCCATGTAATTGCTTTGTGCGAGCATCGATATGTTAGATAGTACAACATGCATTTGGTTTCAGGAGGAAATCCGACACATCGATAGAAACTCAAAACTACTATACAGTGGCTATATATATTCTTCGAAAACAAACATAGAAATAAACATAACATAATTCAGTCACAGACATCCATATCATAAAGGCGGAAATAGATATGAATATATAACACATGAAAGTGTACATCAGAGTAGTGGTCAAACAAGATCCACAATATCACAAAAGAATAGCTACAAGTGCTAGACAAAAGAATATGGATAAATCTATGAGTCTATATCTCAAATGTATACAACAAAAACCACTAATCTAAGTAGTTAGCCAAAAGTCAGGGTGATAATCCCAGATGTGAAGTCAAGCAGAAGCACTTGTAACATCTCGGTCTTACCCGAGTATTTTTTTTTGAACTGGTACTTTATATACAACAAATCATTGGGACAACATATCCCATGTCAAATAAACGTTCGAAAGCAAGTTTCAAACTTGTGACATCCTGCACCAAAGCCGAATCAGTTAACCACTTGGACAAAGGTGCTTGTCCTGATTATTAATAAGAAACGGATCAGTCTAGCTATAAATATCAGATAAAATGATATATAATAAGAGATATGACATAACATATGATAACCATAAAGACATACTGTGATAAGTATGTAATTGAAAATTAACAAGAGATTAATCAATATCAAGAAAATCTTCTCAAAGATCAAAAGAAATGCATACTCCTTATTTACCAAATCAACAAACTATAAATATTGACAATAATGTCAATGCCAATCACAAAAGTTAATGACACACAAATTCACCAATACACAAAAATTGATAACACATATCAAAGAAAATCACGAAAATTGGTGAAGCACAAATTCTAGAAATCATCAATGGAAATCCAGAAATCACAAAATGGGGGAGGCCTATCACAAAACGGGAGCCTGAAAACTCACCAACACGTGTGTCACATACGGGACGCTATCCCATGGTCGCTAACCATAGAGCCAGTGTAACAACATAGTACAATGGTACACCCGAGGAACCTGAAACTCATAAAATTCAGAACAACGACGTAGCACAACGGTACGCCCGAAGATCCGAACTCCACAAAAACGTGGGTCGCTAGCCCACAAAAATTGGGTCGAAACCCCAAGAAATAAATAGGTCGTTAGCCTATAACAAAAATGAGACGAAACTCAATAAAACGAGGTACTCTCCCCACGTGGACAAAGAAACATAGCATATCGCTAGTCACAATCACAAAAATGATCATCATCGATCATCAAGAAGTGTCAATTACAATTAGCTAGTAAATATATGAGCTTAGCCTCATGTCCCATAACTACTAGCTTAACTTAAATATTTACGAACAAATTGTAGATTTCCATTAGAAAATTGTCATAAGAGATTCAATCGAACAAGTCCAAGAATTAACCGGCGAAGTAAACGCAAGCGTTTCATACCACTTGATTTACGAAGCCGTTTAATAAGATTTCTCGTACGAGTAAAGTAAAGGTTTGTACATTATTAAAATGACAAATCACAAAAATGATCGTAGAAACGATCAATCACAGAAATTCACATACGAAGACGTGAATAAAATTCAAAGAATACGATTCCAAATTCATCAAAGTGGAAATAGCCTAGCGACTCAACACGGCACGACCTAGCAGTGGAACGACCTAAGGAGTAGCGACATAAGTGCAGGCCGAACGAACTAAGGAATGGTGCGACCTAACATGGCCGAGTGACCTAACAGCAAGGGAGGGACAAAAGCATGGCGCGACCTAAGGAGCGCGACCTAAACAAGGCGCGACCTAGCAGTTGCGAGCTAAAACGGAGCAACCTAGGGAGGTAAGCGACCTATAGGCATGCGCAACCAAAGGAGGTAGGGATAGGCCGAGCGACCTAAGGGGTAAGGCCGAGCGACCTAACGACCTAAGACGTGAGGGAGGGTCGAGCGACCTAACGACCTAGGGAGTATAAGGCCGTGCAACGACATAACGACCTAACTATTGTCGAGTGGCTTAAGGAAGTGAAGATGGCCGAGCGACCTACGACCTAAGGTCTAGCGACCTAACGACCTAAATGCAGGCCGAGAGTCCTTCATATGCAGGCTGAGCGACCTAAAGATTTTAGAGCACAAAACTCGCCCAATTTGCAACTGATCGAGCACGGACGCTAGGCGATTATTCCCATAGGCTACCCGGTCATATTGGCTCCTCGGTGCATCACCAAAAACGTGTTTAAACATCAAAGATTGGATTTTTAAAGATTTGATCCCAAAACACTAATAATTGGTATTTTCACCAATTCTATCCAAATCCATAGCAAATGCATATGAAATAGTGTTAAGAATTCATACCCAACAATAAATGATAGTTATAGACAAAGATGTGAGATAAAAATCTCACCTTTACACAAAATCAGTGAAAGAGAAGATTGGAAGCAAAGGAGAATCAACCCAAGAAGCTTGAATCAGTGTCTTCTCTTTTAATTTGGAGTTGGATGTTGAATTTGCAAATGAACTAGGGCTTGGAGTTTTAATTTCCCATTCCTTCCTCCATTTTTGATGAAGCTTAAGTGTTAGGAAATGAAAGTAAAGTTATGAAGAGAAGGGGGTTGAGTTAGAATTAATAGTTTAGGCAAATGGGCTAAACCAAACCCAAAACCCAAGGTGAAAAAGTAACAAAATTCCACTAACTCCAAACATATCAAAGTTTACACTCAAAAAGTTCGCAAATGGTGTTTTGAACTCAATGGAAGTGGTTCCGAGTCCTAAATCGACCATATGCAAAAAGTAACTTTTCGGATATAATCCGACTAACGATAAAATATTTAAATAAAATATTTAAATATCAAATCGTGAAATATGCGGGTTGTTACAAACAGGGTCAGCCTACTTAGTTTGAATGGTGATGAAGTATATGTGTGCAACAATTTACATAACCAGGCAAATATCAACATTTCTATGCTATAATTTGGTTCGGCCAGAGGCTATATGGTCAGGTCCAAATGTCCATGTGGTGGTGGATGATGTGGTAGAGGTTGGTGGTCAGGTCTGAGGTGGTGGTGGTGGAGGAAGTGGCGGCAAAAGTTGGTTGAAGGTGGTGGTACCAAGTTTGGCTCGGTTTATGTATGTAGTAATGGTTTATGTGGATTTTGGTGGTGGATCATCAATAAGGAGGCACGGCTTGTGGTTTGGCCAGAGAGGAGGTGGTGATGGTGGTGTTGTCAGGTGGTGGTGGAGGCGGTAGGGCATGGAGAGGAGAATGGCTGAACCTATGATGAAGAAAAACAAGTGCAAAGCTCAAATCAAAGGAGAATAAAAGTAAAAACAAATGAAAAGAAAAAGAGTTTACCAAAAATTTCTCAAAGGCAACGGCCGAAATTTTTTTCTTCACGAATGAGAAAAAATAATGTACGTGAATAGAAATGGAGGTGGTTGGCTGAAAGTGTGAGTAGTGATGGCCAATTGAATGAAAAGTTAGGTTAAATGTGGAAAGGTGGAAGATAAAAAGGTTTAGGAAAATCAAAAGTCATACGCTTTTCAAATTTCGTTTAATTTCTTTATAAGTTTAAATGACTAAAAGTAATTATAATTTCAGTTTAAATTTAGAAAATATAACAAAATATAAAATATAAATAAGTAATTAATAATTATATACGATAAAAATAAGAAAATAGCACAAAAATGAAAACTAGTCTATAAAATTTGAAAATAAACAGAATAAATTTTGGAAAACTTATATGGACTTGGGAAATATTTATAAATAAAGATAATGCAATAAAATAAAATTCATTCAAAAAAATAAATAAATAAAATAAAATAAAATAAAATTTAAATGAAGAAAATTGCAGAAAAATAGAAACTAGCCTTTAAAAATAGGAAATAAATGAAGTAAATTTTGGAAAAATTATAACATCACTCTAAAATGTTTTAAAATAAAATATATATCTAACATGTCATATAACGAATATTAGAACATGATTTGACAAATAAAAATATTATTTATATAAATTAAAATAGATATTTTATTAAATAACTCAATTTACACATAATATTGTAAAAAGCATAAGTTTCACCATATAAATCGGATTTCAACGAAACGAAAAGCAGTATTCTAAAAATTTGATATATTTTCATAATAAAAGATAAAATTCAAAAAAGTCAAATATTTAAATTTTAAATTAAAAAGTCAAAGTTTGACCAGATTGACCAAAAATCCACTTTTTCTGGAAATATCCTATTTATTCAGGTTTGAAATTATAATTCACACAAAAATCAAAATATACTCTTAAAATAACAAAATTTATTCATTTAAATAAATATATAAAGTTTTTAAATCAGGAGTTTCAAATTCAAAAAAATTTAAATAAACAACTAAAAAAATCACAAAATACAGGGTTGTTACAGGATCTAATGGAACTAGTTTCATCAAATTCCGAGGCTGTGTTCCAGAAGGCTATTCTAAGTCGTCGATAAATTCGAGCAATCTTCAAAATTGTTGAAATCATTTAAAATTTCATTTTTAAAAATTTACTAACTTAATTATAAATCATATAGAATTTATGATCACATTAGAAATCATTCTAATTCAATTTAAATCAAAAATCTGATTATTTACATCATTACTATATATTAAATCCCATTATTAAATCAATTAAAAAAATCCAAATTTAACTCATCGACTTTTGGCTCCATCCAAAAGTCCAATACTAAAATTTAAATCCATCTAGACTTAAAATAAATCTTAGAAACCATTTTCATAACCTTTTACATCCAGATTCACAAATTATCTCAATTCCAAGTATTTAATTATTATTATTCAAATTCAATTGAATTACCATATTTGAAATTTTAACTAATTTTATTAATTTAACCAAAATTTCCTTATTTCAAATCAAATTATAATCCACATTCAACATTTAAAATGAATTAAATGTTCAAAATCAAACGACCAAAATTCCAGGTCGTTACATTCCTTCCTACTTATAAAAAATTCGTCCCCGAAATTTGTTAAGGTTGGAAAATGCTACTAAACTCATTTACTTACTCCAAACTTACTTAGTTAAAAACTTACATTCACTACACCAAAACTTTTATCTCAATTCCAAAACCATTCTCTTTATTTTTAACTCAAAATATTTGTTTACAACACCTTTTCAAAATGCAACTTTCTAGTTAACCCAAAAAGTTGCAAAACATTCAAAAAATTTCTAACTCCCAAAATTTTCGAAAAATTTCGACAGCGTCTCCTTTGTACGAAGAGCGTTTTGCAATATCACAATAATGATAAATATATATACATTGACCCATACGGTAGGAAAACAAAATATACCACAATATATCGCAATATATTATCATATTCCAATTTTGTTGCGTAGGCGTACCTTACATTAGCGTTTTATAAGAAAGTGGCTAATATATTATGCATCTACGTGTTCCAAACTCTATCGACTACCTCCCATACATGTACTTACTCAAACAAGTACATAAGTTTTCAATAATATGAGATTTTAACAACCTTCCATTTATTAATTTTAACCAAACACATCAATTCATAGCCCAAACAACACGTTTTCATAATCCTACATGTTAACCATCCTTATAAGCAACTGGAAGGTTCAACACTATTTTAATTCCTTTACAAATCCATACTTCATTTTATTTCGCTCGAATGATTTGCATCCAAATTCACTATTCTCAATTCATATTTGTACCAATTAATCTAATGTCCACAACATATTGGTTATAAGCCTTGCTTACATGTATTTCATCCTTTCCAATTCCAAATTGATTAATTTGCATCATATTCATAATTCACTTTTATTTGTATGCAAATCCACTAAATTAAATTTCACCTCATTTCAATTTATTCAAAAACCAACTTATTTACTTCCTTTAAACAATTTACTTTCGTTTACCACAAAAGAACTAATTTTCTATGTAAATTTTAAATGTTATTCATGCAATAACCATTACTTAAGCTTATAACCATTTTAAATTAATTCCAACTAAATTTAAATTAATTTTATTCAGTTCTGCATTATTCACTACTTATACATTCTCATTACAATTATTAAATTAAATCTTTATTCTTACATTTCAATTTATTTATCCAAAC
The DNA here is from genome assembly GCA_030765085.1 of Allium cepa. NCBI lineage: Eukaryota > Viridiplantae > Streptophyta > Magnoliopsida > Asparagales > Amaryllidaceae > Allium > Allium cepa. Next base: position 246,546,455 of record CM060938.1, on the reverse strand, counting down.
AGGTTCATTCAAGACCAATTCATAAGTTAGACAACAAACATTTCACGATTTTCTTAAGTCATCACAACTCCATCACATCCCACTTTACTTACATCAAATTAATTTAATTTTAATTTTATTCTCATCCAATCAAATCTAATCCATTTACAAATTTTAATTCAATTAGTTTGTTTACTTAATTAATTTTAAATTTTCTTTATTCCCCATCTCAATTCATTTTTGAATTTATTAATAACATGACCATTCCAATTATTCTATACCAGAACTGGGTTTTATTTTATTTTTCAAATTTCTAACAAGCTACCACAATTTTATTCATCCCATTACCCCCTACATTTAATTTATCATACACAAAATTCATTTGCAAACAATTCCTTTGAATTTTATTGACTGAAAATTTATTTCATTTAATATCATTTCAGCTAAATTAAATTTTCTTTCAATTCAATTCTTTTCCAAATTTAATTCAAGTCCAACTAAAATTTATTTAGCCAACTTAAATTCATTCCATTTCCTTTACTAATTTAAATAAGAATTAATTCTATTCAATATTATTTATAACAAAACTGGATTTTGATTTTTTTACTTCTATTCAAATTTAACCCAATTCCTTTAATTTAAGTTAAATCCAACTCAATCCAATTTTTATTTCTCCATTCAATTTAAATTTTTACTTTCTAATATATAAGTTCAAAAACTTATTTACTAACCTAAGTCCATTCATCCTTTTAAATTTCACTTTGCCTTACCTCATTTTACATTTCATTTAGGATTTACATTTTGAATTTCCCATAAAATGACAACCATTTTATTTTGGTTTAACAATTCATTTCTCTATCACAAGTTCCCTAACTTATTTACTTAAAAGCTTATATTGCTCATTTTAATCCATTTACATCTTACAATCACAATTCTAGATTATGTATGTAACACTTAATAGCTTATGTGTATAAATTTTCATTACACAATTATAATCCACAATTATATAATCATTCTATATTTCAACTTTATAACCAATTTAATTCAATTCCAATTTCAATTTTGTTTTAACTTATCTCAAGTTAAATTTAAATATATTCTACTCACTTCCATACAAAGTTAAATTCTAATTCCAGGATTAAAATTTCAAATTTCTTTTCTTATTTATATCAACTTCACTTAATAAGTTAAATAGTTGATTCATTTTAATTTTACACATTATTTAAATAGAATTTTCCAAAATTCAATTGCCAAGTTTTATTTCAAAACCATTTGAAATAATAATCAACACATACCCACTTGGTATATCAAATCAAATTTCCGGATTCCAAAACACTTAGTTTTTACCAAGAAAAATTTCCCTTTTGAAATATCTAAAACAACTTGTATACCCAACAATTCTAAACAAATATCATAACCAATCTCCACAGTAGCAATCCATCACTTTGGAAACTCGAAAATGAATAATTATGACGTGGCCATCATCATCAGGATTACTTTCCAATGACTAAAGTGAGTTCAGTGCTTCCTTACGACCACAAATTCCCTTTCAAAATTATTTCCATTCAAAATTATTTCCCAAAATAATATTCCATCATTGCCCTCAAACACTTTGGAAAACATTTCAAACATTACCAAGATTTTAAATTCCCAAACTTTTTGTTTAAATTCATTTTAAAACACTTTTCTAATTTTTTGGGATTTAAATTCTGGTTTAATTCAAATTTTAGTTATACTTATAGGATTCTATTTGGTTATAACCATTTCAAATTTTAAATTGTTATTTGATTATAGTATTAACAACCAACATCTAAATATAAATATATATATATAATAATTTAGAAAATCATTTCTTTCATATCGAAATATAATTTTGGGTAAAATTATTTCATTTACCCACTTTAAAGAAACAATACTATGTCGATTTATCTTGTTTAAGAGTTTAGAAACCCCTATCGATATGGTTGTACTTCCCATACCGACCAAAATTCATAATCACTTAACCGATAAGTCAACACAGTATAAAAACAGTTTTTATATTCACTAACAAGTACGCGTTCGTAGCTATTAATATGCTCAACTCATTATAGAGTACTATTGACTCCATTTAATGAGTAATTTCCCCACCAGAGCCAAGGTTATCGCCAACCTAAGCTCTGATACCACTATCATGACCCGCCCTTCTCGACCCTCGAAAATCGACATAAAATACGCCACAATATAATATGCCGACGAATGAGTGCTGAAACAGACAGATTGTTGAGGGAAAAGAAAGAAAATAAAAGGAAAAGGAACTAAACAATAACAGAATCTCACAATCGCAGCGGAACAAAATATAATAGTTAATAATAGATATTTACACAAAAATGAAAACTATTTCTGTTTTATAGATTACATCATCAGAGTATCTCAAACAAACAACAATTACCAGTCTGGCAGTTATAACAGCCTTCCTCACAACTTGCTGGCAACTCAACGATCACAACAGCGGAAAAAAGTATGGGTAATACATCTCGGACTCCAGCTCCTCTGCTGAGCTCCCAATCATCCTATCCTGTATTATATATTACTCTGTCTGACTCGAGCATTATAATGAAATAACACCCGAGTCAGTCTGGAATACCAGCGTGATAAAAATACACCCAAATTGATTATTAATGCTTTAAAAATCCTTTAAAAATCAAATGCATCTCATAAGACCACGCCATAAATAAACATGTCGGGTTTTTACCTTACGATAGACAAAACATTTCTATCAAAATCCTCTGATATTATAATAGTGTCTATATAAAAGTACTTATTCAAAATAGCTGAAATTGTTACATAATTAAATTCCAGCATACTAGCCACATAGTGGGTTCTACAATCAAAACCGTATAAGGCATGTTGGGAAAATGAATTTTATAAATCCTGCTCGATTTATCTCAATCCAAATTTATGTCTCAATCCCGTAAATTTCTTTCCACACTTTAAAAATAAAACACCTTTTTAATTTTAAACACATTTTCCATCTCTTGGAAATCACTTTGAAAAGATATACTTAAATCATTTAGATAAGGTTACTAAAATTATTTAAATAAAAATAATAATTAAGAAATTCCGTAAGGGTTTCTGAGTAATTTAAACCAAGATTACCCTTTTAAATAAAGTTATTAAATCAAATATTTATATTAAAATTCCTTTTGAAATCATAATACCAAATTTACCTTTATAATAATTAAATACCATAATTACTTCAATAAATTTCTACTTTTCTCTTAAAAATAACTAAAATAATAATTTTCTAAGACATTTTAAAAACTCAATTTTTCAAACCATCTTGTTTATACTTCGAAAGTTTTTCTTTGAAAACGTACTTAGTTTTCTAGGAAAAATACACTTCCCATCTTTTAAAAATAATCTCACTATTACTTTTAAACAATTTGCACCTTCTTATAGAAATTTCCACCGGAAATTTATACTTCCAAATTTATCCACTGGTAAATATTCCACTTCATTTGTAAACATAGATTACAAATTTCCATTCCACATTTTTTTTTAAATCACAGTTTCAAGCACTTAACAAATTCCAATCCATTTTTCCGAATTTGATTACCTTAAATTCGTTACACAAAAAAACTTCCCTTTCATTTCCTTATAAACCCAATTCATTTTATTTTAAATATTAGATTATATTCATCCAACCATAACACTGCACAACAAAATTCCCAAATCAATCTATTATAGGATATCAATAAAATATAACACAGATTAAGACGATAATTTCTATATTGTGAGGAATCCAGTTGGACCCCTCCAACTTGTTTTCTTGCATCCACAGATGTTAGCACACAAATAAATATCGATCCAATCTGATAATAATTTCCACATTTTACCAATTAATCACTCTTTTAAATATCAACTATTTAAATTAAATGGCATCCAAATGTGATTGAGATTAACTCACCTTGAATTCAAAACGCGGAGCGTTCAAATTTTACACTAAATCGAGCATGTTCAATTTAATGCAAAATTTTCATTCGCTCAGAATGACTCCAGATCAGCACCACAGTGGGCTGCTCATTGTTGCGATTTCGGCGTCGCTAGTTTTGCCGAATTCTGATAATGCATGCATGAGATATGAATTTTTAAACACTTGGATAATAATTATATCAACTAACTAAATTTCATTATAATTATTATTACCAAATGAAATCGTGACCGTCCTCTCGAAATAGAAAACCAAAGCCGTCTAAAACCCTTCTTCCCTCTCATTATTTCTAGAATGACAACCCATGGTCGCCGAGATTTCGTACTATCGCACGTTCCTCCAAGCATCATGAAGCCGATCTAAAGTCTCTATGTCGAAGCCCTCCACGCCACTCATCCCAAGGCCAAGTTTCGCAGCCCCTCTTCCTACCATTTGCAAGCGATTTGCATTCGAATTGGAGATGAACGCGACCAATCTCTGGTGAATCCAAGCGACAATAGCAAAAACCTACCGTTGGATTCGAAGAACTCACCAAGCTCTTCGATTTACTAGTTTAAAGTTTCTCGCGAAAACTTGTGGATTTGGTGAGATTTGAGGTAGAATTGGAATGATTTCGGCCATAGGTTAGGAAAGCATGTGGCGGCTACTAAAACACTAGGGTTTCGGCCAGACGTATTTATATACGTTTATTTAATATATTTTTATTAATATTTTCCCCCAATTAACAAGATTTCAAACGAAGTCCAAATCAAACATGCCGCCAGGCGATTATAAGGTTTTACCCATATTCAATTGTGTTTCGGAGGCTAATTCAATCATATGTGGAAGATAGCATTTTGAATCGAGTTTAAATATTCAAACATCGATTTTAATTTCAACGTGTTTCTCACCTGTACGGTCAAATGGTAACACCAAACGATTCAAAATTTGAAATCCAATAATAATTTACTATTACGAATCTAATGGAACTAGTTTCATCAAATTCCAAGACTGTGTCCCGAAAGGCTATTCTAACTCGTCGATAAATTCGAGCGATTTTCAAAATAGTTGAAATCATTTAAAATTTCATTTTTAAAACTTTACTAACTTAATTATAAATCATATAGCATTTATAATAAAATTAGAAATCATTCTGATTCAATTTAAATCAAAAATCTAATTATTTACACCATTACTATATATTAAATCCCATTATTAAATCAATTTAAAGAAATCCAAATTTGACTCATCGACTTTTGGTTCCTTCAAAAGTCCAATACTAAAATTTAAATCCCTAAGCATAAAATATATCTTAGAAACCATTTTCATAACCAATTACATCCAGATTAACAAATTATCTCAATTTCAAATATTTAATTATTATAATTCAAATTCAATTGAATTACCATATTTGAAATTTTAACTAATTTTATTAATTTAACCAAAATTTCCTTATTTCAAATCAAATTATAATTCACATTCAACATTTAGAATGAATTAAATGTTTAAAATCTACCGACCAAAATTCCAAGTCGTTACATGGTCTGTCCTTAACTATCAGTTAAATATTTCTCTATTGTACGGTCTGCAACTACCTTAATCATCTCCCAGATCTTCCTGATCTAATGGTTTTTCAGGCTCACCAATAACCTATCTATATATAAATAGATTTTCCTTTCACTGTGTAATCATCATTTTAGTGTACCTATGACCAAGCCCTACGCACTAGAATTTTAGACAACATTAGCTGGGGCCAATATCTAATGTATATGGCGCGACCCTATACCAGTCATATCTAGTATTCTAATATCTGAGCCATTTTACTTAGGGATCCCCTCCAATAATTTTCCTTGAAAACCTTTTCAAAATGATTTAAAACATTTAAATCAAACTAATAAAAGGAAAATACAAAATTCTTATGTTTTACTCAAAATTACAATGCCATGTAAATACACACACACATACTTTACTCAAACCATTGTTGATGAAAGCATTTAAACATTAGAAAGAACCTCTTTTGATTCCATTGAAAGTACCACTTCTAAATCCTTTGAAAGCATCTCTATTGAAATCAAATAAAACCATTGATTTATCAAGGCCAAAAGGCCAAAACCTTTCCATGCGAACCCATACTTCAAACCTTTAGAAACCGTTGAAAATCTTCCTTTAGAAAGCATCAAAACCTTAGACAACTTATCTTAAAACACTTTAGAACATTGCCTTAGAAAAAGGTTGAAATACCTTCTATTTCAACCTTTCAAAACCATTCAAAAAATAGAACCTTTTGACCTTGTCAAAAGTTACCTTTCATCCCCTTCGAAAGCTTCGCTTTCGACCCCTTCGGGAGCTTGGCTTTCGAACCCTTCGAAACTATTCAGTAAGTAGTACCTATTGAACGTATTAAACCTTTAAAACATAAACATTTCGAAAGCCCTATGGGTTTCTTTTAAAACCTTTCGACCTCTACGGAAACTTCCTTCTAACCATGTCGAAAGCTTTGCTTTGGACTCCGTTGAACCCTCCTTTTCGAAAGCTTTAAAAACCTATCTTTTAAAATAATAGGCATTAGGATTTTTTATACTTTAAAGCACCTCATTTGAAACCTTGGGTTATACTTCAATTAGAATTAAAAGGGTAAAGAATCTAAGTAGAAATTTTCCTTTCAAAAGCATGGGAGAAGAGGTTGGTTTTAAAAGTTACCTTTCGACCTTGTCGAAAGCACGACTTCGAAAGATTGAAAGGCGACAGCTAGGGATTTTGACCCCTTCGAAAGCATATTTACCTTTTAAGCTTTAAACCTTCGTTTTAAATATTTGACCTAGTCAAAAGTAACCAAGTCGAAAGCTCCAACTCAAAAGCAAAGTAGGCATTACTTCTTGCATATAAAACAAACATACTCCAACCTCTACAGCAACTAAGGTTTTGATCTTGTACCTTTCGACCTTGTCCAATATATTATGTACCAAGTAACTTGATACCATATGCATTGGCAGTGAAAGCATTGACGTCGGAAGGTCTGGGTCGAAAGCCCAGATGTCTTAAACGGCTGAAACATGCTATAAGCTTGATTTTATTGTTTTTAACTTAAAAGAGATAACTTTTCAACTTACCATAAATAATTTCAGAAATAGACAATGATTTCATTGTATAAAATTCCCCTTCTCTTTAATTAAATATATAAAACATCTAAGTCTCACACCGTAAATAATTTTATATATTCATCAAAATACTTAAGAAAAATCTTGAAAAATCCCTGAAAATCTATATTAATATGTTTCCAACATATAAAAATTTCAAAACAAAATAATTATTTATTTAGCCATAAATAATTTATAACCCAATGATTCATTTTCTTCACTAGAAAATTAATACAAAATTCACATTAATTATGAAAATTATGAAAATTGAGACCCGTCTCTAAAATATCATTTCTGATCTACAATTAAATTTTCAAGGCATCTGGATGTTATTTAATAGGGTTTTCATATCAAACATTTCATAAAAACTAATATGAACACGTATAATCATCAACAAGCATATATATATATATATATATATATATATATATATATATATATATATATATATATATAAAGTTTAATCATTCAAAACATGGCATAAACTTGCATTTCGGGTCTAATTTTAAAACCGAAAACCAAAAGAAAATGGGATGTTATAATTATTCACCTTAGCTTTGAGATTAAAAGATGTGAGATTTGATATTGAATAAGTTGATTAACTTCTTTCCTTTGAATCCTAGCTTTATCTTCCCTTGAGAATGAAAATGATGGATGGCCTTGATGATTTAGTTTGTTAGAATGAAATGAACATGAGTTTTATTTGCTAAGGATTTAGGGTGCAAGTCTCTCCTATTTTCCATCACCTTTGTCTATTTCCTAACACGTTAATTCATGTTATTTCATTATGATTTTCATTTTAAGTGGCACGACCATCCTTAGTTAAATCAAATCTCAACCTATTAATTATCACATTATTTTATTTAATTTAACTAATTAAATATCCTAAATAATGTTATAAAAATATGGGGTGTTACAGATCCCCTCCTTAAAGAATTTCGTCCTCGAAATCACGATAAGCTATACAACAAAATAATCAATAGTAAAACATACCATCAACCAAATCAGGATAAGAGTCTCCAATCCTGCTCTCAGTCTCCAAAGTACAGTCTCTAGCATCATTACTCCACTGGACCTTTACTAATCTGACTCTCTTGTTCCTTAGCCTCTTCTCGTCTTTCTCGATTATCCGAATCGACTTCCTAACAATAGTCAAATCCGGCTCTACTACTAAGTCGTCTAACACTGTTGGTGCTATATTAGTCTCCGCATCTCTAACACACTTTCGAAGATGATAAATATGGATAACATCATGGACTTCTACCAAACAATTCGGCAACCCCCACTCTATATGCGAATTTCCCGATGCTCTCAACAATGCGAAAACATCCAATGAATCTAGGTGCTAGCTTTCCTGATTTTCCAAATCTATTCACACCCTTCATCGATGAAACCTTAATAAATACGTAGTCTCCAACAGAAAATTGCAAGTCTTTCCATCTTTTGTCTGCACAACTTTTCTTCCTAGACTGAGCTTCCTTCATCCTAGCTCGGATCAACTCAATATTTTCTGCAGCTTCTTTCACTAAATCCGGAATAAGAGCAAATCTATCCTTGGTCTCTAACCAACACACATGAGATTTGCATGGTCTTCCATACAAAGCCTCAAACAATGTCATCCCAATATTAGTTTGATAACTATTGTTATACGAAAACTCAATTGGATGAAGATGGTCTTCCCATGATCCTCCGAAGTCCAATACACAAGCTCTTAACAAATCCTCCAAGTCTTGGTTAACCCTTTTCGTTTTCACATCGATCTATGGATGGTATGCGGTACTGATGTTGAGCTTGGTTTCTAAAGCTTCCTGTATACTCCTTCAGAACTCACTAGTAAACAAAAAATCTCTATCATAATACTACATGGAATCTCGTGCAAAATAGGTGTTGTTCTTGTTGACTTTACTGGAATGAATTGTGTACTCCAGATTAGTCTATCCACTATAACCATATATTTTCATTTCCTCTACTACATCTTGGCAACTCATAACTACAATCCATAGACATAGAATCCCACTTCCGCGACGGAACTTCCAACAGTTGAAGCAATCCACTTTCTTTTGGTGTTCAGCTTTTGCCCGTTGGCAATTCATGCACGGCTTAACACATAAACCAATGTCCCGTTTCATACCTTCCCAGAAGAAACTTCTCTTCATATGTTGATACATCTTCGTTCCTCTTGGATGTTTAGTGAACTTCGAATGATGGCACTCATCCAAAAAACTTTCCTCGTGTCTCATACATTCGGAAACAACAACCTTCCTTTCTTTCTCAACCACCCATTCTGGTCAAGACTAAAATCCTTTAAGTCATAGCTCTCTATTCCTTCCCTTAGCCTTTCAATCCGTTCAGCCAAAATTGGATCCTCAATTTTAGAAGCTATCTTCTCAATCATTACCGGTTGAACTTCTAAAGAAGACAATACAACACTTCCTGCACTAGAACCTGTCTCAGATCTATACTGCAGTATACAAACTAACAATGTTTCCAAATATTTCCACTCAGCACATAGCTAGTACTGCATTGTGCTGTTTCTTGCTAAGTGCATCCACTACCTTATTTCCTTTTCCGGGTGTGTACTCAATTCCAAAATCGTAGGCAGCCATAAACTCCGGTCATCTTTGTCGTCTTATGTTCAACTCCCTTTGAGAGAACAAATACTTCAGTGACTTATGATCCGTATAAAGCTCGAATCGTTCTCTCGAAAGATAATGCCTCCTCACCATCAAAGCAAACATAATGGTAGCCAATTCAAAATCAAGTGTTGGATACATAACATCGTGCGGTCTAAGCTGTCTAGAAGCATAAGCAATCACTTTACCACTTTGCATCATTACAGCTTCCAATCCAGTTCCACAAGCATCAGTAAACAACTAAAACTTGATTCCTTCGGAACCACCAACACAGGTGCATGGGTCAATAATTGTTTCAAGCTTTGGAATGCTTCCACACACTTATAAGTCCATACAAAATTCACATCTTTTCATGTAAGCTTAGTCATCGGTGCAGCTATCCAAGAAAAATCCTTTATAAACCTTTGATAATATCCGGCCAATCGAAGAAAACTCTTTATCTCTGTCACTGTCCCGGGTCTCTTCCAATTATTCACCGCATAGACAACCCTTTTTTCGATACTACACGACCAAGGAACTTCATTTCCTTCTTCCAAAAATGGCACTTCGATAACTTAGCCTTCAACTTATGGTCCCTCTACATCTCAAGCACAACTCTAAGATGAACTTCATGCTCTCTGTCATCCTTAGATTATATAAAAATTTCATCTATGAAGGCCAACACAAATCTATCTAAGTGCTCTCGGAATATTCGATTCATCAACTCAACAAAGAATGATGATGCATTAGTTGGTCCGAACGGCATAATTAACCATTCGTATGATCCATACCGTGTCGTAAACGCTGTCAAAAGGAATACTATCCTCTTCCACTCTAAGTTGATGAAATCCTGTCGCCAAATCCAACCAAGAGAATACCTTGGCTCCACTTAACTAATCAAATAAATTGTCAATTCTCGACAATGTATATCGGTTCTTTATCATCTTCTCATTCAAACGATAATCGATACATAGCCTCAACGATCCGTCAGCTTCTTAACATATACTGTGGCAGCTCCCCAAGGTGAAATACTCGATCGAATAAAATTTTGCCTTCCAAATCCACCAATCACACCTTCAACTCTTTCATCTCCATAGGTGTCATTTTGCTTGGCGGCCTACTCACCGGTTCTGCTCAGGCACTAAATCAATCCAAAAATAAATGGTTTGTTACGGTGGTTACCCAACTACCAACTCAAACAAATTAGAAAACTCTCTAACCATAAAGACTCGATGCAACTCATTCTCCATCTATATGATACCCAATAAAGCATCCACTTCACAACTAGGGTTTTGTACGGTATAAACTATCTGATCACTGCAATTCGGGTGCTTAAGTGATATCTTCCTATTATGGCAAAATATCCTAGCATCATATTTACTTAACCAATCCATCCCAAGGATAATCCCAAACCCCACAAAATCAAATAAATGCAAACAACAATTAAAAGTATGACCTAGCAAGTCATACTCTAAATGGTCACACCTTATCCGAAGTGTCGCATACCCTCATGTCATTTTGCAACCCTTAAGGAAGTAACTAAATATGAGGGTTCTAGGTTAAGCTTATCTACCAAACATCGAGAAATTAAAGAATGTGATGCATCAGTATCAAAAAGAACGCTAACAGACATACCGAGAATTAGTAGCGAGCCTCCTAGAATAGCCTTTCCCTTCTCCTGCACAACCAGCCTTGAAGTTACGGGCTCGAATGCATACATCTGTCCCTTTTTTATCTAGCGGTTTCTTTTCATTAGCTCTTATAATAGCCGATTTGATCACAATTGAAGCATCGAATATTATTCTTTCCAATTGCTCTTTACCTTTTCCTTTTCCAGTCCGACACTCATGAGCATAATGTCCTTTCTTAACAAATTTATAACAAACCACCTTAGATTTTCCTTTCTTCTGTGCTCCTCCCTTCTGAGCATTCTTCTTATGAATTTTTTTTCCCTTTTGGCCTTTCCCGCTCTGAACTTCCTTCTCTTTCTTCTTCTCCAAACAAGCTAATGCCACTTCCTACCTTAGCACCATTTCTACCACTACATCACATGGATCTCTTATGTGCGGTAAGGTAGCCATTGCCAACTTCGGCTTCAGACCCCTTATAAACTTCTCTTTCCTCTTTATCATCGTATCAACCATGGCATACCCATACCGAGCTAACTTTTTAAATCTTCTAGCATAAGAACATAAATCTCTCCTTGCTCCAGTTCAGTGAACTTCCTAACCAACACCGACTACGCCATCACTAGTATAAATCTTTCTTGAAACCTTCTACTAAACTCTACCCAAGTCATGGTTTTCTTAACAACACCAGCTGCACAGTATTCCACCAGAATAGAGCAGCTCCTTAAAGCTTTCTTGAAGGTGATCTCCTATTTTTCTCGTCATTCAATCCTAAGTCAACGAAAATCCACTCATAGTGCAATAGCCGGTTTTCCACCACAATTGCATATTCAGTTCCAATGAACGGCTTCTCTCCAAGCCTTATATAGTCTTTACTCATACTAGCATAGTGGTTGACTATCGAAGCTTCCTGAACTCCTCCCGTAGAATTTCCTTCGACAACTCCAACAACATCATATTTACGAAAAATTGATATGTCGCTCCCATATCCACTTGGGAAAGTCCAACACCAACATTTTCAGCTTGAGCCTAACCTGGACCACTTCTAGCATTTGGTCGGGCATTTCCATTAGTGGTGGTTCTCTCTCCTCCAAGATTAACTCTGCCTCTTCTTCCTTCCATATCTATATTCAAGCTTTGTGAGATACATATGAATAGCTAACTAAGATCAGAGTCTATAGATATAGCGTATGCTTATATATAATAAATACAAGTATATTACTATAGCGTTATTCCATAGCCTGATCTTAACTCTAATTACTAAAGATTATGTTTTCAAAAACCATTTTTAGTTAAAGTATTTCATAAACCATGCTCTGATACCAAGGTGTAACATCCCCTATATAGAGGGCCAAAATTAAGTGCTATAGATGCTGCAGTCATTTATAGTATTAGCTTCCGAGGATTAAATACAGCTATGTTAATGGTATCTATGATATTAGAAGAACTTGAATATGAAACAAAACATAGATTTCAAAACAAATTTTACTTCATTACATTTCAAAATCAAATGTTTCACATACTCAAAACATAAACCCTATTCATTCCCAGGCATAAATAAAATATACTTATTACAAATACGCCAGAGCGGTATATGAAGATACCTCCTTGGATGAACAGAGTCATATAGTCATAATAGATTTAATACAAACACAATGGATATATAACAAAACATAAAACTGCAACTCCTAAATAGGTATCTGCTTACCTCCTACATGCCTCAGGTAGCCTTATTCATCATCCTACCGAAACCTAAAAAAACCTTAAGCCGTCAGCCTACTCAAATCAATTTTGAGTTCCCTAGTGTTTAAAGGGAATATGTAAACTTCGAGTCAGACATAAAGCTAGGTGTGATTAATACTATACATCTCGGTTTAATATGCTAAGTGAGACCACGCCGCTTAGCGGAACGGGTTTCCCATCACTAACATCCTTTTAAAACATATCTTTACAAAACCTTTTCCTGCAACCAAAACTAGTTAAATACTATAAAGCATCATTATGTAAACATACATAAATATTAGGTAATAAATGAACTATCTCTTCGAACACATGAGTTTTGTTTGGCTAACTTTCGACCTTTGGCTGACTCGGGCTTACCAGACAATATAAACAAAATTAATTTAACATAATCTCTTCTGGAGGGTCTGTCCCTAACATAATCATCTCCCAGGTCTTCATTATCCTAATGGTTTTTCAAGCTCACCAATAACCTATCTGTGTACAAACAAATATTCCTTTTCGTATGTAATCATAATTTTAGTCCACTTGTGACCAAGCCCTATATACTGGAATTTTGGACAAAAATTAGCTGACGTCAATAGCTAATGTATAAAGCACGACCCTATACCAGTCCCATCTGGTATTCTAATATCCGAGTAATTTTAATTAGGGACCCCCTTCCATTATTTTCCTTAAAAATGTTTTTAAAATGATTTAAAACCTTCGAATCAAACTAACGTAACGAAAATATATAATTCTTATACTTTACTCGAAATAAAATTGCCAGTAATATACACACACACACACACGCTTTACTCAAACCTTTGTTAATGAGAGCATTTAAACATTTGAAAGTACCGCTTCGATTCCATTGAAAGTACCCCTTCTAAATCCTTTGAAAGCGTCTCTTTCGAAACCAAATAAAACCCTTTGTTTATCTAGGCCAAAAGGCCAAAACCATTCCTTTCGAACCCAAACTTCAAATCTTTCTAAACCATTGAAAATCTTCCTTACGAAAGCATTAAAACCTTAGACATCCTATCTTAAAACACTTTAGAACATTGCTTTAGAAAACATTGGAAAAACCTTCCATTTCATCCCTTATAAAACCATTCAGAAAATAGAACCTTTCGACCTTGTCAAAAGCTACCATTCGACCCATTCAAAAGCTACCTTTCAAATCCATTGAAATCTTTACTTTCGACCCCTTCGAAAACTTGGATTTTGATCCCTTCGAAACCATTCAGTAAATAGTACCTTTTGGAAGCATTAACCCTTCAAAACATAAATTATTGAAAACCCTTTTGGTTCAATTTAAAATATGTGGAAAATCCTCCTTTAAAACCTTTCGAACTCATTAGAAGCTTATTTTACGACATTGTCGAAAGCTTTGCTTTCGACCCCTTCAAAAGCTCCCCTTCGAGGGCTTTAAATTTTTTTTTTAAATATTAGGCTGCAACCTTTTTAATACTTTAAAACACCACTTTTAAAACCTTGGCTTATATTTCAATTAGAATTAAAAGGGTAAAGAATCTAAGTCAAAACCTTCCTTTCAAAAGCATGGGAGAAGCGGCTGGTTTTTAAAGAGAAGTATACGTTTCGACTTTGTCGAAAGCATGACTTCGAAATATTAAAAGGCGACAGCTAGGGTTTTGACCCCTTCGAAAGCATATTTACCTTTTGACCTTGTCAAAAGCATTAAACCTTTGTTTTAAATATTTTACTTGGTCGAAAGCAACCAATTCAAAAGCTCCTTTTCGAAAGCAAAGCAGGCGTTACTTCTTGCTTATAAAACAAACATATTCCAACCTCTTCGGCAGCTAAGGTTTCGATCAAGTACCTTTCGACCTTGTCCAATACATTACGTAACAAGAAACTTGATACCATCTACAACGGCTTCGAAAGAAATGATGTCGAAAGGTCCGTGTCGAAAGCCTTAATGCCATAAATGGCTGAAACATGCTAAAAGCATGATTTTCTTTCTTTTAACTTAAAAGAGATAACTTTTCAACTAACCTACCTTTGTTTGTCAAATTATTATTGGTTAATAGAAAAGTGCTGCCAATAATTGGAAAATAAACAATGATTTTATTTTATAAAATTCCCCTTCTCCTTAATTAAATTTATAAAACATTTAAGTCCCATACCTTAAATTATTTTATACATTTATCAAAACACTTGGGAAAAATCTGGAAAAATCCATAAAAATCTATTTTAATAAGTTTTCCAACATATAAAAATTTCAAATCCAAATAATTATTTATTTAGCTGTAAATAATTTATAACCCAATAATTCATTTTCTTCACTAGAAAATTAATATAAAATCCACATTAATTATGAAAATCGAGAACCGTCTCTAAAATATCATTTTTGGTCTAGATGTGAATTTTCAAGACATTTAGATGTCATTTAATAAGGTTTTCATATCAAACATATCATAAAAACTAATATGAACATGTATAATTCATCAATAAGCATATATATATATATATATATATATATATAAATAAAACTTTAATCATTCAAAATATGGCATAAATTTGCAAAAAAATTTCAGGTCTAATCTTAAAACCAAAAACGAAAAGAAAATGGGATGTAGTAATCATTCGCCTTAGCTTTGAGATTAAAAGATGTGAAATTTAATGTTGATTAACTACTTTTCTTTGAATCCCAGCTTTATCTCCCTTTGAGAATGAAAATGGTGGCCAGCTTTTGATGTTTTAGTTCTTTAGAATGAAATGAACGTGAATTTCATTTCCTAAGGGTTTAGGGTGTAAGTCTCTCCTATTTTCCATTTTACCCTTATTTATTTCCTAACACATTAATTCATGTTATTTCATTTTGATTTTCATTTAACCTGGCATGGCTTCCCTTAGTTAAATCAAATATCAACTGATTAGTCCTCACATTATTTTATTTAATTTAACTAATGAAATATCCTAAATAATGTTATAAATATATGGGGTGTTACATTCGAGAATAAAAATGGCAAAGTATAGCCTAGGTAGAAAATGAAGAGAAGCAGAAAGAAGATCCCTTTTCTGAAGCCATGCCTATTGTATTTATTAGAGAAGATGTATACGGATCGGGCTAAAACTCTGATTGATGATTTAAGAGACCAAGACAAAGTCACCTAGAAATTTCCAAGCCCATTGGAGCCTACAATATGGATCGATATTGATCCTGGTTTTTATGCCCAAATGGGTGCGATCCCTCCAGTAGACTCCCCAAGTTGTATTGTGCTTATCCTCAAAGATTCGTGTCATTTGGATCAACAAAGCTCGATTTATTGATTGCTGAATGCATGCCGATCCCTCCTTTCTCGTTGAAATTGGACGAACTCTTTATTGCGCACAATCCATGCCGATCCCTTTCAAGCATTGAGGTATTCTGATCCCTCTTGGATTCATATGAGCGATCCCTACTCATCTAAGCCACGCCGAGCCCTTGTTTTTTTGAATATGCCAAACCCTTTGATGCACTAAGCCATGCCGACCTCACCAAGCTAGGCCGATCCCTATATATTAGAGCGTGCTGACCTCATTAAGTTGTGCTGACCCTTATACGCGTGCCAACCTCACCAAGCTATGTCGATAACTGTATATTGGAGCATGCCAACCTCACCAAGCTATGCTGACCCATGCGCCATTACTTATACCGATCACTCCATCTCGTTGAGCTACTGAACTTTATCGATCCCTCGAAATTAATCATGCCGGTCCCTTCATGACATAACTTGCATTGTTTACCTACCGACTCCATCCAACTCGGGCTTCGCATAACCATTCGTACTTTACGTTCGAGTTCTACAACCGTAACTTTGCACTCCTCGGCCTCAATAATCGTGAAGTCTGTTAGGTTAAATCAGCTTGTGTACTACCTTGCTGAATGGCGGGTTAATAAACACCAAGGGGCAATGGCTGCTTGGAATTCAGCAAGCGCTGGTCGGCCTAGAAAAACATTATATGGAGAGTCCACATCCAACACAACGAATGGCAACATCATAGTGTCCTATGGTTGCCTTCTCTTAACTCCACTGGTAGTTCGACATAGCCTACTGCTTCAATTGCAACATTGTTAAAGCCATAAATGCGGGCTCTACATAGTTTCATATCTTTGGATTCCATTTCATCTGGTCGTATGCCATTTTCAAAATAATATTCACTGAGCTGCCACTATGAACCAAAACTTTACTCATTGAGGCGGGATCCATCATGGCCGAAATGACCATTGGGTCGATCATCGGTGCCTCCACCTTATCTATCTCTGTTTCTTAATTAAATGTCAGGTGCCATTGTACGCTGCTGTTTGGCTGGATCCCTATCTTCTGTATTTTAATAGCTCTCAAAATTTACATGCTTGATTGCCCTACCATAGCGCTCCATCTCGTGCCAACTTTTGTCGGTAGGTGTGGTCCTTCGGCTATAGTATTGATTACTAACCTTCCACCAGTCCACGCAGGCTCCACAGCCCAGCATGGTGCTTGTCCTTAGTTGTTGTCGAATTTCCTTCACCCATCATCCTGCGGGTCTTTAACAAACTATTTTAGTTTTCTTCCACAAATCAATTTCTCGATAACATCCTGGGGATGCCTACACTCATTTGTATTGTAACCATAACATTCATGGAAACGACAATATTTTTCAGTTGCCTTTTGTTTCTCCATCGATTCCTTCAGATTTAGGTTCATATACTGCATGATATTGCATATAGACAAGTAGACATTCTCTTAAGATGTATTTAGTGGTGTATATGTATCGTACATTAGAATCCTTGATTTTCCTCTTCAGGAATCCCCCTTTCTTTCATGGTTCCAATCACTACCTTTCTTTTGATGATTTAGTTCATTTTGGACATTTACTTGAAATTTTTTGAAACTCTCCCTGAACTTTTTCACTTGAATGGTACTCACATTCGCTCTCCACTTGTTCTTTCTAGAGCATCCAGCTTCCTCTTTCCTTAAATATTAAGCCGTTTTTGCATAGAAATGCTCCAACATTGAAGTGATTCGCCTAGTTAACCAATCGCTAAAGTCAAATTCTAGGTCAATCCCACTTGTTACCGCCATCAATATTGAATGGTCATTCTAATTACTAACTTCTGTGACGGTTTTATGAAATCTCTCCAAGTAGTATTTAAGTGATCCTCCTAGAGCCTTGATCACATTTGATAGGGACATTACATCTTTAGGGCGAGTTGCACGCATGCAGAACTACTCTATAAATTATATTGGCAAATCGTCAAATCTAAAGATTAGAGGTGATCTCGTAAACCACATTATTGTTATGCCAAAGAGAGTAATATGAATACATCTACATTTTATGGCATCATCAGCTTGTGTGGAATCCATCAGCCATTCATATCTCATGATGTACTGCCTGGGGTCGGTTTTTCCCTCATAGGCCATCATCAATGGCATGCTAAATATCCTTGGATACTTTGCATGTAAAATATTATCTGTAAATGGAGTATGGATTCTCAAAATCCCTTAATTATCTTTAGTTAAGCGTTGGCTCTCCCTTAATAGTTGTCTGACCATAACCGACAAATATGGCGTATGGATTGTTGAAGCCAAGCAGTAGTCGTGCTCCACCTTATGTAAATGGTCTAGTTGATGTCTACGAGCCATTCTACGCCTTCTTGGTTCAACATCCTCTAGATATGCATCACGTGCATTTACATTGTCATCGTTATGAAGAGGTAACTTGTCTGCTTAACTTGCACTCCAGCATCTAGATAAACCACGACGTCTCTAGTGTGCATTCTTCACGTCATCTGCTATAACCTACTTCCAAAAGTTGGATCGACACCGATCCTTCCAAATGGATTGGTATCGATCATTTTCGTCTGTCTGGATCGATCGGATGATAGCGGGCAAACGTTTTGGTGTGGTATCTATCGGTTTTGTTACATCTACGTCTATGATAGTCATTCGATAAAATTGATCTCTCCAATGCAGACTAGTGTATTGGCTCCCTCCTAGTTTTCCTACATTGTTATCCTTGAGTTGATTCATTAGATAAATACGGCTTTAATCTGCTGGCTTAACTATTGGTGGCTATCCATGAGCTCTCTTTTTAGATTCTGGAAATTAGCCATTGTGATGGAATATGTTGGAATCTGGGCATCAATTGGAATTGTATTGTTAACCAAATTTATGGTTAACACCTTGAAAGATACTTCAATTCAATGATTGCTGATTTTCAACCTAAACCTTTCGATGTGGTTAGCAAAACAATCTTCTAGATAAAGACCTTTTAACTTCGAGAGATCTTTAAGGCAATATATAAAGCTTTCCTTTGTGTTACATATGATAACTTATTGGTCTTATTCCTTTCAAGTTGATCTTTAGTGCTTCTGAAAGGTTTGGATTGATTGATCTTATTGGTAGTGGTATAAACAATATGTCCTTGGATGACATATAAGGGCTTTTGCCCTTACCAAAAGGTTTAACTTCCTATTCAAAGATTGCTTGAAATTTGCCCAAAGGTATGTGAATGTCTACGTCAGATTAAACTTTATTCTCCTGAATTTAGACTACGTCGAAATGATTGATCACTCATGTAACAGCCATGGAACGTTTTGGTATTGTAAAAATAGAAGGACTTACCAACTTAGTGGAAGAATCCAACCCAAAACCCAATGAATTCGAAGGGTAACCATCTTATTTATTTAGATTAGCTGTAGTCTTCACGGGATGGTTGGAGTAGAAAAATTGATGACTTCTGAGGGTCGAATTTACAACTTGATTAATTAATTTTCTGATCCTGTCAGCCTGAACCTCTTAATTGAGTTAATCCTGAAAATATTAATCAATATAATGAAGAATTAAACTAGATAATAAGACATTTAACAAAATGCGAAACTTCCTCTTTTATTATTCAATATCATCTTTTACAAATCCCCAAATCCATTCTTGGTTAGGGTTACAACATATTTCTTTATATATTACTAGAATGTGGACTTGGAGGGATGCTCTTAACTTTCCAAGTCATCTTTTCCGAAAGCTTCAGAATTCATTGCCTCTTGATCTTCCCACGCTGATCTAGAATGTCCACCTAAGTCTAATCCAAATGTTAAGTATTTGGGTGACTTCCCATTATATATTCTGCTTCCTCTCTTTCTTCTACTCTTACCTAAAACAAAAAATTGCTACAAACAAGTAAAGGGATTCCAATTTTTTTTTCCAGATTTCAATTCATTAAAGTAAGGTACTTTTTGAATTTAATTTATAAATTTTAGTTTCACTCTCTTCACTATTAGCTTCTAACCAAACTTTCAATTTCTCGAATTCGTAATCGATTGGGTTTTTTCCCAGAAATTCTTCACATCCCAAACCGATTTCCAGAAAAACTTTATTCGTGGTTTTGAATCTTAAATTGGAGGTGTTTGTTTCGGGAAAAGCGCTTTTTTGGTAGAACCTAATTCTTATGTCCAACAAATTTTTACATTCAGCCCCCAAACTTCCAAAGATTGATATTTTCCTATTTGTCCATTCACTTCAGAATCAAATTAATTTGATTTCCGGTGAGGTTAATTTTGCTAACAGGTTCATCTTACTTGTTTCCCAAGAAAGAATCTGAAATGGAACTTATTATTGGGTACAGGCTTTCTTATACCTATCACGAAAATCTAGGCCCCACCAACACAAAACTAGGTGACATGAAATGTCTTTCCTCCCCTTTTGGAAGAATCCAAGGTGGTAAAAATTATGTTTATCTTTCCCATACCTTTCAACAGTGTCGAAATGTATTTTATCATCACCTCAACACTATGGCCGAAAGGTTAAGTAAAATCAAGGTTAGTCTTTTCGGGCCAAGAGCTTTTTGACTAGCTAAAAAGGTTTTAAACTTTTCGTTCACATGTCTCTGTTAAGGCTGAAATCCTTTAGTCCTCCAAGTTGTATCTCAACACCTTTGGCCAAGCCTTCTTGTAATATTAATGATATTCGTTTTCCCACCATGAAAATTTTAAATTCCCAAAATTACTAGTGTCGAAAGGTCTTGCTACCTAGTTTAGGTTGTTCCTACAATAGGCTCAAGCTTTCATAAGACGTTTGGCATTGTCAAAAGGTAGCAATTTAGGTGAATATCTTACTTGTTTACCTCCGAAACTGTTGGAAGGTTACATTATTAGCCCCTTATACATATATGTATTTCATCTATGAAGGTTTGTCAACTTTTAGTTTCTTTAATAGACATCTATATCTATAATTGTTAAAGGTTCCTAATTGGGATTTTTCTCCTCATAGAACAATGAGTTCCCCAAAGGTCGAAGCTGTCACCAAACATTCCTTTATTGAAACTATGGATGAAGTCGATGACATGTTGAAAGAATTTGGCATTATCGGAGTTTATGCCATTCCTCTTAGTCCAACTGATACTATTGACAACCAACCGATGGGGTACTTTGCATTCATTGCTATCCACATATGGCATGGTGGTTTCCTTCCATTTCCTACATTCTTGAATTCCTTCCTATCTTATATTGGGGTTGCTCTGACACAGCTTTAGCCCAACGTGTGTACTTACCTCTTATCTCTTAAAATGTTAGCATTGGAATCGGGACTTCCATCGCTTCGCTCTAAATTTTTAACTTCCTTGACTAAATTTTAAGTTCCTTGACTAAAATTTTAATGTGTATAAGAAGTTGATATTTGACGGTATTAACAAGTTTAAGGATTAGGAGAACCAGTTCTTTTTGTCAAATGCTTTTTCGATGTTCACGGGACATTTGCTTCAGCTCGTAAGTTCACCCCGATATCGTTTTCTCCATCCTCTATGTTCTTTATTGACTAACCTTCAATCTTTCCCAGGCGAGCTTCCTAAAGTACTCGACAACACGGATCAAGGAATCGTCAACTCATTAAATGCAGCTCCAAAACATCTTAGGAGTAAGCTGACACTTTTGATCCTTCTAAATTTAAGGAAGCATTCCTTATTGCCTACTGATCAAAAGATTCTTGGTGCTACACCCTCTATTATGTATACTCCTCGAGGTGTTCATTTCTATTCTACGGGCAATACCAATCAATTTTCTCCATTGTCGCCAACTGGTCTTCATATTTTAGGTATCTTATTAATTTGGTATTGTTACCCACTGATTTCTTGAACTCACTTTATCTGATTCACGCTTTTTTTTATTTGTCATAGCTCCTTCCAAGGTTGTTGTACTTTAAAGGAAGTTGTTCCCCTTCATCCTCTATGGATGCTTCACTGGTTATGGGAGTTTTTGCCGGCTCTGTGGAATCCCTAAAAAGAAAAGGGATAGTGCCTCCTACGGAAGCTTCTTCGACCAAAATGACAAAAATAATCAAAAAAGACATATAAGAAGAAGTCACTTCCTCGAAAAAAGCTTCAAAAAGTACAGCTGTTAAAGCTACAGAAAATTTTGTAGAGACGATTCCTCCTTCTCCTGCTTCCATTCCGCCTATTTCAATTTATGATTCTCCAACATCATTAGCACAGATGCAGATGGCTCTTTTTGGAACCCCTTCCAAGCCTCATACTCTTCCGAGATCATCTTCTTCTACTTCTTCACCAACTGATTTTGACAATCTCATTCTGTCCATCTTTCATTCAGAACTATATGTTTCTTCTTCTCCACCATCTTTTGCTCTAGATTTGGCAGAAATCCATCGTTCTCTTATGGAACAACTACTTTCGGTAGGTTTCTATTTAATCAACCCAATTATCAACGGGTCCATCTTATTGCTAACCTACACTTCTTCTTTTGTTGCAGATTACCAGGAATTGGGTTTTGTTTGATGAATATGTTTCTAAACTTTCCACTGGTTCCTTCAAGTATCATGAGGATATTGCTGAGTTGAAAAGCCAAGTATCCTCACTTATAGCTACTCAAAATGATTCCTTTCCCTGAACTAGAATGAGTCCTGGCTTCCTTTCTCAAGGATGAGGCAGATCTTGAAGTAGAGAAGCAATCTCATTAACTTATCACTGAGCGTCTTCAGGCTTCTGTATCTAAAGTCGAAGCTGACCTTGTGGCCGAGGGGCATGCTCACCAACTTACCTATGATGAGAAGCTTACAAGAGAGCTTGCTCTAACAAATTCAGAGTATAAGAAGGCTCATTTAGTAGAAGATAACCTAAAAAGGTCTAGAACTTCACTCAAACCCGAACCAATTTCCTAAAGCACATTTCTGATTCTGTTGATTCTTCCTTGGGGCCTATGATAATGAACTACTACATGGAGGCTCTCATGCTTGCTTATATTGATAATCTTGATAAATGTCCTAACATTAGTTTCCCTTCAATTCATCCAGTTTTAGCTAAAGGAATCGTGGGAAAGATTGAGCAATTCGAGCTGAACCCTAAGTTGGAAAGCGAAGGGGGAAAGATTGACTTTAAGAAAGCTCTCTCTTTTGACATCTCCTCATTTGACATTGAGTCTGAACCTGAGGAGGAGAATGACCAAAATAATGGTCTCTTCGAGAAAGAAAATGATGATTATACGAGTTGGGATGTTGATGATGGTGATGATGATAATGACAATCCGCTTGAAGGCCAGGGCCATGGTAATGACAAGGGAAATCATCTTAATGCTCAAGAGGAAGGTAATGATTCATTCAAGGCCCCTGAAAAAGAGCCACCACTCAATAAAAGAAAGCCTCCATCATCCCCTTGACCAAATGCATCTCGAGAGGAGGACAATGCTTCAGTCCAATCTGAGGGTCTTTCGAGGAATGAGCAAGTTCCTCAAGTTTCTATTCCAGTTTATCAAGTATGGGATTCTTTGTTTAAATATTTGCACTTGGTAGATAACAATTAATACATCAATTTTTTAAATAAAGAAGAATCTGAAATTCCCCTATAGTACAAAAAGTAAGGGAAAACAAGCTGAAATTAACAGGCTTTATAAGGAATTAGACAAATTAATAATGAAGCATAATGCCTTGTCTGATATATATAACAATCTCGGTAGGAGTACATCCGCACTTGCGTCTTTTAAATTTCAAAGAGCGACCCCATTATTAAAGAAGGCGCATTTTCGTTATAACGCTTATTGAGGGAAAATAAAGAGCTAATGACCTTGTTTTTTATGGCAATCGAGGAAAGAGATATCTTGGTTAACTTCTTGTACAAAATATTGCAGACATTCAATCATAGATTTTTCATACTTAGGCGAATTCAGTGGGGGGTTTATTTAGATGTTTTCACAAGAAATATTTAGACGAATTTAGGTCTGACCCTCATCCTAGGGAATCATGGAACTTACCGCCAGTCAAATCGCTTCCCCACGACCTTCCTGTGGAAAAGTTTAAGTATTACAAGGATAAATTCATTTATGAGTTCTTCTCTAAATCTATTTTGTATGAACTTGGCGAAAAATTGTAAACATGTAACAAGTAACTTTTTATGAACACATGTCCTTTGTATTGTTGCCTATACTCTATTTTTTTGCTGTATTATTTCAGAATATCAGTTCATTAGGAAGTTTTGTCCCAAGAGACACTCTAAGTGAATATTTCAACCTAAGAAGGTTCTATTTAAAAAAAGCACCTCTCCTAAAGATTTTGAAGCCAACGAGATGTTGCTTTCTTCGAGACTTGCAAAAAATATACTTAGAATTACCTCCTCTTCGTTTTTATTTTATTGGCGAAGAGAAAGAAAC
This sequence comes from Allium cepa, assembly GCA_030765085.1. NCBI lineage: Eukaryota > Viridiplantae > Streptophyta > Magnoliopsida > Asparagales > Amaryllidaceae > Allium > Allium cepa. The sequence continues at coordinate 246,521,796 of CM060938.1, read as the reverse complement.
TTTCTTGAAGGAAATTAGATTATTCCAATCTAAATTGATTTGTGGTCATGATAGTCCCACAGTTGGGGAGTGGGATTACGACAAGTGTCCTCCAGCTATCACTCCAGAAGGAGTCACTATTTCATTTTACTCGTCTGTTATGCTTTCTGTTAAAACTCTAGGAAAAGTTAGGAATGTTGTCTATCAACTCTAAATATAAATGAATTAATCGTTGTATCTTTTATATTTTCCTCTATATAGGCTCTAACCCAATATTACTATAATAAAGTTTCTTCTTATTCCTATTCTTATTTCATTTTGTTTCTCCTTGTTTAAACAGGAACCTCAACCATCCACAACTTCTCCATCTCAGAGTGTGATATCCTGAGTTGATATTATTAGGAAAAGGCTATAAAGTGAGTATGGAGCCCCCGTGGTTCAAGATGAGATTTTATTACAATGCTTCGGTGGTAACATGGGGGCTGTGCAATTATACAAAAGATACCTCACCAAAAAATCATAATTAGAAAACACCAAGATCACATCGAACATCTTAAGGCTGAAATTAAAAAGACAAGGTAATTATTTTGCTTAAGAGCCAGGTAAAATCGAATCCCATAATCGACTTTGATGTGAAAATGTCTGAGCTTATTCAATGGATATATGACCTGGAGATAAAATTGAATGATAGCCAGGTATAACGCATGCTCTCGAACTTATTTTGAGTGATAAAATTCTGAAAATAAAACTTTCAGTTTCACAAGAATCTTCATCGACTAAAAAGGCTACTAGATCAAAATGTCCCGCAACTTAGAAATATCCCACGATGACTAATCCTCACCCAGGCTTAGGCGAAAATGTGGTAAGAAGCTGGTGTCGAAGAGTGATATCTAAAATTAGACAGTATTTTAATAAGCAATAAAAAGTTAAGCATTACAATACTATTAATGATCATGCTACTAAGAATCAAAAATTGGAACACAAAATTTACTAGCTCAATAAATGTATTGCAGAGTTGGAAAGGAAAACGAAAACCCTTAGGGAAACAATTAGGGCCTTTAGTCGTGCCCTAAAAGCGAACATCGAAGTGATCGAAGATGAAAACATGATTAGGAAAAAGGAGAAAAACTTAAGGAAATTTTTCGTATTGCGATTAACCATATTATTAACCCCTTCGGTAGTAGAAAGCCTGAATAAAGCCTCCTAAGTTTTTTGATTGATATATTTGGATGGTGTACATAAAGTATGGTTGTGTTGTTTGTGTTGTTTGTGGATCGTTTTGTAAACTATGATAATTTTGTATATATCACCTGATCTGTGATCTCTTGTAGTGTAACCCTTGAAACACGTATGAATTGCTTATTTGGTAACTTTTATTCTTGCGGTGTCGTTTGTCATCCCTTGCCACCTTATCTTTCTTGTGAAGCAGGCGATGAGCAATGCTTCCAATCTTTAGCTTTAATATTAACATATTTATCTATGTATCTCCCCTGCTCGGGAAGTAATATTCTCAAATCATTAAGTACTTATCTTGTAAAAATGATGAGAAATGGCCAAGGACTCCATTCTTTTCATCTATTTTGAATGCACAATACTTGTCGTTGGTAGGTTTTTATCATTTCAATAATATACACCGACCTAGATTTAGGCATTTTACATGGATAACCATTCGAAGCCTTCATACCTAGATTAGGATTTGAAGGGGAAATAATCTTTGATACCCAAATTTGGGTGCAATATATTAGCATTTAATAATAGTCTGAAACCTAGATTTTAGCTTTTGATAGATGGTGCGTCAAGACTATAACCACGAAAGGCAGATTTGGGTATTAAACTATGAGACTTTAAGTCATAGTGTCAGAGAACTAGAAAACCAATTTTGCAATAGATGGCCAGAATATTCTTTCTAGTAATAAATGATAGAAGACTGGGATATTATCTTCTATGATTGAAGTCCATAATTCCTATCTGGCAAGAAGAAGTCAATGACTTCCCTCTAATTTTCTCGCTGAATATGCCATATTTAGGCCTTGATGAAGTTTCGCATGCTTTTTCTTTCTCGGGCCCGAGTTTTCTTCGTCTATTTATTATTACTTTTGGCCTTTTTCAGTCAGGGAATCTTTTATTTGGTTTTATGCTTATTTAAGCTGATCCGATTTCAGGCCATTTGTCATTTTTGACACTGCCGGCTTTTTGGTTGTTGCTATTTTAAGAGGTGCCAATTTCTGGCGATGCCTATATCAGGCATGGAATTTTCTTAGTCCGCCGAACTTTTCATACGGGTTTTCGGTGCGCTCGGCTATCTTATTTTGAAGCGGGCCCGAGGACTTACCTGACCTCCCTCTAAGAAGCGCCTTAACTTGGCCATAGCATGACGCTGTTAAAGGCTTGTTTACGTTGGCCAGACTGTAGCTTGGCGAGACCAAGGGATTGCCTGCCCTCCCTCCAGGAGGTGCCTTGACCTAGCCATCTTGGCGTGACCATGGGCATTCTACCATTATTGGTAGCCTACCATTTTAGGTGGTCCAAGTTTAAGGAGAATCTATCTCCCGACCATGTAGGCTTTCTTTTTAAGAGTAGGTTTTCCCATTCCTCGATTAGTTGACTGCTTAAGTTTTCTTCATTATAGGAAGTGTGGGTTTGTGCCTTTTCAATGTCTCGCATTGATCTGTTTCATGTCTCTTTATCAGGTAAGAGTTGCAATGCAATTCTTTAAGTTTCTTTTCATATTATGACTTCTTCTGTGAGAAGGTTATTAATTCGGCTTCTTTCTTAGTCTGGAAGTAGGTATTTTTGTCTGCAATAGGTGGGTTATATTCTTTAAGGAGTTTTGATTCTTGAACCATTTTCAGCTGGCATTCATCCTTCTTTTGGTATGATTCAAATATTTCTTCCTGAGGGGCAGGTTCTCCATTTATTGTTTGTCGGTCCTTTCCCAAGGACTTTTCTTTCATTCTTAAGATTTCATGTAGAAATCTTATTACTCTTTATACTCCCATTCGGAGATTCTCTGACTAACCTTAACCTTTGGTTGTGATTTTTACGCGTCCATGGATCTTTCTTGAACAATAGACTTCATCTATAATCCTATTCTATTTATGTACAAAGTCATCATAATCCTTCACCATTTCCTTTCCAAAGACAATATTGTGATAATACAACTAGATGGTCCTTCCCACTTGTCAAAATATATTCTCTCTCCTTGGACTTTCTTTTTCTAAAGCAAAGATTGGGTTAGTTTCAAACTCTCCTGATTGATATTCCATTTCCATGAGTTATAGGATATATTCCATCTTTTTCTCTTAATAATTCGTAAAGCTCAAAAGAGAAGGGTCCGCTTTTCAAGTAAAAGTTAACCATGATCCATTCGTTAATCAGAACCTATATCTAAAAGTTTCGTTGATCCTTAAACCAACTTTTCACTACAAAAGCTTTCTCTTATTATGAATGTTGATACATATTTTGTCTGTCATTGGTATTCAAGTGGATTTTAAATCTTATATTCAAAGTAAACTCTTTCTTGTGCCAAAAAAGGAAGTTAAAGCCTTACGAGAGTGTCTAGGTAGAAAATGGGGTTGTTAACCATAACGTCGAAGGTTCGAGCCTTCCTTTAAGCACCAAAAATTTTAACCAAATTTATGGTTAACACCCCGAAGATATTTCGATTCAATGATTGCTGTATTTTTACCTAAACCATTCGATGTGGTTGGTAAAACCTGTCTTCTAGAAAAAGAACTTTTGACTTCGAGAGATCTTTCTAGGTGTCATATAAAGCTTTCCTTTGTGTTACATATGATTACTTACCAGTCTTATCCCTTTCAAGTTGAACTTTAGTGCTTCCAAAAGGTTTAGGATGATTAATCTTATTAGCGGTAGTATAAACAATAAGTCCTTGGGCGACGTATAAGGGCTTTTGCCCTTACCGTAAGGTTTAACTTCCTATTTGAAATTTGGATAAGATTTGCCGAAAGGTACTTCATTCTCCTGAATTCAGACTTCACCGAAAGGTTTAATCATTCTGGTAACAGCAGCGGATGGTTTTGGTATTATAAATATCAAAGGACATACTAACTTAATTGAAGAATCTAGCCTCGAAAACCAATGACTCTGAAGAATTACCACTCTTATTAATTTATATCAGCTGTAGTCTTCACCAGAAGGTTGGAGTAGAAAAATTGATGACTTCTGAGGGTCGAAGTTACAACTTGATCAATTAAATTTCTGACCCTGTCAGCCTGAACTTCTTAGTTGAGTTAATCCTGAAAATATGAATCAATATAATGAAGAATTAAACATGATAATAAGAGATTTAACAAAATGTGAAACTTCCCCATTTATTATTCAGTATTAGGTTTTATAGATCCCCAAATCCATTCTTGATTAGGGTTATAGCACATTTCTTTATATATTACAAGAATGAGGCGAGAGTGAAAAAAATCCCCCTAAAATCAGGGCCATTAGGTCCTATTTATAGACACAAGCGGCCCTCCTTTCAGCCTTATGCCTTCGGCTGAGCCAGAAGGTTACTCCTTATGCGCAGTGCAAACCTTTGATACAGCTGAAGGGTTTTATTTTCATGTGTTGTTGTAAACCTTCAGAATCATTTTTTAATTTCATTCTGAATTTCAATTCCTGGTTTTGACGATGCAATCTTTGCTCCATAATTTACGCAAGGGTTTAGGTCGATAAGTGGATGCATGATGTAGGTTTGGAGTTGTCCTATATATTTTTAATTCGACTGGTAATGAAGCTAAGTTTTTTCTCGAATGATTGTACGCCATTCTAAAGCAAAGTCTCGCTCTTTGTCTTTAATTGTTTCTTTTTGAAAACCTAGTTAAGCTCCCGTCGATGTTTTTGAATTCCAATGCAATGATTTATTCCAAAATTGGATATAGTGGTGATTCAATCGTATCATTCTTCCCGTTTCTGTACTCCAGTGATCTTAAAAAGTAAAGTTTTCCACGTTTCTTTGGACAGTGGCACCGTTATCGATCGTTGATCGATAATGGGTAAGTGTGGAAGTTATAATTTCAAAGGACGATATGGATTGTTTTTTCAAATGTAAGCAAGCTCTCTACACCAGACTATTTGTCTACAGTATTCGGGATACTGGACTCTTCTCATGTAGATAACACACTGCATCTGCCCCAATCAACGCTCGAAACCCGATAGGTCAACATACGCCGACTTCCCTTGGATTTTGAATGTTGGTTATATAAGGATATTGTTGAAAGTAAAACATACCTGACAGGGTTGAATACCAAGTTCTGTTGTTGAAAATGACTTTTAGGTCTTCCAATCTTTAGTCTGGTGGAGGGACTTCCACTCCTCTAAAGCTGGGACCTTCACAACTTAGGGCTTATTATTCCTGTCATATTGGGATGATCGATTACAGTTAAATTACAAGTCACAGCTTCCCTAGTAGAGTTGTAGTTGAAGTTCGATCATGCATGGTATCGGTCTTTGGAAACTAGTGCATGAGTTATCCGATCGCAAATACCCATCCTTTGTGGTATTTGGAATTCAATCTGCACATTAGCTTCTGCCCCAGGGTACTATTAGCTTAATTCCTCGGCTTCAAGAATTGCTTTTTATTGAACTATGAGGTAGCCTAGTCGATCCAGTTTCGTGACTGTTCTTGTTTGAGTTCAATTAAGTTCATGGCCAGCTGAGCTCCTTTGACAAAGCGTTGGTGTAAATGACTTAGCCCTTAGGGTTGATTACTCTGTCTAATGAACCAATGTTTTGGGAGGTTAGGTCTCCTAAGCAATAAGTTTGATTGCCCCAGCCAAACTGAAAATCCAACCTTAGATCGATCATTACTAAAAAACTACATGTCCAAATGCCTTTAGATTTTCACAAAAGCTTGCATGTCACCTGACGAATCACCATGATCGATCGCGACTCAAACAGAGACCATTTTGATCGATAGGAAATGCACTTGGATCGATCTTGATCGATCCCAAATGACCCTAGATCGATCTAGTATGCCCACTTATGTGTGAGAAGAGGTTTTCTGAGCTTTGAGGAAGATATTTCTGGATCAACGTCTGTAAATAACACCGGTACGCCTATAGAGAAAGGACTTTTAGATCTTCTACGCCGTTACTCTACGGCAACTCCATTGTAACTTGGGTGCTAGTGCTTTGTACTGGTCTAATCAGTATAGAATCATCAATAAACAACAAAACAATTCAAAGTGGACGTAGGCTATAACAACGAATTACTATAATTTCTTGTCTCTTTCTTTTTTTGCATGCTTTTATTGGTGTAGTTGTTAGATTACCCTCGTTTTCCATTTACTTTCTTCACTTTAATCTCTTCAATCACATCCGAAGAGTGGTTGTACCTAATTTTGGTACAAACACTTTGGAGCTTTCACAGAGAAAACTCCGCTTTTTCTAATTCTTTGGATTTACTTCCATTGTTGGATTGCTAAAATCTAAGGTGGAGATCCAGATCCATCTTCCAGTAGTTCCTTCAATTCTATTCAGATTACTCCAGGCCTAGCAAGAGCTACATCATTCATGGTGTGTACTAGCAGAACTACTTCATATGCTGCAGATCCAGAAGGAAGGGATAGGCAAGATCCTACTCAACTGCCTACAACAGGCCAAAAATCAATTGTAGCTCCAAATCCACAAGATCCTATGCCTAGATAGGAGTTCCAAAACCTCATGCAAGATCTTACTCAGAGTCGTCGAGAGCTCACTCGGCAAGTCCATGCCAACACAGAGCTTGCAAACTAGTTGAATGAAGAAAGGCGAATGAGGTCTAGAAGGGATCGTGTCTCTCATTCCTCGACCGAAATTTCGGCTTCATCTTACTTCAATCACAGATCTGCATGCCTTCAGTTGGATTGAAACTATGCAGAAGCTTTCGGACATCGACATGCTGTGAATCTCAGACAAACCGAGTTCAGCCCTTCTACAGGGTATCGAGCTGGACCCTCCTCCCAAGGAATGGCACTTCCTTATCACGCCATTCATGACCACGCAACTAATGTCGCTATAGATCTGGAAGTCGAGATTCAGAACTAACCAGATCTAGCTCATCATCAACATGTTCATGCTTAGGATCCACACTTCCTTGAAGATCGGGAGCCAAGGAGGCGAGAAACGGACTGTAGACAGCGACTGGACTATCCCCACAATGCGGAACCCGACAATGCCTTAGCCACGAACGTCCAAATGAATGACATTTCAACCATGATATGCCATATGATCAGAGAAAGTCAAGGTCTTACAAATGACGATTGTGGGATCTCTGAAAGGGAGTGCGGATTAAGGAACTTAAAGTTAATTTAACACTAGAGGTTGGGTAAATAGTGTTTAGTCGATTCTAAGACTTATATGGACTAATTTAAAAATCATGATATAAACAAATGCAGAACTTAATCACAGAACAATCACATAATCAAACACAGATGCAGAAAGTGAATAAAAAGCAGTAGAAGGAAAGAACACACCGGATTTTATACTGGTTCGGAGTTAACCTACATCCAGTCCTGCACCAAGGCAAACACCTCATATAGATTTTTATTATACCAATGTTGAGATTACAATCCTCAATTTTTAAAGCCTTTAGGTACCCTCCTGTCTTTGAGTCCAGGGCAAACTCTCTTGATTTATGGGATACAAGATCACCCAATTGATTTACAGGAACAACAACACCTTATAGAGAGTCTCGATAAACTTTTGATTACAAATTGATCCTATAACTCTGAATAGCATGTTGATCTTCGAGAAAGGGCAGAGAATCAAACGAGAATGAGATTCTAATTTGATTCACTTGAGAATTCGGCAGAATTTCGGCACGATCTTAAAAATATGTAAATTTTAGAATATTGATTTGTGGAGAAGGAGTGAAGAAAATAAGAAATTAGTTAATAATTTCATTTATGAAGGCTATTTATAGAATAGTAAGGTCATAACTATTCTTGAAGAGATTTAAACAAATAGACATTTCTTTTGAAAATTGAAACTTTTGAATTTAACGGCCACCCTGTCGACATGGGGTATCCCATGGTGTCAACATACCAAGTTAAAAACAATGTAATTTTTTTTTTTGAAAATGGTAGTGAAAGGAAAACAAGATAAAATGACTCTGGAGTAAAATAAACTAATTTTCCTATGTTTTAAAATAAAGAAGAGTAGAAAATATATTTTTAGAATGTATATATAAATTTAATTTTAAATCTCAAGCATATATACATTATAAAGAACAATTAAATATCAGAAGATGGTTTAAAAAAACAAAGTTTAAAATAAGAGTTTGTTTAAAAACAAAAAACAAAGAATATTTTAAAGCTAAGACATCTTTTTGAAAATCATTTGAAAAGATAACTTTTAAGGCTAAAACATTTTGAAAAGCAGTTTTGAAAATCATTTTGAAAAAACCATTTTGAAGTATTTTTGCAAGCTTCTTCCTGTAGAATATTTCATCACATCAGGATTCAAGAACTTGTGCAAAACCTAGATGTTCGTGGGTTTGTAAGCCACTTGTTGTAGGTTTGTAAGCTACTTGTCATGGGTTTATAAGCCAATAAGTAGGTTGAAATGGGTTCCATCCCAAATGAAATTTGGAATGAAGATTTCCATGATACTATGAAGTTTTAACAAAACTAGACACTTATTTTGAAATCTTGATCTTGATATTCATGAGTCTTCAGACTAGATTTCTTTATTCTTGATCTTTATACTGTACAGTCTTCAATAATCAATACCTGCCTTATATATATCCTGCATAATAACATTCATATGTATCTTGATAATAGTGTTAGTATATAAGTTATATAAAATAAGTTACTAAGGTTGTTGTCATCAAAACCATTATCTCCGGTTCCTAACAATCTCCCCCTTTTTGATGATGACAACTTAGTAAATATACATACCACTTCCTCCCCCTTACTCCAAGCCTACTATTTTATATAACTTCTCCCCCTTTGTCATCAACAAAAAATAACCTATAAACTTGAACTTAATATAAAATGAGATAAACAAACGTATGACATAAGAATAATTACTATGTATGAGTGAAATATAACATCCTAAGTTAAATGGAATTCAAGATTTTATACACTAAAGATTATTTTAGAAGAACATTAATTAAGATAACACTTATATACAAATTAACAAACCAATATACAATCAAGAAAACGAAAAAACACTTAACGAGGACCCTTCACTTTTGGTGATTTATGGACCGAACAACTTGGATAGCGGAGACTAAAGTTTCCATGTTCGACCAAGTTCCCATTAGCATCAAAAAGGACCTCTCCAATGCAAATCACGCCATCATCTTCGTCCATATGAACATGCGGATTCGACAGAGGATGTTCTTCTTCTTCTTGATCCTCTTGTAGTTCTTCTAGTGGCTCTTCTTCTTCAGAATCCATGGCTTGTGATGATTCTTCGATGACATTGGAATTGGCATGGTTATCCATAAGGAAGTTTGGTAAATTCCTAAGGATTCTGCCTTGCCCATCTTGTTCTCTAGCTATTCGCAGTTGACTCACTTTAATTACCATCATCATTAGAAGCAAATCTTACATCTTCTCTTGTAATTTGATGACTCGTACATGTGTGGTACATTGAAAAGGTGCAGAATGAGGAGAAGTGGGTTAAGAAGGTTCATTATTAGAAGAGAAAGCCATTAATTTACTATTTTAGAAGTTTATTACAGAGAATAGAATAGAGAAAATGAGTAAAAGTCAAAATATATAAATATATAACTTAATAACTAACTTTAAAGGGAAATTTAAATTTGAAAATCTCGGCTTGTATGTCGACATGGGGGAATGGGTCATGTCGACATGCGCAGTTCAATTTTTGAGAAATTTTTATTTATATTAATTATCAACTATACTTGTATTATTTATATTTTATATTTCAGTTAATGACCATAAACCTAATTCTCTTTTAAATTTAGTAAAGTTTTACCCATTTAATGGTTTGGTTAATATATCAGCAATATATTTAAGAGTTATGACTTCTTTACTTATATTATCTCAAAGAAAATGATGTCTAATATCAATATGTTTTGTTCTAGCACGATGAATTGGATTCTTAGATAGGTTTTGTTGCACTAGTATTATGACAATAAATTGGTTATTTAGTTATAGTTAATCCAAAATCTTTTAAAGTTTATTGCATATATATAACTTGAGAATAAGCCAAAGCAGCAGATATATATTCTTCTTCAGTTGTTGACAAGGATATAGTGTTTTGCTTCTTACTAAACCAAGAAACCAGAGAATGTCCAAGAAAGTGACAAGTTCCATTTATGCTTTTTGGGTCTGATTTACAACCAGCGTAATCAGCATCACAATATGAAATTAAATCAAATACATCATTTTTAGGATAAAATAAACCAAAATCTATAATATGTTTTACATATCTTAAAATTCTTTTAACAGATTTTAAGTGAGATTCTTTAGGTTGAGATTGGTATCTTGCACAGAGACAGACATTATGCTTGATGTCAGGACGAGTTGATGTTATATAAAGCAGCGATCTAATCATTCCGGTATATAATTTTTGATCAACATCTTTTGATTTATCTTCTTTACTCAAAGCTACATTAGTTGTCATTGGAGTTGGTTTCCCACTAGAAGTGATCAATCTAAATTTATTAATTAAATTCTTAGCAAATTTTTCTTGACTAATGAAAATTCACTTCTCTAATTGTTTGATTTGAAGTCCTAAGAAGAAACTTAGTTCCCCCATATGACTCATTTCAAATTCTTTAATTATTATATCTAAAAATTCTTTATTCATTTTTTTATTAGTTGATCCAAATATTATATCATCTACATATATCTATACTAATTGAATATCATTTTTGTTTATTTTAATAAAAAGAGCTGTATCTATTTTACCAATTTCAAAACCAGATTGTCGTAAATAAGATCTTAGTCTTTCATACCAGGCTCTAGTAGCGTGTTTAAGACTACATAAAGCTTTCTTTAATTTATATACATGATTTGGAAATTTATTATCTTCAAAAAGTGAAGGTTGTTCAACATAAACATCTTCTTTTACAAAACCATTTATAAAAGCACTTTTAATATCCATTTGATATAACTTTAAATTATTGTAGTTTGCGAAAGCAAGTAGAATCCTGATAACTACTGATCCTGCTACGGGTGCATAGGTTTCGTCATAATCAATTCCTTTTTCTTAACAATAACCTTACACGACTAAACGAGCTTTATTCTTACGACCTCACCAAGTTCATTCATTTTATTTTTATAAACCCATTTTGTTCCAATTGTACTTTTACCATCAGATCTAGGAACAATTTCTCAAACATCATTTCTAGTGAACTGATTTAATTCTTCTTACATAGCAAGAATCCATGAGTCATCAGATGATGCTTCCTTTGGATTTTTAGATTCAATAGCTGATATAAAAACAACATTACTCATACTATTTAGTTGATTTCTTTTTTTAACTATAGATTCAATATTTCCTAGTATATTTTCTATAGGATGATCTTTTAATAGCCTAATTCTTTTTTTAGGTTGAATGATTTCACAATTAGTTTCATTAGGTTCATTATTTAAAGTTACAAAATCTTCTTCATCTTCCATTTGTACAGTATCTTTAAAATTTTCATCAAAAGATACATGCATTGTTTTTTCAGTAGTGTTAGTTCTTAAATTATAAACTCTAAATGGTTTATTTCTATTAGAATATCCGATGAAGATACCTTTGTCGGATTTAGGTTCAAATTTATCTAAATTATCTTTTGTGTTAAGAATAAAACACTTTGCCAAAAACTTTAAAATATGCTACTATAGGTTTCCTATTGTAAAGTAATTCATATGGTATGTTATTAGTTAATGGTCTAATTAAAATCCTTTTTAATATATAACAAGCTTTTGCGACTGCTTCAACCCTAAAGTTTTTACGTAAGTTACTATCAGAAAGAATTGTTCTAGCACACTCTTGAATCGTTCTATTCTTACGTTCTACCACTCTGTTTTGTTGTGAAGTTCATGGAAAAGAGAAATTATGAGTAATTCCTTTTTCATTACAGAAATATCAAAATTTTCATTTTCAAATTCTCCACCGTGATCACTACGAATAGTTCTTATTTTTAAAGAAAATTGATTTTGAATTCTTTTAGATTTTTTTTTAAATAATTCAAAAGCATCACTTTTAAGTTTAATAAAAATTGTCTAAGTATATCTAAAATAATCATCTACAATTACATAAACATATTTATTGTGATTAATTGATTGAACTTGAGATGGTCCAAATAAATTGAAATGATGTAATTCTAGAGGTTTAGAAGTAGAAATCATATCTTTTAGTTTAAATGAACTTTTTTTAAGTTTTCCTAATTGGAAAGCATCACATATAATATATACTTTAAAGTTTAACTTGGGAAGACCTCTAACTAAGTCAAGTTTTGATAACCTAGATAACAGTTTGAAATTTAAATGACCAAATATTTTATGCTAAATCCAAGGGTCACTTGTATTAGCCAAAAGACATAAGTTATCATTTGAAACTTTCATACTAAGGGTGTAAATGTTTTTTTTCCTAATTCCTTCAAAGATAATATTTGACTTATTATCGTTGATGTGACACTTATCTTTTCCAAATTTAATTTTAAATCCTCTATCACATAGTTGACTTGTACTAAGAAAATTATGTTTTAAATTCCTAACTAGCAAAATATTAGAAATAAAAGGAGTTTTAGGATTACCGACATTGTCGATGCCAATCACATATCCTTTTGAGTTATCTCCAAAGTTGACCAATCCACCGTCATGATATATAATGTCATTGAGTATCTCAAGATTTCCAGGCATATGCCTTGAACAACCACTATCAAGTATCCATTTATCCTTCTCAATTTTCACGGTTTGTCCATTGGTTGTTGATTCTTCAAAATCCTTGTAACATGTATGTTCCTGCATAACAAACCTATTAGGTAGATAACTTGATTTTTCATAAAAACTATATACAGAAATATGATACTTTGATGAAATGCATAAATTTAAACTAGTTAACAAAATTTCCTGAAAATTCCATCTTTAACTTTTCAAGTTTCAGATTATGAAAATGATGAAAACCTATGCTTTGATACCAATTGAAAGGAAGCGCGAACTAAGGATCTTAAGGCTAATTTAACATCAGAGGGGGATGAATAGTGTTTAATGGATTCAAAGACTTATATGGACTAATTTAAAAATTATGATATAAACAATTTCAGAACATAATCACAGAACAATCATAGAATCAAACACAGATGTAGAAAGTAAATAAAAAGCAGTAAAAGGAAAGAATACATCGGATTTTATAGTAGTTCGGATTTACCCTACATCCAGTCCTACACTAAGGCAAACACCTCGTATAGATTTTTATTATACCAATGTCGAGATTACAATCCTCAATTTCTAAAGGCCTTGAGGTACCCTCTTGTGCTTGAGTCCGGGGCAAACTCTCTTGATTTATGGGACATAAGATCACCCCAATTGATTCCAAAGCACAACCACACCTTATAGAGAGGCTCGATAGACTTTTGATTACAAATTGATCCTATAACTCTAAATAATACTTTGATCTTTGAGAGAGGGCAGAGAATCAAACGAGAATGAGATTATAATTTGATTCGCTTGAGAATTTGGCAAAATTTCGACATGATCTTAAAAATATGAAAATTTTAGAATACGGATATGTGAAGAAGAAGAAGAAGTGAAGAAAATAAAAAATAGTTAGTTAAAAAATTCGTTTGTGAAGGCTATTTATAGACCAGTAACGGCCATAATTATTTGTGAAGAGATTTAAATGAATAGACACTTCTTTTGAAAATTGAAACTTTTGAATATAATGGCCACCATGTCGACATGGGGTATCCCATGATGTCGACATACCCTAGTTAAAAACAATGTAAAATTGGTTTTGGAAATGGTATTGGGAGAAAAACATGATAAAATGATTCTGGAGTAAAATAAACTAATTTTCCTATGTTATAAAATAAAGAAGAGTAGAAAAATATATTTTTAGAATGTATATATAAATTTGATTTTAAATCTCAAGTATATATATCATAAAGGATATTTAAAAATCGGAAGATAATTTAAAAAAATGAAGTTTAAAGCAAGAGTTGATTTAAAAACAAAAATAAAGAATATTTTATGGCTAAAACATCTTTTTGAAAATCATTTGAAAAGATAATTTTTAAGGCTAAAAAATTTTGAAAAGCAGTTTTGAAAATCATTTTGAAAAGCATTTTTGAAGTTGTTTTGCAAGCTTCTTCCTGCAAAATAATTCATCACATCAGGACTCGAGAACTTGTACAAAACCAGAATGTTCGTGGGTTTGTAAGCCACTCGTCGTACGTTTGTTAGCTACTTGTCATAGGTTTGTAAGCCACTAAGAAGGTAGAAATGGGTTCCATCCCAAATGAAATTTGGAATGAAGATTTCCATGCTATTATGAAGTTTTAGAAAAACTATACACTTATCTTGAAATCTTGATCTTGATACTCATGGGTCTTCAAACTTGGTTTCTTCATTCTTGATCATTATACTGTACAGTCTTCTATAATCAGTACCTGCCTTATATATATCCTGCATAATAACATTCATATATATATATATATGTATGTATGTATGTAGACAATATGTTAGTATATAAGTTACAAAGGTTGTTTTCATCAAAACCACTATCTTCGGTTCCTAACAATCTCTAGGAGTCAGACTCCGTTCACCATTGATATTCTCCATGCAGAACAACCCTGTCTATTCAGGATGCTGACCTTGCCTTTGTACGAAGATAATTCAAATCCTAACCAACATATCTTGAAATATAAATGGCTCATGAATGCCGCTTGAGCTGATGATACAGTTAAGTGTAAAAGCTTCCCTATCTCCTTAGGAGGCATTGTAATTACGTGGTTCTTTCGTTTACCACCCAGATCTAATTCATGTTTTGATCAGTTGGCTATTAAGTTTGTCGAGCAGTTCCGTATGAATGCAACGAGATCGAAGGATGTCAACACCTTGTCCAGCGTTACTTAAGCTTCAGGAGAGACCCTTAGACGTTATATGGAAAGGTTCCATGCTACTTGTGCCAAGGTCAGCAACCTCAATGATAATTCTATTCTGATGGCATTGACTAATGGAATCGATCCCAATTTCAAGTTTGGTAACTGGTTGGCTGGAAAAACAAATAGCTTCATTGGATCACTTCTATTCTAAGGCAGCCCAAGTTTTGAAGGGAGAAGACGCTAGGCAATCTAGGAAGCAAGACAATGCAGGGCCCAGTAGTAAAGGCATTCAAATAAATGTTACCGTGAAGCAGACCGGTGAGAAATTCGGCAAAGTGCAACTGAATAGTCAGAATAAGCAAGGTCAACAGAAGCGTAATGGAGAACAATGAAATGAGAGAGAATCAAATCGTGAACCGAGACACAGAACTCCAATGTTCGACCAATATACTCCTTTGAACACATCGCTAGAGAATGTTTATCTTCAAACTTGTAATACAGAGCAGTACCAAAAGCTAGCTCTGAAATCATCGTCATAGTAGCATATTTAAACCGTAAAGTTTGTAGATTCCATGATTGTTACGGCCATAACACCATTGAGTGCAATCATCTGCAGGATATTATTGAGAAATTGATTAGAGAAAAAAAGTTTGAGCAGTTTGTCCAGGCTCCGCTGGTTGGTAGAGTCGGCCAATCTAATCCCAATCAAGGCCAAGGCCAGGCAAGACCTGAAGAACCCACACGTACTGGTGGGAGACTTGTTACCACAAGTGGTGGTCCTTATTTGGCAGATCAAAGCTGGAAGGAAATAGAGTCATATGCTAGTTTGATTAGGCACGTAGATTTTGAATGTTGTAGTGGTACTAATGAAAGGGCCCCAACAAAGCAACAGAGGATGATGACAGACGACATTATTTTTCAAAAATCGTGATGCCAACACAGTTGAGGCCCCTACTATTGATCCATTGGTTATTTCTGCCCAAATAGTCCTGCTTGGATGAAGAGGATCTTAGTTAATAGGGGAAGTTCTGTGAACATACTTTTCAAACGCGCTTACAATCGAATGTTGATGGAAGAAAAGGATCTGAAACCATGTCAGTTACTTATATATGGTTTCAGTGGAAGCGCAACCATGCCAACTGGTATGGTGGAGTTACTTGTTGAGTTGGGTACTGGTGATCGCCGGAGAGTCCAGATGATACATTTTGTTGTGTTGGATATTCATTCTCCTTATAATGCTTTCTAGGGCCGACTGGCCCTTGCAGAGTTCACGGTAGTGATTGCCCCTTGGTGTTTAACCGTGGAGTTCCCCACTAATAATGAAGTCAGGGTAGTACAAGGCAATCGGGCAGCTGGATGCGCTAGTTATGGCATGGAGCTACGGGAATTGCAACAAAGGAGAAGGGTAAGCACATGGCGGAATCACTCTATGTCCGCTCTATTGAAATGATTTTGTTCTACACATAACTGGCTTTTTTCATTTCAATCTGCTTTTCCTTTGAATTTTTTTATGCATTTTTAGAATTTTAACTTGTAATAAGGCAACTGACTTTTCCTTACTTTCTTATTTCAGCAATAAAATGCAGACTCATCAAGCTAGAGTGTCAATTCTTGAAATGCATCATGCGACCATCATGATGTACTAAGATCTAAGTCCCATCCTATGGTGGGGCTCATTCAAATAGGGAGTGGTCATGATTCGATCGGTCACTCGCTAAGTGAAACCCAAGCTCATGGGCAAGCAACGATAAAGCAAAGAGAGATCGAAACATAATGATCCTCTAACGAACTCCAGCTCCTAAAGTCTGAGCTGAAGTACAAACTCTAGAATCTAGGCTAGAGGAGGATGATCTGCCTATCTACGACCTCACCTCTACTTCTCCAAGCTTAAAGAGGATGGATCCGTCCATCTACTACTTCACTTGCTAAATCAAGGTGGATGTGATCCGACCATCCATAACTTTGATCCATTCCTTGTCCTTAGAGTGCGAATGAGATCCTAATAATTAAACAGATGTGGCTGACCGTCTGTTGACCGACTCCAGATACCTGGAGTGCGAACTAGGGTATAAACATCAAATGGGCGTGACTGACCACCCGTCGACCAACTCAGGTCTCGAGAGCACGGACTGGAGTATAAACACCAAATGGGTGTTACTGACCACCCATCGACCAACTCTGGTCTTGAGAGTGCTGACTGGAGTGCAAACACCAAATGGGTGTGACTAACCACCCATCGACCAACTCTGGCCCTGAAAGCGCGGACTGGAGTTTAAACACCAAATGGGTGTGACTGACCACCCATCTACTAACTTAGGCCTTGAGAGCGCGGACCGGAGTAAAAACACTAAATAGAAGGACCGACCACCCAAGTAACTACTTATGTCCCTGGAGTACGGATGTAATCCTAAGCGTTAGATGGGTGTGACTGACCCTGACCTCAAGAGTGAGGACAAGAGTACAAACATTAAGCAGGCATGACCGACCGCACGTAAATTAACTCATGTCCCTGAAGCATGGCTATGATTCCAAACATTAAACGAGTGTGGTTGACCTTTCATAAAATAGCTCATGTCCTCGAAGCGCGGGTATGATTCTAAATGATAAGTAGGCATGATCAACCGTCGGCATACAAGTTTAATCCCCAGAGTGTGGATGTGAATACCAACAAATAAGCGAGTGTGATCCGACCACTCAAACTCATTTCACTTTAACTTTTTTCCAACCAAGCTATATTAAAGTTAGTGAAGGCGAAAAACGACTGCCGAGTGATTAATTCAATTCTCTCTGTGACCGAGGACGAGACAACGCAACATTGAGGCTCAACTCGATGTTTAATTTTGACTCAGAGCCGTGACTTCATGACTTAGCAACTGGACTCAAGTTTGACTCAGGAACTAAAGCCTTACAAGTACATTGAATGGAAATGCGAGTGCTGAAATACTTAAACAAATGGATACAGAGTTATGCTAAAAAACAAAACGAAGTTTTTTCCACTATTCCTTGAAAAAGTTAAGTACAAAAGACTTATTCGAAGAATTCCTACAAGCAGAGGCCAAACCTGCATCTATGCACCGCCTACAAAAGAAAAAGAGAATCCTATTCTTACTATGCACGAAAAGAAAAAACAAAAGCACAAGTCTACGTCTTTTATTTTTTGTTCTTCTTTCTCTTCCTTGGTGTAGACCTGCTTGTACTACCACCCGATCCTCTCTTTGATCCTTTACCTCCCTTGCCTAATTTAGCTAGTTGGTCTCCGGCTGTGGGAAATGACGTAGTTTCCTTCTCAGAACTTACGAGGATCGGAATACTCTCTACATGCAAAGCTAGAGAAATGGTGGCGCTCTCAATGTTAGAAGGAGGACGTGCATCGATTTTGATGATAGTACCGCCCGGAGAAACAACAATTGTCAAGACCGGACCGAGACCTTCCATGCCACCACCGGCACTACTATCTTGCTTGGCTTGCTCTATCTCAACTTTAATCTCTGCCATTATCTCATCAGCCCGGTCCACGTGAATACCCATCGGCATGCTATTGGTCGGACCCAAGGAGCTCGTAATAATCACATCTTCTTCCATGATGAAAGGTATTTCGGTGAGTGAGTCGCTTTGATGGCCGAGGAGTGCTTCCAGCATTTTATCATCGATCACACAACTACTCTCGTGCATCTCCCTAGCCGATGCGGCGATCATGGTGGTTGTAGTTTCCGTCATTAGTGCCTCTTGCACGTGATGCATTTGTTGAGTTATAGGAGGTTCAAGTGAGGAAGAATCTAGAGCTAAACAAAGGTAAGAGAAAATATTAGTGACATCCTCTAATAGTGCTCCTGCATTTGGATAAATGGGAGAAGTGTTCAAAATACCTTCCTCAGGTTGACTCATGTGCCCGATTGATGTGCCTTCAAAGCTGCGTTCATTTATCGAAGATAGGTGCGGCTTATCAGGGTCATATCCCGGAACATCTGGAAGATTAGTAGAAGAAGTAGGCTCAGATTGAGAGACCTAGAGCACTTTGGAGCCTGCTTCATGATGTTCAACTCCAGATCCTTCTTTAGCGTTAGGATATTTAGTAGCAAGCTTTTCCTTTTCGAGAGAAAAGATAGTGTCATAGAAGACTTTCTGCTCATCTCCAACAAGTATTCAATTTTCTATTGGAATTCGTCAATGGTTGTAGTGTTATGAGTCACCTTCTCGTCCTCTACCAAATGGCTCCAAGCCTTGTATAATTGAAAAAGATAATCATCATTGAGACCGGTTAGATTACGGTTTCTTGAAACATTGACATTGTATGTGGCTAGGTAATCTTCAAACTCATCCTCCATCATGGCCTCCGCTGCTTTAATTTCAATTTCGATTCAGGCGTCGGCTTCTTAAGCCTTTAAATTTGCTGCATCCCTTTCATCCTTATGCTCCATTGTCTGTTTATACGCCTCCTAGGCCACTTTATTTGCATCGTCTTTCTCCCTGATGGTCTCGACAAGTTTTGCCCTTAGCTCGTTGAGATCTTTCACTGTAGTATCTCTCTCCTCCGTGATAAAGATATTTCGGTGGCCCAACTCCTAAACCAAGTCCATATGAGACCGTCGCATTTTTTCCTGTTTGCTTCTTCAACTCTCTTATTAGCCTCCATTTCTGATTTCCACGAAGATTCAGCTTCATTATTTAGTACTTCTATTATCCGGTTCTTCTATGCAGCGTCGTTCCCCAGTTTCTCAATTATTTTTGCTCACTCGAAGGCTATCGCTGAAGCCTTTTCTAGAATTTTCACCCGCTCCCGATATTGATTGTACACATCGTGCATGTAATCATGTACCGTCCTTTCTACATCATTGGGAATTCATTTCAAATTTGGAGGGAAGTGGAAGCCATCAATGTGGATATTTGCGAATTCCTTCCTTAACTTGGCAATTATGATGGCTCCCTCCATTGTGGGCTCTATAGTAGTTTTTGCCATAATGATGGGAGTTACGATTTTAGTTCCATGGCGCTGATCGTTGGATTTCGAAGATGGGGTGGCAATACTTGTTGTGCAGCTTCAAAAGATTGCCTGCTAGAGCTGGATGATTTTGAGGAATGTTTAGGCGGTGGCGATCGTGACTGGGTGCAAAGCCTACCTTGATACCTTTCTTTCTCCCTTTCATAATTCTCACGCTCTTGGCTGGAGTGGTGGACGCAATCATAGTCCCTTTCACTTTTACGCCTATAAGATTCAGAGTAAGAGCTGGAAGAATGGCATTTGGAGTGAAGATTGCTAAGAATATACTCGTACCTTACCATCTTGTCTACAAAATGAAAAGAAAAGCAGAATTAGTTACCTCCAGATTGAGAAGCATATGATTAGAAGTTGTGTTGTAACGTGAAGTGTGTGTATGCATGTGCAAACACCCTAACTAACCAATTTTGGTAGCCTTGCTCGTAAGAGCCGACTCCCTCATATCTAAAGAAGTTAAGCCTACGCCAGTTTGCGGTGGCAAAGCGAATCCCTCTAATTCTAGATCGTATGTCATTTGTAATAGAGACATCAAATAATCCTCTCAAAGAACTTTCCGTTTGTGGAAAGAAAGTCTCAGAAATTATGGCAGCCGCAGCGGGAAAAATTACTATGACGTTCTTACGCCTCTTAAATTTGTGGGCGAGAGTCTTGCCTTTTCATTTTTAATTTGATAATTGGAGACTCTATGAAGGAATAACAAGTGGCTCATCCCTAGCTGGCATGCTCTCATCATCGCCTCGTTTAGTGATTATAACTCCAGGAGCTCTCCATCCTCCTTGCCTTATCGTTGCCACTTTCGGAACTCTTGTTAATCCAATGCTTTTGCCTCTCTCTATGAGCTCCATAGCGATCAAATTATCATCGCTAAGGAGTTCATCGATCTCTCTAAGTCCAGCAGGCACCGATTGGAGAGTTCTTACGATCTCCTTGAATTGCACTTCTTCAGGTCGAGGAATCAAAGCTGTAAAAGAAACGCGGTATTAGACTCAGCATCAACTTATATTATCACGTTAATTGATGAAGAAGTTAAAGCACTTTTGTCTAACTTGCCATGGTCTAGCAATTCCTAGTGGACATCTAAAGGAGAACCATTCAGTCTTGAAGTAACGCGATTTACTCCAAGCACCTGCCACTACTTGGCAATTTTTGACTACTTATAGGAATGTAAATGAAGGGTTATCCCCATGACCCTTGACATTGAACAAGTATCTGATCTCTTCGATGGTTGGAGGTCGGAAACGAAGCTCCATAAAGATGATATACAAGCTATTGAGAAGAGCATATCCATTCGGATGCAATTGAGAAGGGGCAATCCTAAAAAAGAACAGCACATCCCTTATAAATTGGTTGAACGGGGGCAACATTCTATTTGCGTAAATAAATCTATTGCAAGTAGTAAACCCCTCCGGGGGATTGTGCGCTCTGTCTTCTGCCCCCGGTAGTAGAACATCTTCTAAAGATAATCCATGCTTGAGACAAATTCTTCTTAGCGTCTCTTTGGAGATTTTGGAACGAACCGAGTCTTTCAGATTTAAAACTAACACTGCACACGGTAGTTCATCCGTAGCAAGACTTACTACATCGGCCACGATTTCTAGTATTTCTATAAGGGAAGTGGAGAACTTTGAACTTCCTGCTACCTTAACCTTCTAGGATCCATAGCTATTAAACTCGGTAAAAACCATCGTTAGATGGTAAGAAACCCATGTGCCCCACGGTGTAAAGTGAGTAATTGTGTTGTGTAGTGCAGTGCTACATAATACTTAAATTTCTACAAGTTCGGAAGATGGTAAAAAGACAAGGTTACAAGATTCGACCGGAGTGACCATCAACATTGACCGTCTCAACCGTGCCATTCTGACTTCGAAGAACAATCCATGTTAAAGGTCGTTGTTTTTGTCAAATTACGTTTCTGTCAATGAGCTTCGAAGTATAGTCAAGTATATAGTTTAATGTTTAAGTCCAGATATGCAAAGAAGAAGCCCGTCGGAGTCAAATGTTCGAGTATGTAGAAGGCTATATTTGTATCAATCAAGGTCCAACTTGGATCGTTCCTCAAAAGTTTTCCTTCGTATCGATCTGAGGGATCAATTTCATGTCGATCGATCCACACATCATAGTGCTTCGTATCGTTCCAAAACTTTGACTTAGTATAGATAGCTCTAGATCGATACGAACCCCCATGATTTCTAGATCGATGAAAATCAGCCTCCACCATCCACCATCGATATGAAAAGTTACCTTCATCCACCTCCAACTTGCTCATTTCGATACGAGTTCAAGTAAGGGATTCTTCTTCTAGTGACTTCCTCATCTCCATCGATCATTCTTCTCCTTCCCTAAGCATCCAAGGCTCTATTACTTCCTCCTCGATCTTATTCCAGTCCACCGACATCGACGATGCTGGAGTTGGGCATAGCCTTGGACGAAATGGCGTCGAGACTAGAGTCTTATTGTCTTAACCGGTTTTATTCAATCATTACCTAGTTCAAACGATAAAAGCTAAACATTTTGGAGACGAAGACTTCTACACTTCTTTTTCTCATGTTTCTTATTGATACGAAGTGGAAGGTAAAAGCAAAACAAAGTGAAATTTGTCCAAGTACAATAGTTTTTTATATGCCTTCGTAACCAAGAGAAATATGTTTCGTATCCAGTTGCTCTACCGATACAATCGGTCACTTCCATTGATATAAAGACATGGTTTCGTATCCATTAGCACAAGGCAGTCCAATTGGTTTGTATCCATTGTCATTTCTTATCCATCAGTGACTAGCCATCTACTTCGTATCCATCACGTGAAGCCCATCGATACGAAAGTCACTCGTGATCGTATTTGAGCCAATCAACTCCATCAATACAAAATGTCAATTTCGTATCCTCGATTCGAGACCCAAAACCTCGTGTCCCTCATAACGAGGTAACCCTAGAGACTATCTATTTTGTATCGATAGCCATCGATACGAAATCTACATTCATTCATCCTGGATCGATCTAGGAGAGGATCAATAAGAAGGGATGGATCAAAGCAACCATCATCTTTGTTATAACTAAAATTTCATATCGATTCAGGAGTGAATCGATACGAAACTTGATTCAAAAAATAGAAAAATAAAAACTTGATAACGACTCGCGAATGTGCAAGGGCGAACAGTACTCTGGTTAACGCACATACATGCGTGACAAACTAATATTCGATTTTCAAAATTAATAGGAACTGAACGTTTACCTAGTATCCACCAGAACATTGTACAAATAATTGCTAGCACTCAGCCTTCGGTTAAAACATAACATTGCATGATCATTGGCAGTCCATAATTCAACATTTATATTGCTTGAAATCAATCAAAGGTTGCATCTCTTGATGAAAAGACGAAAACTATTCAAAGAATCGAATAGAACTTTTTCAGAATAAATAATGAAGGTTTTCAAAGAATTTCATATTCATGCAGGACGTATGGGTGGCAAATATTATCCCACCTTTTTAGCAAGGCCATGACACCAAGGACTTGAGTAGAAACTTAAGACAATTTGTCCAAATGATGGGTTATACACAGGTCCACTATGGATACTGGCAAATTTTGTCCGAGTCTGGATCAAGCTACAATTATCATGGTACAACAAACAAAGCTATGAAAGGCAGTATTCCAAATTCATGTAAATTGGAGTCCATATGCTCAAGTTATGGGTCGACCAAGATTCAAGTGGAAAAATCAGTTCGTATCCATCATCCTACATCCATTTCCTTCGTGTACATCAAGTACTGACATCACTCAGAGTTCATTTGATTGGAACCTAACACTTTTCGTATCGATCCCACATCCTCGAATTTTATATTGATCAGCCATAGATTGATAGGAAACCAACACTTTCATCGACACAAAGCCAACAACCAGCAATCGATATGAAGGAAGGACTTCGACTTCGATACCAAGCAACATTTTAGCATCGATACGAAAGAAACCACATTTGGTCGATACAAGAGAAGTAGTTTGACCAAGGGAAGCGGTCAACAAGCATGAAATATGGATCTCCATGAAGCTCTTGCTCTACGTCATCGATGCGAAATCAATCGATACATAGGCATCGATATGCACGCTTCAGCCAAACCACAAATCCAACCTTAGATTGATCATAACTCAAAACTACAAGTCCAAATGTCTCTAAATTTTCATAGAAGCTTTCATATCACCTATAGACCGACCATGATCGATCGCAGCTCAAATGGAGCTAATCTTGATCGATATGAAATGCACTTGGATCGATCATAAATGACCGTTGATCCATCTAGTGGGCCCACCCACCTGTGAAAAGAGGTATTCCGAGCTTTGATGGAGATTCCCAATCTACGCCTATAAATAGAACCCCTACACTTACAGAAAAGGACTTTTGGCTCTTCTATGCCGTTACTCTATCGCAACTCCATTGTAACTTGAGTGCTAGTATTTTGTACAATTGTAATCAGTTGAGGATCATGAATAAGCAGCAAAACAATTCAAAATGGACATAGGCTACAACACCGAACCACTATAATTTCTTGTCTTTTCTATTTCTGCATGCTTTCATAGGTGTGATTGTTAGATTAGCCTCTTTTTCCATTTAATTTCTTCACTTTAGTCTCTTCAGTCACATCCGAGGAGTGTTGTGCCCAATTTCGGTACGAAAAATCCTAAGATTTTAGTTTTTATAATGATGTCAGTAGGCATTAGAATGATGCATTTATAGCATCTTTTGCTAAAGTAAGTTCTTTTGCGTCCGGCACTGAGATCCTAATCATGTGTTGGTTTCTATCTTTGTAAACTCATGTATTGATGGCTCAGACCTATGAATTTTTCCTTGATGTTATGGACCTTCAGATAACGTAAGATTCTAGAAGGTAGGATTAAGGAGTTGATCAAGCTTTTTCTCCTTTGTCCAAAAGCCAATGTATTGGTAGTTTTATTCTGGGATTTATTTTCTTAATGTCACCAAACATCGGGTAATGACATATTCCTGCAAGTTGGAACCACATGATTTAGTTAGATCTTGAGTTGGTCATCGGTCTTTCACATCATTGCCAGACTATGAGCGACGGTTTATTTCTGAATGTTGAATCCTTCATTTCCTTTGTTGGCGATTATATTGCCATAATGCTTTGTTTTTGCGATACAGAACCATTATCTAACTAACCTCGCAGTGATTCGCGTTTGGACTTTACAACATTTCTTTTGGTCAATTATTTATGCATCTATCCTTGCTCGAGGGAGTAGCTATTTCGAATGTCTATATTCGGGTGATTGTGAGAGATGGATAAGTTTGGGACACATGATTTGATTGCCCCTAGTTTGGCTCTCAATCCCATTCTAGGATTGCGGAAGTCCGATGACTTCAGTTCTGACCTTCTCTGATTGTCCCTACATGTCCTTAATTGTGCATGCTTTGCTTGATTACCGTCGTCACGAAAGTCCTGTTCATACGCCAATTCCTATCTTCAATAATTGATAACCTAGCTGCTTGGTTCTAAACAACATTTCCTCGAGGCTGCCTATTTTTGGGATGTATCTAAATTCTTTCTAAGTTGAATTTTGAAAATTTGATTCTCCACCATCTTTCATCCTAAGAAAATAGCACAGGAGCAATTCAATCCTTGATTTCCTTTATGCGCAGCTCTATACCTGTGCAATGGATGATTCCTATGATACTAGGTTGAACCATCCAACTGACCTATGAAAGGATATGTCTTCTAGTCATTTCATGTTATTGGGCAATAATAGTTTTCTAAAGACATGGGTAGAAACTTAGTTGAGGTCCAATATCTCTCGTTGGAAGCTAGTGCATCGATGGGTCACTACAATGAGTGTTTCTCATCAGTCCTGTAGATTAAAGTTTTCCTAGCATTGCCGGGACAATACTTGTCCTCATGAGTAGAAAGTTCCCGAAGTTACCGGGGCAACACCGGTACTTATGAAATAAAAAGTTTCCTAGCGTTGTCGGGGAAACATTGGTACTTAGGAAATGGAAAATTTTCTTGGCATTGCCAGTGCAACACCAGTACTTGAAAGATAATAGAAGGCCTTAGGGTTGCCGAGGCAACACTGACAGTCAGGAGATTAGGATCGATTTTCCCCATTGATTCGATGGTACTCTTAGTCCAGTTCATACTAGATTCGATATTTGGAAACTAGCACTTCAATGATTAAGTGAATAATAATTTCAATCTCTATTAGTTAAATATATATTTTGAATTTAAGTTTAAATTTGTATAGATATGATGTTTGATGGTGATATGCTCGAATTATGGTTTATTTAAATTTAAACAAGATTGTTTAAACAATGTTTCATACGGTTTTAGATCAAAACTTTGTGATGTTGATGTTTATATACCATGGAAAAATTATACGTTGTGCAAAACATGATTTTAACATTGGGTTTTATGTTTGTTAATTTTCCAAGCATGGGTAAGATTATTATTATGAATTTTTGAATGAAAATAAAACATGTTTGGTTTAATAATTTATTTTCAAAAAATATGTTGAGAATTTGGATTTGAAAGTTTGATATGTTAGATACCATGATCAAAGTAAATTTCTTTCAATTTTAGGGATTTGTCATAAGTGGTTTGATATACAAAATACATTATTTTGAAAGGAGGATCAAAATGATTTACATATAAATAAAAAGGAAGGTTTTATTTGTAAATTTTAAATTTGATACTTATCCAATAATTAAAGAGGCGGTTAGTTTTGAAATGCAAGGAAAAAGTTAAGGCAATCAATAAGAGAAGAACATGTATGCAGGTTAGTTTATATAAGTTTAGTAATTTAGTATTTAACCCAGAAAAATATGTTTCGCCTATAATCAGAGTACCTTGCACTCCTTTCCTTTCGCCTTTAACCATATCAAAACCCCATTAAGCAAAATTCAATACACAGGGTATCATCTAGATGATACGTTGTGGATTGAAGAAAGGTGAAAGGCAAGGTGTCAAAAGCATAGCCTTTGACGGGATCGTTACCTTGGTTTGTTTTGAAATGATAAGTGCCGACCTTTGTTTTTACTAAGCATTCGACTTCGTCGATACATATGTTTGTAAAAGAAGTTTTATAAAGTTTTTCGAAGGAGTTTCCATGTTTGTTATAAAAGAAAATAGGGTATCGAAGTGTTCCTTCAAATTATAAATCAATGCTTATGATAGAAGGGGTTCTGACCTAGCCGAAGCCCTGCCGCCAATTTGTGTGCCTTTCGAGTATATTGAAGTCATTAAGGCTGTCGAAAGGTATTATTTGTTTTAAAGCTATATTAAGCCATATCTAAATCCTTTCGAAAGGGATATGGTATCGAAGGCAATAGTTCCGAAAGGGATTACAAAGCCATCCTTCGACGTTTTAATTGAATGTTTTTGACTCTGTTGAAAGAGATGGTTTCGACGCAATCATAAATTCCCCAATATTTTTATGTAATAAAGGTTTGTTTCAAAATAGGTACTTTCGTTTATACTTTCTTTGATCTAAATGATATTTTAAAAAGGTAAACCCTATGATGTAAAAATGGGGACTCTCAATGCTATAGGAAGAGATACTTCCAATGGCTTCGAAACTATGTTTCTAAAAATTAATAAATAACACATTATTATAGTCAAAAGATTTTGAAAGAAGGATTTTAAAGTGTTGTAAAAGCTAAGGCCTAATGTTTTGAAAAGAGAGATATGCTTTCGAAGGAGGCTATCCAATGAGGTCGAAAGCAAGTTTCGAAGGTTACGAAAGTATAGTTTAATAACAAAACCATGGCATATTAATAAACAAAGTATTTAAGACAGAACTTATGAAGAAATTAAAATAGGTTAAAGAAATTAACCAAGTTATATTGTTTTCTTCTTCATATATATATATATTCATATTGTAATGAACCCAAAATTGTATTGTGGGAAAGGGCTGAATAACCAGTTAGGTTAGCCCAATAGTGAATATAAATTAAAGATATTCAAAAAGGCCAATAGGTTCACAGTAAGCCCATGAAAACTGTGTAAGAGAAAAGATATTGGCAGGGGCCAATAGGCTCATAGATAGCCCATGTAAACTATGTATAATTAAAGATGTCAGATAGACAGGTTGATAGTTAGCCCATGAAAACTATATCTGGATAAGAAAATGAAATATTTACAGATAGTCAATAGGTTCCTAGTTAGCCCGTGAAAACTAGGGTAAAAGAAAGATATTCACTGTTAGTCAATAGGTTCGTAGTCAGCCCATAAAAACTCGAATAAAAGAAATGATACTGGAGCTACTAATAGGTTCATAGTAATTCCATGAAAACTATAATTATGATAGATAGTCAAAATGAATTGTGGATGGGTAATCAAGAATGATTCAACTATTTTGCATTTCATTACATATTACTGTTTTGAATTGAATTAACCATTATAGATGCAGGAGTAAAGAAAATGGTTTATAAATGGTTTTAAGATAATAGTGAGGGGAAAAACCATTCCGCTAAGCAGCGTGGTCTCACTAGATATCTAAATTGATTTGAGATGCTATATTATCATTCATACCGGGCTTTATATCTGACTCAAAGTTTATGTTTTCCCATTAAACTCTCGAGTACTCATTTGATTTTGAGCTGTTTGAGATTTGAGGTTTTCAGGTACCTCTCAAAACAAAAATGCTTCCGCAGTCGTGCAGAAGGCATGTAATTATTTAAGTTCTTTCTCATGTAATTCCGCTGTGTTATTTTGTTAAGGAAAAATGATTTATTGCCTATTATATACTTTGACTACCAAGGGGCATCTTCATATGTCTCTCTTAGAGTATATTGTAATAATTATATTTTTATGAATGTGGTTAACATTGTGGGATTATGTAATTAACGTCGAAATGAGTATGGAACGGAATGTGAAAGTTGTTTTGAAATTTTAAACTTTTACCATGTCCATATGTTTCTGGTATATCAATTTATTTAACATTATTGTATTTGGTCGCCAAGGATTAATAACTATGGATAACTACATCATCCGTAGTCATTAGTTTTGGGCCTCCAAGTGGAGTATGTTGCAAGTTGGTATCAGAGCATAGGTTTATGAAAATTTACGCAATTCAAACCTAAGAGAATTTCAAAACATAATCCAAAGAATCAAAAATATTGATCAGGGTTTGGGTTAACATGATTGTAACGTACTTGTATATAATATATAGGTATATATATAAGTACATAATTTCCCTTTACTCTTAGACCCTTCTTTGGTATCTGTTAACCCTGTTCTGCCAACGAGTTGAAACTTGGGCCGACTCATCCACTTAAGGTCTTTAACGACTCATTGGATTTACGACTCAAGGGGCTTCAGCAACTTAAGGAAAGGACCGACTCAACTGGTAGCGACTCAATTGGCTGACGAGCTAAGGCTCAAGGCAACTTAGAGGAATGGAACGACTCATGGAGGTTAACGGTTCATGAGACAGGCCGACTTAGTGAGTTACCGACTCAACGAAGTTCACGGCTCATATGAGACGACTCAAGGACTGGACCGACTCATCTACTCAAGGACTGGACCGACTCATCTGCACAAGGTTCGTAACGACTCAGTGGATCAACGACTCAACGATTTAATGCCTTAGAGGAGCAGAGTGGTTTAACTAGTTAGTGGTTTATGGGGCAGACCGACTCAGGGTTTCCAACGACTCAGGGTTTCCAACGACTCAAGGTGACTAACGACCTATCATAAGTCGATGACGACCTAAGCATACGAGGAACAAGCTCAATGCCATTTCATCTATGCCACTGCTTGCTGACTCGTGATATGTGAGTCGGTCACAGTTCATCCTGAATCGGTCACGACTCATGACTTGATCAACAATTCCAGCCCAGAAATTTGCCTATAAATACATGGCCACCTCCAACATTCAAAGGGCTTTCTGTTCATTCATTCCAAGCGCTGTTACTCTGCTGCATTCCGAACTACTTCAACACTTAAAGCTTTTGAGATACAAAGAACGCCTCAAGGAACTTCACGAAGAAATCATACATGTCCAACATGAGTTCGAAGATTTTGATCGACATTGAAGTTTGAGCTATTTGTTCTAAGTCACTTGTAACTCGAAGTGTGTTGTAATCAAAGTGTAATTGCATCGACTTGTAATCAAATCGTCAATAAAGATATTCAAAGTGGACGTAGGCTCTCTCTTAAGCGAAACCACTATAAAATTGCTGTTGTTTACTGCTTTCCCGCTATTATCTGCTTCTAATCTGTTCCCGAGCTATCGGGTGGTGCTTTCACAATTACACTTCATACACCGGGGTGTTAGCGCTCAAATTTTAGCGTTAACATTTTTGGTGCTTTCACTGAGAGTTGAACTCAGGCGAATCGTCATCATTGCTCCACGAAAGTTTGTTGAAGTAACCTCTCTGAAGACTAGAAGTTTATCCGAAATCATGGCTCCGGGGAGAAAGAGTAGATCTGTAAGATCTGGAAATGCTCAAGAGGGAACCTCCATTTCCCCTGTATCGAATCAAGCCACTCCAGCTGTCGGAGTTACAAAGGCAGAGCTGGATGCTGCAATCTTAGGGCTGAACCAGCAGATAAATGCCCAAAATGCACAATTCGAGGCTCAGAGTGCCCAAAATGCCCTAATTCTGGATAGGTTGAACGATTTGCTTGGGGCAAACCATCAACCGGCAGGTAATGAAAGGAACTTTGCTGGCAACATTCATGATGCTGAAGAAAGGAATGCTCCTGAAAGGGCTGCTAGCCCCTTTGAACAAACACTTCCTGAGGTTGGTGGATCTAGAACTCGACATGATGAGGAGTATCTTTCTGGAATGGTCCGACAAATCATGAAAGAGAGTATGCAGAGGGTTGAAGATGAGAAAGAATGGGGTTTTGCCCCAAGTAAAACTCCATTTACTGAGAAAATCTTAAAGGCTGAATTCCCAAGGAAGTTTGTCCCTCCAACCATTCCAGCTTACAAGGGGACAAGCGATCCGAACGAATTCTTATACAAGTATGATTAGCACATGACAGGTGCTAGAGCCTCTGATGAGATAAAGTGCCGATATTTTCCTGTATATCTAGAAGGTGTGGCTCTACTGTGGTTCACCAAGCTACTAGTTCGATCTATTGATCAGTTTTCGGACTTGACCCGGAAATTCAAGGAGTAGTTCAGACTATGTGCTTCAAAAGCCAAGGACATCATGTCGTTGTCAAGTTTAGAACAGAATTCAGGGGAGACTATCAGATCTTTCTTAAACCGCTTTAATATAGCACTGGCCGAGGTGGACAATGCAGAACCGTGAATGATATTGACTTATCTGATGAGGGCTATTGACAAGTCGAGCGAATTTGGGAAATGGCTAAACATGAAGGAACCAAATTCCCTTGAAAAATTCTATAAAAAAGCAGATGAATTCATACGCCTGGAAAGCCGTCCCGTACCGGTAAAGGCAGTGTTGGAAAAAGCTGAAGATAACACTGTTGCTCCACGCAAGAATGAATCTGTAGGGCAAAAAGGGGAAAATAACAATGGGAAGAAACAGAGTAATCTGAAGAAGCCTCGATCCTTCAAGCCATCAGAGTATACTCCTTTATCAGATACGCTGGAGCGTATCTACCTTGCCACTAAAGATTCTGTTGATTTTCCTAAACCTCTTCCTCTGAGGACCAGGAAAAAGGCTATACAGAGTGGCAAGTTCTGCCGCTTCCATAATCAACCCGGTCATGAGACCGACGAATGCCGCCAGTTGAAAAATATGATTGAAGAGTTGCTAAGGGAAAACAAGCTGCAGCAATTTGTGGAAAAGAATAGCAGCAATCCCGCTTCGACCAGTCAGGGGAAACGAGCTCCTGCTCATCAACCCAGGACAGGTGAAAAGACTAAAGGGCAGAATCCGGAAGGCCTGTTATCAATGTCATTACGGGAGGACCTCACCCAGCAGGCAGGAGCTGGGGTGAGATGGAAAGGTATACCCGAGCTTTGAAGTATGTACCGACTGAGGAAGATGTATTTGTTTTGGAAGGTGCTATGCCCCTGAAGCAACAAAGAACTTTCAATGATGATACTGTGTTCAGAGCCAGGGATTCCGCAGGTGTTGAAGCTCCTACCTTGGATCCCTTAGTCATCTCGGCTGGTATCGGGCCAGCTATTGTAAGAAGAGTTCTCATAGATTATGGCGCATCCTGCAATATCCTCTTCAAGAAAACATTCGACCAAATGAAGATCCCTATGGCTGATGTGCAAGCCTCATCGCAGAAAATCGCTGGCTTCACTGGGGAGCCAAAACAGCCGATAGGAACCGTTGATTTGTTCGTGGAACTTGGAGAAGGAGAGAGAAAAGTGGTCCGCAAGCAAACTTTTGCGATTGTCGATGAATTTTCTGCTTATAATGCTTTCCTGGGCCGTCCAACTCTCGCAGCATTCAAAGTTGTTCTGGCCCCATGGTGCCTCACCATTAAATTTCCCACAGATAATGGAGTAGGAGTTATAAAAGGGGATCAAAATGCGGGGCGGGAATGTTATCTAATAGAGCTACGAGAAACGAGGAAAAGAGAAATGGGAAAGGATGCGGCAGCCCCAGTCCGCATCAAAGAACCAGCCTTGTAGCAATTACAGGGCGGACCCTGCACTGGCGAGCACAGCGGAGCAAGGAAAGAGATGGATCCTAGAAAAGTCAGTGCAGGGGAGAATAGAGTGGTACCAGTGGAAACGACAATACCAGTACCTGTTGACCCAAAGGACCCAAACAAGATGTTGAATGTGGGTTCACAACTTAATGTGTCAATTCAGAATATCTTAATATCTTTTTTAAAGGCAAATTTGGATGTTTTTGCTTGGACTCATGCCGATATGTGCGGATTATCCCCAGAAGTTGCAGTACACACTCTAAATATTGATCCAAAATTTACACCTGTGAAGAAGAAAAGGAGAACTCAAGGTCCAGAAAGGTCGGCAGCGTTAGAAGAAGAAGTTGATCGGCTCATGGAGAATAATTTTATCAAAGAGTCTACCTATTCGGATTGGGTTTCAAATCCAGTGCTGGTTAAGAAAGCCAACGGAAAATGGAGAGTATGCATCGATTTTTCAGATCTAAACAAGGCCTGCCCCAAAGACTGCTTCCCATTACCCAGGATCGATCAACTAGTAGACGGAACAGCGGGACACGAGTTGTTATCTTTTATGGATGCCTACTCTGGATATAACCAGATCATGATGCATGAGCCAGATCAGGAGGACACGAGCTTTATCACCGACGTTGGTCTTTACTGCTACAGAGTTATGCCCTTCGGGCTGAAGAATGCAGGGGCAACATACCAAAGACTTGTTAATGCTATGTTCAAATCGCAATTGGGCAAGACTATGGAAGTCTACGTCGATGGCATGTTTGTAAAGTCTAAGAAAGCAGTGGATCACATAGAACACTTAGCAGACATGTTCGCAGTCCTCCGAAAATACGGAATGAAGCTCAATCCTTTAAAATGTTCATTTGGAGTGGAATACGGAAAGTTTTTAGGTTTCATCGTGAGCGCTAGGGGCATTGAGGCTAGTCCAGCTCAAATTACTGCCTTAAAGGAAGTCAAAGCTCCTAGAACAAAGAAGGAATTGCAAAGTCTCAATGGAAAAGTCGCCGCCTTGAGTCGGTTCATTTCCAGAGCCCAGATAAATGCATCCCATTCTTTGACGCCCTAAAGAAAGGAAAGAAAAACTTCGATTGGACTCCCGAATGCCAAAAAGCCTTTGACGAATTGATTCGCCATATGGAAACGCCTCCCATACTTTCTAGGCCTGGCAATGCCGAGGATCTTCTTATATACTTGGCAGTATCATCTCATGCTTTAAGTGCAGCGCTGATACGAGAAGACAAGAGGATTCAACATCCAGTTTACTATATCAGCAAAAGACTCACTGGGGCAGATATGAATTACTCTAAGTTGGAAAAACTCGCCTATTGCCTACTAATTGCATCTAGGAAGTTGAGGCAATATTTCCAAGCTCATCCTATCAGAGTCCTCACTGATCAACCTTTAAAGCAAGTCCTGTTTCGCCCTGAGACTTCGAGCCGTCTTCTAAAGTGGAATATTGAACTCAGTCAATATGACATCACTTATCATCCCCGAAAAGCAATCAACGGACAAGCTTTAGCGGACTTCATCGCTGAATTCACAGATAAGGGTAACAGTGAAGAGGAAATGATCGACGATTCCCCAATCCAGTGGAAGTTATATGTCGATGGCGCGAGAAACGACTACTGTTCTGGAGCCGGAATTGTACTTGAGACCCCTGAAGGTCGATCATTATGCTACGCACTAAGATTGGAATTTCCTTCAACAAACAATGAAGCAGAATACGAAGCCCTTATCGCTGGCTTAAGGATTGCTAAAGAACTAAACATCCGAGCGTTACAGATCTTCAGTGATTCTCAGCTTATTGTATGCCAAGTCAAAAAGGAATTCCAAGCAAAAGGGGGGAATCTGCCCGCCTACTTGTCAAAGGCATGGGAACTCTTGGGTGATTTCGATCATTACATGATAAGTCACATTCCTCGAGAGGAAAACATGAAAGCAGATTCTCTCGTAAAGTATTCTAGCACAGGCGAAGCTCAATTTCTGGGGTTAACTCCAGTGGAGGTCCTGTCGACTCCGAGCATTGATGAGATGGATATTGATTGGATCATGAGCGTGTCTCAAGAGCGAGAATCATGGATGACTCCAATAACAGAATATCTTCTCAATGGCTCTTTACCGGAAAACTCAAAAGAACGAAAGAAACTACTGAGGAAAGCCTCTCGCTATATAGTCCAGGATGGCCAGTTATATAGACGGGGATTCTCAATGTCGTTACTTCGATGTGTATCCAGGGAAGAGTCCAAAACAATCCTAGCTGAGGTGCATGGGGGAGAATGTGGTGATCATTCAGGTGGTCAAACTTTAGCGAAAAAGATTCTCCGATACGGATATTTTTGGCTAGAAATTAATCGAGATGCGGCAGACTATTCCCGAAAATGTGACAGATGCCAAAGATTCGCCAAAATCCCTAGAGCTCCTTCCACTGAACTCACACAGATGGTCAGTCCGTGGCCGTTTGCAATATGGGGGATAGACCTCGTAGGACCGTTACCAACTGCCAAGTCTGGAATTAAATATGCCATTGTTGCTGTAGATTATTTTACTAAGTGGGCAGAAGCTGAACCACTGGCTACTATCACCTCAAAAAAGATGATAAGTTTTGTGACTAAAAGTATCATTTGCAGATATGGTGTGCCTCAAAAAATAATTACAAACAATGGTACTCAGTTCGAAAGTGAAGAATTCCAAGATTTTTGCAAACGATTCAAAATTCGAAAGAGCTTCTCAGCAGTAGCCCATCCGCAGGCAAACGGGCAAGTGGAAGCCGTAAATAAAATTATCAAGTCAACCATCAAGAAGCAACTTGAAAAAGCAAAAGGTGGTTGGGTCGATAAGCTACCGCTAGCACTATGGGCATACAGAACTACCCACAAAACTGCGACCGGGCATACTCTGTTTTCATTGGCATATGGATCAGAGGCGATGATTCCGGTAGAAACAGAGGTCCCTTCACATAGAAGAATCCATTTCAATCAAGCGGAGAATGAAAAACTACAGCTTGAGGCACTAGATCTCCTTGATGAAAAAAGAGAAGAGGCTGAGCTCAGAATCGCATCTCATCAGCAAAGGATAGCCAGACATTTCAATTCCAAAGTTCGCCAACGCATCTTTGAAATTGGAGATCTAGTCCTAAAGAGAATTCTGACAGCAACAGGTGTGTTTGGGCCAAATTGGGAAGGACCATATGTCATAGGTCAAAAGCTTCTGGACGGCACATTCAAACTCACTACTGTCGAAGGAGATCAAATTCCAAGAGCTTGGAACAGCAACCACTTGCGTCCATACTTTACTTGATAGCTTTGTTGAAATATTGTAAAAAGAATTATGAATGTATGATTCCTGTAATTGAAAGCGATTGTAAAACTGATGCAAGTGAATAATGAAAGACTATAAAGTGGATGTAGGCCCAAATTCTTGGCCGAACCACTATAAATCTTGTGTTCCTTATTATTATTACATGTTTGCTTTATTTTCGATATGAAAAATACATTAAATGTATTACTGAAATATCGATTTAAATTTTTGCAGGCAACGAAAACAAAACTTGCACATTACAAGACCAAGTGATTCTTGTTATCATTCAACAAACAAATTCCAAGTCGCAAAATTCCCGAGCTTAAATCCTAGATAAGAAGTGCTTCAATTGAACGGTCAATGATTTCGCTGAAAACGGGCTTTAGCTAATAAATTGAGAAGTTTGAACAAACAAACATCCAATTAAGAAGCTTATGTCCGTTCTCGTGAACTGGCCTAGCAATGAAGTACACTTCTTTGGATTAAACAGGCTACTTGTAAGAGAAGGGAGTGCAAGCTTAAAAAAAAATATAGAGGATCACTGAAAAGGCATAAGCAAGTGGACAAGGAACAACTAAAGTCCTCTTCGGAGGCACAACTCTTCGGAAGATAAAGACCTCAAACGAAGCATATGCCGTAAAAAAGAAAGTTCTCTACTCAACCAAAAATGATTGGAGGAATCATGACCCTCCAACCATGAGAGAGTAACTTCCAGGCAATCTTCGGAGGCACATTTCACCAGGAGTTGAAGTGTAACAGCCGCTCTTCGGAATTTCACTTCACCAGAGTTGAAATGCAAACAAAATAAAGACCTCTTCGGAGGCACATTTCACCAGGAGTTGAAGTGTAACAGCCGCTCTTCGGAATTTCACTTCACCAGAGTTGAAATGCAAACAAAATAAAGACCTCTTCGGAGGCACATTTCACCAGGAGTTGAAGTGTAACAGCCGCTCTTCGGAATTTCACTTCACCAGAGTTGAAATGCAAACAAAATAAAGACCTCTTCGGAGGCACATTTCACCAGGAGTTGAAGTGTAACAGCCGCTCTTCGGAATTTCACTTCACCAGAGTTGAAATGCAAACAAATAAACTTCCAAGTGTTGAAACGTGAAAAGGCTTCCTTCAAAGGCACAACTCTTTGGAGGTACACGTTTCACCAAGATTGAAATAAAACTTCCAAGTGTTGAAACGTGAAAAAATCCCTCCTCAGAGGTACAACTTTCTATGTAAAAAAAAAATCCTCATCAAGAGCACACTTTAACTTTCAAAGGAAGAGTGATTTACCTATTCTGGAAAATAACCTTCCTCAAAAAAAAAAAAAAAAGTTAAAGTACCCTTCAGAGGCCCGCTTTACCTCATAGAAGAATTCACTTGGTAAAATGTGTACATAAGCAAAAGAAAAAAAAAGTGATTTCTTCAAACGACAAAGCGTAAAAAGTTATATGAAGGGAGTTGTACTCTACGAAAAATTTCTTCAAGAATGAAATAATTATTCTTCAGAAAATAAGAGTGCAAGTCCCCTCGAAATATAAAAATATTGCAACAAGCTTATGGTATGGGGGCAACATGGTATAGTTATATACAATATGGTATAGCCAACATCGGCGAAAGTAATGCTCAAACAACATGCCATAAGCCCGCTGCAATATCATATAAATAAACTTGTGCAAAAATGAATAATAAATGCATTCTCAAATTCAAACAGGAGTCTGTACAAATAAAGGATCATTTTATTCAATTGTATTGCAGATACAAGTTTCAAAATAAAAAGCAGGGGCCGGTACCCGAACAATTCTCGACCAGTACATGCAAAAGACAAGAAGCTAAAAGCTGGAATCTTCATTTCTTCTTGCCACCTTTAGACCCTTTGCCCGGCCGAATGGTTAGCTTTTCAGGTCGGTCTGAAGGCATAAGGGAAGAAGGAGAGGGAGGTGCAACTGGTGCAATTTCCGGTTCCTCTTCAGTAGCAATGATTTTCTATCCCCTCCTCTTCGATGTTCCGTGCTTCTTTCTCCTCTTCGAAGAAGACTCACTCCCTGGAGTAAGAAGAGCAGACAAAATTACGTCATCAGAAGGAGTCCGCTCCGGAGAGATCTCGCCTCCTTCAAGTCCCTCGTCTTTCTGCTCTTGCGAAGCGATAGGGTCATCTAAGCCATGAAGAGCCTCAATTTGCTCCTCTTGTGACCCGGGCTGTGAAGCAGAAGGAGGAGCCACCTGAAGAGACGGAGGAGGCGAAATTTGCACAGCACTTGGTGTTTCAACTGCAGAAGAAGAGAAATTAAAAATATTAGTATCTCCCCAAAAGAAGGGAGATATGGGTTCGTCGAGATTCAAGAAGTAATCGAGAAGCTCATCAAACTTTTGAGGAGCAAGCAGGCAATCCACCTGAATCGGACCAATGTCAAAATTACCTGAAGATATTTGCTTCGTTAATTCAATCTCATAATTTTGAGCTCTAATATCCTCCAAAGCCTCATCATCAGTAGGGGTAATTACCCCGGTTCTTGTAGGAGGCGGGGAATGAGCACTGGAACCTGTGATGTCAACTTCAGGAGAAACTAAAGGACTTTCGGAGGTAGTAGGTGGTAATTCTTTTTCAGAACATTCCTCTTCCGCCATCCCAGTCCGCACTCTAGCGAGTTGCTCTTTTCCCTTCGCAAGAGCAGCGCGAGTTTCCTCATCTAGGTAGCGCGCCTCAAGCTCTTCCTCGGTATACCCGGCGCCTTTGAACATGTCGAGAGCAGCTTCCCACACTTCAGCCAAAGTGATTTCGTATTTAGGACCGAGAAAAGAGAGACTGCCATGCCCTAAGACGCTGTGCAAGTAAAAGTCGAAT
Source organism: Allium cepa (assembly GCA_030765085.1). Taxonomy (NCBI): domain Eukaryota; kingdom Viridiplantae; phylum Streptophyta; class Magnoliopsida; order Asparagales; family Amaryllidaceae; genus Allium; species Allium cepa. The sequence goes on along the minus strand of CM060938.1, from coordinate 246,483,096 downwards.
AAAGTTGAACTAACGTTGGCTTCCATGGCTTGAATAGATTCTTCAGCTGCGATTTTACCAGCCATGGCCTCATCTCGTTCTTTTTCGGTTTTAGCAAGTTGAGCTTTTAATGCTTCAATCTCCATGTCTTGGGCGCTCATTTTACTTCGCAACTGAGCGGCATCAGTGCGGTAATTCTCTACAATCTCTTCTAGCCTCTCAACTTTAGCTTCGGCATCTCTTTGGCCAGCATGTGCATCCCACACTTGTTTTTGTAGCACCTCTTCTCTTTGAGTATAAGTGTTAGAAGAGGTGGCAAGATCGTCTTTAAGCTGCTTGACTTCAGCTTCAAGTTTCTCGTTATACTCAATTATGTTTTTCATCTCAATGTTGTGCTGGTCAAGAATCTTCTGCCATTCCGACTTATCGTTCTCCATGGTTAGCATCGCCTCGATATTGGCCCGATTGACCCTTTGGAGTTCATCAACGAGCTTTTGCCATCCAGACATTCTTTCAATATCGAGTCTAACGGCGTCAAAATTTTGGTACATGGCTTCTTTATCGATGGGAACTAAATCAAGATCGAAGCGAACTCCCTTTAAACACCAATTCGGGAATCGGCTCTGTAGGGTCGGTGGGCCCCTTTCAACACGATATGAAGGCCTATTAAGAAGTGTTTGAATAGCGCTTCCTTCAAGAGCAGGGGATTTGGAAGGAATGTCGATAGAGATGGGAGTGTCAAACTTTTCAGATATTGCAGATGCGTGTTTCTCACTAGGCTTGGCCCGCTTGCTCGGGTCCTCAACAATGTGGCTCTTCCCCCGACCATCATGTGTTTTACGTTTGTGGGAGTCATCGCCTCTTGAAGAAGACTCATGTCGCACATCTACCCTCTCGTGACGTTCTTCATATTCTCTCCTCTCTCTAGCTTTTCGAGCATCTCTCTACTCGTCGGTTTCTCTGGGACCAGTAAGGTAGCGTCTGTAATCATAGTTGCCACGCCCTCCATAGAGCTGAAAGTCTTTATAGTAAGAACCGCTGCCGCTACGCCCCATTGAAGGATCTGAAAGGCAAAAAGACAAGTCTTAAAAGCCTTTAGAAGAAAGAAGTCAAACACAAACAAGTGCTGAAAAATCCTAAGTGTTGTGTAATGTGTAAACTACATGCATCAAGCTACAGACCACTCTGTGGAGTAGAGGTGGTGATAACTTGAGTAGAAGGAGTTGACTTTTGTTGTAGAGAAGATGTCGCCTCGATTACAGAAGATATAGTTTTGGAAACATCATCTTTAAAAAGTTCTTGTGAAGTCACAATTAGGTCGCTCAACCCCTCAAAAACATCATGACCATCATGCTTTTTGGGACTTGCTTTCTCAACTCCTTCGTCAGCAGATCTCCCGGAAGATCGTGGAGGTTCATCCTCTTCGATAACTGGGGCAAGTGTCAAATTGCTAGACGGCCCCGCAACATCAGTGAGAGTGGGGCACTTCACCAGTAAAGTTTCAGTGGAGGGATCTTTTGGCATAAGCTTTCCAGCCTTCGCTGGAGACTCGGGAACTTCACAAAGCTGAGTCGAACGAGAAGGGTGAAGGAGTCCAAATTGATGTAAAAGTTCATCATTTAACAAAAACTTTATACTCCTCTCTTCTGCCGCCACGACATTCAGTCTTTCAAAAATTTGCTTATAGCATGGATCTCTAGAGGGAGGAGGAAGTGCTGAAAAAAAAAAGCGAAGTTAGCATTTAGCAACTCAGATTTCGAAAAGCTCAAGAATGGAGAAATTAAAACAGGAAATCTTACTTCCTACTCTCCAGATGGAATAAAACCCTGGAGGACAGCGAACGAAGAAATACTGATTTAGAAATCCATGAGCGCTATCAGGAAGATCAGTGATGAGTTTGCGGTTTCGAGCACTCCTTATAACTACGATAGAGGGATGATCTTTAATTTTTGTGAAAGAGCAGAGGTAGCAGATTTCCCCAAAGCTCGGTAATCGGTCCAAAACTCTCCTAAATAGCACACATAACCCCATCAGAATGGCATGGCCGTTGGGGTGCAATTGGAATGGAGAGATAGATAACCGAAGCAGGAACTGCTGAAGGAAGTCATTAAAAGATGGGATGGCACCGCTCAAGCACATTTGGCGATTGACAGCAATAAAGCCAAGAGGGGGCCTATCTGCAGTATCATTTGGCCCCGGAAGTAAGGCATCAGCTTCGGCAATGCCAAACTGGATGCGCAATTGGTTAAACACCCGCTGATTCAGAGTAGTGGGAGTTCTCTCCGGAGGGTTATCTAATGGGTTAGCTATTGGGAAGACTTCTTCAGCCTGGCCCATTGATTCTTCTTGTTGAGAAGCCATTCTACATAAGCAACTGGATGTTCAAATGTGAAGGTGCACGTTTCCTAAAAGTGTGAAGTGTTGTGCAGAACTAATGAAAATAAACAAGTAAATATAACTGAAGTTAAGCTAGTTGACAATTGATCGATTACCAAATTTCAGGACTTGTTAATTTAAAAATTCAGGTATAGTGTTGGTGCAAACCGGTCAATTTCAGTTGACTAGTTCAATGTTGCTTTAGCACTCTACTTGAATTCGTTGATTTAAAGCACTTCATTCACGCAATCTATTTAAGTTAATTATCTTCTATTGACTAATCTGTCATTGGATGTGGGCAATCAATGGCAGTATATTCGTCCCGATTTTCTGTGATTATTGTATTAAGCAGGTTGTATACTTGCAAATTGAAGCAATCTGTAAAACTAAAATATGCAACAAAGTTTAACAGGTTAGAGTCCAAACAAATCAATATTCAGGCAGTATATTTCAGCAATCCAAGTTAAAGTTCAAGTCAGAATTATGCCCCGAGATAGTTCAACGTGTTAACTCGCCCACGATTTAAAAGTTATAAGGCGGCTTAGGTCGTTTATGCTTTAAGTTATCAACACTTTGAGTCGGCAGCGTTTAAGTCGTAAGGCATAGAAGAGGGAATAGATTTCAGTTCAAAGTTATGATAAAAATTCTCCAAGTCCTATCTCGGCCCCGACTCAAGACTTGTGTCGTGAGGACTGGTAAGCCGGTCCAGAGTTGAGTCGCAAAGGATACTAGGTCGTCCAGAATTATTGAGTCGCATCTGAGGCAATGCTCCACTCTGATTGGCCAACTTACCATACAATTCCTAAACCCGTCTACCTTCTAGCTCTTAACCCATGAACCATCTCCCTCATATCCCGTGAACCTTCTAATTCCAAACCCATTAATCCAATAAGCTCTCAATCAACAATCCTAGCTCTATCGCACCACTAAACCGCCTCGAATCGTAAACCATCAGAACAGATAAACCTAAGTCCGTTGATGACCAAAGCAACCAAATTCGCAGGGCTCAAGGGGGAAAATCGAAGATGGAGATGGGGCGCATAAGCTAGGGATGATCAAAAATCACAAGGAGAGCGAGATCGCTTACGCAATATGATGATAGAGATGATCGATGGAGAATCTGGTCGAAATCGCCTTTGAGAGCTTGAATGTGCGTTAATGGCAGACACGGTTTAAAGGTTGGGGAATGAGAAGAAAAGGGGAACGACTCAGGTTTTTATAACTTTGGGCAGTAGAGTTTGAGTCGGCACACGAGTTAAGATAAGTCGAAGCACACGACCTACGACTTAGGCGTGTACTTCGAGGGGCAAATGTTAACCCTGTTCTGCCAACGAGTTGAAACTTGGGCCGACTCATCCACTTAAGGTCTTTAACGACTCATTGGATTTACGACTCAAGGGGCTTCAGCAACTTAAGGAAAGGACCGACTCAACTGGTAGCGACTCAATTGGCTAACGAGCTAAGCCTCAAGGCAACTTAGAGGAATGGAACGACTTATGGAGGTTAACGGTTCATGAGACAGGCCGACTCAGTGAGTTACCGACTCAACGAAGTTCACGGCTCATATGAGACGACTCAAGGACTGGACCGACTCATCTACTCAAGGACTGGACCGACTCATCTGCACAAGGTTCGTAACGACTCAGTGGATCAACGACTCAACGAGTTAATGCCTTAGAGGAGTAGAGTGGTTTAACTAGTTAGTGGTTTATGGGGCAGGCCGACTCAGGGTTTCCAACGACTCAGGGTTTCCAACGACTCAAGGTGACTAACGACCTATCATAAGTCGCTGACGACCTAATCATACGAGGAACAAGCTCAATGCCATTTCATCTATGCCACTGCTTGCTGACTCGTGATATGTGAGTCGGTCACGGTTCATCCTGAGTCGGTCACGACTCATGACTTGTTCAACAATTCCAGCCCAGAAATTTGCCTATAAATACATGGCCACCTCCAACATTCAAAGGGCTTTCTGTTCATTCATTCCAAGCGCTGTTACTCTGCTGCATTCCGAACTACTTCAACACTTAAAGCTTTTGAGATACAAAGAACGCCTCAAGGAACTTCACGAAGAAATCATACATGTCCAACATGAGTTCGAAGATTTTGATCGACATTGAAGTTTGAGCTATTTGTTCTAAGTCACTTGTAACTCGAAGTGTGTTTTAATCAAAGTGTAATTGCATCGACTTGTAATCAAATCGTCAATAAAGATATTCAAAGTGGACGTAGGCTCTCTCTTAAGCCGAACCACTATAAAATTGCTGTTGTTTACTGCTTTCCCGCTATTATCTGCTTATAATCTGTTCCCGAGCTATCGGGTGGTGCTTTCACAATTATACTTCATACACCGGGGTGTTAGCGTTCAAATTTTAGCGTTAACAGTATCCTACTAAGGCTAGTATACAAATTTATGAGAAAGAAGATATTGATGTAGGAAAATGAAGAGGAAATCTAGGTGGAGGAAGCACCACAACTGATGGAAATGCTCGACCTAACACTAGGAGGAATTAAGGTTGACAAGCTAACGCTAATCAAAATGTGGAAGCCAATGTGACTGTTGGAAATCTGCCAATAGATGCGAGGATGATGTATCAGTTCCTTGCTAATTTGATGCAAACATGAACTGCTGGAATGGCTGGAAATATTGGAGGAGAAAATCCTGTGATTCCCATTAGGAATAATTATGCCAAACTAACTTGAGACTACACCAGTTTGGGTTTAAAGCCGTTTATGGGAACGGAAGTTGCTACAGAGGTAGAGAATTGACTGTTACACGATGAAAGGATTTTCTCTTATTTGGGATTAGAAGATGCGTAGAAGAGAAGGTTGGCCTCCAGACAGTAGCAAGGGTTAACACTTCACTGGTTGAATAGTGTGGGTGCTGATGTTTTGGTGGAAGACTTTGACTTAGACTGATTTTCGAAAGAGATTCGAAAAGAGGATTATTTCTGAAGTTTCCAAGTCAGCATTGATGAGAAAATTTATGGATTTAGTTTAAGGAGACAGTTAGTCATCGAGTATGTAAATAGATTTGATAAGCTATCTCAATATGGGTATGCTATTATAGACACTGACATTAGAAGGAAAGAAAGGTTCATTCGAGGACCAAGGCCTAAGCTTGCTAGGGCGACCCTGACTCTTATTCGTGATTCCTGTAGTGTGGTGGTGGAGATGGTCATTCGCCATGAAAAGATGCTTGCTATTTGTGATAGAGAAAAGCCTATTGAATCCCAGAGTTCTCCGGGAAAGAAGAGAAAGTACTTCAAAAAGAAAGGAGCCCGGAAAGGAGATTCAGCCAAGAATTCAAAAGCTGGTTTAGTCTGCTACAAATGTGACAGGAATGGTCATCTTGCAAATGAATATCGTTCAGGAAAATGGCAGAAGAAGGTTGTGGATAAGAAGAACATTAAGTGTTACAACTACGATCAAATTGTGCATTACAAGAACCAGTATCCAAAGCCAGTTATGGCAAAAAAAGGGAAGGTTTTTTCTATTGGACCATCATCTTCTTCCAAACCAATAGTAACAGATAAGGGAAAGACTGTGATGGAAAGCACATTTTTGATTCAAAGTTTTCAAGTTACGATACAATTCGATACCGGTGCATCATACTCATTTATAACCCAGGATTTGATTGATAAGTTATGTTTAGAACCCACTTACCCTGTTTCTTCCTTAAGGGTTGCGAATCCAATAGATAGTTGGGTATGCAACTCTAGAGATGAGATATGACCAGCTAGAACTTGATTTGTTAGGTCATATGTTTGCATGTAGTTTGTAAGTTTATGATTTCGTAGATCTTGAGATCATTTTGGGTATGGATTGGTTAGGTAGGTATGAGGCTAGGATATTTTACCATGATAGGGAAATATTAGTAAGGCACCCAGATAGTCATAACTATATCATTTTCTCAGTAGGGAATTCCGATTGAAGTGTTTAAAAAGTGCTAAGTACCTTGGAAGTAGCAAAGGAGCTAAGTCATGTTAGAATTGGAAGAGAGTTGCAGATATATTTGAGTCGATTATAAGACTACCACCGAAATGAGATATTGAGTTTTGGATAGATTTGTACCAGGAGCTGAACCTCTCAGAGAATGACATCGACTGAGATGATAGAATTAAAGGTCTAGCTAGTGGATCTAGAAGGAATTTAATTAAACCAAGCAGTTTGCCTTAGGGAGCAGCCGCAATTTTCATGAAAAGTCATATGTGCCATTGTGGATGTGCTTCGACTACCAAAAGCTAAATGAAAGGACAATCAAGAATAGATATCCTTTGCCACGAATTGGTAATCTGTGTGATTAGTTGAGTGGAGATAGAGTGTATTCCCAATTAGATTTGGTGATTGGTTTCTATCAGTTGAGAGTGGCGAAGGACAATATTCCTTTGACAGCATTTTGAACTAGGTATGGTTCATATGAATGGTTAGTGATGTCGTTTGGGTTGACGATTACACCTACTTTCTTCGTGGACTTGATGAATCGATTTTTTCGAGAACACTTGGATAGGTTCATGTTAGTATTCATAGGTGACATTTTGGTGCTCTCAAAAGATGAGATAGAGCATGAGAACTATCTGAGAGTATTGCTGGTGACGCCGAAGCAGCATCAGCTAAAGACAAAGATTTCCAAATGTCATTTTTGGAAGAAGGAGGTCAAGTTTCTTGGTCATGTAGTTTTGAAGGAAGGTTTGACAGTAGATCCAGTTAAGATCGAAGCTGTCAATAACTAGAGGAGACCAAAAATGGTACCCGAGATTAGAAGTTTTCTCCGGCTTTTTGGCTTTTACCAGAGATTTATCAAAGATTTTTCGCGGATAGCAGCAACTTTAACTAAGTTGACGAGGAAGGATGTGAAGTTCATTTGGTCAGACAAATGTGAGGAATGGTTCCTTAAGTTAAAACATTTGTTGACCAACGTTCCAGCCTTAGTTGTTCCAGATGGAAACCAAAGGTTGGTGGTGTGCACTGACGCATGTGGCACCGGATTGGGAGCTGTATCGACGTAGAATGGAAAAGTCATTGCATACGCTTCTCGACGGCTTAGACTGCACGAAGTAAGATATCCTACTCATGATTTGGAGTTGGTTGCGGCAATTTTAACGTTGAATATTTGGAGACATTATCTCTTAGGGGAGAGATTTGAGCTATGCATTGATCATAAGTCCTTAGGATATTTATTCTCCCAGAAAGAGTTGAATATGCGACAATAGAGGTGGCTGGAGTTTTTGGCAACTTATGATTTTGAAATAGAATATACTCCTAGAAAAGAAATAGGGTAGCGGAACCCCTTAACAGGAAACATCAGAATGTGGTGTTAGCTATGTTGGAAGAATGGAAGGATTTAGATGCTTTAGCTATGTGTAGTATAAAGTTGAGATCGACTACTGATTCTAGTCAGAGTTTGGCTATGTTGGCTTGTTTAGAGGTTCGACCAGTGCCGATCGAATTGATAACTTCTAAACAGAAAGAGGATCCAGAATAGCTGAGAAAATTAGAAGATTCGAGGTATGATCTGAATCATGATCTTAAAGATTTTGGCATTAACTAGAAAGGATGGTTGTGGAAGAAAGGACGATTATGTGTTTTGAATGTAGAGAACTTGACAAGAGAAGTTTGAGATGAGTGTCATCGATCTAAATTTATGATCCATTCCAGGGAAACCAAGATGTATCAGGATATAAAGAGAAGCTTCTATTGGGAAGGAATGAAGAGAAATGCTGGCTTCTGGGTGGGACAATGTGTTAACTGTCAATAGGTGAAATGGGAACATCAAATGCTTCAACCTTTAGAGATTTCAGTCTGGAAGTGGGATTATATATCCATGGATTTTATTGACGGGTTGCCAAGGTCGAACAAGGGAATGAAAGTATATGTGTTATATGGACAGATTGAACAAAAGCACCCATCTCATTCTAGTCAAGTCAACCAGAATGGCACCTGTTTTGGGGAAATTGTTCATGAAGAACATAGTTAGACTTCATGGAATTCCAAGTGGCATAGTCAGCGACAAAGATGCATTGTTCACTAGTGAGTTTTGGAGAAGTCTACAGAGAGTATTAGGTACAAAGCTAAAGATGAGTACAACATAACATCTATAGACGTATGGGCAGACTGTGAGAGTCAACAAGGTACTCGAAGATTTATTGAGGGCATGTGTACTAGAGTTTGGTAGATTTTGGGAAGATCACCCGTATTTGTTTGAGTTTTCCTATAATAATAGTTTTTAGACTAGTATAGGGGTGGCACCTATTGAAGCATTGTATGGAAGGCCATGTAAATCACAAGCATGTTGGTTAGAGAGTGGAGATAGATTTGTCTTATGTCCACATATCGTTAGAGAGGCGTCAGAGAAGATTGAGTTGATCCAAGACTTGATGAAGAAAGCTCGGTCAAGACAGAAGTCTTATGCAGATAAAAGGCGTAAAGACTTAAATTTCTCAGTTTGAGACAGTGTTTTCATTAAGGTTTCATCGATGAAGGGAGTGAAATGATTCGAAAAATTAGGAAAGCTGGCATCGAAATATGCTGGTCCATTCCAGATTAGAGAAAGGAATGGAAAGCACGCATACAGAGTAGAATTATTGAGAAATATGGCAAGTGTCCATAATGTATTTCATGTGTCTCATCTTATCAAGTATGTGCATGATCCAGAGACTACTATTCCTCAATCAGGATTGGATGAATTGGTAGTAGAGCCTAATTTGGCAATGTAAGACAACCAGTTCAGGTTGTAGCAAGAGATGAGAAAAGATTAAGGTCTAAGACAGTTAAATTGGTGAAAGTTCAGTGGAGTGACAACGAGAAGGACTGTACTTAGAAGACGAAAGATAGGATTCGATTTACCTATCCTAATCTATTTTAAATGGTATGTCTATACTAGGTTTACATAGATGATCGCTAGTCAAATTAACTGGTATTATTGTTAAAAGTGGTTACACATGATTGCTATGATTAGTATTTAGTCCTTACTGAATTTCGAGGATGAAAATCTTTAAGGAGGGGAGCCTGTAACACCCCTAATTTCAAATAACATTATTCATGATATTTAATTAGATAATTTAAATAGAATGATGAAAATGTTAATTGATAAGGGGATTGAGATTATAATAAATTTAAGTGACCGTGCTTAAATAATAAATTAAATGGGAATGAGAATGGATTATAAGTAAATAAATCTATATAAGGGTATAACGTTAATAAGCTTTACCTGACCCCTTATCCTTACATATATTCTTTTTCACCATTTCATTTCCTATTGACTTAATTTGAAAAGCAAATCAAAAAAGTAAGTTAAAGAAGAAAAGAGCCGACCATTAAAAGGAAAAGAAGAAGAGAAATTCAAAGAAAAGAAGAGAAATATAATAAGGGGAATCAAACTCCTCTCAATCCATTTCCATATCGAAGATTAAGTTGAATGATAATTTCCATCTCTATTTGTTACATATATGTTTCGGATTTTTGTTTAAATTATTATATATATGACGTTAGAGGATGATATGCTTTTATTATGGTTTATTTAAATTTAAACTATGATTTACTTAAATCTAAATAAAAAAATTTAAACAATGGTTCATACGGTTTAAGATCGAAACCATGTGATATTGATGTTCAAATGCCATGGAAAAATTATATGTTATGAAAAACATGATTTTAGAGCTTGGTTTTAAGTTTTTTAATTTTCCAATCATGGGAAAGAATAATATTATGAATTTTTGAACGAAAATATAGCAAGTTGGGTTTAATAATTTATTTTCAAAAAATATGTAGAGAATTTGGATTTGAAAGTTAGATATGTTAGATACCATGATCAAAGTAAATTTCTTTGAATTTTGGGGAATTTTCATAAGTGATTTGATATACAAAATAAATTATTTTGAGTGGAGGATCAAAATTATATACGTATAAATAAAAAGGAAGGTTTTATTTGTAGAAGTTTAAGTTTGATACTTATCCAATAATTATTGAGGTAGTTAGTTTTGAAAAGCATGGGAAAAGTTAAGGAAAGCAATAGGAGATGAACACGTAGGCAAGTTAGTTTATATAAGTTATTATTTAATATTTAACCCAGAAAAAAAGGTTTCGCCTCTAATCAGAGTACCTTTCGATGAGGTCGAAAACCCATAAAGTAAAATTCAATACACATGCTATCATCTAGATGATACATAGTGGATTGAAGAAAGGCAAAAGGCATAGCGTTGAAAGCATATCTTTCGATGGGACATTATCTTGTTTTTTTCCGTAAAGATAAGTGCCTACTTTTGTTTTACTAAGCTTTTGACTTAGTCGATGCGTATGTTTTTAAAAGAAGTTTTATAAAGGTTTTCGAAGGGGTTTCCATGTTATTTGTAAAAGAAAAGGAGGTTTCGAAGGTGTTCCTTTAAATTATAAATCAATGCTTGTGAAAGAAGGGGTTTCAACCTAGTCGAATCCCTGTCGCCAATTTTTGCGCCTTTCGAATGTATTCAATTCATCAATGCTGTCGAAAGGTATTGTTTGTTTTAAAGCTACATAACCCTTTCGAGTGTATTCAACCCTTCAAAATATAGTTTAATGCTTTCGACTTTGTTAAAAGAGATGGTTTTGACGCCATCATAAATTCTCTAATATTTTGATAAAATAAAATTGGTTTCGAAAGAGGCACTTTCTTTTATACTTGCTTTGATCCAAATGATATTTTATAATGGTAAACCCAATCATGTCGAAAGGGGAACTTTCAATGCTTTAGGAAGAGATAGTTCCAATGGTTTTGAAGCTATGCTTCAAAAAATTAATAAATAACCCTTTATTACAGCCGAAAGGTTTCAATAAAGAATTTTAAAGTGTTTTAAAGGCAGAGGCCTAATGTTTAAAAAAGAGAGATATGCTATTGAAGGAGGCTATCTATTGAGGTTGAAAGTAAGGTTTTGAAGGTTTCAAAGGTATAGTTTTAAAAACAAAACCTAATCTATTTTAACACAAAATCATGGCATGTTAATAACAAAGTATTTGAGATAGAACTTATAAAGAAGTCTAATTAAGTTAAAGTAATTAACCAAGTTATATTGTTTGCTTCTTCATATACGTATGTATTCATATTGTATTGAACCCAAAATGTTATTGTGTGAAAGGGCTGGATAACCATTTAGGTTAACCCAGCAGTGCATATATATTAAAGATATTGGCAGGGGCCAATAGGTTCACAGTAAGCCCATAAAACGGTATAAGAGTTGGTAGGGGCCAATAGGTTCATAGTTAGCCCATGAAAACTTGGTATAATTAAAGATGTCAGTTAGACAGGTTTATAATTAGCCCATGAAAACTATATCTAGATAAGAAAATAAAATATTGACAGATATGCAATAGGTTCCTTGTTAGCCCATGAATACTAGGGTAAATTAAAGATATTGACTATTACTCAATAGGTTCCTAGTCAGCCCATGAAAACTAGGATATAAGAAATGATATTGGAGTTACCAACAGGTTCAATGTAATCCCATAAAAACTATAATTACGACAGATAGTCAAAATGAATTAGGGATGGGTAATCCAGAATTGATTCAATTGTTTTGCCTTTCATCACATAGTAATGTTTTGAATTGAATTAACCATTATGGATGTAGGAGCGTAGAAAATGGTTTATAAAAGGTTTTAAGATAATAGCAAGGGGATACCCGTTCCGCTAAGCGACGTGGCCGCACTAGGTATCTATATTCATTTGAGATGGTATATTATTGTTCATACTAGACTTTATATCAGACTTGAAGTTTATTTTTTCTATTTAAACTCTTGGGTACTCAATTGATTTTGAGTAGTTTGAGATTTGAGGTTTTAAGGTGCCTCTCAAGACGAAAAAGCTTTCGGAGTTGTGTAGAAGGCATGTATTTATTTAAGTTCTTTCTCATGTAATTCCACCATGTTATTTTATTAAGGCAAAGTGATTTAATGCCTAGTATATACTCTGATCACTGAGGAAGCATCTTCATATGTCGCTCTTCGAGTTTATTGAAATAATTATATTTTTCTAAACGTGGTTAACAATGTTGGATTATGTAATGAAGGTTAAAATGAGTTTGGAATGAAATGTGAAAGTTGTTTCGAAATTTTAAACTTTTTTCATATCCATGTGTTTTTGGTATATCAATTTATCTAACATTACTATATTTAGTCGCCAAGGATTAATAAGTGTGAATAACAACATCATCAGTAGCAGTTAGTTTTGGGCCTCCAAGTGGGGGATGTTAGACATTGCCCCCGGTACGACCGTGTTCATTCCTATACTAATCATGGACCAGTAGAGTGCAATAGTGTTTGTCTTGAATCTGTGACATCTAACCTTGCTTGTTTCAGGCCATATGCATTATGCTAGACTAGTAGCATTGTTGCGGATATCAACCTTATTCATTATTCCAATCTTCGGTAATCAATCGTTAACTACTCGATTTTGAACGTTCTCTCCTTGTCGTTGTCTACCTTCGAATAACAGTTTGTTTTTTTTTGCAAGTTAGGCATTGAGACCTCATTCGAGCACCTGCTTCTGTCTTTGGAAACTGGCGCATCGATGATTTGATTCTGGAAATGCCTACCGTCGTTGTCTATCTCTATACGATAGTAAATTCCTTCATTTATTGCAAGTTGGAGCGATCTTCTATCATTACCAAGTGTTAATGTGTTCTATGCCCCTCAGTCCACAGGGCTGATTATTCTGAATAATTGATGTAAAAGTTGATGTTCTGGGCGGCTCCCTAGATGCTTCCAGTCAAAGGTACATCACAACTCTTATCTTTTGGAACTTGTGACTTAGATGACTTGAGTTTTGACATTTGTACATTAACTTTGGTCAAAAATCAAAATTCTTTGTCGACTTCTTGGTTTGTTAGCTTTGCAGTACTACCGAAGCAATGTCGGTTCTTTCTGGTAGCGGGAGCCGATCCCTGTTAATCTTGCAATTGACATGTTTTTCGGTGTTGTCGGGACACCACCAGTACTTAGAAAATTTTAACGGTTCGTTGATGATGCCAGAGCAACATCAAGCAGTATTTGCATGGCTTATCAGATGTGTGGCTTATGAAAAATGCTTGGTTTATGAAATGCACCACTTTTGAGAGTGTGTGGCTTATGTAATGCATGGCTTTTGAGAATGCATGGCTTATAAAATGCACAGCTTTTGAGAGAGCATAGCTTATGAAATGCGTGGCGTTTGAGAATGGGTGGCTGACAAAATGCACGGCTTTTGAGAGTGTGTGGCTTATGAAATGCGTGGCTTTTGAGAATGCGTGGCTTACGAATTGCACGGCTTTTGAAAGCGCGCGGCTTATGAAATGTGCGGATTTTGAGAATGCATGGCTTATGAAATGCACGGCTTTTGAGAGTGCATAGTTTTTGGTACTCCGTGTTGCCTGTCTTCAGGCAACGTGAGGAGTGTATGTTTTTATGCAGCTTGTGAAATATGTGGCTTTTGGTGCTCCATGGTGTTGCTTATCTTTGAGTAATGTGAGGAACATATGATTTGGCATGGGTTATGAAATGCACGGCTATTGGTATTCTTTGGTGTTTCCTATCTTCGGGCAACTTGAGGAGCATGTGTTTTGGTGCGGCTTATGAAATGCATGGCTTTTAGTACTATTCGGTGTTGCCTATCTTTGGTTAACGTAAGAAGCGTATGTTTTGGTGCAGCTTATGAAATGCATGGCTTTTTGTACTCCTCGGTGTTGCCTATCTTCGGGCAACGTGAGGAGTATAATTTTGGGCCTTCCTGATATTGCCGGAGCAACACCGGTTTTTAGAAGGCATGGATCGAGTTTCGTCGATGCAGCAGTTTGAGTCGATTTGCTTCCATAGACCCAGTAGGTAGTTATTGTGAACACAGTTTCGTGGGTTCAAAGAGATAATTGGTTTTTGGATTGGATAGTCGTGGCTTGGGAGATCCTGCTTTATTTTGGGAAGATGTGCACAGCCAAATAGATAAGTTTGCCATGGTGGAGAGATCAACTGCCGACCGCATGGAGATGGTTTTGAAGAAAGAGCTTATGGGTGTTCGGTGGCAAGACTCTTAGTTTTTGCCTAAGTTGCCTTTGAAGAATTGGCCTTCAACTGGCATATAGTCTAGTGGAAAAGGATCTGGTCACCAAGTTTGGTAAAGGAGGAGTTGGGAAGAAGTAAACAAGTATTATGCTTCTATTTCGTTTGTTGCGCTAGCCAAGTCGTTAAGTCTATAGTTGTACGGATGCCAGAATATTCAATCGAACTTAATAAAACTGTTGTATGATTAGTCTTGGCTTTCCTTGAATTTATTCAAGTATGTGTGGTGCCCCCTATGCCATATGGCTGTTTACATGCTTAAATTATATCTGGGTTTCTCCACAACTCGACTCAACATCTGATTAACCACAAAGTCGGTTCGTTTTTGGCTTAGATCCTTTGAGCAACTATGAAGCTCTAGTGTTCAACACTATTTGTTTGATAGGTCGTTGGAAGTGATTCTATTACTTATGTGGAGTGACTGATATGTTTGTCGACTTGTGGCCCCGGAGCTTGACTTTGTTAACTTTAGGGGACTTTAGATCAAATAACCGCTGGTCTTCTAGTTCTCCTTCATGGATATCAGTTGTATATAAATTTAGCTGATCTACAGGTTCTCCTTCGTGAAATTTTAGTTCATGAAAGACCTGCACGTTCGCGAAGGTTTTTTTGGATCAAATGACCGCTGATCTACCAATTTACCTTCACGATGCTTTAGTTCATGAAAGACATTCACATTCACGAAGGGCTTTTAGATCAGATGATCGTTGATCTACTTGTTTACCTTCATAATGCTTTAGTTCGTGGAAGAACTTCACATTCACGAAGGGTTTTTGGGATCAGATAACCGCTAGTCTACCGGTTTACCTTAATGATGCTTTAGTTCATGAAAGACCTACACGTTCATGAAGGGTTTTTGGATAAGATATCTGACGAAAAAATGACCTTGAAATTATAATTTATAGATTATGTAAGGAAATTTAGGATTTGGCTTGTGGGAACACGGTTTTATCAGTTCCTGGAGACTAAGGGTTTGATCTATTTGTTCAATGATCCTCTGGACAAGACTTCTCGACGCCAGTAGAGCAACGCTGGTTCACAAAAGGGGGTCGACATGACTCATCAAGAGCATAGAACCATTTCTTTTGTCAAGCTCTCTACAATGCCTTCAATGCCGGTTCACAGAAGGCATCGCTTTGGGTTGCTACCCTATTCCTAAGTTGATAGCTAGCTTGAGTGTTATTTGATAATCATCCTTTCTTCTGATTTCATCAATTAGCCGGGGCACATTTCTTCTGGGTCTTAGTAGCATTGCTTGGGTAGAAAGTTCCTAAGGTCTTGTAGCTCCTTTACCATTTGGTATTTTCTTCAAAAAATTGTCGGGTTTGCCTTCTTCAAATTGCACTACTTCTAGTGTTAGAACCTTTTTACCTTCCTGTAGAATTCTTACAAGGTGGCAGGTTGTTTCATCCTTTGATGATTCCTGGGGGCCTTGCAGTAGACTACATCCATCACCCTTGCTTCATCATATGCTAGTCATACCTGTACTAAAGAAATTTTGAATTAGTTAAACAGTTCTACAAAAGGTATAGTTAGCGTGATAAACTTCTTTGGATATTCTGCATGTTGAATGGCTTCGGTGAATGGGTTTCGATTGAGGAAGATGCATTAATCGTTGGCTAATCGGTCCATTTTTAAGTTATGGCTGTTTATAATGCTTGAGAATGATATACACATGATGTCTATGCTTGACTGATTAGAAATTTCGATTGAATGACAAATCACTTATGATGGGGTCATGGATCAATGACGATCCCAAAAAATTTCAACCTAGGTGAGATTCGTTTGGGGTGACAAAAAAGGCCCCACAAGGTTGCATTCCAAATTTCATGGTGTTCGGAGCTTGCATGTTCGAGTTATGGGCAAAAGAAGATGGATTGATTAGTGGTATTTTACTAGGAGTCCGACCCGAGAAAATTTCCACTTGCGTGGAGTCAGCACATGATTTGCTTGGAGTCACAGAATTTGAAGTGCTGGATTGGTGACAAACATAGCTTGGAGCCATTTGCATGTTTGCTTTAAGAAAATCTTGGTTTCACTCGAGTCTGATTTTGGGCCCGAATTTCCTAGGTTTACTTCCAGTCAAATGAGTGATTACCTGAGTTCGACTTTGAGTTAGGACTTCCAGAATCTGCTTTGAGCCAAAGGGGTGATTACCCGAGTTTGACTTCGACTCAATCCTGAAATGAGTTTTTTAATGACCATTTTGATTATTTTTTATGGCGACCATTCCTTATAGGAGCTCCATGATGGGATTCAAAGCTAGTCAGTCGGTAGTGGTCACCCTTTCCCAAGGGGGCTTGGTTTTGTAATCGATTATATCCCTTTCAAACAACCCAGATGATGGTTCCGCTAGCCGATTAGCGAGTCAGGGTGTAGGGGCGAAGCGCCTTGACATACAAGTTCAGGGGCGCATTGTGGAATTATCTTCAAAATCAAACTAGTTAATAACTAGTTTCGGATTCACCATAGACTATTCATTCGTAAACAACTAGAAGCCCACTAGCCTATAAATTGATATCGCCCAACTTTAATAAACTGATAAAATCCCCACCAACAAGGTAGCTTGGAATTAAAATTTTCCACAATCATAATAGGTTTATTATTAAATTAATAATTCAAATAGCAATAGTGAAATTTAATTGATAAACCCTAAACATTAATTTGAAATAGAAAATCCTTAAGTAAAACCCTAACCATAATTCGATTAAAAAATGTCCTAGCTTAATTTATCGTCTCAATCAATTAAAATGATGATCATACCTTGATTTATGCTTAACACTGAATGATTGAAGGTTTTTGAAATTTTTTAAGTATTTCAAAAATTTTCTTGAGCTTTTAGTTGCACATAAAAGAAGAAATGATGAAGAAGCCCAAATATTTATAGGGAAGAAGAGGTCAAATTTAAATGAATGGATAGATCTAAAAAAGAATACCACTAGGCAACAAGCGCCAAATCGAGGCAATGAAAAGTCAATGTTTCTGCTAACCCAAAAATTGGATCAATACCTTGGTTTGAGTATGAAAGCACTATCCTTGTTCTTATAGAGTAATAATATAGATAATAGATATAGAAAAGAACAGTAAAAGAAAGAAGACATGAAGATTTTTGTAGTGGTTCGGCTGCTAATGAAGGCTACATCCACTTTATAGTTTTATTATCACTGATTGCTGTTACAAGTAGTGTTTGATTATAAGGCTTTTGATAGTCCTTAGCTAGATTGAATCTCCAAGGTTATAGTCCACTGGAGAATCACAGTGAACCCATTTGGAGATCGTTGTGAGCAAGATGGAGATGGAAGAAAGCTTCCAACAGAACTTTCACAACCAATCCAGAAAAGATCCCGTTCATGTTGCAGGTAGGATGGTATTTATGGAGATCGAAGAGCTTCAGGGCCCGGCCTGTCCACTGACTGCTTGCAGATGGACAAAGGATGATCCAACGAACCTTATCTCATGACCCAAGCCAAAACTAAGGATCGCTAGCGATCCATAGATTTAGCTCGTGTGCAAACTACTTAGCTCCTTTCTTCATTGTTTTACTATGCCAACTCACCAAGATTCTATGTAAAACCTCATATTTTTGGCAACGTTATTTAGGATATTTAATTAGATAAATAAAATAAAATAATGTATTGACTATGGATTGAGATTTGTGATTAAAGATTAAGGGGTAGCCGGGCCATGCTAATGAATAAATAAATGAACTAATATAGGCTTAAGTATTAGGAAATAAGGAAGGGCAAAATGGGAAATAGGAGGGGCTTATACCCTAAACCATCAGGAATTGAAAACACATGTTCATTTAATTTTTCACAAACAAAATACACTAAGGTCGGCCACCATTTTTGTACCTCAAGAGAAGACAAAGCTAGGAATTTCAAGAGGAAGAAGTAAACCAATTAATCAAGATCAAATCTCACATCCTAATCACAAAACTAAGGTAAATAATGATTACATCTCACTTTTCTATATGTTCCTGGTTTTAAGATGAAATCCAAGTTTATCTTGCATGATTTAGCCATGATTTTGAAGAGAAAATGTGTATATATACATGTTGATGATTTATGCTAGTTCATATAGATTTTATGATAAGTTTTGATGTGAAAACCCTATCTAATGACATCCAAAATTCCTTGCGAATTTAGAGATAGATCAGAAGTGTTATTTTAGAGACGGCTTTCAATTTTCGTAATTTTCTGAATTAATGTGGATTTTTATATTAATTTTCTAGTGAAGAAAATGATTTATTAGGTTATAAATTATTTACGGTTAAATAAATAACAATTTGGGTCTGAAATTTATATATGCTATAAAACATATTTAATTCGGATTTTCTAGAATTTTTATAGAATTTTCTAAACAGTTCTGATGAATATATAAAATTATTTAAGGTAAGAGACTTAAATGTTTTATATATTTAGTTAAGGAGAAGGGGTATTTTGCAAATGATTTAAATAAATAAATTCTAGGATTGTAGCAGTACTATTAGAAAAGATAAATTAGCAACCAATAAGAGTTTGACAAACAAGGCAGGTTAGTTAAAAAGTTTAGTTAAAAAGGTTTAAAATCAGAAATACACCTTAAAAGCATGTTTTGCCTGTTTTGGTTCCGCCCAGGTAGCTTCAAACTATGACCCACCGCCACCTTCCTCAAACCAATGCACATAGTATCAACCTTTTGGTACACAATGAATTGGACAAATGCGGAATGTAGGAGTCAAAACCAAGGGGTTCCAAAGGGGTTTAAGTGCCTTTAAGTTTAAAAGAGAAAATCACAACTTTGCTTTCGACTAAGACGCTTTTGACTTAGTTGGCTTCTGACTAGGTGAATTGATTTATAGAAAAAGTTTTGAGGTTGCGCTTGTGCTCGAAGTAATAGCTTTCGACTTAGTTCTCTCAACTAATTTAATGGTTTTGAAATAGTTGTACATTTGTTTTAAATGATAGCTTCCAACTATGTAAATGCTTATACTTACGCTTCCTACCTTTTGAAACAGAGCTTTCGAAGGGGACTATTTTGTATTATAAAAACCCTATCGCTTCTTTAATGCTTTCGAAAGGGGGCTATTTTGACACCATCACTTTCTTACTTAAGTTATAGATTTTGAAAGAGATAGCTTTTGACCTTGTTGCTTGTGATCCTTAGTGATTTTTAAACACTAACCCAATGGTTTCGAAAGAGAATGGTTTCGACTTAAATGGTTTCGAAAGATGTTTTTCCACATGTTTTAAATTGAACCCAAATGCTTTCGAAAGGTTCGTGTTTTAAAAAGTTTAATGCTTTCGAAAGGTTTTGAAAATGATTTCGAAGAGGTTGTTCCCAGAGGGTTTCGAAGAAGATGAACGGAAGTGTTTTCCAATGATTTCAAAAGGTCTAAAGGAAAGGTTTTTCCAGTGGTATTGAATAAGCTTAAAGGAAATGTTTTCCTATGGTTTCGAAAGGTAAGGTTTAATGGTTTTAAAGATAGATGTCTGAAGTTTTTAGCTTTCGAACGAAAAGGGATTTCATTGGTTTCAAAAGGTTAGACGAATGGTTTCGAAAGGAAGTTTTGGCCTTTCGACCTAGATAAAAGATAGGGTTTTACATGGTTTTTGAAAGGGGTACTTTCTATAGGATTGAAGGGGTACTTTCAAATGTTTAAAGGGTTTTCATCAACAAAGATTTGAGTAAAGTATATATAGCATATGAAGGTGATTTTGAGTAAAGCATAGAGTATAATGTTTTTCTTGTTTAAGTTTGGTTTAAAAATGGTTTTAAATCAATTTCAAATGAAAGGGTTTGTAAAGAAAATTATGGGAAGGTATCCCTAAGTGCAATGACTCAGATATTAGAATACTAGATGGGCCTGGTTTATGATCGCGCCCTATATATTAGCTATTATCCCTAGCAAATTTTAGTCCAAAATTCTAGTGTGTAGGGCTTTGTCATAGGTAAGACAAAAATGATGATTACCTATAGAAAGGAATATATGATGTATACAAATAGTTTAATAGTGAGCCCGCAAAACCATCAGGATCAGGTGACCCTAGGAGATGTTAAGGATAGACCGTCTACAAGAGAAGTATTTAACATATAGTTAAGGACAAACCGTCGAGAAGAGGTGCCTAACAATTGTTAGATATTTTTTATTTTGTCAAGGAGGCCTGAGTCAACCAAAGGTTAATAGTAAGCCAAACAAAACTATAGTGTTCGAAGAGACAGTTCGTTTGCTACTTGAGATATATTGTATGTTTACATAATGATTCTTTACAATTTTAATCAATTTTGTTTATAGGATAAAAATTTGCGAAAGATATCTTTTAAAAGGATGTTAGTGAGGGGAAACTCGTTCTGCTAAGCGGTCTGGTCTCACTTAACATTAATAACCGAGATGTATAGTATTATTCATACCAGGCTTTATGTCTGACTAGAACTTTATGTTTTCCCCTTAAATTCTCGGGTGCTCAAAATTGATTTGAATAGGCTAAGGGTTAAGGCTTTATAGGTTTTAGTAGGATGACGAATAAAGCTACCAGAGGCGAGTAGGAGGCTAACAGATAGATATTAGTGGTTACAGTTCTTTGTTTTGTTGTCTATCTCTGCTTTGTATGTATTAAGTCAATTATGACTATGACTCTGATCATCCAAAAGGTCATCTTCATATGTTGATGTTAGCATATTTTGTAATATGTATATTTTATCATTGATGGGGAAACGTTTGGGGTTATGTAAATCTGAATATGGAACATCTATTTTGAAATGTAATGAAGAAAATATTGTTTTGAAATCCTGATTTTTTTCATATTCAAGTGATTTTGATATTATATATACCATTAACATAGCCATATTTAGTCATCGGAAGTTAATACTATAGATGACTACAGCATCTGCAGAGCTTACCTTTCCGCCTTTAGATAGGAGGTGTTACAACTTGGGATCAGAGCATGGTTTATGAAATACTTTAACCAAAAATAATTTTAGAAAAAATAATCCTTAGGAATTAGACTTAAGATCGGAGTATGGATAACGCTACAGTAATGTACTTGTATTTGCCATATATAAGTATACGCTTTATCTCTAGTCTCCTATTTTTATTAGGATATTCTTCTATATCTCACGAAGCTTGAATGCAGAATATGGATGAAAGAAGAGGTAGAGTTAAACTAGGAGGAGAAATGATGCAGCCAAGGCCCAAGAAGAAGTTGTGCAAACTTTGATTCCTGAAAATATGAATTTGTGGTGTAGTGTGATGAGTCGTCCACGACTCAAGGAAGGTTTGAGTCGTTTCCGAGCTAGGGAAAGAAGTCCACGACCTAACAAACCAAGGGAGAAGACAAGCCGAGATAACCAAGCATCGGAGTTGAGTCGTCCCCGACTCAACGGTCTAACCATGAGTCGTTCCCGACTTAGGGAGTTACAAGGGGGAGATAACAAGACAGTGGGTTTGAGTCGTTCGAGCTTGAGTCGTATACGGGATAATGGAACAGGGTTACGACTCAAGGGAAACTTGGAGTGTTCGTACTTGATGAGTCGTACACGACTTAACAACGTATCCATGAGTCGTGCCCGAGATAGCATCAAGAAGGAGAAGGGTTCAGCTGATGGAGGCTTGAGTCGGTGGAGGGATTACGACTTAGATGAGTCGTCCAGAATTGAGTCGCTTGAAGGGATATGTCGTGGTGGAGAGATAGCATCAAGAAGGAGATATGCAGAAGTGAACTTGGGAGCTTGAGTCGCTGAAGTTATGAGTCGTGAGTCGTAGGTCGTTGCCGACCTAGTATGAGTCGTGAGTCGTTCATGTGAAATGATGAGTCGTGTACTATGACTGATGTGCTGTAACCATGAGTCGGTTGAGACTTAAGTCGTTTATAAGTTGAGTCGTAGGTCGTTTGCTTTGTGTTCTGTTGTAAAGGGGTAGTGTTGTGATGTGTTGGTGATGAGTCGTAAATGATGAGTCGTTGGGGATGAGTCGTTGATGCTAAGTCGTGTATATGTGTTGTTTCTTTTATCTGATGAGTCGTATATCGTTGCGTCTAATGAGTCGATGGTGTATGATAAGTCGTTAACGACTTATGATGAGTCGAGAGTTTTGAGTCGTATACGACTTATGGAGGCGGGTGCAAAACACTATAAATAGGGAGTGAGTTGTAATGTTTTTGGTGGTTGATTTTGAATAAAATTTCTCTTTTGTTAGCTTTGTGCTTTCATACCAATTGGTAGTTGAGTGTAATCTCCTATCTCCTCTTTCGGTTAATCGAGTGCGCTCGATTCAACGATCGTAGAAGCCGATTCACGGAATCTAGTGCGCTAGATCAACGTGCGAAGAATCGTAGATCTTTGAACACGGTATAGTGCGCTATCAACGTGTTTGAGATAGCTAGAGTTCGGTATCTTTGGATCAACGAACTTGGGCATTTTGGTATCTTCAACTCACCGATTGCTACATTTCATCGATTGAAGTTTTGTTTGATTAATCCGCTGCGTCATTATTGGTATCGGAGCCATACTTAGCCAATCATAGCTAAGTTGATTCTTGGAGCCAAGTGTTGAAGTTTGAAGTTGTGTTCGTTGTGGTCATCTTGAAGTTGCAACAAGCTTGGAGTATTTGATCTATAGCATTTTGAATCAAGTGTTGGAGAGTGATTGAATTTGTGAGGAGATTTTTGCGCGCCAAGATTTGAAGTGTGGAGCCGTGCCGACTTAACCATAAGTCGTTGCACATTGAGCCGAATCAAGTCATAGCCGAGACATTGTTGGGCCGTGATTTGTTGAAGTCTTGTGATTGAATTGTTGAAGTTTGTGAAGTTTTTCAATCATGCCACCAAGGAGAGCCAATCGTCATCAAAACATTGAAGCACTATATCGAAGAGAAGAGGCCGATCAAATGGAGCAACGTATGCACGAGAAGATTGATGAAGGCATTGGTAGGTTGGAGAAGCTTATGATTGATATGAATCAAAGTAGAAGAAGAAATTCACCTGAATCCATTCATGGAGGAAGTAGAGTTTCACATCATTCAGATCGGGAGAGGAGAGAAAGTCAGGATCAACGGAGTGTTGATAATCGAAGTAGGAGGAATGTTGATGACCATGATAGACGGGATGTTGGTTGTAGGAGTGGTGGTAGAGATGTTGGAGGGCGTGAAAGACAACGATATGCATCAGACTTTGATGAGGAGTTTGACGGTGATAGGGGAAGTGTTCATTTCAGAGACCGAGATCAGGGACAACGTCAGTATCGGGTTATTGATGATGATCGACGTTGGGAATCGGGTATGAAGATGGAGATTCCGGAGTTTAAAGGAGGGATGGCAGCTGAAGAATTTCTTGATTGGGTATCAAATGTTGAAGAGATCTTTGATTTCAAGGAGGTTCCTGAGCATAGGAGAGTAAAGTTGGTTGCTACTAGGTTGAGGGGGAGAGCTTTGGCGTGGTGGCAGCAAACTAAACTTACAAGGGAGAGAATGGGGAAGTCAAAGATAGAATCGTGGGATAAGATGAAGAAGTTGATGAGATCTACTTTCTTACCTTACAACTATCAATCACTTATGTACCAGAGGTTGCAGAATCTGAGGCAAGGGACAAAATCTGTTAGTGATTATGCTGATGAATTTTACCAACTCATCGCCAGGAATGATATCATGGAAACAGAAGAACAGCTAACTGCTAGATTCATTGGGGGTTTGAGAATGCAGATCCAGGATATGGTTAATATGTTTGATCCTAGATCCATTGCAGAGGCACATCAGAAAGCGTTAGCTTGGGAGAAACAAGGAAGGCGTGGAGGAGGTGTGTTTACTCATTCTAATAATCCAGTGAAAGGTGCCGGTGGAAGTTCTAGTGTTCCTAAACCTGTTACAAAACCAGTGGTGAAGGAGGTTGAGAAGGCGAAGGCTAACAGTGTTTTCAAATGCTATAATTGTCAGGAGTTGGGTCATAAAAGTAACGAATGTCCGAAGCCGAAGAAAAGAACCATGGTTGCAGAAGTTGAGGCAGATGATGGTGAGGAGGCAGAGTATTCAAATGTACCTTATGTTGAGGAGGAAGAAGAAGTGTCGGGTGATGAAGGTTGTAATCTTATGTTGAGGAGAAGTTGTTTGACACCAAAGCAAGAGGAGGATTGTAGTTGGCTGAGAAGCAATATTTTTCAATCGACATGTACTATTCTGGGAAAAGTCTGCAAGTTCGTTATTGATGCGGGAAGTTGTGATAATATTATTTCTACAGAAGCAGTAAGGAAATTGAACTTGAAGACCGAGAAGCATCCTAAACCATACAAGCTAGCATGGTTAAGGAAGGGAGGTGAAGTGAAAGTGTGTCGAAGAGCTTGTGTGAATTTTTCGATTGGGAAAAAGTATAAGGATGAAATTTGGTGTGATGTCGTAGATATGGATGTTTGTCACTTATTGTTGGGCAGACCATGGCAGTTTGACAGAGCAGTACAGCATGACGGTCGTGCCAACAGTTACAGTTTCATGTTCGAGGGTACTAAGATCACTTTAGTTCCCAAGAGACAGCAACAGAAGGAGAGCAAGCTTGAGGAAATTGAAGAATTGAAAACTCTGTTGACTTTGAAGGAGTTTGTTAAAGAAGTAGAGGAAGAGCCTGAGATGTTTCTTTTGATTGGGAGAGAGAGTAGTGACGAAGTTGAGATTCCCGAAGAAGCAAAGCCAGTTTTGAAAGAGTTTGAAGATGTCTTTCCAGATGAGTTACCGAAGGAGTTACCGCCACTTAGAGACATTCAACATCAGATTGATCTTGTTCCGGGAGCAGTGTTACCACACCGACCACATTACAGAATGAGTCCGAAGGAACATGAGGAGTTACGAAGGCAGGTGGAAGAATTACTTGAACAGGGTCGTATTCAGGAAAGTTTGAGTCCGTGTGCTGTACCTGCATTGTTAGTACCAAAGAAGGACGGAACTTGGAGAATGTGCACTGATAGTAGAGCTTTGAATAAGATCACTGTTCGTTACAGATTTCCTATGCCGAGGTTGGATGATTTGTTGGATCAGTTGAGTGGGGCAACTATATTCTCGAAGATTGATTTGAAGAGTGGTTATCATCAAATACGAATCAGACCTGGAGATGAATGGAAGACAGCTTTCAAGACGAGAGAGGGGTTGTACGAATGGTTGGTTATGCCATTTGGTTTGTCAAATGCACCTAGTACATTCATGCGAGTGATGAATCAAATCTTTAGACCATTCATTGGGAAGTTCGTCGTGGTTTATTTCGATGATATTCTGATTTATAGCAGGAGTACGGAGGAACATGTTCTACATTTGAGGGAAGTGTTGCTTATTCTTCGTGAAGAACAATTTTATGCTGCTACAAAGAAGTGTGTGTTTATGACGCATACTGTTTTATTTCTGGGGTATGTTGTTTCAGGGGAAGGTATTCAAGTTGACCGGAGTAAAGTTGAAGCAGTCAGGAATTGGCCACAGCCAAAGACAATTACAGAAGTGAGAAGTTTTCATGGGCTAGCGTCATTCTACCGAAGATTCATCCCACACTTCAGTAGCGTGATGGCTCCAGTGACTGATTGCATGAAAGGGAAACAATTTGTGTGGTCAGAAGAAGCGGGGGTTGCCTTTGAGAGGATCAAGGAATTGTTGACGTCTGCACCAATTCTTGTTTTACCGAATTTTCAGTTATTGTTTGAATTGCATACTGATGCTTCGAAGGTTGGTATTGGAGGAGTTCTGAGCCAGAATGGAAAGCCAGTTGCTTATTTTAGTGAGAAACTGTCAGGGGCAAAGATCAGATACAGTACATATGACGTTGAATTTTATGCTGTTGTTCAGGCTGTTAAGCATTGGAGACATTACTTATTTCAGAAGGAATTTGTTCTGTACACTGATCACGAAGCTTTGAAACATTTACAGGGGCAGGATAAGATTTCAGCGAGACATGCATCATGGATTGCTTATCTGCAGCAGTTTACCCTTGTCGTTAAACACAAATCAGGGGTGACGAATCGAGTAGCTGATGCTTTGAGTAGAAGGAGTCATTTACTAACGACAATGAAGGTTGAAGTAACGGGATTTGAAATGTTGCCAGAGATGATTGAAAAAGATCCTTACTTTGTGAAATATGTTGAGAAAGTGAAGGATGGGAGTACCGATGAATTTATGTTGGTTGATGGATTTCTGTTTAAAGGAAATCGTTTATGTATTCCAGACTGTAGCTTGAGATTGAAAATTGTCAAGGAATTGCACGAGGAAGGACATGTTGGCCGTGATCGTACTTTACAGTTGATTTCGCAGTCTTACTTTTGGCCGTCGATGAGAAAAGAAGTTGAGAGATTTGTGGAGCGATGTCATATTTGCCAAGTTTCAAAAGGGACAGCAACGAATGCAGGGTTGTATATGCCATTACCAGTACCATCTAAGCCATGGGTTGATATCAGCATGGATTTCGTTTTGGGTTTGCCGAGAACTCAAAGGGGAAATGATTCGATATTTGTTGTGGTGGACAGGTTTTCAAAGATGGCACATTTTGTTGCTTGCAAGAAGACAGCAGATGCAGTTCGAGTAGCACAGTTATTTTTCAAGGAGATTTATCGACTTCATGGTTTACCAGAATCTATTGTTTCTGATCGAGATACTCGTTTTCTGAGTCACTTTTGGCTGAGTTTGTGGAAGATGGTGGGAACGAAACTGAAATTTAGTAGTGCTTATCATCCACAAACTGATGGACAGACAGAAGTTGTTAACAGGTCATTGGGGAATTTGTTGCGTTGTCTTGTACAGGATAATTTGAGAAGTTGGGACATGAAGCTATGCCAGGCAGAATTTGCTCATAATCATGCAGTAAATCGTAGCACAGGATTCAGTCCGTTTCAGATTGTTTATTCAAATTTACCCAGAGGGCCGTTGGATTTGGCAGTAGTCCCACAATCGAAAGGAACAGTTAAACGAGCTGTGGATTTTGTTGAAGAGCTGAATGAATGTCATAAAATCGTTCAGGAACGATTGGAGAAATCGAATGAGAAGTA
This sequence comes from Allium cepa, assembly GCA_030765085.1. Classification (NCBI taxonomy): domain Eukaryota; kingdom Viridiplantae; phylum Streptophyta; class Magnoliopsida; order Asparagales; family Amaryllidaceae; genus Allium; species Allium cepa. Next base: position 246,455,697 of record CM060938.1, on the reverse strand, counting down.
TAAGAAGTTGGCAGATTCGAAACGACGAAATGTTGAATTTAAAGAAGGTGATTTGGTCTATGCTGTATTAACAAAGGATCGTTTTCCGGTGGGTGCTTATAACAAGTTGAAGGCGCGAAAAATTGGTCCAGTTGAAGTTTTGAAGAAAATTAATGAGAATGCTTATCGATTAAAGTTACCAGATGATGTTTATACTTCTGATGTTTTTAACGTCAAACATTTAATTCCATATCATGGAGGTGGAATTGTTGAGGAAGAACTTACAAATTCGAGGTCGAATTTTTCTCAACCAGGGGAGGAATGATGCAGCCAAGGCCCAAGAAGAAGTTGTGCAAACTTTGATTCCTGAAAATATGAATTTGTGGTGTAGTGTGATGAGTCGTCCACGACTCAAGGAAGGTTTGAGTCGTTTCCGAGCTAGGGAAAGAAGTCCACGACCTAACAAACCAAGGGAGAAGACAAGCCGAGATAACCAAGCATCGGAGTTGAGTCGTCCCCGACTCAACGGTCTAACCATGAGTCGTTCCCGACTTAGGGAGTTACAAGGGGGAGATAACAAGACAGTGGGTTTGAGTCGTTCGAGCTTGAGTCGTATACGGGATAATGGAACAGGGTTACGACTCAAGGGAAACTTGGAGTGTTCGTACTTGATGAGTCGTACACGACTTAACAACGTATCCATGAGTCGTGCCCGAGATAGCATCAAGAAGGAGAAGGGTTCAGCTGATGGAGGCTTGAGTCGGTGGAGGGATTACGACTTAGATGAGTCGTCCAGAATTGAGTCGCTTGAAGGGATATGTCGTGGTGGAGAGATAGCATCAAGAAGGAGATATGCAGAAGTGAACTTGGGAGCTTGAGTCGCTGAAGTTATGAGTCGTGAGTCGTAGGTCGTTGCCGACCTAGTATGAGTCGTGAGTCGTTCATGTGAAATGATGAGTCGTGTACTATGACTGATGTGCTGTAACCATGAGTCGGTTGAGACTTAAGTCGTTTATAAGTTGAGTCGTAGGTCGTTTGCTTTGTGTTCTGTTGTAAAGGGGTAGTGTTGTGATGTGTTGGTGATGAGTCGTAAATGATGAGTCGTTGGGGATGAGTCGTTGATGCTAAGTCGTGTATATGTGTTGTTTCTTTTATCTGATGAGTCGTATATCGTTGCGTCTAATGAGTCGATGGTGTATGATAAGTCGTTAACGACTTATGATGAGTCGAGAGTTTTGAGTCGTATACGACTTATGGAGGCGGGTGCAAAACACTATAAATAGGGAGTGAGTTGTAATGTTTTTGGTGGTTGATTTTGAATAAAATTTCTCTTTTGTTAGCTTTGTGCTTTCATACCAATTGGTAGTTGAGTGTAATCTCCTATCTCCTCTTTCGGTTAATCGAGTGCGCTCGATTCAACGATCGTAGAAGCCGATTCACGGAATCTAGTGCGCTAGATCAACGTGCGAAGAATCGTAGATCTTTGAACACGGTATAGTGCGCTATCAACGTGTTTGAGATAGCTAGAGTTCGGTATCTTTGGATCAACGAACTTGGGCATTTTGGTATCTTCAACTCACCGATTGCTACATTTCATCGATTGAAGTTTTGTTTGATTAATCCGCTGCGTCAAGAAAGCACCACCATAAATGGAAATGCCTGACCAAATGCTAGTAGAAGTAAAGGTCAGGCTCAGGCTGAGAATGTTGGTGCTGTGGTCCCACAAGTGGATAAGGGAACCATGTATCAGTTTTTTGTAAACATGATGTAAGCTAGGATTGCTGCTAGGGTTGTTGGAGGAAATGCCGCGGAAGGAGTTCAGGAAGCTCTAGTGGTCATCAGTGTGCTAACTTGAGCAGAGATTATACTAGGCTGGGAAGAAAGCTGTTTATTGGGACTGAGGATGCTATCGAGGTTGAAAACTTGCTGCTACACTATGAAAGGATATTTGCTGATTTAGGGCTCAATGATGAGCAGAAAAGAATGCTTGCTTCATGACAGCTTCAAGGAGCTGCTTTGTTTTGGTGGAATAGTGTGACAGCTGGGGTAAACGAAGAGGAGACGACGTGGGATGAGTATATGGGAAGATTCTAGGAAAGGTTCATATCAGTGATGGCATAGTATATTCTGATTAGGAAGTTCGCTGAGTTGAAACAAGGAGAAATGGTTGTTCTGAAGTATGCTAGACTGTTTGAAGAATTGGTTAGGTATGGGTAAGCCACTATTAACACGGTGACGAAAAGGAATGAAAAGTTTAGAGGTTTGAAGCCGGAGTTGGCTAGGGCTACTTTGCCACACATCAGAGATCCATATGATGTAGTTATAGAGATGGCGTTGAGACAAGAAGAGTTGCTTGCTTGTCTGGAGAAGAAGAAAGAAAAGGAGGTTTAGGTTGGGTAGGGCTAAAAGAGAGTTTTTCCATAAGAAGAAAGCTTAGAAAAGGGAGGCTACCAAGAAGGCAATGGCTGATTTAGTGTGATTTAAGTGTGTTACGAAAGGCAATTATGCTCATGAGGGTCAGATAGGCAAAGGGAAGAAGGCTGCTGAGAAGAAAGGAGTAGGTGCTTTAATTGTGATCAGATCGGACACTACAAGAACTAGTGCAAAGAGCCAGCTAAAGGAAAGACTGCCAAGTGTTTGCATTGGAGCCTGCCACATCAAGGCCGGTAGTGTAGGAGAAAGGAAAAGCAGCATTGGGAGGTACACTTCGTATCCATTATATGTATGTTAGCATTTTGTTTAATACTGGTGCATCACACTCTTTTATATCTCGATGATTTGTAGATATACTTAACCTAGAACCCTCATAATTAGGTTTTTCCTTAAGAGTTGCAAATCCGATAGGAGGGTATGTGATGCTTGGAATGAAGTATGACCACGTAGAGTTTAATTTCCTGGGTTACACCTTTGTTTGCAGTTTGCATGTATTTGACTTTGTAGGGTTTGGTATTATATTAGGTATGGGTTGATTAAGTGAATATGATGCTAGGATACTTTGCCAGATAGGAAAATATCTCTTAGACACCCTGATTGAAGTGAACAGATGGTTTATACTGTAGAAAATCCTATTTGTGAGGTGAATGCTTTGTTGGGTGTAGTGGAGTTAGAAGATAAGTTGAATCACGTTTTCGTAGTTAGAGAATTCGTGGACGTTTTTAAGCTGGTATGTAACACCCCTAATTTTTATTGAAATTATTCAGGAGATTTAATTTGAATAAATTATATAGAATAATGTAGATAAGGAGATTGTGGTTTATTAACAAACTAGTGGTCGTGCTTATCTAAATCAAATGAATTTATAAATTGTCAAGTGATAGCTAAAATAAATATAAGGGCATTAGGGTAATTGCCACACACATTCTCCACCCTTATACCTTTTTCCTAAGGCTATACAAGTACATTTTATCACAAGTAAAATTTCAACCATTAGAAAGAAGAGAACCGACCATTAAGAAGATAGCAAAGAAGAGAAATCAATATAAAGATTAGGATCAAGCTAGACAAAATCAATCTCAATCAATCATCAATTTCTTTATCCATTCTAAGGTGAATAATAATCACAGCATCTCTATTTTGTTCTAAGTCATATATTTTTGGATTTAAGGGATAAATTCGTTTTTAGGATATACTGGATGACGATATGCTTGATTCATGATTTATTAGATATAAACAAGGTTGTTTAATAAAATTCTGCATGGTTTTAGATCAAAACTGAGATTAAATGATGTTTAAATGCCATGGGAAAATTTATTGTTATGAGAAACATGATTTTGGAGTTGGGTTGCAATTTTGATAATTTTCCAAGCCACGGAAAGATTATTATGAATTTTTGGGGATTTTTGCTAAGCGATTTAGTATGGAAATTAAATTATTTTGAAAGGAGGAGCTAAATGTTTTAATCATTTTGTTAAAGGAAAGGTTTAACTGTTAAAAGTTAACATGTTTTTGGATCTGAGAATAAGCGACAAATATTAGCTAACTTATTTAAATTTTTAAGATAACCAATCAAATGTTTACAAGTAGGCAAGTTTGTTACAAAAATTTACTCTGTTTGGTAAAAACGGCCTTTTATTTATAAAAAGGGGTTCTGCCTTCTTTAGAAAGACCTTTCGAACCAAAGCTTCTGCCTCCAACCTAGTCGAAACCTTTTGGTCGAAACCAATAAACCAATACACATGGTATCATTTTGATTGTACATAGTGGATTGGAGAAAGGCGGAACATAGGGTGTCGAAAGGTAGCTTTCGAAGTGTTTGATTCCTTGGTGTTTTTTTGGTTTCGAAAGAAAAGCACTTGCATGTTTATAAAGGGGTTTTAACATGGTCGAAACCTAAGGTTGCGAAAGGTATTTCAAAAAGAGGCTTTTGAAAAAGTGTTACGGCCTTTGTTTGAAAGAAGTAGCTTCCAATTGGGTTACTTAGGTTTTGTTTAAAGCTTTCGAAAGGGGTAGTTTCGACCAGATCGAAACCCTTCTGAGAATTGATGACCTTTTGATGGTATTAAGGATATCAATGTTGTTGAAAGGTTTAGTTGTTTTTAAAAATACAAGCCACTTCCTACTGCTTCCGAAAGGGGTTAGGACTTTTGAAGGCAATGGTTTCAGAAAGGGTTTCGAAGCCAACCTTCAATTGTTTTACCAAAGTGTTTTAATGCTTTCGAAATGATGGTTTCGACACCATTGAGCTTCCCCAATACTTTTTTAAATAAAGAATGGTTTCGAAAGAGATGCTTTCGCTTATGTTCGCTTTGACCTAGAAATACTATTTTAAATATAAACCCAATGATTTCGAAAGGGGATTTTCAATGATTTCGAAAGGGTACATTTAATGAATTCGAAGGGTAACCTACTTTTGTTTCCAAAGGGTACTTTCAAACTGTTTCGAAGCTATCCTCCTACACTTATATGATAATACTTTGACATGGTCAAAAAGTTTCGAAAGAGATGTTTAAAGTATTCGAAAGGCAGGAGCTAGTGTTTTAAAGAAGGATTTTTATGCTTTCGAAGGAGGTCATCCTATGAGGTCGTAAGCAAGATTTTGATGGTGTCGAAAGGTTCTAAAAACCCAAACTCAAATTTTAAAGGAAAAACCCAAGGCTAAATAAAGGAGTTTTGAAATGACTTTAAATATGTAAATTTGAAGAAGTGTTGCCTTGATAAAAATACAAGTTAAAGTGATTAACTATTTTTACATGAAATGCATTTCAAGGACCTAAAACCCAAGGGGGTGATATTTATAAAATTGTTATGTTTACTTCTTCAAATGTTTGTATATTCACATGATAAAGAACCTATAACTTTATTTTGAGGATAAAGGGGTAGAAGAACTAGCTAGGTTAACCTAGTAGTGAATATAATTTGATTAAACTCATGAATGTGTAGAATTGCAGCTAGTGAGTCAAGAAGACTGAAGTATAGGATGCTTCAATCTTGAAGTTGTCTGGGAGATAGGTTCATAATAAATCCATGAAAACAATGATTAGGAAGTTATTGGGAGTAACCAATAGTTTTTTAGTAAACCCATGAAAACTACGTATAAAGGATGGTTGGTAAGGGCCAATTGGTTTGTAGTGAACCCATGGAAACTATATCCGAATTAAGAACTGACATTAGTCAATAGGTTCCTAGCCAACCCATGAAAACTAGGATGATAAAGAAGTAAAAAAGATATCGGTAGGTTCCTAGTCTACCCATGAAAACTACGAAAAGAAATGAGTTATTGGATAAATCTATAGGTTCCTAGTTAACCCACGTAAACTAGGAAAATGGATTAGTTATTAGAATGACTAATAGGTTCCGAGGGGGATCTATGAATTATGATGTTAACTGGCAGGGGCATATAGGCTCTCAGTGATCCCATGAAAACTATGAATTAGGCAAGGTGTCCATGCATTATGAAAGGTTGTTATTAAACCTATGAAAAACTAAAAGGTTAGTAGTGACCCTAAAAACTATAGTTATGACAGGGTGCCAACTTAAATTGGGGATGGGAAAGCCTAAATGTTTTATATATGCATATCATCATAATAGTTTGAAATGTTTGTTTTTAACCATTATGGATGCATGAGCACAGTATATGGATTATAAAGGTTTTGGGATACAAGTGAGGGGAAAACCCATTTCGCTAAGTGGCGTGGTCTCACTAGATATCTAAATGGATCGAGTTGTTAGCTTATTATTCATACTAGGCTTTATGTCTGATTCAAAGTTTTTGTTTTCCCTTTAAACACTCGGGTACTCAATTGACTTTGAGTAGTTTGTGGATTAGGGTTTTGAGGTTCTCTTTTTAGACGAATAAAGCTTTTGGAGGCGTGCAGGAGGCAGTTATTTATTTTGAGTTATCTTTTTCCGCTGTGTATTTTGAAGTAAACGCAGATTTACTAGCCCTCTTATATACTCTGATCAACCAAGGTGAATCTTCATATGTCTCTCTTAGCGTATGTGTAATAATTATATTCTGCTGAATGTGGTTAGCATTTTGAGATTATGCAATGAACATCAAATGTTTTGAATGGAATATGGAAATACTTTTTTGATTTGTTAAGATTTTTCCATATTCTTGTGATTTGTGTATTAATGAATCTAGCGTTGCCATATTTGGTCGTCGAAGATTAATAAATATGGATGACTGCAGCATCCGTAACCGTTAGTTTTGGGTCTCTAAGTAGGCGGATGTCACAAGTTGGTATTAGAGCATAGGTTTATGAAATTTTCATAAAGAATAGTAAAACCTAAAAGTTTTTGAAACATAATCCAAAGAATTCAAAAATATGATCGAGGTTTGGGTAAGCACGATAGTAATGTTATTGTGTTTGATATATAGGTGTGTGTATATGTATATATAAGTACGTGTTCCCCTCTCTCGTAGATCGTTCTTTTGTATCTTACTAAGGATCGTATGCAGATTTACGAGAAAGAAGATATGGAAGCATGAAATGGAAGAGGAAATCTAGGTGGAGGAAGCACCACAACCAACGGAAATGCTTGACCTAGCACTAGGAGGAACCAATGTCGATAGGCTAATGCTAATCCAAATGTTGAAGCCAATGTGGGTGCTGGATATCCGCCAGTAGATGCGGGGATGGTATGCCAGTTGTTGGCTAATCTTTTGTAAGCAAGAGTTGCTGGTAATGTTGGAGGAGCTAATCATGTGGCTCCGGTTGGGAATAACTATGCAAAGTTGATCAAGGACTATACTAGTTTAGGTGGAAAAACGTTCATAGGAATGAAGGATGATATTGAAGTTGAAAATTTGCTACTAAGCCGTGAGAGGAATTTTACTAATTTAGGCTTGGATGTTGGAGAAAAAGAAGGCTAGCCTCTGGACAGTTGTAAGGGTTAGCACTTAACTGGTGGAATAGTGTGGCAGCTGGGGTTCCGGAGGAAGAGCTTACATGGGCTGATTTTAGAAGAAGGTTTGAGCAGAGGTTCTTATCTAAGGTTGCCAAGTAGGCATCGATGAGAAAGTTCATGGATCTTGTTTAAGGAGATATGTCAGTGATCGAGTACAGTATTAAGTATGATGAGCTGTCTCGTTATGGATATGCCTTGGTTGACGCTAATATCAGGAGGAATGAGAAATTTATTCGTGGATTGAGGCTAGAGCTAGGCAGAATGACTACGACTCATGTCAGAGAGCCTTATAATATGGTGGTAGAGATGGTCATTCACCATGAGGATATGCTTGCTGTTTCATCCATGGTAAAACCTGAGGAATCCCACGGTCCCCAAGGGATGAAGAGGAAATTCTTTAAAGTGTGATAAGAAGGGTCATTATGCTCATGAGTGCCGGACAGGCAAAAGGAAGAAGCCTGCAGAAAAGAAGAATGTGAAATGCTTCAACTACGACCAAGCTGGACATTATAAGAACCATTGTGCAGAGCTAGTCAAGGCACATAGAAGAAAGGTTTTTGCTGTTGGACCACATCTTTTTCTAGGTCTACCATAGTAGAGAAAGTGAAAGCAGTGATGGAAGGTACGCTTTTGATTTAGGGTATACCAGTTAGGGTACTATTTGATACTGGTGCATCACATTCATTTATATGACGATATTTGGTTGATCGGTTATGCATGTAACTCACAGACCTTGTTACTTTCAAAAGGGTTGTGAATTCAATAGGAGGTATGCAACTCTAGGGACGAGATGCGACCAGTTAGAACTTGATTTGTAACATCATAATTTTGCATGCAGTCTGAATGTTTTTGATTTCGTAGATTTTGGGATCATTTTGTGTATGGATTGGTTGGGTAAGTATGAGGCTAGGATATTTTGCCAAGATAGGAAAATATCATTGAGCCACCCTGATAGTCATAACCAAATAATCTTCTTAGTGTAGAACTTCAGTAAGGATGTTTGTGCATTGTTAATTGCCATGGAGTTTGGAGAAGAGTTTAAGTCAGGTGCGGGTAGCAAGAGAATTTGCAGATGTCTTCTAGCCGGTTATGGGGTTACCACCGAAACGAGCTGTTGAGTTTTGGATAGATCTTGTACAGGGAGCTGAACCTGTCAGTAGAATACCTAGCAGGATGACATCGACCGAGATGAGGGAATTGAAGGTGCAGCTAGTGGATCTAGAAGGAAGGAATTTTATCAGACCAAGTAGTTCGCCTTGGACAGCGGCCGCGGTATTCATGAAGAAAGCAGATGGGTCGTTAAGGATGTGTATCGACTATCATATGCTAAACGAGAGGACGATTAAGAATAATTATCAATTGCCGAGAATTGAAGATATATTTGATCAATTGAGTGGTGACAAAGTGTTTTCCCTGTTGAATTTGGCAACAGGGTTCCATCAGTTGAGAGTGGCGGAGGACGGTATTCCTTTGACTGCATTTCGAACTAGGTATGGTTCATATGAGTGGTTGGTGATGCCATTTGGGTTGACAAATGCACCTTCTTTCTTTGTTGATTTGATGAACCGAGTCTTCCGAGAGTATCTAGATAGATTCGTGTTAGTGTTTATAGATGACATTTTGGTACACTCTAAGGATAAGAGAGAGCATGACGTTCAACTTAGAGTTATAGTAGAGACGCTGAGGCTGAATCAGCTAAAGTGAAATTTTGCAAGTGTCATTTTTGAAAGAAAGAGGTTAAGTTTCTTGGTCATGTGGTTTCAAAGAAAGGATTGTCAATCGATCCAGATAAGATCAAAGCCACGAACAATTGGAAGAGACCTGAGATAGTAACCCAGATCAGAAGTTTTCTTGGACTTGCTGGCTACTACGGAAGAATCATTAAGGATTATCGCAGATAGCGGCACCTTTGACGAAGTTGATTAGGAAAGATGTAAAGTTTATATGGTCTGACAAATGTGAGGAAGCATTCCTTAAGTTAAAGCATTTGTTGACTAATGCCCCACTGTTAGTAGTTCTAAACGGTAGCCAAGGGTTGGTAGTATATACTGATGCATGTAGGACTGGGTTGGGTGCAGTGTTGACGTAGAAGGGAAAATTCATTGCTTATGCATCTAGGCTGCTTGGACCACATGAAATAAGATATCCTACTCATGACATAAAGTTAGCTACGGTAATTTTTTCCTTAAAGATTTGGAGGCATTATCTCTTAGGAGAGAGATTTGAGCTGTATACTGATCTTAAGTCATTAATTTGTTTATTTCTCAAATGGAGTTGAATATGAAGTAGTAGAGGTGGATGGATTTTTTGGTCACTTATGATTTCGATAATAGGGTATACTCTTGTAAAAGGAAACAAGGTAGTAGATGCTCTCAGTAGAAAACATCATAATATGGTGTTAAGGATGTTGGCAGAATGGAAGAATCTAGAAGCCTTGGCTAGTTGTGGTGTGTAGTTGAGATCTACAGCTAGTTCTAGTCAGAGTACTGCATTGTTATCTTGTTTAGAAGTTTGACCGGTACTGATCGAAAGGTTGGCTTCTAAGTAGAAAGTGGTTCCAGTTTTAGCTGTGAGGATCAGAAGGCTTGAGATAGGATCAAAGATTGATGACCTAAAGGAATATAGTCTTGACCAAAGAGGAAGGTTGAGCAAGAAGAGGCGATTGTGCGTTCCGATGCAGAGTACTTAAGGAGCGAAGCTCTATATAAATGTCATCGATCGAAATTTACGATTCATCCTGGAGAGAACAAGATGTATCAAGATATGAAAAGGATCTTCTATTAGGATGGCATGAAGAGGGCTGTTGGCTTGTGGGTTTGGCAGTGTGTAAACTGTCAATAAGTGAAGGCCGATCATCAAAAGCTGAGTGGGATACTTCAGCCTTTTGGGATTCCCGTGTGGAAATGGGATTCGATATCCATGGATTTTAAAGATGGTTTGCTAAGGTCAAGAAGAGGTAATGAGAGTATATAGGTTATTGTGGACAAGTTGACCAAGAGTGCCCATTTCATCCCAGCCAAGTCAACTAGGACGGCACCTGTTTTGGCTAAGTTGTTCATGAAGAACATAGTTATACTTCATGGAATTCCTAGTAGCATAGTCAGGGACATTGATGCTTTAGTCACTAGCAAATTTTGGAGGAGTCTACAAGAGGTATTAGCTACCAAGTTCAACATGAGTACCGCTTATTATCCACAGACGGATAGGCAGATAGAGAGAGAGTTAATAAGGTGCTCGAGGATTTGTTGAGAGCTTGTGTATTAGACTTCGGTGAATCTTAGGACGATCACCTACATCTGAATGAGTTTTCTTATAATAATAGTTATTAGACTAGTATAGGAATTACACCTTTTGAATCTCTGTATGGAAGACCATGCAAATCAACCGCATGTCTGTTGGAAACTGGAGACAGAGTGGCATTAGGTTCGAATTTTGATAGAGAAACGACATAAAAGATTGAGTTAATCTGAGGATGGTGAAGGAAGCTCAGTCCAAACAGAAAAGTTACACAGATAAGAGGGGGAAAGACCTAGAGTTCTCAGTGATAGATAGGGTTTTCATTAAAGCATCATGGATGTAGAGTGTCATATGATTTGGGAAATCGAGAAAGTTAGCCCCGAGATAGCTTGGACCATTCCAGATTATAGAAAGGATTGGAAAGCTCGCATACAGTGTATAGTTGCTGAGCTGTTTGGCACATGTCCATATTGTATTCCATGTGTCTCATCTTCGTAAGTATACACATGATCTAGAGGCAACTATTCCTCAAATAGAGTTGGAGGATTTGGTAGTAGTGCCTGATTTGACTTTTGTTGGACAACCAATTTAGGTTATAGCAAGAGATGAGAAAAGATTGAGGACCAAGATCGTCAAGTTGGTGAAAGTTAAGGAGAACGACAACGAGAAGGACTGTACTTGGGAGACAGACAGGATTAGAGATGCTTAACCTGATCTGCTATGATGGTATGTCTATAATAGATTTATATAGATATTTCATAGTCTAGAAGACTAGTATGATGGTTTGGAGTAGTTACAGATGATTTCTATGATTAGTATTTAGTCCTTACTGAATTTCGAGGATGAAATTCTTTAAGGAGGGGAGCCTGTAACACCCCTAATTTTTATTGACATTATTCAGGAAATTTAATTGGAATAAATTAAGTAGAATAATGTAGATAAGAAGATTGAGGTTAATTAATAAACTAAGTGGCCATGCTTATTTAAATCAAATGAACTTATAAATGGTTAAGTGTTAGCTAAAATAAATATAAGGGCATTAGGGTAGTTGCCGCCCATATTCTCCAGCCGTATACCATTTCCCTTGGGCTATACACATTCATTTTACCATAAGAAAATTTTCAACCGTAAGAAAGAAGAGAGCCAGCCATTAAGAAGATAGCAAAGAACAGAAAACCAATCTAAAGCTTAGAATCAAGCTAGAAGAAATCAATCTAAATCAATCATTGATTTCTTTATCCAATCTAAGGTGAATAATAATCACTGCATCTTAATTTTGTTCGAAATAATATATTTTTGGATTTAAGGGATAAATTCGTTTCTATGACATGTTGGATGATGACATGCTTGATTCATGATTTATTAGATTTAAACAAGGTTGTTTAAAAAAGTTTGCATGATTTCAGATCAAAACCAAGATTAAATGATGTTTAAATGCCATGGGAAAATTTTATGTTGTGAGAAACATGATTTTGGGGTTGGGTTTCAATTTTGAGAAATTTTCAAGCTATGGAAAAATTATTATGAATTTTCAAAGGAAAAATTATGGTTGTTTGGGTTAATAAATTTGTGTTGGAAAATATATTGAGAATTTAGATCTAAAATTTTGATATGTAAGATAACATGATTAAAGTGAATTTCAGGAATTTTTGGGGATTTATACTAAGTGATTTAGTATGGAAATTAAATTATTTTTAAAGGAGGACCTAAATGATTTAATTGTTTTGTTAAAAGGAAGGGCTTAACTGTTAAAAGTTTGTGAGAAATGCGGATTACGGATCTTAAGGATAGGATTAAAACTAGAGGGGGTGAATAGTGTTAATAAATAATTACTAAATCTTTTTCAATTTATGTTAATTTAGACACCGATGTATGCAATACACAGACGCAGATATTGTTTGTCGACGGAAATTCTATCAGTTTAGAAAACCGTCGAACGAATTTATAATAAAATTTATACTGCAAGCGCACGGTGTACGAATGTAGCACGCGGCGAATACGGGTCGATCCACAGGGAATTGATGATTTTAAAATTCTATTCAATCAAATTATACCGAAGTCGAGAGTGAATAGCTAGAAATGTAAAAACTAATAAAAACTAGCAAAAGAAAATGATAAAAATATGAGAGTTAAAAGAACAATTTAGAGATAAATCCACTCTCTAGATCATATAAATCAACAAAATGAAGTTATGATTTCTCTTTTCTTGTCATTAGTGAATTAGTTGATGTGCTTATCACAAGTATGGTATATTTGTGCTATTAATTAGCTCAATATAAACCATCAAACTATAACACAACCACTAATACACATTTAACTCTCATGAAATATGATAACAAAGTTGAAATAAAAATCTATTTTAAGCATAGCCTATTAACTATTGTTTAGAAATATAGGCTATCAAATTTCAATTTCAACATTCACTTCTTTGCCATAATCATATTTAGATGAAGAGACAATTTGTGTTATGTTTGTTTAAGCATAGCCTATTTGTTATGAACAACATAGACTATCAAATTCAAAGCTAAACAACATCATTAAACCACTTCAAGTGTTTCCATTAAAGCACAAAAAGAGAGTATAAACATCAAAATGTTGCTTCTACATACTAGAGAGCTTCATTACCCCTAAATTGTAAGGATTAAGCTCTCATATTTGTTATCAAATGAACAAATGTAGAAAGCAACATGAAAGTAAAAAAAAGGAAAATGAAAGCTAATGGAAAAGACAACTATTCTAATTGCATAAAGGAAAATCTACACTACTTGCATAAAAGGAAATGAACATGTAATTAAAAAGAAACAATAATTAACATTGCATAAAAAAAGAATTACATAAGAGAAGAAATGGCTAAGTAGTCATGGAAAGAAAGAGAGATTTGATTTATTTTCTAAACTAAAACTAACTAAGTAAGAGGAGGATCTACATGAAACATAAGGGGTATATATACAAGTTTTAAAACCCTAATTCACTTTTTGGGGAATGCCCAAACTGCCCCTTAAGAAGTGTGGAGGCCAAGTAATCATTGACATGTCTTAATCCCCCATTAAGTGTACATGAAGCCATTAAGTCCAAAAACATGTGCATTAGCCTTTAATTTGTACATTAAGGTAGGTGGGTAGGTGGGGTCCTCCATGTTCTTCACTTTGAATTATTTCCATCTTCATTCCTTTGTATTAATGTTGTGCATGCATGTGTCTTCATGAAACCACTCCTATTTGAGACCAAATTCCTACAAAAATATACATAAATTTCCAATTAATTTTTCTCAAATAAATATATGCACACAAATGACCGTTTTGCCCTTATATGAAGATGAATATGTGAAAATTTGGAATTAATATGAATTTTGGTTAAAACAAGTTAAAATACCCAATATGATCATTTATTTAATTTAAATAGAATAAATATGGTGGTAAAAATATGCACATTTACGTGCACATCAAATACCCCCACACTTATCTTTTTATTCCTCCTCGAATAAAGAAAAATTAAGATAAATCCGTTTTCGTAGGGAGCACAATTGCATTGAGCGTATGCAACAAGCTGTTAAACCTCTGGGCATCCCTAATAGGACGAGTGTTGTCTCGTGAGGGTTTTCAGCGGATACTACCCACAAAATCCAAACGCGGGATGAAAATATTTACAAAATGCAAAATTTATTTACAAAGAGAGATGAATGCAATTTTTTGAAAATATTTACAAATGAAGGATTTATTTTTAAATTGACACGAATAAGTTAAATATAGGTTTTGGTTATTATCTTGAAAATTTATGTCATTTACTCATCAGAATTTCCAACAAAAATCAAGTAATCATATCAAATAGACTATAGTTTAACTCGTTGTTTTGGTTAATAACAAAGTGTAACTATGAAATGGATCCTTAGTTGATTATCAAAGTTTATCAAAGTGGTATTTTCATTTCTTTTCAATAACAAATCAAATCAACTAAGTAAAAATAGTGCTAGGATTTTAATTGCTTGCTCTCTCATTATTTGCAAGAAAAATTACACACCTAGCTCAGGTAAACTGAGGCCAGATATACCACCCATGCACTGCCTTTCGGGCTTATGTGAGGGGAGTACAGAGCATGGCGAGTGCACACACCTTCATGCATAGACTATCGACCGTAGGTGGTTTTTATTAAGTCTTTTTTTTTGCATGTGTTCCATACATCATAACCGTGAGGACTTTTAAATGAGTATGAAATAACATAATCAAAAATTCCAAGTAATCACCCATGCATAACCGTGAGGACTTTTAAAAGAGAGTGAATACTTGGATGTTATTATTTTTTATTTTTATATTTTTTGAGAGGGAGTTTTGCAAAATCATCCTAGCACCATTTAACTTAGAAGACAAAAAAAATGTTATATCCTTTACTTTAAATCAACCACTTTTTAAAACAAAGATTTTCAATTAGGATGTACTTCATAATTAACACATATGAATCTTCCTAGATACTAGTTAAACCATTATTATTTGTAATCGAACTTCATTTTTATTTTTGTTAAGACCAATAAATTTTCAAAAAATTCAATTTAATAAACCAAAGCCATATATTTATCTTATAGTGTTTCTTTTAAAAATAAATCAAAAGAAAATTTGTTATTGGGATTTTTTTTAATTTTTTTTTTTGATTTTAAAGCAAAAATAAACCATGAAAAAAAAATGAAGATGAGTCCCCCCCCCCCCGCCCACACTTGATTTTGACTGTGTCCCCACAGTCAACCCAAATGGAAAGAGAAAAATAAAACATAACCTTTATTTAAATGAAAATGAAAAGATGATTATTTACAAGACATCAGAAAGTATGCCGTTAAAGAGTAAATGAAACGGTCTTCCAAAGACCGATTCATTTGTCTCGTCAAGTATGCGAGACACAGCTTAAGCGTAGAAAACCAAATCGTAGAATATTTCAAAGTTGAATCTTGATTTGAAAAAACGAATGTCGTTTTGAAAATCGTACAAGTTGTTTTATTTTTGATGATTTTTGAGGTTGATAAAATAGTTGGTTGAAGTTCAATTTCTTTCAAAGTATCGATTTCAAAACCAAAATGGTGATCGAAATTTTCCTCTTCAAAATTCAACAACTCGTTTTCAAAAAGTCCATAAAACTCATGTTCGTTAAATTCGACTTCATTTGTTGGATTATCAACAACTTCATCATGTAAATCGAGTTTCAAAGTTGTCGTATTCAAATTTTCAGAAAAAGGAAGATCGAAGTTTAAATTGAGTTTCGCACCCTCAAAAGAATTGAAATCCAACTCAATTACCGTATTTTCAACAACTTGATTAAGATCGTCATCATCAAATTCAAAAGTTGTTGTTTGAAAATCGTCGATTTGGGTAAAAGGTGGATTATCACTTGACTCATCACACGTTGAGATTTGATTTTGTTGTTCACGTTGTTTCATATAAGTTTCCAACAACAAATTCGTGTGATCATCGTAAATTTCATTCATTTGTTCAACAAAATCCAATTTATAGTTATTAAATTGAGAATTTTCGATTTGGATTTGTTGAGAACAAAAATTTTCACTCGTAACATGGTTAAGATTATTCCCATTGCCAAATTCGTTTGAAAAGTTTTTCCCATTTTCATGTTGAGTTTGGAATTCATTTTGGAGTTCGAAATTAAATTGGCATGGGTTATAATCGTAATCGTTTGAATTTTGAATTGAATTCAAATTTTGAAATCCTTGACTCGAGTTATTACACAAATCAGAATTACATAAATCATTTATCTCTTGATTTTGTCGTGCAGAAAGTTCAAGTAAAGATGAAATCATTTCAATGCTATTTTCAAGAGTCGAACGTTGGTCATCGTTTTGAAAATTTTGTTGTTCGAAATTTGAATTATTTACAAAATAGTTGTTGTTAAAATATCCATAAGATTTTGGACTGAAATCATATGGATTATATTGATTTTCACAACTATTGTAAAATTCAAGTGGATATGGATATTCAGATATTTTCAAGAATGTTTTTTTTTTGGTTTTTTTTATAAACTAAAAATATTTACAAAGAAAATTTATTTTTGAAAAGGGAAATCGATTTTTGTTTTGTTTTTATTTTTCAATTTTTTTTTCGAATTTTGGTTTTTCTAAATTTTTTTTGGATTTTTTTTTTGAAATTTCAAAGAAAAAGATTTAAAAATTTCAAAGGAAAAGGAATGTTTACAAATTTTTCTTTAGTTTTGGATTTTGAATTTTTTTTAAATATGCATGAACTAATGCAACTAAATGAATGCAAGGGTTAATTACAAATGATTTATCCTAAGTTAACCCAAAATTGTATAATCACAAATTGTCTTAGATAAACAAGATAGTTCTCCGCCAGGTAACGGGCAGGATTTATCGGTGCACCACGAATCACCGTAGCAATGCAGCCGAAGATTTAAGTACCTTCAGAGGAACAACCACTATAATATTTACGAATCACCGTAATATTTATAAATGGTTATTACTCTGTCGTAGCCTAGACACCAAGAAATTAAATTGTTCAAAAAAGACAAATTGTCAATATACAATTAAGTGTTATCGATGTCTAACTGTTATTATTAATCAAAATCTAAGATGAAATGCAGAACAGAAACTATGCGTGTATTAACAATGCAACTATGAATGAATTTTTTTATTTTTTAAAATGCAAATGCAAGCAACTAACAATTCAATTCAAATAAAATTAGAAATGAAAGCAGAATTTTTTAGCAAGCAGAGCAATTTATTTTGGCTAGCGAAGGAAGCAATTTTCAGCAAGCTATTCTTCCTTTATTTCCTGCTTTGGCAACCTAAAATTAAAAAACTAAGATATATACAATATTTTTTTTTTGGTTTTTTTTTGAAAGGAAACTTAAAAGTAGGGTTTTACTTAAAAAAAAATTTGAAAAAAATTATCAAAGAAGAAAATAAAATAAGTGAAAATCCAAAAAAAAAATGAAAATAAAATAAATGCAAACTAAAACAAGTAAAACTAATACAAGTGAAAACAACTGAAAAAAATGAAAAGTAAACAAAGCTGAACCTTCTTTTCTTTTACAAACTAAACTAAACAATTAAAAACAAAAAGATCAACACAAAAAAGAAAGAAAGAAAATTAAGACCAAAACCCGCGGCCCACTATTCACAATCAAATGTCCACCACACAATAATTAACAGTCTAATCCCATTTTCTTCTCTAATCTCAAAAACAGCACGCAATTTCTTCTTTCCAGTGAAAATCAGTTTAATTCAAAATCGAATGAAGCCAAAAGGCGATCGAATTCAAAATCACGGGAGATCGAGATTGTAAGCTTCGAGTTTGCGGTTGTGAAGTAGTATCAGGTGATAAGCGATTTTCTCGAAGATGATTTGGGGGTGGGTTTGAATTGGAAGGGAGGATTCAGGCGACGGTGGTTTGGTAAGTTCGGTGAAGGAGCACTGTGGTTTGCGATGATAGGTGAAAGTGTCAAAGTGTGGTCGATAGTGTTGGCTGGGTATAGAGGAGTCTCTGGCCAGGCGGAGGAGTTGTGAAGGGCGATTTTGGGAAGTTTGATGTCGCGAATTGATTGGTCAGAGGTGAATTGACGAGGATGTTGGTGATCTTAGAGGTTGCTGTTGGTTGTATTGTGATGATGGTTATGGGGTGTTTTATTGCAGTGTTGACAGTGCGAATATGGGTGGTTTGGTTGTGGGAACAGAGAATGGTTGAAGTGCAGTGGTTGTTTGAGTTAGGGAATGTGTTTGTTGAAGGCAAGTTTGTGATATGTTTTGGTGAGATGTTGCTGAATGTTGAGGATGGGTGCTGAGTTCGGCCGCGATGAGTGATTTGGTGATTTCGGTTGTTTGCCTGTTAGTGGAAATCGCGATTTAGTTGGTCAGGTTGCAGAAATCACTTTTTTTTTAACGGATGTTGTGATATGTGGTCACGCGTGTGTGTGGCGATGTGAATATGCCGCAGTTTGTTTGTGAGTTTGAGGAGTCTGGAGGACTGAGTAACTTGCTGTATAGGTTGATGAGGAGGAGGTGAAGTATTGAAGGAGGAGGGAAGGGCGCTGTGTATGAGTTGTCTTGTGATGTTTAGGGAAGGGCGTGGAAGGTCGGGAACTAGTTATTGATGGTGATGCAGATGTTCAGGTTGGGGAAGTTTGAAATTGTTTATGGGCAGTTTGGTTAATGGCTGATGGTGATGCTTCTGAAGTTAGGAAGGAGGTGATGGAGACTTGGATGTTTGGTTGTTGGCAGGGATGGTGGGTTGTTGTGAAGGTGTATAGGTGATGGAGGTTCCTGTTGAAGTTGGGTTGACAGTTAGCAGTTTGTGATGGCTGTTGTAGGTTGATTGACAGGGCGGAGGAGATGGTTTTGGTTAGAAATGTTGAATGTTGAAGTTTTGCAGAGAGGATGTATGTGAAGAGAAGTAAGAGCGGTGTGTTGAAGTGCAGACAATGGTGGGAAATTGGTGATATATGTTGTGGTGGTCTCTGATGTTGTGAACTGATTTGGCCAGAGGTTTGCAGGCTGTAGCAAGGCAGCAGTGGAACTGCTATGCAGTTAGATGTGCAGTTAGATATGTATTTGTGGAAAGGAAGAATAGTATGAGTTTTGGTCAGGAAGATATGTACAGTGAATGTGAACAGAGAACAGAAAATGCAAACAGTAAAGAAAAATGTAATGTAACAATGTTTTTTTTTAAAATTGTAAATGGAAAATGTAATTGAAAAGGAAATGGAATAAAATTGAAGATAAATGCAATGTTTTTTTTTGGGGTATGATATGCAATGCAAATGGAAAACACAATGTCACCAAAACACACAATATATATAAAAAAAAATTATACAAACACACAAAATATAAACAAGCAAAAATCAAACAAACATAATTCAAAGAATAAAAAATCAAAATCAAAGCAATTCCCCGGCAACGGCGCCAAAAACTTGTTCGTCGGCGAAAATTCTATCGGTTTAGAACACCGTCGAACGAATTTATAATAAAATTTATACCGCAAGCGCACGGTGTACGAATGTAGCACGCGGCGAATACGGGTCAATCCACAGGGAATTGATGATTTTAAAATTCTATTCAATAAAATTATACCGAAGTCGAGAGTGAATAGCTAGAAATGTAAAAACTAATAAAAACTAGCAAAAGAAAATGATAAAAATATGAGAGTTAAAAGAACAATTTAGAGATAAATCCACTCTCTAGATCATATAAATCAACAAAATGAAGTTATGATTTCTCTTTTCTTGTCATTAGTGAATTAGTTGATGTGCTTATCATAAGTATGGTATATTTGTGCTATTAATTAGCTCAATACAAACCATCAAACTATAACACAACCACTAATACACATTTAACTCTCATGAAATATGATAACAAAGTTGAAATAAAAATCTATTTTAAGCATAGCCTATTAACTATTGTTTAGAAATATAGGCTATCAAATTTCAATTTCAACATTCACTTCTTTGCCATAATCATATTTAGATGAAGAGGCAATTTGTGTTATGTTTGTTTAAGCATAGCCTATTTGTTATGAACAACATAGATTATCAAATTCAAAGCTAAACAACATCATTAAACCACTTCAAGTGTTTCCATTAAAGAACAAAAAGAGAGTATAAACATCAAAATGTTGCATCTACATACTAGAGAGCTTCATTACCCCTAAATTGTAAGGATTAAGCTCTCATATTTGTTATCAAATGAACAAATGTAGAAAGGAACATCAAAAGTAAAAAAAAAAGAAAAATGAAAGCTAATGGAAAAGACAACTATTCTAATTGCATAAAGGAAAATCTACACTACTTGCATAAAAGGAAATGAACATGTAATTAAAAAGAAACAATAATTAACATTGCATAAAAAAAGAATTACATAAGAGAAGAAATGGCTAAGTAGCCATGGAAAGAAAGAGCGATTTGATTTATTTTCTAAACTAAAACTAAGTAAGAGGAGGATCTACATGAAACATAAGGGGTATATATACAAGTTTTAAAACCCTAATTCACTTTTTGGGGAATGCCCAAAATACCCCTTAGGAAGTGTGGAGGCCAAGTAATCATTAACGTGTCTTAATCCCCATTAAGTGTACATGAAGCCATTAAGTCCAAAAGCATGTGCATTAGCCTTTAATTTGTACATTAAGGTAGGTGGGTAGGTGGGGTCCTCCATGTTCTTCACTTTGAATTATTTCCATCTTCATTCCTTTGTATTAATGTTGTGCATGCATGTGTCTTCATGAAACCACTCCTATTTGAGACCAAATTCCTACAAAAATATACATAAATTTCCAATTAATTTTTCTCAAATAAATATATGCACACAAATGACCGTTTTGCCCTTATATGAAGATGAATATGTGAAAATTTGGAATTAATATGAATTTTGGTTAAAACAAGTTAAAATACCCAATATGATCATTTATTTAATTTAAATAGAATAAATATGGTGGTAAAAATATGCACATTTATGTGCACATCAGATATGATCACAAAAACAAACATAGATGTAGAAATAAAATAAAAGCAGTAAAGGAAAGAACAGACCGAATTTTATACTGGTTCGCAGTTACCCCACATCCAGTCCCGCAACACAAGTATGGATTTCCTTTGAAAAGCAATTGTACAATTACACCCTCGGTTTCAAGGCTACGAGGTACACCCTCTAGAATTTCTATCCTCTGGGTAGAGATACTTGATTTCCGGGCCACAAGTTTACCCAATTGATTTACCAAGGCTACAATCACACCTTTTCTCTCTTGATTGATTTCCCGTGCTACAATCACACCTTTTCTCGCTTAGAAGTCTATAACTCTGAATGGCACTGAGAACCTTGTAAAGATAGTGATAGAGAATCAAACTAGAAGTAATCGAGTTCGATTCAATGTTGATTTCGGCAGAGTAATGGTAAGAATATGTATTAAGAAATGTGGAAGAAGAAGAAGAGTGAAAAACCAGAAAATATGATATAAAATTCGTTGAAATTAACCCTTATTTATAGAAGAACAACAGCATGTCCATTCATGAATAGTTATGGCGAATAGACACTTCTTTTGAAATTTAAATTTTGAACTCAACTGACACCATGTCGACATGGGGTACTTGGGCATGTCGACATCCCAATGGATTTTTTGGTGTTTTGATTTTCTTTGAAAATAACTTTTATTTTATATTAAAACTATTTTAAACTTTATAAATATACTTGACTATAGTTAAAATTCATAAGTAAATATAGATAATAATATATAGAATTTAACTATAATTTTATATTTAAATCTAAGTATAAACATTTAAAAGTTAAATATATTATATTAAAAGATAGTTTAAAATCAGGAGTAATTTGACTTTGAAATTAAAGATAATTTTGAGGCTAAAATTATTTAAAATTGGGATAATGGGTTTTGAATCTTTTAAAGGGAAGTTTTGAAAAACATTTTGAAAACAGGATATAATTGTGAAAAATCATTTTGAATAAAAAGTTAGCGGATACAAAACAATGTTCCACTGGATTTTTCGTAAGTTCCATCCTACTTAGGATTCCATCCCTTTAACAGGCTTGAAGTGGATTCCATTTCACGAATAAATTGGATTTTAAGATGCCAGTGCTTTTCTTTGAGTTTTAACGAAATTCCTGATAAAAATACTTAACCTTGAAATCTTGAACTCTTGATAACCTTGATACTCATGAGTCTTCTATCTCGATATGTTGTATCTCTATATTGTACAGTCTTCATTCTTGGTACGTGCATGGTTAAATCCTGCATATACATATATATCTAAACTTATAATGTTAGTATTTATATTTTATAATCTATTCTAAGGTTGTTCTCATCAAAATCATCGTCTCACGAACTAACAATCTCCCCTTTTTTGATGATGACAACCTTTGTTTATAAAATATTACTTCCATCCTAATAACTCCCCCTAAAACTAATAAACTCCCCCTTAATTTATGCCTAACTACCCTATTTTATATTTCTCCCCCTTTGCCATCAACAAAAACTCAACCCCCCTCATTCTTGGGCTTCAGTACCTGCATTGATAAACTATACATCGGAATATATAGATTAAGAAATAATTATACTTATGAACGTGATAACTAATCAAAGACTATATACATTTCAGTGTGTGTGTATATATATATGTTTTATACAACAAACTTCAAACCAATATCAAGAAATCAATCTATACAGAGTATCAATGCAGACCAAATCAATCAAAGCAAACAAATAAAATCAAACGTTACGTGGAACTTCCACCCATCCTCCTTCTCCAAAAATTGGGTCTGCCTTAATAGCGTCCCAATTATCATTGTCATTGGTGAGAGATACAGGAGGATGTGCTTCGTTATCATCCTTGTGCAGAGAGGAGATCATTCATCGTATCGCATCGAAGTGCCTTTCTTGTCCTTGATCATCTGCATTTGACTCAATTCTAAGTGACGCTGGTTTCGTAGAATAAACGTGAGAATATTCTTGAATGAATTAAGAGTCTCTTCAAGATTTTCGAATAGATTGTGAATAGGATTAGCCATAGTTGAATTTGTTAAAGAAATACAGAATATAGATGATAAGAAATAAATTTTAGTGAAGAATTCTGGAAGAAACAGGTATTTATAGGTGTAGAAATTCGTTTGAAATGAATAGACATTTGGTAGTTATTCAAATTTCAAATTCAAAATCAATTGTCATTTCTGACCAGTACATGTCGACATGGTCATATAGGGGATGTCGACATGGGTTAGTGAAAAATTATGACTAATTTGATTTTGTGAATAATTGTGTGTGTGTATATATATATATTTATATACTATACTAACATTTATTCTGGAGATAAGATAAGTTAGATAACAGAAAAAAATTTCATTTCATTGCATACTAAGATGTTACAATGATTAAGCACGCATCAAACTGTATTAACTTTCGAATTAAACAAACTAAAACACATACAACAAGATACGAAAAGATAAAACTAGTTAGAGCAGGATGATGATGAAGATAGTCCAAGTTTCTTGCTGACTTTGGAAATGAACTTGTTCATCTTGGATGATATTTTGTCCAACTTCTTACTAACGGATCTTTTAAGAATCCCTTGATTCTCAATAATCGTCTTTTGGTTTTTGAGAAGGGTTTTGGTGGATGGATTGGGAGGATAGTCAATTCTTTCCAAAGAGGTTTCACCTTCTTCTTCTTCAATTTCCATTTCATCCCCTTCTTCTTCTTCTTCCTCTTCCTCTTCTTCCATTTCCTCATGAGCTAAACGCTCTTCCTTTTCGGCAAGGGTCTCATAAGGTTGAAAAACAAAAGGAATTTTCATAAGTGAAATGTTGGAATGATTGAAAACTTTTCTAGAAACAAATTCTTCACCTTTGAAATCCACTCCAAAATAGTTAAAAATCCGAGTGAGATAAATTCCATGGTATAAAGAATTCTCACCCATTTCAAGATTTTTAGGACGAAGTTCATCCAAAATAACTTGCGCCCAATTTATGTCATAATTTCCAAAAATAGCAAAAAGAGCTTTGCAAACTTTTTAAGTAGGATTGTTAAAATTCCCCGATCTTGGGGTCAAAGTATGTTGCAAAAGAAGAATGCCAATTCTTGCCTTTGGTCGAAAATTTCGAGTTTCGAATTCAAAATTATCAATCCCTTCGAAAATGTGATGAAATGTCTCACGATCATTTTCATAGATTTTAAAATTAGAAAGATCCATTCCCATACACTTGCAATTGAGAATGGTACCCAGAAGATCACAATTCAAAACAATTCTAGTGCCTTTGACACTACTCCAAATTTCATCCTCATTTCTAAGATAAAATCCACGGTTTAAATTAGCATAGAAAATTTTGAAAAAATTTGGATAGCAAAAGAAATCATTTTATGAAGCATCAATAAGACTAAGAACTCCATTGTTTGCAAAAAGAGAATCAAGTTCATAAGAAGAAAAATCTTGAAAAATAGCAAATTTTCCGTATGGACTTTGGCATACTTAGCATAATTGATGTATGCTTTTATTGCCTCCGGATCATTGAATAATTGCACTTTGATTTTTTTTTAAATTCTCATGGTGGAGGGGTTGCTTGAAGAAGCCATTAAAGTAGAGAGTAGAGAGCTTGAAGTTATGAAGAGAGGGTTTGAATTTGAAAATGAGAGTGAAAATATATGATAAAAGATAGCGAATAAATAGATTCTTAAAGGACATATTCTCTAGTCAAAAGGTAGCATTTCAGAGAATTGAATGGAGTGAAAAGGTGGAGGGAAATTCAAACATTTGAATTCAAATTTTGAAATTCAAATTCAGGTACCCATGTCGACATCATGGTAAGGACCATGTCGACATGTGCCTTTGAACTTTCATTAATTGATTTTTCCTAAGTTCTCTAATATATACATTAATATTATTATTATTTTTAATGCCTATATATATATCTCTGAAATATTATTAAACTTCAAGTGTATATCAGAAAATATTATTATACTATTAAAAAACAACAAAATTATAATAAAATAATAATAATAAATAGAAAATAAATTTTAAAATTCAAACAACACACCAATTCAAAATCAATCAATCAAACAATCAAACAACAAATTCTAAGCAAGCAATTTCAACCAATTGTATTGTAAACGTGTACCTTTTTCTGAGTCCGTTTCTTTGAATTCGTCGAAGTCATGAACAGCTGTGAAACACAAATTCGAATTATCTGTCTTCTGATCATCATCACTTGAGGACGAGTCTGAGCCATCTAGAGTAGCAGTAAATGCACGCTTTTGTTTCTTTACTGGATCATTGTTCATAGGACGATTTTGCCTATCTGGATACGGACGGTCTCTTTTGAAATGGCCCAGTTTATCACAGTTGTAACATTTGTCATTATTTGGCACTACATTCTGATTTCCAGAATTCTTATAGTTGTTTCTCTTGAGAGTATTCATCTTTCTGTATTTCAGGAATTTCCTAAAAATTTTGGTCATAAAGGCTATATCTTCATCATTATCGCTGTTTGAGTCTGATCCATCTGTCAATGCATTGAATGCCATTGATTTCTTTTCAGATGCTTTAATTTTTCTTCTCCCGATCATTTGAACTTCATACGACATTAGATTTTCAATTAATTCTTCAATCTTTAAAGTACTGATGTTATTTGCCTCTTCGATCGCAAGTGTCTTTTGATCCCATTCTGGAGTTAGAGAATTTAAAATCTTTCTAACTTGATCTTCTTCAGAAAATTCCTTTCCCAAAGATATTAGAGAATGCACAATATCCTGAAATCTAATGTACATATCTGAAATAGACTCATTAGGATTCATTTTAAATAATTGAAACTGATTTGTGAGCTTGGAAATTTTGGTCTGTTTAACTTTTCT
Source organism: Allium cepa (assembly GCA_030765085.1). Classification (NCBI taxonomy): domain Eukaryota; kingdom Viridiplantae; phylum Streptophyta; class Magnoliopsida; order Asparagales; family Amaryllidaceae; genus Allium; species Allium cepa. The sequence goes on along the minus strand of CM060938.1, from coordinate 246,429,781 downwards.
TGTTCCTTCGTGAGTAACTTGCAAAGTTTTCCAGATTTCATATGCAGACTTACAAACTGACACACTATTGAATTCATTTCTATCTAGCGAACAAAGCAAAATATTCATTGCCTTAGAATTATTTTGTGCAACAGTCTTTTACTCAGCAGTCCACTGTGCAAAATTAGTTGTGGGTTCAGAATATTCAGTTTGTGTGATATTCCAAGTATCTAATCCTATAGATTGTAAATATATTTTCATCCTACATACCCAATATGCATAGTTACTATCATTAAAAAGTGGTGGTCTGACAGTAGACTGACCCTCTACAAATGAACTAGTGACGGGGATACTAGTGTTAGCAACAGTACCAGTGTTGGTAGCCATTTTGAAAACTTTTCAAAAATCAGATTATGAAACTTTGAAAACCTCGCTCTGATACCAATTGTGAGAAATGCGAATTACGGATCTTAAGGCTAGGATTAACACTAGAGGGGGGAGGGTGAATAGTGTTAATAAAGAATTACTAAATCTTTTTCAGTTTATGTTAATTTAGACACTGATGCATGCAATATACAGATACAGATATGATCACAGAAACAAACACAGATGCAGAAATAAAATAAAAGCAGTAAAGGAAAGAACACACCGGATTTTATACTGATTCGGAGTTACCCTACATCCAGTCCCGCAACACAAGTACAGATTTCCTTTCAAAAGCAATTGTACAATTACACCCTCGGTTTCAAGGCTACGAGGTACACCCTCTAGAATTTCTATCCTTTGGGTAGAGATACTTGATTTCCGTGCCACAAGTTTACCCAATTGATTTACCAAGGCTACAATCACACCTTTTCTCTCTTGATTGATTTCCAAGGCTATAATCACACCTTTTATCGCTTAATAGATTACAAAGAAGTCTATAACTCTGAATAGCACTGAGAACCTTATAGAGATAGTGATAGAGAATCAAACTAGAAGTAATCGAGTTCGATTCAATGTTGATTTCGGCAGAGTAATGTTAAGAATATGTATTAAGAAATGTGGAAGAAGAAGAGGAGTGAAAAACCAGAAAATCTGATATAAAATTCGTTGAAATTAACTCCTACTTATAGAAGAACAACAGCCATGTCCATTCATGAAGAGTTATGGCGAATAGACACTTCTTTTGAAATTTAAATTTTGAACTCAATTGACACCATGTCGACATGGGGTACTTGGGCATGTCGACATCCCAATGGATTTTTTGGTGTTTTGATTTTCTTTGAAAATAACTTTTATTTTATATTAAAACTATTTTAAACTTTATAAATATACTTGACTATAGTTAAAATTCATAAGTAAATATAGATAATAATATATACAGAATTTAACTATAATTTTATATTTAAATCTAAGTATAAATATTTAAAAGTTAAATATATTATATTAAAAGATATTTTAAAATCAGGAGTAATTTGACTTTGAAATTAAAGATAATTTTGAGGCTAAAATTATTTAAAATTAGGATAGAGGGTTTTGAATCTTTTAAAAGGAAAGTTTTGAAAAACATTTTGAAAACAGGATATAATTTTGAAAAATCATTTTGAATAAAAAGTTAGCGGATACAAAACAATGTTCCACTAGATTTTTCGTAGGTTCCATCCTACTTAGGGTTCCATCCCTTTAACAGGCTTGAAGTGGATTCCATTCCACGAATAAATTGGATTTTAAGATGCCAGTTCTTTTCTATGAGTTTTAACAAAATTCCTAATAAAAATACTTAACCTTGAAATCTTGAACTCTTAATAATCTTGATACTCATGATATCTTGAATCTCTATACTATAGAGTCTTCATTCATGGTACCTGCATGGTTAAATCCTACATATACATATATATCTAAACTTATAATGTTAGCATTTATATTTTATAATCTATTCTAAGGTTGCTGTCATCAAAACCACCATCTCACGAACTAACAGAGTTAACATGTTTTTGAATCTAAAAAAATGCGACAGATATTTGCTAAATTATTTAAAAGTTTAAGATAGCCAATCAAATGTTTACAAGTAGACAGGTTTGTTAAAAAAGTTTACTTTATTTGGTAAAAATAGCCTTTTTCTTAAAAACGAAGGTTCTGCCATCTTTGGGAAGACATTTCGACCTAGGGCTTCCACCTTCAACCTAGTCGAAACCTTCTAGGTAAAATCCAGTAAACCAATACACATGGTATCATTCCGATGGCGCACAGTGGATTGGCAAAAGGCAGAAGGTAGGGTGTCGAAAGGTAACTTTCGAAGGGGTTGATTCCTTGATTTATTTTTGGTTTCAAAAGAAAGGCTTTTGCCTATTTATAAAGGGGTTTCGACATGGTCGAAACCTATGGTTGCGAAAGATATTTCCAAAAGAGCTTTCTGAAGAGAGTTGCTGCCTTTGTTTGAAAGATGTAGCATCCGAAGGGTTTACTTAGGTTTTGTTTAAAGCATTCGAAAGGGGTAGTTTCGACCAAGTCGAAACCCTTCTGAGAAGGGATGACTTTTCGATGTACTGAAGACATCAATGTTGTCAAAAGGTTCGGTTGTTTTTAAAAATACAAGCCACTTCCCACTGCTTTCGGAAGGGGTTAAGGGTTTCGAAGGCAATGGTTTCGAAAAGGGTTTCGAAGCCAACCTTCAATTGTTTTACCCAAGTGCTTTAATGCTTTCGAAAGGATGATTTCGACACCATCAAGCTTCCCCGATACTTTTTTAAATAAAGAATGGTTTCGAATGAAATGCTTTCGTTTATGTTCACTTTGACCCAAAATGCTATTTTAAATATAATCCCAATGATTTCGAAAGGGGGCTTTTAATGGTTTCGAAGGGTAACCTCCATTGATTTCGAAAGGGTACTTTCAAATGGTTTTCGAAGCTATGCTTCTATACTTATATGATAATACTTTAACATGGTCGAAATATTTCGAAAGCGATGTTTTAAAGTATTCAAAAGGTAGGAGCCTGGTGTTTTAAATACGGATTTTGATGCTTTCAAAGGAGGTCATCCTACGTGGTCGGAAGCAAGGTTTCGGAGTTGTCGAAAGGTTCTAAAAACCCGAACTCAAATTTTAAAGGAAAAACCTATGTTTAAATAAAAGAGTTTTGAAATGACTTTAAATATGTAGATTTGAAGAAGTGTTACCTTGATAAAAATATAAGTCAAAGGGATTAACTATATTTATATGGAATGTATTTCAAGGACCTAAAACTCAAAGGAGTGGTAATGTTAAAATTGTTATGTTTGCTTCTTCAAATATGTGTATATTCACATGATAAAGAACCAATAATTGTGTTTTTGGGATAAAGTGGTAGAAGAACTAGCTAGGCTAACCCATTAGTGAATATAATTTGATTAAACTCCTGAATAAGTAGAATTGCATCCAGTGAGACAGGGAGTCCAACGTATAGGTTGCTTAAACCTTGAAGCTATCTGGGAGATGGTTGATAGTAAACCAATGAAAACTATGTTTAGGAAGTTATTGGGAGTAACCAATAGGTTCATAGTAAACCCATGAAAACTGTGTATAAAGGATGGTTTGCAGGGGACAATTGGTTTGTAGTCAACCCATGGAAACTGCATACTGATTAAGAATTGACTCGGTCAATATTTTCCTTGTCAACCCATGAAAACTAGGATAAGAAAAAAGTTAGGAAAGATATCGATAGGCTCCTAGTCAACCCATGAAAAATAGGAAAAGAAGTGAGTTACCAGATAAATCTGTAGGTTCCTAGTTAACCCATGAAAACTAGGAAAAAGGATTAGTTATTAGAATGATTAAAAGGTTTAGGGGAACCCATGAATTAATCAACTTAACCGGCAGGGGCCTACAGGCTCTTAGTGAACCCATGAAAACTATGAATTAGGACAGGGTGTCCATGTCTTATGAAAGGTTGTTAGTAAACCTATGAAAAACTAATAGGTTAATGGTTACCCTAAAAACAATAATTATGAAAGGGTGTCAACTTAAACCGGGCTTAGGAAATCCAAAATGTTTTATATATGCATATCATTATAATAATTTGAATTTTTTTTACCATTGTGGATGTAGGATTACAGTATATGGTTTATAAAGATTTTAGGATACCAGTGAGAAGAAAACACGTTCCACCAAGCGGCGCGGTCTTTCTAAATATAAAAAAGGATTGATATGTTAGAATTTTATTCGTACCAGGCTTTATGACTAACTCGAAGTTTTTATTTTCCCCTTAAACTCTTGGGTACTCAATTGACTTTGAGTAGTTTGAGGTTTAGGGTTTTCAGGTTCTCTTCTTAGATGAATAAATCTTTCAGAGGGGTGCAGGAGGCATTTAGTTATTTATAATTAACTTTTTCGCTATGTATTTTGGATGTAAAAGCTGCTTTATTATCCTTCTTATATACTTTGATCAACCAAGTGGACATCTTTATATGTTGCTCTTGGTGTATGTGTAATAATTATATTCTGTTGAACATGATTAACATTTTTAGGATTATGTGATGAACATCAAATGTTTTGAATGGAATGTGGAAATGTTTTTTTGGTTTGTTAAGAGTTTCCCATATTCTTATGATCTATGTATCAATGAATTTAGCACCTCCGTATTTGGTTGCCAAAGATTAATAACTATGAGTGGCTGCAGCATCTGTAGCTATTAGTTTTGGATCTCCAAGCAGGGGATGTTACATAGCAATTGAATTGCCGCTAAAACGAGCCAATGAGTTTCTGATAGATTTGGTGCCTGGAGCAAAACCGGTAAGTAGGCCACCAGTAAGATGACACTGTAGAAATGAGGGAGTTAAAGGTGAAATTGTTGGACTTGGAAGGCAAGAGTTTTAATAAACCGAGCAGCTTACCTTGGGGAGCAGCATCAGTATTTGCTAAGAAGGCGTATGGATTTTGAGGTTATGTATGGATTATCGTATGCTGGACGAGAAGACCATAAAGGATCGATATCCACTGCCGAGAATTGACGGTTTGTTCTATTAGTTAAGTGGAGCAAAGTTATTTCTTAGTTGGATTTGGCTACAGGTTTCCATCAGCTCAGGGTGGCAGAGGATAATATTCCTTTGACGGTATTTAGGACCAGGTATGGATCGTACGAGTGGTTAGCTATGCCGTTCGGACTAACTAACGTGTCGGCATCTGAGGAACCGTTTTCAAAGAACACTTGGATTGATTCATTTTGGTGTTCATAGATGATATTTTGATATACTCAAAGGATGAGAAAGAGCATGAAGTTCATCTTAGAGTTGTTCTTGAGACTTTGAGAGAACATCAACTGAAGGTGAATTTTTCGAAATGTCATTTCTAGAAAAAGGAAGTGAAGTTTCTCGATCATGTAGATTTAGAAAGAGAATTGGCAGTAGATCCAACTAAGATCAAGGGAGTGAATAGTTGGAAGAGGCCAGAAACAGTGACCGAGATAAGAAGTTTTTTGGATTGGCTAGATATTATAAGAGGTTCATAAAGGATTTTTCACGGATCGCAACCCCGATGACCAAGCTAACGTTAAAAGATGTGAAGTCTGTATGGACCAATAAGTGTGAGGAAGGATTTCGGAGCTTAAAACACTTATTGACCAATGCACCAGTGTTGGTGGTTCCGAAGTGGAATCAAGATTTAGTTGTTTATACTGATGCGTATGGAACAGGATTGGGATTTGTGCTAATGCAGAGGGGTAAAGTGATTGCCTACACTTCTAGAAAGATTAGACCGCATGAAGTTAGATATCCAACACATGACTTGAGTTAGTTGAAGTTATTTTTCTTTGAAGGTGTGGAGGCATCATCTTTTGAGAGAAAGATTTAAGCTTTATACGGATCATAAGTCGTTGAAGTACTTGTTCTCCCAAAAGAAGCTGAACATGAGGCAGCAAAAGTGGTTAGATTTGGCTGGAGCCATGTTTTTAGAATGGAGGAGCCTTGAGTATTTGGCTGGATTTGACTTCAAGCCTAGATGTGAATTGGAACCTGAGATGTTGGCGAACTTATCGATAAGACCTACTCTTGTGGAAAGAATTGTCGAGGGCCAAAAGCGAGATGATAAGCTTGTCAAGATTATCCGCGATTTGGAATCTGGATTGAATCCAGAAAAGGATAAAGGATTCGAGGTCGATCGAGAGGGTTGGCTTCGGAAGCAAGGACGATTAGTTGTTCCTGATATAGATGGATTGAGAGATGAAGTTCTGAGGGAAAGTCATCACTCGAAGTTGACAATTCATCCAGGTGGAAATAAGATGTATCGGGATATGAAGAGAACCTACTACAGGGAAGGCATGAAGAAGGATGTTGGAAATTTTATTTCCAAGTGAATGAACTGCCAGTTGGTAAAAGCCGAGCAGAAGAAGCCCAGTGGATTACTTCAGCCATTAGAGGTTCCTACATGGAAGTGGGAGCAGATATCGATGGATTTTATTGATGGTCTACCTAGAACCAGGGCAGGGAATGAAGGGATTTGGGTCATCGTAGATCGTTTGACTAAGAGTGCAAGATTCATTCCTGTTCGATCAATTAGGACTGCATCGAAGTTGGCTGAGTTGTATGTTAAGTGGATAGTTCGATTCCATGGTATTCCGAAGAGTATAGTGAGCGATCGAGATCCATTGTTCACTAGTGGATTTTGGAAGAGCTTCCAGGAAGTTTTAGGAACCGAGTTGTGTTTGAGTACAGCTTATCATCCCCAAACAGATGGTCAGACCGAGAGAGTCAACCGAGTTTTGGAAGATCACCTGAGGGCATGTGTTTTGGATTTCGGAGGGTCATGGGAAGATCACCTTCATTTGGTGGAATTTGCGTATAATAACAGCTACCAGACAAGTATTGGTATGGCACCATATGAAGCATTGTATGGAAGGCCGTGTAACTCTCCGACATGTTGGTTGGAAACTGGAGAAAAGCTGATACTTGGGCCAGAAATGATTCGTCAGACTACGGATCGTATAGAGATCATTCGGCGACGAATGAAGGCAGCCCAAGATCGTCAGAAAGGTTATGCCGATAAGCGTCGTAAGGATTTGGAATTCGACGTGGGTGACATGGTTTTTGTGAAGATTTCTCCTCCGAAGAATGTAATTTGATTCGGGAAGAAAGGGAAATTGACTCCGAGATTTGTTGGACCATTCCTGATCATCGAGCGAATTGGAAAGCTCGCTTATAGATTGGAGTTACCGGAAAAGATGGCGGGTATGCACAATGTTTTTCATGTATCTTATCTACGGTAGTATGTGCATGACTCGAATACAGTGGTTTCTGCTGATAGCTGGGAAGATTTAGAGGTTGATCCAGTTGTTACGAGACCTCGTAAGCCGCTTCGTGTTGTTGAAACCGACACGAAACAGCTTAGGAGGAAGACGGTTACGTTGCTCAAGATACAATGGAGTGATGATGTTGACGACTGTACATGGGAGGAGGAAGAGAGGATGAAGGCAGCTCATCCTGAACTCTTCGAGGTATGGCCCTAAGGTGTCGTGACATCTCACGAATTTGTAACTTGTTCTAGTCTTAGAATTTTGCATGTCAAGCTAGTAATTGGATGCATGGTTTGTTGATTACTATGGATGGTATGCATGCAGAATAGTTTTGGTTGCTCTTGTTTGTTTGGAATTTCGGGGGTGAAATTCCTAAGGGGGAGAGAATGTAACGACCCGTATTTTACGTGTCGATAAAATCGTAAAATAGTTGCATTAGGTCGTTGATATTGTTAAGTTGTTTAGAGTTGAGTCGACCAAAGCTTAAGTCGCGTGATAGTTAACTCGTGTGGAAGTTAGCTTAAGTCGTGTGAGCGAGTTATGGGTTTCTTACCGACTTAAGTATCGACCGAGTTAAGATAGTATGCGACCTAATAGATTTAGCGAGTTAACGGGTTAGCAGAGCTAGCGACTCATAGGTTGACCGACTTAAGGGATTGGTACGACCCAAGAAGGCTACCGACTTGGGCAGTGGGCGAGTTAAGAGTTGGAGCGACTTAGTGGGTTGAGCGACCTATAGGGCTTGACCGACTTATAGAATGGAACGACTCAAGGGTTAGCGGCTTAGGAGATTAGATGGCTTATAGGATGAAACCGACTCATAGTAGTGACCGACTTAAGGCTTAGCCGTGTGTGTTGATGAGTCGGTAGGTTATGAGTCGTTGAGTCGTCTATACGACTCAGGACTTAGGAGGAGATGCGGCAGTATCTTAAGTCGTAGGTAGTTGAGCCGTTGAGTCGGTGGGATGTTGAGTCGTTGGGGACTTAGGCTCAGTGTTAGGATGATTGAGTCGTGTCCCTGTTGAGTCGTTAGGACGATAGGCCGCGTGTGTGTTGAGTCGTTGAGGCCTTGAGGTTGAGTCGTATGCCGTGTTAAGGTTAAGTCGTGAGGCCCTGTGTTTGATTAGGTCGGCTGTTGTGTTGAGTCGTTAGGGGCTATAGTCGCGAGTCTTAGGTGGTGGACGACTCATGGGGGCGGCCGACTCATGGGGAATTTAGCCTATAAATAGAAGGGGTTCGCCTCACTTTTTGGCACAGGATTTTGAAGCGACGAAGTGCTGCCATTTTAAGAGCTCGACTACAACGCTTCTTCACTTCTTTTCTCCACTCTAATCTAGTGATTCCTTCCATCTAAATTGAAGATCAAATCGAAGATCCATGAGCCAAAGTTGAAGATCTTCATCCAACAAAGAGAGATTTCATCGATTGAAGCGAGATTTTGCCGGATTAAGCTTGATTCCTTGCTGTCCAGATCTGGAGTTGATTGTTTTTGAGGTGTTTAGGTGATTCGGTGAGTGGTAGTTATCTCTCACACGGACCCAAGGGAGTATATTGGATCGGTGGTTTGTTTATGTGTTAAAGATAGCGATTTCTTGCATTTTCCCTAAGTATGCATGTAGATCTATCATCTATGAAGTTTTGACACCTATTTTACTACATGTTCACTTATACAAGTTCATTCATCAAGTTGTAGAGATACTGTTCATAATTCATGCTTGTTAGAATGCATGTTAGATTTGAACTCTTTATTTACGAAATTGCCATTATTGTTGTAATTGTTTATTTAGATCTTGTTTGAATGGTTGATTACTTGGATTAATGTTTGATTTGATTGATTAGTTGATTGATAACTTGATTTGGACAAGTTGGTTGAAGATGATTCAAAAGCTAAGTGGAAAGGCTCTTGAATGGTGAAAGCTGCCTGTGGCATATGAAGCAGATGTGGAAGCTCATATGGATAGATTTGATGACGATGGACTTTGCCATGATGCGATGAGGCAAACCATGATGTTGGGATGGGACTTTGCTATGATGCGATGAAGCAAAGCATGATGTGTGAGAGCCTTGGTTTAATCCAGACGGGATCATCCCAAGCATGTTGATAACTCGGTGATGCGGTCCGGGTTTGTGGATAATGGTGGGCTCGAGAGGCGCTTGAGCTAGTGTGAGAATAGTCGTCGAGGAGGATGACTAGGAGGCTTGGATCTTATCGTTATTGAAGGTTCTAGCATGCTCAAAGTAAGAGTACGTTGGAACGGGTCACGATGACGTTCCAGACACGGGTCATGATGACGTGTTAGTACTCTGGGCAGATGCGATAGTCCTAGGCAAGGGTCATGATGACGTGCGGAGTTATGTCTAGAACCGGGGTTGCCATTAGCCCTTGACGGACGGCTGAAAGAAGGTGCCGGTCATTCAATTAATGGTGATATCGAGGCAATGTTAACAGTGATAGCCAGAGTCATGGATGTTTGGTTGTATCATCATTCGGTCTCAAGAGCGGTGTTTTCTGGGTTCTTATCTGATCTTGGTTTAGGCCTTGGGGGTTTGTATTTGGAAAACATCGACCTTGACTCGAGTGATAATTACTTTACTTTAAATGTCTGCTTTGTTGTGCTTGTTTCTGCTTAGTGTGTCTGGGGGCTATCACTATAGAATGAGGTGGAGTGGGATGGTTGAATTCCTATTCCTTTTATCCTTTATGCTCTTTTGGTATGTTTGATAGTTAATTTACTTCTCACTAAGACTGTTGTCTGACTCAAGGTTTTATGTTCAACTCTTATTACCTTGGGCTGTTCATCCATGTTGGGATGGGCAGACTAGGTAGCAGGTGACAGGTGCTGTTCTTGGCTACCAACGCTGTTGATGACGAAGACGAGCTGGAGGCTTTTGCATATTGTTTTCTTACTATATGTACTGGATGTTCCGCTGTTTGATTGATACACTGAGTGTTATGTAGTGAGGCTTGATGTATTGACTATTCAGATGATTGTATAAAACTATTATGAGTTTATATGATGTGACTTCTATTCTATAGAGCTTCACTATGTATACTTTCTATTGTATTTTATCCATGCGCTGTGAGTAATACGATAAAGTTTCTGTTTTATCTTACCCTGACTATCGTCCATGGCTGCCTGGCACACTTTCAGCGCACTATTTCCTTGTTTTGGGTGCGGGAGTTATGGGCGATCGTCACATTTGGTATCAGAGCTTTGGTTAATCGATTTTAGTCAACGCTCGTTGACGTAACTACGTATGAGAGACGTAATTGTATTTTGATGGATGATTACTATATATAATATAGTAGCTTAGAAGGATTTGAACTCCTTATGTAGTTGTTTCTTAAGGTGTTCTAAATCATTCCTTTTTGTAGATATTAAGGATGAGTCGAAGTAAGAGACAAGCTGCTAGGAAAAGCTGTGCTGTTGGGGGAGCTACTGACTATGCTGCAATGTTCGAAGCTATGATGACTTCGATCATGAGAAGGATACCAACTTCAGGACCATCAGTAGATGTTGGAGTTCAAGTTCAAGCTCCAAGACCAGTGGATTTTGCTAAGTTGTGCAAGGACTATACTGCTCTTGGAAGAAAGGTTTTCTTAGGAACAGAATCAACCAAAGAAGTTCAGAGATGGATTGATGCTTGTAGAAGGATCTTTGGTGATTTGGGAATTGAGGATGCAACTAAGAGGAAGCTTGCATCAAGACAGCTTCAGGGGAGAGCTTTGGATTGGTGGAATTCTATCACCATTGATACTCCAGAGGAAGAGATTACTTGGGAGCAATTCCAAGTCAGATTTGAGGCTAAATTCATTTCTACAGCTCAGAAATCTGTTCTGTTTAAGAAGTTTGTGGAGCTCAAGCAAGGTGGAAGACTAGTTCTTGAGTATGTTTCTGAGTTTGAAGCTTTGTCCAAGTATGCTCGGTCATATATTGAATCTCCCTATCAGAAGAATGAGAAGTTTGTGACAGGCTTGGACAGTTATCTTGGGAGACAGTTGGTGGATCATCTGGACGATCCTTTTGAGAAGCTTGTGGAGAAATCTCTCAGGCACGAGAGTTTGTTCCCTAAGGAAGGATCTGTTGTTGCTGTAACCAAGGAAGAGTCCAAACCACAGCAAGGTGGAAACAAGAAGAGGAAGCAGCAACAGCAGTAGGGTAAGGATGGCCAGAAGAAGCCGAAGGGTGAAGTGACCTGTTACAATTATCGGCAGAAGGGCCACTTCTCTAGGGATTGCAAGAATCCAAAGGTGCAGTTGAAATGCCACAACTGTGATAAGCTGGGGCATATCAGGAAGGACTGTCCAGAACCGAGGAAAGATAAGCAGATCGTGCAAGCTTATGCTTTGGGGGCTATTCCATCATCTTCGAAAGCTCCTACCGCGGAAGAGAAGGGGAAGAGCGTGGTGGTTCAAGGTACTCTTTCCTTTTGTGGTGTTCCAGTTAGAGTGTTGTTTGATACTGGGGCGTCGCATTCTTTTGTTTGTAATGATCTTGTCGACCGGTTGGGTTTGGAACCGGAAATTGTTGATAGACCATTGGTTGTGACTAATCCAGTTGGGGGTTCGTCTTGTTTGTGTATGATATGCCGTGGTCTAGTTTTACCGAGTCATGATTGCTCTTTTGTTTGTGATTGTTTTGTTCTGAACTTTGCGGGGTTCGGAATTATTTTGGGTATGGACTGGCTTAGGAAGTATGCGGCAAAGGTTGATTGTAAGAAACTGGAGGTGACAGTCGGGAATGTGGAAGGGCGAAAGGTTGTGATACGATGTAAGCATGAAGAAGGCGTCTTCATGGGCTTCATGTATTCGCTGGTTGTTCCACGGGATGGACTGTCATCGATGCCGGTTGTGAATGGATTTGAGGACGTCTTTGACGAGGTCAAAGGGTAACCGCCGCATAGGGAGATCGAGTTTCGTATCTATCTAGTTGAGGGAGCCAGACCAGTTGTGATGCCTCTTAGACGGATGGCGCCTAGAGAACAACAAGAGCTGAAGGTGCAAGTTGATGACCTTTTACGGAAAGGATTCATTCGGCGTAGTGTGTCCGAATGGGGTGCAACAGTTGTGTTTGCAACCAAAGCGGATGGATCGTTGAGGTTGTGTGTGGATTATCGTGAGCTGAATAAGGTGACTAAGAAGAACAAGTATCCATTACCGAGAATAGATGACTTGTTTGATCAGCTTCACGAAGCTAGGGTGTTTTCTCAGATGGATTTGGCAACGGGATTTCACCAGTTGAGAGTGGCTAAGGATAGTGTGCCGAAGACTGCTTTTAGGACACCATCCGGTTTTTATGAGTGGCTGGTAATGCCGTTTGGATTGACTAACGCGCCAGCATATTTTGTGGATCTTATGAATAGAGTATTCAGAGATCAGTTGAACAGGTTCGTACTTGTGTTCGTGGATGATATTCTGATTTATTCCAGAACCGAGGAAGAGCACAAGACGCACTTGTGTATTGTTTTGGAAATCTTACGGAAACATCAGCTGAAGGCTAAGTTTTCGAAGTGTCACTTCTGGAAGAGTGAAGTGAGGTTCTTAGGCCATGTTATTTCTGGAAATGGAATAGCGGTTGATCCCGCTAAGGTGGCAGCGATCCAGGATTGGATTAGACCTAAGAATGCATTTGATGTGAGAAGTTTTCTTGGATTAGCAGGATATTATCGTCGGTTTATCAAAGACTTTTCCAAGATAGCTGCACCGTTAACAGGATTGACGAAAAAGAACCAAGTGTTCAAATGGAATGATAAGTGTGAGCAAGCTTTCGTAATCCTGAAAGAGCGACTGACAAGTGCTCCTGTTTTGATTATTCCAAGTGGGAATGATGAGATGGTGGTTTACACCGATGCATGTGGTACTGGACTTGGAGCAGTGCTAATGCAAAAGGATAAAGTTGTTGCATATGCAAGTCGACAACTGAAGTCGCATGAAAGGAATTATCCGACTCATGATTTGGAGTTAGCGGCGATTGTATTTGCTTTGAAGATGTGGAGACATTACCTATTGGGAGTTCGATTTGAGTTGTTTACAGATCATAAGTCGTTGAAGTATCTGTTCTCCCAAAAGGATTTGAATCTTCGGCAGCAACGATGGCTAGAGTTTTTAGCATCGTATGATTTTGGTATAGCCCATACTCCGGGAAAAGGTAACGCAGTGGCAGATGCGTTAAGTCGAAGACATGCAGGATTGGGAGCCATGTTTTTAGAATGGAGGAGCCTTGAGTATTTGGCTGGATTTGACTTCAAGCCTAGATGTGAATTGGAACCTGATATGTTGGCGAACTTATCAATAAGACCTACTCTTGTGGAAAGAATTGTCGAGGGCCAAAAGCGAGATGATAAGCTTGTCAAGATTATCCGCGATTTGGAATCTGGATTGAATCCAGAAAAGGATAAAGGATTCGAAGTCGATCGAGAGGGTTGGCTTCGGAAGCAAGGACGATTAGTTGTTCCTGATATAGATGGATTGAGTGATGAAGTTCTGAGGGAAAGTCATCACTCGAAGTTGACAATTCATCCAGGTGGAAATAAGATGTATCGGGATATGAAGAGAACCTACTACTGGGAAGATATGAAGAAGGATGTTGGACATTTTATTTCCAAGTGTTTGAACTGCCAGTTGGTAAAAGTCGAGCAGAAGAAGCCCAGTGGATTACTTCAGCCATTAGAGGTTCCTACAAGGAAGTGGGAGCAGATATCGATGGATTTTATTGATGGTCTACCTAGAACCAGGGCAGGGAATGAAGGGATTTGGGTCATCGTAGATCGTTTGACTAAGAGTGCAAGATTCATTCCTGTTCGATCAACTAGGACAGCATCGAAGTTGGCTGAGTTGTATGTTAAGTGGATAGTTCGATTCCATGGTATTCCGAAGAGTATAGTGAGCGATCGAGATCCATTGTTCACTAGTGGATTTTGGAAGAGCTTCCAAGAAGTTTTGGGAACCGAGTTTTGTTTGAGTACAGCTTATCATCCCCAAACAGATGGTCAGACCGAGAGAGTCAACCGAGTTTTGGAAGATCTCCTGAGGGCATGTGTTTTTGATTTCGAAGGGTCATGGGAAGATCACCTTCATTTGGTGGAATTTGCGTATAATAACAGCTACCAGACAAGTATTGGTATGGCACCATATGAAGCATTGTATGGAAGGCCGTGTAACTCTCCGACATGTTGGTTGGAAACTGGAGAAAAGCTGATACTTGGGCCAGAAATGATTCGTCAGACTACGGATCGTATAGAGATCATTCGGCGACGAATGAAGGCAGCCCAAGATCGTCAGAAAGGTTATGCCGATAAGCGTCGTAAGGATTTGGAATTTGACGTGGGTGACATGGTTTTTGTGAAGATTTCTCCTCTGAAGAATGTTATTCGATTCGGGAAGAAAGGGAAATTGACTCCGAGATTTGTTGGACCATTCCCGATCATCGAGCGAATTGGAAAGCTCGCTTATAGATTGGAGTTACCGGAAAAGGTGGCGGGTATGCACAATGTTTTTCATGTATCTTATCTACGGAAGTATGTGCATGACTTGAATACGGTGGTTTCTGCTAATAGCTGGGAAGATTTAGAGGTTGATCCAGTTGTTACGAGACCTCGTAAGCCGCTTCGTGTTGTTGAAACCGACACGAAACAGCTTAGGAGGAAGACGATTACGTTGCTCAAGATACAATGGAGTGATGATGTTGATGACTGTACATGGGAGGAGGAAGAGAGGATGAAGGCAGCTCATCCTGAACTCTTCGAGGTATGGCCCTAAGGTGTCGTGACATCTCACGAATTTGTAACTTGTTCTAGTCTTAGAATTCTGCATGTTAGGCTAGTAATTGGATGCATGGTTTGTTGATTACTATGGATGGTAGGCATGCAGAATAGTTTTGGTTGCTCTTGTTTGTTTGGAATTTCGGGGGTGAAATTCCTAAGGGGGAGAGAATGTAACGACCCGTATTTTACGTGTCGATAAAATCGTAAAATAGTTGCATTAGGCCGTTGATATTGTTATGTTGTTTAGAGTTGAGTCGACCAAAGCTTAAGTCGCGTGATAGTTAACTCGTGTGGAAGTTAGCTTAAGTCATGTGAGCGAGTTATGGGTTTCTGACCGACCTAAGTATCGACCGAGTTAAGATAGTATGTGACCTAATAGATTTAGCGAGTTAACGGGTTAGCAGAGCTAGCGACTCATAGGTTGACCGACTTAAGGGATTGGTACGACCCAAGAAGGCTAGCGACTTGGGCAGTGGGCGAGTTAAGAGTTGGAGCGACTTAGTGGGTTGAGCGACCTATAGGGCTTGACCGACTTATAGAATGGAACGACTCAAGGGTTAGCGGCTTAGGAGATTAGATGGCTTATAGGATGAAACCGACTCATAGTAGTGACCGACTTAAGGCTTAGCCGTGTGTGTTGATGAGTCGGTAGGTTGATGAGTCGTTGAGTCATCCATACGACTCAGTACTTAGGAGGAGATGCGGCAGTATCTTAAGTCGTAGGTAGTTGAGCCGTTGAGTCGGTGGGATGTTGAGTCGTTGGGGACTTAGGCTCAGTGTTAGGATGATTGAGTCGTGTCCCTGTTGAGTCGTTAGGACGATAGGCCACGTGTGTGTTGAGTCGTTGAGGCCTTGAGGTTGAGTCGCATGCCATGTTAAGGTTAAGTCGTGAGGCCCTGTGTTTGGTTAGGTCGGCTGTTGTGTTGAGTCGTTAGGGGCTTGAGTCGCGAGTCTTAGGTCGTGGACGACTCATGGGGGCGGCCGACTCATGGGGAATTCAGCCTATAAATAGAAGGGGTTCGCCTCACTTTTTGGCACCGGATTTTGAAGCGACGAAGTGCTGCCATTTTGCGAGCTCGACTACAACACTTCTTCACTTCTTTTTTCCACTCTAATCTAGTGATTCCTTCCATCTAAATTGAAGATCAAATCGAAGATCCATGAGCCAAAGTTGAAGATCTTCATCCAAGAAAGAGAGATTTCATCGATTGAAGCGAGATTTTGCCGGATTAAGCTTGATTCCTTGCTGTCCAGATCTGGAGTTGATTTTTTTGAGGTGTTTAGGTGATTCGGTGAGTGGTAGTTATCTCACACACGGACCCAAGGGAGTATATTGGATCGGTGGTTTGTTTATGTGTTAAAGATAGTGATTTCTTGCATTTTCCCCAAGTATGCATGTAGATCTATCATCTATGAAGTTTTGACACCTATTTTACTACATGTTCACTTATGCAAGTTCATTCATCAAGTTGTAGAGATACTGTTCATAATTCATGCTTGTTAGAATGCATGTTAGATTTAAACTCTTTATTTACGAAATTGCCATTATTGTTGAAATTGTTTATTTAGATCTTGTTTGAATGGTTGATTACTTGGATTAATGTTTGATTTGATTGATTAGTTGATTGATAACTTGATTTGGACAAGTTGGTTGAAGATGGTTCAAAAGCTAAGTGGAAAGACTCTTGAATGGTGAAAGCTGCCTGTGGCATATGAAGCGGATGTGGAAGCTCATATGGATAGATTTGATGACGATGGACTTTGCCATGATGCGATGAGGCAAACCATGATGTTGGGATGGGACTTTGCTATGATGCGATGAAGCAAAGCATGATGTGTGAGAGCCTTGGTTTAATCCAGACGGGATCATCCCAAGCATGTTGATAACTTGGTGATGCGGTCCGGGTTTGTGGATAATGGTAGGCTCGAGAGGCGCTTGAGCTAGTGTGAGAATAGTCGTCGAGGAGGATGACTAGGAGGCTTGGATCTTATCGTTATTGAAGGTTCTAGCGTGCTCAAAGTAAGAGTACGTTGGAATGGGTCATGATGACGTTCCAGACACGGGTCATGATGACGTGTTAGTACTCTGGGCAGATGCGATAGTCCTAGGCACGGGTCATGATGACGTGCGGAGTTATGTCTAGAACCGGGGTTGCCATTAGCCCTTGACGGACGGCTGAAAGTAGGTGCCGGTCATTCAATTAACGGTAATATCGAGGCAATGTTAACAGTGATAGCCAGAGTCATGGATGTTTGGTTGTATCATCATTCGGTCTCAAGAGCGGTATTATCTGGGTGCTTATCTGATCTTGGTTTAGGCCTTGGGGGTTTGTATTTGGAAAACATCGACCTTGACTCGAGTGATAATTACTTTACTTTAAATGTTTGCTTTGTTGTACTTGTTTCTGCTTAGTGTGTCTGGGGGCTATCACTGTAGAATGAGATGGAGTGGGATGGTTGAATTCCTATTCCTTTTATCCTTTATGCTCTTTTGGTATGTTTGATAGTTAATTTACTGCTCACTAAGACTGTTGTCTGACTCAAGGTTTTATGTTCAACTCTTATTACCTTGGGCTGTTCATCCATGTTGGGATGGGCAGACTAGGTAGCAGGTGACAGGTGTTGTTCTTGGCTACCAACGCTGTTGATGACGAAGACGAGCTGGAGGCTTTTGCATATTGTTTTCTTACTATATGTACTGGATGTTCCGCTGTTTGATTGATACACTGAGTGTTATGTAGTGAGGCTTGATGTATTGACTATTCAGATGATTGTATAAAACTATTATGAGTGTATATGATGTGACTTCTGTTCTATAGAGCTTCACTATGTGTACTTTCTATTGTATTTTATCCATGCACTTTTAGTAATACGATGGAGTTTCTGTTTTATCTTACCCTGACTATCGTCCATGGCTGCCTGGCACACTTTCAGCGCACTATTTCCTTGTTTTGGGTGCGGGAGTTATGGGCGGTCGTCACATCAAGGGTGGATGGCTTGCGTCTGTTGTAGGAAGCTTGGTTGAGCAGAAGGTTAAAGTGACAAGGATTTTGCAAGGAGGATGCTGATGGCTGTCTGGGTTGTGAGGCGTGTGGCTGCACGGAGAAGGTGAGGTGGACGAGAGTTTTGGAGTGTAAGGTTGGAGAAAGGTTTGATGGTTGTCTTGGTGTTGAGAGGATGGGCGCTGAACAGTAGGAGGTGGACTGCAGCTTGGCGATGGAGGGGATGGAACAGGCTTCCGTGATGGATGAAGGTGAGGAGATGGTTGAAGGGAACGGTAAGATTGTGGGGTTGGAGTGGGTTCGCTGGTGGTTATGTGCTGCACTGGTGGTGGAAGAGGGTTGGAGGATAGTGGGCAGTGGGTGCAGGGGGCTGTGGAATGGTTTTGGTAGCTGCTGCTTTGTGCCGAGGAAAGTGGAAAGGCTGCAGCTGTGATAAGGCTTGAGGCCTGAAAGAAAGGTCGGAGGGAATAGGTTCAGTTCTGTGCTGAGGTCGAGCAATGCTTGGTGAGATAGGCTAAAGTAAGATGGATGGGTTTGGAGATGAAAGTGGACGAGCAGTCAAGAATGGTTTCGAGCAAAGATTAGGAGAAGCAGGTGGACTAAGGAACAATGAAAAAAGGTGGCAACACATAAAAACATATTTTTTCCTCTTATTAGAACAGAATGAATTGGTAGAGAAAGGAATGGAAGGGCAGCGATGGAACCAAATATAAATCAAAAGCAGGAACAGAAAAAGCCAAGCAAAAATTCTAGAAAATATTTAATAGCTAATGACTATTGGTTTTACACGATGGGTAAATGAAAGGCCATATGGAAACCAAAAAGGCACAAAACAGGTACCGATACAGCTAGCCGTTTCGCAGATTTCATCATGCACGGACCTCGAAATACACAAATGAATAGACTACGGGGATCAGCAAGACGAGACGAACAGAATGGTACGCAGATATTAGAGATAAGACCATCTTATCAAAAGTCGATATTCGCTGCCAAAAAGCTGCTAAAATGCCAAAATAATATAATGGAGCTCGAACAGTCCAAACTTGGTGAGATGAAATACGCCGTCTCACTCAGAAAATGGTTTGCATTTTTTTTGTTACATAAAAATATACGGTTTTCAAAATTATTTTTCCATCAAATTTTTATTGATTTTAAATTTTAAATTGAAATTCCATAACCAAACAATCTTTCATATTTTTCAATGAAAATCTGTCACTTGCTATGCTTAAATCGACCCATACCAAATATCAAATTTTCATTGCAAGTTTTTTTTTTTTTTTTTTTTTATAAAAAATTTAGCTAATTAAGTTATTTAAATCGTTAAAATTTATGGGTCATTTCGCAAAACAAAGGGGTTCCGAAGAGGTTAAAGTGCCTTTATGTTTTAAAGAGAAAAGTGCCTGCTTTGCTTTCGACTAAGACGCTTTCAACTTAGATTGTTTCCGACAAGGTCAATTGATTTAAAGAAAAGGTTTTAAGGTCGAGCTTGTTTTCTAAGTAATAGCTTTCGACTTAGTTCTCTCGACTAGATGACTTGGAATGTAAATTTCTATGTTTCAATTTATTTGGAGCGTTCCGTATAATTTCCATAAATTATTATATTCCAAAATATATAAAACCGCGTTGTTTGAATTAACAAAGTATGTACGAAAAAGGAAAAGGGATGGATATGATTTGGATATCATTTTTCATAGTTTACACTATCAATCTCAATAAAAGAAAAGAAATAATTCTTTGTAATTTCAAATAATGCCAAAAAAATTAATTGTGGTTTATTTATGGAAAATTATTATGGTAATCCTATCTAGAAGGATAGCTCTATTAAATTAAAAATGTGGAAATAAATATTCGAGTTTAGATATTAGTATACACATAAAACCATGCTTAATGACTAAAAATAGAAATATATATAAATAGCACAATTTACGATTGTATATGTATTAATTAGAAATTAATGAATTAGGATTTGTAGTCATTAGTTAATTTAACAGGAAATAAATTTGTATTTAATGAAAGTAAAAGGAATTAAATGGGGACTGATTTGGGAAATTTAATATGGCATTTATGGAGGAATTGGACCAAAGTAATAGATGGATATGTAAATTCATAACAGATCAAATAGATTTTGATGTGGATTGATTAAAGATGGTCGGTTTATTATGTTTGCATCAAAATTAGTCACAAACCTCAGAAGTAGTGAAAGAAATGATGATTACACACAAATCATCGATATCCAAACATAGATCTCAGATCTAGATGATGTAGAGACTAAATATTAAGAAATAACAAAACTAAAATAAAAGAAAGTAAGAGAAGGCACAAGATTTATAGTGGTTCGACATAGTAGTCTAAGTCCACTTTGAACAGTTTACTGTTTATTGATGATTCTCATATGATTTACAACAGTACAATCAATAGTTCCCAGTTACAATAGAATTTCAACAGAGTAACAGCATAGAAGAACCAAAAGTCCTTTTTTAGTAAGCATAGGGGTGCTATTTATAAGAGTAGATCTGGAAATATCTCCCTCAAATCTCGAAATAACTCTTCTTATGTGTAGGTGGGCCTACCATATCGATTTTGGGACATATGGAATCGATCCTGATTGTTCCCCATCATATTTGTATCGATCAATTTTAGCTCTATTTGAGCTGCGATCGATCATGATGGATTTTTTGTGATATGAAAGCTTTTGTGAAAATTTCATGGCATTTGGACTTGTAGTTTTTGAGTTATGATCGATCCATTTGGATTTGCAGTTTGGCTGGGGGTTTCGTATCGATCCATGCATGTTAATCGATTATGTATCGATGACATGTCTTGAGCATTTTAGGGAGATCCGAGTTTCATACTGGTAGACCACTTCCCTTGGTCTGACTACTTCCTTCGTATCCATCTTAGGTTGCCCACTTCATATCGATGCCTGCAACCTGCTTTCGTATCGATGCCAAAGTCCTTGCTTCGTATCCATCCGAGGCCATGCCTTTCGTATCC
This sequence comes from Allium cepa, assembly GCA_030765085.1. NCBI lineage: Eukaryota > Viridiplantae > Streptophyta > Magnoliopsida > Asparagales > Amaryllidaceae > Allium > Allium cepa. The sequence goes on along the minus strand of CM060938.1, from coordinate 246,408,799 downwards.
ATTCCATGCCCCCTTCTTCGTATCGATCCCAAGCGATCTGGTTTGTATCAATTAGGATCGATACATATTGTGAACGATTCGAAGCAAGGTGTTAAGTGTGTTGTCCATATCCATACCCACCTCGATAGGTATGAAAGCAAGCATCTATATGAAGTACATTCTCCACATACATTTCGATCAATACGAAGGAATCTTGTAACAACCCGCCTTTTTGGACAGTTTAAACCGACGATCAAATACACATGTCGATTCCAAACCATTTAAAAGGGCAGATAGTTATTGGGGTAATTAAGAAAAGAAAAGGAAGGGAAATAAAGGAAATGAAACAACACAGAATCTCACAGCGGAAGGCTAAAGTATAATAATAAAATAATAGTTCATGAAGCTGTTAATTAAATGAATACATTTGAAATGAATACATTTGATTATTAATATACAACATTTATCAGAGTTACATACACAACAAATATCATACAACAATGCAGCGGAATGGAATGAATATAATAGTAGTAGATAATATACCAAATCTTCGTCTCCGTCCTCCAAGGAAATGATCTTCAACCTGAACTGAAAACTCAGGACTGGCCCGAGCGTAATGAAAAGACAAAACACTCGAGTCAGGACTAAAATATCCTTATGAAAGTTAAATCAATCGTAAATAAATATGAGTGTAACGGCGTCAGAGATGTTTACGGGGTTTGACATCTCATATCCAGTGTCAACGTGCGTGCAATAACTCAAGAGATGTTACGGGATTTTCCATCTCTCAAGGATCCGTGAAACTATCTACTATGTAGTAATATACGCTAAGTAGATAATGCCTATCAGTAATATAAAGTATCAAAATAGCGTTAAGGCGTTACCATAATCCCCCTTAACACATTTTATATTCCCAAAAGCATATACAAGACCGTAGTTTCCCCAAAACCGGAAGTCACCAGAGGGCAATCCATATACTCAAGGTACAAATCAAAACGTAGTGGTCGCGAATAGGATAATCAGTATGACAAGGTACATGAGGCAATACCAACTAGGATACTAGTAGTTGCGTGATCCGGACTGATGTTGGGCATAGCCAGCAGCTACCCCAACACCGCGAAACAACACTCCCAAATCAAGGGGTGCACCCAAATCGCATCACAAATGTAATAGATATGGTATCGAAGAAGTGTGTCCGCTAGAGGTGGCGAACCTCAATGGCCCGGCGCGGCTCCTGTTTTAGTCATGTCAGGGGTCATCCAATAATCGTTCTCTTTCTTCAGTCAACGCGTTCACCAAACCATCCACTTCATTCTGGATCATCACTCCGCGTATAATAGTTATTAAAGTGGTTTTCGGTATCGACAGAGAGTATGTCCATATCCGATCCCGGTCTCTTTAATAACTACGTATTATTACACCTTTGGCTCTTTATATTTCAAATCGATTCATAATTGATATCAAAATATCATATTCGCTTCAAAAATCAAATCCATTCAAATATCATCGTATCTTTCAAAATATCAGATTTCATATTTAAATTCAAGATTTAAATATAAACATTTCACCTTATTGACCAGCTTAGGATTTTAGAAAAATAGTTTTAAGTAATTTAAAAGTAGTTTTAAATAATTAAAATGGTTAAAAACACTTAAAATCTTTAAAATGGATTTAAAATAGAGAAATTAGTTTAAAATAATTTAAATTGGGTTAAGTAGATTTAAAATAGATTAAAATAGTTTAAGTATTCAAAATGGTTTATATAACAGAGTAATTTGGAAAACAAATTAAAACAGCTTCAAAATCAATCCATTTCAATTATAACTTCCCAATTCAAATCAATTTCAATTTCCATTCTACCGATTCAATTTCGATTTCAATTCAAAACAATGTCAACTTTTACTTCAAATCAATTCAATTCTACATTCACCTTTAATTAATTCAATTTCAATTTATATCGATTTGGAGCTTGATTTCTCAAAATATCAATTTATAACACTTAACAAAATTTCCAACAATATTCAAGTTTAAATTCAAATTCCAAATATGATTCAATTCCAAACTCGATTTCAAAATATCATTTTCATATCACTTTTACTTAGTAATATTCAAAGCTCAAAATAATGTTCAATCTTTAAAATAAATAGATTTTCGAAATTCAATCATATCCAAATTTTAAATTTTAAAGTCACAACTTAAATTATTTACCAATTTCTTTTAACCAAAATTTATTTCAACATTCCAACTCAATTTTTTCGACAAATTCGATTTCTATAAATTGATTTCTATTTATAACTTTTAAATCAAAACATTTAAATAAAATTTTAAATCGACGATTTCAAAAATTATTTATTTAGCCAATTCGGTGCCCGTATATAATTTTCTATCCTATGGCCAAGTAGTTATTTATTTCAATTAAATGTCAAGGATGAGTATATATTACTTAAATTAAATCACAGTATCATATGTATGCATAACAGGATATATATAAGCAATAAACATCCAACATTTAAATACCAAACAATAACATCCATCGAAATAAATCATCCAATAGACAATACAATCCATGGCAATTTCATAGTTATCAAGGTCAGGTAATTTAATCGCCATTCAAATTTCAATTTCAATTTAACTGTCAATTTAATTTTTCAACGGTTAATTCAAATAACAAGCTATACGACAATTAAATTCATATCAAACAACGACAAATAAAATTCATATCACTTCATAATATCAATTTAACTAGCATAAAGATATTTAGTACGTTGTGAGCGTTATAAAACACTCACCTTGATTTTTACGATTTAAATCAAATCGAACGACGTACGATTTAACCCAAAATTTTCTCTAGCTCCAAATGATTCCAATCCAGTTCCATAGCGAAGAGCTCGTCCATACGATTCCAACGCAAAAAGTTTCGTCGAATTCCGACCTCGTATGACAAAGTTATGATGGTTTAAAGTTAACACGAATTTTTATATAAATTAATTACAGCTTAATTAAATTTTTAAAACCCACCCAATCATCACCGTTGATTTCCTGCATAGCAGATCTGGGCCGCACCCCTCTTCTTCCTCACGTTCACGTTACTTGCTCCAGGAACACACGCGACTAAGAACCCATCCAAGCCAAACTAGGGCTACAAATCGCGGCCACCACGAGCGTCCAGAAGTCGATCAGGAAGCGCCATCACGAAGCCTATCACCAGAGCCACCAACGCCTGGAGCAGCTCGAAGCTCGGCCCCTCATCTCGCCTCGAAAAACGTGAAAAACGCAGCAGCTTTGAACGTGATTTCCCGTTGATCCGTGGCTCCGTTTTCGATCATCTCCGTATGGATTTGAAGCTTTCATCGTGCTCTACAACTTTGTAGTTGAGAGTTTTTGCTAATTGTTGATGGATTGAGAGGAAAATGAGGAGGAAGTTTCGAAATTTTCAGGCCATTGAAATGAAAGTGGCGGCTGGTCAAAAGAGTTAGGGTTTGGAGCAAATGAAAGAGGATGGGTCCTTTTATAGAAAATTGCAAAAACACTATTCACCGAAAATTTTTCGAACTCCAAACGAAGCGTGCCGGCAGGCGTTCCTAAGGTTTACCCCACGTTCCGAACGCAATGGAACGTGTTTCGGAAGCTAATTCGATCGTATGTGTGAGTTACGGCAATAAACAATCAATTTTAAATTAAACCATTAAACGATTTTCTATGCGTTTTGGCTTGCCCCGGACAAACGGTAAATCCGTTTGACTTGAAATTTAAAAGCTTACAATAATATCACATTACGGATCCAATGAAACTAGTTTCATCGAAATCCGAGACCGTTTGAAAAATGACTATTTTAACTCGCCAAATTAATATTAAAACAATTTCAACGCGTTTCGAGCTGCCACGGTCAAACGACAACTCCGATTGCTACGAAAATTGAAATCCGATAATAACTAACTATTACGGATCCAATGAAATTAGTTTCGTCCAATTCTGAGACTGTTCAAAAATTGGCTATTTTCCAGTCGAAAATTAAATATTAAAATATTCAACACAAATAAATTTTAAATTCAGTTTTAAAAGTTCTATAACATCACTATAACTTCAATATGATAAAATAAAATTTTACAAATCATTTTTAATCATATTAAACCCGTTATTTAATTTATCCAATAAATTCCAAATATTTAATTTAGACAATTTCGCTTATCCAATAATTCATTATCTTTTGAAATATTGAAATTGAACTTATAAGATTCAACTTTTAAAACCATTTCAAAATTTAGAACACTATTTTCATTTTACAGTTATTCAATTATTCAATAAGTTTTAAATATTTAATTTAAACAATTTTACGTGTTCAATATTCAATATTTGATTTCAAATAGATTTTACTCATCAATCAACTACTCTCTTATACCAAATAAATTCAACATTTATCACCCAATTCGACTATCGATTGCAAAAGAATTTACTAAGTCGCATTTATTTTTCATTACTTAGATAATTATTATTGCAATTCCTTTCAGTTATTATTATACCAAACGAATCACAAAATTTTTTTCTAACACTAAATCACGAAATCTTATTAAATTAGCTATTTTAATTATCGAAAATTTACGGGTCGTTACACTCTCCCCCACTCAAAACTTTTCGTCCCCGAAAAGGAAAAAGAAGGGAAAAGAAACTAAGTATAGAATTCAACATTAGATATATTTTATTCAAAGTTACCAACTTATAAAACAATGAAATTTCATTTATAAAGTCATAACTACGCTTCCACTAACTTACTCCGAACGGCTTTCTAAACTTAAAAGTTAATTATCAAAACAAGTTATATAAAAAAAAATTAAACTTGAAAAATTTTCTAATACCCGGATTTACGGAAAAATTCGGCAGAGTCTCCTTTGCGCGGCTCGATCGGAAAAAATATAATAGCATATATATCACAAATATACATCTCATCTCAATGATGAGGCATCCCATATGTGGGGAAACAACATATAAATATCACCAATATCATATAAAACCGTAAGCGTACCTTATATTTAGCATTTATTAGCATTTTACTTACATTATGCGTTTAGCGTAGAAGCGAGCTCCACAACGAAGCGCAACCCCTTTGCTACCTACTAAAATGCTCAATAACTAAGTTAGAACCATGCATATAAAGATAGATCGCTATACTTAGCCTACACAACATATATATAACATATTTAGCTTCAAAACTGAGATTTCAATTTCTGGACGGCAAACAAATCTTAGCTTTAGGTCACCTAAACGGTAAAATTTGACAATAGAATCTAAACTAAAGTTGTTTCATTCATTTCAGGCTTTCCGGAATGTCCAAAATCATCGAATTCGGATCATCCGTTCAAAAGTTATGGCCGTTTTACTTAGAGGATACGCCTCAGCCTGGGCAATGAATTGCGCAGGTCAGCAACGTTCACCCACGTTTTCGACCTTCTAAACGATATCAAAACACAAAACACTTAAAACAAAAGATTTAGCTTAAGTTCTTAGCTTTTCATAAAGTGCAAGATCATCAAAATCCGATAAACTAGTCAAAAGATATGGCGAAAATACTAAGCATGTATACTATTGATTTTACTTATTTTTACACAGGACAGCGAGTAACATTCAAGTTTTTAACCTATTAAACGAAGGAATTTTCTCAAGTTATCTAAACAAAAATTGTGCTATAGTTTCTGAGCTTTTCGAAAAGTCCAAGATCGTCGAATTCCGTTCAGCCATTTAAAAGTTATGGTTGTTTCGTTTCTGCATATATTGGACAAATTTGGATTTTCCCAAAAATTTGCTTTTATTATTTCAAAGTGCAAACCATCAAAACTTCAAATTTTCTAAAAAAACAATCATAAACACAAAGTCATTTATTTTCTTATTCATCCATGCAATAGGTTTACATTCAATTTGTTTCCGATTTATTCAAGTTTGTTTCATTCACATTTTAAATTCAAGTCAATTTGCTTCAATTTAAATTGAATTCAATTATATTTAATTTCACTTTGCTTCAAATTTGAATTTAATTATTTTACAATTTTATTCCGTTTATTCAATTCCATTAACACTAATGAATTCTACTTAATCAATTATCATCCATCTAACAGCCAATGCATATCAAACATTAACAACCATCCAGAATCTACACGAAATCAATTAGACATTTCCAAGTCAATTTTTTATTTATTTCATACACTTCCAAGTTTATTGACATTTAGTTATATTCAAATTTAATTAGTTTCCATTTACCAATTTTATATTTCATTAATTTTAAATTTTATTCATTCATTTATATATATATTATTCATTTTACAGCTTAAATTTCTTTTATATTTACAACTATCAATAGATCTTCACATTTTATTATTCACTCTCACACTGGTATATTATTTCTCTACTTATCCTTATTAGCATTTTAAACCTTTTAAATATTTGATAAGTTATAGTTATGCAAATAGAATGTAGTTAAACAACATACAACTTCTTTTCATTTAAAGTTGAATTTTCAATTAATTAATTCTTAAGTCATTACTTAAATTTCACTATAATTTAATTTCACATTTACATTCACATATAGTATTTCCATTTTATATTAACATAATTGTGAATCACCTTTAAATGTTAATTTAAATTCCAATTATTTACTAACAATTTTATTTATATTTGCAACCATTAATTAAATGCATATTTCATTATTCAAACCTATACTTGTATATTATCCAATTAACAATTCATATAACATTTTTGAACTTCTTAAATATTTTGGTAAGTTATATCTATGCTATAGAATGAAATTTAATACTACGCAAGTTTTACAGTTTCAATTTTATTTTAAGTTCATAATTTCCTAATTCTAAAGATTTCTACTTCAATTGATTATTTCACTTAGCTCTTAGGTTCATTTCTCATTTCACAATTCAGAAGTTCCTCAATGATTCAAGTCTAAATTCATTTCAATCATTTAAAAAAATCATTAATTATTAAAGGACTTAAGAATTCCAATCCCGGTTTAATTTCAAATCAAGTTTTGAAATAATATATACTTATATAATTTATATATCAAATCATACTATAGAGAATACAAAATAAAATAAAAGTTGAATTAAAACAAGGTTTAGACAAGCTATTAAGTGGTCTCCCCCACTCGGACTCTCGAAAATAAACGCCGATGATGCGTGCACTCATCACCGAAATCATTTTCTAGCGTCAAGAGTAGGGAATATAACACTTATCATAAAAAAATCATTCGAAAACAATTTCAACTCAATTATACTATCATATAATACTCATATTATATTTTTCAAATTCTTGTAAGTCAATTTCAAACACCGGAATTTAAATTCCCAAATCCAAGTTAAAATTCATTTATATTCATTATCAATTGTGTTTACAAGATTTCATTTTCCTAAATCCATTGTTATTTAATCAATTGTTGTAAATATTGACTGATCAAACAATAACGATAATAATCTAATATTATCATCTCCTAACAATCAATTCAATCAAAATGAATAAATATTCAAATAATTCTTTATATAAAAATATATTCCAAAACGATATTGTGTTGGTTTGTCCTATTCGAGTGTTTAGAAATTCCTATCGACGCATTGGCGTCCCAAGTATCAACCAGAATTCATAAATACTCAACGGAACAAATTAACACAATATAAAACCATTTTATATCAAATAACAAGTACGCTCTCTCATATACACTCAACTCATTCATATAGTTTACCTCTATTTCAATGAGTTATTCCCCACTAGAGTCAAGGTTTATCGCTAAACCAAAGCTCTGATACCAACTGTAACAACCCGCCTTTTTGGACAGTTTAAACCGACGATCAAATACACATGTCGATTCCAAACCATTTAAAAGGGCAGATAGTTATTGGGGTAATTAAGAAAAGAAAAGGAAGGGAAATAAAGGAAATGAAACAACACAGAATCTCACAGCGGAAGGCTAAAGTATAATAATAAAATAACAGTTCATGAAGCTGTTAATTAAATGAATACATTTGAAATGAATACATTTGATTATTAATATACAACATTTATCAGAGTTACATACACAACAAATATCATACAACAATGCAGCGGAATGGAATGAATATAATAGTAGTAGATAATATACCAAATCTTCGTCTCCGTCCTCCAAGGAAATGATCTTCAACCTGAACTGAAAACTCAGGACTGACCCGAGCGTAATGAAAAGACAAAACACTCGAGTCAGGACTAAAATATCCTTATGAAAGTTAAATCAATCGTAAATAAATATGAGTGTAACGGCGTCAGAGATGTTTACGGGGTTTGACATCTCATATCCAGTGTCAACGTGCGTGCAATAACTCAAGAGATGTTACAGGATTTTCCATCTCTCAAGGATCCGTGAAACTATCTACTATGTAGTAATATACGCTAAGTAGATAATGCCTATCAGTAATATAAAGTATCAAAATAGCGTTAAGGCGTTACCATAATACCCCTTAACACATTTTATATTCCCAAAAGCATATACAAGACCGTAGTTTCCCCAAAACCGGAAGTCACCAGAGGGCAATCCATATACTCAAGGTACAAATCAAAACGTAGTGGTCGCGAATAGGATAATCAGTATGACAAGGTACATGAGGCAATACCAACTAGGATACTAGTAGTTGTGTGATCCGGAATGATGTTGGGCATAGCCAGCAGCTACCCCAACACCGCGAAACAACACTCCCAAATCAAGGGGTGCACCCAAATCGCATCACAAATATAATAGATATGGTATCGAAGAAGTGTGTCCGCTAGAGGTGGCGAACATCAATGGCCCGGCGCGGCTCCTGTTTTAGTCATGTCAGGGGTCATCCAATAATCATTCTCTTTCTTCAGTCAACGCGTTCACCAAACCATCCACTTCATTCTGGATCATCACTCCGCGTATAATAGTTATTAAAGTGGTTTTCGGTATCGACAGAGAGTATGTCCATATCTGATCCCGGTCTCTTTAATAACTACGTATTATTACACCTTTGGCTCTTTATATTTCAAATCGATTCATAATTGATATCAAAATATCATATTCGCTTCAAAAATCAAATCCATTCAAATATCATCGTATCTTTCAAAATATCAGATTTCATATTTAAATTCAAGATTTAAATATAAACATTTCACCTTATTGACCAGCTTAGGATTTTAGAAAAATAGTTTTAAGTAATTTAAAAGTAGTTTTAAATAATTAAAATGGTTAAAAACACTTAAAATCTTTAAAATGGATTTAAAATAGAGAAATTAGTTTAAAATAATTTAAATTGGGTTAAGTAGATTTAAAATAGATTAAAATAGTTTAAGTATTCAAAATGGTTTATATAACAGAGTAATTTGGAAAACAAATTAAAAAAGCTTCAAAATCAATCCATTTCAATTATAACTTCCCAATTCAAATCAATTTCAATTTCCATTCTACCGATTCAATTTCGATTTCAATTCAAAACAATGTCAACTTTTACTTCAAATCAATTCAATTCTACATTCACCTTTAATTAATTCAATTTCAATTTATATCGATTTGGAGCTTGATTTCTCAAAATATCAGTTTATAACACTTAACAAAATTTCCAACAATATTCAAGTTTAAATCCAAATTCCAAATATGATTCAATTCCAAACTCGATTTCAAAATATCATTTTCATATCACTTTTACTTAGTAATATTCAAAGCTCAAAATAATGTTCAATCTTTAAAATAAATAGATTTTCGAAATTCAATCATATCCAAATTTTAAATTTTAAAGTCACAACTTAAATTATTTACCAATTTCTTTTAACCAAAATTTATTTCAACATTCCAACTCAATTTTTTCGACAAATTCGATTTCTATAAATTGATTTCTATTTATAACTTTTAAATCAAAACATTTAAATAAATTTTTAAATCGACGATTTCAAAAATTATTTATTTAGCCAATTCGGTGTCCGTATATAATTTTCTATCCTATGGCCAAGTAGTTATTTATTTCAATTAAATGTCAAGGATGAGTATATATTACTTAAATTAAATCACAGTATCATATGTATGCATAACAGGATATATATAAGCAATAAACATCCAACATTTAAATACCAAACAATAACATCCATCGAAATAAATCATCCAATAGACAATACAATCCATGGCAATTTCATAGTTATCAAGGTCAGGTAATTTAATCGCCATTCAAATTTCAATTTCAATTTAACTGTCAATTTAATTTTTCAACGGTTAATTCAAATAACAAGCTATACGACAATTAAATTCATATCAAACAACGACAAATAAAATTCATATCACTTCATAATATTAATTTAACTAGCATAAAGATATTTAGTACGTTGTGAGCGTTATAAAACACTCACCTTGATTTTTACGATTTAAATCAAATCGAACGACGTTCGATTTAACCCAAAATTTTCTCTAGCTCCAAATGATTCCAATCCAGTTCCATAGCGAAGAGCTCGTCCATACGATTCCAACGCAAAAAGTTTCGTCGAATTCCGACCTCGTATGACCGAGTTATGATGGTTTAAAGTTAACACGAATTTTTATATAAATTAATTACAGCTTAATTAAATTTTTAAAACCCACCCAATCATCACCGTTGATTTCCTGCATAGCAGATCTGGGCCGCACCCCTCTTCTTCCTCACGTTCACGTTACTTGCTCCAGGAACACACGCGACTAAGAACCCATCCAAGCCAAACTAGGGCTACAAATCGCGGCCACCACGAGCGTCCAGAAGTCGATCAGGAAGCGCCATCACGAAGCCTATCACCAGAGCCACCAACGCCTGGAGCAGCTCGAAGCTCGGCCTCTCATCTCGCCTCGAAAAACGTGAAAAACGCAGCAGCTTTGAACGTGATTTCCCGTTGATCCGTGGCTCCGTTTTCGATCATCTCCGTATGGATTTGAAGCTTTCATCGTGCTCTACAACTTTGTAGTTGAGAGTTTTTGCTAATTGTTGATGGATTGAGAGGAAAATGAGGAGGAAGTTTCGAAATTTTCAGGCCATTGAAATGAAAGTGGCGGCTGGTCAAAAGAGTTAGGGTTTGGAGCAAATGAAAGAGGATGGGTCCTTTTATAGAAAATTGCAAAAACACTATTCACCGAAAAATTTTCGAACTCCAAACGAAGCGTGCCGGCAGGCGTTCCTAAGGTTTACCCCACGTTCCGAACGCAATGGAACATGTTTCGGAAGCTAATTCGATCGTATGTGTGAGTTACGGCAATAAACAATCAATTTTAAATTAAACCGATTAAACGATTTTCTATGCGTTTTGGCTTGCCCCGGACAAACGGTAAATCCGTTTGACTTGAAATTTAAAAACTTACAATAATATCACATTACGGATCCAATGAAACTAGTTTCATCGAAATCCGAGACCGTTTGAAAAATGACTATTTTAACTCGCCAAATTAATATTAAAACAATTTCAACGCGTTTCGAGCTGCCACGGTCAAACGACAACTCCGATTGCTACGAAAATTGAAATCCGATAATAACTAACTATTACGGATCCAATGAAATTAGTTTCGTCCAATTCTGAGACTGTTCAAAAATTGGCTATTTTCCAGTCGAAAATTAAATATTAAAATATTCAACACAAATAAATTTTAAATTCAGTTTTAAAAGTTCTATAACATCACTATAACTTCAATATGATAAAATAAAATTTTACAAATCATTTTTAATCATATTAAACCCGTTATTTAATTTATCCAATAAATTCCAAATATTTAATTTAGACAATTTCGCTTATCCAATAATTCATTATCTTTTGAAATATTGAAATTGAACTTATAAGATTCAACTTTTAAAACCATTTCAAAATTTAGAACACTATTTTCATTTTACAGTTATTCAATTATTCAATAAGTTTTAAATATTTAATTTAAACAATTTTACGTGTTCAATATTCAATATTTGATTTCAAATAGATTTTACTCATCAATCAACTACTCTCTTATACCAAATGAATTCAACATTTATCACCCAATTCGACTATCGATTGCAAAAGAATTTACTAAGTCGCATTTATTTTTCATTACTTGGATAATTATTATTGCAATTCCTTTCAGTTATTATTATACCAAACGAATCACAAAATTTTTTTCTAACACTAAATCACGAAATCTTATTAAATTAGCTATTTTAATTATCGAAAATTTACGGGTCGTTACACTCTCCCCCACTCAAAACTTTTCGTCCCCGAAAAGGAAAAAGAAGGGAAAAGAAACTAAGTATAGAATTCAACATTAGATATATTTTATTCAAAGTTACCAACTTATAAAACAATGAAATTTCATTTATAAAGTCATAACTACGCTTCCACTAACTTACTCCGAACGGCTTTCTAAACTTAAAAGTTAATTATCAAAACAAGTTATATAAAAAAAATTTAAACTTGAAAAATTTTCTAATACCCGGATTTACGGAAAAATTCGGTAGAGTCTCCTTTGCGCGGCTCGATCGGAAAAAATATAATAGCATATATATCACAAATATACATCTCATCTCAATGATGAGGCATCCCATATGTGGGGAAACAACATATAAATATCACCAATATCATATAAAACCGTAAGCGTACCTTATATTTAGCATTTATTAGCATTTTACTTACATTATGCGTTTAGCGTAGAAGCGAGCTCCACAACGAAGCGCAACCCCTTTGCTACCTACTAAAATGCTCAATAACTAAGTTAGAACCATGCATATAAAGATAGATCGCTATACTTAGCCTACACAACATATATATAACATATTTAGCTTCAAAACTGAGATTTCAATTTCTGGACAGCAAACAAATCTTAGCTTTAGGTCACCTAAACGGTAAAATTTGACAATAGAATCTAAACTAAAGTGTTTCATTCATTTCAGGCTTTCCGGAATGTCCAAAATCATCGAATTCGGATCATCCGTTCAAAAGTTATGGCCGTTTTACTTAGAGGATACGCCTCAGCCTGGGCAATGAATTGCGCAGGTCAGCAACGTTCACCCACGTTTTCGACCTTCTAAACGATATCAAAACACAAAACACTTAAAACAAAAGATTTAGCTTAAGTTCTTAGCTTTTCAGAAAGTGCAAGATCATCAAAATCCGATAAACTAGTCAAAAGATATGGCGAAAATACTAAGCATGTATACTATTGATTTTACTTATTTTTACACAGGACAGCGAGTAACATTCAAGTTTTTAACCTATTAAACGAAGGAATTTTCTCAAGTTATCTAAACAAAAATTGTGCTATAGTTTCTGAGCTTTTCGAAAACTCCAAGATCGTCGAATTCCGTTCAGCCATTTAAAAGTTATGGTTGTTTCGTTTCTGCATATATTGGACAAATTTGGATTTTCCCAAAAATTTGCTTTTATTATTTCAAAGTGCAAACCATCAAAACTTCAAATTTTCTAAAAAAACAATCATAAACACAAAGTCATTTATTTTCTTATTCATCCATGCAATAGGTTTACATTCAATTTGTTTCCGATTTATTCAAGTTTGTTTCATTCACATTTTAAATTCAAGTCAATTTGCTTCAATTTAAATTGAATTCAATTAAATTTAATTTCACTTTGCTTCAAATTTGAATTTAATTATTTTACAATTTTATTCCATTTATTCAATTCCATTAACACTAATGAATTCTACTTAATCAATTATCATCCATCTAACAGACAATGCATATCAAACATTAACAACCATCCAGAATCTACACGAAATCAATTAGACATTTCCAAGTCAATTTTTTTTTATTTCATACACTTCCAAGTTTATTGACATTTAGTTATATTCAAATTTAATTAGTTTCCATTTACCAATTTTATATTTCATTAATTTTAAATTTTATTCATTCATTTATATATATATTATTCATTTTACAGCTTAAATTTCTTTTATATTTACAACTATCAATAGATCTTCACATTTTATTATTCACTCTCACACTGGTATATTATTTCTCTACTTATCCTTATTAGCATTTTAAACCTTTTAAGTATTTGATAAGTTATAGTTATGCAAATAGAATGTAGTTAAACAACATACAACTTCTTTTCATTTAAAGTTGAATTTTCAATTAATTAATTCTTAAGTCATTACTTAAATTTCACTATAATTTAATTTCACATTTACATTCACATATAGTATTTCCATTTTATATTAACATAATTGTGAATCACCTTTAAATGTTAATTTAAATTCCAATTATTTACTAACAATTTTATTTATATTTGCAACCATTAATTAAATGCATATTTCATTATTCAAACCTATACTTGTATATTATCCAATTAACAATTCATATAACATTTTTGAACTTCTTAAATATTTTGGTAAGTTATATCTATGCTATAGAATGAAATTTAATACTACGCGAGTTTTACAGTTTCAATTTTATTTTAAGTTCATAATTTCCTAATTCTAAGGATTTCTACTTCAATTGATATTTTCACTTAGCTCTTAGGTTCATTTCTCATTTCACAATTCAGAAGTTCCTCAATGATTCAAGTCTAAATTCATTTCAATCATTTAAAAAAATCATTAATTATTAAAGGACTTAAGAATTCCAATCCCGGTTTCATTTCAAATCAAGTTTTGAAATAATATATACTTATATAATTTATATATCAAATCATACTATAGAGAATACAAAATAAAATAAAAGTTGAATTAAAACAAGGTTTAGACAAGCTATTAAGTGGTCTCCCCCACTCGGACTCTCGAAAATAAACGCCGATGATGCGTGCACTCATCACCGAAATCATTTTCTAGCGTCAAGAGTAGGGAATATAACACTTATCATAAAAAAAATCATTCGAAAACAATTTCAACTCAATTATACTATCATATAATACTCATATTATATTTTTCAAATTCTTGTAAGTCAATTTCAAACACCGGAATTTAAATTCCCAAATCCAAGTTAAAATTCATTTATATTCATTATCAATTGTGTTTACAAGATTTCATTTTCCTAAATCCATTGTTATTTAATCAATTGTTGTAAATATTGACTGATCAAACAATAACGATAATAATCTAATATTATCATCTCCTAACAATCAATTCAATCAAAATGAATAAATATTCAAATAATTCTTTATATAAAAATATATTCCAAAACGATATTGTGTTGGTTTGTCCTATTCGAGTGTTTAGAAATTCCTATCGACGCCTTGGCGTCCCAAGTATCAACCAGAATTCATAAATACTCAACGGAACAAATTAACACAATATAAAACCATTTTATATCAAATAACAAGTACGCTCTCTCATATACACTCAACTCATTCATATAGTTTACCTCTATTTCAATGAGTTATTCCCCACTAGAGTCAAGGTTTATCGCTAAACCAAAGCTCTGATACCAACTGTAACAACCCGCCTTTTTGGACAGTTTAAACCGACGATCAAATACACATGTCGATTCCAAACCATTTAAAAGGGCAGATAGTTATTGGGGTAATTAAGAAAAGAAAAGGAAGGGAAATAAAGGAAATGAAACAACACAGAATCTCATAGCGGAAGGCTAAAGTATAATAATAAAATAACAGTTCATGAAGCTGTTAATTAAATGAATACATTTGAAATGAATACATTTGATTATTAATATACAACATTTATCAGAGTTACATACACAACAAATATCATACAACAATGCAGCGGAATGGAATGAATATAATAGTAGTAGATAATATACCAAATCTTCGTCTCCGTCCTCCAAGGAAATGATCTTCAACCTGAACTGAAAACTCAGGACTGACCCGAGCGTAATGAAAAGACAAAACACTCGAGTCAGGACTAAAATATCCTTATGAAAGTTAAATCAATCGTAAATAAATATGAGTGTAACGGCGTCAGAGATGTTTACGGGGTTTGACATCTCATATCCAGTGTCAACGTGCGTGCAATAACTCAAGAGATGTTACGGGATTTTCCATCTCTCAAGGATCCGTGAAACTATCTACTATGTAGTAATATACGCTAAGTAGATAATGCCTATCAGTAATATAAAGTATCAAAATAGCGTTAAGGCGTTACCATAATCCCCCTTAACACATTTTATATTCCCAAAAGCATATACAAGACCGTAGTTTCCCCAAAACCGGAAGTCACCAGAGGGCAATCCATATACTCAAGGTATAAATCAAAACGTAGTGGTCGCGAATAGGATAATCAGTATGACAAGGTACATGAGGCAATACCAACTAGGATACTAGTAGTTGTGTGATCCGGACTGATGTTGGGCATAGCCAGCAGCTACCCCAACACCGCGAAACAACACTCCCAAATCAAGGGGTGCACCCAAATCGCATCACAAATGTAATAGATATGGTATCGAAGAAGTGTGTCCGCTAGAGGTGGCGAACCTCAATGGCCCGGCGCGGCTCCTGTTTTAGTCATGTCAGGGGTCATCCAATAATCATTCTCTTTCTTCAGTCAACGCGTTCACCAAACCATCCACTTCATTCTGGATCATCACTCCGCGTATAATAGTTATTAAAGTGGTTTTCGGTATCGACAGAGAGTATGTCCATATCCGATCCCGGTCTCTTTAATAACTACGTATTATTACACCTTTGGCTCTTTATATTTCAAATCGATTCATAATTGATATCAAAATATCATATTCGCTTCAAAAATCAAATCCATTCAAATATCATCGTATCTTTCAAAATATCAGATTTCATATTTAAATTCAAGATTTAAATATAAACATTTCACCTTATTGACCAGCTTAGGATTTTAGAAAAATAGTTTTAAGTAATTTAAAAGTAGTTTTAAATAATTAAAATGGTTAAAAACACTTAAAATCTTTAAAATGGATTTAAAATAGAGAAATTAGTTTAAAATAATTTAAATTGGGTTAAGTAGATTTAAAATAGATTAAAATAGTTTAAGTATTCAAAATGGTTTATATAACAGAGTAATTTGGAAAACAAATTAAAACAGCTTCAAAATCAATCCATTTCAATTATAACTTCCCAATTCAAATCAATTTCAATTTCCATTCTACCGATTCAATTTCGATTTCAATTCAAAACAATGTCAACTTTTACTTCAAATCAATTCAATTCTACATTCACCTTTAATTAATTCAATTTCAATTTATATCGATTTGGAGCTTGATTTCTCAAAATATCAATTTATAACACTTAACAAAATTTCCAACAATATTCAAGTTTAAATCCAAATTCCAAATATGATTCAATTCCAAACTCGATTTCAAAATATCATTTTCATATCACTTTTACTTAGTAATATTCAAAGCTCAAAATAATGTTCAATCTTTAAAATAAATAGATTTTCGAAATTCAATCATATCCAAATTTTAAATTTTAAAGTCACAACTTAAATTATTTACCAATTTCTTTTAACCAAAATTTATTTCAACATTCCAACTCAATTTTTTCGACAAATTCGATTTCTATAAATTGATTTCTATTTATAACTTTTAAATCAAAACATTTAAATAAATTTTTAAATCGACGATTTCAAAAATTATTTATTTAGCCAATTCGGTGTCCGTATATAATTTTCTATCCTATGGCCAAGTAGTTATTTATTTCAATTAAAAGTCAAGGATGAGTATATATTACTTAAATTAAATCACAGTATCATATGTATGCATAACAGGATATATATAAGCAATAAACATCCAACATTTAAATATCAAACAATAACATCCATCGAAATAAATCATCCAATAGACAATACAATCCATGGCAATTTCATAGTTATCAAGGTCAGGTAATTTAATCGCCATTCAAATTTCAATTTCAATTTAACTGTCAATTTAATTTTTCAACGGTTAATTCAAATAACAAGCTATACGACAATTAAATTCATATCAAACAATGAAAAATAAAATTCATATCACTTTATAATATCAATTTAACTAGCATAAAGATATTTAGTACGTTGTGAGCGTTATAAAACACTCACCTTGATTTTTACGATTTAAATCAAATCGAACGACGTTCGATTTAACCCAAAATTTTCTCTAGCTCCAAATGATTCCAATCCAGTTCCATAGCGAAGAGCTCGTCCATACGATTCCAACGCAAAAAGTTTCGTCGAATTCCGACCTCGTATGACAAAGTTATGATGGTTTAAAGTTAACACGAATTTTTATATAAATTAATTACAGCTTAATTAAATTTTTAAAACCCACCCAATCATCACCGTTGATTTCCTGCATAGCAGATCTGGGCCGCACCCCTCTTCTTCCTCACGTTCACGTTACTTGCTCCAGGAACACACGCGACTAAGAACCCATCCAAGCCAAACTAGGGCTACAAATCGCGGCCACCACGAGCGTCCAGAAGTCGATCAGGAAGCGCCATCACGAAGCCTATCACCAGAGCCACCAACGCCTGGAGCAGCTCGAAGCTCGGCCCCTCATCTCGCCTCGAAAAACGTGAAAAACGCAGCAGCTTTGAACGTGATTTCCCGTTGATCCGTGGCTCCGTTTTCGATCATCTCCGTATGGATTTGAAGCTTTCATCGTGCTCTACAACTTTGTAGTTGAGAGTTTTTGCTAATTGTTGATGGATTGAGAGGAAAATGAGGAGGAAGTTTCGAAATTTTCAGGCCATTGAAATGAAAGTGGCGGCTGGTCAAAAGAGTTAGGGTTTGGAGCAAATGAAAGAGGATGGGTCCTTTTATAGAAAATTGCAAAAACACTATTCACCGAAAATTTTTCGAACTCCAGACGAAGCGTGCCGGAAGGCGTTTCAAAGGTTTACCCCACGTTCCGAACGCAATGGAACGTGTTTCGGAAGCTAATTCGATCGTATGTGTGAGTTACGGCAATAAACAATCAATTTTAAATTAAACCGATTAAACGATTTTCTATGCGTTTTGGCTTGCCCCGGACAAACGGTAAATCCGTTTGACTTGAAATTTAAAAACTTATAATAATATCACATTACGGATCCAATGAAACTAGTTTCATCGAAATCCGAGACCGTTTGAAAAATGACTATTTTAACTCGCCAAATTAATATTAAAACAATTTCAACGCGTTTCGAGCTGCCACGGTCAAACGACAACTCCGATTGCTACGAAAATTGAAATCCGATAATAACTAACTATTACGGATCCAATGAAATTAGTTTCGTCCAATTCTGAGACTGTTCAAAAATTGGCTATTTTCCAGTCGAAAATTAAATATTAAAATATTCAATTTTCACAAATAAATTTTAAATTCAGTTTTAAAAGTTCTATAACATCACTATAACTTCAATATGATAAAATAAAATTTTACAAATCATTTTTAATCATATTAAACCCGTTATTTAATTTATCCAATAAATTCCAAATATTTAATTTAGACAATTTCGCTTATCCAATAATTCATTATCTTTTGAAATATTGAAATTGAACTTATAAGATTCAACTTTTAAAACCATTTCAAAATTTAGAACACTATTTTCATTTTACAGTTATTCAATTATTCAATAAGTTTTAAATATTTAATTTAAACAATTTTACGTGTTCAATATTCAATATTTGATTTCAAATAGATTTTACTCATCAATCAACTACTCTCTTATACCAAATGAATTCAACATTTATCACCCAATTCGACTATCGATTGCAAAAGAATTTACTAAGTCGCATTTATTTTTCATTACTTGGATAATTATTATTGCAATTCCTTTCAGTTATTATTATACCTAACGAATCACAAATTTTTTTTCTAACACTAAATCACGAAATCTTATTAAATTAGCTATTTTAATTATCGAAAATTTACGGGTCGTTACAAATCAATTCAAACTGATTTTCCATGAATATTGATCCATCCATAACTTGAGCGTACAAACTTCGTTTGACCAAAAATTCGAAATGTAGCCTCATCGAGCCTTGTTCATCATTCCCAATCGATCCTACCTTGATTGGAGCTAGGTCAAATTTTGACGGTATCGATCATAGCCTTGATTTCAATCGATTTCCAACCCTAATATCCATCCTTTTTAGCCAGTTTGTTGATATCCCGGCCTTGTCCAAAAGGCGGAGTAACATTTTCCCCCAAAACATGCCTGACGTAGGAAGGCGTGTTTTGAATAGATTTAATTCTAACATCCAAAGTCCATATTCCATCCATAGCTATATCTTTAGATCCATAATCCAATTCATTGCCAAGCCATTCTATCAAAGTTCCATAGCCATATCCTTATCCAAAACAACTGCTCCGATCGATATCCAATTTCGAATCTAGGAAACAAATCCTTAGCCAATCCATATCCATCCGAGCCCGACAACCAAGTTCTAACCCAGCCATGTCCATTAGTCAATAACCAAATCCATGATCTCTCAAGATTGCTATCCAAATCCAGGTCCTGTAATCCAAATCCTGGACCTCACTGGGTCCAAATCCAAAGCCGGGACCTCTTCGGGTATATATTTGAATACATAGACCTCGCCGGGTCATTTTATCCTATTCCATACTAGACTCTCCGATCGGGAACTTATATTCTCTGGCCTCAACTCTCCGATGAAGGACTTATACTCTCCAGCCTCGACTCTCTAGTCAAAGACTTATATTTTCCAGCCTTGACTCTTCGATCGAGGACGTATATTCTGTGATAACCCTGATTTTTGGGAAGTAATTTCATGATTTAAATTATTTAAAGTTTGTTTAAAAATTGCATTGAAAAGAAAAAAAATATAAACAGGAATGGAAACTGTTTTGTAAGTGTATGGTTTAAACATGAATGTGTGTACAAGATAGTGCACACATATGCACACATTTCTTTTTTTTTGTGTAATAAAAATAGGCAGCAATCAATATATATATATATATTAGAATAAATAAACTACAAATACCTATGTATGCAGACATGATTATGTCCTTAATAAGTTTGGCATAAAAGAAAATAAATATAGGCAGAAATAATGAATACATGCAGAAAAATATTAGATACTTAAAATTATTTAAGAAAAAAAAGAGAAAAAGAATACTTAGGCAAAATAAGTTCACATGTGTTATATAAGAGCACAGGCAAGCATTTGCTGGTAGGAAACAAAAATTGCATGGAAATGGCATGAACCTTTGAGCAAGCATTTTATCTATTTCTAGCAATCTTTTTATTGGGGAAAACAGAAGTCATGCATATAACATGACCAGGGTAAGATTAAAAGAATAAGGCTTATTTCTGAAAAATATAACCAGGACCACATACCCTTTTTTTCTTGAATTCAAATGAGAGGCAGATCATGTTATATAGGGTAAAAATGACATTGAGTAATTTCATTAAAACCCTAGTAGCAGCCAGGGTTTTATATATGGAGGCTTAGTGTAGTGAGATCATCCATATTTTCTCTTCATCACTTAAAAAAAATAAAAAAATAATAATAAAAACATAAGTCAGAAAAAAATGAGGAGCACCGGCCATTAGCGTAAGAAGAAGGCAGAAGACCCAAAAGAAAGAAAAGACTTAGGAAAAGAGGAATTAAGGTGAGTAACCTCACTGGAAACTTTGGCATTAGGTCCTGAATATTGAGGCAGCCTAATTGAATTTATATTTCACTTTTGCAAGCTATGTTCATTTTTATGATTTGATGACTTTGGTATATTAATGATCCGCTCAAGTGAAAAATCTTTTATAGTAATCTATCCAGTATAAAAGAGTCATGGATTTCATGTTTAAATATGTTTATCTGTAGTATGGTTTAACTTTGAGATGAAGTAGTTTTATTTATGGGATTTTTTTATACAATTATTTATTTAAAACCCAGGATTTATGTTGTAAATATATGATCTAAAATGAAAGAAAATATGGGCTGCAACATTGTGTTGTTGCTTATGTCTCATATTAATTGAAGTAAAGAAAAATGCAGAAGTGCAATGTTATACATGTGCTGAGCTTCTATGTTTTATGAACCATCCAAATCAAAGCTTATACTTGTGGTTTAGCCATATCTTAAAGACTAATAAGGATCTGATTGAACCAGAACTAAAAGGGTGGCAACCATAAAAACTACCTATAACCACATTGAAACCCATAGACAAATAATATATACTCTGAGAACTCACATCTGTTTGCATGATTAAATGCTTGTTTATGAGAACCTGACTTACCAATCTCTGGATGAATGTATGTTGGATGAATGTTTGTTTCTCTGATTAAAATATGATATGTAGATGGTTAGCACAGTAATGAAAAGGGGAAAATAACACTTAGTAATTTAACTAGGGACTTTTGGATCTTAGGGCTACAAAATATGGCTTGGCAAGGTGAATATTGCAAGCTCACACATGGTATGTTTATACCCAGGGGCCTGAGTGTGCTGGGTTAACAGAGAGACGTCCCAGGCAATGTGTGGTTTAAACAAGAGAAAGTAGCTAAAGGCCATAATACACTTGATAGTGAACAATAGAAATAGGTTCAGGTGAGGGCTTGGGTAAAATTCCTGATGGCCAATAACTTGGTAGAAAAGTCTTGAAAGTTTGATTGATGAATGTGTTGATTGGTTTATGATGTTCATAGATGAATCTTATGATTATTATCACTGAAATAAACCATTGATCTATGCAAAAATTTGTTATGCACTAATTTATATACACGTATCTCACAGAAACCGGCACCAGGGTAGTAGTGAATTTTCTTTACCCATTTAAAGTTATTTGAATATGAATAAGGCTCATATAAAATCATGTTTTCAGTTAGATTACTCATAACAGACTTTAGTCTGACCCTAGTGTGTTTATTCGCCCTTGGGTGTCTCATATTCATATAGGGCAGTTCATGGTGACTTTGCAGGGAAATAGGAGTTTCCTTGATTAGGCTTTGGATGATTTAGCTGCTTAAGGAATTGGATACAATATTTAAAGAATTGCTGAAGTTAAAATTGATGTTTATGCCAAATTTATGTTAAGCTATGTTGTTTAAGTTGCTTAGAAAAACTAATGTATTGTTATCTACTGTTTTGTAAGTATTAAATTTAAATGTGTTTCAGCTGGAACCTATGTGTTTGGTTTTGCAAATGTTTTACTAAGTAATGAAGTTTTTAAGCTTTCAGAATAATTCATTTATAATGATAGAAAACCAGAGATTGTAAGGATGTATCAATTGAGTGAACAATCAGGTATTCGACTTAAGAAAATCCATGTTTAAGTTGAAAAACCTGGTAGAGAAAGAAAAAGAAAACGAGAGATTTTTTATTTGCTTTAAAAAGGAAACAAAATTACATATGTTTTGTTTAAGAATAGGTGCAGACTAAACAAGGCTAACATGACCATTTCACTGAGCCTGGGTTAACCCAGCACTAAAAAAAAAAGTTTCAAACTCAATTTTCAGTAAAGTTTGATAACCCAAATATAGGGTAGACATGGTTATTTTTAGGTTAACAATTATCTTAAAAATTAGGCACTAAAATCTTCCAGTGAATATACATGCACTGGAACATGCACACACATGCACCATCAAAAGCATAGTGCATACAGTAATAAAAATCATGGGAAATACATATAAAATGCTAAGATTTTGAAGGCATGAAATCAATGGTTATGTAATGATTTAAGTGTGCCCAAAAAACCTATTTTTAGAAACATTTTTGATATGTGGGGAATTACTTAAGGATCGCCAAACAGATTTTCTGCTTCCAAACTTTTGTAATCTGGTTTAAATAGAAAGTAATATAAATATATATCTTCATATATGTAAGTTTAAGATAATTCGAGCATAACAATATTTTTATATTGGCATTAAGATCCTGGATAGAAGAAAAATTAGAGAATGATATTCTCTTGATTAGAAGACCACTGCATAAAAAATAATTAAAATAAGAAAGTGGGTCATATCATATTCTCTGGCCTCAACTCTCCGATCGAGGACTTATATTCTCTGGCCTCTACTCTCCGGTCGAGGACTTATATTCAAGTTCGAGTCCATTCTGTTGCTCTCCAACGAAGGGACTCGTAACTCGCGGTTATTGGCCCATCTCTTCGGTCAGGACCGTAACCACGTGCCCTTTAATATTTATTATGTTAATTAAAATCCAATCATCATAGAGTTTAATTGAAAAATAAAGTCTGTACAACCATGAAAACCAAACAACCATAGTACTAAAAATAGAAACCAGAGTTTGTAGAAAACAGAAAATATAAGATTTCATAAACTCGAGCATCACGATGTATCATCATCTTAGAGCATGCCTAGGGACCGTCCTCCATCTCGTACATGTGTAAGTTACTTATCTGTATTACTTCGAGGTTTATTACTTATTCCAAGCCACAAATTCGATCAATTGATCATAAGCTGATGACGATGCCTAGATCTAGTGCCATCTTCGTTTAAGGTGGGTGGTGGCTACACCTGTTCCACTGCCACAGCTTGATTCCTTATGTAATTTTACAAATGAATATTCCTCACATGTTCCTCAATAATATCCTTCAAATGCCTATAGTCGTCCATATTGTGCTTATCTAGCTCATGGAATAGGCAATGCTTTCCCAATGTCCGCTCATATTCAAAGGGTTCCCTTTTTGCCAGCCTTCGATACTGGAGGCATCCTCGAGTATCCAAATAAATCCTTTTTAGAGTTTTATTCAAATCCGTATAAGAAGAGAATTTAGATTCTCTTTATTGCCTTTTCGATGTTTTACCATTTTCATTTATTTTCCTTTTGCCTCTATCATCCTTATTTGAATCCTTCTTGGGTGGCCTCCACCTTTTAATGCATAAACTTCAGCCTCTCTCCCCTCTCTTTCAGACTTCACATCTTCCTGCCATAGAAACCTCTCTGTTTCATGGTAAAAATCTCTAAGATCTATAGATGGATCTTACTCCAATGATATCTTAAAATTGGAATTATCCACAATCTCTAAGACTACTGCCATCA
Organism: Allium cepa; assembly: GCA_030765085.1. Taxonomy (NCBI): domain Eukaryota; kingdom Viridiplantae; phylum Streptophyta; class Magnoliopsida; order Asparagales; family Amaryllidaceae; genus Allium; species Allium cepa. The sequence continues at coordinate 246,383,949 of CM060938.1, read as the reverse complement.
AAACCATCGACGGATCGGTTCGATCCATCGAAGCCACTATCGCATTGAATCTAGTTAAGAAATTAATAAGTGGCCATCCCTTCCAATGTTTCGTCGAAGTTAAAGTCATCACATTCTCGGGTCTCACCATGTGGACCCAAAATTGCCTCATAAACCTCTCAATCAACTCCATCCATGTGCCAATACAGCCACTTTCCTGTTGTCTGAACCATAATGCTGCTACATCCGTCAAATACAAAGGGAAGCACTGCGCCATGACTTCCTCCGATGCTCCCAGTACTTCCATGTGTCTCATGTACCTTGTCAAGTGAACAATGGGATCCGTTCTCCCATCATACATTTCCAGCGTTGGTAGTTTGAAATCCAGCGGATTCCTACCTTATCGTAGGAACAAAGGGGTTCCTATTCACATCCTCTAAATCTCTATTCACAAATCCTCCCCTCATATCCCGTTTGATCATGTTCGCTAACCTATTGTTGTAATTAAGTGATAGCCTCTGCCCGCTATCTCCGACCTATCCCCTGAGTCCATGAGGGAATCATGAAACATGTCCTTTCGGAAAAGCATCCATATCTCGATCAATGCAAAAATACACGGTGCCACCTAGTATCCTTCCTGGAATTGAGCCAACATGATCCAAGGGCATGCCCTCGAGTGTAGGAGCTATTATTAATGGTTCTGCTTTGTCCCGCATCTTATTTGCTTCATTTCCTTGGTCCTGATTCTGGATTTCCTCTATTACTACTGCTCCAGCTATGTGATCCCCATTTCTCGCATCCCCTGCAACTCCATTCTCTTGACTTTGCACACCAGCTTGTCCAACCAGTCCGAGTAGTTCTATATCATGTCCTCTTGCCTTTTCAGCATTGTTTCCATCACGTCTCTAGTGATGAAGGTTAAGGCCTAATTAGCTCTTGAGGAAGCCTCCTGACTTCCTTCATGTTGACCCCTCTCCATTCTCTGTCACCTTGTCGATTGTTTGGCCATTGCTTCCCAAAATCCAAGTTCGTAAGCCTTAAGATCCAAAAGCCAAGCTGCCAAGTCCCTGAGTGCTAGCTTTCTCAATGAAGTAGAGAAAACACCAGTGTTTGTGGCAAAACTGGTCACAAACCCTAGAACTAGTGGATGCACCAAGGTTTACACACAAATCATCGATATCCAAACATAGATCTCAGATCCAAATGATGTAGAGAGTAAAAATGAAGAAATAACAAAATTAAAATGAAAGAAAGTAAGAGAAGAAAAAAGATTTATAGTGGTCCGCTGTTGTAGCCTACATCCACTTTGAATAGTTAACTGTTTATTGATGATTCCCAACTGATTTATAACAGTACAATTAATAACTCCCCAGTTACAATGGATTTTCAGCAGAGTAACAGCGTAGAAGAGTTAAATGTCCTTTTCAATAGGCATAGGGTGCTATTTATAGGAGAGATCTGGAAATATCTCCCTCAAACCTCAGAATACCTATTCTCATGCATAGGTGGGCCCACCAGATCGATTTGGGGTCATTTGGGATCGATCCTGATCATTCCCCATCATCTTCGTATCTATCAATTTTAGCTCCATTTGAGCTACATTCGATCATGATAATTCCTAAGGTGATATGCAAGCTTCTATGAAAATTTCATAGCATTTGGACTTGTAATTTTTGAGTTATGATCGATCCAAAATTGGATTTACAGTTTGGCTGGTGGTTGCATATGATCCATGCGTATTGATCGATTTCGTATCGACGATGTATCTTGAGAATTTTGTGGAGCCAAATTTCATGCTAGTAGACCGCTTCCTTTGGTCAGACTACTTCCTTCGTATCCATCTTAGGTTGCCCTCTTTGTATCGATGCCTGCATCCTGCCTTCGTATCAATGCCATTGTCCTTGCTTTGTATCCATCTAAGGCCATGCCCTTCGTATCCATTCCCTGCCCCTTCTTCATATCAAACTCAAGCATTTTGGTCTGTATCGATCAGGAACGACACATACTATGATCGATCTGAAGCAAGGTGCTAAGTGTATTGTCCATATCCATACCCATCTCGATCGATACAAAAGCAAGCATTGAAATACACTCTCCACGTCGATTTCGATCGATACAAAGGCATCAATCCAACCAATTTCAAACCCTGATATCCATCATTTTCAGCTAATTTGTTGATATCCCAGCCTTGTCCAAAAGGCAGGATAACATGGTCCGAATTTGACAATAATGATCAACTATTATGGGTATATTAACTTAAGTGATAGATGGATCATTTTTATTAGAAAATAAGAAGGAAAATAAAAAAAGACGGGTGATAGTGGAATGACATATTTAGAATGTCCATCTTAATTAATTATGGAGTGTTAGGACTTCAACACCATTTACATCAGTTAAATTTAAATCGTATCTTCCAGCAAAATTTTCTTTTTGAATTGTTGTAATCGCAATCGCTAGTTTTCTTCCTTAGTTATTAGAAAAGCACAAGATATGGTACAAGATTTGCTCTACTTTATCACTGTGTTCATTTTAGGAATGGGATCAAACTGTTTGATAATTATTTACATTATTATAAGCAACACAAATACAAAAAATTATAGGTACACTTAATTAGCAACGAGCTGTAGGTAAGAGTGGAAGTTAAAAAGGTAATATAGGTTAGCAAATAGAAATAAAAAGATACTTCAATCCAAAAGTCTTTAGGATTTCGAAAAAAATAACTTTTATCTTAGAGAGTGTTACCATTCAAGAAAGAGAAAATATATATGAATGTGAAGAAAGTTTTCATTTGGACAAGGCTGAAGGAGAAGGCAGCTGAATTTGCCACTAGGTGTTTGACTAAAAAATATATTAATAATAATAAAATAAAACTTTGGTTAGGAGCAATAGGACCGCAACATCTCTAGCATATATATATATATATATATATGCATATACATACATATATATATATATATATAAGAGGTGGCTCGACTTCATGGAATACCAGTCAACATCATTATTGATAAGAACCCATTATGTACTAGTAAATCTCAGAGGAGTTTGCAAACAACTTTAGAAACTTCATTGAATCTTAGCATTGCTTACCATCCGTAGACCAATGGACAAATATGAAGAGTGAATTGGATCTTAGAGGATTTTGTTAAGAGCTTGCATCATGGACTTTGGAGTACATTAGGAGCAGCACTTACCTTTTGTAGAATCCACGTATAATAACAGTCAACAATCGACGATTAGTATGACACTATTTGAAGTGGTTTATGGGAGGCCATGCAAATCGCCAAATCATTAGTGGGAAACCACCATCAAAATCCTACTCGAACCAAATTTACATCGTGAGACTTCAAAAACATAGAGTTGATTAGGTAGCTTCTCAAGTCTTAATAAAGATTTGGAAACTCAGGAAAGTTGGCACCAAGATTTATTAAGGTCTTTCCCAATTTTGGAAAGAATAGGAAAACTTGCTTATCTTCTGGAGTTACAAGACAAATTGGTAGGAGTCTATGATGTTTTACACATATTGCATTTAAGGAAATGCCTTCATTGCACAACCATTGTGGTAGAGCATAATCAATTGAGGGATAAGTAGATGGAGCCCAAAGCATCCCTGCCATCACACACATTGTGGTGCATGGAACTAGGAAGCTCCATAACAAAGAAATTAGGTTGGTTCGAGTGCAATGGGGAGAAAATCCGATGGGGAGCATGAAGACTTCTCATTCTATGTTTTCTTTGGTAAACTTTCCTTTCCAAAATTCGGTTTTGGTTGCATCATGGCTATTTGGATAGTAAGAGATGGTTGCTACACTTTTCATCATCACTTAGTACTCATATGGAAATTTTTATGCATGCTTAGGGTGTTTGCATACATACTTATATGTTACGATCATATGCTAATGCAAGGATTGAGCTCACCTATAGTATGTCTGAAATACATAATCACATTGTACTTTTGGTGAAGTAGATGGCTGTATAGATAACTTGGTTGTATAGCATGGATGTTTATTGCACAATACACTGTTCGCTTCTTGGAAAGATTTCAGGGATGAAATCCTTTTAAGGGGAAGAATGTAATACCCCGTAAAATCAACTAAATAAATAAATTAGATAAATTAAATAAGATTGGAATAAAAATGAAAATTTGTGAAAGTTAGAATATGATTACAAAAGTTATGTCATTGCATTCATAGCGAAATTCTGATTAATTTTAATTTATTGTATGCTGAAAATGGAGCTCAAACGAAAGAGTTATGGACGTTTCAAGCTTTGGGGTTTAAGATAATATAAATAGAATTCAAATTCAAATTAATAATTAATTCAAATTTTGAAATTCAAAAGTTAATGGTATTAGACTCGGGGTTAAGTAAACGTTAAATCAACGTTAACGTTAAAGTATAATTAAGAAAAATAATAAAACAATGGAACAACATTAAAGCTCCTACCTCTGACCTCGACAGGTCCAAATCGGTGCTGATAGCTATAAATGTAAAGACAGTGTGGATCGTGCTATATGGAATTATATTATACTAGTGTGGAAATAAACTAAGTTACTATAGCAATGTGAATAATCAAAATAAAACAAGCACACTAGGAATTTTTATACTGGTTCGAACTTCTCGTTCTACGTCCAGTCCCAGACTCCTTATGGAATTTCACAAACAACAATCCTCACTTAACCCTGAGGAACATGTTTACAACACCTGAACAACAGAACAGGATTTCGATGCATCAACAGCCGAAGAGGACTTCACTTGCCTGAATAGCAGAACAGGACTTCAACTTGTACAAAGATTATTTGACACAGTGTGCTCTTGATAACAAAGATCTGGCTCTTGATAGTACAACCTTCCTATAATCTTCTTCTTTTGATAAATATGTGTGTGTGTGTGTGTGAAGAATATGGAAGTAAATGAATGATTTTATACGAACTTGAATGCACAAGACTGTTAGAATCAAGGTAGTTTATGAATAAAAAGAGTTAGATCGACTAGGTGAATAAAACTGCTGATTCTAACATGTTTATATATAGTACAACAAGATACAATTGTTCGTGAATTGTTATCATGAAAATATATGAACATTTATATTGATAAAAAGTCGTATATCTTCAAGGAAGAGAAATGTCTATTCAAAAATATAGCCTTTTGTAGAAATTCAGACGTCAGAATTAAAATCAGACTTCTGAAATTGTTAACGTGCAAACCAGAAAGCAAATAGGTCATTTTTGACCTGATTCAGATGTCTGGAATGTCCAATTCAAACTTATGAATATTGTCTGAAAAATTAAATTTGATTACAGATTCAGACGTCTGAAATGGTCAATTCAGACATCTGAATTTGACCTGAAATTCAAAATATGCTCTATGCATGTGTGTGTGTGCACATGTCGACATATATATCCAAAGGAGAGATTTTAGCATTATTTTAATTCTAAACAATGACTCAATACAACATATATGAAGCAAGAAGTTCATTTGAATCTGATCTTGTAGATATTCCTGCAAAAATAAGTTAGCACAGAAAATCAACGTATATAGTTGTCGTAGTCAAAATATCATAAGTATGAAATGTCGTAGATGAGGCTTCAACATTCTCCCCTTTTCGACGATGAAAACTATATAATACGAGAAATATATATATATATATATAGACACACACACTCACCCTATTTAAAAGCTCCCCCTGTCAAAACGCAAGTTAGAAAAAAAGGCAGTATCAACACCTTCTCCCCCTTGACATCACAAAATGGAAAATATGAATATTTAACAAAGAAAAGTGGAGTATTCAAAGCATACTACAAAGCAGTAGATAATAAAAGAGTCTACAACAGAAATAGAAATAACAAACAAAGAAATAGTTCAGAACAAACTGATTAACATCAAAGGAATTTAAAATCTAGTGCTTGAATCGCTGCCTACATCATCATCATCATCATCATCATCTTCTCTTCACCATTATTGTTCCCCGAGCTTGATGACCATTGAAATGGAGCTGGGTTGAAAACATCGGTGGATGATGAGGTGGAACAACAAGTTCCCAGATTTTGTTGAGAAAGCCACGAATGGAATTAAAACATTTTTCAGTTTTCTTTTCAAGATTGATCACTCAAGTTCTAAGCTTTGCTTGGTTTTGGGAAAGAGTGACTAAAGCATTCCTTGAGCTAGAGTCGGAAGAAAGAATCGCTATATCATCATTGTCTTCTTCTTCTATAGGAGGAGCAATAGGTTGAGCATGTGGAATATGCTGACGAGGTTGGGGTTGGTTTTGATCACGGTTGGCAACCCATTCTTGAAATGACATATATGCCAAACTTCCCGGTCGTTTTGGCAAACCCATAAGACCCAATGTCTTTGACCCAAGCTCTTTGATTGGTGTGAATTCGAAATCAGGAAAAGGAATGTTAAAATTTTGGAGAATTTTCATTATATAAGCACCATAATGAAAAGTCTTATGGCACCTTCGACGATTAACATCCATGAATTCTTCCAAAATAACATGAGCCCAATTGATAGGTTGACAGGAATAGATAGCACAAAAGGGCTTGGAAGTTCTTTTTTTAACAATTTCATAACTTCCTATTTGTGGAATAACGGAGCGAATAAATGCTCTATGGAGGATACGAGCTTATGGATGGAGTTGAATAGAAGTAAGTCTGGTAATGTCATCATTCAAAAATTGATGTGAGACCTCGTCTCTATCATCCAAGTTTAAAGAAACATCAGTTTCATCCAAATCATTCCCCGTTGATGGACATTGAAGAATTTCACCAAGTCTAGCAAGTGGTAGATAAATTTTAGCTCCACAAACTAACGTCCAAATACAATCGTTGCAATTGTGAGGAGTATGATGGTCCAAATTCATATTAGCATAGAACAATTTCACCAAAAGACGATTGATTTTGATATTATTTGCAGCAAAAGAGACAAGAGATTCTAACCCATTTGCTCTTACAACTTGTTGAATCCAAAGCGTCGAATTCTTCAAATTTTATGAAAGCACCTAGAAAGAAGTTAGATCTACTCGTTTGTGCAGAACGTTGTCTTGTTTGCTCATTTCATAGCCATTGATCGATATTTGGGGTAGATGATGAAGTAGATGGCCTGGATCTTTTTTGTTTTGGAGCCATTTGTGAATTTGTGGTAGAAAGATTTGATTTTTAATAGGGAAAGACTGAAAAAGGAGATGAAGAATGAAGATAAAAGAAAGGTGGGGGATGAATAAAGGGGTAGTTACATTGAAAAACGTGCAAAATCAATTCAATTTTCAAAAGCCATCAAATTTTAGACGTCCGAAATATCCAATTCAGACGTGTGAATGGAATAAAATCGAGTCAGAAATAAATTAGTTCAATTTAGGCTATATTCAGACGTCTGGTTTTGGAGATTCAAACATCTGAATCTGAAGAAAAATTTTGTATTCTTCAATATTCAGACGTCTGAACTACCCTTTTCAGACATCTGAAATATGTATAAAAACAAAATTCAGACCATAAAAAAATGAAGAAAATAAAAAGATTATATTAAAATTTGAAAGAAATACAGCATACAATTATGATCATTAAAAAAACAAATATAGATAAATGAAAACATTAGTTCGAATCACTTGGAGTTTTGCAATCTTTCGGTTCAATCTTGGTTATCTCTGTGTATGGATGCAATGGAGACCAATAGGGTTGACGTTCCCAAGAGTTTGGAAAAATCGGAGGACACTGCGGACTAGCTTTCCATGGATTCAAAGTTGAAGGTTGAACTACATCTTTCTTCGGATATGTACCATGGAATTTTAATGCCACTTGTTCAATGAAATTAAGTTGTTTGGCATTATCTGTTCATAATACATCTCTCGTTGCGAATCCAACTGTTCTTTCTGGTAATGATGAATCTCGGCTATTTTTTCTTTGGTTGATGGAGAACCGAAGAAAAGAAATCATCGAGATTTATTCTTTTCTAGAGTATAACCAGATGGTTCATAAGAAGGATGAGGTCTAGCCGGTTCATGTGGTGTTGGTGTAGCCAATATTTCGATGGAAGATGTAGAATATGATGAGGGTGAGTTTTCTGAGTTGTTGTTGTTTGAAGCCATGGTGAGGAGGAGAGAAATCATATTGAAATCCATAGTAATATGCCTTTGGTAAAAAGAAGTACGGAATTAGTTTATAAAAGAAAGTGAAAAGATCAAAAATAGAATGTTAGTTATAAAATGGTGGCTGAAATGATATAAACAATAATATACACATATTTACAAACAAAGAAAACAAGAGGTCGAAAACAAAAGTTAGTTTTAGATACTTAAGTGGTAAGAGTTTTTATGTGTAAAGATAAGCAAAGACATCAATATCTCAGAGAAGGATATCATAAATTTTTTAAGTGAGACGATACCATGCTCTCGTCTGAGTTTGATAAAAATATTTTCTAAAAGAGGTTTTGTAAAAATATCAGCCAACTGATTTTTAGAAGAAACAAAATCCAAATTTATTGTTCCTTTTTCAACATTATCACGAAGAAAAAGATGATGAATGTCAATATGTTTTGTTCGTGAATGATTGACAGGATTTTTAGACAAGTTAATAGAACTTGAATTGCCACAATATATAGTTGAATTTGTTATGTTTATATTGAAATCTCTAAGTGTTTCTCGCGTATAGATTACTTGAGCACAAGCTAAAGCATCAGAAATATATTCTGCTTCACATGTAGATAGAGAAACACAGTTTTGTTTCTTACTAAACAAAGATGTGAGAGATTTTCCAGTAAAATGGCAGGTACCACTTGTTCTTTTTCGATCTGTTTGAGATCCATCGAAATTAGCACCATTATATGAAACTAACTCGACTGGACATTCTTTTGGATAGAATAGACCAAAATCCTTGTTTTAGTGAGATAACGTAATATACGTTTCACGGCTCTTATATGTGATTCCTTTGGGTTGGCCTGAAATCTAGCACATAAACAGACACCCATCATTATGTTTGGTCGACTTGCCGTTAAATATAGTAATGATCCAATCATACTTCGCTATAATTTTCGGTCAACACTTTTGCCACTTTCATATTTATCAAGATCTGTTGTTGTACTCATTGGAGTCGGTTTGGCAGAAGTATTTTCCATTCCAAACTGTTTGATTAAATTATCACAATATTTTTCTTGATTAATAAAAATTCCATTTTGAAGTTGTTTAATTTGTAAATCAAGAAAATATGTGAGTTCTTCTATGTGAGACATTTCAAATTCCTTGGTCATTATTTTGGAGAAGTCCTGACACAACCTGTCATCGGTAGAACCAAAAATGATATCATCAACATAAATTCGAACTATTTAAATATCCTTGTTTGAATGTTTAATAAAAAGTGTTTGATCAACTTTTCCAATTTGAAATCTCGAAGAAATTAGATATGTCTTTAGTCAATCATACCAAGCACGAGGTGATTATTTTAAACCATATAGAGCTTTCTTAAGTTTGTAGACATGATCTGGAAATTTCTCGTGAATAAATAAGGGAGGTTGTTCAACATACACATTTTCTTTTATATAACCATTCAGAAAAGCTCATTTAACGTCCATATGATAAAGTTTGAAATTGTGAAAACATGCATAGGCCATTAAGATCCGTATTGCTTCTAGTCTTGCAACCGGAGCAAATGTTTCTTTGTAGTCAATTCCTTCTTATTGATTGTATCCTTGTGCAACTAACCTTGCTTTATTTCTAGTAATGTTGCTTGTTCATCTGCTTTGTTCTTGTAGACCCATTTTGTTCCAATAACAGTTTGGTTACTTGGTCTAGGAACTAATTCCCAATCTTCATTTCGTTCAAACTGATTTAGCTCTTCTTGCATTGCAATTATCCAGTAGTCATCTGTGGAAGCTTCTTTGGGATTCTTTGGTTCGATATTGGAAAAGAATACTATGTGGCCCATTTGATTTAGTTGGCTTTGAGTTCGTACGTTTGAATTAATTTCTCCGATAATATTTTGAACGCGATGATCCCGTAATATTTTTGATGGAGACCTTAATTCATCATCATTATTATAAACAATGTTTTCATCATTTTCAAGATTTGTAATATCCGTATTTGTGATGTTATCCAGAAAATCTTCATCATCTCTATACTTGGTTTTTGTTGAAATTTTTTATCGAAAGATATGTGTGAAGTTTCTTCAACAATATTCGATCCTTTATTAAATACGCGATAAGCTATGCTACGATCTGAATATCCTAGAAAGATTCCTTCGTCGGATTTGGCATCGAATTTCCAAGCCGATCTTTGGTATTTAATATAAAACATTTTGAACCAAAAACTTTGAAATAAGATATCTTTTGTTTACTTCCGGCAAAAAGTTCATAAGAAGTGTTTTTCATGAGAGGTCGTATAGACACACGATTCAAAACATAACAAGCAATTGCAATATCTTCCTCCCAAAACTATTTTGGAAGAGTGCTTCCATTTAACAAAGTTCTTGCACATTCTTGCAAAGTTCTGTTTTTACGTTCTACAACTCAGTTTTGTTATGGGGTTCTATGAAACGAAAAATTCTGAAAAATTCCTTTCTTTTTACAAAAATGGTCAAAATCTTCATTTCAAATTCTCCACCATGATCACTTCTTATGTTCTTTATTTTTAAACCTTTTAAATTTTGAATTCGTTTGACAAAAACTTTAAAATGATCAAACGTATCACTTTTATTTTTCATAAAAATGGTCCAAGTATATCTAGAAAAATCATCAACTATTATAAACACATAGCTATTATGGTTTAAGGATTGAACTTGGGTTGGCCCAAATAGATCCATGTGTAGTAATTCAAATGGTTGTAATGTAGAAATAACTTTCTTAGATTTAAAATATGATTTGGTTAATTTTCATAATTGACATGCATCATAAATATGATTGACGTTGAAGTTCATTTTTGGTAAACCTCTGACTAAATTATTTTTAGAAAGCTTATTTATAGTTTGAAGTTAATATGACAGAATCTTTTGTGCCATAGCCAAGGATCATTTTCATTAGTTATTAAACACATATCTAAATTATGATTGACTTTCATATTCAGAATATTGATATTTCTGTCTCTATTTCCTTCAAATATAAATATAAGATTTTGTTTTTATTCAAAAATGCTACATTTATCTTCAAAAAAAGAGATTTCGAATCCTTTGTCACATAACTGGCTGATACTTAAAAGATTGTGTTTAAAGTTTTTGACTAGTAGAACATTGGAAATAAGAGGTAAATTAGATGAACCGACATTGCTGACATTGCCTTTTCCAATGATATATCCTTTAGAATTGTCTCCAAAAGTGATAGAGCCTCCATCAGAGTAAGTAATGTTTGATAGCATATTTTTGTCTCCAATCATATGAGCAATCGCTGTCGAGTATCCATTTTCCTCTCTTATTAAGTGGGTCCTATCAAAAAATAATAATGACATTGGAACCCACTTTGTGATAGGGTCCTAAGAGCTAAGTCTTGGGAAACCAAACCCAAGTGGGTTTAGTATCCCCCTTAAAAATATAATTTTTATTTTTATGAACAGTTTCCAAAAAGGTATTTATATATTTATTCCTAATCAAACTATTGTTTGTTTTAAGAAACCATATTTCTATGGTTTTTGATTTATTGTTCCTTTTTGGATGAGTAGTATCATTAGAGAAATTTCTCCTAATTTTCTTTTTAGATTGAACTTTTGATTTCTTAGAATATCCTAGTCCCTTTTTATTAGAAGTGGATTGAGAATTTTCAAGAATACTGGATAGAGTTTCTCGACCTTTATTAAAGTGAGAAACATTTTTAGTAATATTATCTAACTTGGTTTTAAGACAAGTATTATCTAATTCTATCATTTTGATCTTAGTTTTTAGCTCATGATTTTCAAAGACAAGAGAATCATTCTTTTCTTTTTGAGTTTCAATTTCTTGACTCAATAAAGTAAGTTGAGAGTTATCATTAGAGTAGGTATCTTGAAGTTTTTCAAGTTCCTCTTCTAATATTTTATTTTCATCATTAAGCATATCTCTCTCGAATTCTGCTTTTCTCTGATTTTATAGGGCCTCTTTATATTTTCTTTTGATACTTTTTAGGGTATCAATAAGTTCTGAATTAATTTCAATCATGTCATCAAAAGTAAGATCATTTACCTCATTCTATGTAGCCATGAAACAAACATTTGCTTGTTCTTTTTCACTGTCACTGTTGCTTTTTGAAGAAGAAGAATCTGAGTCATCCCATGTTACTGAAAATGCTTTTCTTTTAAACTTGTCCTTTCGATTCTTATTGTGATATGTTTTCTTTTGTTCTAGGCAATCCTTTTAAATGTGCCCTTTCTTGTGGCAGTTAAAGCATTCTAGTATAGATGTAGATGGCTTATTTGTATTGTTGTTGAAGTTTCTTTTCCCGTTGTTTCGATTTCCTTTTCTGTACTTCAATTTTTTTTAAAGTTTCTAGCAATGAATGCTAAGTATTCTTCATCCGAGTCTGATTCTTCTTTTTCTGCATGAAATGCCATATTCTTTCTGTCTTGAGCTTGTACTCTTTTATCCTGCAAATTTACTTCGTATGACTTTAGATTACCTATTAACTCTTCTGGTTTCATGGTAGAAAGATCATTAGCTTCTTCAATAGCTAAAACTTTTCTTCCCCATTCATCCGTTAAAGAGTTAATGTTTTTTGAAACAATATCTAAATCGGAGTATGTTTCTTCTAGTCCTAGTAATGAATGATGAATATCTTGAAATATGGAGTACTTATCATTTATTGATTAATCTTACTTCATTCTAAAATTTAGAAATTGATTCTTAAGCATAGATATTTTACATTGTTTAACCTTGTTAGTACCTTCATGAGTGACTTTTAGTGTTCTACATATTTCATATGCACTTTACATATACTAACTCGGTTAAATTCATTTTTATGTAATGTACAAAACAACATATTCATTGCTTTAGCATTAGCAGAAGCATCTTGTTTTTGTGCAGCTGTCCATGTAGTATATTTAGTAGTAGGTGCAGTATATTCTACTTGTGTAACATTCCATGCATCAAAACTACTGGCTTGCATATAAATACGCATTCGTGTTGCCCAATAGTTGTAATTCATGTCATTGAATAGAGGAGCTCGTGTAGTAGACTGACCTTCAATGAAACTAGTGTTAGTGATAGTGTTAGTGGTAGTGCTGTGTTGTTTTCCATATTAGCAAGAAATCAAATAACTATGTAACGGTTATTAGATGCCTTGCTTTGAAACCAAATGTGAAGACAGTGTAGATTGTGCTATATGGAATTATATTATACTAGTACAGAAATAAACTAAGTTACTATAGCAATGTGAATAAGCAAATATAAAACAAGCACACCAGGAATTTTTATATTGATTCAAACTTCCTATTCTACGTCCAGTCCCAGACTCCATTTGGAATTTCATTAACAATCCTCACTTAACCTGGAGGAATAGGTTTACAACACCTGAACAACAGAATAGGATTTCGATGCCTCAACAGCCGAAGAGGACTTCACTTGCCTGAACAGCAGAATATGATTTCAACTTATAGAAAGAGTATTTGACACAGTGTGTTCTTGATAATACAGATTTGTCTCTTGATAGTACAACCTTCCTATAATCTTCCCCTTTTGATATATGTATGTATGTATGTACGTATGTATGTGAAGAATATGGAAGTAAATGAATGATTTTGTGTGAGCATTAATGCACAAGAATGTTAGAATCAAGGTAGTATATGAATAGATAGAGTTAGATTGATTAGGTGAATAAAACTAATGACTCTAATATATTTATGTATAGTACAAAAAGATGCAATTGTTCGTGAATAGTTATCATGAAAATATATGGACATGTCTATTGATAAAAAGTCGTATCTCTTCAAGAAAGAGAAATGTCTATTCAAAAATATAGCTGTTGTAGGAATTCAGACATCTGAAAAATTAAAATTAGACTTCTGAAATTGTTAACGTGCAAACCCAAAAGCAAATAGGTCATTTTTGACCTGATTCAGACGTCTGAAATGTCCAATTCAGACGTCTGAATATTGTCTGAAAAATTAAATTTGATTACAGATTCAGATGTCTGAAATGGTCAATTCATACGTCTTAATTTGACCTGAAATTAAAAATATGCTCTATGCATGTGTGTATGTGCACGTGTCGACATATATATTCAAAGGAGAGATTCTATCATTATTTTAATTCTAAACAATGACTCAATACAACATATATGAAGCAATAAGTTCATTTGAATCAGATCTTGTAGATATTCCTGCAAAAACAAGTTAGCACAGAAAATCAACGTATATAGTTGTCGCAGTCAAAATATCATAAGTATGAAATGTCATAGACGAGATTTCAACAATAAACTTCTCTTTCTCACTAGGAATCGTAGTCCTATCATAGCCAAGTCAATGGACTTGCCTTTCTTGCTTGAATTAACTTCTGAAATTCTTCCTACTCATTGACTATTGGAAAAACTTTCAAATGGGACAAAGTGATGTTACCATTTAGGAAATATCAGGTTACATTAGCTCAGAGAGGATATAAACATTTCCCAAACGTAACACTATTTAGGAAATATCTAGTCAATCGGTGTTACCATTTTAGAAATGGTTACATCTTCTCCGGTCGATCAGTGGTAGATGGGCGGTCGACTGCTCCGACCTTCATCCAAAGATTCCAATGCATTCAAACAGCTATAAATAAGATTCTAGGCCCCTCATTTTTATTCATAAAATACTTTGGGAACATTAACAAAGCTATATCAGCTCGCCACTTTATAGATTACGAAAACTCCATTAGGGTTTCAAGTAAGAAAAACTATACATATATTATTGTTTATTGTTTATTTCTCAATCTATTCTCTTATAATCCTTCAATATCTGAATCTAATCTATATCTACAAACCTCAAGCTGCATATATATGCTAAAAGGAAGAGATCTGATAAAGACTGTCAAAGGAATTTAAATTCAAAGGAGGCAAGCTAAGGATATACTATGCATAGAAATCTTAGCTTTTCTATTTTTGTAATTGATTAGTATAGTATGGGTTTGAATATGCCTTAAGGATTTTTAGTTTGTGAAAATATCATATTATAATACCCAAAAACTCCTTCAATGTGAAATGTCAATTCTATGTTAGAATCTCAATTTTTAACGTCAAAAAGGGGAAATATTCTAGATTTGCAATTTTTTATAATTTTACCTTCTATTCCACTCCTTATTCTTTTTCTTTGAATTTGGTTAACTTATTTTAATTAAGGAATCATGTGTAAGGTATGAATTTTGTCATAGTTTGCACTGCTTATTGCTATGAATTAAATAAAAATTCCTTTGTTTATTTTAGTGTAAAAAAGGAGTTAAACAGAGCTTAAAAATTAGAGTTATATGTTTCTAGGATAAATATATTCCATCATTTTGATGCAATAAGTTAGATTTAAATTTTAATTGTGTATAAGTCTGTTGATTAGAACTTTTCAGACATATATTGAAATGTTAGGTCTAGTTGGTAACATGGAATGGGACTTGTATAATTGTTTATGGTGTTGACAGTTAAACGTTATTTTAGGGTATATGTTCTTCACGGTTAAAAATTACTAGGCATGCATGTGTATGTCTGTGCATATATATGTATATTAGCGTAATTAATGTATAATTATAACATATAATTTCATAGTTAAGTAGGTTATTAATTTTATTAAAATACCCCTTAGGAAGGTAATTAGAGTTAAAGGTGAAATAAGAAATATCTTTTATAAGGCCCTAATTATGGAAATGGTAAGATGTGTAATAATATATATAGAGAGTGATATAGATTATGACTAAGTTATATGGATGTGAGGTCGGTCAAAAGTACATGGAAGTCTGCCAAGCTAGTCTGGTTACCAACAGTGTGACTTTGGGGCTGATGTAAGACATCACCAATAATAAGCAACTATGATGACACAAGATTACTCCCAAATTTTATAGGATTAATCCACACAGCTAATCTAGTACCTAAAAATAGTCGGGTTAGTATGAGATGTCACATAGGGTATGGGTCATAATACGAAGGAACTGCTTTAGAGATTGAAGGTAACTAGTGGTAACTAGTCGTTGTGTGTGGGCCTGCATCTTCCCTATATAGGAAGCAGTAAATGGTCGAGATTGTGGGTTAGGCATGGCAGAGGAAATCATGGAAAATGGTCTGCTTCAATCGGAAGTATTAAGTGGCTGAAGAGATTCTACGCAACTTATACTAGATAGTTACTAATGATGAGTCCACTTTGGAATTATAGGCAGTAAATGACATGGGCATGCCTTAAATAGAGTATTAAATGGTTGAAGTCTACCTAACTCCGATTAAAAGGCATTGACTTGAGTACTATCTCTTATATTGATAGGACGTTATGGATGGTAGATATAGGTTATTGGATTGATAACAAATTGGCCATGGGCTTATATGTAGGAAGCCTTTTATTTTTAAGAAAAGCCATCGGGCTTGTATTTGAAAAGGCTTAGGATGTTGGTAGGAAACATAAGACATATTCCTATTTAAATTATATTGCCTAACTACTAGTAAGGCTTGAGATTTTTACTCACCAAACATATGTTGTTCTTATTCTATTCTCATTACAATAATGGTTAGAAAGGGCTATGCTGAAGGTTGAGACATTGATGTACTTGTGGCAGTAGTTTATTTATTTACTTGTTATTTTCTATAGTTTTTGGTGTACCCGTGAAATAAAAATAATGTTGTAATTTTGGAATATTATATCACGGACGTGTTACAGTTATTGTTGAGTTTTGGTGTTATGGATATTTTTCTATAGTTTTGAATGACATTTCAAAATTGGAATAAAATTGGTACTATTGTTATTATTGTATTTTGTCTTTCCATTATGAGATTCTGAATGTTTAGATAAATAGCTCTACGCTGTTCTTTTTACCAACCAACTGCCAGCTCTTAGATGATTCTGGCCTTTTTTGGGACATAATATGGGCCTATTTCAAGGCAGGTTGTCACAAGCTCAAAGCTTGTCTAAAAACTCATTAATGGAAGAAAAGCTAGTCAAATTAATGGCATATTACAAAATAAAGACTTGATCAAAGTGGATATATGGATTTCTTTCGGAAATACTATAATTCCTCCATGTTATTTACTATTCGGTAGCTATTTTCTCAATAATTTGGTCCAAACACTTTGCCTTCATTTGATTCTTCATTCATTTTACTACCTTCGGATATAACTTCCGGACCTTGGGGTATTAGTTTGTTATGAAAGTCACTCTAATATTTTTGGCACTAGAAGGAGCTCCCAAAATTCTAAATCAACCTACAAATCTTAACATTTGACTCCTATCGACTTATTATGGAAAAATGAAATCTAAATTTCAATAAGAAAGAACCCACAATCCTCAATGACTAAGGGTGATGTCCAAGAAATGCCAATTGAAATGGTTAATCTAAATGCTGCTAGGAGTTCTCTACCTCCACCTTCCGTTAATGATCTATTTTGGCAAATGATGGTCGCCTTCATTAAAAATACCAAGAAATGCTTAAACGATTACTAAGGCGAAAGGAGAAAGACAATTGGTTATATAAATAGATGAATTATTGCTGGTATTAATGAAGTACCAACCCCCAATGACTAGAGGAGCTTTGGGAAAGGAAAAATGAACAAGGAAGAGAAAAAAGCCGAGTTTAATAGAAATGTGGAAAATAAAGCTAGGGAAGAAGCATTCAGATAGCTAAAGAAGTTCAAATCGAGAGGCCTCCAACACATAGCATTGAAAGGATAAGCTCGAGTAGCACGGCAAGGGTTCAACCTAAATGCAAAAATTTCGACATTAAGCCCAATGAATGATCAAATCTTGGGGGTGATTGAAGCATAGAAATTATTATTTAAATTATCTAAGAAAATTAAAAAGCTCCGAAAGGAAAAGTTAGGTTTTTATACCGAACAAGTGAAAAAGATTCGGCCATTTTTGTTGATATAATGAGATCTCCACTACCTGTGGGTTTTTTGATCCCACTTCGTATGATGAGTCTTCTAATCGAGATGATCACATCGCTCAATATGAAATACAAATTTAAGCTATCTGAGCATTTAATGAAGTTAAGTGAATATCTTTACTAACCATATTTACCATGCTAACATTAAAGTGGTTTCAGAATCAACCCCTAACTCAATTCACTCTTGGAATCAGTTAACAATAGATTTTTTGACTCAATTTTTTGCTTTGAGGGATACTCGAGCTTGTGTGAGTTTATTCACTGACACTCGCCAAAGAAGAGGCAAACTCTTAAGGACTATTGCAAAAGGTTCTGTGATGTTGCAGCAAAAGTTATGGGTATGTCATACGAATCGAAATTGAGTAGTATAACTTCGAGACTATGGAAGAATACTGCGTCCTAGAATGATTAGGTGGGACGTGACGCGAATTTCTAAACAAGTTATTTTACAATGCCTGAGGACAAATTAGGATGTAGGAGTCTAAGGAACTTTATGTAAAAGCCAGGAAAGGACAGATGAGAGCCAAAAGATTACTCTGGTGGAAAATCAGAAAAAGACTTTTAAATTATGGAATCTCTTACATTAACCTATTCTTATAATCAAATATATGCTTTGAGTAGGGATAGGTTTCTAAATCACCCCACCAAGAAGGAAAATGACCCAAAGCCTAGCTGAGGGGATAGATACAATTCTTTGCGAAGACATGATCACCATAACACCGAGGCTATAGATTTTTAAGAAGTTACATTAATGGACTTATGAAAATGGGAGAACTTGATGACTTTTTTAGAATCAACAATTCAGTAGAGGGTTCTTCTTCAGTGAGGCCGAGGATGCATAGCAAACAACCTAATTGCCAAGATCATTAGTCGCACCTAGGGATTTTATAAATGTAATTGTAGGTGATCCGCATGTGGCTAGGTCTAATAACGGTAATTGGAAAAGGTACATAAACTAAGCCGAAGATGACTTAGACACATCGCTTGAAATAGAAAGGTCCGAGAAGGTTAGAAAATTGGAATCAAAAGTTACAATCGTGGACTTTGATATTGTAGCATCCCCTATCTAAAGGCCTAAAACTAAGCACTATAGGTGCTGCATTTATCTTTAATATTAACTTACTACGACTACATACGGCTATATTAATGGTATCAATAATATCAGATGCACTTGAATATGAAACAAAACAAAGATTTCAAAAACAACTTTTACTTCATTACATTTCAAAACCAATTATTTCACAACACATAATTTGAAATTGTTCCTAGCCATAGATCAAATATAATTATTTCAAATATGCCAAGACCGGTACATGAAGATACCCCCTTGGTTGATCAGAGTCATATGGTCATAATAGACCTAACACAAAACAACACAGTGGAAAATCCATTAAAACATAACAAGAAATACAACTCCTAAATAGCTATCCATTATCTCCTGCATGCCTTCGGTAGCTTATTCGTCAACATTCTAAAATCTTAAAAATAACCCTAACCCTTCAGCCTACTCAAATAAATTTTGAGCATCCAAGAATTTAAGGGGAATACTTAAACTTCGACTTAGACATAAACCCTGGTGTGAATAATATCATACATCACGGAATAATTACATCAAGTGAGACCACGCTACTTAGCGAAAACGGGTTTCCCCTCACAACATCATTTTAAAACATATCTTTCCAAAACCTTTCATACAACCATAAATCGTGCTCTTGCATCCAAAATGGTTAAATACTGTAAAGCAATCATTATGTAAACATACATAAATATTAGGTAATAATGAACTATCTGTTCAAACACACAAGTTTGGTTTGGATAACTTTTAACCTTTGGATAACTCGGATCTACCAGACAATACAATCATAATTAACGTAACATATATTAGATTTTTTTCCAGATTATCTATCCTTAGCTATCTATTAAACATTTCCCATATGGACAGTCTGTCCTTAACTATATGTCAAATAATTCAATTCTGGACAGTTTATCCCAAATCTAATCATCTCTCAGGTCTTCCCGGTCCTAATAATTTTTCAGGCTCACCAACAACCTATCTATATACAAACATATATTTCTTTCAATATGTAATTGTAATTTTAGTCTACCTATGACAAAGCCCTACGCACTGGAATTTTGGACAAACAATTTGCTAGGGCTATTAGCTAATACATAGGGTGCGACCCCATACTAGTTCCATCTGGTTTTTAATATCTGATTCATTTTCACTTAAGAATCGCCTCCCATAATTTTGCTTGAAAACATTTTCAAAATGATTTAAAACCATTAAATCAAACTTAAACAAGGAAAAGTATATAATCTTTATACTTTACACAAAATCATATCACCACATTATATATATATATATATATATATATATATATATATATATATATATATATATATATATATTCTTCACTCAAACTTTAGTTGATGAAAACATTTAACCATTTGAAAGAACCGCTTTCTATACCTTTAAAATCATATATTTCAAAGTTAAACATTAGTTCTTTCGAAATCAAAACAATAAAACTTTAGATATCCTTCTTTAAAATCTTTTTAAAATACTGCCTTAGAAAAACCTTGGAAAACCATCCATCTCAAACCTTTTGAAAAAAATCAGTTAAAACTTCGAAAGTCAATCATCAAACCTTTCAAAATTAATCTCTTAAACCTTTTGAAATCATTCACTTAAACCTTTCGAAATCATACATCAAACCTTTTGAAATTAGTCAACTAAAAAATTTAGAAACCATTGTATTAAACCTTTCGAAATCAACCTTCAAACCTTTCGAAACCATTCAACTAAAACCTTTCGAAACCATTCAGTAAAACCTTTCGAAACTATTGAACTAAACCTTTCAAAGACTTACTGGTTTCAATTTTAAACAAGTGGAAGACTTTCTTTCAAAACCTTTCGAAGTCATTGGAAGCAACCTTTCGTCTAAGTCGAAAGCTTGGTTATACTTCAATTAAAAAACAGGGGTAAATCACCTAAGTTGAAAGCTTCCTTCCGAAAGCATGGAGAAGCAGCTAGTTTCTAAAACAACTAAACCTTTTGTCTTTTTCGAAAGGTCAACACAAAACATTCATAAAGCGGCAATAACCTTTCGATTATGTCGAATGGTTTCAAAAAAGAGTAGTTATAAAATAGCAGTAACCTTTCAACTGTGTTGAAGGGTTTAAAACCTTTCTTTTAAATATTTTCACCCAACCGAAAACAACCAAGTCGAAAGCAAAGCAGGTGAAAGCTTTTGGTTTATAAAACAAACATACCCCAACCTCTTTGTCCATCAACCTTTCGACTTAGAACCCTTTGACTCTGTCTAATCCATTACGTACCAAGTAGCTTGATACCGTATGCATTGGTTTAACCTTATCTAAAGCTTTGAAACTCTCAACCTTGTTGGAAGGTCTGGGTCAGAAGGTTTATTATTGTATATGCTGAAACATGTAAAAATATGATTTCTTTGTTTTTAATTTAAAAAGGAAATCTTTTCAACTAACCCGCCTTTGTCTGTCAAATTCTCATTGGTTAACAATTACTTTTCAAAAGTTTATTGCCACTATTTTTAAAATTAAATATCCATTTTATTTTACAAAATGCCCCTTTTCCTTAATTAAATATATAAAACATTGAAGTCCCATACTTTAAATAAATTTACATGTTCATCAAATTTCAACCCGAAATAATTATTATTTTAGCCAAAAATAATTTGTAACCTAATAAACAATTTCCTTCACTGGAAAATTAGTATAAAATCCATACTAATTAGAAAATTTTGAAAATTGAAATCCGGCTCTAAAATATCATTTCTGGCCTATATTCAAATTTTCAAGGCATTTGGATGTCATTAAACAAGGTTTTCATGTCAAACATATCATAAAACTAACATGAATGTATATAAACCATCAATAACACACCACACACAGACACACACACACACACACACACACACACACACATATATAATTTTAATCAACAAAACATGGCATATACTCGGATAATTATTTCGGGCCTAACCTTAAAACCAAAAATTAAAAAAATGGGATGTAATAATTATTCACCTTAGCTTTGAGGTTATAGATGTGAGATTTGATGTTAATTTAGTTGAATGTTTCCCTTTCCTTGAATCCTAACTTTAATCTTCTTCTTGAGAATGATAATGATGGCCGACCTTAATATTTTTAGTTTAACTAAAATGAAATGACATGAGCATTCTATCTCCTAAAGGTTTAGAGTATAAGCTCCACCTATTTCCCATATTGTCCTTCTCATATCCTGACACATCAGCTTAGGTTATTTCATTTTAGTTTGCACATTAACACGGCACTGCTACCTTTAGCAGATCAATTACCAATTTACTAATCTCCACGTTATTTATTTAATTTAACCAATTAATTATTCTAATAATGTTATAAAAATATGGGCTGTTATGGATATGTAGGGTGTTTGTCACCTCATAATGATTCCCTAATGACTATAGCCATGAGTGGACTCTCAGAATTGTCAAAGATTATGTTAGGAACTAGAGTTGTCATAAACATTATTTTTAATCATGCTTTTAATAGGATCGGACTTCCTGAAACTATTCTTAAGCCAAGCTAGACCATAATATATGGCCTTAATGATAAAGGAGCCAACCCTTTCAGAGAATGCGACCTATGGGGAAAATGGGTGTTAGGTTATGTTGAAATATTCTTCAAGACCAAGTTTGTAATATGTATGTACCATCCTTCTACAATATCTTCTTTGGATTGGCAGCTCTTAATTCTATTGATAGATACATGTCAACAAAACATTTGGCACTTAAGTTCCCCACCGACAAGCGAAATGTAGGAGGGGACTATAGGATCTTTAGGCAATCATGTTAAGCCATTTTGAACATGGTTAATTAAATAAAGAATTCAACTTACATGAATGTTGTTAAACCAAAGGACATTAGTATTTCCTCCAAATATATAGGAAAAGTAGAAAATTATAATAACAATATCAATTTTTAAATTATAAGGAATGTCTAAAAAAATCTATGAACTCCATTATGGTAGGGGAATACAACTATTGGAGAAATAGTTTAGGTATCTTGCATTAAAAGCAGTTTGATAAAATATAGTTAGGACGATGTAGTAAATCTTTCAACCAAAAGATGAAATTATTTCACATATTACAAGAAGTTTCAAAGGAGGGAGTTGCATTGAACTTGACCTAGATCTAAGAACCAATATCAAGAAAGCAATGGCTTCCAAAATCCTTAAAGAAGTTTGTATTCACTCGGAAGACCACTCTAAGACTATTTTTAATGACCCAAAATTTTAGTCATTTTATTTTAAAATATTTAATTGGTTTTAAATATTGAATTTTTATTTTTATAAGTCATATAGCTTAAATTTCAAATATAGAGATTTATTTGAATAGCGAATTTAAATAATTGGAATATTTAAATAACCGAATTTTGGTTTCAATGTAAATAAAAATGATTTGGAAATCCTATTTATATTTATTTTAAATTAGAATGGTACTGTTAAACTTATAATTTAGAAAGTAGAAGTGATTTAAAATAGTTTTAATAATAAACTGTTTTAATTAACGTGTAAAAATATCATTCTAGGGCACCATCTCGAATTTTGATGAAACTAGTGTCATTAGGGCCATAGTAATAGTTATAGTATGTTAATGAATTTCATGGCAATTGGACATATTGTTTGGTCTCGAAATTAGTTATATTGTGTTCAGAATAGGGGCATCTAGTATAAAACGTTAGGCAACATGCATCGTTTAGAATTTGAGATTTTTGAGTGCATCGAGCTAGATATTTTTGATTATAGTATATGTATATATATATATATATATATATATATATATTCACCATACTTAAGCCATACCCAAACTATACTCTCCTCTATTCAGCCATGCTTCCATTGTTTAAACCATACCACCTTCCCCTTTAAAATTCGAGTGTCCAACCGAAGGGAGTTCTCGTTTTTGAAAATCAAAACAAAAAATAATTCATATGGCCAAATTGTACGGCCCATAATGATTTGGACTACCAATGGTGGCAATAGCCTATAGACCCAACTAGTAAGTTATAGAGGAGGAGAAGCTCGACTCAGTGGCAGTGGTGATATTCTATGGTCATCCCTAGATAGCGCAATGGCGAGATGAACAGAAGTTGTTCATATACGAATTTCAGCGCCTACATTCGTCTATAGGCGATGGGTCATGAAGAGGAAATGATCATGGGGGTGAGAGCTATCAACAGAGGAAGTATGGTGGCCGGATTTTCCTCAAGTGATTGGAATTTTGGTTTGATGATGTTCATGTTTCGTTCGTTTTCTTGGTGATGGAGGCACGACCAGTGGCCGTACTTTACGTGTGTGCTTTTCGAAGCTAGGTGGAGCTTGGGTAATGGCAACGGTGGTTGCTGCTGAAGAAGGGTGGTTGCACAGCAACATGGAAGTTGAGTACGAGTGAGAGGAGTGGGAATAAAATATTTCAGGAAGAGGGTATATATTGTAATGATAATGATATGATTAGGTTAATTATATTATAATTTAAAAGTTGATAACTAAAAATGTGTATAAATCTCTCATACGAGGTCCAACCATGGTGATATGCTCGTGATGATTTAAGCTTCGTGATCTGGTTTGGTTGAATTCCAAGCAAGTTAAAAATTGGGCTAAAATTGGACGTCGTTCGATTTAAGTTCCAATCAAGAACGCCTCAACAACACTGGAATTTCGATGAGTTAAACTCACCTTTTGGTTAACCAGTATGATACTATAATGTTATATAGTTGATAAATATTTTTGATTGACATTTGGTAGAATTATTATTTTATCTGTTGATTTGGTTTTATTCCTGCCATAGGAGCAGATGCCTTTTATATATACCCGCATAGTAGTGGTTGACCCATATTATATGATTATATACTATTCATGATGCAGAGAGAAAGGTTGGAGCGATTCAACAAGATTCCTTGCCATTGTTGATTTTAATTTCAATAACTTTCCTGTCATATGAATTATTTGATATTGTTTGTACCAATTTTGGGCACAACACTCTTTGGGCGTATTTGAAGAGATTAAAGTGAAGAATATAATTGAAAAAAGAGGATAATCTAACAAACGTGCCAAAGCTAATGTTATCCCACTTTTTGGCAAGGCCGTGACACCAAGAACTTGACTGAAAACCGAGGATATTTCGTCTTGGAGATTGTTAATACACAAGTCTACTATGGATATCGGTCAATATTTTCCGAGTCCAGATTGAGCTATAAATGATATGAAAGGACCTGATAAGCTATAAAAGCCAACGTTTTGAATTTAAGTCAATCGGAGTTCGTATGCTCAAAATATGATCGATGCAATTTCAGCAATCTCCTTGTTTGTATCCATCCAGTGAAAGGCCTTGTTGTATCCATCAAGCCTCGACTGTTCGTATGCATCCACTAAAAGGCCTTGTTCGTATCCATCACGCATCCATCTGTTCGTATCCATCATTTTGCATCCATCTGTTCGTATCCATCACACATCTATCTATTCGTATTCATCATTTCACATCAATCTGTTCATATCCATTGCCAAGCAACCGTCCTGTTCGTATCCATAGAAACATGGAACGAACAGTGCAACAACGATCTATATGAATAATGCAACGCTAATCGATACGAATAGAACAACCGATCAATATGAACAGTGCAATCGATCGATACGAACAGTGCAATCGATCGATACAAAAAGTGCAACAAAGATCAATACGAACAGTGCAATCGATCGACATGAACAGTGCAACAACGATCGATACAAACAGTGCAATCGAATGATATGAACAGTGCAACAATGATCGATACAAACAGTGTAATCGATCGATACGAACAGTGCAACAACCATCGATACAAGCAGTGCGATCGAGCAATACGAATAGATAATAGATCGAATACGAAGAGGATCGATACGAACTACACTGCCTGCATAAAACCCAAACTTGCATCGATCATAACTCACAATATACAAGTCAAATGCCACCAAATTTTCACAGGAGCTTACATACAACCTAAAGAATGTTTATGATCGATCTCGGCTCAATTGGACAAGATTTGGATCGATACGAATTTCATTCTTATCAATCACGGACCGAGTGCAAATCATGTAGGATCGATCGCGTGGGAGCACACACATGCCGAAAGAGGTTTCCTGAGATCTGAGCGAGATATTTGCAGCCTACGCCTATAAATAGCATCGCAAAGCCTACAAAAAAGGGACTTTTGATTCTACGACGTCCAGACTTTGCCAAAATCACCATTGTACTCAAACTTCACTGCTTTCCTTGAAAATTACTATCGTAATCCATTGTAAGCAACGAGCAAAGTCAATAAAAGACTATCTTTTGAAGTGGACGTAGGCTGGAGATAGCCAAACCACTATAAATCTTGTGTCTCTATCTACTTCTTTCCGTTTTAAGTTTGTTATTCTTCATTTTTATCCTCTACATTATTTAGATCTGTAATCTGTAATCATAAACTGCTGATCTATGTTCATACACTAGTTCTTTCACAATATTTGGGGTTTGTGATCAATTTTGGCACAAACACTTTGGTGCTTTCATCGATAGTTGAACTCAAGGATCTACCGCTTGGATATTGGATTTGAAGGCTTAAGGATTCAGATCTGAAAAGTTATTATAAGGCAATTAAGTAAAAGACAGAGAGTAGAAAGGAGCCAACAAGGGGGAATTCAAGAGGCCTCTTCTGGAGCTGGAAAAGGATAAGTTTCGATCTACGTCACCAAGGACAAGACAGAGGCTATGATGGATTCAATGCATGAAAGATTGCTGAAGAGCCAACAAGAAACGATGCATAGATTCTTTAATAAGATGAGAACAGTCGAAGCACAAAACCTTGTACTGGCTACAACGGCTGTAGACATAGGACAAGGAGCTAGAGTTACAAAGACCATTGGAGGTCAAATCCAAGATCAGAACGTAGAGCATGGAGGCAATCAATAAGGGCCTATGGGGCAGACCCTCGAGATCTGACATTGAAGACCCATAGATGGAGCTCAGCAGGCTAGAGCCGATGCCAATGTGAATGAGCCACATGAAGAATATTATCCAGAATACCCTTCGAGACATGGGGTGCAGGATGGAAACATGCTAAGGAAACAACCTTGGATGGAGACAAACGAATGGTTGGACTAGCGCGACAGATTATGAGGGGAGGATTGCCGAGCAGAGGCTTAGAGGAAGTTAGTCGGAATCTGTTCATTCCGAATATCATAAATGCAAGGAATCCTCCAAAAATAAAGTTACCCACGCTGGAAGCTTATAATGGAATGTCATACCCGACCATGCATATTACCAGATATGTCCGGCATATGGATGTGCTGGGGGCATCCAAGGAAGTGATGGCATGATGTTTCCCTCTATATTTGACATATTCGGCTGCACTTTGGTTCAGGCAGCTAGATAATGGATCAATTTGAACATGGGGCGAGCCAGCGGAATGCTTCATGAGGCAGTTTAGGGTCCATGTGACGTGACCCAAGAGTGTGATGACCTTCGCGTCGATGAAACAGAGGATCGGAGAGTCCATAAGAGATTTTCTATTATGATTCAATGCAATGGTCGCTTAAGTTGATCTCCCAGATCCTCGATTGTTTTGATGGCGGTGGTAGCAGCGGTTCTAGAAGGCACAGAGTTCAAGGATTCGTTGGCAAGAGACCCACCACAAGACCTTGGAGAATTCTATCATGAAGTTGAAAGATTCATTCGGCTAGAGGATTCACCGCCGAGAGGCAAAAAACGAACGTTGTGCAAGCCAAAGGAACCTCCAAAGAATAGTCTGGAACAGATAAAGGAAAGCGAAAGCAGGATGAAAGATACGATGGTCTTGACAAATGAAAGAAATTATGAGAACCCATATTCAAACAATATGCTAACTTGACGGCAAACCTGGAAGGGATTTACATAGAGACTCGAGGGCAGCCCCTTATCGAAAACTACCTAGGAGAGATCCTATAGAACGAGAACATAAAAGTGGAAAGTACTGCCTATTCCATGAGCTGAAGGGCATACTACTGATGAGTGCTACCATTTGAAGAATGAGGTTCAAGAGCGTGTCAGAAGTGGTAGATTGCCACAGTACGTGAGAGATCAGACAGTGGTCATAGGACCTGAGCAACTACCGCTTGCACCTAACAGAATTAATCCTGGATCAGGATCACGACTCGTCATCAATTGATCATGATGGCAAGGATCGAGTTCAGGACATGAACTTTGGTCGATTACATGAATTTCTTACAATTGATTTCAAAATAAAACGCCTATTCAACTTACACATCTAAGGGAACCGGAGAAATCCACAAGCATGCTATGAGATGGCAATAGACCACTCTGTCCGGAGAGGCAATATTTAACTTTTCCTTTGTTTGTGATTGAACATCTGGAATTTGAATTTAGTAAATGAACTTGAATTTCATAAGAAAAACCTTTGATCGGAAAGTTAAACTATGAATATTAAAATTCAAATTGAAATTGATCGCTTTATGTAAACCTTACCAGAAGAGATAGGGTCCGGAGTGCAAGAAGTGAGTTGCTTCGCCGGAGAGCGACATGATCAAGTCACTTAACGTCGTTCCCCTTTCACTGGACAGTGATTGGATCTGGGTTTGATAAGAGCTAGGAGTAGCTACAATCGACCTACGATTTAGGCCATGAAATCACTTAATGTTCAGGGACGCTGAACCGGAGTGCAGGGGATGCTGTCTCTTCGCAAGCGACAGGATTGGCTCACTCGGCGTTATTTCCCTTTCACCAAAGAGTGATAGGCTGGGATCCAGCAAGAGCCCGGAGAGGCTATGATCGGTCTAGAAGGACCAAGACATCGTTATATGCCCTCGCAAGGGCCAAAGTGCAAGGGATAGAAAGCAACACCGGAGCGCAACAGGATCTTTCTATTCGATCATTAAGTTTGGGATGCACTTAGCAAGGGTCCGAAGTGGCCGTCAATAGTCCAAAGAGGCCATAGGATTTGATTTTTGACTTCCACAAGTTGAAACGGATACTGATTCAGCTTCGAGCAGCCACGACATGGAATCACGACATTGGATTTGAAGCTATTCAAAACATACCTTTTACTAGAACATATGTTTTGGGGGGAAAATATTATCCCACCTTTTGGCAAGGCCATGACACCAAGAACTTGACAGAAAACCGAGGGTAGTTCGTCCAGGGGATCGTTAGTACACAAGTCTACTATGTATATCGACAAGTTTTGTCCGAGTCCAGATCGAGCTACAATTGATATGACAGGACCAAGAAAGCTATAAAAGCCAACATTCCGAATTTTAAGTCATCGGAGTTCATATGCTTAAGATATGGTCGATGCAATTGCAGCAATCATCTTGTTCGTATCCATCCACTGAAAGGCCTTGTTTGTATCCATCAAGCCACGGCTGTTTGTATCCATCCACTAAAAGGCCTTGTTCGTATCCATCACGCATCCATCTGTTCATATCCATCATTTCGCATCCATCTGTTCGTATCCATCACGCATCCATCTGTTTGTATCCATCATTTCGCATCCATCTGTTCGTATCCATCGCCATGCAACCGCCCTGTTTGTATCCATTGAAAACACAGCATGAACATTGCAACAACGATCGATACGAATAGTGCAACAATGATTGATACAAATAAATCAATCGATTGATACAAACAGTGCCATTGATCGATAAAAAGTGTGCAACAACGATCGATACGAACAGTGCAATAACGATCGATATGAATAGTGCAATCGATCAATACGAACAGTGCAACAACGATCGATAAGAACAGTGCAATCGATCGACACAAACAGAACAATATATCGATACGAAGAGGATAGATACGAACTAAACAGCCTACATAAAACCCAAACTTGCATCGATCATAACCTACAATCTACAAGTCCACATGCCACCAAATTTTCACAGGAGCTTGCGTACAACCTAAAGAATTTTTGCGATCGATCTCGGCTTAATCGGGCAAGATTTGGATTGTTGTGAATTTCGTTCGTATCAATCATGGAGCGAGTGCAAATCACGTGGGATCGATCGCGTAGGCCCACACACATGCCAGAAGAGGTCTCTTAGGATCTGAGCGAGATATTTGCAGCCTACGCCTATAAATAGCATCAAAAAGCCTATAGAAAATGGACTTTTGATTCTGCGACATCCAGACTCTGCCGAAATCACCATTGTACTCAAACTTCATTGGTTTACTCGAAAATTACAATTGTAGTCCACTGTAATCAATGAGAAAAGTCAATAAGAGATTATCTTTTGAAGTGGACGTAGGACGGAGATAGCCGAACTACTATAAATCTTATGTCTCTGTTTACTTATTTCTGTTTTAAGTTTATTATTCTTCATTTTTATCCTTTACATTATTTTGATCTATAATTTTTAATCATGTACTGCTGATCTGTGTTCATACACTGGTGCATTCATGATATTTGGGGTTTGTGACCAATTTTGGCGCAAACAGCAAACAAACTGAATTGTAAAAACACATGAATCTAGAGTGGTTCGGCATTGTAGCATACGTCCACTATGGAAAGTTTGCTATTTTATTGATTTTGCTAACTAGTTGCAACTGATTACAATAGTATACTTTCAAGCACTCGAGATACGATGGAGTTTTCAACAGAGTATTGGCGTAGGAGATTCAAAAGTCCATTTCCTAGAGGCGTTGGGCTGCTATTTATAGGCATAGGTTATAAAAATCTAACTAAGATCTCAGAATACCCCTCGCACGTGGGTTGTCCCATATGATCGATCCGGGGCAATATGGGATCAATCAATGATCAATACGTGTTCCATTCGTATCGATAAAAAAACTCCATTTGGGCGGAGATCGTTCAAAGACAAAGTAGATGTGGTACATAAGCTCTTGTGAAAATTTGGTGCCATTTGGACTTGTAGATTTTGAGTAATGATCGATCCAAGTTTGTATTTGTGAAACATTGCCAAGTTCGTATCGATGGCTTCATGTTGATGCTGACACGTGTTAATCAGGGTGACGTGGCACTATATTCTCGGATCGATCCACTTTTCATGCCAAGTGACCGAGCCTTACACTTTTACATGCATTGTTCATATCGACCCAAAATATCCCTTTATATCGTTTTGCTATACCTTAATTCATATCAAATCCTGTTGCTATTTTGTATGGATAGATTAACGATCACTTCGTATCGATAGATGGAAGATCTCTTCGTATCGATCATAGAGCAGTCGATTTCATATTGATGATGCATGGCCTCCTTTCGTATCGATCAGTAACAATCTATACAAACCATGTGGGTGAAAGAACGACAGGCGGAGTATATTCATGGGATCGATACGAAGTGCCATTTGTTGATGGACATAATAAGTGTTGTTAACATGATGGATATGAAGCAGTTTCAGTTTGATGGATACCAAGGAAGTTAGTGGGTGATGGATTTGAACTAAGTCTTTCTTGGGGAGTGGATGCGAAATTGTATGGATACGAATAGAGTTGGTTTCCTCAACCTTGACAGATCAATAATTTGAGCATACCAACTCTGATTGACTTGAGATTTTAAAGGCTGGCTTCCATAGCTTTTCTTGTCGCATCATATCGATTGTAGCTCAATCCGGACTGGGACAAAATTTACCAGTATCCATAGTGAACCTATGTATAACAGTTCTTTTGGACGGACTGTCCTTGATCCCTAGTCAATTCCTTGGTGTCTCGGTCTTGCCAAAACACGAGATAACATTTGCCCCCAAAGTATGTCTTGTGAGAGCATGATGTGCTTGAAAAGTTGCAAATCTTCATTCTGAAGAGTTCTGCCCAATTCGTTGAATAATTGTTCTTTTTTCGTCAAAAGATGTAACCTTTGATTGATTTCTGATAATATAAATATTGAAATGTTGACTGCCAATGATTGTACGACGCATTGTGTAACTTAGTGTCAAGTGTTAACAGTCAATTATTTACTGTCATAATTGTCACCAGGTTAGCATTCGATTCCTGTAAATTTTGAAAATTGAATATTAGTTCATCATACATAAACGTATGTTAACCTGACTCCCGTTATGATTGCACGTTCGTGAGTCGTTGTCAAGTCTTTTTTTAATTCTAGTTTCGTATGGATCCTATCCTAGATCGATTTGAAATTTGAGTTGTAATGATGCTTGATGATCGTTTTGGAATATCTCTTCGTATTGATCCTCTCCTTGATCGATTGAGAAGTTGGACAAACACCTTCGTATCGATGGTCATCGATACAAATTAGTTGACCTTTTAAAATATCTTGTACCGATGGATATGAATTTTTGTGGGCTCCAAAGCAATGGATACGAAGTTTCCATTTCATATCGATGAATTTCTTATTGTTTCGAACTCAAAAAAGCCTTTGCTTTGTGTCTATCGCTAGTTTGATGGATACGAATTACTTCGTCTTGAATCAACTGTGGATGGATACGAAGGAAGCTTCGTACCGATGATATTAAAACTGTTTCGATTTATCACTGGACACGAATTGGCTGTTTCATATCGACTGGGTGGAAGTGTACGAAGAAGGCTCTTTGTATCGGTAATATTACAGATCGCTTCAACCTATCACCGTGCATTGGGAGACGAATCATCATTTGCATAGGGTCGAATCATATACATGCTCTTGTACTTAGAAAAAAATTCACCTGCTCATTTTCTACTGCCCTGCTTTCGTATCGCTTCGAGTTCCAAAAATAAAACCTGCCTTTTCCTTCGAGCTATACAATCCATATAACTGCTTAAATTAGGTAAAGCATTGAACAAAATCAACATAAGATGATGAGACTTGAATTCTCGTTTCCTTTCACTTGTATCCGTAACAGATTCTTGTAAAGAGGAGGCCATAAATGGCCAGAGCAAGGTCGAGGAAGGTCAGAGTGGTTTCTGTGTTGATTCAGGAAGATGAAGCATGAAGGGATACGAAGTATTCGGGGAAGGGATTTGACTTTGTATCGATGGGAGAAGGATGGTAAATACTTTCGTATTGATCTAGGACGAGCAGTTCGTATCGATTTGGAACTGATGGGTGGAAGGAGGAAGTTCATATCGATCTTGGATATAGTGTAATTTCATATCGAAGGAAAGACTTGCTCCATAGATATAGTGTAATTTCATATCGAAGGAAAGACTTGCTCCATATCGATGGCTTGTGGACATTCGGATCGATCGATCGAAACAAATCTTGGGCATGGCAATCGTGAAGGCTTTGTTGTTTATAAATACGAAATAAGGGATTTTGTATCAAAACGAAATGGCCTTTGTTGATCAATACGAATAATGCTCTATGACCGATACGAAGCGATGGTTCCTGGACCGATATGAAGTGTATTCTGGTGATCGATCCATGTGTAGATTTTGATGGATATGAAAACGTAGCATAATCGAAGATCTGACTCGGATGAGCTTATGCCCTGCACAATTGGACTTAACCATTTCACTGCATATTTGACTGCCCTTCGAAGCTCGTCGATGGAAATATAACTAAAAAAAGTTTGAAGAACTTTAACTTGGATCAGTCTTCAAAGTTTGGATGGCATGGTTGTGACGGTCAGCGTTGACAGTCACTCCGATTGAATTTTGAAGTCTTGACATTCAAACATCTTTCAAATTCCATAGAATCTCTAAAGTAATATGTAACACTGCACTGCACAACATATTCACTCGCTTCACACGGGGGAAAACACGGGTTTATTATCTTTTAATGATGACTTTTACTGAGTTCAATAGCAATGGAACCCGAAAGTTCGCAATCAAAGAATGTCCAGAGTCCACCCCTTCCTGCAATTGAAATGCCTGTTATTGCAGCCGATGCTATTAGCCCTGCTCTGGATAAATTACTAGAAGCAGTCTTTATTGCGCACCCACACGATTCAGGTCCTTCCAATAGTTTTGATAATATGCCGAGCAGGATTTGTCTAAGGCATGGGCTATCAATAGACGATGTCTTATTACCAGGGCCAGAGGATAGAGCTCACACTCCCCCAGAAGGGTATATAGCCTGTAATAGATTTATGTGTGTAGCTGGGACACTCCCTCTATTTAATCAACTCATCCGAGAAGTTCTAATTTTCTTGAGGATAGCTCCATTCCAATTGCATCCGAATGGGTATGCCCTAGTTTATTCATCATCTTTGTGGAGCGCCTTTTTCGACCCCTAACTCCAAAGGTAGTCAGATATTTGTTTAACATAAAGTGTTGAGGATATAATCCTTCCTTCACTTTCTTAGAGGCAGTTGGGAACTATCAAATCATGGTTTGGGCTTGGAGCAAGCTGAGGAATTTCAAGACCTAATGGTTCTACGTTTTGTGTCCACCGGGGTTCGCCAGATGGTGGCTAGCAATGTGTAAGTGCCTGATCCTCTTTGTTGATTAACTGAATAACATCAGTTGATGTCGAGTTTAACATTTTATTTCCTTTATAGTTTCAATTCCACGAGCTGGAGGCGCTCAGTTTAAGGAGATAATAAGAGTTCTTGAAGAGGTTCCCACCGAGTACAGAGAGAACGATAAAGTCCTTATGGATGAAAAACTGATTGTTGTTGAGCTAATTGAAAGAGATCAAAGCGTTGGACTTATAGGAGTTCTTAGTAGGTCCCGTTGAGACAAGCTCGAAGGATAGCACCCGAGATAGTAATCATTGAACAAGGCGATGATTAGAGTATGCCAACTAGAGATGAGCTTGTAGCTGGGCCTTCACAAAGTCCTCGATGGTTAAAGCAAAAGAGAAGAGGCAAGTCTACTACTCGAAAATTTATGAGGTGCAAATCCATCGCAGTCTCTTTACCTATTTCTAGTCAATATATTCCTTCTTCACAGATAGGGAGTTCTTTCGAACGACTAGATAATATCCCCATTCAGGACGACTTGCCTTTTTTTCAAGATACCAGTAGCGGGGCTTCAAAGCGCTTAGACACAGGAGAGCCAACTCCTCTGAGTATGGCCATTACAATCGGTTGGTTGTGGGGTTTACACATGCATGCACACACTTCACTACACCGCACAACTGCTAATTATAGGCTATTTAATCTCTGGAGATAACTAATTCTGATTTTCTTTTCACTTTACAAATATAATGTCGAAGAAAGGATGCATGCTTACTAGTCTTTGCACTGCATGACATTCTTCTAATTCATATTTTAAAGCCCGCAGGCGCGAAGCCGAAAGGGATCGCAATCGAGGCGACTCTATCCAGGAGAGGGATCGTTATGAAAGGGATTATGATCATTGTTACTCCAACTAGGAACGTGTGTTCCAAGTGAGAGAGAGAGAGATAGGGAGTATAGGCACGACTCAGGGTCCAGCTCTATTCCTCCTAAAATTCCTCCAAAACCATCTAGCTCTGGTAGACATCCTACGGAGATGCCTCGCCAATACCTCCACAAACTTCAAGACCTGGTGAGCAACACCAAAGAACTGGGGTGGGCACTCCTATTGTTACTGCATTGGTGGCTATAGAGCTTAATGTGGAGGGGGTCGCCCGAATAGCTAAGTTAAAAGAGGATTTTCCTAATATCAATTTTGACGGCTTCCACTTCCCCCAAACTTAAGGCTGATCCCGTAAGTGGCGGAAAAAACATGCACAACTATGTTTATGACACTTATAGCCAATACTATGAATGGAAGAAATTGAGCAAAGACAATTGAACAGCTGCGAAAAGATCTCGCTCAAAAGATTGCATAGTTCAAGCGCTCACTACTGAAAACACACTTTGAGGAACTGAGAAATGGAGGCCTTGAAGAAAGTCGATGAGGTGAACAAGAAGACGGAGAAGATAAGGCAAGAGCACCTAACTCTGGTCGATGATATAGGCAATAGATATTCTACCATCATAGTCGAGAGAGATAATGCGCTCAAAGAGCTTAATGAGCTTAAGGTGAAGTATGTTGAGGTGATCAAAGAAAAGGACGATGCTAATAAGGTTGCCCATGAGGCATGTGATCAAGCCATAGAGCATAGGAGCGAGTGGGATGTGGTTGTACTAAAGGTGAAGGAAGCCAATGCTAGGGTTGAGACTGAGGCCAAAGCGGTAGAGGCCAGGCTGGGGGGGAGAAATTGAGGATCTCCTCATTACATCTAATGTCAATGTTCTGAAGCATCATAATCTGAGCTAGCTTGAAGATTACCCATCACATCTGTATAATGCTTGGGGACGCTTAGTAAAAGATGAGAAAACGGACCACGGTACCACATCTAATGATGACTTAGAGCTACATAACCGGATATTGACAGAATATGAAATAAAGGTTCTCCATGATGCCATTATTACTCATGAAAAGGAGAAGCATGCCGCTTAGCTTTGGATGTCGGAGAGGGGTCTGGAGTGGATCATCACGAAGTATGTTCCGAAATACCCATATCAACCCAACCTAAAATCACTTCTATAGTAGATTCTCTAATTGTACCTACTTATGATCTCGATCAACCGAGTTTGTCTCCGATTCATGAGCATGTTGCTGAAGGTTCTTTGGTTCCACCCGCGAGCCAATCTAAGGAAGGTACTGAATAGTCCTCGTAGAGCGTTGTTTAAAAATATCACTGGCGTCTTTCTTTGTCTTTATTCAGTTATAAAGCCTATGCTAGTCGAACCTCCTACACCCCAAGGATTGTATCATGAGTAGGAGGCATGTATGACGGAGGCGATGACCACAACGGATGCCGCATCGACGAAGGAAGTTCACGAGAGCGCTTTTATTTTTTATGAACAGATGATGGAGCAACTCCTTGGTCATCAGGGCGATCCACTTACCGATTTGCCTTTTGTGTTGGGCGAAGGTGTATTTATGACTAGCTCTTCAAGCCAAACTAGCGGCATTCCCGTGGACGCTTAAGCGGTTCATGAGGAAGAGATAATGGCAGAGACTAATGCTAAAATGGAAGTAGCCGCACAAGACAGTGTTATTACAAGTGGTATGGCGGGTCCTGGCCTAGCTCCTCTGCAAATGATTTTTCCCAATGGTACTGTTGTCGACACAGGCGAGCCTCCCTCATCTTCCAACATCGAGAGTGTTCCTATTCCTCGGACTCCGCATTAAGAAAGTATTCTAATCACCATGAGTTCGAAGGAAGAGATTACCATAATTCTTCTGGCCGAAGACCGACCACCAAAGGGAATGGATCGAAGAGACATCTGAGTGGCAGCTCTAGTGGGTCGACACCGAGGAAAAAGTGGAAGAAGCCGAAGGAGTAGGCATGTGCTTTCACTTCCTCTTTTTGATAGATAGGTAGGAATTTCTTTTTTGCTTTCCGTAGGCCGTGTATAGATGCGGGTTCGGACCCTGCTTGTAGGAGTTCTAGAAATAATTTTTGTACTTATCCCTAACCTTTTCCTTCAAAGAATATTTAAAATGAAATTCTATTTTGTTTTCATCATAACTCTATTTTTGTTTTCTTAAGTGTTTTTGCGCTTGAATTTCCATTCGATGCACTTGCGAGGCTTTTGTCTTTGAATCGGTTTTGAGTTCGATGATTAAGTCCTGAAGTCATGGCTTTAGGTCTTAACCAACCATTAAGTCGAGTCCCAATATTGAACTGTCTTTATCAGATCCACAAGGCCTTGTTACTAGAGAGGAGTTCCAGATGCTGATGCAAGAACTAACTCAAAGTTGACAACAAGGCCTTGTGTATCAGCATCTGGAACTCCTCCCTTTTCAATTCGATCATCTCCGAACACTCACCTACTTCTTAATTCGAATATTCATATTTTCATATAGGTAAGATTTTGAAACACAACTTTCCATTATACCACAAGATTCTAGGTTTCAAGTTGTTGGTAATTATGATGGTGTTCGAGGCCGTGATGACAAGCAGCCTGGGAGAGAGGAATGATTAGTAAATTGGGTTCGGCAAATTAAGTTAGGAGAAGGAAGAGGGGAGGAAGAAAAAGGATAAGGCTGTGGTTAGGAATAAAGGAAAGGAGAGGTCGGTATACGAGACTATTGTAGAGGCAGGGATCGGCTAGGTAGGGATCGGTGGTGTTGAATGATGCGAAAAGGTAAGCAAAATCGACTAAAGGAGAGGGATCAGTTGAGCTATGGTAGTATAAGGATTGGTGCTAGTGAGCCTAGGTGAGGGATTGATAGGAAATGTTTTGCTGAGGGTTCGATCATGGTGGTGGAATAGGGATAGTTTGTGACTATAATTAAACTATTTTGACTTAAGCACAATTAAGTCGAACCCTACTTCGATGAACATAAAGGATCCAGATTGAAGCCATGGGACAGGGATCAACATAAATATTAGGATCGACATTCCTTGGTTGAAGCGATGGATCGGTATAAGATCTTTGGGATAGGGATCAACATATTTGTTGGGATCGGCATAAAGTCAAGGATTGGCTTGTTGAAACTTGTAACTAATCCAACCTAACTTGTTTAAACAATCACCTTTAGTTTACCTCAATGAGCTTAGACAAATGATTATGATGAACAATAAAACATGTATACCCACTATCGAGCTTGAGATCGTTATAAGAATTATTGAGGCTGCTCTTCACCAGCTGTGTCTTATTCCTGAAATTCCATTTGTAGACGTCTTGGTTCCTTCTATAAAGGACATGCCTCACTTGGCCCCGGTGGGGTACATGGCATGTAATAAATTTGTATGCTGATTTGGATGTGTACTACCCTTTAACTCATTTATTATAGAAATGCTGAGATACCTTGGAATAGCTTCCATTCAACACCATCCAAAGTTGCGCTTTTATACATGGAACCTTCCTGCTATTTATGAGCATTCTATTTCGCCCGCCAACTCCAAAAGACAAAATATTCATTTAATACTTCAAACACCGATCGGGAAGTCCTTCCTATGCTTTTCTTGAACCCTCGCTGAACTGCCAAGTCCTGACAGGCATTGGAATACACTTACTTTTCTCAAGCATGAGTCATTTTATGTATGATGTCCGCCAGGCTTTACGAGACGATGGTTGGAATAAGTATTCCTTTCATTTTATTCTCAAGTTCATTAATTCAAGTCATAACTTTTCCATTGAATCTACTAACATCTGGGATTCTTTTAGGTGTCCACCCACATCTTGAAGGCACAAATTTTTCAAGAGCAGTAAATGCCACTTATGCTACCTCTGTCAAAGACATGGACATCAAACTTCTCATAGCCGATGAGTTATTATCTTTATTCGGGCTACTAAAGGAAGGTCGTAGCACAAGCTCCCAGGAAGCATAGCATTGCCTAGTAACATTACAAAGAAAAAAGGAGATGCCAATGATCATGTCCTGTCCCCTTCCGCGGGGACTCAGGATGACATTTAAGAAGGTGAGATTATAGGTTTTCAAGCAGCGAACCTAGAGACGCTGACATGGGCCCAAGCAAGGCACGTTTGGTCAAACCATCGCAAGATGCGCAATCTCAAACACCAACCAAAAGAAAGGAAAGGCTAATATATAGACTTCATAGAAGAATGACTGTAGAGGATCTATAATTTTTTATTACTTCTATCAAAGAGGAATCATCTTCTCAACATTTGAAAAGTTCACTAAAGGAATTTTCAATCCTCCACATTCTAGATGATATCAGAAACAATGACTTTCCAAATATTAACATCAAATGACTTAACTCTCCTACTGGAAGCGGTAAAGGCATTCATCCTTTTGATAAAGGAGAGAAAACGCCTATGAGTAAGGCTACAACCACCGATCTGTCAAGGGGGACACTATGACACTCACAACCACATGCACTTTACTACATGCTCTTCATTAATCTTTCACACAATAATTACTCACATGTTCTCATTTGATCTTAGCAGGTGCAATGAATCAGCCCCTGGCCTTCGATCGCTTAAGAAGTTTTTCATCATATCGTCGATCTAGTTGGGATTCGATATCTAGCCGGCACAGGGAGAAAGACGAGGGATGGGATAAAAGCTATCATTCAAGGGAATCCTCTTCTTCGAAGCGCAAGTCCCAGTCCTAGCAACACACCAAGGATAACAATCCAATTTACCTTCTTTCAGTGGAGACCGGCCTCCTTACCGCGGTCCACA
This sequence comes from Allium cepa, assembly GCA_030765085.1. Lineage (NCBI taxonomy): Eukaryota > Viridiplantae > Streptophyta > Magnoliopsida > Asparagales > Amaryllidaceae > Allium > Allium cepa. Next base: position 246,343,928 of record CM060938.1, on the reverse strand, counting down.
AATCGTCGCATCACATGAGCAACATTCTGGCTCCTTAAGCTCTAAACAGTCTCGCGAATGTAGATAAAGCAAACATCCAATTGCCGCATCCAATCCATCTTTATCGACTTATACTCTTGATATTTCTACAGTAGAGAAATTCATCGAGATCAAGGCCTCTTTCTAGAAAATTTGCTTGGACGGGCTTAAATCCCTTCCTTCGATTCAGACGATTTCAGGGCATGCCAAAGTGAGTTCTCATGCATGTGTCAATGATGTGTTTGTCCAGCATGAGTCCTTTCAACATTTGGCAAAAAAAACTCTGAAGTGTCCATTGAGTGACCGTATGAAATTGACCATCTCTAGTTAGAAGCCATGCATTCCAAAGACATAATCAAACATCAGGATGCCAAATTGTTAAAATTGAAAATGCTTTCTAAAGCAGAGAGAAATGCTTAGGAAATGGCAGAAGCGGTGAGCCATTTAGAAATTACTCACAAAAAGAACTTGCTGCTGCCCTTATCCGTAGCAAGACCCTTACTCTAGAAAATGATTCCTTGCAAATGGAAAAGGATGTTTTAGCCCGCCACGTCGAAGAACTCGAAAAGCTTCTCAAAAAAGAAAGGAAGGAGAAAATTGAGGCCCAGAAGAAATTGAAAAGCACTACGAAGAGGCCGTTGAAGCCAAGAGCTTAAAAATTAAGCTTAATGAGCAGCTCGCTAAAATTGAAGCTCGTAAAGAGGAGGCTCAAGAAGAAGGCCGCAAAGAAATGATTGAACAAACTAAATCTCAAGTGGAAGCCGCTGAAGAGTCCGATAGGAATGAAATCTAGCATTTGTTTGATCCATTAATCATCGAGTATAATGCCAAAGTCTTCGTCCACCATGACTTAAGTTTCTTAGAGAGGGTTATATCGAATCACTTGCTAAAGCATTGGGATAAATTATTAAGATGATGAAGCGATAGTTGGGTGGAGCTGAGCTCAATGAAGAGTAATTAGTATAGGAGATTCTTCGTGGAAACGAACCCTTGGATTTGGCTGCCGCATAACTCTGGTACTTAAATGTTTCTGCACTTACGGAGAAAGGGGAACATACTGCTGGATCTTTAGGGGCTGATCCTAAAGGTCCCTCTTCTTCCTAAGTAGTCAGAGCGTCAATTTCCCTCAACATGGAGCTGGACTTGGGCTATGATCCAGACAAGCCCGGCTACCAGTCCAAATGTTGTCCCTTATTTTAAAAGGAGGTACCCCAGCAACCACGGAGAGCCAATAGGATGTGGGTATTGCATTTTACTCCTCAGTTTATGAAAAGTTTTGTACTTCCCTCCCGATAGTTTTAATCTCATCCTTCTATTTTTAACAAATTTTGTAGGTCTTCCAAGCCCTGGTCAAACTCTTAAGAGCGATGTTGCTGTAGAGAAACAGGAAAAACCAGTTGAGGTTCTAGAAGATGCTTATGTACTTAGGCCTGATGCTCCAGTCTTCGGAGCTCTTGAGGACGATAAGGCCGAAGTTCCGCTCCCAATGGATGAATCTGATGATGTAATGATCACCGGCCCCTCTGAACACACCTACAAGATTAGGTTGAAAGAGCGGATTGTAAAGGAGGATTGCTGAAAATAAAAGCTAAAACTGAGCCCACCGAGGTGGACATTGATGATTATCATCTTGTGCCACTACAAGTTATTACACCTGGCAAGTCGATTCCCAGTGATTTTCCTCCTACCTCCGTAAGCTCTCCTGTTAAAGGCGCAAGGGATCTATAAAAAGAAACATAAATGGCACTACTCCTAAAAAATCCAAAAAAAGAGAAAGTAAAAGATGTAGCTGTTACTTCGACTCAGTGTGTATATAGTTTGCACAGTTGTTTCTTTTATTAGCTGTGGCTGTAGGGGTATGAGTCTCGATTTTTTGGAATAACTTGTGCTACGATCTTAAAACCTGTTATGAATAATTTATTTTGTTTCGATTGAGCTTTCATGTGAACTTTTACTTTAGTGGTTGGACTATTACGTTTCATTCAATGTACTAGTAATTTGTTGTTCATAAATTCTAGTAACAATCCACCAGCTCCGTCCAAAGGCCTCCAAGTGGTCATGGCCCCGAGTCATATTAAACACTTGGCTCAGGCCTTAGTGTTACGTGGTCGAATTAAGCAGTTTTTGAGAAACTATACTCTTGCCCTCGATGTTTGTTTAGCAGAGTTAGATGCCGGATGGTCAAATTTCATCTTTAGCGAGTTTATACTCCTCCCCTTAGTTTAAGGCTGGAGTTCATGAAACAGCAAGCGGTCTAATTCCACTCATATATTCATTCATGTTCATATCTGCACTCGAGAGATAAGATTTAGTTAATAGGTGGTCGGATCGCACCCAATCTATACTTGTAATGTAGTCCACACTATGGAGTTTTATAGCTATTTCGCGGGTGGACAATTCACATCCAATTTTTTCTTACTGTAGTCCACACTCTAAGGACTTAGAGTTATTTTGCGGGCGGTCGATTCGCACTGAACTCATGTTTATACTCCAGTCCGCAATCTAGGGATATATAGTTATTTTACGGGCGATCGATTCGCACCCGACTTATGTTTATACTCCAATCCACACTCTAGGGACTCAAAGTTATTTGGAGAGTGGTTGTAATACCCCTAATTTTGAAGAACATTATTCAGGAGATTTAATTAGATAAACTAAGTAGAATAATATAAGGATCAAAGTGGTTAGGAGATTGAGATTTGTATAATTATAAGGTAGTCGTGCCTTAGGAATGAATGAATGAATGAAAGTTTAAAATGTAGAAAGTAGAGATAATAAGATAAGGGCAAAATAGGAATAGGATATACTCTTAAACCCCGAACCCTTACCTCATTCTCATTTACAATATTCATAAAAAAAATTAAAACAAGAGCTTGGCCGGCCACCATTAGAAGAAAACAAGAGGAAGTTAAGCAAGAAAGTAAGTAGGAAGCTTAAGCTAATTAATCCAAGAGCAAATCCCAACCTCCATAACAACAAGCTAAGCCAATAATAGATTGCATCTCATTATTATTATTTTTGGGTTCTAGTTGGGATCCAAATTTATTTTGCAAATAAATTACCATTTTTTGATTGTTTAAATGGTTATACATGCTTGTTGATGATTTATAGCGCTTTATATACATTTTATGATAAGATTTTATTTGAAAAACCTATAAAATGACATCCAAATGACTAGCGTTTTTGATATAAGGTCAAAAAAATTATTTTAGAGTTGGGTTTCAAGTCTCATATTTTTCTAAGTTGTTGTGGATTTATTATTAATTTTCTAGCAAAGAAAATGGATAAATTGGGTTTAAATTAATCTTCACTGTTATATTTTAGCGTTGGGTCAGAAATTTAAATATGTTAGAAAGCATATTAAAAGTGATTTATGGGAATTTTTGTAGAATTTTCCTAAATGTTTTATTAAAAATATAAAATTATTTAAGGTATGGGATTTAAAAAATTTATATGCTTATAAAAGGAGAAGGGATAATTTGCTAAATGTTTTAAATTGTTAATCACTGAATTCGATAGCACTTTTAGAAAAGATTTTGAAAAGAATTAGCAACCAATTATATGTTAACAAATAAGGCAAGCTAGTTGAAAATACATTAGTTTAAAATGTTAAAAGTCAATTTTGTAAAGGATTTCTGTTTCGCCATTTTTGACAGCCACCTTTCGACCCCATACTACTCCCCCCAACCTAGTCAAAAATAATACACATTGTGTCAATGCCTCAGCACGTAGTGAATTAGAGATAGAGGGAAGGTATAGAGTTGAAAATTGCTTTCTAAGGGGTAGGAGGAGTCTTTATAAACTCAAAACTATTTTGGTTACAAAATGAGGCTTTCGAAGGAAATAGCTTTCGACATAGTACGCCTTGTTTTAGAAAAAGGACTTTCGAAAAAGGTTGTCGCCTTTTGTTTTAAAACAAGATTTCGATGGGGTTCGAAACCCCTACTACCGCATTCTACCTTTCGACCTTGTTAATACTGATTTCCTTTAAACAGTGGTTTCGAAAGGGTGCTTTCGTTTTACTATAAAGCCGCTTCTCCGTGCTTTCGAAAGGGGTTGTTTCAAAATCATCCACCATCTTTTACTTAGGGGAACTGCTTTCGAAAGAGTTGCTTTCGCCCCTGTTCTTTTAAGACCCTTAGATAGATTTAAAAATAAATCCATAGGCTTCGAATGGAATGGTTTTGAATGGTTTCGAAGCTATGATCAACAAACTTTTACTTGAACCCAGTGTTTTCGAAAGGTTTGTTTTAAATAAAGGACTATGATGCTTTCGAAAGGTTTATAATGAAGGTTTCGAAAGGGAGGCACAATAATATTTTCGAGAGGTTTACTTGAGTCTATAAATGGAAGGTTTTCAATGATTTTGAATGGCATGTTTCAAAGAGTTTTGAAAGAGGATGTCTTAGGTTTTAATAAAGCTTTCATAAGGGTTGATCTCATTGATTTTGAAAGGTAAGTTTTAAGGATTAAAACAAAACTTTTGAAGGTGATATCTTGATTTAAAATCCTAAAATTCTCTAAGTTAAAGAAGGACATTAACGTGTTATAAAGGGATAGATAACCTTATTGTTTTAGATTTTCATCAACATTGATTTGTGTAAAGCATATTTCATGGCTATGGAATTTGAGTAAAGCAAAGAGTACATTTTCCTTGTTTAAATATGATTTGAAAGGCTAAATCAATTTGAAAGAAATGTTTTATAGGAAAATTTGGATGGGATAGTTAACCCTAAGTAAATGACTCAAATATTAGAATACTAGATGGGACTAGTGTAGGATCACACCCTATACTTTAGCTAATAGCCCTAGCTAATATAAGTTCAAAATTCCAGTGTGTATTGCTTTGTCACGAGTAAAACTGAAATGATGTTGCACATAGGAAGGAATATACAGAGTAAAGATAGGTTATCGATGAGCCCGCAAAACCTTTAGGATCAGTTGACCCAGGGAGAAGTAAGTTAGGGACAAACCATCCAGGGATGTGTCTAACAGAAGTTAGATTATTTATTTTGTCTAGTAGGCCCGAGTCAGCCAATGGTTAATATTTAGCCAAACAAAACTATATTGTTCGGATAGATAGTCCATTGATTACCCAATTTCTATGCACATATGATATTAATATTATCGCTTAATCAGTTTGATTGCAGGATTTTGGTTTGCAAAAGATTTTTTTTTAAAAGGATATTAGTAAGGGGAAACCCATCCCGTTAAGCGACATGGTCTCACTTAATATCAGTAAACTAAAATGTAAAAGTATTATTCACACCAGGTTTTATGTCTAACTCAAAGTTGTTATTTTCCCTTTTAACTCTTGGGTGCTCAAAATTTAATTTGAGTAGATTGAGAGTTAGGTTTTTTGGGTTAGTAGGTTGGATGAATAAGATTCTGAAAATGTGTAGGAGGCAAAGCTAGCTATATAAGAGCTATTTAGTTCTATGATGTATTAAGACTGACATGTCTATTTAGCACTTTGATCACCTAAGGGAGCATCTTCATATTTTTCTCTTGGCATAATGTGTAATAATTATATTTGATCAAACTTGGGAACCATTTGGGATTATGTATCTGAATATGAAATGTTGATTTAAAATGTGATCAGAAAAGTTATTTTAAATTTGTGCTTATCTTACTTCATAATCATGTGCTTCTAATATTATGGATTCCATTAACATTGTCGTATTTTGTCAACTGAAGTTAATACAATGGATGACTGCCGTATCAGTAGCGCTAAGCTTTTGTCTTCAAGATAGGGGATGTAACAACTTGGTATCAGAGCATAGGTTTATGAAAAACTTAAAGGAAATTTCAAAGTTAAAAATGATTTTTCAAAATATAATCCTAAGAAACTGGAGAAAAGGTTAGGGTATGGGATAACGCTATCGTAACGTGCTTGTATTTGCTATATATTGGTATACGCTTTATCTTTATTGTCCCATCTCTCTTAGGGTATTCTTCTGTATCTTACGAACGTTCGAAATCAGATTTTACGGACGTACGATATGGAGGCTAGAATTGGGAGAGTTAACATTGGTGGAGGAAGCACCACAACCAATGGAAATACTAGACCAAACACCAGAAGGAACTTTGATCGGGCACAAGCTACTAATATGGGTGCTAGAGCGTTGCATGTTGATATGTGAGCTGTGTACTGGTTCTTTGTTAAAATGATGCAGGTGGGAGTTACTATGAGTTTAGTTAGAGGAAATGCTGAAGAAAGAAATCAGGGAGCTCCAACAGTCAATAATTATGCTGTGATGAGCATAGATTATGCTAGACTGGGCGGAAAACCATTTATCGAAACTGAATACGCAATTGAAGTAGAGAATTGGTTACTTCATTATGAGATTTTTTTTGTTGATTTGGGAATCAATGATAAGAAGAAAAGGAGACTTGCTTCTAAGTAGTTACAGGGGAGGCAACACTGTACTAGTGGAATAGTGTTATGATTCGAGTCAATGAGGGGACTATGACTTGGGATGAGTTTAGGAGAAGGTTGGAGGAGAGGTTTATGTCAAAGATTTCTAAGTCAACTCTGCTTAGAAAGTTTATGGAGTTGGAGAAGGGAGACATGATAGTGCTTGAGTATGCAATAAGATTTGAGGAGCTATCTAGATACGGATATTCTCCAGTTATACTGTCACTAGAAGGAATGAGAAGTTTATTCATGGGTTGAAGCCTGAACTTTCTAAGGACACATTATCACATATTAGAGACTCGTGCGATGTAGTTGTTGAGATGGCTGTGAGGAAGGAAGGAATGTTACTTATCTTGAGGGTAACATTGCAGGAGGAACTCAAGGAGGGCAGAACCAAAAGAGGATGTTTTTCCATAAGAAAGGCTCTTAGAAGAATGGAGCGCCAAGAAGGGAAAAAAAGAGGCTATGTGCTATAAATGTGACAAGAAATGACATTTCTCAAATGAATATCGCTCGAGAGATGGAAAGAAGGTGATCGGGAAGAAGAATATTATATGCTTCAATTGCGGTCAAATTGGACATTAAAAGAACCAGTGCAAGGAACCAGCCAATGATAGAAAAGGGAACATGTTTGCATTGGAGCCAGCTACCTCGTGACCAACATGGGAGGAAAAAGGAAAGTTTGTGTTGTAAAGTATGCTTTTGATTCATGGTATGTCGGTCAGAGTTCTATTTGATACTGTGCATCACATTCTTTTATATCTTGTTGTTTGGTAGATAAGCTTAACCTAGAACCCTCATACCTAGTTACTTCCTTAAGGGTTGTGAATCCGATAGGAGGATATGCGACACTTGGGATGAGATGTGACCTCATAGAGTTTGAATTGTTAGGTCATACATTTGTTTGCAGTTTACATGTATTTCTTATCGTAAGGTTCGAAATTATTTTGGGTATGGATTGGTTAAGTAAATACGATGCTAGGATATTTTTCCTTGATAGGGAAATATAACTTAGACGACTTGACTGTAGAGTTCGGATTATATACTTCGTAGAATACCCTAGTATTGTGGTTAATGCTTTATTGGGTATTGTGGAGGAGGAAGACAAGTTGAATCGAGTATTCGTTGTTAGAGAATTCGCAGATGTCTTTGAGCCTGTAGTAGAACTACCACCAAAATGAGCTATTGAGTTTCAGATAGATTTAGTACCAGGAGCAGAGCTGGTGACTAGACCGCAAAGAAGAATGAAACCTATCGAGATGAAGGAGTTAAAGGTGCAGTTGGTGGATTAAGAAGGTAAGAATGTTATCAGGCCAAGCAGTTCGCCTTGGGGAGCAGCCGTAGTATTTGCAAGGAAATCAAACAGATCATTAAGGTTATGTATTGATTATTGTAAGTTGAATGAGAAGATGATAAGGAATCGATATCCATTACCTAGAATTGATGATTTGTTCGATCAGTTGACAGGAGCCAAAGTATTTTCCCAGTTGGATTTAGCAACCTAATACCATCAGCTCAAAGTGGCTGGTGATAGTATCCCTTTGACGGCGTTTAGGACAAGATATGGATTGTACGGATGGTTAATAATGCCATTTAAGCTAACTAAAGCACCGACATTCTTTGTAGATTTGATGAACCGATTTTTTCGAGAGCACATTGATAAGTTCGTGTTGATGTTCATAGACAACATTTTGATATACTCTAAATACGAAAGAAAGCATGATGTTCACCTTAGAGTGTGCTTGAGACATTGAGACAACATGAACTGAAGGTGAAATTTTTGAAGTGTCATTTTTGGAAGAAAGAAGTGAAGTTCCTTGGTCCTGTAGATCTGGCTAAGACCAAGGCGGTAAATAGTTGGAAGAGACTCGAGACAACGATTGAGATAAGAAGTTTTCTTGGATTAGCTTATTATTATCGGGGATTCGTCAAGGATGTTTCACGGATAACGGCACCGATGACTGAGCTAACTTGGAAAGATGTGAAGTTTGTCTAGACTGATAAGTGTGAGGAAGCATTCCAGAAGTTGAAAGCTTACTGATGAAAACACTTGTGTTAGTTGTTCTAGAGGGGAATCAGGACTTAGTGGTGTACATAGATGCTTGTGGAATAGGGTTAGGATATGTGTTAATGCAAAAAGGTAAAATGATTGCATATGCTTCATGACAGGTCAGACCGCATGAGGTTAGATGTCTAACTAATGATTTGGAATTAACTGTAGCAATTTTTGCATTGAAGGCGTGGAGATGTTACCTGTTGGGGGAGAGATTTGAATTTTATACGAATTATGAGTCTCTGAGGTATTTATTCTCTTAGAAAGAGTTTAATATGAGACAATAGAGGTGATTAGTGTTTTTAGCTGCTTAAGATTTTGGTATTCAGTACACACCAGGAAAGGGCAGTAAGGTTCCAGATGTACTTAGTAGAAAACATCAGAATCCAATATTGCCAACGATAACCGAGTGGAAAGATTTACCAGCATTGACAACATGTAGAGTACAATGGAGATCTAAGAGTAGTTCTTGTATAGAAACTGCCATGTTGTCTGTTAAGAAGTTCGACTGATGTTGATTGAAAAGATTACTTCTAAACAAGGGGAGGATCCATTATTAGATGAACGGATCAGACAGTTAAGGAATGGAACGGAGAGCGATGAATTGAAAGATTTCATCCTTGACCAAGATGGGTAGTTAAGAAATAAAGGACAAATATATGTTCCAAATGTGGGAAACATTAGGAAGGAAGTTCTTGGAGAATGCCATAGTTCAAAGTTCACCATTCATCCGCGAGGGACTAAGATGTATCAGGATATGAAAATGTGCTTCTTTTGGGAAGCCATGGAATGGGATATAGGCTTATGGGTGAAACATCGTTGAACTATCAACATGTAAAAGCCGAGCATCAGAAACCAAGTGGGTTACTTCAGCCTTTAGATGTTTTAGTATGGAATGAGATTCTATCTCAGTGGATTTTATAGATGGGTTGCCAAATGCAAATAGGGGTAATGAAAGCATATGGGTTATAGTTGACAAATTAACCAAGAGTGCCCATTTTATCCCAATTAATTCAACCAAGAAGGCACCTGTTTCAGCTATGTTGTTTATGAAAAATATAGTTAGTCTGCATGGAATTCCTAGTAGTATAGAAAGTGATAGAGATTTCTTATTCACTACTGAGTTCTGGAAGAGTCTACAGGAGACTTTAGGTATCAAGCTCAAGATGAGTACCGCTTACCATCTGTAGACAGACGGGTAAATAAAAAGAGTAACAAAGTCTTAGAGGATTTGTTAAAACCTTGTGTGCTAAACTTTAGGGGATCATGGGAAGGCCATCTACACTTAGTTGGGTTTTCTTATGACAAAAGTTATCAGACTAGTATAGGGATGGAACCATTTGAAGCTTTGTGTGGAAGGCCATGCAAATCTCCCATCTGTTGGTTAGAGACCGAGGTTAGGTTAGTTCTTGGTTCGCATCCAGTTAGAGAAGTTGCAGAAAAGATTGAGTTAATTCGAGCAATAATGATCGGTCTAGGTAGAAGAGCTATGTTGATAGAAGATGGAAAGACTTAGAATTCTCAGTTGGAGATCGCATTTTCGTTAAAGTATCACCGATGAAAGGTGTAATCAGATTCAGAAAGTTGGAAAAATTAGCACCAAGATTCATTGGACCATTTCCTCTTGTAGAAAGGATCAGGAAGCTCGCCTAGAGAGTAGAGTTACCAAATAATTTGGTAGGAGTCCACAATGTTTTTAATTTATCTCATATAAGGAAGTGTATTCATGATCCAAAAACTACAATTGCACCGATTTTGTTAGATGATTTAGTAGTAGAACCTGATATTACTATAATGAGGAAGCCAATTCATATAGACGCAAAGGATTAGAAGAGGAAAAGGAACAAGATAGTCAGATTTGTCAAAGTCCAGTGGACTGACGACGAAAGTGACTGTACTTGCAAAACTGAGAGCAGGGTAAGAGATACTTATCCCAACTTGTTTCTTGGTATGTTTCACCTTTATGATTAATTTTTATTAATTCCTTGTCATTATTTCCAGGACCAAATTCTTTAAGGAGGGGAGTATATAACACCCCTAATTTTAAATAACATTATGTAGGAGATTTAATTAGGTAAACTAAATAGAATAATGTGAGGAATAAAGTGGTTAGGAGATTGAGGTTTGTATAATTATTAGGCAGTCGTGCCTTAGGAACAAATGAACAAATGAAAGTTTAAAAACAAGTAAGTAGAGATAATAAGATAAGGGAAAAATAGGAATAGATTATACTCTTACACCCCAAATCCTTATGCCACTCTCATTTGCAATATTCACAAACAAAATTAAAACAAGAGCTCGGTCGGCCACCATTAGAAGAAAACAAGACGAAGTTAAGCAATAAAGAAAGTAGGAAGCTCAAGCTAACTGATCTAGGAACAAATCGTAGCCTCCTTAACAACAGCTAAGGTGAATAATAGATTGCATCCCAATTTTATCATTTTCGGGTTTTCCTCGACTCGAACGCTGAACCCCCAGAACGATTCGAACTTACCCTGTCCAATCCCTCTTCTCCAAACCAGATCTGGTTTTACCTAATTCCAGAATATATGGTCGAAGGAAGAAGGATGGATCTGAAACGATGATTATTACTTGGAATCACGTTTGATTACCTAATTTAGAGAAAGGATCCAAGGAGTAGCGAACTCGAAATCGAACGAATCGATGGCGTGATTGAATTTTCCCCTTCTGATATTTCAAACCGAGAAGCAAAAAATGGAGACGGCTGTAAAAACGGTAAAAAGGTAAAAAGTGAGAAGGCCAGAATATTTATAGGGAAGCTGGTGTGCGACCGGGTCGATTCGCCTCCCGGTGCGTGCAACCGGCCACACCCAGTCCAAGCGGGCCTTGATTCGAATGGTTCTTTCGAACCCGTTGGGCCTTGCTTTCGTCGAGGCGAAATTCCTTTCAGACCACTTCGTTTCGAAGCCACTACTCGACTCAGTTCCATCCACAGGCCGTTAATACCAACCGTATCGATCGAGTCATGTCCTGGGGACGCGTCCGAGCGCCAACATCCATCGATACAAATCCACCCGACCTGAATCGGTTCGAAATGTCCATCTCACAACCATTGTTTCGGAAGCGGTACAGACATATCGATACGAACACTGGAAGTTTCGTATCCATCACAACTCAACAATCTTGATCGATGCGAATGCACGTTTCACACACAACAAATTCCTTATCCATCGATACGAAGCCAACCATTCAACCTCCTACATCAACTCAGGATAAGATCAATACAACATCTGACACAAGAGATCCAATGAACAACTGAACACTGTAATACGTAATTCAATCACATCAACGCAAAGTTACAGCATTCGACAAAAGAGAAATGACTGTTCAGGGAGGAAGGGAAGCTTTTCAAAGCACGTCATGTTTCCAAAAGACATACTTTAGGGGACAAATGTTATCCTGCCTTTTGGTAAGGCCGGAATACCAAGAATCGATCGAGAGCCAAGTTTGACCTGCTATGGATATCGATGAATTTTGTCCGAGCCTGGATTGAGCTACAATTGATAGGACATGACAAGAAAGGTCATAGGAGTCAGCATCTCAAATTTCAAGTAAATCCGAGTTCATACGCTCAAGTTACGATCGATTCGAATTGAAGGGAAAAGCCCCGGGTTTCGTATCCATCAATGTGGGTAATCTCGTACCCATCACAAGACCCTGGTTTCGAATCGATCGCTTTCGTATCGATCGGCTTCGAATCCATCGGCAGATCATCTACCTCATGTTGGTTAACTCCTATTGGTTCGCATCGGTCAGGAGCGGCCATGTTCGAATCCATCGAATTCGTATCGATGGACTTTGTATCCATCAGGAAATAAAGCGCTTCGTGTCCAACAGCAAGCACCTACTTCGAATTCATCAAGTCGCCCATGTTCGAATCCATCGAAGGTTCGAGTTCACATCGATTGACCCTGTATCCATGGAAAAGCTGCAAGGCTGGTAACCATCGGAGGAAGGCTTATCCGAAGCTATCAATCCTGGTTGGTTCGTTCGTATCCACCAGTATTGTTACTGATCGAATCCATGGCCGACAGCTTCTTCGAATCCATAAATGGTGCCTCCTTCGAATCCACCAAGTCAACAAGTTTGGGTGACGTGTCATCAACCCATGCAAATAGAGCGAGATATATGGAATCGACACAGTCAAATCGGAGCAAAGACCGGATCGAGGCGAAGGACGCGAGCCACCTCACCACGAGAGCACGTGAACTGATGGAGTCGAAACAATCAATTCGAACGAATCGATTCAAAGCAGACAAGAATCGGAAAACACGAATTCGTATCGACCATATCTCTCAATCTACTGATCCAAATGCCATGAAATTTTCACAGAAGCTTGCATACATGTTGAAGAATGTCCACACCAAATTTCACCTCGATTGGATGATTTTATGATCAATTCGAATGGAGTTCGAATCGATGCCAATGTGGGCCCAAATTTCCTGAGGCCGGGCGCGTGGGCCCCCTCACATGCCAGAAGTGGTCTCCCGAGTTTTCAGTGAAATATTAGCATTCCACGCCTATAAATAAAGCACTAGAGCCAACAGAAAAGGCATCTTTCGACTCTCAAGTGCCCAGACTGCCGAATCGAGATCTTCATCATCCTACATCATATTCTCGCTGATTGATTTCGAATTTCCAGTTGTAATTCACTGTTGCTTGCTGTAATCATTTGTAAACATTGAAAGAGAATCAATAAAATTGCAAAAACTTCATAGTGGACGTAGGCAACGCGCCGAACCACTATAAATTGCTTGTCTTTATCTTTATTTTACTTTTATTTGGAGTTTTTTTAGATAATCCTCATTTTCAACTTATATTCTTCATTTATTATCTCTTCAAAAACTTCCGAAAGGTGTTGCTCCCAATTTCGGTACAAACACTTTAGTGCTTTCACTGAGAAAACCAAGTTTTTCTCCTGCTCCTTGGATCTGCCGCCAATACCGGATTGCGTAAATCTAAGGGAGAGATCCAGATTTCAATTTCAGATTCCTTCCATCCTATTCAGATTTTCCAAAGTCTAGGAAAGGAGTTCATTATCTAAAATGGTTAGCACAAGAACCGCTTCTGCCGCTGGTCAAGAAGGTCGGGATAGACAGAATCCCGCGCAACTACCTCCACCTAACCAAGATGATACCGGGCATTCCGACCCATCAGGTCCGGTTACAAGGCAAGAGTTCCAGACGTTGCTCCAAGAACTAACTCAAAGTCGGCAACAGCTAGCTGAGCAGTTGCGCGTTAACACCGAGTTAGCCAATCAACTAGATCGCCAAGGGCGTGAAGATCCAAGAGGGATCATGTGTCTCGTTCCTCCACTGAAAGTTCTGCTTCATCCGACTACAATCACAGATCCACCCGTCCCAGGCTTGAGGGAAATTATGCACAGGCCACGAACCAGCCAGCATTGACCGTGGGACAAATAAGAGTTGGCCCGTCTGTTAGTTTTCATACAGGACCCTCCTCCCGAGGAGGCACTGTTCCACAACATACTACGGATAACCAAGCCACCGCAGTTGACATAGGAGTTGATACCCGAAATCACACCAATCAGAATTACCACCAATAGGAGCGTGCTCCAGAGCCATATATCCCGGAAGACATCGAGCCAAGGAGGCGAGATACGGATCGTCGACAGCGCCCGATCCCACCTTACACTGTGGAACCCGACCACACTTTGGCTCGCCACCCTCAGAATGTAGTGACACCAGACCTCTCAGCCATGGTACGCCAAATGATTCGCGAGAGTCAGGGCTTAACAAATGACGATTGGGGAATCTCCCGAAGTCATACTCCGTTCACCGATGACATATTGTATGTTGAACCTCCTCGGCGATTCAGGATGCCGACTCTGCCCATGTATGAAGGAAGTTCCGATCCTAATCAACATATTCTTAAATACGAATGGTCGATAACTGCTGCAAGAGCTAAAGATGCAGTAAAGTGTCGTAGTTTCCCCATTTCTTTAGTGGGAATTGCGACAATGTGGTTTACATGATTACCTCTATGATCTATCTCTTCGTTTGATCAATTGGCTACTAAGTTTGTTAAACAGTTTCGTATGCATATCGCCAGGCCTAAAGATGCCAATACTTTATGTAGTGTCACTCAAGCTCCTGGGGAGACACTTAGGCGATATTTGGAAAGATTCAATGTCGCTTGTGCGGAGATCACTAACCCTAATGATAATTCAATCTTGATGGCCTTGACTAAGGGGATTGACCCAGATTCTGAGTTTGAAAATTAGCTAGCTGGGAAGCCCCCCGCATCGTTGGATCGTTTCTATTCCAAAGCCGCTCAATTCTTAAGGCGTGTGGATGCGAAACAATCCAGGAAATAGGACGGTGCGAGACCCAAAAATGAAGGGATTCAGAGTAATGCTGCAGTTAAACAATCTGGTGAAAGTTCAGGAAAAGTCCAGTTAAATGTCCAGAATAAACAAGCTCAACAGCCGAGAAACGGTGATAGTCAGAGTAGAAAACGACACCAGAACCGTGGCCCGCGACGTAGGGCCCCGATGTTTGATACTTATACACTGCTGAACATGTTGTTGGAGAACGTGTATCTACAGACTTGCAATGTTATGCAGTATAATAAGCCTGCTCCAAAACCATCGTCGGAGAGGCAGATCCAAACAGGAAAGTTCTGTAGATTCCATAAAAGTTATGGACATAACACCAATGAGTGTAGACATTTGTAGGACCTCATTGAGAAGTTAATCAGAGAGAGGAAGCTGGATCAGTTCGTTCGGGCGCCGCAGCCTGTGACGCGGGCCCATCCAATCAAAATAGTGCACAAACTCAAGAAAGACGAGAGGAACCTGCCCGTATAGGCGGGAGGTTAGTTATTAATACAGTCAGTGGTGGTCCCTACCCGGCAGACCGAAGCTAGAAGGAGATGGAGTCATATGCCAGTTCGATCAGGCATGTTGATTTTGAATGTTGTAGTAGTTTTGATGAAGGGGCTCCGGCCAAACTACAGAGAACGATGGAAGACGACATCGTATTTAGAAACCGAGATGCTGATAGGGTCGAAGCCCCGACCATTGACCCACTTGTCATATCGGCCCAGGTTGGCCCTGCTTGGATGAAGAGGATCCTGGTGGACAGTGGGAGTTCGGTGAACATTTTGTTTAAAAGAGCATATGATCAAATGAAGATGGAAGTCAAAGATTTAAAACCTTGTAAATTTAGAATCCATGGCTTCGATGGAAGTGCTAATATACCCACTGGAGTGGTGGAGTTGCCAGTGGAGTTAGGAGTTGGAGAACGCCGAAGGGTTCAAATCCTACAGTTTGTTGTTTTAGATATTCACTCTCCGTATAATGCCTTCTTAGGCCGACCGGCCCTTGCTGAATTCAGGGCAGCAATCGGCCCGTGGTGTTTAACGTTGAAGTTCCCGACTAATCGTGGGATTGGAGTCATTCAAGGAGATCAGGTTGCTGGAAGAGCCTTTATGTTGTGGAGCTGCACGAGGCGCAGCGAAAAGAGAAAGAAAAGGGCGTGGGGGAATCTCTCTACGTCCGTTTTGCGGACAATTGATAATTGGTGCATGGGCCTTGGCCCGGGCACCACAACCAATTCCAAAAAGATCTTGACACGAGAGACAATGATAACAAAGAGGAATCCACGGAGAGTCAAGCTTCTCCAGCTGAGCTGACGATTGATGTTCCAATCGACAATGATGATGATGGTTCAAGAATGTCGAAGGTTGGGTCTCAGTTAAGCCAAGAGACGCAGCATGAATTGGTTGATTTTCTTCGGGCGAATCTCAACGTATTCGCCTGGACGCACTCTGATATGTGTGGAATCTCGCCGGACATCGCGAGCCACACCCTGAACATTGACCCGTGGTATATCCGGGTCAAACAGAAAATGCGCGGTATGGATCCAGAGAGATATGCCGCCCTTAAAGAAGAAGTTGATAAGCTGACGGTGAATGGGTTTATCCGGGATGCTCTATACCCAGAATGGGTATCCAACCCTCTACTTGTCCGAAAACCAAATGGGAAATGGAGAACGTGCAATGATTATTCTGACTTAAATAAAGCTTGTCCGAAAGACAGCTTTCCACTTCCCCGAATTGATCAACTTGTGGATTCAACAGCCGGACACGAATTACTTTCGTTCATGGATGCTTACTCTGGCTATAATCAAATACCCATGCATGTTCCTGACCAAGAGCATACGAGCTTCGTAACCGATCTGGGACTATACTGCAACACTGTCATGCCCTTCGGATTGAAAAACGCCGGAGAAACTTACCAACGATTGGTTAACCGAATGTTCGCTGACCAGATCGGAAAAACAATGGAGGTTTATGTGGACGACATGTTGGTGAAGTCACGATACTCTACCGATCACATTAAAGACTTGGATTCAATGTTCAATACCCTTCGAAGATACGGGATGAAGCTCAATCCGCTTAAGTGTCATTTTGGAGTCGCATCCGGAAAATTCCTTGGGTTCATCGTCAACGCCAGAGGAATAGAAGCCAACCCCGAAAAGATCTGGGCTATCAGAAATTTACAAAGTCCAAAAACTATAAAGCAAGTCCAGAGTCTCAACGGAATGGTAGCAGCAATGAGTAGGTTCATATCAAAGTCCACCGATAAATGCATCCCATTCTTCGATTTGATCCGAAAAGGGAAGCGGAACTTCGAATGGACCACGGAGTGCGAGGACACATTCAAGTCATTGGTCCAACATCTTTCCACACCGCCGATTCTTTCAAAGCCGATCAACCACGAACAGTTGTATCTTTACTTGGCGGTATCAGAGAACGCGATCAATGCCGCCCTTGTTCGGGAGGAAGACCGAGTGCAGAAACTGGTCTACTATGTTAGCAAACGACTCACCGGAGCTGAGAGAAACTATCCGAAGCTCGAGAAATTATCCTACTGCCTAGTCATTGCCTCGAGGAAGCTCCGTCCATACTTTCAGGCTCATCCCATCACTATATACACCGATCAGCCGTTACGACAGGTCCTCACGCGGCCTGAGACGTCTGGTAGGTTACTCAAATGGAACATCGAACTGACTCAATTCAATATTACTTACACCCCAAGGAGAGCTATTCACGGTCTAGTCCAAGCAGATTTTATAGCCGAGTTCACTGTCCCTGAAGACTTACCTGAGACCAGCAAATCCCCTGAGTACATCTGGAAGCTACACACTGACGGTGCATCCAACGATCGGTGCTCGGGCGCTGGGGTAATCCTTGAAACCCCTAAGGGCCGATCCATATTTTATGCTTTAAAGTTCGAGTTCCGTGCAACCAACAATGAAGCCGAATGCGAAGCTCTACTTGCTGGTTTGAAGCTGGCCCACGATCTGAAAATTACCACGGTGGAAATTTACTGTGACTCCCAATTAATCGTATCTCAGGTCCGGGGTGAATATCAGGCTAAGAATCGAAGATTAGCTGCTTACCTAACTCGAGTCCGGGAGATTCTTGATCAGTTTGATTATTATGCCATTTTCTACATCCCCCGGAAGCATAATCAAAAGGCCGATTCGTTGGCGAAATTGGCAAGTATGGGCAAATCTCAGCAGTTGGGGCTCGTTCCCGTTGAAACTCTATCTTCTCCGAGCATTGGTCAGACGGAAATTGGTTGCACATTTGAGGCTACTACCAGCAAGGAATCATGGATGACCCCCTACCAAGATTACATTGAACGTGGCATACTACCCGAGCGTCGAAGTGAGAGAAGACAAATTCTTCGAAAAGATTCACGATTTGCCATTCAGAATGGAGTTATGTATCGAAGGGGATATTCTATTCCTCTTCTCCGGTGTATCGCACACGACGAAATCAGACGAGTGTTACACGATGTGCACTAAGGGGAATGTGGCGATCACACTGGAGGGCAAGCACTTGCCAAGAAAATACTCCGATATGGATATTATTGGCCTACCACAAATCGCGATGCCATGGACTATGCCAAAAAATGTGATAAATGCCAAAAACACGCTCGGATTCCTAGAGCCCCGCCTACTGAGATAACCCAAATGGTCATTCTATGGCCATTTGCAATATGGGGGATTGATATAATTGGTACATCGCCTTTGGCCAAAGGTGGCACGGAGTATGCCATCGTCGCAGTCGATTACTTCACAAAATGGGCGGAAGCCGAACCTCTTGCAACAATCACGACGAAGAAAGTAATCAACTTTGTAGTATGCAATATCATCTGTCGGTTCGGTCTCCCGCATACTATTATCATCGATAACGGAGCCCAATTCGACAGCGCTGAGTTTAAGAACTTCTGTCTGCGGTTCCATATCCATAAGAAATTCTCCGCAGTTGCACACCCATAAGCGAATGGCCAAGTCGAAGCTGTTAATAAGGTTATCAAATCTATTTTGAAGAAACGACTGGAAAAAAACGGGGGCAAGTGGGTTGATGAACTTCATATGGCCTTATGGGCTTATCGGACGACTCATAAAACTACAACCGGGCACACTCCATTTTCTCTATCTTATGGCTCGGAAGCCGTTATTCCAGTCGAAATGGAAGTACATTCTCACCGTGTGACATATTATGATCCGAAAACGAATGCCATACTACTTGTCGAATCTTTGGATCTGCTCGATGAGGGGCGTGAAGAGGCTGATTTGAGAGCAGCCACATATCGGAGTCGAGTCGCCCGAATATACAATGCCAAGGTCCGACCGCATACCTTCGAACTCGGCAACCTTGTACTCAAAAGAATTTATCAGGTTCCTTCTCGCATGAAACCAAATTGGGAAGGACCGTATGTGATTTCACAAATGCTCGGAGATGGCAGTTCAAGTTATCGACCGTTGACGGTCTTACTCTGCCGAGAGCCTGGAATAAGGAGAGTCTCCGTCGCTACTATACATGACAGGCTTTATTTGTTTTAGCCCGTTATTTCCTTTGAATTTAATTTTCGCATTTTGAAATTTGAACTTGTAATAAGGCAGCTGACTTTGCCATATTTTCTTATTTCAGCAATGAAATGCTATCTCTTTAAGCCAGAGCTGTGATTTATTGAATACGCCGCAAGACGTCACAATGCACGGAGAGCTAAGTTCCAACATACGATGGTATTTAATTCAAGTAGGGAGTGACCGTGATACGACCGGTCACTCACTATGTGAAACCCAAGCTCGGGGCATGTCACCACGTTAATATCTAAAAGGATTGATACACGACAATCCTCACACTAACTCCAGATTCCCAGAGTGCGAACTGGAGTATAAACATCGAAATAACTATAAGTCCCCGGAGCGCGGACTGGAGTATAAACATTAACTCCAGATTCCCAGAGTGTGAACTGGAATATAAACATTGAAATAACTCTAAGTCCCCGGAGCACGGACTGGAGTATAAACACTAACTCCAGATTCCCAGAGTACGAACTGGAGTATAAACATTGAAATAACTCTAAGTCCCCGGAGCGCGGACTGAAGCATAAACAATTATTAACTCCAGATTCCCAGAGTGCGAACTGGAGTATAAACGTTGAAATAATTCTAAGTCCCCGGAGCGTGGACCGGAGTACAAGCCTTAACTCCAAGTTCCCAAAGTGTGAACTGTATCATAAGCATCGGGCTCTCAGAGCATGAACCGAATTACTGCTCGCAAATTATTCTAAGTCCCCGGATTGTAGACATGCGCTCAAAATTCGAAAAAAAGCACGGTCGTAAACCAATCATTACAACACTTAAGAAGAAAACAACCGGGATGAGAAAAGCAATATTTTATTTCAACTGATTAGAAACAAGGACTTACGTGCAAATAAGTTCTTCCAAAAAAGAACTCCTACTAGCAGGGGCCGAACCTGCATCTATACACGACCTACTAAAAAAACGAAAACAAGTTCCTATTTACCAAAACATCTGCTTGAGTGGCTGATCTATTTCTTCTTTTTCGACCTTCTTATCAGTGGTTCGTCATCGGAAACACTAGGAACAGAAATCCTTCGTTTGGAGGGTTTCCTCTCCGGTGGCCGCTCTTCGACCGGGGGCATAATGTCCACGTCCTCCTCAGAACTTGAACTTAAATGAAGGCTCCGCGCTGGAGGAGTTGAAGGGACCGGACCTGCAACAGAAGACGGGGCGGATACCCGGGTACCGACCACAAAGCCACTTGGCAATATCACATTTAGAGGTGTTGGACTATGCGCAGTAGTACTAACTCCAGCACTGCCCTCACGCCCCGCAGCCTCTATTTCGGCGTTGATTTCGGCCAAGATTTCTTCGTCTCGAGCTGATTGGGCCTGGCTGGGGGCAGCTGTGGTCTGCGTTACAATACTGAAGGCCGGTGGAAGATCACTGATGATAAATGGCAAGTCTGTAAAAGGGTCACCTTGATGGCCAAGCAGCTCACTCACCATTTTTTCGTCGAGAGATATGGATCTCCCCTGCGCCGTCTCAGTAGACACTGCCGTCGTCACGACAGTCGTTTTAGTGGTGATGGCCTTTTGCCCTTGAATAGACTCCTGAGCCGAAGATGCCGGAATAGTTTCGGTTACTGAGCAAAGAAGAGAAGGAGTTATAAGCAATCACTTCAAAACAAACGCTCTAATGAAAACACACTTGAGATATGTTCAAAGTACCTTCCTCAGTTTGACTCGTTGACGATTGGACGGCCTCAGAGACGTGCTCCCGAATAGGAGATAACCGCGGCTGTTCTGGGTCATAAGCAGGAACGGATTGTGAATCAACCACAGATACAGGCTCTAACGGAGGTGGATCGGTGATTTCAAGAACAGTAGCGTGATGCTCAACACCTGATCCCTCTCCACCCTCCAGAGATCAGCCATCATCTCCTTCTCATGAACAATAATAGCATCATGGAGGATCTTTTTCTCATCATCTGTCAGCAACCGGTTTTTGTGTTCAAATTGGTCGACCGATTCATCCGGATGCGCCTCCTCTTCTTCCTCAACCAATCGACCCCAAGCGCTATGGAGGTGTACCGGGTAATCCTGTAGCTAGGCCAAATTTCTGTGTCTCAACACATTAGCATTGTAAGTGATGAGCAGATCTTCAATAACGGCCTCCAGCCTGGCCTTCACTTGTTGAACTTTCACCTCAACCTCCGTCTCGACCGCCTGGACCTTGGCTACTGCCACATCCTGTTCAGTCCGAAGCATCATGGCTTGTTCACACGCCTCCTGGGCTGCGTTGTTCGCATCATCCCTATCCTTGGCGATTTAGGCAAATTTGGACTTAAGCTCACTTAGCTCCTTCAGGGCTGCGTCCCTCTCGGCAGTGGCCATAGTGTTTCGATGGCACATATCTTCTACCGTGGCATAATGCTCACGTTTCATCCTATCCATCGTTGCCTGGGCTTCGTCGGCTTTTTTGATAGCCTCCATTTCAGATTTCCGTGAAGATTCAGCTTCAGTGTTAAGCACCTCAATAATACGACTCTTTTGAGCTAACTCAGCCTGCAACTTCTCGATGGTGGCCCCACGCTCAAGGGCCAATGCCGACGCTTTGTCAGCCGCTTTCGTCCACGCTTTGTACTGGGCATAAAAGTCGTGCACGTAGTCATGCACTAACTGCTTGGCTTCCTCTGGGATCCTTTTTAAGTGTGGAGGAAAGATATAGCTATCAAAACAGATGTTTGGAAAGTCTTTCTTTAGCTGAGCAAGCTTGATTGCTCCTTCCCCTGAAATTTCCACGGGGGGGCTGTTCCGTAACGACATCAGTTATTGTCTCGCTTCTAGAATGGCGGGATTCATGCCTAGAAGATTGAGAAGCCGACTTGTGGTGAGAAGGTTCGGAGGGACGAGAGACATAAGCAGGAGGCTGTATGGGATCTCTGGGAGGAGGAGGAGTACGCGACTGAGATCGACGCTAATAGCCTTTATCTTTATCATATCTTTCTTGACCAGAATACCTAGAGCGTCCCTGGTCGTAATCTCGGTCCCCTTCTCGTTTGCGCGACTCGTAATATGAAGACTTGCGCGCATGTCGGAGACACCCTAACATTGAACCTCGCCTGGACATAGTATCCGCAGAACAAAATAAAGCAAAGTTAATCATCTTCCGAAACAGATAGTTTACAGTCAAAGGCTATGCAGTGATGTGAAATATGTATGAATGTGCAACCCCCCGACCAACCGGATGTGTCTGCCACACCAGTGGGAAGGGACTCGCTTAAAACTAAGGCTTGTGAGATTTCGTCCAATCCGACGTCCTTCCGCAAGGACGTGTCGTCCGAAACCGGAAGATCGACACATCCTTCATGAAGATTCTCCGTTCTAGAGGGAGACATTTTCGAAATTCTAACTCCGGGAGCGGACCAAGACGTAACCATATATTTCCATCTCCCTTTTTTAGATGGTTCAGAGACGGCAGCCTTGCCTTTTCTCTGCTCATCAATATCCTGGGCTGCGTCTGCAGGTTCACCCAAAGATTCTTCATCAGTATGAGTCCCCTCGGAGTCAGCTTCTTCAATCACAATAACTTTGCGCTTTTCCGCATAATTCGTTCTTTCGAGGCGGTCTTAAATGTGCCATCGAGCAGTATGCTTTGTCTTCGCTCGATCAGGCCAAGGATCCGAAGATTCCTATCAGTCAAGAGCAGTTCAATGTTACTATCTTCACTAGGGATTTCTTGAAGCACCCGAACTATCTCCTCGAAATGTCTACCCTCTGGTCGCTGAATTACGGATGTACAAGAGAAAAAAGATATGAATTTTACTTCAACGCCTTAGTAATTACTTGAGAGTTCAGGTTTACTCACGTCTGAATAACCATCGCCGGGCGAACCCTGGAGGACATCGGACATAAAACCATTCTGTCCTATAGTAGCTTTGCCTAGTCCAAGACCTGGTAACCACTTGACATTTCCTAACCACTTCCAAAAATGTAAAATATGGAGTATTGTTTCGGCTTTTGAAGTTGAACAGATATCTGATCTCAGTTGGGATTGGCGGCCGATGAAGGTATTACATGAAGACGATAAACAAGCAATTGAGCGAAGCATACCTATTCGGGTATAGTTGAGATGGAGCAATTCCAAAGAATGATAACGCTTCTCTTATATAATCGTTAAATGGAGGTAGCATTCCAGCGGCACACTCATGACAGTTAAATGCAGTGTATCCTTCCGGTGGATTGTGTGGCCTATCATTTGGTCCTGCAATAGCACGTCGTCCATCGACAGGCCATGCCTCAAGCATACTCTCCCCAACATATCTTCAGAAATGTGAGACGGGACAGAATCTCGTGGATTGGGAATGAATGATGCATCGGGTAGTTCATCCGCGGCTGGACCAACTACATCGGGCTCAATATCCGGAACCTCTAGTCTCGAAGGAACTATATTTTGAATTTCTTGTGGGTTTTCTTGCTGCTGCGAACTCGAAGGCTCCATGACTAGCTAACTCATGAGAAACCATCGTTAGACGACAAGAGACCCGTGCATTCCCCGGTGTAAAGTGTATGAATGTATGCAGTGCAATGGTGTGCATTACTTGAAGAATGTTGAAGAGTTAAAAAGAATATGCAAGCAGTTAAAGTTGTCACAGTTCCATCAACGAGCTTCGAAAGGTAGTCAAGTATGTAGTTTAATTATTAAGTCCAAATATGCAAAAATGAAGCTCGTCGGAGTTATGCTGAGAAAATGCTAAAGTCTCATATCCGTCATAAGGGGTTTCGAATCGATCAACAGGGGCATGTTCGAATCCATCCAAAGCCAATTCAAATCGATGCCGGAAGCATACTTCGAATCGATGTTCCAAAGCCCGAGTTTGTATCGATCAGAATAGGGTACTTTCGCATCGATCTCTGGTTGCCTGGTTCGTACCGATCAGGAGGTCCTTAACTTGAGATCGATTACCTTCGAATCGATGCCCTTTGTATCGATCATAAACCATAATTCGAATCGGTCTAAAGTTGAAGGCTCCGAATCGGCCATGAGCTTGTATTCGTATCGATCGTTTCAAATCGACACGATCTATCGCCGTAGCCATCGGTACGAACTACATTTTCTCCATCGAAGCATCCCAGAGATCGATGCAAAATTCAATGAAAGAGATTCTCATCTTCCTCGACTCGAATGTTGAACCCCCAGATCGATTCGAACTTACCCTGTCCAATCCCTCTTCTCCAAACCAGATCTGGCTTTACCTAAGTCCAAAACAGATGGTCGAAGGAAGAAGGATGGATCTGAAACGATGATTATTACTTGGAATCACGTTTGATTACCTAATTTAGTGAAAGGATCCGAGGAGTAGCGAACTCGAAATCGAATGAATCGATAGCATGATTGAATTTTTCCCTTCTGATATTTCGAACCGAGAAGCAAAAAATGGAGACGGCTGTAAAAAAGGTAAAAAGGTAAAAAGTGAGAAGGCCAGAATATTTATAGGGGAGCTGGTGTGCAACCGGGTCGATTCACCTTCCGGTGCGCGCAACCGGCCACACCCAGACCAAGCGGGCCTTGATTCGAATGGTTCTTTCGAGCCCGTTGGGCCTTGCTTTCATCGAGAATGACCCCATCGTTTCGAAGCCACTGCTCGACTCGGTTCCATCCACAGGCCGTTAATACAAACCATATCGATCGAGTCATGTCCTGGGGACGCGTCCGAGCACCAACATCCATCAACACGAATCCACCCAACCTGAATCAGTTCGAAATGTCCATCTCACAAACATTGTTTCGGAAGCAGTACAGACTTATCGATACGAACACTGGAAGTTTCTTATCCATCACAACTCAACCATCTTAATCGATATGAATGCACGTTTTGCACACAACAAATTCCTTATCCATCGATACGAAGCCAACCATTCAACCTACTACATCAACTCAGGAGAAGATCAATACAACATCTGACACAAGAGATCCGATGAACAACTAAACACTGTAATACGTAATTCAATCACATCAACGCAAAGTTACAGCATTCGACAGAAGAGAAATGACTGTTCAGAGAGGAAGGGAAGGTTTTCAAAGCACGTCATGTTTCCACAAGACGCACCTTGGGGGGCAAATGTTATCCTGCCTTTTGGCAAGGCCGGAATACCAAGAATCGATCGAGAGGCAAGTTTGACCTGCTATGGATATCGACAAATTTTATCCTAGCCCGGATTGAGCTACAATTGATAGGACATGACAAGAAAGGTCATAGGAGTCAGCATCTCAAATTCCAAGTAAATCCGAGTTCATACGCTCAAGTAACGATCGATTCGAATTGAAGGGAAAATCCCCGGGTTTCGTATCCATCAACGTGGGTAATCTCGTACCCATCACAAGACCCTGGTTTCGAATCAATCGCTTTCGTATGGATCGGCTTCGAATCCATCGGCAGATCATCTACCTCATGTCGGTTAATTCCTATTGGTTCGCATCGATCAGGAGCGGCCATGTTCGAATCCATCGAATTCGTATCGATGGACTTCGTATCCATCAGGAAATAAAGCGCTTCGTGTCCATCCGCAAGCACCTACTTCGAATTCATCAAGTCACCCATGTTCGAATCCATCGAAGGGTTCGAGTTCGCATCAATTTACCCCGTATCCATGGAGAAACTGCAAGGCTCGTAACCATCGGAGGAAGGCTTGTCCGAAGCTATCAATCCTGGTTGGTTCGTTCGTATCCACCGGTATTGTTACTGATCGAATCCATGGCCGACAGCTTCTTCGAATCCATAAATGGTGCCTCCTTCGAATCCACCAAGTCAACAAGCTTGGGTGACGTGTCATCAACCCATTCAAATAGAGCGAGATATATGGAATCGACACAGTCAATTCGGAGTAAAGACCAGATCGAGGCGAAGGACGCGAGCCACCTCACCACGAGAGCACGTGAACTGATGGTGTCGAAACAATCGATTCGAACGAATCAATTCTAAGCAGACAAGAATCAGAAAACACGATTTCGTATCGACCATATCTCTCAATCTACTGATCCAAATGCCACGAAATTTTCACAAAAGCTTGCATACATGTTGAAGAATGTCCACACCAAATTTCACCTCGATTGGATGATTTTATGATCGATTCGAATGGAGTTCGAATCGATGCCAATGTGGGCCCAAATTTCCTAAGGCCAGGCGCGTGGGCCCCCTCATGTGCCAGAAGTGGTCTCTTGAGTTTTCAGTGAAATATCAGCAACCCACGCCTATAAATAGAGCCCCAGAGCTAACAGAAAAGGGATCTTTCGACTCTTAAGCGCCCAGACTCTGCCGAATCGAGATCTTCATCATCCTACATCATATTCTCGCTGATTGATTTCGAATTTCCAGTTGTAATTCGCTGTTGCTTGCTGTAATCACTTGTAAACATTGAAAGAGAATCAATAAAATCGCAAAAACTTCACAGTGGACGTAGGCAATGCGCCGAACCACTATAAATTGCTTGTCTTTGTCTTTATTTTACTGTTATTTGGAGTTTTTGTTAGATAATCCTCATTTTCAACTTATATTCTTCATTTGTTATCTCTTCAAAAATTTCCGAAAGGTGTTACGCCCAATTTCGGTACAAACAGAGATATACGGAAGATACATAGTCGAAACTTGCTTTCTAAGGGGTAGGATAAGTCTTTGTAAACTCAGAACTATTTTGGTTACAAAACGAGGCTTTCATTTCGAAAAAGGTTGTCGCCTTCTTGTTTTAAAACAAGCTTTCAACCGGGTTCGAAACCCTGCTACCGATTCTACCTTACGACCTAGTTAAGACCGATTGCCTTTAAACCAGATGCTATCATTTTACTATGAGGCCGCTTCTCCGTGCTTTCGATAGCGTGGTTTCGAAACCATCCACTATCTTTTACTTAGGAATAGTGCTTTCTAAAAGTTGCTTTTGCCCTAGTTCTTTTAAGACCCTTGGACAAATTGAAAGTTAAACCCATAGGTTACGAATGGAATGGTTTTAAATGGTTTTAAATCTACGTCAACAAACTTTTACCGAACCCAGTACTTTCGAAAAGTTTGTTTTAAATAAAGGACTTTGATGCTTTCGAATGGTTTATAACGAAGGTTTCTAAAGAGAGGCACCCTAATGTTTTCGAAAGGTTTACTTGAGTCTTTAAATGGAAGGTTTCCGATGTTTTCGGAAGGCATGTTTTAAAGGGTTTTGAAAGAGGATGTCTAAGGTTTTAATAAAGCTTTTGTAAGGGTTGATCTCATTGATTTTGAAGGTTATTGTTTAAGGCTTAAAAAAAAGGTTTCGATGGTGATATCTTGATTTAAAAACCTAAAATTTTCTATGTTAAAGAAGGACATTAACCTGTTATAAAGGGATAGATAACCCTATTGATTTTGGTTTTCATCAACATTTTTTGTGTAAAGCATATTTCAAGAGTACATTTTCCTTCTTTAAATATGATTTAAAAGCTACATCAATTTGAAATAAATGTTTTATAGGAAAATTTGGATGGGGGAGTTAATCTTAGTAAATGATTGAGATATTACAATACCAAATAGGACTGGTGTAGGGTCGCGTCTTACACTTTAGCTAATAGCCCCTAGCTAATATAATTCTGAAATTCTAGCATATAATGCTTTGTCATAAGTAAGACTGAAATGATGTTGCATACAGGAAGGAATATACAGAGTAAAGATAGGTTATCGATGAGCCCGCAAAACCATTAGGATCAGTTGACTCAGGTAGAAGTAAGTTAGGGACAGACCTCCATGAGCATGTTCGACAGATGTTAGATTATATATTTTGTGTGGTAGGCCCGAGTTAGCCAATGGTTAGTAGCTAGCCAAACAAAACTATATTGTTCGAACAAATAGTCCACCAATTACTTAATTTATATGCACATACTTTATAGCAATTATTGTTTAATCAGTTTGATTGCAAGATTTTAGTTAGCAAAGGATATGCTTTTAAATGGATATCAGTAAGGGAAAACCCGTTTCATTAAGCGGCATGGTCTCACTTAATATCAGTAAACCGAAATGTAAAAGTATGATTCACACCAGGCTTTATGTCAAGGTTATGCTTTCCCCTTAAACTCTTGGGTGCTAAAAATTAAATTTGAGTCGATTGAGAGTTAAGGTTTTTCAAATTAGTTGGTTGGACGAATAAAATTCCAAAGACGTGTAAGAAGCAAAGCTAGCTATATAGGAGCTATTTAGTTTTATTTCCACCATGATGTATTAAGACTGACATGTCTATTTAGTACTCTGATCTCCCATGGGGGCATCTTTATATGTCGCTCTTGGCATAATTTCTGATAATTATATTTAATCAAAACTTAGGATCCATTTGGGATTATGTATTTGAATATGAAATGTTGATTTGAAATGCAATCAGAAAAGTTGTTTTAAATCTGTGCTGATTTTATTTCATATTCATGTGCTTCTGATATTATGGATACCATTAACATTACCATATTTTGTCACCGAAAGTTAATACCATGGATGACTGCAACATCTTTAGAGCTTAGCTTTAGGCCTCAAGATAAGGGATGTTATAGCAGTCAGATGGCACTCCTTTTGATTGATTGAGTTGCCTCCAAGGATTTGGGGTTTGATCTAGCGAGTGATTGGTCATGTCACGTTCGCTCTCACTTTATCTTAATCCCACAACTTGGCTGGATTTAGTTGGTCATCAGATAGTCAGCCACGTTTATTCCCCGCCGTGAATTTCGTCGATTGGACTATGAATGAGAGTTGTCAAATGAATATTGGACCAAGATCATCTTATTTAGTCCCATTGGAAATTAGAGTGATTAATTAATTTCAAACTCCGGGAGCCTGTTCATACATATTGACATCAATCAGTCTCGCTATATAATTAATATATAATGCCACAACAAACATAAATATAAAAGTAGTCCAAAACTTTATTCATTAAATGGAAAAGAAAAAACACAAATCGTCTTATTACATATCTGGAAAATCAAATGCTAAAGCAAATTATGAAAGCAAATTCAACTAAAATGAAAACGAAATAAACTAAATGAAATAGCATCTTTGCTATTCCACACCCATAGAATTGTGATGCCATCGACAGTCGCTAGCTTGAAAGTTCCTACTCCAAGCCTCTGTTTAATGACATATGGTCTTTCCCAGACTAGATTCATGTGCGATGGGGTAGGAAAAACCCATTTTAGGACAAGATCACCAATTTCAAAGGTTCTAGGTAGGACTTTAATGTTGTAATATCAGGCGACTCGGTGTCGATGTGCAGCTGCCTTCAGAGTAGCTTCCTCACAATTCTTATCTATAAAGTGAAGAGATTCCAAGAGGAGATCTTTATGATTTTTGGATCATAGTAAGGAACTTAATGAGAAGGAACTTCGAGCTCAACAAGAATAACGGCTTTGGAACAGTAAGCGAGGGCGAATGGAGTAAGGCCAGTCGCGGACTTACAGGTTATCCTGTAAGCCCACAATGCTGCAGAGAGTTCATCCACCTACTTGCCTCTAGCCTTCTCCAAACACTTCTTAAGATTGGTCTTTATGATCTTATTTACAGCTTCAACCTGTACATTTTCATAAGGGCAACCGACCGCTGCAAATCTCTTTTTAATACGATATCTTCAATAAAAGTCTATGAATTCAACATCGTCAAATTGAGTACTATTATCTATTACAATAGTTCGTGGAAGACAAAAGCGGCATATGATGTTTTGGATAATAAATTTTATTACTTTCTTGAATGTAATCGTGGCTAAAGGATACGCTTCGTCCTATTTAGTGAAGGAAACATCTACAATGATAGATTACTTTGCACCACCTTTGCAGATAGTAAGTAACCAATAATGTCTATACCCCATACGGTGAAGGATCATGGGCTGACCATTTGTGTGATTTCTATTGGCGGATCTCTCAGAACTTTTCATATATCTAGCATTTATCACATCATCTTACACAGTCAGCGGCATCTCTATTTTGGTTGGCCAATAATACCCATAATGGAGTATTTTCTTTGCTAGAATATCCCCCAGTATGATCGCCGCATTCTCCTTCATGAACATCCTTTAGAACATGTCCTATCTCATCATGAGTAATACACTTGGAGTAGACTGACCGAGAAACCTTTCCTATACATAATTCCTTCTTGCGTAATATACCGTGAAGCCTTGCGAAGGACTAGTCGCTTTTCATTTCCTTTATTTGGTAGGACTCCATGTAGTAAATAGTCTTTGATCGGGTTCATCCACGATTCCCTTTAAGGCTCCGCTTCTAGTGTGGTGTCGATTTTCACCAAGTTTATACTTAGGATATTTAATACTTCGACAAGAACCAATCCCATCTGTAGTGCATCACCGGTATTAGCAAACTTTGCCAATAAATCAGCCTCTCTGTTTCAAGCTCACTGAATATGCGAAATGTCATAGCACTCAAACACTGTAAACAACTCTTGAACTTGGGTAAGGTATGGAGAAAGCCGTTGTCCCTTAGCCTGATAATCTCCAAAATTTGATGCACCACGAACTGTGAATTGCAAAACATTTCGAGAGATTTTATTCCAAGTTTAACAGCGAGTTTAAGTCCAAGAATAGCCTGAATCTTTGTGGGATTAGCTTCTATCACACGAGCATTGATAATAAAGCCCAAGAATTTCCCCGATGCAACACCAAAATAACACTTCAAAAGATTGATTTTCATCTTGTAATGTCGGAGGATATCAAACCTTTCTTCCAAGTCTCCAATATGGTCGCTTGATCATCGTGACTTCACAAGCATATCATCCACAAGCACTTCCATTGTCTTTCCGATCTGATCTTTAAACATTCTATTGATCAAACGTTGATAAATTGCTCCTACATTTTGTAATCCAAATGACATAACTACATAGTAGTACAATCAAATATCAGTAATGAAACTCATGTGCTCCTAATCGGGGATATGCATCGGTATTTGGTTATGTCTCGGGTATGCATCTATAAAGGACAGCAATTCACGTCCTGTGGTTGAATCCACCAACTGGTCAATCCTCGGAAGGGGAAAATTATCTTCCTCACAAGCCTTGTTCAAATCTAAATAATCAATGCACATTCTCCATTTCCCATTAGATTTCTTCACGAGTACAAGAATGGATACCCATTCAGGTTAAAGGGCGTCAAGGATAAAGCCATTTCTTTTAGCTTATCCACCTACTCTTTACGAGCGTAGATCTCTCTGGATCCATTCCACGTCTTTTTTGCTTCACTGAGACATATCTAGGGTCGATAATCAATGCATGGCTTGCAATGGCAGGCAAGATTCCACACATGTCAGAGTGAGTCCAAGCGAACACGTTTAGATTTGCTCGAAGAAAACTAGCAAGTTTCTTCATCATCTGGGGGCTGAGCTATGATCCAATCTCTAGGACTCATGATGGGTCGTCGTAGCTTATCGTGATATCAATAATTGGCTCAACCGGTTCAGCCTTGGTCTCTTTGAGCTCTTCTTCGTTATCTCTTGGATCTATATCTCTATAAAACCTACTATGGCACCCGAGCCAAGGCTAACACACTAGTTGTCAACCTTTAGTGGCTTGGATGCGGATTGTCTTATCCACACCCATACCTTTTTCTCTACGCTGAGCTTCCCTCAACTCAGCTACATAATAGGCACGTCTGGTTGATTGATCGCCGTAAGCAACTCCTATATCATTATCCATCAGAAACTTCAAAGTCAAACGCCATGGGGCAAGAGCCACCTAGAATTCAGCTAGGGCCAGTCGGCCTAGAAAAACATTATATGGAGAGTCAATATCCAAAACAATAAATAGAAAGATCCACATTCACCTTCTCCCAACTCAACAGGTAATTTCACATAACCAACAACTTCGGTTGTAACACCATTAAAACTATGTATACGAGCTTTAGATAGTTTTAAATCTTTGTCTACCTTTCTCATCTGATCATAAGGTTTGTTAAATTTACCGAACATCCACAATCAATCAAAATCCTTCTCACCAATGCAGGACCAATCATGGATGAAATAACCACTGGGTCGACTGCCGGAGCCTCTACATTATCTGCATCTCTATTCCTAAACATATTATCATCTGTCATCGTAGGTTGCTGTTTTGCTGGAACTTAATCTTCTGTATTCGAACAGCTTTCAAAGACCACATGCATAATCACACTAGCATAACGCTCCATCTCTTGCCATCTCCTATCCACCGGGTGTGGCCCTCCAACTATCATATTTATCACCAGTCTTCCACCAATCCGCATAGGCTCCTCAGCCTACGCGGCGCTAGTCCACAATTGGGGTCAGATGTTCCCTGCTCTTCATCTTACGGGGCTTTCATAAACTATTGCAATTTTCTTTCCCGAATCAGCATTTCTATAACATGCTAGAGATGCCTACATTCATTTCTATTAAGCCCATAGTATTCATGAAACCGATAGTACTTCTCGATCGTTTTTTGCTTTTCCATTGATTCTTTTGGAGGCGGCTTCCTATATTGCATGTTATTACAAGTAGACAGATAAATATTTTCGAAAGATATATTCAACGGCGTGTAATTATCATACATTGGCATCCTGGGCATTAATCTTCCAGAATCCCTCTTTCACTCTCGCTTCCTATCTCCGCCCCTCTTATGCTGATTTAGTTTGTTCTAGACATTCACCTGGACTTTTCCAGAACTATGATCGGACTGTTTTATTGTAATGTTACTCTGTATTCCTTCTATACTCGATCTGGCAACATTCTTTATTCTAAAGGACTTGGCTTCTTCCTTCCTCAAACATTGTGCTGCCTTTCCGTAAAAGCGTTCCAACGTTGTAGGTGGCTTACCAACTAACTAATCACCAATTTCAGACTCTGGGTTAATCCCTCTCGTCATGGCCATGAGTATTGCATGATCATTCGGATTACTGACCTCCATAACAGCTGTATGAAATCTTTCCAAATAACCTTTCAACAACACACTTGGATCCTGGATCATGCTGGAAAGGGATGTCATGTCTTTAGGACGTCGCGTGCATTCGAAATTTCTCCGCAAACTTGGTTGCCAACTCATCGAACCTAGAAATCGATCGCGATGGTAGTCTCGTGAACCATATGGTTGCTATTCCGAAAAGAGTTATGAGAAAACATCTATACTTGGTCACATCTTCGGCTCATGCGGAATCCATAAACCATTCATATCCCATTTTGTGCTGCTGGGGTCGGTTTTTCCTTCGTAAGCAGGCATCAACGGCAAGTTGAACTTCCTTGGGTACTATGAATGTAATACATTATCAATGAACGGGGTATTACTTCTTAAGATTCCCCATTCATAATTGGTTAAGCCTTGGCTCTCCCTCACTAATAGTCTGACCATTGCTGATGAGCCTGGTATTTGGACGGGCGTGCAAAGTAGTGGTCGCGCTCCATCTCATGTGAATGGTCCAGTCGATGTCTGCGGGCCGTTTCACGCCTTCTTGGTTCACTATCTTCCTGACGCACATCCTGTACATTCATTCTCCTATTATTCCTAGTTGGTAACTAGTCATCATTCAATCGAACTCCATCATCCAAACCTTTAGAAATAGGTCCAGTGCGATTCCCTAAGTGTTTAAGGGGAATCCCTCCTCTGAAGGAGGGATCGACATCGAACAATCCTGGGAGGCCATAATGGTCTACCCAGCGACACTTCGAAGCTTCTATGCGATTCTCTTTAATCCAACGATGCATATGCATGTGATATTCATCCGATGATCTAGAACGTTTCGATACCTAGTAATGAGTAGGTTCCCTCCTAGCTTTCCCCGCTGTTGCTGAGTAATTGGTTCATCAAATTGGTATTAGTCTGAATTTTCTGATTTAGTTATCGATGGCTTTCCATCAACTCTCTCATAAATTATGAAATTCATCTATGGTAATAGAATCAGTGGGATTCTGAACTTCGATCGGATCAACATTCACATTCATTGGTTGATTGCTTGGGTCTTCTTGCTAAATGCTAGCATTCTCATTTTCATCCACGTTTTGAGAAGTAGATGTAGTATATCTCACCATTGTCAATCTCCTTACTTAGGTTTCGGCAGATCTGAGTAGTATAAGTAACTTTATGAAGTTAACTACAATCCCCTTTGAAGGATTTATCCAATCTAATAGCAACAAACAGGTCCTAGCAAGCTAACAATTAATGCTCTCAATGAAAGCACCAAATTGTTTGCAACCAAATTGGTCGCAAACACCCAAGAAAATATTTTTTTTGGATAAGTAAGTGAATAAAATAAACTTAGAATTGAGGAATAGATTAAACTAACAAAAAGCAACAACCTGAAACGCAGAGATTTATAGTGGAAGTGGTTCGGCATTGTATGCCTACGTCCACTTTGAAGATTATCTTTATTTGTAATGACCCACCTTTCAACACACTAAAAGACACATCATTAATAAGAAAGAAAGGGATAGAAAAGGGAAAGATAGAAAAGAAAGAACTAAACAGCATCAGAATCTCACAGCGGAACGAACAAATTATATTATACCACATAAGATATTACATAGTATCATATACATCAGAGTATACAGTTTATACATCACAAGCTAGACAGTTATAAATACCTGTCTAGCCATTACAACTCAAGTACAACACAGAGATACAGATACAACACCAGCACATCGAAACCACTATATATCTACAAACGCTGAAGCCTCCTCCTCCATATCCCCTCTAGAACTTTTCAAAGCTAACCTAAATCCCTTGGCTACTCTTAAAAATTTGAGTGCCCAAGAGTTTAATAAAATGGAAAATAAACTCCGGGTTATACATTGGTCTGGTGTGAGTAAACGGGTTAAAGTTTCTTAACTTTGAAAAACCTTAGAAAATAAAAGGTATCTCGTAAGACTTCCTGCACATAAACATGGAAAAGTTTTTACCTTACGATAACCAAAACATTTGATATGAAATCCAGTAATATTATATAGCATATAGAGCTTTCAAGTAAATAGAAAATAGCCGAAAAGGTTACATTTATTAAATTCTAGCTACTAGCCACAAAGTGGGTTATACAATCAAAATCGTAAAAGGCATGTAGGAAAAATGGATTTCCATCAATGGCAGGGCTACTGGGTTACCACCCATCACAGTGCATGGCCTAGATCACTGTACCGAGGATCCACCCTAAATCCCCTGCAACACAAAGTCGGAACCATCCCTTACTGGATAGTCCTGAACAAGACAACACCGTAGTTGTTCATGACCAGCTGCCACACGGCCGAATAAAAAGGAACCTCTAGACAGGAGAAATCTCGTCCTACTTGGACGCGACCCACTGCTCCTCCTCTGTTTTAGCCATTCATGGTTGATGAGGTTTGAGGCTACAATTACCTTTTAGAACACATCTATCTTAGAATGTTCATTGCCCTCTCGACGATGTTCTAAAAGCATTCAATCCATACAAGTCCATTTCGAGTTCGAACGAAACCGAAGGCACTATTTCGCTGCACTATTTCGCTACACTCGTTTTGGGATCACCTTCAGAGTTAACGACAATATCCCTTGCACTCTGAATCTTCATCTCAATCGAAAGCACTATCCCCGTTAACTCGTTTTGGAATCACCCTCAAAGTTAACGACCATAGCCTTTCATCTGAATATTCACCTGATCTTCACTTGAGATTTCACGATCTAATGTTTAATTTGGATCGATGTGGTTTTCGGAATTCCAAATTTGGAAATCCAATCCCGGTCTCAGCGAAATCCAAAACGCCGTCTTAATGTCCAAGTTGTTCAAGTTAAACAATTTAATTCAATTTAATATATTGAATTCACACAGCATCATTCACAAATAAACATCACACATTTATCACATCTATAACTAATATCACATCATAGAATATCATAGAATATCAAACTATCGGTATTAATCAATCCAGACATTCTACACAAATAATAATCCACAAACAGGAATTATTAATCCATATTATAATTAATTTAATTAACTTAAATTAAATTAATTACTTGAGGATTAATTACCTAACCCTGCTTAATCAATCATTAATTAATTAATTACAAGCCATTTAATTAATAATCATCCTTTAATTACCTCATAAACAAATTAATTAATCTTTAATTACAGATTAATTATCCTTTAATTATTCTCTTGATTAATCATCCTTGATTAATTATTATTTAATTACATTAAGTGATTATCCTTTAAATTAATTACACAAATTAATTGTTCTTTAATCCTTTACATTAATTATCTTTTAATTGCTCCTATTAATTAATTACTATAATTAATTACAGTGATCCCCAATTAATTACGTTATTAATTATTCTATATTCACTTTCAATGATTAATTATCTTTTACTCAATCACATTCAATGATTAATTAACCCTTTAATTATTCTCATTAATTACATTAATTAATGATCCTCTAATTACTTTCATTAATTAATTATTCTTTTAATTAATTCCATTTAACAAGAGATCTTTAACTTAATTACATTCATTAATTACCCTTAATTAATTACCTTCAGTAATTAACTATTCTTTAATTACTTACATTAATTAAATTAACTCCTTGATTAATTACATTAATTAATCCTTTAATTAATTACACTGAGTAATTAACATTGAATTACTTCCACTAAGTAATTATTCTTTCCATCAAGTAATTCTCCTTTATTTAATTACATCCAGTTACTACCCATTAATTACTTACACTATGTAATTACACTTTATTAATTACATTAAGTAATTATTCTTAACCAATCATCAAGTGATTATCTTTAATTAATTAAACTTAATTAATTATCTTAAATTAACCGCATTAATTTAATTAATTACATTGAGTAATTAATTCCTTTAGTCACTTTATTAAGTAATAACCCTTTTTATATTAAGTAATTACCCCCTAATTACATCCATAATTAATTATTCCTTAATTAATTAACCTTTAATTACTTAGATTAATCAATCCTAAATTAAGTAATCTACTACCCTTAATTAATTGCACAAATTAAATTATCTTAATTTAATAACCTAAATGAATCATTTTAGTTAATTAAGTAATTACACTTTAATTACTTTTGTTAATAAGACTTGATTAAATTAAGATAACCCACTTACTACATTAAACTCTACCTATCATTTAAATTAAAACCTCGAAATTGGTTTATACAAAAATCATCATCCTTTGATTTATTAAAGTGAAATACCTTTCACATTAATCACATCTAAATTTCACACTTACATTTTATTTGAAAACATTTATGGACTAATTACATGATTTATCTAATGTAAAATTTATATAAACCAAATTATTTTTAAAACAAAATTTAAACTTTGAAAATCCATACTTTAAAACCTTAAATTTGTTTAAAACATCATTCTCTAATTCAAATATTTAATACATCTAAAAACTGGTTAAAAACTATGTTTAAAATTTAGCTTTGCTTTCAATTTTTGAAATTCATTTTATAATTTAAAAACCTGGACAGTATTCTTTAAAAATAAATTAAGTCTGGTAACAAAATCGTTCCTAAGTTAAATAGCAAAAGCCCCGAGACAAAAACCCAAGAAACATGCAACAACAATACGAGGTTTCCCTACCTCAACAACTCGAGTCGAACACAAGAACTTCTCGAGAAAAATCCAGCCTAACTTCTCTCCCCAAACCCATAAAACATCTAGATGCACGAAAGATCACCGTGCACGTGCACGCTGGTTTCGATCGTCGATGACCATCACCGCAACCCTCTACATAACGACCCCGACCTTGCCGACCCCCTCGACCAACCTGATCGACGAATTCACCATTGAAACGAAATCGAGCTCCACAGCACCCAACAGGAAATAAACCTGGTCGACAAAAACATCTGCCGACTACGAATACCACCACCAAAAGACCTATCGCCTTGACCACACTCACGTCTTAAACCCATGATTCCATTCCCCTGCTCACAATTCGATCCGATGCACCATAGTCATCGAGATCACCTCGATACCATCCCAGGCAAAACAGAACCACAAAACCCTAGATCTCCTCTGACCACCCTCCACATTGATCAGAAAAATATCCACATATTTTTTTCGAGATCCTCTATACCCCCATCCTCCTCCAGCAGTGGACTCGATCCTCCCCTTGCCGCTGATCGACGACAATCGACCCATTTCCCAAAAACAAACAACTCACAAATTCTCGACCAATACTAAGTTAAAATTTACCAAATTCATACTAAAATTCATGATTCGTTTATACGAATCGGGTTCTATAATCCAAAGATGAAATCATAGATATTGATTTTTCAACTTAATTTAGCTTTTTACTTTAAATCTTAAATTCCCAGAATATTTAGTAAATATGATCACATAAAATTATTTTTAAAAATAAGATCACATTGTTGTTATCATTTTCTTTTTAAAAATCAAATTCTAATAACGATTATTTGGGAAGATAGGAATTTTTTATTGTTGATCTTGCCAGAAATTTAACAGAGAGATACATGCTAACATACACAGGCGCACTTTTCAATACATAGCATCATTTCAAACTAGATTGAGTTGAACATTCATGCACACACATATACATCATTATCACACAGATATATTAACAATAAAGATTTATTACTAAACGTTTACTCACTAGACATAAAAGAAGCAGAGAACAGATCTGTTATATTTTGTTTCATGGAACTATTGAATTTGATTTGGCATTTTTAATTGATTTGTTTGTTAAAGAACTGGCACTTGAATCCTTTAAGTTGAGTTGCTTGTTGAATTTGAAATCTTAGTTTGTTGAATCTGCTGTCTGAACCAAAGGAGCTTGCAATTGCTTGTTTGCTTTGAATTTTCTTTTTGGTTTTTAGTTTATATGTTTGAAGAAGAAAGATAGAAAGGAAGAACTGAGGAAAATTTTGAACTAAAGAAAATAAACAGGCTTTTCCTTTTAAACATTGTTATATACTCATATTTTTAAAAACAAGGCGTTTGCCACTTGTTAATTTAAGTTGTAAAGTGCTTACAAATGTCTTTGCATGACATTATGATTATAAAAATGTCCAAAAGCAATATTATATTAATTTAGTTACATTTGCAAATGTTTTAAATCATTATTTAATTAATTTATTATATTATATTAACATATTTATGTTTATTTCAATTTATATTTTATTTATATATTTTCAAAAATACATTTTCCAAAGCTAAATTTAACATAAATATAATTAAAAAGAAATGGACATTAAATTAAATCTTTTTTTAAATTTAAACTTAAGTTCTTATACTTAAATATATATATATATAAACTAAATTTATTTCAAGTACAAATTTTAAAAGAAAACATATTCAACTTTTATTATAATATACTATTTTAAACTATCATATTTTCAAATAAAATAAATATTTACTTTAAGTGTTTTTGAAAATATATGATAAATTTTTAAATAGTTCCTTACAAAAGTTTAATATTAAATTAAAGAAAAATATTCCAAAACACAATATATACATATATATATATATATATATATTATAATTTGAAATTATTTTTATTAAATTGAAACCAAACTTCCTATGCACAATGTATATACCTATATATACATTATAAATGGAATACCCTTTTTATTAGCTTAGAAAGATAAATTTTTATCAATTAAATATTATTAATTTTGAAAAGAATAATATTTGCCAAATTAAATTATTATTATTATTAGTTTTGAAAAGATAAATTCTATTAAATTAGATTATTAAATCAATATTGCACAATTAAAAATAATTATTAGTGGAAATTATCAAATAAATATTGCCCAAAATTTTGGGACATCACATTCCTCCCCCTTTAAAAGAATTTCGTCCTCGAAATTTAAAAGCAAAGACAATTTAATAATCCAATAAAGGTTTTAAATTTTAAAACAGCAAGCGTATGTTATTAACCATATGCTAGCAACCATAGCTACCAATTTCAAACAAAACAAATCTAACTATCCAAACAAAATTCAGGATAGAACTTCCTAGAGTTTCCTAGGTACAAACACTGGGATACTCGCTCTACTGAATCTAAACTAGCTACACCACCCCGATCCTAAGCTCCTATATATCTAGATCTACAACCTGAACAGGATACCTGACCACAGACAAGTCATGTTCAACTTTCAAATTCCCCTGAACTGTTGGTTCTAAAACAAGTGATGGATCATACACGCACTCCCTCAAAGATACGTGAAATACATTACGAATTTCAGCCATCCGAAATGGCAATTCAATCCTATATTCCAAAGTACTTAACCTTATGAGAACACAGAAAGATCCAACATACTTCTGAGCTAGCTTCTAGTCTTACCCAATCTTATTGCTCTGACGATCGGAGAAAACTTATCTAAAATTAAGTCTCTGACTTCGAATTCCGAATTCCTTTGTCTCTTATCTTCAAAACTCTCTTGTTGATCCTAGGCTGCCTTCAACCTTCTTGAACAACCCAATCATCGCAGATGCCTCTTGGATAAAATTTGGACCGAGAATAAGATGATCTTTAGATTTTACCTATCCAAATGGTGCTCTTAAGAATCTTCCAAAATCCGGAACACAAGCTCTACCCTATAAGCACTAGAAGACTTCAGACTTACTCCTCTTATCCAGAATAACCAAAACAGGTGCACTAGACAAGCTAGCCTTCAGATAACGAATGAACTTCCTGTATAAATCCTCTAATCCAAGACAAACACAAACTTCCAAGGAGTCTGAGGTTGCTTCTATTCTAGAATAGCTGCTCCTTGCTTCCGCTGCATAACTCTGATCTGAAGAAGATGAGAATGCTATCAATGAACACAAGCACAGACTTGATCCACCCATCCCGGAAACATTGGCCATCAAATTCTAGAAAATCTTAGTGACC
This sequence comes from Allium cepa, assembly GCA_030765085.1. Classification (NCBI taxonomy): domain Eukaryota; kingdom Viridiplantae; phylum Streptophyta; class Magnoliopsida; order Asparagales; family Amaryllidaceae; genus Allium; species Allium cepa. The sequence goes on along the minus strand of CM060938.1, from coordinate 246,302,713 downwards.
TATCCGATTCGTTCACAAATATCACAGCAAAAATCCAGCCAGAAAACTAGATCCTGTTAATCCTGAGCTGCTTAACTAGTCCTCTCTCTGGGAGCCCTCCCTCTACTATGTTGAACCACCGGTAATTCTCCAGGAACCAAGTCGATACAGAACTTAATCTTATGATATATATGCACCCCTTTGAAAACCTCAAAGATATCCAAAAAATCTTAAACCTCTTCGATAACTCCAATATCCTCTAAAGATGCCTCAATCCAAAGCAAAGATTACTAAGAGAACTTCCAAAACAAGTCCACTTTTGCGATTCTACCCTAGTTCTAATTTCAAAGAAACTGTTCTCTCTTCACATATCAGAACAACTTAAGCCCTTATAACTAAAGAAGAATTGATGGTCCACCCACAAACATCATACCCTGCTGAGCTTCCAGGAGAAGTGGTAAGCCTTCACCATCTGCCCGGCCTGCTGACAATAGAATCACAAAGACTCCTGAACCATCGAGGAAACAGACCACTCTACTGCTTCGAACTCCACCTCTAGCACACTACTAAGCCAGGGGACCTTCCTGCTGACACACAAAACATTCATGAGCTACATTGCTACCTCTGGGTTCCCTTCACCTTGCTTCTTCCAATTCGGATTGAATTTCCCACTTGGAGCTGCCACTGATGCCAACTACTTCTTATCCAAAGCTCTTCGATCCTCAAAACCATATCAATTATTACCACAAACGAACCTTTGAGATGACAAACATTTTCTCAAGAAACCCGAACTTCAAACCAAGCACAAACATTTCGCTGAACTGAGTCTCACACTCTAATACTGACAAAACTCCTTCCTACGGTTGCCAAGATGCCATCACTCGCTTCAGCACTTCCGACTGATACAAACTCTGGAAAAATCTGCTCGCACGAGAGCAACCAAGCTTACACTCCAAAGATGGACTCCAAACCTTAAAAAGGTTTCCTTTGAGATTGGTGAAATCCCTACATTATGCTGCAAAGCTTACTCAAGATGCCCAATACCGCCCTGGTAGATACACTTCCAATCTCGATTACTCAGACTTCTTCCACTAGTGGTAGTCGTGCTATACACACCACTACCTCTTCGAACTCTAGAACTCATGTCGGCAAACCCGAACAGGTAACCTAACAAAATAGGTAGGGGTGTGTGTGTGTGTCTATATAAATACGCTCTCTCAGGAAGAAATCACTCCAAAGCCTAGGTATTCAATCCACCAAGCACTTTGATACCACAATGTAACGACCCGCCTTTCAACACACTGAAAGACGCATCATTAATAAGAAAGAAAGGGATAAAAAAGGTAAAGATGGAGAAGAAAGAACTAAAGAACATCAGAGTCTCACAGTGGAACGAACAAATTATATTATATCACATAAGATATTACATAGTATCATATACATCAGAGTATACAGCTTATACATCATAATCTAGACAGTAATAAACACCTGCTTAGTCATTACAACTCAAGTACAACACAAAGATATAGATACAACACCAGTACAGCGAAACCACTATATATCTACAAATGCTGAAGCCACTTACTCCATATCTCCTCCAGAACACATCAAAGCAAACCTGAATCCCTTGGCTACTCGTAAAAATTTGAGTACCTAAGAGTATAATAAAGCAGAAAATAAACTCTGGGTCAGACATGGGCCTGGTGCGAGTAAACGGGTTAAAGTTGCTTAAATTTGAAAAATCTTTGAAAACAAAAGGTATCTCGTAAGACTTTCCGCACATAAACATGAAAAAGTTTTGCCTTACGATAACCAAAACATTTGATAAGAAATCCAGTTATATTATACTAGGGTCTATTGTTTTCAAGTAAATAGAAAATAGCCAAAATTGTTACATTTATTAAATTCCAGCTACAAGCTACAAAGTGGGTTATACAATCAAAATCTTAAAGGGCACGTAGGAAAAATGGATTTCCATAATTGGCAGGGCTATTGGGGTACCACCCGTCACAGTACATGGCCTAAATCACCGTACCGAGGATCCCCCCAAATCCCCTGCAACACACGGCCGGAACCATCCCTTATTGGATAGTCCTGACCAAGGCAACCCCGTAGTTGTTCATGACCAACTTCAACACAGCCAAATAAAAAGGGACCTCTAGACAGGGGAAATCTCGTCCTACTTGGGCGCGACGCACTTAGCCTTGCTGCACCTCCCCTGTTTTAGCCATTCTCGGTTGATGAGGCTTCAGGCTACGATTACCTTTTAGAACACATCTATCGTAGAATGCTCATCGCCCTACTGACGATGTTCTGAAAGCATTTAATCCATACAAATCCATTCCGGGTTCGAACGAAACCAAAGTCACTATTTCGCTACACTCATTTTAGAATCCCCTCAGAGTTAACGACAATAGCCCTTGCACTCTGAATTTTCATCTCAATCGAAAGCACTATCCCCATTAACTCGTTTTGGAATCACCCTTAGAGTTAACGATCATAGCCTTTCGTCTGAATCTTCACTTGATCTTCACTCGATATTTCACGACCTAACTTTAATATATGAATATGGTTTTTGGAATTCCACATTTGGAAATCTGATCCTGGTCTCACCGAAATCCAAAACGCCGTCTTAATGTCCAAGTTGTTCAAGTTAAACAATTTAATTCAATTTAATATATTGAATTCACACAGCATCATTCACAGATAAATATCACAAATTTATCACAGCTATAACCAATATCACATCACACCATATCATAGATTATCAAACTATAGGTGTCAATCAATCCATACATTCTACTCAAACAATCATCCATAAACAGGAATTATTAATCCATATTATAATTAATTTAATTAACTTAAATTAAATTAATTACCTGAGAATTAATCACCTAACCCTGCTTAATCAATCACTAATTAATTAATTACAAACCATTTAATTAATTAATCATTCTTTAATTAACTTATAAACCAATCAATTATTCTTTAATTACAGATAAATTATCCTTTAATTATTCTCTTAATTAATCATCCTTGATTAATTATTATTAATTACATTAAGTAATTAGCCTTTAAATTAATTACATAAATTAATTATTCTTTAATCATTCACATTAATTATCTTTTAATTACTCCCTTTACTTAATTACTATAATTAATTACATTGATTCTTAATTAATTACGTTAATTAATTATTCTATATTCACTTTCATTGATTAATTATCTTTTAATTAATCACATTCATTAATTAATTAACTCTTTAATTATTCTTATTAATTACATTAATTAATGATCCTCTAACTACTTTCATTAATTAATTATTCTTTTAATTAATTCCATTTAACAAGAAATCTTTAACTTAATTACATACATTAATTACTCGTAATTAATTACTTTCAGTAATTAACTATTTTTTAATTACTTACATTATTGATTAATTAATCCTTTAATTAATTACACTGAGTAATTAACACTTAATTACTTCCACCAAGTAACTATTCTTTCCATCAAGTAATTCTCCTTTATTTAATTACATCCAGTAATTACCCATTAATTACTTACACTATGTAATTATACTTTATTAACAACATTAAGTAATTATTCTTAACCAATCATCAAGTGATTATCTTTAATTAATTAAGCTTAATTAATTAACTTAAATTAACCATATTAATTTAATTAATTACATTGAGTAATTAATTCCTTTAGTCACTTCATTAAGTAATAACCCTTTTTATATTAAGTAATTACCCCCTAATTACATCCATTAATTAATTAACCTTTGATTACTTATATTAATCAATCCTAAATTAAGTAATCTACAACCCTTAATTAATTACGCAAATTAAATTATCTTAATTTAGTTGCCTAAATTAATCACTTTAGTTAATTTAGTAATTATACTTTAATTACTTTTGCTAATAAAACTTGATTAAATTACCCACTTACTTCATTAAACTCTACCTATCATTTGAATTAAAAGCTCGAAATTGGCTTATACAAAAATCATCATCCTTTGATTTATTAAAGTTAAATACCTTTCACTTTAATCACATCTAAATTTCAACACTTACATTTTATTTGAAAACATTTATGGACTAATTATATGATTTATCTAACGTAATATTTATATAAACTAAACTACTTTTAAAACAAAATTTAAACTTTGAAAATCCATACTTTAAAAACTTAAATTTATTTAAAATATCATTATCTAATCCAAACATTTAATACATCTAAAAATGATTAAAAACTTTGATTAAAATTTAGCTTTGTTTTCTATTTTTGAAATTCATTTCATAATCTAAAAACCTGGACAGTATTCTTTAAACATAAATTAAGTCTGGTAACAAAATCATTCCCGAGTTAAACAGCAAAACCCTCGAGGCAAAACCCAAGAAACCCAAGACAACAATACGAGGCTATCCTACCTCAACAACTCGAGTCGAACACGAGAACTTCTCGAGAAAAACCAGGCCTAACGTCTTTCCCCAAACCCATAAAACTTCCAAATGCACGACAGGTCACCGTGCACGTGCACGCTGGTTTCGATCGTCAATGACCATCACCGCAACCCTCTACATAACGACCCCGACCTTGCCGACCCCCTCGACCAACCTGATCGACGAATTCACCATTGAAACGAAATCGAGCTCCACATCACCCAACAGGAAACAAACCTAGTCGACAAAAACCTCTACCGGAGGCGAATGCCACCACTAGAAGACCTGCCTCCTTGACCACAGATGGGTCTCAAACCCCTGATTCCATTCCTCTACTCGCGATTCGATCCGATGCACCATAGTCGTCGAGATCATCTTGATACCATCGCAGACAAAAAAGGACCACAAAACCCTAGATCGCCTCTGACCGCCCTCCACGTTCATCAAAAAAATATCCATACATTTTTCACGAGATCATTTATACCCCATCCTCCTCCAGTAGTGGACTCGATCCTCCCCTTACCGTTGATCGACGACAATCGACACATTTCCCAAAAACGAACAACTCACAAATTCTCGACCAATACTAAGTTAAAATTTACCAAATTCATACTAAAATTCATGATCCGTTTATACGAATCAGGTTCTATAATCCAATGATGAAATCATAGATATTGATTTTTCAACTTAATTTAGCTTTTTACTGTAAATCTTAAATTCCCAGAATATTTAGTAAATATAATCACTTAAAATTACTTTTAAAAACAAGATCACATTGTTGTTATCATTTTTTTTAAAATCAAAGTCTAATAATGATTATGTGGGAAGATAGGAATTTTTTAGTGTTGATCTTGCCAGAAATTTAATAGAGACATACATGCTAACATACACAGGCACTCTTGTTAATACATAGCAGCATTCAAGCCAGATTGAGTTGAACATTCATGCACACAAATAAACATCATTATCACACAGATATATTAGCACCAAAGATTTACTTTTATATGTTTACTCACCAGACATAGAAGAAGCGGAGAATAGATCTATTATATTTTGTTTCCTGGAACCATTGAATATTTTTGACATTTTGAATTGATTTGTTTGTTAAAGAATTGGCACTTGAATCCTTTAAGTTGAGTTGCTTGTTGAATTTGAAGCTTTAGTTTGTTGAATCTGTTGTCTGAACCAGAGGAGCTTGCAATTGCTTGTTTGTTTTAAATTTTCTTTTTGGTTTTTACTTTATATGTTTTAAGAAGAAAGAAAGTAAGGAAGAATTGAGGAAAATTTTGAACTGGAGAAAATAAACAGGCTTTTCCTCTTAAACATTGTTATATACTCATATTTTAAAAACAAGGTGTTTTCCACTTGTTAATTTAAGTTGCAAAATGCTTACAAATGTCTTTGCATGACATTATGAATATACAAATGTCCAAAAGCAATATTATATTAATTACTTATATTTACAAATGTTTAAATCATTATTTAATTAATTTCTTATATTATATTAACATGTTTATGTTTATTTCAATTTATGTTTTATTTATATATATATTCAAAAATACATTTTTCAAACCTAAATTTAAAAGAAAGAAAATTAAAAAGAAATGGACATTAAATTAAATCTTGTTTTAAAATTTAAACTTAAGTTATTGTACTTAAATATATATATATATATATATATATATATATAAAAACTAAATTTATTTCAAGTATAAATTTTAAAAGAAAACATATTCAACTTTTATTGTAATACACTTTTTTCAACTATTATATTTTTAAATAAAATAAATATTTGCTTTAAGTGTTTTTAAAAATATAAGATAAATTTTTAAATAGTTCCTTAGAAATATTTCAAAATCTTCCAAATCACAATATATACATATATATTGTTATTATAATTTGAAAATATTTTTATTAAATCGAAACCAAACTTCATATGCATAATGTATGCACATATATATACATTATAAATAGAATAACTTTTTTTATTAGCTTAGATAGATAAATTTTTATCAATTGAATATTATTAACTTTGAAAAGAATAAAATTTGACAAATTAAATTATTATTATAGTTTTGAGAAAATAAATTCTGTTAATTAGATTATTCAATAAATATTGCATAATTAAAAATATTTATTAATGGAAATTATCACATAAATATTGCCCAAAATTCCGGGACATCATATTATTGATCACTTATAAATCTGATTACAGCAACAAGAAGTAGAGAAAGTTTGATTATAATAAAGACTAAAGTAACAAGAAGCGTAAAGATCCTCAAAATGACCCATTAGGCCAGTATTTATAGGTGAAGACGACCACCAACCGCTTTGAAACTTCGGCCGTAGGACCTTCTAATCCATACGGGCATACCAGAGGGGTTTCTAGGCCCATATCCAAATGAAGAAGGGCTGTTACTGATCCCTTCATAGTTTTATTTTTGGGCAAAGATCCCTATGGTGGCTTTTGTCTACTAAAATATGTTTAATCTTTAATTATCAAGTCATTTGGACTCCCAAAGCTCGAGTTATTGACCGGCCTTTGATTTAACTCTACTTGTAAAATACTATATGCCGAACCCTCGAAAGGGTTATACACCGACCCTTATTCAATGAAGCTTACCGAACCATATTTTCCAATATGGCATGCCGAACATTCTCAATCATCTTTGTCGAGCTCTCCTTTCCGAGCTAAAGTATACCAATCCAACTAAACAAAGCATGCTAATCCCTTCTTAATGTAGCGTGCAAAAGTATACCAACCCCTCTCTGTGAGCTGAAGTATACCGATCCATCTGAATTGATTGTGCTGACCCCTTCTTTATGAGTTGAAGTATTTCGATCCCTCTTAATTGATTGTGCTAAACTCTTCTGTATGAGATAAAGTTTGCCCTTCTTTATGAGCTGAAGCATGCCAATTCCTCTTAAATGATTGTGTCTACCCCTTATTTATAAGTTGAAGTATGTCAATCCCTCTTAATTGAGCATACCCATATCGATCCCTTCAAGTCATTGAGCTATATTCCATTTTTTAAGCATTTAAAATTATTCATCTACCATTCCATTCAATTCTGACTTTATATAACCATTTGTACTTGACTTCTGGGTCCCACAATCATTGCTCCAGGGTCATCTTCCTTGATAGCAGTCAGATATATCTCATGCAATCAGTTCAATATAACCAGCTAGAATATCGGATACAAATATTTACAAGATGAATTTAATTAATGAAAAGATTAATTAAGGAGGTTAGTGGTTGCTTATGTGCTTGTCTAACGTTGGTTTTCCTTGGAACTAAATCCTTAATTTGGGTGTTTGTTTGTTGATAGTTAAATAAATGACTATCTAATATGGATCCAAAACGTAACTTTTGAAATATCTAGGAGTGACACGTGAGTTATATGGAACAATCATCTTCGATGATGTTGTACTATGCATATAATCTCATTTCGTTCTTCTAAGACAAATGATAAGGAAATCCGTCCACTAACGGTTAAGAAGTGATCTTTGCTTTTATCTTTGACTGTTTATTTCCTAAAGAACCAGTGTTGAGTTTACCGAAAACTATCGAATGTTGTTTCGAAGAGACTGGGATCAGATTTGGTTGGCGAGGTTCATGCATGATAGGGGTTCTCGCTTTCTATTTGGTAGCGAGTAAGATGCTCTTATCCTTACATGCCTTAGAGAGGTTGTATAAAGCCTTAAAGGGTTGGCTATGTGTCGAGAGGCTAGATGTAAAATCAAATTTAAGGTACCAGTGTAAGCCTTGTACCCACTGACTTCGATTTATTACATGTGGTATCAGGGCATAGGGTTAAGCGAGAACTTTGGCATTGGTGGGATTACTCATTGGAGATAGGGTCAGCAGGACCTTAGAATGAGTTTGAGTGTGTGTGTGTGTGTATGAGAACAAATTTGTTAGTGATGTAAACATGTTTTATATTCTGTTTAGTGGCTTATGGATTCTGGTCAATACGAGTAATTAACGTTTGAAGGGGTCTCTAAACACTTGAACATATAAATTCGATATAGTATTGTTTTTAAATTATGTAAATGAAATAATTTTATCTTGATTATATTTTATATATATAAATGAATAATTTTTAGAAATTATTATAGTACATAGGGTGTGTTTGGTTGTTAGTGAATGCTAATATTGATTACTATCATTAGTTGTTTGTTGTTTGTTTTCTAATAAAAGTAGTTATTATTATAATATAAACAAGGATAAATAATTAAGATATAACCAAAGTGAAATTATATATAATGGAATCTATGAATATGATTGTAAATAAAAGGGATTTAGCTGAGTATTTGAGAATTCAAATTCCTTTGATTCTAAGAATTGTTTTTCAAATTTTGGAAAATATTATAATATTATTATTCGAAAAAAAATTGGAAACATTTTTAAATGGAATTTAAAAGTGTTAAGTAAGCACTGAACTCACTTTGGTCGCTAGAAAATATTTTCGATGATAATTGCGACATCATTAACGTTCATTTTCAAGTTTGTAAGAGAAATTGGTACCATTGGAGTTTTGTTTTGGTAAAATAAGTTTCGATTTAAATCCAAATGTTATTTTTTATACAAAAAGAGAAATGTATTATTTCAAAATAGAGTTGAAATAAAACAGAATGTTTATTTTATCTAAAAAATTTGTTAAAATTATAAGAAATCAATTTTGTAACTTATAAATTGAGGAATAATAAGTTAAAACAATGTTTTAAATTTTTGAATATGAATGTTAAGAAAAGAAAATTTGAAATGAATTTTAACTTAGTTAAACGAAATGAAATTGATCGTGGTTTGAAATGAATTAATGAAATTGAATAATGAAATGAGTTAAATGAAATTGAATTTGATTAAAAATGAATATGAACTTATGTTGTAAAGTGAAAATGAACATGAGAAGTGTTGCATAAAATGTTTATAACAAACATAAGTAAATTTGATGGAATGGTTCTTAAGTGATATAGTATTGAAAGAAGTATACTAAGTAATAAGTGACTGTGAATAAAGCAATGTGAATAATGATTATGAATAAATGAATGCAAATAAAATAATTTGGTATAGTTAGAAACCAATTTGAAATAAGTACACAAGTTGTACGTAGATCCTTTTATTCACATAAGTTTTTGATCAGGATTTGAGCACATGATTTCAAGATGATTTACATCGGTTCGAGTTAAAAAAAATTCACATGTCGACAACAAACACTATATATGGTTTTATGATTGACTTTGGAATTCTCTATCATAGTATATAGTTATGCAAGTAGAACGGAGATTTCTAATCAAGGAACCATACTGATGTTATCCCGCCTTTTGGCAAGACCAAAGATATCAAGGATCTGTTCGAAAACCAAGGATCATTCGTCCTATGTATCGAGCATGCACAGGCTTGCTATGGATGTCGATGATTTTTTTCCGAGTCCGGATCAAGCTAGAATTAACAAGACACAACAAACGAAGCCATGGAAGCCAGCATAAAAAATTTCAAGTCAATCCGAGTTCGCATGTTCAAGTTAGGATCGATGCAAATAAGAGGAAATAATCTTATTTTCATATCCATCATCAAACCCTGGTTCGCATCCATCATTTTCGTATCGATCAGAGCGGCAACGACCTCGCATCCATCCTATAACTTCAGTTCGACTCGATCTCATTCGAATCCATAAAGAAACCTCGGTTCGCGTCCATCAATTTCGTACCCATCGGTAGAGCTTGCATTTCATATCGATCGGCTAAAGGTCCCTCGAGGAAAGTCCTGTTCGTAACCATCAGTCTTCATTAATTCATATCTACCGGTGGAACTGTTTTTCGTGTCCATCGAGTTCTTGCTCATTCGTATCCATCGGTACGAACTGGGCAATGGCCTTCGATTCGAACAAGGTAACATTCAAGGAGATGACTCGGTCGACTCAGAGCGAAAACTTGATCGATGCGAGGGATGCACCCCACATCACTGCGTTATCACGTGCGCAATCGATTCGAAGAGGATCGATTTGAATTAATGGATTCGAACCAGATAGCCGTCGAGAAACTCGAACTTGTATCGATCATAACTGAAGATCCACTGATCAAAATGCTATGAAATTTTCACAGAAGATTACGTACAAGAAAAGGAATGTTCCCACCAAGTTTCGACTCCATTGGACATCATCTTAATCCATACGAATTGAGTTTGTATCGATCATAGATCGATTTGAAACTTTCCGGGATCGATCGTGTGGGCCCACTCACGTGCCAGAAGGAGTCTCTTGAAGTTTGAGCAAAATATCAGCCTCCTATGATGATAAATAGAGCCCCAGAGCCTACAGAAAAGGGATCTTTTTGATTCTCAAGTGCCCAAACTCTACTGGATCGAGTTTTGCATTTTAGTCTTGCTGTTGGATTCGAATTCCAAGTTGTAATTTACTATTGTTCACTGTAATCACGTGTAATCATTGAAAGAGAATCAATAAAGTCATAAAAACTTCATAGTGGGCGTAGGCAACACGCCGAACCACTCTAAATTTCTTGTCTATGCATTTACTTTTTTGTTTGTTGGAGTTTTTGTTAGATAATCTTCGTTTTAAATTTATATTCTTCATTGTTATCTCTTCAAAAACTTCCGAAGTGTGTTGTGCCCATTTTTGGTACAAACACTTTGGTGCTTTCACTGAGAAAACCCAAATTTTCTCCCACGCTTTGGATCTATCATCGATGCCGGATTGCATAAATCTAAGAGAAAGATCCAGATTTCTAGTTCAGATTCCTTCCAGCCTACTCAGATTCCATAAAGTCTAGGAAAGGATCTCATTCATTTCCATGGTTAGCACAAGGACCAGCTCCAATGCTGTCGATCAAGAAGGCCGGGATAGGCAGAATCCCGCGCAGCTGCTTCCGTCCAACCAAGACGCTACTGGACCCTCAGAGTCGTCAGCCCCGGTTAGCAGACAAGAATTCCAGATGTTGATGCAAGAGTTGGCACAGAGTCGTCAACAGCTAACAGAACAGCTACGCGCCAACGCTGAGCTGGCTAATCAACTGAATCGCCAGAAGCACAGAAGACCTAGGAGAGATTATGCTTCTCGTTCCTCTATAGAAAGTTCTGCTTCTTTTGACTATCATCATCGATCTCCGCGACCTTGACTGGACGGGAGTCACGCACAAGCCACTGGACATCAACCCACACTAACCGTTGGACAGCTGAGAGTTGATCCATCGGCCAGTTTCCAAAACGAGCCCTCCTTCCAAGGTGGCACCATTCCTCACTACGCCACAGGCAACCGTGCTACAACCATCGCTGTAGAACCGGGGGTTGATGTCCGAAACTAGCCAGAATTGGAACATCGTCAGCACGGATGTGCTCCTGAATAATAGGTCCCAGAAGACTTTGGGCCGCGAAGATGGGACGTGGACCACCATCAGCTTCCGGTCCTGCCTCATAATGTGGAACTCGACCACTCTGTGGCTCGACAAGCACAGAATGTCCAAATGCCGGATATTTCAACTATGATTAGGCAGATGATTCCAGAAAGTCAAGGTCGTACTAACGACGATTGGGGAATCTCTCGGAGTCATACTCCTTTCACAGACTATATACTTACTGTTGAACCCCCTCGGCGATTTAGAATGCCGACTCTACTAGTATATGAGGGGAATTCTGACCATAATCAACATATTCCGAAATATGAATGGTCAATGAGTGCTGCTAGAGCAGATGACGCATAAAATGCCGAAGCTTCCCGATTTCCTTGAAGGGCATCGCTACTATATGGTTCACCCGATTTTCGCCCTGGGCCATCTCTTCCTTTGACCAGTTGGCCACTAAATTTGTTAAACAATTCCGCATGCATGTCGTGAGGCTGAAGGACGTTAACACCCTGTCAAATGTCACTCAAGCTCCTGGGGAGAGATTCCGGCGTTATCTAGAAAGATTCCATATTGCGTTTGCGGAAATCAACAATTCGAACGATAACTCCATTCTCATGGCTTTGACTAAGGGGATTAACCCCGATTTTGAATTCGGCAACTGGTTGGCCGGAAAACCGCCTGCATCACTGGACCGTTTCTATGCCAAGGCAGCTTAATTCATAAGAAGGGAAGATGCGAAACAATATAGAAAGCATGATGATGCAGGGCTGAGCAGGGAAGGGATCCAGAGTAATGTTGAGGTCAAACAATCCGGTGAAAGCTCTGGAAAAGTTCAGCTAAACATTCAAAACAAACAAACCCAGGGAAGGGAGAACGTGAATCAAAATAGAAAGCGAGATCAAAATCGTGGCCCACGGCACAAAAATCCTATGTTTAACAACTACACTCCTTCGAATACATCACTGGAGAACGTGTATTTACAAACTTTAATACTGTTCAGTATAAAAAACCTGCACCAAAACCGTCGTCGGAGAGGCAAATCCAGACGGGAAAATTTTGTAGGTTCCACAAAAGCTATGGCGACAATACGAATGAATGTCGTCGTTTGCAAGATCTCGTGGAGAAATTGATTAGAGAGAGGAAGTTGGAACAATTTATATGGGCACCGCAGCTTGGAGGAGCGGGCCCATCAAATCAGAATAATATGCCCAATTGGGCGAGACAGGAGGAACCCGCCCATACCGGCTGGAGACTAGTAATAAATGCTGCCAGTGGTGGTCCCGCTCTGTCAAGAGCCTGGAACGACGAGGATCTTCGTCACTGCTACAAATGACAGGCTTTATCTATTTGGCCTATAAATCACTTGCAATTTTTTTTGCATTTTGGAGTTTGAATTTGTAGTAAGGCACTGACTTTGCCATGTTTTTCTGTTCCAATAATAAATTGTCATCTCCTCAAGCTAGAGCTGTGATTCACTGAATGCGACATTCAACTATCATGATGCATGAAGAGCTAAGTTCTATCATACGATGGAATTTATTCAAATAGCGAGTGATTGTGATACGAACGGCCACTCACTAAGTGAAACCCAAGCATGGGGGCAAGCCATCACATTAAAGGCTGAACTGGACCGATAAACGACGGTCTAATAACTAACTCCAAATTCCCAAAGCATGAATTGGAGTATAAACATCAACTCTAGGTTCCCAGAGTGCGAACCGAAGTATAAACACTAACTCCAAACTCCCAGAGTGCGATTTGGAGTATAAAACTTATAAATGCGGCTTCGAAGAGGGCGGACCCGTCTACCTAACGACTTCGACCTTATCCTAAACAAGTTCGAGGAGGATGGATCCGTCCATCTAACGACCTCGCTTGTCGACTCGGGGTGGATGTGAATTGACTATCCACGATCCTGGTAATTCTGTCATTCCCAGAGTGCGAATGCAATCCAAATGCCTAAAAAAATGTGATTGACCATTTGTTGGCCAACTCCAAACTCCCAGAGTGCGAGTTGGAGTATGAAACTCATATATGCAGTTTCGAAGATGGTGGATCCGTTCACCTAACGACTTCGGCCGTGTCCTAACCAAGTTAGAGGAGGATGGACCTTTCCATCTAACGACCTCGCTTGTTAACTCGGGGTGGATGTGATCCGACCATCCAATATCCCAATAAATCCATCGTTCCCAGAGTGTGAACAAATTCCTAAAAAGCCTAAACAGATGTGGCTGACCATCTGTCGGATAACTTCAAATTCCCAGAGTACGAATTGGAGTATAAACATCAACCCTAGGTTCCCGGAGTGCGAACCGACGTACAAATGCTAACCTCAAATTCCCAGAGTGCCAATTAGAGTATAAATACTAATTCAAAGTTCCCGTAGTGCAGACTGTGTTACAAACATAGATAGGTTCTGGATTCCCAAAGTGCGAATCAGATTAAAGATTACAAATAACTCTGAGTCCCCAGAGTGCGGTCAGAGTATAAGCATAACTGGGTTGCAAACAATCACTCATAAGTTAACCTAAGTCTCCGGAGTGTGGACATATGCTTAAAAACTTCGACATGCGCGACTGATCCAACAACGCTGAACCTGAAGGTGTAGAAACAATTTTGCAATCGCTAGCCGATCTTTGTAACTCATCCCCAAGACTGGAGGCAAAGCCCAGGTGTTAATCGTTGACCGAAGCTATACGACATCCAAGTCCAACTTGATCTCTAGTTATGACTTGTGTTCGCAATTTTCAGACTTGGCAAATAAAACGAACTCAACTCAAAGGATGAAACTCCACAAGTGCACTGAACTGAAATTCAAATACTGCAACACTTAAGCATAAAAGAAATGAAAGTTAAAGCCAAGAAGAAAATTTTCATTTCAACTAATTGTATGTGAAGATTCATATACAAGTTATTCCAAAAAATTCCTACTAGCAGAGGCCGAACCCACATCTATGCACAGCCTACAAAGGGAAAGCAGATTCCTAACTACCAAAAATGCGTCAGAGGGACTAATCTACTTTTTCTTCTTCGGCTTTTCTTCGACACGGAACTGCCGGAACCGCTAACGGTTTTTCGCTTCGAGCCTTTACCCTTTGGTGGGTCATCCCCCGACGAAGGCGTGATATCGACGTCCTCCTCTGAACTTGAATCTAATGGGATGCTCCCAGTGGGAGGAGTCGGAGGAGTCGGGTCTACAACCACGGGCGGAATGGGCATGCTACTATCGACGAGTGTGCCCTCTAGAGATATCACCCTGAGTGGAGTTGGGCCAACCGTCGTTATTCCACTCCCAGAACCACTGCCATGTGCTGCTGCCTCTAACTCGGCATTAATTTCAGCCAATACCTCTTCCTCGCGAGCGGATTGAGCTTCACTGAGGGCAGTAGTAGACTGTGTCAAAGCGCTAGAAGCAGGCGGAAGCCCACTGAGGACGAACGGTAAGTCCGCAAAAGGGTCGCTATGTCGGCCTAGGAGCTCATTCATCATCTGCTCATCGAAAGAGAGTGGGCTCCCCTGTGTCACTTCGATAGGCACGGCCACAGTCGTGGTAATTGCCTCGGTAATGAAGGACTCCTGAACTTGATGAGATTCTTGGATTGTAGGAGGCGCTGTCAATGTAACTTCGGTCACTGGACAAGGAAGAAAAGAAGTTGTTAGAACACACTTCAAAAACAAGTCTCTCATTTCAAATACACATGAGATTCGTTTAGAGTACCTTCCTCGGTTTGACCCGCAGTTGGTTGAAGGCTTCATGAGAGTGTTCCTTTATAGGAGATAGACGTTGCTGTTCTGGGTCGTAGGCTGGAACGGGTTGGAGCTCAGTCACTGGGGCAGGCTCAGATCGAGATAAAGTAATAATTTCAGAGCTTGTAGCATGATGATCAACTCCGGAGCCTTCCCCAATTTCTTAGTGTTGGGTGCCAAGTCTGTCTCTTGCATGAGAAATCATAGAGTCATAAAGAACCTTCTTCTCATCATCATTCAGTATGCGGTTCTCCAGCTCAAACTCGTCGAAAGCACCACCCAACTACACCGCTTTCTCTTCCTCGACCAACAAATTCCAAGCGTTATAGAGATGAGTTGAATAATCGTAAAGCCATGCCAAATTTCTATGCCTCAGCACATTGTCGTTATAAATGACGAGGAGCTCCTCTATATCCGCCTCGAGCCTTGTTTCCGCCAGCCGAACCTTTTCATCCACTTCAGCCTCAACCTCTCGGACCTTTTCCATGGCCGCATCTCTCTCCTTCTAGAGCACCACTGCTTGATCGCATGCTTCCTGTGTGGAAACATTAGCAGCATCCTTTTCTTTTATGATTTCAGAAATTTTCGCCTTAAGCTCGTTCAGCTCTTTCAAGGCTGCATCCTGCTCAGCGGTCACAATTGTGTTCCTGTGACCCATATGCTCAACCGTGGCGTAGTGCTCCTGTTTCATTCTATCCATTGTCGCATGGGCCTCGTCTACCTTCTTAATAGCCTTTATCTCGGATTTACGATAAGACTCTGCCTCGGTGTTAAGTACTAGGATGATCCGGTCTTTATGAGAAAGCTCTTTCTCCAACCTTTTAATAGTAGCTTCCCGCTTGAACGCCACCTTCGATGCTTTTTGCGCAGCTTTCGACCATTCCTTGTACTGGAAAAATATATCCGCAACATAGTCGCACACTGTGTGTTCAGCCGACGTCGGAATTCTTTTCAAGCGCGGGGGAAAGACTTAGCCATCAAAGCATATGTCAAGAAAATCCTTTTCAATTGAGCTAGCCTAATCGCTCCTTCCCCGGTAGACTCGACGAGGGCCTGTGCAGTAGTTGAGGGGTCCGCTACTTCAGTTCTGCGGTGAGAGTCGGACTGTGGAGTATGAGAAGACGGCTTGTGCCATAAAGTTTCAAGGGGACATGAAATATGGACTAGAAGCGGTGGAGGAGCTCTGGGAGGGAATGAGCGAGATCGAGGTCAACGTACATATCCCATATCTCTGTCAGACCGCTCCTGGCTGGAGTAACCTTGATCATAATCCCTATCCCCTTCTCTCCTACGCTGCTCATAGAATGACGAAGATCTGCGTGGTTTGCGTAGACTGCCAAGCATAGAACCATGGCCAGGCATCGTATCTGCGAAGTAAGGCAAGAACAGTGTTAATAATCTTCCGAAAAAAGGCAATTTATGGTCAGAAATTATGTAGTGTCGTGAAGTGTGTATGTATGTGCAACCCCACGACCAAACGGATGTGTCGACCGCTCTAGTGGTATGAGAATCACTTAAAACTAGGGTGTGACGGAGTTCATCTAATCCGGCATCATGTTGCATGGAAAAGTCATCCGGAATTAGGAGGTTGGCGAGCCCTTCGCAGAGATTTTCCATTCGTGAGGGAGACGCCTTCGAAATTCTAACTCCGGAGACGGATCGGGACGTGACTACAAATTTCCATCTCCCCGATTTGGATTGCTTAAAGACGGCCGCCTTGCCTTTTCTCTTTTCTTCAGAATCTTAGATCGCATCCGCAGGCCCGGCCAAAGGTTCGTCATTAGTGTGGGTTCTTTCGAAATCAGCTTCCTCGACTATGACAACTCTAAGCTTCTTGCGCTTAACTCACTCCCTTGAGATAGTACTCAACGCACCATCAAGTCTTATACTATCTTCGCTCAATCAGCCCAAGAATCCTAAGGTTCCTATCCGTCAAGACCAATTCGATGTTCCTCTCTTCGCTTGGGACCTCTTGGAGAACCCGAACTATCTCTTTGTAATATTCGCCTTTGGGTCGTTGAATTATCACTGTAAAGAAAAAGAGATATGAGTTTGACTTCATCTGGAACTATCTTATCAACTACTCGGGAAGATAGCAATACTCATGTATGAATAGCCATCGAATGGAAAATCCTAGGGGTCACCTGACGTAGAACCACTCTGTCTTAAAGTAGCTCAACCTGGTTCAAGATCACGTGACTACTTGGCAATTTCTCACTGCCTCCAGGAATGTGAAGGATGGGCTATCCGTCCGACTTTTGAAGTTGAATAGATATTTGATCTCAGTCGGGAGCGATGGTCGATAAAGATACTCCACAAATACAATGAACAAGCTGTTCAACAGAGCATATCCATTTAGGTGAAGCTGGGATGGAGCGATCCCCAGAAAAGACCACACCTCTCTTATATACTGATTGAACGGGAGGAGTGTCCCAACTGCGCACGCATGGCGATTAAATGTGGTATACCCTCGGTGGATTGTGTGGCCTGTCGTTTAGTCATGGCAGAAATACGTCATCCATCGACAGACCGTGTCTTAAATATATTCTCCTTAGAATATCTTCAGAAATACGAGACAGAACAGAGTCTGGTGGACTATTGATAAATGATGTATTAGGAGCTTCGTCCGGGGTAGGGCCAATGATTTCGGCCTCAATGTCCGGTATATCAATTTCTGGAGGAGCTAAACTCTAGGTTTCTTGTGGTTGCAAGCTTGGAGTTTCTATAACTAACTAACTCATGAAAATTCATCATTAGATGACAAAGAGCCCATGTGTTCCCCATGTGTAAAGAGTGTGTTGTGCAGTACAGTGTTGTGCATTACTTGAAAAGATTTTGCAGAGTTAAAGAAAATATGCAAACAACCGAACTTTGGAATCCAGCTGGAATGACCATCATTGTTGACTATCAAAACCATGTCGTCCATACTCTTGACGGTCGATCCAAGTTAGAGTTCATTATATTTTTGTTAAGTCAGAGTTCCATTGACGAGCTTCGTAAGGCGGTTAAATATGCAATTCTATAGTCAAGTCCAGCTATGTAGGAGTGAAGCTCGCCGGGGTCAAGTGTTCAAATATCAAAAAGTTCTCCGAATTCATCAAATTTTGGCTTGGAATCGATCACCACAGTTCAATTTCGAATCAATCGATGTGGTCTTCATTTCGTATCGATCATAATATAGAACTTCGAATGGACACCGATGTTTTGGATCGCATCGATCAAGGAATTTTCAATTTCGTATCGATCATGTTCGTGTCGATGCATTTCTTATCGATCATGAGAACATGCTTCGTATCGATCAAGAGATTGCTATTTTTGTATCAATCAGAGAATTTTGCATCGTATCGATCGGCATGCACGTGGATTTGCATCGATTCGAAGTTGTCATTTAGTAACGATCGAACACTCGCTGATTTCGACTCGATCTCGAACCACAAAGCGCACACCAATCTAAGGCTAAGTGCTTCGTCTCGATACCTTAGCCACTCGAAATCGTATTGATTGACTCTGATCGAGGCGAACTGCTATCGCTAGGATCGACTCGAAGTTCATCATTCATTCATCGGTCGATACGAAAGCCTCTATTTTAGCATCTCGAAGCACCTACTCCAGATCGATACGAATCGAAGTCCAGATAATCTTTGATCAGTTCCCTCGAATCCTTCATCAATCCTTCTTCTCCAAATGGCGCAAACGCCATTACCACCTCCACGACATTCATTCAACCCAATTCCAACATCAATAGCGCTGGAATCGGTCATGGATCTAAGTGGTTTGGTATTAAAGATTGAGTCTCATCGTTTGCGCATTAGATTCTTTTGATGAATTACCTAAGTCTAACAGTTGATGCGAGAAACTGAAGATCTGTTCGAATCGAAAACGAATGAAGTTCTTCTTTTTCTTCAGAGTGATACGAAGGTTGGGAGTGAAGGCAAAAGAGTAAAAAGTGAAAAAATAGCCGAGCCCTTGGTACTTATACGGACCAAAGTATGAAGGAAAAATGATTTGCCTCCCAATCAACATGACCGGCTGTTACAGGTCAACCCTCGAATCGAGTTGAACGCTCTTTCGTATCCATCATGCCAGAATTTTCATCAAGACAAAGTGGTCAGCAGATCCATCGACATGAAGTACACAATGAAGATAGCTCTGGAGATGAAATGAGTTCCATCAATCCGAAATCTTTATTCGCATCGACGAGTTCACAGTCACGGTCCATCGATTGCGAACTATTCTGTTCGAGTCCATCGGTTCCATCGATACGAACGTCAATTTCGAATCCATCAAAGCATGTACACATCAATGCGAAGTATCCATATCACATCCACGAAGGCAAAGTCCATCGATGCGAGAGAAACCTTTCAAACTTCTATATCGATTCAGGAGAGGATCGACATGAAGGATCATCCTAAAGCAACCGTTAAGTGTTGTTACAACACGAGTTTCACATCGATTCAGGAGAGGATCGATACGAAATACGACACAAGAAAACTGACAACGACTCGTGAACGTGCAACATTAATGAGAGTCGAGTGAACATGTTTACGTATTTGTCGATCTAATATTCAATTTTCAGCATTAACAGGAATTGGATAATCATCTAACTACGATTACGACGACAAACAACTAAGAACTATCGTGCAGCAATCAGTTACAACAACGCAAGATTACAACCTTCAACAAAAAAGAAATAACTGTTCAAAGTGAGGACTGCAGCTTTTCAAAGCACGTTTTGTTTCCACAAGACGTACTTTCGAGGGCAAATGTTATCCCATCTTTTGGCAAGGCCAAGATATCAAGGAACTGGTCAAAAACCAAGGATCATTTGTCCTGTGTATCGAGCATGCATAGGTTTGCTATGGATGTCGATGATTTTTGTCCGAGTCCGAATCAGGCTACAATCAACAAGACACGACAAGCGAAGCCATGGAAGCCAGCATTCCAAATTTCAAGTCAATCTGAGTTCGTATGTTCAAGTTTGGATCGATGCAAATAGGAGGAAATAATCTCATTTTCGTATCCATTATCAAACCCCAGTTCGCATCCATCAGAGCGGCAGCGACCTCGCGTCCATCCTATAGCTTAAGTTCGACTAGATCTCGTTCGAATCCATCAAGAAACCTTGGTTCGCATCCATCAAGTTCGTACCCGTCGGCAGAGCTTTCATTTCGTATCAATTGACTAAAGGTCCCTCGAGGAAAGTCCTGTTCGTAACCATTAGTCTTCATTAATTTGTATCTATCGATGGAACTGTTGTTCGTATCCATCGAGTTCTTGCTCATTCGTATCCATCAGTACGAACTAGGCAACGGCCTTCGGTTCGAACAAGGCGAGAGACGACTCGGTCGACTCGGAGCGAAAAGTGGATAGATGCGTGGGATGCGCCCCACATCACCACGTTGTCACGTGCGCAATAGATTCGAAGAGTATCGATTCGAATTGATGGATTCGAACAAGACAGCCGTCAAGAAACTCAAACTCGTATCGATCATAACTCAAGATCCACTGATCCAAATACTATGAAATTTTCACAGAAGATTACGTACAAGCCAAGGAATGTTCCCACCAAGTTTCGACTCCATTGGACATCATCTTGATCGATACGAATTGAGTTTGTATCGATCACAGATCGATTCGAAACTTTCCAGAATCGATCGCGTGGGACAACTCACATGCCAGAAAGAGTCTCCCGAAGTTTGAGAAAAGTATCGGCCTCCTACACCTATAAATAGAGCCCCAGGGCTTATAGAAATGGGATCTTTTTGATTCTCAAGCGCCCAGACTTTGTCGGATTGAGTTTTCCATTTTAGTCTTGCCGTTGGATTCGAATTCCAAGCTGTGATCTACTTTGTTCGCTGTAATCACGTGTAACCATTTAAAGAGAATCAATAAAGTCATAAAAACTTCATAGTGGACATAGGCAACATGCCAAACCACTCTAAATTGCTTGTCTGTGCATTTACCTTTCTGTTTGTTGGAGTTTTTGTTAGATAATCTTCATTTTAAATTTATATTCTTCACTGTTATCTCTTCAAAAACTTCTGAAGAGTGTTGTGCCTATTTTTGGTACAAACAATTGAAGTCTGCACTAGAGAAATCGATTGGATTATATTAGTTTGAAAGCGAAATTATGTGATCGAGTGAGCGATCGGATTAATATTGCTTACTGATGATATATACACATCTTATGGGATTATCATAATTAAATATTCTCATTGGTAAATGGATAATATAGTTAGATATTGTATGGTTGGATTTTATATGTAAGTAAGATGCATGTATATAGAAGTAAATGCTAGTTTGATGCCTTGGTTTCACAAGTAGAGTTGGTTGCCCAATAAATAGGTACATGTTTATGTTGTTGTTTGAATTTGATGGTTTTAAGATTGAGCGACTTGGATTTTGTTTTCCTTTGTTGGTTTGGGCACGTAGTGGCGATGTGTAGCTGTTTCGATTTAGTAGCACAAAAGAGACGCTACCAAAATTTTCTTTAAATTTAAAAGTTAGAAAATTCTTGAAATTTTTTTTAAGAAATTTTGGTAATGAAATTTTTATTTGTGTTGTACATTTGAATTGTATTAGTTAGAATCTGTGAATGAATTTTAAAGATTTAGAAAATTTTATAATCTATTTCAGATAAATGGTTTTGAAAAGTTAAAGTGTTTGATGGCATTATTCCTAGCTTTGAAATTTCGGGGACAAAATTATTTTTAGAGGGAAAGAATTTAATGATCCAAAATTTTAGTCATTTGAATTTGAAACATTTAATTGATTTTAAATATTGAATTATTATTTTTATAAGTCTTATAGCATAAATTTCAAATATAGGGATTTATTTGAATAGTGAATTTAAATAATTGAAATATTTAAATAACTAAATCTTAGATTCAACGTAAATAAAAAATGATTTGGAAATCTTATTTATATTTAGTTTAAAAAAGAATGATAATATTAAACTTTTAATTTAGAAATTACAAATGATTTAAAATGGTTTTAACAATTAATAGTTATAATTAATGTGTAAAAATATCATTCCGAAGCACTATCTCGAATTTTGACAAAACCAGCGTCATTGGGACCACAGTAATAAATTATTGTATGTTAATGGATTTCATGGTGATTGGGCGTATTGTTTAGTCGTGAGAGCTAGAAATGCAGAGAAATCAATTAAAGGAATTAAACTAATATAATTCAATTCTAAAGCTAGCTTCTGCATATTATTGAATTAGGTCTCGAGACTAGTTCCATTATGTTCGAAATAGGGCTATTTAGTATAGAGTGCTAGGTGACATGCCTTATTTTGAGTTCGAGAATTTTGAGTGCACCGAGCAAGATATTTTTTTAATATAATATATATGTGTGTGTGTGTGTGTGTTTGTCTATGTATGTGCGTGTATATTCAAGATACTTAAGCCACACCCTAACCATACTCTCTTCTATTCAGCCGTGCTTCCGCTATTTAAACCATAACACCCTCCAGTTTAAAATTTGCATATCCAACCAAAGGAAGTTCCCGTTTTTTCAAAAATCAAAACAAAACAAACAAAAATTCAAATGGCCAGATTCTACGGCCCACAACGATTGGACCACCAAAGGTGGCAATAGTCCATGGACCCAACTAGGACGTTGCAGAGGAGGAGAAGCTCAACTAAGTGGATGGTGGTGATGGGATGCTTTGATCCTTAGGCAGTGTAATGGCGAGGTGAACAGAATTCGTTCATATTCAAATTATGGTGCCTACATTCGTCTATCGGCGAGGGTTGTGAAGAGGAAATGATTATGGGGGTGAGAGCTATCTATAGACGGAGTTCGATGGCTAGAGTTCGCCTCAAGTGATTGGAAACTTGGTTTGAAGGTGGCCATGTTTCATTCTTTTTCTTGGTGATGGATGCACGACAAGGGGTCGAGCTTAGGGCGTGGGCTTGTCGACGTCGGGGGGTGCTCGGGGAATAGCCACGGTGATCATTGGTAAAGAAGGGAAGCAATGTCATAATGTGGAAGTTGAGTAAGAGAGGGAGGGCGGGAATTAAATCTTTGGGAAGAGGGTATATTGTAATTATAATGATATAATTATATAGTTTAATTATATTATAATTTAAAAGTCGATAACTAAAAACGTCTATAACTCTCTCATACGCGGTGCTGTCATGGTGCGGCTTTTTGCGTTGCACTGGTGATAACGTAAGCTTCATGACAGAACTAGTTGGGTCAAATTATGAGCAAGTTAAAAAATAGGCTAAAATGAGATGTCTTTCGATTTTAATTCCAAACCAAAATGCATTGGCAATAACTAGAATTTCGATGAGTTAAACTCACCTTTTGGTTAATCAATATGATACTATAATGTTATATGGTTGATAAAGATTTTTGATTGGATGATTTACTGTTTTACCAGTTGGTTTGGTTATGTTTGTGCCCTAGTGCGGATGACCTTTTATATATATCCGCATAGTAGCGGATGACCATATTATATTATCACACACTGTTTGTAATGCAGAGGGACAGGTTGGAGGTATCCAAAAGTATTCCCCTCTATTGGTGATTTTAATTTTAACATTATTCCTGTTAAATGAATTATTGAATACTAAACCTGATTGTTTGCTCTATTGATTATGACTTTGTTATATGCCCAAAACATAAATCCTACAGTGATAGAAAATCAATATCGATATTAGTTAAGCGTTTGGTGGCCACTAGCCTCAAAATTGGTACTTTAAAGATACTATAAATGCCATTTGAGTTGAAGTTTGTTTTTGAGGTAGGAAATTATTTTAAATCTGAAATTACTTTCTTAAAATATTTTGTTTTATAGAATTTAACTTCCATTTTACTCCAACCTTTTTACCCGGCTTCTCTAAGTTATTTGGCTATATTTAATATTATTTCAAAAATTATTTATTTATATTTAATGTTGTTTTAAAGTTATTTATTAATGTTTTAATATTCAAAAAAGTTAAATACTTGAATAATAAACATGGATTAAAATTAATAATAATGATTATTAATAATGTTCTGGAAATTAATTATTATTATTTATAATAATGTCAAATATTAATTATTATTATTTATTTGACAATGTTTTGAAATTTTAAATATTATTTTTAAGATGCTTTGAAGTTAATAATAATTATTTATTCATAATGTTATTGCTCATAATAATTATTATTATTATATAATAGCGTTTTTGAAGTAAATGATTTTTATTTATTTATATGTTTTCAAGGTTTATAAATAGAGTTGTATAAGTGGAATCGGGTTTGATAAGAGGAGTTTTACAAAATTGTTTGAAGGCTTAAAGGTTGATTATTTGCAACATAAAGAAGTTTTATAAATGGTTATATATTTATAAAGGAATTTTAGAACTGGATTTACAAATTTATAAGAGAAGTTTTGCAATTAATTTTATGGATTTATAAAGGGTTAATAAATGTTAGAGGAATGATTTAAAGATGTTTATAAATGAGTTTAGAGATTTATAAAAGAGTTTATAAACGAGTTTATAAATTTATAAAGGAATTTATACATGGTTTTAGAATTGTGTAAAAGAGGAATTCTTCCTCTGTCTTGTCATGAGTATACTTATATCGTTGAGATAGTTATATGGATGTTTTTCTGACTATTGAAAATATAGGAATTATGAATATATCATTGCAAAGTATTTTGATACAAATATTTACAAGATGAATTTAACTAATGAAAAGATTAATTAAGGAGGTTAGTGGTCGTTTATGTGTTTAACCAATGTTGGTTTTCCCTTAGAAACAAATCAATGATTTGGATGCATGTTTCTTGATAGTTAAATAACCGATTATCAAATAATGTCCCAAAATGTAACTTTGGAAATATCTAGGAAAAACATGTGAGTTATATGACACAGTCATCTCCAATAATGTTGTACTATGCATATAAATATTGTTACGACCTCCTAAGACAAATGATAAGGAAACCCATCCAATAAAAATTAGGAGGTGACCACTACTTTTATCTTTAACTGTTTATTTCCTTAAAAAACCAAGGTTGAGTTTAATAAAAACTATTGAATGTTGTTTCGAAGAGACTGGGATCAGATATGTTATCAGAAAACCTCTTCGATCCAACTTAAGCGTTTCGATGTAAAGGCATCTTAAAGATGATGGAATCGAAGACAGAGTTTTTTTAGTGCAAGGGCCGATTGCTACTAATCCTGAGGGTGATTCCAAAATGGATGGAGTAGAAGTAGTGCCTTCAGTCTATTTACATCCAAAACAACTTGTATGGATGAACGCTGGCATTGCATTGTTTCCTAAAGGACAATGTTAGAATTCCAAGTGGGAAGTTCCATATAAAAGGTAAAACGTAGCCTTAAACCTCATCAAACGGGAATGACTAAAACAGGGGAGGTCCTATATGGCAAAGTGGGTTGCTCTCCATTAGGATATAGTCATCTCTATCTAGAGTTGATATTATCTCTCATTTGTATGCTTCAGAGACCCATTAACAAAAGTGTTGATCGTATTCGTTACTACTAGTCAAGTGGCAGGTCGGTTCTATGTTGGTAGGGGATCCCAACGAGGTCTTCGGTGTTATTTTATCTAGAGTTGCACCATGATGGGTGGTACTCCAGTAGCCCAAACATTGTCGAGAATCCATTATCTAATAATCGCCGTACGGACTTAGTTGTGCGCAACTATGTTGAAATGTGAGATGCTAGCATTTTAGCTATATTCATAACTTACTTTGACCCCTAGACATTATTATAATATCGATGGATTCTATACAGAAATTTTTCTGGTTATTGTAAGGTAAAAACCATGCAACATGGTCTTATGAGATACCTTTATTTCGAAAAGGCTTTTGATAACATTAAATTCCAATTAGGATTATTTTTCTCACGCTATTTTACCAGACTGACTCGGGTGTCATTTTATTATATTCCAAAATATAGAGGTTTACGTGGATGGCGTTTTAGTAAAATGTAAACAAGTTGATAGCCATGTTTCGTATATAGCTGAAATGTTAGAGGTTATTTGGAAGTATTGTACGAAGTTAAACCCTAAGAAATGTTCTTTCAGAATTTAATCCAGGAATTTTTTAGGCTTCATGGTTAGTATTAGGTGAATTGAAGTAAATATAATTCAAATCAAGGCGATAACCAACATGAAAGCACTAACCAATGGCAATGAACTATTGAGCTTATATGGGAAAGTCTCAGCCTTGAATAGGTTTATAAGCCGATTAACCGAAAAGTGCATTCCTTTCTTCAACTTGCTCAAAACGTATGCCACTTTCGAATGGACTACCAAATGTTAAATTGTCATTGAAAATCTATAAAAGCATCTCGACATGCATCCAATATTATCAAGACCAACAGAGGGAGAATTTCTATTTGTTTATTTGGCTACTTCAGACCAAGCCTTGAGCTAAGCATTAACCAGAGATGAAAATGGGGTTTAACGTCTAATATATTATATTACCAAAAGACTAAGCCCAGCTGCAAAATATTGCCTAACGATTGAAAAGCTTGCATAGTACTTTATCGTCATAGCTCATACCCCACTATATCAAAGTTCGGACAAATCAACCATTACTGAGGTTTTCAACAAACCCAAAACTTCATGGATGTTAATCAAATAGGGTATAGAACTTTGCTAATATGATATTACTTACATGCCCAAAACTACAGTTAAATAATAGATGCTAGCTGGTTTCATTTTTTATTCCGAAGCCCTAAACAATGATAAGGCCGGAAAACTATCCTAGAAATTTTTTGTTGATGGAGCTTCGAATGAACTAGGGGCAAGGGCAGGTTATGTTTTAGTTACCTCGAACAACCAACATATTCACTATTCTATCAAGCTTGCCTTTTGGAAAAACAACATGGACAAATATGAATCCTTAATAGTGAGATTGAGGACGGTAAACATAATCAAGAAATTACAACAAAGGGTATAACGACTCTCAACTAATTGTCAACCGAATGCTCGGTAGTTATCTATAATGAGATCCTAGACTTTCTCTTTATGCAAAGTAAGCAAAGCAACTCGTTGAAGCCTTTAAAACTATGATAGTAAAAACATCTCGCGAGATTGGAAGGTAAGAGCCGATGCCTTGGCTAACAAAGGGAGTTCGTTGTTAAAGAATGCAAATTCATTTTGGGAAGTACTCAAAAATTCAAGCATACAAATACCAAAAAAGGTTCTAGTCATAACTAATGCTCAAGAAGCCCAAATTGAAGTCAGCAAGCAAATTATTACTGAAGAAATTCGACGACCCCCTACAGTTTATACTTTACCGAGAGCAATTTGCCTTTAGATATTGTCGAAGCAAGATAGATTAAGTATAATGCCCCTAATTTCACCATTATTGATTGAATACTATAACAAAGGGGTCACATAACCCCTATACACTATGTGTAACAACTAATGAAGGCCAAAATCAACTAGATGAAGCTCAAGACATAATATGTGGGGACTATTCTTGTGGCCACAAAACTAGCCAAAAAGATACTTTGAGAAGGCTCCTACCAGCCAACATTAAATAAAGATGCACTAGACTATGCTAAATAATGTGACAAGTGTTAGTTATATTTTAAAATTCCAAACATCTCACCTATCGAGCTTACTCCAATTATGAGCCCATGGCCTTTTGATGTCTGGGGCCTCATTGGTCCCCTTCCAATAGCTAAGGAAGAAGGGATATTTGTTGTAGTTTCCATTTATTATTTTACAAAATGGTCTAAAATCGAACCCCTATCAACAATAATAGCAGATAAAAGTTGTTAAATTTGTAATGAAGAATATCATAACAAGATACGGTCTCCTAATAAGACCATTACAAATAACAACACATAATTTAATAGCCGAGAGTTATGGAATGTTGCTTAGTTCATGACATCATCAAGAGCCCTTCTTTAGTAGCCCATCCTCAAGCCAACGGTTATAGAAGCAGCCAATAAAACCATCAAAACTTTCTTAAAGAAGCATCTGAATCAAGCTAAAGGAAATTGGGTAGATGAATTACCCTTCGTCCTGCGGGTATATAGAACAAGTTAGAAAACATCAATTGGGCATACACCTTTTTCTTTAGTTTATGGCTACAAACCCATGCTCCCAACCGAACTTGAAGTAGCTTCTCATTGAAGACTCAACTACAACACTCGATAAAACACAGTGCTTTATAGCAAATCACTAGACATTTTACCCGAACTTCGCGATCTAGCTGCATTAATAATAGCAGTATATCTGTGATACGCAAGGTACTATAATCAACGGGTCTGAACAAGAATGTTTTAAATAGGAAATTTAGTCCTCCGAAAGGTAATGCTAAATACGAACGACAAAGCAGACGTGCCCTTTGCTCCAAACTGGAAAGGGCCTCTAATCATTCTTGACATAATTCCTCAACGAGTTTATCGACTAAAGGGAATAGATGATAACATCATACCCCGAACATGGAACACCGAGCATCTAAAATGATACCATGGCACAAGGTTGTCATCGGAGTAAAAAGTTCAAGTTTATCATAAATTCCAAGTAATTTTAAAATCATATTAAGTATTTTAGTCATGATCAAGTAGTATATTGCAAATTTCAAAAAACATATCAAGTATTTAGCAATGATCAGGCAAGGAAATGTAAAGAACAATTCATGGCCATGTAGTGTTATGCGATATAACAACAAGGGTTACCACTACTAGTTTTCTAGTTGAAACACATGTAAGGCATGGTCTTGGTGCTAAGAACATGATACCAAGATATGTCAAAATAAATTTTATCCACAAGGTTCACTATTCTTAATATAATTTTCTATCTATGTTATGCTCTCTAGAACTAAGAACCGAGACCCAAAACATTGTTGCTTTGGGTTATGATAGCCTTGGTGAAGTTATGACTCTTTAAACATCGCATTAATGGTTACTTGAAGAATTTGATCATAAAATCATTTTTGGCCAGGTTATAAATAGAAATCTTCTTACAGGTTGCATTTTAGCTCTACAATCCCTATAGTAAGTTGATAGCTCTACTAAGATGGACTATCATAGTAAATCAAATGACGACTCTATATTTAATAAATAGAAACTACGTTCAAGGTTAATTCTATTCATCATGTGGAAATTGTGTATCATAGTGTGTGAAAATCAAAGTAATTATACAAAAGTTAATTATACAAAAGTTGGGTTGATCAATCAATGAAAATGAACTGAATTACGGTTCCTCTTGAGAATTCGTGCTTGCCTAGAGTATCTGCTAAAACACATGGGGCGATCCACATAAAATTCTTATGGATTTTGATAAGCAATCCCAGGAGTAATACCACAAAGTGGCTTGGATTGGTCTGCCCTAATTCTATACTAGCTCGAGTGGATTGCATTATGACATGCCATAGTTGTCCTCCCTATAATGTCACAAATGCTTTCAAAACCTAAAAAACGTGGTAAAAACCATCATATTAAGGTATAAACCCTCATAACGAGGTAAAATGGTTTCCAAACTCTATTTTAAAACCCTCGTAAGCGAGGAAATCTTTTAGATGCTACATTCCTAACCCTTATAATGAGGTAAAATCCCTCACTATAATGTTATATTTCCAAAGCCTATTTTAAAACCCATATCGTATAGTAAGAATTTCAAATCCTTTGTCAAGTCCTCATTACTTAGTGAGGATAAATTATTTTGACTATTAACGCACTCTACTATACATAGCCTTTAGCTTAAATTACTTTCGCTTATTATGGCACTACACTGTACAGAGCATTTGGCTTACAACTACTTTGCCAAAGTACGACACTCTTCTATACATAGCATTCGTCTTATAAATCCACTGTCTATGACACTCTGCTATACATAGCCATAAGCTTATAATTACTTACCAATGTACGACGCTGTACTATACATAGCCTTCAACTTATAACCACTTTTCCAAATTACAGCACTCTATTATACATTACCTTCAGCTTGCAATTACCTTTTCCTATTAGGCATTATATTATACATAGCTTTTGGGTTACAACTCTACAATAAATTGCCTTTGGATTATAATTGCTTTTTCCTATTACAACACTCTACTATACATAGCTTTCAACTTATAACCACTTTACTAAAGTACAACACTCTATAATACATAGCCCGCACCTTACAATTTCTTTAGTCTATTCAACAATGTATAGCTTACGACATTCAAATCCCATGGTTCATACCTTCAAGTTCTCACTATTGTAAAGACCCGTAAGTCCGTACTCCTTGAATAGACACTAATCTCCTTTGTTTAATTCAAGATGAACGAAAATACGAACCCTTAGGGGTTTTAAGAAAAATTTAAGAAAAGAAAAAGTAAGAAAAGAAGAGAAAAAGGTAGAAGATTAGAACATAATAGATAAGGTAGAAGATAGAGGGAAAAGAAGATAGAAAATAGAACGGAACTGAAAACAACAGAACAACATCAGAATCTCACAATTCGCAGAGGAACAACATATAATAATAAATGAATAATCTTTAAACAAAGAACTATATCAGTTATTACATTACATTTCATTACATCATATCATCAGAGTGTACAACAACAACAACAAACAGTGCAGCGGAAAAAGAAATACTATATAGTAGTAATACGCCATGCCATCCAGCTTGCCTCTAGCAACTCCAGAATATCCAGAATATCCTGATAAACCTAACTCTTAACTGCCCGTGTGGAAATTGGTGGGCACCCAGAGTTTAGGAAGGAAAAACAATAAACTCCAAGTCAGTCATGTGACTGTTGTGAGAACTCAAAACAGTTTATTTATCTTAAAATCAAAATAGAGGAATATTTTTAAATTTAATTCGCAATGCTTTTAAAAATGAGACTACCATAAGGCCTCCCGCAAACACACACAATGCAAACGCAGAATCGGAGGAGATTTCTCCTTATTATAGTCAAAGATGCTTGATACGCATTTAAAATAACATTTCATATTATTACTAGTGCATAGTGTAGGGGAAAAAAATTATTTTGAAAGTAGAATATAAATCTTAGCCAACATACGACCATTATCGTATGCCTACTATAGCTACCATCCAAACAGTGTTGCGACACCATAAGTGAATGATAGGTTCTACAACTAATACCGTACAAGTTTCGTATTGTTTCTTTGGATTTCCAACAAATGGTCAGGCCAAGGAACTTCCCATTGCCACATGAGAATGCCTCTGGAAAGACATCCCCGAGAACCAAACCGGAACTGTACCAACACAAGGCCGGGTTACCCCTAACTGGGTAACTACTGACACGAGCACGCCATTCCCCGATCGTAAACGACCTTTCTCACGGGATTCCGATAGCCAACAACCACAAAGTAATAAATTCGTAGTAACCACATAGGTTAAATATCTGGGCTCCATACCATGATACCACCTCTATCCAGAAGGAAATGTACATACCCTAAAGGGTGCTACCCCTCATAACCTTGCCGCATCTTTCCTGTTTTGACCATTTCCGGGGTGTGAGGCTCGACGAAGTCACGTCCACAAAAACATACTTTATACAAAAGCCATGCTTTGGGTCAACAAATGATCAACACAATGATCACCAAGATAGACGATCAAATAAACGATCCTATCACAATAATCAACACAATGATCATTTCAGCAACACTCAGTAGGTCACATTACCAAATTGGGAATATATCGCTGATAACATTCAACTACATAACCTCTGAGCTCGTACGTCTCAGAGAAGGGTGTTAAGCTAAAAGAATAAATTCTCCGCCACCAACAGAAATATATTTGAAAGAAATCGGCTTTATATCTCAACTTGTAATGTCAGACATACAATCCATACAAGTCTGTTCCGGGCTCGAACAAAACCGAAGGCACTTACAAAGAAGTCCTTGCAATTCGGATATTCACAATCCTGATCGGATTCACCATCACATATGGAGAACTCTATACCGGAGCAACTCGGTGCAGAGTAAATCGACAGGTCATCCTATCGCTCTCGCAAATACCGGGTCTTCAACACCGATCTTCAATGCAATTCATAACGACGTATCACATATTCGGAATGGGTTATACGACCCCATGGTCCTTTCCCGGTTAACCCGAATAGTGAGCGCTTATTCAAAAATAAGTGTAGCATTCACATTCAAACAAATCACATCAATTACCCATTCAAAGGGAAATATTGATAGTCGGTTATTGAACTATCAATAGATATGCACACATCACCAGTTTCCAAATAATTTTCCAAATTATTTATTTTCCAAAATATCTTTACAAGATATATAATTTCAATATTTCAAAAATAAATCAATATTTATTTTTCTAAACCAATCCCACTTTCTTTTATAAATTCCTTAGTGAATTTACATTTCAAAATATCCATGCATATGATTTCAATAATTCATTTCAATTTATCTTCAAAAAGATAAATTCTCAAAACGTTTCATTTCACATTGGAAAAACATTCCCATACTTATTTATTCATAAGTAATTCACAAATTTTATTTATTTTCAACACTTGGAAAATATTCAATATACTTAAATCGAAATTAAGTATATATTTCATTCTTTAAGGAAATCATTCTCTTAAACATATTTATTTGGGCCAAAACGAATGTTACGTAAAACATCGTTACGACAACCCAAAATCACTAGTATAGGGATTCGAAATTAAAATAGATATATAAATCCCAATACTATACAAAACATTTCCTTTCGGAAATCATTTACTATAACAACAGTGTTATAGTCCATCATCTCCTTTTATTTCTCGAAAACGTCTATTTCAACAATAAATGTTGAAATCTATGGTTTCGAATCTCAACACATTTTAAAACATCGTTAGATCGTTTTAATTCTATTTAAAATATCACATTCTAAACATTTTCTTTAACATATTGTTCACTATTCCAAAACGTGAATATACTACGTTAACAATTTTCATCCTTTTATTCATTTTATTTTAAAGGATCATTCACAGTAAAAAATGTGGATATAACTCTATTAATAGGTTTCAACAATTAACTTATCAAAATAAGTTGTTTGCGAATTTATAAAACAACGTTTATAAATTCCATTTCTATTTATCTTATAAAAACTTCTTTTTATAATTTCCATATTAACCTATTCCAGTTTATAACTAAATTATAAACTAAACGTTCATATTATAAGTTAATTACTTATAAAACAATTACTTTACAAAAATCGTTCTTTTAACTTCATAATTTTAAATCTTATAACTTATAAGATTCAATTATTTATCCAAAATTCATTCTTTCAATATCTTTATAAATTTTATAAACCTACTGTTTATAAAATTCCATTTATAACTTCACTGTTTAAAATTCTATAATTTCATTCATTTATGAAATTCATTTTCACTTCATTCAAACACTTATAAAAACTCGTTTTATAATGTCAATATTTCAATTTATAAATATCCATTTATAAATCTCTTAATATAAATCAATTTATATTATTCTTTTAAAACGTCTTCTAATTCCTTTAAAAACTTCATCCCTTTGATTCATAAAATAATTAAATTTTATAAATCCTATATTTAAACTTTTCACAATTATTTCAGAAATCCCAATTTAACTATTTTATAAAGTCACTAATTCCTTATTTTCAAAAAATCAGCTTTCAACTATATTTCTTAAAAATCATAATTTTTATAACTTTAAAAATTATAACGTTTATTTATTTATAATGGATCAATTCCAAAATATAGTATATTCTCAAAAATCAACTTTAAAAATCATTTTTAAAGTTCCAAATTTGGTCCAATGATGCTACATACCAAATAGTCAATCACGACAACAACGATATCATATATCAATATGAAAATCCATCAAATATCAAAATATCTGAAATCAAATAAAAACTGTTGAGGAATCCAGTTGGATCCCTCCAACCTGTTTTCCTGCATCCAAAAACATTAGCACAATACCAATTTCGCTCCAGTACGAAATTATCGCGGTATATGTTCTTATTAAATATTATCCGCTTAATAACGGCGTAATAGGGTCTCATCTGCTAAACAAATAAATGCGGGAAATCAATAACTCCAATATATACATATGCCAATATATATATATATATTGCTATCATATATAATACCAATTTCACTGTTTATGAAATATTCGCGGTATATGTTTTTAATAAATAACATCCGCTTACTAACGGCGTATAATGTCTATTTTAACAATCAATAGATATCAATCAACATTCAAACATGTATTCAAATATTTTAAATCTAACTATTTAAAATAAAATCGAAACTGATTCGATTGAGTGAGAAGTTCTCACCTTGATTTTATTTCCGTTTTAGCGATTTATTTCGAATAAAATTAAACGGACGTTTAATTTTACTCAAAATTCTCACTAACTCCAAACGACTCCAAACCAACTCCATCGCGTAGTGCTCGTCCATACGATTCCAACGCAACTGAGTTTGCATTTTTTCGACCTCGTATGAAAAAGATATGAATTTTTGAAGTTTGCTCGTATTTATATACACAAATATAACATTTTATTTATAATTTCTTAACCTAGCTTTTCTGGGCCGTGAGATCCAGATCCAACGCACCAAAATCTTCATCTTCTTCATCGCGTATCTACAGACACTCACACACACATAGCCGAACCCATTCTTGCTTATTAGGGTTAAATATCGCGACCCACTCGAGCAACGTGAAGCCGATCAGGAAGCGCCATCGTGAAGCCAACGTTCGACCCCACCACCGCCCCCAGCACGGCCAGGCTCGGCCCCCTATACTGCATAGAAATGCGTGCGCAACTATCACCCTTCAAGCTCGATTTGCCGCCAATCCGTCACGCCATTTACGATCATAACCGTTGAGAACGTAGAGCTCGTGATGCTCTATCACTTCCATGTTGAAAGTTTCTGATGATTGTGAGTGGATTTGAAGAAATTTGGAAGAGAAGGGGGGAAGCTTTCGGCCGTTCATGGGGGAGGCTGGCGGCTAGGGTTTGATTAGGGTTTTATTTTTATTTTTTTAAATTTATGAGGATGGTGGTGTCTATTTATAAAGAAAAATCGAACACTATTCATCCGGAAATTCCGAACTCCGATTTACGCGCCGTAACCAGCGTTTCTAAGGTTTACCCCGCGTTCCGGACATAATGGAACATGTTTCGAAAGCTAATTCGGACATCTGTGCGAGTTATGGCTGTAAACGCTCAATTTGAATTAAACCGATTTAAGCGAATTTTTAGGCGTTTTAATTTGTACCGGACAAACGGTAAATCCAATCGACTTGAAATTTGAAACCTTACAATAATATCACATTACGGATCCGATGAAACTGGTTTCGTCGAAATCCGAGACTTTTTGAAAAATGGCTATTTTAACTCGCCAAATTAAAATAAAAAAATAAATCGATGCGTTTCGAGCTGTCACGCTCAAACGATAACTCCGATTGACACGAAAATTGAAATCCGGTAATAACTAACTATTACGGATCCAATGGAACTGGTTTCGTTCAATTTTGAGACTGTTCAAAAATTGACTATTTTCACTAGTCGATTTAAATATTAAAATATTCAATTTTCACAAATTAACTTTTAATTCGATTTTAAAAGTTCTAAAATATCATTCTAACTTCCATATGATAAAATAAAATTTTACAAATCATTTTCAATCATATTTAACTATATTTTCAATTATTTCCATAATTTAACGTATTAAATTATCGATTTAATAATCCAATTAAATCCAAAAATTCAAATTAAAATTTATTTGACTTATAAATTCACTTATTAATATTTAGAATTAATTAAATATTCAAATTTTAATTAATAAAAATTCTGGGTCGTTACAACTATCCAACGAGGCAAATAATGAAGTTCATACCTTTAAGTCATCATCACATAACAAAGAAAATCCTAAGATTCATACCTTCAAGTCCTTACTACGTAATGAGGCAAATTCCAGGTTCCCATATTATACCTTTATGTCCTCACTATGTAACTTGGTAAATTATAAGGTTCATACCTTTTAGTCCTCACTATGTAATGGGGTAAATCTCGAGATTCATATCTTCAAGCATCCACTATGTAACAAGGTAAATTTTGAGGCTGAAACATTCAAAACCCTCATAACATGGTTAGATTTTCGAAACCTTCATGAAGAAGTTAGATTAAAAAAAACCACATGATAAGGTTAGAATTTTCTAAACCCTCACAGTGAGGTTAGATTTTCAAAATCCATATAAGAGATTAGATTTTGAAACTCTGTAATAAGGTTAGATTTTCAAAACCTTCAAAACATGGTTAGATTTTCAAAATCCTCATAACAAGATCAGATTTATAAACTGTCATAATGAGCTTAGACTTTCAAAACACTCAAAACGAGGTTAGATTTTCAAAACCCTCATAGCAAGGTCAAATTTCTAGTCCATCTCTAAAGGATGATATTTCATTCAACAACAAGATTTGGTTTCAAAATCCAAACAACCATTGATTAACTTTAGAATTATGGGTGCCCAACATAATAAAAAAAGAGTGGAATATCCAAGAATAAACTATAATCTAACCTTCCTCAATCCAGTGTTCACTTTGTACCCTTTATACAAAGTAAAATTTATGGGGCATATGCTATGCTATGATTTTTTTCTCATCATAAACCCCATAATAAATAGCCTTTAGCTAAACTCAAAAGGTTTGTTATGTATGAATCCTCCAAAGTATTAAATGTCAACCTAGTGCCCAAAAGGCAGTAGCTCGTATTTTGAAATCGTACACCTTCAGATAAGCCTATGACCAAGAGACTAAATGTATTTGCACGATGGATTACACTTTAACATACAATGGAAAGACTACTTTCATTCAAAATCAAAGTAAAACCCCACGTTAAATTACAATTATATATGTAAATAATTTAATTAAGTTATATACGTTTGAAATTTTAAAACAAAGAAATGTTTGTAAATGGGGAAACTAACTAATATTATTTGGAATACATATATATTTGTGTAAGAAATAAATTAGAGAGATAAATTTTATAAATCAATTAATAGGGAAGATTAATTGACGATGTTTATTTAAAAGGGAAACTAATATTCAATTAATTAGTAGAGGTGATTACTTGAAAGGAACGGACAAGAAAGGGAACATATGTTGTAGCAACTAGTAGATATGATTAGAAACATATTTATTAGTGCAAGAGAATAAAATAGAGGAAGAGTAATTTGTGCAAGTAATCAATTATCAATTAATAAACATGGAGACTTATGGCAACATATGTAATTAAGAACGTGATCTAAATTTCAGTCGAAAAATATATGCATGCAATAATTGTGGGAATAAAATAAATTAATATGCATA
The DNA here is from genome assembly GCA_030765085.1 of Allium cepa. NCBI lineage: Eukaryota > Viridiplantae > Streptophyta > Magnoliopsida > Asparagales > Amaryllidaceae > Allium > Allium cepa. The sequence goes on along the minus strand of CM060938.1, from coordinate 246,264,882 downwards.
TATGTGACGAATTAATATGGTGTTGATTGGCATATTAATTCGGTAAGAAATCAAAGTGAAGTCAAGGATTAATTGGATAGTAAATAATTCTAGATATATATAAAATCTATTAATTGGATGATTAATATGGAAATCTTATTTAAAAGAAACGTCACATTTAAAAATATATGTTTCCATAGAATACGTGAGAGAAGGGGAAAGTGATTAATGAAAAATTATTAGAGAATCAATTTGAAATAAAAACAAAAGCAGAAGAAAATATATTAATTTAAGGTCCATAGACTAAGTGTACGCTTTAGATTTTAGGGTTTTATATCTAATGGTTTGCATTGATTTGAACCACTATAAATATAGGTGCAAAGCCTCATTTTTATTCTCATTATTTTGCTCTTGCCTACAGAAGCTCTACCATTTTTCTATCTCTTCTACACTTTCTTACTAACAAAATTTTAGATCAAATTCACATGAATTTAGATCTAAATAGAAACATAATAGAATTAATTAGGGAATTATGAATTTGTTCAAATCAAAGGACTATGTCAAAGGCAAAACCTTAGATCTGAGTTTTCTTTCCTATTTCTAATCCAAACCCCTTCCTTTTCTCTTTCAAGTATTATAGATCTGTAAATATATCGTTTGTAATTCCAAATAGGAATTATAAGGGAGGTGAATATCAATATTAGGGATAGATCTGAAATAAAAATGGGAGATTTGAAAAGCTAGCTATTTGAGTGGATTTAATTATATCTTTTACGTTTATGATATACTATCGTTAAATTTCCATTAAATAATTTTATTCAGTATTTCAGTAATTAATTTTGTTAGTTAGTTATGCTGAACTATAAGAAATTTACAGTTATTTACATCTAATTTGAAATTATAAATTGTCCTAAATGCTAGTTTTTTTATTCTCTTTGTACATGAATAATATAGTTAAAATTGCTATTATGGATTAAAATGGGAAAATACTGGATTATATATAAAATAAGAAATTTTTGAATAAAGCTAGAAAAATGAAATTCTACATTAAATTATGCTAAAACGGGAATAATAAATTAATATAATAACATGATTTGGAAATAAGTAATAGATTAATTGGTTGGTTTAGAAAATATGACACATTTCTATAACTTAGTATTTAAAAGATAATGATAAACGTAATTGCAAGAATAAAAGAAAGAAAAAGGAAACTAGTGTCAAATAGAGAAACCACTGTTTTTTACCCATTCCAAAATTTTAAAAGAAATACCTTACAGTTACGAATTACTATTTATAGTATTATTTAGTATTAAAATATGAAATGGATTTTTAGTATAGTTTTCATACCTAACCAAATAAAATAGAATTACTTCCTAGAATAGATAAAAATAAAGTAAAGTATGAAAGGAATCAAGTAAATTATTAGACAAAAATTTGAAACTGTAAACGATAAAGAACGTAGATATGCATTTACTATGCAGACTGTACAATAAGACAGTTATTATGATAAGTAGATTATGTGATATAAGAGAATTAAAGAGAATTCTATATCATAATAAAAGAAGACAACCTAGAACAAAAGAGAGACATTTGTAATCATATACAGATCATAAAAGAAGATAAAAGTGACAATTACAAGTAAAATTATAACATATGTTATAATAAAGTGGCAGTACCAATAGCATTCCCTATTAGATCAATGATGGTCTCATAATACCCAAAAGTGAGATGAGCGTAAGAATATGCTAATTAGGGTAAATAAGTAGCCAACAGAATAAGAAAAGTAAACTAAACGCATATTAAAAGATTAGACTTAGGGTCTAATAAAAGAGTGAGATGCGTCTGGAGTAGCCCAAAGGATGAAGAGGCTAACGAAGCAGTTCATCATAGATTTCAGTAAAGGAGGAGCACATCTAACTTAGTTATTTTATGCTAGAAATAAGTACAAAACTTGAACGGGACGTGAGAATACTCTAGGACGGCCCTCTGGGTAGGCCTAACGAAGCTACATCCCCGGAGATAGGTCTGTAGGTGTTCCATCAAGAGAGTATGCCTTGACTGCTTTTTGCATGGCAAGACCATTGTGGCAGTTAGAAGAGATTGGTGTTCAGAGTATGATATTCGTATGTCCCAGTACTTGCAAGTTTAGAGGGTAGGACCCAAAAAGGATAGTCGCATGCGAATATCGGCCAGCATCAAAACCAAGAGCGAGTTCGGGAAAGACTAGAGTCAAAATCAAAAATCCAATGATTCTTTCACTATCGAGACATTGGATGAGGGGCACCACCAATTGGATTTTAGATTGTTTGCAGTATGGCACGACCACTTAACTCTTTAGAGGTCTTTCGATTAGTTGAGGGGTTGTTGCGTGGGGCCATAGCCAAAACGAGAAAAGAGACGGACCAACTAGAATATCTATATGGTAGGCCTAACGTAGCTGTCATTTATAGATAAAGAAAATCCCTGACTGAGTTCCGTACAGGGTAGATCTTGTTGGCAGAATTCATAGAGTAGACAGAAGAATTACGTGTAGTCCTCAATGTACGCACTGGGTGGTACGATGTAGTTGTCCGAGCATTAGTATAGACTAGTGCAGAAGCAGTTTTACGTTTTCATTGTAGATGACGGAACATATGTATTGTAGGCCTCACGAAGCTGTCCTTTATAGATGTAGTCACAGAATGCTATAGGGGCAAGACGATGGAGTCCTTTGCGAGGAGGACACGGACGGTACTATGGGTAGTACCTAGGACCAATATGGCCATTGGGCATATAGTTACACACACACACAACACACACACAGATATATATATATATATATATATATATATATATATATCAGTTATTAGGTTTTAATCTTCTAAGGAGTAGACGGATACGATTTACGCACTTAGGAGAGAGTATGATAAACCTAGTGAGCCTACTATAACAATGAATGGAAATAAAAGGGTATATGTAGAATTAAGCTTAAAAGTGTATAATTTATCCATTTACCGAAACTTTAGTTTTGTCCACCTACTCATAACATCCTACAGGTTAGGTAGATGGTAAAGACTTTCCAGCTTTAAGATACTTGTTTAAAAAGTGTTATTATATTGGTGATTATTTACTCACTATTATATTTTAGTCAATTCTGTTCTGAGATATTTATTTAAGCTCTGACATATTTGTCTTTGCCAATTTGCAAGATACCAGATTCTGAACTCGGGTTTCAGTGGGCTTGGGTTTTAGCATTTTTGCAAAGAATCCAGACCCATTGGAATTCGGGTTTTTACATAAAGCATCTCGATATAGAAAAAAAGATCAATTGCTAAGATTTCCTTATTTCATAACAATATCTTAGGCAACCTAAAGTTTATGCAAATAATGCAAGTTACAACACCCAAAGCTACATATAGAAATGCTATATTTTCATTCCACATTAATCTATAGATTACCAAATGATGACACATGTCTAAATCTCAGCCCTATATATAGGCCAAGTTAGCAATACAAGAGAAGCTCTCTACACCAATGACATAGTAGCAATTCGCCTATAAGTGCAAGGTGTATACTAAAGAAAAATGGATTCAGATATAGGAAGACTAATAGTATATTATTCAGACCATTTGTAATTAGATCAAAGCTTGTCTAAATACTTATTAATGGAAAAAAAAGCTAGCCATATATTGCATATAACGACCCTCCCTTTTTAATATCCGGAAATCAGCACTGAATACAACGTCTGACTTCTGAATACTACATAATTCAGATTGTCGGGAAAGAAAATTAATACAAACAGTAAACTAAGGCATATCGATCAAACCTCACAATGGAATAGCAATATATAATTTAATGAATATACATAAACAACACAGGATAACAATATATGTAAGAGATTGCATTATTGGAAATAGATGATAAATTAATATCAATACAGAAAGTTAGAATACATCAAACTCCATGCATATGGAATCCTAACTATAATATCTGATTCACTAAGTCTTGTATATAAATACATATCTTCAGATACTACTAGAATATCAAGTGTGTGTGTATATATATATATACAAAGTATTGATATCGCCTTTATAGAATGCTCCAACTATCCTTAATGTACATCCCTAAAAGCATCTAACTACCAAACTACTCAACCGAGTAACTGATAGTTGTTATGATATAAACAGACAAAGACAAAATTTAGTTCGAACATAAAGCCTGTTGTGAGGGGAACTGTCTCAAAATACTGTATATTAAAACTATATACAAATAAACAAGAACTTCTAAGGCCCAATCAGTCCTTTCTACAATCGTGGCTTACGGGTAGTCTGGACTGTAAATAATAAGTAAAGTAAACCTATCCAAGTGAAAAGAAATCATAACATAACATCCCCTTCTCCTGTAATCGACGAGTCAGCATAGCTAATATAATGTGACTAAAATGTATCAACATACTATGATAAAGATAACCCAACATCCAAAAGCAGGGCGATTATAATATAAGTCTATCGTAATTACACAAATGCTAATAAATGCAGCAGCAACAACAAAAGCCTACTAATAATACATACAACATAGCGATGAAAGACAACCAAAGAATACAAATCAATACTCATCATTACTACTGGGTGAAGTCAACTATAGACATTTACGCGATCCAATGATTCCCTTCGAGGGTCCAAAATAATTAGAGTCAGATCTCACTGTGTGCTCTAAAGCAAGCTTTGGTGACATGTGACCTACTCTATTTACTTGGAATCTATGTGAACCATACCATACCCTCTACATCGAGCTTCGGTAACATCTAGTCCACTCGTAGATAATCGTCATCTTACGTGAACCACACCGTACCCTCCATATCGAGCTTCGGTGACATCTAGTTTACTCATTGATTATGTCAACCACACCTACCCAATACACAGAGCTTTGGTGAAATATAGTCCACTCGTAGATGATCGTCATCATGTCCCATTATCTAGTCATCATGGGTTTCTCAAATATCATATCGACTACACTATCAAAAAGAGAACGACGGTTGGATCCTGCGTAATATGCCATTAGGACCATAAAGGAACACTGACATCGTATAAACATATGCATGTAACAAATATAGCATTGCGTATGGTCTCCATCAAGGGATCGACAACATGTACGACTGCTAGTATGAGGTCAATACGATGTATGACTACTAATATAATTCCAATTCTATATATAGTTACTAATATTAGACCGATACCATTCATCAATCATATCTACCTCAAGGACAAAGCCAAAGGGAATAGACTAACTCCATCATACATGCTCACTAAATGTGATTATGTAACCAAATCATTGTAGTGATATCGTGTCCGATAATTATTGGTCGCACACATAAACCATACATCGCAACTAAATCCCAAGCTTCACCTTGCATTTCACTTTCCCTAGTAGCCCGAAGTATTTCCCGAAGTCGTGCTAAAGCCTTACCTCACTTTGCATTTGGATTCTGAGAGAAAACCAATGTCAAATTGCACCCTGCTCGAGCTGTACTACCTAGGGAAGTGCACCACCAGTCCAACTCTTTTTATTAGAGTCTCCCTGAGACGACTTTGATGATCTAGGCTCATCTAACACGGCCCAAATGAACTCAACAAACACTCTCGCCCTCACATAATGCTCACACATGTGTTGACACACCCACTCGTGAATGCATATGTACAAACATATACAAAACACATAAACTTCACAAATCACATTTCAAGCTCCATCGAAGAAATTGCTCGACCGGGTACTCTCTCATGCCTAATGGCCACTATGGCTACATGAGATCGCTCGTGGCACGTTTATCCACATATATAATCAATCACACAAATATAGTCATTCATTCAGACAAATACATCCATCATTCCAATTACCAAACAAGAATTGTATTTATTATTATATAACTTCAAATACATGTATACGTATACTTACCTATACGCATACATATACTTATATTTAATTAACAGTGTGATTATTAAACAATATCACATTACTTTTATTTATCAAATCACTTTAATAAAAGCCAATTTCATTTTCTACTATTTTATAAAATCATTTATTATTTTATAAAATACCAAACTAGCTTGTAAATCATTTTGAAGCCTTTATAATGCTTAATTTCTTCACTAAAATTAAATATTCATCTTATAATTATTTTGTAGAACCTTTTATCCACTTATTAAATAATACCTTCTTGCTATTTTATAAATCTCGTGCTTTTATAAAATACTTCCCTTATATTATTTTATAAAATTCCGTACTTTTATAAAATATCACTTATACACTATTCTGTAAAATTTCATACAATTTTATATAAAATATCACTTTATACTATTTTATAAAGCCTCATTCTATTTTATAAAATATATCTTCATTCTTATTTTATAAAATCTCTTTCTATTTTATAAAATATATTTTCACTTATAAGATTATTTCCTTACTTAAATAATATCTATAAGAAGTTAAGGTTCTTTAAGCCTCTAATCACTTTACTAATAACCGCAGAGCACTTATACTAACTTCATTTTATAAAGTATTACATTCTTTTACACAATCGTTTCTTCTTTTAAATAACATTTGTAAATACTAATTGAACTTCATTGGACCTCTGATAACTTTAATAATAAGTGTAGAGCTCCTAACTCAATTAGCTTACCAACTTTTCTAAACATCATTTAAACGGTTTGATTAATGTTTGTAATGACATTCACATCATTATATTACTTAATTAATCTCAAATCAAACCATTACTACATAATCATCCTATTAACCCCGAATGAATTCTAAGGTTTACTAACTTTTCCTAACAAGGTTATTAAGGCCATAAATAAATAATGAGATGATATAATCATGGTCATAACATGAAAACAAGCTTAAATCATAACATAGAATTCTTTAAATTATATCACATAACTTCATAGTCATTACTAAACAAATATATGAAGCTTAATAAGTAAATTTTGTGGGAGAATCATCCCACTTACCTTTTCTTTTCCTAACAATGCTCATAAACACAAAACCCAAATCCGTGCTTATTTTAAGTTTTAGATCTCCATCCAAACTCTACTTTGTGCTAATTCCTCCATGTGGCTTGTAGAGAATTGGTAGAGAGAAATTATGATGATTTTTTTTTGAAATTAGGAATTTTATCTGAAAGGTTTGGGACATGTAGATTAAGAGTTGGATATGGGGTAATTAGAAGGAGATTTGGAGAGGAAAAGAAGCATTAAAATGAAATAAATAAATGAATTATGAAGATGCAGTAAACTTGTTGGCTAACATATGGGCCTAACCCAAAGTCATTTCAACCACTCAAAATCATTGTTCACTCTAAAAACTCACAGACTCGAAACCTGGTCAAGTTTACATTCATTATTTCTCACGTCGAAAAAGCGGTCTCAACGACAGGTGTTTGCAGATCTAATCCATCCATCTCTGAAAAATTGAGAATAAGAGGTGTTCCTTAATTAACGATTAAATAATTAAATTAGTTATTTAAATATTCGATCGTTGTGATTTTAGGGTGTTATTTTTTCCTATTCTTAAGGGAATAGTGTCCCGAAAATTCCTATGAGCACGAGAAAGTAACAGGACTGACCAAAGTTTCTGAATCCTTTTGCAAAAATTTTAGAAGTTTTCCCCTGTGCTATCAGCATTATGGAAACTCCCATGTTAGAATGCATCACATAACTAGAAAGTATATGATAACCTACATTATCCCATATTTCCCCAAAACACATGCTTCTTTTTAAGAAAGATTCTCGCCAATTAAATGCTAACCAAAGCAAATAAGCATTTAAACAGTTATACTTCAGCTCTTAAGTACCTAGTTGTACTATACAAAAAAAATAACCAACACAAATACTCCACCAAACTTAAACATGTATAACTTTTAGTGTAGTACCCGATACTATCACAATTATACGCGGCTAAAAGTTAGAGGTAATCTCAAATAAATCAGCATCGATAAATATCAAAGCCTTCGAATCAAATCAAAAGGTAATAGACCCGTATAGATCCCACCTCGACCTCCAAAATTGCCTCGGGTGACATGATCTATTCAGATAGTTATTACTATCACTCTCTAAACATAATTTAGTAGGAAATCAAAATTTTCATATAAGCAACCATCCAACAATAGTAAAAAAACAACAAATAACAAATAATCAACAAGCAATAATTACCAACAAGCAATTCCCCATCCCCTATCCCATTCCCCATCTTTCTTTGAATGGATTCACCAAATTTTTTCTTTTGACTTTCTATGGCTGCTCCCGCCCATCCCCTATCCCATTCCCCATCTTTTCAAACTGACCATCCCTTAACTTCAACTGTTCTTCCTCCCGCTTCACCAACGGCCTCCCTACCTAACTCTCCTTTTACCTTATCACCGCCTGTTCCTCCTCCCTTCAAGCCTAAAACTTCTTCAGAATCTGCTTCCACATCTTTTGCTTGGTCCTCTCTTTTCAAAACCAAACCTCGCAATGCTGGCCTGTACTCCCCAATTGATATTCCTCTTATTTTTGATGGTCTTGCTTTAGTTCCTCCGTGTGATGTGATTAAAGCTGGTAATGATATATGGGGTGAATGGTTGGTTGGTTTATAAACCCCTGTCTTATCTGACTGTTATCAATCATTTAAAGAAGCTTTGGAAGCTTAAAGGGGAAATTTCAGTTAAATCTGATGGAATCTTATTCCTTTTCCACCTCTCCTGTGCCGATGATAGAAGGAAAATAATTAAATCTGACCCTATAATTCTTAGGAACAAGATTTTCATTGTAAAGGCTTGTGATCCAAATATTGGCAACAGCTGCAGTACCATTAGATCTGTACCAGTATGGTTAAAATTATCAAATATTGCTTTGTTTGCTTGGTCTCACTTGGGTATTAATCGGCTTGCATCAAGAATTCCAAGACTACTATGTATGGATTCTTCCATTGAAAGAATGGAGAGGATTGGATTTGCTAAGAGCTTGGTAGAGGTCACTCTAGATTATGAATTGGTCGATAAGTTTCCTGTGAAACTTCTTGATGAATCAGCACAAATGGTGTAGGTTAGCTACCTCTGGAAACCTGAAATATGTACTCACTGCAATGAATTTGGCCACTTGACTAATTATTGCTTGAGAGAATGTGGGGAAAATGATAGGAATGAGGTAGAAATAGTTTCAAAGAAGAAAATGGAAGAAGGTAAAAATACAGAGCATGGGGTAGGCAAATAGTTAAATAAAGCAAACAAATCTGGATGAAAGTTGCAAATAAAAAAGCAAAAACCAGGGTAAGTAACATCCAGAAATTGCCAGAACTGAATGAGAATGAGGTGTTTGATGAGAGAGCTGATGGAAATATTGCGGTGCAGCAACATATGGTGAATAAAAAAATGTTGATAATGGTGGAAATGAAAATTATGTGGAAGATGGTGCAGCAGATAATGACCAAGAATGTGTCCTGACATATAATAATTTTGAAGTATTAAATGATATGAATGAGCTATCATTGTGGAGATTGAAGCAACTAATAGGGAGGAATTTGATGGGGAGGAAGTAAACTTAGCCGATGAATTTAATTCAAGTACAAGAGTTATGGTTGATAAGCAATTTGGAAATGAGCATATAACATGCACAATTGATGAAGCATAATTAATGCAGAATCAAGCTGTTGAACATGGAAACAAGTTTTTGCATGCTTCTAATAATCTTCAGATGCAAGCAAAACTTTCTGAACAAAGCAAGCAAACACATGCCCAAAGTATAGAAACGACCCACACCATGCAAAATCCCTTATCCACATTTCAAACAAAATCCAAATCCTCCCCAGTTACCAACCTAGATGAACTATTCTAAATGACAAATATCTGATTTAATCTTCTCCATGCAATCTTCTTCTCTCACTTCAGTTCCTCCAGCCATTTCACCTTCAACACCTCCTAGCAAACCTCCCTCAAGTCAACCTTATGCCTTTATGGGTACAATACCAGGATGGATTACACCACCTTCTTCTCCAAAAGATCCATCAAATGACAACTGTGTATCTACTAAAAATGAAAAATCCAAGAAGAATAAAAAAATCCAAGATTCAAAACCCAGTCTTAACAAGAATACATTCTCCCATTACGAGGAGCATGAAAGAAGCTGATCTCCTCTCTCTAGTTTAACTATGATACACAATATTGGTGCATGGAACATCAAAGGATCTCATAACTTCCTCAAGTTAGATCAGGTCAAGAATTTAATCACCACTCATCATCTAACCATTTTTGCAATCCTTGAAACTAAGTTGAACCTTCCCCTAACAATTTCTGCTACAAAGTACATAAACCCTACTTGGTCCCTTTCACACAATCTTCCTGAAGCTAGCTATGGTCGCATTATGGTGCTTCATAATCCTATTGATCTCTCCCTTGAACTCCTTCTTGCTACACCACAATTAATGCACTTTCTTGCCAAGTAAATCCCTCCTCCTCTTTCTACATTTTTTTTCGTCTATGCTTCTAACTCTTAAACCTCTAGACAATCCCTTTTCAACGTTATTCCTGCTCTGAGGTAAGAAACGAACCCTTAGGTTATTGTTGGTGATTTCAACAGTTGCTTAACATTGTTTGACAAGCATAGGGGCCCGCCTCTCATGCCAAGGGATATCCTCCCTTTGAATAATGCAATTAATGATTCTTCTTTAATCCCTATTCACAAAGCTGGTGCTCTTTTCTCTTGGAACAATAGATCTAGGAGTGGAGCTAGAACCTTTTCCAACATTGATCATTCCTTTTCCAACTACAAAGCCCTTACCACATGGCTAAAAATTTCCACCTTCCTGCCACAACCAATCCTTTCTGACCATTCTCCCCTCATCATAACCACTGGGAAGCTGCTCCAAGGAGTCAAAAGAGGATTTAAATTCTATAACACTTGGGTCCTTGATCCCGAGTATAATAATATTATAAAAACTGCTTGGTCTTATGATTATTTTTGAAACCCTATGTATATTTTTTGCAGAAAGCTCAAGGCTACAAAAGAAGCCTTAAGGGTTTGGGCAAGAGCTAAGTTTGGCAATGGAAATCTAAAATCTACCTGTCTTAAGGTTCAGCTTAAGGAAGCGCAAGATCTGATGATGGCTCATCCAAACAATGTTGATCTAGCTTAAAAGGAAGCTGCTCTCTTCAATGACCTCAACCAAGCTCTGGCAACTGAATGTGATATGAAGGGACAGCAACTAAGAATCAAATGGGCAGCTGAAGGGTACAAGAACTCTAAATTTTTCATGCCTCCCTAAAGGTTAAACATTCAAAACATAACATCAATTCCATATATGATGAAGCAGGAATCTTGAACTCTACCCCTGAGATGGTTGACGAAGCTCTTCTCCTATATTATACTGCCCTCTTCGGAAATGAAAATAATTTTGACCCGAAGCTGGACCAACTCTCTAATATTTCACTGCCAAGAGTTAATAATGATGAAGCTAAAATGATGGTGGAAAAGGTGACTAACGAATAAATAAAGAACACCCTATTTTCTATGAATAGGAGCTCTAGTGGTGGTCCTGATGGATTGATGTGGTTTTTTTTACTTCAAGTTGGGATATAGTTGGTGGGCATTTCTGCAAGGCTATGCATAATTTCATTAATAAATTCAAGCTTCTTAAATTGGTGAATGCTATGAATCTGGTTTTAGTCCCAAAGAGCATGCCTGCATCATTAGTATCCTCCTTCAGACCCATTTCCTACTGCAATGTTGTTTACAAGTGCATTTAAAAAATTATTGCTCCGAGGGTTGTTGCAGTTTTAGAAAGAATTATATCCAAAAATCAGGTTGCATTTTTACCTAAAAGAAATATTCTAGGCAACATTATGCTGGCCCATGAGCTTTTAAAGGGATATCGCTGTTTTAACGCAACTCCAGGAACTATGTTAAAGCTTGATTTAAAGAAGGCATATGGTAGCATTTAGTGTAAGTCTATTGTCAGAATTATGTCACTCATAGGTTTTTGTAAAGTATTTGTTGCTTGGATCTATGAGTGCATCTCAACTCCCTCTTTCTCTCTGATTTTTAATGGTACAAATTCTGGCTACTTTGTTTCTAAGCAAGGTATAAGGCAGGGGGACCCTCTTTCCTCCTATATCTTTATCATGGTTATGGAAGTTTTTACTTGCTTGATAAGACCCATGTATCACAACAAGCAAATACAATATCATTCCAAATGCGAAGACCTCCAAATAACTTCCCTCCTTTTTGCTGATGACATCATGATATTCTCCAAGCCGAACCTTCCATCCATTGAATGCATTAAAAGTGCTCTTCATAACTTCTACTTGATGACAGGTCTTAAGCTTAATCTCAATAAATCAAGTATTTTGTTCTCTGGGATATCAAGCTTGCAGGAACTGAATCTTGCCTCCTATGAAGGAATGCAGTCAATGAATCTTGATATGACTTACCTTGGGCTGCCTCTCTGTACTTCTAGGGGAACTCAAGCTAACTGTCTATCTCTTTATCAAAAAATAACCGGTGCCATGGGGTGTTGGGCAAACAATTTCTTGTCTTAAGCTGGCAGATTAGTTCTCATTAAATATGTTAGCTTCTCCTTGATGGTCTATTGGGCAAGAGCATACATTCTACCTATTAAGCTATTGAAAATGGTTAGAAGAGCCATGATGAGATTTTTCTGGTTTGGTTCTATTCATTCTAAGAAAATAGTTCCACGTTCTTTCTCTATTTTTGAGAAGCCAAAAAGCAAAGGGGGCTTAGGCTTGTATAGCATAGATGTATGGAACAAAGCTGCATACAGTCATCATTTTAATGCTCTGTTGCAAAAGAAGGACACTTTATGGTCAGGTGGACTCTCAGGTATAATGTTGGGGCAAAGAACTTTTGGCTTATGGAGGTTCCACAATCTTGCATTTGGATATGGAGAAGTATATTGAATTTGAGAAACACTTTAAAACCTTTTATTCAGATCAAACTTTCTGACACAAGCACTTGTAATTTTTGGAATGAGCCATGGATAAGTAAGGGCGTTATTCTTGAACATCTTTTCACTTCCCAACAAAAGTTTCAGTCTGGAATTGGATCAAATGCTCTGGCTGTTGACCACATTGATAATGGTGTGCTTGTGCTGACTTATACTAGCAATCAGATACTTAGAGCTTTCTGGAATCAATATGTTACAAGCATATATGAGTTTCAAGAGCATGACACAGTACAATGGAATGGTCAAGCTCATACAATCTCCTGTGTTTATGAGGCCTTATTGGGAATGGATTCTTTGCCCAACTGTAAGTGGAGCAAGGTTACTTGGGCTTCCACTTCTAGCTGCAGTGATAACTTGATGCTCTACAAGTTTAGGAACAAGGCTTTGTTGACAAGAGATAAGTTGATTAGGTTTGGAATGACAGTGCCATCCTTACGTGAGCTATGTTGTATTCACAGTGACAGTATCCGGCACTTGTACTTTGACTGTCCATATGTTCATCATCTCTGAAGCAAAATGATTAGTAAAATTGGGAGGGTGGATGTTTCTACTGTTCCTGCTAGACAATGGGATATAATTGAGAAAGCAACTAGGTGGAGGGATGAGAAAAAATTACTTTTTTTCTTCATTTTGAAAAAGCTATTGAAGCTAATATGGAAAGAAAGGAACAGGAGGTGTTTTGATGGAATATAGATAAGCCATGAAGTTTTATGGATTAACTTAAAGCATGAAATTTTGATGTGAATGAGGGCTAGTGTGCATACTTTTCTTGATCATCAGATTGGGCCATGGATCCCATAGTTTTTCTTTGCTTTTCCCTGTTTGTTCTTTTCTTCCGGTTCTTTGTTTCACTTGTGTGGATGTATTTTTCCTTTTTTAGGTTTATGTTCCTTTTTTGTCTTAGATTGCTATGTAGTTTCTCCTTTCATTAATAAACCTAGTAGGGGTCCAGACTAACCTCGCTTATTCTGCAAAAAATAATAATTAACAACAAGCAACAATCAATAGCAAACAATATGAGCAACAATAACTGGCATATAAACTATCAAACAAGCAAACAAGTAAGAAAAATCAACCAACAACATAATCGAACAATAGAATACAATATCAAATAGTAGCAGGCAAACATATAGCAATGGCAAACAACAACAACCAATAGCAACTGATGTGCACGTAAATATGCATATTTTTACCACCATATTTAATCTACTTAAATTAAATAAATAATCATATTGGGTATTTTAACTTGTTTTAACCAAAATTCATATTAATTCGAAATTATCACATATCCATCTTTATATAGGGGCAAAAAGGTCATTTGTGTGCATATATTTCTTTGAGAAAAATTAATTGAAATTTTTATATATTTTTGTAGGAATTTGGTCTCAAATAGGAGTGGTTTAATGAAGATATGCATGCACAAAATTAATACAAAGGAATGAAGATGGAAATAATTCAAAGTGAAGAACATGGAGGACCCCACCTACCCACCTACCTTAATGTACAAATTAAAGGCTAATGCACAGGCTTTTGGAGTTAATGGCTTCATGTACACTTAATGTGGGATTAAGACATGTTAATGATTACTTGGCCTCCACACTTCCTAAGGGGCGTTTTGGGCATTCCCCAAAAAGTGAATTAGGGTTTTAAAACTTCTATATATATACCCCTTATGTTTCATGTAAGAGAATCTCTTCTCTTAGTCTCTCTTAGGCCTCCTCTCTTCCTCTTCCTCTTCATTAGTTTAGATCAAATAAAAGAAAGCTCTCTTTCTCTTTTCATGGCTACTTAGCCATGTTTATTTTCATGTAATTTTTTTTATGTTATTAATACATGCTCTTTCCTTTTGCATGCCTCTTTTTTATGTTGTAGTGTAGATCTATTTTCTTTTATGCAAGTTAATAAGCTTATCTTTTCATTTTGCTCTCTTGTTCTTCTTTATTTTGCTTTCATGTTGTTAGCTACATTTGTCAATAAAATGACAAATATGAGAAGCTAAACCCCTTCAATTTAGGGGTAATGAAGCTCTCTAATTGATGTATCTTCAACGTTTTGTTAATTCATGCTCTCTTTTTATGCTTAATGATGATGATGGAAATGGTTTACTTGTTGTTTTTGCTTTGAATTTTGATAGCCTATATTGTTGACACCAAGTAGGCTATGCTTAAACAATCACTAATACTAATTGTCTCTTCATCAAAATATGATTATGGCAAAAGAAAGTGATTTGAAATTAAAATTTGATGGTCTATGTTTCTAATCAATAGTTAATAGGCCATACTTAAAATAGATTTCATTTTCATTTTCTTTGTCAAGTTTCATGAAAGTTAGTAAGTGTTTTAAGGGGTGTGTTATAGTTTGATGACTTATGTTGGCTAATTAATAGCTCAAATATGTCATACTTATGATAAACACATCAGTTAGAACACTAATGACCATAAAAGAGAGATCATGATTTCATGTGTTGAACTACATGATCTAGAGAGTGGATTTATTCTCTAAATTGTCATTTAACTCTCATATTTGCATTTCTTTTCTTTTTGTTAGTTAGTTCATTTTCTCATTTTCTAGCTTAAACACACTCTCGACATTGGTATAATTTGATTGAATAGAATTTTAAAATCATCAATTCCCTGTGGATTGACCCGTATTCGCCGCGTGCTACATTCGTACACTGTGCGCTTGCAGTTATTTTTAAATTTAAATTCGTTCGACGGTTTTCTAAACCGATAGAATTTTCGTCGATGAACAAGTTTTTGGCGCCGTTGCCGGGGAATTGTTTTGATTTTAATTTCTATTCTTCGAATTATTTTCTTTTGATTATATTGTGTGTTTGTTTTGTGTGTTGAGTGCATTTTCAAATAAAATTGTGTGTGTGTTCGATTTATGCTTGCATTTGTTTGTGTGTTTGTAGTTCTTCATTTTGCATTTGCATTTCTATTTCCACTATAAAAAAAACATAAAAAATTTCAAAAAACAAAAACTAAAACATTTTATTTCCTATTTATTTTCTTTACAATTTCAGTTACAATTTACAACTCAATTTCTTTTACAAATTTGATTGCCTAAAAACTGTGCATTTCTTCCCCTTCTCTGTTACTGTTACTGCACAATCTTCTCACTGTAATTCACATCTTCAAACTGCTTATATCACTTCACCACTTCAAACCATATACAAACCACTGCTATCTACTACTTCTCTTCTGCACACCTCATCATAGTGTCATACTCCACATTCATCCCACTCCAATCTTTCAACAACACCACAACTCCTCTGTCCAAACAAGTTTTTGCAAACCAGTGCATACAAGCTCTACTCACAACCAAACAACCACTCTACCACATTCATATAAATCACTGCAGTGCCTTATCACAGCCACCAGTGTACACTACTGCTACAACATTCATCCACAATTCAACTGAAATTATTGCTGCATTACCAATTATCTCTACATCAACTCACAGTCATCACTTCACCAAAAATTTTTTTGCCTCCACCTCAAAACTTCTGCCGCATATCAACTTTCTTCCTTGCCACTATACCTCGTCTGCAATACACTCCCCTACACTGCCTTCTACATCACCAGTGACCAACCATTGAACTACCCTTACCACTACTTCATCGTCAATACAAAATCCAGCCACTCAACCCTGACAAAAACAATTCAACTGCTCATTCACCTCATACCATCTTCAATCATATCACATACTCAAACCAGTAGCCTACAGCATAATTCCCATTTAACATCGCCACTGCCAATACAGACAGCAGTTCGCAACGAGTTCGACCTCCCCGAATCACTCACCAACCCAAATCGCAGCTTCAAGCTTCAAGCACTACAGTTCTGCCATCAATACCACCTCTGTTAGCAATCACCATACAGTCACCATCACTATCAAACCTCACTGATCAACAGCTATTTCCCATTGCATCTTCCCTTACACTGTCAACATCTCCAGAAATCGCCTCCAACGAGCAATCAAGAAACCCAAAAAGCCAGCCTGAAATTGAATTTCTCCACAACCTTCTTAACCACTGCTACTTCGGCAATTCCACGAACTCAAGGCAATCAAATTACCTCGTCACTTCATTGCCATCGATTTCGAAATCACTGAATCGATTTGCTCCAACACCATCAACCAACCACAAATAAAACTCCCTTAAATCATCGCGACCTTCCACTATCTTTGCAACCAATTCCACAGCCCATCACCAAATTGAATCGTCCTAGCCGAATCGAGCTTCACTGCCTCATTTTCTTTGAACCACCAGGTCCTTCAAAGCAGAAGATCTGAAGTAAAGTGACAAGAAATTTGAGATTTTGATTTCGCGAGTTAACTTCACGATTTTGAAGGAGATGCATATTTTTTTTAATTATGTGGAGATGCGATTTTTCAGTTCAGCAGGAAGACGAGAACAAGGATATGATAGTTGCGGGTGGGCTTTTGTACAGTGTGTAGGCCGAGTGGGCTTCTCATTTTTATTTTATTATGTTTTGTTTTGTTTTATTCCCTTTTTTTTTTTGAGTCTTCTTTTTGTTTTTCTAAAAATATTTTTTTTTAAGTAAAACTTCACTTTTAAGTTTCCTTCCCCAAAAAAAAAAACTTTCGAATTTGTTAAAAAAAAGGTGGGGTTGTTGTGAATTTGTTTGGGTTTAGTTTTTTTTTCATTTGTTTTAGTCTTTCTTTGATATAAAAAAATTGTATATATTTTGTTTTTATTTCAGATTGCCAAAGCAGAATTGCAGAAGGAGAAGACTTGCTTGCTAAAATAAATTGCTGGCTTCACCAAGCTTGCCAAAAATAATAATAACTGCTTGCTTATTTATAAGTTTCTTTTTATTTTCCATGCATTGTATATATCTATTGTTTCTGTTTGTCTTGCATTGTTGGTTGCTTGCATTGAAAAAAAAATTCAAAAACCAAAAAAAAAACAAAAAACAAAATCCATTCGTAGTTGCATTGTTAATACACGTTTAATTTCTGCTTTGCATTTCATCATAGAATTTGTTAATAATAACGGTTAGACATCGATAACACTTAATTGTATATTAATAATTTGTCTTCCTTGAACAATTTAATTTCTTTGTGTCTAGGCTACGGCAGAGTAATAACCATTTATAAATATTACGGTGATTCGTAAATATTATAGTGGTTGTTCCTCTGAAGGTACTTAAACCTTCGGCTGCATTGCTACCGTGATTCGTGGTGCACCGATAACCCATGCCCGTTACCTGGCAGAGAACTATCTTGTTGATTTAAGACAATTTGTGATTATACAATTTCGTGTTAACTTAGGATAAATCATTTGTAATTAACCACTGCATTCATTTAGTTGCACTAATTCATGCATATTTTTTTTTTTAAAAAACAAAAAAAAATTCAAAAATCCAAAACTAAAAAAATTGTAAATATTCCTTTTATTTTTTTTTTAAATTTTTAAATCCTTTTCCTTTGAAATTTAAAAAAAAAATCCAAAAAAAACTTAGAAAAACCAAAATTCAAAAAAAAACAAAAATCGATTTCCCGTTTGAAAAATAAATTTTCTTTGTAAATATTTTTCGATTAGAAAAAGAAAAAACAAAAAAAAAACATTCTTGAAAATGTCTGAATTTCCATATTCACTTGAATTTAGTTGTGAAAATCATTATAATCCATATGAGTTTACTCCAAATTCGTATGGATGTTTTAACACCAACTATTGTTTAAACGATTCAAATTTCGAACAACAAAGTTTTCAAAACACTGATCAACCCTCAAATCTCGAAAATAGCATTTCATCTTTACTCGAACTTTCTACACGACAAAATCAAGAGATAAATGATTTATGTAATTCATATTTGTGTAATAACTCGAGTCAAGGATTTCAAAATTTGAATTCAATTCAAAATTCAAACGATTTCGATTATAACCCATGCCAACTCAATTTCGAACTTCAAAATGAATTTCAAAATCAAAACGAAAGCGGAAATAAACTTTCAAGTAATTTTGGTAATGAAAATAATCTCAATTTCAATGTAATTGATAATTTTTGTTCTCAACAAATCCAAATCGAGAATTTTCAAGCGAATGACTATAAATTGGATTTTGTTGAACAAATGAATGAAATTTATGATGATCACACGGATTTGTTGATTGAAACATATATAAAACAACGTGAAAAACAAAATCAAATTCCAACGTGTGACGGGTCAAGCGATAATCCATCTTTTACCCAAATCAACGATTTTCAAATAACAACTTTTGAAACTGAAAATGAAAATCTTAATGAAATTGTTGAAAACACGGTAATTGAGTTGCATTTCAATTCTTTTGATGGTGTGAAACTTGATTTAAACTTCGATCTTCCTTTTTCTGAAAATTTGAATATGACAACTTTGAACTTTAAACTCGATTTACGCGATGAAGTTGTTGATAATCCAACAAAGGAAGTCGAATTTAACGAACATAAACTTTTTGGACTTTTCGAAAATGAGTTGTTAAATTCCGAAAGGGAAGAGTTTAATGAACATTTAAATTTTGAAATCGATAATTTTGAAAAATTTGTTGATAATGAGCTTAACTTTCAATTTGGTGAAAATAAACTTGAATTTCAATCAACTGTTTTATCAATCCTAAAAATCATCGAAAATAAAATAACTCATACGGTTCTCAACAAAACGACATTCGTTTTTCCAAATCGACAATCAACTTCAAAATCTTTTACGAATTGGTTTTTCGTGCTTAAGCCGTGCCTCGTATACTTGACGAGACAAATGAATCGATCTTTGGAAGACCGTTTCATTTACTCTTTAACTGTATATTTTCTGATCTCTTGTAAATAATAACCTTTTCATTTTCCTTTAAATAAATGTCATGTTTTTATTTTTATTTTTGTCCTTCCACTTGGGTTGGCTGTGGGGACACAGTCAAAATCAGGTGTGGGGGAGACTCGTCTTCATTTTTTTTCATGGTTTATCTTTTCTTTATAATTTCAAAAAAAAAATCACAAAAACAAATTTTCTTTTGATTTATTTTTAAAAGAAACACTAAGATAAATATGAGGTTCTGGTTTATTAAATTGAAATTTTTGAAAATTTATTTGTCTTAACAAAAATAAAAATGAAGTTTGATTACAAATAATAATGGTTTAACTAGTATATAGGAAGATTCATACGTGTTAATTATGAAGTACATCCTAATTGAAAATCTTTGTTTTAAAAAGTGGTTGATTTAAAGTAAAGGATAGAACATTTTTTTTGCCTTCTAAGTTAAATGGTGCTAAGATGATTTTGCAAAACTCTCTCTCTCTTTAAAAAAAAATAAACAAACAATAATAATATCCAAGTATTCACTCTCATTTAAAAGTCATCACGGTTATGCATGGGTGAATTACTTGAAAACTTTGATTATGTGCCTTCATACTCATTTAAAAGTCCTCACAGTTATGCATGTATGGAACACATGTAAAATAAACAAACATAATAAAAACCGCCTACGGTCGATAGGTGTATGCATGAAAGTGTGTGCACTCGCCATGCTCTGTACTCCCCTCACATAAGCCCGAAAGGCAGTGCATGGGTGGTATATCTGGCCTCAGTTTACCCGAGCTAGGTGTGTAATTTTTCTTGCAAATAATGAGAGTGCAAGCAATTGAAATCCTAGCACTATTTTTACTTACTTGATTTGAATTGTTATTGAATTTTTTTTTGAAAATACCACTTTGATAAACTTTGATAGTCAACTAAGGATCCATTTCATAGTTACACTGTGCTATTAACCAAAACAACGAGTTAAACTATAATTTACTTGTTATGATAATTTCGTTTTTATTGGAAATATTTTGATGAGTAAATGACGTAAATTTTCAAGATAATAACCAAAACCTATATTTAACTTATTAGTGTCGTTTTAAAAGTAAATCCTTTCTTTGTAACTATTTTCAAAAACTCGTATTCATCTCTTTTCAAATAAATCTTGCATTTTTGTAAATATTTTCACTTTACTTTTTTGTTTTGCATTTGGATTTTGTGGGTAGTATCCGTTGAAAACCCTCACGAGACTACACTCGTCCTACTGGGGACACCCAGAGGATTAATGGCTTATTGCATACGCTCAATGCAATCGTGCTTCCTACGAAAACGGATTTATCTTAGTTTTAGTTTATTCGAGGACGAATAAAAAGATAAGTGTGGGGGTATTTGATGTGCACGTAAATATGCATATTTTTACCACCATATTTAATCTACTTAAATTAAATAAATGATCATATTGGGTATTTTAACTTGTTTTAACCAAAATCATATTAATTCCAAATTATCACATATCCATCTTTATATAGGGGCAAAAAGGTCATTTGTGTGCATATATTTCTTTGAGAAAAATTAATTGAAATTTTTTATATATTTTTGTAGGAATTTGGTCTCAAATAGGAGTGGTTTCATGAAGATATGCATGCACAAAATTAATACAAATGAATGAAGATGGAAATAATTCAAAGTGAAGAACATGGAGGACCCCACCTACCCACCTACCTTAATGTACAAATTAAAGGCTAATGCACATGCTTTTGGAGTTAATGGCTTCATGTACACTTAATGGGGGATTAAGACATGTTAATGATTACTTGGCGTCCACACTTCCTAAGGGGCATTTTGGGCATTCCCCAAAAAGTGAATTAGGGTTTTAAAACTTCTATATATATACCCCTTATGTTTCATGTAAGAGAATCTCTTCTCTTAGTCTCTCTTAGGCCTCCTCTCTTCCTCTTCCTCTTCATTAGTTTAGATCAAATAAAAGAAAGCTCTCTTTCTCTTTTCATGGCTACTTAGCCATGTTTATTTTCGTGTAATTTTTTTTTATGTTATTAATACATGCTCTTTCCTTTTACATGCCTCTTTTTTATGTTGTAGTGTAGATCTCTTTTCTTTTATGCAAGTTAGTTAGCTTATCATTTCATTTTGCTCTCTTGTTCTTCTTCATTTTGCTTTCATGTTGTTAGCTACATTTGTCAATAAAATGACAAATATGAGAAGCTAAACCCCTTCAATTTAGGGGTAATGATGCTCTCTTATTAATGTATCTTCAACATTTTGTTAATTCATGCTCTCTTTTTGTGCTTAATGATGATGATGGAAATGGTTTACTAGTTGTTTTTGCTTTGAATTTTGATAGCCTATATTGTTGACACCAAATAGGCTATGCTTAAACAATCACTAACACTAATTGCCTCTTCATCGAAATATGATTATGGCAAAAGAAAGTGATTTGAAATTAAAACTTGATGGTCTATGTTTCTAATCAATAGTTAATAGGCCATACTTAAAATAGATTTCATTTTCATTGTCAAGTTTCATGAAAGTTAGTAAGTGTTTTAAGGGGTGTGTTATAGTTTGATGACTTATGTTGACTAATTAATAGCTCAAATATGTCATACTTATGATAAACACAGCAATTAAAACACTAATGACCATAAAAGAGAGATCATGATTTCATATGTTGAACTACATGATCTAGAGAGTGGATTTATTCTCTAAATTGTCATTTAACTCTCATATTTGCATTTCTTTTCTTTTTGTTAGTTAGTTCATTTTCTCATTTTCTAGCTTAAACACACTCTCGACTTTGGTATAATTTGATTGAATAGAATTTTAAAATCATCAATTCCCTATGGATCGACCCGTATTCGCCGCGTGCTACATTCATACACCGTGCGCTTGCGGTTATTTTTAAATTTAAATTCGTTCGACGGTTTTCTAAACCGATAGAATTTCTGTCGACGAACAGCAACCATATACAATCAACAATCAATGCACAATTAATATACAAACAACCAATCAACAAGCAATAAAAGGCATAAAAGCAATAACAAATGTCAATAATCAATCAATAAGAAAACTGTAATAGTCAATCATCAGGCAGCAACATAACCAAAAATAACAAGCACATAAAAAATAGGTTTTACCAACATGCAAGGTAACCAACAATGGTTGCAATGTGCCTATTAGACTTTAAACTCCTATGAGTCTACTTGACATTCAAGATGAGAAAAATGCTTAACTGGTGTAACATATGTCATTAATATGCTACATGAAAGACAATTACACCTCCCGTTACTAAAAGAATAACTTACACGATATGTTGGAACATTGGGTCTCTAAACTCTCGAATAATTCCGGTAATCTAAGCCCCATCTTGCCTTTTCTTCCGACCAGAACTCCTTCTCCAAATTCTATTAATTAAATCATTACTAAATGATGATCTACTAATGCTTAGGTTTGATCAGGTTCAAACTCACCTCAACTACAGAATGTTAATAAGGATAATATACCAAGTACACTACAAAGCTTGCCTAGGCAAGTATCATCTCATCACTTAGAAGATTATTCGAATCACCACAAAATTGGTGGATGTATCCTTTAACAAACAATCCCTAGCAATTGTAATTATATTATACTATACATAGAACTTAAAACGACTAAAGATCACCCAAAACGACATAATAATTGTTACAACCCTTCATTTGCTCATAAGAATTTGTTAAATTACGGTCGCCCACTCAACTCTTACCATGCAAACTCCAATTTAGTTCCTTAATTTGACTACTAAAATTCCCTCGCATTAGCAAAGTCTTGCTTTGGAAATATCAATCATATCAAGAATTTGACTCCAGTGCTGCCTCTAAGAATCGAGTGAAAAACCCTTGCCTAAAAAGTGAAAATCACCTAGAAACCTTAAGCTCGGACTAAGGATTATGAACTGGCACTTGAATGGACTAACCATTAGAAAATATCCCTTTTAGTACATAGGATTACTCCCATTACCTAAGGTTTACCAACATAAAGAAAACTAATTCTAGCACGAACGACTCTAGGAATGTGCGTACAAGTCATACGCTCAATCTTTGCTCATTACCACAGGTCCATTGAATCATATTTGATGCAAGTCCAACTCCATTGACCAAGCCCACTTAACATAGAAGCTCGTGCACCAAGTTTGAATGGTAGTACTCTAGATCGCTTCACCTCAGCTTTGGAACTAAAGTTACTTATATAAGGTTTATCTTTACAAAGGGACCTACAATGAAAGGTGTTGACTGTAACACCGTGGAAATTTGTAATAGAAATTTGGATGAAAATTTAATATACAAATCAAATTAAACGAAAACATGGACTTAAAAGAAATATTTCATAGATGTCCAAATTTGACTACGAAACTTAAACTCGTACACCATTGTGCTCGTGGTGTTTTTTCCAAACAATTTTTAGGTATAACATTTCGTAATCCAAGTTAGTATGGAGAAGTTATGGGAGTCAGAACTAATTAAGAATGTAAAAACAAAAATTTGAAAATTCACAAAGCCACCATGACCCTAGGAATTTCTAGGCTAACCGATAGCGGTCGACCATGGTAGGGGCGGGTCGACCTGCACAAGTCAAAATTCAAACATTCTTTACTTCCTTGAGACGATGATAAACGAATGTCATTGAATGCTAGGGAATAAAAGATGAGATGAGAGAACCAAATTTAAAAATATTTTTTCATATGCTAATCTAGTTGCCCAAACTAAAACCCCACATCTATAAAGACTAACATAATGAAACCCTAATTCTCCATTAGAAACTTACAATAACCGAACTCAGCAAAAATTTTCCATCAAACTCTAAATTCTAATAAAATTTAAAATCAAATCAATTCAGCTTAAGAGATTAGATCAGGAATATACAGACGGATCAAGGCATTCTAAGGAGGAGTTATCGATTTGAAAGCCAAGTTCTCAAGTGCAAGCATTAACAAGAGCTTAGAATAATGGTGAGTGGGCACAAATCTAATAAGATAGTATTTAATTTTAAACCTTGTAATTGATTAGGATGTTGACAAACCCAAAAACTGAATATGTTAAACCCTAGTTTTAAATTATTAGTTAACTGTAAATTGGAATTTACATATATTCTTGCTCACTTAAATTGGTAAACCCTAAACTGACAGATTCCAAATTTATAAACCCTAAACTCGATTCCAAACTGTTAGTTTGACTATAATTGACATTCATTAACCACCTTAAGATTTATGATTAATCATATCAAACACTCGACAATTGAAAAATCTGAAACCCTAATTTTTATTCACCAACGGTCGACCAGCAATAGTCGACTGTAGGGTATAACCGGTTGACCAATCATATAGAAAAACGAAAACTTGAATCTCGACCTAAGTCCCAAAATTCATAAATAAAAATAAAATAAAATGTGAATTGTTGTGGGCCTATTTAAGAGAAATTGGATGCAAGTTAGCACTTTTAGAAAAACTATATTTCTAAGAGCGGACGCTAGGTTATGGCACTGCTGGGAAAAAATTATTTACCAAATTCAGGATTACAGTCGATGCGAGGTAATGTATTTTCACTAATTGCACTCACAGGAGGTTCCAACAGTGGGCACACATTTGGCATGGATGGCTAATGGAGTGGGTCATGCATAACAAGAAATCCTAGTATTCTAAATTCCCGATGCGCATGATATAATTAGAGAGGAGGACTTAGAGGATGCAATTAGAGGCCAATGCTATGATCCAAGTGTAGTATGTAGGAATGTGCCCAGTAGCCTAGTGGCGGTGATTGTGGTGGAAGTTTATGTCCCCAATAGCCTAGTGGCAGTATCTTTCATTATTAGTAGCCAAATGGGCAATGTCTTATACGTTGAGTAGCACTAGGAGCTATGGTTGATAGTTAGATATGAAATTCAATCCTTAATTGATCCATTGAATTAGCCTACACAATTTGAAGTGTAGGAATATACTAGACAAGAACCTTTAGGTAACAGACCTTCAAATTCATGGACACCTGTATGACACCCTACAATATTAGAGTAGTATTAAAGTAACTGCATATGATCATCGTATTAAACTTGCATTCATTCACAGACTTTACGTCTGACCTATTATCTTTCCTTCTTTTTTCACTACAGGTTGAAAGGCAATAGGCGATTGGCCCACTCATGATACTTGTAGGGAGTTGAGCTTATCTTCGTAGTTTGCATCCATATTATCTTACTCTCCTTGTATTATTCTTGTTTATCATTACATTTTGCTTGATGCATTAATCCTTGAGGGATATTTTAGGATGCAATCTTTGTTGGATCAAGTACTGATATCTATCTGAGACTACGACTTGATATTTTCTTGGATTTATAATTTTCTTTGATATATACGTCCGCTATGAGATATGAGAGTGTAGTATATTTTAGAATATATCAATTTGCATTAGTCTTTGTGATGTGAAATGTTTTATATTCGATGATCCTCCTTTCTATAGCATGGCATGAGTTTGAAAGTCAAACTAGGCTTTAGATCAGCTTGTCGAGAGGTATGGGTTCTTATGTTTGGCATTAGAGCTTAGGTTTAAGATTCTTTAGGATTTAGGCATGTATTAATAGAACGTATTTAAAATGTTTTGAAAAAATGGTTTTTCAAAAAGGTTTTTCAAAACGGACTTTTGAAAAGTATACATATATGTATAGATTAAAGGTTTCAAATGTTTTGCATATGTAAAAAAGTATAACAGGAAAGAATGATATTAAGCATTCTTGCAAAGTGCTATCTACGAGAAAGTTAAAATTAATTCACAATCACAAGATAACGAGAACGAGAACAAATTTTAGAGGAATGTCTCTACAAAGGCGGCTAAGATTCTAAGCATGAACATGCATATAGTTTTGTTGGTATCTAAAGCATGGAGACAAGTTGAGGCTAACCCAACTAAGGGAGAGAAGTTATAATTTTCTATTAGAAGCAGACAATATGAGTCAAAATAAGTGTTAAGATTATAACAGTTGAGGTGAAAATAAACTTTTCGCATTTATTGGAGTTTATCAAATGAAGAAAGGCTGGTAGAGGACTTATATACCAACTAGCAGTAAAAATTGATTATGGATTTAAGGGGTAATGGAAAACAAAGTACCAGGAGAACCATATAAATGGAGTGTGATATTGGTAGCCTGAAGGAGGACAATGAAAATTAAGGGTACATGTAACAACCTGTCCTAAAAAGTGACTAAATTCCGACCTAGAAAGGCCCATTGAAAGTTAGAACCATCTCGAAGCTGGCTGTTAGTTGGTAAAAAATGATACAGAGCTATTTATCTACACGTTTAGAATCTCACGGTAGAACGATAAGATATAATAATGACAATAGTACCTATTTTTATCATAAATTCTAAATGTCATTTAAAACCATAACAAAATATTGATAATCACCATTATTACATATCCGAGGTACAATATTCCAATATTACAATTCGTTTTATGTTTATGGGTACATCACAAACTATAGAAAATAAAAAATATATAAATAGACTACAACCACAAGTCTCATCAACATCTCTAATGTCAAAATCTCCCTTCTTAACCCATGTCGTAATGAGGAGGGAGTCAGAACCATATATGTCCAGTGATTAAAAATCTTGAGCCATAATGTATTAGAACTTGGGCAGTATTATTAAAATAGGAACATGTCTTACGTTTCCTACCTACATCATTAGTATTTTAAACATAAGAGGGCTTTTCTTAAAAATAAAAGGCTTTCCAAATATAAGCCCATAACCAATTTTCTATCAACCTAATAAACCATACCTATCGTCCATAATATCCTATCAATGTAAGAGATAGTACTTAAGTCACTTAATACCTTTTAATAAGAAACTGGCAAACACCGAACATTTAATACCTTATTTAAGGCAGGTCAACGTCATTTACTACTTATAATCCCAAGGTAGATGCCATATTAGTAACTATCTAGCTGACATTTCACGAAATCTCTTTAGCCACTTAATACTTCCTATTGGAGTGGGCCTTTCCAAAATTATCCTCTACCATGCCTAGCTCATAACCTCGATCATTTACTACTTCCTACGTAGGGAAGAGGCGAGCCCTCACATAACCAGTTAATGCGTTCAATCCTTAAAGCAAGGACTTCATATTATGACCCATACCCCACAATGATGTCTTACATTAGTCCGACCATTCATACGTACTAGTAGCTAGATTAGCTGGGCAAATTTAGCCTATAGAATTTAGGACTAACCTTGCGTCAACTGTAGTTACTTATTATAGACGATGTCTTACATCTGCCTCAAAGTCACATTTCTAGCAACTAGATTAGCTGGGCAGACTTTCATGTGATTTTGACTGACCTTGCATCCCTATAACTTAGTCATAATCTATTTCACACTCGATATATATTATCCCACATCTCATGTTTTAACAATCAAGGCCTTATTAGAAATCTTTCTTATTTCCCTTTTTACATTAATTACTAGCGTAAAAGGGATTTAACAAAATTAATAATCTATTTAACTATGCAATTATACATTATTATTATAAGTGGAAATTAGCCACAAGGGCCTCTTAAGAAAGTGGAATTAATTTCTATGACACACAACTGAAATAATTACTTTTAAGGTCAAAAATGAAAAATAATTAGTTTCTAAGACCTAAAATCCTATGAAATTATGTCCTTGAAAGTAATTGGACCACTGACTTTATCCTTAAAAGTAATTATTCTGCTGACTCTGGCCATGAAATTAATTTCTATAGACGTGGGTCATAGAAACTAATTAGACTGCAAAGTTAGTCCTTCGAGTGAAATGCCCCTTATTATTATACGCAGATTATGCATGTGTGTGTGTGTGCCTAGTAATTTCTAAGCATCTGGAATTTACATAATAAACTAGCGTTTAAATGTCAACTCTCTCAATAATTATAAAAGCCTTATCCTATATTATCAACAATACCATATTCATATGCAAAAATTCCAATCAATAGACCTATAAAATTAAAATTTAAACTCAACTTATTACATCAAAATAATGGAATATATTGATAATAGAAATTTAAAATTCAAATTTTATGTTTATTCAACTTCTTTTTCACATAAAAATATGCAAAGGAATTTCTATTTAATTCACGAGAATCAGCGATGCAAACTACGAATAAAATTCATACCCTACACAATATTCCTTAATCAAAATCCTTTAATCAAACTAAAAGAAAAGGAATAAGAAATGGAATATAAGGTACAATTATAAAAATTGAAAATCTACAGAACTTCCATTATTTTGACAAAAACAATTATGATTCCAACATATAATTGACATTTCGCATTGGAGGAGTTTTTAGGGTTTATAATATAATGTTTTAGCAAACCATATCTGCCCAAAGTATATTCAAACCCAAACTATACGATTCAATTACATAAATAGAAAAACTAAGATTTTCACTCATAGTATATCTTTAGATTTGTATCCTTTAGATTTGACATTCCTTTCACAATCTCTACAACATCTCTTTTTTCTCGACACACACACATGCAAAAAAGATTTGAGTATTTAAATTAGACTCATAAATTGAGGGATTGAAGGAATATAGTTTGATAAAATAAACAATAAACAAAAATAGATGTATAGGATTTCTTACTTGAAATCCTAACGGAGTCTTCTGAATCTGTGAAGATAAGAACTGACAAAGCTTCGCCAATGCTTCCAAAATATTTATAGTGGTTGGAATGCACCAGAACCGTTGAATGAGGGTCAATCAAAAATTATAAAATCGAGAACATTCAAATTCACAAATCCTTGCCGCCACTTAATAGGGAGCGATCGACCGCCCTTCTACCACTGGTAGACCTATTGAGTTCAGTGGTCGACTTCTCCTCTTGTTTTGGGACGTTAATTTAGTAATGTTGTTTTAGTTATTATTTTCCTTAACTATACTTTAATATTAACGTTAATTTTAACATATACTTAAATCCGAAGTCTAATTACTGTTAACTTTGGAATTTCAAATTTTAATATTAATTTTCATTCGAATTTGATTTCTATTTAAATTATTTTAAAATGGAAAATACTAAATGTCTATAACTATTTTGCTTGAGCTCCATTTACAGAACATTATATATGGAAATTGATTAGAATTTCGCTATGAACACAGTGGCAACTTCCATGTTCAAATTTCAACTTTTGCAAAATTTTCATTTTTAGCTCTATCTTATTTAAATTAATTTATATAATTTATGTTTTTTGGTTGACTTTACGGGGTGTTACATTCTCCCCTTGAAAGGATTTCATCCCTGAAATCTTTTCCAGGGGCGGGCGAACAACACATGCAATAAACACCCATGTTATTCAACCAAGTTATATATGCAACCATCTACTCAGCCCAAATTGTAATATGATTATGTAATGTAGACATACTAATTGAGCTTAATCCAAACATGAGAATACGATCATGAACATGCTAAAAAGATAAGTATGTGCACAAACATCCTAAACGTGCAAAAAAAGTATTCTATGTGAATGTAATGATAGTAAAAGTGTAGCAACCATCTTCTACCATCTAATCTAGTGACCATAGTACAACCAAAACCTAATTTTGGAGAGAAAATATTACCAGTAAAAAGATTAGGTTGAGAAGTGCTTATGCTTTCTGCTAGATTCTCCACTTATTGCACTAGAACCAGCCTAATTTCTTTGTTGTAGAGTTTCCTAGTTCTGTGCTCTACACTGCTTATGGTGGCACGTGATGCTATATGATCCATCTTAATATCTCCTACTATATTAGGCTCCATCATAGTGACTATGCCATGAAGGCACTTCATCGAATGTGAAACGAAAAGGAAACAAATGTCATGGACTTTTTAACGACTTAGAATTTCAAATACTTCGTATTCAAATATCTAAATTGTTTAAATATTTGAATCTTGAATTAAATGTTATTAAATTTATTTAATAACCATGTTAAACCCCTTTAAAATCATAAGTTATAATAGGAAACTTGTTTTTGAAAATCGTTTTAAAAAATTATTACTTTGAAGGAAAATCGATAATGTGACCGAAAATCGGTTTATCTATAAATATCTTTTTATTCATTATAAATTGTTAGAACTCTAATGCACTTGTCTAATGATCAAATGAACCTGAAAAAATTTGCATATATTGATTCATAAAGTAAACAGAATTTTTCAAAAGTTTGTAATAGGTAAGAGATATTAAGATATTAAGGGTATTTAAGTATTTTGTTAAAAATGAAGTTATGTAAAGGAGAAGTGATGGGCGTGTATGGAGGTAAGGTTTCCATGGCATGGTGGGAGGGTGATAACAAGCTTAGGCAACACCTTATGATGTCTGTATATGGAGAGGCATAACCTTGCTAATAAATCACAAATTCACAAAGCTAAAAGCAAGCTCCTTTAATGTGTTCTTCTTCTCAAATGTTCTAAAGAAAGATTATGCAAAACAACTCCAAATCTGATCAAACTTTGCAACAAGCCTTAGAGTGACATTACAACACCTTCGAATTAGTTAGATTTAGAAGAAACAAAGCCAAATTCCCCTCTCAAGAAATGGCCATGAGAGAATTGAATGTTTGGAGGGCTAAAAAGCAAGTTTGAAAGCAAGGAGGAAATAAGAAGGTGGTTGGAAGGTGATGGTAAGAACTATTCTTGAGTTTATTGTGCTTGAACATGTGTTTAGCTTGGTTTTAAGTGAGTTGTCTTATTTGTATATATTGTGTATATATATATTATGTTTAAAATATAAAGTTAAAGTGACATTAACTAATTAAAGCCGTAAACTTTGGACCCCACATGCTTTTGAAAGAAAATGACAACTTTATACTGTATATGTAACATCCTTCAACTTGAAGACCCAAAACTAATGGCTACGGATGCTGTCACCCATAGTTATTAATCCCCAACGACCAAATATGGCGATGTTAGATTCACTAATACACAGAATCACATGGATACGGAAAAAATTTAAATTTCAAACAACATTCTCATTCCATTCCAAAAACTATTTCAACATTCTTTACACTATCCCATAATCTCTAACCATAATAAGAAATATATAATTATTACAAATATGCCAAGAGAAACATATGAAGATGCCCCTTTGGTTGTTTAGAGTATATAATAAGGCACTTAAACTGCTATGCCTTTACAAAACAGCACAGCGGAATCAAGGTGAAAAGAACTCTAAATATCTATTCTGCCTCCCGCACGTCCCTGGAAGCATTTCTTCTAATGAGGTGCCTAAAACCTTAACTCTCAAACTATCCAAAATCAATTGAGTACTTGAGAGTTTAAGGGGAAAACATAAACTTCGAGTCAGACATAAATCCTGGTATGAATAATATTCTAACATCTCAAATCATTTAGATATCTGGTGAGACCATGCCGCTTAGCTGAACGGCTTTTTCCCCTCACCAGTATCCTAAAACCTTTATAACACCATATACTATGCTCTTGCATCCACAATGGTTAAAAACATAGTCATTTCTAATATTATGATGATATGCATACTGGTTAAAACATTGTGGATTTCACATCCCCTGTTTAATTGACTTCCTCTCATATTTATATTTTCTAGAGTCATTATAAACCTATTAGTTTTCACAGGCATACTAATAACCTGTATATCGTATATGGACTCCTTTTCCTATTTTATAGATTTCATGGGTGCACTATGTACCTATTGGCTCCTACCAATTAGCTTAACTCTACCACTCTTGTCGGTTTAATTAATTCATGGGTTCCCTTGAACCTATTGATTACTCCAATAACTTCTCTCTCTTATCCTAGTTTTCATAGGTTGACTAGGATCCTATTGACAACTGTCAATAACTTAATCCGAATATAGTTTTCATGGGTTCACTACAAACCAATTAGCCCCCGCCAACCGCGCTTTATATCATAGTTTTCATGGGAGCACTATTTCTCCGTTGTACTGCGCTCTTCAAGTGTGCTTGTTCCCCCTTCTCCCTTACCATGGCAAGTCTTTGTGAAATAACTCCGATGGAAAGAAAAATGAAGGTGTTAAGAGACCTCCTGGCCCAACCCTAGACACTCTAAGATCCTTTTTCAAACCTACTCCCATTTCGAGTCAAGAGATAGGTAAATAGACACATCCCATTGCACTCATCGGGCTCGTAGTGACTGAGGAGGTGAACCTACTGGTAACTCCAATAACTACTTAACCATAGTTTTCATGGGTGCACTATGAACCTATCTCCCTAATAACTCCTATATTTTAACATCCTATATTATGGTCCCCTTGACCTCTTGGATGCAATTCCACTTATTCAGGTATTTAATCAATTATATTCACTATTGGGTCAACCTAACTGGTTCTTCTACCCTTTATCCCCAAAATGCAATTATGAGTACATTATACTGTGGATATATTTAAATTTGAAGAAGCAAATAACATAACATAACAATACCACTCCTGTGGGTTTAGTATAAAACGTCGTTAGTCCCTTTAACCTATTATTTTATCAAGGTAAGCTCCTTCTCAAAACCATTACAAACTCCTTTAATTTAACCATGGGTTTTTCCTTTAAAAATAAAGTTCGGGTTATTAGTTTAGAAAAATCCTTTCGCCTCCTTTGAATCCTAGCTTTCGACCTCACTGGATACCCTCCTTTAAAAGCATAAAAATCCATTTTCAAAACATTACTCCCATGCCTTTCGAACACTTAACTCTCTTTCGAAACCTTTTGAAGGTACTAAAGTATTAGTATTTATCTCTAGAAGCATAGCTTCGAAACAAGTTCAAAGTCCCCCTTTCGAAACCATTGAAAGTCATCCTTTCGAAAACATTGAAAGTCGCCCTTTCGAAATAATTAAAAGTATCTCTTTCGAAACCATTAGGTTTATATTTTAAATGTAATTTTTGTTAAGTGAATAATAGTAAAAGTATCTCTTTCGAAAACATTCTTTATCTCGTAAAAGTAATGGGGAAAACTTGATGGTGTGGGCACCATCCTTTCGATAGCACAAAACATCTGGGTAAAATATTAGAAGGTTGGCATCGAAGACCCTTTCGAAACCGTTGCCTTTGAAACCCTTAACCCCTTTCGAAAGCTATAGGAAGTGGCTTATATTTATGAAAACACAAAAACCTTTCGACACCATTGATATCTTGAATACCATCGAAAGGCTTAAAGTCACAAAAGGTTTCGACTTGGTTGAAACTACCCCTTCCGAAAGCTTTAATTTGAAAACTAAGTAACTTCGTCGGAAGCTACTTCTTTAAAAAGGCGGCAGCTCTCCTTCGAAAGCTTGTTTGAAAACACACTTTCGCAAGCATTGGTTTCGACTCCTTCGGTAGCTATGTTTTGACACCTTACCTTCTGCCTTTTTCCAATCCACTGCTTACTAACTAAGTGATACCATGTGTATTGGTTTCAGCTTCACTGGTTTCAACTTGGTCGAAGGCAGAAGCTCTGGGTCGAAAGCTACTAACAAAGGAGGCAGAACCCACTTTTCATGGTAAAAGGCTATTTTTACCAAATAAAGTTATTTCCTTGTAACTAACTTGCACATGTGTAAACAATTGATTGGTTGCCTTAAACTTTTCAAATTACTTTTCAGAAAATTGCCGTGTTTTCATAGATCTAAAACAAGATTAACATTTAACAAATAATCCATTTCCATTTAACAATAATTAAATAAGGTCCTCCTTTCAAAATAATTTAATTTCCATAATGAACCTCTTAAAAAATCCACACAAATCATATAAATTCACTTTTAATATATTATCTAACATATATAAATTTCAGACCCAAATTCATTATCTAATTACTGGAATTAATTTATAAACCCAATAATACATGTTTTCCTTGAAAATTCGTAACTAATTCTCCACGGCTTGGAAAATAATAAAAATTGAAACCCAACTCCTAAATCATGTTTCTCGTAACATATAATTTGCCCATGGCATTCTAAAATCAAAACATATGGATTTACCCTTCAAAACCATGTTTATCAAATGTAAACAACCTTGTTTAACTCTATCATTCATTTGAAATCAAGCATATCATCAAAAATTATCATGTTAGATTTAATCTTAGATCCGAAAATCAATGATCACATAAAAACCAAAATAGAGATGTAGTGATTATTATTCACCTTAGTTGCATAAGGAAATGGAAGATTGATTGAGACTGATTCTTCTAGCTTGAATCTTAAGCTTAAGTCTTGCCTTTTCTCTTCTCTTCTTACTCCTTAACGTCCGACTTGCTCTTTTCTTTTCTTATGTTTAAATTTTTGTGATAAATAATCATGAATGATATGGTAACATGAGTATAGGGTAGTGAACTAGGGGTGTGGCATTCACCCTAATGCCCTTATGTTAATTTAATTATCATTTATCCATTTATAACCCTATTCAAGTTACTTAAGCACGACCTCTAAGTTTATTCACCAATCTCAATCTTCTTATCACTCTACATTGTTCAATTTAATTTATCTTATTCAATCTCTTGAATAATGTTTTTAAAAATTAGAGGTGTTACAGGCTCCCCTTCTTAAAGAATATCATCCTCGAAATTCAATAAGGACTGAATATCAGACATAGCAATCATTAGTAACAACTCCTAATATCCATACTAGCCTACCTGAAGCAACTAATCTACATTAATCTAATATAGACATACCATCAAAGCAGATCAGGATAAGTATCTCAAATCCTATCTTTAGTCTCCTAAGGACATTCCTTCTCGTTGCCGCTCCATTGAAATTTCACCAACTTGACTGTCTTGGACCTCAACCTTTTCTCATCTCTCGCTACAACTGAATTGGTTGCCTAATAAAAGTCTAATCAGGCTCTGCTACTTAGTCCTCCAACCCAGTTGTAGAAATAGTAGTCTCTAGATCATGCATATACTTGCGAAGATGAGAAACACGGAATGCATTATGGACATCTGCCATACTGCTTGGCAACTCTACTCTATACGCGAGCTTCCCAATCCTTTCTGTAATCTAAAATGGACCAACATATCTTGGGGCCAACTTCGCCGACTTTCCAAATCGTTTCACACCCTACATCGGTGACACCTTAATGAAAATCTTATCTTCCACTGAGAACTGTAGGTCTTTACGCCTTTTATATGCATAACTCTTCTGTCTAGATTGAGCTTTCTTCATCCGTTCTTGGATTAACTCTATTTTTTCTGACGCCTCGCTAACCAAATCTAGACTCAAGACCAATCTATCTCTCGTCTCCAACCGACATGTTTGTGATTTGCATGGCCTTCCATACAAAGCTTCAAAAGGTGCCATTCCTATACTTGTCCGGTAACTACTATTATAGGAAAACTCAACCAAATGTAGATGATCCTCCTAAGATCCACCCAAGTCCAATACACAAACTCCCTATAAATCCTCGAGTAACTTATTGACTCTTTCTTTTTTGCCCATCCGTCTATGGGTGATATGATGTACTCATCTTGAGCTTGGTACCTAATACCTCCTGCAGACTTCTCCAAAATTCACTAGTGAATAATGCATCTCTATCGCTGACTATGCTACTAGGAATCCTATAAAATCTAACTATGTTCTTCATGAACAACTTAGCCAAAACAAGTGCCATTCTGGTTGACTTAACTGGAATGAAATGGGCACTCTTGGTCCACCTATCCACTATGAACCATATACTTTCATTTCCCCTATTCGACCTTGGAAACCTATCTATAAAATCCATGGATATTAAATCCCATTTCCATACTGGAATTCTAAAGGCTGAAGCAATCCACTCAGCTTCTGATGTTCGACCTTCACTTGTTGACAGTTTGCACACTGCCTAACCCACAATCCAACATCCCTCTTCATGTCTTTCCAATAAAAGCTCCTCTTCATCTCCTGATATATCATGGTTCCTCTAGGATGAATCGTAAACTCAGATCGATGACACTCTTCTAGAAATTCTCTCCTTCAGTTCTCTACATTCGAAACACATAATCATCCCTTCTTTCTCAACCATACTCTTTGGTCAAGACTAAAAAATTTCAAATCATCGATCTCAATTCTAACCTGCAGCCTGCTAATCCTCTCGGTAAAATTGAATCCTCCTTCAGTTTAGAAGCTATTCTTTCAATCAATACTGGTCGAACTTCTAAACAAGATAACATGGTAGTATCCTGACTAGAACTAGCAGTAGATCTTAACTGCACAACGTAACTGGCCAAAGCCTCTAGATCCTTACATTCTGCCAACATAGCTCACACCACATTAGCATCTGCCACCTTATTTCCTTTCTCAGGAGTATACTCTATACCTAAATCATAAGCAGCCAAAAACTCAAGCCACCTTTGCTGCCTCATATTCAACACC
This sequence comes from Allium cepa, assembly GCA_030765085.1. Classification (NCBI taxonomy): domain Eukaryota; kingdom Viridiplantae; phylum Streptophyta; class Magnoliopsida; order Asparagales; family Amaryllidaceae; genus Allium; species Allium cepa. The sequence goes on along the minus strand of CM060938.1, from coordinate 246,227,792 downwards.
TTCTGAGAGAATAAGTATCTTAAAGACTTATGATTGGTATACAACTCAAATCACTCCCCTAAGAGATAATCCCTCCAAATCTTCAAGGAAAAGATTACCATAGCCAACTCTAAGTCATGAGTAGGATATCTTACTTCATGTGATCAAAGCTGTTTGGATGCGTAGGCAATAACTTTACCCCTCTGCATCAACACTGCTCCCAATCCAGTCCCGAATGCATCAGTGTATACTACCAACCCTTGGTTTCCATCTGGAACTACTAACACTGGTTCATTGGTCAACAAATTCTTTAACTTAAGGAACCCTTCCTCATATTTTTGTCGGTCCAAATAAACTTCACGTCTTTCCTGATCATCTTAGTCAAAGGTGCTGCTATCCACGAGAAATTTTTAACGAATCTCCGACAATAGCTAGCTAGTCCAAGAAAAATCCTAGTCTCAGTTGCCATCTCTGGTCTCTTCCAATTATTGAAAACTTCGATCTTAGTTGGATCGACTGACAAGCCCTCCTTAGAGACCGCATGACCAAGTAACCCAACATCTTTTTTCCAAATATGACACTTAGAAAACTACACCTTTAGCTGGTGCTGCCTCAGCATTTCAAGCACTACCCTAAGACTAACCTTGTGCTTTCTTTCATCTTTCAAGTATACCAAAATGTCATGTACGAATACCAATATGAACTTATTCAAGTGTTGTCGGAAAACCCGGTTCATCATATCTACAAAGAATGCAGGTGCATTCATTAAATCGAATAACATCACTAGCCACTCATATGAACCATTCCTAGTTTGAAATGCTATCAAAGGAATGCTGTCCTCCACCACTCTCAACTGGTGAAACCCTGTCGCCAAATCCAATTGGAAAAACACCTTGGCTCCACTCACTGATCAAATAGATCATCTATTCTCAACAAAGGATACGTATTCATTATCGTCCTCTCATTTAATTTACGATAGTCGATGCATATCTTAAATGACCCATCTGGTTTCTTCACGAACACCGCGGCCGCTCCCTAAGGTGAACTACTTGGTCTAATGAAATTCCTTCCTTTAAGATCTACTAGTCGAACCTTCAATTCCTTCATCTATGTTGGTGTCACTATGCTAGGTGGTCTACTTACAGGTTCCACTCCTGGTGCAAGATCTATTCGAGACTCAATAGCTCGTTTCGGTGGTAATCCTATAGCTGGCTCAAAGACATCCACACACTCTCTTGCTACACGAACCTGACTTAACTCTTCTTCCACTTCTATGGCACTTAACAAAGTACAAACACTCCCATTGGAAATTTCTACTAAGAAAATGATTCGGTTATGACTATTAGGGTGTCTTAATGATACTTACTTATCCCGGCAAAATATCAAGCCTCATGCTGACCCAACCAATCCATACCCAAATATTCCAAAAATCTACGAAATCAAAAACATACAAACTGCATGCAAACTTATGACCTAACAACTCAAGTTCTAACTGGTCACATCTCATCCCTAGAGTTTCATACCATTCAATTGGATTCGCAACCCTTAAAGAAGTAACAAGGTATGTGGTTCTATACATAACCTATCAACCAAATACTATGATATAAATGAATGTGATGCACCGATGTCAAATAGTATCATAACTGGCATATTCTGAATCAAACGCATACCTTCCATCAAAGTTTTCCCTTTCTCTGTAGTAGTAGGCCTAAAAGAAGATGGTGTTCCAATAGCAAAAATATTCTCTCTATCGGCCCAGATTTGCTCTGGATACTGGTTCTTATAATGCCCAACTTGGTCGTTGTTGAAGCATTTCACAATTTTCTTTTCTACAGGCTTTATTCCCTTGCTTGACTGGCACTGCTGAGCATAATGACCTTTCTTATAACACTTAAAGCACACTAAATCAGCCTTTTCCTTCTTGGAAGCATCCCCTTTCTGGGCTCCCTTCTTATTAAATAAGTTCCTCTTCTTTCCCTGAGGACCTTGGGATTCCACTTGCTTCTCTCTTGCAGAAACAGTAAGCAACTCTTCAGGGCGAATATCCATCTCCACTGCCACATTATAAGGTTCTCGGATATGTGTCATGGTCACTCTAGTGAGCTCAGGCCTCAATCTCGGAATAAACTTTTCATTCCTTCTAATGTTAGTGACTATAGTGGCATTTCCATAGCGGGACAACTCATCAAACTTAGCATCTTACTCGATTACTGATATCTCTCCCTGAACTAGATCCATGAACTTCCTCTTCAATGCAGACTTGGCAACCTCAGATAAAAACCTCTGCTCAAATCACCTTTTGAAATCAGCCCATGTCAATTCTTCCACCGGAACTCCGGCAGTCATACTATTCCACCAGTGTAGCGCTGCCCCTTGAAGCTGCCTGTAGGCCAACCTCCTCTTTTGCTCATCATCCAAGTCTAGTTCAGTAAAGATCCTTTTACAGTGCAATAGCCAATTTTCAACCTCAACATCATCCTCCGTTCCAACAAATGCCTTTCCATCCAGACTGGTGTAGTCTTCGCTTAACTTAGCATATTTATTTCCAAGTGGAACTATAGGATTAGCTCCGCCCACATTACCAACAACCCCAGCTTGTAAAAGATAGGCTAAAAGCTGATACACCATCCCCTCATCTACTTGCAAATTTCTAGCACCCATATTGGCTTCAGCATTTTGGTTAGCATTAGCCTGTCGACCGCGGTTCCTTCGAGTATTAGATCGAGCATTTCCATTGGTTGTGGTGCTTCCTCCACCTAGATTTCCTCTTCCATTTCCTGCTTCCATATCCTCTTTCTCATAAATTTGTATATAAGCCTTATTAAGATATAGAAGAACATTCTAAGAGAGAGGGGAACCCGTACTTATATATATATATATGTAAAATACAAGTATGTCAACATAGCGTTAACCTAAACCCTGATCATATTTCTGATTCATTGGATTATGTTTCAAAAAGCTTTCAGGTTTCACTTTTCTTTTAAGTTTTCATAAACCTCGCTCTGGTACCAACTTGAAACATCCCCCTACTTGGAGGCCTAAAAATAACGTCTTTGGATGTTGTAGTCATCCATAGTTATTAATCGTCGATGACCAAATATGGCGGTGTTAGATTCATTGATACTCAAAAATACATGGATATGGAAAAAAAATTAAATTTCAATCAGCATTCTCATTCCAAAAAACCATTTTAACATTCTTTACATAATCCCATAATTGTGAATCACGTTCAAAAGTTTATAATTATTGCAAATATGCCAAGAGCGACATATAAAGATGCCCTTTTGGTTGGTCAGAGTATATAATAAGACACTTAAATAGTTTTTCCTTTACAGAACAACACAACGGAATCAATATGAAAAGAACTCTAAATGTTTATTTTGCCTCCTGCACATCTCCAAAAGCTTATTCGTCTAATGAGGTACCTAAAAACCTTAACTCTCAAACTACTCCAAATCAATTTAGTACCCGAGAGTTTAACGAGAAAACATAATCTTCGAGTCAGACTTAAAACCTAGTATGAATAATAATCTAACATATCAAACTATCTAGATATTTAGTGAGACCATGCTGCTTAGCGGAATTGGATTTCCCCTCATTACTATCCTAAACCCTTTATAAAACCGTATACTGGGATCTTACATCCACAATGGTTAAGAACATAGTCATTTCTAATATTATGATGATAAACATACAAATTAAAACATTTTGGATTTTCCATCCCTTGTTTAGTTGACTCCCTATAATATTTAAAGTTTCTTGGGTCATTATTAACCTATTAGTTTTCATGGGCTTACAAATAACCATTATATCATATATGGACACCCTGTCCTACCTCATACTTTTCATGCGTGCGCTATAAACCTATTGGCCCCTACCAATTAACTTAACACTGCCACTCTTGTGAGTTTAATTAATTCATGGGTTCCACTGAATCTATAGACGACTTTAATAATTTCTCTCTCTTATTCTAGTTTTCATGGATTTACCAGGAACCTATTGACAACTGTCACTAACTTAATCTGGATATAGTTTTCATGGGTGCATTGCAAACCAATTAGCCGCTGCCAACCACTCTTTATATCATAGTTTTCATGGGATCACTATGAACCTATTGGTAACTCCAATAAATACTTAATAGTAGTTTTCATGAGTGCACTTTGAACCTATCTTCCTGGCAACTTCTATATTTCAGCATCCTATATTCTGGTCTCCTTTACCTCTTGGATGCAATTCTACTCATCCAGGTGTTTAATCAGTTTATATTCACCGTTGGGTCAACCTAGCTGGTTCTTCTGCTCTTTATCCCCAAAATGCAGTTATGGGTATATTACAATGTGAATAATTTTATATTTGAAGAAGCAAATAACATAACATAACAATACCACTTCTGTGATTCTAATATAAAACATGGTTGATCCCTATAGCCTATTATTTTATTATGGTAAGCTTCTTCTCAAAACTAATACAAAGACTCCTTTAATTTAGCCATGGGTTTTACCTTTAAAAATATAGTTCGGTTATTAGTTAATAAAATAAAACCTTTCGACTCCTTCGAATCCTAGCTTTCGACCTTACTGGATACCCTCCTTCGGAAGTATAAAAATCTGTTTTCATAGCATTAGGTCCCTGCTTTTCAAACACTTTAAAACTCTCTTTCAAAACCTTTCAAAGGTATTAATGTATTAGCATTTAACTTTAGAAGAATAGCTAGAAAACAAGTTGAAAGTTCCCATTTTGAAACTATTGAAAGTCATCCTTTCGAAACCAATAAAAGATGCCTTTTCTAAACCATTGGTATCTCTTTAGAAACCATTAGGTTTATATTTAAAGTATCATTTTGGGTCAAGTGAATAAAAGCGAAAGCATCTCTTTCAAATCCATTCTTCATCTCATAAAAGTATTGGGGAAAACTTGATGGTGTCGGCACCATCCTATCGAATCATAAAACATCTGGGTAAAATATTAGAATGTTGGCTTCAAAACCCTTTTCGAAACCATTACCTTTGAAACTCCTAACCACTTTCGAAAGCTATATGAAGTTGCTTATATTGATAAAAGCACAAAATACCTTTCGACAGCGTCGAAATCTTCAATACCATCGAAAGGCTTAGAATCACAGAACGTTTTCGACTTGGTCGAAATTACCCCTTCCAAAAGCTTCAGTTTGTAAAGTAAGTAAATCCTTCGGAAGCTACTTCATTAAAAGGTGGCAGCTCTCCTTCGAAAGATTGTTTCAAAACACCCTTTCGCAAGCATTGGTTTCAATTCCTTTGAAACGTCTTTGTAAACAAGCAAGCACTTTTCTTTAGAAAACAAAACAAAGGTCTCGAGCTCTTCGATAGTCCGTTTCGACACCCTACCTTCCACCATTTTCCAATCCGTTGCATACCAACTAAGTGATACTATGTGTATTGGTTTCGGCTTCAATGATTTCGACTTGGTCAAAGGCAGAAGCTCTGGGTCGAAAGCTACTACCAAAGGAGGCGGAACCCACTTTTCTGCGTAAAAGGCTATATTTACCAAATAAAGTTATTTCTTTGTAACTAACTTGCCCACGTGTAAACTATTGATTGGTTTTCTTAAAATTTTCAAATTATTTTACAGGAAGTTGCTGCATTTTCTCAAATCTAAAACATGATTAACTTTTAACAAATAAGCCCTTCGCATTTAACAACAATTAAATCATTTAGGTCCTCCTTTCAAAATAATTTAATTTCCATAATAAGTATCTTAATAATGTCCCAAAAATCGTATAAATTCACTTTTAATATGTTCTCTAACATATATAAATTTTAGACGTAAATTCATTATCTAATTACCGAAATTAATTTCTAAAACCAATAATATATGTTTTCCCTTGAAAATTTATAATTATTTCTCCACTGCTTGGAAAATTATAAAAATTGAAACCCAGCTCCAAAATCATATTTCCCATAACATATAATTTTTCCATGGCATTCTAAAGTCAAAACATACGGATTTACCCATTAAAACCATGTTTGTCAAATGCAAACATCCTTGTTTGACTCTATCATTCATTTGAAATCAAGCATATCATAAGAAATCAACAATTAGATTTAATCTTAAATCCAAAAATCAATGATCATCTAAAAATAAAAATGGAGATGTATTTATTATTTTTTACCTTTAGATTGGTTAAGGAAATTGGAAATTGATTGAGATTGATTCTTCTAGCTTGAATCCTAAGCTTAAGTCTTGAATTTTCTCTTCTCTTTTTACTCCTTAACGGCTGGCTTGCTTTTTCTTTTCTTATCTTTAAATTTTTGTGATAAATGATCGTGAATGATAACGTAACATGAGTATAGGGTAATGAACTATGGGTGTGACAATTACCCTAATGCCTTTATTTTGATTTAATTATCATTTATCCATTTATAAGTCCATTCAAGTTACTTAAGATGGCCTCTAAGTTTATTGACCAATCTTAATCTCCTTATCACTCTACGTTATTCTATTTAATTTATCTAATTAAATCTCTTGAATAATGTTATTAAAAATTAGGAGTGTTATAATATAACACCACTTCTATTTCCCTCTTAAAAATGTAGTGTGGCCTTGACTTGATGTTTAATGATTGTTGGAAAGTGCTTAAAGCAAGAATAGTTGCTATAAGTGCGCTTCGATATCTCTTAACTTTAAATACTATAAGTGAAATTATATGAACTTAACTTGGAATAATTTGATTTGGTTGTTCTCTACACATATTTTGGTACGTTAGATAGAAAATAAATGGTTTGGAAAGTTATATAAATTGTGAACCAAAATTGTAAAAGTTGAGGCAAAAATATGGTTATAAATACACTTTGTAAATATAGCCTATTTTGGGGAATTTTTCTAAGTAAATTAGGAGATATTTTTAGGGTTTTATTTCAATGGATCTTAAGTACCTTAAGGGTAGTACTTACTTTAAAATTTTCAGTTCCTAAATCTTTTTTAAGGTGGTTAAAATTAGTCATAAAAATCGTGCTTTTTGATGTGTTCTTTAATAAAGGCTTTTAACAGCATTTATAAATGTTGTAGTAAGTTGCTTATGGTTTTAAGTGTTTAGAAATGATATTTAAATGTGGTATTTTTCTATAATCTTTTTAGAGATGTTTTCTAACTACTTAAAAGTATAATAGGTTCAAACTTAAATATATTTTTAATAGTTATATATGTATTTTCAAAGTAAAGAGGTTTTATGATAAAAAACAGGTTTTTCATAAAATTATAAATAAGTTATTTTCATGTAATATTTTGCATAGATATTTAAAACCTATTTACAAGTATTTTTAAAGCATGTATAATTTTTAGAAAGGTAAATGATTAGGCTTAACACTAAAAGCCGACGAGGTAGACTTCTCGATTTCTGATAGTTAAGATTGATTCGAGTAGGGATATGATCAATAGAGCTCTAGCTTAATGGTCTCCCTCTTGATCGAAGAATAGTTAAGTTGGAATTTAGAAACTTGTTAATCTTATTGTTTACTTCTTTGTTGGAAAAGAAATTAACTTTTCTTAATGCTAAATGCCGACGAAGTACGCTTACATATTTGTAAGCGTTAATATTGATGATGTGTAGGGATATGAGCAGTAGAGCTCTAACCCACCAGTTTCCCTCTTAGCCATGGAATAGTTAAGTTGGAAATGTCAGATACATGTTAATCATGTTGTTTACTTACTCATTTGTGAAAGTCATTTATACTATACTTAGCACTAAAAGACGATAAGGTAGATTCATCTATCTGTGAGATTCAAGAATGAAGTGTCTAAGAAAGGCTTTGATATGCCATTGGTGCTCTTTGATGAGGAATGTCAAAAATGAATTAAGTATATGAACCGTTATTTCTATAAGCGATCGTTTTTAACAAGATAGTCGATTAGTCGACTATCGAACTTAACCAAATATTGTCGTAGACCTTTAAGTTTTAAAGATAAATGTAAGTGTGAAATAATTTTGGTTTTTTAAGACAACATATTAATAAAATTATTCTTTAACCTTTTGTTATTATACTTATCAATGTAAATAAATCTTTAAATGAATGTTTTAAAGATAAGCATAAGTGAAATGTTTTTGGGTCTGTAGGGACAATGTTTGAGTAACATTAATCTTAAACATTTTTGAATGAAATTGTTAAAGTACTTAGATCCTTAAAATGGATACTTTTAAGGAAATTGTAAGTAAGGAATATTTTGAAAAAAGATAGAAAAGGAAAAGTTTTAAAGTAAGAAATCTTGTTAATGTTTTGTGAATATACTTATACCATATAAGATGATTATGTAAATATTTTTTGAAGTATTAAAAAGATTAAAAATCAATAGTAATGTTTAGTAAATGATGTTATATTAGTTAAAAGAAGTTTTACAAATAAAAAAAGGTTTTAATTAAAAAAATTACAAAAATGGGATTAGAAGTCGCTTATGTGACTTAATCGTGCTTCGTTTGACTTGATCGTGCTTTGTATGTTTACAAGTTTATGGAAATCATTTAGTCATATACTTAGTTCTAAAAGCCAATGAAGTAGGATTGTCTATCTGTGGGAGTTAAGACTGATGTTTGAGTAAGGATATGAGCAATAAACCTTTAACCTACTAGCTTCACTCTTGACCAAGGGATAGTATGAGATGAAAGTATTGAAAATGTAATAAGTTTACGAGACCTGGTTTCCATATACGGTCTTTCTCATTATTATTAAATGACCAAATTCATCGATTCAATTTTGAAGCGATTGGGATCAATAAGTGTTTTATCTATCGAAAACCACTTCAAGACTAAGATATATGTTCTATCCTTTGGAAATGGATCGGCTTGAGATGCTGGAATCCATATTGGGTTCAAGATATGAGAATCTAATTGGGGATTCGTGTTGTGTTTGAATGATGAAAACTCATGCAAAAGATGTCGAACGTGACCTGACATCAAAAATGGCTGAAAATAGAGTAAGAGCATAACTTAGGGTTCTGCTAACCCACATTAGGGTATTATCACTCCAGATCTAGAGTATGCTATTAGCCATTGTGTGCAGGAGTTGATGATATTTGGATTCATATATTTAGACATGTACCAACTATGTTTACCATAATGGTATACTTATCAAGAGATATACAACGCTCGAAGGTAGTTTCTAACACTTGTGCAGGAAATTGGATTTTGGCTTGACCGAAGGGATCTCTATGGAAAACCATTTTGCAAATTTTCCTTATTGGTTTTGAGTGTACCCTCTAATATGCTATTGAATGTATCCAATGTAACCATTCTGGCTATGCACATATTTATACTCCTTATCCTAGACATTATTTATCATATCTCTTTATGTACTTACTAAATGGTGGTTCTTTTGAGGGGATAACCATAATGGCTTTCCATGCAGTCTCAAAAGTATTGTTATATGTTGGTCAGATATTTCTTGAGTTTCCCATACCAAACTTATGCCTGATGCTTGATTTTTGTTTCCTTAAATTCCTTACGTACTCTTTTGAGTAGTTTGAGAAAGGTAGGTTTTTGTTGATGTTCGTTGGAGCTTGAGAAGACGAGTTGAATGCTTCATCTATCATAGTATTCTTATTTTTACTACATTAATATATTATACGTAATAGCATTTGTAGGGACAGACGATTATAAATATCCAGGCCGATGACATTACTTAGGTTTTATAACTCCAAAATTTTTGTATAAGAGTAACCCTTTATATCGTTCTTTTAATAATTATATTACCGTTCCACTAGTGAGATTCTGATGTTACGTTCTCTTCTTTCTTGTTCTATTTCCTTTTCTTTTTATTTTACCCTAGCAATTTATCTTTCTGACACTTGATTGTTCGGCAGGTAAATACCTTGGACGTATTAGTGCTGACTCTCGGGGATCGAAAAGGCATGTCATTACAACTAGTATCAGAGTTGAAGGTTTAGCGAGAACCTTAGCTTTGGCTATCCGTGACTTGTTAAAAGATAGGGCAATGTAGTGCCCTACCATGGGTTAAGTGTATTATACATATGAGAGTGTATTTGTAATTGTTATAAATTTATACCTTAAAGGCAATTACAACTGTGAAAATCAAAGATCTTATATAAGGTAACTTATATAAGTGTGAATTGTTTAAATGTAGCTCAATTAATGTAGGGATAAATGATGTTCATTCGTTACTCCTCACTAATTTGATTAGTCACACTCGACCAATTTATGAGCATTGATTATCATTTGTTGATTGTCGATTTATGCTCGACTAGTTTATGAACCATTTTACCTTTTCACTGCATAGGCTAGGTAGATAGTACTTGTAGATGCATTGAAAAGAACACCTTATGAGTTTAGTTTCACTGTTTGACTATAAGGCGTTCGGTGGCATTGTTGGTTTAGAAGCTAACTGTAGAAAAAGATGTTTATTTAATCTGGGGTATTTTTTAAAATAAACATTTGTGAACGGATTTTATATGAGAAAGTGATTTTATATAAGTATGGTTTATAAAACATGATTTATAAATGAAGAGGATTTAAACAATATTTTGAGAACTAAAATCCCAGTGTCTTCAAAATGTTTTTTAAGATTTTAGAAACTAATAGCGGCATTATTTGAAAGTGAATATTTAGGAAATTGATTTATGAAACTAAGATCATGATACTTTGTAATAGTTCTAAGCATCTAATATCGTTTTGAAATGATTTTCATTAAGTTTGAATGGCATGAATTGGTTGTACTGAATTCAATTTTATCGCTTGAAAATAATTCTAGCGATGACTTCAGCATCATCGGAGTTGATTTTCAGGTTTCTAAAAGGAGATGCTACAGGATTGTTTGAGTAAAATGGATTTCGATTTGATTTTGAAAGTATGATTTGATATAAAAATTGTAAATGTATGTATTATTATTTTAAGGCGATTTGAAATAAAAACTGGTCTTTAGTTCTAAAGTTTTTCTTTGAAAGAAATTTGGTACGAACTTTTTATGTAGAAAATATTTGTATGTACGCTATGTAGGGTGCTCGAGTGGTAGTGGCATAGCCCGAATCTCTTTGTGGGTAAATTATGTTTAATAAATTATTGAAATCTGTTAAGTTATTATATGGACACTTAGCTCATTGATTAGGATTGTATGGTGTGTGCATCATGATATGATACATTATTTGGTAGTTTTCATTTGTTAAAATGAAAAGGGATTTTTGGCAATTTTGGATAGCTGAAAAGTTTTGAGTCATTATAGAACTTGAAGCTAAGTGTTTTGTGAAAATATGTAAGTTGAGTTTATATAAATATTGAATTGAGAAGATAATAAGTTAAAACAGGTTTTGAATTGGTTAAACATGCTTGCAAAAAAAATGAATTTTGATGTTTTTGTATGTACTCTTAGGATATGGTGGAGTATTATACGAACACGAATTTAAGTTATAAAGTTTTATAGACTTGAAGTTATGTTTTATGAAATGGTTCATAAATGATTTAGTATAGAATGACATACTATTTGAATAAAAGAATGTGATAAAAGATACTGGTATAGTCAAGAATCCAATAGGATAAAATACGTAAGTTGTATATATATCATTTTATTTGCATGACTTTTCTTTATCCCATATTCGAGTACGTGATTTCGAGGTGGTTTACACTGATTCGAACAAGGATTTTCACTCAATTCTTGATGGCGAACACTTGATATGGATTCTTAATATGATCCCAAAGTTTTCTATCATAGTATATGGATATGTAAGGAAAAAGGAGGTTATTTTTGTTTGCTTCTTGTGTTGGGATTTTAAGGATAAAATATTTTAAGCGAGGGAGAATATAACAATTCATAATTTCAAGCACTTCGCATTTAAATATCTGAATTATTAAAATATTTGAATCCTGGATTAAATGTTATTGAATTGATTTGATAAACTTTTTAAACCTTTTTCAAATCATAATTAATGATAGGAAACTTATTTTTGAAAATTGTATACAAAAATAAATACAGAAGAGAAATCGGTAATGCGATCGAAAATCAGTTTATCGATAACCAACTTGTTATTCAATATAAGTTGTTCAAACTCTTGTGCACTTGTCTAGTGATCATATTAACATAGTAGAAACTAATTAACACACCTTGATTCATAAAGAAAATGGAATTCTCTTGAAATTTCTAATAGATAATAGATATTAATATGTTAAGGATATTTAGCTATTTGTTAAAAATGAAGTCATGTATAGGAGAAGTGATCGGCATGTGTGGAGGTAGGGCTTCTATGGCATGGTGCGGTGAAAACAAGATTAGGCAACACCTATTGAACTATATAAGGAGTGACATGCCCTTGTTAATAAATCACAAATTCACTAAGCTAAAAGCAAGCTCCTTTAATGTTTTCTTCTTCTCAAATGTTCTAAAGAAATTTTTTACACAATAACTACAAATCCACTCAAAATTTGCCAAAACCCTTAGGGAGTTATTACAACCCCTTCCATTTAGTTATATTTTGGAGTTGCAAAGCCAAACTCCCTCCTCAAGTGATGGCCATGAGCAAATTAGATGTTTGGAGGGCCAAAAAGCAAGTTTGAAAGCAAGAAAGAGGAAGGAAGAAGGTTATTGCAAGGTGATGGTAGGAAGTGTTCTTGAGTTTGGTTATGCTTGAACCTGTGTCTGGCTTGGATCTAAGTGAGTTATATCGCTATCTTGTTTGTGCATATTACGATATATATGTTGTGTTTGAAATATAAAGTTATAATGGCATTAACTAATTAAGGTTAAAAACTTTGGACACCTCTTGCTTTTGAAAAAAATGAAAACTTTATATTGTATGAAATCATTTCTTTTACCCTCTCAAACATGTCGCTTGGCCTTGACTTGATTTTAAATTGTTATTCGGCTTGTGTGTTGAATTGAAGTATGTTTGAAAGTGTTTAAAGCGAGAATAGTCGCAATAAGTGCACTTCGATATCCCTTACATTAACTTGTGTAAAGTGAAGTTTTATGAATTTAATTTGGGATAATTTGATTTGGTTGTCCTCTACATATATTTTGGTATATTGGACAGTAAAGAAATGGTTTGGAAAGTTGAAGAAATTGTGAACAAAAGTTGTGAAAGTTGAAGCAAAAATATGGTTATAAATACACTTTGTAAATATAGCCTGTCTTCGAGAATTTTTCTAAATAATTTAGAAGATGTTCTTAGGGGTTTCTTTCTATGTTCATAAGTACCCTAAGGGCAGTACTTACTATAAAAATTTCAAGTACTAAATCATTTGTTAAAGTGGTTAAAACTAGTCACAAAGATCATGCTTTTTAATGTGTTCTTTAATGAAGGCTTTCGACAACATTTATTAATGTTGTAGTAAGTTCCTAATGGTTTTTATTGTTTAAAACTAATAATTAAATCTGGTATTTTTCTCTAATATTTTTAGAGATGTTTCCTAACCTCTTTGAAAGTAATTTAAAATTGGTTTAAAGTTTAAATATATTTTTAATAATTCTATAAATATTTTCAAAGTAATGAGGTTTTTTAAGACATAACATGTATTTCATCAAATTTAGTTATTTTCGAGTAATATTTATCATAGATATTTAAAACCTATTTACAAGTATTTTCGAAGTATATATAAGTTTTTGGAAAGATAATTGATTGGGCTTAACACTAAATGCTGACAAGGTAGACTTCTCGATTTGTGAGCGTTAAGTTTGATGTCGAGTAGGGATATGACTAATAGAGCTCCAACCTACCATTTTCCCTCTTGATTGAGAAATAGTTAAGTTGAAATTTTAGAAACATGTTAATCTTATTGTTTACTTATTTATTGGAAAAGTAATTAACTTTACTTAATGTTAAAATCCGACAAAGTACGCTTATCTATTTGCAAGGGTTAAGATTGTGTTGTGGAGGGATATGAGCAATATTACTCTAACCTACCAGTTTCCGTCTTGGCCAAGGAGTAGTTAAGTCAGGAATATTGAAAATGTATTAATCATATTGTTTACATACTTGTTTGTGATAGTAATTAATATTATACTTAACATTAAAAGCCAACGAGGTAGATTAATCTATTTGTGAGATTCAACAATGAAGTTTCTAGGCAAGGCTTTGATATGCAAATAGTGCTTTAACTTTCTTGGCTTCGGTCTTGGATGAGGAATAGTTAAGTTGGAATATAGAAAATGATTTAAGTATATGAACCGTGATTTCTATAAGCGATTTTTTAAACTCGATAGTCGACTATCAAGCTTAACCAAATATTATCTTAGATAGTTCAAAGAATGTTTTAGAGGTAAATATAAGTATAAAATGGTTTTAGGTAGGTTGTGACAATGTGTTAATAACTTTCATCATCAACCCTTTTAGCTTATACTTACGAATGTAAATAGATCTTTTAAAAGAATGTTATAAAGATATCCATAATTGAAATGTTTTTGGGTTTATAGTGACAATGTTTACATAACATTAGTCTTAAACCATTTTGAATGGATTTGTTAAAGTACTTAGATCCTTAAAATAGATATTTTGAATGAAATTATCGGTAAGGAATCTTTTTGAAAATGATAGAAAAAGCAAAGGTTTAAAGTAAGAAATCTTGTTAGTGATTTATGAATATATTTATAACATTTGAGATAAGTATATGAATACCTTTTAAAGTATTGGAAGGATTAAAAATGAATAGTAGTGATTGGTAAAAGATGTTTTATTAGTTAAAAGAAGTTTTACTAATAAAAGAGGTTTTAATTCATAAAATTAATTAAACGAAAAGGGAATTAGAAGTCACTTATGAGACTTAATCGTGCTACGTATGACTTGTTTGTGCTTTGTATATTTACTCATTTATGGAAAACATTTAGTCATATACTTAGCACTAAAAGTCGATGAAGTAGGCTTGTTTATCTATGGGTGTTAGGACTGATGTTCGAGTAGGGATATGAGCAATGGAGCTCTAACCTATTGGCTTTACTCTTGACTAAGTATAGTATGAGATGAAAATATCAGAAACGTATACAAGACTTGATTTCCATATATGATTGTTCTCATTATTTTGAAATACAAAATTCATCGATTCAGTCTTGAAGGGACAAGGATCGATAAGTGTTTTACTTATCGAAAACCACTTCAAGACTGAGATACATGTTCTATCTCTTGGAAGTGGATCTGTTCAAGATGTTGGAATCCATATGTGTTTTTGAGATCTGTTTGAGATATGGGAATGCAATTGGGAATTTGTGTTTTGTTCGAGTGATGAAGAGTCGTGTGAAAGATGCCGAACATGACCTCGACATTGGAAATGACTAAAAATAGAGTAATAGCTTAGTTAGGGGTTTTTCTAACCCATGGTAGGGTATTATCACTCCAGATCTAGAGTATGCTATCGGTTGTTGCGCATGGGAATTGAAGATATTTGAGATCACATATTTAGACATGGATTGACAATGTTTACCTTAATGATATATTTTATCTAGAGATATATCGCGCTCGAAAGTAGTTTCCAACCCTTATGTAGGAGATTGGATTTTAGCTTGACCAAAGGCATCTCATGGAAAACCCATTATGCGGACGTTTCTTATCAGTTTGGATTGCACTCTCTAACATGTTGTTCAATGCAAGAGAAGATGAAATAACTCAATAAAGTCAGAATGGCTCGAAACTCAGATAAAAAGGCTAAAGTAATGAGTTAAAGAGAGCCGAGTCCTCTTACAAAAGAAATGACCGTGTTCGACTAAACCAAAAGACCAGCGTCTGTTCAGTCAAATTAGCAGTCTGATACAACTGGAGTAAATCGTCATTAAAATAGAGCAACGTGCGATTACACCACACAAACAACGTCAATATGAGGCAATAAAGTCATTTCATACATCAAACTCCAAAAATAGTCTAAGTGCATGGATCGCCAGCAATACATACAAAATTATTGATCGCTATGGCACGAGGAAAGCAAAGAAGGTCTAAAGGATGGAAGCCAAAAATATGCTAAGTTTCTGGCATGGATCGCCAGCGATCCATACTTAAACACAACATCCTGGCGAGCTAGCGCAGTAAATAATTGGGAAAGCAGCTAAGTCATTAGCCCTCGAGCATGTTGAGTCCATGGATTACTAGCGATCCATAGGATCGTCAGCTATCTATGGTTTTGGTTGGGTCATGAGCTAAACTCCTCTAGGTCGTCCTATGTCCATCTTTGATCAATTGACGATGTGGCCTGGCTCAAAAGCTCTCTGATCTCTATAAATACCGTCCTGCCAACAACATAAACTGTATCCTCTCCGGACTGGTGGCTGAAGCTCTGCTGGAAACTTTCTTTACTCTCTACCTCCCTCATAACAATCTCCAAAGGGATTCATTATGATGCTCTAGTGGATTCCAACTCTAAGGATTCAATCTAGCTAAGAATAATCAAAAGCATTGTAATCAAACACCACTTGTAATAGCAATCAATCATAATAAAACTATAAAGTGGATGTAGGCTTCATTAACAGCCGAACCACTATAAAAATTACTTGTCTTCTTTCTCTTACCATTCTTTTTCTAAGCCTTTTATTTGTGTTATTGCACTGTCAAAATAGGGTGAGTGTTTTCAAACTCAAATCAGGGAGTTGATCCATTTTTTGGGTTAACATTTTGGTGCTTTCACTAAGAACTCCAACTCAGGATCCAGATCAAGCTATCGACTTTGGATCCCATAGGTCTAAAAATTAGATCCCTAATATTTGCCTGAAGAATCCACCACTTGAAATCAATGGCTACTGAAAGAAGAAGAACTGCCTCTGAAGATCCATAGGGGCAGCAAGAGCTAGAGAAGATGTTAATGCCTAACAAACTGAAGTAAATGGAGACAACTTGGGAAATCAGGAGCTAGCATCCTCCATCCAACATGAAGTTGTCACCAGGGACGAGTTGAATAAGATGGTTAACGAGATCAACCAGAAAATGGAGAATAGTCAAAAGGCTCTAATGGATAAACTTAATGCTCCCTTAACCCAACAATCAAACCCTGATTCAAGGACTATGCCTGAACCCACAACTGCTATAGAATAAGAGAATTCCTCCGTTTTTGGACTACATAGAAGAAACGAAAAACAATCACAAAAAAGGTTAACAACAGGGCATAATGTGGAAGAGAATGCGAATACTCTGCCTGCCGCAAGGCAACCAATTCTGAACTTGAATCAGGGGGTCAAGACCCCATAAAAAGATATAGCGATGGATCTCTCCGATTTAGAAGATGGAGAGCAAGACAATCAAATAAAAGATAATTCCAACGCGTTTGATGATGCTAAAAACATCCAAACTGCCCCAATCAGGCCAACTATGAGCCAACGGGGTTCCATGGAAGTTGCTCTTCCAAAGACAAAAGAGCTAGGCTTCAACCCATGCGCCAAGACCTTTTATGAAACCAACACTTGGTGCAGTGATTGATTTCCTTCCCCAGGACTATTGGACATTAGAGGCATACATAGCAAACATGGTCAAATGGTTGATGGACGAGAGTAAAAACCGAAGAGATGATGCATGGGGATATGCTCCAAGTCGGACTCTCTTAACCGATGAAATCTTGAATGAAGGGTATCTAGAAAAATTCACTATGACAGCTATCCCCTCCTACGATGGAATGAAAGACCTAAAATCCCACCTATACAAGAATAGCTGGTGGAGCCAACGCTCCAAAGGTTGTTCGCTACCGATGCTTCCCTATCTTTCTAGAAGGAGTTGCATCTATATAGTTCACCAGACTTCCCTCGAGATCTATTTCTACCTTTGACCAACTTGCAACAAAATTCCTTGACCAGTTCAGGCTCCATACCACGCAACCAAAAGATGTGATGTCCATATCCGAATTGTTCCAGGGACACAACGGGTCGATGAAATCTTTCATGAACCGGTTCGATGCCGCGATGATAAAATAAAAAGTAACCCAAATGAGAACATGGTTTTTATGGCGTTAGTCCGTGCCATTCACCCGGAGACTGAATTTGGGAAATGGATTAAAATGAAGCAGCCTACCATTAGGAATGACTTTAATCATAAAGCAAGCCAATACTTAAGATTGGAGGAAGCACTAAAGTTGGAAAGAAAGTCTACTGGTGTGCAACCGATGAATATTGGACGGAGCGATGCACCGACGAATCATAACATGTGCGATTCTGGAACTTCTCAAGGAGCCACGGGAATAGATGGGAATCAAAAGAGGAGAAATCAAAACTCTAATGAAAGAAATAGTAATGGCATCAATAAAAGATACAAGGTGTTTGGGTAGGAAGAGTATACCCCTCTAAATGACACTTTTGAAAATATCTATCTTGCAACACAGGAAACCGAAGAACAAAAGAAACCCCCTAGAAGAAAAGCAACTGAGCAACAAAAGCTCTTAGGTAATTCTGCCATTTCCATGATACATACGGCAACAATACAAATGAATGCCGCCACCCAAAGAATCTCGTTGAAGAGTTGATCTAAGACAATAAGCTCCAGCAGTGTATGAAAAAGCCAAAAAACCCCAATCAACCTGCGGCTCCTCAGCCTCATAGAGAACAAAGAAATCAAGCTGGAACTATAGACAAAGAGTCAACCGACCAACGGCTCGTTATTGGAACGATATCTAGGGGACCACACCTCACACAAAGGAGTTAGGGAGAATTTTATGGTACATGAGTTTGTTGAAACATGCTCTGAAAGACTCATGTCTCACAATAGGTGATGAAACCCCGGTCAAGTTGCAAAAGGTTTTGAGTGACAATATAGTGTTTCAAAATCGGCACACCAAGGGGATCGAAGCTCCAACTCTAGACCGACGGTGGTGACAGTTAAAATCGGACCCACTATAGTTCGATTAGTGTTGGTTGATAGTGACAGTTCTGTTCATATACTTTTCAAACGTACTTTTAACCAGATGAAAATTGACATGAAAAGCATCTTTGCATGCCAAACAAAGATCCAAGGGTTCACTAGCAAGCCCAAGCAATCTGTGGCAACAAGCGACCTAACTGTGGAGCTTAGAGAGGGAGATCAAAGAGTCACCGTCATTCATACTTTTGTAATTTTGGATGAAAAATGTCAGCATACAATGCCTTCTTAGGGCAGTCTGCCCTGGAAGATTTCAAAATAGCTTTATCCCAACGGTGTATCACCATGAAGTTCCCTACTGCAAATGAAATCGGAGTGGTGAAGGGAGATCGGCGTGCTGCTAGAGAATGTTACATTTCAGAATTACGTGAATGTAGAAGAAAGGAAAGGGGGAATGACATGTGGAGAACTCTCCAGATCCATGAATTCTCAGAATAGCAACTACAGAGCCGCCCTTGCTTTGAGACCATAGCCGAATCGATAAGGCTTTAGACCCTAGAAAGAAGAGCACAGGGAGGAACGAACGAGGCCGACAGAATTGATAGTGTCCGCCCCGGTCAACGTGGACGGCCCAACAAAAGTTTTGAATATTGGATCGCATCTTGGACAGATGATGCATATTGAGCTTACCCAATTTCTCCATGCCAACTTGGATGTGTTCTCTTGGATGCATTCCAATATGTGTGGGGTGTCTTCAGAAATTGCATGTCATGCGCTTAACATAGGCCTCAAGTTCACACCAATAAAGTAAAAAAGGCGCAACTTAGATCCCGAACGATCTAGGGCTCTAAAAGAAGAAGTGGACAAGTTAATGGCCAACTGTGTTATCCGTGATGTATCCTCTCCAGAATGGGTATCTAATCCGGTCTTGCTCAAAAAGTCCAATAGGAAGTGGCAAACCTATATCAACTACTCAGATTTAAACTAGGGTTTCCAAAACACAGCTTCCCTCTCACTAGAAAAAACCAACTTGTGGATGGAACGACAAGACACAAGCTGGCATCATTCATGGACACATATGCTGGGTACACACAAATCTTGATGCATGAACCCAATCAAGAAAATACCAACTTCATCACCTACTTAGGCCTATACTGCTACTGAGTAATGTTATTTGGCTTGAAGAACGTAGAGGCAACTTATCAAAAGTTGGTAAATACTATGTTCAAGCGGCAGACCGGGAAAACAATGGAGGTTTGTGTAGATGACATGTTAGTCAAATCACGAGCATCTGTTAACCACCTGGATAAACTCGCTGAAATTTCCAAAATACTATGGAAGTATGGTATGAAACTCAGTCCACTCAAGTATCACTTCGGATCGGCTTTCGAGAAATTCCTAGGATTCATCGTAAGTGCCAGGGGCATCGAAGAAAATCCTGAACAAATCACGGCACTATGAGAAGTCCAAGCTCCAAAGAATAATATGGAAATGCAAATTTTAAATGGAAAAGTTGCCGTGCTAATTCGATTTATCTCGAAAGCTAACGATAAGTGTATAAATTCTTCGATGCGCTGAAGAAAGGAAAGAAGAACTTCAAATGGAGTGAAGCTTTTCAAACAACATTCGAAGAACTGCTGCGGCACATGGAGGCTCTACCAGTCCTATCAAAAACCGTGGATGGAGAAGACTTATTCATTTACTTAGCAATCTCACCACATGGATTGAGCGCTGCTCTGGTGCGTGAAGAAGCAAAAATCCAGCGACCCGTATGATACATTAGCAAGCGATTTACTAGAGCAGAGAAAAACTATCAAAAAATAAAAAAGCTAGCTTATGGCCTCTTGATTGCATCTAGGAAGTTACAGCCATACTTTCAAGCCCATTTAATTAGAGGGTTGACTGACTAGCCCCTGAAGCAAGTGGTAAACTGGCCAGAAACTTTCGGGAAACTACTCAAGTGGAATATAGAGTTGAGTTAATATGATATCACATACCACCCAAGGAAAGCCATCAATGGGCAAGATTAGCTGACTTCATTGTCGAATTCACCGTATGGGATAACGAGGAAGAAGTTTAGCTGGAAGTAGACACGTAATGGAAGCCCTTCATCGACGGTGCATCTAACCTCTGTTCGAGAGTAGGAGTAGTGCTTTAAACCCATGAAGGGAAAGCCATTAGCTATGCTTTGCACTTGGAGTTCCCTACTACAAATAACGAAGCGGAATATGAAGCGCTGATTGTTGGACTGAAAGTTGTGAAAGAACTCAAGACATAATCTATTCACATATACAGCGACTCCTAGCTTTTTATCTATCAAGTAAAAGGGGAGTACCAGGAATGTAGGGAGAATCTTTCCCCATACCTATCCAAAGTAGAAGAACTGCTAAGCGACATCGAAAACTACACTGTAACTCACATTCCACGGGAGAAAAACATCAAGGCAGATTATTTGGCTAAACTGGCAAGTTCAGGAGAAGCTCAGTCATTGGGACTAGTCTCAGTTGAAACTCTAACCAACCTAAGCATAAACAAAATGGACGTCGACTGGATCCTCAAAATCATCGTCGAACCGTATATGTGGATGATACCGATAAAGGAGTATTTACTTATAGGGACTCTTCCAACTCACAGAATCAACGGAAAAAGCTTCTCCGAAAGGCACTGCGATTCATGATACAAGATGGAGTACTCTACCCAAGGGGATTCCCAACCCCTTTCCTAAGGCATGTTTCCGATGATGAAGCTCGTCGAATCCTAAAGGAAGTACACGAAGTCGAATGTGGAGACCATATTGGGGGAAAAAGCCTAGCAAAGAAAGTCCTCCGGTATGGATACTCCTGGCCAACAATAAACCGCATTGCTGCAGACTATGCCAGTAAATGTGATCGCTGCCAAAGATTCAGCAACATTAAAAGAACTCCTTCAATAGAGCTAAAGCAGATGGTCAGCCTGTGGCCATTCGCAATAAGGGGAATAGGCTTGATTGGCATCCTACCGGTAGCAAAAGGAGGAGCCAAATATGCTATAGTTGCCATAGATTATTTCACAAAATGGGCCGAAGTGGAACCACTGGACACCATAACCACAAAGAAAGTCATTAACTTTGTTAATAAAAGCATTGTTTGTAGGTTTGGTGTGACGTAGAAAATTATCACTAATAATCGAACCTAATTCTAAAGCGCTAAGTTGAAAGACTTTTTCAAACACTTCCAGATTGAGAAAAGCTTCTCAGCAGTTGCTCATCCGCAAGCAAACAGGCAAGTGGAACCATAAACAAGATCATCAAATCCACCATCAAAAAGCGACTAACTAAGAAACTGGGTTGATGAACTTTTACTAGCACTATGGGCTTACCGAACCACCTACATAGTGGACACCGACCATACTCCATTAGTCCTGGCATATGGCTTAGAGGTAACGACCCTTGTTGAATTGGAAGTCCCCTCATACAGAAGGAAAATTTTCAATCAAAAGCAAAACGAGCAGCTACTACTCAAATTGCTAAATATGATCGATGAAAGAAGGGAAAAAGCCAAATTGAGAACTATCGTCCACCAAAAAAGGATCTCACAGTACTTCAACCCCAAAGTTCACAACCAAAATTTTAAAGTGGGAGATCTTAGGCTCAAGCGGATCTACCCCATTATGGGGGTCTTCGGACCAAAATGGAAGGACCGTATGTCATAAGTCAAAAGCTAAGATACGGAACTTTCAAGTTAACAACCATCGACGTAAAACAAATTCCTAAGGCCAGGAATAGAAAATCTCTCTGTTGTTACTTCGTTTGAAAACTAATTTATGTACTCTCTATTTTTCAGCAAATAAGCTGCCTTGGAATGCTGGGAGCATTGTAAATAGGTGAAGAATCTGCCCTGCTTTCCTTAGTAAAATTTGATTCACTCTTTTGAACCAACAAAATTTTGTTTATAATAAATATCCACCGGGTCGACGAAAGCAAATCGACTCAAACCGCTGGATCGATGGAACCCGATCCTTGCCTTTAAAAAACCGATATTTCTTTGACAACATCGAGAAGGCCCAAAACATACACTCCTCACGTAGACTGAAGATAGGAAAAGCTAAGGAGCACCAAAACCAGTGCATCCCATATGGTATGCCAAACATACGCTCCTCGCATTGCTCGAAGTCCGACAATGCCGAGGAGCACCAAAAGCCATGCATCTCGTAAGCCATGCCAAAAATACGCTCCTCGCGTTGCCCGAAGATAGGCAACGCCGAGGACCACCAAAAGCTGCATATCATTTAAGCCGCGCCAAAACATACACTCCTTGCATTGCCAATAGATAGGCAATGTCGAGGAGCACCAAACGCTGCACATCCTATAAGCCACACCAAAACATACGCTATTCGTGTTGCCCAAAGATAGGCAACGCCAAGTAGCACCAAAAGCCGCGCATCTTATAAGCCGCGCCAAAACTTATGCTCCTCACATTGGTTGAAGATAGGCAACACAGAGGAGCATCAAAAGCCGTGCATTTTGTAAGCGATGCCAAAACATACTCTCCTCGCATCGCCTGAAGATAAGCAACACCGAGGAGCACCAAAAGCTAGGCGTTCCATAAGCCATGCTAAAACTTACGCTCCTCACGTTGCCTGAAGATAGGCAATGCCGAGGAGCACCAAAAGCCATGCATTCCATAAGCCACGCCAAAATCTACGCTCATCACGTTCCTTGAAGATAGGCAACACCGAGGAGTACCAAAAGCCGTACATTTCGTAAGACACACACGAACTCTTAAAAACTCAAGTTCCCTATGTTGCCCGAACATAGGCAATACCGAGGAACATCGTATAAAAATCATGCTTCTGAAGCATAAACTCCTTGCGTTGCCCGAAGATAGGCAACACCGAGGAGCATCAGAACTGAATCAATAGGCCATATCGATCTCGAACACCACGCATCTCATAACTAGCGCATCAACCACTTCTATGAGTGGGAATAATGGGCACAACTCCAATAAAAATGGAATGCTACAAAACAATAGGAAAATTTCAACTGACGACACTTAAAGATTAAAGCTGCTCTCAGTCAACTCATGTAATGTGCTCCCTAAAAACATACATATATTGCATACAGGAAATTATTGTCAAGGACAAAATTTCACAGCTTTTTAGCCTCAAGGACAGACGTTCAATATTTTATCCTGAAGGACAACTTTATGTAGGTATCAGTTTTTAGTTATTGATAGCAGTTTTTAGGTATCAGTTTGTAGTTATCGGTAGCAATTTTTAGGTATCAGTTTTAGCTTGGTAGCAGTTTTGTTGTCCTTATGAATAATTTTGGAAAATGTTTGTCCTTATGAATAATTTTTAGAAGAATGTTTGTCCTTGTGGTAAAAATATTGAGGTCGTGTCCTTGAGGCAAAAAATATATAAATCTTTGTCCTTTAAAATAATTCTCCATATTGCATACCTACCAGAATATCACAAGAAAGTTTGATTACGTGCCAAAATTGCAAAACTTTTGGCAAAAGGAAAATCAAGCTGCGACATAGCCAAATTTCGAGTTTAATATGAAAGTTATATAACTATAAGTTACCGACCATTTGAAGTAACTGCCTTGTGAACTGGGGAGGGCATACATCGCTACTCAAATAAAAACAATCAAAGACAATAAGTTCACAGGTACTGTTACTCCAAAAAACTACCGAAAGTAATAAATTCACAAGTTTAGCTACTCCAAACAGAGAACTGTTGCTCCAAATAAAAAAAATTGGCAGCAACTACAAAATTGGACAAGTGTAAACAAAACAAGCACAAGTACACAGAAAACATAAAAACGGATAGATAAAAGTACAACCAAAATATCAATGTATTGTTATAATTTTCTTTGTACTGGGTCAAAACATGAGGGCCATACCAACACAACACCGGCCAACAAAACGAATATATAGACTCTACAGCAAAAAGATTAAGTGCAGACTTTGGACTTAAACAGAATGAGTTGGGAAAAACCAAAATCAAATCGGTTTTCACACAAGCTCCTGAATGCGTCCATCCATTGCTCCCATATCTGCAATTTGTCGGTAGCTTCTTTTTCTTCTTCTCAAGAGTGGAGTCGCTGCCGGTAATATCAACAAACTCTTCAATGGCAATGCCCTCCTCTAGTTCCCCATCCTTCTAAGAAGATTCTCCCTTTTCTCTATGCTTCCGTGATTTGAGGGAGCACTTTGAGGCTTTGATTGCTTCGACCTTCTCCTTCTTGATAGCAACATGTTCATGCTTAGTATTACGAGGCTACTCTGCCTGAACTTCTCGCTCCTTAATTTCTACCATTGTAACATCGCCTTCCAAAGACATAGACGAGTTAACCAGGCAATGAAGCATGGCTATCTTTTCGGACTCCGGCCTCGGCAGCGATCCAAACACGGATAAGGAAACAGGAAGAGGAACAGAGATGAGCACGGAGGTTGTAAAAATAGTAGCCGGTCTGGGTGTTGAGGAAGCAAGCACATCAACAGGAAAGGTGGATGACCTATAAGTTAAAAAAACGAAAGCATTAAATTCTTCATGTTCTTACCGTGTAAGTTGGAACTCCCTAACTTGAAGGAAGCATGAACGTTACCTACACCGGAGGGCTGGTCGAGAATGTCAATTTCATACTCACCAGCTTCGCCTTCTTTCGGTGGCTCCATTACCTAAGGAAGAGTCTCAAGCTTTGAACTTGCTGGCAGGTCGTGGGGATTCCTTGATGATTCACTAGTGTTAGAAATAAAAGATTTAGTGAGCGCTTTGGTGGCAGCTATCAAGGCAGCATCGGTGCCTTCTTTCTCTCTTTCAACTCGTAAAATTTACCGATGCTCGAGCAATGCTTTCTTTGATTCCTTGTTAAGGTAAGCATCCTAAAACCCCCCCACTCGGTGTATATGTCACGCTATCAGAAAAAACAGGACAAGATTTCTTCCTAGACCAAAGCGAGGGTGCGTGGGAATTCCAGCCCAAGTACCTAAGACCCCTCGGGTGCAACAAGGAGTTAACATAGAAATTATAGATGGTCGCGTCTAGTTTTTCTATCTTTCTTTCGAAAGTAGTTTGAAGCTCTAAGTAATCTGCCCTAATGGTGGCCTTCTCAACTTCAATAGCAGACTTATCGACATTGAGCTATGCAACCTGAGCCTGTAATGTGACAATTGTCTCAACATGATCCGACACAGTTTGTTGTGCCCTCTACGATGAGGTCGTGATCAACAATGGTTTACCTTTGAGCCTCAATGGCCATGTTGTAGGCAGTCACTTCTTCTTTTACTTTCACCTCTACAACGTGAGTCTTTTGTTATCTCGTCTCTATACACGATCTCAATTCTGGCATGCTCCTCTTTCACTTCTTTTAGCAAGTCGACGCTCCTCTTACCCTCTTGTAGTGTCGCCTCTTTCTCCTCCCTTAGCAGTTTAATTTTTGCTTCGCATTCTGACGGCGCGTTTTCAAAATCTTCCTTCTCTGACTCAAAAGAGACGATTTTGTGGTTGTTATTGCGATTGGTGTCCACCAGCTTCTTACACAATCTCTCCCATCCTTCGGCCTAATACAAGTCACTCTGAATACCCTAAAAGTGTGGCATGTACGAATCTTTGCGAACCGGGGGCAGATCGTGATCAAACTTATCTCCCTTCAAGAACCAACCGGGGTACGCTGCCTCAAACTTAGGGAGGCCATAGGTTGGTCTTCGGTGAGGATGTGAAGCACCAAGAGTAATAACAATGGAAGATGACAAGATATAAGTTAAAGGCAGAGCAAGAGCAGAAGTGACAGGGATTTCTTTACCCGTTGAGGAGCACATCGAAGCGGAAACATGTTGTTCCGAAGAATTCAAATGGTGATCGAATTTTGATCTCTTCGAGGCTCCTCCTTTTCATCAAAATATCTCCTTTTCTCATGCCCACCTTTGTATGACCGTTTCCGATCTCTTTCGTCTTGTCGATGAGCTTCGGCCTCTAGTTCCTTCCTATTTCTGTACTCCTCCATTTCTCGGGTCTGATAGTGATTGGAAGGATGCTTAGACTAGTGCTGGGAGTTAGTGAATTCTTTGAAATCATCATAGAGGCCATGTCTTCTTGTCATACCTAGCACAAAAGTATAAGTAAAATATTTTACAAATATAAAATAGGAACGGAAAGAAAATGGGAAAGTGAGTGCAATCCTAATGAAATCTATAACGTATTTTGGGAAAGGCCTTAAGCGTCATCATGAACCAGATCGTGCGGCCGTCATGGGAAAAAAGGTATTAACTTTGGGTGTAGTATTACCAAAATGGGGAGGCACTTTCTCAAATTTAAAATATTCCCCCATAAGCGCATCAAAATCGACGTATACGTCCCTCAAATCTCCGATCTCTACGCCGACATCTTTACCTAGGGAATTTCAACGCTCTCTGTTCTCTGGGGCATTGTCTTTATTTCTTACATTTGGAGGAGGAGAGATCGGAAGAATGAGACTCATGCCTGGTGTCTCATTGCACAATTCCGATTCCTCATTGGTGGATTCTACGTTGAAGTCGTCATAGGAAGTGGACTCGTCGCTACCACTCTCGAGTTCCCCCTCCTCTTTATCTAAGCATGTTGCGGCCTTACCTTCCCTCTATTGGAATTCTTCTTCTTCCACTTCCAAGATCAGAGCATTCTGATCGAGCTGCTAACTCCAGTGATAGTAACATCTCTTCCTTCATGGTCCTTTCCGGTTGAGTCTCCGACACGCCCTCTATCTCATAAGAAGCGCCTTTTCCAGAACTGCTAGAAGAATAAGTAGATCGTGTGTGAAACCTGAACCGAGTAGTGGAGGAGGCTTCAACTTAAACAGCGGATCTCCTCGGATGCAACAATCTGTATCGAAGCAAGTTCTCATCGGCCAACAAGACTTTGACAGACCTTTTTCAACATCAATACCCTTTAGGGTCCGAATAACTTCATCAAAAGACACGTCCCTATTTATCCATGGGATAACTACAAGAAGTGTGCAACTTGTTAGGAACTCCATACCAACGCATCAGAACTCGATAAGTATAAAAAGGAACTTACCTCTGTCGTCCAAAGATGATTAAACCCCTTGAGGCATATAACAAACAAAAACCGTGTCTTAAACTGGGACAATTGCTTTGCAGATGCAAAACAATTTTTCAACTCTTCTGGGCTTCAATTATGAACAAGGATGGACAACCATCCCTGCTTTTGAATGATATAAAGTACCGCAACTCATCAAAGTTTGGAGCATGGTCGAACGTCCGCATAAAAAGAACATGCAAGCAAGTCAAGATAGCATAGATGTTGGGATGAATCTGGAATGGAGTGACGCCTAAGTTGGAAGGAGTCTCGTGAAGAAAGTTGTTAAAAGGAGGCATGGCTCCATTCAGTCACATATACCGATGGCAAGCGATATAACCTAGGGGAGGCACGTAAGCAAACCTTTCTTTCTCTGGTAGACATACGTCCTCTTCTGGTATACCATGCTACATGCAAATATTGTGCATAACTTTAGCAGAGACCACCAAAGAAGCTCTCTTTGGCGGGTTGAGTAGGACTCTAAACTTTGGAGGCATTTGATCCATGACCGGCCCAACCGGAACTAACTTACTTTATTATGCCTACGAAGTGGTTGGAGAAAGGGTGACGGATGATGACTCGATTGCCAAAAATGCCGAACTTCCTCTACTCGATTTACGGCCTGAAAATGGGTGCTTTATTCTAGAACAATGGAACTCACATTCAAAACGCAGGTGATTTTATTCCAAATTAATAATTTTCCCCTATAATAATTGAATTTCGAAGAGATATAGATTCATGCCTATGCAATAGACTTCAAGTGTGTACCAGGGCAAGTGCAACGTTCCGCCTATAAGGAGTGAGCTTGGTATTCAAAACACTACAAATGCTCTATCCTATATAGATAGTTCACTTACAATGGAAAAAAAAGAATTTCGCTTATCGTACTCGTTTGTTTATACTTCATATACACTTACCCATTATCGATCAACAATCGGTGTAGATCCATTGTCCGAAGCGATGTGGAAAACTCTTCTCACTACAGGGACACCGAGCATGCAACAAGCAAGCAAGTTAAGTCCAAATCCTCAGGAAGAGTTAGGACCAATTAGCAATGTGTTGTGGAATATCAACTACAGAACTTTAGTTCTAACCTAATGGATAAAGACAACAAAACTTTTCAAGCACCTTGCCAAGACCCAAGTTCATTTCGAAAAACCTCAAGACTTGATTTACTATCTTCCTCCATTAGACTGCAATCAACTAAAACTTCTCACGATCAACATTGCAAACGCGAACTCACCATTAAGTTTTCTAACGAATACTATGATAGCTGGCCCACCTTGGATTAAACTCTAAACACGAAATTGGTCGAAGATTAAATCAGCAATATAAAAACAAGCTGGTGACAAGCTAAGGAAATGGGTTGACAACGATCTAATGACAGTTTAAAGGCGATTCAACGTGCAAGATGGCTAAGGTTTCGGCAAAGAATGATCTAAGAATCACTAGGAGGATTCACTGCAAGTAGCTTGATGGAATCACTGTAGGTGAAGGATGGATCGAGACACTGACAAGGATCAGATCGCTCAGGGTTGGATTGCACGAAGACAAAGCACTCGGGTTGCACGAAGGAGATGAACTGGCTTGGCTCGAACAAGTGTTTAGCTCGGCTCGAATAGGGTAATATAGGCAACTGAAAACAAGAAAAGAGCGAAAAATATCCTATGCACTCAGGTCCATGGATTGCTAGCGACCCATACAATTAAAGACAACATGGAACAATCAGGTCGCCAACGATCCATCACCCATGGATCGCTAGCGACCCATGAATTTGCGTGCTAGTTTTTCACAAATTCGAGCTGCAATGTCCATACATCATTTTAAAGCATGCCGAAAAGAAATGAAGCGAAATTCAATCTGTGATGATAAGTGATCTGCGGTGTGATCTACTACATACCCGTAAAACTCTGATATGATCACTTGGAATTTGATAAGTAGATGTTAAATGTGATAACTTCCAGATCACGTCTTGTTGCCAACAAAGACATGCTCTAGGGGGCAAATGTTATGTAGGTTTTTGACCAAGAAGGATCCAAGAGAAGATGAAACAACTTGATGAAGTTAGAATGGCTCGGAACTCAACTAAAAGGGCTAAAGCAATGAGTTAAATAGTGCCAAGTCTTGTTACAAAGACAAGGATTAAGTACGACTAAACCAAGAGACCAACGTTCGTTCAGTCCAGTCAGCATTCAGATACAACCAGTTAATAAATCGTCATCAAAATAGGGCAACGTGAAGCAACACTAAATGAACAACTTCAATACGAGGCAATAATGTCATTTTAGACATCAAACTCCAAAAATAGTCTAAGTGCATGGATCGCTAACGATCCACGCTCAATGGATCGCCGGTGATCCACACAAAATAATGGTTCGCTATGACACAATGAAAGTAAAGGTCTAGAAGGTGGAAGAAAAAAATATGCCAGGTGTATGGATCGCCGGCGATCCATACACCATGGATCGCTAGCGATCTATACTTGAACACAACATCCTGGCAAGCGACGTAGTAAAGCAATAGGAAAGCAGCTAAGTCATTAGTCCATGAGCGAGCTGAGTCTATGGATCGCTGGCGATCCATGGTTTTGGCTCGGGTCACAAGCTAAACTCTTCAAGGTTATCCTATGTCCATCTGTGATCAATTGACAAAGTGGACTGGCCCAAAAGCTCTCCGATCTCTATAGATACCATCTTGCTTGCAACATAAACAGGATCCTCTCCGGACTGGTGGATGAAGCTCTACTAGAAACTTTCTTCACTCTCTTCCTCCCTTACAACAACCTCCAAAGGGATTAACTGTGATTCTCCAGTGAATTTCAATTTTGGGGATTCAATCTATCCAAGAATAATGAAAAGATTTGTAATCAAACACCACTTATAACTACAATCAGTCATAATAAAACTATAAAGTGGACGTAGACTTCATTAATGGTTGAACCTCTATAAAAATTGCTTGTCTTCTTTATCTTACTGTTCTTTTTCTATATCTATTAGCAATGTTATTGCTCTGCTAGAACAGGGATGGTGCTTTCAAACTCAAATTAGAGTGTTGATATATTTTTAGGGTTAACACCAGACCTATGTTTGAAGCTTGGTTTTTCCCTTAAATTCCTTACATACTTTTTTGAGTATTTTGAAAAAAGCAGGTTTCATTGATGTTCTTTGGAGCTCAAGAAGATGAGTTGGATGTTTCATCTACCGTAGTATTCTTATTTCAACTACACCATTATATTGTACACATCAATTTTGTAAAGAAAGATAGTTATAACAATTCAGCCTAATGATAGTACTTAGTTGTGTAAATCCAAAATTTTTGTACCAGAGTAACCCTTTGCACTGTTCTTTTGATATTATATATTTCCGTTCTGTTAGTGAGATTATAAGTTATATTCTCTTCTTTCTTGTTGTGTTTATTTTTACTGTTATTTTACCCTAATAATTCACCTTTATGGCACTTAGGTATTTGGTATGTGAATACCGTGGACGTATTAGTGTCGACATTCGAGGTCAAAAAGGAGAGTTATTGTAGTTTCCTCCCAATTTATCTGGTAGCTCCACATAGTAAGCAAGTTCTTCTATTATTTATAAAATTAGGAAAGTCCTAACAAGTCATTGGTGTCAACTCTCTGACTTTCCAAATCCCATAAGCTTTCTAAGAGGTGAAACTTTGATAAACATCATATCCCTTACATTAAACTTTAACTCTTTTCTTTGCTTGTCCCCATAGGATTTATGGTGATCTTGCGGCCTTCATTCATTACCTAATCAATTTTGGCACCTTCTTCTTCATCCCTGTCCAATAGAAAATTCTCTTCGTATCCATATTCATCTTATTTACTCTAGGATGAAATGTTGTCCATGAATGGTGTCTCTCAGTAAGCCAACATTTATTTTCCCCAAAATCCTAAGATTTGGGATTAAAACATCCTTTATTCCTGGTTACTAACCTAATTTACTCATTTAAAACCCTTTAATCTTCTACCGGTTTCAAAATCCATTTATTGAGCTAATTCAAATCCACTATTAGTCCCATATTAAATTTCTTAATCAGTAACCATATAATTCTTTTTAAATTCCATTTATTACAAATTTCACCAGTTAAATTTGTAATTAATGTCCATAAATCGTAATCCATTAATTATTAACTAATACATATATAGTCGTAAATTATGCTATTTATATATTTAAAATTTTATATGCTAAGTGTGGTTATACGTGTGCATATATATTAGTTTCTAAACATGAACATTCCTTTCCACATTTTAGTTTATCAAAGCTAAGGATTACTGGTATAATTTTTCTACAAATTAAACAAAGTGAGATATTTTCTTCATTTGAAACTACAACGAATTATTTCTTTTCTTTTAACGAAATAGATAGTGTAAACTACAGAAAAGAATATCCATATCTTACACATCTCTTTCCTTTTTCGCATATCCCATGTTAATTCAACAGATACACTTTTACACGCATTTTGGAGTTGGATAATTTATGGAATTTATACAGTATGCACTCCGAATTAATCAAAACATAGACATTTTCATTTTAAGTCAACTAGGGAAACCTAACCTACAACCCATTTTTAAATCTGGACCATCTTCGCAATTTTACCAATGCTCTATAATTAAATATCTGTGATTGATTTAAAAATTTCAGATAACGTTATATATACTATTTCTCTTTTATTCATATCCTAAAACATTTACACTACCTTACCTTGGTAATGATCCCTTTGTATTCCATAAAAAAATTTGCTATGCTTCTCATCATTCTTAAAATTTACATTCCACATTTACAAAGTTCTTTATCTGTTTATCTTTAAAAATATAAACACGGAAACCCTTTTTACCAATTTTCAAAAATTGCTAAGTTCCCAAAATGAGTCATGAAAATTTTTCTTTTTCTAACCAACTTCTCATTTTAAGGACTATCTACAACTAAAATTTATTTCCTCAAAAGTGGGACTTCTAATTCAAAAAATTTAAAACTCAATTATTAAACCAAATAATTATTAAATCAAAAATTCAATTTTTTTTTAATTCCATACAGGTGCAAAATAATTTCCCGCCTTAATTTTTTTTTTAACATACAAAATTTATTAATGAATTGTTTCTAGACAAATAAACTTATAGCATGAAATTCGAAATCAAGATTTATTACTCCATAAAATTATGGCTTATACTTATGAAAAGTTAATTGACTACCATTTTAAGGATATATTATTATTTTCCAAATTTTGCTTCTTTTAAATAAATTACAAAGATTATGATTTTAATGGCATTTCAAAATAACAGGTTTTGCTTTATTAGACATTCATCATTTCAAAGATATATCGAGTTACAAGATGATTATTTTAATAGACGACATTTATGCCAAATTTATAACAAATTGTTATATTATCCCAAAGATATATGTTAACATTTATTGCTTTATTACATAAAATATATTGTCACTTAACCAAATACTTTTTATAACTTTGTTTAAGTTTTATTTAAACTCCATACATGTGTGTGCTTTTCTCTTCTTTAGAGGATCACACATTTCTCTCAAAAAGTCTTATTTAAACTCCTATAATCTTTTGCAATCCTTTCCTTATCAATTCTAATTTATTTCTCTTTTATTACCATTTTAAATTCATTAGTATTTTATTCTAATTCATACAAATTCTAAACAGAAATATATATATATATATATATATATATATGAAATTCCCATCCTCGGAAATTCTTTTCCTTGTATTATTCACAAAATTATCCTAACTCGTTTGTGTTTAACTCCATATAATTGCAAAAAAAATTCAACATCTTCTCTAACCTTATACAATGAAAAGTGGAGCAAGCAAGTACAACTTCTTTCCTATTAATTTCTAATTAGATTACTGATCCTATTTTATATAAATTCCTAATGCTATTTGTATCCAAATCTCCTAATATTGTCTCTATTTATATTTCTTCTAACTAATTAGTTCCTATTTCAACCGTTCTTCCCTGTATTTTCCTTATATGGAAATGTTCCTCCTGTCTTAGTTATTCTTATCCTTTTATTCCTATTTTTCTATTTCAATCAAGCCTTATTTCCATTTATACACCCTTTAAAAGAATTTTAAAGAGAAGAACTTCCGAATTTATGAGATAGGAAAAATCATTGAGTCTGACATGCCATATTCGATATTTCAAAGATGAAGAATACCTTTCTCCAAAAATCAAAAACTTTTGGACTCAACCAAGTTTAAACTAGAATTTCAAAAATGAAAATCCTTTTTACCAGAAAAAAACTTTTAATCGAATAATTTAGACTCAATAAATTTTCAAATCATGAGTCTCCAAAATTTTCTTACTTTTTCAAAAAAACTTCCTAACAAATCCTTTGAAAAAATTATTCAGAACATTTTTGAGGAATTTTCAAAAACCTTTTACCAAATTCTTTCACATGAAATTAGATTTATAAAATTGACTTTAATCATACTTTCTCCTAAACTTCTTTCTTCCCTAACAATTTTCATAAAAATCCAATTATCTCCTTGTGGTGATTAATGTACACCTCCTTATGTGAACTTGCTCCAACCCTTCTTTACGTCTTGCCTCATTCCTTACTTCCGTTTATTTTCAACACATAGATTCTTATCTTCAATCTATTTATATGTATTGGGCTAGGCTCACTAACCTTCATCTGTATAATTAAGGCTACGTAATTTACCTTAATGATAATTATATTGCCTTGTAATATTTGATTACAATCTAACATGTTTATTTACTATTTCTATAATTGTCAATTGTCTACAGTAGATGATTTTTTTTTCTAACATATAATTTTAAAGGCATATATTTATTCATTTAATTTTTTTAGTATTATGCTTTCCTTTTCTCTACATAATTTTCCCAATAATCTTTCAAATTGGTTCATTTATATCCTTAAAAAATTCTTATAACTCCCTATTTATTGCATATTTATTGCCTTATTAACTTTGAAGTTGTAATCTTTTCCTCATACGTTTCCTAAGATAGTATTATACGTTGAAGTAAAGATTTTCCAAATGTTTTTGCTTACTTTAAAATAAGAATACATATATTTATATATAGGATGACTTTTGAAAAAACATTTTCAAAAATAACAAGTACGCCTCTCATATGTATACCTATCTCGCTGATTGGATAATCTAGGCTCTGATACCAAATGTAGCAGTCACTTGAAATGGTAGTAGTTACAAATGGTAATCCCAAGCACCATGGTTTTATGGCCAAACTCTCGACTGCGTAGGCCATTCACCACCAATTTGTGTAGTTAAAGCACTTAGCAATTCTATAGCGATAGAGGTACAAAAGGTTGTAGTGGGGATATAACGGAAATACAAAAAGTTTCATTAGGTATAAAATCTAATATTTAAAGTTAATTTATTTTCATTCTACCATCATTTGTGTTGGAAAAATAAATATCATTTAATGTTGTATAATCAAACCGATGAATATCATGATTGTGTAGACTAGATTTGGTGACTATAATAGATTTGTAACTTATATTGAGTATTTATAACTTAACAATAGGTCTTTACTCTAGCTTTATTGATTTGGCTTAAAAGGTAACTAGTTAAATCAACCTTTATATATTAATATTGGTAAAGGGGTTGCTAAAATCCCTTGGTTTAGCGGGTATAGCAGAGCTTAAAGTGAGTTTACTGTTTAATAGCGCTAAATTTAAGCAGCATAGCAGTCGAAGAGCATTATGCGCTATAGCAAAGATTTTGCAGGGTTTCAGCGGGGCTTTAACTACACTACCACTGACCCGCAATGTCGGGACATGTAGGGGTAAGAGATAAAACTTTGCCAAAGTTTACAGTGTGAGAACCCCCAATCACATTGCATCAATATGCTACTAGGTCTGGTAAATAAAAATATCGAGCCTTACTATATTAGTACTTAGGTAGTACAATTTAAATAGAAATATTTCTTAAGTTTTCTACCTGCATCATAAGTCTTTTCAAATATAAGCCCAAAGGCTTTTCTTAAAATAAATTGCTTCTTGAATATAAGCATATAACAAATTTGCTATTAACCCAATAACCCATATTCATTGTCCATAATGTCCTATCAATGTAAGAGATAGTTCTCAAGTTACTTAATACATTTTAATGGAAATTGGCAGACACCTACCATTTAATATGTTAATTAAGGTAGTCCACATCATTTACTACCTATAATTCTAAGACGGACTCCTTAGTAATAACTTTCTAACTGACGTTGCATGGAATCTCAGTCACTTAATACTTCCTATTGAAGCGAGCTACCATGCCTACTCATAACCCTAATCATTTACTACTTCTTACATAAGGAAGAGGCGGGCCTTCATACAACCATTTAGTACATTCAATCCTTGAAGC
Source organism: Allium cepa (assembly GCA_030765085.1). Lineage (NCBI taxonomy): Eukaryota > Viridiplantae > Streptophyta > Magnoliopsida > Asparagales > Amaryllidaceae > Allium > Allium cepa. The sequence goes on along the minus strand of CM060938.1, from coordinate 246,191,657 downwards.
AGGTCCTTTGTATTATGTACTGTACCCCATAGTGACGTCTCATGTTAGTTCGACTATTCATAGGTACAGGTAGCCATATTAGCTAGGCAAATTTATCCCATAGAATTTGAGGCTAACCTCGCGTCAACTTTAATTACTTATTACAAGTGGTGTCTTACATTAGCTCTAAAGTCACACTATTGGTAGCCAGATCAGCTGGGCAGACTTTCATGTGATTTTTACTAATCTCACATCTTTATAACATAGTCATAATCTATATCACACTCCACCTATATTATCACACATCTCATCATGCGTTAAATTATACATTAATCAAGCTAATATACATACATACACATATACATACATGCATACATACACGAGCCTATTAATTTTAAGCACGTGAAATTTACATCCTAAACCAGCATTTAAATGTCAACTCTTTAAACAATTATACAAGTCTTATCCATATTATCAACAATACGAAAATTCCAATATTCATATCCAAAAATTCAAATCAATAGACTTGTATGCAGTTAAAATTTTAACTCAACTTCATACATAAAAATATTGGAATATATTGATAATAGAAACTTACCACTCCAATTTTATGCTCTATTCAACTTCTTTTAACATAAAAATAAGCAAAGGAATTTCTATTATATTCATAGGAATAACCAGTGCAAACTACAAATAACATTCTTACCTTGCACAATATTTCTTAACTAAAACACTTTAATCAAATTCAAAGAAAATGAATAAGAAGTGGAATAGATGATAAAATTGTCAAAATTGTAAATCTACAAAATTTCCATTATTTTGACATAAACAGTTGAGATTCCAACATAGAACGACATTTCGTATTGAAGGAGATTCGGAGGTTTGTAATGTGATTTTGTCGCAAACAAAAACTCCCTATGGCATATTCATACCCAAACTATACTAATCAATTACTAAAATAGAAAAGCTAAGATTTCTACTCACAGTATATCCTTAGCTTTGTCTCCTTTTGATTTGACACACCTTTGACAATTCTACCAGATATCTTCTTCTTGATATATATATATATATATATATATGTAAGTATGTATGTATGTATATGTATATGTATATATATCTGTGTGTGTAGCACGATATTTACATATATATATATATATATATATATATATATATATATTAGATGTAGAAATCGAGGGTTTGGAGGAGCAAGTTATTTTTGTATATAGACTAGATGTAGAAATTGAGCGATTGAAGGAGAACAGATTGAGAAAATAAACAATAAACAAAAATTAATGTAAATGTTTCTTAACTGAAGTCCTAATGGAGTTTTCAGAATCTATAAAGAGATGAACTGACCAAGCTTCACTAATGTTCCTATGAATAAAAATGAATGGTCTAGAGTCTTATTTATAGTGGTTCGATGCATCAAAACCATTGGATGAAAATTGATTGGAAATTATAAAATCTGAAATGTTCAAATTCAAAAACCCTAACTACCACGTGATAGGGGCGGTTGACGGCCTCTCTACAATGTTTGACTGATCGAGGTCAGAAGTCAACCTCTCCCCTTATTTTGGGAACGATAATTTTATGTTGTTTTGTTTATTATTTTCGTTAATTATACTTTAATATTAACGTTAATTTTAACTTTTATTTAACCTCCAAATCTAGTTACTGTAACTATTGAACTTCAAATTTTAAAATTAATTATTCATTTTAATTTCAATTCTATTTAAACTATTTTAAACTTGAAAATTTTAAACGACCATAACTTTTTCGTTTGAGCTCCATTTTCAAAACATTATATATGGAAATTGAGCAGAATGTCATCACGGATACAATTGCACAACTTTCATGGTCAAATTCCGACTTTTAAAAAAATTCCACTTTTAGTTCTATATTATTTTAGTTAATTTATCTAATTTATACATTTGTGGTTGATTTTATGGGGCATTACAGAAAAATTCCTAATTGCTGTAGAAACCTTATTCTCATAGTGATAGCAGTCATAAGGATACCTATTTATTTAAAAATATAGTTAGAGTATTTCTTTACTGAAGTTGGATACTGTATTGCGAAAGAACATTGAGTTAACCATCTTTGAAAAGAATAGCGAAAACCATATGCACATAAAGCACTGTTAGGTATAAATAGGCTTAGGTAATTTGGATTGTTATTGTCTACTTTAATTTAGGTGATAAATATGAAAATGTTTTCTAAAAATTAGAAACTATAGATGTTTGGTCTTTTAAATAGGAATGAAGTTGATTTAAAATTTTGTATAGAATAATTAGACAAACTTTATGGAATTTTTATAAAAATTTATATTTGAGAATTTGATAAAATGATTTATCAATAACTGTTTTTAAAGCTTTGTTTCGTTTTTTGGGCACATTGTTATGCTCAAACTCACCGTGCCATTTTCTTTTGATAATAGAACTTTCAGAAGAAGAAAAATTGAGAAGTGTGTAAGATTCAACCTTTGAACTCTTTTTATAAATAAGAAATGGCTAGTACTTGAAAGTGACTTTTACCAACGCTTTGTCAGAATGTAAAATAATAATATAATAATAATAACAATCTATAAATAGCGCTTTAATTATAAAAATACGCTTTTATAAAAATTTCGTATTTATGAAAGAAAATGTTAAAATGATGTATTGTAAGTACATTTTTTTATATTAAGCTTAAACCATTTAGAGATTTTGTTTAAAGAAATTTTCATAATCTTTATAGAGGGAAACGGTAGTTAAAAATAAAATCTAAGATTTTAACAATTTTAAAACTTACTTGTTTTAAGGAAATAAAGGTAAAATAAAAAGTTTTGATTTAAATGGGTAAAGTGAAAATAGTGTGACTATCACTTAAACTTAAAAAGATATGGAATAAATCAAAGTTAGATAAATAGGATCAAATAACCAACTAAGAAAGACTTTGACTATGGAATTTGCAAAGTATTGAAATGTTTGGGATAGAGAAAAGGAGTAACATGGGAATTTAATAATCTTTTCAATCAACTACTAAAATTGGAAAGATATAGTGCCAAGTCGAACTTCACGAGATGTTGTGGAGTAAACTTCGCCATGTATTTTTTACCCAAGTATGATTTGAATTGTAGAATCTTTATGTGAGGGAGTTTGGAAAGTAGGATTTGGATAAGACATATTTTCCAATTTGGAATGAGTAAGCTGAGCTATTTTATTATATCAAAGTATGCTATATATTGAAGGAGTTCCAAACTGTTTGAAGTGTAAAAAGGGCCAATTAAGGTCTACTTCATTTATTGTACAGTACGTTAAGTGACAAAGGGGCAGTCAAAGTATTGGTTGTTACCACATAGGTAAAGGTAGGATACCTGTAGGCTATGGGCGGTCTAGGTATAGTGTTGTTTTATTGGAGGCTATAAGAAGACTAGGTAGATGTGAGTAGAAAAGTCCTGTTAGTGGGAGAGCAGCCTGTATTATAGCATTGTCAAGTGGTATTAGTGGAAATTGGTTTCCTTATTAGCCTACTGGTGGTGTTACCCTATCGGGTTCTATCATTTAGATGTGTTCCAAGTCTACCTAAGTAAACATCGGAATTGTATGGTTAGAATTTGCATATATTTGAATCTGGAAAATGTTGCATGGTAGCAGTCCCTAAATTTATAGATCATGTGATAGTTCCAAATTTGTAAATTTGAAGGACATGTGCAAATAAAATGTAAATTTAGTCATCCTAGTAAATTGTTGGGATTTAGGCGATCCTAGATTTTGTTGGAATTAATATGGATAGTAGTAATATATTGAAAATGAGATTTAAGTAGTATTTTAATTCATTGCAATGTAGAAGGTTACAATGTAAATTCCTATGGATTATCATTCGGATTTATAAATAAAGGTGTATCTTTTAAATTGGCAAGGAATATATCTAGAAAAAGAGTGTACACAATAGGTTTTCATTGTATTTTGTGCTATTTGTTTCAATAACTAAGAAGAAGATAATTCTTTGAAATTACAAATGTGACACCAATTCTCCTTTTGAAAAGGACATAAAAATTTGCACTGTCAATAATTACTTTGGGAGAAATGTAGTTCCAATGAAGTAAAATATAGAAATCCCTAAGTATAAAACAAAGTATTGGTTATCATGTTTATTTAATTATAATGGAAAAACATTATTTCATATTGAGTTATTCCAATCATGAGATAATTGGAATAAAGTGGTAAGAGGCTATGTTTGGTGAAAAGGTCTCATTTATCGAAGGATATAAGAAATGGCAAAAGTTTGGGAAGTTTAAACCATGAAAAGTAGCCTAAAGAGGATTATAGTCAAGATTTGTAGAGGTAGTTAATTCAAGGATTTGGGTATCCATTAAGAAAAGATATGGTTATTAGCATACCTCGATAAATTTTTAATAAGGTCTAAAGAAGGAAAAAAGGATTCTTCTTAATCATCCCTCAGATTGGAAGTAGACTATTTACTTAAAGAAATTCATTGAAGGCTAACTTCGAATACACAGTTTGGTGCATAACAGTTGCATGCGAACAAAGTATCGCTTAGGTAATTATTGTTAATGCTAGAATGATTCTAGGTTAAGACCTCAATTAATATTGATGACTTTATTATTAAGTTAAATGGGAAGATAGACTAAACTTTCACTAATAGAACTTGAGATAGATCTATGTAGACCATAAACATGATACATGGGTACCATGATTTTGGAAGATTATAAAACTATCCAAAACTAAAGAGAAATGATTTAAGATGGACCAAATTGGAAAAGAAGTTATGTTATTTTTGATATTTGGGAAATCATTGATTTGGATAGCCATAAGGAAAGCTAAGATATAGCAAAAAGCTAAGTAAGAAGCGTCACTGACCACATTTGAGTTATTTCACTTGGTCTCTACGAATTGGGATGATTAGGCATACCAGTGGAAGAATTATGATGGTTTGTTGTGCATTGGAGATTTTATGCGTTATAGTTAGCAAGAGCATATTTATGCTCTAGTTATTTTGCATGGTGTAAGACGACACAATTTGGGTTCGCAGCAAGGTTACCGATGCACATATAACTAAATTGGAAATTTTTGGCAAGTGGCGGAAGTTGATTAGGGATGTTAAAAGGGATAGGTTTGTCCCTTATTTTCCAAGCACCCACTCGTATTTTAGAACATTGTACAAAGCGACTCCATAATAAGGGTATCAGTTTTGTTAAAGTCCACCAGGGAAATGACCCAGCAGACAATACATGGGAACTCGAGGAGAAAATACATGCTACTTACCACAGCTCTTTTATGGAACGTTTCCAAATTAACTCTCATAAGTATAGATTTTTTTATATGTAGGACATAAGTGGTATGCCTTTTAGGTAAAGATATTGTATGTTTGGAATGGTTGTAAAAATGTCGATAGGACGTGTTAAGAATGATGGATGTATTGTTCGCATTTTGCACTTTTACATAGTATATCCTTTAAGTACACATGCATACTAATATCTAGTTGCATGTTATTCTTGAGTATTGTTGTGATAGTTGATATTTTGAATATGAATTATATGGCTGCACATATATATAAATTGGCAAGTACATCTACGTAGGATGTTGCACACATTTGGATGCATAGCATGAGCAATTTTGCACAAAAGGAGGTCGACTGAACCAATAAACCACTTACTCTTTCATTAGTATAGATTCACGTGCATTTCATGACGCCTATATATGTACAGGTTACATTAGAAAATCTTTTAGGACAATGATTACTAGTGGATTTTGGTTGAGTAGATTGTTGTGGTTATTGATTGATGTGTGTATGAGATATATTTTTCCATCCTCAGAGATTTTAAGGATGAAATCCTTTTAAGGAGGAGATGTAACAACTAGAAAAAATTTAATAGAAATTCAGACAGAAATTAATAAGGAAATTAAACTAAACAAAAACAAGGACTTAAAAGAAAACTTTCATTGACTTTCGAATTTGGCTATGATACTTACACAACTGTGTTCGTAGTGATTATTTGGACGATTTTTATATATAATACTTCATAATCCAAGTTACTATGGAGAATTTACGGAAATTAGAATGAATTAAGAATTTATTTATTTTTTGAAAATTTACAAAGCCACCAGTTGACCATAGGGATTTTTAGGTCGACCGATAGCGATCAACCATGGCAGGGGCGGTTGACCTACATATGTTAAAATTCGAGCATTGTTCACTTCCAAAGACGATGATAAATAGACGTGCTTAAATGTGTTTGCACTTAAATTTGGCCCAACACTCTTCGGATGTGTTTGAAGAGATAAAATGAAGAAAATAAATGTAAAATGAGGTAGATCTAATAAAACAACAGATAATAAAATGCACAGAAACACATGAATTTAGAGTGGTTCGGCGTATTGCCTAGTCCACTATGAAACGATTGATGTTTATTGAATTTCGCTTGCTGATTATACATGGTTACAATAGTACAGCTGAAGTATAGTGATGATTTCGGCAGATTATCAGCATAGAGAAGCTAAAAAATTCCATGTTGTGTAGGTCCAAGGTCATTATGTATAGGCATAGGCCGCAAATATCTCGCCCAGATCTCAGAAGATTTCTTCACTCCCATAGGCAGGCCCATGGGATCGAGTTCAAGTGATATCGACTCGATCCAGTAGCGATACGAATTGAGTTTGTATCAATCCATAAATGGTCCTTTGGGATTGAAATTTATCAGGTACATTCTTGAGGTTGTAGGCAAGCTCTTATGAAAATTCGATGAAATTTGGACTTGTAGATCTCGAATTATGATCAATGTAACTTTGGATTTGTAGGGCGTTACTGAGTTCGTCGATGGTATTCGTATCGATGGTGTTCGTATCCATGCTGGCATGTGTCAGTCAAATGATGTGGCGCTATATTTTAGGATCGATCCACTTTTCTTGCCAAGTGATCAAGTCTTCCTTTCTGTTAGGTTTTTCTATGTATCCACCGGTGTAACTTCATTATTATCCACTTATTGCATTTAGTTTCATAACGATCGTTAGTAGTCGCTTCGTATCAATTGATGGACAATCCTTTCGCATCAATTATAGAGTGGTTGATTTCATATCAATAATGCATGGTCTTCTTCATATCAATCAGTGGCAAACGAGACGAACGAAGTAATTAAAAGACCGATACTAAGTGTGCTAACATGTTGGATTGGAAATGGCTCTAGTTCGATGGATATAAAGGAAAGTAGTGGGCAGTCGATACGAATCGAGTTGTCCCTATATCATGGATACACACCTAAGTTGCTGGAGGTTCGGATACGAAAATGAGGACCATGAGTCGATGGATACGAGAACTCCATGGATACGAACGTGGTCTTCTTTCTTAGTTTTGATGGATACGAAGCAATACACATGTGACGGATATGAATCGATGGATGTTGGATGTATACAGAGGATGCTCTATGAAGGAATGGATACGAATTCATGTGGATATGAATGGTGATGATTCCCTTGAACTTGATTGATCAATATCTGATGCATGCGAACTCCAAATTGACTTAAAATTTTAAACGTCGGCTTTCATAGCTTTGCTTGTTACATCATATCGATACTAAATCGATCTGGACTCAGTCAGAATTCACTAGTATCCATAGTGAACTTGTGCATAACTGATCTGTGGGAAGGACTGTCCTTGGTTCCCAGTTAAGTCCTTGGTGTCATGGCCTTGCCAAAAGGCGAAATAACATTTGCCCCCCAAAGTACGTCCTGTGAAAACATGAGATGCTTTAAAATTCTAAAATCTCTATTCTAAAAACGTTCTTTTCGATTTGCTGAACTGTCGTTGTCTTTTCATCAAAATATGTGACCTTTGATTGATCACCAATAATATAAGTACAGAATTGTTGATTGACAATTGTTGTACTATGCACTGTTGTGTCCGAATGTTGAATGATAGCTAACCTGACTACCGTTAACAATTGTACATTAATGAGTCGTTGTCAGTTTTCTCTTATCGAATTCTGTATCAATCCTCTCCTAAATCCATGTTAAATTCATGTTGTAACAATGCTTTATGGTTGCTTTGGAGTATCTCTTTGTACGGAACCTATCCTGGATCGATGTGAAAAGTTGAGAAATTATCTTTGTATCAATGGTGATCGATATGAATTTTTGGTTGGTGTTTCAAGGTCATTCGCATCGATGGGTACGATCTTAGAGTCCTCGAATGGAAGGATACGAAACTGGCACTTCGTATCGGTAAAGTAGAGCAAGCTAGTCATGACTCGATCGTGGCATTCGTATCGATGGAACTAATGGATACGAACGGCTGTCGCATTAAATGGACACGAATAAAGAATCTCGCATCAATTTGTCCTAAGTGGATTCGAACAAGCATGGCTTTGGTCTGATGGCACATGGATACGAATAGCGGCCTTTGTATCGATGTGAGGAGACTGGTTCTAATAGGTCAAAATGACCGAGAGATGAAAAGACGTTTCCTACTATAAATGCTTCAGCACTTAGAAATTTTTTTACTTTTACTTTCTTGCTATCACCTCATCTTCGTATCGATTGAGAAACTGAGAATAAGAAATTGCCATCAAATTAATACAACTCCTTTGTTAACGAAAAAATTTAAACGCTAACACCCTGGTGTATAAGATGTGATTGTGAAAGCACCACCCGTTTGTACGGGAAACAGAAATAAGCAGAAAGTATGTAGAAAAACGGTAAGAGACACAGTATTTATAGTGGTTCGGCTTATAATCCAGCCTACGTCCACTTTAATCTTTTTATCACTAGTTTGATTACAATTCTTTACAAGATCTTTCAATTACAACACACTTCAAGTGATAGGATATGTGAAACAAGTAGCTCAAGCTTTGATGTTGACAATCATCTTCAAATCCATGGTGAATGTGGATGATTCCTTCATGGAGTTCCTTTAGAAGTTTGTTGGATCTAAAAAGCTTTGAAGTCGTCTGGAATTTGGCAGAGTAATGGCGCTTGAAGAGAATGAGCCCCCCCCAAAAGTCCTTTGCATGTTGGAGATGGTTTCATATTTATAGAGAGTTCTGGGCGGAAAAAGTGCTAAGTCCTAACTCGTGGCCGACTTAAGGTAAGTCGTTGCTGACTTAGGATGAGTCGTGACCGACTCATTGAGCTGAGTCTCTGGTTTGTAGAGAGCTTCCTGCCTTTTTCGAACCCACGCTTCAAGTACTAGGTCGTTTACGAGTTATCTGGTTGTAGTTTCTGGCTTGTTTGTATATGTCGTATACGACTCATCATAAGTCGTAGGTCGTGGTTGACTTAACCAGCTGCCTCCGGCTTAAAGCTGAGTTCAGGCTTTGTGAAGGCGAGTCCTAACTCGTAGACGAGTTAAGAGACAGTGTCTTTAGGTCGTACACCTTTTTTAAGTCGTAACACTTGTTAACTCGGTCAAGCTTTAATCTGTTATGTCGTAGCTCCCTTAAGTCGTATAGACTCCTTAGGTCATCAGGGTCTTAAGTCGTTATCTCTTCTTAACTCGTGAGCCGCTTATCTCGTAAGCAGCCTACCTCGGGTACTCCTTAACTCGTAGAGGCTTTAACTCGTAGGAGGTTTCTAATTCGTGTATCCTTTAACTCGTAGATGCCTTGAGTCGTAGGAAGCTTAACTCGTAAGGCTTCCTATCCCGTAGAGGCCTTAAGTCGTACAAATCCTTAGGTCGTGTGTTTCTTTAAATCGTAACATGTTCAAAGCCGCACAATCCTTTTAAGCCGTAGACCATTCATTTCCTTAAGTCGTGAAGCCTTTTGAGTCGTGAGCTGCTTAACTCATAGACCTGTTAACTCGTGAACGAGATAGGGTTAACATTTGCCCCTCGAAGCACACGCTTAGGTCGTAAGTCGTGTGCTTCGACTTATCATAACCCGGGCATGCCGATTCAAATTCCAACATTTCCAGATATAAAAGCCTGAGTCGTCCTTCCTCTTTCCTTCTTCTCATCACTTAACTTTTAAACTGTTTTCTGCCATTAACGCATCTCTGAGCTCTCCAAGGCAATTTCGATCCAAACTTCGTCCGATTCCTTCTAGCATCATACAATCGTAAGTGATCTTGTTCCTTCTTCGACCGTTAGCCATTGTTACCTTACATGTTCAGTCCCTCGTTTTTGGCTTGTCCTTTCAAATCCTACGAGCTTTATCAAATCGGTCATTGACGAACTTAAACTTGTTTGGCTTGACATAAGGTGATTCGCGATTTGAGGCGACTTGTAGTGTGATAGGTTAAGGCTATTGCTGTTGAGGAGGCCGTGGGTGAACAGGTTGAAAGTTAGAAGGGAAGGCAGGTTGGTTGAAAAACTTGATTCGAATAGAGTGAGGAATCGTCCCATATACAACTCAGAGATTTTCCATGCGACCTAGCAATTTTCATGAGCCGTAGCCGAGTTAAGACTTAAGGGATTTCCAGTTGCTTTGAATCAGAGCCTTTCTTCTGTTCCTTGAGTTACGACCTAGGATTTAGAGCATAATCAGCTTGATGTGTTGACGACTTAAGACAGGAACGACTTAACTCTTGAGTCGGTTACGACTTAACTCTTGAGTCGGTTACGACTTAGCACATGTATTTTTTTTAAACTCCACTTGAACCTTGAACTGCTGCTTGAATCTTTTACAGATTGCTTTAACTTGTAAGCTAATAACCTGTTAATATAACATTCACAGAAAACTGGGACGAATATACTGTCATTGATTGCCCACATCGAACGACAGATTAGTTAATGATAGATGATTAACTTAAATAAATCGTGTGAACGAAGTGCTATCGATTTCAAGTGGAATATTAAAGCAGCACTGGATTAGTCAATTGAAACTGACCAGCCCTCATTAGTATTACGCTTGAGCTTTAAATAACAAGTTCCGAAATTACCGTAGTCAATCAATCGTCAACCAGTTTAATTCCAGTTATCTTTACTTGTTATTATTATTATTATTTTTTTATTAGCTTTGCACGACACTTCACACTTTTTAGGAAACGTGCACCTTCGCATTTGAACATCCAGTTGTTTGTGTAGAATGACTTCTCAGGAAGGTGATACAACAGTTCGGACTGGAGAGGTAACTGTTCTTCCGGCTCCACTGGTTAATCCTCCCGAAAGAGCTCCTACTTCACTATCATACAAAGTTTTTCGCCAGTTGTGTGCTCAGTTTGGTATCGTTGAATCAGATGCCATTCTTCCCGAAAGAAATAACACTGCCGATATAGCTCCTTCTGGCTTTGTGACAATTAACCGGCAAATGTGCCTAAGTGGAGGCATTCCTCCTTTCAACGACTTTTTCCAACAACTTCTCCGTCAACTGTCCATTGCTCCATCCCAGCTACACCCCAATGGCTATGCCATTCTAATGGGGTTGTGTGTGCTTTTTAGGAGAACACTTGATCGACTTCCAAGCTTTGGTGAAGTTTGTTATCTATGCTCTTTTTCTCGGACTAAGGATCATCCTTCCATTACTGTTGTGAGGAGCGCCCGAAACCGCAAACTGATTGTTGGCCTCCCTGATACTGCTCACGGGTTTTTAACCCAATTCTTCTATGTTCGTTGCCCTCCGGGGTTTTATGGTGTGTGGAGAGTTGGAAGTAAGGGCGTTCAGCTTTATTCCTGACACATGTTTTCCTTATAAAATCTTTTCATAGCCTGAGTAGTTAGATGTTAATTTCCCTTTTTACTTTTCAGCGCTTCCACCTCCTTCTAGAGACCCAGGCTATAAGCAAATTTTTGAAAGATTGAATGCTGTGCCAGTAGAAGAGAGGAATATAAAGTTTTTGCTGAGAGATGACTTTTTACATCAATACGGGCTTCTTCACTCTTCTCGCTATACTCAGCCTCATGAAGCCCCGACTGAAGTTCCTGATTCCCCGACTGAAGCATCGGATGCCCCCGTTACTATCGAACAATCTTCATCAAAAGAGTCTAACATCGAAGCTTCATTGGTGAAATGTTCCACCCCTACCGACATTATGGGGTCATCTAGTAAGACGGCACTTGCCCCGATTGAGGAAGAAGAAGAACCTTCACAGCCTCTCGGGGGATTAGCTGATGTAGGAACTGAGAAAACAAGTCTCACCGAGCATGATGGTGACGATGTTTATGATGGGTTGAGCGACATAATAGTGACCTCACAGGAGCTTTTTAGAGATGACGTGTCTAAAACTATCTCTCCTATGATTGAGGCGACGTCCCTTCTTCGACTAACACCAACACAAACACCAACTCCTCATACCCAAGCTATCATCACCCCTACACCAATGAGTGGTTTGTAGCTTAATGCGCGTAGCTTGCACATCACACAACACTTAGGAATTTTCGGCATTTGTTCATATTTAACTTCTTTTCTTCGGGAGTTTCTAAGACTTGCTATTTTTGCCTTTTCAGATTTCTCTATGGGGCGCAGCGGCAGCGGTTCTTATTACAAGGACTTTCGACGCTATGGAGGGCGTGGCAGCTATGACTACAAGCAATACTATGCCGATCCCAGAGAAACCAATGAGCAGAGAGCTGCGCGAAAAGCTGAAGAGAGGAGAAGGTATGAAGAACGTCATGAGGGAGCGGGCACGCGACATGAATCCTTCCCAAGGGATGATGACTCCCATAAACGTAAAACGCACGATGATAGGGGGAAGAGCCATATTGAGGATTCGAGAAAGCGGACCAAACTTGGCGAGGAGCACGTGCCCGTGACATCTGAGAGACCTGGTGCCTCAGTTTCTATTGACATCCCTTCCGAATCTCCTGCTCTTGAAGGAAGTGCCATCCAAACACTTCTCAACAGGCCTTCATACCACGTTGAAAGGGGGCCCCCTACTTTGCAGAGCCGATTCCCGAACTGGTGTTTGAGGGGGGTACGCTTCGACCTTGATTTGGTCCCCATCGACAAAGAAGCTATGTACAGAAATCTCGATGCTGTCAAGCTTGATATCGATAGAATGTCTGGATGGCAAAAGCTGGTTGATGAACTTCAAAGAGTTAATCGGGCTAACATCGAAGCAATGCTGACCATGGAAAATGACAAATCAGAATGGCAGAAGATTCTTGATCAACACAACGCTGAGATGAAGGAGATAGCCGAATACAATGAAAAACTCGAAGCTGAAGTAAAGCAGCTCAAAGATGATCTTGCCTCTTCTACTAATACTTACACCCAAAGAGAAGAGGTATTGCAAAAACAAGTGCGAGATGCGCACGCCAGCCAGAGGGACGCTGAAGCTAAAGCTGAGAGGTTGGAACAAGCTGTAGAGAACCACCGCACTGATGTCACCCAGCTGCAGAATAAACTGAGCGCCCGGGACATGGAGATTGAAGCGCTAAAAGCCCAACTTGCTCAGACCGAAAAAGATCGAGATGAGGCCATGGCTGGCAAAATTGCAGCCGAAGAAACTGCTCAGACCATGGAAAACGATATCAATTCGACTTTATTCGATTTTTATTTACATTGTGTCTTGGGACGCGGCAGCCTCTCTTTTCTTGGTCCTAAGTATGAAATCACCCTGGCCGAGGTGTGGGAAGCTGCTCTTAACATGTTTAAAGACGCCGGGTATGGCGATGAAGATTTTGAGGCGCGTTACCTGGATGAGGGAGCTCGCGCTGCTCTTGCGAAGGGGCGAGAACAACTTGCCAGGATGAGAACTGGAATGGCGGAAGAGGAACGTTCTGGAAAGGAATTAACGCTTACTTCCTCTGTCCAACCTCCAGTTTCTCCTGTGGTTGACATCACGGGTTCTAGCTCCTCTACTCCGCCTGCAACTAAGACAGTAACTGAAACTACAAGTGCACAAGGCGGGGATGAAGGTGGTGAAAGCAACGAAGCACAGCGATATGAAATCAGCCTCAGAGATCCAACTACCCCAGGTAAACTTGACACCGGACCAGCCCAAGTGGTGAACTGCTCGTTCGCTCCTTGTGAACTTGACGATCTTCTTGATTATTTTTCAAATGTCAATGAATTCCCGACTTTTGATTATTCCTCAAATGTTAATGAATTCCCGACTTTTGACGAGCCGTCATCCCCTCTCTTTTCGAAAGATACTGATATTTTAAGTTTTTTCTCCTTTGTAGAGAAAGCACCGAGTCAAACTCAAGCTTCTTCTCCCCCGGTGATCCTTCCTCCATCTCTTCAAGTAGCGCCTCCTTCTGCCTCGCAACCTGGGTCACAAGAAGAACAAATAGAAGCTCTCCATGGCCTGGATGATCCCATTGCTTCGCAAGAGCAAAAAGATGAGGGACTTGAGGGAGGTGACATATCTCCGGAGCGAACTCCTTCTGACGATACAACTTTATCTAAACTTGTCACTCCAGGAAGTGAGTCTTCCTCAAAGAGGAGAAGGAAGCAAGGAGCATCAAGGAGGAGAGGGAAGATAATCATTGCCACTGAAGAGGAGCCGGAAGTTGGGCCAGCTGCGCCTACCTCTCCTTCCTCCCTTATACCCACTGGCCGACCTGAAAAGCTGATCATTCGGCCGGGTAAAGGGTCTAAAGGCAGCAAAAAGAAGTGAAGATCTTCAGTTTCTAGTTTTTTGTGTTTTGCATGTACTGGCCGAGAATTGTGCGGGTACCGGCCCCCGCTTTTCTTTATTTTGAAACCTGTACCTGCGTTGTAATTGAATAAAATGATTCCTCGTTTGTACAAACTTTTGTTTGAATTAAAGAATACATTTGTTATTCGTTTTGGCATGAGTTTATTTGATATTGCAGCGAGCTTATGGTATGTTACTTGAGCGTTACCTTTTGCTGGTTTAGTTATACCATATTGTGTGTAATTATACTATATTGCCCCCATTCCATAAGTATGCTGCAATATTCTATACCTCGAGGGGACTTACACTCTTATTTGCTAAAGAATAATTATTTTATTCTTTAAAGAAAATTTTATAGAGTACAACTCCCTTCGTATAAGTTTTTACGCTTGGTCGTTCGAAGAAATCACTTTTTTCTTTTGCTTATGTGCATATCTCATCAAGTGAATTCCTCTATGTGGTAAAGCGGACCTCTGAAGGGTACTTTAACTTCTTTTCTTTTTACGATCATTTCCCACAGTAGGCAAATTACTTTTCCTTTGAAAGTTAAAGTACGCTTTTGATGAGGATTTTTTTTATAGAAAGTTGTACCTCTGAGGAGGGATTTTTTTTTTTTTTTTTTACGTTTCAACACTTGGAAGTTTTATTTCAATCTCGGTGAAACGTGTACCTCCAAAGAGTTATGCTTTAGAAATCCTTTTCACGTTTCAACACTTGGAAGTTTTATTTCAATCTCGGTGAAACGTGGGTTTCCAAAGAGGTCTTTTTTCTTAATTGTGTTCCCGGGAGGGGGTTGTACCTCTGAGGAGGGATTTCTCACGTTCCAACACTTGGAAGTTTTATTTCAATCTTGGTGAAACGTGTACCCCCAAAGAGTTGTGCCTTTGAAGAAAGCCTTTTCACGTTTCAACACTTGGAAGTTTTATTTCAATCTCGGTGAAACGTGTGCTTTCAAGAAGGTCTTTGTTTTTACATTTCAACTTTGGTGAAGTGAAATTCCGAAGAGCGGCTGCTACACTTCAACTCCTGGCGAAATGGGCCTCCGAAGAGGGCTTTTATTTTGTTTACATTTCAACTCTGGTGAAGTGAAATCCCGAAGAGCGGTTATAACACTTCAACTCCTGGTGAAATGGGCCTCCGAAGAGGGCTTTTATTTTGTTTACATTTCAACTCTGGTGAAGTGAAATCCCGAAGAGCGGTTATAACACTTCAACTCCTGGTGAAATGGGCCTCCGAAGAGGGCTTTTATTTTGTTTACATTTCAACTTTGGTGAAGTGAAATCCCGAAGAGCGGTTATAACACTTCAACTCCTGGTGAAATGTGCCTCAGAGAGGGTTTTCATCGCCTGGAAGTTACTCTCTCATGGTTGGAGGGTCATGACTCCTCCAATCTTTTTTGTTGAGTAGAGAACTTTCTTTTTTGTGGCATATGACCCATTAGAGGTCTTTTATTATCCGAAGAGTTGCGCCTCCGAAGAGGACTTGTGGCGCTGATGGTAGCTTTGGTTGTTCCTCTGTTCACTTGCTTATGCCTTTTCAGCGATCCTTTTTTTTTTTTTTTTTTTTTTTTTCTTTTCAAGTTTTCATCCCCCTTTTTCTCACAAGTGGCTTGTTTAATCCAAGGAAGTGTACTTCATTGCGGGCAAGTTCGTGAGAACGGGCACTAGCTTCCTCATTGGATGTTTGTTTGTTTAAACAATCTCAATTTATCAGCAAGGGCTCGTTCCTATCGAAATCATTAGCCGTTCAATTGAAGCATTTCCTATCTAGGATTTGAATTCGGGGTCTTTGTGACTTGAAATTTGTTTGTTGAATGATGGTGAGAATCGCTCGGTCTTATTATGCGCAAGTTTTATCTCCACTGTCTGCAAAAATTTAAATCGATATTTCAGCAATACATTTTGTGTATTTTTATATCGAAAACAAAGCAAACATATAACGATAATAAGGAACACAAGATTTATAGTGGTTCGGCCATGAAATTGGGCCTACATCCACTTTATATTCTTTCATTATTTACTTGCATCAGTTTCACAATTGCTTTCAATTACAGGAATCATACATTCATAATTCTTTTTACAATGTTTCAACAAAATTTTCAAGTAAAGTATGGACGCAAGTGATTGCTGTTCCATGCCCTTGGAATTTGATCTCCATCAACTGTGGTGAGCTTGAATGTGCCGTCAAGAAGTTTCTGACCTATCACATACGGTCCTTCCCAATTTGGCCCAAACACACCTGTCGCAGTCATAATTCTTTTTAGGACTAGATCTCCAATTTCAAAGCTGCGTTGACGAACTTTGGAATTGAAATGTCTGGCTATCCTTTGCTGATGAGCTGCAACTCTGAGGTTAGCTTCATCTCTTTTTTCATCAAGGAGATCCAGCGCTTCAAGTTGCAGCTTTTCATTTTCTGCTTGATTGAAATGGATTCTTCTGTGCGAAGGGACCTCTGTTTCAACCGGGATCATTGCTTCCGATCCGTATGCTAACGAAAAAGGAGTATGCCCAGTTGCAGTTTTGTGAGTAGTTCTGTATGCCCATAGTGCAAGTGGTAGTTTATCGACCCAACCACCTTTTGCTCTTTCGAGTTGCTTTTTGATGGTTGATTTGATGATCTTGTTCACTGCTTCCACTTGCCCGTTTGCCTGCGGATGAGCTACTGCCGAAAAGCTTTTCTGGATTTTGAATCGTTTGCAAAAATCCTGGAATTCCTCACTTTCAAACTGAGTACCATTGTCTGTGATTATTTTTTGAGGCACACCGTATCTGCAAATGATATTCTTGGTCACAAAGCTTATCACTTTCTTAGAAGTGATAGTAGCCAATGGTTCAGCTTCAGCCCACTTAGTAAAATAATCAACCGCAACAATAGCATATTTAATCCCTGATTTAGCGGTTGGTAGCGGCCCAATGAGATCCATTCCCCAAATTGCAAATGGCCATGGACTGATCATCTGTGTGAGTTCGGTAGAAGGTGCTCTAGGAATTTTGGCATATCTTTGGCACTTGTCACATTTTCGGGAGTAATCTGCGGCATCCCGATTAATTTCTGGCCAAAAATATCCGTATCGGAGAATTTTCTTTGCTAATGTTTGACCACCTGAATGATCACCGCATTCTCCTCCATGCACTTCAGTTAGGATTGTTTTGGACTCTTCCCGGGATACACATCGAAGCAATGGCATTGAGAATCCTCGTCTGTATAATTGACCATCCTGGATTATATATCGAGAAGCTTTTCTCAGTAGCTTTTGTCGTTCTTTAGAGTTTTCTGGTAAAGAGCCATTGAGTAGATACTTTGTTATTGGAGTCATCCATGATTCTTGCTCTTGCGACATACTCATAACCCAATCGATATCCATTTCATCAATGCTCGGATTTGACAAAACTTCCACTGGAACTAACCCTAAGGATTGGGCTTCGCCAGAACTTGAGTATTTTGCGAGAGAATCTGCTTTCATGTTTTCTTCTCGAGGAATATGACTTATCGTGTAATGGTCGAATTCACATAAAAGTTCCCAAGCCTTTGACACATAAGCGGGCAGATTTCCTCCTTTCGTTTGAAACTCCTTCTTGACTTGGCATACTATAAGCTGAGAATCACTGAAGATCTGTAACGCTCGAATGTTTAGTTCTTTAGCAATTTTCAAACCAGCGATCAGAGCTTCATATTCTGCTTCATTGTTTGTTGAAGGAAATTCTAATCTTAGCGCATAGCATAATGACCGGCCTTCAGGAGTTTCAAGAACAATTCCAGCACCTGAACAGTAATCATTTCTTGCGCCATCTACAAACAACTTCCATTGGGTTGGGGAGTTCTCGATTGTTTCTTCCTCGCTGTTACCCTTGTCTGTAAATTCTGCAATAAAATCTGCCAAAGCTTGTCCGTTGATCGCTTTTCTAGGATGATAAGTGATGTCATATTGGCTCAATTCAATATTCCACTTTAAAAGGCGGCCCGAAGTCTCAGGGCGAAACAAGACTTGCTTTAAAGGTTGATCAGTGAGGACTTTGATAGGATGAGCCTGGAAATATTGCCTCAACTTTCTTGAGGCAATCAATAGACAATAGGCGAGTTTTTCCAACTTGGAGTAATTCATTTCTGCCCCAGTGAGTCTTTTGCTGATATAGTAAACTGGATGTTGAATCCTTTTGTCTTCCCGTACCAGCGCTGCACTTAAAGCATGAGATGAAACTGCCAAGTATATAAGAAGATCCTCGCCATCGCCGGGCCTGGAAAGTATTGGAGGCGTTTCCATATGTTGAATCAATTCTTCAAAAGCTTTCTGGCATTCGGGAGCCCAGTCAAAGTTTTTCTTTCCTTTCTTTAGAGCGTCGAAGAATGGAATGCATTTATCAGTAGCTTTGGATATGAACCGACTTAAGGCGGCAATTTTTCCATTGAGACTTTGCAATTCCCTCTTTGTTTTAGGAGCTTTGACTTCTTTTAGAGCAGTGATTTGAGCTGGACTAGCTTCAATGCCCCTAGCGCTCACGATGAAACCCAAGAACTTCCCAGATTCTACCCCGAAAGAACATTTTAAAGGGTTAAGCTTCATTCCGTATCTTCGGAGAATTGCGAACATTTCTGCTAAGTGTTCGATGTGATCCACTGCTTTCTTAGATTTTACTAGCATGTCATCAACGTAAACTTCCATAGTCTTTCCCAACTGCGGTTTGAACATAGCATTAACCAGTCTTTGGTATGTTGCCCCCGCATTCTTCAACCCAAAGGGCATAACTCTGTAACAGTAAAGACCGACATCGGTGATAAAGCTTGTGTCCTCCTGATCTGGCTCATGCATCATGATCTGATTATATCCGGAGTAGGCATCCATAAAAGACAACAATTCATGACCCGCTGTTCCATCTACCAGTTGATCGATCCTGGGTAATGGGAAGCAGTCTTTGGGACAGGCCTTGTTTAGATCTGAAAAGTCGATGCACACTCTCCATTTACCATTGGCTTTCTTAACTAGCACTGGATTTGAAACCCAATTTGGATAGGTAGATTCTCTGATGAAATTATTCTCCATGAGCCGGTCAACTTCCTCTTTCAATGCTGTCGACCTTTCTAGACCTTGGATTCTTCTTTTCTGCTTTACTGGCGTGAACTTTGGGTCAATATTCAGAGCATGTACCGCAACTTCTGGGGATATTCCGCACATATCGGCATGGGTCCAAGCAAAAACATCCAGGTTTGCTTTCAAAAAAGATATCAAGGCATTCTGAACTGACACATTAAGTTGTGAACCCACATTCAGCACCTTGTTTGGGTCCTTCAGATCAACGGGCACCGGTATCGTTGTTTCTGCTGGTACCACCCTACTCTCCCCCGCACTGGCCTTTCTAGGATCCATCACTTTTCGTGCCCCGCTATGCTCGCCAGTGCAGGGTCCGCCCTGTAGTTGCTATAGGGTTGGTATTTTGATGCGGATTGGGGTTGCCGCATCTTTCCCCATTTCTCTCTTCCTTGTTTCTCGCAGCTCTGTCATATAACATTCTCGCCCAGCGTTCTGGTCTCCTTTAATAACCCCTACCCCATTGTCTGTAGGGAATTTAATAGTAAGACACCATGGGGCAAGGACAGCTTTGAATGCAGCAAGAATAGGTCGACCAAAGAAAGCATTATAAGCAGAAAATTCATCTACTATCACAAAAGTCTGCTTGCGAACTACTTTTCTTTCTCCTTCTCCGAGTTCCACAAGCAAGTCAATGGTTCCTACTGGTTGCTTTGGCTCCCCAGTGAAGCCAACAATCTTCTGAGATGAGGCTTGCACATCCGCCATCGGGATTCTCATCTGGTCAAACGTTTTCTTGAAGAGGATGTTGCAAGATGCGCCGCAATCAATAAGAACTCTTCTGACAATAGCCGGTCCAATACCGGCCGAGATGACTAACGGGTCCAAAGTAGGGGCCTCAATGCCCGTGGAATCTCTAGCCCTGAACACAATATCATCATTAAAAGTCCTTTGTTGTTTCAGGGGTGTAGAGTCCTCTAAAACAAAGACATTCTCTTCAGTTGGCATATGTTTCAGAGCTCGAGTGTACCTCTCCATTTCACCCCAGCTTCTGCCTGCTGGGTGGGGTCCTCCTGTGATGACATTAATAACTGGCCTTCCAGATTCATGTCCTGCGGCCTTCTCATTTGTCCTGGGCTGATGAGCAAGAGCTTGTTGCCCCTGACTTGACGAAGCAGGATCATTACCACTCTTCTTCACAAATTGCTGCAGCTTATTTTCTCTTAGCAATTCTTCGATTATATTTTTCAATTGACGGCAGTCGTCTGTGTCATGACCAGGCTGATTATGGAAGCGACAGAACTTCCCACTTTGCACAGCTTTTCTTCCGGTTCTGAGAACAGGAGGTTTGGGATACTCAAAAGAATCTTTTGTAGCCAAGTAGATGCGCTCTGGTGTTTCTAACAAAGGAGTATATTCTGATGGCTTGAAGGATCGAGGCTTCTTCGAATTGTGTTGTTTCCTTCCATCATTATTTTCTCTTTTCTGTCCCACAGATCCATTCTTACGTGGCGCAGCAGTGTTGTCTTCAGCTTTCTCTACTGTTGCCTTTGCCGGGACAGGACGGCTTTCCAAACGCATGAATTCATCCGCCTTTTTGTAGAACTTTTCCAGAGAATTTGGCTCCTTCATGTTCAGCCACTTTCCGAATTCACTTGACTTATCAATAGCTCTCATCAAATAGGTCAAGACCATGCGGGGTTCTGCATTATCCACCTCAGCTAACGCTATATTAAAGCGATTTAAAAAAGACTTGATAGTTTCCCCCGGATTCTGTTCCAAACCGGATAACGACATGATGTCTTTTGCCTTTGAAGCATATAGCCTAAATTGCTCTTTAAATTTCCTGGTTAGGTCTGAAAACTGATCGATGGACCGGACAGGTAGTTTTGTGAACCAAAGCAGAGCTACCCCTTCCAAATACACAGGAAAATAGCGGCATTTTATCTCGTCAGAAGCTCTGGCACCTGTCATGTGCCAATCATATTTGTACAGGAACTCATTTGGATCACTTGTCCCTTTGTAAGCTGGAATGGTCGGAGGGACGAACTTCCTTGGGAATTCAGCTTTTAGGATCTTTTCAGTAAACGGAGTCTTGCTCGGAGCGAAACCCCACTCTTTCTCATCTTCGACCCTTTGCATACTTTCTTTCATAATCTGTCGAACCATACCAGAAAGATATTCTTCGTCATTCCTATTTCTGGATCCTCCAGCCTCAGGCAATGTCTGTTCAAAGGGGCTAGCAGCCCTTTCGGGAATGTTTCTAGTTTCAGCATCATGGACATTACCGACAAAGTTCCTTTCATTATTCGCAGGTTGACGGTTTGCCCCGAGCAGATCGTTTAACCTATTCAGAATCAGAGCATTCTGAGCATTCTGAGCTTCCAATTGCGCGTTCTGGGCATTTATTTGCTGATTCAACCCAAAGATAGCAGCGTCCAATTCCGCTTTTGAAACTCCAACAGCTGGAGTGGCTTGATTTGGTGTTGGGGAAGGGGAGGTTCCCTCTTGAATGTTTGCAGATCTCACAGATTTACTTTTCCTTCCAGGAGCCATGATTTCGGATAGACTTCTGGTTCTTAAAGAAACTCTATCTACAAATCTTTCTGAAACAATGATGATAGATGTCCTGAGTTCAATTCTCAGTGAAAGCACCAAAATGTTAACGAAAAAATTTAAACGCTAACACCCTGGTGTATAAGATGTGATTGTGAAAGCACCACCCGTTTGTACGGGAAACAGAAATAAGCAGAAAGTATGTAGAAAAACGGTAAGAGACACAGTATTTATAGTGGTTCGGCTTATAATCCAGCCTACGTCCACTTTAATCTTTTTATCACTAGTTTGATTACAATTCTTTACAAGATCTTTCAATTACAACACACTTCAAGTGATAGGATATGTGAAACAAGTAGCTCAAGCTTTGATGTTGACAATCATCTTCAAATCCATGGTGAATGTGGATGATTCCTTCATGGAGTTCCTTTAGAAGTTTGTTGGATCTAAAAAGCTTTGAAGTCGTCTGGAATTTGGCAGAGTAATGGCGCTTGAAGAGAATGAGCCCCCCCCAAAAGTCCTTTGCATGTTGGAGATGGTTTCATATTTATAGAGAGTTCTGGGCGGAAAAAGTGCTAAGTCCTAACTCGTGGCCGACTTAAGGTAAGTCGTTGCTGACTTAGGATGAGTCGTGACCGACTCATTGAGCTGAGTCTCTGGTTTGTAGAGAGCTTCCTGCCTTTTTCGAACCCACGCTTCAAGTACTAGGTCGTTTACGAGTTATCTGGTTGTAGTTTCTGGCTTGTTTGTATATGTCGTATACGACTCATCATAAGTCGTAGGTCGTGGTTGACTTAACCAGCTGCCTCCGGCTTAAAGCTGAGTTCAGGCTTTGTGAAGGCGAGTCCTAACTCGTAGACGAGTTAAGAGACAGTGTCTTTAGGTCGTACACCTTTTTTAAGTCGTAACACTTGTTAACTCGGTCAAGCTTTAATCTGTTATGTCGTAGCTCCCTTAAGTCGTATAGACTCCTTAGGTCATCAGGGTCTTAAGTCGTTATCTCTTCTTAACTCGTGAGCCGCTTATCTCGTAAGCAGCCTACCTCGGGTACTCCTTAACTCGTAGAGGCTTTAACTCGTAGGAGGTTTCTAATTCGTGTATCCTTTAACTCGTAGATGCCTTGAGTCGTAGGAAGCTTAACTCGTAAGGCTTCCTATCCCGTAGAGGCCTTAAGTCGTACAAATCCTTAGGTCGTGTGTTTCTTTAAATCGTAACATGTTCAAAGCCGCACAATCCTTTTAAGCCGTAGACCATTCATTTCCTTAAGTCGTGAAGCCTTTTGAGTCGTGAGCTGCTTAACTCATAGACCTGTTAACTCGTGAACGAGATAGGGTTAACATCCTTAATCCCTCGAATCTACAATTTAATTTAGGTAATTAGTCAATAAATTCATATTAAAAACGATGAGATTTGAGTTCAATCGCTAATCTACCCATGTTTATGGCTGATTCTGGTGATGGCAAGGCTGGAATTAGGCCGAAGCTTGGTTTAGGAAGGTTGCAGTGGTGTTCATGTTGACCGGCGAAGATAAAGTATGGAGGGATATGAGGAAGAGATCTGTACCGAAGATGGATGGTGGGAGAGTTTGTATCAATCCGGACGCAACAATACTTCAAACCAAATGAGTGAATCGCTTCATATCGATAGATGGTGGGTATTCGTGTCGATCAAATAACAATGGCCACTCGTATGATGTGTAGTGATCAATACGAATGTCGGACCTGTCAATCGATACGAATCAGAGGACTTCAATCGATACAAACTGAGTTTTGGGTAACCGATATGAAACGCCGTGCTAGGATCAATACGAACTGCGCCTGCCTTAATCGGTATGAACTTATCCCTAGTGATTGATCCAAGTACACACCGTGATGAATACGAAATCTTGCACAATTGAACATCTGACTCCGACGAGCTTCAATTGTGAATAATTAGACTTGACAGTTTCACTGCATATTTGAATATCCTTTGAAGCTCATTGATGGAACTATAATAGTTTGACGAATCTTAATTGGATGGGTCTCCAATGTTTGGATGGTACGGTTGTGATGATCAGTAGTGACGGTCACTCCGGTTGAATTCTGGTGTCTCATCTTTCACACACTTTGCTAATCTCTATAGAATTTTATTAAGTATCATACAACATTGCATTGCACAACGCATTCATGCATTTCACACGGAGGAACACACTGGATTATAATCACCTAACGATGGTTTTTGATGAGTTGATTAGCTATGGAACCCGGGATTTCGTAGCAGCAGGAGGCCCAAAGTCCACCTTCTTTGATAATAGAGATGCCAGCCATCGAGCCGAGGTCATAAGTCTAGCTCCAGATGAGCTACTATGTGTAACCATCATTGGGAATCCAAAAGATTCTGTACCATCCAACGTTTTCGAAGATATATTGGGAAGAATATGTTTGAGGCATGGGCTATCGTTGAACGCTGTTGTGCTACTAGGGTCGAACGATAGGCCGCATACTCCTCTGGAAGGACGCACCACTTTCAATCGATTTTCTTGCTTAGCCAGGACGCTCCAACACTCAATCAATATATCTGTGTTGTCTTATTTAGGGATTGCCTAATCACAGTCACACCTGAATGGGCGCGCTCTTCTGAACAACTTATTCATCATCTTCATGGAGCACCTTTTTCGACCCTCGACTCCAAAGGAAGTCAGATTCTTGTTTAATGTAAAGAGTTGGGAAGATAATCCTTCTTTCACATTCTTTGAGGGAGACAGAAACTGTCAAATCGTGATTGGAACTTAGACCATACTTAGCTACTTCAAAACCGAGTGGTTCTACGTTCGGTGCCTGCAAGAATTCGCTAGACGGTGGTTAGTTAGACGTAAGTGCTGCGAATTCTCTAGCGACTATTGGGATAGTTGTAATCGATGTCAAGTCCAACATCTTTTTCCTTTTATAGCCATAATTACATGACCTGAAGGTGCTCCCTTTAAGGAAATAGTGTGAATTCTTCAAGAGGTGCCGGGTGAGATTAGAGAGATCGACTCGGTGCTTACGGATGAAAATTTAAGGGCCGTTGGGCTAATTGACAGAGACCAGAGCATAGGGATTGAAAGATCTCTTAAGGAAGCTCCGGCAAGACGTTCTAGGCGTAGGGCACATAGGATTGTAATAGCTGAGCAGCATGGTGAGGAGGATATGCCAACCGAAAAAGAACCTGTAGTCAGGCCCTCAGATAGTCCTCGACATCCAGAGGAAAAAAGAAAAGGCAAGGTGGTTGCCCATAAGCTTCACAAGCCTACAAGATGGAAATCAATAATCGTGTCCCTGTCAGGTGCCGGTGTTATAATCTCGGAGGCTCCTTCCCTACACATGGAGAATCCCTTTAAAGGACTTGCAGACCATTCTAATTCCGGACTATGTGTCACTCCAACAAGATACTGGATTGGATGGGCTTCAAAGTGCTTTAGATCTAGATGAGTCAATTCCTTCGAGTATGGCCGATAAAACCGGTTGGTCTGGGGGTTTGCACATGCAAACACACACTGCACGACACTACACAATTTCCAATCATGAGCTATTCATTTCTAGGGATTACCAACTCTACTTCTTTTTTATTTTACGGATATGATGACAAGGTGGGAATCTATTCTTGGTAGTCTTCGCTCTACACGCTATTCATCTATTTCATATTATGAATCTCGCGGACATGAGGCTGATAGAGACCATGATCGCGGCTATTCTAGTCAAGGGAGGGAGCTCTACAAGAGGGAAAGGGACAAAGAGAGAGAGAGAGAGTATAGGTGTCTCTCCCGGTCATGCTCTCTGCCACCTCGAGGTCTAACACAACCCCATGGTTTTGGTAAACAACACCTGGAACCTTCGTGTCAAATACCACCTTCTCAATCACCAAGGCCCAACCCACAGCATCAGAGGACTGAAACCGAAACTCCTGTCATCACTGAGCAAGCTATGACAGACCCAGTGGGAAGGGAGAAGCCAGAATCGCTAAGCTAAAAAAGATTTTCTAAGTATCAGCTTCGATGGCTTCATCTTACCCTCGCACTTAAAGCGAATTCCTGTCGAGGCAGAGTAAACAATGCATGACTACATTCATGATGTTTATGGCCAACACCGGGAATGGATGAAGACCGCAAACAAAGTATCGATGGTGGCCTTTGAGGGGCGAAGAAAATGGAGAAATTAGGAACTGATCTCTCTCAGTAGGACCGCATAATTTAGGTGCTTAATGATGAAAATGAGTCCGCGAGAAATTCAAAAGTAGAGGCCAATAAAAGAGCTGATGAAGCAACCCGGAAGATGGAAGAAATGAGGAGAGCACACTTAGCCCCGGTTGAGGAGATAGGACATCGGACCACCACAGTTACGGCCGAAAGAGATGAGGCGCTTAAAGAGCTTGAGGAGCTTAAAGCCAAACTTGCTCGAGCCACCAAAGAAAAAGGCGATGCAAATAAAGCCAGTCAAGAAGCATGCAAGAACGCTGTGGTGCTCAGGGATGAGAGGGATGCGGCAATGCTTAAGGTTCAAAAAGCGAAAGCCAAGGTTGAGAATGAAGTGAGAGCGGCGGAAACTAGGTTAAAGGTTGACATCGAAGATCTTCTTATTACATATAATGCCAATGTTCTGAAGCATCGAAATCTAAGCTGGATTGAAAACTATCCGTCATTTATACAATGCTTGGTGTCGCTTAATGGAAAATGAAAAACCAGAGCACCACACTGAATCCATTGATGAGTTTAAATAAAGAACCAGGTGCTGAATGAGGATGAAAGAAGAGTTCTTCATGACATCACTATCACATTTGAGGAAGAGAGACTCGGTACTCAGCAATTGGAGGTTGGAGAGGGTTTTGGCGATGAGCATCATGGTGTGGGTTTAGAAATTCTTATTCCAATCCTGACTGAATTAACTCCTGCAATTGATCCTCAATCTATGCCCACATACAATCTTGATCAAATGCAGTTGTCTCCAGCTCATGAGCATGTCACTGAAGCTATTCTGGCTCCATTCACAAGCCATTTTGAGGAAGGTATTCTGAACATTTCTTGCACTTATTCAAAGTTGGGAGTGTTGTCCGAAGAAGGTACTAACACTTTGATTTTTATCTCTACCTAGCGATAGGAGTTGCATCAGCCGTGTCTCCTGCAACCCAAGAGTCGCCTCATAAGCAGGAGTCCCATATAATAGAGGCGACCACCACAATGGCCACTGCACCAACCGATGGAGTATAGGGGAGAACTTTTACTTTTGATGAGCAGATGATGGAGGAACTCCTTGGTCATTAAAGAGACCCTTTTGTCAAACTGCCATTTGTCATAGGCGAAAGCACTCACGTGCCAGTTCGTCGGGCCCAACTGCCAACATCCCCATGGATGCCCAAACAATCCATATAGAAAAGATAATAGCTGAGATCAATGCCGAGATGGAGGCGGCCGTGCGGGCCAATGGTATTTGAGGTGGGATGGTGGGCCCTGGTCTCGCTCCTCTACGAATGATTTCTCCAAGGGGCACGGTTGTCGAAGCCGGTGCGCCTCCCTCGTCTTCTAACGTCGATCCTATTCCTCCGACTCCACCTCTAGAAAATATTCCATTTCATGTGAGTTTAGAGGAAGAGGTTACCATAATTCCCCCAGCTGGAGATCAACTATCAAAAAGAAAGGGCTCGAAGAGGCGTCCGAGCGGTAGTTCCAACAGATCAACGTCGAAGAAGAAGAAGAAGAAGAAGAAAACGAGAGAATAAACATGTCTTCTTGCCTTATTTTTGGTAGACAAATAGGAATTTCCTTTTGTTTTCTGTAGGCCATGTATAGATGCGGTTTGGGCCCCTGCTAGTAGGATTTTGGAGGATACTTTTGTACTTATCCTTTTTTTCCAAAGAATAGTTGAAATAAATTACCATTTTGTCTTCAGCATAGTATTGCGTTTATTTTCTTAAGTATTTCAGTGCTCGAACTTCCATTCAATGTACTTATGAAGTTTTAATTTTTAAAACTGAATGAGTTAGGCTGTTAAGTCTTAAAGCCATGGCTTTTGGTCATAACCGAACGTTAAGTCGAGTTCCAATGCTGCCCTATCTCGATCAGTAGCAGGTACTTCAGTTTCATCCCAAGTCCCCGGGGATAAATTGAAAAGATCAGTCGGTAGTCGCTTTTCGCCTTTAATACATCGGGCTCAACTTTGTTGAAACGAGACTGAAACAAGACGAGTTCAGTAATCCAATTAAACTCGCTCTTCTATTGATGATTGCATCCACACTCCAAGGATTGCACTTGTATGTCAATGGTAGTCATGCCCACTTAAGGTTTAGAGACATGTCCGCGCTCCGGGGACTTAAGTTATTTTATGGGCAGTCAGTCACACCCACTTGATATATGGAATTTCGTCCACACTTTAGGAATTAGATTATTTCGAGGTTGGTCAGTCACACGAATTTGAGTTTATACTTCGGCCCGCACTCTGAGGACTCAAAGTTGTTTCACAGGAGGTCGTTTCATACCCGGTTTGTGTTTATACTCCAATCTGCGCCCTAGAGACTTAGAGTTAGCCGATGGGTGGCGGTTACACCATTTTGATGTTTATGCTCCATTTTGCACTCTGGAAATCTAGCGTTAGTTGATGTTTACACTCCAGTTCGCACTCTGGGAATCTAGAGTCAGTTAACAGACGATCGATCACATCTATTCTGAGTTTTAGTATTTCGTTCGCACTCTGAGAACGATAGATTTATCAACATCATGGACAGTCGATTCACATTCACCCTGAGTAACAAGCAAGATTGTTAGATGGATGGGTCCATCCTCCTCGGACTTGCTTTAAAAATGGGCGAAGTCGTTAGGTGGACGGATCCACCCTCTTCCAACCCGCATTTGCAAGTTTGTACTCCAGCTCGCACTTTGCGAGCCGGTGTTAGTTAGAGGATTGTCGTGTATTAATCCTTTTCTGGCTTTAGTATGATGACTTGCCCCCGAGCTTGGGTTTCACTTAGCGAGTGACCAGTCGGGTGAAAGTCGCTCTCTATTTGAATAAGTACCACTGTATAGTGGAATTCAGCTCTCCGTGCATGGTGATAGTCATATGATGCACTTTAAAAATCACTGCTCTGACTCGAAGAGATTGTTATTACTGAAATAAGAAAATACGGAAAAGTCAACTGCCTTATTAAAATTCAAATTTCGAGATGCATAAAAAAGTTGCAAATGAAAAGCAGATTGAATGATAAATAAAGCCTGTTATGTGTAGTAGCGACGAAGACTCTCACTTGTCCAGGCTCTCGGTAAAGTGAGACCATTGATGGTTGATAACTTAAAGGTTCCATCCCTGAGTCTTCATTCGATTACATACGGCCCTTCCCATGTTGGTTTCATATGTGAAGGGACTGGTTAAATTGTCTTAAGGACGAGATCGCCAAGTACAAAGTTCAGGGTCAGACCTTGGCATTGTACAATGGGGTGACTCAACTTTGGTATGCGGCTGCCCTCAATCAGCCTCTTCTCGCTTCTCATCTGATAACTCCATAGATTCGGCAAGTAATATAGCATTTGTCTTCGGATCGTAATATGTCACATGATGAGAAGGTACTTCCATCTCAACTGGAGTTACAGCTTCTGAACCTTAGGAAAGAGAAAATGAAGCGTGGCCGGTCGTGGACTTGTGAGTCGTTCGATAGCCCCATAGGGCCATAGGAAGTCCATCGACCCATTTGCCTCCAGCCTTTTCCAATCGTTTCTTCAGAATGGACTTTATAATTTTATTAACTACTTCAGCTTCTCCATTCGCTTGAGGGTGCACAACTACAGAGAACCTCTTTTGGATGTGGAATCATTGATAGAAATTCTTAAATTCAGTACTATCGAATTAAGCACCGTTGTCAGTGATGATGGTATATGGGAAACCAAATCGACAGGTAATATTGCGTATCACAAAGTTGATCACTTTCTTCGTTGTGATAGTAGCAAGGGGCTCAGCTTCTGCCCATTTGGTGAAGTAATCAACTGCAATGATGGCATACTTCATTCCACCTTTAGCTAGAGGTAGAGAACCAATAATATCAATGCCCTATATTGCGGACGGCGAGGGACTAACCATCTGATTTATTTTGGTACGCGGGGCCCTTGGAATCCGAGCATGTTTCCAACAACTGTCACACTTCCTGGCATAATCCGATGTGTCTCGATTTATAGTGGTCAATGGTATCCATACCAGAGCACTTTCATGGCAAAAGCTTGCCCTACGTTGTGATCGCCACATTCTCCCTCATGTATATCATGTAGTACTCGTTTGATTTCATCGTGGGTGATACACCGGAGTAAAGGAACAAAGTATCCTCTTCTATACATGACTCCATTCTAAATAGTGTACCGCGAAGCCTTTTCGAAGAACTTGTCTTTTTCACTCATGCAATCTGGTAGGTTTCCATGCTCGAGATAGTTTCTGAACGGAGTCATCCATGATCCTTATCGGGAATGACTCCAAATACCCAGTTTATCTCTATCTGATCAATGTTTAGGGAAGATAATGTCTCTACAGGAATGAGTCCCATTTGTTGTGCCTCACTAGTACTGGCTAACATTGTAAAGGAATTGGCTTTATGGTTGCATTCTCGAGGTATGAAATAGATGGCATAATAATCGAAACGATTCAATATTTCGTGAGCCCGAGCAAGATAAGCAGCTAGCCTACGAACTTTGGCCAGGTACTCCCCCCGAACGTGGCACACGACCAATTGTGAATCACAGTAAATCTCCATAGCAACAATTCTTAAATCTCTTGAAAGCCTTAATCCAACGAGCAGGGCTTTGTATTCGGCCTCTTTATTGGTTGCATCTAAATCAAATTTTAAAGCAGGGCTTTGTATTCGGCCTCTTTGTTGGTTGCACCTAAATCAAATTTTAAAGCAGGGCTTCTTATTTGGCCTCTTTGTTGGGACTTCAGGAGTTTCAAGTAAAATCTCAAAGCCTGAGCAGCGGTCATTTGATGCACCACCAGTATGTAGTTTCTTGACATATTTGAAAGGTTCAATGGTTTTGAGCAATTCCTTTGGGATAGTGAATTTAGCAATGAATTCTTCCAGGACTTGTCCTTGAATAGCTTGCCTTGGTGTGTAAGTGATGTCGAACTGACTCAGCTCGATATTCCACTTGAGTAACCCACCAGACGTCTCAGGCCGCATAAGGACCTATCGTAATGGCTGGTCGGTGTATACGGTGATAGGATGAGCTTGAAAATATGGACGGAGCTTCGTCGAGGCAAGGACAAGACAATAAGCCAACTTTTCCAGCTTCGGATAATTTCTCTCTGCTCCGATTAGTCGTTTGTTAATGTTATAGACTGACTGTTGTATCCGGTCCTCCTCCCGAATTAAGGTAGCACCGATTGCGTTTTCTAACATCGCTAAGTAGATGTACAATCTCTCGTGATCAATAGGTTCTGACAGAGTGGGTGGTGTGGACAGTTTTTGAATCAGTGCTCGGAATGCGCTCTCACATTTGTTGGTGTATTCTGAAATGTACATGCTTAATGCTGCTACTTTCCCGTTGAGGTTTTGAACTTGCTTTATAGTCCTTGGAGTCTCAAGATTTCTGATTACCTAGATCTTCTTGGGATTGGCTTCAATTCCTCAAGCATTGACGATGAATCTAAGGAAATTTCCAAATTCGACCCCAAATTGACACTTCAATGGGTTAACTTTCATTCCGTATTCTTGGAGGATGTTGAACATCGTTTCCAAGTCTTTGATTTGATCAGTGGAGAATCGCGACTTCACAAGTATGTCGTGCACATATACCTCCATGGTTCTTCCGATCTGGTTAGCGAACATTCGATTAACTATTCATTGGTAGGTTGCTCTGGCGTTCTTGAGTCCAAATGGCATGACTCTCCAGATTGATGGCAAAGTTGGTATGCTCCTAATCAGGCAAGTGCATGGGTATCTGGCTGTAGCCAGAATATGCATCCATGAAAGATAAGTGTTCATGTCAATCCATTGAATCTGCAAGCTGATCAATTCGGGAAGTGGAAAACTGTCTTTAGGTAAAGCTTTATTCAAGACTGAGTAGTCAACGCATGTTCTCCATTTCCCGTTAGGTTTCCTTAAAAGTGCAGGATTGGACACCCATTCTGGATATAACGCTTCTCAGATAAATCAGTTTGATCTGAGTTTATCTACTTCCTCCTTAAGGGCTGCAGATCTCTCTGGATCCATACCACGCCTTTTACTTGATTGAGACATACCACGGGTCAATATTCAGTGTGTGGCTCGCGATGTCCGAGGAGATTCCACTTATGTTGGAGTGCGTCTAGGTAAACACGTCGAGGTTTACCTGGAGAAATTCAACCAATTCCTCCTTCATCTGTTGGCTTAGCTGTGAACCATTCTTTACCATTTTAGAATCATCATTATCATCGATCTAAACATCAATCGTTAGCTCTACCAAGGAATCATGACTGTCTTTGACTTCATCTTCACTTTCGATATCTCTTGGGTCAAGATCTCTTGGGAATCGGTTGTGGTGCTAGGGCCTTGGCCCAAGCGTTAGCTGTCAATTCTACACAAAGCAGACATGGAGAGATTCCTCTACTCCATTTCCTTTCTCTTTTCGCTGCAGTTCCCATAGCTTAGCAATATAACAGGCTTGTCCAGCAGCCTGGTCTCCCTGAACGACTCCACCTCCATTTTCGGTGGGGAATTTCAAAGTAGGGCACCAAAGGGCAATAGCAGCCCTAAACTCAGCTAAGGCCGATCGGCTCAAGAAAGCATTGTATGGTGAATCTACATCCAATACAATAAACTGTAATATCCGAACTCACCAACACTCTCCAACTCCCAACTCCACTAGAAGTTCCACCAACCCAGTGGGTATAGTCGCACTTCTATTGAAGCCTTGAATACGAGACTGACAAGGCTTCAAATCTTCCGCTTCCATCTTCATCTGATCATAGGCTTGTTCAAAAAGTATGTTCACTGAACTTCCACTGTCCACTAAGATCCTCTTCATCCAAGCAGGAACTATCCGAGCTGAAATGACTAGTTGATCAATGGTTGGGGCTGCGACTCTATTGGCATCCCTGTCTCGAAATACGATGTCATCTGCCACCATTTTCTGTTGTTTGGTCGGATCCCCGTCTTCCAAATTACTACAACATTCGAAGCTCTCATGCTTAATAGATCTGGCATAAGATTCCATTTCCCTCCAGCTCTGATCTGTTGGGTAAGGACCACCACTAACAATATTAATCGCCAACCTCGCGTTAGTACGAGCGTTCCTCCGGTCTAATCTGATTTGGTATTTAGTTTTCATTCGATGGGCTTGCACCTCTAGACTGAGGTCCCTGAAAAAACTGTTCCAACTTTCTTTACTGTATCAAATTTTCGTTAAGATCCTATAAATGATGGCACTCGTTCATATTCTGGCCATAACTATCGTGAATCCTACAAAACTACCCTGTTTGAATCTGTTTCTCTGACAACTGCTACGGAGTAGGTTTCTTATAATGGAGAGTATTGCAAGTTTGTAAGTACACATTTTCTAGAGACGTATTTAGAGGAGTATAAGTGTCAAACATGGGAGCCCTGCATCGTT
Organism: Allium cepa; assembly: GCA_030765085.1. Lineage (NCBI taxonomy): Eukaryota > Viridiplantae > Streptophyta > Magnoliopsida > Asparagales > Amaryllidaceae > Allium > Allium cepa. Next base: position 246,158,014 of record CM060938.1, on the reverse strand, counting down.
GTCCACAATTCTGATCACGTTTTCTGCCCTGATTTCCATCGCCATTCTATTGATTCTATTTATTTTGTATAATTAATTGCACCTTTTCGAAACTCTCCTCGGTTCAATTTACTGGGACGTTGCTTTGGATTCCTTCCATATTGGTCCCTGCTTCATCCTTTTTTCTAGACTATTTCGCATCCTCTCTTCTCAAGAATTGAGCTGTCTTGGAATAGAAATGGTCCAATGACGCAGGGAGTTTTTCGGCCAACCAGTTGCCAAATTCAGAATAGAGATCGATTCCCTTAGTTAGTGCCATCAGTATTGAGTGGTGATTAGGATTAATAATCTCGGCGCATGCAACATGAAACCTCTTCAGATAACGTCTAAGTGTCTCTCTGGAAGTTTGGGTGATACTAGACAAGGTATTAACATCTATGGACCTTTTGGCATGCATGCGAAACTATTCAACAAATTTCATCGCCAACTAGTCAAAACATGAGAAAGATCGAGGTGGTAGGCGAGTAAAACACATAGCTGCGATCCCCCTAGGGAAATTTGGAAACTTCGGCATTTGACCGTATCATCTTCCCGTGCAACATTCATTAACCATTCATACTTTAACATGTGTTGGTTAGGGTCAGAGCTACATCATAAATAGGTAGGGTTGGCATTCTAAATCGCCGAGGTGGTTCAGCACAGAGGATATCATCGATGAAAGGGGCAAGACTCTAGGAGATTTCCCCAGTCGTCTTTAGTGAGATGCTGAATTTCACGGATCATTTGACAGATCATTGTTGGGTTGTCCGGCATCTGGACATTTTAGGCATGACGTGCCTAGGTGTGGTCGGGTTCCACAATGCGAGGATGGGCCGGTCGCGGTCGACAGTTCATATCTTGCGTCCTTGGTTCTAGGTCTTCACGAACATAAGGCTCATGTGTATACTCTTGTTGGCGACGGTTCGGATCCATTCGGTTTTGGGCATCAGCTCCCAACTCAATAGTAGCGGCGGTAGTGCGGTTATCAATAGTTTGATAGGGAGCCATCCGTCCTCGAGATGAGGGCCTGGTCTGATGGCTGGTTGGTGGACCAACTCTCGGTTGCCCAAGATTCAGAGTGTGCTAATGTTCGGTAGACTTTGTATAGCTTCCATCCAGTCGTGGGCACTTGGATCTATGATCATAATCAAAGGAAGTTGAACTTTCGATGGATGAGTAGAAAGCCTGATTCCTTTTGGATCTCCTTTGTCCTTCATGGTTCAGCAGAATGTTTAACTCCGCATTGGCAAGGAGCTATTGGGTAAGCCGTTGGGGGCCTTGAGTCAGCTCTTGCATTTGCAGCTAGAACTCTTCCCTGTTAACAGGGCCTTGTGGATACGAAGGTCTAGTAGCATTTTGGTCTGTAGAGGGTCGTTGCGCGGGGTTCTTCTTATCCCGTTCTTCTATATCTGCAGCTGTTGAGGTAGCCTTAGTGTTGACCATGGTGGGTATCGAAGTTCTCCCCTAGACTTGCTACAAATGTGAATAGGGTGGAAGAACTTCTAGGCTTGACATCTAGATCTCCTCCTTAGATTCGTGCAATCTGATATCGATAATAAATCCAATGAGTAGAAGAAAAGCTAGGTTTTCTCAAAGAAAACACCAAAGTTTCTGCATCAATATTGGTTACAACACTCTTCGGATATGTTTGAAGCGATAAAATTAAGAAAATAAATGTAAAATGAGGTAGATCTAACAAACACACCAGTCAACAGATAAGAAAATGCACATAAACCTACGAATTTAGAGTGATTTGACGTATTGCCTACGTCCACTATGAAATGATTGGTGTTTATTGAATTTCACTCGCTGAATATAAGACATTAAAATAGTGCAAGTGAAGTATAGTGATGATTTCGGTAGAGTATTAGCGTAGAAAAGTCGAAAAAGTCCATTTTCTGTAGGTCCGGGGTCACTATTTATAGGCGTAGGCAGCAAACATCTTGCCCAGATCTCGAAAGACTTCTTCTCTCAAGTGGGTGGGCCCATGGGATCAATTTTAGGTGATTTCGACCTGATCTAGGAGCGATACGAATTGAGTACGTATCGATCCACAAATGGTTGTTTGGAGCTGAAATTTACCTGGTACATTCTTGAGGTTGTAGGCAAGCTCCAGTGAAAATTTGGTGACATTTGAACTTTTAGATCTCGAGTTATGATCCATGCAAGTTTATATTTGCAAGACATTACCGAGTTCGTACCGTTGGTATTCGTATCGATGGTGTTCAAATCCATGCTAGCAAGTGTTGATCAGATGATGTGGCGCTATATTTTAGGATCATCCACTTTTCATGCCGAGTGATCGAGTCTTCCTTTCTTTTAGGTTTTTCTGCGTATCCACAGTGTAACTTCATTTGTATCCACTTATTACATTTAATTTCGTATCGATCATTAGTAGTCACTTTGTATCGATTGATGGACGATCCTTTAATATCGATTATAGAGTGGTTGATTTCGTATCGATAATGCATGGTCTTCTTCCTTTCGATCAGTATCGAGTGAGACGAACCAAGTAAGTGAAAGACTGATACAAAGTGTGCTAACATGTTGGATATGAAATGGCTCTAGTTCGATTGATACGGAGGAAAGTAGTGGGCGACTGATACAAACCGATTTGTATCTGTTTCATGGATAAGCACTTAAATTATTGGAGGGACGGATACGAAATCGATGACCATGAGTTGATGGATACAAGAACTCCAAGGATACGAACGTTGTCTGCTTTCTTGGTTTCGATGGATACGCTGCAATGCACATGTGATGGATACGAATCGATGGATGCTCGATGGATACGAAGGATACTCTCTGAAGGAATGGATACGAATTCGTGTGGATACGAATGGTGATGATTCCTTTGAACTTGATCGATCAATATCTCAGGCATGCGAACTCCGATTGACTTGAAATTTTGAACGTTGGCTTTCATAACTTTGCTTGTCATATCATATCGATTGTAACTCGATCCGGACTTGGTCAGAATTTGATAGTATCCATAGTGAAAGTGTGCATAATCGATCTTTGGGACGGACTATCCTTGGTTCCCATTTAAGTTCTTGATGTCACGGCCTTGCCAAAGGGCGGGATAACAGAATGCACAAAGGATGGGTTGAGAGAACTAGATTTCACCAAATATTTTCTTGAGCTAATCTAATGGGCCAAACTGAAAATCTACTGCTATAACTACTAAGCTAAAGAAACCCTAACTCTCCACTAAAAAGTCATAGTAACCAAATTCTGCTACAATTTTCCCATAAACCCTAATTTATAAAATATTCCTAAAATCAAACCCATTCAACGTAAGAGATTAGATCATGCATATAAAGGCCATTTAAGGCGATCTTATTAGCAGCTATCGATTTGGGGGCCAAATTCTCAAGTGCAATCATTAATATGAGTATTGGCGAGAGGTTGGTGGGCACAAATATTATAAGCTAATTATTGTAGTTGATTTAGACTATTTTAATTGAATAGGATGTTGACAAACCCAAAATTGAATATATTAATATGTTAAATCCTATTTTTAAATTATCATTTAACTGTAAATTGGAATATGCATATATCCTTTCTCACTTAAATTGGTAAACCCTAAATTGGCAGACCCTAAATTGATAAACTCTAAACTTAGATTGCAAACTATTAATTAAACTATATTCAACATTTGCTAAACACTGTATGATTTATCATTAATCACATATAACAATGGACAATCGAAAAATTAGGAAACCTTAATTATTGTTCGTCAGTGATTGACCTAGGAATCCCAATGGTCGATCGGTAGCGATCGACCATGCGGAATAAGGGGCCACCCATCCACATATAAAACTGGCAACTTGAACCTCCGTCGAAGGCCTAAAAGTTTTAGAAAAAATCAAATAAAATGTTAATTTTTCTAGGCCTATTTTAGGGCACTTAATTGCTTGTTAGGACTTCTAGTAAAATTATTTTCCTATGAGTGGACGCTAGGTAGTGGCAGTGTTGGGTAAATGTTGTTTACTCAATTTAGGATTATAGTCGATGTGAAGCGGTGTATTTTCTCTAATTGCAGTAACAGGAGTTTCTAATGGTGGGCATGCAACTGGCATGGATACGTGATGGAGTGGGTCCGGCATAATGGGAGGTCCTAGTATTCTCAAATTTTTGATGCATGGTTCAATTAGGGAGGAGGATGCAGAGCACGCAATAATAGGCCAATGCTACGATCCAAGCATAGTATGTGGGAACTTTCCCTCTAGCCAAGTGGTGGTGATAGTAGTGGAAGTTTATGCTTGCAGTAGCCTAGTGGTGGTGTCTTACATTGTAGTAGCCAAGAGGACAGTGTCTTATACATTGAGTAGCGTTGGGAGTGGCGGCCGATGATTAGATACGAAATTCGATACTTAGGTAATCCATTAAATTAGCATGTGCAACTTGAAATGTAGGAATATAGTGGATAAGGACCTTTAGGTAGTGGATCTTTAGAATTCACGGATACTTGTATCACATCCTATATCATTAGAGTAGTATTGAAGTAACTGCGTATGAAACTTGTACTCAATTACCATCTGACCTATTCTCTTTCCTTCTTTTTTCTTACTACAGGTGGACATCGCAATTGGTCACTGGCCTATTCAGGACAATTGGAGAGAGTTGAGCTTATATACAGAGTCTACTTTCATCTTATCTTACTATCCATGCATTATTTTTGTTTATCTATACATTTCGCTTGATGTATTTGACTCTGTGGGATATTTTATTATGTATTCTATGTTGGATCGTGTACTAATATTTTTCTATGACTGCGACTTGATATTTTCTAGGATTTATGTTTTTCTATGGTAGATACATGTTTGTTTCCTTGAGCTGTAAAAACAAAAAGTGTAGTATGTCTTAGATTACATTGATTTGCATTAGTCTCTGCGCTGTGAAATGTTTTAGACCTAAATGATAAGTACTTCTTGGCATGGCGCTAGTCCGAGTCAGATTAGGTTTGAACCAGCTTGGCAAGAGATGTGGGTTGTTACATCAATTTTTATCCTATCTACCAATTAACTAACAATAGATAAATATGCCACTCAATTATCAAAAGGAACAGAAGTGAGTTACCTAGAAATAGAGCATACCTCACTACATAAGCTCCTTCTATTATTTTTGAGTAATAAGCCATCCATACCTAGTAATGCCCATATGGCATAAGTCATCATCACTTACCTACCTCTTTAAAATATAGGACAAACCTTCTTCAAGTGATCAAGCCAATACAAATTGAAGCACTTACGTTTTCTTTTAGCAAGATGACATCTACTAGAAAATTGCAACTAAATGCCACGGCAGTGACGTACTAGGCTAGCTTTCTTCCTTGAATAAGCCTGATCTTCCTTGTATCTTGGTCTTTGCGATTTATCTAGAGTATTTGTTTTCCTTCCACTTTTGCTACCTCCAACGATACCTCGTGGGTGTTCTCATAATGGGGAACCATCCTAAAGATATTTTCAAAAGTGGGCCTTAATAGGAATAAGACAAAGCTAAGAATCCCCAACGGACGTGTAACGTCCCCCACTCGGAGGCACAAAACTAACGGCTACGGTTGCTGCAGTTGTCCATAGTTATTAATCTCAGCGACCGAATACAGATACACAAAAACACATGAATATGGAAATATATTAAAACATTAAACAAATTCCACATTCCATTTCAAAACATTTCTAATTCATTACATAATCCCACAATCGTTAACCACATTCAAAGAAAATATATTTAGTACAACATACTCCAAGAGAAACATATAAAGATGCCCACTTGGATGATCAGAGTATATATAGGCAGTTCAAAAACTATTCCTTTACAACAACAAAATACAAGTGAACACTAAGTAGCAATGATGCCTCATGCACATCTCTGGAAGTTTATTAATCTAAAGAGGTACCTGGAAACCTCAACTCTCAAACTACTCAATATCAATTGAGTACCCAAGAGTTTAAGGGGAAAACATAATCTTTAAGTTAGGCATAAAGCCTGATATGAATAATATCAACCATCTCAAACCATTTAGATATCTAGTGAGACCACGCTGCAAAGCGGAATGGGTTTTTCCTTCACTAGTATCCTAAAACCTTTATAAAACCATATATTGTGCTTCTGTTCCGCAATGGTCAAAACATCTCAAAATAATATGATATTCAAAACAAATAAATTAATTCAGGATTACCCATCCCCATTCATTTTGACTATCTGTCTCAGTTATAGTTTCGAGGGTTACCACTAACCTAATAGTTTTCATGGACTGACTAATAACCTGTTAGATGTTTATGGCTCCCTGTCCAATTTCATAGTTTTCATGGGATTATTGGCCTCTTCCAATATCTTTATTGTTTCATGAGTACTCCCTGAACTTATTGGTAACTTCAATATCCTTCTCTTCTCTTACTTTTCATGGGTTGACTAAGAACCTATTGACATATGTAAATATCTTATTTCAGATATAGTTTTCATGGGCTAACTATAAACCTATTGGCCCCTGCCAATACCAAATCATAGTTTTCACGGGTTAACTATAAACCTATCTTTATGACATCTTCATTTATGCATAGTTTTCATAGGCATTTTTTGAACCTATTAGCCCCTGCCAATATCTTTTCCTATACACAGTATTCATGGGCTTAATGTGAACCTATTGGCCCCTGCCAATATACTTAATTAATTTAATTTATATTCATTACTGTTCAACCTAGCTGGTTATTCTTCCCTTCTCCAAATTAGCGTTATGGGTTCATTACAATGTGAATGTGTACATTAGAAGAAGCAAACATAATAACAGAACAATACCACTCTTGTGGGTTTAGTATCCCTGAAATTATTTTCATATAAAACATGGTTAATCCCTTTACCTAATATTTTATCAAGGAATGCTTCTTTTTAAAACCATTTCAGAACTACTTTACTTAGCTATGGGTTTTTCTTTAAAATTAGATTGGGTTATTTATTTTGAAAAACTAAGGCTTTCGAAACTTTCAAAACTTTGTTTTCGACCTCACTAAATAACCTCCTTCGAAAGTATATGAATCTCTTTTCAATACTTTAGGCCCCTGCCTTTTGAAACATTTTAAAACCTCTCTTTAGAAAACATTCGAATGTAATAAAGTATTATTTATTAACTCTTAGAAGCATAGCTACAAAACCATTGAAAGCACCACTTTCGAACCTTTGAATGTATCCCTTTCGAAACCATTGGGTTTATATTTAAAAATATCATTTGGGTCAAAGGAAAAATTAATGAAAGTATCTCTTTTGAAACCATTCTTTATCATGTAAAAGTATTAGGGAAAACATGACGGTGTCGGCACCATCCTTTCGAAAGCTTCAAATCATTTAAGCAAAACACTGAAGGATAGCTTCGAAACCCCCTCTCGAAGCCATTTCCTTCGAAACCCTTGACCCTTTCGAAAGCATTTAGGAAGTGGCTCAAAACATCTTTAAAACATGCACTACCCTTCAAATGCATTGATAACTTCAATATACGCGAAAGGCAAAAAAAGGTAGTAGGGCTTCGGTAAGGTCGCAACTCCAACTTTCGAAAGCATTATTTCACGAGTAAAGGAACTCATTCGAAAGCTCTTACTTTTAAAACATAAAATGGCAACCCCTTTCGAAAGTTATTAGAAAACCACTTTCAAAAGCATATGTTTCGACTCCTTCAAAATCTTTAATAAAACAAAGGCAGACGCTTAAATTTTCAAAACAAAACGGTATCGACCCCATCGGAAGCAATGCTTTCGACATCAAGCCTTCTTCCTTTCTCCAATCCACTTCGTGCCAGCTAAGTGATACCTTATGTATTGGTTTCTGCCTAGGTTGGTTTCGGCCTCGGTCAAAGCGGAAGCTATGAGTCGAAAGGTAGTTCTAATAGAGGCGGAACCTGGTTTTCTAAGTAAAAGCCGATTTATGCAAAATTAAAGCAATTTCTATCTAACAAACATGCCCACGTGTAAACATGTGATTGGTTGCCTCAACTTTTCAAATTCTTTACCAAAATAACTACCACTTAGTTTCAGATCTAAACCAAGATTAGCAAATAACACCTTCCGTTGAACAAAAACAATAATGCAATTAAGTCCTTCCTTCTAAAACAATTTAATTCTCACAGTAATTCACTTAGCAGAAATCCCCAAAATTACAGTAATTCACTTTAATCATGTTATCTAACATGTAGAAATTCCAAACCCAATTTCTTCCTGAAATAATTGAAATTAAATGTAAACCCAATTTTATCATATATTTCTATGAAAATTAATAATAACCTTTCCACGGTTTGGAAAATTATAAAAATTAAAACCCAACTCCAAAGTCATGTTTTACACTGTATTTATCTTTGCCTTTCCACTGTATTTATCTTTGCCTATTTGTAGGATATTAGATACCCAACTCCATCTTCAGTGGGCTTGGTTTTTGGGATTTTCGTGAAAAATCTAGACCACTTGAATTCAGGTTGTTACAACGTTCATTTTCCCTATAGAGCTGCTCCTAATGATTAGAAGAGCCTTCTGTAATTTTTTGTGCTTTAGGAATGTGCATTCCAGTTAATGTAAACCCATTGGTTTTGACAAAATTGAGTGCGTGAAGAAGATGGGAGGGCTTGGTGTATTAAATTTGATTAACTGTAATAAAGCTGTGTTTAGCACCCGATTAATAAAAACTTATGACTAATGGTGATAATGTTTGGGTTGCGTGGACTATAAAGTATAACTTTAACGTAAGTACTTCTGGACGATGTGTATACCGGTAGGAAGTAGCTGGATATGGAGATCAATACGAAAAATCAGAAATGTATTACTACCCCACGTTAAAGTAGTAGAATTAATGAAGGGGAGACAAGCTTTTGGCATGATCCATGGTGTCAACGAGGTGTTACAATAGGCAAAATTATGTCTAATACAGACCAAGTTCAATTTGGTACTCACAAGCATGCTAAGGTGAAGCAATTTTTGTATAATGGAACAATCACATTGCCATACTCTTCTAACCAAATTGTAGGACGCCTATGGAATGAAATTGTGTTACAATACTTCCCTATGGATCAATCTGATATGGTGGTATGGTCATATGCTTGGAAGAAGCATAAAGTCTTAGTAGTATATCAATGTTTGAATGCTAGGGTTGAAAGCCTGTTTGCATGGTGGCGAAGAGTATGGAATCAAAAACTATAGGGAAGTAGATAATTTTATGTTATGGAAAGTTTTGAGGAATGCGCTCAATACTAAAAACAAATAGTTTTCGTTAGGAATGCAACTTGATCCTCGTAGTGTTTTTTGTGCTAATGAAGTTGAGACCAATGTGCACCTTTGTTTAACTGCAAATAAGTTTTCGGCTTGTGAGAACGAATCATGTTGAAGTTTGGTAGGACAAACATATCTCGAATAAGCAATATTAACTGGTGCTATTGATATATAGCGACGAGATGGAAGAATGATTGTGGAATGTTACTACTTTTAATTCTCAAAAAATTTGTATCCCTCGTATGGCGGTAGAGAAATGATATAATTATCAATGAGGTTGTTAAGTCGGAACTAGAATTATGGGTTGGAATAACACATGCGATTCGAAGGGGGATTAGAGAATGCTCTTACAGCTTTGAAATTGATATCGCTAATTTTGGCTAGATTAGTTTGCTTTATTCCTTATGTTCTTTTCTCCTTTTTTCCCATTCTATCCCCTCTTATATATCATAGTTTGTTAAGATATATTTTCACCTTTATTATTTTTTGACAATAAACTGGTAAGGGCCAAGTTAACCCCGCTTAGCTTTGCTAAAAAACAAAAAAAAACAAATAGACGTACTTTTAGCATGTTTCAGCCTTTTACGGCATCAAACCTTCCAAAGTAGACCTTTTGACAAAGTCAAAAGGTTATACCTTTCGAAAAAGTCAAAGATCAATGTGTATGGTATCAAGTACCTTGGTACGTAACAAATTGGACAAGGTCGAAAGGTTAGTTGCCAAAGAGGTTGGAGTATGTTTTTTTTATAAGCCAAAAGGATCGCCTGCTTTGCTTTCGAAAAGAAGCTTTCGCCTTGGTTGCTTTCGACCAGGTCAAATTCTCATAACAAAGGTTTAAACCTTTCGACGAAGTCATTTGGTTAACAAGCTTTCAAAGGGGTCAAAGTCTCCTAGCTGCCGCCTTTCAACCTTTCGAAGTCATGCTTTCGACAAGGTCGAAAGGTTTACTAGTTTTTAAAACCAGCCGCTTCTCCCATGCTTTGAAAGGAAGCTTTCGACTTAGATGGTTTACCCGTTTTATTCTAATTGAAGTATAACCCAAGCTTTTGAAGGAGGTGCTTAGAGTATTAAAAGGCTTGAGCCTATTGTTTTAAAAAGAGACATTTAGAGCTTTTGAAGGGGAGCTTCCAAAGGGGTCGGAAGCTAATCATTCGACAAAGTCGAAAGGTTGCTTTCGACAAAGTCAAAAGGTTTAAAAAGAGGATTTTCCATATGTTTTTAAATTGAACCCAAAGTGTTTTGGAAAGGTTTATGTTTTAAGGGTTGAAAGCTTTCGAAAGGTTTATTTTCTAGACGGTTTCAATGGGTGAAAAGCCAAGCTTTCAATGGGGTCAAAAGGTAGCTTTCGAAGGGGTCTAAAGGTAGCTTTCGACAAGGTCGAATGGTCCAGTTTTCTAAATGTTTTCAGGAGGTTTGAAATGGAAGATTTTTTAAGGTTTTCTTAGGAAATGTTTTAACATGTTTTAAAGTAGGATGCCTAGAATTTTATTGCTTTCGAAAGGAAAGATTTCTAAGATTTCAAATGGTTTGAAGTAAGGTATCGAAAGTTAAGGTTTTGGCCTCTTAGCATAGAGAATTGAAGGGTTTTACATGGTTTAGAAAGAGATGCTTTTATAGGTTTATAAAGAAGTACTTTCGGTGGAATCAAAAGGGGTATTTTCAAATGTTTAAATGTTTTTATCAACAATGAATTGAGTAAAGAATATATATATATGTGTATATGTATATGTATATGTATATGTATATATATAACATGGCAATGTGATTTTGAGTAAAGCATAGAGATTAGTTAATTTCCTTGCGTTAGTTTGACTTAAATTTATTAATTCATTTTGAAAAGGATTTCAAGGAAAATTATGAAAGGGGGTCCCTATGTAAAATGACTCAGATAATAGAATACTAGATGAGACAGGTATATGGTCATGCCCTATACATTAGCTATTAGCCCTAGCTAATTATTGTCCATAACAATGTGTAGGGCTTGGTCAGATAGACTAAAATTATGATTACACACAGAAAGGAATATATGTTTGCATACAGTTAGGTTATTGGTGAGCCTGAAAAACCATTAGGATCAGGAAGACCTGGGAGATGATTAAGTTAGAGATAGACCGTCTAGAAGAGAAGTATTTAACAGATAGTTAAGGACATATCGTCCAAAATAGGAGTATTTAACGGATGTTAGATTAATCTTTTTTATATTGTCTGGTAGGCCCGAGTCAGCCAAATATTAAAATTTAGCCAAACAAGACTTATGTGTTTGAACAGATAGTTCATTTTTCACCCGATTTTTATATATGTTTACATAATGACGCTTTACAGTATTTAACCAATTTTGGTTGTAGGAAATGGTTTGGAAAAGATATGTTTTCAAAGGTGTTAGTGAGGGGAAAGTCATTCCACTAAGCGGCGTGATCTCACTTAACATACTAAACCGAGATGTATAGTATTATTCACACTAGGCTTTATGTCTGGCTCAAAGTTTATGTTTTCCCTTTAAACACTCGGGTGCTCAAAATTGAGTTGAGTAGGCTAAGGGGTTAATGTCTTTTTTAGGTTTTATTAGGATGATGAATAATGCTTCCGATGGCATGTAGGAGGCAAACGGATAGCTATTTAGAAGGTGTAGTTTTATGTTTTGTCGTATTTCCGCTATGCTTAGTCTATTATGACTATATGACTCTGATCATCCATGGAGGTATCTTCATGTACTAATCTTTGCGTATTTGTAATAAGTATATTTTATCTATACCTAGGAATGTATTGGGGTAATGTACTGAGAATATGGAACATCTATTTTGAATTTAATAAAGAAATAGTTGTTTTGAAATCCTTTATTTCATATTCAAGTGCTTTTGATATATTAGATACCATTAACATAGCCGTATTTAGTCGTCGAAAGCTAATACTACATATGACTACAACATTTGTAGCACTTAGTTTTAGGCCTCTATATAAGGGATGTTATAACTTGGTATCAAAGCATAGTTAATGAAATACTTTGAATAAAAATGATTTTTTTTCGAAATCATAATCCTTAGCAATTAGAGTTAAGATCTTGGTAGGGATAATGCTATAGTAACGCACTTGTATTTGTTATATATAAGTATACGCTATATCTCTAGACTCCTATTTTAGTTAGGCCATTAATTTGTATCTCATGAGGCTTGAATATAGATATGGAAGGAAGAAGTAGAATTAATCTTGAAGGAGGGAGCGCCACCACTAATGGAAATGCCCGACTAAGTGCTAGGAGAAGTACAGGGCAGGCTCAAGATGAAAATGCTGGTGTTGGGGTTCCCCAAGTGGACATGCGAGCCATGTATCAATTTTTTTAAAATATGAAGCTAGCTGGGATTGCCGCTGGAGTTGTTGGAGGAAATGCTACGGGAGGAGTTTAGGAGCTCCAGTGGTCAAGCAGTATGTCAACTTGTGCAGAGATTATATTAGGCTCAGAGGGAAGCCATTCTTTGGAACTGAAGATGTGATTGAGGTAGAAAATTAGTGCACTGTAAGAGGATTATTGCTAACTTAGGACTGAATAACCAGCAGAAAAGGAGATTAGCTTCAAGAGAGCTTCAGGGAGCTGCTATATTCTGGTGGAATATTGTTGTAGCTGGTGTTGATGAGGAAACGATGACTTAGGCAAAGTTTAGGAGAAGGTTTCAAGAATGATTTATGTCAGTAACGGTGATGTCGGTGTTGGTTTGGAAGTTCACTGAACTGGAGCAAGCAGAGATGTCTGTTGTAGAGTATGCAAGAATATTTGAAGAGTTAGCCCGGTACGGGTATGCCATGGTTGATACAGTGATGAAGAGGAACGAAAATTTTATAAGGGGTTTGACTGGAGTTGGCAAGGGCTGCCTTACCACACTTAAAAGATCCATGTGATGTAGTGGTTGAAATGGTGCAAAGGCAGGAAGGGCATTAGCTTGTTTGGAGAAGAAAAAAGAGAAGGAAGTCCTGAGTGCGCAAGGCCATAAAAGAAAGTTTTTCCATAAGAAGAATGCTCAGATGGGAGGAGCACAGAAGAAGGAAAAATCTAAAGTGGTCTGTTATAAATGTGATAAGAAAGGACTCTATGCTCATAAGTGTCGGACTGGAAAAGGAAAAGGGAAAAAAGCAGTAGGAAAGAATAATATCTGATGCTTTAATTTTGATCAGATCATCCATTATAAGAACAAATGCCCAAAGCCTCTTAGAGAAGGAAAGGGGCAGATGTATGCATTGGAGCCCGCAATTTCAAGGCCAGCTGTGGAGGAGAAAGGGAAGGCTGTCCTAGGAGGTTGGCTACAGATTCAAGGTATGTCTATTAGCATTCTATTTTATAGTGGTGCACTGCATTCCTCTTTTTCGATGTTTGTTAGATAAGCTTAACCTAAAATCCTCGTATTTGGTTACTTCCTTAAGGGTTGCAAATCTGATTGGAGGGTATGAAACACTTGGAATGAGGTCTGACCATTTAGAATTTGATTTGCTAGGTCATGTTTGCGCCAAAATTGGTCACAAACCCCAAGTATCGTGAAAGCGCCAGTGTATGAATACAAATCAGCGATATTCAAACACAAATCACAGATCTAAGTAACCAACAAGTGGCAATTCAGAAATAATGAGCAAGAACACACAATTTATAGTGGTTCGGCTATCTTCGGCCTACGTCTACTTTAAAGGATTTTCTTTTATTGATGTTCTTCGCTGATTACAGTAGATTACATCGGATTACAATGGATTGTAGCTCTGAAATTCGAGTACAACGGTAGTAGTGAAGTGTAAAGTAGAGTCTGGGTGCTTCAGAATCAAGATCCCCTTTTCTGAATGACCTAGGGCTCTATTTATAGGTGTAGGAGGCTGATATTTCGCCTGAATTTAAGAAGACCACTTCTGGCACGTGAGGGGGCCCACATGCCCGGGCTCAGGAAATTTGGGCCCACTTTGGGATCGATTCGAACTCCATTCGAATCGATCAAGAAATCATCCTACCGAGATGAAATTTGGTGTGGACATTCTTCAACATGTAAGTAAGCTCCTGTGAAAATTTTATAGCATTTGGACTTGTAGATCTCAAGTTATGATCGATTCGAAATCGCGTTCTTTGTTTGCTCATCCTGTTCGAATCGATCAATTCGAATCGATCGCTTCGATTTGATGGTGGCATGTGCTAGCAGGTTGACGTGGCGCGCGTTCTTCGTGTCGATCCCCTTTTCACTCTGGTTTGATTGGGTCGACTCCATGATTTTCGCCACTTTGACTTAGTGGGTTTGAGGGCTTTCAAGGATTCGAACAGAGGCTCGTTCGTATCGATCGTGGTGAGCTCTGACCGATCGATACGAAGCTGTTGTAGTAGGATGGATGCAAACTTATATGCTCTGATGGAGGCGAACTAGAGCGACTTCATGGAGACGAAGGACTTCAACTTGATGGATACGAACCAGGTAGACGCGAGACTAATTCCTTTCTGATCGATGCGAACGCAATGGATATGAAGTCTAACAATATTTATGGATTTGAATGCATCTTCTGTCGATGGGTAGGAAGTAGATCGGTGCGAGCTGTGGTCCTGATGGATACGAACTTGATCGATACGAATGAGGCGTGGCTACGCTATACTGATGGACACGAATGCTATCGATTCGAACACGGATCGATACGAACGCTGATGGATACGAACAGCGTATTCTCCCTAACTTGTATCGATCATATTTCATTCATATGAACTCCGATTGACCTGAAATTTGAACCGCTGGCTTCTACAGCTTTGCTTGTCATGTCTTGTCAATTTTGGCCCGATCCGGACACGGACAAAATTCACCGATATCCATGATTATCCTGCAATGCATAGTTGATATTCAAGAATAATAATCATCAATTCTTAGTAAGTTTTGGATATCTCAATTTTGCCAAAAGTTGGGATAACACCTTGCCCCCCAAAACAAGATTTTTGTAAATGGTATGTTTTGAACAGTCTTAAATCGAGTGTAGTAAATTCACGTTTCATCGTAGCTGCAGTATTATCAATCAAGTTTATGGCTGTTCGAAGCCAAGTTGTTATCAATCCCTTCCAGTGGAAGTTAAGAATGAAATTCTTCAGTCTTTTTGGACTATCGATGGTCACTCCGGACCCTTTCCAAGCCCATTCCCGACTTAGCGATTGAATAGAAAGATCCTATCGCTCTCTGGCGTTGCCTTCTATCCCTTGCACTTTGGTCCCAGTTAGGACGTATAGCGATGTCTTGGTCGTTCTAGACCGATCATAGTCTCTCTGGGCTCTTGCTGGATCCCATCCTATCACTCTTCGGTGAAGGGGAAACAACGTTAAGTGAGTCGATCTTGTCGCTCTCCGGCGAAGCAACTCACTTCTTGCACTCCAGTTCAGTGTATCTGAACATTAAGCGATGTCATGGTCGCTCTAGACCGATCATAGCCTCTCTGGGCTCTTGCTGGATCCCATTCTGTCACTTTCCGATGAAGGGGAAACAGCGCTTAAGTGAGTTGATCATGTCGCTCTCCCACGAAGCAACTCACTTCTTGCACTCCGGACCCCGCCTCTCCGGGTAGGGTCATAAAGCAATCATTTTCATATAGGTATTCAATATTCATCCTTTGACTGTCCGGTCAAAGTTTTCGAGAAATTCTAATTTATTTATTTAAATTCAGGTCCTAGATGTTCAATCTCAAACATCAGGAAAAAGCTAAACATTGCCTCTCCGGGCCTACCGGTTTATCTCCATCTCAGAGCATGCCTAGGGATCTGGTTCGTGTACACGAGTAAGTGGAGTAACCGTTTATTCTGAAATCAAATCTAAATGGAATTATTCGACCGAAGTCCGAATCCTGGACTTGGCCCCTGCCATCTTTAATCAGTGGATGACGAGTCGTGATCCCGATCCAGGATCGTTCCTGTTGGGTGGAGGCGGTAGTTGTTCAGGCCTTACCGCCATTGTCCGTTCTCTGACATATGTGGCAATCTAACACTCCTGGCATGTTCTTCCACCTCATCCTTTAGGTGGAGGCATTCATTTGTAGTGTCCTCATCCAGCTCATGGAATAGGCAGTATTTTCCGGTTCTGCGCTCCCGCTCAGTGGGATCCCTCTGGGGTGGCTTTCGATAAGGGAGTTGCCCCCGAGTTTCAGTGTAAATTCGTTCTAGGCCTGTAGTCAGATCTGTGTTTTGCCTGAATCTTGGTTCTCGGAATTTCTTCCATTTATCAGGACCATCATATCTGTCATCGTGTTTCCTCTTTGCTTTGTCTACTCCAGACTGTTCTCTGGAGGTTCCTTCGCCTTACGTGGCATTTGTTTCCTTTCCCTCGGCTCGTGATTCTTCTAATCGGATGAACTTTTCAGCTTTATGATACAACTCTCCGAGATCTTGCGGTGGATCTTTAGTCAGAGAATCTTTGAATTTGGTGCCTTCCACAACTTCTGCCACCGCCGCCATCAAAATCATTGATGGATCTGGGCGATCTACAGAAGTCACCATTGCATTAAATCTCAGTAGAAAATCTTTTATGGACCCTCCGATCCTTTGCTTTATCGAAGCTAAGGCCATCACACTCTTGGGTCGAGTCACATGGACCCTAAACTGTCTCATGAAGCAATCTACAAGCTCGCCCCACGTTCTGATTAATCCAGTCTCTAGTTGGCTGAACCAAAGCGCAGCCAAATCTGACAAGTATAGAGGGAAGAATCATGCCATCACTTCCTCGGATGCCCCCAGCACTTCCATATGCCTGATATATCTAGTAATGTGCACGGTTGGGTCTGACCTCCCATCATAAGGATCTAGCGTTGGTAGTTTGAATTTTGGAGGGTTCCTTGCGTTTCGGATGTTCGGAGTGAACGAACTCCGACTGACTTCTTCCAGCCCTCCACTAGACAATCCTCCTCTCATGATTCGTCGCATTAGACCAATCATACTCTCATCTCCATCTAGGGGTTGACCCCTTGTCAAGTTTCTATCCTGCTCCCCGAGCGTTGAAGGGAATTCTGGTACATACTCTTCGTGAGGCTCGTTAGCATTAGCATTGGCTCTAGCTGTTGAGCTCGTCTATTAGTCTTCCAGTATCGGACCCTGAGGGTCTGCCCCCAAGTCCTTGTTGATTACCTTCAGCTCCTGCTTTTTGGTCTTGAACCTGACCTTCATTAGTTTCTGTAATCCTGATTCCTTGTCCCGCTTTTGCAGTTGCTGTAGTTGGTCCAAGGTTTTGCACATTCGCCGCCCTCATTTGTTCGAGGAAATTCTGCAGCATCTCCTGTTGATTCTTCATCATTCTTTCATGCATCGAATTTGCCATAGCCTCCATCTCATCCCTAGTGATGTAGATCGAGGCTTATCCTTCTCCAGCTCCAGAGGATGCCTCCTAACTTCCTCCCTGTTGGCTTCTCTCCACTCTTTGTCTTATACTATTCTGTCGAGTCATTGTTGAATCAGTCCGAGTTCTTCAAACTTTCAAATCTGAATTTTGAATTTGGTGTAGCGGGTGTTAGTCTTTCTCAGTGAAAGCACCAAAGTGCTTGCGCCAAAATTGGTCACAAACCCCAAGTATCTTGAAAGCACAAGTGTATGAATACAAATCAGCGATATTCAAACACAAATCACAGATCTAAGTAAGCAACAAGTAGCAATTCTGAAATAATGAGCAAGAACACAAAATTTATAGTGGTTCGGCTATCTCCGGCCTACGTCCACTTCAAAGGATTTTCTTTTATTGATGTTCTTCGTTGATTACAGTTGATTACAGTGGATTACAATGGATTATAGCTCTGAAATTCGAGTACAATGGTAGTACTGAAGTGCAAAGTAGAGTCTGGTAGAGTATGGGTGCTTCAGAATCAAGATCCCCATTTCTGAATGACATGGGGCTCTATTTATAGGTGTAGGAGGCTGATATTTAGCCTAAATTTAGGGAGACCACTTCTGGCACGTGAGGGGGCCCACATGCCCGGCCTTAGGAAATTTGGGTCCACTTTGGGATCGATTCGAACTCTATTCGAATCGATCAAGAAATCATCCAACCGAGATGAAATTTGGTGTGGATATTCTTAAACATGTAAGTAAGCTCCTGTGAAAATTTCATAGCATTTGGACTTGTAGATCTCAAGTTATGATCGATTCGAAATCGCATTCTTTGTTTGTTCATCCTGTTCGAATCGATCAATTCGAATCGATCGCTTCGATTCGATGGTGGCATGTGCTAGCAGGTTGACGTGGCGCGCGTTCTTCGTGTCGATCCGCTTTTCACTCCGGTTTGACTGGGTCGACTCCATGATTTTTCGCCACTTTGACTTAGTGGGTTCGAGGGCTTTCAGAGATTCGAACAGAGGCTCGTTCGTATTGATCGTGGTGAGCTCTGACCGATCGATACGAAGCTGTTGTAGTAGGATGGATGCAAACTTATGTGCTCTGATGGAGGCGAACTAGAGCGACTTCATGGACTCGAAGGACTTCAACTTGATGGATACGAACCAGGTAGACGCGAGGCTAATTCATTTCTGATCGATGCGAACGCAATAGATACGAAGTCTAGCAATATTTATGGATTCGAATGCATCTTCTGCCGATGGGTACGAAGAGATCGGTGCGAGATGTGGTCATGATGGATACGAACCTGATCGATACGATTGAGGCGTGGCTACGCTATACTGATGTATACGAATGCTATCGATTCAAACACGGATCGATACGAAAGCTGATGGATACGAGCAGCGTATTCTCTCTAACTTGTATCGATCATATTTCATTCATATGAACTCCGAATGACCTGAAATTTGAACCGCTGGCTTCTGCAGCTTTGCTAGCCATGTCTTGTCAATTTTGGCCTGATCCGGACTTGGACAAAATTTAATGATATCCATGGTTATCCTGCAATGCATAGTTGATATTCAAGGATAATAATCATCGATTCTTAGTAAGTTTTGGATATCTCAATTTTGCCAAAGGTTGGGATAACAGGTCATAATTTTGATTTCTGTTTACATGTATTTGATTTTGTGGGGTTTGGTATTTTCCTTGGGATGGATTGATTAAGTAAATATTATGCTAGGATGTTTTTCCACGATAGGAAAATGTCACTTAGACACCCGAACTGTAGTGATAGGATAGTCTATACGGTAGAAAACCCTAGTTGTGAGGTGAATGCTTTATTGGGTATCATGGAAGTGGATGATGATTTGCATCGAGTCTTTGTGGTTAGAGAATTTGTTGATGTGTTTGAGCCGATAATTGGGTTGCCACCAAAATGAACCGTTGAGTTTCGGTTTGATCTGGTTCCTGAGGCAAAACCGGTGAGTAGGCCGACAAGAAAAATGACACCTAAAGAGATGAAAGAATTGAAGGTACAGTTGGTGGAGTTAGAAGGGAAGAGTTTTATTCGACCAAGTAGTACCCCTTAGGGAGCTGCTGTAGTGTTTTCTAAGAAGTCTGATGGATCGTTTTGGCTATGCATCGATTATCGTAAGTTGAATGAGAAGATGACAAAGAACCGATATCCATTGCAAAGAATTGACAATTTGTTCAATAAGTTAAGTGGAACCAAGGTATTCTCTCTGTTGGATTTGGCGAGGGGATTTCATCAACTTAGAGTGGCAGAGGATTGTATTTCTTTGACGGCGTTTAGGACAAGGTATGGATCGTACGAATGGTTAATTTTGCCATTTAGACTAAGTAATGCACCGGCATTCTTTGTAGATCTGATGAACCGAATTTTCCAGGAGCACTTGGATAGATTTGTGTTGGTCTTCATAGATGACATTTTGATATACTCTAAGGATGAAAAGGGGAATGAAGTTCATCTTAGAGTTGTGCTTGAGACGTTGAGGAAGCATTAGTTGAAGGCTAAGTCTTTGAAGTGCCATTTTTGGAAGAAGGAAGTGATGTTCCATGGTCATGTAGTCTCTAAAAAAGGCTTATCTGTAGATCCCACTAAGATCAAGGCTGTGAGTAATTGGAAGAGACCCGAGACGGTGACCGAGATAAAGAGCTTTCTTAGATTGGGTGGATATTACCGGAGGTTTATAAAGGATTTTTCATGGATAGTTGCATCGATGACTAAGTTTACATGGAAAGATGTGATGTTTGTATGGATTGATAACTTTGATGAAACATTCTAGAGCTTGAAACACTTGTTACCCATGCACCAGTGTTGGTGGTTCGAGAGGAAAATTACGATTTAGTTATTTATACTGATGTGTGTGGAAATGGATTGGGAGCTGTGTTGATGCAAAGAGTAAAGTGATTGCATATGCTTCTAGGCAATTCAGATCGCATGAAGTTAAATATCCAATGCGTGATTTGGAATTAGCTGGCATTATATTTGCTTTAAAGGTGTGGAGGCATTATCTTTTGGGAGAGTTATTTGATCTTTATAAGGATCATAAGTCGTTAGAGTATTTGTTCTCTTAGAAGGAGCTGAACATGAGACAACAGAGATGGTTGGAGTTTATGGCTGCTTATGAATTTGGAATTGAGTACAAATCGAGAAAAGGAAATAAGATAGTAGATGCACTTAGCAGGAAACATCAGAATTTAGTATTGGCTATGATTTCTGAGTGGAAAGATTTGGAAGTACTGTCAGCATGTAGATTGCAGTATAGATCCGAGACAGGTTCTAATGTAGAAAAGTGCTATATTATCTTGTTTAGAAGCTCAACCACTAATGACTGAGAGGATAACTTATAAATGAAAGGAGGGTCCAATTTTGGTTGAATGGATAAGAAGGCTAAGGGAAGGAACAGTGGGTGATGACTTAAAGGATTTTAGTCTTGACCAGAATGGGTAGTTAAGAAAGGAGGAAAGGTTGCGTGTTCCGAATGTAGGAAACATGAGGAAAGAAGTTTGGATGATTGTCATCGTTTGAAGTTCACTATCCATCTAGGAGGAATGAAGATGTATCAAGATATAAAGAGAAGTTTATTCTACGAAGGTATGCAATGGGACATTGTTTTATACATTAAGCAGTGCTTAAATTGCCAATAGGCGAAGGCTGAACACCAGAAGCTAAGTCGATTGCTACAACCGTTGTATGTTTCGATGTGGAAGTGGGATTCTATCTCTATGGATTTTACTGATAGTTTGCCAACATCTAGTAGAGGAAATTAAAGTATATGGGTTATAGTGGATAGACTAACCAAGAGTGCCCATTTCATTCCGGTAAAGTCAACTAGAATGGCGCCTGTATTAGAAAAATTATTTATGAAGAATGTGGTAAGATTGCATCGGATTCCAAGTAGTATTATTAGGGATAGAGATTTTTATTTACTAGTGAGTCCTGGAAGAGTCGACATGAAGCTTTAGGAACCAAACTCAACATGAGTACCGCTTACCGTTCACAGAATGATGAACAAATGGAAAGAATTAACATAGTCTTGGAGGATTTTTTTAAGAGCTTGTGTAATGGACTTTGGGGTATCATGGGAAGACCATCTTTATCTAGTCGAGTTCTCGTATAACAATAGTTATCAGGATTGTATTGGGATAACTCCGTTTGAAGCTTTGTATGGAAGACCATGCAAATCTCCCGTATGTTGGTTAGAGACCGGGGATAGACTGGTTCTTGGTCCGGATTAGGTGAAAGAAGCCACAAAGAAGATTGAATTGATCCAAGCTAGGATAATGAAAGTTATATCTAGGAAAAAAGTTATGCATATAGAAAGAAGGAAAGACTTTGAATTTTCTATTGGAGACTAAGTGTTTATTAAGGTTTCACCGATGAAGGGTGTGATTAGATTAGTAAAATAAGGAAAGTTAGCACGTAGATTCATTGGGCCTTTTCGCATTGCTGAGAGGATCGGAAAACTCGCGTATAGAGTAGAGTTACCGTATAGTTTGGTAAGAGCCCATGATGTTTTCCATATTTTTCATCTTAGAAAGTGTGTTAGAGACCCGAAGACTACTATAGCAGCTATAGTGTTAAAGGATTTTGTAACATCCCCCTACTTGGAGGCCCAAAACTAACTGTTATGGATGCTGCAGTCATCCATAATTACTAATTCTCGGTGACCAAGTATAGTGGTGCTTGATACATTAATAAACTGATCACAGAAATGTTTAAAAAATTAACAATTCAAAAACACATTTTCAAATTCAAATTAAAACATATGATGTTCATTACATAATCCCAAAATACGTTAACCACGTTCAACAAAATATAATATTACAATTACGCCAAGAGCGATGTACGAAGATGACCCCTTTTTGATCAGACTATATAGTAAGGCTAATAAATCTACCTTTACAAACATAACACACAGTGTAAAGAAAAACTCTAAATAACTACCTGCCTCCTACATGCCTCCAGAATCTTTATTCATTTAAGAAGAAAACTTGAAAACCTTAAACCTCAAACTACTCAATATCAATTAAGTACCCGAGGGTTTAAGTGGAAAACAAAATTTTCGAGTCAGACATAAAGCTTGGTATGAATAATAATCTAACATCTCAATTCTTTTAGATACCTAGTGAGACCACGCCGCTTAGAGAAACGGGTTTTCCCCGCGCTAATATCCTAAAACCTTTATAAAATCACATATTGTGCTCCAGCATCCACAATGGTTAAAACATACATTTTCAAAATATTACGATGATATGCATGCTAGAAAATAATCAGCATTTTCTATTCCTAGTTTAATCTAACACCCTTCATAATTATAGTTTCCAAGGTTATTATTAACCTTTTTAGTTTTCATGGGTTTACCAATAATCCTGTTATACCTAATAGGCAACCTATCATATTCCAAGTTTTCATGGGATCACTAAGAACCTATAGGCACCTTCCAGTTAACTTAATCAATTCGTGGGTCCTCTTGAACATTTTAGTCCTTTCAATAACTAATCACTTTATCCTAGTTTTCATGGGTTTACTAGGAACCTATGGATTTATCCAATAACTAACTTCACATCCTACTTTTCATGGGTTGACTAGGAACCTACTGATACTTCCATTAGCCAATATCTTTTCTAAGTTTTCATGGGTTCACTAAGAACCTGTTAACACCTCTTTTTCATGGCTTAGCGACTTAACGACCTAAAAGAATAAGCGACTTAGTTGTCCAAGGAATAGGCGACCGAGCGACCTAAAGCATAGAACGGTTTAGCATAGCATGACTCAAGTACTTAAGAAGCTCTAATGACCGAGCGACCTAAAAGCACCTACAACTCAACGGGTTAACGACCTAGCTGTTTAATGAAAACAGTGACCTAACGAGTTAAGGGAAGAGCGACCTAACGACCTAGCGACTCAGTAAAGGCTACGACCTAACGAGTTAAAGACCTAGCAAGCTTCGAAGTTCAGCCGCTAGCACACTACTTCTTCCATTTGGTCGCTCATGACCTAGGCAAGCCGAGATAACTCCTATACTACACATGCTAAGTCGCTCACAACCTATATCACGTCCAGGAATGCTTCATTAAGTTGCTAACGGCTTATGCTACTTCAGGATCACTCCAAGGATGCAACTCTCTAGGTCGCCCATGGCCTACGACGTACGACCTAATTCCAGAACTTCTCTATAAATACCCAGCTTACTCCACATTGGAGGGGACTTTTGGATACTTTTTGGAAGGCTGAGACTTAGCTGTTTTGACTTCTTCCTCAACACTTCAAATGCCAAAGACACTTCAAAGAGCCTCAAGAGAAGACCTAGTTCATTCCACATGAAGTCAAAGAGCTTTTCTACATCCAAGTTCTAACTACTTGCTTTATTGGTGTTTTAATTGAAAAGTTATTGCAAGACTTGTAATCAAATCAGTAATAAGAAGAAATTAAGTGGACGTAGGCTTGATTATGAGCTGAACCACTATAAAATTATTGTCTCTCTACTATGTTCTACTATTTTTCTGCTTGTCTTTAGTTCCCGTACCAACGGGTAGTGCTTTCACTATATCACAACTCACACCGGAGTGTTAGCGTATATTTTTTGCATTAACATTCTTTCGTGCTTTCACTGAGAATTGAACTCAGGAATTCTATCAGTTAAGAGTTGGATCAGAGAGTTTGTAGATTGAGATCCGAAGAATTGTGACAAGGCGATCGAGTAGAAGGAAGAGACTAAAGAGGAGTCAGCATGAAGGAAGTCAAGAGGCTTCCTCAGGAGCAAACAAACTTCAGTCTTCATCACCAGGAGAGAGATGGAGACGATGATGAGAAGGCAAGAGGAGATGATCTAGAATTTGTTTCGACATATTGGACAACTTGGAGCGCAGAATCAAGGAGCAACTGGAGTTCAGAATGGAGCAGGACCATCTGAGGCAGCACCAGAGCTAGGGGGCACTCATCTAAAGCACGTAGACCCAATACTGAGAAGAACATCGGGAGGATTCGGGCAACATGGCATTGGCAGAGGAACGCGAGCTCAGCCAGGAGAACAGGTTCCAGAATTCCCTCGTGAACTCAGGGGGCAGGCCGAAGGAAATGGACGAGGACTACAACTAGGAAGCAGCGACAAATTGGTGGAAATGGTCAAAAGAGCTATGAGAGGTGGTCTGGTAAACAAGGACTTGGAGGATGTGAATAGGAGTCCTTTTATCACAACAATCAGGCGAGCTAGGAACCCACCAGACTTTCAGCTACCATCGTTGGATATGTATAATGGAAGGATAGACCCTACAGTTCATCTGACAAAATATATGAGACATATGGAGGTGCCGGGGGCATCAGAGGAAGTTATGGCCTGGTGCTTTCCATTGTACTTGGTATACATTGCGACATTATGGTTTGGACAACTGTAGAGTGGATCTATCGGGACGTGGAATGGTTTGACTGAAAGGTTTATAAGGCAATTCAGGGTAAACATTTTGAGACCCAGGAATGTTATGAGTTTGGCAACACTGAAATAAAGAGCTGGGGAATCTTTGAGAAGTTTTTTGACGCGATTTAACGCAGCTGCAGCATTGGTGGATCGACCGGATCCATCCATGGTCTTGATGGCAACTGTGTCGGGCATAGTTGATGGTACAGAATTCAAGAATTCGCTGACAAGAGATCTCCCTATGGATCTAGGGGAATTTTACCATGAGGCTGAAGGATTTCTACGGTTAGAGGACGCAAATGTCGAAAGGGAAGAAGGAGAAGGAATCGACGTTTATGCGATCAAAGGTGGAAATCCTCCTGAGAAAGGTATAGAAACTAGCAAAGGTAAACGAAAGGCTGAGGATAACAATGATAGATCAGCACGACCATGAAAGGAACCAAGATTCACCTCATACACAGAGTTGAATGAGACTTTGGAGCGGATCTACCAGGACACCAAGGGACAGGTTCCTTATCGAAAGCCGATGAGGAGAGATCCAACCAACAATGAGAAAAGGTCGGACAAGTATTGCTCATTCCATGATTTGAATGGTCATAGCACAAATGACTGCAGACACTTGAAAGATGAAGATGAGGGGCACATCCGGAATGGTTTGCTATTACAGTATGTGAGAAGGAGGATCGCGACGGTGGAACAAGAACGACCACCACCACCTGCACCAACTGAAGACGGCTCGGGATCGAGGCGTCAGCTTATTATCAATTGATTGAGATAATGACGAACGAGTGGAAAACTCCACATCGACACAATTATGTTGTTCACACATGTACGGGAACGCGAACGATCCCTAGGCATGCTCTGATACAACTATAAATCATATCGATGTAGGTGTTTGCACTCTGACATCGCTACTTTGCTTTTGTGTTTTACTTCTTGTGTTTGGATTTGACTTTGTCGGGCATTTTTGCTTTAAAAACTCTTCAGTTGAATGAATATTGGATTTTGATAATTCGGAGATGGCTAAGCTACTTACACATGTACGGGGTCGCGACCGTTCCTTAGGCACGTTCTGAGATGGCAGTAAATCACCCTGACAAATGATCTAGGAACTCACCCGAACGTGAACCTGGTATCGATAATATTAAGTCCCCCCCGGGCACACTAATTCGCATCGAACGGCAACTGACCTCGAACGGTCATAATTCGCCTGAACGGCAACAGTCCTGGAACGGTCACAATTCGCGCGAACGGCACCCGACCTCGAACGGTCAAAATTCGCTTCGAACGGCACCCGACATCGAACGGTCAAAATTCGCCTCAAACGGCACCCGACCTCTAACGTTCACAATTCGCCTCGAACGGCAACGGACCTCTAACGGTCACAATTGGCCTCGAACGGCACCCGGCCTCGAACGGTCACAATTCGCCTCGAACGGCAACAGACCTCGAACGGTCACAATTCGCCTCGAACGGCACCCGCCTCGAACGGTCACAATTCGCCTCGAACGCCACCCGACCTCGAACGGTCACAATTCGCCTCGAACGCCACCCGACCTCGAACGGTCACAATTCGCCTCTAACGGCACCCGACCTCGAACGGTCACAATTCGCCTCGAACGGTCAAAATTCGCCTCGAACGGCACCCGACCTCGAACGCCACCCGACCTCGAACGGCCACAATTCGCCTCGAACGGCAACGGACCTCGAGCGGTCACAATTCGCCTCGAACGGCACCCGACCTCGAACGGTCACAATTCGCTTCGAACGGCACCCAACCTCGAACGGTCACAATTCGCCTCGAACGAGATAGCCTCGAACGGCACCCGACCTCGAACGGTCACAATTCACCTCTAACGACAACTGACCTCGAACGGTCACCATTCGCCTCGAACGGCACCCGACCTTGAATGACAACTGACCTCGAACGGTCACCATTCGCCTCGAACGGCACCCGACCTTGAACGATCGCCATTCCCTTCGAATCGGCACAAACGACCTAACTCTCTCATAAGCCGCTAACGACTTCCTGACTCATGATGGCGCGAGTTAAGAGGTATCGAATCAACGACTAGCCCCTAGGCATGTACTTCGAGGGGAAAGCGTTAACACCTCTTTTTCACGTCTTAGCGACTCAACGACCTAAAAGAATAAGCGACTTAGCTGACCAAGGTATAGGCGACCGAGCGACCTAAAGCATAGAACGGTTTAACATGGCATGACTCAACTACTTAAGAAGCTCTAACGACCAAGCGACCTAAAAGCACCTACAACTCAACGGGTTAACGACCTAGCAGTTTAATGAAAACAGCGACCTAACGAGTTAAGGAAAGAGCGACCTAACGACCTAGAGACTCAGTAGAGGCTACGACCTAACGAGTTAAAGATCTAGCAAGCTTCGAAGTTCAGCCGCATGCACACTGTCTCTTCCATTAGGTCACTCACGGCCTAGGCAAGCGGAGATAACTCCTATACTACACATGCTAAGTCGCTCACGGCCTATATCTCGTCAGGATTGCTTCATTAAGTTGCTAACGACTTATGCTACTTCAGGATCACTCCAAGGATGCAACTCTCTAGGTCGCCCACGGCCTACGACGTACGACCTAACTCTAGAACTTCTCTACAAATGCCCAGCTTACTCCACATTGGTGGGGACTTTTGGATACTTTTTGGAAGGCTGAGATTTAGCTGCTTTGACTTCTTCCTCAACACTTCAAACGCCAAAGACACTTCAAAGAACCTCAAGAGAAGACCTAGTTCATTCCACATGACTTCAAAGAGCTTTTCTATATCCAAGTTCTAACTACTTGCTTTATTGGTGTTGTAATTGAAAAGGTATTGCAAGACTTGTAATCAAATCAGTAATAAGAAGAAATTTAGTGGACGTAGGATTGATTTTGAGCCGAACCACTATAAAATTGCCGTCTCTCTACTATTTTCTGCTATTTTTCTGCTTGTCTTTAGTTCCCGTACCAACGGGTGGTGCTTTCACTATATCACAACTCACACCGAGGTGTTAGCGTATATTTTTCTGCGTTAACAGAACCTATTGACTGGTGTTAATTCTTAATCTGGTATAATTTTCACGGGTTCACTAAAAACTAATATCCCCGCCAACTGACCTTAATACATGTTTTCATGGGCTAACAATGAACCTGTTATTTTCCTCCAATAATCACTTAATCATAATTTTCATAGGTTTACTATGAACCTTTTTGTTTACACCAATAACTATTTTATCATAGTTTTCATGGGTCTACTATGAACCTTTTGGTCACCTCCAATAACAACAAAGTTTAGGCATCCTACATTTTTGTCACCCTGATCCTTAGATGCAATTCTACTCATTCAGAAGTTTTAAGCAATTTATATTCACAATTGTGTTAACCTAGATGGTTCTTCTACCCCTTTTCCCCTAAAATATAGTTATGGGTTATTATGTAAATATATTCTTATTTAAAGAAGCAAAATAACAACTTAACAACATCACTCCTATGGGTTTAAGGTCCTAGAAATAGATTTTGTAAAAAATAGTTAACACCTTTAACTTATATTTTTATCAAGGCAATATTTCTTCAAAATTCCATGCTTAAACTAGGCCATGGTTTTCCTTAAAAATTTAGAGTTATGGGTTTAAAAACCTTTCATCAATGTCGAATGCTTCTAATTTCAACCTCGTCGAAGGGTTTCAGTCATATCTTTTTAAAATAATAGGCTCCATCCCTCTTTATACTTTAAAACACTTCTTTCCCAAGCCTTCGACCCCATTGAAACTCAAACCTTTCACAAGTATTGGAAAACCATTCAAAACCATTA
Source organism: Allium cepa (assembly GCA_030765085.1). Taxonomy (NCBI): domain Eukaryota; kingdom Viridiplantae; phylum Streptophyta; class Magnoliopsida; order Asparagales; family Amaryllidaceae; genus Allium; species Allium cepa. The sequence goes on along the minus strand of CM060938.1, from coordinate 246,129,185 downwards.
AAACGCAAACCTTTCAAAAGAAATGGAAAATAAACCTTTCAAAAACTCACTGGGTTCAATTTAAAACATGTGTAGAACCGTCTTTGAAAACCATTCGACTTCATTAAAGGAAACTTTTCAACTTTTTCGATAGCTCTGCTTCGAAAGCTTAAAATCATATAATTTAAAACATTAGGCCTCTGCCTTTTAAAACAACTCATTCGAAAGCTGTGGGTTATACTCTAATTAGAAATAAAGGTAAATCATCTAAGTCGAAAGCTTTGATACCTTTCGAAAGCATTGGAGAAGCTGCTGGTTTTAAAACAAGTAAATCTTTCAACTTTGTCAAAAGCAACGACTTCAAAAGGTTGGAAAAAGCAGCAATAACCATCCGAATGTGCCGGAAGGTTCAAAACAAAACAATGATAAGGCAACAGTAACCATTCGATTTTGTCAGAAGGTTTAAAACCTTTTTTAAATAATCGATCTGGTCGAAAGCAACCAAGTCAAAATCTCCTTTTCGAAAGCAAGCAGGTATAAGCTTTTGGTTTATAAAACAAACTGTTAACGATAAAAATGGCTTTAACGCTAACACCCGGTGTATATCGTGATGAAGTGAAAGCACCACCCGCTTGCACGGGAATCAAAGTAAAAAAAATAGCAAAAAAGTAAAAGAGACAGAGGTTTTTATAGTGGTTCGGATTCTAGCAAGCCTACATCCACTTTACATCCTCCATTATCTTCTTCGAGCACACTTTTACAAGATTACAACACCTTTACAGCACGATTGATTGATTACAACACTTTTACAATTCACTTTCGAGTTTACAACACAATTGAAGAAGAAGATTGAACTTTGATCATAGATTGTTCCTCGGATCCATGCTGAATGGAGTAGATGCACTGATGAAGAATCTTCAATGGTTGAGGTGCTCGGAGAGTCGAGAAATCAGCATAGTGTAGGCGCCTTCAAATCCAGAAAAGTCCCTTCGTCGTTGGAGTAGGCGGAGTATTTATAGGAGAGTTTGGAGTTAGGTCGGCAGGGACGACCTAAGGGTTAGGTCGTAGGTCGGTAGGGACGACCTAAGGGTTAGGTCGTAGGTCGGTAGGGACGACCTAAGGAGATTGGTAAGCAGCTTAACATGTTGAGGTACTAGGAGCGACCTAAGGAGTTGGTAGGTCATAAACGACCTAAGGAAGTATGGTTCACGACTTAAAGAAATGGCGATCTAAGGGAGTGAGTAAGTAGTAGGTCGTTAGGTCTTAGGTCGCTAAGTCGTTAGGTCTTAGATCGCTAAGTCGTTAGGTCTTAGTTCGCTAAGTCGTTAGGTCTTAGGTCGCTAAGTCGTTAGGTTGCAACCTTTAAGTCGGCAGAAGTGTTAGGTCGGGTACTAGTTAGGTCGTGAACAGGTTAGGCCGCATGAGTTACTGAGTGGGTAGGTCGCTCATGCCTTTAAGCAGTTAGGTCACTGGAAGCTCTAATCTGTTAACCCGCTGGAAGCTCTAACCCGCTAACTCGCTGGAAGCTCTAACCCGTTAACTCGCTGGTAGTTTTAGCTCGTTGGATACTTCATGCCCCAGGTCGCACACCGTTTTGGACGGGGCGCTGCCCTGCACCCCGCCAGGGGCGCTGCCCCCTGGACCCCCCCTCCGTAGGGGATCTTAGATGAGAAATCTTTCAACAGAACTTGCCTTATTGAGATGCTGAGTTGACCAATCTTTGAGACGAGCTATCTTTGGTTTTCTCGGTCGATCTTTTGATATCACGGCCTTGCCAAAAAGGCGGGATAACACTTGCCCCCCAAAACATGCCTTGCGGTAGGAATGTGTGTTTTGTAATGCCATAATCCGTACGTTCATATCCTGTTCACAACCTGTAAAGGAATTGACAGTTTTATATGGCCCCAAAATGACGACCGTTCGAGATCGAGCTATTTGGGATGAAGCGCGGCCGTTCATGGTCAAGCGCTTAACTTCAAGTGACGACCATTTGTGGTCAAGTCATTTGAGGTGAAGTGCGGCCCTGCGCGGTCAAGCGTCTAAATCCATGCGACGATCGTTCGGAATCGGGTCATTTGTAGTGAAATGTGATCATTCATGGTCAAGCGCTTTACTTCGAATGACGACCATTCGGGGGTCGAGCCACTCGTGGTAAAGTGCGGCCATGCACGATCAAAATGACAACCGTTCATGGTCAAGCGCTGTACTTCAAATGACGACCATTCAGGATCGAGCCATTTGTGGTAAAGTGCGGCCCTGTGCGGTCTAGTGGTAGAGCTCAACCGTTCATGGTCAAGTGCCTTACTTCAAATGACAACCATTCGGGGTCGAGTCATTTGTAGTAAAGTGCGGCCCTGAGCGATCAAGTGGTAAAGCGAGGCCGCTCGCGGTCAAGCGCTTAATTCAAATGACGACCATTTGTGATCGAGACATTTGTGGTGAAGCACGGCCGTCCGTGGTCAAGCACTCAACTTTATATGATGGTCAAGATCAAGCCAAGTGAGCTGAAATGCAACCGTCCACAGTCAAGCGCTTTACTTCAAATGACGACCATTCGGAGTCGGGCCATTTGTGGTGAAAGTGCGACTATTGGCGGTGTGAAGCGCGGCCGTTCATGGTCAAGCGCTTAACTTCAAACGACGACCATTCGTGATCGAGTCATTTGAGGTCAGGTGCGGCCCTGCGTGGTCAAGCACTTAAATCTATGCGACGATCGCTTAGGATCGAGTTATGAATTGAAGCGCGGCCGACCACAGTCAAGCGACTGTTGGCGGTCAAGCACTTAAATCCATGAGTTTTTGACTGTTCAAAGTCGGGTGCTTGTTCATAGGACTTAATTATTGAGACTGTTCGAAGTCGGGTGCCTGTTCTTAGGGCTTGATGATGCCTGCTCGTAGGGCTTACACATTTCAAACTCATGAAAAATCAAATATTTAACTGAAAAGTTGTCAAGTAGAAATATCTGAAAAAGTCAAATCCAAACATTCGATGCAAATCGTGAAAGCAATGTGGAATCAAATCCAAACATCGGAAGCAAATCATGAAAGTACAGTGGAATTAAATCCAAACATCAGAGGCAAAACATGAAAGAAAAGTAGAGTCAAACTCAAACATCAGAAGCAAAACATGAAAGCCATCTAGAGTCAAACTCAATCGTCGGAAACAAATCATGAAAGCAATGTCAAACCTAGTCCAAACACAGAAGGCAAAGTAATTAGTCATCAGAAGTAAAATACAAAAGTAAAGTAGTCAACCATCAGAAGTAAAATTCAAAAGAAAAGAATTGACGTCCGAGTGCAAACATCTACATCAGTATGATTTATAGTTGTATCAGAGCATGCCTGGGGATCGATCGTGGTCCCATACATGTGTGAAAAACTTAATTGTGTTGATGTAGATTTTCCACTCATTCGTCATAACCTCAATTATTCGATGATAGGTCGACGCTTTGATCCTGAGGCGTCTCCAGTTGGTGCAGGTGGTCGTTCTTGTTCCACCGCTGCAGCCTTCTTTTTCACATATTGAGATAGCAAACCATCCCGGATATGCCCCTCAATTTCATCTTTCAAGTGCCTGCAGTCATTCGTGCTATGGCCATTTAGCTCATGGAACAAGCAATACTTGTCCCACTTTTTCTCGTTATTAGTTGGATCTCTCTTAATTGGCTTTCGATAAGGAACATGTCCCTTGGTGTCTTGATAGATTCGCTCCAAGGTCTCATTCAACTCTACGTACGAGGTGTATCTCAACCTCCGCTGTTGGCGTGCTGATTTATCATTGTTATCCTCAGCCTTTCATTTGCCTTTGCTAGATTCTGCACATTTCCCAAGAGGATTCCCGCTTTTAACCACAAAAACATCGGTTCCTTCTCCTTCTTCTATATCGGCATTTGCATCCTCTAATCGTAAGAACCCTTCGGCCTCATGGAAAAACTCTCCCAAATCCATAGGAGGATCTTTGGTCAATGAATTCTTAAACTATGTGCCATCAGCTATGCCCGACACAGCTACCATTAGAACCATGGATAGATCTGGTCGATCCACCAATGTCGCGGCTGCGTTGAATCGCGTTAAAAAACTTCTCAAAGATTCTCCGGTTCTTTGCTTTAGTACTGTCAAACTCATAACATTCTTGGGCCTCGAGATGTGGACCCTAAATTGCCTCATAAACCTCTCAATAAAATCATTCCACGTTTCAATCGATCCATTTTCCAATTGGCTGAACCATAGTGCCGCAATATCTGTCAAGTACAGCGGAAAGCACTGGGCCATAACTTCCTCTGATTCCCCCAGCACTTCCATATGCCTCATATATTTTGTCAGATGAACTGTAGGGTCTGTCCTTCCATTGTACATATCCAATGATGGTAGCTTAAAATCTGGTGGGTTCTTAGCTCGCCTAATTGTTACGGTAAAAGGACTTCTATTGACATCGTCCAAGTCTTTGTTTACCAAACCACCTTTCATAGCCTTTTTGACCATTTCCGCTAATCTGTCGTTATCTCTTAGTGAAAGTCCTTGCCCTTGGCTTTCGTCTTGCCCCTCGAGTTCACGAGGGGATGGTGGAATTTATTCTTCTGGTTGGGCTTCTGTTCCTCTTTGATTCTGCGCTCCAAGTTGCCCAATCTGATGAAACAAATTCTGGATCAAATCCTCCTACCTTTTCATCATTTCCTCCATCTCCTCTCTTGTAACAAAGGCTGAAGTTTGGCTTGCTCTCGAAGAAGCCTCTTGACTTCCTTCATGCTGACTATTCTCTAGTCTTTGTAGTCTACTCGATCGCCTTACCATAGTTCTTCGGATTTCAGTCTCAATCTCCCGGATTCAAGTATTGATTAATAGGAGGTACTGAGTTCAATTCTCAGTGAAAGCACCAAAACGTTAACGATAAAAATGGCTTTAACGCTAACACCCGGTGTATATCGTGATGAAGTGAAAGCACCACCCGCTTGCACGGTAATCAAAGTAAACAAAAAATAACACAAAAGTAAAAGAGACAGAGATTTTTATAGTGGTTCGGCTTCTAGCAAGCCTACATCCACTTTACATCCTCCATTATCTTCTTCGAGCACACTTTTACAAGATTACAACACCTTTACAACACGATTGATTGATTACAACACTTTTACAATTCACTTTCGAGTTTACAACACAATTGAAGAAGGAGATTAGAACTTTAATCATAGATTGTTCCTCGGATCCATGCTGAATGGAGTAGATGCATTGATGAAGAATCTTCAATGGTTGAGGTGCTCGGAGAGTCGAGAAATCAGCAGAGTGTATGCGCCTTCAAATCCAGAAAAGTCCCTTCGTCGTTGGAGTAGGCGGAGTATTTATAGGAGAGTTCGGAGTTAGGTCGGCAGGGACGACGTAAGGGTTAGGTCGTAGGTCCGTAGGGACGACCTAAGGGTTAGGCCGTAGGTCGGTAGGGACGACCTAAGGAGATTGGTAAGCAGCTTAACATGTTGAGGTACTAGGAGCGACCTAAGGAGTTGGTAGGTCGTAAACGACCTAAGTAAGTATGGTTCACGACTTAAAGAAATGGCGATCTAAGGGAGTGAGTAAGTAGTAGGTCGTTAGGTCTTAGGTTGCTAAGTCGTTAGGTCTTAGGTCGCTAAGTCGTTAGGTCTTAGGTCGCTAAGTCGTTAGGTTGCAACCTTTAGGTCGGCAGAAGAGTTAGGTCGGGTACTAGTTAGGTCGTGAACAGGTTAGGCCGAATGAGTTTCTGAGTGGGTAGGTCGCTCATGCCTTTAAGCAGTTAGGTCGCTGGAAGCTCTAACCTGTTAACTCGCTGGAAGCTCCAACCCGCTAACTCGCTGGAAGCTCTAACCCGTTAACTCGATGGAAGTTTTAGCTCGTTGGATACTTCATGCCCCAGGTCGCATATCGTTTTGGACGGGGCGCTGCCCCGCACCCCGCCGAGGGTGCTGCCCCCTGGACCCCCCCTCCGTAGGGGATCTTAGATGAGAAATCTTTCAACAGAACTTGCCTTATTGAGATGCTGAGTTGACCAATCTTTGAGACGAGCTATCTTTGGTTTTCTCGGTCGATCTTTTGATATCACGGCCTTGCTAAAAAGGCGGGATAACACAAACATACCCTGACCTCTTTAGAAATCAACCTTTCGATTAATTACCCTTCGATTTTTTTCAATTCATTATGTACCAAGTAACTTGGTACCATATGCATTGAACTTTGACCTTATCGAAAGCTATAACCTTTCGACTTTGTCGGAAGGTTAGGGTTGATGCCTAAAATGGCTGAAACATGCCAAAAGCATGATTTTCTTATTTTTAACTAAAAAGAGGTAACTTTTCAACTAACCTATCTTTATTTGCCAAATTCTCATTGGTTAACAGATACTTTTTAGAACAATGATGCCGCCATTAATTTCAGAATTAAAGAATAATTTTATTTTATAAAATGCCCCTTCTCCTTAATTATATATATAAAACATTTAAGCTCCACACCTTAAACAATTTTACATATTCATTAAATCACTTAGGAAAAATCTAAAAAAACCGCAGAAAATCTATTTTAATATGTTTTACAACATATAATAGTTTCAAACCCGAATAATTCTTATTTTAGCCATAACAAATTTATAACCCAATAAATCATTTTCTTCACTATAAAATTAATATAAAATCCACATAAATTAAGAAAATTATGAAAATTGAAACCCTTCTCCAAAATCGTATTTTCTATAAGATAAAATTTTCCTATGCATTTAGAAATCATTTCGTCTTAGTTTTACCCTAAAACCGTGTATATCTCTTTTTAGTCAACCTTATTCAATCCATATAAATCATAAGTCTATCATATCATCATTGAATATATCACAAAAACAGATTTACACTAAAATCCAAAGCCATATGATCATATAAATAAAATAAAGATGTAGAAATTATTATTCACCCTAGATTAGATAGGGAAATTGAAGCTTGGTTGAGATTGATTCATTCTAACTTGAATCTTAAGCTTTAAGTTAATTTTCTCTTCCCTTCTTTCTTCCTAATGGCCGGCCTTGCTTCTCACGGTTATAAAATATTGTTTTTAGTAAAATGATTTTAAGTAAAATGAACTTGTATGACCCAATGAGAATAGTTTAAGGGTCGGAAGTATGGTTATTTACCTTAATGCCCTTATGCTTAATTACTTAACTATTTATAAGTCATTAGTTTATATAAGCACGACCACTTAATTTATTAATCAACGTCAATCTCTTTATCTATATTATTCTATTTAATGTATTCTAGTTAAACTCCTAAATAATGTAAAAACTAGGAGTGTTACATGCTCCCCTCCTAAAAGAATTCCATCCTCAAAATTCAGTAAGGACTAATTAGCAAGCATAGCAATCTATCTATATAGAACTGATATAGACATACCATCAAAGCAGATAATGATAGGCCTCTCGAATCATATCTTCCATCTCTCATGTATAATCTTTCTCATTGTCGCTCCACTGAACTTTCACCTGTGAGAAATGCGGATTAAGGATCTTAAGGCTAGGATAAACACTAGAGGAGGGGTGAATAATGTTTTAGAGAATTATTAAATCTTTTTGAGTTTTCGTTAATTTAAACACAAATGTATGCAATATTCAGACACAGATATGATCACAGAAACAAACACAAATGCAGAAATAAAGTAAAAGCAGTAAAGGAAAGAACACACCGGATTTTATACTGGTTCGGAGTTTCCTTACATCCAGTCCCACACACAAGTACAGATTTCCTTTCGAAAAAAATTGTACAATTACACCCTCGACTTCAAGGCAACGAGGTACACCCTCCAGAATCACAATCCTCTGGGTAGAGATACTTGATTTCCCAGGCAACAAGTTCACCCAATTGATTTCCCAAGGCTATAATCACACCTTATCTCACTTGATTGATTTCCAAGGCTACAATCACATCTTTTCTCTCTAAGTTGATTACAAAAAGCCTATATCTCTGAATAGCACTGAGCATTTTCTTGGGATAGTGATAGAGAATCAAACCAGAAATGATCAAATTAGATTCAATGTTGATTTCGATAGAGTAATGGTTAAAATATGTATATAGAAATGTGGAAGAAGAAGAGGAGCGAAAATCCAAAAAAACTGTATTTAAATTCTTTGAAACCAACCCCTATTTATAGAGGAACACCAACCATGTCCATTCGTGAAGAGTTGTGACGAATAGACACTTCTTTTGAAATTTAAATTTTGAACTCAACTGACACTATGTCGACATGGGATACTTGGGCATGTCAACATCCCAAAGGAATTTTTGATGTTTTGTTTTTCTTTGAAAATAACTTTTATCCTATTTTAAAACTATTTTACACTTTTATAAGTATACTTAAATATACTTGAAATACATAAATAAATATATAGAATAATATTTTGGTATATATAAAATTTTAACATAATTTTATATTTAAATCTAAATATAAAAAAATTAAATATACTTTTGTTTTAAAAGATAGTTTAAAACCAAGGATAATTTGATTTTGAAATTCAAGATTATTTTGAGGCTAAAGGTATTTGAAATCTTGATAGTTATTTTTGATTCTTTTAAAAGGAAGGTTTTGAAATCATTTTGAAAACAAGATATAATTTTGAAAAATCATTTTGAATAAAAAGTTACCGGATACAAAACAATGTTCCACTAGACTTTTCGTAGGTTCCATCCAACTTAGGGTTCGACCGCTCTAACAGGCTCGAAGTGGATTCCACTCAATAAGTAAATTGGATTTTAAGATGCCAGTGCTTTTCTAGGAATTTTAACAAAATGTATAATTAAAAAATAAATTACTTGAACTCTTGAACTCTTGATATTCTTGTTACTCATGAGTCTTCCATCTTGATATCTTGAATCTCTATACTGTACAGTCTTCATTCTTGGTACCTGCATGGTTAAATCCTGCATATACATATATATCTAAACTTATACTGTTAGTATTTATATTTTATAATCTATTCTAAGGTTGTTGTCATCAAAACCATCATCTCACGGACTAACATCCTCCCCCTTTTTGATGATGACAACCTTTGTTTATAAAATATTACTTATCCTAATAACTCCCCCTTAATCTATCTAACTATTCTATTTTATACTTCTCCCCCTTTGTCATCAACAAAAAAAACTGTCGCTATACTATGTAACACCAAACTGTAGAACTCCCCCTAAATCTAATACTCTATGACATGTGATTATAATGATAATGTTATCATAAATAATCAACACTTAGATCTAATAATAAACCTGATCCTAAACTACTAACTATTCTAAGTATATAATAACCATATAGTTATATTTATTAATAGGGAAGAACACATATAAGAATACAATTTATTTAATAATCATATAGTTACATTTACATTTTCATGGGAAACGTAAGAAGGAACATACAACAATGGTAAAGAAAGAAAAGAAACTAATGTGTGTTTTTGAACATAGGAGATCTATGAATCGAACAGTTTGGATAGCGGAAACAGAAATTTCCACGTTGTTCGACAAGATTCCCATTTTTGTCAATACACACTTCACCAACGCAAACGACCTTATCGTCATCTTCCGCATATGTTTCTTCCATAGGTTCTTCTTCTTCTTCCCTGGCCTCTTGTCTTGATCTCCTGAAGAGTCTTCATCAATCAAGATTGGGTTAGCATGATTGTACATTAGAAATTTTTGCGAATTCCTAAGGATTTTGCCTAGCCTCTCTTGTTCCTTGGCCATTCGAAGTTGCATTACTTGGATTTCAGTCATTAACTGAAGTGCATCCTTAGTCACACGGGCGAGAGTAGTACGTTGAAACGGACTAGAAGTAGGAGAGGGGAACGAAAACGTTTATTTTATGTTTGATTTGAAAGAAGAGGCCATCGTTTAATTAATTTCAGAAGTTAGAATAGAGAAAGATCAGAGAGAATGATCAAAAATTCGAAAATAAGAAGAATATATAACCAATTATTTGAATTTTGTGGGAAAATTTCAAAAATTTAAAAACATTGTATGTCGACATAGGGTAGAGGGGTATGCCGACATGGTTCTTGAATTTTTGCCTATCTAATTTATTATGAACTAATTTTTAATTATACTTGTTATTTATATTTTATATTTCAGTTATTGAACAAATACCTAATTCTCTTCATAATTTAGTAAATATAGATTCATTTAAAGGTTTTGTTAAGATATCAGCAATTCGATTCTCAGTATTGATATAATCTAGAGTGATTACTTCCTTACATATATTATCTCTGAGAAAATGATGTCTGATATCAATATGTTTAGTTCGAGCATGTTGAGTAGTATTTTCTGATAAATTTATTGCACTAGTATTATCAAAATAAATTGGTGATTTTGAAATATTTAAACTATAATCTTTTAAAGTTTGTTTCATATATATTACTTGAGAACAAGCCAAAGCAGCAAAAATATACTCTGCTTCAGTTGTTGATAAAGAAACTGTGTTTTGCTTTTTACTAAACAAGGAAATAAGAGAATGCCCCAAAAAGTGACAAGTTCCACTTGTACTTTTTCGGTCTGATTTACAACCAACATAATCAGCATCACAGTAAGATATTAAATCAAAAGAATCATTTCTACGGTAAAATAAGCCATAATCAGAGGTGTGTTTAACATATCTTATGATACATTTTACGACTTTTAAGCGAGTCTCTTTAGGTTGAGATTGATATCTTGCATAAAGACAAACACTATGCATGATATTAGGTCTACTAGCAGTAATATAGAGTAGTGATCCAATCATTCCTCTATATAATTTTTGATCTACATCTTTCGAGACATCTTCTTTACTAAGGTATTCATTGGTTGCAATGGGAGTGGGTTTTCCACTCGTAGTAGTCAAACCAAATTTATTAATTACGTCATTAGCATATTTTTCTTGACTAATAAAGATACCATTATCTAATTGTTTTATTTGTGATCCTAAAAAGAAATTTAATTCACCCATATGACTCATCCCAAACTCTTTTGTCATTATTTTAGAAAATTCTTTATTCATTTCAAATTAGTTGATCCAAAAATGATATCATCTACGTAGACTTGTACTAGTTGAATATCATTTTTATTTCTTTTAATAAAAAGAGTATCATCTACTTTACCAATTTCAAAATTTGATTGTAACAAGTAAGATCTTAGTCTATCATACCAGGCTCTAGGAGCTTGTTTTAGATCTCTAAAGCTTTCTTAAGTATGTAAACATGATTAGGTAATTTTTCATTTTCAAAAAGTGGGGGTTGTTCAACATATACTTCCTCTTTTACAAATCCATTTAAAAAGGCACTTTTAACATCCATTTGATACAGTTTGAAATTATTATGATTTGCGAAAGCAAGTAGAATCCTAATGGCTTCTAATCTTGCTACGAGAGCAAAGGTTTCATCATAATCTATTCCTTCTTCTTGACAAAAACCTTGAGCGACTAATCGGGCTTTATTTCTAACTACCTCTCCTAGTTCATTCATTTTATTTTTATAAACCCAATTAGTTCCAATTATAGTTTTATTTGTAGGTCTAGGAACAAGTTCCCATACATCATTTCTAGTAAATTGATTTAGTTCTTCTTGCATAGACATCCATGAATCATCAGTTGATGCTTCTTTTGGATTTTTGGGTTTAATAGTTGATATAAAAGCTACATTACTCATTTGACTTAGTTGATTTCTAGTTTCAACAAAAGATTGCATATCTTCTAGTATATTTTCTATAGGATGATCTTTTAAAAGTTTAGTCCTTTTATTAGGATGATTAATTTCATTATTAGTTTCAGTTGACCGTTGATTTTGAGTAATTAAATCATCTTCGTCATTTGTATCTTCGAAATTTTTGAAATTTTCATCGAATGACACATGCATTGTTTCTTCGATGGTGTTTGTTCTTAAATTAAATAAACTATACACTTTACTTCTATTAGAATATCCGATAAAGATACCTTCGTCGGATCTAGGATCAAATTTATCCACGTTATCTTTAGTATTTAAAATAAAACATTTACTTCCAAAAATTCTAAAATAAGATACTTTAGGTTTCTTTGAGTGAAGAAGTTCATAAGAAGTCTTATTAGTTAAAGGTCTAATTAAAATTCTATTTAAAATATAACAGGCGGTAGCAACTGCTTCTGCCTAAAAATTCTTAGGTAATTTACTGTTTGAAAGCATAGTTCTCGTACGCTCTTGAATCGTCCTATTTTTACGTTCTACTACTCTGTTTTGTTGTGGAGTTCTTGAAAATGAAAATTTGTGAGTTATTCCCTTTTTATTGCAAAATTCCTCAAACTCTTCATTTTCAAATTCACCACCGTGATCACTACGAATGGTTATAATTTTTAGAGAAAGTTGATTTTGAATCCTTTTTGTAAAGTTATTAAAACATTCAAAAGTATCACTTTTATGTTTCAAAAATATTGTCCATGTAAATCTAGAATAATCGTCTACATTTACAAAATCATATTTACTATGATTTATTGATGGAATTTGATATGGACCAAATAAATCAAGGTGAAGTAATTCAAGAGGTTTTGAAGTTAAAATCATATCTTTTAATTTAAAGGAACTTTTTCTAAGTTTTCCTAATTGACATGCATCACATAGAATATTTACTTTAAATTCATTTTAAGGAGACCTCTTACTAGATCATGTTTTGATAGTCTAGATAAGAGTTTGAAATTCAAATGCCCAAATCTCTTATGCCAATTCCAAGGGTCACTTGTATTTGCCAAAAGACATAAGTTATCATTTGAAACTTTCATACTAAGAATATAAATATTCTTTTTCCTAACTCCCTCGAATATTATGGTTGAATTATTATCTTCAATGTGACATTTATCTTTTTCAAATTTAATTTTATATCCTTTATCGCAAAGTTGACTTATACTTAGCAGATTATGTTTTAGATTTTTAACTAGCAAAAAATAAGTAATAAGAAGAGTTTCAGAGTTACCGACTTTGCCGATGCCAATCACATATCCTTTTGGATTGTCTCCAAAGTTAACCAGTCCTCCATCTTTGTATATTATATCATTTAACATATCTGGATTGCTAGTCATGTGTCTAGAACATCCACTATCGAGTATCCATTTGTCCTTTCTGATCTGCACAGTTTGTCTGTTGTGTATTGATTCCTTAATAGCCATAAAGAATGATTCCTGTAACGACCCGTAAATTTTCGATAATTAAAATAGCTAATTTAATAAGATTTCGCGATTTAGTGTTAGAAAAAATTTGTAATTCGTTTGGAATAATAATAACTAGAATGAAATGCAACAAATTTTATCTAAGTTAATTATTTATGAATTGAATGAAATCCCAAATCAATCGAAAGAATATGTAGTCAACTGTAACGGAATAAATTTGTGTTGTATAGATAATTGTGACACTTGTTTGTAAATAATAAACTTATAAGTAATTAAAAGTTAAACGGTGATAATTATTTAAGTTACCTATTCATGTAGTTAGTCGAATTGAATTTGTGAACCAATTGCAATTGAAATGAAAGTTTATATATTAGTTGAGTGCATTATCTCTAACTGTAGTTAAATAATAACGTGGAATTCATTTGATGTAATATAGTAAATCGACCGATAATGAAATTTTTATTTGGAAAAAAATCCAATATTGAAATCCGTCAAATATTGAACAATTAAATTGTTTAAATTTAATATTTGGAATTTATTGAATAATTTGATAATGGGAATCGAATAACCGTATAATGGAAATTGTTGTTCTATAATTTTAATTCGTTTCAAAAGCTAAATTTTTAAGTTCGTTTTGAATATTTCAAAACATAGTGATTTAAGAATAATCAAATTTTGTTTAAATTTAATATTACAAATGTTTGGATAATTAAATTTCGAATTTAATATGATTAATATGATATTGAAATTTAATATGTGAAAATAGAGTGAATAATTGAAATTTGATTTAATATGATTCAAATTGGTTTCCAAAGAGAATATAAGTTATATTGGGATTATAATAGAGTTAATAAGATTTTAAAATTGGAATTTATTGGATAATTGAATACCGGGTTTAATATGATTAAAAACGATTTGTAAAATTTTATTTTATCATATTAAAGTTAGAATGAGGTTATAGAACTTTTAGAATCGAATTAAAAGTAAATTCGTAAAAAGTGAATATTTTAATATTTAATTATCGATTGAAAATAGCCAATTTTTGAACAGTCTCAGAATTGGACGAAACTAGTTCCATTGGATCCGCAATAATTTGTTATTATCGGATTTCAATTTTCGTAGCAATCGGAGTTGTCCTTCGACCGTGGCAGCTCGAAACGCATCGAAATGGTTTTAATATTAATTGTGCGAGTTAAAATAGTCATTTTTCAAACAGTCTCGGATTTCGACGAAACCTGTTTCACCGGATCCGTAATGTGATATTATTGTAAGATTTCAAATTTCGTAGAGCTTGGAGTTATCGCTTGGTCGTACGAAATAAAAACGCGTTGAAATTTATATCGAAAATTCAATATAATAATTGAGTCCAAAAAGTTATCTTCTCCCTACGATCAAATTAGGACTAGAAATCTTTTCCAATGCGTTCGGAATAGGGATATAACATTATGAACATCTAGTGGCATGTCTTGATAGGAGTTCGAGATTTTAAGTTGCATTGAGACATTTTGAAATTAAATTATTATATTAATTAGTCAAACTTCCATTCAGCTGTTATTTTATCTTTTCACTGTACCATCTCCCTCTCCTACACGCCGACGTCGCGTCTTGTTCCTCCTTCCATTCTCTTTTTAAAATGCACGCAACCTACAGTAAAGGAAGAAAAAAGAATTCCAAGCTTTGAAAATTCCTATCTCTCAAAATACTTGATTAAAAAAAAATCTAAAACCACTTTCTAAAATCCTAATTCAATTCATAGTTCCATCTAGGAGGGTGCGGTTGCATTTCTTTCGAGCTCAACTTATAGCTGTAAATTAGGGTTTCGTTTCTCTTAAAATTCTGGCATCGAATCAAGATTTGGAGGCCGTATATGGACTCGCGAGGTGATTTGGCATCTTGGGTGTCGATTTGGTGATGTGCGGCTCGACATGGAGGGGTGCGATTTTTTGGCAATGGCGTACGAAATGCTCCAGGTCGCAATTGGTTAGGGGTGGTCTAAAGATGGTTTTCCGGTATTGTTGAGTCGAGTTCGGCGAGAGAAGTTGATCGACGTTGTCGGATTCTTGTTTAGAGTTATGGAAGGCCATGACAGTGTGAAACGTGCACGTGCGTGATGGGTTCCTCCTTGTTTTACTGTGCAGGCATTTGCAAAGGGGGGAGATGGAGTTCAAGTGGGTTGGGCTTCTCTGTTTTTGGGTACGAATTAAATTAAATGTAATATAAATTGTTTTTATCAATTTAAATATCGATAACTTATAAAATGTATATCTCCTGCATACAAGATCCGGTTAGAATGAGACTTTTTGCATTGCGATCGTGATGACGAGAGCTTCGCAATGAAACTAGTTTGGATGGATTTGAAGACAGTCGAAATGTGGGCTAACATCGGACGTCGTCCGGTTTTAGTTCCAAACGGAAACGTCTAGACGATAACGAAAATCAAGGTGAGTGTTTTATAACGCTCACAACGTACTAAATATTTTTATGCTAGTTAAATTTGATATTATGAAGTGTTATGATTTTATTTGTCGTTGTTTGATAAAAATTTAAATGTCATATAGCTTGTCATTTGAATTAACCATTGAAAAATTAAATTGACAGTTAAATTGAAATTAAAATTGAATTGCGATTAAATTACCCGACACTGATAAATATGAAACTGACATGATTTGTATTGTCTATTGGATGATGTATTTTGATGGATGTTATTGGTTGATATTTAAATGTTTGGATGTTTATTTTCTTATATATACTGTTATGCATACATATGACACTATGATCGGTTTAAGTAATATGTACTCATCCCTGACATTTAATTTAAATAAATAATTACTTGGCCATAGGATAGAAAATTATATACGGACACCGAATTGGCTAAATTAATAATTTTTAAAATCGTCGATTTGGAATTTATTTAAATGTTTTGATTTAAAAGTTATAAATAGAAATCAATTTATAGAAATCGAATTTATCGAAAAATTGAGTTTGGTATGTTGGAATAGATTTTGGTTAAAAGAAATTGTTAAATGATTTAAGTTGAGACTTTGAAATTTAAAATTGGGTTATGATTGAATTTCGAAAATTTATTCGTTTTAAAAGATTGAACCTTAATTGGAGCTTTGGATATTACTAAGTAAAAGCGATTAAAATGATATTTGAAATTGAGCTTGAAATTGAATCATATTTGAAATTTGGATTAAACTTGAATATTGAAGGATAATTTTGTTAAGTGTTATAAATTGATATTTTGAAAAATCAAGCTAACAATCGATATAAATTGAAATTGAATAAATTGAAGGTGAATGTAAAATTGAATTAATTTGAAGTCAAAGTTGACATTGATTTGAATTGAAATCGAAATTGAATCGGTAAAACGGAAATTGAAATTTGTTTTGAATTGGGAAGTTATAATAGAATGGTTTGGTTTTGAAGCTATTTTATTTTGTTTTCCAAATTACTCTATTATATAAACCATCTTTAAATACTTAAACTATTTTAATCTATTTTAAATCTACTTAACCCAATTTAGATTATTTTAAACCAATTTATCTTTTTCAAATCCATTTTAAGATTTTAAGTATTTTAACTATTTTAATTATTTAAAACCACTTTTAAAACTACTTAAAACTATTTTCTAAAATCCCCAAACTGGTTAATAAGGTGAAATGTTTATGTTTAAATCTTGAATTTGAATATGAATTGGATTAAATGAAGTTGCAACCTAAATTGAAATTCGAAATGATTTTGAAATCGAAATGAGATATTGATGCGAAAATTGATTTTTGAAACGAATCTTACATTTGAATAGATACGATGATATTTTGAAATGGATTTGATTTTTGAAGCGAACATGATATTTTCATATCAATTATGAATCGATTTGAAATGTAAAGAGCCAACGGTGTAATAATGCGTAGTTATTAAAGAGACCGGGATCGGATATGGACATACTCTCTGTCGATACCGAAAACCACTTTAATAACTATTATACGCGGAGTGTTGATCCAGAATGAAGTGGATGGTTTGGTGAACACGTTGACTGAAGAAAGAGAACGATATTGGATGACCCCTGACATGACTAAAACAGGAGCCGCGCCGGGCCATTGAGGTTCGCCACCTCTAGCGGACACTTCTTCGATACCATATCTATTACATTTGTGATGCGATTTGGGTGCACCCCTTGATTTGGGAGTGTTGTTTTGCGGTGTTGGGGTAGCTGCTGGCTATGCCCAACATCAGTCCGGATCATGCAACTACTAGTATCCTAGTTGGTATAGCTTCATGTACCTTGTCATACTGATTATCCTATTCGCGACCACTACGTTTTGGTTTGTGTTATACTTATGGGGTACCCTCTGATAACCACCAGTTTACGGTGGGGCTTACGGTGCTGTATAGACTATGGCATTATAAAAATGTGTTAAGGGGGATTATGGAAACGCCTTAACGCTATTTTGATACTTTATATTACTGATAGGCATTATCTACTTAGCGTACATTATAACATAGTAGATAGTTTAACGGATCCTTAAGAGATGGAAAATCCCGTAACATCTCTTAAGTTATTGCACGCACGTTGACACTGGATAGGAGATGTCAAACCCCGTAAACATCTCTGACGCCGTTACACTCACGTTTATTTACGATTGATTTGACTTACATGAGGATATTTTTGTCCTGACTCGAGTGTTTTGTCTTTTCATTACGCTCGGGTCAGACCTGAGATTTCATCTTATTGAAGATCTATTCTGGAGGACGAAGACGAAGATTTGGTATACTATTACTATTATTATCTTTGCATCATGTTGTCTGCTGCATTATTTTATTGTTCTGTTGTATATGTATAACTCTGATAAATGTTGTATAAATAATTGTCAAAGTATAGTAAACAGTTTCATGAACTGTTTATTTGACTATTATATTTTATCGTTCCGCTGCAAGATTCTATGTTGTTTCGTTTCCTTTATTTCTCTTTCTTTTCTTTTCTTATTTACCCCAATAACCATCTGCCCTTTTGAATGGTTTGGAATCGCCATGTGTATTTGATCATCGGTTTAAACTGTCCAAAAAGGCGGGTCGTTACAATTGGTATCAGAGCTTTAGTTTAGCGATAACCTTAGCTTTGTGGGGTATGACCCTTTATAAGTAGGGTAGTAATACCCTATGATGAGTCGCTGAGTGTATACATATGAGAGAGAGTATTTGTTAGTGATATAAAATGTTTTATATTGTGTCGGTTGATTTGTTGAGTGGCTTATGGATCTTGGCCAATAGGAGTAATTAACGTCATTGATAGGGATCTCTAAACACTCGAACAGAACAATTCGACATAGTATTGTTTTGAAATTGGGTAAATGAAATAATTTTGCCCTAATTATGTTTTGTATATAAAGAATTTATTTTCAAAATTATTATGATCTATCTAGCTTATTTGGTTGTTGGAAACGATAATATTGATTGTTATTATTAATTGGATATATGTTTTAATAAATAAGGTTTATTACAAAATAAACAATGATAAAACAACTTGTGGAATATTTCAAGAAAGTAAAATCCTATAAGAATAGTTTATAAAGGTGACATATGAATTAAAATAGATTTAAATTGGAAAATATTGAATTTATGACCCGGAGATCTTGAAAAATGGTTCGCAAAGCTTTGAAGAAATATATAGTAATATTAGTTGGAAAATATTTATGGGAAATATTTTGAAAGGATTTTAAGAAGGAATGAATTAATTACTCCTCTCTTATGTCGCTGGAAAATAATTTCGGTGATGACTGCGTAGCATCATCGACGTTCATTTTTGAGTCTCAAAGTGGGGAGAGACTTCTAAGAAGTTTTGCTTTTCTTCGAAATTATTTTGGGTAAATGGGTTTTGGTTTAAACTCCAAAGGTATGATTTGATATATTAAAGATATATGTGTATATATTTATTTCAAATGATTTGAAAAGAACCGGGCATTTAAATTTCAAAGTTCTGTTAATTAATAATTTTCAAATTATTTGAATGAAATATGAATAACCAGAATTAATAAAATAAGAGGATTAAGATATCCAAGCAATTGTTTGGGAAAACTTTAAAGTCAAAAGGTAAAGAGGATTTAAATAAATTAAATTTGTGAACATTCTAATTAAGTAAAATGAAATTCTATAAATTTGTATATTACCAAAATTACATTCTGATAACATATAACAAGACTTGCCGATTGTTAAAAGTTAAAATGATGTTTTGGATATGTAATGAGATATTGTATAGATAAACAGAACCTGAAAGTAATTGAAATATACAAGTAAGGAAAACTCAAAAAGGAATTAAGATGTATATAAATGGAAAATTTGGTTGTGATAAAAATTATAAAATCTTAAATATAACATGAAATGATGAATGGATAAATGGAACAAGTAAGTGAACTTAAGAAAGAAGATAAATAAATCGTAATATATCTTTGTAAATTGGTTATAGAAAATAAATATAAATTGCAAAAGGGGTTGTAAATTTTTTCTGAATTTGTAACCTTTAAGATAACTGTAAACTAAGAAAAGTCATATATGAGAAGTTAGACTTTTATGGAATGACTATAAACTAAAGTGATGATTAATAAAATGTTCCACAAATAAATTTGTTATTAACTAAAATTATGAAATTGAAGAAAATGTAAACAAAAGAATTTGGTATAGCTAAGAATCAATTGGAAAATTGAATTTGAATTTAATTAAATTATATTGAATGTTTAAAATGAACTTGAGTAAGCAAATTCTATGATATGATGTTTAAGAAAAGATAAATGTTAAAGAATATGATATGTAAAGGAATGAATATACTAACTGAATAATGGATTGTGAATAATTAATTGTAAAATAAAATTAAAGCCAATAAAATAATTTAGTATAGATAAATTGGATAGAAATCCATTGGAAGGTAACACGTGAGATTGTACGTATATTATTTTATTCGCATAACGATTTGATCCAAATTCGAGCATTAAATTTCGAGATGATTTATATCGATCCAACTTAGGATTTTTCACTCGATTCTCGACGGCGAACCATGGATATGGATTTTAATTTGATTCTGGAATTCTCTATCATAGTATATGGCTATGCAAGGAGAGTAACAGTTTCCAATCAAGGAACCAAATCTGAGTCCGCACTAGAGAGTCGTGTGAACGATACTAGTTTGGAAGTGAAATTGTGTGATTGAATAAACGATTAGATTGATGTTGCTCACGGATGATATATGTACATCTTACGGACTTAATTAAAGGATATTGGAAATTTAAGATGCCAAATATAAAATGGTCCTTTTAAAATTATATAACAGGATATATATATATATATATATAAACGAGATAAACAAAATTGAATGTAAAATTAATAATTTGGTTATGTTGGGTATGATTTGGTTGTTATATGATTGTTAATTGATTGTATATATAATTCATTAAGTGTTAATGAAATTGAAAGCTATAAGTTATTGAAATCAAATTGGAAGTTAAATGAATTTAAATAGAATTTAATTTGATTCAAATTGGAAGTGAACTAATGTAAATATAAATTAGTGAATGTTAACTAATTGAATTGAGAATGATGTTAGTAAAATCCAACGTTAATGAATCAACTATGATTAGAATTGAAATCCAAGTCAATAAATATTAATGAGAAGTGAATTTATATTAGTTGGTTATGGATTTGTTGGATGATAGTTGATTGATGGTTGCATTTGTTGTTTTGTTGCATTTTCTATGTTGGCACATGTGGTTGTTATGTTGCTATATGATGTATATTGATACTATTTTCATATATGCATGGTTCTCATTGTTTGTTGAGTGTTTAGTAGGTGCGGATTGCGCTTGCTTCGCATTTGGAGCTCGCTTTCGCGCTATATTAGTCGTATATGCACGCTAATAAAATATAAGGTACATGTTTATTTTGTCATTGAATTTGGTGATTTTTGATGAGCCACTTGGCTTTTGATTATCTTTTGTTGGTTTGGGGCCCATAGAGGCGTTTTGTAGCTGTACCGATCGAGCCGCGCAAAGGAGACTCTGCCGAAATTTTCCGTAAATCCGGGTGTTAGAAAATTTTTCAAGTTTTAAATTTTTTTTATATAACTTGTTTTGATAACTAACTTTTAAAGTTAGAAGGTCGTTCAGGGTAACTTAGTGAAAGTGTAGTAATGACTTTATAAGTGGAATTACATTGTTTATAAGTTGGTAACTTTGAATAAAAATATATCTAATGTTGAATTCTATACTTAGTTCCTTTTCTCTTCTTTTTCCTTTTCGGGGACGAAAAGTTTTGAGTGGGGGGAGAGTGTAACGACCCGTAGATTTTCGATAATTAAAATAGCTAATTTAATAAGATTTCGCGATTTATTGTTAGAAAAAATTTGTAATTCGTTTGGAATAATAATAACTAGAATGAAATGCAAAAAAAATTATCTAAGTTAATTATTTATGAGTTGAATGAAATCCCAAATCAATCGAAAGAATATGTAGTCAACTGTAACGGAATAAATTTGTATTGTATAGATAATTGTGACACTTGTTTGTAAATAATAAACTTATAAGTAATTAAAAGTTAAACGGTGATAATTATTTAAGTTACCTATTCATGTAGTTAGTCGAATTGAATTTGTGAACCAATTGCAATTGAAATGAAAGTTTATATATTAGTTGAGTGCATTATCTCTAACTGTAGTTAAATAATAACGTGGAATTCATTTGATGTAATATAGTAAATCGATTGATAATGAAATTTTTATTTGGAAAAAAATCCAATATTGAAATCCGTCAAATATTGAACAATTAAATTGATTAAATTTAATATTTAGAATTTATTGCATAATTTGATAATGGGAATCGAATAACCGTATAATGGAAATTGTTGTTCTATAATTTTAATTCGTTTCAAAATCTAAATTTTTAAGTTCGTTTTGAATATTTCAAAAGATAGTGATTTAAGAATAATTAAATTTTGTTCAAATTTAATATTACAAATGTTTGAATAATTAAATTCCGAATTTGATATGATTAATTTGATATTGAAATTTAATATGTGAAAATAGAGTGAATAATTGAAATTTGATTTAATATGATTCAAATTGGTTTCCAAAGAGAATATAAGTTATATTGGGATTATAATAGAGTTAATAAGATTTTAAAATTGGAATTTATTGGATAATAGAATACCGGGTTTAATATGATTAAAAACGATTTGTAAAATTTTATTTTATCATATTAAAGTTAGAATGAGGTTATAGAACTTTTAGAATCGAATTAAAAGTAAATTCGTAAAAAGTGAATATTTTAATATTTAATTATCGACTGAAAATAGCCAATTTTTGAACAGTCTCAGAATTGGACGAAACTAGTTCCATTGGATCCGCAATAATTTGTTATTATCGAATTTCAATTTTCGTAGCAATCGGAGTTGTCGTTCGACCGTGGCAGCTCGAAATGCATCGAAATGGTTTTAATATTAATTTGGCGACTTAAAATAGTCATTTTTCAAACAGTCTCGGATTTCGACGAAACCAGTTTCACCGGATCCGTTATGTGATATTATTGTAAGATTTCAAATTTCGTAGAGCTTGGAGTTATCGTTTGGTCGTACGAAATAAAAACGCATTGAAATTTATATCGAAAATTCAATATAATAATTGGGTCCAAAAAGCTATCTTCTCCCTACGATCAAATTAGGACTAGAAATATTTTCCAATGCGTTCGGAATAGGGGTATAACATTATGAACGTCTAGTGGCATGTCTTGATAGGAGTTCGAGATTTTAAGTTGCATTGAGACATTTTGAAATTAAATTATTATATTAATTAGTCAAACTTCCATTCAGCTGTTATTTTATCTTTCACTGTACCATCTCCCTCTCCTACACGCCGATGTCACGTCTTGTTCCTCCTTCCATTCTCTTTTTAAAATGCACGCACCCTACAGTAAAGGAAGAAAAAAGAATTCCAAGCTTTGAAAATTCCTATCTCTCAAAATACTTGATTAAAAAAATCTAAAACCACTTTCTAAAATCCTAATTCAATTCATAGTTCCATCTAGGAGGGTGCGGTTGCATTTCTTTCGAGCTCGACTTATAGCTGTAAATTAGGGTTTCGTTTCTCTTAAAACTCTAGCATCGAATCAAGATTTGGAGGCCGTATATGGACTCGCAAGGTGATTTAGCATCTTGGGTGTCGATTTGGTGATGTGCGGCTCGACATGGAGGGGTGCGATTTTTTGGTAGTGGCGTACGAAATGCTCCAGGTCGCAATTGGTTAGGGTTGGTCTAACGATGGTTTTCCGGTATTATTGAGTCGAGTTCAGCGAGAGAAGTTGATCGACGTTGTCGGATTCTTGTTTAGAGTTATGGAAGGCCATGACAGTGTGAAACGTGCACGTGCGTGATGGGTTCCTCCTTGTTTTACTGTGCAGGCATTTGCAAAGGGGGGGAGATGGAGTTCAAGTGGGTTGGGCTTCTCTGTTTTTGGGTACGAATTAAATTAAATGTAATATAAATTGTTTTTATCAATTTAAATATCGATAACTTATAAAATGTATATCTCCTGCATACAAGATCCGGTTAGAATGAGACTTTTTGCATTGCGATCGTGATGACGAGAGCTTCGCAATGAAACTAGTTTGGATGGATTTGAAGACAGTCGAAATGTGGGCTAACATCGGACGTCGTCCGATTTTAGTTCCAAACGGAAACGTCTAGATGATAACGAAAATCAAGGTGAGTATTTTATAACGCTCACAACGTACTAAATATTTTTATGCTAGTTAAATTTGATATTATGAAGTGTTATGATTTTATTTGTCGTTGTTTGATAAAAATTTAATTGTCATATAGCTTGTCATTTGAATTAACCATTGAAAAATTAAATTGACAGTTAAATTGAAATTAAAATTGAATTGCGATTAAATTACCTGACATTGATAAATATGAAACTGCCATGAATAGTATTGTCTATTGGATGACGTATTTTGATGGATGTTATTGGTTGATATTTAAATGTTTGGATGTTTATTTTCTTATATATACTATTATGTATACATGTGACACTGTGATCGGTTTAAGTAATATATACTCATCCCTGACATTTAATTTACATAAATAATTACTTGGCCATAGGATAGAAAATTATATACGGACACCGAATTGGCTAAATTAATAATTTTTAAAATCGTCGATTTGGAATTTATTTAAATGTTTTGATTTAAAAGTTATAACTAGAAATCAATTTATAGAAATCGAATTTATCGAAAATTTGAGTTTGGAATGTTGAAATAGATTTTGGTTAAAAGAAATTGTTAAATGATTTAAGTTGAGACTTTGAAATTTAAAATTGGGTTATGATTGAATTTCGAAAATTTATTCGTTTTAAAAGATTGAACCTTAATTCGAGCTTTGAATATTACTAAGCAAAAGCGATATAAAATGATATTTGAAATTGAGCTTGAAATTGAATCATATTTGAAATTTGGATTTAAACTTGAATATCGAAGGATAATTTTGTTAAGTGTTATAAATTGATATTTTGAAAAGTCAAGCTAACAATCGATATAAATTGAAATTGAATAAATTGAAGGTGAATGTAAAATTGAATTAATTTGAAGTCAAAGTTGACATTGATTTGAATTGAAATCGAAATTGAATCGGTAAAACGGAAATTGAAATTTGTTTTGAATTGGGAAGTTATAATAGAATGGTTTGGTTTTGAAGCTATTTTATTTTGTTTTCCAAATTACTTTGTTATATAAACCATCTTTAAATACTTAAACTATTTTAATCTATTTTAAATCTACTTAACCCAATTTAGATTATTTTAAACCAATTTATCTATTTCAAATCCATTTTAAAATTTTAAGTATTTTAACTATTTTAATTATTTAAAACCACTTTTAAAACTGCTTAAAACTATTTTCTAAAATCCCCAAACTGGTTAATAAGGTGAAATGTTTATGTTTAAATCTTGAATTTGAATACGAATTGGATTAAATGAAGTTGCAACCTAAATTGAAATTCGAAATGATTTTGAAATCGAAATGAGATATTGATGCGAAAATTGATTTTTGAAACGAATCTTACGTTTGAATAGATACGATGATATTTTGAAATGGATTTGATTTTTGAAGCGAACATGATATTTTGGTATCAATTATGAATCGATTTGAAATGCAAAGAGCCAACGGTGTAATAATGCGTAGTTATTAAAGAGACCGGGATCGGATATGGACATACTCTCTGTCGATACCGAAAACCACTTTAATAACTATTATACGCGGAGTGTTGATCCAGAATGAAGTGGATGGTTTGGTGAACGCGTTGACTGAAGAAAAAGAACGATATTGGATGACCCCTGACATGACTAAAATAGGAGCCGCGCCGGGCCATTGAGGTTCACCACCTCTAGTGGACACACTTCTTCGATACCATATCTATTACATTTGTGATGCGGTTTGGGTGCACCCCTTGATTTGGGAGTGTTGTTTCGCGGTGTTGGGGTAGCTGCTGGCTATGCCCAACATCAGTCTGAATCACGCAACTACTAGTATCCTAGTTGGTATAGCCTCATGTACCTTGTCATACTGATTATCCTATTCGCGACCACTACGTTTTGTTTTGTGTTATACCTATGGGGTACCCTCTGATAACCACCAGTTTACGGTGGGGCTTACGGTGCTGTATAGACTATAGCATTATAAAAATGTGTTAAGGGGGATTATGGTAACGCCTTAACGCTATTTTGATACTTTATATTACTGATAGGCATTATCTACTTAGCGTACATTACTACATAGTAGATAGTTTAACGGATCCTTAAGAGATGGAAAATCCTGTAACATCTCTTAAGTTATTGCATGCACGTTGACACTGGATAGGAGATGTCAAACCCCATAAACATCTCTGACGCCGTTACACTCGTGTTTATTTACGATTGATTTGATTTACATGAGGATATTTTTGTCCTGACTCGAGTGTTTTGTCTTTTCATTACGCTCGGGTCAGACCTGAGTTTTCAGCTTATTGAAGATCTATTCTGGAGGACGAAGAGAAGATTTGGTATACTATTACTATTATTATCTTTGCATCATCTTGTCTGCTGCATTATTTTATTGTTCTATTGTATATGTATAACTCTAATAAATGTTGTATAAACAATTGTCAAAGTATAGTAAACAGCTTCATGAACTGTTTATTTGACTATTATATTTTATCGTTCAGCTGCGAGATTCTGTGTTGTCTCATTTCCTTAATTTCTCTTTCTTTTATTTTCTTATTTACCCAAATAACCACCTGCCCTTTTGAATGGTTTGGAATCGGGATTTGTATTTGATCGTCGGTATAAACTGTCCAAAAAGGCGGGTCGTTACAATTCCTGCACATCAAACAATTTTGGTAGACAACTTGAATTTGAACATTGATTATATGTAGACTCAAAAGACAATGATGATCTGAATATTTCTAAACTAGTGTTAACAAACATAGCCATTTTTAAACTTTTTCAAAAATCAGATTATGAAACTTTGAATACCTTGCTCTGCTACCAAATGTGAGAAATGCGGATTAAGGATCTTAAGGCTAGGATAAACACTAGAGGGGCGGTGAATAGTATTTTAGAGAATTATTAAATCTTTTTGAGTTTTTGTTAATTTAAACACAAATGTATGCAATATTCAGACACAGATATGATCACAAAAACAAACACAGATGTTGAAATAAAGTAAAATCAGTAAAGGAAAGAACACATCGGACTTTATACTGGTTCGGAATTACCCTACATCCAGTCCCGCACACAAGTACAGATTTCCTTTTAAAAGAAATTGTACAATTACACCCTCGATTTCAAGGCAACGAGGTACACCCTCCAGAATCACAATCCTTTAGGTAGAGATACTTGATTTCCTAGGCAACAAGTTCACCCAATTGATTTCCCAAGGCTACAATCACACCTTATCTCGCTTGATTGATTTCCAAGGCTACAATCACACCTTTTCTCGCTAAGTTAATTACAAAAAGCCTATAACTCTGAATGGTACTGAGGATCTTCTTAGGATAGTGATAGAGAATCAAACCAGAAATGATCAAGTTAGATTCAATGTTGATTTTGGCAGAGTAATGGTAAGAATATGTATATAGAAATGTGAAAGAAGAAGAAGAGGAAAAAACCAGAAAAACTGTATTTAAATTCTTTGAAACCAACCCCTATTTATAGAGGAACAACAGCCATGTCCATTAGTGAAGAGTTATGAGGAATAGACACTTCTCTTGAAATTTAAATTTTGAACTCAACTGACACTATGTCGACATGGGGTACATGGGCATGTCGACATCCAAAGGAATTTTTGATGTTTTGTTTTTCTTTGAAAATAACTTTTATCTTATTTTAAAACTATTTTAAATTTTTATAAATATACTTAAATATAGTTAAAATACATAAATAAATATATAGAATAGTATTTTGGTATATATAAAATTTTACCATTATTTTATATTTAAATCTAAATATAAAAAAATTAAATATACTTTTATTTTAAAAGATAATTGAAAACCAAGGATAATTTGATTTTGAAATTCAAGATTATTTTGAGGCTAAAGATATTTGAATAGATGTTTTTGATTCTTTTAAAAGGAAGGTTTTGAAATCATTTTGAAAACAAGATATTATTTTGAAAAATCATTTTGAATAAAAAGTTAGCGGATACAAAACAATGTTCTGCTAGATTTTTCGTAGGTTCCATCCTACATAGGGTTCGATCCCTTTAACAGGCTCGAAGTGGATTCCATTCCATGAGTAAATTGGATTGTAAGATGCCAGTGCTTTTCTAGGAGTTTTAACAAAATGTCTAATTAAAAAATAAATTACTTGAACTCTTGATAATCTTGATATTCTTGTTACTCATGAGTCTTCAATCTTGATATCTTGAATCTCTATACTGTACAATCTTCATTCTTGGTACCTGCATGGTTAAATCCTGCATATACATATATATCAAAACTTATACTGTTAGTATTTATATTTTATAATCTATTCTAAGGTTGTTGTCATCAAAACCATCATCTCATGGACTAAAAACATCAACTTGACTATCTTGGTCCTCAACCTCTTCTCATCTCTCGCTACAACACGAACTGGTTCACTAACAAAAGTCAAATCGGGCTCTACCACTAAGTCCTCCAACTCTATCTATAGAATAGCAGCCTCTGGATCATGGATATACTTGCGAAGATGAGATTCATGGAATACATTAGGGATGCTTGCCAAACTGCTCAGAAACTCTACTTTGTATGCACGCTTTCCAATCCTTTCTATAATCTGGAATGGACCAACATACCTTGAGGCCAATCTTCATGATTTTCCAAATTGTACCACACCCTTCATCGGTGATACTTTAATGAAAACCCAATCTCCAACTGAAAACTCTAGATCTTTATGCATCTTATCTATCTAACTCTTCTACCTGGATTGAGCTTCCTTCATATGTCCTTGGATTAATTCAATCTTTTCTGACGCCTCCCTAACCAAATTTGGACCTAAGACCAGTCTGTCTCTAGTCTCTAACCAACATGCTGGCGATTTGCATGGCCTTCCATACAAAGCTTCAAAGACGCCATTCCTATACTAGTCTGATAACTATACTATTATTATATGAAAACTCAATCAAATGTAGGTGATCTTTCCAAGATCCACCAAAGTCCAATACACAGGTTCTCAATAAATCTTTGAGTACCTTATTAACTCTCTCTGTCTGCCTATATGTTTATGGGTGATATACTGTACTCATCTTGAACTTGGTATCTAATACCTCTTGTAGACTCCTCCAAAATTGGCAGTGAATAATGCATTTCTATCATTGACTATGCTACAAGGAATCCCATGAAGTCTATCCATATTCTTCATGAATAACTTAGCCAAAACATGTGGCGTTTTGGTTGACTTTATTGGAGTGAAAGGGGCACTATTGGTCAATCTATCCACAATAACCCATATACTTTCATTTCCTCTACTTCACCTTGGCAACCCGTCTATAAAGTCCATCGATATTGAATCTCATTTCCAACCTGGAATATCTAAAGGTTTAAGTAACCCACTCGGCTTCCGATGTTCGGGTTTCACTTTTTGACAATTAACGCAATGCCTAACCCACAAGCCAACATCCTTTTTCATGCCTTCCCAAATAATGCTCATCTTCATATGTTGATACATATTGGTTCCTCCAAGATGAATCATAAACTTGATCGATGACCTTTCTCTAGAACTTCTCTCCTTAAGTTCTCTACATCTGAAACACATAACTGTCTCTTCTTTCTCAACCATCCTCTTTTGTCAAGACTAAATCCTTTAGGTCATCAATTTTTGATCCAACCTCAAGCCTTCTAATCCTCTTGGCTAAAACTGGATATTCCCTTTATTTAGAAGCCATCCCCTCGATCAACATCGGTTGGACCTCTAAGTAAGATAGCATGGCAATATCTTGACAAGAACTAGCAGTAGATCTTAATCGCACAGCACAACTGGCTAAAGCTTCTAGATCCCTCCATTCTGCCAACATTGCAAATTCCACATTCTATTGTTTTCTACTGAGAGCATCTGCTACCGTATTTCCTTTTCCAGGAGTGTACTCCATACTGATCATAAGAAGCCAAAAGCTCCAACCATCCCTGCTGCCTCGTATTCAACTCCTTCTGAGAGAATAAATACTTTAATGACTTATGATCGGTATACAACTCAAATCTCTCTCCCAAAAGATAATGCATCTAAATCTTCATGGCAAAGATCACTGCAGCAAACTCCAAATCATGAGTAGGATATCTAACTTCATGCGGTCTAAGCTGCCTAGATGCATAAGCAATAACTTTGCCCATTTGCATCAATACTGCTCCCAATCCAGTACCACGCGCATAGGTGTATACTACCAACCCTTGGTTACCATCTGGAACTACTAACACTGCCGCATTAATTAACAAATTCTTTTGCTTAAGGAATGCTTCCTCACATTTGTTGAACCAAACGCTTCACTTCCTTCCTGGTAAGCCTAGTCAAAGGTGATTCTATCCACGAGAAATCCTTGATGAATCTCCAGTAAAGCCAGCAAGTCCAAATAAACTCTTGATCTCGATTACCCTCTCTGGTCTCTTCCAATTATTGACTGCCACAATCTTATCTGGATCAATTGATAATCCTTTCTTTGAAACCACATGGCCATAAAATTTAAATTCTCTCTTCCAGAAATGACATTTGGAAAAAAATTCCTTTACCTAATTCTACCTTAGCTTTTCCAGCACCACACTATGATGAATCTCATGTTTTCTTTCATCTTTAGAATACACCAAATGTCATCTATAAATACTAACACGAACCTATTCAAGTGCTCTCGAAAAACCAATTTCATCAAATCAACATAGAAAGCAAGTGCATCTGTCAATCCAAATGGCATCACCAACCATTCATACGAACCATACCTAGTCCAAAATGCCGTCAGAGGAATGCTATCCCTCGCCCTTCCAATTGATGGAACCCCGTCGTAGAATCCGATTGGGAAAACACTCTGGCTCCACTCAACTGATCAAATAAGTCATTGATTCTCGAAAAATGATACTTACCTTGATTATCCTCTTGTTTAACTTACGATAGTCGATGCACATCCTTAACGACCCGTCTGGTTTCTTTACAAACACCATGGCTGCTCCCTAAGGCGAACTTCTTAGTCTAATAAAATTCCTTCCCTCAATGTCCACTAGCTTCACCTTCAATTCCCTCATCTCTATCGGTGACATCCTGCTAGGTGGTCTACTGACAGGTTTAGTTCCCAGTACAAGGTCAATCCGAAAATCAATAGCTCGTTTTAGGGATAATCCAGTGACCGACTCAGATACATCTACAAACTCTCTAGCCTCACAAACCTGACTATGCTCTTCTTTTATATCCATGGCACTCAACAAAGCCCAAACGCTCTTACTGGAATCTTCTACCGAGAAAACGATTCGGTTATGACTATCTGGGTGCCTAAATTATATTTCTCGATCCTAGCATTATATCCTAGCCTTATACCTACCCAACCAATCCATAATAGAAAATGATTCTGAAATCTACGAAATCAAAAACATAAAAACTGCATGCAAACTTAGGATGTAACAGATCTAATTCTAATTGGTCACATTGCATCCAAAGAGTTGCATACCTTCCTATTGGATTCGCAGCCCTTAAGGAAGTAACAAGGTATGTGAGTTCTATACATAACATATCAACCAAACACTATGATATGATTGAATGTGATGCACCAGTATCAAAAAGTGCTCTAACTAGTATACTCTGCATCAAAAGCATACCTTCCATCACAGTCTTTCCCTTCTCCGCTGCAGTTGGTCTAGAAGAAGATGGTGGTCCAATAGCAAATACCTTCCCTCTGTCCACCTTGACTAGCTTAGGACACTAGTTCTTCTAATGCCCAACCTAGTCACAATTGAAGCATTTCATATTCTTCTTCTCTGCACGATTCTTGCCTTTACAAGTTCTGCACTCGTGGGCGTAGTGGCCCTTCTTCTCACACTTATAATACACCAAATCGGCCTTTGCCTTCTTAGCGGCCTCTCTTTTTTGGCTCCTTTCTTCTTAAAGAATTATTTTTCCTCCCTTGAGGACCCTAGGACTCAACTAGCTTCTCCCTAATTCAAATAGCAAGCATCTCCACATGGCGGATGATTATATCCACCATCACATGATAAGTTTCTCTAATATGAGTCATAGCCATCCTGCTAGCTCTAGCCTCAAACCTCTAATGAATCTCTCATTCCTTCTGACATCTGTGTCAACCAAAGCATAACCATATCGTGATAGCTCATCAAACTTAGTAGCATACAAGATCTCAGACATCTATCCTTGGAAAAGATCCATAAAATTCCTTATTAATGCTGATTTGGCAACTTCAAACAGAAACCTATGTTCAAACCTTCTCCTAAAATCATCCCATTTCAACTCTTCTTTTAGAACTCCAACCGTCACATTGTTCCACTAGTGAAGTGCTACTCCTTGAAACTGTATAGAGGCTAGCCTTCTCTTCTCTCCATCATCCAAGCCTAAATCAGTAAAGATCCTTCCACAGTTCAACAGCCAATTCTCTACTGCAACTGCATCCTCCGTTCCAACAAACAGATTCCCATCACGACTGGTATAGTCCCTGTTTAGCTTGGCATAGTTGTAACCAGATGGAACTATAGGATTAGCTCCTTCAACATTACTAGTAGCTCGTGTTTGCAAAAGATTAGGCAACAACTGATACACCATCTCGCATCTACTAGCGGATTACCCGCACCTACATTAGCCTCAGCATTTTGGTTAGCATTAGCCTGTCAACCTTGGTTTCTTTGAGTATTAGGTCGAGCATTTCCATTGCTAGTGGTGCTTCCTCCACCTGGATTTCCCATTCCATTTCCCGCCTCCATATTTTCTTTACAATATATCTGCATACGAGCCTTAGTATGATACAAAAGAATGGCCTAAGAGGGAGGGGAATATGAACTCAAATATATATATATATATATATATATATATATATATATATATATCAAATACAAGTATGTTACTATTGCGTTAATCCAAACCCGATCATACTTTTAAATTTATTGGATTACGTTTGAAAAAGATTTTAGTTTAACTATTCTTTTTAAAGTTTCATAGACCTATGCTCTAATACCAACTTGTAACATCCCCCTACTTGGAGGCCTAAAACTAGTGGCTATGGATGCTGTAGTCATCCATTGTTATTAATTCTCTACGACCAAATACGGTGGTGGTAGACACATTAATAAACAGATCATAGAAATATGGAAAAAATTAACTATTTAGAAACAAATTTCCACATTCAAATTAATACATTTGATGTTCATTACATAATCCCAAAGCAGCAAAATATCATTACTACAATTATGCTAAGATCGACATATGAAGATCCCCTCTTGGTTGATCAGAGTATATAGTAAGGCAAATAAATCTTCCTTTACAAACATAACACGCAGCGGAAATAAAAAATCTAAATAACTATCTCCCTCCTTCTTACCTCCGAATGATTTATTCGTCTTAGAAGAATACCTGAAAACCTTAAACTACTCAAAATCAATTGAGTACCCGAGAGTTTAATGGGAAAACACTTTGAGTCTGACATAAAGCTGGGTATGAATAATAATCTCACATCTTAATCCTTTTAGATACATGGTGAGACCACGCCGCTTAGCGTAACGGATTTCCCCTCACTACTTTCCTAAAACCTTTATAAAACCACGTACCATGTTCCTGCATCCACAATGGTTAAAACATACATTTTCAAAATATTACGATGATATGCATACTTGAAAATAATTAGGATTTCCTGTTCCTAATATAGTTTGGCACCCAGTCATAATCATAGTTTCTAGGGTTACTATTAACCTTTTTAGTTTTCATGGGTTTACTAATAACCTTGTTATACCTAATAAACACCCTGTCCTATTCCAAGTTTTCATGGGATCACTATGAACCTATAGGGTCCTTCCAGTTAACTTAATAAATTCATGGGTACTCTTGAACCTATTAGTCCTTCCAATAGCTAATCACCTTATCCTAGTTTTCAAGGGTTTATTAGGAACCTATGGATTTATCCATTAACTCGCTTCACGTCCAAGTTTTTATTGGTTGACTAGGAACCTATTGATACTTCCATTAGCCATATTCTAATCCTAGTTTCATGAGTTTACTAGGAACCTATTGACCGATGTTAAATCTTAATCCGGAATATAGTATTTGTAGGTTCACTACAAACCAATTAGCCCCTACCAACTGTCCTTAATACATAGTTTTCATGGCTTAACTATGAACCTGTTGGTTTCCTCCAATAAGTACATAATCATAGTTTTCATGGGTTTAGTATGAAACTTTTTGTTTACACTAATAACTACTTTATCATAGTTTTCATAGGTTTACTATGAACCTTTTGGTCACCTCGGATAATTACAAAGTTTAGGCATTCTATATTTTTGTCACTCTGACTCCTTGGATGCAATTCTACTCATTCAGGAGTTTTAAGCAATTTATATTCACTATTGAGTTAACCTAGCTGGTTCTTCTACCTCTCTTCCTCCAAAGTATAGTTATAGTTTATCATGTGAATATTCTTATTTGAAAAAGCAAAATAACAGTTTTACAACACCACTCCTGCGGGTTTAAGGTTCTTGAAATAGATTTCATAAAACACAGTTGACATCTTTAACTTATATTTTTATTATGGTAATACTTCTTCAAAA
The DNA here is from genome assembly GCA_030765085.1 of Allium cepa. NCBI lineage: Eukaryota > Viridiplantae > Streptophyta > Magnoliopsida > Asparagales > Amaryllidaceae > Allium > Allium cepa. The sequence goes on along the minus strand of CM060938.1, from coordinate 246,094,779 downwards.
TTCCATGCTTAAAGCCATTACAAACTCCTTGATATAAATCATGGTTTTCCTTTAAAATTTAGATTTATGGGTATTAAAAACTTTCGCTAATGTCGAACGCTAACAATTTCAACCCCTTTAAAGGGTTTCAATCATATCTTTTTTTAAAATAGGCTCAAGCCCTCTTTGTACTTTAAAACACTTCTTTCTAAACCCTTCGACCCAAATGAAACACAAACTTTCGCAAGTATTGGAAAAACATTCGAAACCATTAAAACGCAAACCTTTCAAAAGCAATGGAAAATAAACCGTTTGAAAACTCACTGGGTTTAATTTAAAACATGTGCAGAACCTTCTTTGAAAACCTTACGACTTCATTAGAGGCAATCTTTTGACTTTCTCGAAAGTTATACTTCAAAAGCCTTAAAACGATAGACCTCTTCCTTTTAAAACAACTACTTTGAATGCTTTGGGTTATACTTCAATTATAAAACAAAGGTAAATCATCTAAGTCAAAAGCTTTGATACCTTTCGAAAGCATTGGAGAAGCGGCTTGTTTTAGAACAAGCAAACCTTTCGACTTTGTCAAAAGCAATGACTTCGAATGGTTGGACAAACCAGTAGTAACTTTCGACTCAGTCGGAAGGTTCAAAACAAAACAAAGATAAAGCGAAAGTAACCTTTCAACTGTGTCGGACGGTTTAAAACCTTTATATCAAATAATTGACCTGGTTGAAAGTAACCAAGTCGAAAGTTCCTTTTCGAAAGCAAGCAGGTACAAGCTTTTGGTTTATATAGCAAACGTACCCCCAACCTCTTTGGCAACCAACCTTTCGACTAAATACCCTTCGATCTTATTCAATTCATTATGTACCAAGTTGATACCATATTCATTGAATTTGACCTTGTCAAAGGCTATAACCTTTCGACTTTGTCGGAAGGTCCGGGTCAGATGTTTGACGCCTAAAATTGCTGAAACGTGCTAAAAGCAGGATTTTCTTTTTTTTAACTTAAAAGAGGTAACTTTTCAACTAACCTATCTTTATTTGTCAGATTCCCATTTATTAAAAAATACTTTTTGGAAAAGTGCTGGCGCTAGTTTCAGAATTATTTATAATATCCCATTCTCCTTAATTAAATATATAAAACTTTAAAACCTTAAATAATTTTATACATTCATTAAATAACTTTAGGAAAATTCTGAAAAAATCCTAGAAAATATATTTTAATATGTTTTCCAACATATAAAAATTTCAAACCCAAATAATTATTATTTTAACCATAATTAATTTATAACCCAATAAATCATTTTCTTCACTAGAAAATTAATATAAAATTCACATAAATTCAAAAAAAAGCTATGGAAATTGAAACCTATCTCCAAAATCATGTTTTCTATAATATAAAATTTCCTACGACGTTTAAAAATCATTTCATCTCGGTTTTACCCCCAAAATCATGTATATCTCTTTTTAAACAACCTTGTTTAGTCCATATAAATAGTAAATGTAGCATATCTTCATTTTGTATAACATAAAAATATATTTACACTAAAATCCAAAACCACATGATCTTATAACTAAAATAGAGATGTAGAAATTATTATTCACCTTAGCTTAGATAAGGAAATTGAAGTTTGGTTGAGACTGATTCCTTCTAACTTGAATCCGAAGCTTTAAGTTGATTTTCTCTTTTCTTCTTTCTTCCTAATGGTCAGCCTTGATTTTATGGTCATAAAATTTTGTTTTAAGTAAAATGAATGTGTGTGACCTAATGAGAATAGCATAAGGGTGAGAAGTATGGTTATTTACCCTAATGCCTTTATGCTTAATTATTTAACCATTTATATTTCATTAGTTTATATAAAGACGACCACTTAATTTATTAATCAACCTCAATCTCCTTATCTACGTTTTTCTATTTAATTTATCCTAATTAAAACTCATGAATAATGTCAATAAAATTAGGGTGTTGCAGATTTAGTAGTAGAGCTGGATTTGGTTACTGTTAAAAGCCTATCTGGATTATTGAGGGAGATGAGAAGAAGTGGAGGAACAAGACAGTCAGATTAGTAAAGGTAGGTCCAGTGGAGTAACGATTCTAGAGACTTTACATGGGAGACTGAGAGAAGGATTAGAGACTCATATCTTGATTTGTTTGATGGTATGTTTTACCTTTGATTGTTTTGTTGAGTATCTTATTGTAATTTCACGCACGAAATTCTTTAAGGAGGGTAGTCTGTGACACCCCATATTTTTATAACATTATTTAGGATACTTAATTGGTTAAATTAAGTAAAATAATGTGAAGATTAGTAGGTTGAGATTTGATTTAACAAAGAGTAGCGATGCCATGTTAATGTGCAAATTAAAATGAGATAACATAAACTAATGTGTTAGGAAATGAGTAAGGGCAATATGGGAAATAGGAGACGCTTATACCCTAAACCCTTAGAAATGAAATGCACTTTCACTTTCATCTTATTAGACTAAAAATTCTAAGGCCGACCACCATTGTTGTTCTCAAGAGATGACAAAGCTAGGATTCAAGAGAAAGAAGATTAATCAACATATTCAACATCAAATCTCAAATCTTTTAATCTCAAAGCTAAGATGAATAATTACTACATCCCATTTTCTATTGATTTTCAGTTTTAAGATTAATTTCGAAATGTTTTTTCAAGTATATGCTATGTTTTGAATCATCAAAATTATATACATACACACACACATATATGCTTGTTGATGAATTATACATGTTCATATTAGTTTTTATGATATGTTTGCTATGAAAACCCTATTAAATGACATCCAAATGCCTTGAAAATTTAATTGTAGATTTGAAATAATATTTTAGAGTTGGGCTTTAATTTTTATAATTTTCTGAATTAATATGGATTTTATATAAATTTTCTAGTGAAGAAAATGAACTATTGGGTTAGAAATTATTTACGGCTAAATAAATAATTACTTGGGTTTGAAGTTTTTATATGTTGGAAAACATATCGAATTAGATTTTTTTCAAAATTTTCAAATTTCTCCTAAGTATTTTGATAAATATTTAAAATTATTTAAGTTATGGGAGCTAAATGTTTTATATATTTAATTAAGGAGAAGGTGCATTGTATAAAATAAAATGATTATTTAATTCTGAAATTAATGGCAATAATTTTTTGAATAGTATTTGTTAACCAACAAATATTTGACAAACAAATACAGGTTAGTTGAGAAGTTATCTTTTTTAGTTAAAAAGAAGAAATACGTACTTTTAGCACGTTTCAGCCTTTTACGACATCAAACTTTTCGACCCAGACCTATAACTTTCAATAAGTTCAAAGATAAATGCATATTGTATCAAATACCTTGGTACATAATGAATTGGATAAGGTCGAAGGGTACTTAGTCGACAGGTTAGTTGCCAAAGAGGTGGGAATATCTTTGTTTTATAAGCCAAAAGGAACGCCTGCTTTGCTTTCGAAAAGAAGCTTTCGACTTGGTTGCTTTCAATCAGGTCAAATTTTCAGAACAAAGATTTAAACCTTTCGATGAAATCGAAAGGTAACAAGCTTTCGGAGGGGTCAAAATCCCTTAGCTGTCACCTTTCAACTTTTCAAAGTCGTGCTTTCGACAAGGTCGAAAGTCTTACTTATTTTTAAAACCAGCCACTTCTCCCATGCTTTCGAAAGGACGTGTTTAGAGTATTAAAAGGCTGGAGCCTATTTTTTTAATAAGAAACATTTTAAATATTTCAAAGGGAAGCTTCCGAAGGGGTCAGAAGATAAGCGTTCGACAAAGTTGAAAGGTTGCTTTCGACAAAGTTGAAAGGTCGACGAAGTCCAAAGGTTTTAAAAGAGGATTTTCCTTATATTTTTAAATTGAACCAAAAGATCTTTGAAAGGTTTATTTTTTACGGGTTGAATGCTTTTGAAAGGTTTATTTTCTAAATGGTTTCAAAGAGTCAAAACCCAATCTTTCGAAGGGGTCGAAAGCAAAGCTTTTGATGGAGTCGAAAGGTAGCTTTCGAAGCGGTTGAAAGGTTCAGTTTTCTGGATGGTTTCAGAAGGTTTGAAATGGAAGGTTTACTTAGGCAATGTTTTAATTTTTTTTAAAGAAGGATGTCTTGGGTTTTATTGCTTTCGAAAGGAAATATTTCAATGGTTTCAAAAGGTTTGAAGTAAGATTTCGAAAGGAAAGCCTAGATAATTGAAGTATTTTACTTAGTTTAGAAAGAGAAGCTTTCAAAGGTTTATAAAAAGGTACTTTCAGTGGAATTTAAAGGGTTACTTTCAAAGATTAAATGTTTTCATCAACAATGATTGAGCAAAGAATATATATTACATGGTAATGTGATTTTGAGTAAAGCGTAAAGGTTCTTTTTTTCCATGTGTTAGTTTGATTTAAAGGTTTTATATAATTTCTAAAAGGTTTTCCAAGAAAATTATAGGAGGGGATCCCTAAGTAAAATGACTCGGGTATTAGAATACCATATGGGACTAGTATAGGGTCGCAACCTATACGTTAGCTATTAGCCCCAGCTAATCGTTGTCCAAAATTATAGTGTGTAGAGCTTGGTCAGGTAGACTAAAATTATGATTACACATAGAAAGCAATATACATTTGTATATAGAGAGGCTATTGGTGTGCCTTAAAAACCATTAGGATCAAGAAGACTTGGGAGATGATTAAGTTAGGGATAGATTGTCCAGAAGAGAAATACTTAACAGATAGTTAAGGACAGATCGCCTGGAAGAGGAGTAATTAATAGATGTTAGATTAATCTTGTTTATATTGTCTGGTGGGCCTGAGTCAGCCAAAGATTAAAAATTAGTCAAACAAAACTTATGTGTTTGAACAGATAGTTCATTCATTATTTGATTTTTTTATATATGTTTACATAATGATGCTTATAGTATTTAACCTGTTTTAATTGCAGGAAAAGGTTTTGCAAAAATATTTTTTCAATAGGATGTTAGTGAGGGAAACCCGAACCGCTAAGTGGCGTGGTCTCACTTAACAAATTAAACCGAGATGTATAATATTATTTACACCAGGCTTTATGTCTAACTCGAAGTTTATGTTATCGCTTTAAACTCTCAGGTGCTCAAAATTGATTTGAGTAGTCTAAGGGGTTAAGGTCTTTTTCATGTTTTAGTAGGATGACGAATAAGGCTACCGAAGGAATGTGGGAGGCAAATGTATAGCAATTTAGGAGTTGTAGTTTTATGTTTTGTTATATTTCCGTTGTGTCTATATTAAGTCAATTATGACTATATGACTCCAATCATCCACGGGGGTATCTTCATATACTGCTATTGGTATAATTTGTAATAAGTATATTTTATCTGTGCCTGGGAACGTATTGGGATTATCTATTGAGAATATGAAACATCTAATTTGAAATTTATTGACGAAAGTATTATTTTGAAATCTGTGTTTTGTTTCATATTCAAGTGCTTCTAATATCATAGATACCTCTAACATAGCTGTATTTAGTCATCGAAATCTAATACAATAGAAGTCTACATCATCTGTAGCGCTTAGTTTTGGGCCTCTAGCTAGGGGATGTACAGTGCCGATCCATAAGATCTACATATGGATCTATTTTGATACTTCGTGATTAGGGACTTATTGTTTTCCACATGATTCCTATCTTTTTTGCTTGGTTATGAGCATATTCCTGGGCAAATAAACGGGTAGGTAGAGGAGTGCAGTTGCTGATTTGATGTGATCGAGCCATTCAATAGCAAACGATGTGTGGTTGATCAATCAAGCCTTTTCTATGTTGCTGCCGCCATAACTTGGCAATAGGAACAAAATCAAGGCATTTATGATTGAGTTCTATGGATTGGTACCGATTCATGAGGATGGATCGATACCGATCCATCACTTTGATGGATCTTGCCTTGTAATCTATGGGGATGGTCTTGTTTCCATCTTGTGATCTTGGTTTCTAGAGTCTATGGTTATGTCTTCGGGCTTCCTGTCTTGATAGCTTTCAAGTTCACCTTATCTATTCCATTTAGATACTTCTTGGTAAAAAGGATGGATAACACTTGCCCCATAGTGTACATCTTCTTTCAAACACGATGTACTTTGAATCAAGACAACTCGGGATTGCCATATCGGACTCCAATTTATGCTTTCAGTAGTTGTTATCCTTCCTTTAGACTTTTTTGGTAAAGTGTCATGTCTTTACCTATTCATTATGATGCTTCACTACTATCTGGCACTATAAAATTGGACTGTGTTCTGATGATATATCATTCCATGCTCATTTATTTTGAACTGGTTCCTTTTCCGATTCTTTCAGGTTTGTATTTTCTTTTTTCGATTACAGATTATTGAATATTGAGTATGCATATGTGCTTTGATTTCCATCATGCTTTGATTCCATATGCGTGCACATCAATGTTAAGTTTTTGTGTATATACATACACATTTGTGCATGTACATTTTTTTATATCCATCATCCGGTACCAATCCATGGGTGTAAAGACCCGAAAATTTATCACTTTGGAAAATATATATAATTTTAAATCATTCAAACATAAGATTTCATAACACAAATTATAATTTTTACAATAATAATAAATGATGGTAGATTTGTTAAAAAATTATGCTAACAACATAGATATTTAGGATTTACGTCCAAAAAGTGACAAAAATTAGTTTTCGGAAAGATTGAGCTTTTCTCAATATTAGAGGATACAGAACTAGACACATACACTTATTTCTCCATTTAAGCAAGAATAAGTAATAAAATTATTTATTTTATTTTTAGAAATAAAATATCTTTATGACATCATCAATCATGCCATCATTTTTAAATAATAGACTTTTGAATGTAAATTGAGTTCAAATGATTTAATAGTTGTTTTAAAATCAAAGGAAACCTTGTGATTATTATAGAAATGTCATTTTTCTTTACATATATATCTTTTACAAATATATTTTTAACTAAGAAGTAAAAATATGATCGGAATTTGAATCCCAGATTCGGCTTGGTTTAACGAATAAAGTTGTATCGAAACATTGCAAATAAATTTGTCAAAGATAAACATAAAAGCACCCATACACATGCACATAAGCAAACATATATTTACATATATATTTACCATCAACAATTACTAAATTACTTAAGGTAAAAATATAAAAAAAAATCTAGATATTTTCTAAGTAGAACAAAACAAAACTCACCATCACTTACAAATACATGGGGTGACACGTGGGAGGAGGGTAGTTCGGCCATGTGGGGGTATGGGTGTAACACATGGGTGATGGTAATAGTGATGATGATGTTGCAAATATTTTGCTAAAAAAGGCTATAAATACATGTCAATATCCTCTAATTTCCTTACACCGGAACTCTTATGTTCTTCTCCTTCTTCATAAGACAATTAGTGGCTTCCATGTCTTCATAAATTATTCTACATTCGTAGCGAAGCTCTGTTGAGAAATACACTTCCATCTAGAAAGATGTACCACCTTAGTTTGAAATCGAAGTAAGCAATCATCACCCGTTCTTTCTTCTCGTTTGGTCAAGCTCATTAAGAGCCACCACCGTCGCTCCACCCTCCCAAGTACAAGGCCGAGCATACCCAAGGTTCCAAGTGCAGGATTTATAAGCTTCGATATGAAAATAGCGGAGCTTTAGTCGATTTCATAGCACTAAAAGTTTGATTGGTAAAATCATATATGTGAGAAACTCTACTAGTTTATTTTATACATGATGTGATGATATGATATGTTTGCTATGAGTGTTTTTCAGTTTTGATCATCATGTTTTGGATGTGATAATACGTTTGCTTGGTTATGGAAATAATTCAAGGTAAATACTCGTCGAATTTGCACAAAGAAAACACATTTTTTTATGAATTATAAAAGTGTTACGTCGTAGTTAAACCTCTGTAAACATGAACAAAAAAGGTTTAAAATGGTTATAAATGTTTTATAAACATTAAAATGATTTCGACAAAGTTTTGAAAAGATACGAAATTAGAGTCAAAATAGGCGCGTCGCATAACGGCAGTCACGATTTCACACCAGAAAAATTAAGCCATTGTGTAGAGTGGAATAAAACTAAGAATCATTCGAAATAAAAAAAATTCAGACTCTTATAATGGTAATTTCGAAATAAAGGAGAAAACTCAAGATTTTATTTAGTAAAATTTGAGATATTTCCAAATCAAGATTTTAAAATCATCATGTTTTCGTAGTTCGTAAATATGGATTTCGACTTTTGAAAATAGATATTTTTAAATCTTAAAAATATGATAAATTCTAAAAATATGCTAAAATATTTTAAAAGAGAATTAAATGGAAAAATTGAAAATATAAAAGGTTTAAAATGGGATTTGTGATATGAAGCCGTTAAAAGCACTATTCACCGACAATTTAACAAAGGAATTTAGAAATTTCTAAAATAAGATTCAAACTTGAGTTTTCTTCCCAAATCCTTTGTAAATAATAAATCATGTATTTTAAATGGTTTAGAGGTGATCAAATAACTTGACCATCTTATGGTGATAAAGAGATAGTCTCTAGGGTTGAGTTTGGAAAACCAATTTTCTGCTTCCCTAGCCATCCAGATTGGTCCGATAGAGTGAATAGTTAATTTGATTTACTCGGATCATATTTTCTTAAGACAAAAGAAAAGGGGCTCGGAATTCTCCAAAGTTAAATGAGATTTCAAATAAGATTTTGATGGTAAAGAGAACATTCTAGTTAAACTCTATATTAAATCCCGAGGAGTTATATTAAATCCCGAGGAGGTAACCTGTACTATCCGTAATTACTGGTTTACGTATACAGTAAATCCTTTAAAATCTATGAATACTTTTTACTCAGTACTAATCAGTTTGGGTATATGGCAAACAATAACATTGTTTTTAACCTATTAAAACATATGTTTTAGAAATAAGAAATCTCCATTAAGATTTGGATTATACTAATAATAAAATTTGGAAATATTTTCCTAAGAAATTAAAAGGAAATTATTTTGTATTCCCAAAGTTAAAAAGAGGTTTAATAATCCCATATATGTTGAAAAAGAAAATGGTTTAATGGCATATATCTTTAAGAAGAAATTTTACTTAGATAAAATATGTTTAGAATAGTAATCACCTATATACTTGACATCTTTTATCTATAATTGATTTAGAGAAACCGGGATCGAACTTGGATGATTCCTATATGAAAACCACTTCGAACCAATATACCTGTTCGAAAGTGAAGACATGTCGATGACAATGATTTTAGAGACAGAGATATTCATAACATAGGCTGCTTGCCATTAACCTTTGGGTTAATTCCTATATCATGTATATGGTAGTAGTGGTATCTTCATTTTGAAATCTTCAATGGAAGGACTGCTCGCTATTACTCCTAAGGGTGATTCCCAAATTGAATGTTGTAGGAGGAGTGCTTTCGATTTGTCTTATACCTAGACAATTTGTATGGACGAATGTTTGACATTGCATTTCAAAGACCAAGTATATTGATTTTTAAAAACGTACATCTGTTTGGTGGCATAGGAGGTTACCCTTCTTACACTTAACACCATTCTATGAGGCGTATGAACTCGGGAGTTGTAATTTTGTGGAAATAAATAATGTGTTATTAAAGATGGAAATGTGGCACTCAAAGTGGGATTTGTTTCGTAAAAGGTAATATGTTATCTCGGGCCTCGCACTTGGAAATGGCTAAAACATTGCATGTCGCAAGGCAATGCGGGTCGCACCCATTAAGGTAAGGTTATCACCTTCTGGATTACTATCTATATGTCGAGCATGTGGTGTATGCTATGGGATCACGGTAAAGGTTGCTAACAACCAGGGTGATGGCATTCCGTACAACCTAGGACCATTGTGTTGGTCACCTGAAGGGGTAGGCCAGTTTTGCCAGATGCAAAGGACTGTCTATGGATCCTCGGTACATTCCTCTAGAGATGTACTGCACGGAAGGTAGTCCCTTACCAGTCATTTTATAGAATCCATTCTCCAATAAGTGTCTTCGGTCTTAGTTGTATACCTATTATGCTGGAATTTAGTCAATGTAATAATTTCAACTATCATTAATATGTATTTATAATCTAGACACTATAATAATATCATTGGATTTTAAGTAGCAATGGTTTAGATATCATAAGGAAAAAACCTTTCCGTATTTGTATGCGATGTGGTCTTATGAGATATCCTTTGTTTTAAACAATATTTGTGTTTTGAGTTTTCTCACACCACTCTCATGATTGACCTGGAGTTTCTTTTCTTTTCCCTTAAACTCTGGGTGCCTTATTTTTTGGACAGTCAAGTTGTTAGGTTTAACTTGGAGCATATTGGATGAGCTTGGAGCATGGAGCAGAAGATTCCTCTATAGATGGTCATTTATTTCTATTGTATATATATAAGTTTATACCAGCATCTGTGTAGGGATAGGAAATTATAACTATCCCTAGCTGGGTTAGTACTTGTCATGACTCTGATATATCAGTTTATGAGTGATTGTAAGTACTATCTGTATGTAAAAAGTTTAAGTTGTTCAAAGCAATATGAGAATCTGTATTTCTATTCTATCCTTGTTATCTTTTACCGCTGGTTATCTGCCTCTTTGGCACTTCAATTTGCGGCACATAAATACCATGGATGTACTAATGTTGATTTCGATGTTCGAAAAGGTGGGTTGTCACAATGGCATGGATCAGTACCAATCTAAGCCTTAGAAATAGGCTATTTTGCTGCTTGGAAATAAGGGATCGGGGGAATTGTATACCAAATCCATATCATTTACTCTTCGCTTTATTCTATCTATTCGATTCCAAACTTTTGTCTACAATCGATGATCCTTGCTATCAATGTTGAACGTTGCACCATTGCTTCTTGACATTCAAACTGTCACTACCACCGCTTCAACTCCTAAATTCTGAATCACTGCCCAACTTTGCCTTGCCAAGGTTGAGCCTAAGTCATCGTTTCACAATCAACGCAGCACTAAAACTCGAACAGGAAATGAACCAATCACCTCGTCGAGGTTTAGTACTTCAAGGTAATCAGTGAAGATGGAGATGGACATCGTTGAACTTCATGTCGATGGTTGCACCTTGAATTTGAAGTGGATAGTGCAGGACTTGACCAAAATCCATCTAAGGGGATGAATCGATATCGATCCAACCCTTCGTGGATTTTGGCTCTTTTCTCATTCCATAGCCTTGCAATTTTTAACGCATTTGAGCTTTTTCAGACACTATCTCAAAGACATATTGAATGCACTAACGATGACATGGAGTTCGTTGGGACGGTCAACGATGATGACGATTACGAATAACCTGCGGCCTTTTAAATGAATAGTTGCACAATATCGAAAATAAACAATGCATGACACTGCCCTAGGTTTTTCCTTTAGGGCGATAGTTTAGTCTATCTAATATAACTTATATGTTGAGTTTTGATAGTTATTGGTCATAGACATTCCTAGCATCTCTTTGCTCAAGCTACAGGCCAATCAGTTCTTGGATACACCGAATCAAGCATAGACTCAAGCTCAATTACGATTCCATCTGCACGAAAAATTATGGCACGGATTATAATCGAGCTTGAGAATCCGCAAATAGGTTAACCTGCTCAAGAAGTTCCAGTAGAGCCTATGGAAGGCTTAGCAAATAAGCATGCTCCTGACAAACTTGACAATGCCATTATATTAGATGGTCTAATGGATTAAGTATCATCTAAAATTAAGGAGGGATCACTTAGAACGATCTGCGAGAAAATATAGCATCTCGTTTGAGGACTTGTTAGTTCCCACATGCTAACAAAGGGCACATCACCCCTCAGACGAGTACACAATGTGTAGCAAAAGCATGTGCTTGGTAGGATGTTGTCCACCATTCAACAAATTTATCCACTGAGTCCTGCACTTTATAAGGCTGGCTCCAACTCATTTCCATCCAAAAAACTACAAATTCCTCCATAGTCCATTCATCATGTTCGCTCGTCCTTCAATTGGGTTTTCTCTTTATTCAACTTCAAGCACCACAAGGGAAAACCTTCCCTATTTTCTTAGATCCACCTAGGGTTCATCGAATCATGGTTGGCACCTGGAATAAACTAAACTATTTTAAGGACAATTTTTTTTGTTCGTTGTCCTCCTGGATTTGCAAAGCGATGGTTATCTACATGTGAGTTCCAATCTTGTCTTTTTCATACAAGTCCAGGTTCATCGTTTGTTATCACTTAATGTCTTTATCCTCATTTGTATATGTACTACGTAGGGCTAGCAATGCAACTTTAGTAGAATCTCATCGACAACTTCATATAATTCCGAAGGCAGAGAGAGTCTAAGACATTGCTTAGTGGTAAGAATCTATGAGCCTGTGACTTGTTGGACCCAAATCGCTGTGTTGGTCTTGTTCCTGAAGCAACTGATAGTGATGAGACAATTCTTCATTCGAAGATAACAGGGATCATTCACCGGTGGCCATGGTTTAAAGTCTAATTATTAAGGTGGAAGGAGTCGGAGAACACTTTGATGAAGGTGAAGGTGATGGAGATGGTCTTAATGATAATGATGTGGGCCACGACACATCTATTGATGAGGGCCACAACCAACAACCTCTTCAAAGAAGAAGTCTCAAGATTAAACTCGCCAAAAAGCAGACTTTGACTCGACCTCCATTGGTCATAAGTTCATTTGAAACTCCCATAAAACTTCTAAGGGTATGTACGCTGGTCTGGGACAAATACCAGATGAGATCCCTTCTTTTGGCCTGGCCAACATGGGGAGTGGGGATGTCGAGTCCTTCATTCGTTTCTAAGAAGATGTGCCTTCAACTAAAGTACGGGACATTACCTCTATTAGCAAAATTATATCCCACGGTCCATCAGAGGAACACTAGGACACTTGCATGCATGCACACATGCACTGCACTTTACTTAGCTTACATCGTATTCTTGTTTTGTCAAGGCTTATTCATCATTGTTTCGTTTTCAGTTTCAACGGAACAACATGGTTTGTATAAGGATCTTAAGGATTAGATGATATATAAATAGAGTCACAAACCAACCACTTGACCCTATAGGACCAGTCATGATTTTGATTCTAGTCGACATTTAAGTCATCATAAGGAGGTAGAGAGAAGGACTATAGGTCACATGACTTCTCGTCACGTCATCGATCTAGACCAAGGTCAACCCCACCTAGGGGTTCAAAAAGGCACTACATCTACCAAAATGATGTTCCTCTTGATTACCCCTCTTATGCATCGCTTTTCGCAAAGCACGCCATGTCATCTCGTAGTTTATAGTATTCCGATCGACTGTCAATGTCCACTACTTTTGATTCCTCTAGACATAGAGGTGGTAAAATGCCTATTAACAGCTTTTTGAACATCCTGTTATTGAAGTTAAGAGCCCGGACACTCCAACCCTTAGATATTTAAATTTCAACATCGTTTCCTAAAAATCAACTTTAAAGGTTCCAAGTATGTTCCCAATTTGAATGGTATTCCTTATGATATCAAGGGTTGGATGGTAGCATTCGTTGGTGACATGTACGATCAGTACTTCATTTGGAGGAGGTTCGCTGAGTAAATTTTTGAATATGTCTAGATCTTGGAGATTGAGGCAACAGGATTGCTGCTTCTAGAAAATTAGAACAATGAGACTATCGCTCATCTTGATGTGGTGGTCGTTGAGTTGAAGAATGCAAAGGTGGAAGCCGATCAGAATGTCAAGGAATTAAATGCGGTGATCGAACGAGAAAGAAAAAAAATCACATAAGCCAATTTGAATGTGTTCATCACAGGAATCTTGAGCTGGTTGAAGAGGTGAAGTGGTCTGAGGAACAACTCAAAAAAGAAGAGAAGGAGAAAGATAATGCCCTTCAAATAGCTCAAAACTACTGTAAGGAAATGCTTGACACCGTAAACAGAGGGACGAAGGATTGGACAAAAAGTCGATGAGTTGATTGTTGCCGTGGAGAGGCAGGTCAATGATTGGTTTGAGCCGCCCATTACTAATTACAACGCCAATGTACTCATAGTGATTCAACATGGCTTGGTAAAGGCTATCCCCGAGCACTAGTTTTGGCATGGGATAAGATTGGTTAGAGGGGAAGAACAACAATATTCAAAAGGAGGAGAAGTAAATCTGATAGAGCTAAAGTGCGAGATTCAAAGTCCAGCAGAAATTAAGGCGCTTAGAGCAGATAAGCTTATCATACACCTAGAGCTGGTTTCTACCATTTAGAAAGATCAAACTAAAGGCTTGGGCACTACTCCTCAGAAGCTTACTATAAGTCTTACATCTAGACCTTTAGCTGCATCTATTCCTCTGTATGTTCCTCCGTACAATCCGGATGCATCGCAAATGTTGAAAACAAGCATGATGTCTCCCATTCAAGAAAGGAATTCATATGGTATGCCTAGCCATACGGAGCCTCAATCTGATGGAGGTATATCTTGACCTCACCCATATTTGAGAAGGTGCACATGACACTAGTTGATGTCACTAATCTATCCTTTTTTCTTTCTTAAATTTCAGGTCAGCCTATGATTTCCAATCTCCCAAAGGAGGTCTCCCAACCAGGATAACAAGCGATAATGACTGATTCATTAGTCACGGCTATTTCTGGGATGACGTCGAACATTCTAGTTGGTTACATTTCGAGCCCTGGTGTGCAAATGATTCGTGTTTTCTAAGAAGGGAGGCACGGTGTCCTCTAGGGCATGCATGTTGATGATGATATTTAGATCACCCAGTCGATTGACCTTGCTCAAGGCTTTAAATGAGCGCGTTTCTTGAAAAATAGCTTAAGTCCACCATAGAGATTACACAAGAGCCAGATGACTTCATACCTCCTCCCCTATCTGTCGCTTTGCCTGGCAAGGCCATTTACATTTCGATTACAATAGACATGGCCGGAAGCACTTAAATCGTGTTTTCTGCCTCATTGCATAGCTCATTTTGAAGGGCATGGAAAGCAAAGGAAGACCAAGGGAAAAACCAAAGGGGTCCATTGTGATGTCTTTCATAAGAGAAGAAAATGAAGAAGTCCAAAAAGTGATTATTTGTCACCTTTATGTCTTTGGTTGTAAAGTAGTAGGACCCGTTTTGCCTTTTGTTTTCAGAACAACTTTGTGCGGGTTTGGCCACCATTTTTGCTTTCAATTTAAATGTCAATAGCAATTGTACTTTTCTTCTAAGTCTAATTTTGACTATGAATAATAAAGACTTTTTGTTTCACTTAAATCTATTATTAATTTGACTAAGTGTTTGAGAAATGCATTTTATATTCAACATATTTGCGATCCACTTCTCATCATCGTCATTGAACTAAGTTAATAATTCATTTTGTTGTTTAGGAAGGTGTTATCCGACCTTTTGACCTGGTTATATTTAGATCGATTGGACAAGTTAGACTAGACGATAGACAAGGCAAGTAGGCCGGAGGCGATCAAAGAGACCAAAGATCAAGCGTTGACAATTGTATGAAGCAAAGATCAAGAAAAGCCAAGAGATAGACTCTCTGAAATATTATAAGTATGGATTTGTGCCTGCCCCTATGCAAGGGATCATATCGAATCAATATGGCTAACTCACCAGGAATAAATCGATATCTCAAAGAACATGAAAGTAACTATGCAAACAACTTCGGAAACATAAAGCTAGCATATAGCGGGACCCACGATGGCGATCACATGGTGCCAGTTGCCTGGGAAGACCAATCGGCCCTGATCGGTCCATATTGGGAATCGGACCTCAAAAATTTCTGGATGACCTCGTATATATTAGAGATTTTTCCGGCTAATTTTTATGAAGACATTCGGTCGACTATCCTTATAAATACATGATTCATAGCTCATTTGTAGGCTCTTTAGGACGTTGTTTTCCTTGTACTCCATTGTAATTATGGATTCCAATCTGATCCCTCATGTACTCAAAAATTAAAGTGATTAATAAAGCTATTTCACGAAAGTGGACATAGGCATTCAACACCGAACGATTATAAATATGTTTGTCATTGATTTTTTCTTGTTTTCTGCTCATTTCTTCTATTTTAATTTAGATTTCTTCATTTATTTATCTAGATATGATTTATAGGGTGTTTGTGTCAACTTTGGTGCAAAAACATTTTGGTGCTTTCATTAAGAGCAAATTCTTGCTTGATTGGATCTCATCATCCACTGGTGGAATCCCATATTCATGAGACATATCCAGTTTTTTGCCGATAAGTTTCTTCTTTTACTTAAATTTAAAGAAGATTTAAAAGGAAGCTATTATCCATGGCCAGAAGAAAGTTTAATACTTCCTATGCCGCTGAAGGAAATGCTGATGCTAGTGTTCAACAAGTTGATCAAAGCGTATAATCGAAAGTTGTCGATGCCTAGAATCTATCTAAATACATCACTAGAGTTGATTTTTGAAGTAATAATGAATGAACTAATGGATAGCAATCAGCAGCTCAGCCAGGAAATCCAGGCTAACATTTACCTAATGAATTATTTGAAAAATCAGCATGGAAAGACAAGGAGGGAACCTACTCCATATTCAAGATCATAAAACTCCTCCTCCTTTGATGACTATCATCGAAATAGATGTAGCAAAATAAATGCATGTGTAGTTGGATCATTGGGATGGGATCGGGCGATTGGCTTTGGCTGATCAGCACTAATTGGTACTGAATCGCCCAGGGGATTGGCATTGAACCCTCTAATTAAGACGGTGATCGACATGCAGGTAGAGGAGCTTACTCTAGAGGTGTTGCGATCGATCAAGATGTTGGAGCTCGAACAAATGTGGTTGAACCATAGCCAAGAGACAAAGATAGAACCGCTACTTAGGAAATGAATCAAGAGCATGAGGAACCAAGGCAACATGGCATTGCTCAAAAGCATAGATTGGGTAGCTCATGTGAAGTGGTGAAGCTAGTAAAAGAAAGTCAAGGCTTGACCAACGATGTTTAGGGACTCTCCAGAAGTCATACTCCATTCACCGAAAACACTCTACATGCAAAATATCCATAGTGGTTATGCCTGCCTTTATGGCAAAACCCGACCCCAAACGGCATGTCTTGAAGTATAATTGGCACATGGACTCCGCCCAAACCACTGATGCGGTCATATACCGGTATTTTCCTATTTTTCTGGAAGATGTTGCGACCATGTGGTTCACTAAGCTACCACCATGGTCCATCTCTTTATTTGATGAGTTAGCTAAGAAGTTCCTAAAGCGGTTCCGTATGCACACCACTCACCCTAAGGATGTATGTCACTCTCTAGCTTGGTCTAGATCTTGGTGAGTCATTGAAATATTTTCTAGAAAGGTTTAATGCAGTTGTTATAGAAGTTAGTAATATGAATGATGAAGCAATTATCATAGTACCGAATAGGGGAGTCGACCCCGATTTCGAGTTTGACAACTGGTTTGATGGAAAGCCTCCTTCTATGTTGGATTGTTTCTTCGCAAAGGTGGCTCAATTTCTAAGAAAGGAGGAAGTAAAGAGAACTAGGAATAGAGATGTTGCAGGCCCAAGTGCCGAGGGAATAAAAAGCATTGTGGCAGTGAAGTAGTTTGACGATAGTTCTAGGAAAGACCAAATCAATGTTTAGAACAAACCGAAAAAGAAAAGTGTTAATAGAAACCGCAAGCAAAGACACGATTCCAGGAGAGGGAAGAGGATCCTATCATTTGGTACTTACACGTCGTTGAATATGTCGCCAAAGTATGTTTATATATCGACTTATAACACAATGCAGTATAGGAAACCACCTTCGAAGGAACCAACAGAGAAGCAGAGACAGTCTAGAAAGTACTATAGATTTCATGAAAGTTATGGACATAACACAGACGAGTGTTTCCACCTACGTGATGTAATTGAAAGGTTAATTTGAGAAAGAAAGCTGCAGCAATTTGTTAAAGCCCTATAGGATGGTGGGCAGTGGACATCCGACCCCAATTAAGGAGAAGCTCCACCCAATGCTAAGGAACCTCGGTGGACAATAGAAAGATTAGTTATTAATACCATTATTGGATGACAACAACCGACTGAAAAAGCTGGAATGAAATGAAGCTTTACGTGAACGCTATCAGACATGTTGACATTGAATGTTGCTTGAACACGCAAGACGGTGCTCCAACTAAGCAGCGGCGAACTATGACAGATGATATCATGTTTCGGAGTTGAGATGCAGACAAGGTGGAGGCCCCTACGATCGACCCAATGGTGATCTCGGCCGTGATCGGCCTCGCCTTGGTGAGAAAGATTCTGATTGGTTGTAAAATTCTATGAATATCTTTTTTAAGAAGGCATATGACCAGATGTTACTGGTAGCCAATGATCTGAAATTGTGCAAAGCCCATATTCATAGCTTTAATGATATTGCAACTGGAGAGGTAGGATATGTAGAGCAACCGTTATAGTTAGGAGACGACAGCCGAAGAAGAGTGGGGGCACTGTCGTTTATTATAATGGATATGAACTCTCCATACAATGCTTTTTTGGATCGAATGACCCTTGTTGAATTTAGAAAGCTATCACCCCTTGGTGTCCGACAATCAAATTCTTAATAGAGAATGGTGAGGGAATTATCCATGAATATCAAACTGCTGGACGTGCCTGTTATGTGGTTGAGTTGAGAGGGTATGGTGAAGCCTCCATGCATCAAAACCAATGAAACCTAGCAATCAGCGTTCAAGCCATGGCTCAGGCACCATAGACGGTTCTATAAAGATATAGATCTAAGAGATAAAGGAGAGGAGCCAAAAAATCAAGGCTACACCCGTTGAGCCATTGATCAACATCACGGTTAATGACAACGACCCATCACAGGTCCTAAAGATCGGACCACGGCTCAGTGCAACATGATGAAGGAATTAGCTGGCTTTCTTCGAGTGAATCTGAATGTGTTCGCTTGGACCCATTCCCACGTGTGTGGGATCTTGTCGACTTTTGCGAGCCATGCATTTAATATCGACCTGAGGCATGTCTTGATGAAACAAAAACGACACGGCATGGATCTGGAGAGGTCTGTTGCACTTAATGAGGAGTTGGATAAACTCCAAAATAATTGGTTTATCTACGACGCCCTCTACCTGAAATGGGTATCCAATCTAGTTCTTATGATAAAAGCTAATGGAAAATGGCGGACATGCGTCGACTACTTGGACCTAAATAAGGGATGCCCGTAAGATAGCTTTCTACTTTCAAGGATTAACTAGTGGGTAGGCTCCATCGCTGGACATGAACTTCTTTCATTCATTGATGGGTACTCCGAATAAAATCAGATCCTGATGCACATCCCCGATTAGGTAAACACCATCATCATTATCGATTTAGGGCTATACTACTACGTTGTTATGCCTTTTGGACTAAAGAATGTTGGAGCAGCTTATTAGAGAGTGGTCAACCGGATGTTCAAAGACCAGATCGGGCGATCAATGGAATTATATGCTCATGAAGTCATGGTGATCAAACAACCACATCGATGATAAGGCGGAGATATTCAATGTTCTTTGGAAAAATGAAACAAAACATGACCTCTTGAAATGCTCTTTTGGCGTTGCGTTAGAGAAATTCTTGGGTTTCATCATTAACTCTGGTAGAATTAAAGCCAATCTAGACAAATTCAAGAAATCTGACATATTGATGTGCCAAAGGCAGTTAAGCAGGCGTAGGGCCTAAATGGGAAGGTCACCGCCCAGAGTCGATTCTTCTCTAGGGCTACCATTAAGTGCATTCCTTTCTTCGACTTAATCATGAGAGGGAAGAGAAACTTTGAATGGATGTACTAGTGCATCACTTAGAGAGACCTCTATCTTCTCTAAGACATCGGATCATGAAGACTTGTATATTTATTTGGCAGTGTTGGTACATGTTATAAGTGCCACACTGTTGCGCGAAGAGAATCGAATCTAGAGGCCAGTGTATTATGTTAGCAAGCGATTGGCAGGTGTTGAAAGGAACTACCAAAACTGGAGCACCTTGCGTGCTGCCTATTGGTTGCTTCAAGAAAGCTTCACCCTTATTTCCAGGCTCATCTTATCAATATCTTTATTGG
Organism: Allium cepa; assembly: GCA_030765085.1. Classification (NCBI taxonomy): domain Eukaryota; kingdom Viridiplantae; phylum Streptophyta; class Magnoliopsida; order Asparagales; family Amaryllidaceae; genus Allium; species Allium cepa. Next base: position 246,074,754 of record CM060938.1, on the reverse strand, counting down.
CCAACCGTTACAATAGGTCCTACAGCAACCTGAGACATATGGGAGGTTACTTAAATGGAACATCAAATTAAGCCGGTCCAATATCACTTATCTCTCTTGAAGAGCCATCCAAGGATAAGCATAGGCAGACTTCATACTGAATTCACTGCACAAGACAACTCTCCGGGGAATGATGAAGAACTTACCATCTAATGGAAGATGTACACGGATGAGGCATCCAATGATTGGTGTGCTGTTATAACCTCCATTCTATGGTTTCAATGACAACAACTATACAATCACATATATTATATGTCTTGTTAAGTTTACAGGTATATACTACAAGAGATCCTCATGCTTAAAGATATCGGGACTCGAAGGAAAACAGAGATTTATGAACCATATTATGATTAGTAGGGTTATACTAGTGTATTAAGAGTATTATATAATTATTATTAGGTCTCTTGAGTATATATGCACTTACGAATTCATATACACAAAATTGGCACAGAAAAACATTTAGAATCAGGAATTACAAGCCACGGATGTCTGTGAGAAGGCTTAGGAATTTTATTCCTAAAGCTACAGACATCTATGGTTTTTCCATAAATGTCTGTCATTTGACAACTACTATCTTCTGAATGTTTTCTTCTTTTCATGTTGAACAATATCATCTCTTCTTCAAAGGTTTTAGCCAGTAGAACGAATAAATTTATCTAACAGTAATAACTCTTCATCTGCATCTCTTTGATCCTATAAATACGTCAAAGATCTAGATATACAAATGAACTATTCTCTTGATTTCTTATTACTCAATTTTTACATATTCTCAATCTATCATAACCAAATTATGATTTTGGTTAAACCACTTCCTACAACTTAAATCTTTCACATACTCAAAGGAGATCATAAGAAGAATTTTACTGTTAATCAAAGTCTGTGTTATTTGGAACACAAGATTGTTAGAGAAATACTTTTCTATTTGCATATTCCTTCGGGTGAAGTGAGGGTCATTTGTTTATAGGAAATACCCAATGGGGGGCTTTGGGACTGGACGTAGGATGGAAGGTCCAAATCAATATAAAATATTTGGTGTGCTCGCTTTTATTATTTACCTTCTTTATATTTGGTTATTATTCTATACTTAGTGTAATTAGTAATATACACTCTCACACTTAAATATAAGTTGCATTATACAAAGATCTTACGGCTTTTCATTTGGTACGAGAGCACGTTGATTTCAATCTACAATAACACATAGTTGGAAAACTATTAATATGGCAAGCACTTTTCAAGAAGGTCAGTCAACTGCTTGTCCACCGCTATTTACCTGTTCTAACTATGCTTACTGGCTAACTCGTATGAAAATTTTTATTGAAGCAAATGGGTTAGAAATATGGATAGCAACTCAAAGTAAATATGATGCACTTGACACTGACATTAGCAGTTGGACTGATGCACAAAAAATAGCGGCATCTAACAATGCCAAAGCTATGAATGTATTGTTTTGCTCACTTGACAAAAATGAGTTTTCATGTGTCATGCCTTACACAACTGCATATGACATATAGTGCACTTTACAAGTCCAACATGAAGGCACAATTAGAGTCTAGCAAACTAAAATCTCAATTTTATAAAACCAATTTTCATCATTCAAATTGAAAGCAAATGAATAATTATTGATATGTATGCTAGATTTCAAACCATTCAACACGATCTCATGGCACATGGAGTTAAATTCACATATTTGTATTTAGTCACCCAAATTTTTAACTCTTTGACAAATGAATGGGAAAGAAAAGTTTTAGCCATCAAAGAAGCTAATGATATTTCTCAACTCAAAGTTGAAGAGCTAGTAGGAAATCTGATGTCATATGAAGTTCACTTGCAGGCTAGAAAGGATCAAAATCATGATAAGAAAAAATAGCATTCCAAGCATGTAATGAAGATTTGAATTTGGATAAAGATGATATTGTTTTTATTGGAAAGAACTACAATAAATTCAATAAGTTCAAGAAGGTGGCCATATTTCAAAATGGTGGTAAACTGAACTCCTCGAATCAAACATCGATTAAATGCTATAAGTGTGGCAAATTTAGCCACATGAAGATGGATTTCCCACTGCACAATAATAATAAAAAGAAAAGCAAGTTTGAGATATTCAAGAAAAATATAAGAGCTTTTCATGTAACATGGGATGATTCAGATTCATCTTCTTCATCTGACAGTGATGTGAAAGTGACTCGGAACAAGCAAATATGTGTTTTTGTGGCTAACACTGATGAGCTATGCCCTAAACTTACTTATGATGAACTAATGAAAATTAGCATTGAATTAGATGATAAGTACAGAGAATCAAAATAATTAAATAAGGAATATATGGAAAAGTTAAATAGAGCCGAATTAGAAATTGGATTATTAAAAGATAAAAAAATAATCTTAGAAGAAGAATTAGAAATTACAAAAAAATGTGCAATGTTATTATCTCAAAATGACATCTTATCACATGATTCCAGAAAATTATAAGTTAGGAAACGTTAATCTTGAAAAAGAAAAACTAGAATTACAAACAAGTTTAGATTCCAACAAAATTGAAATTAGCGATTTTAAAAGTAAGCTAGATAAAATAACAAATAATGTGGCAAAATCCAACAAAGGAAAACAAATTTAAAAAATTTGATTAAAATATTCAAACCATCTGGAAATTGAAATGAATTGGGTTTTAAAAGCAAACAAAAGTCAAAGAATTATTGCATATTATACAACAAATCCAAAAGGCCAAAGTTAGAAACTAAGATTAAGAATTCGTACACAAATAAGGTCAAAATATGGATTCCTAAAGCAAAAATAAACTAATTAGAACAAAGTATATTGACGAATATTTAAAGAAAGCTATATATAACAATAATTACATTTCTAAAGGAACCAAATCCTCGAGGATATGGCTACCTTATTCCATTAAGACGTAGGACCCTAAACAAAGAATGTAGGTACCAATATTTTTTTTTCATTTTGCAGGTATCCAAAATTAAAATTAAAATTAAAGATAAGATGGATGGTTATGGTCGATTGTTTATGGTAAAGCGGTAAAAATTGTTATATATACGATTGGTCGTACATTAGGATACTCTCATGTTGGAAACGAACTAGAAGAAATACCGGAACATAGTGTTTTACCCTGAGATGAAGTTTCCCATTAGATTTGGGAAGATAGGATGTCACAATGGAAGTCCATTTACTTATGACCACGTGCTAAGCTACTTAATAAGATGATAATCAACACAATTATTCCACATTTTGGTAGTCACGAACAAATTTATCCAAATGACCATGGGGCTTTATATTCTATATTTGGTGGTCTACTTGTAAATTAGTCATAGTTTATTCATGACCACATTAAGGGTTTTTGGACTCAACATCGTCAGACCATTCTATATGCTCATTACCTTATGTGTATTTTGCAAAAACTAGGAGTTCCTTCGTACTTATCACAATACGAGGAAATTTCGAAAAAAGATAGTGGTCCAAGATATTTATCTTTGATGTAAAGTCCAAGAAACCTACCTCATATCATCCTCTTCTATCAATGAACCAGCCAACACCAACAACAACAATGGGAACCTTCACCACATCCTCATATGCCATCCTCTCGACCACAAGAATATCATTCCGACTTAAAAATTTTGGAAGCTCGAATTCAACTCCAATATAATGAAGCTGGTTGTGATATGACACTTCAAAATCAGTGATTGATTAATACAAACCAAAAAGTTCTAGAAAGAAATCAGAAATCACTCATAATGGAACTAAGTGGGTTACAAAGATAATTTTCCACATGATTACTAAAATGAAAAAAAGATTGGACAAGGATATGAACATGATGAAGAAAATTGTTCGGAGGACTCATGGGAGATCATCACCCTCTTCTCCTTCACCTATACCACCTTCTCGAGCACAAATACCAATCTATCATCTAGATAAACCTGATAAAGGAACTTCTCGATAAAAAACATTATGCAAGAACAACCGGAGAAGAAGAAGATGGTCATGATATTTCTTTATCCGATACTAACCCACCTCACCAGCAACATTATTTAGCTTTCTAATGACTTACAATTCATTAGAATGAAGAGTACCATGATCAAACACAATGGCCAATCGAATACCAACAAAATCCATCCGCCTTTTGGTAGTACTATGAAAACTATGGCCTACTATCTTACTCATCAAATCGGTATCACTAAGCCTTTTTTATTTTCTCTCAAATTTCTTTTGAAATTTTGCTATTTTTCTTTGCTGTATCAACATATTGTTTGTCTTTCTTGTTATGTAAGAACTTCTATTTTTTATCGTTGAATTCATGTTGTTTTATTGTTCAATTGTTTCGTTTTTGTTTTTATGTGATCTTTCTATGTGTTATTCATATCTATCTACCACATTTGTTGTGTCTGTATATTTATGTTCTCTTATTTTATTTTTGATAATGACAAAGGGGGGAGAAATATATGCGTATACATTGAGGGTGATTAAATTAAAGGGGATTTATTTTATCATGACTAGCGATTGTATAGTTGTCATCATCAAAAAAGGAAGAATGTTAGAACCTCCATTCTATGGTTTCAATGACAACAACTATACAATCACATATATTACATATCTTATCAAGATTATAGGTATATACTATAAGAGATCGTCATGCTCAAAGATAATGGGACTCAAAGACAACTAGAGATTTATGGATCATACTTTGATTAGTGTGGTTATACTAGTGTATTAAGAGTCTTAAAAAACACTGTAAGGTCTCCCTGAGTATATATGCACACATAAATTCATAAACACAAAAATGGCACTAAAATATGTTTAGAAAATCTGGAAATGGAAGCCACATATGTCTATGAGAAGGCTTGAGAAATTTATTCTTGAAACGTATGTGGTTTTTCTATAAACGTCTGTCGTCTGGCAACTTCTATATTCTGAATGGTTGATTCTTTTCAGATTCAATAATCTTGTCTCTTCTTCAAAGGTTATACCTATTAAATCGAATAGAGTTTATCCAATAGTAACAAATCCTCTTCTGCATCTCTTTAATCCTATAAATACTTCAAAGAATGGGATTTACTAATGAACTATTCTCTTAATTTCTTGTTACTCGCTATTTACATATTTGTGCATCTCTTGCTTACATATTCCCGATCTACCATAACCAAATATCATCTTGGATAAACCACTTCCTATAGTTCAAAGTATTCACATTCACATACTCAAAAGAGATCATAGGAAAAATTGTACTATTAGTCAAAATCCGTTTATTTGGATCACTAGATTATCCGAGAAATACTTTTATATTAGCCTATTCCTATGGCCGAAGTGAGGGTTATTTGGTTAAAGGAAATACCGAAGGTGAGCTTTGGGACTAGACATAGGACGGAAGGTTTGGCCCAGTATAAAATATCTGATGTGCTTGCTTTTATTATATACCTTCTTTATATTGAGTTATTATTCTCTTCTTAGTGTAATTAGTAATATACACTCTCACACTTATATATAAGTTGCATGATATAAAGATCCTATAGATTTTCATGTTCTGGTACCGGAGTCAACTAGTTACTTTTGAGGAATGCTCGATCTATATGCCCTGAAACTTGATTTTCCTACAATGAATAACAAGGCTGAATATGAACCCTTGATCGTTAGGCTGAAACTGTCTAGAGAGTTGGGAGTAAAGGCTTTGCAAATTTTTTGTGATTTCCAGTTAGTAGTAAACCATGTCACGGGAGAATACCAAATCAAAGAAGCATAACTCGCTCCTTACCTCAACCGAGTCTAAGAACTACTAACAAATTTCATGCATTACAGCATTACACACACCCCTAAAGAACAAAATGAGAAAGCCGACGTGATGTCCTAGCTGGCCAGTTCTAAGGATGCATAGCAATGGGCTTGGTCCAAGTTGAAGTACTTAACGCTCCGAGCATTGACTAGATGGAGTTTGATTGGGTCTTAGGGACCGAGCTCGAGAAGGAGTTATGGATGACTCTAATTAAAGACTATTTGTAAAGCGGAATCCTGCACGAAAAGAAGAAGGAAAAAAATATTGGTTCTTCGAAAAACTTCACGGTACATCCTTTAAGAAGGAGTCATGTACAGGAAGGATTTCTCCATCCCCTCTTCGATGTATTGATAACAATGAAATCAAGTAGTATTAAGAAAATTTCATAAAGGAAAATCTAGCGATCACACCATTGGGCAAACCCTGACGTAGAAGATACTCTACTATGGTTATTTCTAGCCAATATTCAATCGAGACGCGACTGATTATGCTAAATGATGAGATAAGTGCCAAATGCTTGTAAAAATTTTAAAAGCCTCACCAATGGAAATTACTCAGATGGTCAGTCTATGGTCATTTGCTACTCGAGTTATTGATATTATCAGCTCCTTGCCAATTTCGAATGGTGGCATGAAGTATGCCATCGTAGCAGTTGATTACTTTAATAAATGGGTTGAAGTTGAATCTTTGGCCCTGATCATTAAGAAAAAAGTTCAACTTTGTTGTACGAAACATAATCTATCGTTTTTATCTTCCTTGAATAATCATAACTAACAATAGGGCCCAATTCAATAGCATTGTATTCAAAGACTTTCGTCGCCAACATCATATCAAGGAAAGATTTGCGGCAGTTGCTCAGCCTCAAGCTAATGGAAATGTCGATGCTTTCAATAAAATCATAAATTCATTTTGAAGAAGCATTTTGAAAATGGCTAGAGGCAAGTGGGTTGACAAACTCTCATCACCATTGTGAGCATACAAAGCACCCAAAAGCACGTGACTGGCCATACTCCATTCGCCCTTTCTTACAACTCTAAATCCATGATTCTTGAAGAACTTGAAGTCCTTTCTCATCGATGTTACTATGCCCCTATAACTAACCAAGATCTCCTTTTGGAATCTTGAGACATGGTTGATGAAAAGCATGAAGAAGAATACTTGAAGGCGGCTGCACACTGACACCGACTCGCTCGATACTACAATGTTAAAGTTCGAGCTAGGACCTTTAAAACTCGAGATCTTGTCCAAAAATGGATCTTTCCTAGCCTTGTGAACACGAGTTCGAGATAGAAAGGACCATATGTCATCAATCAGAAGCTTGGAGATGAAACTTTCAAGCTAACGAATGTCAATGGCATCACTCTCCCTAGATCATGGAATAGCAAGCATTTACGACGCTATTTTACTTAGTTTTGTTTCATTAATTAGAATTTTCTATTGCATTGGATTCAAAGCCATGTAATATGACAGACTTTCCGTTTCTTTTTCAGTTTGCAATAAAATATGAAGTTTGCCCTATATTTGTGAACTGTTTGCACAATAAAATAATAATTCTGATATGGGACCAACTCACATCTACATATGTGTAACATCCCCTATCTAGAGGCCCATAACTAAGCGCTACAGATGCTGCAGTCATATATAGTATTAGATTCCGGTAAGTAAATGCTGCTATGTTAATGGTATTTACAATATCAGAAGCACTTGAATATGAAACAAATCACAGATTTCAAAACAACATTTTCTTCATTACATTAATAACAAATGTTCCATATTTACTTTGCACAATCCTAATACGTTCCCAGGCAATGAAAAAATATACTTATTAAAAAATACACCAAGAATGGCATATGAAGATACCCCCTAGATGATCAGAGTCATATAGTCAAAATTGACTTAATACATTCACAATGGAAATAGCAACAACTAAACAAAGAACTGCAACTCTTAAATAGCTATTTGTTTGCCTCCTGCTTGCCTCCGAAAGACAGATTCGTCATCCTACTAAAAACCCAAAAAACCTTAATCCTTCTGCCTACTCAAATTAACTTTTTTCACCCAAGAGTTTAAGGGGAAAACATAAACTTTGTGTCAGACATAATGCCTGGTGTGAGTAATATTAAACATTCGGTTAATTAATGTTAAAGTGAGACGCTGCTTAACGGAACGGGTTTCCCCTCACTAGCATTCTTTTAAAACAATCTTTTGCAAAACATTTTCCTACAACCAAAATTGGTTAAACATTGTAAAGGAACATTATGTAAACATACATAAATATTAGATAATAAATGAAATATTTGTTCAAACTCATAAGTTTTGTTTGGCTAACTTTTAACCTATGGCTGACTCGAGCCAACCAGACAATATAAATAAGAATTGATCTAACAACTATTAGACACTCCTCTTCTAGACAGTCTGTCCTCAACTATCTGCTAAATACTTCTCTTTTGGACGGTTTGTCATGAACTTAATCATCTCTCAGTTCACCTGATCCTACTAGTTTTGCAGGCTCATAAATAACCTATCTGTATACAAACATATATTCCCTTTTGTGTGTAATCATAATTTAGTCTTACATGTGACAATTAGCTGGGCCAATAGTTAATATATACGGTGCGACCCTATACCAGTCTCATCTGGTATATAATAACTAAGTCATTTCACTTAGGGATTTCTTTCCATAATTTTCCTCAAAAACCTTTTCAGAATGATTTAAAACCTTTAAATCAAACTCATACAAGGAAAATATTTTATCCCCATGCTTTACTCAAAATCACCTTAGTATGTTATACGTATATATAGTTTTCACAAAACCTAATTGATAAAACCAATTAAATACTTGAAAGTACTCCTTTCGATCCCATTGAAAGTACCCTTTTCTCAACCTTTCAAAACCAAGTAAAAACCCATTTATTTATCTGGGTCAAAATGCCAAATCTTTCCTTTCGAAACCAAACATAAAACCTTTCGAAACCTTCAAAATTCTTCATTTCAAAAGCAACAAAACCTTAGACATCATATCTTAAAACACTTTAAAACATCACATTAAAAAACCATGGAAAACCTTTCATTTCAACCCTTTCGAAACCACAGAATGTACTACGTTTCGACTCCTTTGAAACCCTTTGGTTAACCAATTCCTTTAAACACCTTTCGAAAGCATTAACCTTTAGAAACTTAAACCTTTCAAAATCTCATTAAGTTCAATTTAAAACATGTGGAAAAACACCTTTCAAAAACATATATGTCAGCTCTTTCGAAACCTTTGCGTTACACTTCAAACAGAATAAAAAGAGTCAAATAAAACATCTAAGTCGAAACCTTCTTTTTGAAATCTATTCCTAAGTAAAGAAGCTATGGCGTCAAATTCATTCCTTCGAAAGCATGGGAGCAGTGGCTAATTTTAAAAGTAAAGTATACATTTCGAAACCATTGACATCGAAAGGTAGAAAGGTAGAAGCTAGGGGTTTCGAGCCATTCAAATGCATTACTTAAAACAAAAGAATGCAACCAAGTCAAAACCATTCCTTTAAAAATATTTGACCCAATTGAAAGACCCTGATTCGAAACCTATCTCTTTTGAAAGAAAGCAGGCACTACCTTTGGTGTTAAAACAAACATACTCCAACCCCTTCAGAACCTATGGTTTCGACCAAGTTCCCCTTCACCTTTATCCAAAAATCTACATACCAAGTAGCATGATACCATGCGCTTTGGTTTCGAAACCATTGGTGGTGAAAGGTATGGGTCGGAACCCCCTGTGCCGAAAGTAGCGGAACATGCTAAAATCATGTTATTTTTGTTTTTTATCTTAAAAGAGAAAACTTTTCAACTAACCTGCCTTTGTTTGCCAAATTTTCGTTGGTTGCTAAATACTTTTCTGAAAAGTGATGCCAATAATTTTAGAAACAACCAATAATTTTATTTTACAAAATGCCCCTTCTTCTTAATTAAATATATAAAACATTCAACTCCCATACCTTAAATAATTTTATACATTCATCAAAAAACTTAGGAATAATTTGGAAAAATTCTAGAAAATCAAATTATATATTTTTTCTAAAATATAAAAAATTTAGATCCAACAATTGTTTATTTAGCCGCAAATAATTTATAACCTAATAAATCATTTTTTTGGCTAGAAAATTAATATAAAATCCACATTAATTCATAAAATTATGAAAATTGACACACGTCTCTAAAATATCATTTCTGATCTACATTTAAATTTTCAAGGCAATTGGATATCATTTAATAAGGTTTTCATATCAAACATATCAAAAAATCTAATATAAACATGCATAAGTCATCAACAAGCATATATAAACCTCTGATCATTCAAAACATCGCATTATCATGCAAAATCATTTGGAGTATAACTTAAAACCGAAAACTATTAGAAAAGAGGGATGTAGTAATCATTCACCTTTGCTTTGTGATTAAAAGATGTGAGATTTGATGTTAACTACGTTGATTAACTTCTTCCTCTTGAAAATCCTAGATTTATCTTCCCTTGAGATTAAAACTGGTGACCGGCCTTGAAGTATTTTGTTTAATAAAAATGAAATGAATGTATGTTTTAATTCCTAAGGGTTTAGGTTGTAAGTCCCTCCCATTTTGCTTTTTTCCCTCCCTTATTTCCTAACACTTGTATTCATATTATCTCATTTTGATTTACATATTAACATGGCACGACTACCCTTCATTATAATCAAATCTCAATCTGTTAATCATTGCATTATTTTATTTAATTTAGATAATTAATTATCCTCAATAATGCCATGAAAATACGGGTGTTACAGACTTCCCTCCTCTAAGAATTTCGTTGTCGAAATTACGATAAGGTACAAATCAATCAAAAGGCAAAACATACCATCAAACAAATCAAGATAAGTGTCTCTAATCCTGCTTTTAGTCTCCCAAGTACAGTCTAGCATCATTACTCCACTGGGCCTTTACTAATCTGACGGTTTTGTTTACTCAACTTCTTCTCATCTCTTTCGGCTATTCGGATAGGCTTCGTAACTATAGTCATGTCGGGTTCCACCGCCAAGTCCTCTAACACTGCCGGTGCTATAGTAGTGTTTGGATCCTTAACACACTTTCTAAGATGAGAAACATGGAATACATCATGGACTCCTACCAAACTATTTGGTAACTCTACTCTATATGCGAGTTTCCCGATCCGCTCAATAATACGAAAAGGTCCAACGAATCACGGTTCTAACTTCCCTGATTTTTTGAATCTAATCACACCCTTCATCGGTGAAACCTTAACGAATACATAATCCTAACAGAGAACTCTAAGACTTTCCTTCATCCTAGCTCAGATCAACTCAATACTTTCTACGGCCTCTTTCACTAAATCTGGACGAAGGACCAATCTATCCATGGTCTCCAACCAATATACGGGAGATTTACGTGGCCTTCCATACAAAGCATCAAAGAGTGCCATCAATACAGGCCTAATAACTATTATACAAAACTCAACTAGATGCAAATGGTCTTCCCATGATCCTCCTAAATGAAGAACATAAGCCTTTAACAAATCCTCTAAGACTTTGTTAACTCTTTCTATTTGACCATCATTCTGTGGATGGTAAGCGGTACTCATTTTGAGCTTGGTTCCTAAAGCTTCCTATAGACTATTCCCGAACTCGCTAGTAAACAAAGAATATCTACTATTGACAATACTACTAGGAATTCCATGCAGTCTAACAATATTCTTCATGAATAACTTTGCCAAAATAGGTGCCATTATAGTTGACTTTACTAGAATGAAATGGGCACTCTTAGTCAGTCTATCCACAATGACCCACATACTTTCATTTCTCTACTAGATCTTGGCAACCCATCTATAAAGTCAATAGAAATCGAATTCCACTTCACATCGGAACATCCGATGGCTAAAGTAATCTTCTTAGGTTCTGATGTTCAGCCTTTGCCTATTGGCAATTCAAGCACCACTTTACACATAAACCAATGTCCCGTTTCATACCTTCCCAAAAGAAACCTCTCTTTATATCTTAATACATCTTTGTTCCTTCTGATGGATAGTGAACTTTGAACAGTGGCATTCATCCAAAACTTCTTTCCATATGTTCCCCACATTCAAAACACATTACTTTCCTTCTTTCTCAATCACCCATTATGGTCAAGACTGAAATCTTTAAGTCATCTCTCTCCATTCCTTCCCCTAACTTTTTGATTCCTTCATCCAAAACTGGATCCTCCTCTCGTTTAAAGCATTATTTTCCATCATTACCGGTCGAACTTCTAAATAAGACAACATAGTACTTTCTGCACTAGAACCTGCCTCGGATCTATACTGCACTCTACAAGCAGACATCGCTTCCCAATCCTTCCACTCAACAATCATTAACAATACTACATTGTGGTATTTCCTGCTAAGTGCATCTGCCATCTTATTACCTTTTCTCGGTGTATACTCAATCCTAAAATCATAAACAGCAATAAACTCTGACCATCCTTGTTGTCTCATGTTCTGCACCTTGTGAGAGAACAAATATTTCAGCGATTATGATCCATATAACGTTCAAACCACTCTTCCAAAAGGTAATGCTTCCACACCTTCAAAGCAAATACAACTGAAGCTAATTCCATTTCATCTCTTAGCTGGATCTACAGACAACCCTTTCTCTGAGACCACAAGACCAAGGAACTTTGCTTCCGTTTTCCAAAAATGGAATTTTGAAAACTTAGCCTCCACCTGATGCTCTCTTAGTGCCTCAAGTGCAGTTCTAAGATGAAATTCATTCTCCTTCTCATCCTTAGAGTACATCAGAATATCGTCAATAATATCCAACATGAGTCTGTCTAAGTGTTCTCGTAAAACCCGATTCATCAAATCCATAAGGAATGCAGATGCATTATTTAGTCCAAACGGCATGTGTAATCATTCGTACGATCCATATCGAGTCCTAAACACTATTAAAAGAATACTATCCTTCACGACTCTGACTTGATGAAATACCCTCTCCAAATCCATCTGAGAGAATATCTTGGCTCCAATTAGCTGATCGAACAAATCGTCAATTCTCCGCAATGGATATCGATTCTTTATTGTCTTCTCATTCAACTTATGATAATCAATACATAGCCTTAACCATCCATCCAGCCTCTTAGCAATTACTGTGGCAGCTCCCAAGGTGAACTACTCGGTCAAATAAAACTCTTGCCTTCTAAATCCACCAACTGTGCCTACAATTCCTTTATTTCTATTGGTGTCATTTTTCTTGGCGGCCTACTCACCGATTCTGTTCCAGGCATCAAATCTATCTGAAATTCTATGGCTCGTTCAGTGGTATTCCAATTACCGACTCAATAACATCAGCTAATTCTATAATCATGAAGACTCGATGCAACTCATCTTCCTACTACACAACACCCAATAGAGCATTCACTTCACGACTGGTATTTTCTATGGCATAAACTATCTGATCCCTACAGTCAAGGCGCCTAGTTGAAATTTTCTTATTATGGAAAATTATCCTAGAATCATACTCACTTAACTAATCCATCCCTAGAATAATCCTGAACCCCACATAGTCAAGCATATTCAAACAGTAAACAAAAGTATGACCTGACAAATCAAATTCTAAATGGTCATACCTCATCCCAAAGGAGGCAAGGAAGTTAGCATCGAGATTCATAGGACCATTTCCTATTTTAGAGAGGATCAGGAAACTCACGTGCAAAGTAGATTTACTTTGTAGTTTGGCAGGATCCACGATGTTTTCCATATATCTCATCCGAGGAATTGTGTTAGGGATCCAGACACTACTATAGCACCGACTGTGTTAGAGGACATAGTAGTGGAACCAAACTAGATTATAATTAGGAAGCCTATCTGGATAGTCGAGAGAGATGAGAAAAGTTGAGGAAAACGACAGTCAGATTAGCAAAGGTCCAGTAGAAGGATGTTGATAGAGACTATACTAAGAAGACCGAGAACAGGATTAGAGATACTTATCCTGATTTGTTTGATGGTATATTTTACCGTTGATTGTTTTGAAGTGTGCCTTATCGTAATTTCAAGGATGAAATTCTTTAAGAAGAGGAGATTGTAACACCCCATATTTTTAGTAACATTTTTTAGAAAATTTAATTAATTAAATTAAATTAAATACTGTAAGTTGATTAATGGATTGAGATTTAATTAAAGGGCAGCCGTGACATGTTAATGAATAAACAAATGAACCAAAGAATGAAGTGTTAAGCCACATAGAGGAGTGGTAAAATAGGAAATATAGCTAACTAATGCCCTAAACCCTTAGGAATTTACTTCCATACATTCATTCTATTATCACAAGCAATAATATAATCTAAGGTCGGCCACCATTAGTAAACAAGTGAAAGAGGACAAAAGTTAGGATTCAAGAGAAGAGTCAAATCAATTGATCAAGATCAAATATCACATCCTAAATCAAAAGGCAAAGGTGAATAATGACTACATCGCATTTTTCTTAATGATTTTCGATTTTAAGGCAAAACCCTAATTATTTGCATGATTATGCCATGTTTTCGAATGATTAAAAGAAAATATATGCTTGTTGATGATTTAAGCTTATTCGAATTTATGATATGTTTTGATGTGAAAACCCCATTTAATGACATCCAAATGCCTTGCAATTTTAGATATAGATCAAAAATGATATTTGAGAGATGATTTACATTTTCATGATTTTCTGAATTAATGTGGATTTTATGTTAATTTTTAGGTGAAGAAAATGATTTATTAGGTTACAAATAATTAACGGTCAAATTATAAATAATTTTGGTCTGAAATTTATATATGTTATAAAACATATTAAAAAAGATTTTTCAGAATTTTCGTAGAATTTTCCAAAGTGTTTTGATGAATATATAAAATTATTTAAGGGATGAGACTTAAATGTTTTATATATTTATAAAGGAGAAGAGGTATTTTGTAAATAAATTAAATTGTTATTTATGAAATTATGGTAGTGCTTTTAGAAAAGAAAAATTAGCAACCAATAAGATTTTGACAAATAAGGCGGGTTAGTTAAAATGGTTAAAAAAATCATATTTTCATGCCAAAAGCATGTTTCGTCAATTTCCCTGCCTTCGACTTTGATGGCTTTCGACTTAATGGTTCCACCTGGTTTCGAATGGTTTAGATAGCTATTTCCATAACTTTTAAAATTGAACCCAAATACTTTCGAAATGTTTAAGTTTTTGATGCTTTCGATGGTTTTTAAGAAAGGTTTCCGAGGGGTGGTTCCCTAATGGTTTCGAAAGGTTTAACTAGTGGTTTTGTAAGGTTTAAAGGAAAGGTTTTCCAATGGTTTCGAAAAGTTTTAAGGAAAGGTTTTCCAATGGTTTCGAAAGGCTATGTTTAAAGGTTTTAAAGATAGGATGTCCAAGGTTGTTAGCTTTTGAAGGAAAAGGAATTTCAAAGGTTTTGAAACGTTTATGTAAATAGTTTCAAAAGGAAGGTTTAGGCCTTTTGGCGTAGATGAAGGAAAGAGTTTATTTTGTTACGAAAGGGATACTTTCAATGGGATTAAAAGGGTTACTTTCAAAGGTTTAAAGGTTTTCATCAACGAAGATTTGGGTAAAGTACATATGTAACATGGCAAGGTGATTTTGATTAAAGCATAGAGTACATGTATTTCCTAGTTTAATTTTGGTTGAAAAGGTTTTTAAATCAATTTCAGATGAAAAAATTTTAAAGGAAAATTTTGGGAAGGTATCCCTATGTAAAATGTCTCAGATATTAGAATGCCAGATGAGACTGGTATAGGGTCGTGCCCTATACATTAGCTATTAGCCTTAGCTAATTTAGTTCGAAATTCCAATATGTAGGGCTTTGTCATAGGTTAGACTAAAATTATGATTACACATGAAAGGGAATATATATTTGTATAAAGATAGGTTATTGGTGAGCCCACAAGACCATTAGGATCAGGCGCCCTAGGAAATGTTAAGATAAGGACAGGCCAACTAGAAGAGAAGTATTTAAAAGATAGTTGATGATAGACCATCCAGAAGAGGAGTATCTGACAAATGTTAGATTATTTTGTTTATATTGTCTAGTAGGTCCAAGTCAAACAAAGGTCATTAGTTAGCCAAACAAAACTACAATGTTCGGATAGAAAATCAATCTGTTAACTAATATGTATGTTTAAATATGCTCACAGTTTTTACTAGTTTTGGTTATAGGAAATGGATTTGCAAAAGATATGTTTTAAAAGGATATTAGTGAGGGGAAACCCGTTCTGCTTAGCAGAGTTGTCTCACTTAATATCAAATATCGAGATGTATAGTATTATTCACACCAGGCTTTATGTCTGACTTGAAGTTTATGTTTTTCCCCTTGAACTCTCGGGTGCCCAAAATTGATTTGAGTAAGCTGAGAGTTAAGGTTTATAGGTTTTTAGTAGGATGACAAATAAAGCTTCCGGAGATGAGCAGGTAGCTAAGGATAACTAATTAGGAGTTGTAGTTTTTTTTATAAATTTCCGCTTGTTTTATATTAAGTTAGATATGACTATTTAATGACTTTAATCAACCAAGGGGGCATCTTCAAATGTCGCTCTTAGCGTATTTACGTACATTTATTTTTTCTGAACCTAGGAAAGCAATGGGATTATGTAATTTAAATACGGAACATGTTTTGAAAATGTAACGTGAAAAGTTGTTTTTGAAATATATGATTTTTTTCATGTTCATGTGGTGCCGATATTATGAATGCCATCAACATTACCGTATTTGGTCACCGGAAGTTAATACTATGGATGACTGCAGCATCTGTAGTGCTTAGCATCGGGTCTCTAGATAGGGGATGTTACAACTTGGTATTAGAGCACGGTATATGAATTTTTTTAACTAAAAGTGATTTTTGGAAGACATAATCCTTAGGAATTAGAGTTAAGATCGGGTATAGGATAATGCTATAGTAACACACTTGTATTTGCTATATATAAGTATATACTATATCTCTAGTATCATATCTTTTTATTAGGTTAATCTTTTGCATCACACGAGGTTTGAATGCAGTTAATGATTTGAGAAGAGTGAATCTTTAAGGAAGCACCACCACAAATGAAAATGCTGGTCCAAATACTAGAAGGAACCAAGGTCAGGAACAAGCTGAAAATGTTGGTGCAGGATTCCCATAAGTGGATATGGGAGCTATGTATCAGTTTTTCATGAACATGATGCAAGCTAGGATTTCTGTTCGACTAGTTGGACGAAATGCTATAGTCGAGTCTAGGAACCTCCAGTTGTCAACGATTATACTAAGTTGAGTGGAGATTATGCCAAACTTAGAGGGAAGCCATTTATTGGAACTGAGGATGCTATTGAGGTGGAGAACAGGATGCTACACTGCGAAAGGATTTTCGCTGACTTAGGGCTCAATGATGAGCAGAAGAGGAGGCTTGCTTCGAGATAGCTTCAAGGAGCAGCTTTGTTTTGGTGGAATAGTGTAATTGCTAGTGTGGATGAAGGGACGATGACATGCACTGAGTTTAAAAGGAGGTTCCATGTGAGGTTCATTTTTGTAATGGCACGATCTGCTTTACTCAGAAAGCTCGCTGAGTTGGAGCAAGGAGAAATGCCTGTTTTGGAGTATGTAGAAGATTCGAGGAGTTGGCTAGATATGGATATGCCACAGCTGATACTGTGTTGAAGAGAAATGAGATGTTTATCAGGGGGTTGAAGCCTTAGTTTTCAAGGGCTACATTACCTCATGTCAGATTCCCTTGTGATATTGTAGTGGAGATGGCTTTAAGACAGGAGGAGATGCTTGCATGTGTAGAGAAGAATTAGGCCAAGAAGGTCTAGGTTGGGCAAGGTCAGAAGAGAAAGTTCTTTCATAAGAAGGTTAGTCAGAAAGGTGGAGCAACAAAGAATGGGAAGCCTGAAGTGGTCTGTTACAAGTGTGATAAGAAAGGCCATTATGCTCATGAGTGTCGGACAGGCAAAGGAAAGAAGGATGCTGAGAAGGATGGAGTTAGATGTTTCAACTATGATCAAGTTGGGCACTACAAGAACCAGTGCAAAGTGCCAGCTAAGGGAGATAAAGGACAAGTATTTGCATTGGAACCAACTACCTCGAGACCAACTTCCCATCAGAAAAGGAAATCAGTATTTGGAGGTATGCTTCATATCCAAGGTATGCCTATGCGTTTTGTTTAATACTGGTGCATCGCATTCTTTTGTATCTCGATGTTTGGTAGATAAGCTTAACCTAGAACCTGCATATTTAGTTACTTTCTTAAGAGTCACAAATCAAGTAGGAGGGTACGCGACACTCGGGATGAAATGTGATCACATAGAATTTGACTTGCTAGGTTACACCTTTGTTTGCAGTTTGCATATATTTGACTTTATAGGTTTGGAATTATATTGGGCATGGACCATTTAAGTTAATACGATGCTAGGATATTTTCCACGATAGGAAAATATCACTTAGACATCTTGATTGTAGTGATCGGATAGTATATTCCATAGAAAGCTCAGATATGAGGTGAATTCTTTGTTAGGTGTTATGGAGTTAGAAGACGAGTTAAATCGAGTTTTTGTGGTTAGAGTATTCACAAATGTCTTCGAGCCGGTAGTAGGATTGCCATCAAAGTGAGCAACTGAATTTCGAATAGATTTAGTGCCTGGAGCAGAACTAGTTATTAAGCCGCCAAGTAGGATGAAACCTACAGAGATGAGAGAGTTGAAGGTGCAGTTGGTGGATTTGGAAGAGAAGAATTTTAGAAGACCTAGTATTTCACCTTTGGGAGCAGTCATAGTGTTTATTAAGAAGCCAGATGGATCGTTAAGGTTATGTATCCATAATCGTAAGCTGAATGAGAAGACGATAAATAATCGATATCCATTCCCTAGAGTTAATGATTTTTTTGATCATTTGAGTGAAGCCAAAGTGTTTCCTCAATTGGATTTGGCTACAGATTTCCATCAGCTTAGAATAGTCGAAGACAATATACTTTTGACGGCATTTGGGACTCGATCGTACGAATGGTTAATTATGCCATTCGCGCCGACATTCTTTGTAGACTTGTTGAACTGAATTTTCAGAGAGAACTTTAATAGATCCGTGTTGGTGTTCATACATGATATTTTGATGTACATTAAGGATGAGAAAGAGCAAGAAGTTCATCTTAGAGGGGTTTTTGAGACTTTGGGAGAACACTAGCTGAAGGCGAAGTTTTCGAACTGTCATTTCCGGAAGAAGGAGTTGAAATTTCTTGGTCATGAAGTTTCAGAAAGAGGATTGGCAGTAGATCCAACTAAAATCGAAGTAGTGAATCGTTGGAAGAGGCCAGAAACAATGACTTAGATAAGAAGTTTTCTTTGATTCGCTGGAAATTATCGGAGGTTTATAATGGATTTTTCTTGATAGCCACGTCGATGACCAAGCTAGCGCGAAAAGATGTGAAGTTTGTTTGGATCGATAAGTGTGAGGAAGCATTCTAGAGCTTGATACGCTTATTGATCCATGCACCTATATTAGTTGTTTTGGAGGTTAATCAAGATTTGGTAGTTTATACAGATGCGTGTGGAACTGGGTTAGGAGCAATGCTAATGCAGAGAGGCAAAGTGATTGCCTATGCTTCTAGACAGCTTAGACCACATGAGGTTAGATACTAGACTCATGACTTGGAGTTAGCTACAGTTATTTTTTCTTTGAAGGTGTGGAGACATTACCTTTCGAAAGAGAGGTTTGAGCTTTATATGTATCTTAAGTCATTGAAGTACTTATTCTCGTAGAATGAGTTGAACATGAGACATTAGAATGGTTAAAGTTTATTGATGCTTATGATTTTATAATTGAGTACATACTACAGAAAGGCAACAAGGTTGCAGATGCGCTTAATAGGAAGCATTAGAATGCAGTGTTAGCTATGGTAGCAGAACGGAAAGACTTGGAAGCGTTGTCGTCTTCCAAAGTGTATTCGAGATCCGAGGCTGGATTTAGTGGATAATTTGCTATGTTATCTTGTTTAGAAGTCCGACCGGTATTGATTGAGAAGATTGCTTCTAAAAAGGAAGAGGATCCATTGTTAGTTGAAAGGATTCACAAGATAAGGGATGGAAAGGATAGTGATGAATTAAAGGATTTTAGTCTTGACCAAGTGGGTGGTTGAGAAAGAAGGGTAGATTATGTGTTGCAGATGTGGGAGACATAAGGAAGGAGTTTTAGAGGAATGCCATCGTTCGAAGTTCACTATTCATCCAGGAGGAACAAAGATGTATCAGGATATGAAGAGAAGTTTCTTCTGGGAAGGAATGAAAAAGGATGTAGGCTTATGGGTGCAACAATGTTCGAACTGTCGATAGGTGAAAGCCAAGCATCAGAAGCCAAGTGGGTTCCTTCAGCCATTGGATATTTCGATATGGAAGTAGGATTCTATTTCTATAGATTTCATAGATGAGTTGCCGAGATCTAATTGAGAAAATGAAAGTATATGGGTCATAGTGGGCAGATTGACCAAGAGTTCCTATTTCATTCCCGTTAAGTCAAATAAGATGGCATCTGTATTGGCTAAGTTATTTATGGAAAATGTGGTTAGACTGCATGGAATTCCTAGTAGTATTATTAGTGATAGTGATTCCCTATTCACTAACAAATTATGGAAGAGTCTGTAGGAGAGTTTAGGAACCACGCCCAAGATAAGTACTGCTTACCAACTGCAGACAGATGGGAAATCGAAAAGAGTTAACAACATCTTAGAAGACTTGTTAAGAGCTTGTGTATTAGACTTCGAGGGATCATGGAAAGACCATCTATGCCTCATCGAGTTTTCATGTAACAATAGTTATCAGACTAGTATAGGGATGACATCGTTTGAAGCTCTGTATGGAAGACCATGCAAATCTTCTGCATTTTGGTTAGAGATCAGAGGTAGATTAGTCCTTGGTCTCGATTTGGTAAGAGAAGCTGCAGAAAAGATTAAGCTGATAAGGGCGAGAATGAAGTTAAGCTCAGTCGAGGTAGAAGAGCTATGTAGATATAATTCTCTGTTGGAGATCATGTTTTCGTAAAGGTATCGTCGATGAAAGGTGTTATCAGGTTCGGAAAATAGGGAAATTAGCACCGAGATTCGTAAGACCGTTTCCTATTTTAGAAAGGATTGGAAAACTCGCGTACAGGTTAGAGTTACATAGGTGTCCACGATGTTTTCTATATATCTCATGTGAGGAAGTGTGTTAGGGATCCAGACTCTACTATAGCACTGTCTATGTTAGTGGACTTAGTAGTGGAACTAGAATTGACTATAATTAGGAATACTACCCGGATAATCGAGAGAGATGAGAAGAAGTTGAGGAACAAGACAGTCGGATTAGTAAAGGTCCAGTGGAATGACGAGGATAGAGACTGTACTTGAGAGACTGAAAGTAGGATTAGAGACACTTATCCTGATTTGTTTGATGGTATGTTTTACCTTTGATTGTTTTGATGTGTACCTTATCATAATTTAGAGGACGAAATTCTTTAAGGAAGGGAGATTGTAACACCCCATATTTTTAGTAACATTATTTAGGAATTTTAATTAGTTAAATTAAATTAAATATTGTGGATTGATTGATGGGTTGAGATTTGAGATTTGATTAAAGAGTAGCCATGCTACGTTAATGAATAAACAAATAAACTAAAGAATGAAGTGTTAAGGCAAATAGAGGAGGCGTAAAATAGGAAATAGAGCATTCTAATACCCTAAACCCTTAAGAATTTACTTCAATACGTTCATTCTACTATCACAAGAAAATTTTTAGTCCAAGGCCGGCCACAAGTAGCAAACAAGAGAAAGAGGATAAAAGCTAGGATTCAAGAGAAGAATCAAATCAATTAATTAAGATCAAATCTCACACCCTAATTCAAAAAGCTAAGGTGAATAATGATTACATCTCACAATGATTTCCGGTTTAAATGTAAAACCCGAATTATTTGCATGATTATCCCATATTTTCGAATGATTAATGATTATATATGCTTGTTGATGATTTAAGCTTATTCATTATCGAATTTATGATATTTTTGATGTGAAAATCTTCTTTAATGACATCTAAATGCCTTGCAACTTTAGATATAGATCAGAAATAATATTTTAGAGATGGGTTTAAATTTTCATAAATTTCTGAATTAATGTGGAATGATTTATTGGGTTACAAATAATTTACGGTTAAATTATAAATAATTTGGGCCTGAACTTTATATACGTTAGAAAACATACTAATTTTTTTGATATTTTTGTACTATTTCCAAAGTGTTTTGATGAATATATAAAATTATTTAAGGCGTGAGACTTAAATGTTTTATGTATTTATAAAAGGAGAAGTGGTATTTTGTAAATAAATTAAATTGTTATTTTTGAAATTATGGCAATGATTTTAGAAAAAAAATAGCAATCGATAATATTTTGACAAAGAAGGCAGGTCAGTTAGAAAGATTACCTAAAAAGGTTAAAAAAAAGATTTTCACGCTAAAAGCATGTTTCACCACTTTCGGCATCTTGCCTTCGACTTTGATGGCTTTTGACTTAATCGCTCTGCCTTTATTGTAGGATCAAGATTAACCCTAGAGGGGGGTGAATAGGGTTATATCAAATTTTCTCGATATAAACACAGAAACAAACTGCAGAAATAAATATGCTGAAAAGTAAATCACACACAAAATTTACCCAGCTTCGGCAACCCCTGCCTACTGCTGCATTCCCAGATTTCTATTAGAATTAAACAGTATCACGCTTACAAACACTCTACTAGACTCGCAAACATTTGCTCCCGCTCACAAGCACTCTACTAGACTCGCAAACATTTGCTCCCGCTCACAAACATTCTACTAGACTCGCAAACATTTGCTCCCGCTCACAAACACTCTACTAGACTCGAACACCCTGCTCCCGCCTATAGAGTTTCGTTTACTCGCAAACTCTGCTCCCGCCTATAGAACTTTGATTACTCACAAACTCTGCTCCCGCCTATAGAGCTTTGATTACTCGCAAACTCTGCTCCCGCCTATAGAGCTCTGCAAACTCGCACACCCTTCTCACTGAACTAATTCTAACTAGACAATCAGACACTACCTAAACCCTAGGTGGTGATTTACAAATTCTTCGATTCGAAAAATAAAAACAACAAGACAATAAATAACCCTAGATTAAAAAATAAAGGTCTAAACAAAAATTAATCCCTTTTTTCCTTTTAACAAGGCCGGCCCCTTTTATTTCTTCGTTCAGTCTAGCCCGTTTCTTTTTGCCTCGTTCCTTTGTGAAAATGGTGGCTCTCTTCTTGTCTCTGCAAATTAGGGCTTCGTTCCTTTTGCGAAATTTAGGGCTTATGCAAATTGAAGTTCGCCGCTTGATATAGTTGGATAGTAGGCTTCGATGCTCTTTGATTTGCTCTCGGCTCTTCAATTTGAATCGAGTTCATTCTGCGTTTTCGGTATGTACTTTACTCCTTTTGCTTTGCTGGTTTTGCCGTGCTCGAACTCGATGGATTTGAAAGCCGATGATGAATGGGTTTATATAGGATTCGAAATCCTATTTTTGCATTCGTATAAGTTTTGTCCTTATCGGCACTGGCTGTTGTCTTTGTTGTTGGGTTGCTGTGTTGTATACTTGTGGTTTCCACTGTGTTATTTGAGTAACTGGACTTAGTGATCTGGTGCATTTAGCTCGAGTTACTTGCATTTGTTTGCTGTCATGTTACCTCGAATTGCATACTTCATGATTGCACTGTCTTCTGCATTTACTTGTAGTTCCATTTATGTCATGTATACGGCCTGACCATTGTGACGTCTTGTTGACACTTGGTGGTCTTCATATTCATGTGTGTCTTGTTCAATGGAGTCAGTGATAATGGTCACTGTGTTGGGCTTGTAGTACTTGGATATTTGCAGTTTGTAGTGTTATTGAGCATTTGTTGTGTCCATATTGTATTCGATATGCATTTTCACTGTTGCCTTCGGTTTCCTGTGTTTGATTATCGCTTGGTCATTGCACTGATTCATGGTGGCATTTGGTCTGTGTTGCGTTCCATGTTCACTTTGACATCCATGTTCTTCACTGTGTTGATTATTTGTATGTCACTGAGTTTGTTGTGTATACTTGTGGCCGGTGATTCATCTTTCTGCATTTGGTCTGGTTGCATGTGCACTATTTGTATCTGCAGTGGCATTGTTTTGTTTGCATATATCACTAGCTGTTGGTTTTGGCGTATGGTCAGTGACGCACTTGGTTATTCGATCCCTGTTTGATCATTGAAGTGTCTGGCCATTTGTATACATACATTCATGCATGTATATTTGTGTATCTCTGCACTCATCTATATATGCATTCATCATGTCACTTGATTTGTTTCAACTTGATGTTGCTTTAACTGCCGCTGTTGGTTTTGCTGTGGTCTTCAAGCATGTTGCTGCCTGGTCGATATATATACATGCATACTTTGATCATAGCATTCATGTGTAAATTTGAGTTGCACCTGCGTTGAATCCAGTTTTAAAACTCGGGTTTGACCTTGTGCTGAGAGTTGTGACTTTTATGTTATTGCACGTGAGTTGAACCCGGTTTTTCATTTGGGTTTGACCTGTGCTCACCTGTCCCTGTAAATCAATCAAGTGTATATATCGGCGTGCATGGCCTTGTGGCATATATAGTAATACACTGTGTATGTCACAAGTTGTTCGTGTATGATGAATTCAAATTTAAATTATGACGAACAACCCAAATAACTGAGGCAAATCATATTTTCAAAATTATCTTTTATTTTTGAATTTCAAAAATATTTCTTTTTCAATTTTAGTGCGTTTGAAAATATTTTTGCAGATTATTCAGATGCTGGATTCAAACTGGAATGCAGTTGAAGACAAAATATGAGTGTGAGTGATATGTAGTGAGGTGAACTGTAAATATGAAATGTGATGTAATTGTAATCAAAGTTGTATAGTTATAGTGGGAGCTTGAAATTGTACTATTCAAAGTTGTAATAAATATTTGTTTGAATAAAATATTCGTTTGAATTCAAATTCTGTGTTATTTAATTTATTCAACAAATATTTGTTTAAACTGTGAAAAATAAAATAGTATATTAACAAATACATTTAAACGAATGTATATATGTTTATTATCATCAAACAAAAATCATATAAGCGCAAAGCGCATATTCAACAATCTCCCCCTTTTGATGATAACAAACATATATTTAAGATTTTGAATATGTCAAATGTATTTGATCGTTCAATTTGCTCCCCCTATTTAAATGCTCCCTCTCAACACAATACTCCCCCTACATATATGCATACAAATAAAAATATGTAAATGAGCCTATATGCAAATGGAGAATTATTTGACCTTTGCTTGATTCTATTTGACAAAATCTTAACTTTTCTCTCCGACTTTTGTTATCAGCAAAAGAATAACAGTGTTATAAAAATAGGGATGAAGTGACAGACATAAATCAAACATTTAACTCAATCGAATATAAATATCAAATTTCAATAAAACTCAAACAAAAATCATAATTACCCTTGTCAGGCGCATATTCCACTTTCAGAAGTGATGGGGATAAAATCATCAAAAAATCATGCAGTCTGTCTATTTGTGGTATATTTATTTCAGGAAATTTGAATATCTACTAACCATGCATAACCGTTAGGACTTTTAAATGAGATTAGTAGTATTCACAATTTTTTATTTAAAAAATGAAATCAAGTATCTTCTAACCACGCATGACCGTGAGGACTTTTAAATGGGATTAGAATCAACTTGTCTATTTAATCAATTAATTTTGATATGCGTTCCATACATGCATAACCGTAAGGACTTTTAAATGAGCATGGAAGCACATAATCAAAAATCCAAGTAATTCACCCATGCATAACCGTGAGGACTTTTAAATGAGAGTGAACACTTTGGATATTTATTTTTATTGAAGAGTATAATAAATTGAAGCACAGATAATTTCCTTTATAATAATAAATTGAAGAACGAATAATTTCCTTTGTAAACTACCACAAATTTTCATACTATATATGATTTTGATGAGTGATGGTCGATAGAAAGATGATAGAAATAGAAATGATCATGGAATTTTTACCCAACAAATTTTTTTTTTATAACTCTTGTTATGAAATTCAAAAGAAATTTTTCTAAATATACTGTCTTGAGTAATGTATGACAAATATCGACACTCATCACTTTTTCTATTCACTATTGATCTTTTCTATAATCATTAGGGAGTTAGATAAGTCAAAAAAAATAGTCATTTGAAATCAAATATATTCTTTTTTAAATTTTTTAAAAATGATTAGTCAATTTCTATAATTCCCAAATCCAAACGTAATCTGGAAAATCTGTCTTCGGGGAGAGGTTTTGTGAAAATATCAGCAAGTTGAGTTTCGGTCGAAATATATTCAATGCAAATGTCTTCTTTAGCAATGTGATCTCTAAGAAAGTGGTGTCTCACATCAATGTGTTTTGTGCGTGAATGATGAACATGATTATTTGACAAATCTATAGCACTCCTACTATCACATTTTAATGGAACTTGTTTATAGACTAAGCCAAAATCAGAAAGAGTTTGCATCATCCATAAAATTTGAGCACAACAACTTCCCAAAGCAATATATTCTGCTTCAGTGGTGGATAATGCAACACAATTCTGTTTCCGACTTGACCATGAAACTAATGAATGTCCTAGCATGAAACATGTCCCACTAGTGCTTTTTCTATCAACCAATGAACCAGCATAATCAACATCAGAATAACCAACTAAGTCAAAATTTTCACAAGAAGGGTACCATAATCCAAATTTTTGTGTGTGTGAAAGATATCTCAAAATTCGTTTAGTGGCTTTCAAATGAGATTCTTTAGGGTTAGATTGAAAACGTGCACACAAACACACAGAAAACATAATATCAGGTCTAGAAGCAGTAAGATACAGAAGTGAACCGATTATTCCTCGATATTTCTTCTGATCAACATCAATTCCTTTCTCGTCTTTGTCTAACTTTGTTGATGGACTCATAGGAGTTCTCAATGGTTTGGAGTTCTCAATTTCAAATTTCTTCAACAATTCCAACACATACTTGGATTGTGAGATGAAAATACCATCACTGCTTTGCTTGATTTGAAATCCAAGAAAATATTTCAACTCTCCAACCAAGCTCATCTCGAATTTAGCCTGCATGACTTGTTCAAATTTCTCGTACAAGAGTTCATTAGTAGCACCATAAATGATATCATCCACATAAATCTGAACTGTCAAAAAATCACTTCCTTTATGTAATAGAAACAGTGTCGTGTCAGCACTCCCCTTTTTAAAACCATTTTCCAAAAGATATGTACAAAGGCAGTCATACCAAGCTCTAGGAGCTTTCTTAAGACCATATAATGCTTTTTCTAATTTATACACATGACTTGGAAAATCATGATTTTCAAAACCGGAGGGTTATTCAACAAAAACGTCTTCTTTCAAATCACCATTCAAAAAGGCACTTTTTACATCCATTTGTTTAAGTTTGAAACCCTTATAACATGCAAAACTTAGTAAAATCCTAATGGCTTCTAACCTAGCAACTGGAGCAAATGTTTCATCAAAATCTAAGCCTTCAATTTGGTTATATCCTTTTGCGACCAACCTAGCTTTGTTTCTAATTACGTTTCCCGATTCATCAAGTTTATTTTCGAACACCCATTTAGTTCCAACAATTGGATAGTCATTAGGCCTGGGAATTAATTTCCAAACTTTATTTCTCTCAAATTGATTAAGTTCATCTTGCATTGCTAAGACCCAATTTTCATCATTAAGAGCCATTTCAACAGAATCAGGTTCAATTTCAGAAATAAAACCACTGTGATAACAAAACGAACACAAATTTTTATCAAATGAAGAGCGAGTACGTATACCTTCCGTAGGATCACCTATAACCAATTCAGGAGGATGATTGGATTTAAATTTCAATCTACCAGTATCAACAGTTCTATTTTCAGCTTTCTCACTAGATGTCTCATCTTCAATGCCTTCATGATCTACCCCATCGTCATTTGTCTTTTCAGTTGTCCTTTCCAGGTCAGATTCATCGAATTTCACATTGATTGATTCAACAATTGTCTTTGTTCGTTTGTTGTATATTCTGTAAGCCTTGCTCCTTGTTGAATAGCCCATGAATATTCCCTCATCAGCCTTTGATTCAAATTTTCCAAGTTGATCACCTGTGTTAAGAATGAAACAAGGACATCCAAATACACGAAAATAAGAAATGTTAGGTTTCCTTTCATGCCACAATTCATAAGACGTTTTGCCAAGTATTGGTCTAATCATTACTCTATTCATTATATAGCACGAAGTATTCACTACCTCTGCCCAAAAGGTTTGAGGTAGTTTATACTCATTCAACATGGATCTAGCCAATTCCTGCAATGTACGATTTTTCCTTTCAACCACCCCATTTTGTTGAGGTGTTCTTGGAGCAGAAAATTCATGTTTTAAACCATTTTCTTCACAAAAGTTTTCAAATTCCAAATTTTCAAATTCTCCTCCATAATCAGTTCTCAAGGTTTTAATTGAAACTCCTTTTTCATTTTGAACAAGTTTTGCAAATTTTGAAAAATAATCAAAAGATTCAGACTTTTTGGCTAAAAAATAAACCCATGTGAATCTAGAGTAATCATCAACCAATACATAACAGTAACGTTTTCCATTTAAGCTTGCAATTTCATTTGGTCCAAATAAATCCATGTGAATTAATTCAAGGACCCTTGATGTGCTAACAATGTTTTTAGGATGAAATGATGATCGACTAAGCTTGCCCAAGGTACATGCTTTACACACTTTGTTATTTTTAAATTTCTGATGTGGTAACCCCCTGACTAATTCTTTCGTTTCAAGTTTTTCTAAGAGGCTCATACTAGCATGACCAAGTCTCCTATGCCATAAAGATGCCTCTTCGTCTGTGACTACCAAACATCTAGAAAGATTTAGATTATCAGATGAAAGTAAGTAAACATTGCCTTTTCTTTTGCCCATAAAAACAATGTTATTAGAATCTTTATCAATGATTTTGCAAGTATCACTATCGAAGACAACATTCATACCTTTGTCACATAGTTGGCTAATAGAATGAGATTGTGATGCAAATTTTCAACGTATAAAACATTAGACAAGAAAAATTACCATTACCCACTTAACCTTTACCAATGATCTTACACTTACTGTTGTCTCCCATGATCACATTTCCGCCTTTAAAATTCTCTAGACTAAGGAACTTCGATTTGTCACCTGTCATATGTCTAGAACAGCCTGAATCTAGAAACCATTCTTGTTGCTCCTTAGCCCGCCAACAAATCTCACTAGTTTCCTCAGAGCTGGCTTCTGAATCTGATTTAGCCATCAAACACAAATTAGCTTCCTCTGAGCTACTGTCTGAAGCTTCCTTTCCTTCTTCACCATCCCAAGTCGCTGCAAAGACCTTGTATACAAAAGTTAAAAAGCGTTCAAACATATCTCTAGAGTTAAAGTAAAATACCTTGCTCTGGTACCACTTGTAGGATCAAGATTAACCCTAGAGGGGGGGTGAATAGAGTTATATCAAATTTTCTCGATATAAACACAGAAACAAACTGCAAAAATAAATATGCTGAAAAGTAAATCACACACAAATTTTACCCAACTTCGGCAACCCCCGCCTACTACTGCATTCCCAGATTTCTATTAGAATTAAACAGTATCACGCTTACAAACACTCTACTAAACTCGCAAACATTTGCTCCCGCTCACAAACACTCTACTAGACTCGCAAACATTTTCTCCCGCTCACAAACATTCTACTAGACTCGCAAACATTTGCTCCCGCTCACAAACACTCTACTAGACTCGCACACCCTGCTCTCGCCTATAGAGTTTCGTTTACTCGCAAACTCTGCTCCCACCTATAGAACTTTGATTACTCGCAAACTCTGCTCCCGCCTATAGAGCTTTGATTACTCACAAACTCTGCTCCCGCCTATAGAGCTCTGCAAACTCGCACACCCTGCTCACTGAACTAATTCTAACTAGACAATCTGACACTACCTAAACCCTAGGTGGTGATTTACAAATTCTTCGATTCGAAAAATAAAAACAACAAGACAATAAATAACCCTAGATTAAAAAATAAAGGTCTAAACAAAAAAGTAATCCCCTTTTTCCTTTTAACAAGGCCGGCCCCTTTTATTTCTTCGTTCACTCTAGCCCGTTTCTTTTTGCCTCGTTCCTTTGTGAAAACGGTGGCTCTCTTCTTGTCTCTGCAAATTAGGGCTTCGTTCCTTTTACGAAATTTAGGGCTTATGCAAATTGAAGTTCGCCGCTTGATATAGTTCGACAGTAGGCTTCGATGCTCTTTGATTTGCTCTCGGCTCTTCAATTTGGATCGAGTTCATTCTTCGTTTCGGTATGTACTTTACTCCTTTTGCTTTGCTGGTTTTGCCTTGCTCGAACTCGATGGATTTGAAAGCCGATGATGAATGGGTTTATATAGGATTCGAAATCCTATTTTTGCATTCGTATAAGTTTTGTCCTTATCGGCACTGGCTGTTGTCTTTGTTGTTGGGTTGCTGTGTTGTATACTTGTGGTTGCCACTGTGTTATTTTAGTAACTGGACTTAGTGATCTGGTGCATTTAGCTCGACTTACTTGCATTTGTTTGCTGTCATGTTAGTTCGAATTGCATACTTCATGATTGCACTTTCTTCTGCATTTACATGTAGTTGCATTTATGTCATGTATACGGCCTGACCATTGTGACGTCTGGTTGACACTTGATGGTCTTCATATTCATGTGTGTCTTGTTCAATGGAGTCAGTGATAATGGTCACTGTGTTGGGCTTGTAGTACTTGGATATTTGCCGTTTGTAGTGTTATTGAGCATTTGTTGTGTCCATATTGTATTCGATATGCATTTTCACTGTTGCCTTTGGTTTCATGTGTCTGATTACCGCTTGGTCATTGCACTGATTCATGATGGCATTTGGTCTGTGTTGCATTGTTCCATGTTCACTTTGACATCCATGTTCTTCACTGTGTTGATTATTGTGTATGTCACTGAGTTTGTTGTGTATACTTGTGGTCGGTGATTCATCTTTCTGCATTTGGTCTGGTTGCATGTGCACTATTTGTATCTGCAGTGGCAGTGTTTTGTTTGCATATATCACTAGCTGTTAGTTTTGGCGTATGGTCAGTGATGCACTTGGTTATTCGATCCCTGTTTGTTCATTGAAGTGTTTGGCCATTTGTATACATACATTCATGCATGTATATTTGTGTATGTCTGCACTCATCTATATATGCATTCATCATGTCACTTGATTTGTTTCAACTTGATGTTGCTTTAACTGCCGCTGTTGGTTTTGCTGTGGTCTTCAAGCATGTTGCCGCCTGGTCGATATATATACATGCATACTTTGATCATAGCATTCATGTGTGCATTTGAGTTGCACCTGCGTTGAATCCAGTTTTAAAACTCGGGTTTGACCTTGTGCTGAGAGTTGTGACTTTTATGTTATTGCACGTGAGTTGAACCCGGTTTTTCATTTGGGTTTACCTGTGCTCACCTGTCCCTGTAAATCAATCAAGTGTATATATCGGCGTGCACGGCCTTGTGGCATATACAGTAATACACTGTGTATGTCACAAATTGTTCGTGTATGATGAATTCAAATTTAAATTATGATGAACAAACCAAATAACTGAGGCAAATCATATTTTCAAAATTATCTTTTATTTTTGAATTGCAAAAATATTTATTTTTCAATTTTACTGCGTTTGAAAATATTTTTGCAGATTATTCAGATGCTGGATTCAAACTGGAATGCAGTTGAAGACATAATATGAGTGTGAGTGATATGTAGTGAGGTGAACAGTAAATATAAAATGTGATGTAATTGTAATCAAAGTTGTATAGTTATAGTGGGAGCTTGAAATTGTACTATTCAAAGTTGTAATAAATATTTGTTTGAATAAAATATTCGTTTGAATTCAAATTCTGTGTTATTTAATTTATTCTACAAATATTTATTTAAACTGTGAAAAATAAAATAGTATATTAACAAATTCATTTAAACGAATGTATATTTGCCGGTATCAATTCATTGGTATCTAGCAAACTGGAAGAAGGGAGGGAGGTACAAGGATGAAACCAGGGGTTCCGAAGGAGGTCGAAACGTTACTTGGTTTTAAATGAAAAAATGCGCCTACTTTGCCTTCAACTATATTGCTTTCGACTTGGTTGGCTATCGGCTAGGTAAATGGTTTAAAAAGAATGGTTTAAAGGGGTCATGCTTTTGTTTTTAAGTATAGGCTTTCGAGTAGGTCGAAGCCTTAGCTAACGCTTCTTACCTTTCAAAGTAGTGCCTTCAAAAGTGTATAATTTGTTTTATAAAATCTTGCCACTTCTTCAATGCTTTCGAAAGGAAGGTTTCAACACATCACTTCTTTGCTTTTTTTGCGCTTTTGAAAGAGTTGCTTTCAACCCTATTGTTGTGTCCTTTAGATATTTTTAAAGATTAACCTAAAGGTTTCGAAAGAGGTGGTTTTGAATGGTTTCAAAAGCTGTTTCCACATGTTTAAAATTGAACCCAAATGCTTTCTAAAGGTTTAAGGTTTTGATGCTTTTGTAAGTATTTTAAGAAGGGTTTCTAAAGGGTGGCTCCCCAATGGTTTTGAAAGGTTTAAATATTGGTTTCGAAAGGTTTAAAGTAAAGGTTTTCCAATGGCTTTGAAAAGTTTAAAGGAAAGGTTTACCAATGGTTTCGAAAGGCTATATTTAAAGGTTTTAAAGATAGGATGTCCAATGATTTCAGCTTTCAAAGGAAAAGGTATTTCAATGGTTTCAAAAGGAAGGTTTTGGCATTTCCGCCTAGATGAAGGAAAGGGTTTGTTTGATTACAAAAGGGATACTTTCAATGTGATCGAAAGGAGTACTTTCAAAGGTTTAAAAGTTTTAATCAACAAAGATTTAGGTAAATTATATATATAATATGGCAAGGTGATTTTGAGTAAAGCACAAAGTAAATGTGTTTTCCTTGTTTAAGTTTGGTTTAAAAGGTTTTTAAATCAATTTCAGATGAAATGGTTTTCAAGAAAATTTTTGGGAAGGAACCTCAAAGGAAAATGACTCAGATATTAGAATACCAGATGGGACTGGTGTATGGTCGAGCCCTATACATTAGTTATTAGCCTTAGCTAATTTAGTCTAAAATTCCAGTGTGTAAGGCTTTGTCACAAGTAAGACTAAAATTATGGTCTGTTTGCATACAGATAAGTTGTTGGTGAGCCCACAAAACCATTAAGAGCAGGTAACCCTGAGAGATGTTAAGTTAAGGACAGACCATCCAGAAGAGAAGTATTTAATAGATAGTTAAGGACATACCATTCAGAAGAGGAATATCTAATAGGTGTTAGATTATTTTGTTTATATTGTCTTGTAGGCCTGAGTCAACAAATGATTGTAGTTAGACAAACAAAACTATAGTGTTCGGACAGATAGTCCATTTGTTACCTGATATGTATGTTTACATAAAATTCTTTATAGTTTTAACTAGTTTTGGTTGCAGGAATTGGATCTTAAAAGATATGTTTTAAAAGGATATTAGTGAGAGAAAACCCATTTCGCTAAGCGGCGTAGTCTAGCTTAATATCATTTACCGAGATGTATAGTATTATTCACATCAGGCTTTATATCTCACTCGAAGATTATATTTTTTCCCCATAAACTCTCGGGTGCTCAAAATTGATCTGAGATGGCTAGGATTAAGGTTTATAGGTTTTGGTAATAAAGCTTCTTGAGATGATCAAGTGGCTGACGGATAGCTAATTAGGAGTTGTAATTTATTTTTGATGCATTTCCACTGTGTTTTACATTAAGTCAGATATGACTATTTGATCAACCAAAGTTGCATCTTTACATGTCGTTCTTCGCATATTTATGTAATAATTATTTTATCTGAACCTGGGAAAGCGATGGGATTATGTAATCTGAATATGGAAAATCTATGATTTTGTTTCATATTCATGTGATGTTGATATTATAAATACCGTTAACATTGCCGTACTTGGTCACCAGAAGTTAATGCTATGGATGACAGCAACATCTGTAGTGCTTAGCTTCGGCCCTCCAAATAGGGGATGCTACAGTAGATGACATGAAGAATTTTATTGATGCATTGTCGTAGATAGCACCAATCGCAAAGTTAAAAGCATATTCTAATGGAAGATCCTAGTTGGGTGAGCAAATGATGGGAGAGGAAATGAATTCATTTTTGAGATGTTTGAAAGAAGAAATACGGCCAGAATTAAAGTCAAATGGAAGGTCTTTTCTAGGAAGAGCAATTAGAGGTCGAGCAATTTTACTAACATCCTTTATAAAACATCGACAGTAGCCATTATGCCCTTGAAATAAACAAATGTCTTTGATGGATTTGGGAATGGGTAGATTCGCGATTATGTCAACTTTCGATTTGTCTACATTAATACCTTTGTTTGAAATGACATGTCCGAGGACAATGCCATGTTTGACCATGAAATTACATTTATCCAAATTTAACGTTAAGTATTTTTATTTACATAGACTTAGAACCATCTCGATGGTGTAAACAATCGAAAAAAGAGTTTCCAAAGATGGAAAAATTATCCATAAACGCTTCCAGAAAGCATTCAATCATGTCGGAAAAGATTCTAACCATGCATCTTTGGAAAGTTGCAAGAGCGTTGCAAAGGCCAAATGGCATACGTCGATACGCGAAGGTGCCAAAGGGACACATGAAAGTCATTTTCTCTTGATTTTCGGGAGCGATAAAAATTTGGTTATAACTAGAATAACCATAAAAAAAGCAATAGAATTCATGGTCGGCTAAACGTTCGAGCATTTGGTCAATGAAATGAAGAGGAAAGT
This sequence comes from Allium cepa, assembly GCA_030765085.1. Lineage (NCBI taxonomy): Eukaryota > Viridiplantae > Streptophyta > Magnoliopsida > Asparagales > Amaryllidaceae > Allium > Allium cepa. The sequence continues at coordinate 246,040,015 of CM060938.1, read as the reverse complement.
GATCTTTAAGTTTTGCAACATTTAATTTTCGATAATCAATGCAAACACGCCAAACCATTTGAATACGAGTACTTTGTGATAACGATAAGTCTTGACTTTTTAGGCACGACATGAATCGGGTCAACTCATGAACTATCAGAGATGCTATATATGATTCCATTATCATGAAGTTTCAGAATTTTGACTCGAACTTCATCCTTCAATTTTGGGTTGCGTCTTCATTGGACAGCACGAACAGGCTTGAATTCATCAACCAAGTGGATGCGATGTTGAATAAGAGTAGGACTAGTTTCCTTGATATTGGTAATTGACCATCCAATTGCCTCTTTGTTTTTCAACAGAACTGAAAGAAGGGAGTCTTCTCGATCAAGAGAAAGATTTGAAGAGATTATTACAGGAAACATTTCGTTGTCACCTAAGTATGCGTACTTTTTGTGATTTGGAAGAGGTTTGAGTTCCAACCTAGGAGGTTGTTCAATCAAAGAATTTGTCTAAAGTTCTAACTCAACTATGAGGGGTTCAAACGGAAGCGTTTTTTCAATCTCATTAGGTTCGTCTTGAAATAATTGTTCATATTCGATCTCGCATTTGTTGTTAAGGTCAATTGTTTCGCTGTTAATTTTTTTTGAATGGAGCTAACTTCCAACATTTTGTCAAGTGGTTCATTTGATTGATTTTGAAGATGGAAGATGTTAAGATTCGAAGTCATGTTACCAAAACAAATTTTCATCGAACCATTTCGACAATTGATTAGGGCATTTGAAGTGGTTAAGAAAGGTCGTCCATCATTGGGATTTGACTCTTTGGATTGTTCATGGGTTCTATTTCAAGGACGGTAAAATCAACATGAAATATGAATTGATCGATTTTGATAAGTACATCTTCGATTTCTCCCAGGGTTTCTTTGTCGAACGATCTACAAATTGAAGAGTTACTTTAGTCAGTTTTAGTTCACCCAAGCCAAGTTGCTGGTAAACCTAATAAGGAAACAAATTGACAATGGCAACCAAGTCTAACAAGCATTTATTAATAATTTTATCTCCTATCGTGCATATGATCGTAGGACATTCAATATCTTTGTATTTTACGGGAATTGATTGTGACAAGAATTCGCTAAGACCGGCAGCTAAGAAAACTTTCGTTGGTACATGAGCGTGTCGTTTTGAGTACACAAGCCCTTTAGAAATTTAGCGTAAGTTAGGACTTATTAAATGATAATAAGAAGAGGGATGTTCACTTTGACTTGTTTGAAAATTTCCTACATCTTTTCCATTTGATAGGAATGTTTCTTAGCTCGAAGTATATGAAGAAATGGAATTTGATACTTAATAGGCCGGTCTACTTGAGTAGAAGAAGAATTTGGATTGGAATTTGATTTGATATTTGACTCGATGTTTTGTTCAGAATAGCTTGTTGTTTTTGAAGTGCCAAGGTGAGTTTTCGTTAAATCATTTGGATTGACAACTTTGTCATCGATTAGTTTACTGAGACACAAAGTCATGATAGCATTCATTTGGTTCACATTGCTATCTTGAACGACATGAGCTTGATTGAGTTCATGTTTTGATTTCTAGGATTTGGAACGGGCTGACTTGGGAACGTGCCTCGTTTGTGTTGACTCACAGAAGTGACTAACCGACTCATTTGCATTTCGAGTTTGGCAATCGACAGACTCGTATTCTGCATGTACGAGGTTAACAAATTTTGCAAATTGCTATTTGATTGGAGGTCTTCAGTGGTCGCTTTAGCCAAAGTTTTAAGACTTTTCTCAAGTGAAGTCATTCGTTTATTATCTTGGAGAGTGAAAAATGCAGTGGTTGATTCTGAGATGAAGGCGCAAAATTTAATTGAAGGTGGTTGGGCTGAAAAGGAGGATTCAAAGCACTGTTCGAAAATGCTTGAAATGGTCGAACCAAATTCATGTTAGAATTATTTTGGTTCCATGCAAAGTTAGGATAATTTCTCTAACTGGGGTTGTAAGTTGGAGAAAACAGGCCATTCTTAACTTTGTTAAAAGCGTTGAATTGTTCTAACGATTGAGGACATAGATTGATGATGTGATTCGAATAGTTACATTTATAATAGAATGGTTAGGAAGCTTGGTTCATTTGATTGGATGAGAAAATGTTATCGAATTTATTGATCATTGCATCCATTTTCGCTTCCAAAGCCATTTATGATCTTATCAAGCGTGCTTCGATCGTGAATAAATGAATTTCTCGTTAGAACATTCCCTTTGGAATGATTTTTCAACAATGTTCTCAAGGAATTGCCAAACTTCATCGTGAAGATGGACGATAAAATTGCCTTGACACATCGATTCAAGCATGGTTCGTAAACTATTTTTAAGTCCATCGAATAAGATTTGGCAAAGAGTCCATTTTTCAAATTATGGTGTGGACATTTTACCAAAAAACACTTTAAATCATTCAATGTATTTTCTAAAAGGTTCACCCTTAAACTAATGAAAGTTTACAATTTCGTTTCGTATTTTGGTCATTTTTTTCAAGGAGTGGAACTTTTTTGGGAAGACTTTAACGAATTCGTCCCAAGTTTTGATTGAATATGAAGGCAAGCTGTACAACCGTTTTTCAGCATAATTGGTAAAGGCGAATGGAATTAACCTAAGTTTGATTCCATCGCGACATAATTGTTGAAGTTTAATGGATGCACAGACTTGTTCGAATTTTGTTAAGAAGATGTATGTGTTATAATGTTCAAAATTGCCAAATTTCGGGAGTGTGGCAATATAATTTGAATGAATTTCGAAGTGATTACCCTTGAGGAGGTGATGCAAGAATGAATAGAAACTCTTTGGGTAGAGAATCTATCCATGAGAGTTTGGGGAGAGTTTTCATTAGCCACTATTGAGGGTTCATTCGTTCGGGTAAAATGATTCATCATTGTGTCATGAGTTCAGGCACTCATGCACAAGTGAAAAGATCAATGAGAGAAAGACGTGAAAATCAAGGTTAAGAGAATGAAACAAGGCTTAGAGAATGAAATGAAGTGAAAATTCTTTTCATTTGTTTTTAAAAGAAAAATATTTACCAAAAAGAAATTATTTTCAAAAGAGATTTATTTTTGTTTTGTTTTTTTCGGATTTTAATTTTTTTAAATTTTTTTTTTTTGAGAAGATTTTTTTTGGATTTTTGTTTAAAAACTAAGTTAAGGAAAACGTAATTTTTTACTTTTATATTTTTTTCTTTTTTTTTATATATGCATGAACTAATGCAACTAAATGAATGTAAGGACTAAACAATAAATTTTCTATCCTCAGTAGCTCCTAATCCGAAAATGTATAGTAACACATCGACTTAATTCAACAAAATAGTTCTAAGCTAGGTAATTGACATGAGCTATCAGGGCACCACGAATCACCGTAGCAATGCAGCGGAACGTTTAAGTACCTTTAGAGAAACAATCATTATAATATTTACAAATCACCGTAATATTTATAAATGATTATTGCTCTTCTTTAGCCTAGACACCGAAAAATAAATTGTTAAAAGAAATCAACTTGTCAACATACAATTTTGCCCTAGATGACTCGTGACTCCCTTAAGTCCAACATCTAACTATTATTATTAGTCAAATTCTAAGATAAAATGCAATTTGTAGACCAACGAAGATTTGATGAAATCTCTCACATTATCTGAAGTTGGGTGTTGCCTTAGAAAAGAAAATAAGATGAAATAAATGCAAAATAGAAACTAAACGTGTATTAATAGTGAAAATACAAATGAATATTTGTGTTGTTTTGTTTTTTTTAATATAAAAATGCAAGCAAGCAAGAATGTAAGAAAATTAAGCAAAAAATAAGAACATGATACCAGATCGTGCATAATTATTAGTAAATTAATTATAGAAGCATCGTTTTTTAATTAGCACAAACAAAGCAAAGCAGTTTAGCAAGCAATTTCTTTCGACTTCCTACAATTTGCAACCTTAAAATTTGAACAAGAATTCTTTTATTAAATACAAACGAAAACATTGACAAACAAAAGCACAAAAAAATAATTTCTTAACAAGTATTTTTTAAAAGAAAAACAAAGATTCACATTTGGAAACTTAAAATCAATAGAAAAATAACATACAAACACTCACCCAATTCCATAAACCAAATTCTAAAAACTGATTTCAAAGAAAAATTGGTCGTAAATTCCAAAAACCAATTTCAAAACCTAATGAAAGCAATTTTTTTTATTTTTTTAAAAGAAAAAAAAACTAAAGAAGATAAAACGTTAAACAATTGAATTTACACTAAGAAAAAAAAAATTACTTAAACCAGCCCACTATCCCAAGTCACTTCTTTTCACCTCTATTAATAGAAAATAATGCACTTCATCAAAATCAAATTCAGAAATAAAAATCATTTTCTTGTTAGGGTATTGTAGTTGTGCTGGGTCCTTTTCAGTTTCGGTTTAGGGATATGTGGTCGCGTGGTGGGTGCAATACGGTTTTGGGGTTTCGTAAATTGGAGTGGCGATCTGGGTGAGGTCGGAGGAGGTGGTTGGTTTTGGTCGCATTTAAAGTTGTGATGCATTCGGGGTTCGGGAATTTGGCGGCGATGCTTTGGTTTGGGTGGCAGAGATTATTATGGCTTTGGATTGTGGATTGACGTATCGATCTTGGTTGAGGTGATGCGGTTCTGGTCTTGGTCATGGAGGCAATATGTGGTTGCTGGTTATTTCGGGTTGGAGATGGAATGAATCATAATACAACAATGGAGTGATTTTGGGTTGGTGACGGTTTAGTATGAAGTGGTTGAAGTTGAAATTGGCAGTGGAGATGTGGGTAGAGGAGGTGAAGAGCAGGTGAATGTTGTAGGAGGACATGGAGAGGGATGCATATTTGTCGAAGCGAGGCAGCAGTTTTGGGAGGTGGAGAGCTTGTTGGCAAGGAAATTAGAAGTGGGCTTGGGATGAGATGTTTCAAGCAATTGTTGCGGATTTGAAGGGATGGTCGGAGGCTGTTTTGTTTGAAATGGAATTGAGATGTTGTTGGAATCGTTTGAATTGGCTTTAATAGGTTACCGTGAAGGTGGATGTGCAGTAATTTCTTGCAATGTGGTTGTGGCGAGTTTGCTTGGATGGTGGTTTGCAAATGAAGGGTTGTTAGGTGAAGTATGCAAAGAAAGTTACGATTTGGATGAGTAGGCTATAGTTTGTTGCGGGTTGTAATTGGAGAGGGGAGATGAAGTGCTATCGTAGTGGAATTAGTGTTTAAAGTCTACGGATGAGTGTTTGTGAAGTGATGGTTTCGATAGAAAAATAGGTGAACTACGGCCGGGTCTAGGTGATGGATTCTAGCATGAGGGAGGTATTCAAGTGGTTGAAGCAGGCAAGGTTGGCACAATGAAATGAAAAGTAATGCAAAATGTAAGAAACGACAAAATGGAAGCACAATTGTAATGCAAAACTGAAATGCAATTTGAACAAATGGCTACAACCAATTTTTTTTGTGGAATTGGAAACGGAAGGGAAAATCAAATGTAAAAGAGCTAAAGACAAAATGAATTTATATTTGCTACAAAATAGTGCACAATTGTAATGATACAATAGACACAACACTTGAAAATAGAGGATGTATTTGTAAAACAGAGAAAGTATTGAAATGCACAGTAAAAAAATGAAATGAGCTAAAATGAACAGAGATTAAGTTTTAATAGTGTTCGCACCAAAATTTGTCGCTAATACTGTAAAGCCGTTGAAAGCACCAAATTATAGTTATAGATCATAGATAGAATGTTTGTAGAAAGTATAAATATGAAAAACAGTAAAAATTAAAAAAAAAAAAAAAACCCAGTGATAACAGAAAATTTATAATGGTTCGGCTGACTTTGGCCTACGTCCACTCTAGAAATTACCTTTTTATTGATATGAGAATCAATTACTATTGCAATCTAGAGTTTTTAGAACAATAATGATATAGTAACCTTAATGGGAAAGGAGAATGGAAGCAGAGTGAAGATACATTTTCTGAAGCCCCTCCTGCTATATTTATAGGCGAAACCTAAGTTACCGGGCTTCTTGAGTGGTCTGGGCCCACCAAGACCATAGCGGAACCAAACCTCAAACACCACGATCGACCTCGAGTTCATAATACGCAGACCCGATATCCCCCGGGAATGACTCGAAGCACGCCTATGTAAGACTCGGAGTAAACTAGGCTTGAACTCGGAGCATAATGAAGTCGATCCTATTCACTTATTCAACGCCGATCCCTCCATTCGTGTCGACCCGAAGACACGCCTACCCAAAGACTGGAGGATGCCGACACGAGGTAAGTTAGCTACGACTCAAAGCTACCGACCCCTTTCAATATGCCGGTCCCGTTCCTCGCCGACCCAAACCAAACTGCCAATCGCGTCTCCAGACGCTTGCCGAACCCAAAATGAAATGTTGACCTACACACGCTGATGGACTTATGCTGACCTATCTTGACCGAACCATGTCCATACTCCAACACCAAGCCACTCCGGACTCAGTTACCTCCCAAGCATGTCGATCCACTGCCAAATATATGGAACCACGTATGTATATTGATCCCCTCGTCATGACCGAACCACCTCCTTTGCCGAACAATTCCAATAACCAATCCAGCTTCCTACCGATCCAAAACCTTCACAACAGCGACCCACTTGTATCGAGTCATGCTCGTAGAGCCATAACCACCGTGCCAGTCGTACCGGGCCACCGTGGCTTAAGCACCATGATCGAACCATGCATGATCGCCTCTCCTTGACCGAGCCATGTACGACCGAGGCACCTTGATCAAATGACCGACCCACATGACCGAACTCCAATGACCAAACGCTCATAATCAACCCATGCAATGCTGAACCCCGACTGCGTAATCATATTTATCATCCGTGATTGATCGTATATCCATCCAGTTGACTCAAACCCATTATATTCCAATCTCAATAAACGAGTAGTCGATTTAGTTAAATCCGCCTGTCCACGGCCTTGCCAAAAGATGGGTTAACAGTTTTCCCCGAAAACATACCTTGCTATTGGAAGGTGTGTTTTGAATTGCCTCAAATCCATCATCCAAAATCCATATTCCATCAATAGCCATATCATCCGATCCGTAATCCAATCCATGACCAAGTCATCCTACTCAAATGCCATAGCCATATCCTTATCCGAATCCACAACTGTTCCGAGTCGATATCGAATTTCGAATGCAAATCCTTAGCCAATTATAAAGCCATCTGAACCCATCAAGTTTTGATCCATCCATATCCAATAAACTACAACCAAATCCATGACCTCTCCGGAACGACATCCGAATCTGGGACCACTCCATCCCCTTATCCAAATCCTTAGCTGTTCATAGCCAATATCCAAATCCATAACCTCTTCGGGTTCTTGCCACTGTAATCCACACTCGGTGACCTATGTTAAGTAATTCCATGGTGTTCCTAGTTCAGTGTCCCTAAACGCTAAGTAATGTCGAGGCTTAAGTCATAAGTCGAATCCTAGTCACTCCGGACTCTTGTCGAGCATAGTCCATACTCGACGACCTGAAATAGTAATCGATAGATAATATGGGGCCTAAGTCCTGGGTAGAGTCCTAGTCTCTTCGGACCCTTGTCGAGCATAGTCTATGATCAATGACCTTTTAGACAAAAACTAGACAAAGTCAATCAAAATTGAATCTGAAACCTAGATTCAAACCAGAAATCCATATCAAAAGTCCAAATCCAAAACCAAATCAAAAATCAAGCATCCAAACCAGGAAACCAACAAAACCGAGAGTTCAAACCGAACTCCAAAACCAAAGCAAAGAAAAGCAAATGTCCAAGCCAAAAACAAAAAACTGACTTCGCAAACTAAAGCGTCACGATTTATCATCATCTTAGAGCATTCGTTGGGGTTGTCTCTGTCCCCGTACATGAGTAAGTGACCTAGCCTTCTCCTTTAGAAAATGGATGACATTATCACTCTAGATTACCTTGGAAAACCTTGGCAGGTAACACTGGATTGGTTGACATTATCACGATTAGTTGATGATCAACCGGCCACCATTTCTGGGCCTCATGCCATCGTCGTTCAAGGTAGGCGGTGGCTGCTCTTGTACCGCCGCCGCATTTCAAGTTTGACATATTGTCGAACCTGACCATTCCTTACATGCTCCTCAATTATAACCTTTAGATGCCTGCAGCTATTAGTATCATGTCTGTCCAGGTCATGAAAGAGACAGTGCCTTTCCGATGCCCTTTCACGTTCTGAGGGTTCCCTCCTTTCCGTCCTTCGATTACAAAGGCGATCCTAAATATCCAGGTATATTCGTTCCAATGTCTCATTCAGTCCTGTGTAAGTGGCTAATTTTGGTTCTCCCTATCGCTTCTTTTCCCTTTATCCTTATCTTTATCCGAGCTTTCACCGGACGGTTCTCCATCCTTAACCATGTTTACTTTCTTTGACCTCATATCCAAACATGCATCCTCTTGTTGAATAAATCTCTCAGCTACGTGAATGCATTCTCTGATATCCATTGGTGGGTCACGTATCAATGATACTTTGAAATCCGAATTATCCCTGACTCCTGATACTGCAACCATTAGTCCCTGACTCCTGATACTGCAGCCATTAGAACCATTAATGGATCTGGTCGATCCACCGAAGCAACTGCTGCATTAAACCGAGTTAAGAAAGTCTTGAACAATTCATCCGCCATCTGCTTAACTGACATCAGTGTCGTCACATTTTTCGGTCTTTTTATGTGAACTCGAAACTATCTCAAGAATCCACCAGTTCTGTTCATGTTCCAATAGATCCATCCTCTAGCTGTTTGAACCACATACCAGCTATATCGGTCAAGTACAAGGGGAAACATCGAGCCATAACCTCCTTTGATGCCCCTAGCACTTCCATATACCTTGTGTATCTCATCAAGTGGTCAGTGGGATCCATCTTACTGTTGTATATTTCCAGAGTGGGTAGCTTGAAATCAGGTGGATTCCTATCCATCCTAATGTTATGGGTAAACAGACTTTTGTTTACTCCCTCCAAATCCCTATTTGTCAGACCTTCACGAATAGTTCGCCTGATGATGTCAGCCAATCCAGTGTTATCTGCCAAGGTTTGCCCCCTATCTACATTTCCTAAGTGCCCTCCAAGTCCTTGAGGGAATTCCAATATATACTCCTTGTCAAGCACTCCTGTATTCCTATTGGTGCCGGCCCATGCAGCATCATCTGGTATCCCTTCATAGGTTGGTCCTGCATTACCTGGTGGAATGCCCCTAAGTCTAGGTCCATCCAAATTGATAGTTGTTTGCTGATTGAGGCTCCCCTGCTAAACCATTCCATATACTTTCCGGTTGAGTCCTTCTGATCCAGCTCCATGGATCTGAGCTCCGGTAGTTCCTACTTGTCCAAATTGTCTGAAAAGTTTCTGCATCATTTCCTCTTGCCTTTTCATCAATTGCTCAGAATTTATCATGACCTACGTCTCGTCCCCAGTGATGTAGATGGAGGCTTGGTTAGCTCTAGATGAAGCCTCCTAACTTCCCACTTGCTAATTTCTTTTCGTTCTCTGTCTCCTGGTTGATTGCTTTGCCATAGTCTCAAGAATCCAAGTTCTAAAGCCTTTAAATCCAAACTTCAAGCTTTTGAATCCCTAAGTGCTAGCTTTTCTAGTGAAAGCACCAAAATGTTAGTATCAAAATTTGTCACCGACACCCAAATGCCGTTGAAAGCACCAAATTGCAATTACATATCATAGAAAGAATGTATGTAGAGAGTACAAATATGAAGAATAGTAAAAAATAAAAAGAAAGCAGTAATAACAGAGGATGTATAGTGGTTCGGCTGACTCTGGCCTACGTCCACTCCACAAATTTCCTTTTTATTGATATGAGAATCAATTACAGTTACAATCCAGAGTTTTTAGAACAATAATGGTAGAGTAACCTTAATGGGGAAGGAGAAGGGAAGTAGAGTGAAGATCCTTTTCTGAAGCCCCTCTTGCTATACTTATAGACGAAACCTGAGTTACTAGGCTTCCTGAGAGCTCAGGGCCGACCAAGACCATAGTCGACCCAAAACTCGAACACCATGACCGACCCCGAGTTCATAATACGCCGACCAGATAACTCCCGGGCATGACTCGAAGTAGGCCTATCCAAGACTCGGAGTAAACTAGGCAAGAACTCGAAGCATAATGAAGCTGATCCTATCCACTCATTCAATGCTGATCCATCCAATCGTACCAACCCGAAGACTTGCCTACCCGAAGACTGGAGGATGCCGACTCGAGGTAAGCAAGCTAAAACTTGAAGCTACCGACCCTTTTTAATATACAGATCCCCTTCCTCGTCGACCCAAAACAAAACTGTCAATCGCGTCTCCAAACGCTTACCGAACCCAAAACGGAATGCCGACCTACACACGCTGATGGACTTATGCCGACCTACCTTGACCGAACCATATCCATACTCCAACACCATGCCACTTCCAACTCTGATACCTCCCAAGCATGCCGATCCACTGCCAAATATACCGAACCACGTTTGTGTACCGATCCACTCGTCATGACCAAACCACCTCCACTGTCAAACCAATCCAATAACCGATCCGGCTTCCTACCGATCCAAAACCTTCACAATACCGACCCACTTGTATCGAGCCATACCCACCGGGTCAATCGCACCGGAATACCCTGGCTTAAGCACCATGATCGAACCATGCATGATATCCACCCTTGACTGAGCCATGTACGACCGACCATCTTGATCAAACGACCGACCCACATGGCCGAACTCCAATGACCGAACGCTCATGACCGACCATGTTATGCCGAACCCTGGCTTCGTAATCATATTTGTCATCCATGACTGATCGTCTATCCCTCTAGTTGACTCAAACCCATCGTACTCCAGCCTCGATGAACGAGCAGTCGATTTAGTTAAATCCGTCTGTCCACAGCCTTGCCAAAAGGCGGGTTAACAGATAGCAAAAAGTTTTAATACAAATTGAAAAGAAATGTTTTTTTATTTTAAGAGAAGAATAAAAAATAATAAGCAGTAGAAACACTATGACCATAATGAACAAAGGGGACAAAGTAAACTCCAAAACACAAGCAAATAAGACATCTTTTTTAAAAAGTTAAACAAAATAAAATAAAAACTACAAAAATAATCTAAAGAGTAAAATTAAAATTAAGTTTCTTTCCTCAGCAACATCGCCAAAAACATGTTGGCGATGGAAAATTGTATCGATTAGAATACCATTGGAAATATATCATAACAAAACCGCAAGTGCACGACGCACAATCGTAGTACATATGCGAGTATAGGTCAGTCCATGGTGAAAGCAAAAATTCTAAAATTAATCAATCAAATTATCCTAAGGTTTTAAAATTGCTTTAAACTAAGAATATTTTGGAAAAAAACTAGAACAAAAGGGAATATAACTATGAGACTACAAGGCAATTTAGAGGTAAATCCACTCTCATGTTCAAAAAAATCGACGTGTAATAATTTTATAATCTCCCATTTTAGTCATTTGTGAAAGTGGATGTATTTATTTTACGTATGGCCCAATTGTGTTATTAACTAACACACTTAAACCATCAGACTGTAACACACCCTCTAAACTACTATCAACTCTCATAAATTTGGAATGAAATTAGAAATAAAATCTATTTTAAGTATGATCTATTTAATATGAATTAGTAAGATAGAGCATCAAATTTTAATTCTAGTTTCACTTTCATTACCAAAATCATATTTAGATAAAAGATAAACTTGTGTTTATGTTTGATAAAGTATAGCCTATGTGTAACAAGCATATAGGCTATCAAATAAAATGTTAAATAACACAATTTTATAAACATCAAAATTTCCATTAAGCACAAAAGAGAGATCATAAATGAAATCCTTATGTTAATCTTATATGATTCATGAGAGCTTCATTACACTTAAGTCGAAGGGGTTTAACTTCTCATATTTGAATACATGTTAACATAAAGTGATTTCAACACAAACATGAAGGAAAATGAGAGCAATAAAAGAAAAGAGAACTAACTACTTGCATGAAATGATACTGAACTGATTGCATAAATAAAAAATAACCACTAATGTGAAATAAAGAAGCATAAACTAAATAAAAGAGCATGAAATTTAACAGCATGAAAGGAAGAAAAACATATGGACAGTAAAAGAAAATAAGAAGAGGCTTAAGAAGCCATTTTGGTTATCATTGATTTTGTGTTTATAATTTGCATAAAAAAGAGAGGATCATTACATGAAACATAGATATTTATACATGCCTAAAACCCCAATTCCATTTTTAGAGGAGTATCAAAAATTCCCTTGAGATTATGTACCCTCCAAATCATCGTTAGCGCTTAATTAATCCTCCACTAACATGTGCATTTGCTTTCAATTATGATCCATTAGTTAGTGGATATGTGGGTTCCTTCATGTTGCATGAATTCTTTTATTTCCTTCCTTATTTTGCATTCAACATGTGTGCATGCATATATCCATGAAGAATCTTCATATTTACACTCCATACTTCTACGCAATAAAATAAAATCTGCGACTAAATTTGCTTTAAATTAATTTACACACAAAAATTACCATTTTGCCCACATGTAGATGCATGAATGATGATTTGAAAATCCCTTAGTATTTTGGTTTAAACATGTAAAAACACCCTAATATGCTATTATTTTAATAAAAGAAGTTTAAATATGGGAGTAAATATGTACATTTTTACATACACATCATTGACCGCCCATCGACTAACCCTGATCCCTAGAGGGATAACAAGAGTATAAATAAAATGAATGGGTGCAATTCAACCGTTCATTCTTTAAATCTACCTTAAACCCGATAGAAAGAGTTTAAACTTATAACGGATGGGACCTGACCATCCACGAACTAAATCTGCCAACCCAAGACTGCGGGTATGAGTATAGTCACTTAACCGCTGAACACGATAGCGTAACACTGTAGCTCACACCTAGTGTTTGGTATGACTTAAGGCCATGACCGAAAGGAGGCCTTGAGATGAATTTTTCAAATCGACGCCCGAAGTAATGAGCAACTGAAAGGAATTGTAAATTAAACGATGATCGATGAATTACAAGTACATTAGATGCAAAATGTAATAGCTTGAACATCTAGAAAAGTTTTGTACAAAAGCTGAACATGAATGAAAGAATTTTTATTTAAGTACCAAAACTTGGAAACTTAGTACAAGTCAATTTTAGAAACTAAAATAAAAAAGGGGCTATACCCAGATAATTGCAGCCAACAAAAAGAAACTAGCTGCTTATCTATTCACTACCCAAGCCAGTTCGATGGCTATTTATTCCCTTTTTTAGGCTTCTTCAGGGTGTTCATTGTGGTGGATTCTCAGGAGCTACCTCCTCTTCGACCCTTTTTTGCCCTTCCAACTCTTAGGAGAGATGCTTTTAAAGATAGAGGCAGTCTCACTTCGGAACAGAAGGATCGACCTCTTAAGGAGTGATGCTGCCCTGCAGTATAACTTGGAGTGGAGTAATATCCATTTCGGCACTCTCCCTCATGGCTTACAAATCCAGATCCTCCTTTTCAATGCGCTCCTTCATGCTAAGTTTACAGTGTGTTTAGAGGCATGGGTCACTATGACATCCTCTGTTGCATCCTAGCCCAATTGGTCATTGGTCTTTTCTTCATTCAGATCCTCTATGACTTTAGCATCCAGGTAGGGAATCTCAATGTTTTGATCGGTAGGAGCCACTTGTGCAGTGACAGCCACCGTGGACCCCATAGTCGATGCCTACTATCCTAGGATTACACCATCATTGGGAGCATGCACAGATTCATACAGACCTGTAGTTTTATAAAGACTAATGGGTAATCTCATGACTGTTTGGCGCGAGATGCAAACCTTTTTGAATTTCGAAGAAGTAAGAGAAATACCTCGGTCCTAGCTGGGGTGCAGCCCTCAACAATCAGAGACTGCCCAAAAGATTTATGCATACCTGGATAATCTGGATCGTAGCCCATATCCTTTTCTGGGGTATGAGAAATTGAAGATACCGATGCTTTTCCCCCATCTTTCCACTTTTCGGTGAGTGCCGAATCATTGAGTAAATTGAGCTGAGCAGCCCTGAGTTCATCGAGCTCTTTATCACATAAGATTTCATGCATGTGATGCTCTTCATCAACTTCAACACTACCAAGGGACTTCATATTCAGATATACAATATCGTCCCAGGATTCGACGAGTGACTTGGGATACTCCTCTTCAAGGAAGCGGAGGTTGCGATTCATGAGGACGCTTGCATTGTAATATATAAGCAGTGGATCGAACTCATCCTTTATCTATATCCAACCTGCCTCCCTAACCTCCTCCTTGAGGGTCTCTATCTATGCAAGTTGTCTGTCAGCCTTTATTTTACCTTTGCGAGCCTCGTCGATCTCCTTGTAGTATCGTTGAGACTCCAACCGAACCTCAAGCTTCCCATGCTTTTCTTTCTTAAGCTCCTCCTCAAGTTGTTTCATACGAAGTTCCAAAGCATCATTGTCTTTTTTCAAAACACCCTTCTCCTTTTGTAAGACGTCTTTCTCAAGGGATAAAGTGCCACTGCGATAAACGGCAGTGTCCAATTCAGCTTGATGCACTTTTATTAAACACTCGATGACTTCAAAAGATTTGTTGGCTTTTTTTCAACATCGAAAAGCATTGTACCCAACTACTTGACATCCTCATCTAAGTGCTTAATGATGTCTTTGTCATTGTTTGTACCAAAATTGGGCACAACACTCTTCGGAAGTGTTTGAAGAGATAAAATGAGGAAAATAAATGCAAAAAGAGGATTATCTAACACAAACTCGAAACAATAATCAGAAAAAAGCAGAACAACACTCAAAATTAGAGTGGTTCGGCATATGGCCTACATCCACTAAGAAATGGTTGTCTTTTATTAACCTTTGCCTGCTAGCTACAATGAATAACAATAATGTATTTCGAGTACAATGGCAGATTCGGCAGAGTCTGGATGTTGAAGAGCCAAAAAGCCCTTTTCTGTAGGTCCTGGGCTGTTGTTTATAGGCGTAGGCTACAAATATCTCGCTCAGATCTCGGGAGACCTCTTCTCTCATGTGGGTGGGCCCACGCGATCGATCCCATGACATTTGCACTCAGTCCATGATCAATATGAACGAACTTCATATCTATCAATATTTTTTTTGATCGAGTCGAGATCGATCATGAACATTCTTGAAGATGTACGCAAGCTCCTATGAAAATTCGACAGCAATTGGATCTGTAGATTTTGAGTTATGATCGATGAAAGTTTGGATTTTTCGATGGCTGTTTAGTTCGCATCGATCCTTCTTCGCATTGCTCTGTTCATATCATTCTGGGCACATGCCTACTAGTTGATGTAGCGCTAACTACATGGATCGCTCCACTTTTCATGTCGAACGATTGAGTCTTTCCTATGTATAAGCCTCGTTCGTATCGATCTGACTTGGCCATGTTCGTATCCATCGGCTATATCTCAATTCATATCGATTTTGTATGGCTCTTCGTATCAGTATGTTGTACCATACTTTGTATTGATGTAAAGTGTTGGCTTCACAACGATCGCTTAATTGTCACTTCATATCGATGGAATGACCCTTCATATCGATCACAAAGTAATCTTTTTCATATCGATGTGAGATAATGACTTCGTATTGGCCCATGGCTGATCGATACAAAGTGTGCCTGAAAACTAGATCGATGCGAAATAGACTTCCATGTCACTGTTGATGGATACAAAGTAGAAGATGGCCGATCGATTCGAAGTGAGCTTGCTTGCCGATGGATACAAAGAGGACCGACTTTGATGGATGCAAAGTTGGGTGGACACGTAATGAGGTCCGAGGGTCGATGGACACGAACATGATGGTTGCAAGGTGATGAATATGAATATAAGGGATACGAACTAGGCACCTCTCATATGTAACTTGATCAGTTTATAACTTGGGCATACGAACTCTGATTGACTCAAAATTTGGAACGTCAGCTTTCATGGCTTTGTTTGTCACATCATGTTGATTGTAGCTCGCTCCAAGCTCAGGCAAATTTACTAGTATCCACAGCGAACCTATGCATACCGTTTTCTTGGACGAACTGCCCTCGGTTTTCTGTTAAGTTCTTGGTGTCATGGCCTTACCAAAAGGCGGGATAACATTTGCCCTCCAAAGTACGTCTTGTAAGAACATGGCATGCTTTGAAAAGTTGCAAACTTCATCCTGAATAGTTTTGCCTAACTCATCTGAACGGTTGTTTTTTCATCAAAAGCTGTGACTTTTGATTGATCTTTAGAAATATAAATTATGAACTATTGACTGCCAATTGTTGCACCATGCATTGTCGTAGCTGGTTGTTGCATGATAGTAATCTGTCGTTTGTCGTTGTAATTGTCACCGGGTGAGCATTCAATTCCTATACATTTTAAGGATTAAATATTGTTTTATGGCATATAGAATATATATAAACTTGGCTCTCGTCAACGTCTATTCGTTCACGAGTCATTGATGAGTTCTTTAGTTCTTGTTTAGATCGAGTTTCGTATCGATCCTCTCCTAAATCGATGTGAAATTTGAGCTGTAGCAGTGATCGATAGTCGAGTTAAGTAATTTCTTCCATATAGATCCTCTCCTGAATCGATCCGGGATGTTGGAATGCATGCTTCATATCGATTGAAATGGATAGCCCTTGGAGGTGCATCGTATCGATAGATATGAAGTTTGGGTCGTCGAAAAAATGGATATGTAATGATTGTTACGTATCGATGAAATCTTCACTAATGGATATGAAGTAAATGCTTCGTATCGATGGAGTGATGGATATGAAAAGATTTTTCAAAGATCGACAGTGGATGGATTAGAAGAGGCTCTTTCGTATCATTCTGGCTCTGACCGTTTGAATCGGTTCAATTAACTGGGTGACAAATCGCTTCTTTCCCTTTGGTTAGAGTCCATATAAATACTTTTTGGACTTAACCAAATTTCCACTTGTTTTCATTTCTACAGACTACATTCGTATTGATCGAAAGGTTAAGAACAAAAACTGCCCTTCGTCTTCAAACCTAATGGAGCTTTAATCCTTCAAAATGATTGCTTAAATTAGGTAACTGACCCCATAAATCCACATCAAAATGATGAGATTTAATTTCGACTGCCAACCCATCCATATTCATGGCTGATTCCGGTGGTGTCAAGATCGGAGTTAGACCGGAATAAGGTAGAGGAAGGTTAGGATGGCGCTTATGTTGCCTAGAGAAGAAGAAGTATAGGTGGATACATAGGAATCATGGAAGAAATGCTCGGCCTCGACTTTGCATTGATGGGAGAAGGAAGGAAAGGACACGTTCGCATCGATCTATGAGGGAAAGTTCATATTGACTAGCAACCAATGGTTAGAAGGGGCGAATTCGTATCAGTCAGGAGTTATGGAACCTCGTATCGCTCCAAAGTTATCGATACAAAGTACTGGCGAATCGATCGATACAAAAAGGAATCGGATAACCAATACGAAACCGTGTCCAACATAAATGTGAGCTCTTGATCGATAAGAAACTTGCTCCTTCTTGATCGATGTGAAACCAGCTCCTTCTTGATTTATACGAAGTAGACTTTGGGCAATTGATCCAAGCCGAAACTTTAACGGATACGAAACCTTGCCTAATCGAACACTTGACCCCGACGATCTTCAGACTTGCATAATTGGACTTAATTGTTAAACTGCATATTTGACTGCCCCTCAGAGCTCGTCGATGGAACTATAACTTGACAAAATTTAAAGAACTTTAACTTGGATCGGCCTCCTAGGCCTGAATGGTATGTTTGTGATGGTCAGCGACGACGGTCGCTCTGATGGTCAGCGATGACGGTCGCTCTGGTCGAATCTCAAAGTCTTATCATTTGATCATTCCCCAAATTCTATAGAATTTCTTAAGTATTACGTAGCACTGCATAACACATTCGTGCACTTCACACTAGGGAATACATGGGCTTATTATAATCTAATGATGGTTTTTGTTAAGTTGATTAGTTATGGAATCCACAAGTTCACCGCAGTAGGAGCTACAAAGTTCACCTCCTTAGTAATAGAGATAGCAGTCATCGCGGCCGAAGTTATAGATCCAACTCTGGATGAGCTGCCAGGAGCCAAGTTTATCGAGAATCCGCAAGATTCTGTGTCGTCTAACGTCTTTGAAGATATGTTGGGATATATATATGCCTAAGGCATTGTTTGCCACTAGACGACGTCTTACTACCGGAACCGAATGATACACCACATCCTCCCACGAGAGGGTTTACTGCCTCTAATAGACATTCGTACACAGTGAGGACTCTCCCTCCATTCAATCAATACATTTGAGAGGTGCTAGCTTTCTTTGGAATCGCCCCATCACAATTACATTCTAA
Organism: Allium cepa; assembly: GCA_030765085.1. Taxonomy (NCBI): domain Eukaryota; kingdom Viridiplantae; phylum Streptophyta; class Magnoliopsida; order Asparagales; family Amaryllidaceae; genus Allium; species Allium cepa. The sequence continues at coordinate 246,021,583 of CM060938.1, read as the reverse complement.
CAGATATGTGCCGCTGAACAGTTTATCATCGTTTTTATGGAACATCTCTTTCGACCCCCAACCCCGATCGAAATCAGATAATTTTTAAACGTTTAAAGTTGGGGAGACAGTCCTTCGTTCACATTTCTGGAAGATGTTAGGAACTATCAGGTGGTGGTGAGGTGTTGGACTAGGCTCAGCTATTTCAAGTCAGATTTGTTCTATGTTTGATGCCCTTAGGGATTTGCCAACCGATCGTTAATTTTTTCGGTAACTAGCAGAATAGTCGTACCTAAACTGAAACTAATATCTTCTTTCCTTTACATCCATAATTCAACGACCTGAAGGTGCACACTTCAAAGAAATATTGCGGGTCGTTCAGGAAGTGCTAAGTGAAATGAGGGAAATCGAATCGGTGCTTACAGATAGAAACTTGAGAATTTTTGGGCTAATAGAACGAAACCAAAGTTTTAAACTTGAGGGATCGTTTAGGGCGGCCCTAGTGAGACGGGCTAAGCGTAGATCACCAGGGATCGTAATAACTAAAGATGGTGATAGAGATGATACTCCTATTGATGACGAACCCGTAGCTAGACCATGTGACATTTTTCAGGTTTTAGAGGGAAGGAGAAAAGGCAAGGCAGTAGCACATAAGCATCATAAATCTTCGAGATAGAAATCTTTAATCGTCTCCCTGCCAGTCTCTATTGTTAGAATTTTGGAGGCTCCTCCCTCGCAAGTAGAGAATCCTTTCGAAAGACTTGCCGATATTTCAATTTCAGACTATGTGTCACTTCAACATTACACTGGATTGGAGGGGCTTCAAAGTGCTCTTGATTTAAGCTAGTCTCTTCCCATAAGTTTGGCCGACATTTCAGGTTGGTCGGGGGGTTACATACACATATACACTTCATGGCACTACACGATTTTCAGTCTCAAGTTGTTCACTTCTAGAGATCACTAACTCTATTTTCCTTTATTCTATATATACAATGACTAAGCAAGATTCTATGCTTCAAAGTCTCCTTCGTTGCGCCAGTCATTGGGTTCATACTATGAATCCCGCCGGAGGGAGGCTAATAGAGAATGTGATCCCTATTATTCCAGCCAAGAGTGTTAGGAGAGGGATAGGGACAGAGAATACAGACATCGCTCCCGATCACACTCCCTACCCCCTCGACTTCCAACACAATCCTTTGGTCGTGGAAAACAACAAGTAGAGCCTCCGTGTCAAAAACCAACTTTTCATCAAGCTTCTAGGCCTAATATGCAATGTCACAGAACAGAGGTTGAAACTCCTATTGTTATAGAACAAGCCATCACCGAGCATACTGGGGAAGGTGCAATCAAAATTGCCAAGTTGAGAAAAGATTTTCCAAACATTTTCTTCGACGATTTTATCTTCCCTCCTTACTTAAAGAAAATTCCATCTGAGGTAGAACAAACGATGCGTGACTATATTCATGACATTTATATTCAATACAAGGAGCGGATGAAAGACGCGAATAAAGCATCGACGGTGGCTTTTGAGCGAGCCAAAACAATCGAGAAGCTAGAGGCCGACCTCGATCAGAAGGACCGTATTATTCAAGTGCTTAATGATGAAGCCGAATCTTCTTGGCAATTGAAATAAAGGCCCCCAAAAAAGCTGACGAGGCCACTTAATCTATGGAAAGAATTTGTCAAACGCATTTCGCTTTGGTCGAGGAGATGGGCCACCGAAACACCACAGTTGTAGCTGAGAGGGATGCTGCATTGAAAAAAAATCAAAGAGCTTAAAGATAAAATTTTCAAAATCATTTAAGTAAAAAAAATGATGCGAATAAAGCAGCCCAAGAAGTGTGTGAGCAAGCTGTGGTGATTCAGGGCAAACGTGATGCGGCAGCACTTAGAATCCAGGAGTTTGTGGCCAAGGTTGAGGATAAAGTTAAAATACCAGAGTCCAGGCTAGAGGCAGATATTAGAGACCTTTTGATCACGTATAATGCTAATGTCTTAAAGCATAGGAAACTAGCCTGGCTCGACAATTATCCAACACATCTATACAACGCTTAGGGCTGATTAGTAGAGGACGAAATGGTTGCTCACTAAGCTGAATCGATTAATGAGTTCGAGTTCGAGCTTGAGGACCGGGTGTTGAGCGAAGACGAACGAAAAATTCTCCACGATATGATGATCTCATATGAAAAGGACAAACTTGGCATTCGGTATCCGAAGGTCGGAGAAAGTTCTGGCATCGAGCATCCTGATATAAATTTTGAAACTCTCGTGCCGACCCAGCCTGAAACTAAATCTGTGGTCGATCCTCAGTCCATTACTGCTTATAACCTAGATCAACCTGGTTGCCTCCAGCCCCAGAGCAAGTATCCAAAGATTCTCCACCAGGCATGAGTCAAACTGAAGAAGGCACTCTGAACATTTCCTATGCTTGTTCGAAATCGGAGGTGTAACTTGAAGTATCTGTTAACAGTTTTTATTTTTGTTTCCATTCAATAATTAGAACTACGTCGGTCGTGCCTCCTGTAACTCAATAGCAATACCAAGAGAAGGAGGCCATCACAACCGAATCGATCACGTCGACAGCTACTGCACCTACGGATGGGGAACAAGGGAGCATACTTTCTTTTGATGAACAGATGATGGAGGAACTTCTTGGTCATCACAGTAATCCCTTTGTCGACTTACCATTTGTTATGGGTGGAGTAGCACCTATTTGTAGCTCCTTAAGCCCAGTTGCTAACGCTTCTAGTGATGCATACATAGCTCATGAAGAGGAAATAATAGCCGAAATTAACGCCGAGATGGAAGCGACTGTACCAGCTAGTAGTTTCGGTGGTGGAATGGCTGGCCCTGGTCCGGCCCCTTTGCGGATGATATCTCCGGGAGGAATGGTCGTTGAGACAAGTGTATCTATCCGCCTCCTACTATTTATCATGTTCCTCCGACTAAGCCATCAGGAAGCATTCCCATAGGCGTCGGTTTGTAGGAGGATGTTGATATAATACCCCCGACTAGAGATCGGCCACCGCAAGGCAAGGGATTAAAGAGAAAACCAAGTGGCAGCTCCAGCGGGTCCACACCGAAGAAGAAACTGAGAGAAAAGAAATGGTGGATGTGTCTCTTCGGCTCATTTTTGGTAGATAGATAGGAATCTATTTTTGCTTTCTTTTTGTAGGCCATGTGTAGATGCGGGTTCGGCCTCTGCTACTACGATTTTTGGTATAGCTTTGTTCTTAATCTTTTTGTTGCAAAGAATAATTGAAATAAAATTCCATTTTGTCCTCTGTACAACTTTTGTTAATTTAATTACGTGTTTCAGCACTCGAACTTTCCTTTGATATACTTGTGAAACTTTAGTTCTTTAATTCGGACCCAAATTTATTTGCTTAGTCTCGGGGAAACTGTTTCAGGTCGCAATCAAGTGTTAAGTCGAATTTTGATATTGCACTGTTTCAATTAGTGGCCGGTATTTAAGTTTTTCCCCCATCGGAGAAATCGGCCAGCAATCGATGTTTTCCTTTAACACATCGGTCTTGATCTTTATGAAATGAAATGGAAGCATGGCAATCGAGCCACACTAGCTCACCAATTGGTATCGTTTCCACACTCTAGGAGTTACACTTCTTCGTTGGCGGTCGATTATTCCTGTTTAAGTTTTAGTGACACGTCCATGCTACGGTGACTTGAGTTATTTTCACGGGCGGTCATTCACACCTGTTTAATATTTATAATTGCGTCCACACTCTGGGTACTTAGAGTTGTGTTAAGAATATTTATGTTTAAACTCCAATCCGCACTCAGGGGATGTTAGAGTTAGTCGGTGTTTAAACTCCAATCCACGCTTTAGGGACTTAGAGTCAATTGTCCTCGATACTTTGGTTTGTACTCCGAGAATCCAGAATTAGTTAATGTTTGTACTCCAGTTCGCACTCCGAAAATCTAGAGTTTGTTGACGTTGATACTCCGGTTCGCACTCTGGGAATCCAAAACTAGTTGATGTTTATACTCCAGTTCGCACTACGGGAATATGGACTTGGCCGACAGTGGGTTAGTCACATCTGTTTAGGCATTAGGATTTCGTTCGCACTCTAGGAACAATGAGTCAATCAGGATCATTGATGGTTAGTTCACATCCACACCGAGTTAACAAGCGAGGTTGTTAGATGGACAGATCTATCCCTCCTCAAACTTGGTCAAGATACGGGTGAAGTCATTAGGTGGACGGATCCATCCTCTTCGAGACCGTATTTATAAGTTTACACTACAGCGACACTCTAGGAATATGGAGTTAGTTAAGGGAATGTCGTATATCAATCCTCTTTTGGCTTCAGTGTGATAACCTGTCCCCGAGCTCGGGTTTCACTTAGCAAGTAACCGGTCGTATCACAGTTATTCTCTATTTGAATAAACCCCACTTTCGAGTAGAATTTAGCTCTCCACGCATAGTGATAGTAGTATGACGCATTTCAAAAAATCACGGCTCTGGCTCAAAGAGATTGCATTTTATTGCTGAAATAAGAAAATATGGCACAGTCAGTGGCCTTATTACAAATTCAAATTTCAACATGCATAAACAAATTGCGAATGAAAATTAAACTGCATAATTAAAGCATGCCATGTGTAGTTGCAATGAAGGCTTTCGCTGTTCCAGGCTCTCAGTAGAGTAAGACCATCAACGATTGATAATCTGAATGTGCCATCTCCGAGCTTTCGTTCGATGACATGTGGCCCTTCTCATGTTGGTTTCATGTGCAAAGGAACCGGGTAGATTCTTTTGAGGATAAGATCGCCGAGTTTGAAGGTCTAGGGTCGTACCTTGGCATTGTATAATCAGGCGACTCGACATCGGTATGCGACTGCCCTCAATTCAGCCTCTTCATGCTTCTCATCCAATAAATCCAAAGATTCGGCAAGTAATATGGCGTTCTTTTTCAGACCATAATAAGTCATACGATGAGAAGGTACTTCCGTCTTGACTAGAATAACCGCTTCTGAACCGTAGGAAAGAGAGAATGGCGTGTGGCTGATCGTGGACTTATGGGTTGTTCGATAAACCCATAAAGCCATAAGAAGTTCATCAACCCATTTTCCACCGGCCTTTTCCAATCGTTTCTTCATAATAGACTTTATAACTTTATTCACAGCTTCAACCTGTCCATTCGCTTGAGGGTGTGCAACTGTGGAGAATTTCTTCTAAATGTGGAATCGTTGAAAGAAATTCTTAAATTCAACACTATCGAATTGCGTTCTATTGTCAATGATGATGGTATATAGGAGAACAAATCGACAGACAAAGTTGCGTACTGCAAAGTTGATCACTTTCTTCATTGTCATTGTAGCAAGGGGTTCAGCTTCCACCCACTTGGTAAAGTAATCAACTGCGACGATGACATACTTCGCACCACCTTTGGCTAGATGTAGAGAGCCAATAATATTAATGCCCCATACTGCAATCGGCCATGGACGAACCATCTGATTTATCTCAATAGGCTAGGCTTTAGGAATTCAAGCATGCTTTTGACATTTGTCACATTTTCTAGCGTAGTCTGATGCATCATAATTTACTGTCGGCCATTAGTATCCATATCAGAGAACTTTCTTGGCAAGGGCTTGCCCCCTGGTGTGATCGCCATATTCTCCTTCATGCTCATCATGCAATACACGTTTGATTTCATCATGAGCGATACACTGGAGTAAAGGAACAGAGTATCCTCTTGTGTACATGACTCCATTTTATATAGTGAACCACGAAGCTTTTCAAAGAATGTCTCTTTTCATTCCTACGCTTTGGTAGGACCCCACGCTCGAGATAATTTCTCAACGGAGTCATCCATGACTCCTTGTCGGGAATAACCTCAAGTACCCAATCTGCCTCCATTTGATCGATGCTCAGGGGAGATAACGTTTCCATAGGAAACGAGTCCCATTTATTGTGCTTCATCTGTACTGGTAAACTTTGCTAACAAATCGGCTTTCTGGTTGCACTCTCGAGGTATGTAGTAGACCGCGTAATAATCAATCTGATTTAATATTTCCTGGACCCAAGCAAGGTAAGCAGCTAGTCTTTGGTCCTTGGCCTAGTACTCCCCCCGAACTTGACACTTGACCAATTACGAATCATAATAAATCTCCACAGTAATGATTTTTAAATCTCTGGCAAGTCTCAATCAGGCAAATAGGGCCTTATATTCAGCTTCATTATTTGTCGCATGAAAACCAAACTTTATAGCGTAGCCTATAGATCAGCCTTCAAGAGTTTCAAGTACAACTCCCGCACCCGAGCAACGATCATTTGATGCACCATCATTATGCAGCTTCCAGATATACTTGGTATTGGGCGTATTCTCACCCAGAAGACCGAACCAACTCGAACCAAAGCGAATGCTACCGGGATAATTTAATAAGCCAATGATTTTTTTTCTGTATTTCAGAATACGGTTAACCAACATGTTTCAACCCACCCACCACCGAACCGGAGCCACCGGACCAAAGAACTGCCGAACCAAAACCACTCCAAAGAACTACCGAACCAAAACCACTCCAAAGAACTACCGAACCAAAACCACTCCAACCACCACCTGTCCAATGCTACCGAATCAAGTCAAAGAAGGCACCACCGAACCAAGATAAGGGAGGCACCACCGAACCAAGACTACCGGATCAGAACTCAACCCATCTACCACCGGTCCAATCAGCGCTCCACCAACTACCGAGCTAAAGCACCACCGAACCAAAATTGCCAGGCCAGATCACGTCATCCCAGGCCCACCAACAGCTATATACATCCAAGACCCCTACCCTCAGCCTCACTCTGGGTGGGGGTACAACAATGGCGGACAAGTTTGAGAGCTCAAGCACGGATAGAACTTTCAAACAACTTTCATACACTTGTAATCAAAGCTGTGTACTTGTAATCTGAACAGTGAAAGAGAATAACATATGAAGTGGACGTAGGCACATTCTGGCCAAACCACTATAAATCTGTGTCTTTTACAGTTTAGTCCCTGCTTTTTACATATCTGTATAAATCACCTAAGTCTCTAAGAACAACATAAAATCGACTAGATCGTACGACTTGGAGGTGTTTGCCCATTTTTTGTGCAAACATTTTTGGTGCTTTCACTGAGAAGCTCAAGCTAGAAGCTCCAACTTCTCCCACTTAAACTTCTTCCTGACAGCATCGCTCATTGCTTGGAAGACATGCCTCCCAGGCAGAAGAAAGATGTTAGCAATGGAAAGAACATCGCAACTAGCAGCGTTCCAGATCCGGTGATCACAGATCAAGAGAATTATCCCATTCCAACAGCAGTACAAAATGGAAATCAGGCAAATCCAACAACCCCTGCCACGGAACAGCCGGGCAGCGATTACTAGGGCAGATCTAGACAGGGTTGTGGCTGAAGTAACTGACCGCTCCACATCCCAACAAGAAGCCTTGGTGAACCGACTCATGTCACGCTTAAGTGATGCTGAAGAATCCAACCGCAACACTGAATCATGGGATGAGTCCTAGTCGGAAGGATCTCGGAGGCGACAAAGATCTTTCTTCTTCGAAGAAACTAGCAACAGGAACAACAATGATAGGAGCCGAGCCCGAACTCAGCCCGAACTCCGACTGGAGGAAACACTTGGAACCAAACCCAACGGGGGAGGTACCAGGCGAGGGTCGGCTGTGGCTGAGCCGGTCATGCTACCTAGCCATGGAAACACCAATGAACGGGGCCGAGCTAGAGTCCAGCCCGAAGTTGGACGCGAGGAAGTGCTCAGAACAGAACCCAGCAGGGGAAGATCAAGGCAAGGGTCAACTGTAGCTGACCCTGGCATGCTCCCAGAAGACCAGAGACAGCCATTGGAAAATATTAGGAGTGATAGACGATACCACCCCTACAGATCATCTGGACGGAATCAATCCCGCATAGAAGAACCAAACTCATTTTTATCTACTCCAAATTCTGATGAAAGGATGGCGTGATTGTTCAGAGAGTGCATCCAACGGGATCAAAGAGATCGAGGGATAGGCGCTAGGGTAACCAGCCCTTTCACCCGCAATATCGAAATTGCCATCACCCCCCCGAGAATGGAAAATGCCAACAATGGAACCTTACAAGGGAATCTCTGACCCCGTTGTACACTTGCAGAGATACACACAGCATATGCTCATGAGCGGAGCCACAGAAGGAGTATTGTGCGAATGCTTTCCACTATCTTGGCAGATCTAGCTACCTCCTGGTTCTGCCACCTACCCCAAGGATCCATCAGCTCATGGGAAATGTTGAAAGAAAAGTTCATCAGCCAGTTCCGCATTCATGTGGAACAACCCAAGGACGCTTATTCCCTATCTAATATCAAACAGAAGCCTGGAGAGACAGTGCAGCAATATCTAACCCGATTCAACGCTGCAGCGGCCGCAGTCCAAGATGCCGATGAGAAACTTATCTTAATGGCCCTCTGTAGTGGTGTGCATCCGGATACTAAGTTTGCTAGAAGATTAACGAAATAAAAACTAGCTACCTTACCCAATTTCTTCCATGAAGCCGGAAGATATATGAGACTTGAAGACGCTGCCAATGAAAGACAGACAGGGCAACAAACCAAGGCAGCTCATGGCGACACACCCGCTGTTGCAAAGGACGTTCGAAGAAATGACTCTAGAGACAATGCTGGGGGCAAGAAGGGAGAAAAACGTCTATATCGGCCAGGACCGAGATTTGACACTTACACTCCTTTGAATGAAACAATTGAAAACACTTCCTCGCCACCTAAGACGAAGTTAAATACAGACGCCCCCCGTACAAGTAGGAATCAGATAACGCAATTAAGTCTGTAAAGATCTGCCGCTTCCACGAATCTCATGGGCATGACACCAATGAATGTCATCATCTCCGGGACTTAATTGAAGAACACGTCAGAAGGAAGAGACTGGAACGCAATGTAAAAGGTCAGAACAGGACCCCAGCTCCTGCCAATGAAAACCCAAGGCTACCCCTCCCAGAAACAGGAGGAGGAAATCGCAACACCAGCGGCTCCAGTCAAGAGAAGATAGTGGTCCATACCATATCGGGAGGACCACACATCACCGACAGAAGCTGGGCAGAAATAGAAAGATACGGAAAGTCACTTAGAAACAATGAAGACTACGTTAATTCTGTTATGGAAGAACGCCACTCGAAGCGAAAAGAGAATGATGACATTACATTCAATAGGCGTGACCTAGAAGGAAGGCAGTACCCTCACATGGATCCTATGGTCATCTCTGCCCAGTTCGGCCCAGCTGAAGTTTTCCGAATTCTAGTAGACACTGGAAGCTCAGTAAATATCCTATTCAAGCATGCTTTCGATAGAATGAAGCTGTCAATGAAGGATGTGTCTCCCTGCAACAAACCACTACACGATTTCACTGGAGACGCGAAGATGCCCCTCGAGCAATTGGACCTTTTTTTTGAAATAGGAATTCACCCCCGCTCCGTTGTGCAGAAACAAACATTTGTGCTAATAGATAACCACTCGGCCTACAATGCCTTTTTAGGAAAGCCTTGTCTGACTTCCAAATTGTCTTGGCCCCGTGGTGCCTGAAGATGAAATTTCCAACAGACAATGGAATAGGGGAAGTAGAGGGTGATCAAGACGCCGCTCGAGATTGCTATGTAACTGAACTTCGCAATAATCGCAGGAAGGATAGAGGGAAGAATGCAGAGACTACTCTCTGCATGAAAAACTTGGAAGCATAGAAACTAAAGAAAGCACCTCCTCTTCGATACACAAGTGATCCTTTCAATGAATTAGACCCCAGAGACAAAGAGGAGGAGGCCACTGCCGATTCTGTAGAGGCTATGGAGTTTGCATCTGTAGACAAACACGACTCAAGTAGACCGTTGAAAAACGGATCTCAGCTAAGAGCAGAGTTGAGGGATCAACTCATTGATTTTCTCCGCCACAACTTGGATGTATTTGCATGGACGCACACTGACATGACTGGAATCTCCCCAAACGTGGCATGCCACGTACTAAACATCGATCCTACCAAGATGCCAGTAAAGCAGAAAAAGAGAAGTATGGGGGCAGAACGATCAATAGCCCTCGATGAAGAAGTAAAGAACCTATTTGCCAATAACTTCATACGAGAAGCCATCTACCCAGAGTGGATCGCTAACCCGGTACTAGCAAAGAAGGCTAATGGGAAGTGGCAAACATGCATTGATTTCTCCAACTTAAATGACGCTTGCCCGAAGGATTGCTTCCCACTCCCCCGAATCGATCAACTTGTGGACAGCACAGCCGGACACGAACTCTTATCTTTTATGGACGCATACTCAGGATATAAACAAATTCCTATGCACGTTCCCGATCAAGACCACACTAGTTTCATCACTGACCGGGGATTGTACTGCTACAAAGTAATGTCTTTTGGACTTAAAAACGCCGAAGCTACTTATCAGCGCCTCGTCAATAAGATGTTTGCGGAACTGATAGGACGAACAATGGAAGTTTATGTGGATGACATGCTAGTAAAGTCGAGGAAAGCCAATGATCACGTAAGCCACCTGGGTGAGATGTTTCAGGTACTTCGCCAATATGGAATGAAGCTGAATCCTCTAAATTGCTCATTCGGAGTATCATCGGGAAAGTTCTTGGGATTCATCATCCATGCCAGAGGAATTGAAGCAAGCCCCGAGCAAATCCGAGCCCTGAAAGATATCGGGATACCTTCCACTCGAAGAGAAATGCAAAGCCTAAATGGGAAGGTGGCCGCCCTAAGCAGATTCATCTCTAAAGCGACTGACAAGTGCGTCCCTTTCTTCGAGGCTCTAAAGAAAGACAAAGGAAAGTTCGAATGGACCGACGAATGCTTAACAGCCTTCCTTAACCTAATCGAACACCTCCAGAGACCACCAGTACACTCAACTTCAAACGAAGGCGAAGAGCTATACCTATACCTTGCTGTGTCATCTCATGCTCTAAGCGCCGCTTTGGTGAGAGAAGACAACCGCGCGCAACGGCCAGTATACTTTGTAACTAAGAGGTTAACGGGGGAAGAAGCCAGATATCCTAAACTTGAGAAGCTAGCTTACTGTTTACTAATCACGTCACGGAAACTGCGACACTATTCCCAATCTCATTCCATCAGAGTTCTAACCGATCAACCGCTAAGGCAGGTACTCCATCGTCCCGACACTTCTGGACGACTACTTAAATGGTGCATTGAACTAAGTCAATATGATATCACCTACCATCCTCGCACCGCCGTCAAGGGACAAGGCATGGCCGATTTCATTACCGAATTCACTACAAATGAAGGCAAGGAGCAATCTAAAATAGCAAAAGACATCAAGTGGAATCTCTTTGTTGATGGAGCATCAAACGAACAAGGCTCGGGGGCAGGTATTGTAATAATCAGTACTCCCAGGGGAAGGAAGCTACACTATGATCTAAGGTTGGGATTCGCTGCCACCAACAACGATGCAGAATACGAAGCAGTAATAGCTGGATTAGAACTTTCCTTAGAGATTGGAGTCAGTTCTTTATGTCTTCATAGTGATTCTCAACTTATTGTAAACCAAATACTAGGAGAATTTCAAACTCGAGGAGAACAACTCACAGCATATCTAAAGAAGACCAAGCTTCTACTCGATCAATTGGATCACTATTTAATCAAACACATCCCTCGAGAAGAGAACCAATAGGCCGACGAGCTGGCTAAGCAAGCTAGCATGAAAGACGGCACCATTTCCGGAACAGTGGCCATCTCAAGGCAACTAACCCCGAGTTTCGAGCAAGTGAATCTGATAGCTGCAACCGAAGAGGAAACTTGGATGACTCCCATCCGAAAATTCTTACAAGATGGCACACTGCCCAGCGAGCGTAATGAACTCAGGAAAATCTTGAGAAAAGCTTCTCGCTACACAATACAAGAAGGCATCCTCTATCGGCGCGGCTTTTCAAACCACTTATTAAGGTGTGTCGCTGGAAGGGAAGCTAAGGAAATCTTATCCAACAACCATCAAGGAGGCTGCGGAGATCACACTCGAAGGCGGACTCTGAAAAAGAAAATACTCCGATTTGGATATTTCTGGTCCGCCTTAAACAAAGACGCCGTAGACTTCGTCAAAAAATGTGACAGATGTCAAAAATTTGCCAAGCTTCCTCGACTACCAACAAATGGGATTACTCAAATGACCAGCCCTTGGCCCTTTGCAGTATGGGGAATTGACTTGATTGGCGAACTGCCGATGGGCCGAGGCGGAGCCAAATATGCTATAGTGGCAGTCGACTATTTCACCAAATGGGTGGAAGCGAAACCTCTAAATAAAATATCCTCAGCAAAAGTTATTAACTTCTTGATCAAAAATGTTCTATGCAGGTACGGGGTTCCACTCAAAATCATATCGGACAATAGACTTCAGTTTGACAGCAAAGAGTTTGCCGACTGGTGCCAAAAGCACGGAATTCACAAAAGCTTCTTATCTGTGGCTTACCCCCAGGCAAACGGATAAGTCGAAGCTGTCAACAAAATTCTCAAAACTCTAATAAAAAAAAGCTTGAAAAATCAAAAGGCGCTTGGGTGGATGAACTTCCTACGGCACTATGGGCCTACCGCACATCTTTCAGAACATCAACGGGGCATACTCCTTTCTCTTTGGCATACGGATCGGAGGCCATGCTCCCAGTCGAAACTGTAGTGCCTTCCCACCGCAGGATCCACTATAACCCAGAAGAAAACGAAGAACTCATTCACATGTCTTTGGACCTAATTGAAGAGAGAAGAAACGATGCAGCGCTCGAAGCAGCAGCTCACAAGCAAAAAGTGGCAGCGCAATACAACTCCAAAGTCAAGCGTCGTAGTTTACAAGAAGGAGATCTTGTCCTCAAACGAATCTTTCTGCGCCGCGGTGCACTAGATCCAATCTGGGACGGACCATATGTAATTCATAAAGATCTCCACAACGGAGCTTATATTTTGTCAACAGTGGACGGAGAGGTGTTCCAGAGGGCATGGAACATCCAACACCTTCGTCGATACTTTTCTTAACTTGTACTGCCCATATGAAGTGAATTAACAAAGAGAATCAGTGGACGTAGGCATTTTTGTGCCGAACCACTTTAAAAACTTGTCTCTTTTTTAACTTGTTCATTTATATCTTGGATGCTTGTTAACTTTATCCTTTTCTGTTGAACAAAATCCTGTGTAATGGCATTTCCATTCAAGAGACATCACATCGCGACTTCACCTGGACAAGACCTAACAGGTACTCTACGAATCTATTCCCTCGCCAATGAGACACTTTTGCTCCAGCATCCCTCTGCTACGGGTTAACTCATTGCTCGCGATCGGCCCTTAAAGCCAACTGTAATGAGCCGATTATAAGCCACCGAGAAGGCCGACTATAGCCGAGGCAGCTCATTACAGCGTTCGGCTCGCCGGCAACCGTGATCCTACTTTAAGCCTCAACATAAGGTTTGGCCAGCCAGGGGTAGTTCACAGTTGACGATCGACACCCACGCTAGCCAGCCATGGTAAATTGAATAATACCCACAATTATGGGCCATAATGGCCCGGGTAATTACTGTGTGCGATCTCGGCTCCGAGTGTCTTAAGTACGGTTGTGGTAAAAAAGAGAAACTCCCCACGGAGGCGTAAGATGGGTGACAAACGTCTCCAAGACCCACAGCTAGGGAAAGTGACTACAAAACCCATTTGCCACGAACTTAAGCACATCGCAGGCCTTCCGTGATTGGAAGTTTTACTATTTCTTATATTTCTATTTTGTTGAAAAACTTTCCTCCTATCCTCTATAACGATCCCTAAAGTACAGGACACAAAATAGGAGACGCTCGCTAATGGGAATAGGAACTCACAACTGGATGACAGGTTACTCAGCTGCATTCCACGCTCAGTCATACAAGACATTCAAAGAAACATTCTACGACTAAAACATAAAGGGCGGTACTTTCTTCTTTTGTATATGAATACGTAGCTATAATTTATTCGAACATCACATTAACGTTGCAAGATATGAAATTAAATTTTAAGCAAGACCTTGACATCAAACACAATTGAATCACAGGAATATGCACAGCTATATTTCTTATGCAACACACCAAAATAACAATAGCATTCAAATACGACAGAATCAGCTTAAGTTAAAAATTACATGCCAAGAATAAAGTCGTTCGTTACGAATAACATAATTACAGCCTAAAAGTTACATTAACGTTTTGAGACTAACATAGACAGCAATTTCAAGTCAACCAAAAGATATCCAGATCAAGTCAAGGAGTTGGCTGCATTGGAGTTTCACCTCTATCCTACTGGCCCTCCGAGATCTACTTAACCGCAGGATTGGAACTCTCAGCATGTTGACCAGAGGTTGTCGGTGCTTCAGAGGTCCCGCCTGTCCAATTCAGGAGAAGAATCCATTAAATAAACAATAAGCAATCAAGTTACGAAAAGCTAGAAGGAAAGACTTACCAGCATCTTCTCCTTGATCATCATCCTCTAACTGCACACCTACCTCCTCAGCAGTAAGCAGCTGCATACCCTCCTTTACCGTCACTTTCTCCTCCTTGGTGAATTAAGCCGTAACCATGTCCATTCTAAAGGCCACACCACCCTCCTTATCTGCACCGGCCTTAGCCTCCTCCAAGGCCCTGAGATAAATCCTAGCTATGACTCGGGGATAATCACCCATCCAAGATAAGTTGCCCTGTTTCCAAGTACGAAAGTATATATCCTGAAGCATCTCATCCATTATACCCTCATTCTCCTCGAACTCCCTTATTCGGTCCTTAGAAACTAACAACTTTGCAGTGGCAGCATCCCTCTCCGATTGGTATCGCAAGCAATCAGCCTGAAAGGATTTCCTCATCGCCTCCATCTCCTCCTTCAGCTTGGTTTGAGCAAGCTCTACGGCTTCAAGCTTCTCGGCTAACTCCTGTACCCGCTCGAGATCCGCTTTTCGAATCTCATCCACCATTGCAATAGCCATATCAATCCGTTCCTTACAAACAGCCTCCATTTTCCGCAACTCTGCCCTACGGCCTCTTCCATGGTTTTCTTTAATTGCCTAGAAGCGGCCTCATGTTGAGAGGTCTGAATGGCCTGATCAGCGAGTTGTTTGGACTGGTCCGAAACCATTAACCGCAGTCGAATGTTAGCACTCCCGATTTCTTCTCCAGCCTTGACCAGTCGGGCATGATGCACCATTAGCTTCCTGGTTTCCTCAGCAACCCGGTCAATGTTTGCCTTAGTTTCGTCCCCCAAAGTTACGACCCGAATGCTAAGCAAATTATGGTCCAGGGACATAGCTTCATCCAATACTCTTACCATAGGATTATGGGGAAGAAGGTGCTTACCGGTATCCTCATCAAAGGTAATATCACAAGAACCCGGATCCAGATCCGGATGACCTGCAAACGGATTACGAGCCATGGCGGGATGGCCTATCCGGGTAACGGTAGGATTTTTAGACGAGTGCGGAGGAGGTATAACTTCAGTATTCTTCTTCGTGGTATCCCGAAGAGGCTGAGTTGGGGACTGAGGACCAGGTGAGGGTTCAAACAAGGAACGACTCCTCTTTTTCCTTTGGATATCCTCTTCGATAACTCCAAGAAGAGGACGGTAGCCGACTACGTCTCCAGGGCGGTTAGTCGGAGGCTTTGGTTTAGTATAAGCCTTGAGAAGTTTGTATTGTTCAAGACGGTGCCGAACATCTGATGTCTTGGCCACCTTACCCGCTTCTGTGATAAAAAACAAGTGTTACAAGCATACATTAAGCTATAATTCAAGAAATATATCAAGTTAAGAAGAGTAA
Organism: Allium cepa; assembly: GCA_030765085.1. Taxonomy (NCBI): domain Eukaryota; kingdom Viridiplantae; phylum Streptophyta; class Magnoliopsida; order Asparagales; family Amaryllidaceae; genus Allium; species Allium cepa. Next base: position 246,005,795 of record CM060938.1, on the reverse strand, counting down.
AGAGACGCTTTTATACAAACCCTGGGGAGGAGTAGGATATTGTAATAAGTCTTGGATCTCATTCCAGGACGGGAGCTGACCATAACATATTCCTAAATCCTTATCATAAATGGAGTCGCCAGGAGTCAAAAATTCACCTTGAATCGCAGGAATTGCCTTAGCTAAAGCGCTCTTAGAAGATGAATCGGCGCCGGTCCCGGCCTTGTCAGCTTTTTTAGGCTTCTCCACTAAAGCTAATCCTTCCTCCAAACCTTCAAAAGCTAGGCGGAAAGCGTCATCTGTCCACTCCTGGATCACACCTTCTTGCTTAGAAGACAAATCCCCAGTGCCATCACTACTCCGTCCGTCGCCACCATCATCGCTATGACCATCGCCATCACCTTCTCCACCACTTCCACTCTCTGCCTCGCCTCTTTCCTACTCCACATCTTCCTTCTCAGGGACATCTGGGAATGTGCTGGGGGAGGGTCCATCGGACTTCTTAAGTTTCTTCCCCCCGGCAATGGGATGTTTCGAGAAGGGTTTCCTTTTGCTGCTCTTCGTTGTAGCCCCTCCTTTAGCTTTGGCGGTCCTTTCCTCAGCTGTGTCTCTTTGCTTGAACACAGACTGGCGTGGCAAAATCAAGTTGTTCCCCAAAAGAGTAGCATTCCTGATCAAATAAGAAGCTACCCTCTCCTTTTTCGGAATGGCTTCTATTTCCTCAGTCATCCGAACCAAAAGATCATACTCTATAACCGCAAAGCCACCTGTCGCTAGTAAGAAACAAAGCACATAAGGAGGAGCATTGTAGTCCGAACGGAAATTATAAATAAAAGTCGACTTACAGCCAGAGGTGAAGCGGTGGAAAGAAACAGTGTCATCCTTGACAAAGAACCATTCCTTCTTGAACATGCTAAAATTTGAATATAAGTCTAGGACTGGCTTGAAAGACACGGCCGATTCTAAGCTAATATATGGAGACCCTTTCTTGTAGCCTCTCAAGTTATACAGGTACCGGATCTCCGGGTTCGAAGGGGGACGCCCGTATTTTCTCTGGAAAATAATGAACAGACTCACCAAGATGGCATGGAAGTTGGGCTGAAGTTGGAAAGGGGCCACCTTCAAGTATGTGATAAAGCTGACTATCCAAGCGTTGATCAGAGGAATGGCTCCGCCCATGCAACGATACCTACTATAAGAAAAATATCCTTCAGGGGGGTTATACGGCATCACTCCTTTCCCTGGAAACATCATATGCGCTCTGTCAATCCCAAAGGATCTAGATATGACGTCAAGCTGCTCGTCTTTGAGGGAGCTGGAAAAGCAGTCAGGCGGTGAGTTCAAAATCTCCTGAGGACCGTACCCATCTACTAATGATCTCGGGGATGGTCCATGTCGTTCTGGCTCTGACTGAACTGAGGGGCACTATGGAGGACTCCCCTTTGTCCTTGGATTTCTTCTTGTCAGAACGAGTTCCTACTTTATGAGACATTATCTGCAACACGAAAAAACACATCGTTAGAACAAGGGATGTAGACAAACAAGTACCTACGACCTGAAATCTCATTCATAATTCAAAACATAAAAGTGCATTCGGTAGTACGGGGACAAGGTCCATTCGGCATTCGTACTCCCCAAGTGCATTCGGTAGTTCAAGGCCAGAATCCATTCGGCACTCGTACTCCCCAAGTGCATTCGGTAGTTCGGGGCCAAGATCCATTCGGCACTCATACTCCCCAAGTGCATTCGGTAGTTCGAGGCGAAAACCCATTCGGCACTCATACTCCCCGGACTTATTCGGTAGTTCAAGCATAAAGTTTATTCGGCAAAAGAAAACCTCACTTGGTCCGGCAGTCAAGTCTAGTTCGGTACTTGATTGGCTCGGCTATTTCAAATGATGAAGGACGATAGAGGCATGAAGCCCATACTTATAGGCAAGCATGGGATGACCGGACGAACCGGTTCGGCACTTAGGCCGAATGGGGGTGTCCAAGCTGAGGAAAACAAAGCGCGGCATATACCGGCATATGCCCCACTTTGGGGGGCAAATGTTGGGCGTATTCTCACACAGAAGACCGAACCAACTCGAACCAAAGCGAATGCTACCGACCAACCCACCCACCACCGAACCGGAGCCACCGCACCAAAGAACTGCCGAACTAAAGCCACTCCAAAGAACTACCGAACCAAAACCACTCCAACCACCACCGGTCCAATGCTACCGAATCAAGGCAAAGAAGGAACCACCGAACCAAGACAAAGGAGGCACCACCGAACCATGACTACCGGATCAGAACTCAACCCACCTACCACCGGTCCAATCAACTCTCCACCAACTACCGAAATAGAGCACCACCGAACCAAAATTGCCAGACCAGATCACGTCAGCCCAGGCCCACCAACAGCTATATACATCCAAGATCCCTACCCCCAGCCTCACTCTATAAATAGAGGGGTGGGGGTACAACAATGGCAGACAAGTTTGAGAGCTCAAGCACGGACATAACTTTTAAACAACTTTCATACACTTGTAATCAAAGCTGTGTACTTGTAATATGAACAGTGAAAGAGAATAACATATGAAGTGGACGTAGGCACATTCTGGCCAAACCACTATAAATCTGTGTGTCTTTTACAGTTTAGTCCATGCTTTTTACATATCTGCATAAATCACCTAAATCACTAAGAACAACATAAAATCGACTAGATCATACGAATTGGAGGTGTTTGCCCATTTTTTGTGCAAACACTTGGGAGATTCTATGATTTGGGCAAGTCCTCTAGGATAGTAAATTCAGCTATGAAATCTGCTAGGACTTGTCCTTGAATGGCTCGCTTTGAATTGTAAGTAATGTTAAACCGACTTAACTCGATATTCCACTTAAGTAACCTACCAGACGTCTCAGGTCGTGTAAGGACCTGTCGTAACAGTTGGTCGATGTAAATGGTGATAGAATGAGCCTAGAAATATGGACGGAGCTTCCTTAAGTCAATAACAAGACAGTAAGCCAACTTCTCTAGCTTCAGATAATTTCTCTCGGCTCTGGTCTGTCGCTTGTTAATGCAGTAGACCGGCTTTTGTATTCAGTCTTCCTCTCGAATTAGGGTAGCCCTGATTGCATTTTCCAACACTGCCAAGTAAATGTACAATTTATCATGATTAGTAGGCTTTGACAGGATAGGGGTGTGGAGAGTTGTTGAATTAGCGCTCGGAATGCGCCTTCACATTTCTTAGTCCATTCAAAGTTCTGTTTACCTTTCCTGTTTTGATCGAAAAGGGAATGCATTTGCCATTGGATTTTGAAATAAACCTGCTCAGTGCTGCTACTTTCCCATTGAGGCTCTGGACTTGCTTTATGGTTTTTGGAGTCTCAAGATTTCTAATTGCCCACATCTCCTCGGGATTTGCTTCGATACTTCGGGCGTCGACGATAAACCCAAGGAATTTTCCAGATGCGACCCAAAGTGACATTTCAGCAGGTTGAGCTTCATCCTATATTCTCAAAGGATGCGAAACATTGACTCCAGGGCTCTAATATGATCAGTGAAGAATCGTGACTTGACTAGCATGTCGTCCACATATACCTCCATGATTTTTCTGATCTGGTTAGCAAACATTCGATTAACTAATCATTGGTAAGTTCCCCGACGTTGTTGAATCCGAAAAGCATGACCTTGTAGTAGTAAAATTCTAGATCAATTATGAAGCTGGTATGCTTCTGGTCGGGTAAGTGCATGGGTAACTGGTTGTAGCCAGAATATGCATTTGTGAAGGATAAGAGTTCATGTCCAACCGTTGAATCCACGCGCTGATCGATTTGAGGAAGTGGAAAACTTTCTTTAGGGAACGATTTATTAAAGTTTGAGTAGTCAACATATATTCTCCATTTCCATTTGGTTTCTGGACAAGTACAGGATTGGACACCATTCTTGGTATAGAGAATCTTGAATAATCCATTCGATTTAAGCTTATCTACCTCTTTCTTAAGGGCGGCTGTTTTCTCGAGATCCATATCACTCCTTTTTTGCTTGATCGGGACGTGCCACGGGTCAATATTCAATGTGTGGCTTGCGATGTTCGGTGAGATTCTACACATATCAGAATGCATCCAGGAAAACACGTCAAGGTTTTCCCGAAGAAATTCAATCAATTTCTTTTGCCTTTTTTAGCTTAACTGAGATCCAATCTTTATAAATTTAGGCTCGTCATTCTCATCGATCGGGACAACTATCATCAGCTCGGCCGAAGAAGCTTGATATCTTTACTTTCATCTTCACTTTTGGTATCTCTCTGGTCAAGATCCCTTGGGAATTGGTTGTGGTGCTCATGCCTAGGCCCAGGCATGAATTGTCAATTCCCAACAAAGCAGACGCAGAGAGATTTCTCTATGCCCTTTCCTTTTTCTTTACCCTATGCCTCTCATAGCTCAGTGATATAACATGCTCGTCCAACAGTCTGATCTCCTTGAACGACTCTAACTCCATGATCGGTGGGGAACTTTGGAGTCAAACACCAGGTGGAAATAGTAGCACTAAATTCAACCAGCGTCGGTCGGCCCAAGAAAGCATTATATGGCGAGTCTATATCCAGCACAACAAATTGTAATATCCAGACTCTCCGGCGTTCTCCAATTCCTAATTCAACTAGCAGTTCCACAACTCCAGTGGGTATGGTTGCACTTCCGTTGAAGCCATGAATACGGGATTGACAAGGCTTCAAACCTTTAATCTTTGTTTTTATTAGGCTCGCTTAAACAATATATTCATAGAACTCCCATTGTCTACCAAGATCCTCTTCATCCAAGCAGGACCTACTTGAGCTGATATAACACGTGAATCGATGGTTAGGGATTTGACACGATTGGTGTCTCTGTCGCAAAAGACGATGTCGTCGGTCATCATCTTCTTTTGCTTGGCCGGAGCCCCATCTTCCAAACTACTACAACATTCGAAGCTCGCATGCCTCACAGAACTGGCAAACGACTCCATTTCCTACCAGCTTCGGTCTGCTAGATGAGGACCGCCACTAATAGTATTTATCACCAACCTCCCTTCGGTACGAGCGGGTTCCTTCAGTCTCACCTAATTCGACACACGGTTCTGATTTGATAGGCCCGCACGCCAGCGCAAACTGCTCCAGTTTTCTCTCACGTATCAAGTTTTCAAAGATATCCTACAAATGACGGCACTCGTTTGTGTTAAGGCTGTAGCTTTCGTGGATCACCCTTTCTGGTCAATTTGATAGTTTCCTCCTCTAGATACCTCTAGGCCAAAGCAGGCATCACCCTCAGGATCACAATAGGAAGGTGGAAGTTGTTCATGAAAGTGTCCACCACCATGTTTGTGTAACATCCCCCTACTTGGAGGTTTAAAACTAAAGGTTACGGATGTTGTAGTCATCCATAGTTATTAATCCTTGCGACCAAATATGGTGGTGTTAGATTTATTAATACGGAAAAACACATGAATATGGAAAAAATTTAAACTACAAACAAAATCACATTCCATTTTAAAAGCATTTTCAATTCGTTGCATAATCCCATAATCGTAAATCACGTTCATAGAAAATATATTTATTACAATATACGCCAAGAGCGATATATGAAGATCCCCCTTGGATGATAGAGTATATATAGGCAATATAACAACTTTTCCATGACGAACAACATAGCAGAATCAAAAGAAAAGAGAACTCTAAATAGCTAGCATGCCTCCTACACCTCTTCGAAAGCTTATTCATCTAATAAGATACCTGAAAACCTCAACTCTCAATCTACTCAAAATCAATTGAGTACCCGAGAGTTTAAGGGAAAAACATAAACTTTGAGTCAGGCATAAAGTTTGGTATGAATAATAATCTACCATCTAAAATCATTAAGATATCTAATGAGACCACACTGCTTAGCGGAGTCTGTTTTCCTCTCATTGGTATCTTAAAGCCTTTATAAACCACATACTGTGCTCGTACATCCACAATGGATAAAATAATTCAAAATGGTATAATATGATGTTATCCCACCTTTCAGTCGAGGCTAGAATATCAACAAATTAGCTAGAAAGGATGGATATTAGGGTTGGAGATCGATTTGAAACAAGGCTGTGATCGATGTCGTCAAAATTTTGCCAAGCTCCGATCGAGGTGAAATTGCTAGAAAGTGAAAAGCAATGCTAGGAAAGGCTATGTTTCCAATTTCAAGTGGAACGGAATTCGTTTGTTCAAGATATTAATGGATGCGTGCTTAAGGAAAAGACATTCGTATCGGTCCCTATGGATACGAACAAGACATTCGTATCGATCAAAGAGAAGAATTAGACGGGTTTCGACTCGATGGCTGTTTACTTGGAATGAGAAGATAGGCGCATGTTGATTTGTTTGACTCAATGATTCCGTGTCGATCAGGATGGAGCATAACAGTACACTTCGAATCGATATTGTTCGTATCGATTAGCATGACTACTTCGAACTAATACCTTTCATATCGATCAGCATTGGATTCTTCAAGTCGATGCAAAGGAGGGTTGGTCGATGGTTATGAGTAGAGGCATAGTTGATGGAAACGAAGAAGACCGAAGGCGTTAATGGGTGGATGGTAGCATATGGATATGAAGGATTCAGAAGCCATGTTTGTATAAATCGTGTTCGTATTGATCGATACGATGGAATCAGTCAACGCAGCACGAAAGATGTATCTTTCCTGGATCTTCGAGACATGTCATCGATGCGAACTTGATCGAATCGAAGAGAGGAGAGTGTGGAGATGAAGTGATGGATGCGAACGCAATAGCCAACCGACGAACACGAACTTGCATCGATCATATCTCACAATCTACAATTCCAAATGCTACCAAATTTTCACAGGAGCTTACGTTCGACCTAATGAATGTTCATGCCAAATTTTGAGTCGGTTGGGTCAAATCTTGATTGATACGAAATTTATTCATATCAATCATGGTTCGAGTCGAAATCACTTGGAACCGATCATGTGGGACCACGCACGTGCCAGTATAAGTCTCCCGAGATTTGAGCGAGATATTTGCAGCTTACGCCTATAAATAGCACCTCAGAGCCTACAAAAAAGGGATCTTTTACCTATCCGATGTGCAGACTCTACCGGAAACATCTCTGCACTACAAGGCTGCTGTTGTAATCGAATTTCATTATTGCAATTCGCTGTAATGAATTGTAACCATCGAGGAAAGTCAATAAAAGATTAATTTTTGAAGTGGATGTAGGCCAGAGATAGCTAAACCACTATAAATCTTGTGTCTCTGCCTAATTCTTTTCTGCTCTAAGCTTATTGTTCTTCATTTTTGTCCTCTATAATACTAAGATCTGTGATTTGTGATTATTTACTGCTGATTTGTGTTCATACACTAGTGCTTTCACGACATTTGAGATTTGTAACCAATTTTGGCGCAAAAACTTTGGTGCTTTCACTGAGAGGGACTGGCACCCGCTATACCAGATTTGGAGTTCAGATTTTAAAGGCCAAAGGATCAGATCTAAAAGGAACCATGATAAAGCAATCAACAAGGAGGCAAAGAGCAAAGAGAAGTCAACATAAAGGAAGCCAGGAGGCATCATCAAGGGCTAATCAGACTTCAGCTTTCATCACCAGAGACGAGATAGAGATAATGATGTGAGCTATGCATGAAGAGTTTCTAAAAAGACAGGAGAAATGATGTAGAACCTCGTCAGACAGTTTGGACAGGCATGGACAACTGGAGTTACCGGAGTTCAGATCCACGGAGCTGGAACAAAAGGACCCAAGGGAAAATCAAACGGAGCAGCTCAACAAGGCGCAGCCCCTAATTAGCACGCGACTATCAATCAGGATGGATCCAGACATGAGGGAACACCCCTCGGCAACGATGGACCAATTCGTGAGGAACTCTAGGTGATACCACACAACAAGTTGATGGGAGGAATACAGGAGCGCGTAATGAAGAGTGCATGCCGGAATTCCCTCAGGGACTCGGGGGGCAATCCTTGATGGAGAACGCTGGATTGGCTGAGATTATCAGGCGAACTTTGTGCGGAGGATTGATAAACAGACATCTTAAAGGAGTAAACAGGAGCCCGTTTATCCATGGAATCAGAATGGCTCAGAACCAACCAGAGTTTAAACTACCTACTCTCGAGGTATACAATGGCAAGCCTGATCCAACTAATCACTTGATGAGGTACACAAGACATACAGAAGTGCTGGGGGCATCGGAGGAAGTGATGGGCCGATGTTTCCCTCTATACTTGATGGATATAGCTGCTATATGGTTCAAACAGTGTAAACAGGGATCTAACAGGACATGGACGGAAATGGTGAACAGGTTTCTGAAGCCGTTTTGGGTTCATATCAAAAGGCCTAAGAATGTATTGATACTAACATCGGTAAAGCAAAGGACATAGAAATCTCTCATAGCTTTCTTAACTCGGTTCAATGCAGTGGTGGCTTCGGTGGATAGGTCGGATCAATCAATGGTTTTAATGGCAGTAGTGTTAGGAGTGGGAGAGAATTCAGATTTCAAAGTGTCTCTAATACGGGACCCGTCATTGGATCTCGAGGAATTCTTTCATAAAGCTGGGAGATTCCTTCGGCAGGAAGATGCGTGTTCAAATATTAAATTAAAGGAGGTGAATACAGCAAAGAATGGAGGGCCATCCAACGGAAGCTCGGATAAAGATAAAGATAAAAGAAAGAGGAAGTTGGATGATGAATCAGGAAAAGCTGGGAAGCAATGGCGAGAGCCGAAATTCTTCAATTACATAGGATTGGACGAGACATTAGAACAAATATTCATGGAGACTCGGATCACTTTCCCTACCGAAGGCCTGCAAGGAGAGTACCGTCGGAACGTGAGAGGGCATCGGGAAGGTACTGCCTCTTTCACGACTTGGATGGACATGATGCTAACAGCTGCAGGCATCTGAAGGATATAATTAAGGAGCATGTAAGGAATGGTCAGTTGCCACAATATATCGAAGTTTGGAATGCGGTAGTGGAACAGAAGCAGCCACTATCCACTTCTACTGGCAATGGCGCAAGTACCAGGAATGATGGTCGGTTGGTTATCAACTGACAGGGATGATATGGAATAAGTAGCAAACTACAGGAAAATGACCAAGTCATTCACTCATGTATGGGGACGAGATGGCCCCTAGGAATGCTCTGAATGATGACAAACCGCGATGCTATGGTTTGTGAAATCTATATTTTCTTTTGGTTTGGACAATCGCTTTTTCTGATTTGGTTTTGGAGTTTGGTTTAAACTCCTGATTTTGTTCGTTTTATGGTTTGAACTTTTGTTTGGATGATTATTTTCACGTTTGGATATTGGTTTGGATTTTTAATGCAGATTTTCGGTTTTCTAATTTGATTTGGATTTCGGACTGGTTTTTGAGTGGATTTTTATCTAGTTTTTGGTAAATGGTCGTCGTGTATGGATTATACCTGGAAAGAGGTAGGTCTCTTTATCCGAGCGTGGTGAATCGACTTATTCAAGTCGTCGAGTATGGACTATACTCGGCAAGGGCCTGGAGAGATGAGGATTTGGCCTAGGACTTATGCCCTATATTATCAGTTATTATTTTAGGTCGTCGAGTATGGATTATGCTCGGCAAGGGTCCGGAGCGATCAGGACTCGGCTTTGGACTTAAGCCATGGCATTACTTAGCATTCAGGGACACAAGACCACGAATACCAAGGCATTGCTTGACATAGGTCGCTGAGTGTGGATTATGCTTGGCAAAAACCCGGAGATGTTACAGATATGAGTATTGGCTATGAACGACAAAGGATTTGGACATCGACCCGGAGAGGTCCTTGATTCAGTTATTGGTTAGTGGATAAGGATGGAATAGGACCCAATTATGGAGTTCGGATGGATATAGATTAGCGAAGACTTTGGTTACTAAAGGAATCGGACATCGACTCGGAGCAGTCAAGAATGATGCACTCGGATGGGATACCTGGTAATGGATTGGATTACGAATCAGATGGTATGGCTATAGAAGGAATATGGACTTCAGATGACGGATTCAGAACTATTTAAAATATGCCTTCTTACCACAGGGCATGTTTTAGTGGGAAAATGTTATCCCACCTTTAGGTGAAGGCTGGAATATCAAAAAATTAGCTGGAAAATATGGATATCAGGATTGGAGATCAATTGGAATATCGATGTCGTCAAAATTTGCAAGCTCCGATTGAGGTGAAATTGCTAGAAAGTGAAAAGAAAGGCTGGGAAAGCCTATATTTCAAATTTCAAGTCGAACGAAGTTCGTTTGCTCGAGATATTGATGGATGCGTGCTTAAGGGAAAGACGTTCGTATCGATCCCCATGGATATGAACAAGATGTTCGTATCAATCAGGGAGAAGGATTAGATGGGTTTCGACTCGATGGCTATGGACTTGGATTGAGAAGATAGGCACATGGTGATTTGTTCGACTAGATGGTTCCGTATCAATCAGGATAGAGCGTAGCAGTACACTTCGAATCGATACTGTTCGTATCGATCAACATGACTACTTCGAATCGATACTGTTCGTATCGATCAGCATTGGATACTTTGAATTGAGGTAAAGGAGGGTTGGTCGATGGATACGAATACATGCATAGTTGATGGACACAAAGAAGACCAAAGGTGTTAATAGGTGGATGATAGTATATGGATACGAAGGATTCAGAAGCCATGTTCGTACCGATCGTGTTCGTATCGAACGATACGATGGAATCAGTCAACGTGGCATGAAAGATGGATCTTTCCTAGATCTTCGAGGCAGATCATTGATGCGAAATTGATCGATTCGAAGAGAGGAGAGTATAGAGATGAAGTGATGGACACGAACGCAATAGCCAACCGACGAACATGAACTTGCATCGATCGTATCTCACAATCTACAAGTCCAAATGCTACCAAATTTTCATAGGAGCTTACGTGATACCTAAAGAATGTTCATGCCAAATTTCGACTTGGTTGGGTCAAATCTTGATCGATACGAAATTCGTTCGTATCGATCACGGATCGAGTCGAAATCACCTGGGATCGATCGCGTGGGCCCACTCACGTGCCGGAAGAAGTCTCTCGAGAATTGAGCGAGATATTTGCAGCTTGCGCCTATAAATAGCACCTTAGAGCCTACAGAAAATGGATCTTTTGGCTTTTCCATGCCTAGACTCTGCCGAAAACATCTCTGCACTACAAGGTTGCTGTTATACTCGAATTTCATCATTGTAATTCAGTGTAATCAATTGTAACTAGTGAGGAAAGTCAATAAAAGATTAACTTTTGAAGTGGACCTAGGCCGGAGATAGCCGAACCACTATAAATCTTGTGTCTCTACCTAATTCTTTCTGCTCTAAGTTTATTATTCTTCATTTTTTATCCTCTACAATACTTAGATCTTTGATTTGTGATTATTTACTGTTGATTTGTGTTCATATACTGGCGCTTTCACAACATTTGGCGTTTGTGACCAATTTTGGCACAAACAATATGATGATATGGAAAACAAATGAATCAGTTCTGGATTATCCATCCTCATTCAATGTAGATTATCTTTCTCAATTGTAATTTCTTGGATTTCTATTATCCTATTAGATTTCATGAGCTAAGTAGTAACCGGTTAAACATTTTGAGGACTTCCTATCCTATTACATAGTTTTCATGGGATCACTAAGAACTTATTGGCAACTCCAATATCTTCTTATCATAGTTTTAATGGGTTGACTAAGAATCTACTGGTGACCCTAATATCCTTTCTTATTAACTTGGTTTTCAGGGATGACAAGGAACCTATTGGTGACCCCAATATCCTTTCTTCTTACCCTAGTTTTCAAGGCTGCCTAGAACCTATTGACATTTATCAATATCTCAATTCGAATATAATTTTCATGGGCTAAATACAAACCTACTGGCCACTTCTAGTATCAAATCATAGTTTTCATAGGCTTACTATAAACATATCTTTCTGATATCTATCTTTATATATAGTTTTCATGGGCTAACTATGAACATATTGACCCATGCCAATATCATTTCCTATACAGTTTTCATGGGCTTACTAAGAACTTATTGGCCCCTGCCAATATCTTTCTTTTATATTTAAGTATCCTACATTCTGGTCTTCCTGACCTCCCGGATGCAATTCTATTTCATAAGTTTATTTAATTTATATTCACTACTGGGTTAACCTAGCTTGTTCTTCTATCATTTATCCCTAAAATGCAGTTATGGTTCCATTAAAAAGTGAATATATTCATATTTGAAGAAGCAAACATAACAACATAGCAATACACCCCTGTGTTTAATATAAAACATGGTTAATTTCTTTAACCTATTATTTTATCAAAGATAGATTTTTCTTAAAACCATTATATAAACTCTTTTAATTTAGCCATGGGTTTTCCTTTTAAAAATATAGTATGGGTTATAAAACCTTTCAATTCCTTCAAAACCTAGCTTTTGACTTCATTGGATGACCTCCTTCGAAAGCACTAAATTCTATCTTCAAAATAGTAGGCTCCTGCCTTTTAATACTTTAAAGTTTTCCTTTAAAAACCTTTCGATTGTAGTAAAGTATTAATAATGAACCTTTAGAAGCTTAGCTTCAAAACCTGTTGAAAGTACCCCTTTCGACACCATTGGAAGTAACCCTTCTGAAAATCATTGAAAGTCCCCCTTTCGAATGAGTTGGCTTTATACTTAAAACATTATTTGGGTCAATGTGAATATAGGCAAAAGCACCTTTTTCGAGACCACCCTTTATCATATATAAATATTAGGGAATACGTAACGGCATCGGCACCATCTCTTTCGAAAGCATTTAACATCTTGGTAAAAAATCAAAAGTTCGGCGTTGAAACCCTTTTCGAAACCATTGCCTTCGAAATACCTAACCCCTTTTGAAAGTTATAGGAAGTGGCTTAAACTTATAAACAAAACACCTTCCAACAATATGGATATCTTCAATACCATCGAAAGGCTATAGAACGGCAGTAGGTTTTCGCTAGGTCAGAACCCTTCCTACCAAAACATTCTTTAATAAATAATGGATCCCAGTCGAAAGCAAGCTTAAATTAATGGCAACCCTTTCAAAACCTTTTAAAAACTCTTTCGAAACCTTCTACTGCGACTTCATCGAAGGCTAAAACAAAACAAAGGCAGGCGCTTTTCTTTTAAAAACAAACCGTGGTTTCAACTCCTTCAGAAGCTTTGCCTTCAAAGCCTTACTTTTTGCCTACCTCTAATCCACTACATACGATCTTTGTGTTACCTTGTGTATTGGTTTCGTCTTAATAGGTTTTGACTAGGATGAAGGCGGAAGCTTCTATGTCGAAAGGTGCTCTCTAAAGTAGGCGGAACCAATTTTCTGAGTAAACCTAGTTTATTTCTTCTTAAACTAAACTTTTCTCTAACTAACCTGCCACATGTCAACACCAGATTGGTTTCCTTTACTTTTACAATTTCTTTTTCAAAATAACTGCTACTAATTTCAAATCTAAACCATGGTTAGATAATCAAATAAGCCCTTCCATTAAGAAAAACCAATTTTGCAAAGGAGTCCCATTTCTAAAGTAATTTAATTTGCATAGCAAATCACTAAGGAAAATCCCCAAAAATTTCAGAATCAATTTAATCATGTTGTCTAACATATCAAAATTTCCTAAAATCTTAATTTATTTTCCAAAATAAATTTATTAACCCAAATAACCATATCTTCCTTTGAAAATTCATAATAATCTTTCCATAATTGGGAAAATCATAAAAATTGAAACCCAACTCCAAAATCATGTTTCTCATAATACTAAATTTTCTCGTGGCATTTAAACATCATTAAATCTCGGTTGTACCCTAAAACCGTGCTTATCCTCTTTTAAACAATCTTGTTTAAACCATATAAATTATAAATCAAGCATATCATCTAGTATTTCATTAAAAAAAATTACCCTTAAATTCGAAAATATATGATTCAAAACAAAATAGAGATGAAATTATTATTCACCTTCATCTAGATAAGGAGATTGGATCGAGATTGATTTCCCCTAAGCTTGATTCACTAGCTTTTACTTTGAATTCCTCTTCTTCTCTTAATGGTCGGCCCTCCTTATGCTTTTTTATTTTGCGTTTTAAATTGATGTGAATGGGTAGTAATTAATATCAACGAAAATATATAAGGGTATGGGTCGTTGGATGGCAAATTTCCTAATATAGCCTTATATAATTAATTAACCAAAAACTATTCTTTAGCCCATTAGATATTATATTAGGCTTGGCCTTAATTAATTCAAGTCTCAATCCCCTTATTAATTAACATTTACATTATTCTATTTAATTTATCTAATTAAATCTCCTAAATAATGTTATCAAAAATTATGGGTGTTACAGGCCCCCCACCTTATAGAAACTCGTCCTTGAAATTCAATACGGCCTAAATACTAAACATAGCAATCATTTGTAACGACTCCTAACAACCATACTTGCCTACTTGACTAGGATTTATCTATATAAATCTAAACCCTCAAAGTAGATCAGGATAAGTATCTCGAATCTTGTCCATTGTCTTCCAAGTACAATCTTTCTCGTTGTAGTTCTATTGAACTTTCACCAATTTGGCTGTTTTGTTCCTCAATCTTTTCTCATCTCTCGCAACAACTCGAACTGGTTGCCTAACTAAATTCATATTAGGCTATACTACTAGATCTTCCAACCATGTCGGAAGTATAGTAGCCTCTGGATCATGCACATACTTGCAAAGATGAGACACATGAAACATATTATGGACACCTGCCATACTGCCCGACAACTTTACTCTGTATGCGAGCTTTCCAATCCTTTTGATAATCCAGAATGGACCAACATATCCCGGTGCCAGTTTCCTTGACTTCCAGAACCATACCACTCCCTTCATCGGCGATACCTTTATGAAAACCCTATCTCCAACTGAGAACTCTAGGTCTTTGCGCCTCTTATCTTCGAAACTCTTTTATCTATATTGAGATTCCTTCATCCATTCTCGGATTAACTCAATCTTCTCTGACGCCTCCCTAACCAAATCTGGACCTAAGATCAATTTGTCTCCAGTATCTAACCAACATACAGGGGATTTGCATGGCCTTCCATACAAAGCTACAAAAATTTCCATTCCTAAACTAGTCTGGTAACAATTGTTGTCGGAAAACTAAAAAAAAAAGAAGGTCATCCTCCCAAGATCCACCAAAATCCATCACACAAGCTATCAACAAATCCCGGAGTACCTTATTGACTCTCTCTGTCCGCTCATCCTTCTATGGGTGATATGCAATACTCATCTTGAGCTTCGTGCCTAACACATCCCGTAGACTCTTCCAGAATTCACTGGTAAATAAAGCATCTTCATCGCTAACTATACTACTAGGAACTCCATGATGTCTAACTATGTTCTTCATGAACAACTTCGCCAAAATAGGTGTCGTCCTGGTCGAATTTACTGGAATGAAATGGGCCCTCTTGGTAAACCTGTCCATAATAACCTATATAGTCTCATTTTCTCTCCTTTACCTTGGCAACCCATCTATAAAATCCATGGATATCGAATCCCATTTCCATACTGGAATCTCTAAAGGCTGAAGCAATCCAATAGGCTTCCAATGTTCGGCTTTAACTTGTTGATAGTTTACACACTGCCTAACCCACAAGTCAACATCCCTTTTAATGCCTTCCCAATAGAAGCTCCTCTTCATATCTTGACACATCTTGGTCCCTCCAGGATGAATCGTAAACTTGGATCGATGACATTCCCCAAGAACTTCTCCTTTCAATTTCTCAACATCTGGAATGCATAATCTCCCCATCTTTCTCAACCATCCTCTTTGGTCAAGACAAAAATATTTCAAATCATCAACCTCTGCTCCAACCTCAAGCCTTCCAATTCTCTCGGATAATAATGCATCCTCCTTATGCTTAGAAGCAATTCTCTCGATCAACACTAGTCTAACTTCTAAACAAGACAATATGGAAGTATTATGACAAGAATCACCAGTTGATCCTAACTGCAGACCACGACTGGCCAAAGCTTCTAATCCTTCCACTTTGCCAACATAGCCAACATCACATTCTGATGTCTTCTACTAAGAGCATCCACTACCTTATCACCTTTCCCCGGAGTATACTCTATACTGAAATCATAAGCAGCCAAAAATTCCAGCCATCTCTGTTGCCGCATATTCAACTCCTTTTGAGAGAATAGATATCTTTAAGAATTGTGATTAGTGTACAACTCAAATCTCTCCCCTTAGAGATAATGCCTCCAAATCTTCAAGGAAAAAATCATCTCTGCCAACTCTAAGTCACAAGTAGGATATCTTACTTTGTGCGGTCTAAGCTGTCTAGATGTATAGGCAATGACTTTTCCCTTCTGCATTAACACTGCTCCTAATCTAGCCCCACATGCATTAGTATGTACTACCAACCCTTGGTTTCCATCAGGAACTACTAATATTGTAGCTTTGGTCAACAATGCTTTAACTCAAGGAGTGCTTCCTCACGTTTGTCGGACTAAGCAAACTTAAAATCCTTCCTTGTAAGCTTAGTCAAAGGCGCTGCTATCCGCGAGAAATCCTTGTTAAGGTAATAGCCAGCAAGTCTAAGAAAACTTCTGATCGCGGTCATTGTCTCTGGCTCTTCCAATTATTGACAGCTTCAATCTTAACTGGATCGACTGACAAGCCCTCATCGGAAACCACATGACCAAGAAAGTTAACCTCTTTCTTTCAAAAATGGCACTTGGAAAACTTCACCTTTAGCTGATTCTGCTTCAGCGTCTCTAGCACAACTCTAAGATGATCTTCATGCTCTCTCTCATCCTTAGAGGTATAAAAAACATCATCTATAAACACCAACATGAATCTGTCCAAATTGTCTCATAAGACAGGATTCATCAAATCCACAAAGAAAGTAGGTACATTTGTCAACCCGAATGGCATTACTAACAATTCATACGAACCAGTCTAGTCCAAAATGCTATAAAAGGAATACGGTCCTTTGCCAATCTCAACTAATGCAACCATGTCGCTGTCCAACTGGAAAAACACTCTGGCTCCACTCAACTGATCAAACAGATCGCTAATTCTAGGCGAAGGATACTTCTTCATTATCGTCCTTCCGTTCAACTTACGATAGTCGATACACATCCTCACTGACCCATCTGGTTTCTTCACGAACACCACGACCTCTCCCAAAGTTGAACTTCTTAGTCTAATAAAATTCTTTCGTTCTAGATTCACTAGCTACACCTTCAGTTCCTTCATCTCTATCAGTGTTATCTTGCTAGGTGATCTACTTATAGGTTCAGCTCCTCGAATAAGAACTATCCAAAACTCAACAGCTCGTTTCGGTGGTAGTCGTGCGAACCTTACCTTTCGCCTTCCTCCCATCTACTATGTACCACCTTTATGATACCTTGCGTATTGGTTTCGGCTTAATAGTTCGACTAGGATGAAGGAGGAAGCTTCTGTGCTGAAAGGTGCTTTCCAAAGTAGGTGGAACCAATTTTCTGAGTAAACCTGGTTTAGTTCTTCTAAAAGTAAACTTTCCACTAACAAACCTGCCACATGTCAACACCAGATTGGTTTCCTTAAATTTTCAGATTATTTTCCAAAATAACTACCGCCACTTTCAGATCTAAACCATGATTAAGTTAATCAAATAAGCCCTTCCATTAAGCGAAACCAATTTTGCTAAGAAGTCCCTCTTCTCAAATAATTTAATTTGCATAGCAAACCACTTTGGAAAAATCCCCTAAATTTTTTGAAATTTACATTAATCATGTTGTTAAATATATCAAAATTCCAGACCCAAAATCATAATTTATTTTCAAAAATAAATTTATAAACCCAAAAAACCATATTTTTCTTTGAAAATTCGTAATAATCTTTCCATAACTTGAAAAATTATCAAAATTGAAACCCAACTCAAAAATCATGTTTGTCATAACATAAATTTTTTTCACGGCATTTAAACATCATTAAATCTCTGTCTTACCCAAAAACCATGCTTGTCCTCTTCTAATAATCTTGTTTAAACTATATAAATTATAAATCAAGCATATCATCATCCAATATATCATAAAAAAAATACCTTTTAATTCCAAAAATATATGATTCAAAACAAAATAGAGACGAAATTATTATACCTTTATCTAAATTAGGAGATTGGATTGAGATTGATTTCTCCTAAGATTGATTCACTAGCTTTTAATTTGAATTCCGCTTCTTCTCTTAATGGTCGACCATCCTTATGCTTTTTTGTTTTGCATTTTAAATGACGTGAATGGTTAGTAAATTAATAGGAACGAAAATATATAAGGGTATGTCATCTCTCAATTCTTCCTCCCTTGCAGCTTGATTCAATTGCCACCCGGTCCATTTCAACCTCCTCCCTTGCAGCTCTCAATTCTCTCTTTAATTAGGCAAGTATGTCATCTCCACCCAACAAACTGGTTCTGGCTACTTCCAACTCCGCTATCTCATTCGATGCGTGGGCCTTATTTTTCTCCAACTCCTCCCTCATGGGAGTCAACCTATCATGATGTCCACCTAGTCCATCCGTAGTCCTCACTATCCACTGATGACCATTACTGAAGACTCCCCTACTTCTTCTACGACCTGCACCCCAGTAAGTCTCGCTTGCAAATAACAAGCTTAACGCAGACCAACATCGTGCATGCGCCCACCTAAAAATAAGGCGGTGCGAGTTATTGGCAAAAGGAAGTGGAAGAAAAATGGGATGGTAACAGGTCTTACCTTAGTCAGTTCCTTGCACAAGCTATCAACAACAACCTATAACCCGTGACCTGGCCATCCAAAGCATGGTCGGTGGGAAATCCCTAAAGAATAAGCAGCAACCACTTGAATGTTTTGCAAGAGTCTATCAAATCCCTCCCTATCATATCTCTACTTAATCCAAATGGAAATCGTCCCTACTTTCACTTTATCCTTTGCATTAAGCCCATGATACATGGAAACATCAATACTGTTTTTATAAGCTTCGCCATGAGCCACCCCTGTTTCATCCACCGTAGACTCCTCTGCTCTTACGCCCCCCTTCACTCCCTCCTCCTCTGCTACTTCGATTATTATCCGAGTTTTTAACCCAGCAGGATCCAACAGAATACAGAACAATTCCATCATATAAGAATGGCTTAGAAATTAACCAGAAAGGCTCAGGCAAGGAGTTAACGAGAGCTAAGTTATATTACTAAAGTAACGACTGAGATTGACTAAACCAAGAGGCCATCTTTCTTCCAACACAATCTACAGCTGAGTCCAAATAGCTAGTAGATTGTCATCAAAATGGAGCAACATGCAGTAAGACTATTCAAATAACAACATGGAAGCATCCCAAACTTTAGATTTCAAAAGTAGGCAAAGTTCTTGGATCGTGAGAGATCCACACCTTATAGATCGCTAGCGAACCATGCAAGATAGCAGATCACTAAGACATAAAGAAGGGGATGAAGTCTAAAAGACATGAATGAAAATATATACCAAGTGTATGCATCGTTAGCGATCCATACACGATGGATCGCTAGCGATCCATAAGGAACTTTGAATGCAGGCGGCCTTGCATATTAGAGTAAGAGACGATGGCACCTTAGTAATTAGCTCACGAGCGAACCTACTCTATGGGTCGCTAGCGACCCGTGGTTTTGTCTTGGATCACGAGCTAAACCCCTCCTAGGTCGTTCTATACCAACCTGCGAGTAGTTAATGAAGTGGCCTGGCCCAGAAGCTCTCCGATCCCTATAAACACCATCTTACCTGCAACATAAATGGGATCTTCTCCAGACTAGTTGCTGAAGCCCTGTTGGAAACATTCTTCACTCTCCACCTCCCTCAGAATAATCTCCAAAGGGATTCATTGTGATTCTCCCAATGGATTCCAACTCTGGGGATTCAATCTACCTAAGGATAATCAAAGCCTCGTAATCAAACACTTCTTATGACAGCAGTCAATCCATAATAAAACTATAAAGTGGACATAGGCTTCATTAACAGCCAAACCATTATAAATTTCTTCTTTCTTTTATTGTTCTTTCTCTATATCTGTGATCTGTGATATTTCCCTATTGAAATAGGGCTTGTGCTTTCAAAATCAAACCAGGGGGTTGATCCATTTTTTGGGTTAACATCGATCCTTGCCCATTTGCTACCCATGGACTCCTCAGCACTGGGCTCTTCATCAACATGAATCACGGATCAAGAAGCATCGATCGCCACTTCGAGAGGCGGAAAAAGAGAGACCATCATGTCTTTCCTCTTGGTATATTGCCGTTAAAGATCCGTAGGGGGATCATTCATGTCATCCATCTCCTTAAAATTAATATGCCCCACTGAAACAAGGGAACGTAACAAGTTAGAAAAAACTAGTTGTGATAAAGATAAACTTAATTAACACCCAAGCGGAGCACCTTGGTTCCATTTCCTAATCAGAGATGCATAAGATTCAGAATCATCCCCTTTAGAGTTTGTAGGCTCTGCTCTTCCTATGCCCGATGGTCTAGCACCACGAACCTTATTTTCAATAGGAACATCGGTTGAGGAAGACCAAGTTATACTTTCTTCAAGGGTCGAGGGCAGAGGTTGGCCAGAAGTTCCATCATATTTCGCTGGATCACTATCCTACCATTCCGTTGGCAATATTCGTGCAACCCTCAACAATACCTCAAGCCAGAATATTTGTCCATGCCAATGCACACTTGGCCGGCCTTAGGCAAAACTGTGGATTCGTGTAAAGGAGATAAAATGAGGCAACTACTAGCGGGCTTCTTCGAAACCGTCTCCTTCCTCTTTCACTTCTGGCTATAGTTTTGGCGCTGCTAACAAGATTTCTTGTTAACTCCCCAAAATAGTGCTTTGGAAGAGGAAAGTCCTTTCTAAGAATAGTGGATGTATATACCTTCGAAACTGCCTACAAACTTAGCCTTACTGGTAGATAGCTTTCAAGTCAGACTATTTGACGTCATCGAAAGGGTTAGGTGTTGGGTTATGAATCCTTCTGACTTTATTGAGTTAATATGAGATCCTCTTACAAGAATTTCCTTCTTTGTTTAGATTGAATTTCCTTGAATTTGTCCTTAAAAGTTTATATTTTAACTTGATGAAAAGGTCAAGTGGATAGTCCTCTTTTGGTTTTGTTTGGATATCAAACTTCTCAATGGATATGTAGAAGATTTTGACCTTGTCGAAAGGTTAAGACTCTTAGATGATGTAACTTTGATCCTTGTTGAAAGGTTCCTTTTGGATTAAGCCTTATAAGTCCAGATATCTATACTTAAAGTGTAGCCTTTAGTCTAGTCGAAAGCTTAGACCACTTGGACTATTAGTCCGAAAGGTTATTGATATTTTATAACATAAGTTCTCTAGACCTTGTCAAATGGTTTAAGCTGCAGGGTTGAAGGCATCGAAAGCTTGTCGAGACAAATTGAATCAAAAGTGTTGTCGACCTTGTCGGCAAGAACCTTCCGGTGCTATTGAACCTGAAATTAGAAGTTTATCCAACAAGGTTTAAACAAAATAGTAAAGTAATTGACAGAGCGTAAGATTCCCTTTTTATACATAAAAAACTCAATCTTTATTAAATTCCCAAATCAGCACCCAATCAGGGTTATAATGTCTTGATTAAGAAAATACAAAATTAGAATGAGAGAGTTTGGATCCCCTAAACTGGACCCCTTGGGTCTTATTTATAGAGGTAGGCGGCCCTCTTTTTGACTACATGCTCTCGACTGGATCGGAAGGTCTCCCTTTTATATGCAGCTGTGAAACCTTTGACTTTGTCAAAAGGTTTGCCTTTCGTATGCTATTATGGACCTTTCGACTTTATTGAAAGGTTTTCTTTTCTTTATACTGTTTTGAACCTTTCAAATTCGTCGGAAGGTTGCTCTTTATTTGATTGTTGTGAACCCTTCGACCTTGTTGGAAGGTTGCTCTTCAAAAGCTATGCTTTCCTTTAACGTTGTCAGAAGGTTGTCTTTCGCTCTTTGTTGACTTATGAGTGCTGTTTTCTTCATAAAACTTTCATCATTGTCGAAAGGTAACATAGATGTGCTTTAACCGGTTCAAAAGGCTTGTTATGCTTTCGAAAAGGTCATTAAGTAGTTGCTTACACTTGCTTTGACTTCTTCATCCCATTTGAAAGGTAAGAACACCCTGGATACTAGAGATGGAACCTTTGGACTCCTTCGAAAGGTTTGATGCTTATGGATTCTGATGACTGCCTCTATTCAACTCCTTCGAAAGGTTTGGCCGGTGCTTCTTTTTCCTTGACTTTGTTGAAAGACCTTGTGACTTAGTCGAAAGGTTGATTTTTCGCGTAACATTTGCCCCCATTATTCAAAGGGATGCTCTTGACTTTCCAATTCATCTTTATCGAAATCTTTAAATATTCCTGCCTCTTGGCCTTCCCGTGTTAATTTGGGACATCCATTTAAATCTGATCCAATAGTCGAGAATTTGGGTAATTTTTCTTATATAATATGTTTCTTCTCTTTCTTCGTCTTTTAGTTGTAAACAAAATCAATGAGTACAAGCAAAAGAATTTTCCCAAACTTATTGAATATCGCTCTAAAACAACAAGGTAACTTCTCAAATTTGATTTAAAACTTCTTATTAACCTATTCTCTTACTTATTCTTCAAGAAGGATTCGAAAACTGCATTTATTATTGGATTTGGGTTTAACCACATCGAACATTCTTGCTACTTTACTTTATGTTACACTTGGAGTGGGTCATAGAGCTTTCAACAAAGTTGAAAGGGCTTTTCCTATAAAAATTTTGACTTCGTCAAAAGAATTTTCTATAAACCTTTTGACTTTGTTGAAGTTCCTTTTTTATGGACCTTTCGACTCTGTCGAAAGCTTTTTCTATAAACCTAACGACTTTTTCGAAAGCTTAGACTATCAAGCTTTTGATTTAACCATTTGCATCATCATCATTTTTCTTACTTTGCGTATGTTTTTGTACTCAGGCTTTTTAAGTAAACTTGTTTGCTATTTTATTAGATGGGATCAAAAAGTTTAAAGATTAAAACCAATTTTTCTCTACAATCAGCGACTCAAACCTTTTAATTACTTCATGCATGACAAAACATCATTCAACCAAATATAAAGCAACGACCCAAAACTTTCGATCCCGAAAATTCCAGATAGTTAGGAAAGAAGAAAGAGATAGAAGAAGAAAACAGAAAACAAGACATAGAATCTTACATTCACAGCGGATCAAAATATAATATCAAATAATAACAGTTATACAATACATCAGAGTTACACATAAACACAAACACTGGACAGATGCAATCATGTTAGATACTACAATATATCACAGCGGAAACTCTCCATACGTTCCTACCATCCAGCTCTCCTCCTGTGTTCCAAAACGTCCTTACCTGAAAAGCCGTAATACTCGGTCTGACCCGAGAATTACATCAAAGTTACACCCGGGTCAGGCTGGAAACCAGTGTGAGTAAACCCATATAGTATGATCTACCAAGCTGTATAACTCAAGTGAAATACCAGGGTAACTTGTACTTTCCTACGAGTTCTAATCTTATTTAAGTCAATCATTTATCACTCAACAGTTTTAGGTTAAATGTCCGCGTTACTCAATTCATTCTATTCCAGCCCATTTAATTTCACATATCCAATATATAAAGAATTTACTAATCGAAGTGGTTTCGGGTATTACTGATACCCGACCCCAGTCTCTTCGAATCCAATATCATTTCTAATCCAAGTTGATAAATTTTAAACAATCCAATTCATATCCAGGATATCATATCACATAACAATTCAACTCTGATATATAACCTATATTAACACAAGTCAACCTACTCATATCACAGCCCATCTCAATTGCCCATTAGAGATATCACAATCCAAGTCATCCAATATCATTTATCCATCCATAAACAAGATTTATTAGATATATAATTCCTAATTAATTTAATTAGTCTCCAATTAAATTAATCTCCAACTTATATCGCTTGGATTACGTAAATCATGCTTACTCAATCATCAATTAATTACAACCCAATTAACTAATCATTCTTTAATCATTCATCTTAATTAATCATTCTTGATTAATTATCCTTTAATTACATTAGGTAATCAATCTTTAATTACCCAATAGATTAATTAGTTTTAACTATTCACATTAATTAATCTTTGTTTAAAAGTTTAAACAATTTGATCCAATTCAATACTTGAATTCACACAACATTAACATAGATAAATATCACACATTTATCACTGATATATACAATATCATATCACAGCATATAATCCAACGGATATCATCCTATTCAGATATTCTACACAAATAATCACCCATAAGCAAGCATTATTAACTCATATCATAATTAATTAAATTAACTTAAATTAAATTAATTACTTAAGAATTAATCATCCAATCCTGCTTAATCAACCATTAATTAATTACAATCATTTAATTAATTAATCACACCTTGATTTCCTTATCAATCAATCAATCAATTAATCTCTAGTCACAGATTAATTATCCTTTAATTATCAATTAATAAACCTTAATTATTAATTAATCTCCTTCAATACAAAGTAATCAATCCTTAATTACTTGTATAATCAATTAATTAACCTTTAATTAACTGGTTAATTATCCATTAACTATTAATTAATAACCTTAATTATTAATCCATATATCTTAATACAAATTTATTAATCCATAATTACCAATTATCAATCCTTAATTACCATTTTATTAATTCTTAATTATCCTTTGATTAATCCATTTGCTAATCTTAATTTGTAGATTAATCATCCTTTAAGTATTAATTAATAAAACCTAATTATTAATTAATAAAACTTTATTAAGTACCTCTTAATTACCAATTAATCAACCCTTAATCACTTAATTAATTAATTTCTAATTACAAATTAATTAATCTCTAATCATTAGTTAATCAATCATAATTATTAGTTAATTAAATTAATTAATTATCCTTATTTAATTCTTATCAATAATTAATTAAATAATTTAATTAGATTTAAATTTTCTTAATTAACTTAATTAATCTCAACTCATTTAAATCTTAATTAACCTTAAGATAAAAAATTATCTTTAATTAATGATTTAACTATCATTAAAACATTTGATCTTAGTAATTAACTTCACTTAATTAATTCATTAATTAAGTTTTTAAAAATTAAAAATAATCATTAATTAGTTATCTCTAATTATTAGTTAACAATCCTTAATTACAATTTAATAAATCACTTGAAACCCTTAACTGTTAATTAATAAATCATTAATCATTAACCAATTTAATTAATCACTCTTTAATTATCTCATTAATTATCGAACTTTAATTATGTTTTTAAGATAAAAACATTTCCTTTATTAATTACCTAATTACATTTCAAATTAAGTTTGAAAATAACTTGAGGATGTAACTTAATACATTTAAGTTAAATGAATCATATAACTTAATTTATTCAAAACATTCGTTATACAAAGAAATGGATTTTCAAGAGATAGATTTAACTTGATTATTTAAAATTTAAAAACTTACTTTTATTTTAATTTAAAAACCAATTCAAACATTTACTTTGGGTTTGACCCATACGTACTCGAATCAAACCGAGTACTTCTTCATCTTTTCTTCTTTGTTTTAAAACAGTTTGGTTTAAATTTAAACTGTTAAAACTTTAACAGTTAGCACTCAACTCTCGCACACAAACCCATGATAAACCCAAGCCAAAACCCTTTTACCCCGAAACCCACTTCGAGAAAGCAAACGAACCCAAACCCAGACATCCCTGACATCTGTGCACCCTACACCATCCACGACAAACTTCCGACCACCACCAGAACTTCCCACACATCAATGATTGCACAAGCAACCCACCACGATCATCAAACCACAAGCCACGATTCCAAATCGAGCTATCCAGTTGAAACCGGAAACCAAACCATTGTCAGAAAAAGCCTCGCCCAATCGATTCTGACCACCGGAGGTTAAGCAACCTCGTCCACACCTTGCCGAACTCCTACGCCACCAATCCTCGCAGCCTCGAGCCACTCGATCACCCGGAGATGCAGCAGTGATCACCAATCCAACCGGCAACCAAACTAGGTTAAAATTGTAGTTTGACCTACCACTGCCATTACGGCGAACTATAGCCTCTTCTACCATTTTTGCCTACACACCTGATCATTCATCTAGCTCCAGCAAAAACCTCGACCACCAGAGATGCTCCAGCCACCAGAAATCATTAAAAACCATATTCTGGTCATCAAAGAACTGATTCAAGACATATACTTGAATCAATAAAATTCAACATTTGGTTTTACATGTTTTAAAAGGTTTCTACTGTTGTTTCCTAAATGCAAGCATATTTCAAAACTTATGCAACAACCCGCTATTTTGAACCATTCAAATCGACAATAAACCATACATGTCCTACTTGAATAATTCAAAATACCGAATTGTTAATTTAAATTTTGCAAACTTAAAATATACAATAAATAAATCAATCACAGATCATAGACACAGAGTAATATAATAATACGCAGCGGAACAAATGAATAGTAGTTCATGAAGCTACTATATAACAAAGTTAGAAATAAAATACATTAGAATATCCCAGATACAGTGAAGTCTCCAATGCAACAGATGACTTCTCTTAACGAATTAACTGGAAGTGCTGAAAGCTAAGCGATAGTTGGATCTCCAAGCGAAGCTCCAAACTCCAAAGGTGAGTCTCAATGCTGTATCACTCAGTCTGACCTGAGCGTAAAGCAAAACACAAAACACTCGAGTCATGATTAACATTCTTATATCAATAAATCCAACTCAAGTGAAATATCGACTGAAATAAAATTAACTTAGAGGATGTTTGGGATAACCATCCTCTAAGGATCCCTGGAACTATCTATAGGGTAGAAATATACACTATGTCACCGTGGTCATTTCAATTTTATTTATTATTCAAAAACAAAATATCATTTCACTTCAAATATATTTGTTTCCAATTTCATCACTTTCACAGTTACGATTCAAACCTACTCCAATTAAAAATTCAAATCTAGTCAAATCTCAATTTATCAATTTAAAATTTAACTCAATTCCTAAATAACCACTTCAATTTTATCGATCTCAAAATTCGGAATTGTAATCACAACATACCCCATTATATTTCAATATATTTCAAACTTTAAGTATTCAACATTTCAAACTAAATTTTGTTCAATTCAGTTTTCTAAATAATAATTTCAAATTTTAGTTCAACCTAAATTTTCATTTTTTATTCAATTTAGTTTCTAAATAACAATTCAACTATATTGATTTCAAGTACAGATCTGAATCTCAAATTAACTCATTTAAATTCCAATATAGTTCAAAGCTTTAATAATTAAATGTCCAATTTAAAAATTTCATTAAGATCTCGCTTAACCTCATTATTATTTAGTCTTGAAATGCTCCCTCATTTGATTCAATATCATTTACGTAATCTTAAATTACATTTTACTCAATATTTTATTTTAATTTATTTAAACATGAAATATTCATTAAATCACTTAAATCAAAAATCAGTTATAAAAAAATCATACCTTCAAATTTCACATTTAATAATTTCAAATCGATTTAATCAAATAAATCCTTATTTAAATATCATTTTTAATAAATCCAAATTTATCTCCCAATCTTAATTATTCAATTTATTACAAGAAAATCTTTTTGAAATATAGATTTACATAAATACTTAACCATATTATGTGTATTAAATCAATTCTAATTTAAATCAAATATTACTACTAAATCTATATATAAAATTTCCATCTTAAGAATCAATATTTATTAAACCATATATTTCTTTCCAAAATCATAGAAATTATTTCAAAATATTTATATATGGACCAACGTTGTCCGTATATATTTTCTATCATATGGTCAAGTGCTACGGACATTTATCATTTCAATCTGTCCACTAAATATATATGGGCCATTTCAACCCATAATCCCAAATTCAATTAAATGAAAATCGCTTGGGTTTATCATTTCAACCCATATCGATTTTTTCCTATCGTAAAGTCCGTTCGGGTATGTATAATTTCAACCCATAGTGAATACTATACTAACAGGCACTTGCAGAGTGATAATAGATATGATAATAATATAACAACATGCATATATCATCAATAACAGTATAATATAAACAATAAAATATGGTGTCATATTCCACAAGTGAACAGTTATAGATAATAGCATAAATATAACAATTAAATAACTACAGCAGCATACTTTAATTGTTGTTTCAATTGAAATCAAATTTAATAAATATAAGAACGTTAATCGTGAGTGATTGCTCATCTTTCGAGGCTAGTGAAAAAGAAAATGACACGGAAACGCACACTGATACGGACACTGAAATTGAGTTATGAACTCCAGGCACAAATCCAAATCAAAGCTAGATTCAAACTCGTATTGACAAAGAGGCTGATATGAAGGAATTGAAAAAAATCCAAATCAGAATTGGATCGATGAAGCTAAACGATATAAATGGATATACATATAACTATATATATAACTATGTATATATCAAATCATATTCTAAATACAACACATTTCTAAATTAAATATATATAAACAAAATATATATAAGCTATTTTACAAAATCTGGAGACATATACAACTCAATTGACACATATTCCATAATACATAACATATTATGCAGTACAACCTACTTAAATCTTGTAATTCAAAATTATATAAATATATTTTACTTCGCCTGAAAAATCATATAAGGTTAAAACATACATTTACAAAATAAGGCTTATATATAAATTTGACCAAACCTTAAACTGTTATATAGTTATCAAAAGATATCGCTTTATCAAAAACCAAACATATATATGTATGACTCTCAAACAGCTGTACTTCATATAATATGCTTTATATAATCTAAATAACTCTGCATATATACAACTTTATGTGTAAACCACTAGTTTATAACTTATAATATATAAAGTCACTTGATTTGTAAACTGTAAATACATATATATGAAATACGACATATACAAAACTTAGACTTACAGAAATATATTTATACATCAACGTATACATATTATATAATAGGAGAGAAGACAAAACATAGCTTATGACATTAAAAATAATATACCAACCCTGAAATCAAATATACAGCTGACCAACCCATGTATGCTTTTATACATACATAACAAATATAAACTCACACTGACCTCATAACATAATATATAGTATATAATAATGCTATTAAACAAAAAATATATAAATAAATGTGGAATACACATACCACCTATATACACACGCTGTCACACGCAACTTAGGGAATGAGGAAGCTCGGGTGCGAAGGGAGAAGGAACTGGGTTGTCGGTGGCCGGTTGGGAACGGTGGTGCAAGCTTTCCAGGGAGAAGAGGTTAGTTGGCTTTCGGCCTAGAAGAGGGAAGCAGAGTTATGGCAAAAAAAAGGAGGAGTAGGACGAAGCTGAGGCTAGGGTGAGAAGCGAGCACGCAGTGGTGGGACAACCTTCGTGATTGGTTCGGCCACGGCAGCGGTAGAGAGTAGGCGCAGCTGTTGAGGTGCTCTCGTAGGGAAAAGGTGGGGCCGGGTGGGTGGAGGCGATGGATGTTGTGGTGTGGCTGATGATTACTTGGGGAAGAGGGTTCGGAATGGAAGGGAAGGGTGATGCTCGGATTCAATGCATGAAACTGAGATTTGGTGAAGGGGAGAAGTGATTGGAAACAAAGAGGAGAAGAGATTGGGTAGAGGAATTGAAGAGGGAAGAGAAAACCATCTAAAAAAAATGACCGTACTTGCGTTTATATAGCTTAGGCTACAAAAGACGTAAATCAAGCTTAATATTTAAAAGGAAGGGAAAAAGTTATAAAGGAAAAATTAATGAAAATGTAAATGTTGCCAAATAAAAGCACGCAAAATTTATACGTTGATTTTGGAACCGGCTAAGGGATGGCAATGGTCATAAAAGTAGTAAATTTGTTTGCACGGTACGTTTTATTTTTTTCTCAACGGCTATAAGATTTCAACAGCTGGATTTTTAGTAACCGATGAAATAAATAAAGGTGGAACGGCAACAAATCTGTCAATCAAAGGAGATGAAAAATGCAACAGGGAAGCACGGTCCCCCAATTATTTAGCTGACAGATATTAAAGCAATTGATTGACGTGAGTTTAAAATTTGAAACGCAAAAGAAATCAGATGGTCACGGATCTGGTATCGATACGGTTACCGGTTTCGTGAATTCCGCTATGTGCCGGACTTCAAAACACAGAAATAAATATACCATAGAAATCCGCTTAACGAGACGATCGAAATGGTACAAATATATCAGTGGTACGATTGAATTATAAAAATTCGAATTTTCTACTAGGGGAAAGTGCAGCAAAAACGCCGAAAAATAAGTTCGACGGAGCTAAAGATGTCCGAATTTGGAAAAACGAAAAATGACGTCTCAGTCAGAAGATGATTTAGAATTTTTCTATGTAAAAATATTTAGGCTTGAAAAACATTTTATTATCAACATTTATTAACTGACTTGAATTAAATAGAATTTCGCAATGAAATAAACTTTCATTAAATCAGATGAAATTTACCATCTTCTATATTTAAATATACGTATTCCAAGTATAAATTTTAAATTTCAAATTTATTATTTAAAAATTCTTCAAAAAATTCAATTAAGTATGTTAATAAAACCATTTAAAATTTTACGGGTCATTACACTCTCCCCCACTCAAAACTTTTCGTCCCCGAAAAGGAAGGAGGTAGGAGAATAGAAACGACCAGAAAGAAAGATAGATTGAAAGATAAGGATTAACAATTAATTTAAAAATATATAAATTTTATTTGAAATATTTATTTGAAAACTTCATTTGCAATTCAATTTTCTATAATACTATAATATTTTTCAAACCCATTTGTAAAATTTCTTGTTTCCTTTATAAATACCATTTATATGTTTAAATAACCCTTTATAGATATATGGAAATCTATTTGAAAACAATTATTTACATTATTCTGTATTTTTTCAAAGAAGCTATTGAAAATATTAAATCCAAAATTTATAAAATTTTTTATTTATTTATCTCAAGATACTTCCAACATTATACATAAATTAATAATCGTTCTCTTTAAACATGTTATAATTAATTAATAACTTCTGAAACACTAAAAATTTTCTATTGTACCATGTAGTATATAAATAAACAATATTTAAAAAGGATATATCAAACAAGGAAAGAAGGTAGATTCAGAAAACTAATCAAGGTGAATAACTAAAGCTGAGCAGATAAGGTAGATTCAAAAGAATAGTATCGGGCACGAATAGTTAATTTCAAACCAAAAGAATTTCAATTTCAAAGATTAGTACATAATTTTCTTGTTGGAAATACTTTTATAATAAAATACCTTTATAATAAAATACTTTTATATCAAAACAAATTTTCGTTTCGAAAATACTTTTATAACTTAATGTTTTAACAACTTTATCCTCGTTCTTGCAGACTCTGGCCATGCATTGATCAGGCGCAAAGCTAGAATTCTTCAAGTACTTAGAAGACCTGTTTCAACACCCAACGAAAATACTTGAAAACCTTTAAAAACAGATATGGAAAGTACAATCCAAACAAAACAATCAAACCAAAACCTTTGTCCAACCATGGTTCGTAGATACACAATAGTTACGCCTGGATACCCCAGGAAACAATCCGTATCTGTAAGCTTTCTCAGCCCTGCGAGTTATGCCATGATGACTAGTAGGGTGTAGGATACACAATGGTTACGCCTGGGTCCCTCAGGAAACAATCCGTACCCCTAGGCTGTCTCAGCCAGGCAGTTTCGCTACTAATGCGACCTACACAGATTGCAGGATACACAATGGTTACGCCTGGATTCCCCAGGAAACAATCCGTACCCCTAGGCCAGACTCAGCCAGGCAGTTGCGCTATGCAGTCGCGAGATAAAATAAAACCATGGGTTACGCCACGGTGGGAACACTCGAGTATCACATTCGAAAAACCAATAATCAGAGAGAGTAATATCGATAGAATGAGTCTACAATGTGGCCACAAAGCGGATATCAAGCAGAAGGTACTTTCCATATTTTTACTTCGAAAATATGTATCATATAGTACCTTTTCAAATCACTTTCAAATATCATACTTATATAAAGTCCATTATATATAGGATTCCATTTTCAATCGAATATTTTCCAAATTGAGTACCTTTCAAATCAATAGGTTTCAAATCAATTTCGTACTATACAAATCAGTTTTGTATAAGTTCGATAACTTCCAAATCAAGTATTTAGTAAATCAAGGTTCTTAAAAATTTTCTCGTTTCAATAACATTTTGGTTTCAAGATCATATATGATTTCACCAAATTTCCTTCCAAATTAAACAAATTCAGTTTCAAAGTTTCTTAAACAATAGGTTTGGAAAATAATCCAAATTTCCAAATCAACAAAATTTAGGTCAAACAAATTCATTTCCAAAATCACCATATAAGTACTGGTTTTAATTCCAATCTAATTTCAAAACCAAATATTCTTCTCAAAAACAATTATACTCAAAATGGTTTCTAAATTTATAATTATCCCTTCAAAACTTTGAACTATTTATTTCTATATGAAAAAAAAATCCAATTTTCCTTATTCAAATTATTTTTTTAACAAAAGTTTCAAATTTACTTAATTCATATTCTTCATACTCTAAACATACAAAAATAAACTTATATTCTTGATCAAATATTTTATACTCTTTGGAATTTCTTAGTTTTAAAATTTTAAACCTTGATTTGGAAGGGCTTGAACCTTTAAAATAGTCGGTGAAATCAAATTTCAAATCCAAGAGTTGGAAATCAGCAACAAATCAGTAAATCAAAATTTTATTTTATTTTATTTTTTTATAAATAGAGTTATACTAAATCAAATCGAAAACTCGAGGATTAAACACCGGCTTACTTTAAATTATTTAAAATATATATGCCTATATCTTTCGAATATCAAATCATACTTCGGAATTTGAAATAAAATTGGTTTCACAAAGTCACTCGCATAGCAAAGCTATTAAAATGGCCTCCCCCCACTCTGAAACTCAAAAATCAATGTCGATGATGCGTGCACTCGTCACCAAAATTATTTTCCAATGACATAAGTGAGTTCTGGACTTCTATTTTCTTGAAAACTTCTTTGAATTTTTTCTGAAATCCTTGGAACTCATTTGAACTCATTTGAAACATTTCTTATTCATAAAATACTTTCAAATCTTATTATTATATTTTCAAAATCTTAAACCAATTTTCAAAAATATCGGATTCCAATCTCTCGAATTTCAAACTCAAAACCTTTCAGTTATAAATCATTTTTATATAAATAAATTTTCTTATAATATTTTCAAAATTTCAAATCTTTTCGAAACTTCAAATTCTCGTTTTTTAGGTATATAATGCTTATCGAAACATTTTCTCTTTTATATATAGAATAAAATCAAAGTTACCCAAAAAAAATTTTGGCATATAAAACAATTTTAAAATATAAACAAAACCCGATTTTCAAAGGATGATTCAAGAATGGATTTTAAAACAAAGATAGAGATTTAATTTAGAGGAACTCCAATCAATAGAATCCTGATTCGAAGATAGACTCGATCGAAGATGAGATAATTAAATTACAAAATAGAAGGTGGATATACTTTTATAAATTGCGGACGACCTTTACCGGTCAACCGTGATTCCAAAATTAGATCGGTGCAGAATTCTGAGGCAATTCAACATTCGATCGCGAGAGATATAATTCGGAATAACAAGAGATAGTAGCATCTAAACGAGGGATACATAAATCTTCGGTGAATCAATGCCAATTGTAAAGGAGTTTCACCCCCTTTACAAATCATTCAGTGGAGTCAGTGGATACTCCAGAATCGAAGAATATAAATAGAAAGAGACAAGAATGAATTTTTGAACCATAGGGAACGTTCCAAAGTTCAA
Organism: Allium cepa; assembly: GCA_030765085.1. Taxonomy (NCBI): domain Eukaryota; kingdom Viridiplantae; phylum Streptophyta; class Magnoliopsida; order Asparagales; family Amaryllidaceae; genus Allium; species Allium cepa. The sequence continues at coordinate 245,971,758 of CM060938.1, read as the reverse complement.
AGGAAATCGAATGAAAGTGATTCTGTAAATAAATTTACCATATATGCTAAGTTTTTCCTAGAGCCAAAGCTCTGATACCAGATGTAACGACCCGCTATTTTGGACCATTCAAATCGACAATAAACCATACATGTCCGACTTGAATAATACAAAATACCGAATTGTTAATTTAAATTTTGCAAACTTAAAATATACAGTAAATAAATCAATCACAGATCACAGACACAGAGTAATATAATAATACACAGCTGAATAAATGAACAGTAGTTCATGAAGCTACTATATAACAAAGTTAGAAATAAAATACATCAGAATATCACAAATACAGTGAAGTCTCCAATGCAACAGATGACTTCTCTTAACGAATCAACTGGAAGTGCTGAAAGCTAAGCGATAGTTGGATCTCCAAGCGAAGCTCCAAACACGTCTCAATGCTGTATCACTCAGTCTGACCCGAGCCTAAAGCAAAACATAAAACACTCGAGTCAGGATTAACATTCTTATATCAATAAATCCAACCCAAGTGAAATATCAACTGAAATAAAATTAACTTAGAGGATGTTTGGGATAACCATCCTCTAAGGATCCCTGGAACTATCTATAGGGTAGAAACATACACTATGTCATCGTGGTCATTTCAATTTTATTTATTATTCAAAAACCAAAAAATCATTTCACTTCAAATATATTTGTTTCCAATTTTATCACTTTCACAGTTACGATTCAAATCTACTCCAATTAAAAGTTCAAATCTAGTCAAATCTCAATTTATCAATTTAAAATTCAACTCAATTCTTAAATAACCACTTCAATTTTATCGATCTCAAATTTGGATTTGTAATCACAACATACCCCTTTATATTTCAATATATTTCAAACTTAAGTATTCAACATTTCAAACTAAATTTTATTCAATTCAGTTTTCTAAATAATAATTTCAAATTTTAGTTCAACCTAAATTTTCATTTTTTATTCAATTTAGTTTCTAAATAATAATTCAACTTTATTGATTTCAAGTACAAATCTGAATCTCAAATTAAACCATTTAAATTCCAATATATTTCAAAGCTTTAATAATTAAATGTTCAATTTAACAGTTTCACAAAGATCTCGATTAACCTCATTATTATTTAGTCCCGAAATGCTCCCTCGTTTAATTCAATATCATTTAAGTAATCTTAAATTACATTTTACTCAATATTTTATTTTAATTTATTTAAACATGAAATATTTATTAAATCACTTAAATCAAAAATCCAGTTATAAAAAAAATCATACCTTTAAAATTCCCATTTAATAATTTCAAATCGATTTAATTAAATAAATCCTTATTTAAATACCATTTTTAATAAATTTAAATTTATCTCCTAATCTTAGTTATTCAATTTATTACAAGAAAATCTTTTTGACATATAGATTTACATAAATACTTAACCATATTATGTGTACTAAATTAATTCTAATTTAAATCAAATATTACTACTAAATCTATATATAAATTGTCCATCTTAAGAATCAATATTTATTAAACCATATATTTCTTTCCAAAATCATAGAAATTATTTCAAAATATTTATATATGGACCAACGGTGTCTGTATATATTTTCTATCATATGGTCAAGTGCTATAGATATTTACCATTTCAATCTGTCCACTAAATATATACGGGTATATATCATTTCAACCCGTAATCCCAAATTCAATTAAATGAAAATCGCTTGGGTTTATCATTTCAACCCATAACGATTTTCTCCTATCCTAAAGTCCGTTCGGGTATGTATCATTTCAACCCATAGTGAATACTATACTAACAGGGCACTTGCAGAGTGATAACAGATATGATAATAATATAACAACATGCATATATCATCAATAACAATATAATATAAACAATAGGATATGGTGTCATTTCCCAAAAGTGAACAGTTATAGATAATAGCATAAATATAACAATTTAAATAACTACAGCAGCATACTTCAATTGTTGTTCCAATTGAAATCAAATTTAATAAATATAAGAACGTTAATCGTGGGTGATTGCTCAACTTTCGAGGCTAGTGAATATAGAAAATGACACGGATACGGACACTGATACAGACACTGAAATTGAGTTATGAACTCCAGGCATGAATCCAAATTAAAGCTAGATCCAAACTCGAATTGACAAAGAGGCTGATAAGAAGGAATTGACAAAAATCCAAATCAGAATTGGATCGATGAAGCTAAACGATATAAATGGATATACATATAACTATATATATAACTATGTATATATCAAATCATATTCTAAATACAACACATTTCTAAATTAAATATATATAAACAAAATATATATAAGCTATTTTACAAAATATGGAGACATATACAACTCAGTTGACACAGATTCCATAATACATAACATATTATGCAATACAACCTACTTAAATTTCAAAAAAATTCTACAATTTAATATTATATAAATATATTTTACTTCACCTGAAAAATCGTATACGGTTAAAACTTACATTTACAAAAAAGGCTTATATATAAATTTGACCAAACCTTAAACTGTTATATAGTTATCAAAACATATCGCTTTATCAAAAACCAAACATATATATGTATGACTCTCGAACAGCTGTACTTCATATAATATGCTTTATATAATATAAATAGCTCGGCATATATACTACTTTATGTGTAAACCACTAGTTTATAACCTTAATATATAAAGTCACTTGATTTGTAAACTGTAAATACATATATATGAAATACGACATATACAAATCTTAGACTTACAAAAATATATTTATACATCAACGTATACATATTATACAATAGGAGAGAAGACAAAACATAGCTTATGACATAAAAATCAATATACCAAACCTGAAATCAAATATACGGCTAACCAACCCATGTATGCTTTTATACATACATAACAAATATAAACTCACACTGACCTCATAACATAATATATAGTATATAATAATGCTATTAAACACAAAATATATAAATAAATGTGGAATACACATACCACCTATATACACACGCTGTCACACGCAACTCAAGGAAGGAGGAAGCTTGGGTCCGAAGTGAGAAGGAACTGGGGTGCCGGTGGCCGGTGGCCGGTTGGGAACGGTGGTGCAAGCTTTCCAGGGAGAAGAGGTTAGGTGGCTTTTAGGCTGGAAGAGGGAAGCAGAGGTACGACAAAAGGGAAGGAGGAGTAGGACGAAGCTGAGGCTAGGGTGAGAAGCGAGCACGCAGTGGTGGGACAACCTTCGTGATTGGTTTGGCCACGGCAGCGGTAGAGAGTAGGCGCAGCTGTTGAGGTTCTCTCATGGGGAAAAGGTGGGGCCGAGTGGGTGGAGGCGATGGATGTTGTGGTGTGGCCGATGATTGCTTGGGGAAGAGGGTTCGGAATGGAAGGGAAGGGTGATGCTCGGATTCAATGCGTGAAACTGAGATTTGGTGAAGGGGAGAAGCGACTGGAAACAAAGAGGAGAAGAGATTGGGTAGAGGAATTGAAGAGGGAAGAGAAAACAATCTATAAAAAATGACTGTACCTGTGTTTATATAGTTTAGGCTACAACAAACGTAAATCAAGCTTAATATTTAAAAGGAAGGGAAAAAGTTATAAAGGCAAAATTAATGAAAATGTAACCATTGCTAAATAAAAGCATGCAAATTTTATACATTTATTTTGGAACTGGCTAAGGGATGGCAATGTCATAAAAGCAGTAAATTTGTTTACACAGCACGTTTGATTTTTTTCCTCAACGGCTATAAGATTTCAACAACTGGATTTTTAGTAACTGATGAAATAAATAAAGGTGGAATGACAACAAATCTATCAATCGAAGGAGATGAAAATGCAACAGGGAAGCAACGGTCCCCCAATTATTTAGCTGACAAATATTAAAGCAATTGATTGATGCGCATTTAATATTTGAAACACAAGAGAAATCAGATTGTCACGGATTTGGTATCGATACGGTTACCGGTTTCGTGAATTCCGCTTGTACCGGACTTCAAAATACAGAAATAAATATACCGTAGAAATCCGCTTGACGAGACGATCAAAATAGTACACAGATATCAGTTGTATGATTGAATTATAAAAATTCGAATTTTCTACTAGGGGAAAGTGTAGCAAAAACACAGAAAATTAAGATCGACGGAGCTAAAGAAGTCCGAATTTGGAAAACGAAAAATGACGTCTTAGTCAGAAAATGATTTAGAATTTTTCCATGTAAAAATATTTAGGCTTGAAAAATATTTCATTATCAGCAATTATTAACTGACTTGAATTAAATAGAATTTCGCAATGAAATAAACTTTCATTAAATTAGATGAAAATTTGCCATCATCTATATTTAAATATACGCATTCCAAATATAAATTTTTAATTTCAAATTTATTATTTAAAAATTCTCCAAAAAATTCAATTAAATATGTTAATAAAACCATTTAAAATTTTACGGGTCGTTGCAACTTACATACTTGTTCATATTTTTAGTACTTAGATTATGCTAAAACTAAACTAATTAGTTTGTAATCCATGTACTAACAATGATTTAATAAAAAGATATGTAATTTTGATTGTATTGTAGACTTTATAACCTGGTAACAGAGATGCAACAACATGCACAATTCAACACTAACATACATACAGTGTTCATACATATATATACACATGCAAAGAGAATTCATCTCAGAAATCATATGAAATCAAATTTTAAATCCACTTCAGCTTTTAAAATAAAATGTTTACTCACCTTATTAAAAAGACAGAGAGCTTGGAAAAACTAGATTTGAAACTTGACTGCTTTGATTTTCTTTTAAAAACTGAAAAGCTTTGGATTTCTGGAAATCCTTAGTGATGCTTCAAGTTACATTTTGAAATTGAAACTTGTAAGCTTTGGTTTTGCTTCAGATTTTCTTACTTGAACTCTTGAAAATGATTATAGGCTTGAAGATAAATGGTTACAGACTTTGTTTTGTTTACAGGGCTTGATGTTTTGAGGGATGTTTATAGGCTTTGTATAAAAATGGTTATAGGGAAAATAACATTGCAGATTTGGTTGAACTTGGTTTCAGGCTGTAGATTCTTGAGTTTGGAAATGAATTTCAGTTTTGGTTTGAAGTAGTTTATAGGTTTGATCTGGTGGATTTTCTGGTTTTGGTTTTTGCTTTTGAAAAAGTGAAAATAAACAAGCAAATGATAGAGAGGGAGGATGTAGACTTATATAGAATCATTAAGATTTATTTTAAAAATTAGAGAAAATAGAAATAAACTATGACACTTGTCATTACAATCTTTGATTACCCCACACATGTATATAACAAGCATTTATAATTAAATACTTGTAATAACGTATCATTATTAGCTTACATTTGTCATTTTAAGTTGTATTAATATGTTTACATGCATATTTATATAATATCAAAAATTTAGTTTATATTTGTACATGTCTTCATATTTAACCTTCTTTTATCTATCTATGTGTTACTTAAAAGAAAATGAAATTAAACCTAATTTAAATACTTATAAATAATTATATATATTTTAAACAAACACAAATTTAATTTGTAAATGATAATTCTATTTAAAATTTATTTATATCTATATATAAACAACACATTCTTATTATTGTTTTGAAAATATCAACTCTCCAATTTATCTAAAAATTAATTATACTAGGACTATTGTCAAACCAATACTTATTTATACATATCTTCTTATTACCAAAATTGTTTATCTAACTTATAAATCAGTATATTTTACTAATTAAATCTAGTTAATTTATCAATTACTGATATTCTAAAATCCGGGTTATCACAAATTAATCCTTTAAGCGCATTTCTAGTTAAACAACATTATTCCAAAAATTTGACTAAACTATAATTTCGAAACATTAACTTATATACTGTTATGTGTTATATCTTTGAAGATTTAATCCCCTGGAATTACTGTCAATAATCAGTTAGCATATACATATTCAGAAAGAGGTCGCTATTTAAGAATTAAACATCTTGGAAGATTAGAAAAAAGATAAGATAACTCCCTAATTATCCTTCACTTGGGAGAGGAGGTAGGTCCGGAGCTAAACCAACAAATTGATGACGGTGGGTTCAACCCATATAGGCCGATAGGGGGAATACATTGCCAGCGCGGGGTTTTCATAGAGGTGCCCTAAATGGCCAAGTCCATCTAGAATGTGGCAGTAGTTAAGTCATAAAACATGGACCACATAGCCATTAAGTAGTGATTGAAGTAATTGGGTCATTGATGAACTACGTTGCTGGATTGAGCACTCTGCACTTCCTCTGCATCCTGAGGTTGATTTAGTAGTCCTAATACGTAACAACAGCAGAGTGCGGCGCCTCTGCGGTAACAATGTTAGGATGAATATTGCAGGCCACCATTAGTGCTCTTATTGTAGCGGAGATGAATGATTTATTATTATTATTATTTTATAAAGGAAGGGAGAAGACGAACGGGTTTAGATTAATATTTTGGTGAGAAAATTCAAACATCTCATAAATATCAGAGGTCTATGCCTTTACTAATGGAAGTGCATCTCCGGTATGACACCCTTTTGAAGGAAAATAGAGTATTAATAACTTTATTTTAGGTGCGTTCAGTGGCGGTCTACTTAGACGTTTCCGTAAAAGACACTTAGATGAATTCAGATCTGATCCGCATCCCGAAGCACGCTGGAATTTACCAAAGGTCAGATTGGTTCCTGATCTTCCCTTTGAAAGGCTTAGGTATTGTAAGGACAAATTTGTTTCTGAATTTTTCTCCAAGTCCATTTGGTATGAACTAAATGAATGGTTGTAAATTTGTAACAAGTAATTGATTTATGAGTACATTCTTTCTCATTGAGCTTCTTTTTATTGTGCAGTTTCAAAATACCAATTCTTTAGGTTGTGTTGTCCTAAGATGCCACCCAAGTCATATGTTAACTTGAGGACATTTTATTCTAGAAATGCACCAATTTTAAGGACTTCGAAGTTAGCGAGATATTGCTTTTTTTGGGATTTATAAAACCTATAATTGAAATACCACCGTCTCCGTTTTGACTTTCTTAGCGAAGAGAAGAAAACTTTATTAAAAGAAATTAAAGCATTTCATTCAAAGTTGATTTGTGGTACTGATGGCCCGTTGGTCGAAAATGGGATTATAGTAAATGTTCACCGGTTATTACTCCTTAAGGAGTTACTACATTATTTGATCATGTAGTCAAACTTTTTGCTAAAATGTGGTCTCTCAACTTTAGATGTGATGAAAATGTTTGTTAAAAGGTTTAGATGTGATGAAAATGTTTGTTATACCTTTTATCTCTGTTCTTATTTGAGTTGTAATTCATTACTACAATAATAAAAATATCTTTTATCGTAATTTTGATTTTCTCTCATTTCTTTCTATTTAAATAGGAACCACTGCCATCTATGTTTCATCATTCTCAAAATTTACTTTCTCTCCTCGACGCCATTGGAGATAGATTATTAACAAGAAATGGTGAGATCGTGGTCCATGATGAAGTCCTTCTTGAGAATTTTGGTGGAAAAACTGAAGCCATGAAGTGGCATAAAAGATATCTTATTCAAAAGACCAACGCCAATGGTTACAAAGACCATGTAGCCTATCTCGATGCCGAAGTCAAGTAAAAGGATGAGATGATCACTGCACTTAAGAGACAAGTGAAGACCAATCCCACACCTGATTTTGACCAAAGGATGTCTGAACTTATTTAACAAATAAGTGATTTAGAGTTCAAGTTAAAAGACAACCTGGTGTAGTTTGCCTCTCTAGAATTTATCTTGGAAGACAAGACTCCAAAGACTGAGCTTCCAACTGTTCAAGCAACTCCTTCAACCGCCAAGCCTACTAGGTCAAAACTACTCGTAGCTCAAAATTTTCCCACTATGCTCAACCTTACCAGTGGCATAGGCGACAATGTAGTGGAGAACTGGCATTAGAGGGTAAAATTAGAAATCACCAAATGTTTTGATGAGTGGTAGAAGATGAAGTATTTCCAGATTATCAATGATTACGTTACTAAGAATCTAAAGCTAGAACGTGATAATTATTCGCTCGACAAGCGGATTTCATAGTTAGAAATGGAAAATAAAATAGTCAAGGCTACGAACAGAGCTTTTAGTCATGCCTTAAGACCAGCATCGATGCAATAGATAGTGAAAACCAAATAAGGAGAAAAGAAAAGAAGCTTAAGGAAGTTCTTCATGCGGCAATAAATCATGTCGTAAATCCTTCAGTGGCGGAGACTATAAATAAAGTTGCTCAAGATTTGTAATTCATTTATGTATTTGAGTCATGTAAATCCATTTCGTACATAATTTTTTCGTTTGTGAATGACTTCATAACTTATGTAAATTATATAAATTTTGTAAATATCACCTAATTTGTGATCCTTTTCTGTAGTGCAACCTTTGATATGCCTTTGAATTGTTCATTCGACGACTTTTGTGCTTGCTGGATCTCTTATTACTCTTTGTCATTCTGACATTCCTAAGAAACATGTAGCAAACAATATCTTTAATTGTTAGCTTGGAATTGACATATTTGTCTATGTATATCATTTTCTTAAATTGGCAAATCACCCTTGCCAATTGCATGAAAAGTAATTTATTCAAAATATTAGGATCTCATCTTCAATCGTATTGAGAAATGATTAGGAACTTAGTTCCTTCCACTTGTTTGGAATGCATAAAACTTGTAGATAATAAATTCTACCTTATCATTAGGTCATGAATATTAGAATATAACTTTTATTAAATAAAGAACCCGATTCAGAAGCCTATGTCTGAAATTTCAAAATAGTAACTCTCTCACCCATTCCTCAACATTAATGGGATTTTAAAAAATTAGAAGCCCGAAGTTCTCATGCGGAGGATCTTATTTATAGTCTTTTTAATAATATTCTTCAGCCCAGATTTGGGCACTTGAAATAGAATGAAATCCAAAGATCTTGTACCCAGATTAGGGCTTAAATAAACAGAAGTCTTAATGCCCAGATTCAGGTATAGTAAGTGAGTGATTGGTAATAATTTGAAACCCGGATTTGGGTTTTTGGATAAGAAAATACTTATGTGGAAGATTCGAAACTCAGATTCGGATTTAATTACATTCATCTATAATGTTATCATACCCCGATTTGGGCTTAGTGAAGATGGCGATCGATAGAATCCCGAAACCCAGATTCAGGTATTAGTTACTAAATTCAAATGTGAGAATTCCGAAGCTCAGATTCGAGCATTAGTAGACGATGTTAAAGAAGTCCCGAAACCCAGATTTGGGTAAAAGAAAGTGGAATTCCATTCTACTCCTTTATTTTCATCTTCTTGTACACTCATGAACCCTTTAAGTTTTGAATATGTGTTGAAATAATTTGATTAGTTGCCTCTCGAGCTAGGATGTCTCAGTCCATGATTGAATATGCTTCTTCTCAAGCTTGAACATCCTTGTCCTATATGGATCGAGCCTCATTTGTGCTAGGACATCTTTGTCTTTTTTTGATTGGGCCTCTTTCAAGGCTTGGACATCTTAGTCCACTTAGAATGAGCCTCACTAAGGCTATGATATCTTAGTCCTTTTCGATTGGGCTTCCTTTTGGACCTGGACATCTTAGTCCATTGCCCAATGCGCTTGGTTAGCTCATCCTAGAGGCTAGAACCAAGGACTTACCCGACCTCCCTCCAGAAGGCGCCCTGGCCTGGCCATTTTGTGGTGTGGATGGGGCTTTTTCAGTGCTCTACCTTGGCCATCTTAGGCACAGATGGAGGCTTACTCCATCTTCACTCGAGGAGGTGCCTTAAAATGGCCCTTCCGCGACGCGGTTAAGGGCTTGTTCGGTGCTCTACCCTGGCCATCTTAGGCGTTGATAGAGGCTTGCTCCGTCCTTCCTTCAGGAGGTGCCTTAACCTGGCCCTTTTGCGGCACGGTTAAGGGCTTGTTCGGTGCTCTACCCTAGCCATCATAGGTGTGGATAGAGGCTTACACCATCCTCCCTTCAGAAGGCGCTTTGCCCTGGACATCTCGGCGCTGACATAGGCTTTCCTACCATTTTAGTTAGTACTACCATCTTAGGCAGTTTCCAAATTTGAGGAGAATTTCACTCCCAACAATGTAGACTTTCTCTTTTCAGAAAGCTAATCTTTATTAATCTTTTCTCAATTTCTCTTTAAAAATTCTATGATCTTTTCTTTTCTAAAGAAATTGATGATCATCGCCTCACAGGCTTTGCAATGCTTGGTTTCATGACCATTCATTATATGATAGTGATAGAAGGATCCTTCCAAGTTCCTTTCATGTTTTGGCTTTTTATTTTGTGATGGCCAATAGTTATATTAATCTTTTGTAAGCAAGTAGACGTTTTCCATTGATGTGGTTAAGTTACATTCTTTTAGAAGTCTAGACTTGAAACTATACTCTTGAGGATGACTCTTTTGCTTTTTGCTTTTTGGCCTTATCATTTCATGCTCTTTAATTATCTTTCTTTTTGTTGTCCGTTGAATCTCTTGGGTTGGAAGTGCTATCGTTGTAGTTGGTTGCCATTTGTGTACAAAGTCATTATAATCATTCATTATCTCATCCTCAAAGATTATACCCTTAGCATAGTGTTGAATTGTTCTTCTCATTTGATTAAAGACATTATCACTTCCATTTGTTTTCTTTCCAATGCAAAGATTTGGGATGGGCTACATGAAAATGATTCAGACTCCATTTTTCAGGGTCATAAGATTTTGCTTTCTTCATATTTATAACCCTTAAGGCTTCGAACCTTAGTCTTTGCTCTTCATCTTGATTGGAGCTTTTGATATTTACTCAGGAAAATCTTGAAAAATGTGGTTTAGAAGAACCTTGTTTAGATCTTTTAAATTTTTCGGCCACGATCAAACCAAAATAGATAGACTTGATGAAAGATTTGTCCAATGGGGGCTAGGGAATAGTAGTGTTAGGGGGTTAACCAGGTCAGAGGTTCGAGCCCTCCTTCTGGCGCCAAAAATGTTAACAAGGTTTCTTGTCAACACCCCAAAATAGTGCTTTGGATGATGAACGTCCATTCTAAGAATAGTGGATGGGAATCCCTTCGGATTTAGCCTTACTGGTAGATAGCTTTCGAGTCAGACCTTTCACTGCTGTTGAAAGTTGTAGGTGCTGGGTTATGAAACCTTCCGACTTTATTGAGTTAGTATAAGGTGCTCTTCAAGAATTTCCTTCTTTGTTTAGATTGAATGTCCTTGAATTTGTCCTTAAAAGGTTATATTTAATTTGTTGAAAATGTCAAGTGGATAGACCTCTTTGGGTTTTGTTTGGATATTAAACTTCTCGGTGGATATGTAGAAGCTTTCGACCTTGTTGAAAGGTTAGGATGCTTATATGATGTATCTTTAATCCTCGTTGAAAGGTTTAAGAACGGTTCCTTTTTTATTAGGCCTTATAAGTCCAGGCATCTATACTTTAAGAGTATTCTTTCGTCTAGTCGAAAGGTTAGACCATTTGGATAATAACCTCGAAAGGTTATTGATATTTTATAGCATAAGCACATTGGACCTTGTCGAAAGGTTTAAGCTCTAGGGTTGAAGGCCTCGAAAGGTTGCAAAGACAAATTGAATCAAAAGTGTTGTCGAACTTATCGGCAAGAATCTTTCAGTGGTATTGAATCTGAATTTAGCAGTTAATCCATCAAGGTTTAAACAAAACAATAAAGTAATGGATAGAGCATTAGACTTCCCTTTTGTCCATAAAAAACTCAATCTTTATTAAATTCCAAAATCAGCAACCAACTAGGGTTTCAATGTCATAATTAAGAAAATACAAGATTAGAACGAGAGTGTTCAGATCCCCTAAACTGGACCCCTTGGGTCTTATTTATAGATGCATGCGGCCCTCCTTTCAACTCCATGCTCTCGACCGCCTCAGAAGGTCTCCCTTTTATATGCAGATGTGAACCTTTCGAGTGGTCGAATGGTTTGCCTTTCATATGCTATCATGGACCTTTTTACTTTGTCGAAAGGTTTGCTTTTCTTTATACTGTTTTGAACCTTTCGACTTCGTCAGAAGGTTGCTCTTCACTTGATTGTTGTGAACCCTTCGACCTTTTCGGAAGGTTGCACTTCAAAAGCAATGCTTTCCTTCAACGTTGTCGAAAGGTTTTCTTTCGCTCTTTGTTGACTTGTGAGTGCTACTTTCTTCATAAACCTTTCATCATTGTCGAAAGGTAACCTGGATGTGCTTTAACCGGTTCGAAAGGCTTGTTATGCTTTCAAAAAGGTTACTAAGTAGTTACTCACACTAGCTTTGACTTCTTCATCCCCTTTAAATGGTAAGAACACCCTAGACACTAGAGATGGAACCTTTCGACTCCATCGAAAGGTTTGATGCTAATGGATTCTAATGACTGCATCCCATCGACTCCTTCGAAATGTTTGGGCTGTGCTTCTTTTCCCTTGTCTTTGTTAAAAGACCTTACGACTTAGTCGAAAGGTTGATTTTTTTTCTATATCATTCGCCTTTCTCCATTTTTGTAGGGGCATGAATGGACTGACCCTCTAATAGTAACCCAACTTTTCAAAGCATCTAATCAGCCACTAGGTTGTCCAAATCTCGGAGGGTATCGTCCCCCCCCCCCACCCGAAAGCCCATCCCTTACCTTTACTCTAACGTCGCCTCGGCATGGCTCAACATTGGGGACCTCGCAAAGGAAAAATTGTAAGAATGTCAGAAAGGAAAACAAAAGAGGGGGAAAATAGTCACAAAGACAGTCTCACCAAAATGTCGCAACGACGGAAAATGTAAACCCTCATTCACAGCCTATAGGACAAAGAAATATTGAGATTTCCAGCTCGAGACACCCTTCTCCAAAACCCCAATAAAGACCACTTCTCTCTTCTTTGTCATATGGATGTAGTAGTAGGTCCCATAGCGATGGCCTGACTTTTTGTTAATATTAAAGAGGCGAGTGACAAGATCCATGAAAGGTGTCCCTAATTCTAAGGGAAGGCACGAAGCACAAAGGCCCACCAGATAACGATTGTTATTTGGAGTAAGTTGATCCAAAGCGAGCCACAACCCATACAAAAGAGATACAATGGTTGGATGTAAGGGCAAGGCCACCTTGACTTCAACTCTAGGTGAATTTGTAGTAGTTTGCCAAGGTAGTGTTAGCTCGTTCATGGGCTTTCGGAAATTGGATCAAGCCAAGGGTACAACCAAATAGTTTTAACTTTATGAACACGTTGTCCGGTCCACCCACTAAGAATAGACCATGGGAGCAAAACTTGAAGCACTATAGGAAGCAACCATCCTATGACAAGATTATAGCAAACATTAGAAAATAGGCACGATGGATGCCTTGCCCTAAGAGACGAACCGACCTCAATGCACGACCAAATGAGGAGCGCACCATCAAAAAGAGAACAAAACGGACAGAAGAGACCGCGCTAAGGGGCATCCCACGGTGGCAAAATGTGCCACCGATGATCTGATGACAAGGATAAACATCAATGGAGAGAGGGAGGTACCTATTAATGGAGAATTTCGAATAATGTCAAAAGATTTACAACAATGGTAGAAGAAATGGGGAAACGGTAAAAGGAGAAGAAGAGGCAGCTGCGTCTATTTATAGATCCTCACCAGCCAAATCATGATCCATCATCTTGAAAGATAATTAAATCCGGACCATGCGAAGATATGTGATGTTAAGGTCGATTTGAATCCTTGGGTTCAGAAGTTACAGAGAAAAATGAACCTCCAAAGACATCCAAAGGAAGACAAAAGATAGCAGCATTAATTACACTATAGACATCCATCAAATCACATTATTTCATATCTACAAGACAGCCCTCACCCATGAGGGTAGGCTTGTGGGGAGAAATGTAGCGTAAAATTTTCACAAATTTTTAATAGGGCATGGCGGCTTCCCATAGGGAGATGAACACATCATCCAAAGCCAAACCAATCAAGGCTTCCTTGGGAACCGACCGACCTAAGGGCCGGTTGATTTATACCCCGGGTTCCTCTTAAATAAGGATGGAAAACTATCCGAAGTTGCTCTAAGGAGAGAGAACTATCGGACCGGCAAAGAAAAGTATACCTACAAAAGTCCTCCACCTTGGAAAAGAGCTAAGACAACCACCTTGCCACAAATTGCTTCCATCCAATGTGGAAAGTAGCAACAGATTATGAGTTATGCCGCCTAACATCTTACAAAAGAAGCAATCGCTGTACGAAAAGGTTGTTTGTCACCATATATTCATGTATCGCTACCAACCCTCATGTTGGTAACCATCCCTCTGTCTGTACGAACCACGAATATCTTTAGGCAATCTCAACCGCAGATAAAAGAAGACTTGCTTATATAAATAACCCAAGTATTTCGCTGGGTAAGGGGTCAGATTAAGAAAACTTAGAAGGACAACACTTCCTGCCATACTCTTATCATCTTCTAGCATTCTCCATCATCTCCATATATCCAGTGTAATAATATTTATATATGGTAGGAATATATATATATATGTATATATATATATGTATATATATATATATGTATATATATATATATATGTATATATATATATATATATATATATATAGTGGACGTAGGCATTCATTTGGGCTGAACCACTCTAAAATCCATGTCTCTTTATTACTAGTGTTCGATCATTAATTCATGATCATACACTGCGAAGCTAGATTCAGAGTCAGTATGGTACCTATTGTGAACTCTCGGGCGGCGCGGGTTGGAGGATTAGATAGTTTCGCATGGATATTGTTGTGGAGCTAGATTCAGAGTCGGTATTACTATGGGAAGTAGTTTGTTCAGCCCCTGCAGCAGCTAAAAGCTCCGATCATTTGGAACGTATAGCCATCAAACTTAGCAGATAATCATCATTAGAAAAATAAACATGTTCCTACCATGCTAAGTGTAAACTAGTGTGGTGTGGTGTACTATTGTGTGATGTAGCGATAAATAGTTTAGAAATTAAAACGACAGTTGTGGCAAGGCTCTGGGATTCGATCAAAGTGACCGTCATCGTTGACCATCTCAATCGACTTTTATGTCGATGGTTGTGGATTTTATTGAAGATATTGAATCAGTTAACGGCATACTAGAGTACAAAATTTGCAGTCAAGTTCATTCGAAAGTATGTATTTTTTTAAAGTTCAAGTCATATTCAAAAGTGTGCGACTATTGGTTCCAATGATTCAAGTCGTATAAGTCCAAAAACTCACATTATAAGTCATATGCATTTGTTCTAAAGTTTAAGTATTTGAGTTTGAGATCATATGCAAGTCCCAAGTTCAAGTTCAGGTTTAAGCCAAATGGTTGTATGTATATACTCAAGTTCAAGTGTTCACTCAATCGAGAAACGGCTAAATCCCTTTAGGTAAGGGGACCGTATCTGGTCCCTTACCAAGGTGATCTCGCCTTGTCTAATCAATCCCCATTTTCCTATGATTGATCCCTCTCATTATCGATCCCTACATTTAAACAATCAACCGAGCCCTTAATCTCATAACCACAACCGCTCCACCACAAATGGTAGCTCCACTCCATATCACAACCAATCACATCACATTGCTGATCCCTCCTTATCACTTCATCTCCTCTACATAACCATCTATCACCATCGGTCAATCCCAATGTTTACCGCTCCTTCATTCCACTAACACAAAAGCAACTTAAATTCTATCGTAGTTCCATCCATTCAACTTCAAACTTCCTTCCAAACCCCAGATAAAACCTTTAATCACATAATAGAAACCCAAAACCTTACTTATGTATGCAAAGCTAAACATGAAAAGGGGTCAAAGAAGAGGATAAGTGCAGTTCGGGTTCAAGCTTGGATCCAAAATTGAATTGGTATGATATAAAGGAGAATCGATTTAGGGTAAAGGCGAAGGCTTTTCGTAAAATATAAGATGGAGTCATGTGAGGAATTGGATGGACCAGTGGAAGATGTGATGGAAATGTTATGTTTAAAGATGAAGTTGTTAATGGTAGAGAGGAGGAGGTAAAGGGGATAGGTTCAGTTGTAAAGAAAACGAAGTTAAGTGAAGTGTAGCGAATAAGCTATTTAGCTTATATATGCTTGGGTGCGGTTCATTTTCTCAAAGCCTGAAATTCATTTAGTCTACCAAGATGAAGGGATCGGATCCAATCCCCCACCTAGGGGTTTCATATTGATCGTTAAAACAATGATTTTTAAATAAAAGAGGTAAAAAAAAGAAAAATGCAAATGGATGATGAAGAAGATAGTAATGTAAATATATGTCAACTACGTGATATTGGTAAGGACCCATAAACGCGTATTTGTACTTGTCTAATGTTCGATTTCTTGAATCGGCGAAAGTTGAGTTCTCACCTAAATTTCTTGGAAAAAAGGTCACTACGGATAACTGAAGCCTTCTAATTCGATCGGCAAGTCGACAGGTGCAGTGCCACTGAATTTTAATTAACTTACTAGTGATATTTAGTCAGAAAAATTAAATACAATAATGTGAATGATTAGGGAAATGAGATTAATAAATCCAATGGTCGTGTCTTAATGAATGAACTAAAATAAGACTTAACAAAATTTAGAAGGAGGAATTTCCTAAGGGGTAAACTTGGAAATGGGGCAACATTTCTTAGTATAATTTTCTTCCTCCACCTCAATAAATTCTCACCTTCTCATTCATAACTCCTCACCAACATTCGGCATATCATTAAAAGCATAGAGAAGATGATAAATTGAAGACAAAGATAAGGAATTAAAGCTAGGAAATTATCTCATTCTACAATCAACTAATCAAGGTGAATAATCATATTTATCATCTCATTTTTCTTTGTTTGGATTGGCTATGGGTTATACCCAATTCATGTTTGTGTCTTGATTAGGATATAACCATTTAAACCTTTGTTCAGATCAGACAAAGGTGTTTTAAATGTTAATGGATTAATTAAAACATTTTTATTCGGTTTTGGTTAAATTCCAAGTGGTTTTGAACTTCATATGCTATGAAATTTAAATATTTTGAAGAGAACGCATTAATTAATTTTCTGTAAATTTTCCATAATTTTTCATGATGTTTTAATAATTATAAAATTATTTAAGGTATGGGACTTAAATGTTTTGTATAATTATAAAGGAGAAAGGGGCTTTTTCAAATTTATTTAAATTTCCAAATAAGAAAAGTCGACGACAATTTTGAATATAAAATTCTAGAAACCAATCAGACTATGACCCATATACTTTCATTACCCCGGTTTGACCTTGGAAACCCATCAACAAAATCCATGAATATCTAGTCCCACTTCCAAACTGTATTATCCAAAGGCGGAAGCAAACCCCTCAGCTTCTGATATTCGGCTTTAACTTACTGACAGTTCAAACTCTGTTTTACCCATAAGCCAACATCCCTCTACATTCCTTCCCAGAAGAAACTTCTCTTCATATCCTGATACATCTTGATTCCTCCAGGATGAATCGCTAACTTTGATCGATGACATTCTTTAAGAACTTTATTCCTGAGGTCTCCAACATCCGGAACATATAACCGTTCCTTCTTTCTCAACCAACCCCTATGGTTAAGAATAAAATCCTTCAAACCATCAATCTAGATTCCAGCTTCTAACTTCTAATCCTATCGGCTAACACTGAATCCTCTTTTTACCTAGAAGAAATCCATTTGATCCGAACAAATCGAACTTCAAACTAGACATCAAGGGGATATTCCAACTAGATCCAGTAGTCAACCTCAACTGCACACTACAAGCAGCCAGCGCTTCCAAGTCTTTCCATTCCGCCAACATAGCTAAAACCACATTCTGATGTTTCCTACTAAGCACATCTGCCACCTTATTTCCATTTCTTGATGTATACTCGATGCTAAATTCATAAGCTGAAACAAACTCCGGCCATCTTCGCTGTCTCATGTTCAACTCTTTCTAAGAGAATAAATACCATAAAAACTTATGATTTGTGAATAGATCAAACCTTTCTCCAAGAAGATAATGCCTCCGTACCTTCAATGCGAAGATTACCGCTGCCAACTCCAAATCATGAGTAGGGTATCTCACTTTATGTGGTCTAAGTTGTTTAGAAGCATAGGCAATAACCTTTGCATTCTGCATTAGCAGAGCACCTAACCCAGTACCACATGCATTGCCATAAACTACCAACCCCTGATTTCCATCTAGAACTACTAACACAGGCGCATTGGTTAACAAATGTTTCAACTTAAGGAATGCCTCCTCACATTTTTTGAGCCAAACAAACTTCACGTCCTTCCTGGTTAGCCTGCTCAAGGATGCCGTTATCTGCGAGAAATCCTTAATGACCCTTCGGCAGTCTCTTGCAAGTCAAAGAAAAGTTCTAATCTCATTTACCGTCTCTTCCAATTGTTAACAACTTCGATCTTATCCGGATCAACTACTAAACCCTCCTCGGAAATAACATGACAAAGGAACATCACCTCCTTCTTCTAGAAATGACACTTGGAGAATTTCGCTTTCAGCTGATGTGGCCTTAGCATCTCCAACATTATTCTAAGATGATCTGTATGATCCTCCTTATTTTTAGAATACGCCAAAATATCATTAACAAAAACAAACAATGAACCTATCCAAGCGCTCTTGGAAAACCCAGTTCATCAAATTCATGAAGAAAGCTGGTGCATTTTTAAGCCCGAATGGCATAACCAACCATTCATAATACTTATATCTAGCCCTAAACGCCATCAAAGGAATATTGTCCTTTGCCACTCCTAGCTGATGGAAATCTATCACCAAATCTAACTGGAAAAAACACTCTGACTCCACTCAACTAATCGAATAAGTCATCGATTCTCGGCAAAGTATACCTATTCTTAGTCGTCCTCTCTTTCAACATATGATAGTTAATACACATCCTAAACAACCCATCTGGCTGCTTCTCGAATACCGAGGCCGTTCCCTAAGGTAAAATGCTTGGCCGGATGAAATTACTTCCTTCCAATTCCACTAGCTGCACCTTCAATTCCTTCATCTTGGTTGGAGACATCCTGTTAGGTGGTCTACTTTCGGGTACAACACCCTGTATCAGATCTATCTGAAACTCGATCACTCTTTTCGATGGCAAGCTTGAAACAAGTTCAAACACATTCGCAAACTCTCTTACCACATAAACTTGCTTCAACTCTACTTTCGTTCCCATGGCACCCAATAAAACGTGAGCATTTCCGTTCAAACTGAGTAAACAATTCGGTTACGGCTATTAGGGTGCTTCAATGATATTTCCTCCTCTTGGCAAAACATTCTAGCATCACATCTATCTAACCAATCCATACCCAATATGATCCCGAAACCCACAAAATCAAAAACATACAAAATGCATACAAAATATAACCTAATAAATCAAGTTCTAACTGGTCATATCTCATTCCCAGAGTTACATAACCTCTTGTATGATTTGTAACCCTTAAAGGAGCAATAAGGTATAAGGTTCTAGACATAAGCAATCTACCAAATACTGAGATATAAATGAGTACGTTACACCGGTATCAAATAGTATCCTAACTAGAGTACTATGAATCATAAGCATACCTTCCATCATATCTTTTCCTTTCTCAACAGCCGTTGGTCTAAAGGATGATGATTCCAATGCAAAGACCTTTCCATTTCCAGCCTTAGCAGCCTCGCGACACTTGACTTTGTAATGCCCCATCTGGCCATAATTGTAGCACTACACATTCAGCCTCACTGCAATTGCTCTTCCATTACCCAAGAAACACTCATTAGCATAGTGTCCATTCTTGTCACACTTGTAACAGACAATATCAGCCTCGCTCATCTTGGCTGCTGCCACCGGCTGGGTTCCTTTCTTCTTGAAGAACTTCCGCTTCTCACCCCAAAAATTATGTACCTCAACCGGTTTCCCTTTTCCAAAAGTAAAAAAGCATCTCTTCATTCTGAGTAGTCATTTTAACAACAATATGACATGGATCTCGGAGGTTTGGCATGGTTGCTCTGGTGATCTCAGGATTCAACCCCTTGATAAAATTATCATTCCCCTGAATGATGGTATCCACGGTAGAAAATCCGTAACGGGACAGCTCATCAAACTCCATAATATACTCAATCACTGATCTACCCCCGGAATAAATCTGCATATTTCCGAAGCAATACAGACTTGTTAAATTCTGAGAAATATTCTTCGAACCTCCTTTGCAATTCAACCCAAGTATGGCCTTCCACTGGATCTCCTAGGTAACTCCATTCCACCAAAACAATGTTGCTCCCTGCAATTGCTTTGAACCAAACCTCCTCTTCTGCATATTTTTCAAGCTGAGATCTGTAAGCATCCATTCACAATGCAATAGCCAATTCTTCGCTCCTACTACATCCTCGGTTTCTAGAAAAGGATTCCCTCCAAGACTAGCGTAATCCCTACTTAGATTTGCATAATTATTGCCAACTGGGGACAATGGATTAGCTCGTCCAGCATTCCCTACAGCCACGCCCGTAGCCGCTCCAGCTTGCATCATATTCACGAAGAATTGATACATTATCCTTATATCAACCGGCAGAATCTCAACAATAACACTAGCATTTGCCTCTGGGTTTGCATTTTCCTGTCGACCCTGGTTTCTCCTAGTATTAGGTCAAACATTTCCACTTGTTGAGGTGCGTCTTCCACCTCTATTAACTTTTCCGTTTCCTACCTCCATATCTTACTTCCCTATCTAATCTTTAAAAAATATCAGAAGAACGGTTTAAGAGAGTAGGGAATACATACTTAGGTATTTATAGAAAAGTACACATACATTACTATAACGCTTACCCAAGCCCAACCATATTTTAGATTCATTAGATTATGCTTTAAAAATATTTTAAAGTTTAAATTCCTTTTAAGTACATAAACCATGCTCTTGTACCTACTAGTAACTTCCTCCTTTCAGAGGCTCAAAACTAACTGCTACGGATGTTGTAGTAATCCATATGTGTTATTTCTAAGTGATCAAAATCGGAATATTGAAACTGTTGGCAACATAGAAACCAAAGAATATGAAAAAAAATTAAACTTAAACAAAGAAGAATTTCTCATTTCTTATGAATTTCAATTTAAGATTTAATTACATAATCCCAGACGTTAACCACGTTCAGATCACATATAAATGTACAAAATACGATAAGAGCGACATATGAAGATGTCCCTTTATGATGATCAGAGAACTAATAAATACGAACTTTACAGTTCTTAGTACATCACAGTGTAAAACACAAAATCTCTCCTATATAGCTAGCACTGCCTCCTGCACGTCTCTGGAAGCTTGTTCGTTCAAAAACCTGAAAGTCTCCCACTCTCAGACTACTCAAATTAATTTTGAGTGCTTGAGAGTTTGTGAAGAAACAAAAGCTTCGAGTCAGAAAATAAGCCTAGTATGAATAATTCCATATCATCTCTTATCACAAATAGATATCTAGTGAGACCATGCCACTTAGCGGAACTGGTTTTCCCCTCATTAGTATCCAAAACAAAACATGCAAATCATTTACTATGCTCCTACACCCAAAATGATTAATCTTAACATAATATGAAATAAAACCATAAATTATATGTATTGGATATCACATTCACCCATTCATTAGAGATCCCATCTAAAAGCAATTTATTAGATTTCCCATTTAAAATTCATTTATTATAGTTCCCTTCTAAAATCTTTAAAATGACTATCCGTCAAAACTTAAATAGGACTATCCATCCCAAATTCATCAAAATAAATGCAGATTATCCAATGTGCATTGTTTTATAAAAGTTGGTGTAGGCTATTTTTCTAGGATGTCTATGAATCTTTGGGTGCCACATCCCGAGGCTCGCCATCTTTGGAAAAACATTCTTTGCTTTAGAAATTTGATGTGGGTTATCCACCGCACATTCCTTGGTTTTCCTAGGTTAACCAAGAACCCAACATTTGGACAATTAAAATATCATGATCCTCATGATTATGTATAAAAATTCATTATCCCCATGATTATTTATTTTCCACAGGTATACTACCTGTTTTACCTATTCCTACTGGTATCTCCGATTAGGTCAAATTTAATAAAAACACATTGATTGCCCCAATATATATTTTCAAAAACATATTTCTGTTTGTAACCCCAAACTATGTACCGAAAACATCAAACCCACCCCAGTGTCCCCATAGTTTAATAATATCCAATTTATGTAAGGATTCCCCCTTAAATTTTCAAACAAAGATAAGTATTTTATGATATAACCCTTCGAAGTAACCCCTTCAAATTAGCAAAATTTTACTTAAGGAAAAATGGCTAAAATAGCCCTTTAAACCACTTTGAATGAAGCCTTATTTGAAAGAAAAGAAACATCCAAAGTTATCCCCTTCGAAAGCCTTCCTTTTTGAAAGCATCACAAAATCATATCTTTCAACCTTGTCGAAAGATCCTACCTTTCGACCTTGTCGAAAGGTTCCTTTTCGACCTAATCGAAGGTTCCACCTTTCGAATTTGTCGAAAGCTTAGGGGTATCCCCCTTATAAAATCATTTATAAACCTTTCGAAAGCAATGAAACTCAAAAACTTTCGAAAACATCGAAACCCAAAACCTTTCGAAACAAAAAACTTTCGAAATCAAATCCTTTTTAAAACATCCCTACCCTTCGACTTAGTCGGAAGGATGAGGGCTCACCTTTCGACTTAGTCAAAAGGTATAAGCGGGTGGCTTAACCCTTCTTTGAATATCCCATTCGAAGGTATATAAAACATAAAGCGGAACGAAGTCGAAAGCTCCCCTTCGACTTCATTCCTTTCGAAGTTCTGAGCCGAAATCAGCCCTTCGACTTGTCCCTTCGAAAGCAAACATCTCTTTCAAAAACATGGCTTTCAAAGGAATTAAAAAATTAACTTTTCGAACAGTGGGATGGTTCGGAAGTAACCCCTTCCTTTTCCTCTCCTACCTTTTGACATAGTTGGTAGGTTCTAACACATATTTTTGGAAAACATTTAAAATAAATCTGTTGGAGGTTTAAACTTTCAAAGATATCCTTCCAAACCTTTTCTTGAGTATAAAATTATTGTCTTTATAAAAATGATGGAGTCGAAGGATCTCATTCCAAACCTATTCATTCAAAAGCATTTATATTTCCATTTGAAAGCCAAGGAAGCAGCCTCCATCCCTTCGCCTCTCTTCCTTTCAACACCATTCATACCGTTCGACTTAGGAGAAAAGTAAATGCTTACATTTAGACTTAGACAAAAGGTACCTTTCGACTTAGTCAAAATGATGAAAGCGGGATATGTAGTCGAAAGCAAGTTCTGGGCCTACGGAAGTGATGGTTCCTCTTGCTTGTCTAAATCTAATTGGTCAAGAGGCTTCCTCTTGTACTTTCAAATAGTTAAAAGTACTAAATAGTCAACCTTTTTCTTAAAACTCTATTCTTCTTCCCCAAATAATTTCAAAAGTAATTTCACTCCGAATTTAACCAATTCGAAAGCCATTTTTCAGTTTAGCCCTTAGGTAAAAATAATTTAATTACCTTAGTAAACCACTAGGGAAAAATCCCCAAAAATCACCAAAAATCTTTTAAATTATATATTTTAAATATTAAAATTTCAAAGCATATGAAGATCAATATAACTCAAAATTTAAACAAAACCAGAATAAACTATATCAATTAGCCCATTAACATTTAAAAACACCTATGTCTTATCCAAACGAAGCTTTAAATGGTTATATCCTAACCAAACTCAGAAATATCAATCGAGTATAACCCATAACCAATCGAAACATGGAAAAATTAGATGATAAACACGATTATTCACCTTGATTGGTTGATTGGAGAATGAGATAATTTCCTAGCTTTAATTTCTTAGCTTTATCTTGAATTTATTGCTCTGTTGGAGCTTTTACTGGTCGAGTGGAATATAGGTGAGGAGTTATGAATAAGAAAGTAAATTTTTATTAAGGTGATATATATACTAAGAAATGTAACCCCATTTCCAAGTTTACCCCTTAGGAAAATTCCTCTTTTGAAATTTAGTTAAGTCTTATTTTTAGTCCATTCATTAAGACACGACCATTGATTTATTAATCTCATCTCCCTAATTATTCACACTATTGTATTTAATTTATCCAATTAAACATCTCGAATAATGTTAATTGAAATTCAGGGGCATCACACATAAGCAACCCTTTGCAACCATTGCTACTAACACAAATAAAATGATGTTGACATGAGCCATACTAGGTAACTTGAGCATAAGTATGCTCCAATGAAACTATAGTTGTGTTCAATCCTTAATGCACATGCACAATGCCTTAAAATCTCCAGTACGACGCCTGATCATTTCATCTTCTAGATGCTAAGATAAGATAACCCGAAAGTGGATGGTGTCCCCTCCTCTAGTATTTGCTACTTAGCTCATTTGCTATTTCCCATTTCCCTTAAGGATATCCAAACCCGTTGATTGTATAAATTATTGAAAATAGCATAAATTTTTTTCTAGTTTGCTTGGAAAAGCTATCCCATTTCACTTATAATTGGTTTCGCTAATCTTTCAGCAATCGTGGTACCTAGGTATCACGTTTATAGTTTGCAGGGTTCTACCCTAAATTCTACAAGTAAGTGAATGCTCAAATATTTTATAAAGGTAAACTTTGTCTATTTTTCCATTCTAACTAGATAATTAAAATTCTAAATCGAAGTGAAATTCTAAATTTAAATGAAATGGTAACATAAAATTATTTGGCATTGACGGTAATCACCAAATTAATACTTTGTTCACGAACAATTATTATGCAACACAACTATGTATCCTAAGTCAGTCTTTCATGAATTTCCCGAAATAAATAGCTCCTCCTAATCCGAGGAATGGTCAAAAAATAAATCTATTAGCCTTTCCTCCAAATCTTACCAAAATTTCCATGTCTTATTTTCTATGAAAATTCCTTCTCATTCTCAATGCATGTAAATAGCAATATCTTTTTCTTAAGGGAAACCCAAGTCCTTGAATTAATCATTCCTTGCGCAAAATTGACTTCAACTCCATTTAGGATATCTTTTGTAGTTTGAACTTCCAAAATTTACCATTTCCTAATGCCATCTCGTCAGTGGGACCTTTTCATCAAATGTAACTTCTCACCTTTTTAATCTAGTTGTTTTACGGTCGAAAAAACTCAATATGAAATGGTGCTTGCCATTTTAATTCGATAGACATAACAACCAACGGTTAACTAAACTGAATCCAAAAACCCATCTAGGAACACCAAAAATGGACAATGTTAGCAAACATCATAGGGAACTCATGTCACCTCATCAACAACAAAATACTTGTAGTTGGGACGACAACTCACGTGCCAATTGTTTTATAAATATTGCCATATGACGTATATTGTAATATGATAACCTTCTTGCTTGGTTACCTATAATTCACAAGTCCTATAAAACATGCTTGGTGCGTATAACTTCCTAAGCCAAAAGCAAAATGTGTGGCATAACATTACTCGAAATGTCGGATCAACGTCACCCACCTAAAAAGCAATCCAAATCATCTTCCTCTTCGAGTGACGTTCAAACAACTAATACTTTAGGGACTCATAATGTGTAAACAACTTAATAACCTCCAAGGCTTAAGAGCAAAATAATAACTATCATCTCAGGATCATGGGTTACACAATTCTTCTCGTGTACGTTCAAATGTTGATTAGTATAACGAAAAACTCTACCCTCTTATATCAAATAGTGTCCCATTCTATATCGCAAACATTGGTATACACAACAGTAGCCTTCGAATAATCAAGGGGGTACTAATATATGTGTACTAGTCAACAACTTCTTTAGCTAAGTAAAAGCTTGCTCGTATTCCAAGTTTTATGAAGGACTAAATTATTCTTATAGCTGCCAACCAAATATGGAAAACTTGTTGTATCCACGGTATTCTTTGATACAATAAAACAACTTTAGTTTACTCTTTCTTTACCCTAAAATATGTTTTGCCTAAATCATACTTTCGAAACTTTCGTACAAAAAATTCTACAATTCGAACCATAATTGGGTAGAAAATACAAATTAGTCTTCACTTTTCACTATTACTGGAAGTTTGATCTAGTACTCTACCCTTCAAATTCAAGCATTGTTTGAAAGGTCACTAAATCTTTACAAAACTTCCAACTCTACCCCCATATATTTCAATGCTTCTAAACCCCACAATAAATTTAGTCCTTGTAGGCTATATAATCCTATTAGTCTAACTTTTTTTTAATTCTTCTCTTTTTAAATTTAATAGTAGTCATACCTTTAATTTATCTTCTAAATCAGAACCTTTGATTTTAACGTCGTTTCCATAGAACCAATAAGTTTCTAAAACTATAAAACTCTCCATTCATTTGACCAACATTTCCTTATAAAAAGATCATAACATTGTTCTTTTAAATTAAATTATCAAAATGGTTTAGCTTAACTTAGCAAAGCGTACATTAAACACATATCTTTCTTAAAAAATATTTATAAATATGAAATTCTGACAAAAGTATAATTTAAAAGAAAATATGATGTTTTGACTTACTATTATTTTAATTTTAAAGTATGACATAATCATTTATGAAAGACGTTTTAAGCAATAACCATTTCTTATTTATGAAAGAGATTCAAAAACTAGGTCTTAAATACTTCTCGATTTTTTTCGAAAGTTTCATTGTTAAAATTAGAGTACGTCTTAAAGGTAAGTGCAAAAATTTGCTTAAAAAACAAAAGCCGTAAACACTTGTTGAAAATTGCTTCTTATCATATTATTTAAAATTTACTTTTGACCAAATTCCATATAGTTTGTATGATCATTGTATAAAAGAATCATAGACTAACTTATTTTTCATTTTTAAATATCAAACATCCAACGTTTCTAACTTTTAGAAAACATTTTCATTGGTTTATCACTTAAGTCGGAGTAGATAAAAGTAACCTAATTTACATAAGCCCAATCATACTTATCAATTCCTTAAGCACATATGGTTTCCATCCTTCTTTTCAAAGATAGTTGACTCAAATTTATCTTCTAATATGGTGTTCAACTCCAATATAAAACACTGTCTATACGTTTAAGTAAAAAGGAGTCTTTATAACAACTACCAATATAAGAATATGATTTCACTCTAATTGGGAGAATTTGCCATAAGTTTGTGAAGTCCTCTTTCGTGTTCCTATTATTCTTATCGACATCATATTCTTATTATATGGTTTTATGGGTACCCCTTTTCTTCTATTCAACCTTAAATCCATAATTTGTTGCTATTGCTAGTTGGTATTGGAAACCACCACTAGCATTTCTTTATGGCGTAAATTACAACAAATGTGAATTATTTATTTTTTACCCTAACTATTACACTCTTAACACTTATTTTGACTCACAATAGTTTGCTTATATAGGGAAAGAGACAACAGTTATGTTACGTGTTAAAATGTATCAGGTTTGTGTATTAAGGAGTATATATATTAAATTTTTTACAATTATGCTCCCTCGGTTGGATTAAGCTTTTCTTGTCTCCTCGCTTGTAAATATATGTAGAACCATATAGGGATGTTCACACTCGAAATCATAGTAGCCTTATCTGAGCCATCGTCATAAAAATTACTTATCCTCATTATCCATGATTAGGAATTATTTTTAACTTTCCTATAGGTAGTACTAGCAAGATTAAGTGACCGTGTTCTTTCTTAATCTTCTTTTATATTTATAAAACCTTTGCAAAGTTTTTAACTATATATACATACATACAATGTATGTATATATATATATATGTGTGTGTGTGTGTGTGTGTGTGTTTTATGGAAACCGTTTTGAATTTTTTTATGAAAACCTTTTGGAATACCCTTTTGCTTTACAAAATATTCAAGTACATTCAATCAATACATACCTAAATCCTAAGGAATCTTAAACCTAGGCTCTGATACTAAATGTAACCGCCCGCACCTCCCAATATACTGATCTAAAAACTGGGATTACTTGTGTTGGTGCTATGAAGTATGAGCCATCGAGTTTTTAAACATTATAGAGACTAAGAATATACAAACAAGATCTAGGACATTCTATACTTTCAGATCTCATTGTGGAAGAAAATAAAAATATAAGTATTGAGTGTAGATATTTAAGAAGAAAAACAATCTCTAAAATACTTAATTCATATACATTGTTTTCAAAGTACAA
Source organism: Allium cepa (assembly GCA_030765085.1). NCBI lineage: Eukaryota > Viridiplantae > Streptophyta > Magnoliopsida > Asparagales > Amaryllidaceae > Allium > Allium cepa. Next base: position 245,943,564 of record CM060938.1, on the reverse strand, counting down.
TATAAGTTTGATAGACATTTGATATAATAAATAGTTACATGAGAAACAACAAAGAATAGCGGAACTCTAATGCTTAGCTCCTTTCTCCATGTATTACGCCAAATCAACTATTGGTCGGTAATCTTGTAGTGGAGGAAATTTAAAGGAGTGGGTTAGATAAAAGTACAGTGAATGATTTACATGATTAACACATGGTGATCAGATGCAATTGACTCTATTTATAATTTGTGTGACCTGGAGTGTTATACTTGTGTTCGTGAGCCTCTTTTAAGGAAATCTCGCTAACCTAAGGGTACAGTTCTAAACATACTAACAACTCCTCTTATGTAGGCTTATACTAAGGGTTGAACAACTAGTTGATCCCAATCCTATTATGGATTTGCTAATAGCTATTGGAACTACTCCGACAGATGGTTTCCTACGATATCAACCTTAGGACTACATTCTCAAATTACGACTACACGTATCCTAATTACGCATTAAGTTAAAGCCCACAATGCCCACTCACATCAAAGAATTCAGTTGCATCCATGTCCACCTTTCAAGGGCAACATAATGCCTCTTATCATACGCATTGGTATCCGTCAACAACACAATATCACATTCGCGTAACCATATATACCAAGTATTGACGCCAAAAATGGATCAACACCCAAAATTAATTCGTATGGAAACTATAGGACATAGACCTAGCAAATAGTATTGAAAATAATAGATAATAGAACAAGGAGACACAAGATTTTATAATGGCTCAGCAATCTCCAGCCTAGGCCCACTTTACAGTTTTATCGATTGTTGTTTGCAGAGAAATAAAGCGTACAAGTCACTAGTATTAGAGCTTGACAAGTTTTATAGCCTAGGATAGCCAAGAGTAGCACCAAGGTAACTATTGTAAGGGAGGTAGGAGATGATGAAATGGCAGAGTTTATGATAAAAAATCAGATCCCTTTCAAGTTGAAGTAGGGATTGTGTTTATATAGAAACATAGTTATAGAGTCAGGAGCCTACTTGCACTAAAATCTAGAAGATATCCCAATGTTGTACAATGAGCACGGCGGCTCAAGAACTGAGAAAAATACTAGATACTGACCTAAATGGATCGATACCGATCTATTTTTCTTGGTAAAAGTGAACTCTCTCTTGTTTTTCTCTTTCATCTTCCACCTGATATGTTCGAAGCTTTTTTCTATCCACTTTTAGTTGATTCTAGTGATCTTCTCGATAACACTTGAATTCTCCTACTTTCTTTACTTTATTTTTGTCAACCCTTGGAATTTCTTGTCCAAACTCTAGGAAAACATCCTATCCATAAGTAGATTGAGTAATATATTAGATATATGGAGTTTGGGTGGAGGAATAAGACGGAAAAAAAACTCACCACCAAGTTAAATGACTCGGTATCGAGTCACTTACTCAGTCCCAATTCCTCTGAAATTTCTCCCAGATGCCTCTCTATTCCTTCTAAGTGTGCTTCCAAGATTTTGAGTCGTTCATCTTCATCTTGACCTTATACTTCCAGTTGAACCCTACTTGGTTAAAATCCTAATTAACACTCACCCCCTAGAGTAAGCTTTCATTAAGAACAAAGTGTACTCTAGATCAAGACAAGTCCTGGACTGCCATCCTTCAAAATTCTGGTTGATTGTTCAGGTGTCATCTCAAAATGGTGCTTTCGCTTGGTAGATTTTCCTTTAACTGTTTGGTTTAGTTGTAGTTGGAATTCCACTCCTCTACATTGGGGATGTGATCAGCACTCTGGAGATCACTTTATGCCATAGACAAGCATAGCTTCTCTTTGCCATTTTTTCTAGAGATTTCAAGGAAGGAAAAACAACTCGTCACTAAGTTATTTAGCTCGGTACCGAGTTAATTAGCTTTCAATTGAGTCCTCTAAAAACTCAAGACTCAAAAAAATTTCCATTCACCTTCATTCTTGCCTTTGATTTGCACCAAGTTATTTTTTGACTTCAGCCCGAGACTTGCAAGTGCCAATCCAACTTCATCGACCTCTAGCGCCCTAGATCTAGCATCGCAGACTCCTCTAGCATTGCCGCCTGCTGCCGCCAATCTATTGTTGCCGTTCACAAACCTGAGTCGGCTTTAAAAAATCTTGAACTTGAGAATTTTGGAACCTAGCACCGATCCAAAGTTAAACGATTAAGTTTTACGATTGTAAATGCTATGGCGATGGAGATGGTGTTGGGGATGTAGCCAACTGTCATTGAGAGGAGATAGTTGAAATTTGATTTGTGCATGTCCGGTGGTGAACAACAGTATTGCCTTGGTTGTGTGTATGTCGTTCTGAAGACAAGTCTGGTTCTCTGGTTTGACTATCTCTTTTCAAAATTCAGCTAAGCTTCCACCATTGTTTGAGTCCCATCTTGATAACTTGTCCCGACACAATCATGAATTCCTTCACATCGCCTTTCCTTGTTTCTGTACTTTCTTTGTGTTTATGCCAAAATTGGTCACAAACCCCAAAAGTAGTGAAAGCACTAGTGTTTACTCACAGATCCACAATATCCAAGCACAGATCTCAGAACCAAATAAAGTAGAGAATAAAAAAAATGAAGAAACAACAAAATTAAAACGAGTAAGAAAGCAAAGAACACAAGGTTCATAGTGGTTTGACTATCTACGGCCTACGTGCACTTTGAATTGATCCTTTTTATTTCCTTTTGTATTGAGATTACATTTACAAGCCTTTGAAATCAATAAACAAAAATGACAGAGTTTCGCCTAGCCGAGAAGAAGAAGATCCCTTTTTGGTTGTCATCGGACTACTATTTATAGGTGTAGATCCAAAAATATCTGCCTCAAAACCTAGAATACCTTTTCTCTGGCATAGATGGGCCTACCCGATCGATCCGAAGTTATTTTGGATCGATCCAAGTACAATTCGTATCGATCCAAATTGGCTCCAATCATGCTGAGATCGATCATGAACATTCTTGAGTGCATAAGGTAGCTCTTATGAAAATTTCATCACGTTTGGACTTGCCATTTGTGAGTTATGTTCGATGCAACATCTGGTTTGGAAGTAGGCTGGTCATTTCATATCGATCAATTGACATCGGTCGCCTTCGTATCCACCTCATTCCCATATCTATAACAATATCCTCCGCATTGATCCGAGTTCCACGCCTAAATCTATGTTGAGCGCTTCATCACTTGACCGGCTCTACTACTTCTTATCTATGCTTCATATCCATCCATCCAATAACTTTGGTATCCATCAACCCATTCCTCACTTCGTATTGATCCCCACTTACCTTCTTCGTATCGATCCTCTATGCCCATCTTCGTATCAGTCCAGCCTTTGCCTGTTCTTATCCATCAGTCATTATCTCCTATATCGATCGGCTTCTGCCTTTCGTATCCATCACATGTGCCTTTGTTTGTATCCATCAATCCATTCCTCGCTTCCTGCCGATCAACCGCTGCCTACTATCCTCTTTGTATCCATCCCTTTACACCCATCTACGCACCAATCCCGAGTGTGTCCTTCGTATCAATCACATACTGATCGATACGAAATGTTTCTCTCGGTGACCATTGTCTCGCTCTTCATATCAATCCCAACACTGATCGATACGAAGTACATTGTCATGTTCTTCCATTCAATCGATACATGTTTATCGATACGAAATCCATATTCATCCAATTAATGCTATTGCATTGATACGAAATCCACCTTGATCGACATGAAATTACCGATACAAATATGCTTTCCATGAATATTGATCCATCCATAACATGAGCATACAAACTCCGTTTGATCTGAAATTTGAAATGTAGCTTTTCCAAGCCTTTTCATCATTCCCTGTCGATCCCACCTTGATTCGACCTTGGTCCAATTTTGACGGTATCCATCATAGCTTTGTTTTCAATTGATCTCCAATCCTTATATCCATCCATTTTTAGCTAATTTGTTGATATCTCGACTTTGTCCAAAAGGCCGGGTAACATTTGACCCCAAAATATGCATTGTGGTAGGAAGCGTGTTTTGAATAGCTTTAAATCCGTCATCTAAAGTCCATACTCCATCCATAGCCATTCCATCCAATCCATAATCCAATCCATTACCAAGCCATCATATCTAAGTGCCATAGCCATATCCTTTTACAAATCGCAACTACTATGAGTCAATATCCGATTCCAAATTCGATAACCAAATCCTTAGCCAATTCCATAGCCATTCGAACCCATCAACTGAGTTTCAATCCATCCATATCCAGAATCTAATAACCAAATCCATGACCTCTTCGGGTCGATATCCAAATCTGGGACTACTCCAGGCCCATATCCAAATCCGGGACCACTCGGGGTCCATAGCCAATCCTTATCCATTCAAAACCAAAATTCTAATCCATGACCTCTCCGAGTCTAAATTCAAATCCATAGACCTCACCAGGTCATCTTATCCAAGCCAGGACCTCACTGGGTCCAAATCTAATGCCTGGACCTCTTCGAGTCATTTTATATTCTTCGGCCTTGACTCTTCGGTCAAGGACTTCTATATTCTTCGGCCTCGGCTTTACGGTAAAGAAATTTTAAATTATTTTCGAGTCCATTCCATCGCTCTTCAATGAAAGGACCCGTAACTTGCAATTAGTGCCCCGTCTCTTCGGTCGGGATCGTAACCGCATGACCTGTATTATTTATTACATTAATCCAAATCCAATCAACATAAAGTTCCATTATAAAATAAAAGTCCGTACAATCAAGAAAATAAAATGTCCATATTACCAAGAAAGAAGCCCGAGTTCACAGTAAACAGAAAGAAAACAATATTTCATAAACCCAAGCTTCACGGTTTATCATCATCCCAGAGCTTGCCTAGGGATCGTCCTCGATCCCATACATGTGTAAGTGACTTAGCCGCATCACATTAGGGTTTATTTTATATTCAAATCCATAAATCCATTCAGTTGATAACAAGCTATTGACGTTGCCTAGATCCAGTACAATCTTCACTTGAGATTGGCGATGGCCGCTCATGTTCCACTGCCACTGCTCGATTCCTTATGTACTGTTATAGATTACCATTCCTCACATGTTCCTCAGTAATATCCTTAACATGCTTGCACTCATTCATGTTGTGTCCATTCAGCTCGTGGAATAGGCAATACTTTTTCGATGCCCGCTCGTATTCAAAGGGTTCACTTTTTGCCAGCCTTGGATACTGGAGGTGCCATCGAGTATCCAAGTAAATCCTTTCTAGAATTTCATTCAAATTCGTTTAAGAAGAGAATTTGGATTCCCTCTGTTGCCTTTTCAATGTGTCACCATTGTCATTCACCTTCCTTTTGCATCTATCTTCTTTGGTTGAATCCTCCCACGGTGGACGTGCACCTTTTGCCGCATAAACATCAGCCTCTCTCCCCTCTCTCTCAGCCTTTGCATCTTCCTGTTGTAGAAACCTTTCTACTTTGCTGTAAAACTCACCAAGATCCATCGACGGATCCCGCTTCAATGATATTTTTAAATCTGAATCATCCGTAATTCCTGAGACTGATGCCATTAAAACCATCGATGGATCGGGTCGATCCATCGAAGCCACTGCCGCATTAAATATGGACAATAAATCCCTAAATGATTATCCTTTCCACATCTTCATCGATGTCAAAGTCATCAAGTTCTTGGGTCTGACTATGTGGACCCGAAATTGCCTCATAAACCTCTCAAACAGCTCCGTGCATTCGCTAATAGAGCCAATATCCAGCTGTCTGAACCATAATGCTGTTATATCCATCAAAAAAAGGGAATCACCGTGCCATGAATTCCTTTGATACCCCCAGCACTTCCATGTCTCATGTACTTTGTCAAATGAATAGCAGGATCTGTTCTCCCATCGTACATCTCTAGCGTTAGTAGTTTGAAATCCGGTGGATTCCTAGCCTGCTTGATCATAGGAGTGAAAGGACTCCTGTTCGCGTCATCCAGATCTTTATTCACTAACCTCCCCTCATAGCCTGCTTGATCATGTCCGCTAACCTGTCATTGCCATCAAGTGGTAGCCTCTATCTGCATCTCTAACCTACCCCAGAGTCCGCGATGGAATCCTAGAACCTTTCGTTTTAGATGAGTATCCATACCCGATCAACACACAACCGCGTATCGCCATCTGTTATCCTTCCTAGAATTGAGCTGAAATGATCTGTAGGTACGCCTCGAGTGTAGGAGCTGCTCCTGATGGTCCTCCTCTGTTCTGAATCATGTTTGCTCCATGCTCCTGATCATGATTCCGAACTGTTTCCACTCCTGCTGCTTCGGCTAAACGATCCCAATTCCTAGCATTTCCTACAGTTGTGTTCTCTTAATTTTGCACTCTAGCTTGTCCAACTTGTCGGAGTAAGTTCTACGTCATCTCCTCCTACCTTTTCAGCATCCCTTCCTGCATAGCATCCATTATCATCTCAGTCTCATCTCTGGTGATGAAAACTGAGGCCTGATTAGCTCCTAAAGATTCCTCCTGACTTCCTACATGCTGACTCATTTCTGTCCTCTGTCTCCTTGTTGATTGCTAGACATGGCTTTAAATCCAATCCTTTAACTTTCCAAATCTGAACTCCAAACCGATGTAGGTGATACTAGTCCTTCTTAGTGAAAGCGCCAAAGTATTTGAACAAAAATTGGTTACAAACCCCAGAAGTAGTGAGAGCGCCAGTGTTTACTCACAGATCCACAATATCCAAGCATATATCTTAGATCCAGATAAAGTATAGAATAAAAAATGAAGAAATAACAAAATTAAAATGAGAAAGAAAGCAAAGAACATAAGGTTTATAGTGGTTTGGCTATATTCCGCCTACGTCTACTTTGAATTGGTCCTTTTTATTTCCTTTTGTATAGAGGTTTATAGTGGTTCACATGGTTTACTATTTAAATAAAACATACCCGACCGTGTTGAAAACTAGGTTTTATTGTTTGGAATGACTTGTCGATCGCCTCGATTCAAGTCTAGTGACGGAACCTCTACTCCTTCTAAAGCTGGGCCTTTTACAGCTCAGGCTTCACCTACAATCCCTGTAAGACCAGATTCAACCCACTACATTTGAATTACAAGTCGTTGTTATTGGTTGTTCCAATGGTGGATGAGCAGACTCCGTTGAATGTGCTCATTGGTCTAAGAGTATTGAATGATCCATCGGAGCAAGTACCGATAATTTTATTAGCCAAGATGCTTCACAATATCTGCCTTTAGCACTGGATTCTAGAAGAGGATATTTTTCTCCTTCAGTGGGTTGAGTTTTCATATAACCCCCTGAAATGATATACAACGTGCGAATGGTACAATTGCCTTAGTGTTGTCGTCCTACCATTCAATCCTTTCCTTATGATGATGCTACATGAACTTGGACCGACTCCATTCCCTGTCCACCCAAATGGGCACTCCCTGTTGAGTTCACTTTACCTCTTCTTCATGAATCAGTTCAACTGACCTTCAAGGTTCAACAACCTTACATATCCACTTCAATTCAAGAGAAGGTAGGATTCCCCATCCTACGTGATAATCAAAGCCTGGAAAGAATGCAAAGTTATTAAAGGCCTCGCCAATAAATGTTCATACTTCAAAAATGAGTATTTCTTTGTGTGATGCGTACACGGTTTCAACTGGCTTTGGCTATCTATATGTAAACCTCTATTCCTTGCTTCTCCTATGATGTAATTCCTAAGTTTCAAACTTAATATGTGTTTCTTCATAGGCACCCCTACTCAAGATGAAAGCGATGAGCATAAAACATTGAGTAATGCCTTGAAAGCAGTTAGATCACATCAGCGTACCATTGCATTCTTGCTAACGAATGAAAATCTAAGACAATCAGGTTTGCATCGCCTTGATAGGTTGGCTCTCGTTGAGTCTACAGTGCAGACCGATTTTAGAGCTCGTACACGTTCCTCTACTCTCGCTCGTAGCTCTGATGAAAATATTCAAGGGGAAGTTGCAGATTCCTTTGGTGCAAAACATTCAGAAGAGCGCATGATGGAAGAGCCTAAAGGACTTATGGATGCTGATGTTCTACAAGGCAGATATAAAAACGTCAGAATGTCTTCGATCCCAAAAGAAGATAAGGGATTCAGAAGAAGAGAGGGCAATTAACTGCTGATTAATAAGGAAAAAGAGCGGTTAAGATGTGGATAATAGTGATTGTAATTATCGAGTTAGTGGAGCGGGCAAGTCATTTGGAGAGATGCCCTATGAAATTCCTAGAAACACTGCTTACCTCTTCCAGAGCGCATCACTCCTAATATTCCTCTAGTAATTGAGGAACAAATAACAATTTCTCATGTTGGGACTATGCCTTAATGCCATTCATTTGGAGATATTTTCAGCAACATAAATGATTTTAGTGAAGTTGACTTCATAGTCGGTGACATCCTAAATAAAGCTAGATTTCGCTTTGCTTTTTCTCATAGAGGACTCGTAAGCGAAGGTGGTGAGACCGCGACTTTACGTCCTTAATAACATGGTCTGTAGATTACATATGGGGCCATTAACACTATTCCCTTCACTAAGATCATAGACGCTTGTTCTTGCATTGAAGCTTCTTCAGCAGTTTTAATATTAATATTGTTTTCGTCCTTGTTTCAGGTTCAACGATACATGGTAAATACGAGATGCTCTCTTTCCGTGCTAGTTCTTAGCAAGCTCAAATCCTAGACCCTATTCCACCTCATTGCTACAAAACCAAGGATGAGAGGTGGTGATAGAAAGGCTATGAGGCAAAAGAAGCTCGCAAAGTCAATAAGGAGAATGATAGGGGGAAGAGGATGAGAGAAGGAAAATGGATGCTGAAACCACGCTGCGTCGAGACGCATCAAAACATCATAGAGATTCCTTTGAGCACTGGAGGCCCCCTTCTACTGATGTTCTACTTCACACATAAGCTAAAAAATTCCTCTATCAAGGAGGTTGCGGTCTTCTACGCTATAGTTACGACTATCCTGCTTGCTTCTAAGGGAATCTCCACTCCATCATTCACTCTTCTCGTTTATCCTCTATGTTTATCAACTACATTTCCTAATCTATTACTTAATAGAGTTAAGTTTGATCAAGTTATTAAAGATGTCCCAAAGGAGGTTGCCCTAAAAAACTTGTAGGGTGTTCAAGAAGATGTAGAGGTTGGGTACTGATGGAAAGATTTATGCAAGGCCCTCTCCGATGTGAATCGATTAATTACACCCACATCCAATCCTTCTATCTCGAGAGAGTTGACCTCGAGCAAATGATTAAGGAACAAGAAGATGATTTTCTCAAGTTACCACAGAGAGAGATCTCACTCTCAAGCAATAGCTTGCATTGACAGTCTCATGGTAGAATTGAAGCGTATTCACAAACAAACTAAAATGGTGAGTCACAACAACTTAAAAATTATGCATGTGGAGGGCTAAGCTAAAGAATCAAATGTTCTATAAGGACTAGACTAGCTAGGCTCGAGACATGATCATTGCTAAGAAAGCTACTGAACTCACTAGAGTTCACGAAGAGAATCAGAAGCTAACTGAAGAAAAGAAGAAATTTTCTAAGGGGGTGGAGGAGCTATCCATTACAAAACTTGATAGCGACCTTGAGCTTGAATTGCCTAACAGGAACTTAGGAAGCTCGAGGATGAATGATCCAAAATACATGAGGAACTCGACCCAAAATGCTTCAGCCTTATACTTACGTCGTCATGAATAAGAAATTGAGGTGGGTAGGGGAGGACTACCCTATTACCCTTGCTGGCTTATGGGAAGAAGTACTATTGAGGTTTGCTCAGGTTGGAGATATGCACTTTGAGGAAGAGTTGATGCTAGCATATTTCAACTCTCAAGTTACTAAACTTCTCCCCTCGATAGGGCTATCCTGGCTGTAGAAGCTTAAAAAGCTATTGTTGATGCTACCGCCAAAACTCTTGTTGACCCGAGCTCTTTGGGTCTCGGTGAAAGGTCCGTTTTGAAATCTCAAGAGCTGGTTGTAAGTATTCCCACATCCCTGGGGGTTAGCATTACAACGACCCAGAAGATTCCTACTCCAGCAGCGACTTCACTTCATGAGCCATGCATTCCTCCCGTTGTGATCAAGCTTAGGGAGCTTGGGATCGAAGAAGGCGAATTTGTTGTATCTCAATGGGATTTTACTACAGGTATATCTTTCTTTCTTTAGTCCTTGAGAAGTATCAGTTCTGGCGAGAATCCGTCATTAAACTTTACAAATCTGTATATCAACTTGTAGTTCAACTTTTCTTCCAAACCTTCGATTATGCAAGGGTTAGGGACTGCTGTTATCCTTAACCCATCCACTTTAATCTTCACAAGAATTGCTGCTTCGATCTTTCCATCCAATTCCAAGGCTAGTTCTGGAGCTCAAAAGATTGATGCTATGGAGAGGCTAAATGATAGATCCACTTCCCAAGAAGAAGATGTTCAAATTACTAGCGCTTCGGATCCTATTGACGAAGTTACCATAGCGGAGAGACTTATGGCTGAAGTTGTAAAGCTCATGATTGTGAAGAAGGAGTGAAGGACCACCAAGCCTACATCTTCTAAACTGAAAAGTCCTCAAATAAATGTCCCTACGATAAAGATTAGGCCACCAAAAACAAAGCTTACCGACACTTTAGCAGGCCAGTCTGTGGAGTAACATAGTACGACCAACATGGAATCTACTCACTTGGAAGTTGACACTCCCTTGGCAAGGAGAATAGAGGAAGGTAAAAGCTCCAGACCCATCAGTCTAACACTGGTTAAGGCAACCGGGGAAGCGAGAAGGGGAAGAATCAATTGTTTGTGCTAGTTAGGCATTTGATTTCTATGTTGTTGTGGTGGTTGGTTCGTTATTTTATCCTTGTGCTTTTAATAGGCCACGACTCCTATTTTTTAACCTATACACGAAAGATTATTAGCAATGAAAAATTAGTTTTCCTTTGTTATCTCTCTTCTATTTACTTTTATATGTTTTATGTACTGTGCTTGTTTATGTATGATTGCTTGTGTATATAATATGATTGTTTGTACTGTAGTTCCTGTATTATATGCTTCCATTTTCATGCAATATGCAATTTACTGCAACTTTATGCATGTAAATATTATTCTTGCAATTGCTTTAGTATATCCTATTACTTAGTTTTGTTTTGATGCCAAAATACTTAGTTTGGCGCAACAGAATTGTTATCTCAGGCAACTCTATAGCTATTCCTTTTCGAGCTCACTTGAGTTCTTTTTGACTAAGTGTTGGCATTACTTACCCTTGTCATCAGGGTTGAATATTTAGATTCAGTCATCCACAAGAGATTGGACATCCTAAGCAATTTATTTGATTGCCCCTAGTCCGATTCACATGATAGTTCTCAGGAACAATTGACTTTGCTGCTTGATTTCAAGCACTATATTTTTTCAATGCAGGCAATTCTTTGGTTACAATCAAATTCTTCCAAGTTGACATCATCACCCAATGTTCTTATGGATGTATGTATCACAAAGATGCATCATCATCGTCTTTCATCATAACAAATTCTTCCAAGTTAAGTGTTGAAATCTTAGTCATTTTACCTGTTTCTATCATAAGATACTAATAAATGATTAGCTCAATTCTGTGGATTTCTCCTTGTCATTGCCTATCTTCAAGCATTAGCAAATTTCTTTCATTATCCTCTGTCTCTAGGTGATGTCAAACATTGAAGGGTTTAAGTCGATCTTTCAATCGATTGGATAGCTTGGACCTTTCAAATGTTTGTTAAAGCAACATTGATTCTCAAAAGGTAGGGATTGATTTTCCTGTTGATCCAACAATTTAGGGCCATCTCGACGTTGCCGATGCAACACTAGTTCTCAAAAGGCAGGGGTCAATTTTCACAATCGACCTAGCAATTCAGGGCCTTCTCGACATTGATGAAGTAATCCTAGTTCTCAGAAAGGAGGGGTCAATTTTCCTCGTCGATCTAGTGATTTTAGGCCCTCCCAACGTCGCCAAAGCAACGCTGGTTCCTAGAAGGCGAGGATCAATCTTCCCCATCGATCTAACAGTTTTGGGCCTTCCTGACATTACTGGAGCAACACCGATTCTCAGAAGGTAGAGATCAATTTACACCGTCAACCTAGTGGTTTTGTGTAACGCCGATTCTTAGAACGCAAGGGTCAATTTTCACCGTCGGCCTGGCGGTTTGGACCTTGCCAACATTATCAGGGCACATTAGTTCTCTGAAGGTTGTCATGGATTTTCCCGATCGAACCGATGGTATTGGGCCTTCCCCGACGTTGCCGGAGCAATGTCAATTCTTAAAAGGCCAAGGCTGATTTGACCTTTGACTTAGTGGTTTTACTTTGGCGATTTTGCTTATGTGAACATGTTTCCATTCGTTCAGAAATTCAATTTTACTATTAAATAGAAGAAGTTGCAAGTCCTTCCTATTATAGTGCCCATATTATCCCTCGAAAACTTATTTGCGAAAAGTAAGAAACAAAGAGATCAAGAGTAGTATTGCCACAAAGTTGCTTTACAAAGCACATGAAATCGGAATTCCATTGACATTTGCCAGCTTGAATGTTCCATCTCCAAGCTTCAATTGATCATATATGGTCCTTCCTAATTTGAACCCAGCGCTTTCATGCCTAGGGTAACTCGTTTTAGAATGAGGTACCTGACTTCTAAGGTGTGGTTGTAGACTTTTGCATTAAAGTGTCATGCTACTGCCTTTTGGTGAGTAGCAACCCTTAGTTTAGCTTCCTCGCGCTTATCATCGATTTGGTCGAGGGACTCAAGCAGTCGCTGCTCATTTTCTCTCTAATTGAATTGCTTTCTGCAATGTGAGGGGACTTCCAATTTCATTGGGATCATAGCTTCTAAGCTATATGCTAAGGTGAAAAGCGAGTGCCTAACCATAGATTTAGGTATTGTCCTGTAAGCCCATAGTGCCAGTGGAAGCTCATCAACCCAATTGCCTTTAGGTCTCATCAGCCGCTTCTTTATGGTGGATTGATGATTTTGTTCATTACTTCCACTTACCTACAGATGCACTACCGCGGAGATTATTTTCTCAATTCGATACCGCCTACAGAATGTTTTAACACGACGCTCTCGAATTGAGTCTAATTGCTCATGAGTTTCATGGAAGCGACAATAATGACTCGACCTTTTCTATTGCTCGATCGCTTCCCTCTTAAGCGATTTGTTATAGTGCTCAATTCCCAAAGTGGCAAGATAGATGTTCTCCAAACTGTCATTCAACAATATATAGTCCTCGGATCTCAAATTCCTTAAATGTTTCCTATCCTTATCACGCTTACCATCATTCTGATTCCTCCTTTTCTAATTTGTAGTTTACCCCACACTTTTGCAGTAGTTCTATAACCATTTCCATCTTGTTTGACCGCAATGTTAGTATGAATCTCCGCTTTCGATTGCTTACCACTAGAATTACTTCAACTAAACTTGCATCTTCCAGCCTCAGAAACTAATACGCCTTTTGGTGGAATTCTTCCATGGTAGTGGATTGCTTTATCTTTATCCACCTACCAAAATCCATGTCTGGATGGATGCCATGGACTAGCACCATGAACTCCTTTGGGTTACTAACCACCATGATAGTAATGTTAAATCGGTTCAAAAAACTCTTCTGTGATTCGTTGGGCCTTTGAAAGAAGCCAAATGTGGACATCACGTCCTTCGTTCATGTAATGTGGAGCCTAAACTGTTCTAGAAACTTCTTAGCTAATTCATCAAAAGTCGATATGGACTTTGGCGTAAGCCTAGTGAACCACATAGAGATGACTCCCTCTAAGAAGATAGAGAAATATCTATAGCGAACAACATTCTTAGCTCTAGCTCTATCCATATGCCAATCATATTTGAGTAAGTGTAGTCTAATATCAGTAGTTCCATTATAGGTTGTCATTGCCGACATGGTAAATTTGCTGGGATACTCTTCTCTTAGAATACTCTCGATAAATGGTGTTTGGCTTGGCATGGAACCTCGATCTTCATTATTTCTGCCCCTGATTTCCTTTACTGATCGTTTGACTATGTTAAGGATATACTCCTCGCTAGGACGACAATACGAGGGTTGATCATCAAGGGCCACACTGAGCGTTTGTATCTATAAATGGTCTCGGTTTTCCATCTAACACCTAATGCTTCTATCTTTGGGAGTACCACTACTTCGGTATTTAGTGGATGTACGGTCGGTTGAGCTGTAGTTGTTTGAACTCCACCATCATCAGCATCAACATCCAACTCCAATTCATCATCATCAAACTACAAGTCCACATCCTCATTAGCGACAATCATGGCATCACCCTTTTTAGTAGCATTTGCATTACCATTCCCCTCGATACCAAGAGAAATTCTCTTGGTACCGGTTGGTCTTCTTGAGGGTGGACCGCTTCTGCTTCCTTCGGCAAGTCCTTCTACCCCTTTACCAACCACTTCCTTTTGCTTTTGCTTTCTATCTCTCTTGTTTAAGCCATAAATAGAGGAATTCTCTTGTTCTATAATAGGTCAAGATCCCTTCTAGTTCTCCTGGTACTTCGAGGTTGCAGATTGAGTAAAGCATCCATCTTGTACATGAGAGCTTTTATGTTATCCACTGTCTTATGGTTAAGTTCATAAATCATCTTATCAACCTCTCCTCTGGTCACTACTTTATGATGAGTAGAGGATCCTGGTATTGTTATTCCATTATTAACTTCCGTTTGGTGAATGTTTGCTTCATCACCATCAGTCACCGCTCCTGTTGATCTCTCAAATACAGACTTTCCTTTTCCAGGTGCCATAAGTTTCCAATTGCAAAAGCTCAGGTTCCTCAAGCAAGTTTTTTGGATCTAACTTTTGGATCTAACCAACCCAAAGTAGAAAGCTAGATCTAAGCCTAGATTCGGTACCTCAATGAAAGCACCAAAATGTTAATGCCAAGAATGGATCAACCACTAAGATTTATTTGTAGGGAACCTGTAGGACATATATGTAGCAGCTAGTATTGAAAATAAAAGAAAATAGAACAAGTAGATACAAGATTTTTATATTGGCTCGGCAATCTTTAGCCTGCGTTCACTTTGTAGTTTTATTGATTGTTGTTTGTAGAGAATTAGGGAGTACAAGTCACTAGTACAAGGGCTTGACAATTTCTTCAGCCTAGAACTTTCAAGAGTATCTACCTTGGCGACTATTGTGAGGGAGGTAGAAAATGAAGAAATGACAGAGTTTATTCCAGCAGAAAATCAGATCTCCTTCTAGTTGCAGTAGGCTTGTATTTATAGAGAAATAGAGATACAGGGTCAGGAGCTTGCTTGCACTTATGTCCAGAAGGTAGCCTGATGTTATACAAGTGAGCACGGAGGTCAACAAACCGATAAAACAACTCGGTACCAACCTAAATGGATCGATACCGATCTATTTCTCTTAGTGAAAAGTGAACTCTCTCTTGTTTTTCTCTTTCATCCTCCACTTGATGTATTCTAAGCTCTTTTCTATCAACTTTTAGTTGATTATAGTGATGTTCTCGATAATACTTGAATTTTCCTACTTTCTTCACTTTCTCCTCATCCACCCTTGGAATTTCTTGTCCAAATTCTTGGAAACCACTTGTCCTTAAGTAGTTGGTGTAGTATATGAGATATAAGGAGTTTGGGAGGAGAAATGAGGTGACCCGTCACTAAGTTAAATGACTCGGTACTGAGTTATTTATTTAGCTCCAATTCCTCTGAAATTTCTCCCAGTTGCCTCTTTATCCCTCCTAAATGTGCTTCCAAGTTTTCGAGTTTTTTTTCTTCTTTGTTTTGACCTTATACTTCTAGTTGAACTCTGTTTTCTTAAAAACCCGATTAACACCAAGGAACTTCTATTAGTGCTTGGCCACGCACATCTCCAAGCATGCTCTTCAATGTGCATGTACACCGTAGAACCTCCTTTGAGTTCAATTTGCGATAGAGTTTCTCTACTTAAAAGTTGATCGTGCCTAATAAGAAGTACCTAGGCCTTGTTGCTAGCGTACACATCGGTTCCAACCTATATGTCCTAGGGTCACCTATGTAGGGAACTAATATCCCTACTATGCTTACATCCATATATATAATATATAGTTAATTTAATAACTTATGCCTTAGGCCGAGGTTCAATCTCAACTGTACGATGTTAATTAGTCGACCATCGATCACTGGAGCAGTTGATTCAACCAGCTCCAATGAGCCCAACGACTGGTTGTAGTGAGCCTGTCGAAGGCTAGTCACTAGAGCTGTCGACCACTTACTATCTCGACGATAAAATACTTCCTTTATATTATTTTAAAAATATTACTATTATACTAATTTATAAAATATCGCCATTTTTTAATCTCTTTACTATTATTTTATAAAGTCTCATTCCATTTTACAAAATATAACTTTATTCTTATTTTATAAAAGTCTCATTCTATTTCATAAAATAAATCTTTCACTTATAAAATTATTTCCTTACTTAAATAATACTTGTAAGCACTAGTTAAGCTTCGTTATGCCTCTACTCACTTTAATAATAAGTGCAGAGCACTTAACTTTCTTAATTAGCTAACTAACATCATTTTATACTTATGCTTAAGGGGTTATTAGGAGGAGATTAGGAGAAGAAAAGAAACATTGGAATTGATTAAATGAATGGAATTATAAAGATATATTAAATTATAAGCTAAGTTGTGGGCTTATCCCAAATTCATTTCACCCAGTCAAAATCACTATTTGCTAAAAAAATCCGCCGACTCCAAACATAGTCAAGCTTACATTCATTTTTCTCATGTCGGAAAAGCAATTTCAACAATAGGCATTTGGAGCCTGTTAATATGGTTTTTGACTAGCAGAAGTTAAAGGAAGTTAAAACATCAAGAGGAATACAAAATGACTTGAAAATTGGCAAGCACCCTTAGAGGAAGCTAGACAACAATTGGGAGAAGTTTCATCGAATATGGGACTAATTCCTTAACTCGGTATTGAGTTGAGGATTAGAGTTGGTATCGAGTTACGGTTTCGTACGAGTTAATAATTATGATGGGTTAAGGATTTTGACAAGTTAAGGATTCTAACGAGTTAAGGATTCTGAATTGGTACCAAGTTAACACCTTGACCCGATACTGAGTCTAAATGCCAATTCTTGGCATCTCCATATATCTGGCAAGTTATCCCCAAGTCTCCATCCACATGCTCAAGATGTTTCGTAGAGTTCCAGAGAACTAATTGTAAGAAATGAAGACTTACGGTCCAAGCTGCGAGATAATCCAAGTCACGGAAGAATGATAAATCTGAACTTTTCAATAACCTAACAAATTATATAGAGGACGTCTATACGAAGCAAGGATCTCCAAACAAAAGGATTTAGCCAAGATAATTTTAAGGATTAGACTTCGCCCCGAGTTAAGGGCTTGACTTGGTATTGAGTCTAAATCTTAACTCGGGTCGTCATGATATTTGTTGTGCTACCTTAGGCTAGTCCATGGACTTCTTTTATAGAAAACTCCTGATCTAGTATGACTGCTACTCCTACAAATACATGTCATATTACAACCAAGAGAGAAGCTAGTTTCTGCCATCATTACCTGGAAACCATGTCATTTCTTCAACTCTTTCCTCTACACCATAGTAAATAAGGCAGCAACCATAGACATTTCTAGGACTTAGAACTTGTCTAACCCCTGTACTTGTGAATTATTCAATCCCGAACACCATGTAATCATATACGAACAAGATCAAACAACTATTAAGTGGATGTAGGCTTCGTTAATAGTCGAATCACTACAAAAACTTATGTCTCTTTTTCTTATTTCCCTTACTTTATTGTTATTCTCCATTGTCTTTGCCTTATTATGATAGGGCTAGTGCTTTCATATAGAAATCTTGGGTGTTGACCCATTTTTTGTTAACATTTTTTCTAGGCCTTACAACTTGTCAAGCCCCTATACTTGTGACTTGTTTAATGACAAACACCTTGTAATCATATATAATCAAGATCAAACAATTATTAAGTGGACGTAGCTTTAGTTAACAGCTGGACCGCTATGAAATCTTATGTCTCTCTTTCTTATTTCCTTTACTTTATTGTTATTCTCCATTGTCGTTGCCCTGTTTTAATATGGCTAGTGCTTTCACATACAAATCTTGAGTGTTAATCCATTTTTTTAGTCAATATTTTGGTACTTTCACTAAGAAAATTGAACTCAGGCTTAGATCTAGTTATCCATTTTGGATTGGATAGATCAAGAAGTTAGATCCAAAAAGTTCACTTAAAGAAATTGAAGATTTGCTGCTCTAATGGCTCCCAAAAGGAAGTGTGCAACCGAAAGATCCACAGGAGCAATTATTGGTGGTGATGAAACAAACACCCACCTAACTGAAGGTACTAATGGAAACCCTGCTTTAGGCTCTTCTTCTCACCAATTGGTTGCCACAAGAGGAGAATTTGATAAGATGATCGATGATCATAACCAAAAGTTCTTGGATAGTCAAAAAGCTCTTGTGGAAAAATTGATGCTTTGCTAACTTGGCGACCACCAACTATAAGTATGACAGGAAGGGAAATTTCTCCTATAATGGAATGAGAGAATTCCTCCATTTCTGGCCTAAATTGGAGGGATAGAAAGCGAAAAAAAGGGACGAAACAGACGGAGTTACTGCAAATGCTGCAAGACGAAGTAGGATTGTCCCCCCATGAGAAAACAACATGACACTGGCCCAACTCTTATGGTGATATGTAACTTTATGAAAATGATTTTTGTTAGCGTCAAAATTGGTCACAAACATCGAATGTCGTGAAAGCACCAGTGTTTGCACACAAATCCTCAATATCCAATCACTAACTACAGATGTAGATAATGTAGAGAGAAAAAAATGAAGAAATAAAAAAATTAAAATGAAAGAAAATGAGAAAAGACACTAGATTTATAGTGGTTAGGCTATCCCCGGCCTATGCCCACTTTGAATTGATCCTTTTTTTCATTTTTATACTAATTACAATTACATGCCTTTTGAAATCAATAACCAAAATGGCAAAATTTTGCCAAAAAGAGAAGAAGAATCCCCCATTTCTAGTTACCATAGAGTTGCTATTTTTAGGAGTAGGTCTGGAAGTATCTTCCCCAAGACTCGGAATACCTTTTCTTACGTGCAGGTGGGCCCACATGATCGATCTATAGTGGTTTCAGATCGATCCACAAGTATTTCGTATCAATCAAGAATCGCTCCAAACGAGCTGAGATCGATCATGCAGGTTCTAGAGTTGGTAATTAAGCTCATGTGAAAATTTCATAGCATTTGGATATATGATTTGAGGGTTATGATCGATCCAAGGTTGAGTTTGCAAGTAGGCTGGCGACTTCGTATCGATAGGCTTCGTGTCGATGATGTGGCCTGAGTATCATATAGAGATCCATATTTCATGCTTGTAGACCGCTTCCTGTTGTTTGAAACATTTCTTCGTATCCATCTGAGGCCATTCCCTTCGTGTCCATCCGTTGACGTCTGTTGCCTTCTTCGTATCGATCCCCGATTGCCTTTCGTATCCATCTATGTCTTGCTTCCATGCATGCTATACTTATACATCCGTTGACGTCCGTTGCCTTCTTCGTATCGATCCCCAATTGCCTATCATGTTCATCCACATCTTGCTTCCAAGCATGCCCTTCGTACTGATCAATAAATGATCGATACGAAATGCTTTTCTAAACCCTTATAGCCATTTCCTTGAATCCATGCCTTACACCTGCCTTCGTATCGATCCTAAGTGTCCTAATGAAGCACATGACTTTGTATCCATCAAGTAGCATGTTCGGACGATGGAAATTATATCGGTTTAGAAAACCGTCGAACGAATTTAAATTAGAAACAACCACAAGCACACGGTGTACGAATGTAGCACCTTGGGAATACGGGTCGATCCGCAGGGAGTTGTTAGAGTTTTAAAAGTCTATTCAATCAAATTAGACCAAATGGAGGAGATATTCTTGACTAGAACTAAAATGAAGCTAAAATTAGAATTAAAATGTGATTAGAAAACTATAGAACTAGAGAACAATTTAGAGGCAAATCCACTCTTAAATTTTTGTAAATCAACAAACACATAATTTATGATCTCTAATTTGATTTTAAGTGAAATAATCATTTCATTTATCATAAGTATGATTTGTTTATGTTATTAGTTAACATACCTCAAACCATCAAACTATAATACAACAATTATACCACTTATAATTCTCACGAAAATGAAGCCAAAGCAAAGCTATTTTAAGTATGATCTATTCGCTATTATAACTAGTAATATAGATCATCAAATTTCATTTTTACTTTGATTTCATAATCAAAAATTAATTAGCAAATGATGATGTAAATTGTGTTTATGTTGAATAAGAATAGCTCATTTGCATAAGCAATATAAGCTATCAAACCCACTTGTATAAACTTACATCAAAATTCACATTCATGAAGCATAAACAAAGAGATCATATATCATAAAAATGTTGAAATTACATAAAGTTAGAGAACTTCATCACCCCTAAATTGAAGGGGTTTAGCTACTCATTTGTGGCATTGAAGCAACACAAGTAAATTTCAACATTAAAAAGAAAAGATAATAGAAAATAAGCAAAGAAAGCAAGAGAGATGGCTACTAACTACTTGCATAAATGTACATCTAAGCTATGAGCATAAAGAGAAAGAGAGCATAGAAATAAACATTAACAATAAAATAAAGAAAAACATGTAGAAAAGAGAGAAGAAAGAGGCTTGAAAGCCATTTTCATTTCATAAAACATTGAGCTTACACTTTGATTTCTTAATTTCCTAAGTAAAATGAAAGAGTAGAAGATAGTTTCATATACATAAGAGGGCTATATATACATGCATAAAACCCTAATTCTATTTTTAAGGGGCCACCTAAAATGCCCTTGCCACCAAGTAACCATTAACTACTAATTAATCCATCATTTGTTGTGCATGAAGCTTTATCCTCCACTTAGTTGTCTTTTAGCTCATAATTGTACATTTAGGTAAGTAGGTGGGGTCCTCCATGATCTTGAACTTGAATTATTTCCTCTTCATTCCTTTGTATTTCATTTGTGCATGCATGTATCTTCATATAAGCCTCTTCCATATGCATCCAAATTCCTACAAAAATTATCAAAAAATGTCCAAGTAAAAATTCTTAAATTGACACATGCACAAAAATGACCATTTTCCCCCTGAATGAAGATGAAAATATGATGGTTTGAAAATAATCGAATCTTGGTTTTAAACATGTTAAAATGCCCAAATATGATGTTTATTTGAATAGAAGGAGATAAAATATGGATGTAAATATATGCACATTTACTACACATCAAATACCCCCACACTTATCTTTTTATTCGTCTTCGAATAAAGGAAAACTAAGATAAATCCATTTTCGTAGGGAGCACGATTGCATTGAGTGTATGCAACAAGCCATTAAACCTCTGGGTGTTCCCAGTAGGATGAGTGTTGCTCGTGAGGTTTTTGAGCGGATACTACCCACAAAATCCAATGCAAAGTGAAAATATTTACAAAAAATGCAAGATTTATTTACAAAGAGATGAATGCGAGTTTTTGGAAATATTTACAAATGAATGGTTTACTTTTAAATAGACACAAAAAAATTAAATACAAGTTTTGGTCATTGTCTTGAAAATTTAAGTCATTTACTCGTCAAAACTTCAAATAAAATCAAGTTCTCATAACAGATAGACAATAGTTTGGCTGGTTGTTTCGGTTAATAACACAAAATAATTATGAAATGAATCCTAAGTTGTTTATCAAAGTTTATTAAAGTGGTATTTTCATTTCTTTTCAATAACAAGTTAAATCAAACAAGTTAAAATAATGCTAGGATTTCAATTGCTTGCTCTCTCATTATTTGCAAGAAAAATTACACACCAAGCTCAGGTAAACTGAGGCCAGATATACCACCCATGCATTGCCTTTCGGGCTTATGTGAGGGGAGTACAGAGCATGTCGAGTGCACACACTTTCGTGCACACACCTATCAACCGTAGGTGGTTTTTATTAAGTTTGTTCATTTTTCGTTTTTTTGGCTTGTGTTCCACACATGCATAGCCGTAAGGACTTTTAAATGAGTATGAAAGAACATAATCAAAGATTCCAAGTAATTCACCCATGCATAACCGTAAGGACTTTTAAATGAGAGTGAATACTTGGATTTTTTATTTTTATTTTATCTTTTTAAGAGAGAGAGAGAGAGAGTTTTGCAAAATCATTTTAGCGCCATTTTACTTAGAAGACAAAAAATGTTATATCCTTTACTTTAAATTCACCACTTTTTAAACAAAGATTTTCAATTAGAATATACTTCATAATTAACATAGATGAATCTTCCTATATACTAGTTAGACCATTGTTATTTGTAATCAAACTTTGTTTTTATTTTTGTTAAGACAAATAAATTTTCAAAAATTTCAATTTATTAACCTAAACTTATACTTATCCCATAGTGTTTCTTCAAAAATAAATCAAAGTGGTAAAGAGAAAATGTTTTTGAGATTTTTTTTTAAGTAAGAAATTAAAATTTCAAAAATGCCATGAAAAACTAAAAATGAAAATGAGACTCCCCACACACTTAATTTTTGACTGTGTTCCCACAGTCAATGCAAGATATAATGAGTGTAACGGGGGAAAATATATACATATTTATAAAAGAGGGTTAACATTCTTACTGGACATAGCTTAGCTCATGAAGGATCATGAGCTCCTCCTCTTGATTATTTGGTAATTCCAAGAAAGGTTTCAAACGATGACCGTTGACTTTGGAAATTGATCCATCCTTAGGGTTTTCTATTGGCACCATGTGGAAAAACAGTTCGTACAACAAACGGTCCGGTCCATCTTGATTTATGTTTCCTCGAAAATAAATGAAGTCTTGAGTCATATAAAAGAACTTTCTGGTTAGGCGAAAACAATTTCCTTAGGATTGACTTATCATGAAAAACTTTGGTTCTTTTTTTGTAAATTTTCTCATTTTCATACGCATCGTTCCTAAGTTCTTCTAATTCGCTGAGTTGTAGTTTTCGGTTTTCGCCAGCTTTTTCAAGGTCAAAATTTAAGTTATTTATTGCCCACAACGCTTTGTGTTCAATTTCAACAGGTAAATGGAAAGCTTTACCGTAAACTAAACGAAATGGGGACATCCCAAGGTTAGTTTTAAAAGAAGTACGGTAAGCCCAAAGCGCGTCATTCAATTTTTGAGACCAATCTTTTCAATTTTTGTTAACAGTTTTCTCCAAGATTTGTTTTATTTGTCGATTTGAAACTTCAACTTGACCACAAGTCTGAGGATGATATGGAGCGGATAACTTGTGGGTTATCGAGTATTTTTTTATTAAAGTTTCAAAAGAACGGTTGCAAAAATAGGTTCCGTTATCACTGATTATTGTGTGAGGTGTGCCAAACCTCGAAAAGATGTTTTCTTTGAGAAATTTCACAACAATCCTATGGTCGTTGGTTTTGCAAGGAACGGCTTCGACCCATTTTGAAACGTAATCGACAGTGAGAAGGATATACAAGTTTCCAAAAGAATTTGGAAAAGGTCCCATAAAGTCGATACCCTAAACATCAAAGATTTCGATTGTAAGAATGGGGTTTAGAGGCATCATATCTCGTTGAGAAATTCGTCCAAGCATTTGACATCGATCGCAAGTTTTACAAAATTCGAATGAATCTTTGGAAAGAGAAGGCCAATAGAAACCACACTGAAGCACCTTTTCCGTAGTTTTTCGAGGACCGAAATGTCCACCGCACGCTTGATCGTGGCAAAATGAAAGAACACTCTGGATCTCATTATCCGGAATGCAAAGTCGGAGGATTTGGTTGGGACAATATTTGAACAAGTATGGATCGTCCCAATAGAAATATTTCACTTGGGACATGAATTTGCATTTGTCTTGTTTGGACAAAGATGAGGGAGTTTCTTTAATGACTAAGTAGTTCACTATATCAGCGTACCATGGACCGATAGAAATCGAAAGAAGTTGTTCATCGGGGAAGTTTTCATTAATCGGCAAGGAAGATGGTGCGTTCAGAAGACGAGATAAGTGATCGGCTATGACATTATCGGATCCTTTTTTGTCTTTGATTGTAAGGTCAAATTCTTGAAGTAAAAGGATCCAACGAATCTAACAGGATTTAGCATCCTTTTTAGCGAAGAGATATCGAAGCGCAGAATGGTCATTGTAGACTGTAATATGTGAACCTATCAAGTATGGTCGAAACTTTTCAAGCGCAAAAACGACAGCTAGAAGCTCTTTTTCGGTTGTTGTGTAGCTGAGTTGAGCGTCGTTCAAGGTCATACTCGCGTAGTAAATGACATGAAGGATCTTTTTGATGCGTTGTCCCAAGACAGCACCAAAGGCAAAGTTCAAAGCATCACACATTATTTCGAAAGGAAGATCCCAATTTGGTGCACAAATGATTGGGGCATAAATGAGTTCGCTCTTAAGACGTTCAAAAGAAGAGATACAATCAGAGTTAAAATCGAAAGGAACGTCTTTTCCAAGAAGGGTCGTCAAAGGACGGGTGATTTTGCTAAAATCTTTCACAAAATGACGGTAAAAGCCAGCGTGTCCTAGAAATGATTGAATGTCCTTAACAGATTTGGGAATGGGTATATTTGCAATGATATCGATTTTTGCTTTGTCTACCTCAATGCCTTTATTTCAGATGATATGTCCAAGGACTATGCCTTGTTTGACCATAAAGTGGCATTTTTTCCAATTCAAAGTCAAATGTTTTTCTTTACATCGATTCAAAACCAGCTCGAGGTGATGTAAACATTGGGAAAAAGAATCACCAAAGATAGAGAAATCGTCCATAAAAACTTCTAGAAAGCGTTCAATCATGTCGGAAAAGATGCCAACCAGCATCGTTGGAAAGTCGCAGGGGCGTTGCATAGCCCGATTGGCATATGTCGATAAGCAAAGGTACCAAATGGACATGTGAAAGTTGTTTTCTCTTGATCTTCGGGAGCGATTGGAATTTGGTTATAGCCAGAATAACCATCAGGGAAGCAGTAAAATTCATAGCCGGCTAAACGTTCAAGCATTTGGTCGATGAAAGGAAGAGGGAAGTGATCCTTACGTGTTGCGGAATTTAGTTTTCGATAGTCAATGCAAACACGCTAACCTGTTTGAGTACGAGTTGGAGTAAGCTCGTTTGAATCGTTCTTGACAACGGTTAGCCCAGACTTTTTCGATACAACGTGAATTGGGCTAACCCATGAACTATCGAAGATGGGTAAATGACTCCGTTATCGAGAAGTTTAAGAATTTCATCACGCACCGCATCTTTTATTTTTGGATTAAGCCTTCGCTGCGCGTCACGAGTAGGCTTGGAATCATCAATTAAATGGATGCGATGTTGAACCAGAGCGGGACTAATTCCTTTTATATTGGAAATCGACCATCCCATTGCTTCCTTATTTTTCGAAAGGATGGAGAGAAGAGAAGCTTCTTGGTCAAGAGAAATATTGTTAGAAATGATGACAGGACGAGTTTCATTTTCACCTAAGTATGCGTACTTAAGGTGGTCGGGAAGCGGTTTGAGGTCCAACTTTGGAATTTTTTTTTAATCGAAGAATTGGGTTGAGATTCAGACTCAACTGAAAGCGATTCAAAAGGAAGAGTGTATTCAATATCGTTGGGAATTTTGTGAAACAATTTTTCATACTCGGCTCCACATTCATCATTAAGATCAAGTGTTTCGTTTTCAACATTTTCGTGAATGGCACTAACTTCCAACGTTTGGTCACAAGGTTCATTCGATTGACTTTCAAGATTGAAAATATTAAGATCCAATGTCATGTTTCCAAAAGATATTTTCATTGATCCGTTACGACAATTGATTAAGGTATTTGAGGTGGCTAAGAATGGTCGACCTAAAATCAACGGAATTTGAATCGAGGGTTTCATCACGGGTTGTGTTTCAAGAACGATAAAGTCAACGGGGAATATAAATTGCCCTACTCGAATGAGCACGTCTTCGATTTCTCCCACGGGCTTCTTAATAGAAGATCAGCAAATTGAAGCGTAACTTTCGTGGGTTTGAGCTCACCTAAGCCTAATTGTTCGTACACGGAGTATGGAATCAAGTTGACACCCGCGCATAAGTCTATCAAACATTTGTTAATCGTCTTGTCTCCAATTGTACACAAAATCGTAGGGCGGCCAGGATCTTTGTATTTAACGAGCATGGATTGGGACAAGACTTCACTCAAACTAGCGGCTAAGAGGACTTTTTTGGGCACTTGAGTGTGTCGCTTTTGGGTGCACAAGTCCTTAAGAAATTTCGCGTAAGCGGGGACTTGCTGAACGATGTCAACAAGCGGGATGTTCACTTTTACTAGTTTAAAAATTTCCAACATCTTTTCCATTTAGTCCGAGTGTTTTTTTGGTCGAAGACAAATGGAACACGGTACTCGATAGGTGGGTCTACTCGAGTAGAAGAAGAAGAATTTTGATTATCGTTCGATTCGACATTTGGCTCCACGTTCTGTTCTGAGTCGTACGTTGTTTTAGAAGTGTCGACAAAAGTTTTCGGTAAATCATTTGGATTAACGACTTGATTATCGATTTGTTTACCAGAACGGAGAGTTGTGATAGCATTCAACTGGGGACATTGCTATCTTGAACTAAATGGGCTTGATTTGAATTTGCATTTTGATTTCTAGGATTTGGAAGGGGCAGGCTTGGGAATGTTCCTCGTTCACGTTCACTTACAGACGTGGCTAATTGACTCATTTGCATTTCGAGTTTGCAATCGATTGGTTTGTGTTTTGCATAATGAAGTCAATAAATTTTGCAAATTGCTGTTTGATTGAAGGCTTTGAGTAGTTGCCTTAGCCAACGTTTCAAGGATTTTCTCAAGTGAAGTTAAACGTTTATCGTCTTGTGGAGGATGAGCAGAATTTGGTGGAAAATTTGGTTATTGCGGTTGATTATGAGACGGGCCCGCAAAGATTGGTTGAAAATTATTGGGCTAAAAAGGAGGATTCGAAGCATTATTCGGAAATGCTTGAAAACTGGGACGAATCGTATTCGTGTTGGGATTGTTTTGGCTCCATGCAAAATTCAGATGATTTCTCCAACCAGGGTTGTACGTTGGAGAAAATGGGTCGTTTTTGGCTTTACTGAAAGCATTGATTTGTTCGATAGAGTTGGGACACTGATCGGCCATATGATTAGGATCATTGCATTTATAACACATTGGTTGGGAAGCTTGGTTCATTTGATTCAATGAGAAAATGTTATCGAATTTTTTTAATCATTGCGTCGATCTTAGCTTCCAAAACAACAGAAGATCCTATCGAGTGTGCGCTCGATCATGAATAGATTGATTTTTCGTTCGAGCGTTCCCATTGGGACGACTTTTCAGCGAGGTTTTCAAGAAATTGCCAAGCATCATCATGATGTTGGGCAAGAAAATTGCCTTGGCACATTGATTCGAGCATCGTTCGTGAGCTGTTTCCGAGTCCATCGTATAAGATTTGGCAAATCGTCCATTTTTCAAAGTTATGGTGTGGACATTTTATCAGAAGCTCTTTGAATCTTTCAAAATATTTTCCAAATGGTTCACCCTTGAATTGATGAAAATCTACAATTTCGTTTCGAATTCTACTTGTTTTTTCCAAGGGGTAGAACTTTTTTAAGAAAGCTTTTACAAATTCTTCCCACATTTTAATTGAGTTCGAAGGTAAGCTGTACAAGCATTTTTCAGCGTAATCCGTAAGTGCAAATGGGATTAATCAAAGTTTGATTCTGTCGTCATAAAGTTGTTGGAGTTTAATGGTTGCACAAACTTGTTCGAATTCAGTCAAAAAGATGTATGGATCATCGTGCTCAAAATTGTCAAATTTTGGAAGCGTGGCGATATGGTTCGAATGGATTTCGAAATGGTTACCCGTAGGGGCGGGTAACGTGATGCAAGATGGAATAGAAACTCTATCGGGAAAGATTCTATCCATAAGAGTTCGATGGGCATTTTCGTTTGCCATTTCAGGAGGATCGTCTGTTCGAGTTAAACAGTTTGTAGAAGGGTCGTGAGTCCAATGATTCGTTGTTGTATCACGAGTCCAAATACTCATGCACAAGTGAAAGTCGAGAAGAGAAAGGAGTTAGAGTTGAGTTTAGGGAATGAAAGAAGATTTGAAAACCTGTTTTTGTTTTTTTTTTGTTTTGTTTTTTTGAAATTTTTTTTACAAAGGAGAAAACTATTTAACAAGTGAGATTTATTTTCAAAAGAAAAAATTGATTTTTTTTTGGTTTTTTCAATTTTTTTTATGTTTTTGGTTTTGTATTTTTTTTAAATATTTACCAAAAGGATTTTTTGTCTGTTTTTAGAAAATGGAAATTGATTTTTGTTTTTGAATTTAAAAAAAAAAAAGATTTTATATTTTTTTTGGATTTTT
Organism: Allium cepa; assembly: GCA_030765085.1. NCBI lineage: Eukaryota > Viridiplantae > Streptophyta > Magnoliopsida > Asparagales > Amaryllidaceae > Allium > Allium cepa. The sequence goes on along the minus strand of CM060938.1, from coordinate 245,915,144 downwards.
GTTTTTGATTGAAAATTTTCAAAGGAAAGGAAAGAATTTTTTTTGGATTTTTGATTTTTTGTTGTTTATTTCAATATGCATGAACTAATGCAGCTAAATGAATGCAAAGGACTTAACTACAATTTTCTGTCCTTAGTAGCTCCTAACCCAAAATTGTATAATCGCACTTTATCTCAAATCAACAAAAATATTTCTCAGCTAGGTAACGGACAGGAGTTATCGGTGCTCCATGAATCACCGTAGCAATGCAGCCGAAGGTTTAAGTACCTTCAGAGGAACAACCAGTATAATATTTACATATCACCGTAATTTTTATAACTGGTTATTACTCTGTCGTAGCCTAGACACCAAGAAATAAAATCGTTCAAATAAAACAATTGTGAAGATACAATTAAGCCCTAAGTGAGCTCGTGACACCCTTAGGTCCAACGTCTAACCTTTATTATTAGTCAAATTCTACGATGAAATGTGTTTGTAGGCTAAGGAAAGGGTGATGAAATCCCTCACCTTATGTGAATTGGGGTATTGCCCTTAGAAAAGAAAATAAGATGAGATGAATGAAAAACAAGAAATTAAACGTGTATTAACAATGCAACTAAGATGAAGTTTGTTTTTGGTTTTTTGGATTTTGAATTTTTTTTTATGCAAATGCAAGCAACCAACAATGCAAATAGAGATGGAAGCACAATACCAGAGCGTACAGATTATTAGCAATTAATTTTTTTTGCGGCAATTTTTTTATAAGCAAGTAGCAATTATTTTTGGGCAAGCAGTTCTTCCTTTTAATCTGCTTTGGCAACCTGTAAAGGAGTGAATGAAGATAAATACAACAATTTTTGTTTTCTTTTATTATATTTATCAAAGATGAAAAACAAAAGAAAAAAATGAAAACTAAAACAAGTGAAAACAAATGAAAATCAAACAAAGCGGAACCTTTTTTATGTTTTATGTTTTTTTTATGAAATGGAAAGAAAATTGAAAAGTAAAGTTTTACTTTAAAAAAACAAAGAAAATTTACTATCCCTTTAAAAAAAGAAAACAAAGAGAAACTTAAGAACAATCTACTCAACCCACAAACCACAAACAAAATTATATCAACTGTAGCCCATTTCAACCTACGAACCCAATAACTTATGAATGAATATTTCACGAAGAACAAATTCTCGTTCTATTCTTGCTTCACAAAACAAAAACAGAACAAAAAAACTCTCGTTAAATTCCCAATTTCTGAGCGATTTCAAAAATTAGCAATCCAAGTTAACAAAATGCTCAGTCTCCAAAGAAAAAGATCGAAATTGCAGGTTGGATTTGCGAGGTTCGATAGGGGATTTCGTGAGTGGTTACTGCTGCGGATTTGGGTGTTGGCTGTGGATTTGGGTGGAGTTTTCTGGTCGCGAGTGGGTTTTCTGGTAGTGGGTTGTTCGTTTTGATGATTTGAGGATGGTGATGGGTTCGATTGGGCTGCAGACAATCGGTTGATGATGAGGAAGGTCGCAGCTTTAGGTTGGGGATTTTGGGACGCGGGTTGGAGTCTCGGGGGGATTTTGTTTTGCAGTGGGGTGTGGCACTGTGATGGCGAAGTTCTGGTGATTGCGTAGGATGTATGACAGGTATGTGATATCTCTGTTGGTCTGATTGTCCTGATTGGTTGTCTGCGTTGAGCGGTAGATGGTTGTTGAGTATGGGAGAAGAGTTGAGGAAAGGGAAGTTAGATGAAGGAATTGAGTTTGCTGTCAGGTTGTTTGTTGTAGGCAAGTGACAGTATTGAAGGAGGTGATTAGTGGAATAGGAGTTTGCAAGAGTTGATGGCTGTTGACGATGAAGTTGGCCAGGGAGAATTGACTGTTTCAGGTGGATGGTAGTACACAGCAGAGAGATTATATGTCAGTGGATAGTGATTTGAAGTGGAAAGGGGTGAATGGCAGGTGAATGCTTTGATGAAGAAAGCAGTGAAGTAGTGCTTGCACTTGGTAGAACTATGTGCAGTCAACAATTGTTATGATGTAGGCAAGAAAGTTGTATATGGGGAGAGAGATAGTAGGCAAGACAGTTGCAGTAGGCAAGAGAGATAGCAAGCAAGTGTAGGGGGGAGTGATGGATATAGTTGTTTGTAGATTGGGTTGTGAGTGAATGGCGATGAAGTCTGGAGTTGAAGTGGTCGGATAGTAATTGGAAGAAGGGGATGATCAGTGGAGGAGGTGCTTGTGAGTGTGATGGTCAGTCGTTAGGCTGTGTTACTGGAAATTGTTGACAGTGGTGGTTAGGTGATATGTTGTGGTAGGTGGAGAAGTTGGTAGAAGAATGTTTTGTGCAAGTGGTGGGTTTTGGTTGTGGTTTGTTTGGTAAGTGAAGAGGATTGATGAGGAGATTGTTGTAGAGTTGTATGAAGGAGGTAGTTTGGTTGTTTGTGGCAGTAGAATGGTTGAATTTTTGATAGTGTTATGGGTTGCTATGGTTAGGACAGAAATGGAAGATGCTTGAATGAATGGTGAATTTGGTAGATTGTAGCAGCAGTTTTAAGGCAATGGTATGGAACAGAGGCAATGATATGTTGTAGTGGGATGAATCAGATGGGTCTGGCTGAAAACAGAGAACAGAGAAGGGTCAAATGTAGAGTAAATATGTAATGTAGAATATGAAGAATGAAATATGAATGTAATGTAAAAGTGAAGAGAAAAAGCAATGAATTTTTTTTCAAATATGAAAATGCAAGTGGAAAAAGAAACTAGAACAACAAGCACACAAGAATCACACCAACACAATTTTTTTAAGCAATACACACACCAAATGAAAACACACTGAAACCAAACGAAAAATAATCTGAAGAAAAGAAAAATAAAAATCAAGACAAATCCCCGGCAATGGCGCCAAAAACTTGTTCGGACGACGGAAATTCTACCGGTTTAGAAAACCGTCGAACGAATTTAAATTAAAAATAACCGCAAGCGCACGGTGTACGAATGTAGCACATGGCGAATACGGGTCGATCTGCAGGGAGTTGTTGGAGTTTTAAAAGTCTATTCAATCAAATTAGACCAAATGGAGGAGAAGTTGTTGACTAGAACTAAAATGAAGCTAAAACTAGAATTAGAATGTGATTAGAAAACTATAGAACTAGAGAACAATTTAGAGGAAAATCCACTCTCAAATTTTTGTAGATCAACAAACACATAATTTATGGTCTCTAACTTTGATCTTAAGTGAAATAACCATTGCTTTTATCATAAGTATGGTTTGTTTATGTTATTAGTTAACATACCTCAAACCATCAAACTATAATACAACAATTATACCACTTTTAATTCTCATGAAAATGAAGCCAAAGAAAAGCTATTTTAAGTATGAACTATTTACTATTGTAACTAGTAATATAGATCATCAAATTTCATTTTTACTTTCATTTCATAATCAAAAATTAATTAGCAAATGATGATGTAAATTGTGTTTATGTTGAATAAGAATAGCTCATTTGCATAAGCAATATAAGCTATCAAACCCACTTGTATAAACTTACATCAAAATTCACATTCATGAAGCATAAACAAAGAGATCATAAATCATAAAAATGTTGAAATTACATAAAGTTAGAGAGCTTCATCAAGGGTTTAGCTACTCATTTGTGGCATTGAAGCAACACAAGTAAATTTAACCACTAAAAAGAAAAGAGAATAGAAAATAAGCAAAGAAAGCAAAAGAGATTAGCTACTAACTCTTGCATAAATGTAAATCTAAGCTATGAGCATAAAGAGAAAGAGAGCATAGAAATAAACATTAACAATAAAATAAAGAAAAACATGTAGAAAAGAGTGAAGAAAGTGGCTTGAAAGCCATTTTCATTTCATAGAACATTGAGCTTACACTTTGATTTCTTAATTTCCTAAGTAAAATGAAAGAGTAGAAGATAGTTTCATATACATAAGAGGGCTATATATACATGCATAAAACCCTAATTCTATTTTTAGGGGGATACCTAAAATGCCCTTTAGGAAGTGTGGCCACGAAGTAACCATTAACCACTAATTAATCCATCATTTGTTGTGCATGAAGCTTTATCCTCCACTTAGTTGTCTTTTAGCTCATAATTGTACATTTAGGTAAGTGCGTGGGGTCCTCTATGATCTTGAACTTGAATTATTTCCTCTTCATTCCTTTGTATTTCATTTGTGCATGCATGTATCTTCATATAAGCCTCTTCCATATGCATCCAAATTCCTGCAAAAATTATCAAAAAATGTCCAAGTAAAAATTCTTAAAATGACTCATGCACGAAAATGATAATTTTGCCCCTGAATGAAGATGAAAATATGATGGTTTGAAAATAATCGAATTTTGGTTTTAAACATGTTAAAATGCCCAAATATGATATTTATTTAAATAGAAGGAGATAAAATATGGATGTAAATATATGCACATTTACATGCACATCATAGCATCATCCTTCGTATCGATCTGATGCCACCATTATAAAGTGTATGCCTTCTTATCCATCAGATCTATACCCACTATTGACTTTGCTCCTCGTATGGATCCAAACTCCTCTTCTTAGTATCGATTTGATGCTATAGATCTATACAAAACCTAGCAATACGACATGCGATCGATCCTAAGCCAATTCACTGTATGTGTTACCCGTATCCATATTCACATTGATCAATATGAAAGTATCGATACGAACCAACTTGCCATGAATTTAATCCATACACAACTTAAGCATAGGAACTACGATTGGCCTGAAATTCGAAATGAAGCCTCACCTAGCCCTATTTATCATTCATAATTGATCCTACCTTGATTGGAGCTTGGCCCAATTTTGACGGTATTGATCATAACCTTATTTCCAATCGATCTTCAATCTTGATATCCAGTCTTTTTAGCCAATTTTTTGATATCCCGGCCTTGTCCATATTTATCAAAGTCCATATTTTTTTCCTTAGCCATATCATTCGATCCATAACCCTATCAATTACGAAGCCATTCTATCCAAGTGCCAGAGCCATATCCTTATTCAAATTCGCGACTATTCTGAGTCAATATCCGATTCCAAATCCAACAACCAAATCCTTAGCCAATTCCATATCCATCTAAACCCGACAACCGAGTTCTAATCCATCCATAACTATCAACCAATAACCAAATCCATGGCCTCTTCGATTTTTTATACAAATTCGTGTCTGAGACCTCTCTGGGTAAAAATATGAATCCATAGACCTCGCCCGGTCACTTTATCCTATTCCAGCCTTGACTCTCCAGTCGAGCATTTATATTCTCCGGCCTCAACTCTTCGGTCGAGGACTTATATATTCTCTGGCCTCATTAAGGAATTTTATATTCTCCGGCCTTGACTCTCCGGTCGAGAACTTTTATATTTTTATGGCCTCGATTCTCTGGTCGAGGACTTATTCCGTGTTTGAGCGCATTCCTTCGCTCTTCGGCGAAGGGACTTAGAACTTGTGGTTAATGACCCGTCTATTTAGTCAGGACCGTAACCGTGTGAATTGTATTATTTATTACATTAATCCAAATCCAAACATCACATAGTTCAATTGATAAAATAAAAGTCTATGCAACCAAGAAAACTTAATAAACAGAGTGCCAAAAAAGAAATTAGAGTTTGCAGAAACACAAGATTTCATAAACCTGAGCATCATGGTTTATCATTATCTTAGAGCATGCCTAGAGACGGTCCTTGATCCCGTTCATGTGTAAGTGACATAGCCGCATTATCTCGGGGTTTATTACTTATTCCATGCCATAAATCCAATCAGCTGATAACAAGCTGATGACGTTGCATAAATCCTGTGCCATCTTCGTTTGAGGTGGGAGGTGGGCAGTGGCCGCTCCTATTCCACTGCCACAGCTTGATTCCTTATGTATTGTTGCAAATGACGATTCCTCACATGTTCCTCAATAATATCCTTCAATACCTGCAGTCATTTGTGTTGTGCCTATCCAGCACATGGAATAGGCAATGCTTTCCCGTTGCCCATTCGTATTCAAAGGGTTCCCCTTTTGTCGGCCTTCGATACTGGAGGCACCCTCGAGTATCCAAGTACACCATTCCAGTGTTTCAATCAAATCCGTGCAAGAAGAAATTTTTGTTCCCTCCATTTCCTTGTCGATGTGTCATCGCCGTCACTCATTTTCCTTTTGCCTCCATCGTTCTTGTCCAAATCCTCCCTTGGTGGACCTCCACCTTTTTTCGCATAAACTTCAGCCTCTCTCCCCTCTCTTTCAGCATGCGCATCTTCCCATCATAGAAACCTCTCTGCTACATGGTAAAATTCCCCGAGATCCATTGCTGGATCCTGCTCCAACGATAACTTAATGTCCAAATTATGTGCAATCCCTGAGACTGCTGACATCAAAACTGTCGATGGATAAGGTCGATCCACCGAAGCCACTCCCGCATAGAATCTAGTTAAGAAATCCCTAAGTGATTCTCCCTTCCACTGTTTCATCGATGTCAAAGTCATCATATTCTTCGATCTCACGTTGTGGACCCGAATTTGCCTCATAACCTGTTGACCAAGTTCGTCCACAGTGCCAATAGAACCGCTTTCTAGTTGTATGAACCATAGTGCTGCTATATCCATCAAATACAAAGGGAAGCATCGAGCCGTGACTTACTCCGAAGCCCTCAGTACTTCGATGTGCCTCATGTACCTTGTCAAGTGAACAACGGGATTCGCTCTACCATAATACATCTCCAACATTAGTAGTTTGAAATCCGATAGATTCCTAGCCTGCCTGATCGTAGGAGCAAATGGGCTCCTATTCACATCCTCCAGATCTCTATTCACCTATCCTTTTCTCATAGCCATATGATCATGTCCGCTAACCTATCGATGTCATCAAATGGTAGCCCCTGCCTACTATCTCCAACCTGCCTCCCGAGTCCATGAGGAACTCCTGAAACCTAACCCTCTGGATGAGCATCTGCATCTCGATCAATGCCAAACTGCACAGCGCCATCTGGTATCCTTCCTGGAATTGATCCCACATAATCCGGGTGATACCCCCAAGTGTAGGAGCTGCTCCTAATGGTTCTGATCCATCCCTCATCCTGTTTGCTACGTTTCCTCGATCATGATTCCGGATTACCTCTATTCCGACTGCTCCAGCTTCGTGGTGCTCACTCCTAGCATTCCCTGCAACTCCATTCCCTTGACCTTGCACACTAGCTTATCCAACCTATCGGAGTAGGTTCTGTATCATACAATCTTGCCTTTTCAGCATCGCTTCCATCTCGTCTCTAATGATGAAGACGGAGGTCTGGTTAGCTCCTGAAGAAGCTTTCTGTCTTCCTTCATGCTGACTGCTTTCCGTTCTCTGTCTCCTTGTTGACTGCTTAGTAATTACTTCCTAGAATCCGAGTTCCTAAGCTTTCAGATCCAAAATCCATGCCCACGAGTCCCTGAGTGCTAGCATTCTCAATGAAAGCACTAAAGTGTTTGAGCAAAAATTGGTCCCAAACCCGAATGTCATGAAGGTACCAGTGTTTGTACACAAATCCATAATATCCAATCATAGGTTGTAGATTCAGATAATGTAGAGAACAAAAATGAAGAAATAACAAAACTAAAATGAAAGAAAATGAGAAAAGACAAGAGATTTATAGCGTTTTGGCTATCTCCGGCCTACATCCACTTTGAATTGATCCTTTTATTACTTTTTATACTGGTTGCAATTACAAGCCATTGAAATCAATAACCAAAATGGCATGGTTTTGCCAAAAAGAGAAGAAGCCCCACTTTCTAGTTGCCATGGAGTTGCTTTATATAGGAGTAGTTCTGGAAGTATCTACCCCAAGAATTGGAATACCTTTTCTCACATGCAGGTGGGTCTACATGATCGATCTAGAGTGGTTTGGGATCGATCCCGATCGATCCACATGGATTTCGTATCGATAAAGAATCACACCATGTTATCCCACCTTTTGGCAAGGCCATGACATCAAGGACAATCCGTCCCAAAAATCGAGTATTCGTAGGCTCACTATGGATATCGGTGAATTTTGTCCGAGTCTGGATCAAGCTATAATTGACAAGACATGACAAGAAAAGCCTTGAAAGCCAACATTCTAAATTTCATGTCAATCCGAGTTCATATGCTCAAGTTATGATCGATATGACTCAAGGAAATCAACACACCCGTCTATTCATATCGATCTTGTTCGTATCCATCACATCATGTTGTTCGTATCCATTGGGCAACCAGTGGAGCTCCTTCTTCGTATCAATCGGTCTCGCGTCCATCAACTACGCATAATTTCGAATCGATGGGCAACAAGTGAATCCACTTTGCATCGATCCAAACCCACCTGTTTCGTATCCATTCTCTTCGTACTGCTTTGTATCGATCATCCTACCTCTGATTCGTATTGATCAAACAGAGTCTACATTGTGTCCACTTAGCTTGGTTTTACTTCGCATCCATCACATTTTCTCGACTTCGTATCCATCACTCGGAGTATATTCACATCGATTCCAATTGCGCAGTTCATATCTATTGATTAACGATCGATACGAATGGACCATCAAACTATCGATATGAGGTAGTACCTTCTATCCATACAAAATAGCCTCTAGCTATCGTTACAAAGTGGCCCCCTACCATCAATATGAAGTGACCTGAGAACATCGACGCAAACAGAGCCTCAAATGATCGATACGAAATAAATCCAAACCATCGATATGAACAAGTCGAAAGCCTTGGAACAACTCGGTCAACTCAGCATAAAAAGTGGATCGATCCGGAGAGTGCATGCCACGTCAACCTGCTAGCACATGCCTGGATCAATTTGAATAGATCGATATGAAGGCATGGATTCGAACGCGACAGTCTTCATAAAAAGGCCAATTCGTATCCATCATAACTTGCAATCCACATGTATATTAAATTTTCATAGCAGTTTACGTACGACCTAAGGAAAGTTCAAGCCAAGTTTATACTTGATTGGATCAAATCTCGATCGATACAAAATTCGTTCATATCGATCACGGATCAAACCAAAATTTGTTTTTGGAGTGTTTGGTAGACAATCCACATTTTACATTTCTATTTTTCATTTTTATCTCTTCAAACACTTCGGAAGAGTGTTGTGCCCATTTTTGGTACAAACACTTTAGTGCTTTTACTGTGAAAACACAGTTTTTCTCCTGCTCCTTGGATATACTATCGATACCGGATTGCACAAATCGAAGAAGAAGATCCAGATCTCAAGTTCAGAATCCTTCCTACCTATCCAGATTTGCTTAAAATCTTGGAAAGGACTTCACTAATCGCCATGGTTAGCACAAGGACCGCCTCTACTGGTGCAGACCAAGAAGGATGGGATAGACAAAATCCCGTGCAATTTTCCTTCATTTAACCAGAATGCTGTCGGACCGTCAGTTCCATTAGGCCCTGTTACCAGACAAGAGTTCCAGATTCTGCTTCAAGAGTTGACCCAAAGTCTGCAACAACTGACCGAACAGCTGCATGCCAACGCTGAGCTGACCAACCAGTTGAATCTCCAAAGACGCAAAAGATCCAGAAGAGATCATGCTTCTTACTCTTCCATCGAGAGTTCGGCCTTGTCTGACTACCATCACAGACCTACACGTCCCAGGTTAGATGGGAGTTACACATAAGCCACCGGATATCAACCTAAAATGACCATTGGACAACTGAGAGTTGGCCCATCGACCAATTTCCAGACCGAACCCTCCTCTTCGGAGGGTATTGTTCCTCACTACACCACAGACAACCGCGCTACGACCGCCACTGTGGAAACAGGGGTTGATACCCGAAATCAGTCAGATCTGAACCATCAACGGCATGGACGTACTCCCAAACCATATGTCCCTGAAGACTTGGAGCCAAGGAGGCAAGACATGGACTGTCGACAGCGTCTAGTCCAGCCTCGCATTGTGGAACCCGACCACACTTTGGCTCAACGTGCATAGAATGTACGGATGCCGGATATTCCCACTATGATTCGGTAGATGATTCGAGATAGCCAAGGCCTCACAAATGACGACTGAGGAATCTCTCGGAGTCATACTTCCATTACAGATGAGATACTTTATGTTGAACCTCCTCGGCGATTCAGAATGCCGGCTCTACAAGTCTATGAAGGAAGTTCTAATCCAAATCAACATATCTTGAAATATGAATGGCTGATGAATGATGCGAGAGCTGATGATGCAGTGAAATGTCGTAGTTTTCCTTTTTCTTTAGGGGGGCATTTCTATTATGTGGTTCACACGATTGCCACCTCGGTCCATTTCTTCCTTCGACCAATTGGCCACCAAGTTTGTAGAGCAATTCCAAATGCATGTTGCGAGGCCAAAGGATGTTAGCACTCTATCTAATGTCACCCAAGCACTTGGAGAGACACTTAGATGCTACTTAGAGAGATTTCATGCTACGTGTGCAGAGATAAGCAACCCCAATGATAACTCTCTCTTGATGGCATTAACTAAGGGAATTGACCCTGATTCTGAGTTCGGAAATTGGTTGGCTGGGAAGCCTCCTGTGTCATTGGACCGTTTCTACTCCAAGGCAGCCTAATTCTTGAGCAGGGAAGACGTGAAACAATCTAGGAAGCAGGATGACGCGGGGCCCGGTATGGAAGGGATACAATTAAGGTTGCGGTTAAGTAGTCCGGAGATAGTTCTGGAAAAGTTCAGTTAAATATCCAGAACAAGCAGACTTAGCAGAGGAATAATGGCAATCAAAGCAAAAGGCGAGATCAAAACTATGGTCTGCAACGTAGAGCTCCGATGTTCAATAATTACACTCCATTGAATACGTCACTAGAGAACGTATATCTACATACTAGCAATACTATGCAGTACAAGAAGCCTACTCTGAAGCCATCATCGGAGAGGCAGATCCAAAAGGGAAAATTTTGTAGGTTACATGAGGGCTATGGCCAAAATACAAATGAGTGTCGTCATTTGCAGGATCTCATCGAGAAGTTGATTAGACAACGGAAGTTGGATCAGTTTGTGCGGGGGCCACAATTAGGAGGTGCGGGCCAATCAAATTAGAATCGGGTACCAAACTAGGAAAGATAGGAGGAACCCGCTCGTATCGACGGGAGGTTAGTAATAAATACAATAAGTGGTGGTCCTCAACTAGCTGACCAAAGTTGGAGGGAAATAGAGTCGTATGCCAGCTCTATCGGGCATGCGGACATTCAATGTTGTAGTAGTTGTGACGATGGGGCTCCGGCCAAGCAACAGAAGACGATGACCGATGACATCATGTTTCGAAACAGAGACGCTGATAAGGTCGAAGCCCCCACTATCGATCCACTTGTCATATCTTCTCATGTAGGTCCTGCTTGGATGAAGAGGATCTTGGTTGACTGTGGAAGCTCCATGAATATTTTCTTTAAGAGAGCTTATGATTTCATGAAGATGGAAGCCAAAGATTTGAAACCTTGCCTATCTCGAATCCATGGCTACATTGGAAGTGCAACTATACCTATTGGAGTAGTGGAACTGCCAGTGGAGTTTGGAGTAAGAGAACACTTGAGAGTCCCAATAATGCAATTTTTTGTTTTGGACATAGACTCGCCTTACAATGCTTTTTGGGTCGACCAGCCCTCGCTGAATTCAAGGCAGCTATTGCCTCATGGTGCTTGTCTTTGAAATTCCCCATCGATCGTGGGGTCGGAGTCGTTCAAGGAGATCAGGCTGCTGGACGAGCATGTAATGTTGTCGAGCTATGTGGGGCACGGCGAAAGGAGAAAGAAAAGAGCGTAGAGGAATCTCTCTTCGTCCGTTTTGCTGATAATTGACAATTAGTGCCTGAGCCCAGGCCCGGGCACCCCAACCGATTCCAGAGGGATCTTGACCGAGAGACACTAAAAGTAAAGATGAAACTAAAGATAGTCAAGCTTCTCCTGCCGAACCGACGATCGATGTTTCGATCGATGACGATGACGATTCAAAGATGATAAAGATTGGATCTTAGTTAAGCCAACAGACACAATAGGAATTGGTTGAATTTCTCTAGGAAAAACTCGACGTATTCGCCTGGACGCATTCTGACATGTGTGGGATCTCGCCGGACATCGCAAGCCACACCTTGAATAATGACCAGCGGTGTATCCCGGTCAAGTAGAAACGACATGGAATGGATCCAGAGATATCTTCCACACATAAAGAAGAGGTCGATAAGTTGAAATCGAATGGGTTTATCCGAGATGCTTTATACCCGAAGTGGGCATCCAACCTCGTACTTGTCCGAAAGCCGAATGGAAATAGGGGACATGTGTTGATTACTCCGACTTGAACAAATCTTGCATGAAAGACACTTTTTCACTTCCCCGAATTGATCAGCTCGTAGATTCAACGGCTAGGCACGAGTTATTATCTTCCATGGACGCTTATTCCGGTTACAACTGAATACCCATGCACTTACCCGACCAAGATCATACTAGCTTCGTGACCGATTTGGGACTCTACTGCTATAAAGTCATGGCTTTCGGACTCAAGAACACCGGAGCAAAGTACCAACGCCTAGTCAACCGGATGTTCGCCAACCAGATCGGAAAGACAATGGAAGTATATGTGGACGACATGATGGTAAATTTGCAATTCTCCACTGATCATGTAAGAGACTTGGAATCAATGTTCAACATCCTTTGAGAATACAGGATGAAGCTCAATCCACTGAAATGTCATCTTGGAGTTGCATCCGAAAAGTTCCTTGGATTCATCGTCAACGCCCGAGGAATAGAACCAAATATCGAAAAGATCTGGGCAATCAGAAATCTTCAAACTCCAAGAACCATAAAGCAAGTCAAGAGTCTCAACAGGAAGGTCGCAGCATTGAGCAGGTTCATGTCAAAGTCCACTGATAAATGCATTCCCTTCTTCTATCTGACCCGAAAGGGGAAACGAAATTTTGAATGAACCACAAAGTGTGAAGGCGCATTCTGAGCACTGATTCAACATCTCTCTATACCGTCGATTTTGTAAAAGACCATCAACCACGAGCAATTATACCTTTACTTGGCGGTATTGGAAAACGTAATCAGTGCTGCCTTAGTTCGAAAGGAATATCGAGTGCCGAAACCGGTATATTATGTTAGTAAACGATTAACCGAGGCTGAGAGAAATTATCTAAAGCTAGAGAAATTGGCTTATTGCCTAGTTATTGCATTAAGGAAGCTCATCTATATTTCTAGGCTCATCCCATCATTGGATACCGATCAGCCGTTACGACAGGTCCTTACGCGGCCTGAGAAGTTTGGTAGGTTAGTCAAATGGAAAATTGAACTGAGCCAGTTTGACATCACTTACACTCTGAGGCGAGCTATTCAATGGCAAGTCCTAGCAGATTTCATAGCTGAGTTCATCGTCCCATTGGACTTGCCCAAGACCAGTAAATCTGTCGAATATATCTAGAAGCTGCATACTGATGGTGCATCAAACGATTAGTGCTCGGGTGCTAGAGTAGTACTTGAAACCCTCAAAGGCCGATCCATATGCTATGCTTTGAGATTTGATTTTCGTTTGACCAATAATGAAGCTGAATAGAGTCATTTATAGAAAAGGATATTTCGTTCCTCACCTCCTATGTATCGCACACGATAAAATTAAATGAGTGTTACATGATGTACACGAAGGAGAATATAGCGATCACACCAGCAGGCAAGCTCTCGCTAAGAAAGTACTCCGATATAAGTATTATTGGCCGATAGTAAACCATGACGCAGCAGACTACGCCAGAAAATGTGATAAATGCCAAAAACATGCTCGAATTCTTAGAGCCCCACCTACTGAGATAACCCAAATGGTAAGTCCATGGCCATTTGCAGTATGGGGCATCGATATTATTAGCTCTCTACCTTTATCCAAAGATGGTGTGAAGTACGCCATTTTCACGGTTGATTACTTTACCAAGTGGGCTGAAGCCAAACCTCTTATAACAATCACGATGAAGAAGGTGATCAACTTTGTAGTTCGCAACATTATCTACCGATTTGGTCTCCTGCATACCATCATCACTAATAACGGAGCCCAGTTCTACAGTGTTGAATTCAAGGATTTCTGTCAACGATTCCATATCCACAAGAAATTCTCTGCAGTTGCACATCCTCAACCGAATGGCCAAGTTGAAGCTATTAATAAGGTTATCAAGTCTATTCTGAGGAAGCGACTGGAAAAGGCCAGGGGCAAGTGGGTGGATGAACTTCATATGGATTTATGGGCTTACCAAACAACCCACAAGTCCGCGATCGGATACACTCCATTCTCGCTATCCTATGGCTCTAAAACCGTCATTCCAGTCGAGATGGAAGTACCTTCTCATCGTGTGACTTACTGCGATCCGAAGACAAATGCCATATTACTTGCTGAATCCTTGGATTTTTAGATGAGAAGCGTGAAGAGGCTGATAAGAGGGCATCTGCATATCGAGGTCGAGTCACATGATTATACAATGCCAAGGTCTGACCATGAATCTTTGAACTCAACGATCTTGTCCTCAAAAGAATCTATCTGGTTTCTTCGCACATGAAACCAACTTGAGAAGGACCGTATGTGATTGCACGAAAACTTAGAGATGGCAGATTTAAGTTATCGACCATTGACGGTCTTACTTTACCGAGAGCCTGAAACGGTGAGAGTCCTCTATCGCTATTGCATATGACAGGCTTTATTTATTTAGTCTATTTTTCATTTGCAACTTGTTTTTACATTTCGAAATGTGAATTTGTAATAAGGCAACTGACTCTACCGTATTTTCTCATTTGAGCAATAAAATGCCATCTCTTCGAGCCAAATCTGTGATTTATTGAATGTGGCGTACAACATCATGATGCACGGAGAGCTAAATTCCATCATACGGTGGAATTTATTCAAATATGGGGTGACTGTGATACGACCGGCCAATCGCTAAGTGAAGCCCAAGCTCGGAGGCAAATCACAACACTAAAATAAAAAAAAAGGATTGATACATGACAATCCTTTAACTGACTCCAAACTCCTAGAGTGCGAGTTAGAGTATAAACTCATTAATGCGGTTCTGAAGAGGATGGACACATCCACCTAACGACTTCGACCGTATCCAAACCAACTTCGAGGAGGATGGATCCGTCCATATGACGACCTCACTAGTTAACTCGAGGTGGATGTGAATCGACCATCCAATCCATTGTTCCCAGAGTACGAACGAAATTCTATAAACCCAAACAGATGTGACTAGCCATCTGTTGCTCAACATCAAATTCCCAGAGTGCAAATTGGAGTATAAACATCGATCTAGGTTCTCGAAGTGCGAACCAAAGTATAAACACCAACTTCGA
The DNA here is from genome assembly GCA_030765085.1 of Allium cepa. NCBI lineage: Eukaryota > Viridiplantae > Streptophyta > Magnoliopsida > Asparagales > Amaryllidaceae > Allium > Allium cepa. Next base: position 245,899,837 of record CM060938.1, on the reverse strand, counting down.
ATTCCCAGGGTATGAGTTGGAGTATAAACACCAAATCCAAGTTTTCGGTGTGCAAACCGGATTACAAACGTTGATTATCTCTGGATTCCCAGAGTGCGAACCAGATTATCGATCGCAAATAACTCTAAGCCCCCAGAGTGCGGTTAGAGTATAAACACAACTCGAGTGCGAATGACCACTCATAAATTAACCTAAGTCCCCAGAGCGTGGACACATTCTTGAAACTTAAACATGCATGATCGACCGCCAAAATTAAAATACAAGTCCTTGGATAGCGGATGTGATCTTTATTAAGTGAGTGAGTAGGATTCGGCCACTTGAGTCACGCCGGTGATAACATCGATTCGACGATGTTAAGCTTGGCGAAATGAAGACAAAATGCAGTTGCTGGTCGATTTTTACAACTCATCCCCGAAACTAGGGGCAGGGCTTAAGTGTCAAACATCAACTGAAGTAGTGCAATATCAAAATTCAATATAATCTCCAGTTATGACTCGTATCTGTGACTTCTGGACTTAGCAAATAAAATCAATTGTGACTCAAACGTTGAAATTCTACAAGTGCACTGGACTGAAATTCAAACACTGTAACACTTAAGCATAAAAGATAGTAATGGATCAAAGCCAAGAACAAAATTTCATTTCAACTAACTGTAAATGAAGTTCATGTACAAGTTTTCCAAAATTCCTACTAGCATGGGCCGAACCTGCATCTATACACCGCTTACGGAAGGAAAGCAAAAACAAATTCCTATCTGCCAAAAAATGCGCCGAAGAGGCCTATCTACTCTTTCTTCTTCTTCGGCTTCTTTTTCGACGTAGATCCCCTGGAGCCGCTAATGACTTTTCTCTTTGAACTCTTGCCTTTTAGCGGATGGTCTCTAGGCGGGAGCATGGTCTCACCATCCTCCTCCGTACTCGAATGTACGGGAATACTTTCTACAGGTGGGGTCGGAGGAGTCGGATCTACTACAGGGGGCGGAATAAGCACACTGGTATCAACAATTGTACCACCAGGTGATATCATTCTCAGCGGAACTGGGCCAGGCGCCACCACTCTACCTCTAAAACTACCACCATGTGTCGCTGCCTCCAATTCAACATTCATTTCGGCCGGTATTTCTTCTTCGCGAATCGATTGAGCTTCCCTGGGGGCAGCGGTGGTCTGCGTTGAAGAACTGGAAGAAGGCACGAGTCCACTTATGACAAATGGTAAGTCTGCAAAGGGGTCACTGTGTCGACGTAGGAACTCATTCATCATCTACACGTCGAATGAATGTGAGCTCCCTGCATTCCATCGATCGGCGTAGTCATTGTCGCGGTAGTCGCTTCAATAATAATGGCCTCCTACACTTGGTGTGATTCTCGAGTTGCAGGAGGCACTATCGGTGTAACTCTAGTCATTGGACAAAGAAGAAGAGAAACCGTTAACAAACGCTTCAAAATAAGTTCCTTATTTTGAATGTGCGTGAGATTTGTTCAGAGTACCTTTCTCGATTTTGCTTACGGACGGTTAAGCAGGTTTGGAGGTGTACTATTTAATAGGGGTTAGCTGCGGCTGTTCTGGATTCTAAGCAGGGACAGACTGGGGATCAACCGCTAGTATAAGCTCAGATTGAGGTGGAGCAGTAATCTCAAGGCTCGTAGTGCAATGCTAGACACCTGAGCCTTCCCCAATTTCCTGGTGTTGGATGCTGAGTTTCTCCCTTTCATGTAAGATCATTGACTCATAAAGAATCTTTCTTTCATCCTCAGTCATCACGCGATTCTCGAGCTCCAACTCGTCGATTGATCCACCCAGATGCACCGCCTTCTCCTCCTCGACCAACTGGCTCCAGGCATTTTAAAGATGTGTAGAATAGTTCTCAAGCCAGGCCAAATTTCTTTGTTTCAACACATTAACATTACAGGTGACGAGAAGGTCTTCTATATCAGCTTCCAGCCTGGATTCTTCCATCCTAACTTTCTCCTCAACCTCGGCCTCCACCACGTGAACTTTCCCACAGCCGTGTCGCGCTCGCCTTGAAGCACCACGGCTTGGTCACAAGCCTCCTGTGTTGCGATGTTGCCGTCATCCCTCTCTTTAACGATCCCAGAAAGTTTGAAATTAAGCTCATTAAGCACTTTAAGGGCCGCGTCTCGGTTAGCAGTGACGGTGGTGTTCCGATGACCCTTTTCCTCCACCAGAGCATAGTGAGATTGCCTCATTCTCTCCATGGCCAAGTTGGCCTCATCTGCTCTTTTAAGGGCCTCCATTTTTGATTTTTGAGAGGACTCGGCTTCAGTATTGAGCATTTGGATGAAACGTTCTTTCTGAGAAAGCTCTTTCTCTAACTTCTTAATGGTGGTTGCTCGTTCAAAGGCCAGCTTCAATGCTTTTTTCACGGCCTTCCCCTACTCCTTGTATTGGGCGTAAAGATCATGGACGTAATCGTGCACTGTGTTCTCAGCCTCCACCGGAATTCTCTTTAAGTGCGGGAAGAAAATATAAACGTCAAAGCAGATGTTGGAAAAACCCTTCTTCAGTTGAGAAAGTTTAATTGCTCCTTCCCCCGTAGGCTCGGTAAGGACCTGCTCTGCAATTATGGAGGCTGCTATTTCGGTTCTATGGTGTTGAGTTTCAAGCCTTGAAATGTGAGAAGACGGCTTATGCCATGAAGTTTTCGATGGATGTGAGACGTAAACAAGAGGCTGCATAGGATTTCTAAGAAGGGAGAATGAGATCGGGATCAGTGCCTGTACTCCCTATCTCTGTCATATCGATCCTAACTAGAGTATCGACGGTCATAGGCCCTATCCGCCTCTCTCCTACGTGGCTCATAATATGTTGAAGATCGACGGGCTTTTCAAAGAATAACTAACATCGAGCCTCGGCTGGACATTGTATCTGAAAAGTAAAAAAGGAATAGTGTTAGTGATCTCCTAGGGTAAGTGAATTATGGCTAGGAATTGTGTAGTATCATGAAGTGTGTATGTATGTGCAACCCCCCGACCAACCGAAAATGCCAGCCACACTAGGTGGAAGAGACTCACTTAAGTCTAAAGCCTGTTGAAGCTCCTCCAATCCGGCATTATGTTGGAATGACACATTATTCAGAATCGAAATATCGGCAAGCCCTTCAAAAAGGTTTTCCTCCTGCGAAGGAGGAGCATTTGAAATGTTAATCCCAGGAACGGGCAAAGACACAACAACAAATTTCTGTCTATCGGATTTAAAACATTTGAAGGCCGCTACCTTGCCTTTTCTCTTTCCTTCGGAACCCTCAAAGGCATCAGAAGGCCTAGCTATAAGTTCACTAGTGGGCATTCTTTGTGGATCAACCTCCTTGGTTAGAAAAACCCCGTGCATCTTATGCTTCGCTCATTTCTTCGAGACAGCCCTTAACATTCCTTCAAGCCTTATGCCTTGGCCACGCTCGATCAAGCCTACGATTCTCAAATTTATATCTGTTCGAACTGAGTCAGTGTCCCTCTCTTCACTCGGAACTTCTTGGAGAACCCGAACTATCACTTTGAAATGCGCACCTTCAGGCCATGGAATTACAGTTGTAAAGGAAAAAGAGATATAAGTTTGGCATCAGTTATGATTGTCTTATTAGCTACTTGAGAAGACTACGACACTTATGTCTGAATAGCCATCGACTGGCAAATCCTAAGGGGCGTCGAACATAAAGCCATTCTGTTTTGAAGTAACTTAGCCTGGTCCAAGACCCCATAACTACTTGGCAATTTCTGTCCGCTTCCAGGAATGTGAAAGAAGGGCTATCTCCCCGGCTCTTGACGTTGAATAAGTATCTAAACTCGATCGGTATAGGGGGTCAAAAGAGATGCTCCATAAATACGATGAATAAACTTTTCAACAGAGCGTACCTGTTGGGGTGTAGTTGAGATGGAGCAATCCCTAGAAAAGATAACACTTTCCTAATGTATTGGTTGAATAGGGGAAGTGTTCCAGCTGTGTGTACGCATGATGATTGAACGCGGTGAACCCTTCCAGTGGATAGTGCGGTCAATCATTTGGACCCGACAATAACACGTCATCAATTGATAGGCCGTGCCTTAAACATATTCATCCCAACATGTCTTTGGAAGCATTGGACGAAACAAAATCTGGTGGATTACCGATGAAAGAGGCGCTAGGTAGCTCATACTCAGCTGGATCTATGATTTCGGCCGCGATGACCGGTATCTCGATTATTGGGGGAAATGAACTTTGAATTTCTTGCTTTTATAGGCTTGAATGTTCCATAACTAAGTAACTTGTAAAAAATCATCATTGGACGATAATAAGCTCATGCATCCCCCAACATGAAGTGTGTGAATGTGTTGTGTAGTGCAGAGCTACATATTGTTTGAAAAATTCAATAGAGCATGAGGAAAGATGCAAATGACGAGACTTCGAAATTCGACCAGAGTGACCGTCATTGCTGACCGACAAAACTATACCATCCAGATGTTAGCAATCGATCCAAGTTAAAGTTCGTTAAAAGTTTGTTAAATCACGGTTCCAACGACAAGCTTCGAAGGGAAGTCAGATATGCAGTGAAATGGTTAAGTCCAGATATGCAAGAATGAATCTCATCGGAGTCAAGTATTTGAATTTGTATAGAATTTGCATTCATCAAGACCAAAGAGTTCATATTGTTCATCGCAAAGAAATTAGCTTCGTATCGGTCTCAGAACACCCGATGCGCATCAGTTACCAGATGCCTTAATCGTATCGGTCATGGAGCAGGAGGTTTCATATCGATCAACCGAGGTCCCAGTTTGTATCGATCGGTAGGCTTTAAATCTTCGAATTGAGAAGTAAGGTTTCCACTTCGTATCGATCATGCGGCCGTCCTTTCGTATTGATCGCTTTGGATCGATATGAACTTTCACTGTCTTCGAGTGATATGGAATTGCTTCCTCAATTCCGCTTCTTCTACAATCAACACGAACTTTGATCATCTTGAAATTGATGCGAACCACTGCTCTTCGAAAGGTACAAGCGTTCCCTTCATGTCCACCTATCCTTCTTATCTGAATGGCATAAACATCATTACCTTTTTCGACCTCGCTTCGAGCCAACTCCGATGTCAACGACGCGGGAATAGGCCATGAATCTGGTTGGACTGGTGTAGAAAATCGAGTCTTATCATTTTTAACATGGATTCATCGACTATTTACCTCGATTGAGGGTGTAAATTCAAAGGATTATGAAGGTATGTTGATTTGGATTGAGATAGCTTCAATTTCTCAGTTTCTCAATCGATACGAAGGCAAGCGAGTTTTCTTTTTCCAAGTTTCTGGAACAACGCGAAGACAAGAGTAAAAGTAGAAAGTGAAAATTTGGTTAAGTCCAAAATGCTTTTATATGGACTCGAATGTGAAAGAAGAAAACGATTCGCCTCCCAGTTGTTGTGACCGAGTACAACTGGTGTTAACCCTGACCGATACGAATTGATTCCTCGTGTCCAACAACGCAGATTTCATTGATGCAAAGTGTGCTACGAAGGATCCCCTATGTCAATAGTTTCATTGATACGGAGCACCTATTCGTATCCATTATTTTCGTCTCCATCTAAGATGCATCAGTACGAACCGTACTGTTCATATCCATCAATGTGCGACCCATAAAAACACGCATCTATGGTGCGAGCGTTCATTTCGTATCCATCGATGCACATTATATCGATACAAGAACAGCCTTCAACCCTTTACATCGATCCAGGAGATGATTGATACGAAGTAATATTCTGTAACAACCGTCAAGCGTTGTTGCAACTCGAATTTCGCATCGGTTCAAGAGAGGATCGAAACAGAATTCGATATAAGAGAACTGACAATGACTCATGAACGTGCAACATTAATGAGAGTCGGTTTAACATATACGCATGTATATTAGACTAATATTCGATTTTCAAAATTCACAGGCCGAATGCCCACGTGATGAATATTACAACAGCAAACAGCCAATTGTTATCATACAGCAATCAGTTACAATGGTGCACGGTACAATAGTTGGCAATCAACAATTCACATTACTGAGGAAATCAGTCAAAGATTACAACTTTCAACGAAAAGATGATAACTGTTCAGAGTGAAGTTTGCAGCTTTTCAAAGCACTTCATATTCACACAAGATGTACATTAGAGGGAAAAATGTTATCTCGCCTTTTGGGAAGGCTGTGACACCCAGGATAGTCCGTCCCGAAAATCGGTTATTTGCAGGCTCACTACGCATAACGGTGAATTTTTTTCGAGTCCGGATCAAGCTACAATTGACAAGACACGACAAGCAAAGCCATGAAAGCCAACATTCCAAATTTCAAGTCAATCCGAGTTCGTATGCTCAAGTTATAATGGATATGAGTCAAGGAAATCACCACAAACATCTATTCGTATCGATCTTATTCGTATCCATCACGTCATGCTGTTCGTATCCATCGGGCAACCAGAGGAACTCCTTCGTATTGATCTGTCTTGCACCCATCAACTATGCATAGTTTCGAATCGGTCGGCAATAATTAAATCCACTTTGCATCGATCCAAGCCCACCTGTTTTGTATCCATTCTCTTCGTACTGCTTCGCATCGATCACGTACCACTGATTCGTATCGATCAAACAGAGTCTACATCGTATCCAATTAGCTTGGTTTTACTTCGCATCCATCACATTTTCTCGGTTTCGTATCCATCACTCGAAGTCAATTTGCATCGATTCAAATTGCGCAGTTCATAACAATTAATTAACGATTGATACGAATGGACTATCGAACTATCAATACGAGTAGTACCTTCTATCAATACGAAATAGCCTCCAGCTATCGTTATGAAGTGGCCCCCCACCATCGACACGAAGTGACCTCAGAACAACGATGCAAACAGAGCCTTAAATGATCGATATGAAATGAAGAAAAACCATCGATACGAACAAAACAAAAGCCTTGGAACGACTCAGTCAACTCGGCATAAAAAGTGGATCGATCCAAAGAGTGCATACCACGTCAACCAGCTAGCACGTGCCTGGATCGGTTCGAATAGACAGATATGAAGGCATCGATTCAAACGCGACAGTCTTCATAAAAACGCCAATTCGTATTCATCATTGCTTACAATCCACTAGTCCAAATGCTATGAAATTTCCATAGTTTTTTACGACCTAAGGAAGATCCATGCCATGTTTTGAATCGATTGGATCAAATCTTGATTGATACGAAATTCGCTCGTATCGATCATGGATCGAGTTGAAACTTCACTGGATCGATCGCGAGGGCCCATACATGTGCCAGAAGAAGTCTCTCGAGATCTAAGCAAGATCTCAGCCTCCTACGCCTATAAATAGAGCCCAAAGGCCTACAGAAGAAGGATCTTTTAGCTCTCCGACATCTAGATTCTGCCGAATTCAACTTTGCACTCCATTGCTACTGTTGTACTCGATTTTTAGAATTGTAATTCGTTGTAATCCGCTGTAACAGTTGTAATCATCAAGAGAATATCAATAAAGTCATCAAACTTCATAGTGGACGTAGGAAATATGCCGAACCACTCTAAATTGCAATGTTTCTATGCATTTTCATATTTGTTTTTGGAGTGTTTGCTAGATAATCCACATTTTACATTTCTATTCTTCATTTTTATCTCTTCAAAGAGTGTTGTGCCCATTTTTGGTACAAACACTCCAAATAAGCTGAGATCGATCATCGAGGTTCTTGAGGTTATAAGCAAGCTCCTGCGAAAATTTCGTAGGATTTGGATCTATTGTTTGAGAGTTATGATCGATCCAAGTTTGAGTTTGCAAGTAGGCTGGTGACTTCGTATCGATAGGCTTTGTATCGATGATATGACCTGAATATCTTGTAGAGATCCATATTTCACGCTTGTAGACCGCTTCCCTTTGTTTGACCCATTTCTTCATATCCATCTGAGGCCATGCCCTTCGTATCCATCCGTTATAGTATGTTGCCTTCTTCGTATCGATTCAGGATTACCTTTCATATCCATCCATGCTTTCCCTTCATATCCATCCATTAACGTCTATTGCCTTCTTCGTATCGATCCTGATTACCTTTCGTATCCATCCACATCTTGCGTCTATGAATGCCCTTCATATCGATCAATAAAAGATCGATACAAAATGCCTCTCTAAACTCTTTAGCCATTGACTCGTATTCATGTCTTACACCTACCTTCGTATTGATTTCGAGTGTCCTAATGAATTATATAACTTTGTATCCATCAAGTAGCTTCATCCTTCGTATCGATCTGATGTCGCTCTTAAAATGTATATGCCTTCGTATCCATCAAATCTGTATCCACTAGTTGCTTTGCTCCTCGTATCGATCCAAACTCCCCTTCTTTGTATTTATCTGATGCCATAGGTTGATACAAAACCTATCGATACGACCTGTTATCGATCCAAAGCCAGTGCACTGTATGTGTTACCTATATCGATATTCACCTGGACCGATACAAAAGTATCAATGTGAACCAACTTGCCATGAACCTTGATCCATCCATAACTTGAGCATACAAACTCTGATTGGCCTAAAATTTGAAATCTAGCCTCAACTAGCCCTGTTTATCATTTGCAATCGATCCTATCTTGATTTGGGCTTGTTCAATTTTAACGGTATCGATCATAGCCTTGTTTTCAATCGATCCCCAATCCTGATTTCCATCCTTTTAGTCAATTTGTTAATATTCCGGCCTTGTCCAAAAGGCGGGGTAACAATTTTGAATCGGTAGTTAGAAGAAATGCTACTAGAGCTCAACCAACCGTACGGTAATGAAATCCTACAGGAATGGTTCTCCCAAAGACTGAAGGACCTAGATGCCAGTCGACAAATCGAGATTGTTATAGAGCTAAACACTAAAGCAGCCCCTGACGGTCGTCCTACGAAATACCATGCCACCAAAGAATACATTGTTGAAAAGGTTAAGCGATTGGTTGAGGAAAGAAGGGGCAGGAAGAATGAAGATTGGGGATCCGTTCCAAGCTGAACTCTATTCACATAAAACATCTTAAGGTAAGAATATCCCTAAAAATTCACCATGCTAGATATGACACCATACAATAACAGAATAGATCCTAGACAACACTTGTTAAACAAATGGCACATGAATAGAGCAAGATCTATGGATGTCATTCGCTGTAGATGTTTCCCTGTCTTCTTGGAAGCATTCGCTTCAATGTGGTTGCTAAACTTCTACCAAAATCCATTTCTACTTTTGACGAAGTGGCCAAGTGGTTTTTGGAGCAGTTAAAGCTCCATTCTACATACCCAAAAGACATGATATCGCTGTGTAGCTCGTCACAAGGACCTAAAGAGCCACCTAATAGGCCCATAATTTACTCAAAACAATCGATGTTACCCTAGAGACATTGGGAAACTTACTCTTTCCTTAAGCCTCAATTTTTCTCCGACAACAATAAACAAACATTATACTCCTCTGAAGCCTCAGTGTTGCTCCGGCGATGATGGAAAACTTACTATCTTCCTAAGTGTCATCATTTCCCCAACACCGTCGAGAAGACTTCTCTACTTTCAAGGCCTTGATGTCGCTTCAACAACGTTAGGGATCATCTTATTTCTTAAAGTAATAGTGCTGCCCTGGCGGTGCGAATGCAGCATTAAATTGCTTAGTATTTACCTTTTCTTTCACTTATAGATAAATCACACTTCCTTAACCAATAACTGTGTCCTTACAAGCATAAACTCTAGTGCACATCCTTTATCTGCTTATCTCTCTTGGAAGAAGATCTTCCAATGGGCATCCATAAGCTGCACATCGCTTCCTGAGCTGATGAAACCATGCTCATGCAAGAAAATCTCCATATGCACCTCCCATAAGTCACAAGTCGCTTCTGGAGCTGATAGAACTACGCTCTTGCAAGCTATATCCCCCGGTGTGCACACATAAGCCGTACCTCACTGCTTGGACTGATCAAACTTTGTACAAGCATGCTCCAATTCATCGATGCTTAAACAGATGGAACTATGTTCATGTATGCATCACTCCCTCGCTGCTTGAACCAATGGACTACATTCAATTATTCTCTGCACCTCGTTGCTTAAACCAATTGGACTATATTCAAGTAAACTCTACTTCTTTGCTACTTGACCGATGGAATTGTGTTTAAGTATGCATCACTCCCTCGCTGCTTGAACTAATGGAATTGTGTTCAAGTACTCATCACTCCCCTGCTGCTTGAATTGATGGAATTACGTTCAAGTACACTCCGCACCTTGCTTCTTGAACCGATGGAACTTTGTTCAAGTATGCTCCACTTCTTTGATGCTTGAACCGATGAAACTATGTTCAAGGACACATCACTCCCTCGCTGCTTGAATCGATGGAACTACGTCCAAGTATGTTTCGCTTCTTCACTACTTGAACTGTTGACACTATGCTCAAGTATGCTCCACCTACTTGCTGCTTGAACCGATGAACTACATTCAAGTATGTTCCTCTCCTTTGCTTCTTGGACTGATGGAATCACATTTAAGTAAGAATCCATTCTCTCGCTACATAAACCGATGGAACCGGGTTCAAGCACGCTCTACACCGTTGCTTTTTGGACCAATGGAACCGCATCGAAATAAGCATCCATTTTCTCGCTACCTTAACTGATGGAACCGCGTTGAAGTACGCTCTACTCCTTTGTTTCTTAAACCAATGGAACCGTGTCCAAGTAAGCATCCATTCTCTCCCTGACTGAGTCAATGGAACCATGTTCAAGTATACTCTACTCCTTTGCTTTTGGAACAATGGAACCGTGTCCAAGTAAGCATCCATTCTCTTGGTACTTGAACTGATGGAACCGTGTGTAAGTACGTTCCACTCCTTTGCTTCGTGGACTAATGGAACTGTATCCAAGTAAGCATTCACATATTTGCTACTTGAACCAATGGAACCATATTGTAACGACCCTAATTTTGAGTAACATTATTTAGGACATTTAATTAGTTAAATTAAATGAAATAATACAAGTTGGTCAAGGGATAGAGATTTGTATAAGTTAATGGGTATCTGTGCCTAGTTAAACCAATGAAGTAAATGGAATTAAAATGAAATAGGAAGGGGAAATTAGATAAGAGTAAAATAGGAATGAGTCATATTCATATACCCTAATCCGTCATACCATTTCATTTTACACGTCCACAAATTAAAATGTAAACCTTGAAAGGCAAGCCAGCATTAAGGGAAGCAAGAAGAAGAGAAGCTAAAAATCAAAAGAAGAACGCTTAATAAAAATTTATTCATAATCAAATCTTAACTCCTTAACAAAGCCAAAGGTGAAAAATTGTCAAATCTCATATTTTTATGTTTTGGTCTGTAGAATCAGATCCAAACGTTTTTGCAAGTATACTGCCATGTTTTGAATGATATATATATATATATATATATATATATATATATATATATATATATATATATGCTTATTGATGAATTATGCTTATTAATATTGATATTATGACAAGTTTTGATATGAAAAAACTATCAAATGACATCGAAATGGCTTGCGATTTTGATATATGGTCAGAAATGATATTTTAGAGATAGATTTCAAGTTTCATAATTTTTTTGAATTATTGTGGATTTATTATTAATTTTCTTGTGATGAAAATGGTTAATTGGGTTTAAAATTAATTACGGCTAAATTGTAGTGTTTTTGGGTCAGAAATTTATGTGTTAGAAAACATATTAAATGTGCTTTATTGGAATTTTTGTAGAATTATCCTAGTGTTTTAATAAGTACATAAAGTTATTTAAGGTATGGGACTTAAATGTTTTATATATTTATAAAAGAAGAAAGGGCATTTTGTAAATATTTTAAATGATTTACTTTTTAAATTCGGCGGTACATTTAGAAAAGAAGATGGAAAAGAAATTAGCAACCAATCATATGTTGACAAATAAAGCAGGTTAGTTGAAATGAATTACTTTTAAAAGATAAAAATTAGTTTTACTTTATTTTTGTTGTTTTGCCACTTTCGGCACCTAGCTTTCGACCATAAAAAGCCACCTCCATCTTTGCGAAACCAATGCACGTGGTATCAAAGACTTGGTACGTAGTGAAATGAACTAAAGCGAAAGGTATTGTGTCGAAACAGGGGGTTCCGAAGGGGTCGATGCCTTGCTTTGCTATCAAAAGGAAACGCGCCTACTTTGCTTTCAAATACGATGGCCCTTCAACTTGGTCAGCTTTTGACTTGGTTAATTTTTTTAAACAAAAAGGCTTTCTAATTAGGTTGCACTTTTGTTTTAAGTAAATGCTTTCAAAGGGGTCGAAACCCCTACCTTCCGCTTTTTCACCTTTCGAACCATTGCCTCTAAAAGGGTCCCTTTATTTTAAAAATTAGAGCCGCTTCTCTAATGCTTTTGAAAGGATTAATTTCGACACCATCCACTTCCTTACTAAGGAAATTGGTTCTGAAAGAGTTTCTTTTGACATAGTTGATTTTAGACCATTTTTGATATTTTGAAAATTATACCCGAAGGTTTCGAAAGGAGTGGTTTTCAATGGTTTTGAAAGGTTGCTCCACATATTTTGACTTGAACCCAATACTTTCGAAACATTTGTTTTAAGTAATAAACTTTAATGCTTTCGAAAGGTAACAAGAAAAGGTTTTGAAGTGGAGGTCCCTTAGTATTTTTGAAAGGTATATAATTAAGGTTTCGAAGGGGTGATTCCCTAGTATTTTCAAAAGGTTTACCTAAGTGTTTAAATGGAAGGATTCCAATGGTTTCAAAAGGCATATTTAAAGTGTTTAGAAGACAATGTCTAAGGTGTATAAAGCTTTCGAAGAAGATTTTTTTTTGAAAGAACTATTGTCAACGGTTTTGAAAGATATGTTTTGGCCTTTAAGCCTAAGGATATAAAGTAAATTAGTCTACTTGTGTCAAAAGGGGTACTTTCAATGGTTTCGAAAGAGATTGTTTACAGGTTTAAACAAAGGTTTCAAATGTTTTCATCAACAATATTTTGAGTAAAGCATATACCATGGCAAAGTGATCAGAGTAAATCAAATAGTATATTTTCCATGTATAGGTATGATTTAAAGGGTTAAATCATTTTGAAAAGGTTTTCAAGGAAAATTTAAAGGGTAGTTAACCCTAAGTAGAATGACTCAGATATTTGTATACTACATGAGACTGGTATTGGGTCGCACCCTATAAATTAGCTATTAGCCCGTAGCTAATTTAGTCCAAAATTCTAGCGTGTAGGGCTTAGTCACAGGTAAGACTTAAATGATTATTACGCACAGCAAGGAATATATATGTACAGAGAAGAATGATAAGTTATTGGTAATCCTGAAAAAACATTAGGATTAGATGACCCTTGGAGAAGTAAGTAAAGGACAGACCGTCCAGAAGTATGCCTAACAGTTTTTAGATAATTTTTTAGTTTGTCTAGTAGGCCTGAGTCAGCCAAAGGTTAATAGTTACCAAATAAACTACATTGTTTCGGATAGATGGTCCATTTATTACTTGTTTTTGAGCATATGCGATATTTTCTATTATTGATATAATCAGTTTGATTAACCAGTGTGGTTGCAGAGTTTTTATTTGCAAAAGGATATGTTTTAAGGGGATATTAGTAAAGGGGAAACCTATTACACTAAGCGGTGTGGTCTCACTTAATATCAATAAACCGAGATGTAATAATATTATTCACACTGGGCTTTATGTTTGACTTGAAGTTTATAATTTTCCCTTAACTTCTCGGGTGCTCAAATTTAATTTGAGTAGATTGAGAGTTTGGGTTTACAGGTTTAGTAGGTGGACGAATAAAACTTATAGATATGAGCAAGAGGCTGATCCTAGTTATTTACGAGTTGATATGTCTTTATTTCCGATGTGTTGTATTAAGTCTATTTTGACTATTTAGCTTTTTTTTGAATCTGTGATTTTGTTTCATAGTCATACGCTTCTGATATTATGGACACCATTAACATTACCGTATTTTGTCGTTGGAAGTTAATACTATAGATGACTGCAGGATCTGTAGCGCATAGCTTTGGGCTTCAAGATATGGGATGTTACAACTTGGTATCAGAGCATAGGTTTATGAGAAACTTTAAACTTAAAATAATTTTGAAAACATAATCCTAAGGAATTAGAGAAAAGACCGGGATATAGGATAATGCTACAGTAACATACTTGTATTTGCGATATATATGTATACGTTATCTCTCTATTCTCCCAACTCTATTAGCTATTCATATATATCCTACAAAGACTCGAATGCAGATATGGAAGCTAGAGGTGGAAGAGTTAACCTTGGTAGGGGAAGCCCCACAACTATTGGAAATGCTAGACCTAATACTAGGAGAAATATTGGTCAGGCACAAGCTGCAAATGTGGGTGCTGGAGTCCCGCAAGTAGACATGGGAGCAATGTATCAGTTCTTTGTCAACATGATGTAGGCAGGAATTGATGCTAGAGTAGGTGGAGGAAATGTTGGAGGAGGGAATCAAGAAGCTCTAGTAGTGAATAACTATGCTATTCTGAGTAGAGATTATGCTCGATTGGGAGAAAAGTCGTTTATTGGTACTGAAGATGTAATCGAAGTAGAGAACTGGTTATGTAATGACCCACAATATTTACACAACTATGATATTGTGATTTAAACAAGTATAAAATATTGAAATATATTTGTGCACACATTTGGTATGACTTAGGGGTAAATCTGTGATTTCCCAACTGTTAAAACCCTAGCCGTGAATGAATTATAAAAAGAAAAGATGTGGCCGCTGTTTTCATTCAACTCTCTCGTTTCAAAACAAAAACTAAAATGGCCGAAGCCCTAGAAATCAGATTGGGGGAAAAATCATCTTGCTGTATCGAATGGCATTGGATTCGTGAGAAAAAGGGGGGAAGCTATGGCAATGTCTAGGGGATCGACATCTCATATAGCTACGTGAGTGTTCTTAATCTTGATTTGGCAATAAGTCCTATCTCAGGCAGCCGTAGTTATATTTCTGCAAATAAATTTGTGTGTATGGATGCTTTGCGTGTATTGATGCTTGTTGATGATTGTTTGATCCTTGGTTTCTTGCATATCCATATATTGATGAATATCAAGTCTGATTATGTTCATATCTGAACCTGAGATGATATCTATTCACTATTATGTCACGATACACTGATTTAACACTATGTATTACTGCCAAATGAATTGTTTAAGTGCACTCATACCAGACGTATCATGTCTGACCCAGTTGATTGTCTCGACAATCTCCTAGGGTGTCTCATCCAACGAGGCAGTTCGGGATGATGTTTTTACAGGTTGCTATGCACATTTTGATGAGATGATGACTTAAGAGATGGAGTTAAAATGATTTATCACTGCATGTAGATGATATGAAGAAAGTATTTAAGTATTTTATTGTCATTTTATATGTATTGCTGAACTGAAATATGTATATTTTACTATGAACAGTGAACCATCATGTGTTAGATTGATATGTATATAAATCTGGAAAACTGTTTTGTCTTATAAGTAATTGCAAGTTTGAAACTGGAACACTTGGATCGTTCAGTTTATATATATTTTCTGAAATCTGTATTTGGAGAATAACTTGTGTCGAGGCAGTATACACAAGTGTTTACACTTGTGTATATGTGCAGACCTATAGATCTGCTGAGTTTTGTAATCTAAAGGGATTTTTATTGATTTTGTTCGAGTTTCCTTTCAGAAGTTTTGGGGAAAATCTTTATAAACTTATTTTGATGGATTATTTCTATATATTTATGCGTAAGCATATATGGATCTGGAGTTTGATTTTAGTATGTAATTATCATATCTAAGAATAAATATATGTTTATCTGTTTTTGGCAAGTTGAATGCCTTGAGTATGAAAAGCAAAGATGAGATTTATATATTTCTCTATGTTATGGTTTTCTGAGATCAAGTCACTTATGGTTTTAAATGGGAGATTATATGGATTTGAATCCACACTTTTGAGAAATGATCATTAATCTGAGCATCTGAGTTTTGATAGATATGTTTTCTTTGATATAAGATGTTTATTCTAGAAAAATGAAGTTTATGGGAGATTTGGATTTATATAAGAATTTGAAATAATTTCTGAAATGAGTTTGAGAACTTACAGCCTCAGGTGCTTTATATATCTGAAATGTGTTTAGTTGTTTTAACAGCATGACTTACAAGTTTGAACTATATTTATATGCTTTGGCATATCTGATGCCGTAGATCTTTGAAGGAAAATGGATTTTAATGCTTTCAAATGCATTATGATTTTTGAAATGAAATTTCTATGTTAAGTGGCTGTTGCTATTTGAATCTGAATATAACATATAGTTAATACATGTTCATATAATAGATCTTGAATCGTATTGTGGACTTGCCATATAAATTAATATATGTGCATGCCCTTACTTTATATTTCTGAAATGAATGAGCTCAGTTTTGAATAGTTTTGCACAAGAAAGTTAATTAGCAAACTGTTTTGATTCTCGTATGCTATATTCATAAGATTTCTGGAAATGGATAACAAGTACATGTATTACCTTGAGACTTTTATAAAAGGAACTTGTAAGCTTCCAATTGATTATGTTAAAAATATTTGTATGATGCAGAATGGCTTTTGTCCTTGCATCAGTGATATGTTTTCAGTTTTAAAAGAAAGATAGTTGATGTAAATTCATCTTTTATGTCTGAATATAACTTGCATGAATGAGAAAGAGGAAAACTCAATGACCTTATTTTTGTATAGTTGGATTGGTAATCCTTTGTTTATACGTATATTTATTGATACTTTGTTGGTGCCAAGGCTTCATTGACTCTTGGATGTTGCCAGCATTGTTACTGTGTGATTTTAGGGCTCAATTTTAAATTGCCTATTCATTAATACCATTGCTTGAGCTTGTGTGTTGGCGAGGCCGTGCACACCTGTATTTATATGTGTGTGTACGTGCAGCCACACCTATAATTGTGCTATAGCAAGAGTTGAATTAAATAAAGAATATCTATGACTTTTATGATATAATCTGGAATTCTGATATTTCCGGTCTGCTTGTGTATCTTTTGTGTCATATTGCAAATAATTTTCATAAAGAGGAAAATGGATTTATCTTTATACTAAAATGCTATGTGTGAATGCTTTAGCTAATTTTCTTAAACTCTGATTTAATAGCTAAAGAGATTGGTATATCTTCATATATACTAATCTATGTTTTAAGAATACACCAATATTTCTATATTGGTAATGGTGGATCCTGGTTTTGGTTTCGAAGATAGATGACCCTGTGTTTTCATTTAGCATATTTCTTTATGCAGAAAAAAAAAAACAAATTAGTCCATGATTTGGCCACTAGAAAAGTAGGGTCATCACATTTGGTATCAGAGCTATGTTGGTAGGTAACATAGCAAAAATTTAATTTGTGTGAACTTGGTTGTACTGACTGCTTTGGTTGCATTGTTTGAATTGATAGCTCTGGATGATCTATTTGGATTACATCAATGTTAATGATGTTTATTAAAAATTTAAGTGAGATTAATTTGGTTTAAACCTGCATAAGCAGAGAAATCATAAGATAAAAGCTTGTTTTTGAGTAAAGCTAGAAAGAAGAAATTTAAAATGAGAGAATTTGAATTTCTAAATGTTTTCTAATACAAGAAAAATTGGATTAAGGCACCTATGTTTATATCTGATCTAGAAGATGGCTAAAATTACAGTTTTACTTCTTTATGGACTTCATGGGTGGTGCTTTGTTTCAATGTAGATGGTGTATTAATTTATTTTTGATTTAAATCTGAAATCACCACTGTTACACCATAACTAATAAGTATATGTTTGAGAACCTGATAAACACAATGTTGAGCTGGTGCAAGTGATATTGATATTTGGTAAAATTTCAAAAAAAAAAAATTATATAATAAACTGACCACAGATGCATTGTGTAAGTATTGATATGTATGCAAGATGGAACACACACATGCACATATTTCTCTGAAAAAAAGAGAGAGAAGCATTGGCCATTAGAGATAAGTAGGAAATAGAAGAACAAAGGAAAAGGATTAAGGTGAGTAAACCCTCACTTGGCAAGGCATTAAGACCTATGAAAGGAGCCATTTAACCTTTAGTTTATTTTAACTTCTCTTTGATGTTGTGTATGCATTTTTAGTTTGACAATTTTCTGTTGTTTCTGAGATTTTGTGACTTTCATTGCCTTGCTGTTATTTAAACTATGCTTGATTATACATGATAATTTAATGATAGGATGACAATAACTGATTTATTTATATGATTATAAACTTGAGACAATGTTTTTGGTTAAAGCATAAACTAATAAGAAAGGTAGGGTGCAAGGCAGTAAGGGGAAGGGGGTCCTCTGGCTTATGTCTTGCATTTGAAAGGATGATTAAGATGCAGTGGAATTTCCATATGCTAAATCTTGATCCACCATTAAGTACTCTCTGAAATGAGGTTGAGCAATAAGTGAACACATTTCCAGAAAAATATATATAAATTGACTGCAAGGACCTTGTTACTTGGAACCCCAGTGGTATTTTATTTCCTAAGATATTTTGATCTATGCTTTAGTCAAAGGCCTATCTCTGAACAAAACTGACTTGAAATGATTTACAAATGTGATTAATTGATTGTTGAAATGTATGACTGGATGAATGTTGCATGGATGCATGAAAACTGCTTGCATTTACTGGTTAGGTACATGGTTGTAATGGATGAATGTTTCACGGATGCATGAAAACTGCTTGCATTTATTGGCTAGGTACATAAAGATTTTGGGCATACATAGTATAATTGATACCTGCACACATGAAAGAAAAACTTAGTAATTGAACTAAGGTATTGGGTCACCTCTATCAGGTTGGGTATGAGGGAAGTGGGTATGACATAGTGGTTGGCTTGCATCAAGGATGGGGTGTGAGTTTGCACATGGTATGTTCATGTCCAAATAGCTTGTAGTGCACTGGAAATCAAACAGTAGTTCCAGGCAGTGTGCACCAGTGCAACCATGAATGTGATATTGGACCCTTAAAAATGATATGAAATGAACTTACAAGCAGAGGTGAATATGTTTGATAATTGCATATAACTTTGCGATGGAAGTTTATAAAACATGTCCCTTAGAGGAAGATAAATTTTCTTATGTTTATAACCTGAAAAAAAATGAATTATATTATCATTACAGTCAAGTGTGATCTAAGATTGGTTAAGTACAAGGCAGTGAAAGGAGGGAAGTTCTTTTGCTTATGTCTTGTATTTAATAAGGGGATAAGAGTGCAATGGTTTGACCATGTGCTGAGCTCTAGTTGCCTAAGTATTTCCTCAAAAAAAAAAAAATACATATAAACATCTCTGGTCACATGTTGATTGTAATATAAAATATGAAAAACATAAGAATTTTCTGATATGCAAAATCCCTGTGATTTACCTGCAAGTTTATATAACCCAATGACATAAGTGAAGATGAAAGGAACACTTATAGCTACTTATGATTAGGTGTATGTTAGTTTTATATGAATGAAAATAAGTTTTGTTAGCCACATATGTGTTGGATGAGTTTCTTTGTGGTGATATAATCTATGTGAAATGTTTGGATGCCTTGCTGGTTGTTAGATTTGGTTCTTATGACCTCCATGTTTACTATTTTAATGCCAGTAACAATAACCTGAACAGTTTAGGTTGCTTTAAATAATATGGATGTGAAACCTTTGTAGACAAGATTCACTGGAAATATATATATATATATATATATATATATATATATATATATATATATAGACACCCATAGACTTGTTTGGATGAAAACAAGTAGATCACAAGTTAAAATGTTTTGCCAAACCTGTTTTGGCTGAGTTGTATGAATGTAATGATTTTATGATTACATATTTGTGATTGACACATGTTTGATATTTGTGAATAAAATGATAAATGACCATATCATTTCTGATATATGTAATATACTGTGATGGATGAATTGAAAAAAAGAGACTTAGTAAGTTCACTAAGGATGGGGTCAAGAGACTGTGAGGGGCTTGGCAGGGGACAGACCGCAAGCCGGCACATGGCCTGTTTAGGTCCAGGGATCCGAGTGTTCTGGGGTGAATGTGCCCAGACAGTGTGCCTTTTTATTTTCCCAATAACAGTTGAGACCATGATGAAAAATGCTAAACATCAAAGTTAAAACATAAATTTATGTAAAATGTCATAGTTCAGTGCCAAAAGTAAGGACTATAGATGTCTGCAGCATCTGTAGTGGTTAGTTTTGGATTTCTGAATTATGGGATATTACAGTCCATGATTTCTTAAAATAATGATAATAATAAACCTCTGGAAAACTCCAACCCAGGTAAATGCTTTTCAAATTTAATGATGGGCTGTGGTAGAATACATGCCTTTTAAATTTGGTATTTGGTGATGAGCTGATAAATGGAAACGGGACAGGGATAAAATAATTAGACATGCAGATACTTAAACATATTGGGTTGAATATAATGATATGAGTATAAGATTGGTGTCCCTTTGACAATTAGGAAAAAAAACTTGATCTAACATATAATACAAACTGATAGCAAAAAATAAATAAATAAATAAATAAAATAAATAGATACCATTATTAAGTGGTTGTTTGCTGTTTGTATTGATTGAGTATTGTTTGTATAAACTTAATTCATACGTAAGTTTATGATATTTTGCTTTGATTGCCAAGAATGGGGTCTGTTTTGAATTAAAAATTCATTTAAATAAAGACAGGTTACATAAGGGTATTGATCCCTATTTTGATTTCCACATAGATGATATGTTTTGCATGAAGATGGTGTGTATGGCCACGGATGAATGAGCATTACATTTAAAATGACTTCAATATGAATCATGAGTAGGAATGTATTTGTAAGCAACATATAACCTGATGACAAAACATATGAACTGTTACTGAATTAATATTTGTTTGGTTCTGGTTGAGTAAGCTTGGTGTGTATAAATATGTTTGAGACATTAAAATTGCTTTGAAAAGCAGAAAGTAAAACCTGTATTGATTCTAGAATTTACTAAACCAATTTGCCAATAGGGTTTAGTTTAAAATTGAATGTGATCAATATTATGATGTATGCAATGGCAATGTTTCATGCTCTCACTTGTACACTGCCATATTTGTGCATATTCACTTCATCCTGTGTGCACCCATGAGTTGCACTGTATGCATGGACCTGGTCCAAACACTGTTGCATCTGAAATCTGCTGTTGCACTTGAGACTTTAGACTTGATTTGCTGTTTGCATGCAGTGGCAGTTCCCTATATATATGTCCATGTGCTTGAAACTACTTGATGCTGCACACTTGTGCTTTGCCTTGATCACTTCTGCTGTTGTCATTTTGTGTTGTTGTCTTGCATTTGCCAAGTCTATGTGTAAGTTCCCATACATCCATCTGAGTTTGTTGTTTCCAGATGCACTGAGTTGCTTGAACATGTCGCTTTCTTATTTATGTTCTGTTTGTATGACAGTTGCAATTACCCTTGTGCTTGTCCATTTGATGATGAAACATGTTGATTGAAATTTGCCTGTGCACTCGAGTGGGCGAGGCAGTGCATGCGTGTATATTTATACACGTGTGTATTGCAGCCACTCCGCAAAATTTAGTGAATATTTGGGATGCTAGAACAAGTAAGAGTGAATTGTGAGGACACAATTCCAAAAAGGTGGGGTATTTGTAATGACCCACAATATTTACACAACTATGATATTGTGATTTAAACAAGTATAAAATATTGAAATATATTTGTGCACACATTTGGTATGACTTAGGAGTAAATTTGTGATTTCCCAACTGTTAAAACCCTAGCCGTGAGTGAATTATAAAAAGAAAAGATGTGGCCGCTGTTTTCATTCAACTCTCTCGTTTCAAAACAAAAACTAAAATGGCCGAAGCCCTAGAAATCAGATTGGGGGAAAAATCATCTTGCTGTATCGAATGGCGTTGGATTCGTGAGAAAAAGGGGGGAAGCTATGGCAATGTCTAGGGGATCGACATCTCATATAGCTACGTGAGTGTTCTTAATCTTGATTTGGCAATAAGTCCTATCTCAGGCAGCCGTAGTTATATTTCTGCAAATAAATTTGTGTGTATGGATGCTTTGCGTGTATTGATGCTTGTTGATGATTGTTTGATCCTTGGTTGCTTGCATATCCATATATTGATGAATATCAAGTCTGATTATGTTCATATCTGAACCTGAGATGATATCTATTCACTATTATGTCACGATACACTGATCTAACACTATGTATTACTGCCAAATGAATTGTTTAAGTGCACTCATACCAGACGTATCATGCCTGACCCTGTTGATTGTCTCGACAATCTCCTGGGGTGTCTCATCCAACGAGGCAGTTCGGGATGATGTTTTTACAGGTTGCTATGCACATTTTGATGAGATGATGACTTAAGAGATGGAGTTAAAATGATTTATCACTGCATGTAGATGATATGAAGAAAGTATTTAAGTATTTTATTGTCATTTTATATGTATTGCTGAACTGAAATATGTATATTTTACTATGAACAGTGAACCATCATGTGTTAGATTGATATGTATATAAATCTGGAAAATTGTTTTGTCTTATAAGTAATTGCAAGTTTGAAACTGGAACACTTGGATCGTTCAGTTTATATATATTTTCTGAAATCTGTATTTGGAGAATAACTTGTGTCGAGGCAGTATACACAAGTGTTTACACTTGTGTATATGTGCAGACCTATAGATCTGCTAAGTTTTGTAATCTAAAGGGATTTTTATGGATTTTGTTCGAGTTTCCTTTCAGAAGTTTTGGGGAAAATCTTTATAAACTTATTTTGATGGATCATTTCTATATATTTGCGTAAGCATATATGGATCTGGAGTTTGATTTTAGTATGTAATTATCATATCTAAGAATAAATATATGTTTTTCTGTTTTTGGCAAGTTGAATGCCTTGAGTATGAAAAGCAAAGATGAGATTTATATATTTCTCTATGTTATGGTTTTCTGAGATCAAGTCACTTATGGTTTTAAATGGGAGATTATATGGATTTGAATCCACACTTTTGAGATATGATCTTTAATCTGAGCATCTGAGTTTCGATAGATATGTTTTCTTTGATATAAGATGTTTATTCTGGAAAAATGAAGTTTATGGGAGATTTGGATTTATATAAGAATTTGAAATAATTTCTGAAATGAGTTTGAGAACTTACAGTCTCAGGTGCTTTATATATCTGAAATGTGTTTAGTTGTTTTAACAGCATGGCTTACAAGTCTAAACTATATTTATATGTTTTGGCATATCTGATGCCGTAGATCTTTGAAGGAAAATAGATTTTAATGCTTTCAAATGCATTATGATTTTTGAAATGAAATTTCTATGTTAAGTGGTTGTTGCTATTTGAATCTGAATATAACATATAGCTAATACATGTTCATATAATAGATCTTGAATCGTATTGTGGACTTGCCATATAAATTAATATATGTGCATGCCCTTACTTTATATTTCTGAAATGAATGAGCTCAGTTTTGAATAGTTTTGCACAAGAAAGTTAATTAGCAAACTGTTTTGATTCTCGTATGCTATATTCATAAGATTTCTGGAAATGGATTACAAGTACATGTATTATCTTGAGACTTTTATAAAAGGAACTTGTAAGCTTCCAATTGATTATGTTAAAAATATTTGTATGATGCAGAATGGCTTTTGTCCTTGCATCAGTGATATGTTTTCAGTTTTAAAAGAAAGATAGTTGATGTAAATTCATCTTTTATGTCTGAATATAACTTGCATGAATGAGAAAGAGGAAAACTCAATGACCTCATTTTTGAATAGTTGGATTGGTAATCCTTTGTTTATACGTATATTTATTGATACTTTGTTGGTGCCAAGGCTTCATTGACTCTTGGATGTTGCCAGCATTGTTACTGTGTGATTTTAGGGCTCAATTTTAAATTGCCTGTTCATTAATACCATTGCTTGAGCTTGTGTGTTGGTGAGGCCGTGCACACCTGTATTTATATGTGTGTGTACGTGCAGCCACACCTATAATTGTGCTATAGCAAGAGTTGAATTAAATAAAGAATATCTATGACTTTTATGATATAATCTGGAATTTTGATATTTCCAGTCTGCTTGTGTATCTTTTGTGTCATATTGCAAATAATTTTCATAAAGAGGAAAATGGATTTATCTTTATATTAAAATGCTATGTGTGAATGCTTTAGCTAATTTTCTTAAACTCTGATTTAATAGCTAAAGAGATTGGTATATCTTCATATATACTAATCTATGTTTTAAGAATACACCAATATTTCTATATTGGTAATAGTGGATCCTGGTTTTGGTTTCGAAGATAGATGACCCTGTGTTTTCATTTAGCATATTTCTTTATGCAGAAAAAAAAAACAAACAAATTTGTCCATGATTTGGCCACTAGAAAAGTAGGGTCATCACAGGTTACTTCACTGCGAGAGGATTTTTACTGATTTAGGGCTCAATGATGAGCAAAAAAGGACACTTACCTCTAGAAAGCTACAAGAGGTAGCACTGTATTGGTGGAAAACTATGATAGTTGGAGTTAACGAGGAGAATACGACTTGGGTTAAGTTTAGGAGGAGATTCGAGGAGAGGTTTAGGTCTAAGATTGCTACGTCCACTCAGCTCAGAAAGTTTGCCGAGTTAGAGCAAGGGGATAAGCCTGTGGTCGAGTATGCGATAAGGTTTGAGGAGTTAGCGAGATGTGGCTATGCTACGGTTGATAATTTGATTAAGAGGAATGAAAAGTTTATTAAGGGGTTGAATCCTGAGCTTACTAAGGCCAAGTGTAACACCCCATATTTTTAATAACATTATTTAGGAAATTAAATTAGTTAAATTAAATTAAATAATATGGGTTGATTAATGGATTGAGATTTGTGGTTTAATTAAGGGCAGTTGTGCCACGTTAATGAATAAACAATGAACTAAAGAATTAAGGTGTTAGGAAATAAGGGAGGGCTAAAGAGGAAAATGAGTATTCTAATACCTTGAACCATCCAGAAAACACACCATACGTTCATTCTATTTTAATAAGCAAAAACATAATCTGAGACCGGCCACCATTAGCACGCAAGAGGTAAAAGATAAAGATAAGATTCAAGAGGAAGAATCAAATCACTTAATCAAGATCAAATCTCACATCCAAAATCACAAATCTAAGATAAATAATTACTACATCTCATGTTTTCTAAAAGTTTTCGGTTTAAGGTTAAATCTAATATATCTTCCGTAGTATAGCTATGATTATGAAGTACAAAATGTTTATATATGCTTGTTGATGATTTATGCTTATTCATATAGATTTTATGATATGTTTTGATTGAAAACCTTATTTAACGACATCCAAATGCCTTGGGATTTTTGATATAGATTTGAAATGATATTTTAGAGAAGGGTTTCAATTTTCATAACTTTCTAAATTAATGTTGATTTTGAATTAATTTTCTAGTGAGGAAAATGATTTATTGGGTTATAAACAGTTTATGGTTAAACTATAACTAGTTCGGAATTTTTATATGTTAGAAAACTTATTGAAAGGATTTTCTAGAATTTTTGTAGAATTTCGCAAAGTGGTTTGATGAATATATAAAATTGTAACAGCCCGCAAATCCGTACCCCTTGAGTCAACACTATTCTACAACAATCAACTAAAGTTGCACAGAAATACGAACCATTTGGTTAAAGAAGAAGAGGTAGAAGAAGAAAATAGAAAACAACATCAGAATCTAACCATCGCAGCGGAATAAAATATAATAGATAATAAATAACTTTACTCAAAAAAAAGTAAATACATCTGTTTACATATTACATCATCAGAGTACATCAAACACAACTCAACAATATCATGCAACTGGGTACACAACTACTCAACACAGCGGAATATATACATAAACAAATACGGGAGTACGTATCGTCATCCTGCTCGTCTCCTGAGCTCCACGGCATCATATCTTGTACCCTATAATAGTCGGTCTGACCCAAGCATTACAGGTAAATAACACCCGAGTCAGTCTGGAATATCAGCGTGAGAAAATCACACTCAATTGATTATTAAAGTTTCGAAAATCCTTTTGAAAACAAAAGCATCTCGTAAGACTACGCCACAAATAAACATGTCGGGTTTTTACCTTACGATAACTAAAACATTTTTATAGAAATCATATGATATTATAATAGGGTCTATATACAAATACTTATAAAATAGCCGAAATTGTTACATTATTAAATTCCAGCTGCTAGCCACAAAGTTGGTAATACAAACAAAACTCGTACAAGGCTCGTAGGGAGAATGGGTTTCCAACTAATGACTAGGCACTGGGGTACCACCTGCCACAGTACGGGGCCTAGATCACTGTACCGAGGAGTACGCCCGCTCCCTTGCAACACAAGACCAGGACTACCCCTTACTGGATAATCTCGAGTGAGATCACCCCGCGGTTGGGATCAGCAACCGCCCACTAAGCCGAAATAATAAGGGACATCTAGATAGGGATGACCTCATCCTGCTTGGGTGATACCCACCTAGCCTTGCTGCATAACCCCTGATTTTCAGTCATTCCCATTTGATGAGGCTTGAGGCTAAGCGTTACCTTTTTAGAACTTATCCCGTAGAATGCCCATCGTCCACCTGATGATGTTTTGCAAGGATTCATCCATACAAGTCCGTCCCGGGTTCGAACGGAACCGAAGGCACTATTCCTACTACATCCATTTTGGAAATATCCTCAGGATTAGTAGCGACTAGCCCTTGCACTTCACCGCTCCATCTTCGAATCCAAACTCGTTTCCACGAAACGTGCAAACAGAATCGAAGTGGTTTTCGAGAAATAAACCTCGATCCCGGTCTCTTCGAAACGATCAACGTATTTGTCCAATATTGATAGTCGGTGATTGAAATATCAACTTATATTCACAAACAACCATCAAACAATTAATAATTTTCCAAATTATTTATTTATCCAAAATATCTTTACAAGATATATTTCAGATTTTAACCCCTTTTGAAAACAGTTTCAAACATATTCCTTTCCCGAAATAATTTCCCAATATTTATTTCCACTGAAACACCAAGTATAAAATTCTTTTAGATTTTAAAATAATTTAAAAGCACTTAGTTATAAAATATAATTCATAGACTTAAAAATTTAAAACTACTTTAATACTTTATTAAAATATATACTTTAGAAATATTTAATAAATAAGGCTACTTTTATAAATTATAAAACTAGATTTTTCTTTAAAATCAATACCAGGTCATTTAATAATTACTACAATAATAGTTTTGAAAATATTTATTTTAGAATTTAAACATTAAAAATAATGAATTTTCTAAGATATGCTTTTTAAAACAACATTAAAACCTTTAACTTATATTTAAAATTGCTTGAAAATCGTACTTGGCTATCCAGGGAAACACTCTTCTCTTTCACATCTTTTAAAAATGAATCACTATTTATTTTTAAACGAAATTCCATTCCTTTATAAATTTCCACTTTGAATTCATATTTAAAATATCCACCGATATTTTATTTTACTTGATAACCCAGTTTAAAAATTCCAAAATCTCACTTCCCTTTTAGATTTCAAATCCCAAAACACTTTAATCAATTTACAATTTATTCCCAGTTTACTTTGCTTAAAATAAATTTTCTTTCTTGCTTTACTTATTTCAAATTTCATTAACATTTAGATTTTATTTCCTCATTTGTAGTAAAAACCCTTTTAACTGAAGATACCAATTTCAGATTCCCAAAATTCTTTCTTTATCTCTTAATTAAATTTAATCCTTAAATAAATAAAAAAATTCTTTATTCATTCAAATAATATCACTTAAGCTTTACAATTTTATATTACACCTAATAATTCAAATTCCTCTTATTCCAAATTTGTTAGAGTTTTGCAATCACTTTTATTTTATTTTATTTTCAATTCATTATTAATTTATTCCAATTCACCAGAATTATTTTACTTAAAAATCTACCCTTTTATTTCTTTCGAAAATACAATTCTAGAGATTTGATAATTTATTTTAGTGAGATATTCAATCCAACCATACCATTCAATACTTCAATTATTCATAAAATCATCACAGGATAACAAATATTCAGAACACAGAATATTGAATAATCTAAATAATTTCGAGGGGTCCAGTTGGATCCCTCCCACCTGTTTTCCCTGCATCCAAAGATGTTAGCACAATAATATGCCAATTCCAGAACATAACATACTATAACACATCAATCAATTTCAACCATTCAAACAATTATTTAAATTTAATCGTTAAAATTTAAATTTAAATTAACCGAGTGAGATTAACTCACCTTTGCTATTATTTGCAATCCACTCCAGTCTCGACTGATTTAGACCTTGAATAAACATTTACAGTTTATTAATATTTGAACAATCAAATGACAAATCTATCGTTTAATATTTTATTTAACTTACAATTTATTTAAGTTATTTATTTTCCGACTATTAACCATATATAACCAATTACATATCTTTATTAATCACTAAGGTAATTAATTTTTTTTTTTTAAATTAAAGCTCACTCGCAAATTTTAAATTGTTATAATCAATTAAAAGTTTCCTTGAAAATCACATTCGATATATAAATTGATCTATACAATTTCAAAAGTCTAATTTTTATGTAACCTTTCGATTTAGACCCTTTAAAATCCTTGTTTCACAAATTTATCTATGTTATATTCCGGTCTAACCATGATTACATAAACAGTATCTAACCTTATTTTATTTTATTTTATTATTCTTTTCAACCAGAAAAATTCATGTTTCCAGATCTTTATATATATATATATATATATATATATATTCCAAACTCTCGTCAGTATATTTTCATCTATAGATTAAATTGGAAAAAAGATAAATCTGAAGCTGTACCTTACTGCCAAATCGACCTCCTCACTATCACCCACCGAACTCACGACCTCAGCCACCTTCCCTCTTCCATTCGCGACCCACGAGTACGCAACACCACTGCCTCACATCCATTCGAAGGACCAAACTCCACCCTCTATCGCTTCGCGGCACACATCCTAACTGTCGCTCGTCCTCACCTCCACGAGTAGCACCGAACACAACCCACAACAACAGCCCCTACATCACCGACCCTAAATCCCTATTCAGATCGAACCATCACACCTCGCGTCGCCCTCATCCCGCTTACGCGTGTCTTCTCCTGCCAACCTTGCTACCCTCGTCCAAGCGACCATCTGCAGATTATAACGAGAAAACGCGAGCGTGCCATTTGCCTGATTCGAAGAAGAACGATTTTTTTCCCTTTTTTTTTGAAGTCGCATTCGATATTCTCGAATTGGTTCGAGATTGGAAAACGAGATGAAGCTAAGGGTTTGGTTTGTATTCGATTTGAGGAACTCGGCGTTTAAAAGGAGAAGAAAAGGAAGATTGTATTTTGGGTTCTTAGGTTTGCCATTAATTTTGGTTTCCTCTTTTTCTTTCGTGAGTTTTTTGTTAACTGAAATGTTCGGCTGAAGAAAAAAGGAAAAGACGCGATGTAGATGGAAGGTGGCTTCACAGAGAAGGGTGACGATAGAGACAGGCTAGGTCTGCTTATAGGGTGGCTAAAGGATTTGAAATTTATATTTTATATTCAAAATATCCCATGGTCCATAATTCTAACCCCTAACCCCAATTTAAATGCAACGACCAGTGTTCCTAGCGTTATATCGTTATATTTTCAAAACTGAACCAAAACATCTTTAAATTCGAATTTAAAAGTGTTATCACCGTCTATATTATCAAAGTAAATTTTCCAAACCTTCAAACTATTTTTAACCGGCTTAAAATTCCAGATTCATTAATTTACCCAATTCTGATAATTAAATTCAACAATTAATTATCCAATAATTATTGATATTTGAAATTCAAGTTAAAAATTAACTTTTAAATATTTAAAATTGATTAATTATTCCAATTTCAAATATACAAAAATTCTGGGTCGTCACATTCCTTCCCCCTTAAAAGAATTTCGTCCCCGAAATTACTAATTAGGAAGAATGATCCAATACCCATTACTGTTTTCCACAACCAAATTGTTCAACATTCTATCCACTATCTTTTTATAAAACACCCACTACCATTCTTACTAATCTTTCCCAACTTTCCCATAGTTTCAAACAATATTACTTACTCAATTACCCAAGTTTCAATTTAAAACCAAATTTTGAATTATCAAAGTTTTCTCAAAAAAATTTCTAACTCCCTAAATTTCGGAAATTTTTTGCCAGCGTCTCCTTTGCACGGAATGCTCGGTACAACTACAAAATGGCTCTACGGCCTCCCAAATCCAAAAAGAAAACAAAAAGCCAAGTGGCTAGATCCAAAAACCCAATCAAATCCCATATAGAATTTTAAACACATACCTTTTAGTCGGGCAAATCTAATTTATTATCTAAAATCAAAACCAATTCTCCTTTCCCTTTTTCATACCTGCATATCCTGTTTAGCAATAATATCCAATCACAACATTCAAAAACGTTTTATTGACTTCTTTTACACATTTCCAATATTTGTTTTATTTAAGCCCGTACGATGTACCTATATCATTTGTACTCAATACTGAATCTGATCGCTTACTCGATCACACAATCTCACTTCCGAACTAGTATCGTCCACCCGACTTTCTAGTGCGGACTCAGATCTGATTCCTGATTAGAAACCGTCATTTTCCTTGCATAGTCATAACTATGATAGAGAATTTATAGAATCAATCAAAACTCCATATCCAGGTTCGCCGTTGAAAATCGAGTGAAAAATTCCAACTCGGATCGGTAAAATTACCTCGAAATTCTATGCTCGAATTCTGGATCAAATAGCTATGCGAATAAATAATATACATACATCCTACATATTTGCCCCAATTGATTATCAGCTATATCAATTTCCCTTTACATTTATTTTGATTGTTATTCACTTATTCTCACTTTCCCTTATCACAACTTCAGTTAAATTTTCATTCAATTATTCACTTGGAATAATCTTCCTCAATACCAATTTACTTAAGAATCTCACCATTCATTTCTTAGGTTTAATATAATTATTTTATACACTTCTTTCATAATTTTTTTTTCGCTTCACTATTGGGATTTATATCTATTTTATTCAATTTGCCTTTACAACTCCATAAAAATTTCAATTTGCTTCACTTTGTTAATTAATTTCAAATATAAATACTTCTTCCCAATTTTGCTTGAATTCAATTCATTTTCAAACTTTGAATATTAATTTTGATTCACCCTATATCAATCCATATTTAATTAACCATTTCCCTTATTCGTTTTACTTACTAATTTATTTTTATATCTCAAATAAAAGTTAGTTTGCAAACTTTTTCTTCTTTTAGTTTCTTTGAACAATTCTTCAGTTCATCTTACTTTACTTATACAATTTAAATTAAATTTCAACATTCAATTATAATTCTATTTGCTTAACAAACTTTAATTCATTTGTCGTTAGTGAAAATTTTCAAAAGATTCAAAAAAAAAATAACTCCCAAAATTTCCGAAAATTTTTGGCAGAGTCCCCTTTGTACAGAGGAGCTTTTGCAATTTGACAAGAGATATAAATATATATACATCGACCCACACGGTCGTAAAACATAAAAACAGTTCATATTTCCTATTTGTATTGCGTAGGCGTACCTTATTTAGCATTTTAAAGCAAGCAGCTATTTATTTAAGCAATTAACGCAATCAAAACTAGTCAAACGGCTTCCAAAAACCTGTTTTTACTCAATTTAAACACGTCAGTGTCAAATATACAAAGTTTATTAACATTTCACTTTATTATAAATAACTAAAACATGGATTCTATAAACAGTGCATATTATATAATTCCATAAGCACATATGAAATATTTCGACACTTATTTTGAATGCTTCCAAATAATATTCAAACCATCCTGTTCAATTTAAATGATTTCACAACTCTCTTACTTAACTTAAATTCATTTTAAGTCCAAGCAAACTCATTTAAATTGAATTGATTTCCAAAAGCAATCTAACTCCCATTTTTATTCGAAGTCAAGTTCTCATTAATATAACTTAAGTTAATTAACTCAATTACTAACTTCATTTACCAAACAAGTTTTATTAAAAGTTATTTCATAGGACTCGACACAATCATTTCACAATTTCGCTTAAGTCAAGCTTTTATGCAAATATTACTTCAGTTATTTTATTTTCATGAAGTTATTTCAACCTTTAAACTCAAGTTATATATATTTTATAAACACTTTCCAATTATGTTCAATTTACCGACAACCCAAGCTGAATTGATTTACACTTCATTGCTTACATTCAATTATTCTCATCCAAACAAACCCATATTTATTACAATTGATTCAAGAACCAATTTTATTGGCTTCTGTTAATCCATAGAATTTATATAATCTTGTTTACGTCAAACGACAATTACTTCTACGAAATTTGACCATATGCAAGTGAACAAATAACTACGTAAGCTTGTAACCACTTTAATTTAATTTCAACTCAATTAATAGTCAATTCTCCCATTCTAATTCATTTGCAATCATTTAAATTCCAATTTTATTTACTTGAATTTTATTTACCACTCAAACCATCACTATTTCAACTCCATTTTGTTTAACTTGAGTTCATTGCCAGCTCCATTTGTTTAAATTAAATTAGTATATTCTATTGAATCAATATGAATTCTAATTCTAATTCACATTCAGTAGTTTATTTCTGAATTCCTCTCATTTTATAACGAGGCCATTTCCAATTTATCTCTACTTAGATTTTTATTTGCAATATAAATCATTTTTATGTTCATTCAATTCCATTCATTTTCAATTCAAATTTAATTCACTTACAATTTCAAGTTGAATTTCTATTAATAACTCAAGCTTCACTTTCAAATTTTATCATTTATTCACAACCCAAATTTTTATTAACTAAATTCGAGTTCCATTTCCATATTCCATTAATCAATCAAGTGGTCTATTTAAAATTTTACTTGAGTTCAATCTATTTTATTATTTTATTTTTATTTTTTAAAATTTGGATTATATTCATTATCATTACAAACAATTCCAATTTAAAATATTCAGGTAGCAATTCCTCTCTTGGAAACTCGAAAATGAACACCGATAATGTCGCGATCATCATCAGAATTATTTTCCAGCGACCGAAAGAGTTTAGAGCTTTTATCTCTTTATCAACATTTCAAATATTTTTAAATTTTCAAATCTCTCCATATTCGATTCCAATTCAAAAATATTTCTGAAATAATATCACTATTATTTCTCCAAAACCCTTTGAAAACCATTTCCAAATCCCAGGAATTTAAACCTCTCAAAGTTCCAAATTCGAAATCCATTTCGATTTATTTTCAAATATTTCTCTAGAATCCTTTTTCCAATTATAAACCACATTTGTGTATGAAGTTTATTTCAATTTATAAATTATATTTATAATCTATGTTTCAAATTCCATTTTGTTATATAAACTTAATCTTCAACTTTGGTTATAAGTTTTTCAATTTCTAATTCAATTTCTATACAATAGTGTTAATAATTTAATATTATCATTCCTTAACAATCAAGCATCCAAATACTATAATACTTTACGAAAATTATATCTTTTATATACAAAAATAATTTGGGTAAAATTATTTCATTTACCCTACTTTAAAACAATACTGTGTCGAATTATTCTATTCAAGTGTTTAGAGATCCCTATCAATAACGTTAATTACACGTATTGACCAGAATCCATAAACTACTCAATAAACCAATCGACACGATATAAAATCATTTTATATTCACTAACAAATACGCGCTCATATCTATTAATATGCTCAAACTCATTCTAGAGTACTGTCGAACCTTTATTCTATGAGTAATTCCCACCAGAGCCAAGGTTATCACCAACCTAAGCTCTGATATCAAGTGTAACAGCCCGCAAATCCGTACCCCTTGAGTCAACACTATTCTACAACAATCAACTCAAGTTGCACAGAAATACGAACCATTTGGTTAAAGAAGAAGAGGTAGAACAAAAAATAGAAAACAACATCAGAATCTAACCATCGCAGCAGAATAAAATATAATAGATAATAAATAACTTTACTCAAAAAAAAGTAAATACATCTGTTTACATATTACATCTTCAGAGTACATCAAACACAACTCAATAATATCATGCAACTGGATACACAACTACTCAACACAGCGGAATATATACATAAACAAATACGGGAGTACGTATCGTCATCCTGCTCGTCTCTTGAGCTCCACAACATCATATCCTGTACCCTATAATACTCGGTCTGACTCGAGCATTATAGTTAAATAACACCCGAGTCAGTCTGGAATACCAGCGTGAGAAAATTACACTCAATTGATTATTATAGTTTCAAAAATCCTTTTGAAAACAAAAGCATCTCGTAAGACCATGCCACAAATAAACATGTCGGGTTTTTACCTTACGATAACTAAAACATTTTTATAGAAATCCTCTCATATTATAATAGGGTCAGTATACAAATACTTATAAAATAACCGAAATTGTTACATTATTAAATTCCAGCTACTAGCCACAAAGTGGGTAATACAAACAAAACTCGTACAAGGCTCGTAGGGAGAATGGATTTCCAACTAATGACTAGGCACTGGGGTACCACCTGCCACAGTACGGGGCTTAGATCACCGTACCGAGTAGTACACCCGCTCCCCTGCAACACAAGACCGACACTACCCCTTACTGGATAATCCCGAGCGAGATCACCCCGCGGTTGGGATCAGCAACCGCCCACTAAGCCGAAATAATAAGGGACATCTAGACAGGGATGACCTCACCCTGCTTGGGTGCTACCCACCTAGCCTTGCTGCATAACCCTTGATTTTCAGTCATTCCCGTTTGATGAGGCTTGAGGCTAAGCGTTACCTTTTTAGAACATATCCCTTAGAATGCCCATCGTCCACCTAACGATGTTTTGCAAGCATTCATCCATACAAGTCCGTCCCGGGTTCGAATGGAACCGAAGGCACTATTCCTACTACATCCATTTTGGAAATATCCTCAGGATTAGTAGCGACTAGCCCTTGCACTTCACTGCTCCATCTTCGAATCCAAACTCGTTTCCATGAAACGTACAAACCGGATCGAAGTGGTTTTCGAGAAATAAATCTCGATCCCCGTCTCTTTGAAACGATCAACGTATTTGTCCAATATTGATAGTCGGTGATTGAATTATCAATTTATATTGACAAACAACCACCGAACAATAAATAATTTTCCAAATTATTTATTTATCCAAAATATCTTTACAAGATATATTTCAGATTTTAACCCCTTTTCAAAACAGTTTCAAACATATTCCTTTCCCGGAATAATTTCCCAATATTTATTTCCACTGAAACACCAAGTATAAAATACTTTTAGATTTTAAAATAATTTAAAAGCACTTAGTTATAAAATATACTTCATAGCCTTAAAAATTTAAAACTACTTTAATACTTTATTAAAATATATATTTTAGAAATATTTAATAAATAAGGCTACTTTTATAAAATATAAAACTCGATTTTTCTTTAAAACAAATACCAAGTCATTTAATAATTACTATGATAGTAGTTTTGAAAAATATTTATTTTAGAATTTAAACATTTAAAAATAATAAATTTTCTAAGATATGCTTTTTAAAACAACATTAAAACCTTTAACTTATGTTTAAAATTGCTTGAAAATCGTACTTGGCTTTCCAGGGAACACTCTTCTCTTTCACATCTTTTAAAAATGAATCACTATTTATTTTTAAACGAATTTCCATTCCTTTATAAATTTCCACTTTGAATTCATATTTAAAATATCCACCGATATTTTATTTTACTTGATAACCCAGTTTAAAAATTCCAAAATCTCACTTCCCTTTTAGATTTCAAATCCCAAAACACTTTAATCAATTTACAATTTATTCCCAGTTTACTTTGCTTAAAATAAATTTTATTTCTTACTTTGCTAATTTCAAATTTCATTAACATTTAAATTTTATTTCCTCATTTTGAGTAAAAACCCTTTTAACTGAAGATACCAATTTCAGATTCCCCAAATTCCTTCTTTATCTCTTAATTTAATTTAATCCTTGAATAAAAAAAAACTTTATTTTTTCAAATAATATCACTTAAGCTTTACAATTTTATTATTACACCTAATAATTCAAATTCCTCTTATTCCAAATTTGTTAGAGTTTTGCAATCACTTTTATTTTATTTTATTTTCAATTCATTATTAATTCATTCCAATTCACTAGAATTATTTTACTTAAAAATTTACTCTTTTATTTCTTTCGAAAATACAATTCTAGAGATTTGATAGTTTATTTTACTGAGATATTCAATCCAACCATACCATTCAATACATCAATTATTCATAAAATCATCACAGGATATCAAATATTCAGAACACAGAATATTAAATAATCTAAATAATTTCGAGGGGTCCAGTTGGATCCCTCCAACCTGTTTTTCCTGCATCCAAAGATGTTAGCACAATAATATGCCAATTCCAGAATATAACATACTATAGCACATCAATCAATTTCAACCATTCAAACAATTATTTAAATTTAATCATTAAAATTAAAATTTAAATTAACCGAGTGAGATTAACTCACCTTTGCTATTATTTGCAATCCACTCCAGTCTCGACTGATTTAGACCTTGAATAAACATTTACAGTTTATTAATATTTGAACAATCAAATGACAAATCTATCGTTTAATATTTTAGTTAACTTACAATTTATTTAAGCTATTTATTTTCCGACTATTAACCTTATTTAACCAATTACATATCTTTATTAATCACTAAGGTAATTAAATTTTTGTTTTAAATTAAAGCGGACTCGCAAATTTTAAATTGTTATAACCAATTAAAAGTTTCCTTGAAAATCACATTCGATATTTAAATTGATCTATACGATTTCAAAAGTCTAATTTTTATGTAACCTTTCGATTTAAACCCTTTAAAATCCTTGTTTCACAAATTTTATCTATGTTATATTCCGGTCTAGCCCTGATTACATAAATAGTATCTAAACTTTTTTTTTATTCTTTTCAACCAGAAAAATTCATGTTTCCAGATCTTTATATATATATATATATATATATATATATATATATATATATACATATATATATATATATATATATATATATATATATATTCCAAACTCTTGTCAGTATATTTTCATCTATAGATTAAATTGGAAAAAAGATAAATCTGAAGCTATACCTTACTGCCAAATCCACCTCCTCACTGTCACCCACCGAATACACGACCTCAGCCACATTTCGTCTTCCATTCATGACCCACGAGTACGCAACACCACTGCCTCACATCCATTCGAAGGACCAAACTCCACCCTCTATCGCTTCGCGGTACACATCCAAACTGTCGCTCGTCCTCACCTCCACGGGCGGCGCCGAACACAACCCACAACAACAGCCCCTACATCACCGACCCTAAATCCCTATTCAGATCGAACCATCACACCTCGCGTCGCCCTCATCACGCTCACGCGTGTCTTCTCCTGCCAACCTTCCTACCCTCGTCCAAGAGACAATCTGCAGATTATAACGAGAAAAAAAGAGCGTCCCATTTTCCCGATTCGAAGAAGAACGATTTTTTCCTTTTTTTATTGAAGTCGCATTCGATATTCTCGAATTGGTTCGAGTTGGAAAACGAGATGAAGCTATGGGTTTGGTTTGTATTCGATTTGAGGAGCTTGGCGTTTAAAAGGAGAAGGAATGGAAGATCGTATTTTGGGTTCTTAGGTTTTGCCATTAGTTTGGGTTTCCTCGTTTTTCTTTCATGAGTTTTTTTCTAACTGAAATGTTCGGCTGAAGAATAAAGGAAAAGACGCGATGTAGATGGAAGATGGCTTCACAGAGAAGGGTGATGATAGAGACAGGCTAGGTCTGCTTATAGGGTGGCTAAAGGATTTGAAATTTATATTTTTATAACCAAAATATCCCGTGGTCCGTAATTCTAACCCCTAACCCCAATTTAAATGCAACGACCAGTGTTCCTAGCGTTATATCGTTATATTTTCAAAACTGAACCAAAACATCTTTAAATTCGAATTTAAAAGTGTTATCACCGTCCATGTTATCAAAGTAAATTTTCCAAACCTTCAAACTATTTTTAACCGGCTTAAAATTCCAGATTCAATAATTTACCAAATTTCTGATAATTAAATTCAACAATTAATTATCCAATAATTATTGATATTTGAAATTCAAATTAAATATTAACTTTTAAATATTTAAAATTGATTAAATATTCCAATTTCAAATATACAAAAATTCTGGGTCGTCACAAAAATAATTTAAGGTATGCGACTTAAATGTTTTATATATTTAAAAAAGGAGAAGGGGTGTTTTGTAAATAAATTAAATTGTTATTTCTAAAATAATGGTAGTGCTTTTGAAAAGAAAATTTTACAACCAATAAGATTTTGAAAAACAAGGTAGGTTAGTTAAAAGATTACTTAAAAAGGCTAAAAAATAGATTTTCACGCCAAATGCATGTTTCGCCATTTTCGGAACCCTGCCTTCGACTTTGATGGCTTTCAACATAGTGATTCCACCTTCGTCACCATCGAAACCAATGCGTCTGGTATCAATTCATTTGTACATAGTGAACTGGACAAGAGGCAGCAGGTACAAGGTCGAAACCGGGGGTTCCGAAGGAGGTTGAAGCGCTACTTTGTTTTAAACGAAAATTGCGCCTGCTTTGCTTTCAACTGTATAGCTTTCAACATAGTTAAAAGGTTTTAAAGTAATGGTTGTGCCTTTTTTTTGAACAAGCTTCTTTTGACCAGGTTGCATTTTGACTAGGTTAATGGTTTTAAAGAGGTTGCGCCTTTGTTTTTAAGCATAGGCTTTCGACTAAGTCAAAGCCTTAGGTGCCACTTCTTACCTTTCGAAGCAATGCCTCCGAAAGGGTATACTTTGTTTTACAAAACCCTGCCGCTTCTCCAATGCCTTCGGAAGGATGGTTTCAACACCATCACTTCTTTGCTTTATTTTGGCTTTTGAATGAGTTGCTTTTGACCCAGTTTTTTATGACCCTTAGAGATTTTTAAAAGATTAACCCAAAGGTTTCAAAAGATAAGGTTGTGAATGCTTTCGAAAGGTGTTTCCACATGTTTTAAAGTTGAACCCAAATGCTTTCAAAATATTTAAGGTTGTGATGTTTTCGAAATTTTTTAAGGAAGGTTTCTAAGGGGTGGTTCCCCAAAGGTTTTGAAAGGTTTAAAGGAAAGGTCTTTCAATGGTTTCGAAAGGCTATTTTAAAGATATTAAAGTTAGGATGTCTAAGGATTTTAGCTTTCGAAGGAAAAGGTATTTCAATGTTTTCAAAAGGTTTATGTAAATGATTTTGAAAGGAAGGTTTTGCCCTTTCGGCCTGGAATAAGGAAAGGGCTTATTTGATTATGAAAGGGATACTTTCAATGGGACTGAAAGGGGTACTTTCAAAATTTTAAAGGTTTTCATCAACAACGATTTGGGTAAAGTATATATATAACGTGGTAGGGTGATTTTGAGTAAAGCATAGAGTATATGTGTTTTCCTTTCTTTAAGTTTGATTTAAAAGGTTTTAAATCAATTTTAGACGAAATGGTTTTCAAGGAAAATTTTAGGAATGATTCCCTGAGTAAAATGGCTCGGATATTGGAAAACTAGATGGGACTTGTATAGGATCGCATCCTATGCATTAGCTATTAGCCCAAGGTATTTTATTCCAAAATTTCAGTGTGTAGGCTTTTGTCACGGGTAAGACTAAAATAATGATTACAGACAGAAGGGAATATATGTTTGTATATAGATAGGTTATTGGTTAGCCCGCAAAACTATTAGGATCAGGTGACCCGGTAAGATGTTAAGTTATGGACAGACGGCCCAGAAGAGGTATATTAACTAGATAGTTAAGGATAGACCGTCTAGAAGAGAAGTATCTAACAGGTGTTAGATTACCTTGTTTATGTTGTCTGGTAGGCCCGAGTCAGCCAAAAGTTAGTAGTTAGCCAAACAAAACTACAATGTCCAGATAAATGGTCCATTTGTTACCTGATATGTATGTTTATATGATAGTGCTTTATAATTTCAACTAGTTTTGGTTAGTGGAAATGGATTTGCAAAAGATATGTTTTAAAAGAATATTAGTGAAGGGAAACCCATTCTGCTAAACCACATGGTCTCACTTAATATCAAATAACCGAGATGTATAGTATTATTTGTTAGTCCTTGAGATGATGGTTTTGATGACAACAACATTGGGACTTGCTATAAAATATAAATACTAACATTATAGTTTAGATATATATGTACATGTAGGATTTAACCATGCAGGTACCGAGAATGAAGACAGTATAGTATAGAGATTCACGATTGAAGATATCAAGATTAAAGACTCATGAGTATCAAGATATCAAGAGTTCAAGATTTCAGAGTACAAGATAAGTATTGAGTCTAGAATTATGTTAAAACTTCTTGAAAGCACTTACATCTTTATTCGAAATTTATTCGTGGAATGGAATCCACTTCAAGCCTTAAAGGGATGGAACCCTAGTGGGATGGAACCCATGACAATATCTAGTGGAACATATGATGGTCCTATTTTGATATCCACTAATTTTATGAAAATGCTTTTAAAAAATATATCTCTTATTTCAAATGTTTTCAAAACATTCTTTTCAAAAAGTCATCTCTCTTGTTTGAAATATTTTAGCCCCAAAATTATCTTTATCATTTTTAATATTTTGATTTCAAAATTGTACTTGATTTTAAACTATCTCCTGTTTTAATATTTAGCTTTTACATATTTATATACTCAGATTTTAAATCATTTTATATATTAAAAATATATATATATAAATTACTTTCTAAACTCTTTTATATGTTTAAACTATATTCAAATATATTTACAAAAGTTTAGAAATTGCTTTTACAAATTATAGAAACCAATTTTAATAAGAAAAATCAAAACATCAATTTTTTCCTTGAGCATGTCGACATACCCTACCCCCCCCCCCCCCCCCCCATGTTGACATGGTGCTCGTTAAACTCAAAATTCAAATTTTCAAAAGAAGTGTCTATTCATCGTATGCTTTCACGAATAGATATAGCTGTTGATCTTATATAAATACCAGTACTTCTAAACGAATTTTAATAAGAATTTTGCTTGTTTTCTCTCCTCTTCATCTTCCTCTTTTATTCAAAAGAATCCAAAACTATATTCTGCCAAAATACCAAGTGAATCAAACTTGACTATCTCTTGTTTGATTCTCTGCCCCTCTCTTCATAAGATCTTAGTGCTATCGGAGTTGTAGGATCTTTTATAAAACAAACTATTGAATAAAAGGTGCGGCTGAGCCTTGAAATCAATTGGGTGTTATTGTAGCCTGAAAATTAATTAGGTGATCTTGTAGCCTGGTTAAATCAGGAGAGTTTGCCGCGGACTCGAATACAGGAGGGTGTACCTCGTATCATTGAAATTGAGGGTGTAATCTGAAAGAATATTTTGAAAAGAAATCCGTACAATTGTGTGGGACATGATGTAGGGTAACTCTAAACCAGTATAAAATCCAGGTGTATTCTATCCTTTACTGCTTTTATTTAGTATTTGCATTTGTGTCTGATTTTGTGAATTATATCTGTGTCTGTGAATTGCATTTGTTGGTGATTAAATTACATAAGTTTCAAAAAGTTTTAGAAAATCCATAAAACACTATTCACCCCCCACCTCTAGTGTTATTCCAGCCGTAAGAGCCGCAATCCGCAATTCTCACATTTGGTATCAAAGCAAGGTTTCCAAAGTTTTCATAATCTGAATTATGAAAAGTTTTATAAAAAATGGCTACCAACACTGATTCTGTTAACACTATCATTAGTTCATCTGTAGAGGGTCAGTCTACTGCCAGACCACCATTTTGGGCATGTAGGATGAAAATATAATTACAATCAATTGGATTAGACACTTGGAATATCACACAAACTGAATATTCTGAACCCACGACTAGTTTTGCACAGTGGACTGCTAAGCAAAAGACTATTGCACAAAATAATTTCAAAGCCATGATTATTTTATTTTGTTCCCTTGATAAGAACGAATTTAATAGAGTGTCTATTTGTAAGTCTACACATGATATCTGGAAAACTTTGCAAGTTACTCATGAAGGAACAAGCAAAGTCAAACAGACCAAAATATCCATACCCACAAACCAGTTTCAATTATTCAAAATGAATGCTAATGAGTCCATTTCAGATATGTATAGTAGATTTCAGGATATTGTGCATTCTCTAATATCGTTGGAAAAAAGTTTTTCTAAAGAAGATCAAGTCAGAAAAATACTAAATTCTCTTACTCTTGAATGAGATCAGAAAGCTCTTGCAATCGAAGAAGCAAATGATATCAGTACTTTAAAGATTAAAGAATTGATTGGAAATCTAATGTCGTTTGAAGCACAAATGCAAGGGAGAAGAGATAGCAAGGCATTAGAAAAGAAGTCAATTGCGTTCAATGCATTAACTAATGGATCAGATTTGGGAAGTGATGATGACAAAGAAATAGCTTTCATGACAAGGAACTTTCAGAAGTTTTTGAGATACAGAAAGATGAAAAACTTTAAATAGAATGATCACAGGAACTCTGGAAATCATATTTACCAAATCACATCAAATGTTTCAACTGTGACGAGCCAGGCCATCTCAAAAGAGACTGTCTGAATCCTGATAAACAATAGTTACCTACAAGCAATGATTGTACAAAGAAAAGGAAAAGAGCATATACCGCTACACTAGACGACTCAGACTCATCCTCAAGTGATGATGACCAAAATACGGAAATTCAAAGATGTGCTTTACGGCTATTCATGATTCCCGTGATCTGGAGATACAAATCTAAGAGAAGGTACACGTTTACAATATATTGGTTGAAATTTTTTTTCTTAAAATTGTTTGATTGTTTTTGAAATTATGTGTTGTTTGAATTTTAAATTTTTTATAATTATATTTGTTTTTATTTTTTAATATAATAATATTTTTTATTAAAAGAGTATTATTATATTTAATAATTACTTCAGAAAATATATATACATTAAAAATAATATATACAAATATAGATATTAAAGTATTTAAGAATAGATAGGTCACATGAATTCTCTGATCCATGTCGACATGGCCCTACCCATGATGTCCACATGCCTGTCTGAAATTTGAAATTCAAATGTAAATTCAAATCTTTGAACTTTCCTCCAACTTTTCACCAACTCCAATGTTCTGGAAAGGTACCTCTTGACCAGAGAACGTGACTATTGAATATCTATTTATTTCCTTTATCCTATCATATCTTTTCACTTTCATTTCAAAACTCAAACTCTCTGTAACTCTTTCAAAATTTCTACTCTCTTCAAAAATGGCTTCTTCAAGCACTCTAACCACAGTGAGGCTATCAAAAACCATTAAAGAATATCTTTTTAATGATCTGGAAGCAAT
This sequence comes from Allium cepa, assembly GCA_030765085.1. Lineage (NCBI taxonomy): Eukaryota > Viridiplantae > Streptophyta > Magnoliopsida > Asparagales > Amaryllidaceae > Allium > Allium cepa. Next base: position 245,856,227 of record CM060938.1, on the reverse strand, counting down.
TAAGGCTTATATAAGCTATGCTAATTACGGAAAAGTTCATACGGGAAAGTTTGCTATCTTCGGCGATTTCTCTACATATGAAATCAATACTCTTCTTGAAGAGATCCATATTCTTAGTCTTTTTGACAATTTGAAAATGATTTTTTTTGTTATCCAAATCTTGTTAAAAAAAATACGTGAATTTGAATCGCGGTTTTCACGAAGGAAATGAAAATGAAATTTGGAGTAGTTTTAAAGGCACTAAAATTGTTTTGAATTGTGAAATTTTGGGCAACATCCTCAATTGCAAGAATTCAGGGATGGATCTTTCTACTTTCAATATTGATGAACATGAATGTAAGACATTTCATCACATTTTTGAAGGAGATGGCAACTTTGAATTTAAAATTCGTAACTTTCGTCTGAAAGCATGTATTGTTAATCTTCTTTTGCAACATACTATTACTGCTAGATGGGGAAATTCCATTAACCCGACTCTAGTTTTAAATCTCTTTTTGCTATTTTTGATCATTATGAAATTAATTAGGCACATGTGATTATGGATGAACTTCGTCCTAAAAATTTGAAAATGGGTGAGAATACTTTGTATCATGGAATCTATATCACTTGGACTTTTAATTATTTTGATGTTGATTATAAAATGGAAGAATTTGTTTTAAGAAAAGTGTTTAATCATTCCAATATTTCTCTTATGAAAATTCCTTTCACATTTCAACAATATGAATCTCTTGCTGAAAAAGTTAAAAGGTTGGCACATGAAGATATAGAGGAAGAAAATGATGAAGAAGAAGAAGAAGGGGAGGAAAATGGAAATTGAAGTAGAAAATGAAGATACCTCCTTGGAAAGTATTGAATATCCTATCAATACTAACAATCCTTCCAACAAAACACTCCTCAAAAATCAAAAGATCATAATGGAAAATTAACGGATTCTCAAAAGATTTGTTAATAAAAAATTGGATAAAATGATCACTAATATGAACAAGTTCTTTGCAAAAGTTGGTTGGAAACTTAGCTTATCATCATCCTCCTCATCCTATAGCACATTCTAAGAACAGGATGTGATGTATTAGTTTATTTTGTATGAACTTGTATTGCTCTTTTATCATGTTTAAGTATCTCGTGTATTAGCTCATCTATCTATAGAAAATTATCTATCTTATGTTTATTTACCTTATCGTGTCTCTGGAATAAATGTAAGTGTAGTATATAAGTTTATATATATACATACTTATTCACAAAACAAAGAAGACACATAGATTAACATACCTGTGTCGACATACCCCAACCCCCTATGTCGACATATAACTGTATGATTTGGTTATTTTTTTAAAAATTTGAAATTAAAATAACTAACTCATGTCTATTCGTTTTAAACGAATTTCTGCCTATTTAAACACCTATTTCTTCCAGAAATTTGTAATCTCTTCATTTCTACTTATCTCTATATGCATCTTTTAATACTTATCAAAAATGGCTTCCTCTTCTCAAACTCTAAGTGATAATCTTGATGAAACTCTCAATTCATTCAAGAATATACTTACTTTTATTCTCCGCAATCAAAGGCACTTAGAACTAAGTCAAATGCAGATGACAAAAGAACAAGAGAAGCATTTCGGTGCACTCTATTGGATGATTTCTACCCCTAAACAAAGGTGATCTCGATGCAAATCCTGAAGGAACTTTGATTCAAGGTAATGAAGATTGGGAAGATATTAAAAAGGATCCTATCTTTGGAGAAGAAAGATGGGTTCAAGTTCCTAGAAATATTTGATCTCCTTATGATTTGAATTGCTTGAATTGTTTGATTTGATTTGATTTCATTTCATTTGGTTTGAGTGATATGTATAACATTACATGAAATATATTATATATTGCATGTAAAACTTCATACTGTGTAGTTAATGCCCCGATATTACCCCGCTATAACCTAACTATATCCCATAGTGGATTTCTACCGCTACGATTTTTCTATATAGCCCCAAATATAGCTTTTCCGCTTTAAGCCCCGCTATTTCCACTATATCCCGTTATTCCTGCTATATTACGCTACTTTCGCTATATCTTCTTTAAAAGAAATAAATTAAAAAATGACTTTTATACGTTATAAAAATTATGAAATTAATTTATTTAATTGAAAATTCAAAATATTTATAGAAATGAAAATACTCTAATATACTACTACATTCAATTATGTTAAATAACAGTTTTACGTCTATTTAAAGTACATTCGCGCATGTTTTTTATTTAAAATTATTTATGTATTATAAATCAATTGAATGTTAATTTTTTTATTTAATTACCATTTATATATTTGAAAAAAATTTAAGTATGAGTTTTATATGGTATTTTAGAGTCATCCGCTGTATCCCGCTGTATCCTCGCTGTATCCCCTCTATGCCTTTTGCACCTCGGCCACCTTGAATCTATCGCGCGCCTTAACTTCACAGCCTTCATATTTGTCATGTCTTTAACTCAAGTTATTTTATATATACTCTATCATAATTTTTCATAAGTATTCTAGTATTATATTAAGGCGGAGTTATATTAGTTTAGGATTAGTTTTTGTTGATGACAAAGGGGGAGAAATATAAAATAAAGTAGTTAAAGCAGTTAGGCTTAGATTAAGGGGGAGTAATTAGTTTTAGGGGGAGTTATTATGAAGCAGAAGTATATTTTATAAACATAGGTTATCATGATCAAAAGGGGGGAGATTGTTAGTCCTTGAGATGAAGATTTTGATGACAACAACCTTAGGACTTGTTATAAAACATAAATACTAATATTATAGTTTAGATATATACGTATGTGCAGGATTTAACCATGCAGGTACCAAGAATGAAGACTGTACAGTAAAGAGATTCAAGAATGAAGATATTAAGAATAAAGACTCATAGGTATCAAGATAACAAGATTTCAAGATTTTAAAGTACAAGATAAGTATTGAGTCTAGAATTATGTTAAAGCTTCTTAAAAGCGGTTACATCATTATTCGAAATTTATTCGTGGAATGAAATCCACTTCGAGCCTGTTAAAGGGGTGGAACCCTAATGGGATGGAACCCACGACAATATCTAGTGGAACATATAGTGGTCCTATTTTGATATCCACTAATTTTATGAGAATGCTTTTCAAAAATATATCTCTTATTTTAAATGTTTTCAAAACCTTCTTTTCAAAAATACATCTCTCTTGTTTGAAATATTTTAACCTCAAAATTATCTTTATCATTTTGATATTTTGATTTCAAAATTGTCCATGATTTTAAACTAACTCTTGTTTTAATATTTAGCTTTTAAATATTTATATACTTAGATTTTAAATCACTTTATAGTAAGATTATATGTATTAAAAATTGTTTTCTAAACTCTTTTATATGTTTAAACTATATTCAAATATATTTACAAAATTTTAGAAATTGTTTTGACAAATTATAGAAACCAATTTTGATAAGAAAAATCAAAACTTCAATTTTTTTCCTTGAGCCTGTCTACATACCATACCCCCTATGTCGACATAGTACCCATTAAATTCAAAATTCAAATTTTCAAAAGAAGTGTCTATTCTTCGTATCTTTTCACGAATAGTTATGGATGTTGATCTTCTATAAATACCTATAGTTCTAAACAAATTTTAATCAGAATTTTACTTGTTTTCTCTCCTCTACATTTTCCTCTTTTACTCTAAAGAATAAAACTATATTCTGCCAAAATTCCAAGTGAATCAAACTTGACCATTTCTTTTTTGATTCTCTGCCCCTATCTTCATAAGATCTCAGTGCTATTTGGAATTATAGGATCATTTGTAAATCAAACTGTTGAGTAAAAGGTGCAGTTGAGCCTTGAAATCAATTAGGTGTGATTGTAGACCTGAAAATCAATTAGGTGTTCTTGTAGCCTAGTTAAATCAAGAGAGTTTGCCCCGGACTCCAATATAGGAGGGTGTATCTTGTAGCCTTGAAACCGAGGTTGTAATCTGGGAGATTATTTTGAAAAGAAATCCGTAGAATTATGTGGAACTGGATGTAGGGTAACTTCGAACCAATATAAAATCTTGGTGTGTTCTTTCCATTGCTGCTTTTATTTAATATTTTCATCTATGTCTGATCTGTGATTATACCTACGTCTGTGAATTGCATTTGTTGGTGATTAAATTACATAAGTTTCAAAAAGTTTTAGAAAATCTATAAAACACTATTCACCCCTCCTATAGTCTTATTCCAGCCTTAAGATCCCTAATCCGCATTTCTCATATTATTCACACCAGGCTTTATGTCTAACTCGAAGTTTATGTTTTCCTCCACAAACTCTCGGGTGCTCAAAATTGATTTGAGAAGATTGAGTATTGAGGATTCGTAGGTTTTAGGTTTACGAATAAAGCTTCCGGAGATGAGCGGGTGGCTAACGAATAACTATTTAGGAGCTGCTTTTTGTTTCATTTTGATATTTTTCTGGTCTGTTTATAGCAAGTCATCTATGACTATTTAGTTCTCTTGTCAAACCAAGGGGCATCATCATATGTCGCTCTTGGCGTATTTATGTAATAATTATATTTTATCTGAACCTAGGAAAGCGATGGGATTATATAATTTGAATATGTAATGTGAAAATATATTTTTGAAATATGTGATTTTGTTTCATATTCATGTAATGATGATAATATGAATACCATTAACATTACCGTACTTGGTCATCAAAAGTTAATACTATGGATTGCTGCAGCATTTGTAGCGCTTAGCTTTAGGCTTCCAGATTGGGGACGTTACAACTTGGCATCAGAGCACGGTTTATAAAAAAATTAACTAAAAATGATTTTTGAAAACACAATCCTTAGGAATTATAGTTAAAATCAAGGTATACGATAACCCTATAGTGACGTACTTGTATTTTCTATATATAAGTATACGTTATATTTCTAGTCTCCTATCTTTATTAGGCTATTCTATTGTATATCATGAGGCTTGTATACATATATGGATTCGAGAAGAGTGTATCTTGGAGGAAGCACCACCACAAATGGAAATGCCAGACCGATTACTAGAAGGAACCAAGGTTGGGCACATGGGGGGAATGTTGGTGTTGGAGTCCTACAAGTGGATATAGGAGCTGTGAATCCGGTTTTTATGAATATGATGCAAGCTGGAATTACTGCTGGTGTGGTTGGACGAAATGCTGGAGTAGGAGTTCAAAAGATCCGATGGTCAACCATTATGCAATGTTGAGTCTATATTATGCTAGGCTTGGAGGAAAGCCATTTATTAGAACGGAGGATGCTATCGAAGTGGAGAACTGATTGTTGCATTATGAGAGGATCTTTACAGGCATGGTTCTCAATGATGAGCAGAAGAGGAGGGTTGCTTCAAGACAGCTTCAAGTAGCACCTTTATTTTGGTGGAATAGTGTGATGGCTAGAGTTAAAGAAGAGGAGATGACATTGGCTGAGTTTAGGATAAGGTTTCAAGAGTGGTTCATGTCTGTGATGGCGCAGTCTGCTTTGCACAAGAAGTTTGCCAAGTTGGAGTAAGGAGAGATGTCTGTTTTGGAGTATGCTAGAAGATATGAAGAGTTAGCTAGATACCGATATGCCACTGTTCATACTGTGCTAAAGAGAAATAAGAAGTTCCTCAAGGGGTTGAAGCTTGAGTTAGCAAGGGCTACATTAACTCATATCACAGACCCTTATGATGTTGTAGTGGAGATGGCTTTAAGATAGGTTGAGATGCTTACTTTTCTAGAGAAGAATAAAGCCAAGGAGGTCTAGGTTGGGTAAGGTCAGAAAGTTCTTCCATAAGAAAGAAGCTTAGAAAGGAGGAGCTACTAAGAAGGGAAAGTCTGAAGTGGTTTGTTATAAATGCGACAAGAAGGGGCACTTTCCTAATGAATGCCACACAGGAAAGGCAAACGAAGTGATTGGGAAGAAGAACGTCAAGTGCTTCAATTGTGATCATTTTGGCCACTGTAAGAACCATTGTAAGGAACTAGCAAAGGAAGGGTGAGGAAAAGTATTTGCCTTGGAATTAACTACCTCGAAGCCAACGGCACAGGAGAAAGTGAAATCAATATTGGGAGGTATGCTTTAGATATGGTATGCCTGATAGCTTTTTTTTATATTGGTACATCGCATTATTTTATAACTTGATGTTTGATAAATAAGCTTAACCTAGAACCCACATATTTAGTTACTTCCTTAAGAGTTGCAAATCCGATAGAAGGGTATGCGACACTTGGGATGAAGTGTGACCACTTAAAGTTTGATTTGCTAGGTTACACCTTTGTTCTCGGTTTGCATGTGTTTGACTTCGTAGGGTTTGGAATTATACTGGTCATGGATTGGTTAAGTAAGTATGATGCTAGAGTATTTTTCCATGATAGTAAAATATCACTTAGACAACCCGATTATAGTGATCAGATTGTATATGCCATAGGAAGCCCTAGTTTTGAGGTGAATGCTTTGTTGGGTGTTATGGAGTTAGAAGACAAGTTGAATCGATTTTTCACGGTTAGAGAATTTGTGGATGTCTTAGAACCGGTAGTAGGATTTCCACCAAAACAAGCCATTGAGTTTCGAATAGATTTGGTGCCTAGAGCATAACCAGTTAGTAGGCCGCCAAGTTGACACCTATAGAAATGAGAGAGCTGGAGGTGAAGTTGGTGGATTTGGAAAGGAAGAATTTTATTATACCTAGTAGTTCACCTTGGGGAGCAGCCGTAGTATTTGCTAAGAAGCTGGACGGATCATTATGGTTATGTATCGATTATCATAAATTGAAGGAGAAGACGATAAAGAATCGATATCCATTGCCTAGAATTGACGATTTATTCAATCAGTTGAGTGGAGCCAAGATTTTTCTTTGTTGGATTTAGCTACAAGGTTCCATTAGCTTTTGGTAGCAGAAGACAGTATACCTTTGACGGCGTTTAGGAGCAGATATGGATCATTAGAATGGTTAGTTATGCCGTTCAAATTAACTTATGTGGCTGCATTCTTTGTAGACTAGATGAATCGAATTTTCAAAGAGCACATGTCTAGATTTGTGTTGGTGTTCATAGATGATATTTGATATATTCTAAGGATGAGAAAGGGCATGAAGTTCATCTTAGAGTGGTTCTTGAGACACTGACAGAACATCAGTTGAAGGTGAAGTTTTCAAAATGTCATCTCTGGAAGAAGGAGGTGAAGTTTCTTGGTCATGTAGTTTCAAAAGGAGGAAGCAGTAGATCCAACTAAGATCAAAGCAGTGAGTAGTTAGAAGAGACCAAAAACAGTGACTGAGATAAGGTTTTCTTGGATTGGCTAGATATTACCGGAGGTTTACAAAGGATTTTAAGCGGATAGCAGCATTGATGACCAAGCTAAGGCGAAAAGATATGAAGTTTGTTTGGACCAATAAGTGTGAGGAAGTATTCTAAAGCTTGAAACACTTATTGACCCATGCATCAATATTAGTTGTTCCAAAGGGGAATCAAGATTTGGTGGTTTTTACCGATGCATGTGGAACTGCATTAGGAGCAGCGTTAATGCAAAGAGGTAAAGTGGTTGCATGTTTTTCTACACAATTTAGACCGCATGATTTAGATACCCGACTCATGACTTGGATTTTGCTGCAGTTATATTTGCATTGAAGGTGCGGAGACAATACCTTTTGGGAGAGACGTTTGAGCTTTGTACAAATAATAAGTCATTGAAGTACTTGTTCTCTTAAAATGAGCTGAACATGAGATAGCAGAGATGGTTAGAGTATATTACAACGTATGATATTGGAATTGAGTACACACTGGGGAAAGGCAACAAGGTTGCATATGTGCTTAGTAGGAAGCATTAGAATGCACTACTAACTATGATAGTAGAATGGAAAGACTTGGAAGTGTTGTCGACTTGCAGAGTGCAGTGGAGATCCGAGGCTGGGTCTAGTGGAGAATCTGCTACGTTATCTTGTTTAGAAGTCCAATCGGTATTGATTGAGAAGATTGCTTTTAAATTTAAAGGATTTTAGTCTTGACGAGAAACAAGGAAAGATTATGTGTTCTAGATGTGGGAGACACAAGGAAAGAAGTTTGGAGGAATGTTATCTTTCTAAGTTCACTATTTATCCAGGAGGAACGAAGATGTATCAAGATATGAAGAGAAGTTTCTTCTGGAAAGGAATGAAGAGGGATATAGGCTTATGGATGAATTAGTGTTTGAACTGTCAGTAGGTGAAAGCCGAGCATCAAAAACCAAGTGGGTTGCTTCAGCCATTGGATATTTCGGTATGGAAGTGAGATTATATTTATATGGATTTCATAGACGGGTTGCCGAGATCTAATAGAGGAAATGAAAGATATGGGTTATAGTGGAGAGATTAACCAAGAGTGCCCATTTCATTCCCGTTAAGTCAAATAGGACGGCACCTGTATTGGCTAAGTTATTTATAAAGAATGTGATTAGGCTGTACGGAATACCTAGTAGTATTATTAGTGATAGAGATTCCTTATTCACTAGCGAGTTTTGAAAGAGTCTACAACAGAGTTTATTAACCAAGCTCAAGATGAGTACCTCTTACCATCTGCAGATAGGTGGGCAAACGGAAAGAGTTAAAGGTCTTGGAAGACTTGTTAAGAGCTTGTGCATCAGACTTCGTGGGATCATGGGAAGATCAACTACTCCTATTCGAGTTTTCATATAACAATAGTTATCAGACTAGTATAGGGATGGCACCATTTGAAGATTTGTATCAAAGATCATGCAAATCTCCCGCATCTTGGTTAGAGACTGGAGATGAGTAGTCCTTGATCCCCAATTTGGTAAGGGAAGCTACAGAATAAATTAAACCGATAAGGGCGAGAATAAAGGAAGCTCTGTCTATGTAGAAGATCTATGTAGATAGAAGATGGAAAGATTTAGAGTTCTTTATTGGAGATCATGTTTTCGTCAAAGTATAACCAACAAAAAATGTTATTAGGTTCGGGAAGACAAGGAAGTTAACACTGAGATTCGTCGGACAGTTTCCTATTTTAAAGAGGATCAAGAAACTCGCATATTGAGTAGAGTTACCAAGTAGTTTGGTAGGATTCAATGATGTTTTTCATGTATCTCATCTAAGGAAGTGTGTTAGGGTTCAAGATACTACTATAGCATTGATCATGTCAGAGGATTCAGTAGTGGAACCAGACTTTAGTATAGTTAGGAAGCCTGTCCGGATAATCAGGAGAGATGAGAAGAAGCTGAGGAAAATGACAGTCAGATTAGTGAAAGTCCATTGGAGTGACGATGATAGAGATTATACTTGGGAGACTGCGAGCAGGATTAGAGACCCTTATCCTGATTTGTTTGATGGTAAGTTTTACCTTCGATTGTTTTGATGTGTACCTTATTGTAATTTCGAGGACAAAATTCTTTAAGGAGGGGATTTTATAACACCCCACATTTTTAGCAACATAATTTAGGAAATTTAATTAGTTGAATTAAATTAAATAATGTGGGTTGAGTAATGGATTAAGATTTGTGATTTGATTTACGGGTAGCTATGCCATGTTAATGAATAAACAATGAACTAAAGAATTAAGATGTTAGGAAATAAGGGAGGAAAAAAAGGAAAAAGAGTATTCTAATACCCTAAACCCTTAAGAAAACACATCGTACATTCATTCTATTTCACAAGTAAAAATATAATCTGAGGCGGGTCACCATTAGCAAGCATAAGGAAGAAATAAAAATAGGATTTAAGAGAAAGAATCCAATCACTTAATCAAGATCAAATCTCACATCCAAAATCACAAAGCTAAGGTGAATGATGACTATATCTCTTGCTTTCTAAATATTTTCGGTTTTCAGGTTAAATCTGATATATCTTGCATAGTTCAGCCATGATTTTAAAGGATAAAATGTTTATATATGCTTGTTGATGATTTATGCTTATTTGTATAGATTTTATGATATGTTTTGATGTGGAAACCCTATTTAATGACACCAAATGCCTTGCGACATTGGATATAGATTTGAAATGACATATTAGAGATAGGTTTCAATTATCATAATTTTCTGAATTAATGTGGATTTGATATTAATTTTCTGGTGAAAAAAATGACTTATCGAGTTATAAATAATTTACAGTTAAATTATAAATAGTTTGTTTCTGAAATTTTTATATGTTAGAAAACACATTAAAATGGATATATGGAATTTTTATAGAATCTTCCAAAGTTTTTTGATGAACATATAAAATTATTTAAGGTATGGGACTTAAATGTTTTATATATTTATAAAAGGAGAAGGGGTGTTCTGTAGGTAAATAAAATTGTTATTTCTGAAATTATGGCAGTGTTTTTAAAAATTAAAAATTTTCATCCAATAAGAGTTTGACAAACAAGGCAGTTTAGTTAAAATATTACTAAAAAGGTTGAAAACCATATTTTTATGCCAAATGCTTGTTTTGCCACTTTTGGCACCCTGCCTTCGACTTTGATGGCTTTCGACTTAGTAGTTCCGCCTTCGTCACCATCCAAACCAATGCGCCCGGTATCACTTCATTAGTACATAGAAAATTGGATAAGGGGCGGGAGGTACAAATTTGAAACTAGGGTTTCCTTTGGAGGTCGAAGCGCGACTTTGTTTTTAACAAAAAATGTGCCTGCTTTGCTTTCAACTGTGTGGCTTTCGACATAGTTAAAAAGTTTTAAAGTAATTGATGCGCCTTTGTTTTGAGCAAACTGTTTTCGACCTGGTTGGCTTTCGACTAGATCAATGGTTTAAAAAGAATGGTTTTAAAGAGGTTACACCTTTGTTTTTGTGTATAGTCTTTCGACTAGGTCGAAGCCTTAGCAACCGCTTCTAACCTTTCGAAGCAATGCCTCCAAAAAGGTATACTATGTTTTATAAAACCCTTCCGCTTCTCCAATGCCTTTGGAATGATGGTTTCGGCACCATCACTTCTTTGCTTTGTTTTAGCTTTCGAAAGAGTTGCTTTTGACCCTGTTGTAACATCCCCTATCTAGAGGTCCAAAGCTAAGTGCTATAAATCCTGCAGTCATCCATAGTATTAACTTCCGGCAACTAAATACGGCTATGTTAATGGTATCCATAATATCAAAAGCACTTGAATACGAAACAAAATCACAGATTTCAAAAAACATCATTTTACTGATTATATTTTCCAAAATATGTTCCACATTCAAATTACATAATCCCATCGCTTTCCCAGGTTCGGATAAAATATAGTTATTACAATACTATGCTAAGAGCGTCATATGACGATGCCCCCTTGGTTGATCAGAGCACTATATATACAATACAATGGAATCAATCCAAAGTATACCAGCAACTGCTAATTAGCTATCACCAGCACCTACTCATCTCCAAAAGCTTTATTCGTCAACCTACTAAAAACTGTAAATCTCAACCCTTAGCCTACTCAAATCAATTTTGAGCACACATGAGTCTAAGGAAAATAAACTTAGAGTCAGACATAAAGCCTAGTGTGATAATACTAAACATCTCAGTCATCTGATATTACGTGAGACCATGCCGTTTAGCAGAACGGGTTTCCCTTCACTAATATCCTTTCTAAAACATATCTTTTGCAAATTATAATCCTGCCACCAAAACTGGTTAAATTTGTAAAGCAATATCATGTGTATGTACATTTCAATTATCATATGGACTATTTGTCCATACACTGTAGTTTTGTTTGGATAACTACTATACCAGTTATCGAATGGACTATCTTTCGAAACATTGTAGTTTTGTTTGGCTAACTGCTACCTTTGGCTGACTCAGGCCTACCAGACAGAATAATAAATATGATCTAACAATTGTTGGATAAGTCATTTGGATGGTTTGTCCCTAACTTACTTCTCTAAGGGTGTCTTGATCATAATGGTCTCTACACATAAATTCCCTTCTATGTGTAACCTCATTTACATCTATCTTACTAAGCCCTACACATTGGAATTTGGACTAAAATTAGCTTGGGGATAAAGCTAATGTATAGGGCACGAACCTACTACAATCTCATCTGGTCTTCTAATCTAAGTCATTTTCTTAGGGTTAACTACCCTTTAATTTTTTGATTGAAAACCTTTTCAAATAATTTAAACCGTTAAATCATACATATTAAAGGAAAATATACTCTTTGCTTTACTCTAAGTTATTATCCATGTTATATATACTTTACCCAAAATAATGTTGATGAAATCATTAAGGATTTCCCATCCTTCCAAAATAAATAAAAACCCTTTTTAACTCAAAAACACTTATGCTATATTGCCAAAATCAAGTCATTCGAAACCTTTGTTTAAAAACTTTAAACAGCCTTTTTGAAACCATTGAAAGTGCCCCTTTCGAACTCTTTGAAGGTATCCCTTTCAATATAAGCAAAACCATAGGCCAAAGGCCAAAACATACATTTCGTAACCATTCATCTTTATCCTATCGAAAGCATTGAAAAAAACATCTCATTCGAAAGTTATAAAACCTTAGACATCCTCTTTAAAATACTTAAACATTACCATTCGAAACCATTGGAAAACCTTTCCTTTTAGACCTTTCAAAACCATTGGAAAACCTTTCTTAAAACCTTTCGAATGCATTGAAACATCAAGCGTTTTGAAAGCATTGGGTTCAAATTATAAAATATGGAACCACCTTTCGAAACCATTAAAACTATCTCTTTCAAAACCATTTGGGTTATACGTTTTATAGAGCAGAAGGGTCATTAAAACATTTGAGTTGAAAGCATTCATAAGTAAAGAAGTGAAAGTGTCGAAACCATCCCTTCGAAAGCATTGGAAAGCGGCTTGGTTTTGAAAAACAAAGTAGCCCCTTTCGAAACCAATATAGTTCGAAAAGCAAAAAGTGGCTGTTAGGGGCTTTAATCTAATCGAAAGTAGTTATTTTAAAACAAAGGCGCAACATCTTAAAACAGTTCTTTTAAAATCATTGACCCATTCGAAAGTTGACCAAGTCGAAAGCTATTCAGTTGAAAGCAAAGCAAGCGCATTTTCATTTAAAAACAAAGTAGTGCTTCAACCCGTCTGGAACCCCTTGTTTCGACCCAGTGCCTTCCACCTTTGTCCAATTCACTACGTACTAGATATCTGATACCATGTGCACTGGTTTTAATGGAGTCAAGGGCAGAGTTAAGGAGTCGGAACCCTATAGCATTGAAACAAGAAAAAACATGTAGATTTGATTTTTTAAGCTTTTCTTTGTAGCTAACCTAGCTTGTTTGTCAAATTATGATTGGTTGCCCATTTTTCTCTTAAGTACTACCGATTTTCAGAAATAAAGATTTGAATTATTTACAAAATACCCCATCTCCTTTTTATAAATATACAAAATATTTAATTCTCATACCTTAAGTAATTTTATATATCCATTAAACACTTAGGAAAATTCTACAAAAGTTTCAGAAAATCACTTTTAGTATATTTTCTAACATATATAAATTTCAGACCCTAAGAAAATATAATTTGGCCAAAATAAATTTTTAAGCCAAAATAAAAAAATTTAAGAAAATTCATATAAAATTCACATAAATTCAGAGAATTATGAAAATTGAAACCCATTTATAAATTATCGTTTTTGATCTAAATCTAAATTTGCATGGAAATTGGATGTCGTATAATAGGTTTTCTACGTCAATTCTCATCATAAAATGCATATAAAATAGCCTAAATCATCTACAAGTGTATATATGTGTGTGTGTGTGTGTATATATATCCATTTATCATTGAAAACATGGCAAAACAATTGCAAATTCTTTCATAATTTGTTTAGAACCAAAATTAATCAAAAATATGAGATGTAGTCATTATTCACCTTAGCTTTTTGATTAAGGATGTGAGATTTTTTCATGATTAAGTGATTTGATTCTTCCTCTTGAATTCTTCTACTTTTCTCTTCTTATTGGTGGCCGACCTTAATTCTATTTTTGTTTGTGAAAATAAAATGAACACGTAGAATGAATTCCTAAGGGGTTTAGGGTATAAGGACATGCGCTGTTCCTATTTTGACCCTTATATATTTCATTTTTATTTCTTAGTTCATTGTTTACATGGAACAGCTACCTCTTATTTAATTACAAATCTCAATCCACTAATTAATTTATATTATTTTATTTAATTTAACCATCAAATACCCTAAACAATGTTACTAAAAATAATGGGTGTGGCGTACTCCCCTCCATAAATAATTTCATCCTCGAAATTACATTAAGGTACACATCAAAACAATCAAAGGTAATCAAACAAATTAGGATAATTATCTCTCATCCCGTTCTTAGTCTCCCGGGTACAGTCTCTGTCATCATTGCTCCACTGGACTTTAACTAACATAACTATCTTGTTCCTCAAGTTCTTCTCTTCTCTTGCAACTATGCGAATTGGCTTTCTAACTATAGTCAAGTTCGGCTCTATGGCTAAGTCGTCCAACATAGTCGGTGATATAGTAGTATTCAGATCTCGAATACACTTCCTTAGATGAGAAACATGAAAAACATCATGGACACCTGCAAAAGTGCTCGGTAACTCTACTGTATATGCGAGTTTCTCGATCCTTTCAATTATAGGAAATTGTCCAACGAATCTCGGTGCTAACTTTCCCGTCTTTCCAAACCTAATAACACCTTTCATCAGTGATACTTTGATTAAAACCTAATCTCCAACTGAGAACTCTAAATCCTTCCATCTTCTATCCACATAACTCTTCTTCCTAGATTGAGCTTCCTTCGTTCTATATCGAATCAACTCAACCTTTTCTGCAGCTTTTCTAACCAAATCCGAACCAAGAACCAACCTATCCTCGATCTCTAACCAACAAACTGTGGATTTGCATGGCCTTCCATATAAAGTTTCAAATGGTGTCATCCCTATACTTGCTTAATAACTGTTGTCATACGAAAACATGACTAGATGTAAATGGTTTTCCCATGATCCCCGAAAATCTAGCATATAAGCTCATAAAAATCCTGCAGGACTTTGTTAGCTCTCATCGTTTACCCATCAGTCTGTGGACGGTAAACAGTACTCATCTTGAGCTTGGTGCCTTAGGTATCCTGTAGACTCTTCCAGAATTTGCTAGTGAATAAAGAATCTCTATCACTCACTATACTAATAGGAATTCCATGCAGTCTAACCACATTCTTCATAAACAACTTTTCCAAAATAGGTGCCATTTTGGTTAACTTAACTGGAATGAAATGGGCACTCTTGGCCAATCCGTCCACTATGTCCCATATACTTCCATTTCCTCGTAGACCTTGGCAACCCGTCTATATAATCCATCGAAATGGAATCCCACTTCCATACTAGAATGTTTGAAGGATGAAGCAACTCATTTGGCTTCTAATGTTCAACTTTTACACGTTGGTAGTTCAAACACTGCTTCACCCATAAGCCTACATCCCTCTTCATACCTTCTAAGAAGAAACTTCTCTTCATGTCCTGATACATCTTAGCTCCTTCCAAGTGGATAGTGAACTTCAAGTTATGGCATTCCTCCAAACTTTCTTCCTAATGTCCTCCATATTTGAAACATGCAATCTTTCTTTCTTTCTCAACCACCCATTCTAGTCAAGACTAAAATCCTTTGAGTCTTTGCACTCCATTCCATCTCTGTTTCTGATCCGTTCAGCCAACACTAGAGTCTCTAGCTGTTTAGAAGCAACCCTTTCGATCATACAAACAGTTAACAAAGCTGTTTTTGTACTTGAACTACTCTAAGTTCTCCATTGTACCCTATAAGTTGCTAACGCCTCCAAATCTTTCCACTCAGCTATCATCGTTAACATCACATTCTGATGTTTTCTCCTAAGTGCTTCTGCATCCTTATTGCCTTTCCTCGATGTTTACTCAATACCAAAACATAAGCAGCTATGAACTCTAACCATCTCTGCTGTTTCATGTTGAGCTCTTTTGGAGAGAACAAATACTTCAACGACTTATGATCCATATATAACTCAAATCATTCTCCTAAAAGATAATGTCTCCATAGCTTCAGCACAAAAAACACTACAGCTTACTCCAAGTCATGGTTTGGGTATTTGACTTCATGTGGTTTAAGATGTCGAGAAGCATAGGTAATTACTCTACCCATTTGTAGTAAAACGGCTCCTAACCCAGTCCTACATGCATCTATGTACACCACAAAATCTTGATTCCCTTTTGGAGCAACCAATACAGGTGCATTAGTTAATAAGAATTTCAACTTCTGGAATTCCTTCTCACAATTATCGGTCCAAATGAACTTCACTTCGTTTCGAGTCATCTTGGTCGTCCGTGCCGCTATCCGTGAAAAATCCTTAATAAACTTCCTATAGTAACCAACCAATCCTGGAAAACTTCGTATCCCAGTCACCGTTTCTAGTTTCTTCAAACTATTCACATCCACGATCTTAGTTGGATCCACTGATAACCCATTCTCTGGAACAACATGGCTAAGTAACTTCACTTCCTTCTTCTAGAAATGACATTTTGATGACTTCGCCTTCAGTTGATGCTACCTTAGCATTTCCAGCACTACTCTAAGATGAACTTCATGCTCTCTTTCATCCTTAGAGTACACCAACATATCATCTTTGAAGACTAATACAAACCTATCCAAGGAAAATCGGGTTCATCAAATCTACAAAGAAAGCAGGCTCATTAGTCAATACAAAAGGCATCACTAACCGTTCCTATGATCCATATCTGGTTCTAAACGCCATCAAAGAAATACTTTCCTTTGCCACTCTAAGCTAATGGAAACCTATCGCTAAATCCAACTACGAAAATATCCTGGCTCCACCCAACTGATTGAACAAATTGTCAATCCTAGGCAACGGATGTCGATTCTTTATTGTTTTCTCATTCAACTTACGATAATCGATACATAACCTTAATGATCTGTCCGATTCTTAGCAAATACTATGGCTGCTCCCCAAGGTGAACTACTAGGTCTAATGAAATTATTACTTCCAAATCCACCAACTTCACCTTGAGCTCCTTCATTTCGGTAGATGCCATCCTGCATGGCGGACTACTAAATAGTTTTGCTCCAAACACCAAATCTATTCGAAACTCAATAGCCCATTTTAGTGGCAATCCTACTGCGGGTTTGAAAATATCCGTGAAATCTTTAACCATAAAAACTCAGTTCAGCTTGTCATCTATTTCCACAATACCCAATAAAGCAATTGCCTCACAACTAGGGTTTTCTACGGTATATACAATCCACTTTTTATATTCTGGGTGTCTAAGCGATATTTGCCCATCATGGCAAAATATCCTAGCATATTGTTTACTTAACCAATTCATACCCAAAATAATTTTGAATCCTACAAAATCAAACATATGCAACTTCAAACAAAAGTATGACATAACAAGTCAAACTCTAGGTGGTCACATCTCATCCTAAGTGTTGCATACCCTCCTATCGGATTTGCAACCCTTAAGAAAGTAACTAGGTATGAGGGTTCTATGTTAAGCTTATCTACCAGATAATAAGACGTAAAAGAATGTGATGCACCAGTATCAAATAGAATGCTAACATACCATGGGTCTAAAGCGTACCTTCCAACACCACCTTGCCTTTTTCCTACGTTGTTGGCTTGGAAGTGGCGGGCTCCAATGCAAATACCTTACCCCTTCCATCCTTAACACACTCTTTGCATTGATTCTTATAATGACCAATCTTATCGCAGTTGAAGCATCTGATATTCTTCTTCCCATTAACCTTCTTTTCCTCTTCAAAAAGACATTCATTAGCAAAATGCCCCTTCTGGTCGCATTTGAAGCAAACAATCTCATACTTTCCCTTCTTTACTGTTCTACCCTCATGGGCTCCCATATTAGGAAAGAACTTCCTTTTCTGACTCTGCCCTACCATGACCTCTTTTGCCTTATTCTTCTCTACCAAAGCAATAATTACCTCATGTCATAGAGCCATCTCTACTATGGCATCACAAGGATCTCTGATATGAAGTAATGTACCCTAGGAAATTCAGATTTTAACCCCATAATGAACTTCTCGTTTCTCTTAATCACCGTATCCAAAGTGGCATGACCATATCTTTCCAACTCCTCAAACCTTGTAGCATACTCTAACACAGTCATCTCTTCCTACTCTAACTCAACAAATTTTCTGAGCAAGGTAGACTTTGTCATCACAAACATGAATTTCACCTCGAACCTCCTCTTAAACTCAGCCCATGTCATGGTTACTTCATCCACTCCAACTGTCACACTATTTCACTAGTATATAGCTGCTCCTTGAAGCTTCCTTAAAGCGAGCCTTCTTTTTTTCTCATCACTGAGCCCTAAATCTTTGAAAATCTTTTCACAGTGCAACAACCAGTTCCCTACTTCTATGGCATCTTCAATCCCAACAAATGGTTTTCCTCCCAACCTAGCATAGTCTCTACTCAAAACAGCATAATTGTTGACTACTGGAGCTTCCTGGGGCTTCTGCCAACAATCCCGGCAGCAACCCCCCCTTGCATCATATTCATGAAAATCTGATACATGGCTTCCATATTAACTTGTAAGGCTTCAACACTAGCATTTCCAGCTTGTGCCTGACCTGGATTCCACCTAGTATTAGGTCTGGCATTTCTATCTACAGCGGTGCTTCCTCCTCCAACATTATCACTTCGAGAATCCATATCTGCATTCAAACCTTCGTAAGATATAGAAAATAACCTAACAGAGATAGGAGACTAAGGATAAAGCGCATATCATATATGGAAAATACAAGTACGTTACTATAGTGTTATCCTATACCTCAATCTTATCTCTAATTTGTTAGGATTATGTTTTCATAAATCATCTTTTTAGTTAAAGTTTTCCATAAACCTATGCTCTGATACCAAGTTGTAACATCCCCTATCTAGAGGCCTAAAGCTAAGTTCTACAGATGCTACATCCATCTATAGCATTAACTTTCGGCGACTAAATATGGCTATGTTAGTAATATTCATAATATCAGAAGAACATGAGTATAAAATAAAATTACATATATTTTCCAAAACATGTTCCATATTCAAATTACATAATCCCATCGCTTTCCCAGGTTTAGATATAATATAGTTATTACAATATTATGCCAAGAGCGACATATGACGATGCCCCCTTCGTTGATCAGAGTATTATATATACACAATACATCGAAATCAATACAAAATTATCGACAACTGCTTATTAGTTATCCGCCAGCCACCTGCTCGTCTTCGGAATCTTTATTCATCAACATACTAAAACCTGTAAACCTCAACGCTCAGCCTACTCACATCAATGTTGAGCACACGAGAGTTTAAGAAAAATAAACTACGACTCAGACATAAAGCCTGGTGTGAATAATATTAAACATCTCGGTTATCTAATATTAAGTGAGACATGCCACTTAGTGGAATGGGTTTTCCCTCACTAATATCCTTTCTAAAACATATCTTTTGCAAATTATAATCATGCAACCAAAACTGGTTAAATATGTAAAGCAATATCATGTATATATAATACATTTCAATTATCAAATGGACTATCTGTCCATACACCGTAGTTATGCTTGGCTAAGTACTCACCAGTTATCGAATGGACTATCTGTCCAAACACTGTAGTTTTATTTGGCTAACTACTAACCTTGGCTGACTCGGGAATACTAGACAAAATAATAAATATGATCTAACAATTGTTAGATAAGTCTTTTGGACGGAATGTCCTTAACTTACTTCTACAAGGGTCTCTTGAGCCTAATGGTTTTGCGGGCTTACCAATAACTTTTTTCTTCTCTTCACATAAATTCCCTTCTGTGTGTAACCATTATTTAAGTCCACCTGACTAAGCCCTAGACACTAGAATTTGGAATAAAATTATCTTGGGGCTAAAGCTAATATATAGGGCGCGAATCTACACTAGTCCCATCTGGTATTCTAATCTAAGTCATTTTCTTAAGGTTAACTACCCTTTAAATTTTTCCTTGAAAACTTTTCAAAATGATTTAAACCTTTAATTCATACATATACAGGGAAATTATTTTCTTCGCTTTATTTTAAATTATTTTCCATGTTATATACACTTTACCCAAAATAATATTAATGAAATCATTAAGGATTCCCCATTCTTTCAAAATAAGTTAAAACCCTTCTTAACTCAAAAACACTTAGGCTATATTGCCAAAAGCAGATCATTCGAAACCTTTGCTTAAAACCGTTAAACAACCCTTTCGAAACCATTGAATGAACCCATTTCAAATCATTTGATGGTATCCCTTTCAATACAAGAAAAATTTAAGCCAAAGGCCAAAACATACCTTTTGAAATCTTACCTTTCGAAACCATTCGTCTTTATCCTTACGAAAGCATGGAAAAACAACTCCTTCGAAAGTTTTAAAAACTTAGGAAACCTCTTTAAAACACTTAAACATTACCTTTCAAAACTATTGGAAACCTTTTTTAAAACCTTTCGAATGCATTAAAACATCAAGCCTTTCGAAAGCATTGGGTTCAATTTATGACTTGTGGTGACACCTTTCGAAACCATTAAAACCATCTCTTTTGAAACTATTTGGATTATACTTTTAATAGAGCAAAAGGGTCATTAAAACATTTAAGTCGAAATAATCTCTTCCAAAAGCATTCCTAAGTAAAGAAGTGATAGTGTGAAACCATCCCTTCAAAAGCATTGGAGAAGCTGGTTGGTTTTAAAAAACAAAGTAACCCATTTCGAAACCAATCTGGGTCGAAAGGTAAAAAGCGACAATCAAGGGCTTTGATCTAGTTGAAAGAAGTTATTTAAAAACAAAGACACAACCTCTTAAAACCATTCTTTTAAAATCATTGACCCGGTCGAAAGCTGACTAAGTCGAAAGTTATTCAATATAAAGCAAAGCAGGTGCATTTTCATTTAAAAGCAAAGTAGCGCTTTATTCGAAACCCCTTGTTTCGATCCAATGCCTTCCACTTTTGTCCAATTCACTGCATATTTGATATTTAATAGCATATGCATTGGTTTCGATGAAGTCGGAGGCGGAGGTAAGGAGTCGGAACCCTATGCCGAAAGCATTAAAACAGAAAGAAAAAAAAACATGTAGATTTAACTTTTTAAACTATTTATTTGTAACCAACCTGCCTTCTTTGTCAAATTATGATTGGTTGCCCATTTTTCTTTTTCTAAAATTATGTCGATTTTCAGAAATAAAGATTTGAATTATTTACAAAATACCCCTTCTCCTTTTTATAAACATATAAAACATTTAAGTCACATACCTTAAATAATTTTATATATCCATTAAAACACATAGGAAAATTCTAGAAAAATTCCAAAAAATCACTTTTAATATGTTTTCTAACATATATAAATTTTAGACCCTAAGCCAATATAATTTGGCCGAAATATATTACCAACCCAAAATAACATTTTCTTCACTGCAAAATTTATATGAAATCCACATAAATTCAGAAAATTATGAACATTGAAACCCATTTCTAAATTATCATTTTTGATCTAAATTTAAATTTGTAAGGCAATTGTATGTCATATAGTAGGTTTTCTAAATCAATCTCATCATAAAATGCACATAAAATAGCCTAAATCATCAACAAGTATATATATCTGTTTATCATTCGAAACATGGCAAAACAATTGCAAATACTTTTAGAGTTTTTGTAAAACCGAAATCAATCAAAAATATGAGATGTAGTCATTATTCACCTTAGCTTTTTGATTAAGGATGTGAGATTTGTTCTTGATTAAGTGATCTGATTCTTCCACTTGAATTCTTCTTTTTTGCTCTTCTTAATGGGGGCCAGCCTTAACTCTATTTTTGTTTGTGAAATTAAAATGAAAGTGTAGAATGAATTATTAAGGGATTTAGGGTATAAGGATAAGCCATGTTCCTATATTGCCTCTTATCTATTTCATTTTTATTTCTTGGTTCATTGTTTACATGGAACATCTACCTCTTATTTAATCAGAAATCTCAATCCATTAATCAACTTACATTATTTCATTTTACTTAACTAATTAAATATCCTAAACAATGTTATTAAAAATATGAGGTGTTACACTGTTGTTTCTGACCCTTAGAAATTTTTAAAAGACTAACCCAAAGGTTTCGAAAGATAAGGTTTGTGAATGGTGTTTCCACATGTATTAAAGTTGAACCCAAATGCTTTCGAAAGATTTAAGGTTGTGATGCTTTCGAAAGGTTATTAAGGAGGGTTTCTAAGGGGTGGTTCCTTAATGGTTTCGAAAGGTTTAACCAATGGTTTCAAAAGATTAAAAAGAAAGGTTTTTTCAATGGTTTCGAAAGGCTATGTTTAAAGATGTTAAAAATAGGATCTCTAAGGTTTTTAGCTTTCGAAGGAAAAGGAATTTCAATGGTTTCGAAAGGATTATGTAAATGGTTTCGAAAGGAAGGTTTTGGCCTTTCGGGCTAGATAAAGGAAAGGGTTTATTTGGTTATGAAAGTGATACTTCCAATGGGATGGAAATGGGTACTTTAAAAGTTTAAAGGTTTTCATTAATAAAGATTTAGGTAAAGTATATATATAACATGGCAGGGTGATTTTGAATAAAGCATAAATTATATGCTTTTTCCTTGTTTAAGTTTGGTTTAAAAAAAATTAAATTAATTTTAGATGTAAGGGTTTTCAAGGAAAATTTTAGGAACATTTCCCTAAGTAAAATGACTCTGATATTACAATACTAGATGGGACTGGTATAGGGTCGGGCCCTATACATTAGCTATTAGCCCAAGCTAATTTAGTCTAAAATTCCAGTGTGTAGGGCTTTGTCACGGGTAAGACTAAAATTTCGATAACACATAGAAGGGAATATATTTTTGTATATAGGTAGGTTATTGAAGAGCCCGCAAAATCATTAGGATCAGGTGACCTTGAGAGATGTCTAATTAGGGACAGACCTCCCAGAAGAGGAGTATTTAACAAATAGTTAAGGATAGACAACACAGAAGAGGAGTATCTAACAGGTGTTAGATTATTTTATTTATATTGTCTGGTAGGCCTGAGTCTGCCGAAGGTTAGTATTTAGCCAAACAAAACTGTATTGTTCGGACAGAAAGTCCATTTGTTACTTGATATGTATGTTGTTATGATAATGCTTTACAGTTTTAACTAGTTTTGGTCGTAGGAAATGGATTTGCAAAATATATGTTTAAAAGGACATTAGTGAGGGGAAACCCGTTCCATTAAGCGGCGTGGCCTCACTTAATATTAAATATCCGAGGTGTATAGTATTATTCACACAAGGCTTTATGTCTGACTCAAAGTTTATATTTTTCCCCTTAAACTCTCGGGTGCTCAAAATTAATTTTTTACGGACTAAGGGTTGAGGATTTGTAGGTTTTAGTAGGTTCGTGAATAAAGCTTCCAGAGACGAGCAGGTGGCTGATGGATAGCTATTTAGGAGTTGTATTTTATTTCATTTTGCTATTTTTACACCGTGTTTGTAATAAGTCAGTTATCACTATTTAGTACTCAGGTCAACCAAGGGGGCATCATCATATGTCGCTCTTGGTGTATTTATGTCATAATTATATTTTATCTAAACCTGGTAAAGCGATGAGATTATGTAATCTGAATATGTAATGTGAAAAGGTGTTTTTGAAATGTATGATTTTGTTTCATATTCATACGATGCAGATATTATGAATACCATTAAAGTTACCATATTTGGTCACCGGAAGTTAATACCACACTTCTTAATAGGATAGTTTGGGTACATTCCAAAAAATGAATTAGGGTTTCCAAACATGTATAAATACTCATTATCCTCATGTAATTAGTCTCTCTTTTTTTAGGCTCCCTTCTTTTAGGCTCTTAGTTTAGGAAAATAAATCAAAGCTCTTCTTTCTTTTCATAGCTACTTAGCAATTTTTTAATGCAACTTTATTAAATTTTCTTTTCTTACTTATTTACTTTCATGTTAGTAGTGTAGATCTATTTTATTTTATGCAAGTAGAATAGTTTTTCTTTTCATTTTGCTCTCTTTTTCCTCTTCTTTTGTTCTATGTTGCAAGCCACATTTGTTGATTTGATAACAAAAATGAGGGGCTAAACTCCTTCAATTCAGGGGTAAAGAAGCTCTCTAATTATGTAGCTTCAACATTTTGGTAATCATTGCTCTCTTATTGTACTTCTTGGAAAAATGAACTTTGATGTGATTTATTGTTTCATATTGAATTTGATAGTCTATGTTGTTCATTACAAATAGGCTATGCTTAAAAAATCACAAATAATAATTACGTCTTCATCTACATATGATGATAGTAATGAAGTGAATATTGAAACCAAAATTTGATGGTCTATATTTCTAATTAATAGTTAATAGATCACATTTAAAATAGATTTTATTTTCAACTTTGTTGTCATTTTTCATATGAGTTAGTAAGTGGTTTAAAAGGTGTGCTATAGTTTGATTCCTTATGTTGAGCAAATTAATAGTATAAATGGGCCATACTTATGATAAGCACATCAATTAAACTCACTAATGACAAAAAAAAGAGATCATAATTTCATATTTTGTTGAACTATGTGATTTAGAGCATGGAATTACTTCTAAATTTTCATTTTATTCTCATAGTTATCATTCACTTTTGTAGTGTTAGTTTTTGCAATTTTTAGTAGTTAACAACATTCTTTCAACTTTGGTTAGTTTGATTGAATAGAATTTTAAAATCTAACAATTTCCTACGGATCGACCCATATTCGCCACGTACTAACAATTGCATGTCGTGCGCTTGCGGTTAATTTTAACATAAATTTATCGGTAATTTTCTAACTCATAGGAAATTCATCGTTAAACAAGTTTTTGGCCCCGTTGCCGGGGAATTTCTTTGATTTTAATTTTTATCCTTCGAATTATTTTTATTTAATTTTTGTGTGTTTTTATTTTGTGCGTGTTTGCATTTTACAAAAAAAAAATATTGTGTGATTTTTGTTTACATTTGTTTGTGTGCATGTTGTTGTTGCTTTTCTAGTTCTAGTTGCATTTCTTTTTATAAAAAAAACCATACACAAAAAAAATCATTCTCATTTACAATATCTGTTTTGGTTTACATTGCATTACATTTTTATTAGAATTGCACTTACTAGGAACTGTGTTCATCATCCTAAGGGCATCTCCAGTGGTGCAATTCAACGTTGAATTGGGCGGAAAAAAATCTCCATTCGTTCGATTAAGGCAAAAAATTAAGCTGAATGTTCAGGATTCGATTCAGAATTCTGAACTGGGCTTGGGCGCCCATTTAATGGGCGCCCAAGCCCCCCCCCCCCCCCTCCCCACACGCCCCACCGTCTTGCAATGGCTATAATCGGCCCCTGCATTTGAATTCCAACGGCTAAAAACGGTCATATTTTGACCCCAAGGGCTAAAAACGGTCATATTTAAAATTACAACGGCTATAAACGGTCATATTGAAAATTTCAATGACTATAAACGGTCATATTTATGATTTGACTACATATATCGAAATAATATTCAGATTGTAATACACACATCTCTTCTGCTATTACAATTCTATTCTCAATTCCTTAATATTGAAAGCATGTCTCATCCGTTTCAATCATATACCGAAGCGATGAATATGGATAGCTGGGATTTAGATTCTCAACCCTTTCAAAATGTTCATCCCCAAACTGCCCCCCTCTATCGTTCCATTCTTCTGCTCCATGGTATGGCGATGAAGATAAGGATTTTTGTTATATTTACTGTTATTTTTCTAACGACTCGGTAAAGGGGAACAACAAAAGCGGAGAGGCGTTTTGGGCAAAAGTCATGACAGCGTACAATAAAAAACATGTTGAAAAGACGAGGTTAATTTCTGCAATCACGGGTTGTTTTGGAAAGATTAATCGACAAACACAATTCTACGAGTTGTAGATCCACAAAATAAGAACAACAATTCCAAGTGGAATGAGTGATGAAGCTGAATTGGTAGCATTTTGTAAAATATGATTTTTAATTTACATTCATTTCTGATCACTTTGTTAATATATGATTTTTTGTTTCTGTTTTTGTAGAAGAGAATGACGAACGATCAATTCTTGAAATTATATTCAAGAGAAAATGGTACAAAGAAACCCCACTACTATCAGTTTGCAAACTGCTATGACTTGCTTGTTAGTCAACAAAAATGGAGCTCAAACACCGCAAAAAGCTTAAGAGATGTCCAGACGAAGTCGAAGGGGAAGAAAAAAACAAGTAGATCTAATTACAATTCTAACCCAGGAAATTCTTCTCATATGGACTCAAATGTATGCCCAGATAACGAAGACGAAGAAGCAGTACCCGCATTTGATGAAGACGCTAGACCGATGGGGCAACGAGCAGCTAAGAAGAAAATTGATGTTCAATCTCAAATCGATTCTCGTTTTGCCCTAATGCATGAAAAACATGCAAGAGAAAATGCAGAACGTCAAAAAGGAAGTGCAGAAAAGCTTGCCGTGTTAAAAGAATTGACTGAAATTGAGAAGGGCCGCTTTGAGCTTGAACGGCAACGCCAAGGACCTTAGTAATGGAAAAGGATGTCACCGGAATGGATCCAATTACAATGCAATATTGGATGGAGTACAAACAACGCATTGTTGAGAGTAGATCTGGAACAAAACATATGTAGTTGACGTATTAATGTGATATTTTTAGTTATTGTAGTTTAAATATCCATGTACCTTCAGTTCATATTTGCAATCAAGTGTTATTTTCAGTTTTACAATATTCAAGGGTATATCATTTTTTCGATGCATTATGTAGATATCAATATAGATTTACTTCATCAAATATAAATGATATTACAAACATAAAAATTGAAGCATTCTACACTTCGTTACAGAAATAAAAATGGCAAACACATGTAATTAAACAAAGATCCACCATCCCCAACTATTGATTTCCATGAGAATTCCAAATATGCTCCATTAAATCCCTTTGGAGTCTATTATGAATAGCTGCATTACGATATACTTCATGATGATCGTCATGAATTGCGTACTGTCCTTCATTTCGTAACGTGGCTGTGCGAAACAACTCGGGAGGTTGTCTTGCCCCCTCATATTCGAAATCAAGATAATCCATACCGCGTTCATCTTCAATGATCATGTTATGAAAAATTATACAACAGAGCATAATTATAGCCATTTTTGTTCTCTTCCATAATCTACATGGGTTGTTGACCATTGCAAACCTTGCTTGAAGGACCCCAAACGCCCTTTCTACGTCTTTCTTTTGTCCTTCCTGCATTGCAGCAAATTGTTTTGTTTTGCCATCATTGGGTTTGCAAATGTCTTTACAATCGTACTCCATTGGGATAAATTCCATCTCCTAAATAGTATCCATGCTCATATGTGTTATGACCAAGAGTAAATGATACGGGAGTTGACTTACCTTGCGCCAAATCATTAAACAAATGAGATCGTTCGACTACGTTTAAGTCATTAAGAGAACCTGGCATTCCAAAGAAAGCATGCCAAATCCACAAATCATGAGAGGCAACCGCTTCTAAGATGATCGTTAGTTTTTTTTCTTTGCCGTTATATGCTCCATGAAAAGCTTTTGGACAGTTCTTCCACTCCCAATGCATACAATCTAGACTTCCAAGCATTCCAGGCCAGCCCTTGCTTTCATACATTTCACACAAGCGCGTTACATCTGCCTCGTTTAGAGAACGATGATATTCCGTCCCATAAATGTCCACAACTGACTGACAGAAGTGATCTAGGTTTTCCAATGTTGTACTCTCTGCAATACGATATGCGTCGTCAAGGACATCGGTGGGTGTACCGTATGCTAACATCCTCAAAGCTGCGGTCATCTTTTGTATGGCCACTCAAATCTTGTTTTTTTGCAGCGTCCTGCTTAAAAACAAAATAATTATTATTTTGCTGAATACTTTAGAGAATTCTTATAAATAATGGACGACTCATTCTGAATCGTCGTCTAAACATCTCTGGACCGTAAGTTGGATCACGGGCAAAGTAATCTTGCATAAGTGTTTTTTGAAATGCTTGCTGGTTACGGTTGATATATTTCCGACCCACGACGGAACCACCATGTTTTCCATCAGTTGATCTGTATGTTTCATGGTATATCTCCATCAGTTCCTCCTCCTCTTGTTGATGCGCTAACGCGTACGCTTCTTCTTCCGAGTCACTGTCGCATAGCAATATAGCTTTTAGTAAACTTCCAGACATTGTTCGATATTTGAGGATAGTTGTTTGATATTTGAATGTTTTGTTAGACTAAATTGTGGTGAACAAGTATGACATCCATATAGTTATATATATATGACTAATTCTTGAGTGGAGAGAAGGGGGGTCGGTTTTTGGTCACCATCACGTACTGTAGCCACGTTAATTTGCCGGTCAAGAATCTTTGCTTTGTTGAGTGGAGAGAAGGGGGTCGGTGTGCGGTCAAAGTGTGCGGTCAAATCACGTACTGTACCCACGTTCATTTGCCGGTCAAGAATATCTGCTATGTTGAATGGAGAGAAGGGGGTCAGTGTGCAGTCAAATCACGTACCGTAGCCATGTTTATTTTTGGGTCAAGAATTTCTGCTATGATGAGTGGAGAGAAGGTTGATCAGTGTGTGGTCAAATCAAGTACTGTAGCCACGTTTATTTGCCAGTCAAGATTCTCTACTTTATTGAGTGGAGAGAAGGTGTGTCAGTGTGCGGTCAAATCACGTACTGTAGCCACGTTCATTTTTCGGTCAAGATTCTCTGCTTTGTTGAGAGGAGAGAAGGAACGTCCATTATATAAATTCGCAAATCGTTATATGTTTAAATCATTTTAAACCTAACATTATTCAAACTACATTGTCCAACATGACATTTACGTCTCATGAATTGAAGTTGCTTATGTAGTACTACGTTCAAACCGATGAGATGTGCGATAATCAGAAGTCAATGGTAATTAATTTTTGGGACACTCTGGCTGAACTCTACAACAAAGACGTGGGCTCTCAAGTCAGACGTACGGCTCAAGAGGTCAGGACTGCATATAGAAACTTTACTAGAGCATTCATGCGTTACACAAAGATTATTAATGAGGTAATATTGGAAAATGTGTTTGAGACTACACGTTCGACTTATGACGGTCGATATAATTTAAAATATCGCACGCCCTTCTTAGCCAATGATGCGTACTTCATACGTCAAAACTGGCTAGAAAGATTTGGATGGCCTTAAGATAACAGTATTGCTAATTGGTTATGTAACGTTCGTTAATGTGTCGAGAGCTTTCTGAATTGTCTTTTCAAATGATAATGTCTGTTGTTGTTGTCAAAGCTAATGCCTATGTGTAATGTTTGTTTATATATGCCCTTGTGTATTGTATGTTGTCAGATCAAAAAGTAGTGGTAGCACAAGTGTAATGTTTGTTTACATATTCTCTTTCTGGCTTACTTATTCATCAATCATAATCAGCTTCTTCCTCACTCACAACAATAAATTCTTCAACGCAATGTCTTCTTGGCCTTCGTCTATCGGTTCAGATGCAGGTTACGTACCTACGGAAAGTCCACATACTGATGAGGATTGGCTTATCGATTATCAAGAACAACACTATGAAGATGTCTGCGGTCAGTTTCAAAATCTTGAGCAGCTGAGACTTCACGAAGTGGTTGAACCGCCATATTCGTATGGCATATGAACAACATGTTGTTCGTATGGCATATGAGCAACCTGAGAACCAGGATCAAGTAGTTCAACCTTCCACTGAGCAAGAAGTTGAATCGCACCTAGTTTGTTGTCAGTGCGGGTATGAAGTTGAAGTTGGAGTACGTGCGGATGGAGAAAATATTGGTCGTCGAATCCAACTATGTCAATTCTGGCCAAATGGTTGCAATTACGCGGAATGGTTGGATGATCCTTTATGTTCAAGGGGCATAACCTATGCAAACGAACTAGAACAGGAGATAAGAAGTCTTAGACTTTCTAAACAGGAGTTGCAGTTTAATCGTCACGTCTAGTTTCTTCATATTTATGGTCTATTATTACTGTTTCGTTTTTTATCAGTGTTCTATGTTCGTATATGTCACTAGTAGTTTTTTTATGTCATTAGTAGGTTTTATAAGTTTTCTATCTATTGTCACTATTGATTTTTTTGTATGTTTATATGTAACTAGTTAGTGCTTATAAGTATAAACAAACATATAGAATTCACATTGTACACCAACATATATAATTCATAGTTAAACAGACATATACAATTCACATTATACACCAACATGTATAATTCACAGTATACATAGACATATAGAATTCACAGTATACTCGAGCATTATAATCCAAAATCCAAGAAAGTGAAAGTATATAAACATAAAGAATACACAGTATACTCAAACAATGACATAAGTACATAAGCTATAGGAACTGCAACATAGACTAAAACGTCTACTACGCATAAACTAAAAGGTATACAGCTAAAGGGATGCAACGTCGTCGTCGTCAGCATCATCACCATCATCATCATCTCCGTCATCGTCATCATCTCCATCACCATCATCATCATCTCCATCGTCATCATCGTTATCCCCATCACCATCATCCCCCTCGTCCTCATCATCCCCCTCGTCCTCATCTAAACCACCAGCATCATACCCACTGGGACCAGCATCACCTCCGTCTTGTGATCCGAAAGGCTTATATACAGCAAGTCTAGCTGATAGCTGATCAATCTGGACCTCTAGCATCTGTGTATGCTGCATGTACATATCATGCATGGTGTGTGTATGTGCAAGAGTCATATCGCGAAATACACCAAGCGAAACTCTGGCCTAGTCCAATCTAGTAGCATACTACATGAAGATGATATTTGACATAATAAGAAACCAAGCAGAAAATAAAGGAAAAATGACAATAAACAACAAATGTACCTCATACGGAGGATATAACCCGACTGAAGGCACACCAGGATAGTCGGGGTGATCTGGAAAGACTAAAGGCTGCTCAATCAAAGTACCTGTCATGTCATATGCTCTAAAAGTAGTATCAGGCTCCAACTGCATGAGAGTCTGGGAGAACTGTGACGGAATCAGGTCAAATGAAACCTGCGCTGCATGAACTCCACCAGCTGCCAGATGAGGTCTTATATGATCAGAGTTGACCCCACGAACATAATTTGGTACGATGAATCTACGGGGCGCTACTCTAGCCCAATAAGCATCGTAATCCCCATCGATAAAGAAAGTACTCATATCCATCCATACAGCCTGTCGTAGAGCATCTAAGTACTGATCGCCGATCACCATATGTCTACCAAACATGTCCTCACAAGATAAATGATCATATGGTATACGACAATCACCCGTAATCTGATAAGCACATCTCTCTCCCAAATACCACATAGGCATAAATGCAGGTGTATGCAAAGCAACCCTACGTCTAGATAGTGAATACGCAACCATCAAGGGATGGTCGTCCACCAGAAGACCTGCATCTGCTAGATGAGTCCAATGTGAGGCCCAAGGAGTCCGAATGATGTTACCTCGACTACGCATATCAAGCTGTGACCTAGCCTCCATCAAGTCATGCCGTACACCTAAGGGGACATGATGTACGTACTGCATAGTCTCCCATCGTCTCATCCTAGGAAGTAATGCTCAGCAGCCTGACTAGCCGTGTCCTGGATGCGGGGATGCATGTTTGTCGTGTACTCGTAGTACCATAACGGCAACATATACCAAAAAGCATACATCTGCCTGACATCGCCAAGCGCAAATGAATCTAGAGCGGTATATAGGGTGCCTAATATCGCTGTGCCCCAGTCAATAGTATGTAGCTGGTATAATCTGACAAGAGATGCTAAATAGCCTAGTCTAATGTACCTTTTTGGTTCGAAAAAAAGTCAAATCAAACAGGTACAACAGAAATGCTCCAGTAACTGCATCCATCATATCGGCTCTAGCTATATAACTGGTGATGTACTGTTGCAAGTAAGTCAACTTAACAGAACCACTAGTTACGCAGGTAACATCTATCAGTGGTAAAAAAACAGTAAACAAATTGAACGACTCGCATAAAACATAAAATGGAAAAGGTCGAAGACCATGTCGTCCAATCTCAATCCCAGTAAACATGTAGAAATCAATTGCGGTGATACCAAGCTCAAAATTTGAAAAATGAAACGTATGCGTAGTGGACCACCACCTCTCAGCTAATGCCTGAATGAGAGGTCGATCAAAGGACTGAACATGCCTAATCGACAAAAATAGACCAAAAAAACTAGCATGTAGCCTCCCAGTAATAGGACCGGGAAGATGGTCATAAAACTGGGTAATGCACTTATCCCAACTACCCCGACAGTGAATGTAATGGTTCTATAGATAATTTATGAATTAACAATTTTTGATACAGTAAGGGTTATTTAATATGAGTATGCAATGTACATATTAAAATAACAAGTTATAGTAATTTGCAATTTATACATGTATGGTCGTGAAAGCGGTTTCGACTCTATGCCGATAATCATCTGGCAGCTCATGTAAAACACGTAGATCGTCTAGTGAAACTCTAGATGGTGGCGGAAAGTGTAATGGTCCAGCTTGCTCCGCTGGATGTCTGTGAATCGTTTTTCGGACGATTTTGGTTGGACGCGGCGGCATTTCGTTTAAATTTTTTAATTTAAAAAAAATGGAAAAAATTGAGAGTGAAGTGAGGGGAAGGGGAGGCGGTGTCCATTTTATACGCGTCTTAGTTCAGGCGACCATAAAATAGGCGCCCGATCCATTCTGGCCACTGGGGCCCCAACCCAGATTACGGCCCGTAATCCACTGAAGATGCCCTAACCTAACTGCTGCTGCATACATATCACAAGTGCACACATCCATTCACAACTGCAAACCACAATTCCAGCCATTCACAATTCCAGACCCCATACCATAGCAACCACCTTTCTTTTTGCCTACAACTGTCACTTCCCACAAAACAACCACCATCACCTTGCTTCAACCTTCATACCACTGGCAAACAACGTCCACTCACTAACCAAACTCAACATTTCCACTGCATCACATACTCCATGTCAGTCATCCATCATTCATACTACCCACCATCACTACGATCAACTGTCACTTCCACTTTGCCTGCTGCTATAGCTCAGTTCATTCCACTGTCAAACTTTCCCTATCACCTCTACTACACCTTTCTATCACCAGACTTGCTTCTGTCAAAACCAGGATACATACTCATTGCACATTTCTTCATTTCCAGTGATAACTCCATTGCCCCTCTGTTCTATCCCCTACACACAGCATTTAACCACAATTCTTGCCATCACGATACACATAATTCCACACAATTCTGTTCAAATACCCCCACACTTCCTGCATATTTCCACTACATCAATACATCATCATCAATAATTGCCTGCATCACCTTTACAACTGCTACCATACTCCAGATCCACCGTCCTACCTGTTTGCTTAAACCAGCATACTCCATTGCTTGCTTGAACCATCTACCACCGAGCTACCTGCATTGACAAATCACCATTCCACAGCTCCTTGCTACAATCCCCGAACAGCCTTCATCAACATTTCATATAACTTCATACATCAACCATATCATTGCCATACAAAACAACACCATCAACCCTTCATACAAGCAACTGCCATCCACCACAACTACTACATCACTTACCATCTTCAACACATCCATTGAATCATCAACAGTCTGCATACATTGATCACAGTCTACTTCTACAGACCATCTGCCGCAACAACTTCAAACAACCACTACTGCAACATTTGCACTTCCTTGAAATCAACCGATCTCCTTCACAGCCCGGATCGTCACTACTCCCTGTCATTGGTCATCCACCTGCCTGCATCAACCACTTCTACAATTGCCTTCTAACTGTTCCTCCACACATTCACTTCCCTGCAAGTTCATCATCCCTATCCGATCACTGACCAACTTCTTCCCAGGCCTTCCTACATCCCCTGCACACCACTGCACTTCAACCCCTCCCCATTCGAACCACAACACCATCTCCACACTCATATGCAGCAAGACCAGAACCACCTCTACCGTGAACACTCCATATCACCAAACATTCACTTCTGTAGCCGTCATTAGCTACTACTCAACTTCTTTGTACGACCATACTTCACTATCTTGAAACCCACTGATCCATCTCCTAGCATCCCTCTTCAATAACAACTCTCTGCCATCCAACCACAATCGAAAAATATATATAATCTCAAAAAAATTGCAAATCACCCTTACCGAAATTGCCTCACCAATTTTCAGAACTTCCCACCATAAAATCCGCAATTTCCAAATCGCATCTTCGCCTCAAGTCGCCTTGCTCCAACTACGATTTCAATTTCTGAACTTTGTGAGTTATTGAAATAGGGTATTGAAATAACAAGTTTATTTCGACTTTCAATTTCAATTTCAATTTCCAACTTCGATTTCAATTTCGTTAAAGGATTAAGAACTTAAGAGCTGGAAGTTTAATGCGATAGTAGGAAAGAGGATATTTTAAATAGGGTACTGGACTTGTTTA
Source organism: Allium cepa (assembly GCA_030765085.1). Lineage (NCBI taxonomy): Eukaryota > Viridiplantae > Streptophyta > Magnoliopsida > Asparagales > Amaryllidaceae > Allium > Allium cepa. The sequence continues at coordinate 245,821,752 of CM060938.1, read as the reverse complement.
AAACGGCCAAGTTTTAATTTTCTTTTATTTTTTTTATTTTTGTTTTTTCTTCCTTTCTTAGGTTAATTTTTCCTTTTGTTTCAAAAAATAGTTTCAAAAAAAATAAGTTTAATTTAGTTTTTTTTTTCTCTCTCAAATAACAAGTTTCTCTTTTTTTTTTTTTTGCTTCCTTTTTAATTGATTTGTTTTAAGTTCCATCCTTCTAAAAAAAAAAAAAAAACTTGTATATATCTTGTTTTTAATTTCAGGTTGCCAAAGCAGATTAGAAAAGGAGCAACTTGACAAAAAAAAGTAACTGCTTACTTTCCTATATATATATATATAATCGTCGTTTAAAAAAAGAATATTATAATCTGTATGCTCTGGTATCGTGCTTTCATTTTCAGTTTTATTTAAGCGCATTGTTGGTTACTTGCATTTGCATTTGCATTTACTTAGAAAACTAATATTTCAAAAACAAAAACAAATTTCATTGTAATTGCACTGCTAATACACGTTTAATTTCTGTTTTGCATTTCATTTTAGAATTTGATTAATAATAACGGTTGGACATCGATAACACTTAATTGTATATGACAATTTATCCTCTTTCGATAATTTCTTAGCATCTAAGCTACGACAGAGCAATAACCAGCTATACGGCAATTCATAAATATTATAATTAATTGTTTCTCTGATGGTACTTAAACATTCGGCTGCATTACTACGATGATTCATGGTGCACCGATAAATCCTGCCCGTTATCTGGTTGAGAACTATGTTGTTGCTTTAAGACAAAATATGATTATACATTTTTGGGTTAGGATAAATAATTCGTAATTAACCTTGCATTCATTTAGTTGCATTAGTTCATGCATATTTTTTAAAAAAAAAAAAATTTTGAAATCCAAACCTAAAAAAGTTGTAAATATTTCTTAACCTAGCTTTTTTTCCTTTGAAAATTTTCAACCAAATCCAAAAAAATTTACTTAGTTTTTATTTACAAAACCAAAAATCCAAAAAAAAAATATATAATCTTTTCAAAACCAAAAAAGAAAAATTTGAAAAAACAGAAAACAAAATAAAAATCAATTTCCCTTTTGAAAAAAAATAAATTCCTTTTGATAAATAGTTTTCTTTTATAAAAAATATAAAAAAAAAACATTCCTAAAAATGTCCAAGTTTCCATATTCATATGAATTTTACGATGGTTGTGAAGATCAATATAATTCATATAATTTCACACCAAATACTTATGGGTATTTTGGTAACAACTATTGTACAAACAATTTGGATTTTGCACCACAAATTTTTTAAAATAACGATCAATTCTCAACCTTTGAAACAAGAATGGAATCTTTATTTTAACTCATTACACTACAAAATCATATGAATTCTCAACTTTTGAACGATTTGTGCAATAATTCAAGTCAAGGATTTCAGAATAGTCAAATTTGAATTCACGTCAAAATTCAAACGATTTTGATTATAACCCATGCCAATTCAATTTCGAACTCCAAAACGAATTTCAAACTCAAAATGGAAATGTGAACCACTTTTTAAATGAATTTGGCAATGGAATAGTTTCAATAATGATGCGATTGACAATTTTTTTCTCAACAAATTCAAATTGAAAATTCTCAAATTAATAATCACGAATTTGATTTAGTTGAGCAAATGGAAAAAGATTACAAGGATTTGTTGCATGAAATGTATTCATGACAAGCAAAATCAAAACCCAACTTGTGAAGAATCAAATAATAATCCACCATTTATTGAAATTACCAATTTTTGTCCTCAACAAGTCCAAATCAAAAATTCTCAAGTTAATAATCATAAATTGGATTTTGTTGAACAAATGGACGAGATTTACAATGATCACACAGTTCGGTTGGCTAAAACATACAAAAAATTAGGTGAACAACAAAATCAAATCCCAAAGTGTAAAGATTCGAATAATAATCTAAATTAATGATTTTCAAATAACAGCTTTGGAAATTGAAAACGACAATCTTAATGAGGTTGTTGAAAAAACGTAATTGAGTTGGATTTCAATTCTTTTGAGGGTAAGAAACTCGATTTAAATTTCGATCTTTCTTTTTTCAATTTCGAAAATTTAAATACAAAAATTTTGGATTTTGAACACGATACATGTAATGAAGTTATTGATAAGCCAACAAAGGAAGATGAATTTAATGAACATAAATTCTATGGACTTTTTGAAGATGAGTAGCTAAATTCGGAAGGGGAAGGTTTACATCCCCATTTTGATTTTGAAATCAACAATTTTGAAGTTTTCAATCATAAATTTGAATTTGAATTTGGTGAAAATAAATTTGAACTTCAATCAATCGTTGTATCAACCCCGAAAATCATCGAAAAGGAAACAACTCGAAAGATTCTTAATAAGACGACATTCGTTTCCCCAAATCAACATTCAACTTTGAAATCATTTATGGTTTGGTTTTCCATACTTAAGCAGTGTCTCGCATACTTGACGAGACAAATGAATCGGTCTTTTGAAGACTGTTTCATTTACACTTTGACGATATTCTTTACGATCTCGTGTAAATAACTTTCATTTTCATGTAAATATAGGTCATCTTTTTATTTTTCTCCTTCTATTTGGGTTGACTATGTGGACACAACCAAATCAAGTGTGGGGGGAGACTTATCATTATTTTCGATTTTTCATGGTTTCATTTTACATTTTCTTTCCAATTTTTTTTCTAAAAAAACTCAAAAACAAAAAAAGCAAAAAAAATATTTTTTAAGTACTTTGATCTATTTTTAAATAAAGAATATAGGATAAATATATGGTTTTGGTTAATTAAATTGAAATTTTTGAAAAATTTATTTATCTCAACAAAAATAAAAATGAAGTTGGATTACAAATAACGATGGTTTAACTAGTATATAGGAAGGTACATACGCGTTAATTATGAAATATCCTAATGGAAAATCTTTGCTTTGAAAAGTGGTGAATTCAAATAAAATGATATAACATTTTTTTATCTTCTAAGTTAAATGGTGCTGAGATGATTCGAAAAAACCCTCTCTTCAAAAAAAACAAAAAAAAAAAAAACAAGAAAGAACAAAAAATAATTCTTGTATATATGTATGTGTTTTTCTTAATAAACACCTAAAGTCATGTGTTCACAATTGCGTGTTCACTCGCCATGCTCTGTACCTTTCTCATGTAAGCCTAAAGGCATTGCATGATCAGTATATATGGCCTCAGTTTATCCGAGTTAGGTGTATATATATAAAAATTCCTTTACTAATAACGCCTACAGTCAATAAGTGTTCATACTTGTGTGTTCACTCACCACGCTCTGTATATCCCTCACATAAGTCCGTAAGGCAATGCATGAGTAATATATTTAGCCTCAGTTTATTTGAGTTAGATGTATGTAAATATTGGTAATATCAATAAACTTTTCAAGAAAAATAGAGAGAGTATGCAAATGAAATCCAAGCACTATCTTTACTTATTTTATTTGACTTGTTATTGAAAAGAAATGAAAATACCACTTTAATAAAAAAATTGTTATTCAACTAAGGATCTATTTTATAGTTACACTATGTTATCAACTAAAATAATGAGTTAAACAATAGTCTATTTGCTTTCATAACTTGATTTTTATTAAAATTTTGACGAGCAAATGACTTAAATTTTCAAGATAATGACCAAAACCTATATTTAACTTATTCGTGTCTATTTTAAAAGTAAATCCTTAACTCCTAAATATTTTTGAAAATTTGAATTCATCTCTTTGTAAATAAATCTTGCATTTAGGATTTTTCACTTTGCATTTGGGATTTTGTGGGTTGTATCCGCTGAAAACCCTCGCGAGACAACGCTTATCCTATTGGGGACACCTAGAGGTTTAATAGGTCGTTTCATACACTTAATGCAATTGTGCTCCCTAGAAAATGGATTATCTTAGTTTTCTCTTTATTCGAGGACGAATAAAAAGATAAGTTTAGGGGTATTTGATGTGCATGCAAATGTGCACATTTTTACCAGCATATTTAATCTAATTAAATTAAATAAATGATCATATTGGGTATTTTAACTTGATTAAACCAAAATTCAAATTAGTTTCAAATCATCACATATTCACCTCAATAAGGGCGGAATGGTTATTTTTGTGCATATATTAATTTGAGAAAATTTAATCGAAAATCTCTATATTATATTGTAGGAATTTGGCTTCATATACAAGTGGTTTCTTTAAGATATATGCATGGCCAAGCATGAATACAAAGGAATGGAGATGGAAATAATTCATTTCATGGAGCATGGAGGGCCTCACATATTCACCTACCTTCATGTATAAATTAGAAGCTAATACACATGCTAATAGCCATTAAAGTTTCATGCACAGTTAAATGATGATTATTTGATGCTAATAATTACTTGACTACCACACTTCCTAAGTGTGTAGTTTGGGTAGTTCCCAAAAAATGAATTAGGGTTTCCAAACGTGTAAAAATACCCTTTATCTTCATGTAATTAGTCTCTCTTCTTTTAGGCTCCCTTCTCTTAGGCTCTTAGTTTAGGAAAATAAATGAAAGCTCTTCTTTCTTTTCATGGCTGCTTTGCCTTTTCTTTATGTAATTTTTTTTATACAACTTTAATACATTTCCTTTTCTTTCTTATTTACTTTCATATTAGTAGTGTAGATCTCTTTTACTTTATGCAAGTAGAATAGTTTTTCTTTTCATTTTGCTCTCTTTTTCCTCTTCTTTCGTTCTATGTTGCAAGCTACATTTATTGATTTTATAACAAAAATGAGCAGCTAAACCCCTTCAATTTAGGGGTAATGAAGCTCTTTAATTATGTGGCTTCAACATTTTGATAATTAATGCTCTCTTTTTGTGCTTCATGGAAAAATGAACGTTAATTATGATGATGTTAATGAAGTGAATGTTGAAATCAAAATTTGATGGTCTATATTTCTATTTAATTATTAATAGGCCATGCTTAAAATAGATTTTATTTTCAACTTTATTGTCATTTCTAATATGAGTTAGTAACTGGTTTAAGGGTGTGTTATGGTTTGATGCCTTATGCTGAGCGAATTAATAGTACAAATAGGCCATACTTATGATAAGCACATCAATTAAACTAACTAATGACCAAAAAAGAGAGATCATAATTTCATATTTTGTTGAACTATGTGACCTAGAGAGTTGAATTACTTCTAAATTTTCATTTTATTCTCATAGTTATCATTCACTTTTCTAGTGTTAGTTTTTGCAATTTTTAGTAGTTAACAACATTCTTTCAACTTTGTTTAGTTTGATTAAATAGAATTTTAAAAATCGAACAATTCCCTACAAATCGATCCGTACTCGCCGCGTACTAACAATTGTATGCCGTGCGCTTGCCTATAATTGATGATTTATTCAATCGGTTGAATGGAGCTAGAGTATTTTCCCCGTTGGATTTGGCAACAGGGTTCCATTAGCTTAGAGTGGCAGAAGATAGCATTCCTTTGACGGCTTTTAGAACGATATATGGATCGTATAAATGGTTAGTAATGTCGTTCGGACTCACTAATGCGTTCAGCATTCTTTGTAGATTTAATGAACCGAATTTTCCGAGAGCACTTGGATAGATTCATGTTGGTTTTCATAGCTGATATCCTGATATACTCTAACTATGAAAGAGAGCATGAAGTTCATCTTAGAGTGGTGCTTGAGGCGTTGAGGCAGCATCAGTTGAAGGCGAAATTTTCGAAATGCCATTTTTGGAAGAAGGAAGTGAAGTTTCTTAGTCATGTAGTCTAAGAGAAAGGGTTGTTTGTAAATCCAAGTATGATCGAGGCAGTAAATTGTAAGAGACCTGAGACAATGACTGAGATGAATAGTTTTCATAGATTAGTTGGGTATTATCGAAGATTCATTAAGGATTTTTCGCGGATAGCAGCACCGATGAACAAGCTAACGTGAAAAGATGTGAAGTTTGTTTGGACCGATAAGTGTATGGAGGCATTCCATAAGTTGAAACACTTATTAACTAATGCACCTTTGTTAGTTGTTCCAGGAGGAAATTATGATTTAGTGGTATATACAGATGCATGTGGAACAGGGTTAGGAGATGTGTTAATGCAAAGAGGTAAATTGATTGCCTATGGATCTCGACAACTTAGATCGCATGAGGTTAGGTACCTGACTCATGATTTGCAATTAGCTGCAGTAATTTTTACGTTGAAGGTGCGGAGACATTACCTTATGGGAGAGAGATTTGAGCAGTATACGGATCATAAGTCACTAAAACATTTACTCTTTCAGGAGGAGTTGAATATGAAACAACAGAGGTGGTTAGAATTTTTAGTGTTTATGACTTTAGTATTGAGTAAACATGAGGAAAGGGCAATAAGGTTATAAACGCGCTTAGCTGAAAACATTAGAATGTAGTGTTGGCAATAATAGCTGAATGGAAAGATTTAGAAGAATTGATGACATGTAAAGTGCAGCGGAGATCTAAAGCTAGATCTAGTAGGGAGACTGCTATGTTGTCATGTTTAGAAATTTGACTGGAGATGGTCGAAAGGATTGCTTCTAAGCAGAAGGAGGATCCATTATTAATTGAATGGATCAGAAAGTTAAGGGATAGAACAGAGATTGTTGACTTGAAATATTTCGAACTTGACCAGAATGAGTTGTTGGGGAAGAAAGGGAGATTGTGTGTTCAAAATGTAGGGAACATCAGGAAAGAAGTTCTTGAGGAATGTCATCGATCGAAGTTCACTATTCATCTGGGAGGAACTAAGATGTGTCTGGCCATGAAAAGAAGTTTCTTATGAGAAGGTATGGAGAGAAATGTAGGCTTATGCATGAAACAATGTTTGAAACGCCAATAGGTAAAAGCCGTACATTAGAGACCAAGTGGGTTACTTCAGCCTTTAGATTTTCCAGTTTGGAAATAGGATTCGACCTTAATGGATTTTATATACGGGTTATGTAACACTCTATATTTTTAGTAATAATATTTAGGAAATTTAGTTAGCTAAATCAAATTAAGTAATGTGGGATTGATTAATGAATTGAGGTTTGTGATTTAATTAGGGGGAAGTTGTTCCGTGTTAAAGACTAAACAATGAATCAAAGAATTAAGGTGTTAGGAAATAGAGAGGGCGAAATAGGAAAATGATTAAACTCATACCCTAAACCCTTAGGAAACCAAAACACACGTTCATTTCATATTTTCTAAAACAAAAACATTTGTGAGGCCAACCACCATTAGTAATCTCAAAGGAAGATAAAGCTAGGATTCAAGAGAAGAATCAAATCAATTAACCAAGATCAAACCTCACATCCTTAATCACAAAGCTAAGGTGAATAATGACTGAATCTCATGTTTCTTAATGATTTTCAGTTTTATGGTAAAATTTGAATTATTTGCATGATTATGCCATGTTTTTGAATGGTTAAATAATTATACATGCTTGTTGATGATTTATGCTTGTTAATGATTTATGCTTATTCACATATGTTTTTACGACATATTTGGATGTGAAAACCTTATGTAATGACATCGAAATGCCTTGTGAATTTAGATATAGATCGAAAATGATATTTTAGAGGTGGGTTTCAATTTTTATAATTTTCCGAGTTAATGTAGATTTTATGTCAATTTTCTACTGAAGAAAATGATTTATTGGGTTATAAATTATTTACAGCTACATAATTAATTATTTGGGCCTGAAATTTATAGATGTTAGAAAACATATTAAATAGGATTTTTTGAAAATTTTATAGAATATTCCTAAATGTTTTGATGAACAAATAAAATTATTTAAGGTATGAGACTTAAATGTTTTATACATTTAATTAAGGAGAATGGGTATTTTGTAAAATAAAATTATTGCTTATTTCTGAAAATATCGGCAGCACTTTTGAGAAAGGTATTTAGAAACTAATGAAAATTTGACAAATAATAGCAGGTTAGTTGAAAATGCTTCTCTTTTAAGTTAAAAACTAAAATAACAAGTTTTAAGTATGTTCCGCAACTTTCGGCATCAAGGGTTCCGATTAGGACGCCTCGCCACCATGCTTTCAAAACCAATGCGCACGGTATCAAGTTACTTAGTACGTAGCATATTAGATAGATGTGGAGGGCACGTAGTCGAAACATTGTGTTTCGAAGGGGTTGAAGTATGCCTTTGTTTTAAATTAAAATAGCGCCTGCTTCGCTTTCGAAGTGATAGCTTGCGACACGGTTTTCTTGTGACTGTGTTAAATGTTTTAAAAGAAAAGGTGTCAGTGGATTGCACTTTTAAGTAATGCTTTCGAAGGGGTCGAAACCCCTAGATGTTGCCTTTCTACCTTCTGAAGTCGATGATTTCAAAAGGTCAACTTAGCTTTTGAAATTAGCCACTTCTCCAACACGTTCGGAAGGGTGGTTTTGACACCATCACTTCTTTGCTTAGAAAAGCTTTCAAAAGGTTGGATTTCAACTTAAATGGTTGTATAGGCTTTTTTATTCTATTGAGGCATAACTCAAAGATTTCGAAAGAGAAGGTTTAAATGGTTTCGAAGGGGTGATTCCCCAAGGGTTTAGAAGGAGTCGAAAGGTAATGTTTTCTGATGATTTCAAAAAGGTTGAAAGGGAAGGTTTTTCCAAGGGTTTATAAAGGCAATATTTGAAGTGTTTTAAGATATGATGTCTAAGGTTTTAAAGCTTTCGAAAGGAAGGTTTTAAAAGGTTTCAAAAGGGTTTTAGGAATGGTTTGAAAAGGGAGTTGGCCTTTTGGCCTAAGATAAACGAAGGGTTTTACTTGGTTTCGAAAGAATTGCTTTCAATGGGTTTTGAAATGGGTACTTTCAATGAATCAAATAAGGTACTTTGAAGTATTTAAATATTTTCATTAACTAAAGTTTGACTAAAGTATATATTATAACATGGCAAGGTTATTTGACTAAAACATAGAGCATATGTATTTTCCTTGTGTGAGTTGATTTAATGATTTCAAATCATTTTGAAAAGGTTTTCAAGGAAAATTATGGGAAGGCATGCCTAAGGAAAATGACTCAAATATTAGAATATCAGATAAGACTGGTGTAGGGTCGCGCCCTATACATTAGCTATTGGCCCCAGCTAATTTAGTCTAAAATTCCAATGTGTAGGGCTTTGTCACAGGTAAGACCAAAATAATGATTACACGTAGAAGCAAATATATGTTTGTATACAAATAGGTTATTGGTAATCCCGCAAAACCATTAGGATGAGGTGACCATGGGAGATGATTAAGTTAGGGACAGAAAGTCCAAAAGAGAAGTATTTAACATATAGTTAGGGGAAAATCGTCTAGAAGAGGAGTGTCTAACAGATGTTAGATAAATTTAATTTATATTGTCTGGTAAGATCGAGTTAGCCAAAGGTTAATAGTTTGCCCAATAAAACTAAAGAGTTCGAACAGATAGTTCTTTTATTACCTGATATGTATGTTTACATAATGATAATTTACATTTTTAACCAGTTTTGGTTGTAGAAAAATATTTGCAAAAGATATGTTTTAAAAGGATGTTAGTGAGGGGAAACCCATTTCGCTAAGCAGCGAGGTCTCAATTAACATTAATAACCGGGATGTATAGTATTATTCACACCAGGCTTTATGTCTGACTTGAAGTTTATTTTTTTCCCCTTAAACTCTCGGGTGCTCAAAATTGATTTAAGTAGGTTGAGGGTTGAGGCTTTTCATGTTTTTAGTAGGATGACGATTAAAGCTGCCAGAGGCGAGTAGGAGGCTGACGGATAGCTATTTAGGAGCTACAGTTCTTGTTTCTTAATTATTTCCACTGTGCATTAAGTTAGTTATCACTCTGATCATCCAAGTGGTCATCTTCATATGTCGCTCGTGGTGTATTTTGTAATAAGTATATTTGATTATTACATAGGAAAAGTTTTGGGCTTATGTAATATGAATATGGAACATGTGTTTTGAAATGTAATGGAAAATGCTGTTTTTGAATTATGTGATTTGTTTCATATTCAAGTGCTTCTGATATTATAAATACCATTAACATAGGTGTATTTAGTCCTTGGAAGTTAAAACTATAGATGGCTGCGGCATCTGTAGCGCTTTGCTTTGGGCTTCTAGATAGTCGATGTTACAACTTGGTATCAGAGCATAGGTTCATGAAATACTTTAACTGAAAATGATTTTGAAAACATAATCTTTAGGAATTTGATTAAGATCAGGGGGTGGGATAACGCTCTAATAATGTACTTGTATTTGTTATATACAAGTATATGCTTTACCTCTAGTCTCATATCTTTATTAGGATATTCTTCTGTATCTCACGAGGTTTGTATATAGATATGGGTTCGAGAAGAGTGAATCTTGGAGGGAGCACCACCACAAATGGAAATGCCCGACCGAATACTAGAAGGAACCAAGGTCAGGCACAAGCTAAAAATGTTGATGCAGGAGTACCACAAGTGGATATGGGAGACATGCATAAGTTTTTGTAAGCATGATCTAAGCTGGGATTGCCATTGGGGTTGTTGAAATGTCACGAGAGGAGTTCAAGAAGGTCCAGTGGTCAATCATTTTGCCAACTTGAGTAGAGAATATGCCAGGCTTGGAGGGAAGCCATTTAGTGGAGCTAAGGATGCGATGGATGTAGAAAACTGGTTGTTGCACTACGAAAGAATTTTTGCTGACTTGGGGCTCAATGATGAGCAAAAGAGGTGACTTTCCTTAAGACTGCTTCAAGGAGCAGCTTTGTTTTGGTGGAATAGTATGATGGTTGGTGTAAACGAAGAGCAAACAGTTTGGAGAAGAGGAAGGAAAAGGAGGTTCATGTTGGACAAGGCCAAAAGAGGAAGTTTTTCCAGAATAAGAATGCTTAGAAAGGAGGAGTAGCGAAGAAAGGAAAGTCTGAGATGGTATGATATAAGTGCGACAAGAAAGGACAATATGTTCATGAGTGTTGTATCGGAAAAGGGAAAGGAAAGAAGGTGATGGGTAAAAAGAATATCTGGTGCTTCAATTGTGATCAGATCGGCCACTATACGAATCAATGCAAGGAGCCCGTAAAGGATGGAAAGGGCACGGTGTATGCATTGGAGTCTGCTACTTCAAAGCCGACAGTGCATGAGAAGGGATTGGTGATGTTAGGAGGTATGATTCAGATTTATGGTATGACTGTTAGCCTTTTGTTTGATACTGGTGCATCACATTTTTTTATATCTTGATGTTTGGCAGTTAAGCTTAACCTAGAACCCACATATTTAGTTACTTCTTTCAGGTTTGCAAATCCGATAGGAGGGTATGCGACACTTGGGGTAAAGTGTAACCATCTTAAGCTTGATTTATTAGGTCATACCTTTGTTTATTGTTCGCATGTGTTTGACTTTGTAGGGTTCGGTATTATATTGGGAATGGGTTGGTTAAGTGAGTATGATACTAGGATATTTTTCCATGATAGGAAAATATTGCTTAGACACCCTGATTTTAGCGATCGGATAGTTTATACCATAGAAAATCCTAGTCGTGAGGTGAATGCTTTGTTAGGTGTTGTGGAGTGAGAAGATGATTTTATTCGAGTTTTCATGGTTAGAAAATTTGTGGATGTCTTCAAGCTGGTAGTTGGATTGCCGTGGAAACGAGCCATTGAGTTTCGGATTGATTTGGTGTGTAGAGCAGAACCGGTGAGTAGGTCACCAAGTAGAATGACACTTACAGAGATGAAAGAATTAAAGGTGCAATTGGTGGATTTGGAAGGCAAGAGTTTTAATAGACCGAGTAGTTTGCCTCGGGAAGCAGCCGTAGTGTTTGTTAAGGAACCGGACGGATCGTTAATGCTATGTATCAGTCACCATAAGTTGAATGAGAAGACGATAAATAATTAATATCCATTGCTGAGAATTGACGATTTGTTCGATCAGTCGAGTGGAACCAAGGTATTCTCTTAGTTAGATTTGGCAATGGGATTTCATCAGCTTAGAGTAGGGGAGGATAGTATACACTTGATGGCCTTTAGGACAAGATATGGATCATACGAATGGTTAGATATGTCATTCGAACTAACTAACGCATCGACATTCTTTATGGATTTGATGAACCAGATTTTCCGAGAGCACTTAGATTGGTTCATACAGGTTTTCATAGATGATATTTTGGTATACTCTAAGGATAAGAAGCAGCATGAAGTTCATCCCAGAGTTTTGCTTGAAAAGCTGATGGAGCATTAGCTAAAGGCGAAGTTTTTGAAGTGCAATTTGTGGAAGAAGGAAGCGAAGTTCTTTGGTCATGTAGTCTCAGAGAAAGGATTGTCAGTAGATCCGACTAAGATTGAAGCATTGAATAATTGGAAGAGACCCAAGACAGTGACTGAGATAAAGGGTTTTCTTGGACTGGCCAGATAATATCGATGGTTTGTAAAGGATTTTTCACCGATAGCAACACCGATGACCAAGCTAGCACGAAAGGATGTAAAGTTTGTGTGGACCGTTAAGTGTGAGGAAGCATTTCAGAGTTTGAAACACTTATTGACCCATGCACCTGTGTTGGTGGTTTCGGGGGAATCTGGATTTAGTAGTTTATACTAATGCTTGTGGAACTGAATTAGGAGCGGTGTTGATGCAGAGAGGTAAAGTACTTGCATATTGCTTCTTGACAGCTTAGACCGCATGACGTTAGATATCCAACGCATGACTTGGAGCTAGTTGCAGTCATCTTTGCTTTGAAGGTGTGGAAGAATTAACTGTTGGGTGAGGGGTTTGAGTTATACACAGATAATAACTTGTTGAAATATTCATTTTCTTAGAAGAATCTAAACATGAGACAGCAGAGGGGTTAGAATTATTGCCACTTATGGTTTTGGGATTGTGTACACACAAGGAAAAGGAAATAAGGTGGCAGATGCACTTAGCAAGAAACATCAGAATGAAGTATTGGCAATGATTGCCGAGTGGAAAGATTTAGAAGAATTGTCAGATTGTAGAATGCAGTGGAGATCCGAGGTTGGGTCTAGTGGAGAATTTTCTATGTTATCTTGTTTAGAAGTCTGACTGGTATTGATTGAGAAGATTGCTTCTAAACAGGAGGAGGACCCAGTTTTAGCCAAGCGTATCAGAAAGTTATGGAAAGGAATAGAGAGCGATGACTTGAAGGATTTCAGTCTTGACCAGAATGGGTGGTTGATTAGTTCTTAGTCCGGATTTAGTAAGAGAAGCTATAGAGATGATTGAGTTGATTCGATCTAGAATGAAGGAGGCTTAGTCTTGGTAGAAAAGTTATGCAGATAAAAGAAGAAAAGACCTAGAATTCTCCTTTTGAGATCATGTTTTTGTCAATGTATCGCCAATGAAAGGTGAAATCGAGTTCGGGAGGATAGGAAAGCTAGCACCGAGATTCGTTGGACCATTTCCTATTATAAAAAGGACCGGGGAACTTGCATGTAGGGTAGAGTTACCAAGTATTTGGGCAGGAGTCCAAAATATTTTCCATGTTTCTCATCTTAGAAAGTGTGTTAGAGACCTAGAGACTTCTATTGCACCGATTGTGTTAGAAGACTTAGTAGTAGAATTGGACTTGACCATAGCTAGAAAGCCGATTCAGATAGTCGCGAGAGATGAGAAAAATCTTAGGAACAAGACAGTCAGAATAGTGAAAGTCCAGTGGAGCGACGATGAGAGAGATTGTACTTGGGAGACTGAGAGCAGGATTAGAGATACTTATCCTGATTTATTGATTGTATGATGTGTACCTTATCGTAATTTTGAGTACCAAATTCTTTAAGGAGGGGTGATTGTAACGCCTCATATTTTTAGTAACATTATTTAAGAAATTAAATTAGTTAAATTAAATTAAATAATGTGGGATTGATTAATCGATTGAGGTTTGTGATTTAATTAAGGGGTAGTCGTACCATGTTAATGAGTAAACAATGAATCAAAGAATTAAGGTGTTAGGAAATAAGGAGGGAAAAATAGGTAAATGATAAAACTTATACCCTAAACCATTAGGAAACCAAAACACACATTCATTTCATATTTTCTAAAACAAAAACACTTATGAGGCTGGCTACTATTAGCAATCTCAAGAGAAGATAAAGCTAGGATTCAAAAGAAGAATCAAATCAATTAACCAAGATCATATTCACATCCTCAATATGTCGGCCTGTTTTAACGATGTACCGCATAGGGAAAGCAAAATACAGCCTCAATTAACATAAAAATTAAGAAAAAGTGCAAAATATGTACATGTACAAGACTCGATCAAATAAAACATACAAAAGACCACCAGTATTCTACTCTACCAACACCCGAGTGTTTCGTCATTTCTTTCCACCTTTGCTGCCTTTACCTAGGAAAATCTAAATCTTCTTCTTACTCTTCCTACTAGGGGTAGTGCCACCTCCCAGGCTTGTGGTTTCTCCTCCTTTAGCAGAACCACACCCCATAGATCCTCTAGTAGCAGTGCTTCCATCTTTAGACATCTGCACCTTGGTAGTAGAAGACTTTAAATTACAGGGTCTACGAGAAACACTCACAGTGAGAAACTATCAATGAACTAGCTTCCAGAGATAGAAGGTGGTGCTCGATTGATTTCCTACCATTATCTTCATAAAATTACCATTGCTCGGAGATAGGCAACAATGGGAAGACATAACCTTTCATAGGTCGACGAATGGTTTGGCTATTAATTAAAAGAATCAGTCGCTGCCTAGAGATACAGCAGTGCTGGAAAGAAATCACAAGATCGAATCGCTTGTATGCAAGTAAACTGCTGCACAAACAAATTTCCATCATTCAATTTAGAAAGAGGTTTGACGCAGCCTAGAGGTAGGAAGCCTTAACAAAATGTTGTCTAGAACCGAGCAGTGGAATACTAGTTTGTGGATACATGAACTTACATATGAACTGGACTTCTACGATGACGTTAGTAGCCTAGCAAGGTACGCATGGCTAAGGACAAGTTAGGAAAGTCACAAAAAATCAAAAACTAAATCATCAGACTTTCTCAACCCTAGAGTCGGATTAAGAGCCAGACCGAGGGCATTTGAATCATTTTCCCTACACCTTTCCATCTTTCATAAATGCCCAAGTATAGTGTTCGAAGGTGATAGTCTCGCTAATAGGGACAGGCGTACAAATACTTGGTTGAATGAAACCCTACCAGTTCAAATATGAATAATCATAGAGTTGGATAGACAACAGTTTCGTTTTGCATAATAGAGCATTCTGGCAACAAATTTCCACCAAGGGAAATAAAGGTCTTAGCGTTCACGAATACATTATTGCCCGAAAATTCACAACATTAAAGAAAAATCCACAAAGTTGAGTCATTCTTGCGGAACTTTCTACAGATAGAAAAACTGATGCATGATCAGAATCTCAATACTAGGTTTGGAAGAATTTACTATGGCAGAAGATAGTGGTGGCATGTCTTTCCAATACAAACATTCAGAATGACAATAGCCGATAATGTCAGCTTAGAGGAATTTGATCGCTGTTAAGAGAACCTAGTCTCCCAAAAATGTGTGGACTTAATGTTCAGATACATCAATAATATAGACCGTGGCATATATACCTGCACTTGGCCTAAATGAACTTCAATCTGTTGTTTTATCGACCCCAAAAATCGTCGAAAACAAAACAACTCATATAATTTTCAATAGAACAACATTCATTTTTCCAAATCAACATTAAACTTCGAAATCTTTTATGGTTTGGTTTTCTAAGCTTGAGCTGTATCTCACAACTTGGTGTGAGAAATGAATCGGTTTTTGTTTGCGCAAAAAATGGGCAAACACCTCAAAGTCGTACGATTTAGTTGATTATATGTTGTTCTTAGTGATTTGGGTGATTTATGCAAACATGTAAAAAGCATGGACTAAACTATAAAAGACACACAGATTTATAGTGGTTCAGCCAGAACGTGCCTACATCCACTTTATATGGTATTCTCCTTTTTCTCTTCATATTACAAGTACAAAGCTTTGTATACAAGTATATGAATGTTGTTTGAAAGTTCTATCCGTGCTTGAGCTCTCAAACTTGTCCCCCATTGTTGTACCCCTGCCCTTCTATTTATAGAGTGAGGCTGGGGGCAGGGGTCTTGGATGTATATAGCTGCTGGTGGGCCTGGGCTGATGCAACCTGGCCTGGCAAAGTTGGTTCGGCAACACCTTGGTTCGTTAGTACTTTGGTCCGGTAGTAGAGGAGAGAGGGGTTGGTTCGGTGTGGTTGATTCGGTGATGGTTGGAGCGGCAGTTGGTTGGTCCGGCGAGGCCTTGGACCGGTGGAGCTTGGTTCGGTGGGATGGTAGTGCACCAGGTTCGGCATGTAGGGGAGTGGCACCTGGTTCGGCATGTAGTGGAGTGGCATCTGGTTCGGCATGTAGTGGAGTGGCATCTGGTTCAGCATGTAGTGGAGTGGCATCTGGTTCGGCAGTGCCTTCTTCCTACCTTGCATCGATCATATCTCCTTCATACGAACCCCGATTAACCTGAAATTTGAAACATAGCCTCTCCTAATCCTTATCATCATCTCCAATCAATTTTGTCCCGATCGGAGCTCAACCTCGATATCCAACATTCCTTGCCAATTTGTTGATATTCCAGTTTTGACCAAAAAATGGGATAACACTTTACCCCCCAAAACATGCCTTGTGATAACAAGGCGTGTTTTGAATAGTTCCGAATCCAATATCCAAAGTCCATAGCCATATTGCTAGACTATATCATCCTTGACTGCTCCGAGTCGATATCCAATTCCAAATCCAATAACCAAAGCTTGAGCGAATTCCATGTCCATCCGAACTCGGCAACCGAATCCCAAACCATCCTTATCCAATAGCCAATAACCGAATCCAGGACCTCTCCGGGTCGATATCCAAATCCATAACCTCTCCGGGCTCTTGCCAAGTGCAATCTACACCTGACGGTCGTGATTCAGTGTCCCTGGATGTTAAGCTAGCCTCTCCGGGTTCTTGCCAAGCGCAATCTATACCTGACGGCCGTGATCCAGTCTCCCTGGATGTTAAGCTAGCCTCATCGTGTTCTTGTCGGGCGTAATCCACACATGACGGCCTTGGTCCAGTGTCCCTGGACGTTGAGCTAACCTCTCCGGGTTCTTGCCAAGCGTAATCCACACTTGACGACCTTGGTCCAATGTCCCTGGACGTTGAGCTAACCTCTCCGGGTTCTTGCCCAGCGTAATCCACACTTGACGACCTTGGTCCAGTGTCCCTGGACGCTGTGTTAACCTCTCCGGGTTCTTGCCAAGCGTAATCCACACTTAACGACCTTGGTCCAGTGTCCCTGGACGCTGTGTTAACCTCTCCGGGTTCTTGCCAAGCGTAATCCACACTTGACGACCTTGGTTCTGTGTCCCTGGACACTGTGTAATGCCATGGCTTATGTCCTAAGCCGAATCCTGGTCTCTCCGGACCCTTGTGGAGCATAGTCCATACTCAACGACCTGAAAATAACAATTGATAATGCAGGGCCTAAGTCCTAGGACGAATCCTGGTCACTCCGGACCCTTGCCGAGCATAGTCCATACCCGACGACCTGAATGAGTCAATTTACCATGTTCGAGCGAAGCGACTCACCCCTTTCCAGGCATAATCCATACCTGACGACCGTTTATCAAAAATCAGATAAAAATCCAATCGAAATCCAATCCAAAATCCAAATCAAAGCCAGAAAACCAGAAAAAAATCCAATCAAAATCCAATCCAAAATCCAAATTAAAACCAGAAAACCAGAAATCCAAACCAGCATCCAAAACCGAAAACAATCATTCAAAGGAAAATCCAAATCAAAAAGCAAGAAAAACCAGGAGCTCAATCCAAGCTCCAAAACCGAAAACCAAAAACAAAAGCAGTGTCCAATCCAAAAGCAAAAGATAAATTTCACAAAACATACGATTGCAGTTTATCATCATTCAAAACATGCCTAGGGGCTATCTCCGTCCCCGTACATGTGTAAATGACTTGGTTGCTTGCCAATAGTTCGCTACTTATTTCATAATAACCTGGTCAATGGATGATCAACCGACCATCATTCCTGGGCCTCCCGCCATCGTAGCTTGAGGTAGGCGGCGGTTGCTCCTGCCCCGCTGTAACGTGCGCGGATTTTCGTTGCCGAAAAACCGAATAGTTATGGGTTTTTAAAAAGAATTTAAGAAAAGAAAAAGACAGAAGAAGAGAGAAGAAGACAGAAAATAGAGAAAGAAAACAGAAAATCAGAAAATAGAGAATTTGAAAATAGAAGAGAAGAAAGATAGAGAAGAGATAGAAAATGGAGGGGAAAGAAAAAAATAGAAAAATAATTTTAAAATAGAACGGAACAGAACACAACAGAACTACATCAGAATCTCACAATTCGCAGCGGAACAATATATAATAACAAATGAATAATCTTTAGACAAAGAACTATATCAGTTATTACATTTTATACATTTCATTTCATCATATCATCAGAGTATACAACAACAACAACAAATAGTGCAGCGGAAAAAGAAATACTATATAGCTAGTAATACGCCATGCCATCCAGCTTGCCTCCAGCAACTCCAGAATATCCTGAATATCCTGATAAACCTTAACTCTTGACTGCCCGTGTGGAAATTGGTGGGCACCCAGAGTTTAGGAAGGAAAACAATAAACTCCAAGTCAGTCATGTGACTGGTGTGAGAACTCAAAACAGTTTATTTATCTTTAAAATCAAAATAGAGGAATATTTTTAAAGTCAATTCGAAATGCTTTTAAAAATGAGACTACCATAAGACCTCCTGCCACACACACAATGCAAACGCAGACTTGGAGAAGATTTCTCCTTATGATAGTCAAAGATGCTTGATACGCATTTAAAAAGAACATTTCATATTATTATTAGTGCATAGTGTAGGAAATTCATTTCGAAAGTAGAATATAAATCTTAGCCAGCATAGGTACCATTATATTATGCCTACTAATAGCTACCATATTAGATGGTAGGTTCTACAACTAAAACCGTACAAGTCACGTATTGTTTCTTTGGATTTCCAACGAATGATCAGGCCAAGGAACTTCCCATTGCCACATGAGAATGCCTCTGGATGGACATCCCCGAGAACCAAACCGGATCTCTACCAACACAAGGCCGGGTTACCCCTAACTGAGTAACAACTGACCGAATATGCCATCCCCCGGTCCTTTGGGACCTTTATCACCGAGCGCTCGTAATCAATTCACACAATCATAACAAAGTGTTTTCAACATGAGTAAGTATCTGGGCTCCATACCATGATACCACCCTTTTCCAGAAGGAAATGGACACATCCTAAAGGGTGCTACCCCTCATAACCTTGCTGCTTCTTTCCTGTTTTGACCATTCACGGGGTGTGAGGCTCGACGAAGTCAAGTCCACAAAAACATACTTTATACAAAAGCATGCTTTGGGTCAACAAATGATCAACACAATGATCACAAGGATAGACGATCAAATAAACGATCCTATCACAAATAATCAACACAATGATCATTTCAGCATCACTCAGCATGTCACATTACCAAATTGGAAATATATCGCTGATAACATTCAACTACATAACCTCTGAGCTCGTACGTCTCAGAGAAGGGTGTTAAGCTAAAAGAATAAATTCTCCGCCACCAACAGAAATATATTTGAAAGAAATCGGCTTTACATCTCAATTTGTAATGTCAGACATACAATCCATACAAGTCTGTTCCGGGCTCGAACAAAACCGAAGGTACTTCTTACGAAGCCCTTGCAATACGGGTATTCACAATCCCGATCGAATTTCCCATCACTTAGGAGATCTCTATACCAGGAGCTACCCAGTGCAGAGACAATCGATAGGTCATCCTATCGCTTTCACAAATACTCGGTCTTCAACACCGATCTTCAAATGCAATTCATAACGACGTATCACATATTCGGAATGGGTTATACGACCCCATGGTCCTTTCCTGGTTAACCCGAATAGTGAGCGCTTATTCAAAAATAAGTGTGGCATTCACATTCAAACAAATCACATCAAATACCCATTCAAAGGGAAATATTGATAGTCGGTTATTGAACTATCAATTGATATGCATACATCACCAGATTCCAAATAATTTTCCAAATTATTTACTTTCCAAAATATCTTTACAAGATATATAATTTCAACACTTCAAAAATAAATCAATATTTATTTTTAAACAAATTCCACTTTTACATATAAATTCCATAATGAATTTATATTTCAAATATTCATGCATATACGATTTCAATTATCCATTTCAATTTATCTTTAAAAAGATAAATTCTAATTATTCACTTCATATTGGAAAACATTTCCATACTTATTAAAAATAAGTAATTCACAAATCTTTTTATTTTCAACACTTAGAAAATATTCAATATACTTAAATCGAGATTAAGTATATATTCCATTCTATTAAGGTAATCATTCACTTAAACATATTTATTTGGGCCAAAACGAATGTTGCGTAAAACATCGTTACGACAGCCCAAAATCACTAGTATAGGGATTCGAGATTAAAATAGATATATAAATCCCAATATTATACAAAACATTTCCTTTCGGAAATCATTTACTATAACAACAGTGTTATAGTCCATTATTTCCTTCTATTTCTCGAAAACGTCTATTTCAACAATTAACGTTGAAATCTATGGTTTCGAATCTTAACACATTTTAAAACATCGTTAGATCGTTTTAATTCTATTTAAAACATCACATCTAAAACAATTTCTTTAACGTATTATTCACTATTCAAAAACGTGAATATACTACGTTAATCAATTTCATCATTTTATTCATTTTATTTCAAAGGATTATTCACAGTCAAAACGTGAATATAACTCCATTTATAGGTTTCAACAATTAACTTATCAAAATAAGTCGTTTGCGAATTTATAAAACAACGTTTATAAATTCCATTTCTATTTATTTATAACAACTTCCTTTTACAAATTTCCTTTATTAATCTATTCCAGTTTATAACTCAATTATAACTAAAAGTTCATATTATAAGTTAAATACTTATAAAACGATTATTTTACAAAATCGTTCTTTTAAAGACTTTCAAATTTATGAATCTTATAACTTATAAGATCCATTTATTTTGCCTAACTATTCTTCAAATAATTTCACCAAATTTATAAATCTTACTATTTATAAATTTCATTTATAACTTCACAGTTTATAATTCTATAAATTTCATTCATTTATGAAATTCATTTTCACTTCATTCAAACACTTATAAAAACTCGTTTTATAATGTCAATATTTCAATTTATAAATATCCATTTATAAATCTCTAAATATAAATCAAATTATATTATTCTTTAAAACGTCTTTAAATTCCTTTAAAAACTTCACCATTTTGATTTATAAAATAATAAAATTTTATAAATCCTATATTTAAACTTTTTATAACAAGTTCAGAATCCCAATTTAAACTCTTTTATAAAGTCATTAATTCCTTATTTTCAAAAATCAGCTTTTAACTATATTTCTTAAAAATCATAATTTTTATAACTTTAAAAATTATAACGTTTATTTATTTAAAATGGATCAATTCTAAAAATATAGTATATTTTCAAAAAAATCACTTTAAAATTATTTTAAAATCCCAAAATCTGGGTCCAATGATGCTACACACCAAATAGTCAATCACGACAAACAACGATATCATATATCGATATGATAATCCATCAAATATCAAAATATCTGAAAATCAAATAAAAACTGTTGAGGAATCCAGTTGGATCCCTCCAACCTGTTTTCCTGCATCCAAAAACATTAGCACAATACCAATTTCGCTCCAGTACGAAATTATCGCGTTACATGTTCTTATTAAATATTATCCGCTTAATAACGGCGTAATAGGGTCTCATCCGCTAAAAAATACGGGAAATCAATCAACTGCAATATATACATATGCCAATATATATATATTGATATTATATATAATACCAATTTCACTGTTTATGAAATATTCGCGGTATATGTTTTTAATAAATAACATCCGCTTACTAACGGCGTATAATGTCTATTTTAACAATCAATAGATATCAATCAACATTCAAACATGCATTCAAATAATTTAAATCTAACTATTTAAAATAAAATCGAAACTGATTCGATTGAGTGAGAAGTTCTCACCTT
Organism: Allium cepa; assembly: GCA_030765085.1. Lineage (NCBI taxonomy): Eukaryota > Viridiplantae > Streptophyta > Magnoliopsida > Asparagales > Amaryllidaceae > Allium > Allium cepa. Next base: position 245,799,617 of record CM060938.1, on the reverse strand, counting down.
GGTTTTATTTCCGTTTTAGCGATTTATTTCGAATAAAATTAAACGGACGTTTAATTTTACCCAAAATTCTCACTAACTCCATCGCGTAGTGCTCGTCCATACGATTCAAACGCAACTGAGTTTGCATTTTTTCGACCTCGTATGAAAAAGTTATGAATTATTGAAGTTTGTACACGATTTATATAAACAAATCAACATAAACTTTAAATTTTTTAAACCCCAACTCATCTCAGCCCTTCAATCCATCACCTGCAGATCTTGGCCGTCCCCCACCCTTCTTCTCCCTCACGTTCAAGCTTCAGGTTGAGGCCGAACACCATGAACCCATACTCGAGATTAGGGTTTCATCTTGCACTCTCATCGCTCAACTAAATCCCATCACAGCCCCACCATCTTGAAGCCCTTCGCGAGCTCGACCACCACCACCAACATCATGTAGCTCGGCCCCCTCTATGGCCAGGAATCACGTGCGCAGGCCTGAAGAGAACGGCCCCCTTTTCTCCTCCATCGTCGCTCCAAATTCGATCATAACCGTTGGATCTCTAGTTCGTGTTGTGCTCTACAAGTTTCTAGTTGGAAGTTTCGGCTAATTGTCAATGGATTTGGAGAAAAGAGAGGGGGAAGAAGAAGAAATACTGGCCGTTCATGGGTTAGGGCCGGCTGCAGTATATAGTTAGGGTTTTTATTTTATTTTTTTAATGAAGAGAGAGAGGTGTTGGTTTATTTATAGAGTTTCGTTCGACACTATTCATCCAAAAATTCCGAACTCCGATTTACGCGCCGTAACCAGCGTTTCTAGGGTTTACCCCGCGTTCCGGACACAATGGAACAGGTTTCGGAAGCTAATTCGGAAATCTGTGCGAGTTATGGCTGTAAACGCTCAATTTAAATTAAACCGATTTAAGTCGATTTCTAGGCGTTTTAATTTGTACCGGACAAACGGTAAATCCAATTGACACGAAATTTGAAACCTTACAATAATATAACATTACGGATCCGATGAAACTGGTTTCGTCGAAATCCGAGACTTTTTGAAAAATGGCTATTTTGACTCGCCAAATTTAAATTAAAAACGATTCGATGCGTTTTGAGCTGCCACGCTCAAACGATAACTCCGATTGACACAAAATTTGAAATCCGGTAATAACTAACTATTACGGATCCAATGGAACTAGTTTCGTTCAATTCTGAGACTGTTCAAAAATTGACTATTTTCACTAGTCGATTTAAATATTAAAATATTCAATTTTCACAAATTAACTTTTAATTCGATTTTAAAAGTTCTAAAATGTCATTCTAACTCCCATATGATAAAATAAAATTTTACAAATCATTTTCAATCATATTTAACTATATTTTCAATTATTTCCATAATTTAACGTATTAAATTATCGATTTAATTATCCAATTAAATTCAATAATTCAAAATAAAATTTATTTGACTTAAAAATTCACTTATAAATATTTAAAATTAATTAAATATTCATATTTTAATTTCTAAAAATTCTGAGTCGTTACACCCGCCGTTGCATTCCGAGGTCCAACATATTGTGGCAGCTGTCCATTCCTTACATGCTCCTCAATTATGTCCTTTAGGTGCCTGCAGCTGTTGGTGTCGTGTCCATCCAAATCATGGAAGAGACAGTGCCTTCCTGATGTTCTTTCCCGTTCTGTTGGTTCTCTCCTAGCCGGCCTCCGGTAGGGAAGGAGATTTCGAGTATCCAGGTATATCCGCTCCAGCGTCTCGTTCAATCCTGTGTATGTGGGAAACTTTGGATCCTTCCATTGCTTCCTAGCATTTCTAAAATCATCGTCCAACTTCCCTTTTCCTTTGTCTTTATCCAAACCTTTGCTGGATGGTCCTCCAAACTCAATTGCATTAACCTTTTTTATCTTTAAATCCGTACTCGCATCTTCTTGCCGAAGGAACCTTTCTGCCTCGTGAAAGAATTCGTCGAGATCCCGTGGGGGATCTCGTATCAGAGATACCTTGAAATCCGAGTTCTCCCTGACTCCTGATACTGCTGCCATTAAAACCATCGATGGATCGGGCCGATCCACCGAAGCAACTGCGGCACTGAATCGAGTTAGAAAGGTTCTAAGCGATTCATCGATCCTTTGCTTTACCGATGTTAATGTCATCACGTTCTTCGGTCTCTTGACATGAACTCGAAACTATCCCAAAAACCTTTCCACCAATTCCCTCCAAGTCCTGATAGATCCTTCTCCCAGCTGCCTAAACCACATCGCAGCTAAGTCCGTTAAGTACAAAGGGAAGCATCGAGCCATCACTTCCTCCGATGCCCCCAGCACCTCCATGTGTCTGGTGTACCTCATCAAGTGATCCGTAGGGTCTGCCTTGCCATCGTATACCTCCACGCTAGGTAGCTTGAACTTAGGTGGATTCTGAGCCATCCTTATTTCCCGAGCGAACGGACTCCTGTTTACCCCTTCCAAGTCTCCGCTGGTCAAACCACCTCGCACAGTCTTCCTGATTATATCTACCAATCCAGCGTTGTCTGTCGGGGGTTGCCCCCGAGGGCATTCCGGTACATACTCTACATGTGGCTCGCTAGCAGCAACGTCGGTTCTAGCCTGTTGAACTCCTTCCAAAGGTCCTCCTGTGTTGGATCCTGCGGGCCTGCCCCCAAGACCTTGTCGATTGCCCTCTAGCTCTGCATCCTGTCCTCCATTGGGTTCCATAACCCTAGCTCCTTGTCCTGCATCCACCGCCGCTGTAGCTGTTCCTAAGTTCTGGGCCCCTGCAGCTCTCATTTGCTCCAAGAAAGTCTGCGTCATCTCCTGTTGACTCTTCAACAACCTCTCTTGCAGTGAATTTGTTATGGCTTCCATTCCATCCCGGGTTATGTAGATCGAAGCTGGTACTTCCTTACCTCCGGAGGATGCTTGTTGACTTCCTTCCTGTTGGCTTCTCTCAGCCCTTAGCCTTCTACTGTTTTGCCTAGCCATTGTCTTCCAAATCCAAACTTCTATCCGATATAGCGGGCGCTAGTTCTTCTCAGTGAAAGTACCAAAATGTTTTCGCAAAAAATGGGCAAACACCTCAAAGTCGTACGATTTAGTTGATTATATGTTGTTCTTAGTGATTTGGGTGATTTATGCAAATATGTAAAAAGCAGGGACTAAACTGTAGAAGACACACAGATTTATAGTGGTTCGGCCAGAACGTGCCTACGTCCACTTTATATGGTATTCTCCTTTTTCTCTTCAGATTACAAGTACAAAGCTTTGTATACAAGTATATGAATGTTGTTTGAAAGTTCTATCCGTGCTTGAGCCTCAAACTTGTCCCCCATTGTTGTACCCCTGCCCCTCTATTTATAGAGTGAGGCTGGGGGCAGGGGTCTTGGATGTATATAGCTGCTGGTGGGTCTGGGCTGATGCAACCTGGCCTGGCAAAGTTGGTTCGGCAACACCTTGGTTCGGTTGTACTTTGGTCCGGTAGTAGAGGAGAGAGGGGTTGGTTCGGTGTGGTTGATTCGGTGATGGTTGGAGCGGTAGTTGGTTGGTCCGGCGAGGCCTTGGACCGATGGAGCTTGGTTTGGTGGGATGGTAGTGCATCTGGTTCGGCATGTAGGGGAGTGGCACCTGGTTCGGCATGTAGTGGAGTGGCATCTGGTTCGGCATGTAGTGGAGTGGCATCTGGTTCGGCATGTAGTGGAGTGGCATCTGGTTCGGCAGTACCTTCTTCCTACCTTGCATCGATCATATCTCCTTCATACGAACCTCGATTAACCTGAAATTTGAAAAATAGCCTCTCCTAATCCTTATCATCATCTCCAATCAATTTCATCCCGATCGGAGCTCAACCCCAATATCCAACATTCCTTGCCAATTTGTTGATATTCCAGTTTTGACCAAAGAATAGGATAACTGTTTTTGGAAGTCCGGTTCATTTACTCTTGAACGGCATGCTTTGTGATGTCTTGTAAATAATCACCTTTTCATATTCATTTAAATAAAGGTTATGTTTTTATATTTCTTCTTCCACTTGGGTTGATTGTGGGGACACAATCAAAATCAAGTGTGGGGGGAGACTCATCTTCATTTTCAATTTTTCATGATTTGTTTTTACTTTTTCTTTGCCAAAAAAAATCTCAAAAACAAAAAAAAACAATTTTATTTAAACATTTTTTATTTATTTTTAAAGAAACGCTATAGGATAAATATATGGTTTTGGCTTATTAAATTGAAAATTTTGAAAGTTTATTTATCTTAACAAAGATAAAAATGAAGTTTGATTACAAATAACAATGGTTTAACTAGCATATATGAAGATTCATACGTGTTAATTATGAAATATCCTAATTGAAAATCTTTTTTTTAAAAAGTGGTGAATTCAAATAAGGATAAAACATTTTTTTGTCTTCTTAGTTAAATGGTGCTAAGATGATTTTGCAAAACTCTCTCTCTCTCTTAAAAAAACAAAATAAAAAAACAACATCCAAAGTATTCACTCTCATTTAAAAGTCCTCACGGTTATGCATGGGTGAATTACTTGGAATTTTTGATTATGTGCTTTCATACTCATTTAAAAGTCCTCACGGTTATGTATGTATGGAACACATATAAAAAAAGAAAAAGAAAAAAGAGAATAGACTTAATAAAAACCACCTACGGTCGATAGGTGTATGCACGAAAGTGTATGCACTCGCCATGATCTCCCCTCATATAAGCCCGAAAGGTAGTGCATGGGTGGTATATTTGGCCTCAGTTTACCTGAGCTAAGTGTGTAATTTTTCTTGCAAATAATGAGACAGCAAACAATTGAAATCCTAACACTATTTTTACCTATTTGATTTGATTTGTTATTTAAAAGAAATGAAAATACCACTTTGATAAACTTTGATAATCAAATAAGGATCCATTTCACTGTTACACTGTGTTATTAACGAAAAAAAGAGTTAAACTATAGTCTATTTGTTATGATAAGTTCGTTTTTATTGGAAATATTAACGAGTAAATAACTTAAATTTCAAGATAACGAACAAAACATATATTTAACTTATTCGTGTTAATTTAAAAGTAAATCCTTCATTTGTAATATTTCAAAAACTCGCATTCATCTCCTTATAAATAAATCTTGCATTTGGTAAATATTTTCATCATGCATTTGGATTTTGTGGGTAATATCCACTGAAAACCCTCATGAGACAACACACGTCCTACCGGGGACACCCAGAGATTTAACGACTTGTTGCATACGCTCAATGCAATTATGCTCCCTACGAAAATGGATTTATCTTAGTTTTTTCTTTATTCGAGGACGAATAAAAAGATAAGTATAGGGGTATCTGATGTGCACGTAAATGTGCATATTTTTACCACCGTATTTAATCTATTTAAATTGAATAAATGATCATATTAGGTAATTTAACTTGTTTTAACCAAAATTCATATTAATTCCAAATTGTCACATATTCACCTTCATTCAAGGGTAAAATAGTCATTATTGTGTGTGAAAACCCGGAATTTTCGAACCCGAAAACTCCAGATAGTTATGAAAAGAAGAAAGGGGTAGAAGAAGAAGAAAAGAAAACAACATCAGAATCTCACATCACAGCGGAATAAAATATAATATATAGAATACAGTTTTAAAATACAAGAAATCTGTACTATATACATATACATACATATCACCATCAGAGTACATCAATCAATCATACATACCCATATACAGCGGAAATAAGAGACAAATACGGGAATACGCTCTGTCATCCAACTCGTCTTCTGAGCTCCAGCATATAACCCGATCCTGTTTAACTCGGTCTGACCCGAGCATCATAAAAAACAACACCCGAGTCAGTCTGGAAAACCAGCGTGAGTAAACCACACTCAATTGGATTATTAAAGTTTCGAAAATCTTCTGAAAACAAAAGCATCTCGTAAGACCACGCCACAAATAAACATGTCGGGTTTTTACCTTACGATAGCTAAAACACTTTTTATTAAAGTTCTCTGATATTATTATAGTGTCTATAGAAAGTAAATAGAATCTAGCTGAAATGCTTGCATCTCACGTTTCAGCAATAGTTGGGCACAATCAAAACCGTACAGGCGCTTATTGGAGATTGGATCCCATACAATGGCAGGGCTACTGGGGTACCGCCCATCACAGTACCTGGTCTAGATCAGAGTACCGAGGAGCCACCCTAACTCCCCTGCAACACAAGATCGGAACCATTACTTACTGAACAGTCCCAAGCAAGATCACCCCGCAGTTGGCGCGACCAACCGTCCACTAAGCCGAATAAAAAGGGACATCTAGACAGGGGAAACCTCACTCTCCAGTGGGGGCTACCCACGAAGTCTTGCTGCACCTCCCCTGTTTTAGCCATTCCTGGTTGATGAGGCTTGAGGTTAAACGTTACCTTTCAAGAACGCATCACTTAGAATGTTCATCATCCACCTGACGATGTTCTGAAAGCATTCAATCCATACAAGTTGCCCTGGGTTTGGACAAACCGAATCACCGTCTTCAACTCTTCACAGTCTTCATTCGTAATCGTTCAAACCGGATCGAAGTGGTTTTCGGATATTTAAATCCGATCCCGGACTCTTCAAAACGATCAGCGCATTGTCCAATATTGATAGTAGGTTATTTAACTATCAATTAATTATTCACAAGCAACCATCAAATTATTTCTACAAATTATTTATCTCAAAAATCGTTCAGATATTATTTCCATTTTAACCCATAAATTTTCAAAGTCCTTTTATTTCCATGAAATCATTTAACTGATTTCTTATACTCACTTACTATTGATTTATCCTTTGAAAATATTCCTATTTTCTCATTTCTTCCTCAAAAATTCAATTTACACTCTCCTTATAATTTCACAAATTCACTTCCTCCACTTAATAAGATTTCTCCTAAATCTTATCCCATTTAAATTAATTTGCTTACCATCACAAGAGGATTTTAATTGGATTTTAAAAAAAACATTCATAGATTTATAAAATAAGAAGTATGGTTTTATACAAATTATGGATCGAAAGTAATATTAAAGTTCATAACCAGTTAATGAAAAAATTCAAACCTGGTTTTAGAAAAATAGAGTTTATTAATAAATATTTGCCAAGTCTTCAAAGTAACTGATTCGAAAATATTTACATTCAAATAATGGTTTATAAAAAATTATATAGTATAATAATTTAAAATATTCTTTTTAAAATAATTTATAATTTTAGAAAATCCAATATCCATTTATAAATGCCTCTTGTCCACGTTCACCTTCAGAAATATCCTGCTATTTCCATTCAACCAATTTCATAACTCATTTATAAATTCCATTCATGAATTTATAAAATCTCCTTGGATTTCATTTATTATAAAATAGTTTGATTTAAAAATCTCAGCTTTATAATTTATTTCTTCCTACAAAGTTCCATATTGTCCCATTTAATAAATTCCATTCATTATTAAATAAAATTTCCTTTTGACTCTTAACAGAATTTCTTATTCGTAATTCTTAATATCATCCTCTTTATTTCCTAATAAATTTTCTTTTCTTTTCTTATTAATATTTCTTTTTATTTCCTTAATAGACCTCCATTTCCATTTCTTAATATAATTCCATTTTCTTTAATTCACTTATCGCTTACAATATTCCTTCAAGTATAAATTTATAATTTAAATTTTTCCAAAACTCAACTTTATCACATTAAGGTTTAACTTAAGTAGAAAATATACTTTATTTCTTTTCTTCATTCTCACATAAAGTAGATTCAAATTTCAAATAAATATTTTCTATTTGAGTTTTATTTAACTTCTTCAAATTACTTTATCAACGGTAATAGAAATTTCAAATTTTCAACTTCTCTGTTATTCAACAGTTGATAATTCAATTATCTATAAAACCACTCAACTCAATATAACATCCTGTCACAGAACAACATATATACGAAATAAAATAAATAGCTTTGAGGAATCCTGTTGGATCCCTCCAACCTGTTTTCCCTGCATCCACAGATGTTAGCACAATAAAATAACAATTTCACTTGAATGTGAAATATTGCAGTATATGGGATTAATATTCTAACATGCGTTATTTCACGGTGTATAGGGCCTATTTAATTATTCACTAATTCAACCATTATTCAAGCAATTCAACAATTAAATTTAAATTCAATAATTCAAATTTTAAACTTAACTGAGTGAGATTAACTCACCTTTGATTAATTGTTGCAATCCTTCCCAATCCTGACTCGTTTCCATATTTTTGACCTTGAATAACAATTTCATGGATTTATTAATATTTGTAAATAAATTTATTCTTTTATCTAATAATTTATTTTTCAACAAGTGATACAATTTAAATAAATACTTAAATTTTTAAACCAATAATTTATATTTTATATATTCTTCAAACTGCACATTTAAATAGTCTGTAGGTTTAAAAATCTAATTTTTTCATAATCTTTAAACATTTCTATATATATTATTACTTAGAATTAAGCCGAGGTTAACTTAATATTTTTAAATAAACTGCTTATCAGATCATGATACTTTGCTGTAAAAATTTTATAAGTTTTACCTTACTGTTAAGATCTTCTTAATCTATAAGTAGGTATACATAGATGTATAAATTTTTGAAATTACAAACATATCCTTTACTGTAAAATATATATAGATAACTAATTTTTAAAATCTCTGTTTTAAGATTAACCAATTCAATCTTGCTTGTAATAATTTCTTTATTCAGAACTGAAGACACAAATTAAACTGAATTAGATAAAAAGAAGGATTACTACCTCACTGCCGTTCCACGAATTCACCCACCATCTCTGCCTCGAGATGTGCCGATCGAAACCACTCGTCGCCACTGAAGTACTCACTAACGTCGCCATCATCACTTCACCTATAACCGCACCACATCACATCCCCCCCACTGAACCACGTGACTCAAATGCGCGTGCCACCCCACGAGGTCGCGAACCATCGATCGTGCTTCTAAAAGTCGCGACCATCATCACCTAATTTGCACGCGTCGCCCTGCCTCTCAGTCACTCGCCGTCGCCTCAAAGATGTCGCCATACGAGCAAACCCTTCTCGACCTCACTCCTTGCATCGCGACTCCCCAATTCCAAGCCCCAGCAACCCACAATCGATTCCCCCCTTTCGCGCCCCCTGATCAAACGCGATTTCGTTCGTGATTTTTTTTTTAATATTTAGGTATGCCGTGAGACGGCTTCAGGAAGAAAAAGGGAAATGAGGGGGAAATTAAAGGTTTCGGTTCGAGCTTTGAGGGAAAGAAATAAACGAATGAATTTCATTCGACTGGGGGAAACAAAATGATAGAGAGGTAGCGGCCATTAAAACAAAATGATAGAGAGGTAGGGGCATCTAGACAGGGGTAAATCTCGTCCTACTTGGGCATGACCCACTTAACCTTGATGCACCTCCCCTGTTTTAGCATTCCCGGTTGATGAGGCTTGAGGCTGCGATTACCTTTATAGGACACATCTATCTTAGAATGCTCATCGTCCACCTGACGATGTTCTGAAAGCATTCAATCCATACAAGTCCGTTCCGGGTTCGAACGGAACCGAAGGCACTACCTCGTTACACTCATTTTGGAATCAACCTCAACGAAAATAGCCATTGCACTCTAAATCTTCATCTCGAATCTAAAAGTACTATCTTCGTTAAACTCATTCTGGAATCACCCTCAGAGGTATAACGATACATAGTTCTTACACTTCGAGTCTTCACTTCACTTCACTTGGATTTACGACCTCACGTTAATTTGGATTAATGTGGTTTTCGGATATAAAATGCGATCTCGGTCTCACCGATTCCAAAACGCCATTTTAATGTTCAAGTTGTTCTTAAGTGTTTAAACGGTAGATATTCAGAATCTCACTTACATAAATGAATTATTCATAACACGCAGATAGATAATTCACTATTATCTAATTCACCACACATATCACAAAACAACATATATTTCACATTTCAGATATAACACATTCAAATCATCCAATATCATCCAATGACATTCATCATCCAATATCATTAACTCATCCAGTGATATCCAATTATAAATCATCCATAAACAAGTTTGGACCATTCTTAATTAATTACTTCATTAATCTTTTAAAATCAATTAATCAAATTGATTAATTATGCTTAATTCCCTTTATTAAACTTAATTAATAGCAAGACATTTAACCACAATCATTTAAAGATGTAACGTTATCTTACAAATACCATAATTAAAATTAATATTTTTTTTAAACATTATAATTACCTTTACTTAATTACATCATTTGATTAAATAAATAATCATTTAACTTGAAAATTTTAAAGTTAAGAAACTTAACTTTCTTAAAATAACTTTAATATTATCGAGAAGAGGTTTCAAAAATAATTTCAATTTGTGTTTTAAACTTACTTTTCTAAAAATCTTAAATTTCATTTATCAAATTGAAGTTTTGAAATCACTTTATAATAAAATTTAAACTAACAAAATTTCAAATCTCTAAATCAATTGTTAAAGAAGAAATTATAATTAGAGTAAGATTAATTAAGAAATTTAAACTAGATTTAAATTTAAAATTCCAAAACCTAATTTGATTTTAAAACATTTTAAAAAACTGCTAATCCACTCTGCTTCGGGTTAAACCCGAAGACAACACGGGCTTACCTCCGAGTAAATCCCCCTTTCTTCCATTTCTTCAAAAACTTAAATTTATTAAGTTGAAAACCTGAATCTTTACACACGTAAATTAACTCGAGTTCAAACTCGAGCCTTGTTCCTCAATACTCGATTACCTCTTCGAGTTGAAAGCCAACCCAAACAACAACCACCCATATCATCGCTGTGCACCTGCACAACTAGTTTCTACGCCGATGATCATCTCCGGTAATGTCGACACACCATTCATCACCATAGCATCCATCCATAATCATCCAAACACCATCACTGTCCTCACATCAAAATCGAGCGTGGAAGACGAAATAGCAACCAGAAATCACTGCCAGGAAATTCACTCGCCACCGCGACTCTGATCATCGAGGCTGCTACAATTCCGGCCTCACCATGCCGACACACCTCACAACCATTTCCCATAATTCCAAGCTACTCGATCACCCAGAGAATTCAAGATGACCAAAAACCTCATCACAAGCAAACTAGGGTTATAAAATAAATTCCTTCACTGTCGACACCACTGTGATCGAGAACCCCAACTACCATTTTTCCTCGGCTCACCGCACCGTGCTCCACCTCCAGACAAAGCCCCGACCACCCCATATCAGTAAATCATCAGGAATTGCCTCAGAAACCATTTTCAGACAAACAAAAATTTCTCTCCCAATATAGTATTAAAATTCTTGATTTTCCCTTTAAAAATCATGTTTCACTCAGGCAATCCAAAATATAAACTTGAATCAACAAAATTTAACACTTGATTTATTCATACATTTCCATTTCTATCTTAACTTTCTTAATTCCAGTACTATTTCAAAACTTATTTTGCTAGGAATAATTTTAAACCTTAATTTATAATGAGACAAACGTATCATGTTTGCATCTTTAAACCCAACAAAGATCAGGTAAGTAGATTTAGATTTTTGACTAACTTTTATTTCTGAACCAAGAACAGGCATGCTTTAACATATAATCAGGCATGCACACATACAAACATTTAAAAATACAGAGATAACCTCATATCTATGAAAAATAAACATCATTCATCTCAGACTTCACAAGCAAACAGATATATATATATATATATATATATATATATATATATTTACTTTGATTTAAATTTTGAAAAAGTGTTTACTCACCAAGTTTTAAAAAGCAGAGACTTGATTTATTTACCGTGAAGCTTTGAAAACTGTATTGCTACCTTGATTTGTTTTTGAGCTCACGTTGATTCCAGGTTGCATGCTTCAAAATCTTTATTACAGGCTTGCTTACAGATTTGAAAAGGAGGTCTACAGGATTTGCTTTGAATTTTGCAGAAGTAAACATTTTGAAACTTGACAGTTTTGCAAACAATTTTACAAAACAGTTTAAAGAGTTTGTAAATGTTAGAGTCTTGATCTGTTTTGAGGAGGTAATTACAGGGTTGCATTTGTTTTGGTTTGAGAAGGCTGCAGATTTGGGAAAAGTTTTTGAACTACAGTTTGCATTGACTCCAGATTACATCTTTGAAGATGTAACAGTTTACAGGATGACCCCTTTGCTGAAAATTTTCTTTACAAAATCTCAGATTTAAAATGGTTTGAGGTTTGAAGACTAACTTAACATGGTTTAGTTTCTTAGTTTCTTTATTTTAAAAGTTGAGAAGTTAAAAGAAATAGGAAGATGAAGAAGTATGTTTATATAATGAAGATTAGAATTTATTAAAATTAGAAGAAATAAGAAATAAATTATGACACTTTTTTTTAAAAGTTAACACTTGTCACTACCGTTCCTTAATTCACTTACATGTGTATTTTTAAGCTTAAATAAATTAACACTTGTAATACTTTATTTTTATATTAATTTAAAATAATTTTAAAAGCTATTATGTTAATCCCTAATTAACAAACACATTTTTTAAATTTATAAATACTTTCTAAATTTTATACAAATAAAATCTTTAAAAGAAAATAAAGTATAAACCAATTATATTTTAAATAAAATCATAAAAAAATATTTTTAATCCATTTTAAAATGTTAACATAAACCTTTGTATTTATTTTACAATTTAATAAGCACTTTCTTAATAAATTCTTTTTAAGGAAATAAATCTTATTTTAAATAAAACTCGTTCATATATTATTTTTAATCAAAATATTTTTAAGATATAAATATTTATTTAAATTCAAATTTAAATCTAAATTCAAATTAAAAATTCAATTTGAAATCAAATTTAATATCAATTCAAATTTTACATTAAATTTAAACAAATACTAATTTAGTTTGAAAATAATAAATTTATTTAAAAAAATCTATTTTTAAAATTAGACTCAATTATATATATAAACAAACACCTTTTTAATTCAAAATAAAAATTCTACTTTAAAAATTCATTTATATCTATATTTAAAATTGTCATATTATTAATTATTTTGGTTAGTTATATTCGAAAATAACAAAGTTTATCCATCTCTAATATATATACAAGTATATACATTTGAAATGGAAAATATTTTAACATTAGTTTCGATAACCACTATATTGAATTTTAAAACACAATTTCAAATCAAAATAGACATACATACATATATACATACATACATACATACATACATATATATATATATCACAATTTGAATATTTAGCTTTTATTACATTTAAGACTTCCTATATATAATATATACCTATATATATACATTATAAATAGAATATATTTTGATTAGCTTTTGAAAAATAAATCTTACCAATTTTAAATTGCTAGAATAAATATTTCCAAATTAAAATATTATTAGTTTTCAAAAGAATTAAACTTGCCAATTTTATATTATTAAGAAAAATATTAATAGATATTGTCAAATTAAATATTATTAGCTTTTTAAAAGAATTTTAACTTGTCGATTTATGATATAAAATTATCAAATCAATTTAATTATTAACAAAGATTATTAAATTGATATTGCTCAAAATTCCAGGTCGTTACAATCCTCCCCCCTTAAAAGAATTTCGTTCCCGAAAGTTAAAAGCAAAGATAATTTAATAAACCAGCAAAAGTTTTAACTTCAAACAGCTATCATAACAACCAATTCAAACAAACAATTTTAATTATCCAGATAAAATTCTAGATAGAACTTCCTAATATAATCTAGAGTTTCCAGGTACCTATACTGGAATACTCGCTCTACACAACCTTAAGTAACTATACTACTATAACCCATAACTTCCTCTCATCTGGATCTACAAATCCGAACAAGATATCAGACAAAACTCAAAACCAGCCCAGCTACCAGATCCTTCTGAACTGTTGATTCTATCACTCATGATGAATCATACACGTATTCCTCAGAGATACGTGAAATACAATGAATTCCAGCTATCCGAACTAGCAATTCAATCCTATAGATCAAAATCTAATCTCTAGAGAACGCAGGAAAACCTCAAAATACCTTCGGTGCTAGCTCTCCAGTTTTACCTAATCTTATATCCCCTTTGATCGGATAAAACTAAAACAATATCCAAATTTCAAATTCACATTCCAAATCTCCTCAATTCTTAACCACATAACTCTTCTGATGCCCCTGAGTCACCTCCATCTTTTCTGATCACCTTAACCCTTGCTGGTTGCTTTACGAACAAACTGGACCAAAATCAAACCAATTTCCAGATCCCACTCAACAAAATAGTTTATCCAAAAAAATTGTCGAAATCCAGAACACAATTCTATTCCACAAACATTAGTGGACTTCAAACCTACATCTCTTATCTAGAATAGCCAAACAATTGCACTCGACAACCTTGCCTTCAAATCCTGAAAATTCTTTCATACTTGAATTTCATGTAGTAATCCTTTAATCCAAGAAAACTGCAACCTCCTGTTTGCTCCCATTCTAGAAAAGCTGCTATCTCACTTCCGCTGCACAACTCTGATCTGGAGTAGATGAGAATACCACCGAAGAACTTGTGCACAAGCTGGATCCATACACAGTTTATTCGACCCATAAAATCTTCGTGACCATTCGACTTGGTCAAAACATCCCAGTAGAAACTTAACTAGAAACTAGATGATCAATCCCTCCTCAAGAATCCTGAGCTGCTTCACCAAACTCTTCTTGCTCTAAGAGTCATCCCTCTACTAGGTTGAACCATCAATATTGCTTCTGGGATCCAAGTCGATAAGAAACTCAATCTCCAATGTGGGTAGACATCTGATTTCCTCAAAAACCTCTGGAGGATCTCTAACTACCTTAACAGCTTTTACCTCCACATGAGATTCCCCATATAACAAACAAAAGAATACTCAAAGATTTCCCAAACTAATCGCAAGTCAATTTTGCGATCTTACTCAGTACAGATTCCAAATAAACTATCTTCACCAACTATAACAGCTTTCCTAATCGAGGTCAATCTTTATAGAATGGCTTATCTATCAGAAAAAATGATAGATCACTTCCAACAAATATCCTGCTCTGCTGAGCTTCTCGAAGAAATGGATAAGCCTACACTATCTGCCTGGTCTGCCGATAGTAGAATCCCAAAGATTTCTGAATCATCGAAGAAACAGGTCCACGCCGCTGCTTCCAAACTTCACTTACTGATATTGCTACGTCAAAAGATCCTCCTTAACCAAAAGCTCCTTGAAACTCAAAACTATAACCAATTCCACTAAAAGATCCTTGAGAAGGGTAGTCATCTCCTCAAAAAACTCGGCCCAAACCAACACCAACCACTTGTTCTTTTTAAGGGAAACAATGAGACCATGTCCGAAATGAGGTAACTCATCGACCTTAGTCTCATACTTCAATATAGATAAGACTACCTTACTTGAGATCCAGAAGATCCCTAAACATCTGAATCTTCCCTGCAGTAGGCATCACTGTTCCTTCAATATCGTCTAAATCTGGTTCCAAAAGGGACATCTTCAGAACCATCTATGGATACTACATCTCACCACACAGCTATTCCTTCCTGAAGTCACCAAGATACCATCACCTGCTTCTGCTCGTCCGACAAATTCAACTCTTGGAAATCCCGCTCACTCGAGAGCAAGTCAACCTTACACTTCCAGAATATACTCTAATCCTTGAAAAAGACATTCTCTGGGATCAATGAAATCCTTTCACCAATCTACAAAGCTTATTCGAGACGGTATTAGTCTCGATAGATACACCTCCAACCAAAACATATGAGCCTCTTCCATTAGTGGTAGTCATGTTCCTTACACTCCTACCTTATCTACCTTTATAACTTATGTTGGAAAATCCGAACAGATAGCCCAATATATTAGGTAGATATATAAATACATCTATATATAAATATTACAAGTATGCTCTCTCAAGAAAGAAGTCACTCCAAAGCCTAGGTATTCACTAAACCTAGCTCTTTGATACCAACAGTAGCGACCCGCCTTTCTATCACTAGAAAGACGCATCACTACTTAAGAAAGAAAGGGATAGAAGAAGAAAAGAAAGAAAAGAAAGAACAACAACACATCGAAATCTCACAGCGGAACGAATGAAATGTAATATATAACATATATATAGTATCATATACATCAGAGTACACAACTATACATCACAATTTAGACAGTTATAACATTTCTATCTAATATACAATACAAAAACGTCCATACAAAGTAACATCAAGTGGAAACTCTATCCATATATCTACACACTGAAGCCTCCTGCTCCAAAGCTCCTCCAGAATTCGTTAAGGATAACCTGAATCCCTCGACTACTCATACATAATATAAGTACCCAAGAGTTTAATAAAACAGAAAATAAACACCTGAGTTAGACAGGGGTCTGGTGTGTGTGAACGGTTTAAAATTGCTTAACTTTTAGAAAATCCTTTGAAAATAAAGGTATCACGTAAGACTTCCCACACATAAACATGGAAAATTTTTTAACTTATGATAACCAAAACATTTGATAGGAAATCAAGTGATAATATAATAGTGTCTAGGGTTTTCAAGTTAATAAGAAATAGCCTAAATTGTTACATCTATTAAATTCCAACTACTAGCCACAAAAGTGGGCAATACAATCAAAACCATAGGGTCTCGTAGGAAGAATGAGTTTCCATCAATGGCAGGGATACTGGGGTACCGCCCGTCACAGTACATGGCCTAAATCACCGTACCGAGGAGCCACCCTAACTCCCCTGCAACACAAGGCCGGGACCATTCCTTACTGAATAGTCCCGAACAAGACAACCCCGCAGTTGGCTGCAGGTCCAACTGCCCACACAGCCAAATAAAAAGGGACATCTAGACAGGGGTAAATTTCGTCCTACTTGGGCATGACCCACTTAACCTTGCTGCACCTCCCTTGTTTTAGCCATTCCCGGTTGATGAGGCTTAAGGCTGCGATTACCTTTATAGGACACATCTATCTTAGAATGCTCATCGTCCACCTGATGATGTTCTGGAAGCATTCAATCCATACAAGTCTGTTTCGGGTTCGAACGGAACCGAAGGCACTATCTCGTTACACTCATTTTGGAATCACCCTCAGAGTTAACGACAATAGCCCTTGCACTCTGAATCTTCTTCTCGAATTTGAAAGTACTATCTTCGTTAAACTCATTCTGGAATCACCCTTGGAGTTATAACGATACATAGTTCTTACACTTCAAGTCTTCACTTCACTTCACTTGGATTTACGACCTCACGTTAATTTGGATCGATGTGGTTTTCGGATATGAAATCTGATCCCGGTCTCACCGAATCCAAAACGCCATTTTAATGTCCAAGTTGTTCTTAAGTGTTTAAACAGTAGATATTCAGAATATCACTTACATAAATGAATTAGACATAACACACAGATAGATAATTCACTATTATCTAATTCACCACACATATCACAAAACATCATATATTTCACATTTCAGATATAACACATTCAAATCATCCAATATCATCCAATGACATTCATCATCCAATATCATTAACTCATCCAATGATGTCCAATTATAAATCATCCATAAACAAGTTTGGAACATTCTTAATTAATTACTTAATTAATCTTTTAAAATCAATTAATCAAATTGATTAATTATGCTTAATTCCCTTTATTAAACTTAATTAATATCAAGACATTTAACCATAATCATTTAAAGATATAACATTATCTTATAAATACCATAATTAAAATTAATAATTTTTAAACATTATAATTACCTTTACTTAATTATATCATTTAATTAAATAAATAATCATTTAACTTGAAAATTTTAAAGTTAAGAAACTTAACTTGCTTAAAGTAACTTTAATATTATCGAGAAGAGGTTTCAAAAATAATTTCAATTTGTGTTTTAAACTTACTTTTCTAAAAATCTTAAATTTCATTTTTCAAATTGAAGTTTTGAAATCACTTTATAATAAAATTTAAACTAACAAAATTTCAAATCTCTAAATCAATTGTTAAAGAAGCAATTATAATTAGAGTAAGATTAAATAAGAAATTTAAACTAGATTTAAATTTAAAATTCCAAAACCCAATTTGATTTTAAAATATTTTAAAAAAACTGCTAATCCTCTCTGCTTCGGGTGAAACCCGAACACAACACGGGCATACTCCCGAGTAAATCCCCCTTTCTTACATTTCTTGAAAAACTTAGATTTATTAAGATGAAAACCTGAAGCTTTACACACGTCAATTAACTCGAGTTCGAGCTCGAGCCTTCTTCCTCATTACTCAATCACCTCATCGAGTTGAAAGCCAACCCAACAACAACAACCCATATCATCGCCGTGCACTTGAACAACCAGTTTCGACGCCGTTGATCACCTCCGGTAATGTCTACACACCATTCATCACCATAGCATCCATCCACAATCATCCAAACACCATCACTGTCCTCACATCAAAATCGACTGTGGAAGATGAAATAGCAACCAGAAATCACTGCCAGGAAATTCACTCGCCACCACGACTCCGATCATCGAGGCTCCTACAATTCAGGCCTCACCATGCCAACACACCTCGCAACCATTTCCTACAATTCCAAGCTACTCGATCACCTAGAGAATTCAAGATGACCAAAAACCTCAATCACAAACAAACTAGGGTTATAAAATAAATTCCTTCACCGTCGACACCACTGTGATCGAGAACCCCAACTACCATTTTTCCTCGCCTCACTACACCTTGCTCCACCTCTAGACAAAGCCCCGACCGCCCCATATCAATAAATCATCAGAAATTGCCTCAGAAACCAAATTTAGACAAACTAAAATTTCTCTCCCAATATAGAATTAAAATTCTTGATTCCCTTTAAAAATCATGTTTCACTCAGACAATCCAAAATATAAACTTGAATCAACAAAATTTAACACTTGATTTAATCATACGTTTCCATTTCTATCTGAACTTTCTTAATTCCAGTAGTATTTCAAAACTTATTTTGCTAGGAATATTTTTAAACCTTAATTTATAACGAAACAAACATATCATGTTTGCATCTTTAACCCAACAAAGATCGGGTAAGTAGAATTAGATTTTTGACTAACTTTTATTTCTGAACCAAGAACAGGGATGCTTTAACATATAATCAGGCATGCACACATACAAACATTTAAAAATACAGAGATAACCTCATATCTATGCAAAATAAAACATCATTCATCTCAGACTTCACAAGCAAACATATATATATATATATATATATATATATATTTACTTTGATTTAAATTTAAAAAAAGTGTTTACTCACCAGGTTTTAAAAAGCAGAGACTTGATTTACTTACTGCGAAGCTTTGAAAACTGTATTGCTGCCTTGATTTGTTTTGAGCTCACATTGATTCCAGGTTGCATGCTTCAAAATCTTTACTATAGGCTTGCTTACAGATTTGAAAAGGAGGTCTACAGGATTTGCTTTGAATTTTGCAGAAGTAAACATTTTGAAACTTGACAGTTTTGCAAACAATTTTATAAAACAGTTTACAGAGTTTGGAATGTTAGAGTCTTGATCTGTTTTGAGGAGGTAATTATAGGGTTGCATTTGTTTTGGTTTGAGAAGGCTGTAGATTTGAGAAAAGTTTTTGAATTACAATTTGCATTGACTCCAGATTACATCTTTGAAGATGGAACAGTTTACAGGAATGACGCCTTTGCTGAAAATTTGCTTTACAAAATTTCAGATTTAAAATGGTTTCAGGTTTGAAGAGTAACTTAACATGGTTTAGTTTCTTAGTTTCTTTTTTTTAAAAGTTGAGAAGTTAAAAGAAATAAGAAGATGAAGAAGTATGTTTATATAATGAAGATTAGAATTTACTAAAATTAAAAGAAATAAGAAATAAATTATGACACTTGTTTTTAAAAGCTAACACTTGTCACTACCATTCCTTAATTAACTTACATGTGTATTTTTAATATTAAATAAATCAACACTTGTAATACTTTATTTTTATATTAAATTAAAATAATTTTCAAAGCAATTATGTTAATCCCTAATTAATAAACACATTTTGTAAATTTATAAATAATTTCTAAATTTTATACAAATAAAATCTTTAAAAGAAAATAAAGTATAAGCCAATTATATTTTAAATAAAATCTTAAAAATATTTTTAATCCATTTTAAAATGTTAACATAAACCTTTTGCATTTATTTTACAATTTAATAAGCACTTTCTTAATAAATTCTTTTTAAGGAAATAAATCTTATTGTAAATAAAAATCATTCATATATTTTTAAATTGAAATATTTTTAAGATATAAATATTTATTTAAATTCAAATTTAAATCTAAATTTAAATTAAAAATTCAATTTGAAATCAAATTTAATATCAATTCAAATTTTACATTAACTTTAAACAAACACTAATTTAATTTGAAAATTATAAATTTACTTAAAAAAAATCTATTTTTAAAATTAGACTCAATTATATATATAAACAAACACCTTTTTAATTCAAAATAATAATTCTACTTTAAAAATTCATTTATATCTATGTTTAAAATTATCATATTATTAATTATTTTGGTTATTTATATTTGAAATAACAAATTTTATCCATTTCTAATATATATACAAATATATACATTTCAAATGGAAAATATTTTAACATTAGTTTTGATAATCACTATATTTAATTTACAACACAATTTCAAATCACAATATACATACATACATACATAAATATATATATTACAATTTGAATATATAGCTTTTATTACATTAAAGACTTTCTATATATAATATATACCTATATATATACATTATAATTATAAGATATTTTGATTAGCTTTGAAAAATAAATCTTACCAATTTTTAATTTCTAGAATAAATATTTCCAAATTAAAATATTATTAGTTTTCAAAAGAATAAAACTTGCCAATTTTATGTTGTTAGGAAAAATGTTAAAAGATATTGTCAAATTAAATATTATTAGCTTTTTAAAAGAATTTTAACTTGTCAATTTATGATATAAAATTATCAAATTAATTTAATTATTAACAAAGATTATTAAATTGATATTGCTCAAAATTCCAGGTCGTCACAATTTTCAAATTCTCCACCGCGATCACTACGAATAATTTTAATTTTTAAAGAAAGTTGATTTTGAAATCTTTTAGCAAAATTTTTAAATAATTCAAAAGCATCACTTTTAAGTTTAAGAATTATTTTTCAAGTATATTTAGAATAATCATCTACAATTTCAAAAACATATTTATTGTGATTAATTGGTTGAACTTGAGATGGACCAAATAAATCTAAATGAAGTAAATGTAGAGGTTTAGAAGTAGAAATCATATCTTTTAATTTAAATGAAATTTTCTGAAGTTTTCCTAATTGGCAAGCATCACATATACTATCTACTTTCAAGTTTAACTTGGGAAGACCTCTAACTAAGTCAAGTTTTGATAACCTAGATAACGTTTTGAAATTTAAATGACCAAATCTTTTATGCCAAATCTAAGGGTCACTTGTATTAGCCAAAAGACATAAGTTATTATTTGAAACTTTCATACTAAGGATGTTAATGTTTTTCTTCCTAATTCCTTTAAAGATAATATTTGACTTATTATCTTCGATGTGACACTTACCTTTTCCAAATTTAATTTTAAATCCTTTATCACATAGTTGACTTATACTAAGCAAATTATGTTTTAAATACCTAAATGGAAAAATATCAGAAATAAGAGGAGTTTTAGAATTACCGACATTGCCAATGCCAATCACTTATCCTTTTGGGTTATCTCCAAAGTTGACCAATCCACCATCTTGATATACAATGTCATTGAGTATCTCGGGATTTCCAATCATATGCCTTGAATAGCCACTATCAAGTATCCATTTATCTTTCTCAATTTGCACAGTTTGTCCATTGGTTGTTGATTCTTCAAAAGCCATGTAACATGTCTATTTCCACGTAACAAACCAATTTCGTAGATAACTTGATTTTTCGTAAAAACTATATGCAGAATTATGATACTTTGATGAAATGCATAAATTCAAACTAGTATTAACATAATTTCCCAAAAAAGCCATTTTTTAACTTTTCAAGTTTCAGATTATGAAAACTATGAAAACATATGCTCTTATACCAATTGAAAGGGAGTGCAGATTAAGGATCTTAAGACTAATTTAACACTTGAGGGGGGTGAATAGTGTCTAATGGATTCTAAGACTTATCTAGACTAATTTAAAAATTACGATATAAACAAATGTAGAACTTAATCACAGAACAATCATAGAATCAAACACAGATGTAGAAAGTAATAAAAAGCAGTAAAAGGAAAGAACACATCGGATTTTATACTAGTTCGGAGTTACCCTACATCCAGTCCTGCACCAAGGAAAACATCTTGTACAGATTTTTATTATACCAATGTCGAGAATACAATCCTCAATTTCTAAAGGCCTTGAGGTACCCTCCTGTCTTCGAGTTCGGGGTAAAATCACTTGATTTACGGCACACAAGATCACGCAATTGATTTCCAAGCACAACCACACCTTATAGAGAGACTCGATAAACTTTTGATTACAAATTAATCCTGTACCTCTGAATATCACTTTGATCTTCGAGAGAGGCAGATAATCAAACAAGAATGAGATTCTAATTTGATTCACTTGAGAATTCGGCAGAATTTCGGCATGATCTTAAAAATATGAAAATTTTAGAATATGGATTTGTGGAGAAGAAGGAGCGAAGAAAATAAGAAAATAGTTAGTTAAAAAATTCGTTTGTGAAGGCTATTTATAGACCATTAACGGTCATAACTATTCCTAAATAATTTAAACGAATAGACACTTCTTTTGAAAATTGAAACTTTTGAATTTAACGGCCACCATGTCGACATGGGGTACCCCATGATGTCGACATCCCTTCGTTAAGAAACAATGTAAAATTTGTTCTGAAAGGAAAACAAGATGAAATGATTCCGGAGTAAAATAAACCAACTTTCCTATGTTTTAAAATAAAGAAGAGCAGAAAATATATTTTTAGAATGTATATTGTTAGCGCCAAAATTGGTCACTGAAACCCAAATCCAGACGAAAGCACCAAATCCCAATCACAACTCACAGATAGGATGTATGTAGAGAGTAATAATATGAAGAACAGTTAAAATTAAAATGAAAGCAGTAAAAAATAATAGATTTTATAGTGGTTCGGCTAACTCCGGCCTACGTCCGCTCTAGAAGTTTACTTTTTATTGATGTAATAATCCATTACAGTTACAATGTGATAGACTTGTCTTAGTCTTAGAAAGTAAAAAGTAAGAGAGCGGAAAGAAGAAGAAGCAGTCGTCCTCTCATCTGGAGACCCACATGATGTATTTATAGGCAAAACCAGGTTGTTGGGCCTCCTGAGTAGTTTGGCCCACCAAGGGTACCGAGGTGTCGAAGTATGATGCTACCGAGGTATGGATCTACCGAGGTATGGAGGTATGGATCTACCGAGGTATGCATCTACCGAGGTGTGGATCTACCGAGGTATGGATCTACCAAAGTATGGAGGTATGGATCTACCGAGGTATGGATCTTCCGAGGCATGGATGTATGGATCTACCGAGGTACGGATCTTTCGAGGTATGGAGGTATGGAGGTATGGATCTACCGAGGTATGGATCTACCGAGGTATGAAGGTATGGATCTAAGGAGGTATGGATCTACCGAGGTATGGATCTATCGAAGTATGGATCTATCGAGGTATGGAGGTATGGATCTATCGAGGTATGGAGGCGTGGATCTACCGAGGTATGGAGGTACGGAACTACCGAGGTATGGAGGTATGGATCTACTGAGGTATGGATCTATCGAGGTATGGGTCTACCGAGGTATGGAGGTATGCCGAATGACCCATCCAATGCCGAACGAGATTTATGCCGAACCTCCACCATGCTGAACCATGTTTAATGCCGAACCGTGTTTCCTAGACCCAAATTATAGTCGGTTCATTTTTATCCGATAATATTTCCATCTTCCAAGCACGCTGCGTCATCCGTCCATCCAGTCGACTAAATCCATCGTACATCAGCCTCGACGCACGCGTTGTCAATTAAGTTAAATCCGCATATGCATGGCCTTGCCAAAAGGCGGGTTAATACTTGCCCCCAAAACATACCTTCCTGTTGGAAGGTGTGTTTTGAGTAGCCCCAAATCCAATATCCGAAGTCCATGTTTCATCCATATCCAATAACGAATAACTGACTTTAGGACCTCTCCGGGTCAATATCCAAATCCTCTGCCGTTCATAGCCGATATACATATCCGTAACCTCTCCGGCTTCTTGTCAAGCGCAATCCACACCTGAAGACCGTGATCATGTGTCCCTGGATGTTGAGTATTGCCGTGGCTTAAGTCCTAAGCCGAATCCTGGTCGCTCCGGACCCTTGCCGAGCATTGTCCATACTCGACGACCAGAAATAGTAATCGATAATATGGGGTATAAGTCCTAGGCCGAATCATGGTTTCTCCAGACCCTTGTCGAGTATAGTCCGTACTCGACGACCTGAAGTAGTAACCGATGATATGGGGCCTAAGTCCTAGGCCGAATCCTAGTCTCTCCGGACCCTTGCCGAGCATAGTCCATACTCGACGACATGTAGTATTAACCGATGATATGAGGCCTAAGTCCTAGGCCGAATCCTGGTCTATCCGGACCCTTGCCGAGCATAGTCCATACTCAACGACCTAAATAAGTCAATTCACCGCGTTTGGGCGAAAAGACTTACCCCTTGCCGAGCATAATCCATACCCGACGACCGTTTACCAAAAACTTGATAAAAATCTAATCAAAAGCCAATCCATAATCCAGATCAAATTAAAAAACAAAAAATCCATATCGAAAATCCAAACCAATGTCCAAACCAAAATTCAAACTAGGAAACAAACAGAATCAGGAGTTCGAACCAAACTCCAAAACCAAACCAGAAAAACGGGAATCCTAATCAGGAAACAAACAAAACCAGGAGTTCAGTCCAAACTCCAAAACAGAATCAGAAAAAGCAAATGTCCAAGCCAAAATGGCAAACTAGAAAACCAACCAAACCGGGAGTTCAATCAAAGCTCCAAAACCATACCAAAGAAAAGTAAACATCAAAAGTACGAAAGAGGGAACCAAAGTTTGCAGAAAAATAGAAAGAAAGTAGCATTTCATAGACTCAAGTAGCACGGTTTTTTGTCATTTTAGAGCACGCCTAGGGACCGTCCTCGATCCCGTACGAGTGTAAGTGACCTAACCGCATTACTTTGAGTTCTATTACTTATTCAAAACCATAGACCTGTTTAGTTGATAATGAGCTATCGTTGCGCAGATCCAGTGCCATCTCCGTTCAAGGTAGGTGGTAGTCTTTCTATGAATTGGTCCAGCATTTCCTGGTGGTATGCCCCGAGTCAAGATCCATCTGGATTGATAGCCGTCTGCTGATTGGGGGTGCCCCCTGCTGAGCCATTCCCTCTGCTTGCTGGTTGATTGTTTCAGATCCAGCTCCATGGATCTGAGCCCCTGCCTTTCCTGCTCGCGCAAATTGTCTGAGAAGAACCTGCATCATCTCCTCCTGTCTTTTCACCATGGCTTCCATTTCCTTTCTGGTGATGTAAATGGATGTTCCACCTACTCCATTTCCACGGGAGGCCTCTTGACTTCCCTCCTGATTGTTCCTCTCTATCACTTGCTTCCTTGCTGATGGTATAGCCATTGCTCCTTCAAATCCAAGTTTCTAACTCCAAAATTCCTGAGCGCTTCAGTTTTCAGTGAAAGCACCAAAATGTTAGCGCCAAAATTGGTCACTAACACCCAAATCTAGATGAAAGCACCAAATCCCAATCACAACTCACAGATAGGATGTATGTAGAGAGTAATAATATGAAGAACAGTTAAAATTAAAATGAAAGCAGCAAAGAACAACAGATTTTATAGTGGTTCGGCTAACTCTGGCCTACGTCCAATCTAGAAGTTTTCTTTTTATTGATGTAATAATCCATTACAGTTACAATGTGGTAGACTTGTCTTAGTCTTAGGAAGTAAAAAGTAAGAGAGTGGAAAGAAGAAGAAGCAGTCGTCCTCTCATCTGGAGACCCACATGCTGTATTCATAGGCAAAACCAGGTTGTTGGGCCTCCTGAGTAGTTTGGGCCCACCAAGGGTACCGAGGTATCGAGGTGTCGAGGTATGGAGCTACCGAGGTATGAATCTACCGAGGTATGGATCTACCGAGGTATGGAGGGATTGATCTACCGAGGTATGGATCTACCAAGGAATGGATCTACCGAGGTATGGATCTACCGAGTTATGGATCTACCGAGGTATGGAGGTATGCCAAATGGCCCATCCAATGACGAACGAGATTTATGCCGAACCTCCACCATGCTGAACCATGTTCAATGTCGAACCATGTTTCCTAGACCCAAATTATAGTCGGTTCATTTTTATCCGATCATATTTCCATCTTCCAAGCATGTTGCGTCTTCCGTCCATCCAGTCGACTGAATCCATCGTACATCAGCCTCGACGCACGCATAGTCAATTATGTTAAATCCGCATATCCATGGCCTTGCCAAAAGGCGGGTTAACATATATATAAATTTTATTTTAAATCTCACACACACACACACACATATATATATATTATAAAGAATATTTAAAAATCAGAAGATAATTTTAAAAACAAATAAAGTTTAAAATATGAGTTTATTTAAAAAAACAAAGAATATTTTAAGGCTAAAACATCTTGAAAAGCGGTTTTGAAAATAATTTTGAAAAACCATTTTCAAGTAGTTTCACAAGCTTCTTCCTACAGAACATCTCATCACATCAGGACTCGAGAACTTGTACAAAACCAGGATGTTCATGGGTTTGTAAGTCATTTGTCGTAGGTTTGTAAGCTACTTGTCGTGGGTTTGAAAGCCACTAAGAAGGTAGAAATGGGTTCCATCCCAAATGAAATTTGAAATGAAAATTTCCATGCTATTATGAATTTTAACAAATCTAGACACTTATCTTGAAATCTTGATCTTGATACTCATGAGTCTTCAAACTTGATTTCATCATTCTTGATCTATATACTGTACAATCTTCAATAATCAGTAGATGCCTTATATATATCCTGCATAATAACATTCATATAAATCTAGACAATAGTGTTAGCATATAAGTTATAATAAAATAAGTTACAAAAGTTGTTGTCATCAAAACCACTATCTCAAGTTCCTAACAATATTCTATGGACTCCGACCTAAATTAGGCATGAGGAGTACAAATTCGTAAAGGATTAAGTTCAACCATCTACCGTTTAACTTAGCTGACCCTAGACCAAGGGCAGGAATATAATCATTCAAACCGCTAAATTTGACATCGTAACATTAGGGTTTGAACCACGTGTTTTGTATGACTCAAGACTACGACCACATGGAGGCCCTGGGATAGAATCAACGGATTATCATCCAAAGCCACGAGCAACGAATTATAAGTATATTATACGGAAAGTAATGGCTCAACCACGTAAATAAAATTCATATAAGAGTTTGACATAAAATGAAGAACTTTTATTTACATAATAAACTTCAAAAATAGTGATACCGATTTATTTGAGAGCAGGGCAGGTCCCGTACAATCACGGCCAACAAAAGGGAAAATATCTACATAAGTTATGTGCAAATCGAGCCGGAGCGACGAGTATTTCTTCTGTCTTCTCCCCTTTTTTGATTTTTCGAGAGTAGTGCCAACTGAACTTTCGCCTGTCCGTTTCCTCGATCCTTTACTGCCTTGGGTGGTAGAGCTTTTCGAAAGGAGGAGGGAATCTTTTGGAAATCGACCCACCAAGGGGAATTCTGGCAGTGGAATGAGATTTGGATCGTCGATATCCACATCAAAGGGTTCAGTCTTGGCTTGTTTCTTCAATAACTCCTCCCTCTTGATGTGCTCCGTTAACCTGAGCTCACCGTGTGTTTAGTGCCACTGACATCATCGGATTCAACCTGCGGTAGTAGATCCTCAGCTTTATTGTCATTTTATGCTCCGATAACTTGAGCATCGGTGGCCGCCAGAATCTTAATTGATGTCGATTGTTGCTCCACTGTGGCACCACTTTTTGGAGTCTGGCTGGGACCCAGAATACCTGTGGATTTTTGGAAAAAAGAAGATAATTCCATGACTATTGGATATGGAGAAGTAAACCTCTTTAAAAATGGAGGGTAAGGTGGAATACTTACATTTAGTTGACTCATAGTTGTCGCTGAAGTACTCCCTTCTGGAGTAGGGGTTAGTACTTTTGATTGATAACCAAATTTTTTTCGGATCGGAGCATAGATCCTGTCCCGAGTTGAAAGAAACTAATGCCCTGGCTGCTTGCAAAAGAAAAGGGGCACTTGGAATCAAACTCCGAAGAATTGGAGATATTTCCCCTTTGTCGGAAGGTGCTAGAATATTGAAATACCGGAGTCTCGCAGCGGCAAGGTCCAAGGGTTCATTTCCACGAAGGATCTATCGCAATAATTTCTCTTCATGCAAACTAGCTTCGTCGAGGGTTTTCTTTTTCATTTCAATAATATATTCCCAGGCCACGGCAAGCGACTCATGGTAAACCTCGCTAAGAAAGCTCAGATCATGGTTGAGAAGGACTTTGACATTGTATTCAATGATCAGGGGAACGACATATCCTTGATTTCAATTCGACCGCCTTCCTTTAGCATCCTCTACCTGAGCATTGAGCTGTTCTCTCACCTCATTGCGGCCCGCTTCCATAACCTCTTCTTTGAGGACTTCAATCCGAGAAAGTTGCTCATCAAGTTTAATTATCAAAGTCCAAGCCTCAACAGCTTCTTCGTAATATCTTTGCGATTCTTCTTGAGCTTCTATTTTTTCTTCCCTCTCCTTCTTAAGAAGTTCTTCGAGCCTCAACCCGGCGGGCCAAAATATTTTTCTCCTTTTGCACAGCATCTTTTTCCAAGGCAAGTGCACTGCTATGGTTGAGAGCAGCATATAATTTCTTTTTTATGGGCAGCCTCTAGACGACTCACAGCCTCGGATGTTTCCTTGGTACATTTTTCTACTGCGATCATTATGTGGGATCGCCTCAAGCGTTAGTTGATTGATTTCATGTTGTCACTCAATAGACATCTCAGAGATCTTCTCTACTAAGTGTTGAACATTTCATGTTAAACGAAAACGTCATTGATGCATGCGAGATAACTTGCCTTATCGTTCCCTTGGATTTTATGAATGGAGGGGAGGAACTTAAGCCCATTAAAACAAATCTTTGGGAAAATGACCTTAAATTCGGGCAATTTCGCTGTTGTAGAAGCTTCAGGAGCAACGATCGACTAAGATAGATCGAAAGTAAAGATTTGGACGTTTGCTCGGTGTACAGTCACTTGAATGCTTGAAGTTGGAGGAAATGGAGTACTACTCAGGCGGTATGGCAACTTGGATATTATGGAAAGAAGTTTGATCGCCACTGTACATGGGAAGATTAGATTGAGCTTCCTGATAGGATGCCCAAGACTGGGACTTATGCTTAGAAGAGGGGGGTTCCCTCGTATGACAGCTTCTTTCTTAGTCGTCATCCCTCTCTCTACGCTTACCCAATTTTGAGTCGCGTTTGGATTCGTATTACGTTGAGGAGCCCCTCAAATGATCAAAATCTTAGGATTGAGACGTCACACCTGCAAAAAGCCAAAAAAGAAAGTATTAGTGCCTATTATACAACAAATAGATGGAGATTGTGTGGTGAAGTGCACGTGATTGTGAGTGTCCTAGTGTCCCCCCAATAGACCGATTACTGCAGCCTTGCTTATGGGAGTTTTCTCTCCTTTGACAATAAGAAAAATACCGTTACAACTTCTGGTAGGAGAATTGAGCCCATCGATGTTGATGCTAGGAAACTCATAAGTCATGATGTCATCAGGGATTTGGAGATCTAAAACCCTTTCATCGAACATCATAAATGTTAGGAAGATGACTCTTCGTCGATAGAAGTGAAAAGAACTTTGGATCCTTGGCAGTTTTCATCTTATGAAGCTTATATGCAAGCTTCTTTCTTCTCTTAGCTGGCATATGAAATTGCCCACATTGGGATTGTCTGACCATGGCCGTTTTTCCCGAGCCTGCACCAACATCACCGGACTCATTAGTCTGGCCACCTCCAATTTCGCCTTCTTCCGTGTCATCCTGAATCTCCTCAACTGGGGGCACAACAGGGTTGTTGATGTTCCCTTCTTGTCCTATAACATTTCTTGGTAGTGCAGCACTTCCAAGAAGCCTAATGACGTGACCTTCTTGTATCCCATATAGAGATAACCATTCGTCGGTTACGAGGAGTCTAATGTCCCTGTTTTTGACTGGGGTAGCACGAATAATAGAAATTATTCTTGAAAAACTATTTCCCTATGGGCCTGGGCGGGCACCTATAGATATTCAGAATGTTATTTAATTCAGAATATAACTTGTATTAACGATTTGAGAATAAAGAGAACATGACATTTATATCCTTCTAACCATCGCCTTGCTAAGCCAGGCGGACATCGAATATAGAACCATTCATGTTTAAAAAGGATGAGTTTTTCCAAGAACCCATTAAGACTTTATAGAAGGGTGAAGGCTTGAAGAAAACATAAGAAGGACTTCCAGACCATCATTTAAAGTTGTAAATAAAACATATATCCTCCGAAGCTGGAAGGCGGAATAGAATGCTCATGAATAATAAAAAAAGTGCCATGGAGAAAGGCATAGCTGTTCAGGTTAAGCCGAGGAGGGGCTATTCCAAGATATTTTAGCATCTCCCGGATGAAAAAATTAAAGGGCGGCATGCATCCGGCCCAGCATATGAATTTGTCACATTATGTGTACCCTACCGAGGGCAAATGAGCCCTATCATTTATCGAAGGAGCTAGGATGTCTTCAAATGGAATTCTATGTCTGGAACATTGTCTGTGAAGGGCGGTCTCACCAATTCTAGAGGCTTGTGAATCTTTTGGGTCATTTAAGAGTATAGCGCCTTCCACGGTGTTGGGGGAAGGACCTATATGTACTATCGAAACGACGGGGACAACAGAAAAAAGTTTGGCCTATGGGCTATGTGACGCCTCACCTCTATACTCATGCTAGCCAAGGACACTACGGGGTAATGCCATCAACTAGCACGAAGAATAAGGCTTTTGAGGAGCGACCACCTGTGTAATTGCTTTGTGCGAATACCAATATGCCAGATAAAATATCGGTTCAAGAGGAAATCCGACATGCCGATACAAACTCAAAGCTACTACACAGTGGCTATGTGGTCTTCGGAAATAAATATAAAATAAGCATAACACAAATCAGTCACAAATATTCATATCACAAAGGAGAAAACAGATATGAATATAACACGTAAAAGTGTACATTAAAGTAGTGGTCATGTAAGGTCCGCACACCATAAAAGAATAGGGACAAGTGCTAGACAAAAGAATATATATGCATAAAGGGGTCTCTATCTCGAATGTATATAACAAAAACTACCAAGTAATGTAGTTAGCCCAAAAGTCAGGTGACGGACCCTGATAAGAAGTCAAGTAGAAGCACCTGAAATATCTCGGGCTGACCCGAGTATTATTTAATAAGAAAATAATAAACGGATCAGTCAAGCTATAATTATCATATAAAATGAGATAGAATAAGAGATATGATAAAAATGTACGATAACAATAGTGTCATACTATGACAAGTATACATTTAACAACAACGAAAATCATACAATATCTTAAGAATCTCAAACACCAAAAAGAATGTCATATTCTTTATTTTATTCACCAAACCATAAATGTTGACAATCATATCAATGCCAATCGTAAGAATTGGAGAAACACAAATTCTATAAATCTTCAATTAAAAATCCAAAAATCATAAAGAGGGGAGGCCTATCACAAACGAGAGCATGAAAACTCACCAAAACGTGCATCACAAATTGGCCGCTATCTCATGGCTGCTAACCATAGAGCCGGTGCAACGATATAGTATATTAACAGAACGCCTGAGGAACCTGAAACTCGAATAATTCATAACATCGACGTGTAAAGTGACGGTACACCCAATGGACCTGAAACTCCAATAATTCGGAATAACGGCGTAGTACAATAACGGTGCGCCCGATGAACGTGATAAACCGAAACAATGATGTAGTACAATAACAGTACATCCAATGAACCTGATAAACAGGAACAACGATGTAGTACGATAACAGTACATCCGATGGACCGAACATCATAAATGAACATGGCTTGCTAGCCCATAAAAATTAGATGAAACTCCAAAGAATCCATAGGTCATTAGCCTATAAAAGAAATGAGACGAAGCTCAATAAAACGAGGTACAGTCCTCCATGTGGATAAAGAGACATTGCACACTGTTAGCCTAAACCATAAAATGATCACTATTGATCAATAAAAAGTGTGAATTACACTAAGCTAGTAAATAAATGAGTTTAGCTTCATGTCCCATAACCACAGGCTTAACTTAAATATTTACAAACAAATTATAGATTTCCATTCGAAAATTGTCAAAAGAGTTTCAATCGTGCAAGTCTAAGAATTAACCGACGAAGTAAACGCAAGCTTTTCATACCATTGTTTTACTAAGTCGTTTAATTGGACTTCTCAAGCGAATGGGGTAAAGGTTTGTAAATACTAATAGATTAGAAAACGGTTTTAAAAGCGAGTTTGACATTGAAAGTAATGTTGAAATCATTTTGATTGAAAAGTTTGATTATTTACTACTAGTATAGAAACCTTTGCATATTAAAGTGACAAACCATAGAAATGATTGTAGAAACAATCAATCACCAAAAATTTACATATGAAGACGTAAATTAAATCCAACGAAATCGATACCAAATCCATTAAAATGGATCTCCAAAAATCCAGAAAAAGAAGTCATCAATGTCAATAAAAGTGATAACAACTAATCAGATTAACAAAAATCGATAAACCTTGGAAATTTACACAAAAACTAGGCAAATAGGCAAAACTGCACAGTTCCACACGTTTGGGGGTCAATCCAGACGTTTGGATTTGGTCTATGGAAATATTCCAGAAAATCACCCAGATTTCTGAAATTCCAAAGCAAACGTATGAAACCCCTTTCAGACGTCTGAACCTATAGTTCAAATGTCTGAAATAAGTCATCGCCATTTTTATTTTCTGTCGTTTCTACTTTTTCTCAAGATTTCATAATCAGACGTCTGAACCTTAATTTTAGATGTCTGGATGCCTGAGTTGGGCAACAACTTGCATAGGCCATGATGTCAAAACGATTCGGGAGCGATCGAGCGAGCAAAGACGACTAGGGATTTATACCAAGCGACAGCCCAACCTTATAAGCTCCTCGACACATCCCAAATATCATGTCCAAGCATCCATATTAGGATTTTCGTAAAATTGGACTTCAAAACCAAAAATTTGAAGATTCACGAAATCAATTTAGATCAAAAGCAAATGAACATGAATAGATATTAGGAAATCATAGCTAACAATAGACAAAGTTAAAGACATAGATGTGAGTTCAAGAACTCACCTTTCAACCCAAAAACACAAGTGAGAAGCTATAAAACAAGGCAAGATCAACCACTCTTCAATTTTAACCCAAGAAGCTTCAATCTAAGCTTATAAGAAAAATATTTCCTAAGTTAGGGTTTAGAAATTTCTGAAAATGGAAGAGGGATTGAGATGGAGAAAATGAAGAGGATGCTTACCTAAAGCTTCTCTTTGATTTCTAGTGCTTGAATTGGAATTTCCTAAGAATCTAGGGCTTAGGAATTTTAATTTCCTCTTCTTTCCCCCATTTTTTCCCTTTAGCTTGAGAGTATTAGGAAACGATAATGAATGAAGAGGAGAGGGGGTGGAGTTAGGGTATTATGTTGGTTAATGGGCTGAAACCCAACCCAAAGCCCAATAGAAAAATAGCAAAATTCCACTCAACTCCAAACACATCAATGTTTATACTCAAAAAGGTCGCAAACGAAATTTGGACTCAATGGAAGTAATCTCAAGTCCTAATTCGACTGTTTGCAAAAAGTAACATTTCAAACTTTAATCTGACTAACGATGCTATGTTTAAATAAAATATTCTAATATACAATCGTTAAATATGCGGGTTGTTACTGACTTCCCTCCTTTAAGAAATTTCATCCTTGCAATACTTAAGAGGAAAAAAAGAGTAATAACCATAAAAGCACATCAGCACAAAGAAATTTGAAATAAGAAGTTCACCTTAAATAGCACAAGAGAATTAGTTCGGATGTGCTCGCTCGATGAATACTCTGGATTTCCAAGAACAATCGTTAGGATTTTAGGACCATTGAACTTTCACAAGTGGGACATCTGTATTACGACGACGTTTAACCTCCATAGCAATGATACAAAATGGATGTTGCTCATAAGTCAAATTAGGTGAAACTTCAATTTCTTAAATAACACCGGGCTCAATAATAGAATCAAAATCCCCAAGGCATTTCTGTAGTTGAGAGACGTGGAAAATGTCATGAATAGTAGAAAATTGAGCCGGTAATAAAAGGCAGTAAGCCACGGAACCAATATGTTCGGTGATGGGAAATGGACCAATATATCGAGGTGCTAATTTTCCCAATCGACTGAAATGTACAACACCCTTCATAGGTGAAACATGAATAAACGCCAAATCTCCCGTAGAAAATTCTAATTTCCTTCTTCGATTATTGGAATAGAATTTTTGTCTACTCTGAGCTTCTTTCATCCTATGACGAATAAAGTCAATCTTTTCTATGGAATCACGAATAAAATCTTGACCTAAAACCAGCTTCTCACCGGCGTCCAACCAACAAGAAGGAGATCGGCATGGCCTTCCGTAGAGTGCCTTGAATGGTGCCATACCCATACTAGATTGGAAGCTATTATTATAGGAAAACTCAACAAGAGAAATATGATCTTTTCAACTTCCACCAAAATCATGAACACATGCACGAAAAAAATCTTTAAGAATTTGATTCACACGCTCGGTTTGTCCATTGGACCGAGGATGATAAGCAGTGCTAAAATTAAGCTTTGTTCCCAAATCTTTTTGAATACTCTTCTAAAATCCATTAGTAAATAATGGATCATGATTGCAAATAATAGAAGTAGGAACTCCATGCAATTTAACAATTTATTTAACATAGAGTTTGGCCAAAAGAGGTACGGTCCGATGGGACCGAACGGGAATAAAATGGGCGGATTTTGTAGGTCTATCCACAGTCACCCGTAAACTGTCATGGCTCGAACGAGAAAGGGAAAGTCCGTCAATAAAGTCCATGGAGACTTGATCCCACTTCCAAACTGGAATGTCCAAAGGTTGTAATAACCCACTGGGCCTTTGATGCTCGGCCTTAACGAGTTGGAAAGTCATGCAACGCTTAATGAAGTTAGCAATTTCACATTTCATTCCATCCCAATAATAAAGTCGCTTCATATCCGCATACATTTTACTACTACCGGGATGAATGGTAATTTAGAATGATGAGAATCTTCTAAAATGTCTTTACGAAGGTCACTAATATTTAGCACAATATGTCTAGCAAATTTTTGAATGCCGCCACGAGCATCGATTAAAAGTCTTTCAAACCATCAATATTACAATCCCAACAACTTTCGCTAAGATAAGCCAATTCGGGATTTTGAGCATCAAGAATATGGTCTAAAAGATATGGATGAGCCTTAAGGCTACATTAAATAAGATATGAACATGAATGGGGTTCGCGATCTCAAATCTCACAAGAGGATAAAGTCTCGAGATCATTCCTTTTGGATATCATCATTGAAATAACTGCTTGTTGCTTACGACTAAGGGAATGGGCGACACGATTTCCCTTTTCAGGAGTATAAAGAATATCAAGATCATAAGATGCATGGAACTCGAGCCAATGTTGTAGATGTAAATTAAGTTCCTTTTGAAAAAATAAATGCTTCAAAGATTTATGATCGGTGTAGAAAACATATTTCTCTCCCAAAAGGTAATGACGCCAAATTCAAAGGGCAAAAACAATAGCCGCGATCTTTAAATCATGAGTGGCATATCTAGTCTCGGTAGGCTTAAATTGCCTAGTAGCATAAGCAATAACATGTTCCCTTTGCATGAGAACGACACCCAAACCAACACGACTAGCATCGGTATAAACAATAATGTCTTGTCTCCCCTCAGGAATCACAAGAATAGGAGCATCGGAAAGAAGTTCTTTTAATCTCTGAAAAGAAGCTTCACATTTGCCAGACCAAATGTATTTAACTCCCTCCTTTGTCAAACTAGTAAGAGGTACAGATTTTTTAGAGAAGTCTTTTATGAACCGACGGTAATAGCACGCCAATCCAAGAAAGCAATGAATTTGCGTCACACTCTCCGGTATCTTTTTATTTTGAATCGCCTCAATCTTTGAAGGGCCTATGGAAATTCTGGATTCGGAAATAATATGTCCAAGAAATTTCACACGGGATTGCCAAAAGTGACACTTAGAAAAATTTGCTTTCAATTGATTGCACCTAAGAGTTTCCAACACAATCCGAAGATGTTTCTCATGCTCTTCTTCAGTTTTAGAATAAACGAGAATATCATCTATAAAGATGAGAACAAATTGGTCGAGGAATTCTTTGCAAACTTGATTCATAAGGTCAAAGAAATAAGCTGGAGCATTCGTTAAACCAAATGGCATAACAGGCCATTCGTAAAATCCATAACGAGTACGGAACGATGTCAAAGGAATGCTATCGTCTGCAATACGTAGCTGATGAAAGCCGGTTGCTAAGTCTAATTGTGAAAAGACTCTAGCACCGATAAGTTGATCAAATATATCATCAATCCGAGGCAAGGGATATTTATTCTTGATGGTGAGATCATTAAGTTTGTGGTAGTCAACGCAAAGTCTAAGTATACCATCGGTTTCTTCACAAAAATAGCCAAAGCTCTCCAAGGAGAGGAACTAGAACGAATAAATTGCTTCTCTTCCAATTCAAATAATTGTTTGTGCACCTCCTCAATTTCCTTTATTGGACATACGATAAGGAGGACGAGTGATAGGCAGAGCTCCAGGGATTAAATTAATTCTGAACTCGATTGCTCGTGTAGGGGGTAATCCTAAAACGGGCTCAAATATGTCAGAAAATTCACGAACAACTTGAATGAGGAAAATGTCATCTTTCTCATCATCATTATCGTCATCATGAGGGTTTAGAGAATATAAGGATGCCATCGAATTAGACTCTGAATCTTTAAGAACAATAGAAATCTGCTTAACAGATTGAGGATGTCGAAGATGAATAGTCCTCTCAGGACATAGGATAAGGCTTCATAACGGTTAACCCATCCATTCCCAAAATCATTCCGAAGCCTAAGTAATGCATAACATGCAAATCGGCTTGGAAAGAACAACCACATAAAATAATCTTGACATCTTTACAAAGCAAACTAAGTGTGGCGTATCCACCAATTGAATTTGCAATTCTCAAAGAAGTCATTAAGCACATAACACTTAGAGAAAAAGTATCAACAAGTTCTTTTGATATAAAAGAATGGAAAACGAACTCGAATAGGATAATCACAAAACGTAATAATGCCATCAAGGATAGAATGAGAAATACCTTGACCAAGAGATGTGTTACTAGACGCTTGCACAACATTTAGCTTTCCCTCCCTCTTGTTGGAAGTTTGGGACATGAAGATAAAAGATGACCCGAACTTCTACAATAACGACAAAAGAGAGGTTTTAGACACCTATTAGCATAATGGTCCTTAGAAACACAATTGTAGCATTGCCCACGACTAGAGGTAGGAGTCTTTGCTACCGAAGTTGCTTGCTTCCCTTTCTTGTTGGGATAAGGACCTTTGAACTTAATAGTCCACTTCTTCTTGTTGTTGAAGTTCTGTTTGGCACTCACAACTTCAACATCACCTTCCTTATCGGCCTCTTCAAGTCGAAGAGCGATATCAATAAGCTGATCAAAAGAAACTTCCAGTTTTAGGAGTAGAAATTTTTTGAGGTTCTTATTCAACAACAAACCTTTGATTTTTCTTCAATGAGGTATTAATATACTCAACCACATATTTAAAGAGAGATACAAAAGATGAAACATAGTCTGTCACGGAAGATTCACCTTGAACAAGGTCAATAAAGCACCGAGCTAAAGTTACTTTTTCAGCCTCTGGCAAAAATTTCAACTCGAACCTTTCCCCGAATTGCTCCCAAGTAAGATCTGCTTCAATAAACTCAGAAACCAAAAGCTCATACCAATCTAATGCTCTTTCTTGGAGCATGCTACAGGCCACTTGGACTCGATGTATATCAATAAGATTCATGCGAGAAAAGACGTGATCGAACGATTTAACCCAAGCTTGAATTTCTGTAACGCTTTCAGATCCCTTGAATGACCTTCCATCCAAATCGGTATAGTCTGTGTACAAGCGTGCAAACCCAGATCTAGGATGAGTAGGCTCTGGAATGGGTCTGACAGCTTGAGCATTCTTTACAAGATCAAAAACCTGTTGAGCAGACATGAATACTC
This sequence comes from Allium cepa, assembly GCA_030765085.1. Lineage (NCBI taxonomy): Eukaryota > Viridiplantae > Streptophyta > Magnoliopsida > Asparagales > Amaryllidaceae > Allium > Allium cepa. The sequence continues at coordinate 245,760,985 of CM060938.1, read as the reverse complement.
CATCCCGAGGAGTAGCACTGGATTGACCGGTGCTGGGATGGCCTAGTCTAACCATTTCTCTTCTTTAAGAAAGAAAGAAAGAAGAAGAAAAAGGTTATTCTCGGAATGAATATCAAACAATCATGGTTGATAAAATAAGGCATCATAAAGAAAATAGGATAGAATGGGTCAAAGGACTCGAACTAAATCCTAAAGCACGATTCCTAAAAGGAACATAGGACAATGATCGTTGCTATAATATTTTATACTGTTCTGAAGTTTGGCTCTGATACCATGCTGTGACACCCTACCTCTACACTCACGCTAGCCAAGGACACTACAGTGTGATGCCGTCAACTAGCACGAAGAATAAGGCTGTTAAGGAGCGACCATCTGTGTAATTGCTTTCTGCGAATACCGATATGGAAGGTAAAATATAGGTTCAAGAGGAAATCCGACATGCCGATATGTAACGACCCAGAAATTTCGATCCCGAAATTCCCAGATAGTTAGAGAAAAGAAAGAAAGAGATAGAAGAAAAAGAAGAACAGAAACACCAACATCTCACATTCGCAGCGGATAAAATATAATAACAAATAATAACAGTTATACAAAGGAAAACTGTATTTGTCAAATTATACACTAATATATATCAGTGTTACATGTATATACAAACACTTAGACAGATACGAACAACAAGCTTCAGATATACAATAATATCCCACAACGAAAACACTCCGTACGTTCCTGCCATCCAGCTCGCCTCCTGAGCTCCAAAACGTCCTGACCTGAAAATCTGTAATACTCGGTCTGACCCGAGCATTACATCAAAGTAACACCCGGGTCAGGCTGGAAACCCGCGTGAGTAAACTCATCTAACAAGGAATACAAAAGTATACATCTTATATGCACCCGGGGTAACTCGTTGTTTACTACAAGCTCACATCTTGCTATAGTCAACACATATTTCCACAAGCAATCCCTAAGTACCTTTACTTAATTTCAAATAGTCCAGTCATTTAAATCATTCCATTTCAGCCTGTTGATTTCACATATCAACCCATAAACATCATTGTAGGTTACCAATCAAAGTGGGTTCGGGTATTACTGATATCTGATCCCGGTCTCTTCAAATACAAAATTATCTTTACTCAAGTGATTCGAATGAAATACGACTCAAACTTTAAATACAGGGTGTCACTGTTTAATCCAACGTATCATATCACATAGCATCACCATCACGTACCAAGGATATCAACTAATCTAAGGTACACAATACCATTAATCATTCATAAGAAAGATTAATTAACCATACCATCTCCAATTTATTCAATTAACCGACATTGAATTCAATCAATTACTTAAATTTCTTTTAAATCCTACTTATTAATTAATTGCAAACCAATTAATTTATCATCCAATAATCATCCATCTTAATTAGTCCTCCTTGATTAATTATTCTTAAATTACACTAAATAATTTATCTCTAAATTAATCACATAGATTAATTATTCTTAACCATTCACATTAATTAGTCTTTGATTAATTAATAACATTCATTTGTGATCCTAAACCACTTCTAGTAATTTCTCTTTATTAATCATTTTCAATTTAATTTTCCTTAATTACTCACAACAAAAATAATTTAAAGATAAATTCTTTATCTTTATTTAATACTTAATTACATCATTATACTTCCATTGAAAACATTTTGCAAATTTATTATATAACTGAAAATTTTGGAAATATTCATCAAATCAATTATACGATTAAAAGTTTATAACATTTTCTTTACAACAAAACAATTTAAAACAATAAATTTTAATTATTTAAACTTTGTAACTTATTCAAACTTGTTTAATAAATTCTTATTCTTTTAAATATTTATTAAACATTCTATTAAACTTCCACTTTAAATATATTTAAAGTTTAGCTAAACAATCTTTATAAAACTTATTTATTCTAATATTCCTCTAAACGTGTTTAAACACATTTTTTTTTCTTTGAAAACACATTATTTAATAACCTTAAAACCTTTAAAACTTTAAAATTTGTTTGCAAACATTTTGCTTTATCTTCACCTAGATTTTCTTTACTTAAAACAAATCCGGTATAAGTTCATTAAAAAAACATGCATTCGATTTTACTCAAACTTTTAAACCTGCATTTTAAGAACTAGTACAGGTTCTTACCTAAAACCAGAAATCTCATCACAAAAACAAAGAAAAACTCGAGCAACCTCTCCAAAATCTCGAGTAATACATGAGGACCCTCACCTCCCACGTTTACTTCGAGTTCCACAAGGTCCTACGTGAGAGAGAACTCGAGTTTCCCCTGATCACCTCAAACGCTTTCAGACTCAGGTGGCACACATGTGCACATGCACCGTCACCAGAAGCCACTCCGACCATCGACGAACTTTTCGGCATGTCACTTATCCCTTCGGCAACTAATCCCCATTCTCAAAACACTAGCGCAAGCTGCAGATCGAAAATTGAACCATCCAGTTGAAAACTGGAACTTGAATCCATGACCAAAACCACCTCGATCTCGCACCTCCTACCACCAGGGCCTTCCAAACTCCGGCCACATCTCCATGATTCATCCACGCAGCTACCTTTCAATTTCCAAGCAACTCGATGCTTTAGAAACGACGCAGCATCCATTAATGTAAGATCGACCAAAACTAGGGTTTTAAACTTCTGCAACCCACCGCCGCCGCCACGATGGACCATCCACCCACCAACCATTTTTGCCGAACACCCCACTCATTCAGCTAGCTCCAGAAGGAACCCCAACAATCCAAACTCTTTTGATCACCAAGGAACTCTCGATAACCCATTCCTAGACATCCTTGAATTTCCCATCCAAATCAATATTAAAAATCCAGATTTTAATTTTAAAATCTTAATTTGGAAATGGAATTCGAATTATATACATAATTTAACAGATCATTGTACTTGATTTTAACAAATACTTATGCTTCTCTGTTCTTTTTTCATTCCTCCAGAAAATATTTATATTTATTATTCTTGAAAAAAAATTTAAAACTTAGTTTAGTTTTTAAACAAATAATCTTTGTTTAAATACCTCAGCCTAAAGATTTCAGTGTGAAGAATATAAATTTGTAATCTAAGTTTACATCTCTGAAACCTAAAACAGAGAAGCATATCATGTCCAGACATTTACACACCATCTACATACTATAAACATGATTTAGGATCATAAAACCATCATGCAATCTTATTTCAAACATACATCACATATTTAACTCAGCCATAGGTCACATGCATCGAATCTACATATGAATTCAGGTTTTACGGATTAAAGGCAGAGGGTTGAACTAAGTTCAGAGATTTAAAAAAAACAGGTAGGAATACTTTTAAAAAAAAATCACAATACTTTCACATACACATACATGCAAAGCAATCATCACACAGTAATTCATAGGTTACTTAAGATTTTATAAAAAAAAGTTCACTCACCTTAAAAGATGACGAAGAACAGAGCTTCAAATTTGAAGCTGTTGGAAATGTCCTTTCCCTTTGAAAACTTTAAACTGAAATGCCCCCAGCTTCTTGTTTTTGATTTAAAACTGAATGTTGCTTGTTGTTTAGATTTTGCATGCAGGCCTGATCTTGCTTCAGATTCCATTTGCTTTAAAAATCAGGTTGAAAAGATTATAGGTTGCAGATACAGGTTTGATTAAGAATGAAATATTGTTGATGATTGACTTAGCTGTAGATTTTAAAAATGCTTTAGAGGCTTTGCTCTTCTGTTTTGAAAATTTGTTTCTAGGATTTTAGATGAAGAAAATTTTCTTTTGAACAAAAGTGTGTAGAGAAAAATGAGCAGCCTATTTTTTTTTAAATTTTTTTCCTTTAATGCAATCATTTTGCCACCTGTTTATCTCCATTATTATTATCTCACACTTGTTGTTTAAGCATGCTAGATTTGTTACAAATGTTTAAAACCTTGCCTCTAATTTATTTATAATTTATGTTTAAATCCCTACTTAATTCTTATTTGTTTATAAACTATTTATTTTATATTTACATATGTGATGTGTATTTTAAATAGCTCTTGAAATTGGTTTCTATATATTTTTTAAATAGAATTTAACTTTAATTACCCTTTGAAAAATTATTGAATTCAAAACAATGACCTCTTAATTACTGTACATATACATACATATATCTATATATACTTATATACTTGTATGTATATATATTTGAATTTTCTAACATTATAAAGTTTTCCTAAATTTATATATATGTTAATTTCCTACAAGATTATCATTTTCAAATATTTAAATTTATAGATTCAAATTCATTTATATTCATATCCAAATAATTATCCAATTATCAGATGACCAAAATCTGGGTTATCACATTCCTACCGCCCTAGAATCTTTTCATCCTTGAAAAGGAACGAAGCCAAAATTTATTAAAATTCTTAAAATCATATAGATTTTCTTTGATCATTTTTAAATCACTTTTAAAATCTATTTTATGTTATAAAATAGTTTTTATAAAAATACTTTTTTTATAACTCGATGTCTCAACAAGTCCATCCTCGTTCTCATAGAAATTTGGTCATACTTTGATCAGGCGTACGACTGAAAATCTATAAATACTTAGCGGACCAATTTTCAACAACCAGTGAAAATACTTTGTAAAATAATTTTATTGAAAATCTTGTGAAAATATAGGAAACATTTTGAAAATAGAGGAAATATCTTTGGTGAGAATACTTTAGAAATCATCACCCCCATCCATGGTCGCAGTTACATCCTGGGTTACGTTGCCATCACAGCAAAAGTCCATGTAACTGCAGGCTCTCTGCGGCCTCTCGATTATGCCATGGAACCCACGACAGATCGCAGTTACATTCCAGAGTTACGTTGCCATCACAGCAAAAGTCCATGTAACTGCAGGCTCTCTGCGGCCTCTGATTTTCGCTGTCGAAATGAATCTTTTCCACTCCTACATAGGTCGCAGTCTACCGATATAAAATCAAACGCAGACCGTTGGCTCTCAGCAGCACACATGACTTTCGCTATGTTACACTACTCATAATCCCCAGGAACTATATTTGTCCGGACTCCTCACAGGATCAACTTTAGAACCCCCCTGGGGCTCAAGGCAGCACCACCCGGTGGCACTCCTGAGAAGTTCATTTCAAGGAAGCGCCTTTTTCTCCATAGTCATGATCAAAACATTTTATACTATACACATATAGTATCTTCAAATCATACACCTAGTATGATCTCATACAAAGCTCTTTTGCACAAAATCGATTATTCCAAAATCGATAGTTCTTAAACTAGGCTTTCCAAATTCCAATATTGATTTTACCCAAAAATCAAAAGCCTTTCCAAATCCAAAGGTTCCCAAAACCTATTTTCAAAATCCTCATAAGATCCTTTATATATATATATATATACACGGATATATATAATTTTTAAAACTTTGGATCATTTCAAACTTGTATAAAACTCCTTTTATACTTCAAACATTTTCAAAAACCCTTTTCTTCGGGGAAAAAGATTCAACAAGGGGAGTTTCATTTTATAAAACAAAGACATATAACTTTGTTTATCAAGTATTCGAATTTGATTACTCCTTTAAATATCAATTTCATTCAAATCCGTACGATGTACACATATCATCCGTACGCTATACCAATCTGATCGCTCACTCGACCACACAATTTCACCTTCGAACTAGTATCGTCCACCCGACTTCCCAGTGCGGACACAGATATGTTTTCTTGATCGAAAATCGTCTTTCTCCTTGTATAGTCATAACTATGATAGAGAATATCCAAAACCAATCAACAATCCATATCCAGGTTCGTCGTCGAAAATCGAGTGAAAAATCCCAACTCGGATCGACATACTATCTCGAAATTCTGTGTTCGAATCTGGATCAAATCATTATGCAAATAGAATAACATACGTACACCCTACGTATTTATCTTTATTGGTTATTGGCCAAATCAATCCTTTCTATTCACATTCACTGTGATTTTCATTCACTTAAAATTCTTAAATCCTCATTTGGATTATCACTTCAATTCTTATCCCAAATGGATATTTAATCAAATCAGTTTGAACTCTGCCCAGTTTAAATTTAGAAAATAGCTTGAAAAGTTTAAAAATAGATAAGTAGTTGGAAAATAATTACTAGTTTGTAAAATAGGTGTAAAATAGTTAGAAAATAATTAAATAATTATAGAAATTTTAGATAATTGCAAAATAGTAGTAAGATAGTAATTCGTTTATAAAACAGTTGGAAATTGTTAAACAGTTCCAAAAATAATTGTAAAACAAATATAAGATAGTTTGGCTTTTAAAAGAAAAGTTGTATATATGATAAATAGCTTGGAAAAATAGGTTTATATTAAAACAATTTATATTAAAAATAGTCCAGAGTCAAAACTGTTCACTTCCCAATTTCCATTCTCATCAATTCAATTTAAATTTCCACTTCCATTTAAATTGACCCAATTCCAATTTAAATAACTTCAGTTTCCATTGAAATTGATTCAACCCCAATTCAAGTTGAATTAACCTCAATTTCTTTCCAAATTTAACTTTATTCAACCTTGATCTCAAATTCTACTAATTCAAATAAATTTCAATTGAACTAGTTCAAATTTCAATTCATTTCAACTCCAGTTTGAATCAATCCCAATTTCAAACTCCATTTCCAAATCAACTTGAATTATTCTTGATTTCCTCCAAAATTTAATTCAAATTCCATTTGAATTTAAAACTATTCAACTTTAATTACAATTCCAAATTATTCAAATCAATCCAATTCAAATTTTCCATTTGAATCTTATACTCATACATCTTCAATCACAATTTCAATTAATTCAAATCAAATTCAATTTGAACTAATTCAAATTTCAAATTTAAAACATCCAGAATTATATAAATTCAAGTTAATACTTCAAATGTTGATTTAATTTCTTTCAATCAATTTTCCTTTAAAGTTTTCAAACAATTCAATTCTGAGTCCAAATTTCAAAATTCCATTTTAAATTATCTTTACTTAACTCATTACTAGGTTCAAGTAAGAGTTTCAAACAATTTTAATTTACAAATTTATTTCTTAACATTAAAATCTTAAGTTCAAAGGAATTCCATTTTATCGTAATAATGGATTTATTACCCCACCTCATCTCTTCATTTATTTAAACAAATCCAATTTCAGCTTAAAGATTATTAATTACATCAGGATGATATCATTCAAATTATTACAAACATCCATTTATTTTTCAAATTCCAGATCTCAAACCCAATTTGAGATCACTTATAATTCCCATTTTAAATCAACCATTTAACTTCCCAAGTCAAATCGTAATTTCATCTTGAAATTTCCAAATCAGGTTGATCATTCCAACATATTTAACCTTTCCCAAGTTAAACTCAATTCACTTAATCCAGCCAAATTTACACAATTTGAATCCCCATTCAAATCTTAAACATCAGATTTAATATCCTTCTCAATTAAGTTTAAAACCTACTTCACTTTGGGTTTCACATCACATTCCAAGGAAAATTCAAAACTCAACCTTAGATTTTATTTACTTTACACACTTGGTTACTTTTAAGTTTTAAACCACCTTTGTTTTTAATTCAAAACAAATTCTTTTAAAGTTTACAAACAACTTCATATTCGAAATTAAGATTACATTCAAAATAGTTTGAATAATATTATTTCCTTTAACATTTTGATTTTTTTTTTCAAGTGTTTAAATTTAGAATTCAGATCTTCACAGTCTGAAACCCACTTCAATTTACATATTATACTTTTTTAAAGGTTACCCTCTTAAAACATTTCCTTTTTGCTTACTCATTAATACACATTTTATTATTAAACACAATAATTATTTATGATAATAGCCCAGATTATCATACCTGAAAACCAATTTATTATTATCTTATTCTGAAATTCTTCCCCAAATTTAAGATTTTAATTTCAGTTTGAATTCATTTCAAACTTATCTTTATTCAGTTTCAATTTCAGTTTGGTCGTACTTTTATTACTTCTTAATTTAATTCTAATAGTTCAACAACCAATTCCCTTAATATTTATTAGAAAGAAATATTGCTTTATATATATCAAAAAATATTTTTATATAAAATCATTTAAAATCTTTATATAAGAAAATAACAAATACGCTCTCTCATATATATACATACACACACACATACACTCAACTCATCCTAGGGTACTATTGACCCTATCCTTAATGAGTACACCCTCCAGAGCCAAGGTTCTCGCTTAACCTTCAGCTCTGATACCAAATGTAACGACCTGGAAATTTCAATCCCGAAATTCCCAGATAGTTAAAGAATAGAAAGAAAGAGACAGAAGAAAAAGAAGAACAGAAACACCAACATCTCACATTCGCAGTAGATAAAATATAATAAAAAATAATAATAGTTATACAAAGGAAAACCGTATTTGTCAAATTACACACTAATATATATCAGTGTTATATATATATATATACAAACACTTAGACAGATACAAACAACATGCTTCAGATATACAACAATATCTCATAGCGGAAACACTCCGTACGTTCCTGCCATCCAGCTCGCCTCCTGAGCTCCAGAACGTCCTGACCTAAAAATCTATAATACTCGGTCTGACCCAAGCATTACATCAAAGTAACACCCGGGTCAGGCTGGAAACCAGCGTGAGTAAACTCATCTAAGAAGGAATGCAAAAGTATACAGCTTATATGCACCCGGGGTAACTCGTTATTTACTACAAGCTCACATCTTGTTATAGTCAACACATATTTCCACAAGCAATCCCTAAGTACCTTTACTTAGTTTCACATAGTCCAGTCATTTAAATCATTTCATTTCAGCCTGTTGATTTCACATATCAACCCATAAACATCATTGTAGGTTACCAATCGAAGTGGGTTCGGGTATTACTGATACCTGATCCCGGTCTCTTCGAATACAAAATTATCTTAACTTAAGTGATTCGAGTGAAATACGATTCAAACTTTAAATACAGGGTGTCACTGTTTAATCCAACGTATCATATCACATATCATCACCATCACATAACAGGGATATCAACTAATCTAAGGTACACAATACCATTAATCATTCATAAGAAAGATTAATTAACCATACCATTTCTAATTTATTCAATTAATCGACATTGAATTCAGTCAATTACTTAAATTTCTTTTAAAACCTGCTTATCAATTAATTGCAAACCAATTAATTTATCATCCAATAGTCATCCATCTTAATTAATCCTCCTTGATTGATTATTCTTAAATTACATTAAGTAATTTATCTCTAAATTAAGCACATAGATTAATTATTCTTAACCATTCACATTAATTAGTCTTTGATTAATTAGTAACATTCATTAGTGATCCTAAACCACTTCTATTAATTTCTCTTTATTAATCATCTTCAATTTAATTTTCCTTAATTACTCACAACTAAAATAATTTAAAGATAAATGCTTTATCATTATTTAATACTTAATTATGTCATTATACTTCCATTGAAAACATTTTGCAAATTTATTCTATAATTGAAAAATTTGGAAACATTCATCAAATCAATTATACAATTAAAAGTTTATAACATTTTCTTTACAAAAAAACAATTTAAAACAATAAATTTTAATTATTTAAACTTTGTAACTTATTCAAACTTGTTTAATAAATTCTTCTTCTTTTAAATCTTAATTAAACATTCTATTAAACTTTCACTTTAAATATATTTAAAGTTTAGTTAAACATTCTTTATAAAACTTATTTATTCTAATATTCCTTTAAACATGTTTAAACACATTTTTTTCCTTTGACAACACATTATTTAATAACCTTAAAACCTTTAAAACTTTAAAACTTGTCTGCAAACAATTTTCTTTATCCTTCACCTTGATTTTCTTTACTTAAAACAAATATGGTATAAGTTCATTTAAAAAAACATGCATTTGATTTTACTCAAACTTTTAAACATGCATTTTAAGAACTGGTACAGGTTCTTACCTAAAACCAGAAATCTCATCACAAAAACAAAGAAAAACCCGAGCAACCTCTCCATAATCCCCGAGTAATACATGAGGACCCTCACCTCCCACGTTTACTTCGAGTTCCACAAGGTCCTATGCGAGAGAGAACTCGAGTTTCCCCTCATCACTTTAAACTCAAACGCTTTCAGACTCAGGTGGCACACGCGCGCACATGCACCGCCACCAGAAGCCACTCCGACCATCGACGAACTCTTTGGCACGTCACTCGTCGTTGCAGCAACTAATCCCCATTCTCAAAACACTAGCGCAAGCTGCAGATCGAAAATTGAACCGTCTAGTTGAAAACTGGAACTTGAATCCATGACCAAATCCACCTCGATCTCGCACCTCCTACCACTAGTGCCTTCCAAACTCCGGCCACACCTCCATGATTCATCCACGCAGCTACCTTTCAATTTCCAAGCAACTCAATGCTTTAGAAATGACGCAACATCCATTAATGTAAGATCGACCAAAACTAGGGTTTTAAACTTCTACAACCCACCACCGCTGCCACGATGGCCCATCCACCCACCAACTATTTTTGCCAAACACCCTACTCATTCAGCTTGCTCCAGAAGGAACCCCAACAATCCCAACTCTTTTGATCACCAAGAAACTCTTGATAACCCTTTCCCAGACATCCTTGAATTGCCCATCTAAATCAATATTAAAAATCCTGATTTTAATCTTAAAAATCTTAATTTGGAAATGGAATTCGAATTATATACATAATTTAACAGATCATTGTATTTGATTTTAACAAATACTTATGCTTCTCTATTCTTTTTTCATTCTTCCAGAAAATATTTATATTTATTATTCTTGAAAATATTTTTAAAACTTAGTTTAGTTTTTAAACAAACAATCTTTATTTAAATACCTCAGCCTAAAGATTTCAGTGTGAAGAATATAAATTTGTAATCTAAGTTTACATCTCTGAAACTTAAAACAGAGAAGCATATCATGTCCAGACATTTACACACCATCTACATACCATAAACATGATTTAGAATCATAAAACCATCATGCAATCTTATTTCAAACATACATCACATATTTAATTCAACCATATGTCACATGCATCGAATCTACATATGAATTCAGGTTTTACCAATTAAAGGCAGAGGGTTGAACTAAGTTTAGAGATTTTAAAAAACACAACAGATAGGAATACTTTTTAAAAAAAAATTCATAATACTTTCACATACACATACATGTAAAGCAATCATCACACAGTAATTCATAGGTTACTTAAGTTTTTATTAAAAAAGTTCACTCACCTTAAAAGATGATGAAGAACAGAGCTTCGAATTTATAGCTGCTGGAAATGTCCTTTCCCTTTGAAAACTTTAAACTGAAATGCCCTCGGCTTCTTGTTTTTGATTTAAAACTTAATGTTGCTTGTTGTTTAGATTTTGCATGCGGGCCTGATTATGCTTCAGACTCCATTTGCTTTAAAACTCAGGTTGAAAAGATTACAGGTTACAGCTACAGGTTTGATTAAGAATGAAATATTGTTGATGATTGACTTAGCTGCAGATTATAAAAATGCTTTAGAGGCTTTGCTCTTTTGTTTTGAAATTTTTTTTCCAGGATTTAGATGAAGAAAATTTTCTTTTGAACAAAAGTGTGTAGAGAAAAATGAGCAGCCTTTTTTTTTAAATTTCATTAAATGCAATCATTTTGCCACTTGTTTATCTCCATTATTATTATCTCACACTTGTTTTTTAAGCATGCTAAATTTATTACAAATGTTTAAAACCTTGCTTCTAAATTATTTATAATTTATGTTTAAATCCCTACTCAATTCTTATTTGTTTATAAATTAATTATTTTATATTTACATATGTGATGTGTATTTTAAATAGCTCTTGAAAGTGGTTTCTATATTTTTTTTAAATAGAATTTAACTTTAATTACCCTTTGAAAAATTATTGAATTCAAAACAATGCCCTCTTAATTACTGTACATATACATACATATATCTATATATACTTATATACTTGTATGTATTTATATTTGAATTTTCTAACATTATAAAGTTTGCCTAAATTTGTTATTTTCCTACAAGATTATCATTTTCAAATATTTAAATTTATAGATTCAAATTCATTTATATACATATCCAAATAATTATCCAATTATCAGATGACCAAAATCTAGGTTATCACAAGATACAAACTCAAAGCTACTGCACAGTGACTATGTGGTCTTCGGAAACAAGTATAAAATAAACATAACACAAATCAGTCATAGATATTCGTATCAAAAAGGCGGAAACAGGTATGAATATAACACGTAAAAGTGTACGTCAATGTAGTGGTCATGTAAGATCCACTACACCATAAAAGAATAGGCACAAGTGCTAGATAAAAGAATATGTATGCATAAAGGAGTCTCTATCTCGAATGTACACAACAAAAACTTCTAAGTTAAGTAGTTGGCCCAAAAGTCAAGTGATGGACCCTGGTAAGAAGTCAAGTAGAAGCACCTAAAATATCTCGGCTTGACCCGAGTACTATTTAATAATAAAATAATAAATGGATCGGTCAAGCTATAATTATCATATAAAATGAGATAGAATAAGAGATATGACAAAAACGTATGATAGCAATAATGCCATACTGTGATAAGTATACATTTAACAACAACGAAAATCATACAATATCTCAAGAATCTCAAACACCAAAAAGAATGTAATATTCTTTATTTTATTCACCAAACCACAAATGTTGACAATCATATCAATGCCAATCGTAAGAATTGGCGAAACACAAATTATAGAAATCGTCAATTAAAAATCCAAAAATCACAAAAGGGGAGGCCTATCACAAATGGGAGCATGAAAACTCATTAACACGTACATCACAAATTGGTTGCTAAACCATGGTAACTAACCATAGAGCCGGTGCAACGACATAGTATATTAACAGTACGCTCGAGGAACCTGAAACTCGAATAATTTAGAACATCGATGTGTAAAGTAACGGTACACCCGATGGACCTGAAACTCCAATAATTCAAAACAACGGCGTAGTAAAATAACAGTGCGCCCGACGAACCTGATAAAACCGAACAATGATGTAGTACAATAACGGTACGTCCGTTGATCCAGATAATCCGGGACATCGACGTAGTACAATAACGGTACCTACGATGAACTTGATAAACCGGAAAAACGATGTTGTCCAATAACAGTACATCCGATGAACCAAACATCATAAACAAACATGGGTCGCTAGCACATAAAAATTAGACGAAACTCCAAAGAACCCATAGGTCAGCCTATAAAAGAAATGAGACGAAGCTCAATAAAACGAGGTACAGTCCCCCACGTGGATAAAGAGACATTGCACACTGCTAGTCTAAACCATAAAATGATCATCATTGATCAATTAAAAGTGTGAATTATACTAAGCTAGTATATAAATGAGTTCAGCTTCATGTCCCATAACCACTGGCTTAACTTAAATATTTATGAACAAATTGTAGATTTTCACTCAAAAATTGTCACAAGAATTTCAATCGCACAAGTCTAAGAATTAACCGACGAAGTAAACACAAACATTTCATACCACTTGTTTTGCTAAGTCTTTTAATTGGATTTCTCAAACGAATGAGGTATAGGTTTGTAAATACTAATAGATTAGAAAATGGTTTTAAAAGCGAGTTTGATATTGAAAGTAAATGTTGAAATCCTTTTGATGAAAGTGTTTGAATATTTACTACTATTATAGAAACCTTTTCATTTTAAAGTGATAAACCATAGAAATGATTGTAGAAACAATCAATCACCAAAAATTCATATACGAAGACGTGAATTAAATCCAAAGAAATCGATACCAAATCCATCAAAATGGATATTTTCAAGAATCCATAAAAAGAAGTTATCAAAGTCGATAAAAGTGAAAACAACTAATCGGATCAACAAAAATTGATAAACCTTGGAAATTTACTCAAAAACTACGCAAAAAGGAAAAACTGCACAGTTCCAGACGTTTGGGGGTCAATCCAGATGTTTGGATTTGGTCTATGGAAATATTCCAGAAAACCACCCAGACGTCTGAAATTTCAGAGTGGACGTTTGAAACCCCTTTCAGACGTCTGAACTTATAATTCAGACGTCTGAAATTAGTCACTGCCATTTTTATTTTCTACCGTTTCTTCTTTTTCTCCTGGTTGCATAACCAGGCATCTGAACCTTAATTTCAGATGTCTAGATGCCTGGATTGGGCAATAATTTGCCTAGGCCATGATGGCCAAAACGATTCGGAAGCGATCGAGCGAGCAATGACGACTAAGGATTTACGCCAAGCAATAACCCAGCCTTATAGGCTCTTTGACACATCCCAAATATCATGTCCAAGCATCCATAGTAGTATTTTCATAAAAATTAGACTTCAAAACCAAAAATTGGAAGATTCACCAAATCAATTCAAATCAAAAGCAAACGAACATGAATAGATTTTAGGAATTCATACCTAACAATAAAGAAAGTTATAGACATAGATGTGATTTCAAGAACTCACCTTTCAACCCAAAAACACAAGTGAGAAGCTATAAAATTAGGCAAGATCAACCACTCTTCAATTTTAACACAAGAAGTTTTAATCTAAGCTCATAAGAAAAATATTTCCTAAGTTAGGGTTTAGAAATTTCTGAAAATGGAAGAGGAATTGAGATGGAGAAGATGAAGAGGATGCTAACCTAAACTTCTCTTTGATTTCTAGAACTTGAATTGGAATTTCCTAAGAATCTAGGGCTTAGGAATTTTAATTTCCACTTCTTTCCCCCATTCTTTCCTTTAGCTTGAGAGTATTAGGAAATGATAATGAATAAAGAGGAGAAGGGGTGGAGTTAGGGTATTATGTTGGGTTAATGGGCTGAAACCCAAACCCAAAGCCCAATAGAAAAATAGAAAAATTCCACTCAACTCCAAACATATCGATGTTTATACTCAAAAAGGTCGCAAACGACATTTTGGACTCAATGGAAGTAGTCTCGAGTCCTAATTCGACTGTTTGCAAAAAGTAACATTTTAGACTTTAATTCGACTAACGATGCTATATTTAAATAAAATATTTAAATATACAATTGTTAAATATGCGGGTTGTTATAAGCTAGAAACTTACATTTGTTCAGTTTGATGACCAGGTGAAAGCCTACTAGATATGGTTGCGGAACTCGACACAGCTTCAAAACTACTATGTTGTGGGGCTGGTCCAAAAGACATTGCAGCTTGACGCTCTAAACGTCTGAAGTCCATGTCAACTATACTCGGTAGACAATCGAGATTAGAAAAGTTTACTTGTTTCCTCGTGCTAAGTGTAAACAAGCGTGGTGTAGTGTATTATAGTGAAAAATTAAACAACTTAAGATAATAAAGCAAAGTTAAATGATGAAACTTTGGATTCCGACCAGAGTGACCATCATCACTGACCTTCTTAACTGGTGAAGAGATTGATTGGCTGTATAAGCTATGGGAACGACTATCGGCATATTAAAGTGTGAAATACGTTATTCAATACCATATGTTAAGTTATAGTTCATGTTCTAAGTCCCAAGGATTTTATTGTTCAATCTCAAGTTCAATAGTGAATATGCAAATCCTGTTTTTCATCCCTGTTATATGTTCAAGTTCTTTGAGATGAGATTGATTTTGATTGCTCAAACGAGTAATTATGGATTCGTCTTTGAGTTCAATTAAAAGCCTAAGAATTAGCTAAGTACATGTCGATCTCTATATACTGATCCCTATACACCAACGCCTATATGCCGATCCATATTGTCGATCCCCATCCAAGAGCATTATAACCGAACCCTCTCTTTAAACAAAAGATGCCGATCTGTTTCTTTTAACAAAATTTTTTGGTCCCACCATGCTAACCATTTTCACCGATCCCTCCACTTACTGTTTCTAACACTCCACAAGACTTCTTATACCGATCCCTTCCTCCCCTCAAGTTTCCACCAATCCCTCTTCTATCCAACCTGCCATCTTCTCATCCTACACAACCGAACCCTTTACCATGCACTCCCTTTTTCTTCCTCCTCTTCTTTGCTTTGCCGAACCCTATCAAGTCCCACTCCCCCCTCTTCCAAGCAACCTAGGCTATCATTTCAACATTGTGCTGAATTTCACCCCTGATGCCAGTGAAGTGGAATCCAACATCTCGTTATAAAATAAAATTGAAAGCACATAACCAACCTGAACGAACCTAAGACAAGCAATTAGGGGAGAAAGGTTGGATTCTGGTTCGAATGGGAGGCGAAGTGATAATCTAAAGCTATGTCAAAAGATTAAGTTGTGAATGAAGGCGATGTTTAAGTGGGGAAGGAAGTGTTTAGGTTTTTTGAGAGTAAAGGAGGGTTCTGTTCTAAAGATGTAAATTTGAAGAAGATAGAAAATTTGAAAAGGTAAAGGTTGGTGAGAAAGGAGGTTGATTTATATATGGAGGAGAGGGGATCGGCCCATGATTTCAACTTAAAGCATAGGAAGAGGGATCAGTTGTAGAGATCCCGATCCATTTGAGCTAGTGCATATAACGAAAGAGAAAAGAGAGGGATCAACAAGAACTATGTCGATACCTATAAACATTTAAAGAAAGCAGAGGAGTCGCCTCAACATATGCCGAACCCTAAAATGCTTAAAAAAAGAGAGGGATCGGCTGAGCATGTATGCAAAAAAAGATGGGCATGGAAATTATTTGAAGCATGTACGTTCAAAATGCAATGAAATTGCATCTTACTTAATGGAAATTGGGGAAGACCCATAAGCATATGAATGTGTCCGAGAGTCAACGACAAGAACATGTATTTGAACATGCACGTGTATGGTTTGAATGTTCAGTTGTTGAAATCAGCAGAAATTGAAATCAAACCTAAAACCTTCAAGTTCGAGGCTGGACCAGATAACCAAAGCTTATTATTCTTAGGGACTAGACTTATGTATGAACTGACAGAATATAACCCTAGATTCATACTAGCAGAGATCGACCAAGCGTCATGATGAACAAAGAGGGATACAACACTTTGGGAAACTAATTCGATAACAACTTTTTCGAAAACTGGACAGATTCCTTTTCAACGATTCTAACTTGGTAAGATTCAAATCACGTAATGTTCATCACAAGACGTCCATTTGTGGATTAGTGTTATCTGGCATTCTAGCTCGGCTATACTGAACTAATTGCACAAGTTAGATTCTACTGCCATCAAGGCTAATGATTTCAAATCGATGATTGTGGTGCCCAAAAGTCAAGTACAGATGGTAACATGAAGTCATGGTCGAATAGACTTGATAGATATACAAGGCAGAATGTTCGAGGCATGAAATGTAGTTCGACACATAGGAGGTATCGGCATAAATTGGCACTAATAATAGAAATCAGCATGTTTCAAGGTGCGAGAGCATTGCTATATAACACAATAAATATCTCAAGATCCACAAGTCCAATGCATATGAAATTTTGTGAGAAATACATGGGGGCCCTAGGGAGCCTACCCTAAGGATTGCACCTCAAGGAGATGAAGTGGAGGGATCAGTATACTTCCCTTGGAAGGGATCGGTATAAACCAACAAGCAAACCATGTTGAAGCAAAGGTCGATTAATATCTCATGATATATTGATCCAATTATCATGAAATTCGTAAGCTAAGCATATATTAGCATAAGCAAGCGACCATAGGGATCGCTCTAGCCAAAGAAAGGATCGGTGTCGATCCCTATTCTTTAGGAATTGGGCCATGCGATCCCTCTTGTGGGCCTATATGGTTTCAAAGGTCTTCTGCCGAGTTTTCAGAGAGATATTTAGCCATCCTCATCTATAAATACAGGCTTGGCTATTCTGTTTCATGACTTTCAAACTGCTGGTTGTTTTATATTCTTTTATAGCTAAGGATTTTAATATGATCCCTATTGTACTCAGATTATAAAGTGATTAATAAAATAATATATTCAAAGTGGACTAGGTAGACATCATCGAACCACTATAAAGCGTTGTGTGCATGTTATTCTTCCAATTTACTGTTGTTTTATTATTATTATTCAATGTTTTCATTTTATATTCTTCATTTATTTCTCTTCAAAACTTTTATTAGATGTTTGAGCCAATATTTGGTGCAAACATCTACAAAAGACCCTTTGAGGTGAGTGAAATGATTATGATGTTATGATTATTCATAGGTAATTATATTCATTTATAGTTATGTTTAATTTAAGATATAATTGTTGAATTTTGAATAGTAGTTTCATGCTAGATTTTATTTGCATTACAACTTAAGCTATAAATCAAAAGGAATAGTAATGACAGAAAAACCTAAGTGTTAATTTAATAGAAATAATTATGGGAAAAAGGGTAAATATAGATTAGATCAGTTTACCCTAAATTATATAGATTTAACCTTTATATGATAAAGTTTAGGTTGATTTATGTTAACCTAAAAATTGGTATAACACACATGATGCCAAGAATGATGAGGCAAAACTCGATTTTAACACACTTGATGAAATGACTCAGCACAGTTTAATTGGTGTCGACCAAATGGCGTTAAGAGATCAAGGTTAGGCTTCACATTCAAGGCCAAGTATGAAATGATGTCGTTGAGGAATGGCTCCATGATGCCCATGGACTTTTGGAATGAGGAACTTGAAAAACCATTTAGTCTTTTGGACCAAATTGTTCGAAAGCCTATATATTTTTTTGGAGTAAGACATTCGAAAGTCAATACCATTTGAGCAAATGTAAAAGAATAAGCCGTAAATATATGAGATAGCCCATTAGGCATGTTAATGGATGAGATAGGTGATCCTCTTAGTTGATAATCCTTTATCCATATATAAATGGCAAGATAGTGGTTGTGCATATAATCACTAGTTTAGACCAAAGCACGTATGATTTATATAAAATCACGACAAGCTTTTGGTCCAAAGAGCTTTATCATATACATGTCCATGTCCAATGATGTCTGAAGTGCATAGTCATGGTAAAATGCACATTGAAGTCCTTGTTCATATAATTTCATCATAATTACAATCATTTTTTTCCCTACTTTAAATTTAGGGTTACAATTGTTTAACCTTGAGCGGAGAGAAAAGAAATGATCGCCCCATCCTACTTGCCCCTTGGTCCGTATTTATCTTCATCAATCTTCGGCATGGCTACTTTATGCCACCTTCAGCATGCAATATCAACAGCCATCTTAATGGCACCAAGCCTCATACTTCATCTTCATCAATCTTCGATATTGATAGGCTTGTGTCATCATTACCGTCTCGATTATTTTCATGGACATTGATAACATCTATTATAATGTCGCATTAAAGACTTGTGGCATCCTTTAGTAGTTGATGAAGAGCGACATCACCAAGGCATAACATTGATATTTAGTAATTTTGAAGAGATATGACATTATTAAGAGACGACATTAACAAGAAGCGTCATCGATAACAAATGGCATTGATAACAAGCAACATCAATAACAAGCAGCATTAATAATAAGCAGCAAGTGGATTCCATAATAAGCGGCATTGATAGTGTTGGTGGCAAAAATGGCCACCAACACCTAAGTAATGTGAAAGCACCACCAATCCATTAAGAATACCAATCAGAGAATAATAAAAGTTCACAGATCACAGACAGAAAATTAAATGAACATGCAAATTTTATAGTGGTACGACAAACTCTGGCCTATGTCCTCTCCAATAATCTTATTTTTTATACTGTAAGATTAAAAGTACATTTTTTTGCATTAGAATATTAATGGAGGAAGAGGAAAGAGTGAAGAAGAATAGCCAGTTAAAAAGCCCCCTGAAAAAATGCCATGCCTGCTGTGTTTATTGGAGAAGCCAATGAAATATGTCGTTAAAAATCCAAATCCAGAATCTCTAGGCCAAAACAACCTAACCCAAAAAAATTCAAGCCTATCGCTCACCCCTAAGAAGGGTCATCCCCCTCCTTTATCCATGCCACATGGTGAATGTGACCCCTCCTATGGGTCCTCTATGTTGCCTGCTTCTCGTTTTCAAAGTTGATTCCCGAGTTGAAGTGTTGTTTGTTGAGTTATTGTGATATCATCATTGAGTTGTGCTACCAATTTGAGCAATCCATAGCTATATTAATTCAATCTGATCCCTTGCTTGGAGAAGTATTCCGATCTAATCCCTTGCCTAGGGGAAGTGCCAGTTCCATACTTAACCAATTCCAAACTGTCATTCATCAGAATCCGCTCAACTATCGTCCATAGCCTTGTTTATAACCAATATCCGAGCCTAGTAATCTCTCTCCGGACTTCCTGCCTTGATGATCAAGAAATCTGCTGGGCTAAATCCATTGGTATACTTTCTGGCCAAAAGGCTGTATAACATTTGCTCCCCAAAACATGTCTTGCGATTGGAAGGTGTGTTGGATAGCCACAAGTACGAAGTCATAAATCCATCGACAACCAAAGTATCCACTATAGAATCTAATTCATTGCCAAGTCAAATCGCCGTGATTTGTCCCTTATTCACCCGGGAATTCAATAATGAAATCCGCTAATGTTCCGATTCGATAGCCAATTCTGAATCCATTCCAAATCCTTAGTCGAATCTACATCCATCCAAAGCTGTTAACCAAATCAGCGACCTCGCTAGGTCGTTCACCAAGTCCAAAGCCTGGATCTCTTTGGACCATCATCCCAAGTCCTCGATCTCTCCTGGTCATTAACCAAACCTATAGCCTCTCTTGGCCGATATCTAAATTCGTGACCTCTCCCTGTCAATATCCAAGTTCATGACCTCTATCGGTTATTATCCAAATCTGTAAACGTTTGAAATCATGGAATTCGGTAAGCCATTCTATGATATCTCTGGATCATTATCTGATTTCATGGTTTCTCTAGACTAATCGAGGGTCTCTACGGACCCTTGCTATGCTCAATCCAAACTTGCCGATAAGTAAGCTGATCCTGTCGCTTTCTGATGAATCAACACACCCCTTGCACCCTAGCCATTTTGGGGCATACAGTGATGTCATGATCCTCCTGGACCGATCATAGCCACTTCGGGCTCTTGTCGGTTCCCATCTTATCAATCTATGGTGAAAGGGGGAAAATGATAAGTGATTCGATCTTATCGCTCTCATGCAAATATACTCATTTCTTACACTACGGTCCTTATCTCTCCAGTAAGCGACATAAAGTGATTAATTCCGTATTGAAATCTTTTCTTCGGGCTTGGCTCTCTGATCCAAGGCTTAATCCATGACACACTAATCCATCCTTTCATTTTTATCTATAGGTGGCCTCCAATCCAAATTAACATCCTACACCCCAACTCCACGGGGGTACTCCGAAACATACTCCTCCATATGAGCATCCATTTTTCGATTTGCACCAACCATTACAGATTGACCATAGGCCTTCCAGCATCCAAACCAACCAAGCACGAGGGCATACCCCGAGCCCTTGGGAATCGATGCTGACCCTTCTGGCGGGATCGGTGCCGATCCCTCCCTGTTAGCAGGGGACTACCCTAGGCTACTCTACTCCGTTCTCCTGCCTATTTGATCCATTTCCATGATCTCGGTTCTAATTTCCCATAGTTTCTGATGCTCCAACTCCTTGATCCAATTTTCCATTAGCTCAAAATCCTTCGTTTTGCACTTCAGCTGCTCCAACTGCTCCTGCCTATCCAACCGGCCTGAGGAAATTATGCATCATCTCTTCTTACCTCTTCATCATCCGTTCCTTCATAGCATTCACCATTGTTACCTAATGATGTAGATAGAATTTGATTGGCTCCAGCTCCATAGGATGCCTCTTAACTTCTTCTATGGTGACTCCTTTCTACTAGCACTCTCTTTGAAGGTTACCTAACCATTGTTCCAAATCCAAGTTCCAAATCTATTCCAAATCAGCAGGTGCAAGTACTATCCATGAAAGCACCAAAATATTTGAAAAAAATGGCCACCAATACCCAAATAATGCGAAACCACCACTAATCCAATAATAATACCAATTGGAGAATAATATAGGTTCACAGATCATAGATTTAGTTCACAAAAGTAAATGAACACAAAAGGTTTTATAGTGGTTAGGCAAACTCTGGCCTACGTTCACTCCAATAATCTTATTATTCATACTTTAAGATTACAAGTACAATTGTTTTTTCCTTAGAATATTAACGGAGGAAGAGAAAATAGTAAAGAAGAATGTCTAGCCAAAAAGCCCCTTAGATGAATGCCATGTTTGCTATATTTATAGGAGATGCCGATGAAATATAATGCTTAAAATCCTAATCTAGAATCTCCTGTCTAAGACGACCCGACCATGCCATGTAGCGACATGCAATCCCTCATGTAGGTCCCCCATGTTGCCTTCTTCTTATTTCCAAAGTTGATTCCTGAATTGATACATTGTTCATTGAATTATTGCGAGGTTATCGTTGAGTTATACTGCCAATCCGAGCGATCCATTGCCATATTAACCCGATCTGATTCCTAGCCTAAAGGGAATATTCCAATCCAATATTTTGCTTTGGGGTAGTTTCAAATCCATACTTAATCAATTCTAAAGTGTCATTCGTCTGAATCTGCTCGACCATCGTCTATAGTCCTGTTTATAACCGATCTTCGAGCCTAATAATAATCTCCTCGGAGTTACTATCATGATGACCACGAAATTTGTTTAGCCAAATCCATTGGTATACCGCTTGGGGAAAAGGCGGTATAATAGATAATAAGTGATAATGATAATAAGCGACATCAATAATAGGTGGCATTGATAATAAGAGCCATCGATAATGGGCGGCACTGACAAAAGGTGACATCGAAATAAAGTGGCATTGATAAAAGGTGGCATCAATGGATATGCAACATTGACAAGAGATTATATCAATGTAGAAATAGAATTGATATGATGCGGTATTGAGAAGAGGCGACATTGAAAAGGAGCATATTCATTTGTTGGACATTAATCTCAGCTTTGATGAATCTTGTAGCCTATTTTGCCAGTATCTTGCGACATGGAATATTGATGACCTTTATACTCCTCTTCTAAGCTATGGTGTTATATTTTCAATATTACTCCAAAGTCGTGTCTTTGTCATTATTCAAGGTTAATGTTATATGATATCATCACATTGTGGCACTGATTATATGATGCTTTGAAAGAATGTGGCATTGCTTGGAAGGTGATATTAAAGAGAGATGACATTGAAATGAGGTTGCATTGAAGGAAGGTGGCATCAACCTTTCCTTGATGAAGTGTATTACATGCGATACTCCTTTTTCCTTCGACATCATAAGAGGCCTTATGCTTTCAACTTAACATCCTTGTTTGCTACCAAATACGATGTTATCTTTAAATTCGACATTGTTCCAACTTTAACTTGATATTTCTAGGCTTGTCTCCTTTAAAAAAAAATATGGATAACATTTGCCCCCTCCTTGTACAAAAGAAGCCTTTTACACTTTAGGGTAAAATCAAGAATTTCCTTGATTTCTTACTCCCTTGCAAGACATTCTTTCCAGTCATATTTTTCTGTAAAACATAAAGTGAACGATAATCTTCATTATTAATTTTAAATTCATCTTGAATTTTGAGCAATCCTTCTTGGATGTGATCAAGCTGTAAATAGTCATAAACTTTTCGTACCATCTATTTTAGTTAAGATATAAATTTGCTAACACTAATTTCACAAACAAAAGCTCGGAAAGTTATCTTGTAATTTCATAGGAGGAAGGATCAAAAATTTCTCTAAACCAAAAAGTCCATCTGAGAATATTATTCTTCTAATTCGTAAGATTAGAAAACCCTTTGGTCATAGGAATAATATTGCAAATAGCATACTAGAAAATCGTCTGGTAATAATAGACTCCTTTAGATAGAAGGCCGAAAAACATTTTTGGCAATAATAAAAGATCAGGAAATCCATCATGCGATAATAATAGAAGATTAGATATACATCTGATGATAACAGAAGACCAGAAAATCCATCTGGTTATAGTAGATGACATAAAATCTTTCTAGCAATAATAGAAGACTAGAAAATCCTTCTGGCAGTAATAATAGAAGACTAGAAAATCCTTCTCGCAATAATAATAGAAGACCAGAAAATCCATCTAGCAATAATAATTTTTGAATAATAGAAGGCCAGAAAATCCATCTAGTAATAATAATGGAAGATAAGAAAATCCATCTTATAATAATAGAAGATCAAAAAATCCATCTGTTAATAATAGAAGACCAGAAAATCCATCTAGTAATAGTAAAGGAAGACTAGAAAACTTATCTAGCAGCAGAAATCCCATCTGGTAACAAGACTAGAAAATCGTCCATCAATAACAATTTCTAAATACAAAATTACCAGAAAATCCATTTTGCAATAATGCCTTCTTTCGTAGAGAAATACTGCGTTCTTTACTTTGAAGCAGAATAGCTCATCTTTTATAGATCTTTCTTTAGTACTAGATTTCTCTCTGGAGTGCAAAGGTATCATTTTTAAGTGTGTTCTTTTGCCTCTCTTCGGGCTTTGGACGCCTTAGTCCCGTTCCCTTTTGCATCTTTTTGTGATTTGGATGTCTTAGTCACTTTTCTTTATGCCTCTCTTTGTGCTTTGGACGTCGTAGTCCCTTTTATTATGACTCAGTTTGAGCTTGGGAAGTCTTAGTCCTTTTTTTGCATCTCTCTTTGGGCTTTAGATGTCTTAGTCCCTTTTCTTTTCATCGTCTTAAGTGACGATCTCAACTTGGATCGAACCCTTTATCACCTACTTAGTTGATGATTTAGGTTTGTTGTTCGATGTGTTTGATTAGCTATCTTAAGTAGAACCAAAGACTTACCCAACCTCCCTCTAGGAGGCACTTCAGTATATCTTAAGTAGATATACTTATTACAACTTCTTTATTCATCCATTGTTGGGAAATATGGTCGCAAATGTTCGACATTTGTGACGACCCACCTTTCTCAACCCCAGAAAGATGTTTCATCGTTAAGAAAGAAAGGGATAGACATAGAAAAGAATAGAAAGAAAGAACAACAACATTAGAATCTCACAGCGGAATGGACAAAATATAATACATCACATATCTATTACATAGTTATACATACATCAGAGTCGTACAATATCATATATCAGGACCATCATATACATACATGACCATACATACATCCAAAATACAACATCACTAACTACACAGCGGAACTACATATATAGATACATACGTCTGGTCTTCTCCCAAAATAGCTCCTCCATAAAAGCAACACTTCTAGATACCTATCACTTGGCTACTCATAAAAATTTGAGACCCAAGAGTTTATGAAAACACAAAATATAAACTCCGGGTCAGACATGGGTCTGGTATGAGTAAACAGGTTAAAATTACTTAACTTTAAAAACCATTTGAAAATAAAGGTATCACGTAAGACTCCCCACAAATAAATACGGGTAAGTTTTTACCTTACGCTAACCAAAACATTTTATAGGAAATTCTGTGATATTATAATAGTGTCTAGGGTTTTCAAGTAAATAGAAAATAGCCGAAATTGTTACATCTATTAAATTCCAGCTACTAGCCACGAAAGTGGGTAATACAAATCAAAACCGTAGGGTCTCGTAGGGTAAATGGATTTCCAACAATGGCAGGGCTACTGGGGTACCGCCCGTCACAGTACGGGGCCTAGATCACCGTACCGAGGAATACTCCCTTCATCCCCTGCAACACAAGGCCGGAACCATTCCTTACTGAATAGCCCCGAACAAGATAACCCCGCAGTTGTGGCCAACAACTGCCCACTAAGCCGAAATAAAAAGGGACATCTAGACAGGGGAAAATCTTGTCCTGCTTGGGCATGACCCACCTAACCTTGCTGCATCTCCCCTGTTTTAGCAATTCCCGGTTAATGAGGCTTGAGGCTACGATTACCTTTAAAGAACATATCACTTAGAATGCTCATCGTCCGCCTGACGATGTGTTGAAAACATTCAATCCATACAAGTTCGTTCCGGGTTCGAACGAAACCGAAGGCATTATTTCGTTACACTCATTTTGGAATCACCCTCAGAGTTAACGACGATAACCCTTGCATTCTGAAACTCCATCTCGATCTCCATTTGTTAAGTTACGACCTATCGTTTAATTTGGATCGATGTGGTTTTCGGAGAATCAAAAGTTGATTCTTCCGATCCCGGTCTCATCGGATCCAAACGCCATTTTAAGGGCCAAGTTGTCTATTTAACTTAACAGTTTAATTAAATATCAGAAATTAACATATCAGATAAATCATATACAGTTATCACAGATATCCATAATGTCATAACATATCACAGGAATATCATCAACAAATATCACAGTCAACCAAACAGAGTTATCAATGCATATCAAACAAATTTGGTTTTACTTAACTAAATTATCTGCTTAAGAATAAACTATTTTATTCTGTAAATTAATTACTGATTAATTAGCTGATTAACGATTAATTAATTAATTAGTTAATCATTAATTTGTAATTTATAAATTATCTAACCTTTATTTAATTATTTAATTAATTAACTTCTATTCATTAACTATTACTCAATTACCCAATTAGTTAGTTTATTCTTAATTATTAATTATTAAAATGAATTAATTATTTAATTATTACAAATTACTTTAATTATTAATTTAATTAAAATGTAATATCTTTAATTTACCTCGTATGTTAACTTTCATTCACTAATTAACCTTTTTAATGATTGTTAACGAAAAAATTTAAACGCTAACACCCTGGTGTATAAGATGTGATTGTGAAAGCACCACCCGTTTGTACGGGAAACAGAAATAAGCAGAAAGTATGTAGAAAAACGGTAAGAGACACAGTATTTATAGTGGTTCGGCTTATAATCCAGCCTACGTCCACTTTAATCTTTTTATCACTAGTTTGATTACAATTCTTTACAAGATCTTTCAATTACAACACACTTCAAGTGATAGGGTATGTGAAACAAGTAGCTCAAGCTTTGATGTTGACAATCATCTTCAAATCCATGGTGAATGTGGATGATTCCTTCATGGAGTTCCTTTAGAAGTTTGTTGGATCTAAAAAGCTTTGAAGTCGTCTGGAATTCGGCAGAGTAATGGCGCTTGAAGAGAATGAGCCCAAAGGTCCTTTGCATGTTGGAGATGGTTTCATATTTATAGAGAGTTCTGGGCGGAAAAAATGCTAAGTCCTAACTCGTGGCCGACTTAAGATAAGTCGTGTTCGACTTAAGGTAAGTCGTCCCCGGGTCACTGAGCCGAGTCTATGGCAGTTCCCCTTTTTTGAACCCATCCCTAAGTTCTAAGTCGTGTGCGAGTTATCTGGCTGCAATTGCTAATTTCCCTTCTTAAGTCGCATACGACTCTTTTTATGTCGTAAGTCGTAGTCGACTTAACCAATTGCAACTGGTTTAAAGCAAGTCTTAACTCGTAGACGAGTTAAGAGGTGTGTCTTTAGGTCGTATCCTCCTTAAGTCGTATAACTTCTTTAAGTCGTAAGGGTCTTAAGTCGTACAAACTGCAGTTATCATTAAGTCGTAGGCCATCAATTTCCTTAAGTCGTAAAGACCTTAAGTCGTTAGCTTTTCTTAACTCGTATGCCTGCTAACTCGTAGAAGATCTTAACTCGCAGAGGATTAACTCGTAGAGGCTTAACTTGTGGAAGATCTTAACTCGTACACTTGCTAATTTGTAGATATGCTGACTCGTAAAGGCTTATCTCGCAAGTAGCCTAACTCGGGTACTCCTTAACTCGTAGGCTGCTTATCTCGTAAGCTTGCTAACTCGTAGAGGTCTTTAAGTTGTAGGAAGTTACTGACTCATGTATCCTTTAACTCGTACATGCCTTGAGTCGTACATGCCTTGAGTCGTACATGCCTTGAGTCGTACATGCCTTGAGTCGTACATGCCTTAACTCGTGGACCTGTTAACTTGTGAACGAGTTAGGGTTAACATTTGCCCCTCGAAGCACACGCTTAAATCGTAAGTCGTGTGCTTCGACTTATCATAACTCGGTCATGTCGTTTCAAATCCCAACCTTTCCAGATATAAAAGCCTGAGTCGTCCTTCTTCTCATCACTTAACCTTTTAAACTGCTTTCTGCCATTAACGCATCTTCAAGCTCTCCGAGGCGATTTCGACCCGATTCATCTCTGATTCTTTCTAGCATCAAACAATCGTAAGAGATCTTGCTTCAAACTTCGACCGTTAACCATTGTTACTTTATGTATTCAGTTCATCATCTTTGGTTTGCCCCATTCAAACCCTGCGAATTCTATTCGAATTGATTACCGATGAACTAAAATTCATCTGATTTGGCCTATGGTGATTCGCGCTTTGGGGCGATTCATAGTGTAACGAGTTAAGGTTGTCGCTGCTGAAGAAGCCAAGGATGAACAGGTTAAGAGATTTGAAAGGGAGGCGAGTTGGTCGAATAGGTTGATTGAAAATAACAAGGGATCGTCTCATATATGACTCGGCTTCTTCCATGTGACTTAGCGATTTCCATGAGCCGTAGCCGAGTTAAGACTTGGAGGATTTCTAGTTGTTTTGGATCAGAGCCTTTCTCCTGTTCCCCGAGTTACGACTTAGGACTTAGAGGATAAGCAGCTTGATGTGTTTGATGGCTGAGGATAGGAACGACTCATCCCTTGAGTCGGTTGCGACTTAGTACTTGAGTCGGTTTTGACTTAGCACTTGAGTCCGATACGACTTAGCACTTGTGTTCGATACGACTTAGCACTTGTGTTGTTTTTTTTTTTTTTAGGATCTGCTTAAACCTTGAATTGTTGCAGTGATGTTGAACTGTTGAACTTTGATGCCTTCTTTTACAAATTACTTTGACTCGCAAGTTAACAACCTGTCCAATACAACATTTACAGAAAAACCGGGGCGAATATACTGCCATTGATCGCCCTCTTCGAATGACAGATTAGCTAATAACAGTCATTAATCTTAAACAGATTGTGTGAATGAAGTGCTCAACTTATTAACTTCAAGTAAAATACTAAAGCAATACTGAAATAGTCAATTAAAATTGACCAGCTCGCATTAATATTATACTTGAACTAAAGACTAACAAGTTCTGAAATTTTTGTAATCGATCAATCGTCGACTAGTTTTATTTCAGTTATATTTACTTGTTATTATTATTTTTTTTGTTTTTTTTTTTTGCACAACACTTCACACTTTTTTAGGAAACGTGCACCTTCATATTTGAATATCCAGTTGTTTGTGTAGAATGACTTCTCAGGAAGGTGATACAACAGTTCGGACTGGAGAGGTAACTGTTCTTCCGGCTCCACTGGTTAATCCTCCCGAAAGAGCTCCTACTTCACTATCATACAAAGTTTTTCGCCAGTTGTGTGCTCAGTTTGGTATCGTTGAATCAGATGCCATTCTTCCCGAAAGAAATAACACTGCCGATATAGCTCCTTCTGGCTTTGTGACAATTAACCGGCAAATGTGCCTAAGTGGAGGCATTCCTCCTTTCAACGACTTTTTCCAACAACTTCTCCGTCAACTGGCCATTGCTCCATCCCAGCTACACCCCAATGGCTATGCCATTCTAATGGGGTTGTGTGTGCTTTTTAGGAGAACACTTGATCGACTTCCAAGCTTTGGTGAAGTTTGTTATCTATGCTCTTTTTCTCGGACTAAGGATCATCCTTCCATTACTGTTGTGAGGAGCGCCCGAAACCGCAAACTGATTGTTGGCCTCCCTGATACTGCTCACGGGTTTTTAACCCAATTCTTCTATGTTCGTTGCCCTCCGGGGTTTTATGGTGTGTGGAGAGTTGGAAGTAAGGGCGTTCAGCTTTATTCCTGACACATGTTTTCCTTATAAAATCTTTTCATAGCCTGAGTAGTTAGATGTTAATTTCCCTTTTTACTTTTCAGCGCTTCCACCTCCTTCTAGAGACCCAGGCTATAAGCAAATTTTTGAAAGATTGAATGCTGTGCCAGTAGAAGAGAGGAATATAAAGTTTTTGCTGAGAGATGACTTTTTACATCAATACGGGCTTCTTCACTCTTCTCGCTATACTCAGCCTCATGAAGCCCCGACTGAATTTCCCGATTCCCCGACTGAAGCATCGGATGCCCCCGTTACTATCGAACAATCTTCATCAAAAGAGTCTAACATCGAAGCTTCATTGGTGAAATGTTCCACCCCTACCGTCATTATGGGGTCATCTAGTAAGACGGCACTTGCCCCGATTGAGGAAGAAGAAGAACCTTCACAGCCTCTCGGGGGATTAGCTGATGTAGGAACTGAGAAAACAAGTCTCACCGAGCATGATGGTGACGATGTTTATGATGGGTTGAGCGACATAATAGTGACCTCACAGGAGCTTTTTAGAGATGACGTGTCTAAAACTATCTCTCCTATGATTGAGGCGACGTCCCTTCTTCGACTAACACCAACACAAACACCAACTCCTCATACCCAAGCTATCATCACCCCTACACCAATGAGTGGTTTGTAGCTTAATGCGCGTAGCTTGCACATCACACAACACTTAGGATTTTTCGGCATTTGTTCATATTTAACTTCTTTTCTTCGGAAGTTTCTAAGACTTGCTATTTTTGCCTTTTCAGATTCCCCTATGGGGCGCAGCGGCAGCGGTTCCTATTACAAGGACTTTCGACGCTATGGAGGGCGTGGCAGCTATGACTACAAGCAATACTATGCCGATCCCAGAGAAACCAATGAGCAGAGAGCTGCGCGAAAAGCTGAAGAGAGGAGAAGGTATGAAGAACGTCATGAGGGAGCGGGCACGCGACATGAATCCTTCCCAAGGGATGATGACTCCCATAAACGTAAAACGCACGATGATAGGGGGAAGAGCCATATTGAGGATTCGAGAAAGCGGACCAAACTTGGCGAGGAGCACGTGCCCGTGACATCTGAGAGACCTGGTGCCTCAGTTTCTATTGACATCCCTTCCAAATCTCCTGCTCTTGAAGGAAGTGCCATCCAAACACTTCTCAACAGGCCTTCATACCATGTTGAAAGGGGGCCCCCGACTTTGCAGAGCCGATTCCCGAACTGGTGTTTGAGGGGGGTACGCTTCGACCTTGATTTGGTCCCCATCGACAAAGAAGCTATGTACAGAAATCTCGATGCTGTCAAGCTTGATATCGATAGAATGTCTGGATGGCAAAAGCTGGTTGATGAACTTCAAAGAGTTAATCGGGCTAACATCGAAGCAATGCTGACCATGGAAAATGACAAATCAGAATGGCAGAAGATTCTTGATCAACACAACGCTGAGATGAAGGAGATAGCCGAATACAATGAAAAACTCGAAGCTGAAGTAAAGCAGCTCAAAGATGATCTTGCCTCTTCTACTAATACTTACACCCAAAGAGAAGAGGTATTGCAAAAACAAGTGCGAGATGCGCACGCCAGCCAGAGGGACGCTGAAGCTAAAGCTGAGAGGTTGGAACAAGCTGTAGAGAACCACCGCACTGATGTCACCCAGCTGCAGAATAAACTGAGCGCCCGGGACATGGAGATTGAAGCGCTAAAAGCCCAGCTTGCTCAGACCGAAAAAGATCGAGATGAGGCCATGGCTGGCAAAATTGCAGCCGAAGAAACTGCTCAGACCATGGAAAACGATATCAATTCGACTTTATTCGATTTTTATTTACATTGTGTCTTGGGACGCGGCAGCCTCTCTTTTCTTGGTCCTAAGTATGAAATCACCCTGGCCGAGGTGTGGGAAGCTGCTCTTAACATGTTTAAAGACGCCGGGTATGGCGATGAAGATTTTGAGGCGCGTTACCTGGATGAGGGAGCTCGCGCTGCTCTTGCGAAGGGGCGAGAACAACTTGCCAGGATGAGAACTGGAATGGCGGAAGAGGAATGTTCTGGAAAGGAATTAACGCTTATTTCCTCTGTCCATCCTCCAGTTTCTCCTGTGGTTGACATCACGGGTTCGAGCTCCTCTACTCCGCCTGCAACTAAGACAGTAACTGAAACTACAAGTGCACAAGGCGGGGATGAAGGTGGTGAAAGCAACGAAGCACAGCGATATGAAATCAGCCTCAGAGATCCAACTACCCCAGGTAAACTTGACACCGGACCAGCTCAAGTGGTGAACTGCTCGTTCGCTCCTTGTGAACTTGACGATCTTCTTGATTATTTTTCAAATGTCAATGAATTCCCGACTTTTGATGAGCCGTCATCCCCTCTCTTTTCGAAAGATACTGATATTTTAAGTTTTTTCTCCTTTGTAGAGAAAGCACCGAGTCAAACTCAAGCTTCTTCTCCCCCGGTGATCCTTCCTCCATCTCTTCAAGTGGCGCCTCCCTCTGCTTCTCAACCTGGGTCACAAGAAGAACAAATAGAAGCTCTCCATGGCCTGGATGATCCCGTTGCTTCGCAAGAGCAAAAAGATGAGGGACTTGAGGGAGGTGACATATCTCCGGAGCGGACTCCTTCTGACGATATAACTTTATCTAAACTTGCCACTCCAGGAAGTGAGTCTTCCTCAAAGAGGAGAAGGAAGCAAGGAGCATCAAGGAGGAGAGGGAAGATAATCACTGCCACTGAAGAGGAGCCAGAAGTTGGGCCAGCTGCGCCTACCTCTCCTTCCTCCCTTATACCCACTGGTCGACCTGAAAAGCTGATCATTCGGCCGGGTAAAGGGTCTAAAGGCAGCAAAAAGAAGTGAAGATCTTCAGTTTCTAGTTTTTTTGTGTTTTGCATGTACTGGCCGAGAATTGTGCGGGTACCGGCCCCCGCTTTTCTTTATTTTGAAACCTGTACCTGCGTTGTAATTGAATAAAATGATTCCTTGAATAAAATGATTCCTCGTTTGTACAAACTTTTGTTTGAATTAAAGAATACATTTGTTATTTGTTTTGGCATGAGTTTATTTGATATTGCAGCGAGCTTATGGTATGTTACTTGAGCGTTACCTTTTGCTGGTTTAGTTATACCATATTGTGTGTAATTATACTATATTGCCCCCATTCCATAAGTATGCTGCAATATTCTATACCTCGAGGGGACTTACACTCTTATTTGCTAAAGAATAATTATTTTATTCTTTAAAGAAAATTTTATAGAGTACAACTCCCTTCGTATAAGTTTTTACGCTTGGTCGTTCGAAGAAATCACTTTTTTCTTTTGCTTATGTGCATATCTCATCAAGTGAATTCCTCTATGTGGTAAAGCGGACCTCTGAAGGGTACTTTAACTTCTTTTCTTTTTACGATCATTTCCCACAGTAGGCAAATTACTTTTCCTTTGAAAGTTAAAGTACGCTTTTGATGAGGATTTTTTTTTTTTTTTTTTTTTTTTTTTTTTTTTTTATAGAAAGTTGTACCTCTGAGGAGGGATTTTTTCACGTTTCAACACTTGGAAGTTTTATTTCAATCTCGGTGAAACGTGTACCTCCAAAGAGTTATGCTTTAGAAATCCTTTTCACGTTTCAACACTTGGAAGTTTTATTTCAATCTCGGTGAAACGTGGGTTTCCAAAGAGGTCTTTTTTCTTAATTGTGTTCCCGGGAGGGGGTTGTACCTCTGAGGAGGGATTTCTCACGTTCCAACACTTGGAAGTTTTATTTCAATCTTGGTGAAACGTGTACCCCCAAAGAGTTGTGCCTTTGAAGAAAGCCTTTTCACGTTTCAACACTTGGAAGTTTTATTTCAATCTCGGTGAAACGTGTGCTTTCAAGAAGGTCTTTGTTTTTACATTTCAACTTTGGTGAAGTGAAATTCCGAAGAGCGGCTGCTACACTTCAACTCCTGGCGAAATGGGCCTCCGAAGAGGGCTTTTATTTTGTTTACATTTCAACTCTGGTGAAGTGAAATCCCGAAGAGCAGTTATAACACTTCAACTCCTGGTGAAATGGGCCTCCGAAGAGGGCTTTTATTTTGTTTACATTTCAACTCTGGTGAAGTGAAATCCCGAAGAGCGGTTATAACACTTCAACTCCTGGTGAAATGTGCCTCAGAGAGGGTTTTCATCGCCTGGAAGTTACTCTCTCATGGTTGGAGGGTCATGACTCCTCCAATCTTTTTTGTTGAGTAGAGAACTTTCTTTTTTGTGGCATATGACCCATTAGAGGTCTTTTATTATCCGAAGAGTTGTGCCTCCGAAGAGGACTTGTGGCGCTGATGGTAGCTTTGGTTGTTCCTCTGTTCACTTGCTTATGCCTTTTCAGCGATCCCCTTTTTTTTTTTTTTTTTTTTTTTTTTTTAAGTTTTCATCCCCCTTTTTCTCACAAGTGGCTTGTTTAATCCAAGGAAGTGTACTTCATTGCCAGGCAAGTTCGTGAGAACGGGCACTAGCTTCCTAATTGGATGTTTGTTTGTTTAAACAATCTCAATTTATCAGCAAGGGCTCGTTCCTATCGAAATCATTAGCCGTTCAATTGAAGCATTTCCTATCTAGGATTTGAATTCGGGGTCTTTGTGACTTGAAATTTGTTTGTTGAATGATGGTGAGAATCGCTCGGTCTTATTATGCGCAAGTTTTATCTCCACTGTCTGCAAAAATTTAAATCGATATTTCAGCAATACATTTTGTGTATTTTTATATCGAAAACAAAGCAAACATATAATGATAATAAGGAACACAAGATTTATAGTGGTTCGGCCATGAAATTGGGCCTACATCCACTTTATATTCTTTCATTATTTACTTGCATCAGTTTCACAATTGCTTTCAATTACAGGAATCATACATTCATAATTCTTTTTACAATGTTTCAACAAAATTTTCAAGTAAAGTATGGACGCAAGTGATTGCTGTTCCATGCCCTTGGAATTTGATCTCCATCAACTGTGGTGAGCTTGAATGTGCCGTCAAGAAGTTTCTGACCTATCACATACGGTCCTTCCCAATTTGGCCCAAACACACCTGTCGCAGTCATAATTCTTTTTAGGACTAGATCTCCAATTTCAAAGCTGCGTTGACGAACTTTGGAATTGAAATGTCTGGCTATCCTTTGCTGATGAGCTGCAACTCTGAGGTTAGCTTCATCTCTTTTTTCATCAAGGAGATCCAGCGCTTCAAGTTGCAGCTTTTCATTTTCTGCTTGATTGAAATGGATTCTTCTGTGTGAAGGGACCTCTGTTTCAACCGGGATCATTGCTTCCGATCCGTATGCTAACGAAAAAGGAGTATGCCCAGTTGCAGTTTTGTGAGTAGTTCTGTATGCCCATAGTGCAAGTGGTAGTTTATCGACCCAACCACCTTTTGCTCTTTCGAGTTGCTTTTTGATGGTTGATTTGATGATCTTGTTCACTGCTTCCACTTGCCCGTTTGCCTGCGGATGAGCTACTGCCGAAAAGCTTTTCTGGATTTTGAATCGTTTGCAAAAATCCTGGAATTCCTCACTTTCAAACTGAGTACCATTGTCTGTGATTATTTTTTGAGGCACACCGTATCTGCAAATGATATTCTTGGTCACAAAGCTTATCACTTTCTTAGAAGTGATAGTAGCCAATGGTTCAGCTTCAGCCCACTTAGTAAAATAATCAACCGCAACAATAGCATATTTAATCCCTGATTTAGCGGTTGGTAGCGGCCCAATGAGATCCATTCCCCAAATTGCAAATGGCCATGGACTGATCATCTGTGTGAGTTCGGTAGAAGGTGCTCTAGGAATTTTGGCATATCTTTGGCACTTGTCACATTTTCGGGAGTAATCTGCGGCATCCCGATTAATTTCTGGCCAAAAATATCCGTATCGGAGAATTTTCTTTGCTAATGTTTGACCACCTGAATGATCACCGCATTCTCCTCCATGCACTTCAGTTAGGATTGTTTTGGACTCTTCCCGGGATACACATCGAAGCAATGGCATTGAGAATCCTCGTCTGTATAATTGACCATCCTGGATTATATATCGAGAAGCTTTTCTCAGTAGCTTTTGTCGTTCTTTAGAGTTTTCTGGTAAAGAGCCATTGAGTAGATACTTTGTTATTGGAGTCATCCATGATTCTTGCTCTTGCGACATACTCATAACCCAATCGATATCCATTTCATCAATGCTCGGATTTGACAAAACTTCCACTGGAACTAACCCTAAGGATTGGGCTTCGCCAGAACTTGAGTATTTTGCGAGAGAATCTGCTTTCATGTTTTCTTCTCGAGGAATATGACTTATCGTGTAATGGTCGAATTCACATAAAAGTTCCCAAGCCTTTGACACATAAGCGGGCAGATTTCCTCCTTTCGTTTGAAACTCCTTCTTGACTTGGCATACTATAAGCTGAGAATCACTGAAGATCTGTAACGCTCGAATGTTTAGTTCTTTAGCAATTTTCAAACCAGCGATCAGAGCTTCATATTCTGCTTCATTGTTTGTTGAAGGAAATTCTAATCTTAGCGCATAGCATAATGACCGGCCTTCAGGAGTTTCAAGAACAATTCCAGCACCTGAACAGTAATCATTTCTTGCGCCATCTACAAACAACTTCCATTGGGTTGGGGAGTTCTCGATTGTTTCTTCCTCGCTGTTACCCTTGTCTGTAAATTCTGCAATAAAATCTGCCAAAGCTTGTCCGTTGATCGCTTTTCTAGGATGATAAGTGATGTCATATTGGCTCAATTCAATATTCCACTTTAAAAGGCGGCCCGAAGTCTCAGGGCGAAACAAGACTTGCTTTAAAGGTTGATCAGTGAGGACTTTGATAGGATGAGCCTGGAAATATTGCCTCAACTTTCTTGAGGCAATCAATAGACAATAGGCGAGTTTTTCCAACTTGGAGTAATTCATTTCTGCCCCAGTGAGTCTTTTGCTGATATAGTAAACTGGATGTTGAATCCTTTTGTCTTCCCGTACCAGCGCTGCACTTAAAGCATGAGATGAAACTGCCAAGTATATAAGAAGATCCTCGCCATCGCCGGGCCTGGAAAGTATTGGAGGCGTTTCCATATGTTGAATCAATTCTTCAAAAGCTTTCTGGCATTCGGGAGTCCAGTCAAAGTTTTTCTTTCCTTTCTTTAGAGCGTCGAAGAATGGAATGCATTTATCAGTAGCTTTGGATATGAACCGACTTAAGGCGGCAATTTTTCCATTGAGACTTTGCAATTCCCTCTTTGTTTTAGGAGCTTTGACTTCTTTTAGAGCAGTGATTTGAGCTGGACTAGCTTCAATGCCCCTAGCGCTCACGATGAAACCCAAGAACTTCCCAGATTCTACCCCGAAAGAACATTTTAAAGGGTTAAGCTTCATTCCGTATCTTCGGAGAATTGCGAACATTTCTGCTAAGTGTTCGATGTGATCCACTGCTTTCTTAGATTTTACTAGCATGTCATCAACGTAAACTTCCATAGTCTTTCCCAACTGCGGTTTGAACATAGCATTAACCAGTCTTTGGTATGTTGCCCCCGCATTCTTCAACCCAAAGGGCATAACTCTGTAACAGTAAAGACCGACATCGGTGATAAAGCTTGTGTCCTCCTGATCTGGCTCATACATCATGATCTGATTATATCCGGAGTAGGCATCCATAAAAGACAACAATTCATGACCCGCTGTTCCATCTACCAGTTGATCGATCCTGGGTAATGGGAAGCAGTCTTTGGGACAGGCCTTGTTTAGATCTGAAAAGTCGATGCACACTCTCCATTTACCATTGGCTTTCTTAACTAGCACTGGATTTGA
Organism: Allium cepa; assembly: GCA_030765085.1. Classification (NCBI taxonomy): domain Eukaryota; kingdom Viridiplantae; phylum Streptophyta; class Magnoliopsida; order Asparagales; family Amaryllidaceae; genus Allium; species Allium cepa. The sequence goes on along the minus strand of CM060938.1, from coordinate 245,723,302 downwards.
AACCCAATTTGGATAGGTAGATTCTCTGATGAAATTATTCTCCATGAGCCGGTCAACTTCCTCTTTCAATGCTGTCGACCTTTCTAGACCTTGGATTCTTCTTTTCTGCTTTACTGGCGTGAACTTTGGGTCAATATTCAGAGCATGTACCGCAACTTCTGGGGATATTCCGCACATATCGGCATGGGTCCAAGCGAAAACATCCAGGTTTGCTTTCAAAAAAGATATCAAGGCATTCTGAACTGACACATTAAGTTGTGAACCCACATTCAGCACCTTGTTTGGGTCCTTCAGATCAACGGGCACCGGTATCGTTGTTTCTGCTGGTACCACCCTACTCTCCCCCGCACTGGCCTTTCTAGGATCCATCACTTTTCGTGCCCCGCTATGCTCGCCAGTGCAGGGTCCGCCCTGTAGTTGCTATAGGGTTGGTGTTTTGATGCGGATTGGGGTTGCCGCATCTTTCCCCATTTCTCTCTTCCTTGTTTCTCGCAGCTCTGTCATATAACATTCTCGCCCAGCGTTCTGGTCTCCTTTAATAACTCCTACCCCATTGTCTGTAGGGAATTTAATAGTAAGACACCATGGGGCAAGGACAGCTTTGAATGCAGCAAGAATAGGTCGACCAAAGAAAGCATTATAAGCAGAAAATTCATCTACTATCACAAAAGTCTGCTTGCGAACTACTTTTCTTTCTCCTTCTCCGAGTTCCACAAGCAAGTCAATGGTTCCTACTGGTTGCTTTGGCTCCCCAGTGAAGCCAACAATCTTCTGAGATGAGGCTTGCACATCCGCCATCGGGATTCTCATCTGGTCAAACGTTTTCTTGAAGAGGATGTTGCAAGATGCGCCGCAATCAATAAGAACTCTTCTGACAATAGCCGGTCCAATACCGGCCGAGATGACTAACGGGTCCAAAGTAGGGGCCTCAATGCCCGTGGAATCTCTAGCCCTGAACACAATATCATCATTAAAAGTCCTTTGTTGTTTCAGGGGTGTAGAGTCCTCTAAAACAAAGACATTCTCTTCAGTTGGCATATGTTTCAGAGCTCGAGTGTACCTCTCCATTTCACCCCAGCTTCTGCCTGCTGGGTGGGGTCCTCCTGTGATGACATTAATAACTGGCCTTCCAGATTCATGTCCTGCGGCCTTCTCATTTGTCCTGGGCTGATGAGCAAGAGCTTGTTGCCCCTGACTTGACGAAGCAGGATCATTACCACTCTTCTTCACAAATTGCTGCAGCTTATTTTCTCTTAGCAATTCTTCGATTATATTTTTCAATTGACGGCAGTCGTCTGTGTCATGACCAGGCTGATTATGGAAGCGACAGAACTTCCCACCTTGCACAGCTTTTCTTCCGGTTCTGAGAACAGGAGGTTTGGGATACTCAAAAGAATCTTTTGTAGCCAGGTAGATGCGCTCTGGTGTTTCTAACAAAGGAGTATATTCTGATGGCTTGAAGGATCGAGGCTTCTTCGAATTGTGTTGTTTCCTTCCATCATTATTTTCTCTTTTCTGTCCCACAGATCCATTCTTACGTGGCGCAGCAGTGTTGTCTTCAGCTTTCTCTACTGTTGCCTTTGCCGGGACAGGACGGCTTTCCAAACGCATGAATTCATCCGCCTTTTTGTAGAACTTTTCCAGAGAATTTGGCTCCTTCATGTTCAGCCACTTTCCGAATTCACTTGACTTATCAATAGCTCTCATCAAATAGGTCAAGACCATGCGGGGTTCTGCATTATCCACCTCAGCTAACGCTATATTAAAGCGATTTAAAAAAGACTTGATAGTTTCCCCCGGATTCTGTTCCAAACCGGATAACGACATGATGTCTTTTGCCTTTGAAGCATATAGCCTAAATTGCTCTTTAAATTTCCTGGTTAGGTCTGAAAACTGATCGATGGACCGGACAGGTAGTTTTGTGAACCAAAGCAGAGCTACCCCTTCCAAATACACAGGAAAATAGCGGCATTTTATCTCGTCAGAAGCTCTGGCACCTGTCATGTGCCAATCATATTTGTACAGGAACTCATTTGGATCACTTGTCCCTTTGTAAGCTGGAATGGTCGGAGGGACGAACTTCCTTGGGAATTCAGCTTTTAGGATCTTTTCAGTAAACGGAGTCTTGCTCGGAGCGAAACCCCACTCTTTCTCATCTTCGACCCTTTGCATACTTTCTTTCATAATCTGTCGAACCATACCAGAAAGATATTCTTCGTCATTCCTATTTCTGGATCCTCCAGCCTCAGGCAATGTCTGTTCAAAGGGGCTAGCAGCCCTTTCGGGAATGTTTCTAGTTTCAGCATCATGGACATTACCGACAAAGTTCCTTTCATTATTCGCAGGTTGACGGTTTGCCCCGAGCAGATCGTTTAACCTATTCAGAATCAGAGCATTCTGAGCATTCTGAGCTTCCAATTGCGCGTTCTGGGCATTTATTTGCTGATTCAACCCAAAGATAGCAGCGTCCAATTCCGCTTTTGAAACTCCAACAGCTGGAGTGGCTTGATTTGGTGTTGGGGAAGTGGAGGTTCCCTCTTGAATGTTTGCAGATCTCACAGATTTACTTTTCCTTCCAGGAGCCATGATTTCGGATAGACTTCTGGTTCTTAAAGAAACTCTATCTACAAATCTTTCTGAAACAATGATGATAGATGTCCTGAGTTCAATTCTCAGTGAAAGCACCAAAATGTTAACGAAAAAATTTAAACGCTAACACCCTGGTGTATAAGATGTGATTGTGAAAGCACCACCCGTTTGTACGGGAAACAGAAATAAGCAGAAAGTATGTAGAAAAACGGTAAGAGACACAGTATTTATAGTGGTTCGGCTTATAATCCAGCCTACGTCCACTTTAATCTTTTTATCACTAGTTTGATTACAATTCTTTACAAGATCTTTCAATTACAACACACTTCAAGTGATAGGGTATGTGAAACAAGTAGCTCAAGCTTTGATGTTGACAATCATCTTCAAATCCATGGTGAATGTGGATGATTCCTTCATGGAGTTCCTTTAGAAGTTTGTTGGATCTAAAAAGCTTTGAAGTCGTCTGGAATTCGGCAGAGTAATGGCGCTTGAAGAGAATGAGCCCAAAGGTCCTTTGCATGTTGGAGATGGTTTCATATTTATAGAGAGTTCTGGGCGGAAAAAATGCTAAGTCCTAACTCGTGGCCGACTTAAGATAAGTCGTGTTCGACTTAAGGTAAGTCGTCCCCGGGTCACTGAGCCGAGTCTATGGCAGTTCCCCTTTTTTGAACCCATCCCTAAGTTCTAAGTCGTGTGCGAGTTATCTGGCTGCAATTGCTAATTTCCCTTCTTAAGTCGCATACGACTCTTTTTATGTCGTAAGTCGTAGTCGACTTAACCAATTGCAACTGGTTTAAAGCAAGTCTTAACTCGTAGACGAGTTAAGAGGTGTGTCTTTAGGTCGTATCCTCCTTAAGTCGTATAACTTCTTTAAGTCGTAAGGGTCTTAAGTCGTACAAACTGCAGTTATCATTAAGTCGTAGGCCATCAATTTCCTTAAGTCGTAAAGACCTTAAGTCGTTAGCTTTTCTTAACTCGTATGCCTGCTAACTCGTAGAAGATCTTAACTCGCAGAGGATTAACTCGTAGAGGCTTAACTTGTGGAAGATCTTAACTCGTACACTTGCTAATTTGTAGATATGCTGACTCGTAAAGGCTTATCTCGCAAGTAGCCTAACTCGGGTACTCCTTAACTCGTAGGCTGCTTATCTCGTAAGCTTGCTAACTCGTAGAGGTCTTTAAGTTGTAGGAAGTTACTGACTCATGTATCCTTTAACTCGTACATGCCTTGAGTCGTACATGCCTTGAGTCGTACATGCCTTGAGTCGTACATGCCTTGAGTCGTACATGCCTTAACTCGTGGACCTGTTAACTTGTGAACGAGTTAGGGTTAACAATGATAAACTTATGTTCATTAGATTTGGATTGATTAAATCTTTATTTCAAAATCAGCTTAAAGTTATTAATTTAAAATTCAAGTATAAATTTTCATCAACATTCCAACACTTACTGACAAACTTCTTCCTTTATATATATTTACTTAAATCAAGTCTTTAATTAAAACATTAGCTTAATTAATTATCAAATATTTATTGATCCAGTTATAAACCTGTACAAAATTCAGTGCATGACCATCTGAAAGCACCGAAACAACATCGTACCTTACTCGAGAAAACCACGAGTTTCCCCGCGTCTCACCCGTGCTCTCCCCTTCCCTTCCTTCTTCTCTCCAGTTCTTTTCTTCTTCTCTTTTTTTTAATGTTAAGTTGAAACGCTCAGCTGAAGCTTCTCTAACACGCGACTCGGAGGAAACTCAAAAATTACTCGAAGCGACCTCACCATTGTCTCGAGCAACCCACGCGATAACCCAGAACCCAAAAACACTTCACTGATCCTCGAACCCACTTCGCCACCGTGCACGTGCACGGTGGTTCGCGTTGCCATCGGCAACTCGTGGCGATCCCCACACATCACAAACCACCCCTAGGTTCGAATTCTAAAACTAGTTTTCGATTTTACGCTAAAATCAAAAATATGCCTTGTTGCTCGAAATAAACATCAACTACGCCACTTTCAAAACGGTCGCGCGATCACCACACATCACCAGAGGTGATGAAAATTCGCCTGAACCTCACTCACACCTCCACCTAGCTCCTTCAAAGGTCGTGGCCAACTCGATTTGTTATTTGAGCTGAAATCACATTTTTACAGAGCTTCAAAAAAAATTGGGCTTAAACCCTACTTGTGATTCAAACACAAAATATATGAATTCGAAAAATAAATTACTATTTTTCTAGTGTTAATATCTCTTTCATCTTGCTTCATGCCAGATTTCAGGAATTAAAATTAACTCTATTACCCACAATTCACAAAAACCCATTTTTTATTTGATTTCGAAACTGCTCTTAATACTTTTGCATAAAAATCATAATCTTTATGTTAAAAATCATAATTACTAGTATGAATTCCAAATATGTTATTGAAATTTCAAATTTAAACATTTGAATTTAAACTTTGATTTCTTGTTTACCTGTAGTTGAAAAATACAGTATTATTATCATACTGTTAAATCTTAAACATGTTTGCAGGCTTGTTTTCATATAACAACTTGAATTTATTCAATACAAAATTTAAATGGTCATATGAATATGATCTGTTTAAACTTGAAATACTGACACACAGCTTGAAGTACTAATCAATAACAGTTGTGCAAACTTCTAGTGCAAACAACATATATACAGAACAGTATACTTTAAACTTCATCAACATATACCAGTGAGAAAAATATGCAAGCTAAAGTTAAAAATTAGTTTTGTTTACTCACCTAATCAAATCGAACAGAAGATGTTAAAGAAGATACTTGCAACTGAAACTTCCTGAAACTCCCCTCTATTCTTCTTTTCTGTTTCTATTTCTTTGCTTGTTTACAGTTTTTACTTCTTTTCTTTTTGTTTGAGTTGTTCAGTGTTCATAAGTAATCTGAAGGTTATAAGTGATATATATATAAACTGATGATATATAAGTAGATTCATATAGAAGCTTAATACAAGTTGCAACTGGACAGTTTTATTTGCAAGTCATTTTCCTTTTTTTTTATTGGCTAAGAGTTAATAACCTGCAGAAAATAATGATATAGGAGATTTTGGCTGTGTACTTAGTTGAACAATATGTTATGCTATTTAATGTTCATGTTATTAATTATGACAGCAAGTAATAAATTTTACTGACAGTAGCTACTTAGTACATAGATATTTATGTGTTTACTTACTTTGTTGTATAAGACAGTATCACTATCTCGGCCAAACCTATTTAGCAAGCTACAGGTTGTATTTTCTTTATTTTTATTTTTTTATTATTATCTTTGAGTTGAAAACTTGTTTTGTGTTGAAAAGAACTTTGTTTCCAATGCCTGAATGTTTTATTTGTTAAGCAACTTACATACACAGGTTATATGTTTTATAAACTTCCTGATATGATTTTTATTATCAACATGTTTTTGTTTTATTTATATTTTGTTAGTTATATTCTATATGAAATTTCATACTTGTTCAAATGATGTTTTTAACAGTTTATTTAAGGTTGTTGTGTTGTACAAATGTGGATGTTGAAGATCATTGTTTGTTTAAAAATACTTGTTTTTTTGTATATTATAATTTATATGTTGTATTTTTATGTTACTTTAATTACATTTATAATGTATGTTTGTGTTATATACTAATTTTTGAATGTTTACACTTATATTGTTTTGCACTACCAAAATTATGTTAAATAATTTCATGTTTGTTTATTTTAAAACTTATCATATTAAAAACTAAAATTGTATTCATATATATTTTATCAAATATCAAAAATATAAAGACTTTGATTTGATTCAATTGAATAAGTCAGATTTTGTTTTTAAATAGTTTTGAAGTATTTAAATTTTAAATTACGAATCAAAATTTCCTAATATAAACATATATAACTGTTAAACATTTAATATCTCATAAATTTAAATGTTGACAAGCTTATATTTGATTTAATTTAGATTAAATATTTATTAAAATATGCTGTAAAAATTCCGGGTCGTTACATTCCTCCCCCCTCAAAAGAATTTCATCCCCGAAATTTAAACAACAGTAAATTCAAAAGCTTTTATATTAACAATCCAAACATACATATCATTCATACAATAGCAAACAAACAAACAGTCTGTACCGACAAACAACACTAGTTATCCGAACTTAAATCCGGATAAGCACTCCTAAAACTATCAAGAGTTTCCCAGGTACAATCCCTGGGATCCTCACTCCATTGCACCTTCAAGAGTTTCACCACTTTGTTCCTGAGTTGCTTCTCGTCTCTGTCCACAATTTGAACTGGATTTCTGACCACAGTTAAATTGGGTTCCACTTCCAAATCTTCTTGAATTACCGATTCCACAACCAGTGAGGGATCATGTACAAATTTCCTCAAATGCGATACATGAAACACATTGTGAATCCCAGACATTCGCTCTGGTAGTTCAATCCTGTAGGCCACAGTTCCAATTCTCTCCAACACTCGGAACGGTCCAATGTATCTCGGAGCAAGTTTTCCTGTCTTTTCGAATCTTATAGCACCTTTAATTGGGGAAACTTTAACAAAAACCAAGTCTCCGATCTCAAATTCCAATGGCCTTCGTCTTCTATCCGCATATTTCTTCTGACGATCTTGAGCAGCTTTCATTCTTTTCTTGATAAGCTCAACCTTCGCAGAAGCTTCACGAATAAGATCGGGTCCTAACACAAGACGATCCTTCGATTCAATCCAACAAGATGGAGATCTACATGGCCTTCCGTATAAAGCTTCATAAGGATCCATCTTAATACTTGCTTGATAACTGTTATTATAAGAAAATTCCACTAAATGAAGATGGTCCTCCCAAGATCCTCCAAAATCTAAAACACAAGCCCATAACATATCCTCAAGAATACGATTCAGCCTCTCTGTCTGTCCGTTTGTTTGAGGATGGTAGGCTGTACTTAATCTCAAATCTGTTCCCATTGCTGATTGCAGAGCTTCCCAAAATTTTCTAGTGAAAATAGGATCACGATCACTTACTATGTTGACTGGAACTCCATGCAATCGAATTATCTCCTTCAAGAAAATTTCTGCCAAAGAAACTGCAGTACGGGTTGCCTTTACTGGTATAAAATGGGCACTCTTAGTTAAATGATCCACAATAACCCATATACCGTCATTTCCTTTCCTGGTTCTAGGCAAACCATCAATAAAATCCATTGAGATCATTTCCCATTTCCAATTCGGAATTTCCAGAGGTTGCAATAACCCAGCAGATTTCTGTTGATCACCTTTAACTTGCTGACAAATGGCACAACTGTTCACAAATCTAGCAACATTCTTCTTCATATTCGGCCACCAGAAAGCTCTCCTTATATCTTTATACATCTTCGAGATTCCAGGATGAATATTCAATTTGGAACAATGACTCTCTGATAAAACTTCCTGCTTCAACTCCTTGTCATTCGGAACACAAATTCTCCCGTTGATCCTTAGTGTTCCTTGATCATCAATTTCAAAATTGGGACACTGATCTCTTCTGACTCTTTTGATGATCCTTCTCAACATCTTATTAGATTCTTGCTTGCTTGAGATCCTTTCAATAAGAGATGGAACCACTTCCAGAAGAGATAAAACTGCATTTCTACTGAGAGCATCAGCTACGACATTCGCTTTCCCCGGAGTGTACAGAATATCCAGATCATAGGATGCAAGAAATTCAACCCACCACTGCTGTCTCAGATTAAGGTCTTTTTGGGAGAATAAATATTTCAACGGTTTGTGATCCATGAACAATTCAAATTTCTCTCCTAAAAGATAATGTCTCCAAATCTTCAAAGCAAAAACAATGGCAAGCAATTCAAGATCATGCGTAGCATAGTTTTTCTCATGAGGCTTTAACTGTCGACTAGCATACGCAATAACCCTTCCGTTCTGCATCAGAACTGCTCCCAAACCAACAATACAAGCATCAGTGTAAACCTTGAATTTGCTCTTCCCATCCGGAACAGCAAGTACTGGTGCACTAGTGAGCCTTATCTTCAATTCCTGAAAATCTTTTTCACACTGAGGCGTCCATTTGAATTTTACTCCTTTTATGGTCAGCTTAGTCAAATGCGAAGAAATCTTGGAATAATCTCTAATAAATCTCCTGTAGTAGCCAGCCAATCCTAGAAAACTGCGAACTTCCGTCGGTGTCTCTGGCTATTTCCATTCCACAATAGTTTCAACTTTCGCTGGGTTTACAGAAATGCCTTCACCAGAAACAATATGCCCTAAAAATTTAACTTCCGATTTCCAAAGATGACATTTCGAAAACTTCGCCTTCAGCACATTCTTTCTCAGAGTCTCCAATACAATCCTCAAATGTTCCCTGTGCTCTTCTTCGGATTTGGAATAGACCAAGATATCATCAATGTATACCAACACAAACTTATTCAACACATCTCTAAAGACTCGGTTCATGAGATCAACGAAATAAGCAGGAGCGTTGGTTAATCCGAACGGCATAACCAACCACTCATAGAAACAATTCGGTCCCCTAAATGCAGTCAAGGGAATACTGTCCTCAGCTACCCTCAACTGGTGGAAACCTAAAGCTAGATCCAATTGAGAAAAGATAGAAGCACCATGCAACTGGTCAAAAAGATCATCGATGCGAGGAAGAGGATATTTATTACGGATAGTCACTTTGTTCAACTCTCTATAATCCACACAGAACCTCAGTGATCCATCCGATTTGGTCACAAACACCGCCGCTGAACCCCAACAAGAAAAACTAGGTCTAATCAATCCCTTCTCTAAAAGATCCTGCGTCTGCTTAATCAACTCTTCTCTTTCTCTGGGAGCCATTCTCCTACTGGGTTGAATTATTGGCACAGCTCCAGGAATCAAATCAATACGGAACTCTATTTCTCGATGTGGTGGCAAACACTTAACTTCTTTAAAAACATCAGCAAAATCCTGAACCACATCAATAACTTCAACACTCTCTTCAGATGTCTCAATTCCATGCAGAAGACTGCTCAAGTGAATTCCAGAATTATCACACGACACTCTGGCAATTCTACCCAGATCAGTTTCCAACGAAACTGTTCTCTCATCACAATTTAAGACCGCTTTATACTTATCCAGCCAATCCATACCCAAAATAAGATCAAATCCCTTAAAATTCAACACATACGGGTCACAAGAAAAACTGTGGGATAGATAATAGATCTTCAAGTCCTTACAAATAGAGTCCAATTTGGTCACCCCTCCTATAGGATTAGACACCAAGATAGAACTATCTACTGAATTAGGGGTAAGAGAAAACTTTTCAACAGAATCCAAAGAAATAAAACTCAAGGAAGCACCCGAATCAAACAAAACTCTAATATACTTTCCATTTAAAAGTAAAGTACCTTCTAATATTCCTTTGCCCATCGAAGAAGAAGATGGTCCAGCTTCCAAAGAAAAAACTTTATTCTGAGGTGCTCTCTGCAGAAGTGGACAGTTCTTGATCATGTGCCCTGGCTGATGACAATTAAAGCACAATGATTTCTGAACCATAGCTGATCCTGGGCCACTCTGGTGCGGTTGCTGTTGTTGCTGCTGGAATCCCTTCCTAGAACACTTATTTGCCAAATGCCCTTCCTGATGACAAATGTAGCACTTTCGGGGTCCGTTGTTATTCCCAGGTTTCTTCTTATTCGGTTTCCTCCATTTAGGATCAAACTTTCGCTTATTCGGATTAGTGAAATTCCCACTTGAAGTTGCAACCGAATCCACCGGTTTCTTACTCATCAGACTTTCATACCTCAATGCCATATCAATCAAATCAACAAAAGATCCCTTCAGAAGCACTGTCAATTTCCCATGGAATTCAGGTCTCAATCCTTGCACAAATTTCTCATTCTTTTTCAGAGGAGTATCGATAAGTCCTGATCCATAACAAGAGAGTTCGTTGAATCCAGTTTCGTACTCTGAAATAGACAGACTACCCTGCTTCAAATTCAGAAAATCCTGATACAGTTGGGTTCTCCCTGCCGTTGGCACATACTTCTCTTCAAACAACTCCTTGAATCTGTCCCAAGAAATATCATCCTCAGAGATATTCGCAATAGTTGAATCCCACCATGCTGCTGCACCACCTTGCAACTGCCACGATGCCATATGCCTCTTACGCTCATCAGACAATCTCATGCTCTTGAAAATACTTTCACAAGAGCGTAGCCATTCCTGAACTTCAATTATAGACTCCGAACCCTTGAATGGTTGACCTCCAAGATGTTTGAAATCCTTGCATAAGGCTGCAAAGCTAACTTGAGATGGCACTGGATTGACGGCCTCACTAACATTCTGACTCCGTCCATTATCTGTAGAAGTACTGGCCCTAACTCTGCCTCTTCTTCCTGAACTCATGTCGGTCACCTGAAAAGGTAACTCAACCAATTTAGATATATATATATATATATATATATATATATATATATATATATAATATTATATGAAAATACAAATGTGCACTCTCTAGAGAACTTTAACACTAGAGCCTAGGTACTCGCTTTACCTAGCGCTCTGATACCAACTGTGACGACTCACCTTTCTCAACTCCAGAAAGGTGTTTCATCATTAAGAAAGAAAGGGATAGAAATAGAAAAGAATAGAAAGAAAGAACAACAACATCAGAATCTCACAGCGGAATGGACAAAATATAATACATCACATATCTATTACATAGTTATACATACATCAGAGTCGTACAATATCATATATCAGGATTGTCATATACATACATGACCATACATACATCCAAAATACAACATCACTAACTACACAGCGGAACTACATATATAGATACATACGTCTGGTCTTCTCCCAAAATAGCTCCTCCAGAAAAGCAACACTTCTAGATACCTATCACTTGGCTACTCATAAAAATTTGAGTACCCAAGAGTTTATGAAAACACAAAATATAAACTCTGGGTCAGACATGGGTCCGGTATGAGTAAACAGGTTAAAATTACTTAACTTTAAAAACCATTTGAAAATAAAGGTATCACGTAAGACTCCCCACAAATAAATACGGGTAAGTTTTTACCTTACGCTAACCAAAACATTTTATAGGAAATTCTGTGATATTATAATAGTGTCTAGGGTTTTCAAGTAAATAGAAAATAGCCGAAATTGTTACATCTATTAAATTCCAGCTACTAGCCACGAAAGTGGGTAATACAAATCAAAACCGTAGGGTCTCGTAGGGTAAATGGATTTCCAACAATGGCAGGGCTACTGGGGTACCGCCCGTCACAGTACGGGGCCTAGATCACCGTACCGAGGATTACTCCCTTCATCCCCTGCAACACAAGGCCGGAACCATTCCTTACTGAACAGTCCCAAACAAGATAACCCCGCAGTTGTGGCCAACAACTGCCCACTAAGCCGAAATAAAAAGGGACATCTAGACAGGGGAAAATCTTGTCCTGCTTGGGCATGACCCACCTAACCTTGCTGCATCTCCCCTGTTTTAGCCATTCCCGGTTGATGAGGCTTGAGGCTACGATTACCTTTAAAGAACATATCACTTAGAATGCTCATCGTCCGCCTGACGATGTGTTGAAACCATTCAATCCATACATGTTCGTTCCGGGTTCGAACGAAACCGAAGGCATTATCTCGTTACACTCATTTTGGAATCACCCTCAGAGTTAACGACGATAACCCTTGCATTCTGAAACTCCATCTCGATCTCCATTTGTTAAGTTACGACCTATCGTTTAATTTGGATCGATGTGGTTTTCGGAGATTCAAAAGTTGATTCTTCCGATCCCGGTGTCATCGGATCCAAACGCCATTTTAAGGGCCAAGTTGTCTATTTAACTTAACAGTTTAATTAAATATCAGAAATTAACATATCAGGTAAATCATATACAGTTATCACAGATATCCATAATATCATAACATATCACAGGAATATCATCAACAAATATCACAGTCAACCAAACAGAGTTATCAATGCATATCAAACAAATTTGGTTTTACTTAACTAAATTATCTGCTTAAGAATAAACTATTTTATTCTGTAAATTAATTACTGATTAATTAGCTGATTAACGATTAATTAATTAATTAGTTAATCATTAATTTGTAATTTATAAATTATCTAACCTTTATTTAATTATTTAATTAATTAACTTCTATTCATTAACTATTACTCAATTACCCAATTAGTTAGTTTATTCTTAATTATTAATTATTAAAATGAATTAATTATTTAACTATTACAAATTACTTTAATTATTAACTTAATTAAAATGTAATATCTTTAATTTACCTCGTATGTTAACTTTCATTCACTAATTAACCTTTTTAATGATAAACTTATGTTCATTAGATTTGGATTGATTAAATCTTTATTTCAAAATCAGCTTAAAGTTATTAATTTAAAATTCAAGTATAAATTTTCATCAACATTCCAACACTTACTGACAAACTTCTTCCTTTATATATATTTACTTAAATCAAGTCTTTAATTAAAACATAAGCTTAATTAATTATCAAATATTTATTGATCCAGTTATAAACCTGTACAAAATTCAGTGCATGACCATCTGAAAGCACCGAAACAACATCGTACCTTACTCGAGAAAACCCCGAGTTTCCCCGCGTCTCACCCGTGCTCTCCCCTTCCCTTCCTTCTTCTCTCCAGTTTTTTTCTTCTTCTCTTTTTTTTTATGTTAAGTTGAAACGCTCAGCTGAAGCTTCTCTAACACGCGACTCGGAGGAAACTCAAAAATTACTCGAAGCGACCTCACCACTGTCTCAAGCAACCCACGCGATAACCCAGAACCCAAAAACACTTCACTGATCCTCGAACCCACTTCGCCACCGTGCGTGTGCACGGTGGTTCGCGTTGCCATCGGCAACTCGTGGCGATCCCCACACATCACAAACCACCCCTAGGTTCGAATTCTAAAACTAGTTTTCGATTTTACGCTAAAATCAAAAATATGCCTTGTTGCTCGAAATAAACATCAACTACGCCACTTTCAAAACGGTCGCGCGATCACCACACATCACCAGAGGTGATGAAAATTCGCCTGAACCTCACTCACACCTCCACCTAGCTCCTCCAAAGATCGTGGCCAACTCGATTTGTTATTTGAGCTGAAATCACATTTTTACAGAGCTTCAAAAAAAATTGGGCTTAAACCCTACTTGTGATTCAAACACAAAATATATGAATTCGAAAAATAAATTACTATTTTTCTAGTGTTAATATCTCTTTCATCTTGCTTCATGCCAGATTTCAGGAATTAAAATTAACTCTATTACCCACAATTCACAAAAACCCATTTTTTATTTGATTTCGAAACTGCTCTTAATACTTTTGCATAAAAATCATAATCTTTATGTTAAAAATCATAATTACTAGTATGAATTCCAAATATGTTATTGAAATTTCAAATTTAAACATTTGAATTTAAACTTTGATTTCTTGTTTACCTGTAGTTGAAAAATACAGTATTATTATCATACTGTTAAATCTTAAACATGTTTGCAGGCTTGTTTTCATATAACAACTTGAATTTATTCAATACAAAATTTAAATGGTCATATGAATATGATCTATTTAAACTTGAAATACTGATACACAGCTTGAAGTACTAATCAATAACAGTTGTGCAAACTTCTAGTGCAAACAACATATATACAGAACAATATACTTTAAACTTCATCAACATATACCAGTGAGAAAAATATGCAAGCTAAAGTTAAAAATTAGTTTTGTTTACTCACCTAATCAAATCGAACAGAAGATGTTAAAGAAGATACTTGCAACTGAAACTTCCTGAAACTCCCCTCTATTCTTCTTTTCTGTTTCTATTTCTTTGCTTGTTTACAGTTTTTACTTCTTTTCTTTTTGTTTAAGTTGTTCAGTGTTCATAAGTAATCTGAAGGTTATAAGTGATATATATATAAACTGATGATATATAAGTAGATTCATATAGAAGCTTAATACAGGTTGCAACTGGACAGTTTTATTTGCAAGTCATTTTCCTTTTTTTTATTGGCTAAGAGTTAATAACCTGCGTAAAATAATGATATAGGAGATTTCGGCCGTGTACTTAGTTGAACAATATGTTATGCTATTTAATGTTTATGTTATTAATTATGACAGCAAGTAATAAATTTTACTGACAGTAGCTACATAGTACATAGATATTTATGTGTTTACTTACTTTGTTGTATAAGACAGTATCACTATCTCGGCCAAACCTGTTTAGCAAGCTACAGGTTGTATTTTCTTTATTTTTATTTTTTTATTATTATCTTTGAGTTGAAAACTTGTTTTGTGTTGAAAAGAACTTTGTTTCCAATGCCTGAATGTTTTATTTGTTAAGCAACTTACATACACCTGTTATATGTTTTATAAACTTCCTGATATGATTTTTATTATCAACATGTTTTTGTTTTATTTATATTTTGTTAGTTATATTCTATATGAAATTTCATACTTGTTCAAATGATGTTTTTAACAGTTTATTTAAGGTTGTTGTGTTGTACAAATGTGGATGTTGAAGATCATTGTTTGTTTAAAAATACTTGTTTTTTTGTATATTATAATTTATATGTTGTATTTTTATGTTACTTTAATTACATTTATAATGTATGCTTGTGTTATATACTAATTTTTGAATGTTTACACTTATATTGTTTTGCACTACCAAATTTATGTTAAATAATTTCATGTTTGTTTATTTTAAAACTTATCATATTAAAAACTAAAATTGTATTCATATATATTTTATCAAATATCAAAAATATAAAGACTTTGATTTGATTCAATTGAATAAGTCAGATTTTGTTTTTAAATAGTTTTGAAGTATTTAAATTTTAAATTACAAATCAAAATTTCCTATTATAAACATATATAACTGTTAAACATTTAATATCTCATAAATTTAAATGTTGACAAGCTTATATTTGATTTAATTTAGATTAAATATTTATTAAAATATGCTGTAAAAATTTTGGGTCGTTACAACATTCCATGTTCTTAGTATTACGTTGCCATCGAGTTAGCATTGCCCATAGGTCCCTGGTAGGATTACTTTGTTTATGATTAGTGCTCCTTCCCTATTTAGTCTGGGCGGTCCATCCGCTGGATTCTTAGTATTTGCTATAACTCTTTGGAGAACTAAATCTGCTTTTTGAAATGATCTTTCCCTTACTTTGGAACTATAATATTTGGATATTCTCTGTTATTATTTATCCATCTGTATGACTACTTCATCCCTTAACTCCTTGATTAAGTCCAAGAATTGTCTCTTTAATTCTTAGTTTGGATTAAATGCATATGCAATCCTTCGATGAGAAGCTACTTCAACCTCAAATGGGAGCATGGTTTCGTATCCATATGTTAAGGAATAAGGCGTATGCCATGTTATGGTTTTTGAAGAAGTTCTATATTCTCATAATACAAGAGGTAGTACTTCTACCCAGTTTCATTTAGCCTTGTCCCTTTGCTTTTTAAGAATGGTCTTAATAGTTTTGTTAGCGCTTCAATAGCTCCATTAGCCTTGGGGTGAGCTACAAACGAAAAGCTCTTAATAATTCCATTTCTACTGTAGGACCTAGTAAATTCTTTTCTTTCAAACCGAGTTTCATTATAAAATATTATCTTGTATGGAATTCCAAATCTAGTAACAATATTCTTGATTATAACTTGAGAACTTTTCCTTATATGATATTCGGAAGTAATTTCTGCTTCTACCCAATTTTTTAAATAATCAATGCCACCAATACATGTTAGCTCCTCCTCTAGATATAGGAAGTGGTCCAATTATGTCAATACACCAGACATTGAAGGTCCATGGGCTTGAGAATGAATTCTATTCGCTTGTGGCAAAGATGAGATCTTAGAAAACTTTTGGTACTTTTCCGACCTTGCACGTAATCGATGGCATGATTAGTCATTAAGGCCAATAGAATCCTTGTCTCATAACTTACTTGGCTAACTTTATGCCAATAGAATGTTCTCCATGGAATCCTTCATGCGCCTCCCTTAGTAATTTTTCTTCTATTTTCAGATTAAAGCATCATAAATGTAATGATTACCCTATACCTACGATGCAAAATGGTTGTCAAAGGAAAGAAAAGAAGTAAGGATGAAGAAAACAGAAGAGAAGAGAATGGATAAAAAGAAGAAGGAACATCAAACAAACATATCACCTGTCGTATAGCTCACATCGCATCATAGTAAATATAATAATCAACACAGGTAATAAACAATAAAGATAGTAATAACAATGTAAACTACTCATCTGAATATAAGATTAACGGAGTTATACAATATAGTAATAGAGTACATACAAATGAAAAATTAACTCAAACAGATACGCTATCTCATATAATGGTAAGTCAAACACTGTCAAAGCTCCACAGTGTAACACATAAGAAATATAATAACAAACTCACATATAAGTATAAGTAACTATTCCCTCCCGTTGGTCCATCTGCAGAACTCAATGTGTCATCCACTCCCGCTCTCAAATCTACTCATTTGAGAGCATTTGAGATAATAATAAGTGAAGCATAAAACCCCGAGTCAAACAACCATATGGTGTATCTCAAAATACTATAAAATTTGATATAGTATACGGAACAGAGGATATATAAACCATACCTGACATGTCCGTTCAACCACAGAGTCAGTATACAACACAGATAATATATTACTCTATAACATCGTAAAAAGGGTACACTACACTTAGTATCTGTCAAGGTGCCTAGGTATCTCCACCAACGGTCCCTACTCCATACGAAGTAAACTCCGGGTGCCTTGGTATCTGTATCCACAATACCTACTCTACAACAAGTCAAGTCGAGGTGTCTAGGTACCCTTACCACAATACTAACCTCGTGTGTCATCCCTAAGTGACAAGTGATTAGTGAAAAACTATAATAAACATGGCATCCATCAAACAATAATAAACGTCACCCATTATGCTAGATATATGATAACTCATTTGACCATCTTCAAATGCCAAGGACTAATGGAACTCTCGGTCCTTGTTGTACTCCTATACCTTCAGGATCCGAAACTCGGTACATTGTCCTCGTCTCGGAACAAGCCATTAGACCCAATCCAACGGTCCAACGTATACGGACCTTCGGGACCCAAAGTCCAGCCCATAGGCATTCCTATTAATACCCCTACTTTGAGTATAACAAGAACACTCCGAGTCATCAACGATCCCTTAGCACAAACAGATCCATCGAGCCCTACTTGCTCAATACGGATCCGTGCCCTACTCGCTCAATACAATTTCTGAACACGAGCCCTAATAACTCAATCCATTCCACTATCTTCGACCTTGTACATCAAAGCTGCCATCTTCGGTCCCTGCTTCAAATATGAGTCAATAACCGAAGAAACATAGCTACCCATCATATTGTTACATTGCCATCCTATTATGATGCGAAATGAGCTAACATCCCCAACATGATCTATATAGTCCTGATACTATCATCCATGGAACCTACTCCAAATATCGTCGAGTCACCTTTCGAAGTACTAGACTACCAGGTCGAAGCATCACATCATCACCTCACCGTCAAAATCACATGCCATAGAGCAATAGCATCCACTCTCTAAGTCAGTTGCATGAACAAACAATCACTTTGTGCACCACGAGATCTCCTCACATCCATGCCAAAGATCGGCCAGACCGCCAATCGACAGTAGTGGTGGATATTAATCACTCTATAATGGTCAATATCAACCACTCTGGTCTTGTACTTAACCAAGTGGGTAAGTACAAAAAAAATGTCTAGCATCCATACAAAATTTGGAAGTCGCGTCCTTCACCTCAGATCCGTCGGCACATATCCTAACCCTCTTCAAAAGATCATCTCGTATGTTAGGTTTTCGCGTATGCGAAACCCTAACGTACAACCTAAAACTCTTTCACCGCTAACCGGCATTTTCAACTGAAACAAACAAACAAGAAAACAAGCCAAATACACATCCAACATTTGAACATCCATCCAAATCAATATACATACAACAGAAACTTCCATCCATATCAATCTATATGGAAAATTATATCAATAATAGCACTAATCTAATAATTCCCTAACCATCGAACGTCGATGAAAAATATGTGATATTCTTTATAAATCATTTTAAAGTGCTTATATTTTCTTTTATGGAATTATAGTCGCTGTATAAGTATGGTAATTTCTCATTTCAAAACCAAAAATCATTCTCGAGTGTTAATCTAATACTATCCAACCAATCATAGTTTAGCGAGAGACCATATCACTAACCTCTACCAAATCTGCCCAAACCTATGCCAAAAGATATATCTCGCCATCACGATTGCAATGCACGAAACAATATCCAAAACGGACCTCGTATGCAAAAGACATCGATATAATAAGAATCGAGATTAACGAGACAATTAATTAATTGAATTAGTCGCTAACTACCAAAATAAATTAAACCTTCTTCCTCATCAGAATCAAGGCAATGCACGAGATACTCCAAGCATGTATTTACATGCCTGTTTCTCGCTCTATAATCGATGAAACTTTGAATCGTCTTGGCCAATGGACTTAGCACCAAAATGTCTTCGATCTGCACATAGGAATATCCTGATGGCACCTCCCAATCAGATTGTGACTTGGAAGACCCGATGCCACGCAAAACCTCCAAGTACCATGACACATTCTCAATCGCTTGACCGTTCGCCACCAAAACCCTGGTCGCACATTCTTCTTCATGTAAGAACCACAGTGCAAATCTCAGATTCACCAATCATTACTCCAAGATCCCAAAAGGTAGAAACCTAGATCCATGGCTATAGGATCGATCATGGCCAAGATGATCGTACCCCAAATCGAGCAGATGAGATTGAAGCTCTCATCAATACGAAGATAATGAATCAAACGACATGATTTTTTGTTGAACATTATCAAAGAATTTGATTTTTGAAGAGAAATATTTGGGTTCGACAATGATTTTCTCCTATCATATGTGAACAGCGTAATGATTTTGGAGGGAGATGGATTTGGGATACAAATAACATTATTTTATTCCATTTATTAAATTATCAAAATCGATGGTTGTATGTGTCGAGTCCGTACGACCACACGACACATCCAATCACCACGAAACTCATCTGCGTACATCACTTCATTTTTTGGGATCCAATGGAACTAATCTCATCGCCTTCTAAGGCTGCATCCCGGAACGCTAATTTCGCGTATCTTGAGATCGTTTCAGCTTTGGATCGTCCAATCTCAAAACATAGCGATCCTTATACGAATTTCAGTTCACAAAGTCAATCCGAACTCGATAGAACTGGTCTCATATCCTGATTCGGTCGTGTGCGAAAAATCACATTTTTAGGCTTTTATTTAATTAACGACTGAATATTTAAATAAACCATTTAAATATCTTTATCATAAAAATACAGGGTGTTACATTCTTCCTTTCTTTAAAAGATTTCATCTGTAATAAAAAGACGTCTTCTAACCCACCTCAAAAATCTCTCAGATCCGAAAAAATTGGGCAGAAACTCCTTTGCGCCGCAAGATGCGGCAAAATCCCAATACAACAAAGATATGTATATGGCTCATATCTTTAAACATACTAGATCATATGTAACAATCATCTTAGATAAGTATGATATACCAAACCATAACTATCCTGCATGCCTAACAAACATACAAACATAGGCTATCATCTCAAATACTAAGAATCCAATCAAACATACATGCGTGAGACCAAACATAAAAAAGTAACATCCATGTGTTTCCTAGCATGCGGTATATCCCCTATGAAAGCTGACGATTAAAATGAAATCAGACTTCCCGAAGAGCTCCAAATAAGGGGTCTCCTATATCCTATCGTCTTCGCATTCACTCTACTGAACCTATACTATTCTACTGCGATCCTCCTAACCCGATTTGTATCACATCTATCGGTAAGAATAGGCCTATGAGGTCTTGAAGTCCATGATTTATTCTCGATGTCGTATAATTGATTTGGTACCAAATTCTTAAACATCTCTTGTAAGTTCTCCCAAAACCCACAATCGAACAAAAGGTCTCGACCACTTACAATGCTCTTGGCACACAATGGAATCATACTATCCATCATATATACAACCCATCAAACACGGATTCCATTCCATTCAACTTGAGGAATACAAATCTTGCATTATTCATCAACAAATCAACCATGACTCAAATGTTATCTCACTATCCTTAATCGTCGGGAATCCATCAATGCAGTCTATATAAATATGCTCCTACTACTCCAGAACAAAAAGTCTCTCATCCCTATGAGACCAACAATCTCCGTCGGGCCCGCACTGCATCAACTCTACAGACACTACTCATTCTTCTAGTTTAGTCATGTTCTCCTCTAGTCTAGCCAAACGCCTCTGACTAGAACAAATCCACAATATCAAAGTAGATATGACGTTTAAACTAGCCATCGCCCTTGGCCACAGTCCACCGAGTTCTAAAGTCATAACTAGTGATAAGCTCGAGCAATGCCCACTCTAGGAATATCGCTCCCAACCTGATATGTCTCCCACTAGAAGCATCAACAACTACATTTCACTTACGAATGAATATGAATGTCAAATCCATCAGAGGCTAAGAACTCCAACGACCGCTATTGGCGACATTCAAGATCCTTCTCAGAGAAGAGATAATCCCATGATGTGGAATCACTAAGCAATTCGAACTACTCTCCTAAAAGGCAGTGCCTCCAAATCCCCAAAGCGCACTTTATCGCCTCCTCTTTCCACTCGGAATGATTAATATTGATGCACTCATCAACCTCTCGATCAGACTCACTAACGTGTTTCTACACCTCTTATCTCAAATAAGAGTCGGATTCTATCCTAATATATCGGTTAATAGTGCGACTACCTTAGATCCACTCTAATTCTAGACTATCATAACTACTAGATCTATAACGACATCCTACTCTGAAATAACATAACCCAAGCGTCCCACTTCCCTCCTTCAAGACTGATACCACCAAAATCTCATCACCATCGGTGTCTTCTCGACACATACAACATAATCACCAATCATGCCTTATGCTCCACTTTTGTTCATGAGTTGTTGAAAGCATCTTTGTAGAACGCAAGCACCACTCAATCAAGTGACCACTCAAAATGCGGTCCATGAAATCAACAAAATATGCCAGCACATTGGTCAGTCCGAATGACACAACCAATCCAATTCAAAAATCAAGGTAGCATAAAAAATACTATAATCCTTACACACTCTCTATATACTCTCAATTGGAAAAAATCATCGTAATGTCCAACTAAGGGAACCTCCTCGTACTATAGAGATGATCGAACAAGTCACCAATAAATGGGAGTAGAAACCTGTTCGTCGTCTCATCCAGCTCATGATACCAATAATAACTCTAAAGAGCCATCCACTCACACCTTTAGTTTTCAAAGCTATTTGGACAGGATATGGTTTAAAGGCATGACTACTGGTCTAACTCCTATAACCAGATCGATACAGAACTCTATCCTCATATTGTGGTAATCCTGTCATCTCTTCGAATATGTCCAAACACTCTCTGGCTATGGGAATAAATGACAACTTATCATATGGAGTACGGAGCGAATATAGAAATCCAACAATAACTCCATCCTCCATTGATAGCCAATCACTATCGTTCGCTCCTCTACAACCCAATTGTCACGAACGGCCTCTCTCAATCCGCCACTATTTTGTATCCCCTTCAATCAGTCCATTCCCAAACCATAATGCCAAACCAACTAACCCCAAAACAATCAAATGCATACAAACAAACAATAAACTTCCATGACTCAATAGGGCTAGGTCTCGACAAACAATTTATAGGCTAAATGAGCCCCCACCAAGTCATAATAAAAGGTCGGTAATTATCTCGAGTCATAATCCTAATATCCCTATCTAATCTAGACATGAATACGAAACCACGATGTCAAGAAAAAACGTATAGAAATGCCAAAAGTGGAAAGCATATCTCAAACTGTGATGCCATTTCCCTTCTCTTTCGTCAATGGAGCACTCGATGAAATCAGAATGGCAACCATACATATGCTTTCCCTATTTATCCCTACTCAACGGGTAAGGAATAACTCTTCTACCCTATGTACAGGCCCTCTCCACATTAAGACTTCTCGATCATCTTCTCGAAGCTCTCGTTAATATGACTAATCAACCACCTTCCAAGATGATCTCTCTACCCAATGATAAACTTCCCATCCATTCTGTGTGGAGTATTAATGGGAATAGACCATACCACGATAGCTCATAGAATTTAGGCATATGCTTTAACATAGACATACCACCGTACTTCAAATCGGTGAACTCTCTAACCATCAACGACTTTAGAAAAGTCAAGATAAATCTTCTTTGAAGCGAACTATGAACTTATCCTAAGCAAATCGGTCTTCATGAATCAAAGTTGTAGAGACACTCCACTGGTTCATTGTTCATCCTTGGAGTTATCTAGAGGCTAAATTTTACCTCATGGCATCATACAACTCCAAGTTATCAAAGACCCTTCTGCAAATAACCAACCAAACTTGCCTTTCAATAGCTGACTCCATTCCAAGGAACAGTCTTCCTTCTAGACTCACATAGTCTATATCTAGCTCGGCAAAGTCGACTCTAACCACATGCGCTTGAGCACCATAGCCCTCCAAAGAAAAATGGACATCTAGGAAATGATTCGCACCAAATCTTCAAACATATCCTATCAATCAGGGATAGTGGTTCTGATCCTGCCTAATTTTCAACTCGAGCCAATAGGAATTTTCCTCATATGCCAAATCATTCATATTTTACAACAAGGATAATCAGTCTTTCATGGAGAAAAATGTGACAATAGTGCGCATATATGCACATAACTACATACTATATATACACTACTATATAGTTTTGAAAACAAAATTATATAACAAATACTAACTCTCTCGTATATACATACAACCTATATCCAGTCTAAGGCAATAACTCTGACCCTTCTCTGCAGGATCGTGGTATTAACTAAGGTTAATCATGTAACCTTCGCTCTTATACCAAATGTAACGATCGCCCTACACCTATGGTGCTGAATGGTTGTCAAAGGATAGAAAAGAAGCAAAGATGAAGAAAATATATGAGAAGAGAATGGAAAAAAATAAAAAGGAAACATCAAATAACCATACCACCTATCGTATATCTCACATCGCATAGAGTAAATATAAAAATCAACACATGTATAAAACAATAGAGACGGTAATAACAATATGAACTAATTATCTGAATATAAGATCCATAGAGTTATACAATATAGTAAAAGAGTTTATTAAAATGGAAAATAAAGTCAAACTGATACACTATTTCATATAGTAGTAAGTCAAACAATGTCAAGGCTCTACAATGTAAATAGCAAAAATACAATATCAGACTCACATATAAGTATAAGTAACCGTCACTTCCTGTCAGTCCATTTGCAGCACTCATGTGTCATCCACGCCTGCTGTCAAATCTACACATTTAAGAGTACCCAAGATTAATAAGAAGAAAAGCATAAAACCTTGAGTCGGGCAACAGTCTAGTGTGAGCAATATCGAATCTCAAAATATTATAAAAGTTGATATAGTGTACGGAACAAAGGGTATAAAAATCGAACTTAACCTATCCCTACAACGACAGAGTTAGTACATAACATAAATAATATGCTGCTCTATAACATCGTAAAAAGGGTACACCATACTCAATATCTATCATGGTCTCTAGGTATCTCCACCGATGGCACCAACTCCATACTAAGTAAACTCCAGGTGTGTACTCCATCTACAATACCTAGTCCACACTAAGTCAAGTTAGGCCATCTAGGTATCCCTACCATAATACCTACCGCTGTGACATCTCTAGGGTAATAGGTGACTAGTGAGTAACAATGACAAAGATAACATCCATCAAACAATACTAACTATCACCCAATGCGCTAGATATATGATAACTCGTATGACCATCTGCAAATGACAAGGACTAATGGACGTCCCGGTCCTTGTTGTACTCTAGTACCTTCAGGGTCCGAAACCTGATACTTTGTCCTCAGCCCAAAGCATGACACTAAACACAATCCAACGGTCCATGGTATACGGACCATCCGGACCTGAAGTCTAGTCCATGAGTTTCCTTGCTAATACCCCTGCTCTGAGTACAACAAAAACAGTCAGAGTCATCAATGATCCCTTAGCATAGGCACATCCATCGAGTCCTACTCACTTAATATGGAACTAAGCCCTACTAACTCAATACAATTTTTGGACATGAGCCCTAATCACTCAATCCAATTCACTATCTGCATCCTTGTACATTACGAGCTTCCATCTTTGGTCCTCACTCCAAATGCAATTCGCCAACCAAACAAACATACTATCCATCATGTTGTTACATCACCATCCTCTTCCAATTCAAAATGGGATAACATCCCCAACATGATCTATACAATCCTAGTTCTATCAACCTTGGAACATACTCCAAATATATCATCGAGTCACCATCTGATGTACCAGAGTATCGGGTCGAACCATCACATATTGCCTCACCATCAAAATTGCTCGTCGTAGAGCAATAACATTCAATCTCTAAATCGGTCACATAACCAAACCATCGCTAAGCGCACCACGAGATCTCCTCCATGTCCATGCTAAAGATCGGAAAATCGCCAATCGATAATAGTGATTGACATTGACCACTCTACAATGGTCAACGTCAATAACCTTGGTCTTGTACTTAATTGAAAAATAAGTACAAACCAAACAGAATCGTCTGGCATCCATCGTAAAGTCTAAAGCCATGTTCTCCACCTTAGAATCGGCATCACGTATCCAAACCTTCTTCTATAGCACATCTCGTTCATTAGATTTCGCCTATGTGAAACCCCAACGTATAAGGTACAACCTAAAACCTGACCATTGCCAATTGTCATTTTCAACCAAAATATCCAAATAAGCAAAACAAGCCAAACATACATCCAACATCCATACATCCATCCAAAATAACATGCATACAACATAAACAATCAATCCATATCAATCAGTATGGGAAATCATATTGATAATAGCTCAAATCTAATAATTACCTTACTATGGCACGTTGATGGAAAATATGTGATATTCTTCGTAAACCGTTTTAAAATAATTATATTTTCTTTTTTTTTAAATATGGCTTCTGTATAAGTATAGTGATATCATATTTTAAAACCAAAAATCATTCTCGAGCGTCAACCTAATACTATCCAACCAATCATAGTCTAGTGAGAGACAATACCACTTATCTCATCCAAATCTATCGAAACTAGTGCCAAAACATAGGTCATGCCATCAAATTGCAACATAAGAAACTACAACCAAAATGGACCTCATATGCAAAAGGTATGGATAAAATAAGAATCATAATTAATGAGATAATTAATTTAATTAAATCACTAATTACCTAATTAACTTAATCCTTCTTCCTCATCAGAATCAAGGCCATGCACGAGATACTCCAGTTTCTTGCTCGATAATCGATGAAACTTCGAATCGTCTTCGCCAAAGGACTCAATGATAAAATGTCTTCGATCTGCACCCTAGAATATCTTGACCATGCCTTTTTGTCAGATGGCGACTTGGACGACCTGATGCCATGTGACATCTCTAAGTGCCACAACTCATTCCATCTCATTGGACCATTCGCTACCAAATCATGGCTGCACGACCTACTTCATGCAAGAACCACAACACAAATCTCAAATTCCCCGATCGTTGCTCCAAGATCTAACAAAGTGGAACCCAAGATCCATGGTTGTAGGTTCGATCTCGAGCATAAAGATTGGGCCCTAAATCGATCATATAGGATTGAAGCTTTAATCGATATGAACAAAATGAATTAAACGACGTGATTTTTTCTTGAGTATTTTTGGAGAATTTTATTTTTGAAGAGAAGGATTTGGGTACGGCCATGATTTTCTCTTATCAGATGTGAACGGTAAAATGATTTAGGAGGGAGATGGATTTTGGATTTAAATAATACTATTTTATTCCATTTATTAAATTCCCAAAATAAATAGCGGTACATTTTGAGTCCGTACGACCACACGACGCGTCCGATGGTCACGAAACTCATCTCCGCACATCACCTTCTATTTTCGGATCCAGTGGTACCAATCTCATCACCATTTGAGAGTGCATCACCAATTGCTAATTTCATGTATTCCGAGATCGTTTCAGCCATCGGATCATCTGATCTCAAAACATAGCGATCCATATACTCATTTCAGTTTGTAACGTCAATTTGTACTCAACGAAAATGGTCTAGAGTCCTGATTCGGTCGTGTGAAAAAAATACATTTTTGGGTCTTCATTTAATTAACAATTAAATATTTAAATAAACTATTCAAATATCTGATCGTAAAAATACGGGTCAATTCATTAACATAGTGAATATCCATTTTTATAGAGTATTCCATTAATCATGATGAAAGTTAAAGCATGCTTCTTTTTTCTCTGTTGGCAGTTTATCATTTGTTAGGTATTCAACAATGGATGTCTTCCAATTGTCCTTATATTTATCATTCATCTTTGGATGAGAAAAATTTTAATAGAGGTTTTCAACTTCCGTTTTCTGACTCCTCCTCCACATGTGTTAAAGCTTGAGATCTGGTTAATATCATAGATTTATTTCTTGATTCGAATGCCTTATCTTCTACACTGCGGTTTGGTTGGTAGCCTACTGGTACAATTTGTGTTTCTGGAGCTCCCCGTGAGCTGGCCAATTTTCCTAAAGAATCGGCTTGAGAATTCTTTCCTCTCGGTACTTGGTTTATGGAGAAATCCTAAAATTGAGTTAGCATTTTTAACACCTTCTTGACATATAATACCTACTTGGCTCCCTTTGTCGATATATATGTTTGGTCAACTACCATTAGTTATGAATCACTAAAAATCTCAATCTTAAGGATCTTTAACTACAGTGTCATGGTGAGTCCTACAACCATTGATTCATATTCGGCCACATTATTAGTTGCTGGAAATCCTAATTTCATTGCATAATGTAAACGATGTCCATTCGGGTAATAATTACATATCCTGCTCCTGCACCTTGCTCGTTTGAAGCTTCGTCCATAAAAAATTCCATTTAGACTTCAAATCCTTATCCTTTTCTAATTGTTCTTTAATGAACACCATACATTCATTAGGATAATCAGCTAGGGCTCGTCCTTTGATTGCCACTCAAGGTAGAAATTCAATATTAGATTAGCTAAGCTCTACTGTGCATTTACTTATCTTCTTGAAGTTTAGGGTTTACTAAAAAGATGTTTTAGTGGGAGTAAGTTAAGACCTTGATCGGATGTACCTAGAAGTAAGCTCTTAGTTTTCGAGCAGTGGTCATCAAGTAGTATGCTAGTTTCTCTATAACAAGATACTAGTTTCTATATTTATGAGCCTTCTACTGATCTAATATACTGGAAGTTGAGTTCCTTTATCTTCTCTTATCAAAACTAACATCATGTTTAGAAACTTCCATATAAATTCCCCGTTTATGGGATTGGACAGCATTGGTGGTTTCTCAAGATAGTCTTTCAATTCCTTGATGGCTTTTTGACAATCCTCTCCCTATTCAAAGTTTTTCTTCTTCTTAATCACATCGAAGAATAGGATGCATTTATCAGTGGCATTGGAAATGTATCTATTCAGTGTCTTCACTCTTCATTCAGGCTCATTATATCTTTCCTTGTTTTAGGTTCTTCCATATCCTTAATAGCTTTAATTTGGTCTGGCTTGGCTTCGATTCCTCTTTCACTGAAAATATATCCTAAGAACTTTCCGAACTGAATTCCAAAGGAACATTTTTATAGGTTAAGCTTCATCTAATATTTCATAATACGTTGAACATTTCTTCAAAATCTCTCGGATGGCTGCTTCCCTCTTGAGATTTAAATCGCATAACATCTATGTATACTTCCATGTTTTGTCAAATTTGTTTTCTGAATATGTTGTTCACCAATCTCTAATGTATTGATCTAGCATTCTTTAATCTAAAAGACATTACTTTATAGCAATCTATTCCCCAATCTATTATGAATCTAGTGTTCTCCTCATCTGGTTGAACATTGGAATATGGTTGTATCTAGAATAAGCGTCCATGAAAGATAATAGTTTGTACCCAATTGTTACATCGACTAATTAATCTATCCCTGGGGGTAGTACACTTTTGGGTGTGCCTTAGCCAAATCAGTATGATCGACACTTGTCCTCCATTTCCCATTAGATTTATTGACTATTACCAGATTGGATGACCATTTTGGGTAAAGTATTTCTCCGATGGATCCATTTTAGAGCAATCTCTTGACTTCTTCTTTCAAAACTTAGATTAAACTTTATCAAACTATCTTTTCTTCTTCCGAATTGGTGTGATACTTGGGTCTATCTTCAAAGCATGAAACATAATGGTTGGATTTATTCCAACCTTATGTGAATGGGTCAAGGAAAATACATTTTTGTTGGATTTAAGAAATTGAATTAACTCACCTTTAAATTTTATATCCAATTCTATTCCAAGTTCTACGGTCTTCGTTTAGTCAAATGAGTCTAAGCATATTTCCTCAAGGTCTTCTCTATGCTTCAGTCTTTCTTATTTACCTTTATAGTATAATTTAGTGATGATTCCTCGCTTTTTATTTCATCATCCACTAGATTTGTTTATTTTCTCTTTCTTTTCTTTCCAAAGAAGTCAAATTTCCTTAATGCATGCTTAGTATTCTCAACAGGCTTTGTTTTTGCTTTGGGTGATGAGCTTGAAGAATCTACATCCAAAGGCTTTTTAATATCAATTCTGAGTAATCCTTTATTTGCGAGTCATAACAAGAAAGATTATCTCATTTATATTGCTCAAGAGTGGAAAAGTACGTTTCATGGGAGCATAATTTCTCTTCCCTCATGGTTCCCCATCCGCTTTTAGTCAGGAATTTTACCATCGGATACTTTAGTGAGACAAAAGCATCAACCACATCTAAAGTTGGTTTCCCAAAGAAGGTGCTATAATAAGAAGATAGATTTATAAAGATGAAGTGAGTTTCAAAGGACCTGGAAAGTGGTGGAGTTCCCATTTCATGAGAAGTCCTATCTGCCCAATAAGAGTTGATCCTTTGTTAATTAATCCAAAAATGGGCTCAAAGCTCGGCACTAATTTCTCCTCCGAAAGTCACATTCGGTCGAATACATGTTTAAAGATCATGTTGACTGTGCTTTCGGTATATGCCAAAATTTTAGTAACCATGGAAAGTCCAATTTGTGTAGTGATCATTAGTGGATAGTTATGCGGATAAAGAACTAATCTTAGCTCTTATAGGGTGATGGTTAATTATGCATCTGCATTAGAAACGTTGTACTTGTGAGCGGTGGCTCTTCCTGAGTAGAGAAAATCCCATCTTTGGCTTCTCTAATATAACGATTTCTAGATCCTTTGCTACTTCCAGCTAGGTGTAGTCCTCTATGGATAACATCAATTTTGTTAAGAAATGGAATAAAATCTGCTTGACTTTCACCTTCGAATAAATTTGCAGTTTCATTTAAGAATCTTAGTTTGCCAATTTTAGAATGAGCAGCTTTCTGATTATCCTTAGCAAACTCATTCAGGTGTCCAGAACAAATCATGCACTGAATTATATCTTCCAACACTAGACATTCATCTGTTTCATGTCTATTTGCCTTATGATCAGCACAATAGTCCTCACCTCTTCTTGGTACAGGATTTGTTTTAACTTGTAAGAATTCAAAATATTTCCACTTTCTTTCACTATAGTGAATATGTAGGATATTAGCTTGTTCAAAGCAACATGATTGGTGTTTGGGGGCTCCTTCCATCTCGACTACCTATTGTTGCAGTTATAGCCAGCTTTTTCCATTTTTTCCTGTATCTTAATTTCTTCTTGGCATGATACATTTAATCTATATGGATAAATATATCAGCTTGAAAGTGGAAACCATGTAAATCCCTACATCCATGAATAAAGAGCTCCTGTTAGAAAGGTTTATGTTCGATCAGTCCAGGGCACACAACCATCAACTTATCTCTGTCGATAATATCTTCCGCTTCAATGCCTTTGGATTAAACCTCCTAAAATAATCACCCAATAATTCCCCCGGGTTTTTCTTAACATTAGCTAACATGCTATAAACAATTTTTGAACCTTTACAAACACAAAACTACACCGATAACTCATAAGAGAATTGTTTCTCGAAGTAGATGATCTTCTCATGATAATGTCTGTACCACTTAGTTACTACACCCTGTATGATAGTAGGGAAAAGCTTATAATGCACTTCTTTGGAAGAATTACAAAGGTCCATCTGGCTTTGAATGCCATTAGATGATCATCTAGGTAAATAGTTTCGTAGCATCTAAAGGAAGGAATTTTAATGTGAGACGGGATCTTGTAGACATGATTTCATCCATGAAGGGAGCTTCTCGGTGGTTATTCTTGACCCTTTCATCAAGAGTTCTTTTTCCATTAAGATTGAGTATATTTGTTGCCATTTTTTCGACTATTTTTTTTAGATAAGCCTCATTGCTTAGGTAATTACTTCTTTTAGGCTTATACTCGTCAGAGGTTAAACTATTGGATTTCTCATCGAAATTATTCACTCATCTTCCTCAGTAATTTTCTTTAGCCTTATTGCCTACCATTGAATTAGGGGAGAGTTTTATTGCTTCAACTTCCTGATTTCCTTTTCTTTTTTATGGAGTAATAGTGAACTTACCTTTTCTTTTATCCTAAGTAAAGATGCATCCAAATTCCTGCTCGGAGATTCCACTTCTACCCCTTCTGTGAAATTGGAAGTTTTGGAAGAATTCTGCATAAGAATCTTCTCCGATAAATCATGCATCATTATCACTTGCTGTGTTAGATCTTTGATCTAAGCTTCATTACTAGTAGGCTTTGCTAGCTCTGATGGCTACCAAGTTCTACATTCCTTAAATTGAAGTTGGGGGCAACATTTTCTTCCGATTTCGTTGTTTGTATGACTTCTTCATTTGGAACATTAATTCGCCCTGATCTCCCCATTTTCTTGGAATAAAACGAAACTTCATGTAGTTAGTCTAGGAAGAGACTTGTAAATAAGTGGAGGTTTGACTCCCCTTCTAGCATCAAAATGTTAACCCGAAAATTGGTATCACACCCATCATGTAAATTGCGACAACCCAAAGCTTGATTTTAACACACTTGATTGCAAGACTAAGCATAGCGTAGTTGGTTTTGACCAAATGGTGTTAAGAAATCACAATTAGGCTTAGCATTCAAGGCTTAGTACAAAATGATATCATTGAGGAATAGCTCCATGATCACCATTGACTTTTAGAATGAGGAACTCGAAAGCCCATTTTTACTTTTGGAAAAATTATTTAAAGCCCGTACGTTCTTTTAGACTAAGGCAATAAAAATTCCATGCCATATGATCAAAGGAGATAAAAGAATAGGCCGTAAATATGTGCGATAGCCCATTATGCATGTTAATGGATGAGATAGCCTCTAGGTCTGTATTTTATGGGTAATGGGTTTGGCATGGCTGCTTTATATTGCCTTCAGCAAGAAATATCAACAACCATCTTAATGGTGCAAGTCCTCATACTTCATCTTCATTAATCTTCAGTATTGATGAATTTGCGGTATCATTACTATCTCGATTGTTTTGGTGGATATTGCTACCATTTGTTACCAATGTTGCATTACAGACTTGAGGTGTCCTTTAATAACTGATAAAGAGCGATATCACCTAGGTATAGCGTTGATAATTAATAATTCTTAAGATATATAGATTACTAAGAGACAACATTAACAGGAAGCGACATTGGTTATGAAAAAATTGATTGTAAGCGGCATCAACAATACGCGGCATTGATAATAAGCAGCAAGCGGCATCGATAATCGATGGCATCAGTGATAAACACCATTAATAACGGGCGGATTGATTAAAGGCGGCACTAATATATAGAGGCATTGATAAGAGGCAGCATCGATGGATATGAGGCGTTGACAATAAATTATATCAATGTAAAAGCGATATTCATATGATGCATAATTGAGAAGAGGTGGCTTTAAAATGGAGCAGTATTCGTTTATTCGAAACTAGTCTCAGCTTTGATGAATCATGCAGCTTTTCTTGCCGGCATCTTGTGACATGCGATATTGGTGGCCTCTGTACATCTCCTTTGAGCTATGGAGTCATAATTCCAATATTACTCCAATGTCGTGTCTTTATCATTATCCAATGTTGATGATATGCGATATTAGGAAAGCGCAGCGTTGATTATATGATGCTATGAAGGAATAAGGCATTGCTTTAAAGGCGATACTGAAGAGAGACGACATTGATGTGAGGCGACATTGAAGGGAGGCGACATCAATCTTTGCCTTGATGCAGTGTAGCACATGCGATATTCCTTTCTCCTTCGGTGGCATGAGAGGTGCATTAAACTTAACTTCCCTGTTTTCTACCAAACATATTTAAATTCAACATTATTCCAACTTCAAATTCATATGCTTGTGCTTCTCTCCTTTAGGAAATGTGTGGACAACAATTTGGATAAATGAGAGAAGTCGAATACCTTTTTATGTCACCTTAAATTAGTTATATAACTTTAAATATACATATAATTTTCATTTGAAAGCACTTAGATAATTAAATAAAATATTATATGTATATATAATCATTGGAATTAACTAGCTAAATTTGTGTAAATAAAAAGAGAGACTATAAACAAAATTCAATTAAAGATGAACTTATAATCTATATTCGAATCTGTGAAGAAGATGACAAGGAAGACAAAAACAAATAAAAATTATAAGATTATGGGAAACACCAAACTGGACATCCGAATAGGAAACTAAACATATGATTAAGGTCCAAGTGTTTGGATTTTAGTAAATCGTTACTCGAGAACAATTAATTCCAAACCGACTTAATTTAGACATTTGAATTCTTTTTCAAACACTTGGAGTAGAAGTCAAGTGTTTGAGAAAGTAAGACAGACGTCTGAATTTCTAGAAAACTATTTTGTCCAAAGAGTAAATGCTTGAAGTAGATTTCAAACATCTAAATTGCTTCCGTAAGCTCAGGTTGAACCTAGATTTGGTAAAGGCCATGTAGGTCAAATAGGGAGCCTTGTCCCCACTTTCTCTACTGTTAGGAGTTTGTGTAGCTTCATGGAGAAGGTGCAATTGGGAGAATTATTTTTACACTGGATGACGTAACTGGGTAAACACTTCATGGGGCTATAATGTGGAACTCACTAAGGCATGCGATAGTAGCGCAACTATGAGCTCTCTCTATTATTAGGGCATGCTCGATCACAATCATGTAGAAACTAAGGAAGGGAGACAGAGACATATGCAATAGTAGGGTTATATGGCTGGGTAGTGGCTGGGCCTATAAGGTAATCACTATAGTGATTTCTTTTCCTTCAAGTTAAATTTTAAAGAGCATATGACACGTTTACCATTAGGAAGGTGACACGAATGCTTAGTTAGGCCATAATCATTGAGATAGTATATTCAGCGCGAGTTCAGGCGCTGCAATGTTTTCTTAGGTGTATAAGTGCAATATGCTTGATTCGTTATTGAGAATGTTAACATGGCATTGGTTAGGAAGCTTATTATCGAGATGATATGCTAGACAATGTTATGAGTTGTTGGTTGCTCCACCCTCTGTTGGAAACCCTTTATAAGTTGTTTATTTATGTAGGCGTAATAAGAATTATACCTACGGTTTGTAAACTCTTTCATACATACTCCACTTGGCTCGGGGGGATATAACTCAGTTGGTATAGCTCCGCTCTTGCAATTGGGTCATTGCGATTACGGGTTGGGTGTCTAATTGTCCAGGCGGTAATGATAGTATCTTGTACCTAAACCGGTGGCTCACTTTTTCTAAGTAATGGGGAAGAGGACCATAAACTAGTAATACAATCCCTTTACCTGACTTATGATCCACTCCTTTTCTTCCCCTTTTATACCCATTATGGGAAAACAGGCAATTAGGCAATTTGGGTAGGATATAGTAGGTGGAGGAGAAGAGAAAGTGTAATAACCCGCACTAAGTGGGCTTGAATTTTCGCTAAATCAATACCCAATCCCACATTAAAAAAGAATGCATATGAAAGAAGTAATTATATAGCTCACATTAGAATAATAAAATATAATAAGCCACATAGCTACTGATAAAGATTTAACACTTCCAAAGTCTAGTATCCTCGTCAACACTGAATACGCCTAGCATCAGTACCTGTCTTTCAAGATACCCCATGGGTTGAAATAAGGAGGAAGTCATAATAATGTTCTGGCAACTGGAAAAATTATACATTTAATATGTAACACTAGTTTGTGCCAATTATCTTCTACCTCATGTTATGTATATTTACATTTTTAATTAGTCGTATCTACTCCATGTCCGCACACGAACTCTTCCCATATACCCTCCGTAAAATCATAACACTTTGTGCATGTATGTATATATACATATATATGTATATGCATATGTACCATGGTCCCCCCACTGGACCTAGATGCTATCCCATTAGCATCTCTCAATTGGCACCCCATCCGGATCCATCGCCCTAGTCGTGTCATAATCTCGTTAACATATAACTCGTGGGACTCCCATAGTGCCTAATGATGGATTTTCATACATTTTACCATTCTCTATCTCACATTGGCAATTTACTACTTTGTCTGCTTCTTATTGTGGCTGCATAATGTCCAATCATGTTCATCGTCTTATTTAAATTATCTAGTGTAATTAAGGCAATACCCCTTAAAACTATATTTGAAGCAGACTTCTCTATTTATTAGGGGTATTCCTTTATATATACACAAAAGTATAAACTCCCTGAGTTGGTTGGATATGTCTCACATCAGTAAAATGTTACACACATGTTGGTAGCCACTTGTGGTGGGTAGACTTCTATCGGGTAACACTACTGACCTCGCATTCCAAATTATACTAATGAGCAAATGTCATATAAATTCTTTAATTAAAATTAACTATAATAATTCACATCTGTCATAAATGCATATTCAAGGCTACTCATATATATCTAATATATATATATGTGTGTGTGTGTGTGCGTGTGTGTGTGTGTATATGTATATGTACATATTCTTTCATAATTACTTAACTATTATGCCTCAATAGTTTTACAGTTGACCCTCGTTCTTCATTTCATTATGTGTCTCGCCTTTTTCTTTTACCTTAATTTCATTTACTGCCTTTCCCTTATCAAGTTCATAATACCAATGCCTATCCCCATCCTTTTTATCCATTCTCTATTTTCCATTTTTATTCTCATGTCATCCTTTTGATTCTTCTTGCATATCCTTTATATTTTGTTTTCATTAACTTCAATTGGAATTTCATATCTTACTTTTAGCGTGTTCTATTTTATTCATGTCTTGCCATTTAACTTTTGATGTCTACTAAATTTTAATGCATTGGAACAGTTTTTCTATTCCAAAAGTGTTAACATTGTAAATTTTATGTCTTATCCAAAAAGAGAGATTTGTAAGGTGTTTGTATGTAACACCCCCAATTTTCAATAACATTATTTATGGGATTTAATTAGATGAATTAAATAGAATAATGTAGAGAATAGAATGATAAGGGGATTGATATTTGAAAACTAAAGAGAGACCGTGCCTTGACTAAATGAAATCGTAAGAAGGGGTTTATAAAAAAATAATATAAACGAACTACCCAAGAGAATAAAGCAAGGGTATTATGAGAATAGCCGTATGTAACCCCATAAACCCTTATCTCATTCTCATTTTCATACTTCCATAAAAAAATACAAAAGAGGTCAAGGCCAGCCATAAACCAAGGAGAAGAAGGGACCAAAATCAACTAGAGGCTAAAGATTCAAGCAAGGAAGAAATAAGCAAGATCGAATCTCAAGTTCCTTACCTAAAGCAAGGTGGATAATAATCTAAACCATCTCATATATATCTTAATGAAAATTTTGATTTCGGGTTTAGAGTTTAAAACCATTTGGATGATATGAATAATGAAATACTTTAATTGTATGTCATGTTTGATTTAAACAAGTATGTTTGAAAAAGATTCGATTCAATTTTAAGGTTAAAATTGTGAATAATTGGTTTGGAATGCCATGATGATTTAATATGTTATGTAAAACATTATTTTGGAGATGGGTTTAAATTTTCATAATAATCCAAGCTATGGATAATTTATTATGAATTTTGGATGGAAGAAATAGATAATTTTGGTTTGAAATTAATTATTGCAATTATATAAAGTATTTTGGGTCCAAAATTTATATATGTTAGAAAAAATATTAAAAATGAATTAAGATGATTTTTGGGTATTTTTCCTAAGTAATTTACTAGGTAAATTAATTAATTAAGTTTGAGGACTTAAATGCCTTAATTGCTTTGTTAAGGGGAAGGGTTTCATTGCTAAATTATTTCTAATTATTTATTGATGAATTTGGCAGCGTTTTAGAAAAAGGTTTTGGCAAAGGATTTGGCAACTAATCATATCTTGACATATAAGGTGTAACATTCCGAGTTTTTAATAACATCGTTTAAAAGATTCAATTAGATAAATTGAATAATGTAAATATTAGAGTAATAAGGCGATTGGGATTTGAAAATTTAAATTAGAGGTCGAGCTTAATTAAATAAAATATTAAAGAATGGATCTATGGACGGTTTTATATGTCAATTAGAAAGAGAATTAAATAAGGGCAATATGGTTAATAGCTGCATCCATAATCTTATTACCCTTAAAACCTTGTTCCCATATATTACACTTGCATAATCCTAAAATTTTAAAAATCATAAAACAATAAGTTCAAGCTGGCCATAACCTAGGCAAAAAGAGGAGAGTAATCCATCTAAATTTAAGCAATCAAGCAAGGGGAATTAATCAAAGATCAAATCTCAAGTTCCTTATCCTAATCAAGGTGAATAATAATCAAAACCATTTCTATGTTCGTTTTTAAAGAGCATTAGATTTTAGGTTTAAGATTAAATCCATTATGAAGATTTCGATGATGATATGCTTGGATTACACGATATGTTATAACCAAATAAGTTTGTTTGATAAAGGTTTAATTTGATTTTAAGGATAAAATCATTTTATTAGATTTCAAATGCCATGAGGATTAATATGATATGTAAAACATTTTTTTGGAGATGGGTTTAATTTTTCGTAATTATCCAAGCTATGAATAATGTATTATGTATCTTCAAAGGATAATATAAAATATTGGATTTAGAAATTATTTTCGATCATTATATAAAGGAATTTGGGTCCACGATTTATGTATGTTAGATAACATAATAATGTGAATATTGATGATTTTTGGGGATTTTTCCTAAGTAGCTTACTATGTAACTTAAATTATACAAGATGGACTTAAATGTCATAATTGTTTTTTGTAAGGAAGTGCTTCTTTTTTAATTATCTTTAATTAATTTCTAAAATAATTTGGCAGCCTTTTGGAAAAGATTTTGATTAAGTTTATGGCAACCAATCATATTTTTACAAATAGGCAAGTTAGTTGAAAAGTATCACTTAAAAAGGCAATCAAAATAGTATTGCATAAGTTCATTGTTTTTCCACTTCCAATAATTGCCCTTCGACCCTCTGCTTCCGCCCCCAATGAAGTCGAAACCAATATACAGGGTATCAAGTGTTTGGTACGTAGTGGATTGGAGAAAGGTGGCAGGTATGGAGTTGAAAATTAGCTTTTGAAGGGGTCGAAGCATTTGTATTACTTTACAAATAAATGCCGCTTGCGTTGTCTTAAAAGAATTCTTTCGAAAGGGTGTAATATAGCTTTGACGAGTTTGCCACCTTTTTGTAAAAAGCATTGCTTTCGAATGAGTTGCCTTGTTTTTAAGTCAATGCTTTCGAAAAGGTTGTTTGAAACCAGTTGAAGCCATGCCGCCGCCTTTATGCCTTTCGAATGGATTGAAGTCATCAATGAGTTCAAAAGGTAGCTTTTGTTTTATAATTGCAACAAGCCACTTTAATGTTTTTGAAAGGGCTCTAGTAGCCATTTTTACTAAAGGTTTCGAAGGCAGTTTCTTCGAAAGGGGTTCCGAAGCTATCCTTCCAAATGTTTTACTTAAATGATTAATACTTTCGAAAGGATGGTTCCGAAGCCATTAGTTTTCCTCGATCACTTTTACTTAAAGATTAATGGTTCCGGAAGGGGTACTTTCGTTTATATTTACTTTTACCCAAAAGATATTTTGAAGAATAAACTCAATGGTTTCGAAAGGGGTACTTTCAAATGGTTTCGAAGCTAAGTTTCTATGTGTTAATAAGTGATGCTTTAATACTTTTAAAAGGTACATTTTGATGGTTTCAAAAGGTATGTTTTAAAGTGTTTCAAAAGACATATGCTTAGTGTTTTGAAAAGAAGATTTGAATGCTTTCGAAGGAGGTTTGGCAATGGTTTCGAAAGTAAAGGTCTATGGAATCGAAAGCCTTAGTTTTCAAAATAAAGAACCCAATCTCATTTTTAAAGGAAAACCCATGGCAAAATAAAGGAGTTTTAAAATGGCTTTTAAGATGGCATTTTTGAAAAAGCTTTCCTTGATAAAGTGATACGTTTAAGGGATTAACCATGTTTCATATGAAAATGATTGCAATGGTACTAAACCAAAGATGTTTGTGTTATTATGCTATCTTGTTTTCTTCTTCTAATATACATATTCACCATAAAATGGACTCATGACAGTGTTGTGGGGAGAAAGGGCAGAATAACCAGTTCGGTTAATCCAGTAGTGAATACAAATTGAGTTAACTCTGTATTAGTAGAATTGCATCTAGGAGATCAGATATTCCAGAACTTAGGATGCCCAAGGACTATTTAGGAAGTTGTCAGTTTGGACAAGTTCATAGTAAACCCATGAAAACTACGTTTCAGAAGAGTTATTGGCCGGGGCCAACAGGTTTGCAGTGAATCCATGAAAACTATATCCGGATAAAGTTATTGACAGAAGTTAATAGGTTCTTAGTCAACCCTGAAAACTATGATATGAGAGAAGTTATTGGAGATACCAATAGGTTCAAATAGAACCCATGAATTAATGATGTTATCGAAAGGAGCCAATAGGTTCTTTGAGATCCCATGAAAAATATAAGAACGAATAGGTAGTCCATAAGTTTTAAACAGGTTATTAGTTAGCCCATGAAAACTAATAGGTTAATAGTAACCCTAGAAACTATTACTGAGATAGATAGTCAAATGAATGGGGATGGGAAATCCAGATTAGTTTACTTGTTCGCGTATTATCTTAATATTTTAAACTGCTATGTTTTAACCATTGTGGATGCACGTGCATGTTATATGGTTATTATAAATTTTTGGATAAGTATTAGTGAGGAAAAACCGGTTCCACCAAGTGGCGTGGTCTCACTAGATATTTAAATGGTTTGAGATGGTAGGTTATTATTCAAACTAGGCTTTATGTCTGACTCGAAGTTTATGTTTTCCCCTTAAATTCTTAGGTGCTCAATTAATTTTGAGTATCTTGAGACTTGAGGTTTTTAGGTTCTCTTTAGAAGAATAAGCTTTCAAAGATGTGCAGGAGGCAAACTAGCTAGTAGGAGTTCTTTTTATTTAGATTCCATTGTGTTTTGTTGGAAAGGAAAAGTTGTTTAATTGCTTATGTTTAAACTCATCATCTAAGGGGGAATCTTCATATGTTGCTCTTGCCGTATGTTGTAATAATTACATTTTCTCTGAACGCGGTTCTCGAATATGGGATTATGTAATGAATTTGAAATGATTCGAAATGGAAAGTGAAAGTTGTTTAGTGATTTTAATTTTTTTCCATGTCTATATGTTTCTGTTATATCAAGATAACTCTATATGTTTCTGTTATATCAAGATAACTAACATTACCGTATTTTATCGCCGAGGATTAATAACTATGGTTGACTATAGCATCCATAGCCATTTGTTTTGGGCCTCCAAGTGTTGAATGTTACAATTTGATATCAGAGCATAGGTTTATGAAAACTTAAAAGAAAATAAAGCCTAAAATATTTTTCAAAAACATGATCGAATGAATCAGAAAATAAGAATGGGGTTTGGGTTATGCTATAGTAACATATTTGTACTTGATATATATGTGTATATATAAGTGCGTGTTCCCCTCTCTCATAGACCATTCTTTTGTATCTTACTAGGGCTCGTATGCAGATTTATGAGAAAGAAGATGCAGATTAGGAAACGAAGGAGGAAATCTCGGTAGAGGAAGCACCACAACAAAATGTTAATGCTCGACCTAATACCAGGAGGAACCAGGATCGATAGGCAAATGCTAAACAAAATGCAAATGCCAATATAGGTGTTGGAAATCATCCAATAGATATGGGGATGATGTATTAGTTCTCCATCAATCTAATGCAAGCTGATGCAGCTGCTGGTGCAACTGGGAATGTTTGATTGGCTAATCCCTTGGCACTAATTGGGAATAACAATGCTTAGTTGAGCATAGATTGTGCCAATCTTGGTGGGAAGCTGTTTGTGGGAACGGAGGATGCCCTAGAATTTGAGAATTGGTTGTTGCGTTGTGAGAGAATCTTCGATGATATGGGATTGAATGATGAGCAGAAGAGAAGACTAGCCTCTAGGAAGTTACAGGGAGCAACGCTTTATTGGTGGAATAGTGTTACTACCAGAGTTCTTGAGGAAGAGTTCACTTAGGCAGAATTTTGAAGGAGATTCGAGAGGTTTTTGTCTAAAGTTGCCAAGTCGGAATTGTTGAGAAAGTTCATGGATTTGGTGCAAGGAGAGATGTCGGTAATTGAGTATGCTACTAAGTTCGATGAGAAATCTGGACATGGATATGATACCATTGACACCGTCATCAAGAGGAATGAGAAGTTTATTCGAGGATTGAGACCTGAGATAGCTAGGGCGGCCCTGTCACATCTACTTGATCCTTGTTATGTTGTTGTGGAGATAGCGATCTGACATGAGGAATTACTTATTATTTATTGGAAGGAAAAGCCAGTTGAAATCTAAGTTTCTCAAGGAAAGAAAAGAAAGTTCTTAAAAAGAAGGGAACCTAGAAGGGAGAACCTGCCAAGAAGGCAATGGCAAATCTTGCTTTCTTTAAATGTGATAAGAAGGGCCATTATTCTCATGAATGCCAAATAGGCAAGGGGAAGAAGGCCATAGACAAGAAGGATGTGAAGTGTTTTAACTACAACTAGGTTGGGCATTACAAGAATCGGTGTCCAAAACCAGTCATGGCGGACAGGGAAATGGCTTTGCTGTTGGACCATTGTCTGCTAGGCCAACTATTACTGAGAAAGGAAAGACTATGATAGAAGGTACGCTTTTGATTCAGAGTATACCAGTTAGGATACTATTTGATACCGGTGCATCCCATTCATTTATATCTCAATGTTTGGTTGATAGGTTATGCTTAGAACCCACATACCTTGTTACTTTCTTAAGGATGGCGAATCCGATAGGAAGGTATATAACTCTAAGGATGAGGCGTGACCAGTTAGAACTTTATTTTCTAGGTCATATGCAGTCTGTATTTTTTTGATTTCATAGATTTCGGGATCATTTTGGGTATGGTTTGCTTGGGTTAGTATGAGGCTAGGATATTTTGCCAAGATAGGTAGATATCGTTGAAACACCAAGATAGTAATAACCAAATCATATTCTCAGTGGAGAATTTTAATCTAAGTACTTGTGCTTTGTTGATAGCTATGGGAGTGGAAGAAGGGTTAAGTCAGGCTCGTGTAGCCAGAGAGTTAACAGATGTGTTTGAGTCGGATACAGGACTACCATCAAAACGAGCTGTGGAGTTTCAGATAGATTATGTGCCAAGAGCTGAACATGTCAGTAGACCGCCTAGCAGAATGACACTGACCGAGATGAAGAAACCGAAGGTGCAACTACTGAAGCTGGAAGGGAGAAATTTTATTAGACCATGCAACTCACCTTACGGAGCAACGATAGTGTTCGTGAAGAAACCTTATGGGTCGTTAAGGATGTGTTTGTACCAAAATTGGGCACAACACCCTTCAGATGTGTTTGAAGAGATAAAATGAAGAGAATAAATGTAAAATGAAGTAGACCTAACAAATATATCAATAAGCATATAAGAAAATGCATAGAAACACAAGAATTTAGAGTGGTTCGGCGAATTTCTATGAAATAACTGATGTTTATTGAACTTTACTCGCTGATTATAAAAGATTACAACAGTACAACTGATG
The DNA here is from genome assembly GCA_030765085.1 of Allium cepa. NCBI lineage: Eukaryota > Viridiplantae > Streptophyta > Magnoliopsida > Asparagales > Amaryllidaceae > Allium > Allium cepa. Next base: position 245,680,394 of record CM060938.1, on the reverse strand, counting down.
TTTGATAATAATTTGGTAGAGTATTAGTGTAGAGAGGACAAAAGTCCCTTTTTTGTAGGTCCAAGGCCGCTATTTATAGGCATAGGCAGCAAATATCTCGCCTAGATCTCAGAGGACTTATTCTCTCACGTGGGTGGGCCATGAGATCGAGTCTAGCGGGTTTTGACTCGATCTGGGAGCAATACAAATGGAATTTGTATCGATCAAGAATTGATCCTTTTTGGCTAAAATTTATTTGGTTGATTCTTGACATTATAGGCAAGCTTCTATGAAAATTTGGTGGCATTTGGACTTGTAGATCTCGAGTTATGATCGATGCAAGTTTGGATTTGTATGACATTTCCGCATTCATATCGATCCTATTTCGCATCGGTCATGCGTGGCTCTGTTTGTACCGATGCTTGCATGCTACTTCGTATCGATGGTTGGAGGCCGCCTTCGTATCGATGCTTCATATTGCTTTATTCATATCAATCGGTGGTTGTCACCTTTGTATCGATGGTGGGAGATCGATACGAGATGGATGGAGGGAAACCGATATGAATTAGGCATTTGTTGATGGATGCAAAATGTTGTTAACACGATGGATATGGAGTAGCTTCATTTTGATGGATACGAAGGAAGTTAGTGCACGATGGATACGAATTGAATCTCTCTTGGGGATGGATACATAGTTGGATGGATACGAATAGAGTTGGTTTTCTCAACCTTGATCGATCAATATCTTGAGCATACGAACACCGATTGACTTGAAATATGAAAGTTTGGCTTTCATAGCTTTGATTGTCATGTCATATCAATTTTAGGTCGATCCAGACTCGGAAAAAATTTACCAATATCCATGGTGAATTTATGTATAACCGATCTCCAAGATGAAATGTCTTTGGTTTCTAGTCAAGTTCTTAGTGTTACAACCTTGCCTAAAGGCGGGATAACAAGATGTATGTTGATTATCATAAGTTGAACAAGAAGATGACTAAGAATAAATATACTTTGCCGAGAATTGATGTTCTATTTGATCAGTTGTGAGGAGCCAGAGTATTTTCCCAATTGGATTTGGCAACAAGCTTCCATCAGTTAAGAGTGGTAGAGGACAACATTCCACTGACAGCATTTCAGAGTAGGTATGGTTCGTATGAGTGGTTAATAATGCCATTCAGGTTAACAAATGCACCTGCTTTCTTCGTGGATCCGATGAACCGAGTTTTCTAAGAGTAGTTGGATAGGTTCATGTTGGTGTTTATAAATGATATTTTAGTATAATCTAAGAATGAAAGAGAGTATGAAGATCAGCTTATAATAGTGCTTAAGACACCGAGGAAGCATCAGCTGAATGCAAAGTTTTCCAAATGTCATTTTTGGAAGAAAGAGGTTAAGTTTCTTGGTCGTGTGATTTCAGAGAAGGGTTTGCCAGTCAATCCAGATAAAATCAAAGCTATTAATAACTGGAAGAGACCAGAGATAGTGACTGAGATTAGAAGTTTTCTTGGACTCGCTGGCTATTACCGAAGATTCATTAAGGATTTCTCACGGATAGCAGTGCCTTTGAATATGTTAACCAGAAAGGACATAAAGTTTGTCTAGTCTGATAAATGGGAAGAAGCATTCCTTAAGTTAAAGCATTTGTTGACCAACGCACCTTTGTTAGTAGTTCCTGACAGAAACGAAGGGTGGGCTGTAACAACCCTAGATTTTGACTATATATTTAAATTTGACTTTATTTCATTTTGAAATTATTTTAAATTTGTTTTAATTGTGTGATATCATTTCTAAACATTTTTAAAATGATAATATAATTTTTCCAAAATTTACTGTATTTATTTCCTATTTTTAAAGGCTGTTTTCTAATTTTCTTCCATTTTATTCATTTTAAATTTCTTTATTTTATTTTAAATTTGTTTTATTTGTGAAAATTCATCTCTAAATATTTTTAAAATAATAATAGAATTTTTCCAAAAATTACTGTGTTGATTTCCTATTTTTAAGGTATGTTTTCCCATATTCTGCTATTTTCTGCATTAAAATTTTATATTTAAATTAAATTTTAAATATTTGTTTTGTGAATATATTTGTATTTTATGTTATTATTTATGTTTAAAAATACTTTACAAGCTTATATGAATTTTCTAAAAATTATCTCATTTAACTTCAAATTTTGCTAGTCTAGTTCACTGTTTTAACTATTTTCCTTAATTTTACTTTACATAATTGATAAATATTATATATATTTGTATATTTGTTAAAAATTTCGAAATCTTATGTGATATTATTATTATTTCAGCTACATAAATTTATATAAATAATAAAAGGTAAACTGAAAGGGTTTGTGACCTTTTGTTTCCTATGGCTTTTGATTTTCCCACCTTTTCACATTTTAACTTGCTTTTGCCATCAATTAGCCATAAATACTCACATAATTCAGCTGCCTACCTCCATTCTTCATTCACGTACATCTTTTTCCTCCTTCCTGAAAAAATTTCGGCCTCCTCTTGATTGAGAAGTTTGGTAAAATTCTATTTCCTTTTATCTTCTTTTGTTCACTTATGTTGATTTTTCTAGTTTGATTTTGCACTTGCTTCACCTCATGTAGGTTCAACCATGCCACCTTGCTGCCTAGCCGCCGCCTCCACCACCTGATGACACACCACCAGCACCTCCTCCTCACCAGCCACCCAAGCCATGAACCCCCTTGGTGATGCATATCCGCAAAAGTTTCAAAACACCCTTCATATTGACCTAGCCGAGCACTAGCTTCCACATCCACCACTTCCACCAACCATGGCCGCCCCTACTCCACCACCACCACCTCCAGCACCTCCAGCACCCACGGGCACACCACCACAGTGGACCCTACTCCTCTGGCCGTGACACCTAGGGCCTTGACCGAACCTAATTCATGGCCCAAAACCCATGTGTATGCATGATTTTGTGTTCTTGCCTTCACCCACCTTTACACCATCACTCAAACTCATGTTAGGCCGACCTTAGCAACCCAGACCTGACCCTAAATCACTGTCTTAGACCTGTACTCTACCTCTGGCTGAGCCTATGAGATGTCGGAAGCAAGTGCAAAGCATTTCAGCGTTGTTTTATGAAGTTATTTCTAGCATCGTTTATCGTATTTTTGGTCTGAAACCTTATAATTGTTATATTGTTTGCTTGATTTGTATTCAAGGGAATTAATCCTTGGCTCCTCCATTTCGTATCTATATCTTGCTTTTGTGCTTGTGTAGATCCCGTTATGCAATTCGTCGTTGTGTCATCAGCTCAAAACAGTGAGTAAATCTCACCAGACTAATATGTACTTATGTAGTGATAAACTGACATCACCTGAATCTGTAAATGCATATCATCCTGTTATAACTGCTATATCATATTCATATGATGTTCACACCTATATTTACACCTGTTATATCATATGTTACTGTTATTTCATGCTATTCTGTTACTTTCATCAGTTTATCACACTGCAAGTTCCCTGTAGAGTAGAATCACGATGGGTTGAAATGATACATACCCGAACGGACTTTAGAATAGGAGAAAATCGTTATGGGCTGAAATGATAGGCCTGAATGATTTTCAATTATTTTCTTTTACTTGGGATTGCGGGTTTGAAATGATCAAACCCAGGTTTTCTTTGTAAATTACGGGTCGAAATGATATATTACCCGTATCACTTTACCTAGGCTAGAAAATGAAATACAGACCCGTTGTTAAAATATGTTTTTCTAAAATTTTTTTAAAATTTTTTAGAAATGTAAATATTATAATATTTTGATTAGATTTGATTAAAAATGATTTTTGTAAAGCATTATTGATTTCCTGAAAGTTTATAAGTGAAATAAATAAGGGGTAAAGTTAGAAATCTGAAATGTAAGTTATTTTGGAAATTATAATTTGGTGATAAATGGAATTTAAATTAAATATGAAAATATGATAAATTTATGATATTTTGAATCAAATGAATTTAAAATGATTTTGTAATACATTAATGATTTTTGAATAAAGTTAAATGTGAAATGAATGAATATTTATGTTGAAATTTTGAAATATAACTAAAATTGGAAATTTGTGAATTTGGCCTAAAAGTGAATTTTAAGTTAAGTAAATAAAAATGAAATTAAGTTATATTTGAAAATTTTAAACTTAAGTGTTAAGTTAAATTTAATTTAATGAATTTGAAATTTTATGTTGGAATTTAATAAGTGAATTATTATTAAATTTTGATTTTTGAATGGAGATTTAACTTTATAAAATCATGAATATAAGGGTATTTGAATGATTGTTTTAAAAGTGAAATTATATGATTTTATAAGTTAAAAATGATTTAAATAAAAATATAATTATTTGTGAAATTATACTGAATATTTGAAGTTAATTAACTGCATTTCAGAAATGCTATTAATTCTAATGTAAAGGATAACACAGCATTTGTAAATGTTGTAGTTGATATTAATGAACCAAATGGCTAAGTTTAATTAAAGGCTATCATAGCATTTTTGTAAATGTTATAATTGTTGAATTTAACTAAGTTTTATTTGAAACTAATGTAACCCTATCACAGCATTTTTTTTATGCTATCTTTTGTTAAATTGAACTGTTTTGAATGTAACTTTCCGTAGCAATTTCTAAATGCTGCGAAAGTTGAATTTTCCTCTGTTTCAATAAATTAAGTGAATAAATGAATTTTGAAATACTAAAATTTTGGAAATTTAATAATTTAACTATTAAATATAATAACTTCATTTTATGATTTAAAATGAAGTAATTTGTTTCGAAATATAAACTATTTTGAAATGTGTTTTGTAATGGTATTTAAATTAAATAAAAATGAATGTGGTTTGGAAGATATGATATTTTGAATGATATTGAATTTTGAAATTATATTTGATTTTGAAGTATAAAATACCATTTTGAAATTTTAACCACAGGATGTAAGTAATTTATAGTTTAACCGATTCTTAAAGGATGGGCGATCCCAAGCATCCTTTAAGTTATTGTGCATTTCTACTACAGTTCACTTGAGTTGGTTTACATTATATAAGTATATATTGTCCTGAATCGAGTGTTTTGTGTTTTACTTTACGCTCGGGTCAGCCTGAGTATTTACAGCTTAGCTTTGGATTTCTTTTCTGGAGATAGGAATCGCTGGAGATTCTGCTTGTATAGTTATCTATTTCCTTTCAGTTTCTGTTGTTCTATTTCAGCTCTGGTATTTATAAACTTCTATGTATTTGAGATTTCTATTGTATATGTTTCAGACTAATATTATGTATTATGTTTTGAGAGTTTGTTATAGTAGCTTCATGAACTACTATGGTATTTTTACTTCCGCTGCGAGTTATTCTGATATTTCTGTGTCTGTGATTCTGTGATTGTATTTCATTTGCTCCAAATTTATTTACAATGCGGTATTTTGAGCAATTCAAGTCCAACATGTGCGGATGCGAATGGCTGAAAATATCGGGTTGTTACAGTTGGTATCAGAGCTTTGGTTTTAGGCAAACCTTAGCCTGCGAAGCAAAAACTCATTAGAGATAGGGTAGAAATACCCTAGAACGAGTGAAATCAATCTCAGAATCCTTTCCTTGTGAGAGAACGTATTTTCGAAGTATAAAATGATTTCCAAATGATTTTTAAAGGATTTTCAAAGATTATTTTGGTATAAAAAATTTCTTAACTTGGAATCAAGATTTTTTTTTAACTTCATTACTTCTGTATCCACCTTGTTAGAAATCTCTTGGTTAGGATTCTTATAGATTAAGATTCCTTGAACTGTGGAACGCTCCCACTTGTTCTGAAATACAGTCTTGTCTTTCCTATTTTACCCTTTTGATTTTGGCATTCCGTAACCCTACTTTTTAATGACCTCTCTACAGAGTGGTGATTCCGTAAATCTTTGAATGATTTATAAAGGGGTGAAATTCCTTCATAATTGGCATTGATTCACCAGAGTTTCTGTATCCTCGGATGTCGATGCTATCTATCTCCTCCTCTATTTGGTAATTAAATTATCGCATCTTCGTTTGAGTTTATCTTCAAACTAGAATTCTATTTGATTAGAGTTCCTCTAATTTTGAATCTTTGTTTGTTTGAAATCCTTCCTTGAATCATCCTTTGGAAATTTGTGTTTGGTTGTATTTTGAAATTGTGCATACATCGAGATTATTAAGGATGGCCATATTTTTATATATAAAAGTGAAATGTTTTCGATAAGGACTATATACCTTTCAAAAATGAAAATTTGAAATTTCGAAAGAATTTGAAATTTTGAAAATTTTATAAGAACTTGATTTATAAAAAATGGTTTATAACTGAAGGGTTCTGAATTTGAATTTCGAGCAATCGAATTCCTGTGTTTTGAAATCGGTTTTAAGATTTTGGAAAATATATAATAATAATATGATTTAAAGATATTTTTTTTCAAATAAGAAATGTTTCAAATGTATTTTAATGAATTTCAATGATTTCGAAGGAATTTCAAAGAAGTTTTTCAAAGTTAATTGAAGTCTAGAACTCACTTATGTCGCTGGAAAATAATTTCGATGATGAATGCATGCATCATCGACATTGATTTTCGAGTTTCTGAGTGAGGGAGAGGCCACTCTAGTAGCTTTGCTATGCGAGCGATTTCGTGAAACCAATTTTGATTTCAGATTTCGAAGTACGGTTTGATATTCGAAAGATAGATCCGTGTATATATATATATATATATATATATATATATATATATATATATTTGAAAAGATTTAAAGTAAGCCGTTGTTCAGTTCTCGAGTTTCAGATTTTGAAACCTAACTTTTGAAATTGATTTACTGATTTAGTGTTGATTTTCAACTCTAGGATTGAAAATATGACTTCTTCGACTATTTTAAGATTCGAGCACTTCCAAATCAAGGTTAATTTTTCAAAGATAAATTTTTTTGAAAGTTATAAGGTATTTGATAAAGAATATAAGTTTAGTTTGTATGTTTCAAGTATGAAATAATATAGTTTTTTAATAAGTTGAAACTGTTTTGTTAAGCAAATAAATAAGACTACTTTGAATTATACTAATATGAAATTTAGTTTTGAAATGTTTTGGATAAAAATTAGTCTTCAAATGTTTGAGAAAATTTTGGTTTTAAATGTTTTAACTTAGTAACATCTTTATAAAACTATTTATTTAACAAGTTGGAATAGATACATAAGTTGTACGTATGTTGTTTTATTCGCATAATTAATTTGATCCAAGTTTGAGTACGCAAGTTCGAGGTGAATTACACCATTTCGTGTTAGGATTTTTCATTTGATTCTTGATGGCGAACATTTGATATGGATTTTGGGCTTGATTCTAGAATTCTCTATCATAGTATATGGCTATGCAAGGAGACTGATGGCTTCTAGTCGAGAAACCATATCGAAGTCCGCATTAGGGAAGTCGAATGGACAATACTAGTTCGAAAGCGAACTTGTGTGATCGAGCGAGCGATCGAAGGTAATGTTGCGAAATGATGACATATGTACATCTTATATCCTAATATCATTGGTATACTTGACGCTGAAATTGAAAGTTGTCGGGTTTTATACCTTTGTAATTTAATTGGAATTTTTCATTTATGAAAAACCATAGTTTAAGAAAAAGAAAAATAGTTTTGGAAAATGGTTTTAAATTTGATAGTGGTTTTTCATAAAAACTATTTTACATACAAAACTATTCTTAATTAAAAATCTTTTAGTAAGCAAAGATGTTCAATCCCATATGGCTTTTCATGTAGCGAAATTTATTTTTTTGAAAATTTTGATCCTTATATAAGACAAACTTTATGTAAGTATAAAATGATTTTCAAAACCATTGATCTTGATAAATCTATAATTGAAGCTTATATAGTATGAAATGATATTTGGTTTACTTGTAATTTGAGTTTATTTAAAAATAATGGATTTATGAAATAAATATTTCAACACTAAGTAATAATGAAGTAAAATTTGAGATATATGAAATTATAAAATTTAGTTTGAAATATGGTATATTTAAGCCTTGAAACATATTTAAGACTGAATAGTTTATTTTGTAAATCAAATCTATATTTCAAATTGGATAATATTTGAAATGGTTTCTTTGGAAAAATAAATTGAATTGAAACTGATGGTTTGAATGGAATTAAAATTTGGAAATTTTAGATTTTGGTTCAATTGAATAAATTTTTGAAATGTAAAGAATTAAGGGAATGTTTCATGATTCCAAATGTATGATTTCAAAATGTTATGATTTTCAAAGTGAAATGATTTCAAGTATTTTGGTTTCGAAAGATTCATAACTTTGAAAGTATTATGACTTTTGAAGTGAATACATGTTTGAAATGGAAATGAATTTATTTGACCTAAATTTTGTTGATTTGGAAATTTGGGTTATTTTCTAAACCTATTGTTTTAAGAAATTTTGAAACTGAATATGTATAACTTGAAAGAAATGATTTGGAGAAATCATATATGATTTTTAAACTGAAATATTATTGAAATGAATTAAAATTTAGAACCTGTTTTATTTAATACTTGATTTGGGAGCTATCGAACTTATATAAAAATGATTTGTATAAGTAAACCATTGATTTGAGAACTGTTGATTTGAAAGGGTACTCAATTTTGAAAAATGAAATCTTATATAATCAAAATTTATATAAGTGTGATTTGATATACTATTATTTTGGTAAGTATTTGATTTGAAATGAAATCTTATATATATGGACTTTATATAAGTATGATATTTGAAAGTGATTTTGAAAGGTACTATATGATACATATTTTCGAAGTAAAGATATGAAAAGTGCCTTCTGCTTGATATCCGCTTTGTGGCCACACTGTGGATTCATTCTATCGATATTATTCTCCCTCTTTGATTTGGGTTTTCCGAATATGATACTCGAGTGTCCATCGAATTCCATGGCGATCCCCGTGGTCTTATGATCGCGACTACATAGCGCAACTGCCAAGCTGAGTCTTGCCTCGGGGTACGGATTGTTTCCTGGGGGATCCAGGCGTAACCATTGTGTATCCTGCATTCTACTCGTCATCATGGCTTAACTCGCAGGGCTGAGAAAGCTTACGGATACGGATTGTTTCCTGGGGGATCCAGGCGTAACCATTGTGTATCTGCGATCCATGGTTAGACAACTGTTTCGGTTTGGTTGATTTGTTTGGATTGTACTTTCCATATCTATTTTTAGAAGAGTTTTCCAGTATTTTCACTGGGTGTTGAAACAAGTCTATTAAGTACCTGAAGAATCCTAGCTTTGCGCCTGATCAACGCATGGCCAGAGTCTGCAGGAACGAAAGTAAACTTGTTAAGACATCGAGTTATAAAAGTATTTTGATAAAAGCATCTTGATAAAGTAATGTATAAAGAATATTTTGATCAGTATTTTCCCTTCTAAAAATTTAAATGTTTTAAATATTGTTTACCTTGAACCATAAGATTTGAATCAAATGACTATTCATCATACTAAAAAAAATTATTTAATTGAAATGTATAATGGTTCAAATAATGGTTCATCCTTGTCTTTCAACCTGCTTTACCCCCTAGCTATCTTTTTTTCCTTACCTTCTTTCGGTGATGTATTCCAACCTATTGCTCTTTCTTGTTGTTCCTCCGCTTCCTTCCTTTTCGAGGACGAAAAGATTTGAGTGGGGGAGAGTGTAACAACCCTAGATTTTGACTATATATTTAAATTTGACTTTATTTCATTTTGAAATTATTTTAAATTTGTTTTAATTGTGTGATATCATTTCTAAACATTTTTAAAACGATAATATAATTTTTCCAAAATTTACTGTATTTATTTCCTATTTTTAAAGGCTGTTTTCTAATTTTCTTCCATTTTATTCATTTTAAATTTCTTTATTTTATTTTAAATTTGTTTTATTTGTGAAAATTCATCTCTAAATATTTTTAAAATAATAATAGAATTTTTTCAAAAATTACTGTGTTGATTTCCTATTTTTAAGGTCTGTTTTCCCATTTTCTGCTATTTTCTGCATTAAAATTTTATATTTAAATTAAATTTTAAATATTTGTTTTGTGAATATATTTGTATTTTATGTTATTATTTATGTTTAAAAATACTTTACAAGCTTATATGAATTTTCTAAAAATTATCTCATTTAACTTCAAATTTTGCTAGTCTAGTTCACTGTTTTAACTATTTTCCTTAATTTTACTTTACATAATTGATAAATATTATATATATTTGTATATTTGTTAAAAATTTCGAAATCTTATGTGATATTATTATTATTTCAGCTACATAAATTTATATAAATAATAAAAGGTAAACTGAAAGGGTTTGTGACCTTTTGTTTCCTATGGCTTTTGATTTTCCCACCTTTTCACATTTTAACTTGCTTTTGCCATCAATTAGCCATAAATACTCACATAATTCAGCTGCCTACCTCCATTCTTCATTCACGTACATCTTTTTCCTCCTTCCTAAAAAAATTTCGGCCTCCTCTTGATTGAGAAGTTTGGTAAAATTCTATTTCCTTTTATCTTCTTTTGTTCACTTATGTTGATTTTTCTAGTTTGATTTTGCACTTGCTTCACCTCATGTAGGTTCAACCATGCCACCTTGCTGCCTAGCCGCCGCCTCCACCACCTGATGACACACCACCAGCACCTCCTCCTCACCAGCCACCCAAGCCATGAACCCCCTTGGTGATGCATATCCGCAAAAGTTTCAAAACACCCTTCATATTGACCTAGCCGAGCACTAGCTTCCACATCCACCACTTCCACCAACCATGGCCGCCCCTACTCCACCACCACCACCTCCAGCACCTCCAGCACCCACGGGCACACCACCACAGTGGACCCTACTCCTCTGGCCGTGACACCTAGGGCCTTGGCCGAACCCAATTCATGGCCCAAAACCCATGTGTATGCATGATTTTGTGTTCTTGCCTTCACCCACCTTTACACCATCACTCAAACTCATGTTAGGCCGACCTTAGCAACCCAGACCCGACCCTAAATCATTGTCTTAGACCTGTACTCTACCTCTGGCCGAGCCTATGAGATGTCGGAAGCAAGTGCAAAGCATTTCAGCGTTGTTTTATGAAGTTATTTCTAGCATCGTTTATCGTATTTTTGGTCTGAAACCTTATAATTGTTATATTGTTTGTTTGATTTGTATTCAAGGGAATTAATCCTTGGCTCCTCCATTTCGTATCTATATATTGCTTTTGTGCTTGTGTAGATCCCGTTATGCAATTCGTCGTTGTGTCATCAGCTCAAAACAGTGAGTAAGTCTCACCAGACTAATATGTACTTATGTAGTGATAAACTGACATCACCTGAATCTGTAAATGCATATCATCCTGTTATAACTGCTATATCATATTCATATGATGTTCACACCTATATTTACACATGTTATATCATATGTTACTGTTATTTCATGCTATTCTGTTACTTTTATCAGTTTATCACACTGCAAGTTCCCTGTAGAGTAGAATCACTATGGGTTGAAATGATACATACCCGAACGGACTTTAGAACAGGAGAAAATCGTTATGGACTGAAATGATAGGCCTGAATGATTTTCAATTATTTTCTTTTACTTGGGATTGTGGGTTTGAAATGATCAAACCCAGGTTTTCTTTGTAAATTACGGGTCGAAATGATATATTACCCGTATCACTTTACCTAGGCTAGAAAATGAAATACAGACCCGTTGTTAAAATATGTTTTTCTAAATTTATTTTAAAATTTTTTAGAAATGTAAATATTATAATATTTTGATTAGATTTGATTAAAAATGATTTTTGTAAAGCATTATTGATTTTCTGAAAGTTTATAAGTGAAATAAAAAAGGGGTAAAGTTAGAAATCTGAAATGTAAGTTATTTTGGAAATTATAATTTGGTGATAAATGGAATTTAAATTAAATATGAAAATATGATAAATTTATGATATTTTGAATCAAATGAATTTAAAATGATTTTGTAATACATTAATGATTTCTGAATAAAGTTAAATGTGAAATGAATGAATATTTATGTTGAAATTTTGAAATATAACTAAAATTGGAAATTTGTGAATTTGGCCTAAAAGTGAATTTTAAGTTAAGTAAATAAAAATGAAATTAAGTTATATTTGAATATTTTAAACTTAAGTGTTAAGTTAAATTTAATTTAATGAATTTGAAATTTTATGTTGGAATTTAATAAGTGAATTATTATTAAATTTTGATTTTTGAATGGAGATTTAACTTTATAAAATCATGAATATAAGGGTATTTGAATGATTGTTTTAAAAGTGAAATTATATGATTTTATAAGTTAAAAATGATTTAAATAAAAATATAATTATTTGTGAAATTATACTGAATATTTGAAGTTAATTAACTGCATTTCAGAAATGCTATTAATTCTAATGTAAAGGATAACACAGCATTTGTAAATGTTGTAGTTGATATTAATGAACCAAATGGCTAAGTTTAATTAAAGGCTATCATAGCATTTTTGTAAATGTTATAATTGTTGAATTTAACTAAGTTTTATTTGAAACTAATGTAACCCTATCACAGCATTTTTTTTATGCTATCTTTTGTTAAATTGAACTGTTTTGAATGTAACTTTCCGTAGCAATTTCTAAATGCTGCGAAAGTTGAATTTTCCTCTGTTTCAATAAATTAAGTGAATAAATGAATTTTGAAAGACTAAAATTTTGGAAATTTAATAATTTAATTATTAAATATAATAACTTCATTTTATGATTTAAAATGAAGTAATTTGTTTCGAAATATAAACTATTTTGAAATGTGTTTTGTAATGGTATTTAAATTAAATAAAAATGAATGTGGTTTGGAAGATATGATATTTTGAATGATATTGAATTTTGAAATTATATTTGATTTTGAAGTATAAAATACCATTTTGAAATTTTAACCACAGGATGTAAGTAATTTATAGTTTAACTGATTCTTAAAGGATGGGCGATCCCAAGCATCCTTTAAGTTATTGTGCATTTCTACTACAGTTCACTTGAGTTGGTTTACATTATATAAGTATATATTGTCCTGACTCGAGTGTTTTGTGTTTTACTTTACGCTCGGGTCAGCCTGAGTATTTACAGCTTAGCTTTGGATTTCTTTTCTAGAGATAGGAATCGCTGGAGATTCTGCTTGTATAGTTATCTATTTCCTTTCAGTTTCTGTTGTTCTATTTCAGCTCTGGTATTTATAAACTTCTATGTATTTGAGATTTCTATTGTATATGTTTCAGACTAATATTATGTATTATGTTTTGAGAGTTTGTTATAGTAGCTTCATGAACTACTATGGTATTTTTACTTCCGCTGCGAGTTATTCTGATATTTCTGTGTCTGTGATTCTGTGATTGTATTTCATTTGCTCCAAATTTATTTACAATGCGGTATTTTGAGCAATTCAAGTCCAACATGTGCGGATGCGAATGGCTGAAAATATCGGGTTGTTACAGTTGGTATCAGAGCTTTGGTTTTAGGCAAACCTTAGCCTGCGGAGCAAAAACTCATTAGAGATAGGGTAGAAATACCCTAGAACGAGTGAAATCAATCTCAGAATCCTTTCCTTGTGAGAGAACGTATATTCGAAGTATAAAATGATTTCCAAATGATTTTTAAAGGATTTTCAAAGATTATTTTGGTATAAAAAATTTCTTAACTTGGAATCAAGATTTTTTTTTAACTTCATTACTTCTGTATCCACCTTGTTAGAAATCTCTTGGTTAGGATTCTTATAGATTAAGATTCCTTGAACTGTGGAACGCTCTCACTTGTTCTGAAATACAGCCTTGTCTTTTCTATTTTACCCTTTTGATTTTGGCATTCTGTAACCCTACTTTGGAATGACCTCTCTACAGAGTGGTGATTCCGTAAATCTTTGAATGATTTATAAAGGGGTGAAATTCCTTTATAATTGGCATTGATTCACCAGAGTTTCTGTATCCTCGGATGTCGATGCTATCTATCTCCTCCTCTATTTGGTAATTAAATTATCTCATCTTCGTTTGAGTTTATCTTCAAACTAGAATTCTATTTGATTAGAGTTCCTCTAATTTTGAATCTTTGTTTGTTTGAAATCATTCCTTGAATCATCCTTTGGAAATTTGTGTTTGGTTGTATTTTGAAATTGTGCATACATCGAGATTATTAAGGATGGCCATATTTTTATATATAAAAGTGAAATGTTTTCGATAAGGACTATATACCTTTCAAAAATGAAAATTTGAAATTTCGAAAGAATTTGAAATTTTGAAAATTTTATAAGAACTTGATTTATAAAAAAATGGTTTATAACTGAAGGGTTCTGAATTTGAATTTCGAGCAATCAAATTCCTGTGTTTTGAAATCGGTTTTAAGATTTTGGAAAATATATAATAATAATATGATTTAAAGATATTTTTTTTCAAATAAGAAATGTTTCAAATGTATTTTAATGAATTTCAATGATTTCGAAGGAATTTCAAAGAAGTTTTTCAAAGTTAATTGAAGTCTAGAACTCACTTATGTCGCTGGAAAATAATTTCGATGATGAATGCACGCATCGTCGACATTGATTTTCGAGTTTCTGAGTGAGGGAGAGGCCACTCTAGTAGCTTTGCTATGCGAGCGATTTCGTGAAACCAATTTTGATTTCAGATTTCGAAGTATGGTTTGATATTCGAAAGATAGATTCGTGTGTATATATATATATATATATATATATATATATATATTTCAAAAGATTTAAAGTAAGCCGGTGTTCAGTTCTCGAGTTTCAAATTTTGAAACCTAACTTTTGAAATTGATTTACTGATTTAGTGTTGATTTTCAACTCTTGGATTGAAAATATGACTTCTTCGACTATTTTAAAATTCGAGCACTTCCAAATCAAGGTTAATTTTTCAAAGATAAATTTTTTTGAAAGTTATAAGGTATTTGATAAAGAATATAAGTTTAGTTTGTATGTTTCAAGTATGAAATAATATGGTTTTTTAATAAGTTGAAACTGTTTTGTTAAGCAAATAAATAAGACTACTTTGAATTATACTAATATGAAATTTAGTTTTGAAATGTTTTGGATAAAAATTAGTCTTCAAATGTTTGAGAAAATTTTGGTTTTAAATGTTTTAACTTAGTAACATCTTTATAAAACTATTTATTTAACAAGTTGGAATAGATACATAAGTTGTACGTATGTTGTTTTATTCGCATAATTAATTTGATCCAAGTTTGAGTACACAAGTTCGAGGTGAATTACACCATTTCGTGTTAGGATTTTTCATTTGATTCTTGATGGCGAACATTTGATATGGATTTTGGGCTTGATTCTAGAATTCTCTATCATAGTATATGGCTATGCAAGGAGACTGATGGCTTCTGTCGAGAAACCATATCGAAGTCCGCATTAGGGAAGTCGAATGGACAATACTAGTTCGAAAGCGAACTTGTGTGATCGAGCGAGCGATCGAAGGTAATGTTGCGAAATGATGACATATGTACATCTTATATCCTAATATCATTGGTATACTTGACGCTGAAATTGAAAGTTGTCGGGTTTTATACCTTTGTAATTTAATTGGAATTTTTCATTTATGAAAAACCATAGTTTAAGAAAAAGAAAAATAGTTTTGGAAAATGGTTTTAAATTTGATAGTGGTTTTTCATAAAAACTATTTTACATACAAAACTATTCTTAATTAAAAATCTTTTAGTAAGCAAAGATGTTCAATCCCATATGGCTTTTCATGTAGCGAAATTTATTTTTTTGAAAATTTTGATCCTTATATAAGACAAACTTTATGTAAGTATAAAATGATTTTCAAAACCATTGATCTTGATAAATCTATAATTGAAGCTTATATAGTATGAAATGATATTTGGTTTACCTGTAATTTGAGTTTATTTAAAAATAATGGATTTATGAAATAAATATTTCAACACTAAGTAATAATGAAGTAAAATTTGAGATATATGAAATTATAAAATTTAGTTTGAAATATGGTATATTTAAGCCTTGAAACATATTTAAGACTGAATAGTTTATTTTGTAAATCAAATCTATATTTCAAATTGGATAATATTTGAAATGGTTTCTTTGGAAAAATAAATTGAATTGAAACTGATGGTTTGAATGGAATTAAAATTTGGAAATTTTAGATTTTGGTTTAATTGAATAAATTTTTGAAATGTAAAGAATTAAGGGAATGTTTCATGATTCCAAATGTATGATTTCAAAATTTTATGATTTTCAAAGTGAAATGATTTCAAGTATTTTGGTTTCGAAAGATTCATAACTTTGAAAGTATTATGACTTTTGAAGTGAATACATGTTTGAAATGGAAATGAATTTATTTGACCTAAATTTTGTTGATTTGGAAATTTGGGTTATTTTCTAAACCTGTTGTTTTAAGAAATTTTGAAACTGAATATGTATAGCTTGAAAGAAATGATTTGGAGAAATCATATATGATTTTTAAGCTGAAATATTATTGAAATGAATTAAAATGTAGAACCTGTTTTATTTAATACTTGATTTGGGAGCTATCGAACTTATATAAAAATGATTTGTATAAGTAAACCATTGATTTGAGAACTGTTGATTTGAAAGGGTACTCAATTTTGAAAAATGAAATCTTATATAATCGAAATTTATATAAGTGTGATTTGATATACTATTATTTTGGTAAGTATTTGATTTGAAATGAAATCTTATATATATGGACTTTATATAAGTATGATATTTGAAAGTGATTTTGAAAGGTACTATATGATACATATTTTCGAAGTAAAGATATGGAAAGTGCCTTCTGCTTGATATCCGCTTTGTGGCCACACTGTGGATTCATTCTATCGATATTATTCTCCCTCTTTGATTTGGGTTTTCCGGATATGATACTCGAGTGTCCATCGAATTCCATGGCGATCCCCGTGGTCTTATGATCGCGACTACATAGCGCAACTGCCAAGCTGAGTCTTGCCTCGGGGTACGGATTGTTTCCCGGGGGATCCAGGCGTAACCATTGTGTATCCTGCATTCTACTCGTTATCATGGCTTAACTCGCAGGGCTGAGAAAGCTTACGGATACGGATTGTTTCCTGGGGGATCCAGGCGTAACCATTGTGTATCTGCGATCCATGGTTAGACAACTGTTTCGGTTTGGTTGATTTGTTTGGATTGTACTTTCCATATCTATTTTTAAAAGAGTTTTCCAGTATTTTCACTGGGTGCTGAAACAAGTCTATTAAGTACCTGAAGAATCCTAGCTTTGCGCCTGATCAACGCATGGCCAGAGTCTGCAGGAACGAAAGTAAACTTGTTAAGACATCGAGTTATAAAAGTATTTTGATAAAAGCATCTTGATAAAGTAATGTATAAAGAATATTTTGATCAGTATTTTCCCTTCTAAAAATTTAAATGTTTTAAATATTGTTTACCTTGAACCATAAGATTTGAATCAAATGACTATTCATCATACTAAAAAAAATTATTTAATTGAAATGTATAATGGTTCAAATAATGGTTCATCCTTGTCTTTCAACCTGCTTTACCCCCTAGCTATCTTTTTTTCCTTACCTTCTTTCGGTGATGTATTCCAACCTATTGCTCTTTCTTGTTGTTCCTCCGCTTCCTTCCTTTTCGAGGACGAAAAGATTTGAGTGGGGGAGAGTGTAACAACCCTAGATTTTGACTATATATTTAAATTTGACTTTATTTCATTTTGAAATTATTTTAAATTTGTTTTAATTGTGTGATATCATTTCTAAACAATTTTAAAACGATAATATAATTTTTCCAAAATTTACTGTATTTATTTCCTATTTTTAAAGGCTGTTTTCTAATTTTCTTCCATTTTATTCATTTTAAATTTCTTTATTTTATTTTAAATTTGTTTTATTTGTGAAAATTCATCTCTAAATATTTTTAAAATAATAATAGAATTTTTTCAAAAATTACTGTGTTGATTTCCTATTTTTAAGGTATGTTTTCCCATTTTCTGCTATTTTCTGCATTAAAATTTTATATTTAAATTAAATTTTAAATATTTGTTTTGTGAATATATTTGTATTTTATGTTATTATTTATGTTTAAAAATACTTTACAAGTTTATATGAATTTTCTAAAAATTATCTCATTTAACTTCAAATTTTGCTAGTCTAGTTCACTGTTTTAACTATTTTCCTTAATTTTACTTTACATAATTGATAAATATTATATATATTTGTATATTTGTTAAAAATTTCGAAATCTTATCTGATATTATTATTATTTCAGCTACATAAATTTATATAAATAATAAAAGGTAAACTGAAAGGGTTTGTGACCTTTTGTTTCCTATGGCTTTTGATTTTCCCACCTTTTCACATTTTAACTTGCTTTTGCCATCAATTAGCCATAAATACTCACATAATTCAGCTGCCTACCTCCATTCTTCATTCACGTACATCTTTTTCCTCCTTCCTGAAAAAATTTCGGCCTCCTCTTGATTGAGAAGTTTGGTAAAATTCTATTTCCTTTTATCTTCTTTTGTTCACTTATGTTGATTTTTCTAGTTTGATTTTGCACTTGCTTCACCTCATGTAGGTTCAACCATGCCACCTTGCTGCCTAGCCGCCGCCTCCACCACCTGATGACACACAACCAGCACCTCCTCCTCACCAGCCACCCAAGCCATGAACCCCCTTGGTGATGCATATCCGCAAAAGTTTCAAAACACCCTTCATATTGACCTAGCCGAGCACTAGCTTCCACATCCACCACTTCCACCAACCATGGCCGCCCCTACTCCACCACCACCACCTCCAGCACCTCCAGCACCCACGGGCACACCACCACAGTGGACCCTACTCCTCTGGCCGTGACAACTAGGGCCTTGGCCGAACCCAATTCATGGCCCAAAACCCATGTGTATGCATGATTTTGTGTTCTTGCCTTCACCCACCTTTACACCATCACTCAAACTCATGTTAGGCCGACCTTAGCAACCCAGACCCGACCCTAAATCATTGTCTTAGACCTGTACTCTACCTCTGGCCGAGCCTATGAGATGTCGGAAGCAAGTGCAAAGCATTTCAGCGTTGTTTTATGAAGTTATTTCTAGCATCGTTTATCGTATTTTTGGTCTGAAACCTTATAATTGTTATATTGTTTGTTTGATTTGTATTCAAGGGAATTAATCCTTGGCTCCTCCATTTCGTATCTATATATTGCTTTTGTGCTTGTGTAGATCCCGTTATGCAATTCGTCGTTGTGTCATCAGCTCAAAACAGTGAGTAAATCTCACCAGACTAATATGTACTTATGTAGTGATAAACTGACATCACCTGAATCTGTAAATGCATATCATCCTGTTATAACTGCTATATCATATTCATATGATGTTCACACCTATATTTACACCTGTTATATCATATGTTACTGTTATTTCATGCTATTCTGTTACTTTCATCAGTTTATCACACTGCAAGTTCCCTGTAGAGTAGAATCACTATGGGTTGAAATGATACATACCCGAACGGACTTTAGAATAGGAGAAAATCGTTATGGGCTGAAATGATAGGCCTGAATGATTTTCAATTATTTTCTTTTACTTGGGATTGCGGGTTTGAAATGATCAAACCTGGGTTTTCTTTGTAAATTACGGGTCGAAATGATATATTACCCGTATCACTTTACCTAGGCTAGAAAATGAAAAACAGACCCGTTGTTAAAATATGTTTTTCTAAATTTTTTTTAAAATTTTTTAGAAATGTAAATATTATAATATTTTGATTAGATTTGATTAAAAATGATTTTTGTAAAGCATTATTGATTTTCTGAAAGTTTATAAGTGAAATAAAAAAGGGGTAAAGTTAGAAATCTGAAATGTAAGTTATTTTGGAAATTATAATTTGGTGATAAATGGAATTTAAATTAAATATGAAAATATGATAAATTTATGATATTTTGAATCAAATGAATTTAAAATGATTTTGTAATACATTAATGATTTTTGAATAAAGTTAAATGTGAAATGAATGAATATTTATGTTGAAATTTTGAAATATAACTAAAATTGGAAATTTGTGAATTTGGCCTAAAAGTGAATTTTAAGTTAAGTAAATAAAAATGAAATTAAGTTATATTTGAAAATTTTAAACTTAAGTGTTAAGTTAAATTTAATTTAATGAATTTGAAATTTTATGTTGGAATTTAATAAGTGAATTATTATTAAATTTTGATTTTTGAATGGAGATTTAACTTTATAAAATCATGAATATAAGGGTATTTGAATGATTGTTTTAAAAGTGAAATTATATGATTTTATAAGTTAAAAATGATTTAAATAAAAATATAATTATTTGTGAAATTATACTGAATATTTGAAGTTAATTAACTGCATTTCAGAAATGCTATTAATTCTAATGTAAAGGATAACACAACATTTGTAAATGTTGTAGTTGATATTAATGAACCAAATGGCTAAGTTTAATTAAAGGCTATCATAGCATTTTTGTAAATGTTATAATTGTTGAATTTAACTAAGTTTTATTTGAAACTAATGTAACCCTATCACAGCATTTTTTTTATGCTATCTTTTGTTAAATTGAACTGTTTTGAATGTAACTTTCCGTAGCAATTTCTAAATGCTGCGAAAGTTGAATTTTCCTCTGTTTCAATAAATTAAGTGAATAAATGAATTTTGAAAGACTAAAATTTTGGAAATTTAATAATTTAATTATTAAATATAATAACTTCATTTTATGATTTAAAATGAAGTAATTTGTTTCGAAATATAAACTATTTTGAAATGTGTTTTGTAGTGGTATTTAAATTAAATAAAAATGAATGTGGTTTGGAAGATATGATATTTTGAATGATATTGAATTTTGAAATTATATTTGATTTTGAAGCATAAAATACCATTTTGAAATTTTAACCACAGGATGTAAGTAATTTATAGTTTAACTGATTCTTAAAGGATGGGCGATCCCAAGCATCCTTTAAGTTATTGTGCATTTCTACTACAGTTCACTTGAGTTGGTTTACATTATATAGGTATATATTGTCCTGACTCGAGTGTTTTGTGTTTTACTTTACGCTCGGGTCAGCCTGAGTATTACAGCTTAGCTTTGGATTTCTTTTCTGGAGATAGGAATCGCTGGAGATTCTGCTTGTATAGTTATCTATTTCCTTTCAGTTTCTGTTGTTCTATTTCAGCTCTGGTATTTATAAACTTCTATGTATTTGAGATTTCTATTGTATATGTTTCAGACTAATATTATGTATTATGTTTTGAGAGTTTGTTATAGTAGCTTCATGAACTACTATGGTATTTTTACTTCCGCTGCGAGTTATTCTGATATTTCTGTGTCTGTGATTCTGTGATTGTATTTCATTTGCTCCAAATTTATTTACATTGCGGTATTTTGAGCAATTCAAGTCCAACATGTGCGGATGCGAATGGCTGAAAATATCGGGTTGTTACATTGGCGGTGTATGCCGATGCATGTAGGATTGGATTAGGAGCTGTGTTGACGCAGAAGGGTAAAGTTATTACATGCGCTTCACGATAGCTTAGAGCGCAAGAAGTAAGATATCATACTTATGATTTGGAGTTAGCAACGGTGATCTTCTTGCTAATGATATGGAGACATCATCTATTAGGGGAGAAATTTGAGCTATACACAGATTATAAGTCCTTGAGATATTTATTCTCACAGAAGGAGTTGAATATGAGACAGGAAAGGTGGCTGGATTTTTTAGCATCTTATGATTTTGGTATAGAGTATACACGTGGGAAAGGGAACAAGGTAGCGGATGAATCTTAGCAGAAATCATCTGAATGTGTTGTTAGCCATGTTGGTAGAATGGAAAGATTTAGAAGCTTTGACTACTTGTAGTGTGTAGTTAAGACCGACTTCTAGTTCTAGTCAGAAAACTACCATGTTGTCCTGTTCGAAAGTTAGACCAACGTTGATAAAAAGGATTACTTCTAAGCAGAAAGAGGATCCATTATTAGCAGAGATAATAAGAAGGCTTAAAGATGGATCGGAGATTGATGATCTAAGGAATTTAGTCTTGACCAGAGAGGATGGTTGAGAAAGAAGGAACGGCTGTGTGTTCTAAATGTTGAGAACTTGAGGAAAAAAAGTTCTTAAGGAATGTCATCAGTCCAAATTTACAATTCATCCTGGAGATATCTAGATGTATCAAGATATGAAGAGGAGCTTCTACTGGAAAGGTATGAAGAAGGATTTTGAATTGTGGGTTAGACAGTGTGTAAACTATCAACAAGTGGAGGCTAAATTAAAAGCCGAGTAGATTTCTTCAACCATCAGAGATAACAGTTTGAAAATGGGATTCGATATCCATGGATTTTATAGATGGGTTTCCAAGGCTGAATAGAGGAAATGAAAGTATATGGGTCATAGTGGACAGGTTAACCAAGAGTGCCCATTTCATTCAAGTTAAGCCGACCAGGATGGCACCTGTTTTAGCTATGTTGTTCATGAAGAAAATTGTTAGATTGCGTGGAATTCTTAGAGGTATAGTCAATGATAGAGATGCTTTGTTTACTAGTGATTTCTGTAAGAATCTACAGAATATATTAGGCACCAAGCTTAAGATGAGTACCGCATATCACCCTCAGATGGATGGGTAGACATAGAGAGTCAATAAAGCACTCGAGGATTTGTTGAAAGCTTATGTGCTAGACTTAGGTGGATATAGGAAAGATCGCCTACACTTAATGGAGTTCTCCAATAATAACATATATCATACTGGTACAAGAATAGCGCCTTTTGAAGCTTTGTATGGAAGGCCATACAAATTACCAGCTTGTTGGTTGCAAACTGGAGACAGATTAGCCTTTGGTCTAGATCTGGTTAGGGAACCGATAGAGAAGATTGAGTTAATCCGAGAAAGTTTGAAGGAAGCTCAGTTTAGATAGAAGAGCTACGTAGATAAGAGGCATAAAGATCTAGAATTCTCAGTTCAAGATAACGTTTTCATTAAGGTATCACTGATTAAGGATGTAGTACGATTTGGAAAGTCAAGGAAATTGGCACCAAGATATGTTGATCCTTTCCAAGTTATAGGTAGGTTTGAAAAACTCGCATATAGAGTACATTTACCGAGCAGTATGGCAAGAGCCCATAATGTGTATCATGTGTCTCATCTTCACAAGTATGTGCATGATCCAGAGACTATTATTCCTCCAACAGGGCGGGAAGATTTGATCGTAGAACTGAATTTGACTTTTGTTAGACAACCAGTACGGGTTGTGGTGAAAGTTAAGAAGAAGTTAAGAAACAAGACAGTCAAGTTGGTAAGTGGTGCGACAATGAGAAGGACTATACTTGGGAGACAGGGAATATGATTAAAGATACTTATTCTTATCTATTGTGAGGGTATCTTCTATATTTGCTTTATAAAGACTATTGCTATGCAGGTAGGCTAGTATGGTAGCTAGGAGCTGTTACAGATGATTGCTATGTTTAGTATTTAGTCCTCAATGAATTTCGAGGATGAAATTACTTAAGGATGGGAGCCTGTAACACCCCTAATTTTAAATAACATTATTCATGAAGACGTGCAGGAGGCCATTACTTTAGGAACCTTGTTCTCATTTTCATACTTTCATAAAAAACAAAAGTGATCAAGGCCGGCCATAAACCTAGAAGAAAATGGGATTAAAATCAACGAGAGGTTACGGCTCCAAGCAAGGAAGAATTAAGAAAGATCAAATCTCAAGTTCCCTATCCAAAATAAGATGAATAATAATCTAAACCATCTCATATATGTCTTAATGAACATTTTGATTTCGAGTTCAAAGTTTAAAACCATTTGGATATTTGAATGATGAAATGCTTTGATTGTATGCCATGTTTGACTTAAACAAGTACGTTTGAAAAATATTTGATTCGATTTTAAGGTCAAAGTCATGAATAATGGGTTTTGAATGCAATGAGGATGTAATATATTCAGTAAAACATTATCTTGGAGATGGGTTTAAATTTTCATAATAATCCAAGCTATGAATGATTTATTATGAATTTTGAATGGAAGATATAGATAATTTGGGTTTAAAATTAATTACAGCAATTATATAAAGTATTTTTGGTCCGAAATTTATATATGCTAGAAAACATATTAAAAGTGAATTAAGTCGATTTTTGGGGATTTTTCTTAAGTAATTTACTAGGAAAATTAAATTAATTAAGTTCGAGGACTTAAATTTCTTAATTGTTTATTTAAGGGGAAGGGATTCATTTCTTAACTAGTGTGAACCCGTGCTTCGCACATGGAATTGAGCTATATAAGTAAAGAAAATTTGCATTGTATATTCATGGTTGCGGTATTTGACTAATGCATCGTAAGTTGGAAAACGTTGTTATCCTGCGTTAAAGAAATGATTTTTGTATGCGGATGTAGTAATATATTTCATAACTTTCAACTGTAGGGCATATTGCTTGTAGCCTGTGATTTGGTAGCACATACACAAAGATAGCTAGACAATATATATACCAAATGAATGCATGTTAGTAAAAATATTAGGATATGCCCAACGACTGCATGCACCATCATTTTAAATTTTATTTTACATATCATGCAATGTTTAAGCAATGTTTAAATTTTAAATTCATTGAGTCTTGGTGAGCATATGCTATATAAAAACTTTAAACCTACCAATACCCCACAAGTAGGGCTGTCAATGGGTACTCGAAAAATCCGATATCCGCCCGAGTCCATATCCAAAGATATGAAAAATATCTATTATCCGAAAAGAAGATATGGATATCCAATATCCAAAAAGCTTTTTGAATACGGATATGGTTATTGTGGTATCCATATCCAAAAAATATCTATCCGATTAACTAATGCACATATATACAATTAATAAAATTATATTTAATCAATATATGAGTTTCCAACTATTTCCTAACCATTGGATGTTACTATGATATGGTTTTTTGCAAATTTTTAGTGAAAACAGGCAGTTTTAGTGCTTAATTATTTATTATTTTTGAATACGCATACGAATATTAGTATAAAGCAATGTTTTATCATCACATTTTTTTCCTTGGTTTTTTTATAAACGTTAGTGCAAAAACTTTTTTATATTGATCCAAACCTTTTCATTTATACTTTTAAATTTATTGATTATGGACGGAGCGGATAAATATATGATATCCATCCATATTCGAAAATTAAGCGGATATGAATATCCAATATTCAAAAATTAAGTGGATATGGATATCTGATATTTGAAAATGATTTGGATATGGATATAGCACTATCCGTATCCAAAAGTATCCATTGACAGCCCTACCCACCATTATGTGACATGGGAGCATTATACTGTTGGCGAACTGAGCAGTTAAATGCCTAGGTGACTTTTTTTATGTACAACTTACCGTTGGTACTAAAATATGCGATGGGAACGTAATTTGTGTTGTTTTTTGTTTTTTACCCGTTTCTTTAAATAAAAAAGAAAAAAAAGAAAATGCATAAACTTTTTAGTTTGGCAATAAACCCAAAATTATAATCAGCTGTCAAAGTTATGTTGTATTAATATATTATGAAGACGAACATGTCTATATCAAATAAGAAGAGTTTGATTTCTAAGATAACAGGCATATAGAACCTATATACTTTTTCTTGTATTCGAACATCAACATAGGTACATAAATATTTATGCGGAACATAGGTAGAATTTAAAACATAGCGTGGAAAATGGAAATAGTTTTTTTTTTTAAAATGTTTGCTAAAGATTCTCAAAAAAACCGTACATCACATATTCTTTTCTAGCCTATATTGAACCCTGCAGCATTTTCTCCTTTGTGTTGAATATGTCCCAAGAACTGTTCCTATCCTAAGCGGTTGAAAGTGGTTGCTTGAGCTATTCCTTTGCACTGATGTATTATTGTCAGTACCACGGTGAAGACAGAATAGCTGGTCCATTATTGTATGTAGTAAGTAGCAGAGTGTAGCAGCAAGGTAGTAATCAATGAAGTAAAGTAAGATGAACTGACATTTGAGGTCTCAGTTGTTCCACAGTAGTCTATTACAGTATGGGTATGTTGGGCGTGAAATTTACTAACCAAGAAAGTGTAATGGCAGTATATAATATTGTTGAAATCAGGCTATAATCTGATGCACAACAGTTTTTTTTTACAGAAGGTGCAAGTTGGCTGATAGGTTTTGCTAAGACAGTGAACGCATTCCACATGAATGACTGGGACAACATGTTATTACAGGGTCAGTAAAAAAATATCGCATGTCCTTTATAAGAGTTGTATGTAGTAAAACAGTTTTTGTAGGGACAGTATGTTATTTTTAAAGACTGTAAAACATTTGTAGAGGCAGTGTGTGGTATTTTTGAAAAGGCTCAAAAGGATAATAAAAAAAATTATTTTTTATGTTATATGTGAAAATAATTTTTCAAATTGATCTTTTATCGCTGGTATTTTTCTTTGGTGCTTTTGAAGTACATTGTGAAAAAGCAAAGCACGGAACTAAAATTAGGGAATGAAATGGACATTGATATAGATATATTTATTGCCTATAATTATTTGTTATGGCTAGAATTTAGAATACTTAACTCTTTTATAGCACATGTGTTTGTGTAAGGGTATAAATTTGAAATTGCAAACTAATTTACACAATGCTGTTTAGAGTAAAAATATGTGGTAATATTTTTTAAAATCTTAATTCTTAATCGTGATATTTTTGCAGTTATCTTGAAAAGTGTATGGTCATGTAAAAAATTAGGAATGCATCAAAATCATATTAAATATAAATATATTTCATACTTTATTATGCTTCGATGTGTATTTATCCCTCCCACCCTCGTGGTGATAGACAACTTTTATTTATCTTTGACTATTTGGCACTTCGTTCAACGGAGAAGAGATTTCATCAAACAACGCAAAGACGACCTACATAAGCAACAAATGTTTAGAAACTGAAATGTATTACATAGGGGTTATTATCCCACCCTTTGGTTAAGGTTGGAATATCAACAAATTGGCAAGAAAGAATGGATATCAGGACTGGAGATCTATTGGAAATAAGCATATGATCGACGTCGTCAAAATTTGGGTGAGCTCCAATCAAAGAGGGATCGGTTGAAAATGATGGACCAGGCTAGGAGAGGCTACATTTCAAATTTCAGGTCAATCGGAGTTCGTATGCTCAGGATATGCATGAGTTAAAATACATGAAAATTGGTTCGTATCGATACTGTTTGTATCGATCCACATGCAGCACTTCGTACCGATACTATTCGTATCGATCCACATGGATACAAACAAGATGTTCGCATCGATCAGATAGAGGTTTTCAACTCAATCGCAGTGGACTCGGATTGGATTGGTAAGCTGGTAATGGTTTGTTTGAATCGAGGCTATCCAACTCGATGCCTTCGTACCCATCCAGAAGATGTAGTGGGTACCATGCGTGTTCGTATCCACGAAAAACCATACTTCGCATCCATCCTCGGACACCTTCTTCGAATCGATCCTTTCATCTAACTTTGCTTCGCATCGATCGACACGTATAGGATCAATACAAAGTGTGCAACTAGCATTGATACAAAGCAGACACAAACTTATGGATATGAATAAGAGCAATACAAACTAATGGATATGAAATATTGGGTTCGAAGCATGTTTTGGACACGAATGAGAATCAAGCATGATCTCAGGGAAGAAGCATTCAATTCGGCATGAAAATGGGATCGAGCCATAGAAATAGTGCCACATCACCAGTGCACACGTGCTTATGATCGACACGAATAAGCATCGATACGAATTGATCGATGCAGACCAGACGATGTTGGGGGAATTGTACTTCGTACCGATCATATCTGGAGATCGACAAGTCCAAATGCTATGAAATTTTCACAGAAGCTTACGTACAAGCTAAGGAATGTTCACACCAAGTTTCGACTCCATTGGACAAAATCTTGATCGATATGAATTACGTTTGTATCGATCACGGATCGAGATGAAACTTTATGGTATCGATCGCATGGGCCCACTCACGTGCCAGAGGAAGTCACCCGAGATATAAGTGAGATATCATCCTCCAACGCCTATAAATACAGCCCTAGGGCTTACGGAAAAAGGATCTTTTTTTGCCTTTTTGACGTCCAAACTCCGCCTGATTCAATTTTGCACTATTAAGCTACTGTTGTATTCGAATTTCTTCATTGTAACTCACTGCAATCAGCATTAAACAGCAAGGAAAGTTAATAAAAGATTAACTTTTGGAGTGGACGTAGGTCGAAGATAGTCGAACCACAATAAATCTTGTGTTCATGTTTGTTATACCTCGTTTTTTATTCTCTACATTACCCAGATCAGTGAGTTATGAGCATATATTATTGATTTGTGTTCATACACTGGTGCTTTCATGACGTTCGGGTTATGTGACCAATTTTGGCACAAACACTTTGGTGCTTTCACTGAGAAAAACTAGCACCCGCTATACCAGATTTGGAGTTCATATTTGAAGGATTAAGGATTCAGATTCAAAGAGTTATGACAAGGCAATCGAGTAGAAGACAAAGAACAGAGAAAAGTCATCATGAAGGAAGCCAGGAGGCATCATCAGGGGCTAATCATACTTCAGCTTCCATCACCAGAGACGAGATGGAGATGGTGATGGGAGCTATGCACGAAGAGTTTCTCAAAAGGCAGGAGGAAATGATGCAGAACCTCCTCAGGAAGTTTGGACAAGCAGGAACAACTGGAGCTTCAGGAGTTCAGATCCATGGAGCTAGAGCAGAAGGACCGAACAGGAAATCAAATGGAGCATCACAACGAGGCACAACCCCTGATCAGCACACAACTGCTAATCTGGATGGATCCAGATATGGAGGCACACCTCCCGGCAACAATGGACCAATCCATGAAGGAATTCCAAGTGGCACTACACAATAAGATGCTGGCGGGAAGGCAAGGGCATGCAATGAGGAATACGTACTAGAATTCCTTTAGGGACTCGGGGGCAACACTTGACGGACATTCTGGATTGGCTGAGATTATTAGGCAAACATGCATAGAGGTTTGACGAACAGAGATCTGGAAGGAGTGAACAGGAGTTCGTTTACTCGTGACATCAGAATGGCTTGGAATCCACCAGAATTCAAACTACCTACGCTAGAGGTATACAATGGCAAGGCTGATCCAACTGACCACTTGATGCAATACAGAAGACATATGGAAGTGCTGGGGACATCGGAGGAAGTGATGGCCCAATATCTCCCTTTGTACTTAATGGATATAGCTGCTATGTGGTTCAGACAGCTGGAAGAAGGATCTATCAGGACATGGACAGAATTGGTGGGCGGGTTTCTAAAGCAATTTTGGTTTCATGTCAAAAGGCCGAAGAACGTGATGACGCTAACATCGGTAAGGCAAAGGACAGATGAATCGCTCAAAGCTTTCCTAACTCTGTTCAATGCTGTGGTTGCTTCGGTGGATTGGCTGGATCCACCGATGATTTTGATGGCAGCAGTGTCAGGAGTCAAAGAGAATTCGGATTTCAAAGTGTCTCAGGTACGGGACAAGTCAGCGGATCTCGGAGAATTCTTTTACGAAGCTGAGAGATTCCTTCGGCAGGAAGATACATGATCAGTCATGAAACTAAAGGAGTGAATGCGGTTGAGGATAGAGGGCCATCCAGCGGAAGCTCGGATAAAGATAGGGAAAAGGGAAAAAGGAAGCTAGATGATGAGCTAGAAAAATCTAGGAAACGGTGGAGAGAGCCGAAATTCTCTACCTACATGGGATTGAACGAGACATTAGAGCGGATGTTCATGGAAACTCAGAATCACCTTCCCTGCCGAAGGCCTGTAAGGAGAGAACCCTCGGAACATGAAAGGGCATCAGAAAGGCACTGTCTCTTCCACGATTTGGATGGACATGATACCAATTGCTGCAGGAATCTAAAGGACATAATTGAGCAGCATGTAAGGAATGGGCAGTTTCGACAATACGTCAGGGATCAGAATGCAGTGATGGAATAGAAGCGGCCACCATCTACCTCAAACAATGATGGCGCGAGGCCCAGGAATGATGGTCGATTGGTTATCAATTGACAGGATGATAGCAGACTCTGAGCAAGCGGCCAAGTCATTTACTCATGTACGGAGATGGAGATGGCCCCTAGGCATGCTCTGAATGTTGATAAACCGCGATGCTATGGTTTGTGAAATCAGTTTCTTCTTTTGTTTTGGACATTTTCTTTCTTTGGTTTGGTTTTGGAGTTTGGTTTGAACTTCTGATTATGTTTGTTTCTTGGTTTGGAATTTTGTTTGGGTGATTGTTTTCTTGTTTGGATACTGGTTTGGATTTTTAGTGTGGATTTTTGGTTTTCTGATTTGGTTTGGATTTTGGATCGGATTTTGATTGGATTTTTATCTGGTTTTTGATAAACTATTGTCGGGTATGGATTATACCTGGCAGGGGTAAGTCATTTTGCCCAAGCATGGAAAATCGACTTATTCAGGTCGTCGAGTATGAACTATGCTCGACAAGGGTCAGCAGAGACCAAGATTCGGCCTAGGACTTAGGCTTCACAATGTCTATCGATTACTATTTCAGGTCGTCGAGTATTGACTATGCTCGGCAAGGGCTTGGAGTGACCGGGATTCGACCTAGGACTTAGGCCCCATATTATCGATTACAATTTTAGGTCGTCGTGTATGGACTATGCTCGACAAGGGTTCGGAAGGACCAGGATTCGGCTTAGGACTTAAGCCATTGCATTATTCAATGTTCAGGGACACTCATCACGTTCATCTGGTGTGGATTGCACTTAACAAGAACATGGAGAGGTTACGGATCCGGCTATCAGGTTTGGATGGATATGGAATTGACTTAGGATTTGATTACCGGATTTGGAATCGGACATCAACTTAGAGCGGTCAAGAGTGTGGCAGTCAGATAGGATGGCTTGGTAAAGGATCGGATTATGCATTGGACGATATGGCTACGGACGGAATATGAACTTTGGATATCGGATTCGGAACTATTCCAAACATGCCTTCTTATCACAAAGCATGCTTTAGGGGGAAAATGTTATCCCACCCTTTGGTCAAGGCTAGAATATCAACAAATTGGCAAGAAAAAATGGATATCATGACTGGAGATCGATTGGAAATAAGGCTATAATCGATGTCTTCAAAATTTGGTCGAGCTTCAATCAAGGCGGGATCGGTTGGGAATGATGGACCAGGCTAGGAGAGGCTACGTTTCAAATTTCAGTTCAATTAGAGTTCGTATGCTCGAGATATGGATGAGCTAAAATACATAAAGAATGTTTCGTATCGATACTGTTCGTATCGATCGACATGAAGCACTTCATATCGATACTATTCATATCGATTCACATGGATACGAACAAGACATTCGCATCGATCAGATAGATGTTTTCGACTCGGTGGCAGTGGACCCGGATTGGATAGGTAAGCGTGTAATGGTTTGTTCGACTCGAGGCTGTCCAACTCGATGCCTTCGTACCCATCCAGAAGATGTAGTGCTACCAAGCCTTGTTTGTATCCATGAAAAACCATACTTTGCATCCATCCTCACGCACCTTCTTCGAATCGATCCTTTAATCTAACATTACTTCGCATCGATCGACGCATATAGGATCGATATGAAGTGTGAGGACCCGCAAATCCGTACTCCTTGAATATACACTAATCTCCATAGATTAACTCAAGATGAACAGAAATACGAATTCTCAATGTTTAAGAAAAAGAAAGAGAGAGAAGAAGAGATAAGAAGATAGAAAATAGAGAGAAAAGAAAGAAAAACAACGGAAAAGAACACAACAGAACAACATTAGAATCTCACAATCGCAGCGGAACAACATATAATAAATAAATGAATAATCTTTAAACAAAGAACTATAACAGTGATTACATTTTATACTTTACAATTCATTACATCAGAGTGTACAACAACAAACAACAAATAGCGGAAAAGAAATACTATATACTAGTAATACGCCATGCCATTCAGCTTGCCTCCAGCAACTCCTGAATATCCAGAATATCCTGATAAACCTAACTCTTGACTGCCCGTGTGGAAATTGGTGGGCACCCAGAGTTTAGGAAACAATAAACTCCGAGTCAGTCATGTGACTGGTGTGAGAACTCAAAACAGTTTATTTATCTTTAAAATCAAAATAGAAGAATATTTTTAAAGTCAATTCGCAATGCTTTTAAAAAAATAAGACTACCATAAGGCCTCCCGCACACACACACAATGCAAACGCAGAATCGGAGGAGATTTCTCCTTATGATAGTCAAAGATGCTTGATACGTATTAAAAAGAACATTTGATATTATTATTAGTGCATAATGTAGGAAAATATTTCGAAAGTAGAATATAAATCTTAGCCAACATACGACCATTATCGTATGCCTACTATAGCTAACTATGTTCAATAGCAGGTTACCGCCACATTCCATAGCAGGTTATACAACTAAAACCGTACAAGTTTCGTATTGTTTCTTTGGATTTCCAACGAATGATCAGGCCAAGGAACTTCCCATTGCCACATGAGAATGCCTCTGGAAGGACAACCCCGAGAACCAAACCGGATCTCTACCAACACAAGGCCGGGTTACCCCTAACTGAGTAACGACTGACCGAATATGCCATCCCCCGGTCCTTTGGGACCTTTCAACGAGCGCTCGTAATCAATTCACACAATCATAAAGTGTTTTCAACATGAGCAAGTATCTGTGCTCCATACCATGATACCACCCTTTTCCAGAAGGAAATGCACATATCCTAAAGGGCGCTACCCCTCATAACCTTGCCGCATCTTTCCTGTTTTG
Organism: Allium cepa; assembly: GCA_030765085.1. NCBI lineage: Eukaryota > Viridiplantae > Streptophyta > Magnoliopsida > Asparagales > Amaryllidaceae > Allium > Allium cepa. The sequence goes on along the minus strand of CM060938.1, from coordinate 245,647,554 downwards.
ACCATTCCCGAGGTGTGAGGCTCGACGAAGTCACGTCCACAAAAACATACTTTATACAAAAGCCATGCTTTGGGTCAACAAATGATCATAGAAATGATCACCAGGATAGACGATCAAATAAATGATCCTATCACAAATAATCAACACAATGATCATTTCACAGCAACACTCAGCATGTCACATTACCAAATTGGGAATATATCGCTGATAACATTCAACTACATAACCTCTGAGCTCGTACGTCTCAGAGAAGGGTGTTAAGCTAAAAGAATAAATTCTCTGCCACCAACAGAAATATATTTGAAAGAAATCGGCTTTATATCTCAATTTGTAATGTCAGACATACAATCCATACAAGTCTGTTCCGGGTTCGAACAGAACCGAAGGCACTTACAAAGAAGTCCTTGCAATCCGGATATCCACAATCCTGATCGGATTTCCCATCACTTAGGGAGTCTCTATACCGTTGCAACTCAGTACAGAGACAATCGACAGGTCATCCTATCGCTCTCACAAATATCCGGTCTTCAACACCGGTCATCAATGCTATCCATTACGTCGTATCACTATTCGGAATGGGTAATCCAAATAACGAGCGCAATAATTTAAAAAGAAGTGTAGCATTCAAATTCAGCAAATCACAACAAATACCTTTCAAAGGTAAATATTGATAGTCGGTTATTGAACTATCAATGGATATGCACAACATCACCAGATTCCAAATAATTTTCCAAATTATTTATTTCCCAAAAATATCTGTACTAGATATATAATTTTCACACTTCAAAAATAAATCAATATTTATTTTTAAACAACTTCCCTTTCCATTCATAAATTCCATAGTGAATTTATATTTCACAATATTTATGAATAACGATTTCAATTATTCATTTCAATTTATCTTCAAAAAGATAAATTCTCAAAGTATTCACTTTATATTGGAAAACATTTCCATACTTACTTATTAAGTAATTCTCAATCCATTTATTTTCAACACTTGGAAAATATTCAATATACTTCAATCGAGATTAAGTATATATTTCATTCTTTAAGGAAATCATTCTCTTAACATATTTATTTGGGCCAAAACGAATGTTGCGTAAAACATCGTTACGACAACCCAAAATCACTAGTATAGGGATTCGAAATTAAAATAGATATATAAATCCCAATACTATACAAAACATTTCCTTTCGGAAATCATTTACTATAACAACAGTGTTATAGTCCACCATTTCCTTCTATTTCTCGAAAACGTCTATTTCAATAATGAATGTTGAAATCTATGGTTTCGAATCTTAACACATTTTAAAACATCGTTAGATCGTTTTAATTCTGTTTAAAATATCACATCCTAAACATTTTCTTTAACATATTATTCACTATTAAAAAACGTGAATATACTTTGTTAACAAATTTCATCCTTTTATTCATTTTATTTCAAAGGATTATTCACAGTCAAAACGTGAATATAACCCCATTAATAGGTTTCAACAATTTACTTATCAAAATAAGTCATTTGCGGATTTATAAAACAACGTTTATAAATTCCATTTCTATTTATCTTATAACATCTTCCTTTATAAATTTTCTTTATTAACTTATTCGATTTTATAACTCGATTTTAAACCAAAAGTTCATGTTATAAGTTAAACACTTAGAATTTATTTTTTCGCAAAAATCGTTCCTTTGAACTTCATAATTATAAATCTTATAACTTATAAGATTCAATTATTTGCCCAAAAATATTCCTTTAATTACTTTACAAATTTTATAAACCTACTGCTTATAAAATTCCATTTATACTTCACCGTTTATAATTCTATAAATTTCATTCATTTATGAATTCATTCACAATTCATTCTAACACTTATAAAAACTCGTTTTTATAATTCAAATATTCTAATTTATAAATATCAATTTATAAATCTTTTATATAAATCAATTTACACTATTATTTCAAAACGTCTTTAATCCCCTCTATAATTTCACCATTTTGATTTATAAAATAATCAAATTTTATAAATCCTATATCTAAACTTTTTACAATAATTTCAGAGATCCAATTTAAACTATTTTATAAAATCATTAACCCCATATTTTCAAAAATCAACCTTTAACTATATTTCTCAAAAATCATAATTTTATAACATTAAAATTTATAGGTTTATTTATTTAAAATGAATCAATTTCCAAACATATAGTATATTTTCAAAAATCACTTTAAAAATCATTTTAAAATTCTAAAGTTTGGTCCAATGATGCTACATACCAAATAGTCAATCACGACAACAACGATATCATATATCGATATGATAATCCATCAAATATCAAAATATCTGAATTCAAATAAATACTGTTGAGGAATCCAGTTGGATCCCCCCAACCTGTTTTCCTGCATCCACAAACATTAGCACAATACCAATTCCGCTCCAGTACGGAATTATCGCGGTATATGGGATTTAAAATATTATCCGCTTAATAGACGGCACAATAGGGTCTCATACGCTATAAAATTGCGGGAAATCAATAACTCCAATATATACATATGCCAATATATATATATTGCTATTATATATAATACCAATTTCACTGTTTATGAAATATTCGCAGTATATGTTTTTAATAAATAACATCCGCATACTAACGGCGCATAATGTCTATTTTAACAATCAATAGATAACAATCATCATTCAAACATGCATTCAAATATTTTAAATCTATCTATTTCAAATAAAAATCGAAACTGATTCGATTGAGTGAGAAGTTCTCACCTTGATTTCAATTTTTTTTTAGCGATTTATTTCGAATAAAATTAAACGGACGTTTAATTTTACCCGAAATTCTCACTAACTCCAAACGACTCCAATCCAATTCCATCGTGTAGTGCTCGTCCATACGATTCCAACGCAACTAGTTTCGCGCGTTTTCGACCTCGTATGAAAAGGTTATGATTTTTTTGAAGTTTACACAAATTTTATTTATATAATTTACAACAATTATTTCTTATTTTAACCTTCATCAATATCTCAGCCCTTGATTCAATTTCCTGCAATCATGACCGCACGTCTTCTCCTCCCCCCCTACGTTCTTCTTCCAGAAACAATCACGGCCGAACCCAAATTTGCTCCAAACTAGGGTTAATTTTTGCTCCGCTCACAAGCATCGATACTCCATCATACCACCGCCATCTCGAAGCACATCACCCCCACTATCTTCGGCTGTGAGCATGAGAAGCTCGGCCCCCTCCTCTGCATGAAAAGTCATGCGCAAGTGGCAGGCGTCGGCCCCCTCTTGCTCCCCCTCTGATGCTCCATTGTTGATCATCACCGTATAGATTTACTCGTCTCTCCATCCCCTACAACTTCTTAGTTGGTGATTTTGCGTGAATGTTTGTAGATTGGGAGAGATTGAGGGGGGAAGTTGAGACAATTTAGGCCATTAATTGTTTGAACTGGCGGCTACACGTTTAGGGTTAGGGTTTTGTTATTTTTTTTATTTTTCTTGTGAATTTAGGCCCTATTTATAGGAAAACGAACGACACTATTCATCCGGGTTTTCTAAACTCCGATTTACGCGCAGTGACCGACATTCTTAGGGTTTACCCCGCGTTCCGGACACAATGGAATAGGTTTCGAAAGCTAATTCGGACATATGTGCGAGTTATGGCTATAAACGTTCAATTTAAATTAAACCGATTTAAACAATTTTCTAGGCGTTTTAATTTGTACCGGACAAACGGTAAATCCAATTGACACGAAATTTTAAACCTTACAATAATATCACATTACGGATCCGATGAAACTGGTTTCGTCGAAATCCGAGACTTTTTGAAAAATGGCTATTTTAACTCGCCAAATTAATATTAAAAACAATTCGATGCGTTTCGAGCTGCCACGATCAAACGATAACTCCGATTGCTATGAAAATTGAAATCCGGTAATAACTAACTATTACGGATCCAATGGAACTAGTTTCGTCCAATTCTGAGACTGTTCAAAAATTGACTATTTTCACTAGTCGATTTAATATAAAAATATTCAATTTTCACAAATTAACTTTTAATTCGATTTTAAAAGTTCTAAAATATCGTTCTAACTCCAATATGATAAAATAAAATTTTACAAATCATTCTCAATCATATTTAACTCAATTTTCAATTATTTCCATAATTTAACATATTAAATTATTGATTTAATTATTCAATTAAATTCAATTATTCGAAATAAAATTTATTCGACTTATAAATCCACTTATTAATATTTAAAATTAATTAAATATTAAAATTTTAATTAATAAAAATTCCTGGGTCGTTACACGAAGTGCGCAACCGACATCGATACGAAGCAGACACAAACTTAGGGATACGTATAAGAGCAATACAAACTAACGGATATGAAATATAGGGTTCGAAGCACGTTTTGGACACATACGAGAAGCAAGTATGATCTCAGGGAAGAAGCATTCAATTCGAGATCGAGCCTTAGAAATAGCGCCACGTCACCAGTGCACACATGCCTATGATCGACACGAATAAGCATCGATACAAATTGATCGATGTAGACCAGATGACGTTGGGGAAATTGTATTTCGTATCAATTATATCTGGAGATCTACAAGTTTAAATGCTATGAAATTTTCACAGAAGCTTACGTACAACCAAAGGAATATTCACACCCAGTTTCGACTCCATTGGACAAAATCTTGATCGATACATTTGTGTCAATCGCAGATCGAATTTCTTTATTGTAACTCGCTGCAATCGGCTATAACCAACAAGGAAAGTCAATAGAAGATTACTTTTGGAGTGGACGTGGGCCGAAGATAGCCGAACCACTATAAATCTTGTGTTTCTGTTTGTTATCCCTCATTTTTTATCCTCTACATCACCCAAATCTATGATTTGTGAGCATATATTATTGATCTGTGCTCATACACTGGTGCTTTCATGACATTCGTGGTTTGTGACCAATTTTGGTGCAAACAGAGGTACAAAATAGCATGCTAACATTTCACAACTACCATGCTTAACATGAAGACAGTTGTTTTTGACGAAATAAGTGCAAAAACACTCATTTTTGGTAGAATATAGTTGATGAAAACATCAACTATAACATTGCACGGAGGTTGGTTAGTTCTTTTCTATGCATAAAGTTGTTGCAAACGGATGGTTTGAGTTGCACGCAAATTCTGTTGAAATTATCTTTTCAATTTAGTCTAAAGAACCCACACATTTTACACTTTTTCTGCAAAAAGGAGTACTGTGATATTTGCGTAGGTGGATCAACTTTCATAAAATTTGTGTGTAGATCATGGTACTAATAGGTAATAAAAAATCTGATCCTTCGCTTGACTGCTTTACGTATCAAAAAATATTATTTTAGTGTATATATATATATATATATCATAGTACATATATTATTTGAATATATATACACACACACAACATTTGAATATATATCATAGCATATACATCTTTTTCATAAACTATCAATGCCATTATAGTTTAAATGTGACTAACAATGTTAATACTGATATGGATGTTGGTAAATTTTTACTCAGTGCGCATTAATATATGGTGGGAAGAAACAACATATCAAATGTTGCCCTTGTTAGTTCATTAAAGAGAGTAACCAAGCATCTACAATCATCAGATGCTTCACTCAGAAGTAACATCAAAGTTATAAACATGAGTTATTTTCTCAGTTTCTTGTAAGCCTTTGTAAGACTGCATACATAGGCAGGAAAAGATACTATGGACTGGATATAAAAACAGTTGAATTTAAAATAATTTGAAGTAATGCATATTCCCTTTCTTGATGCTGATGATAAGTGGACAACATTATAAATATCACCATTGCAGCATCAAAATTTGTAATAACGATTAGCGTTGATGACATACAACAACCAAATCTTTGAAGTTGTCCAAAAAATTCCCATACCATTTAGTTTGTGTGGAATCATTTAAAGTTCGAAATTAAGGACATAATCAGATTTGTAAATGGAATAAGTAGTCTAAGCTTGCCTATTTGAATTTTGCATATACCATTATTAACTTATTTTTTAACAAATGAAAATAAAGGAATAAAAAACTGTAGGAGCAATATTTTTTTCTTACCATGTTGGTGGTAGCATAGATCATGTATCAACTAATATTCAATATAAAGCACTACCTTGATGACAACATTTGAGGGCCGACTATAGATTAGTCATAAAGTTGAAAAGTCGGGAACAAAAATAATGATGAGAATTAATGTCAATAGAATTAATTCTTTGTAACTCATGTTTGAACTAACTATATTTTTTTGCGAACATTTTAGGCTAGTATGAGGCATAAAAATTGTAATATATATTTAAAACAAAGTGTAAGAATACGCATGACAATGGGGTTACCAAATTTCACTTCAAATGAAGGGATCAAACTAAGATGATGGAGAATCCAAAAAGTTGGAAGAAAAAAGAATTGATGCTTCCAAAAGCTTTACCTCTTAATAACCCATATCAAATATGCAATATTGTAAACTTATTATCCTTGCATCTATCATGATCAGATTTTTATCTCAAGTTCTCAATATTCAATTTGACTGATGTTCTCCATTGACTTATACGAACTATAGTACTTTAGTGGTAGATAAATTGAAACAATTTATTTTCAAAATTTTGCATTATCATTCAACTACAAAGAACCGTAAATATTAGAGAAAATTTTCAATTTAGTACATTTTTCATTTGGCATTGTTTGTGCTTTGTTGTTAAATGACAGCACCAAAGAAGGTTAAAATAATAACTGCATTAAACACAAATTTGGAACTAAGAAACAGAAGGAAAGGTTTAATTTCATATTTTTGATTAGTAAACATACAGTACCAAATATAGATTTACTTGGAAAAGTCACCTAAAATCAAGTAGAAGACTGAAAATATATGGCAAAAAATAAGGACTATGTCGAATATATGGACATTTAAAGTACTAATTAGCTCATTTGTTAATGAAAGAACTATTTAGCAATTAATAATGAAATAAATAATTAAGCTAAGATTAAAAAAACTTCATATTTTTATCTAAAAATTATGATATCATCATATTTCAGTAAACCTTTATAAAACAAAAGCACTTGCTTCAAACAAACTCATAACTTCCCATTCCAAAACCAATCTGCAAAAAGTTACTAACTTCTCCCATGAATCACAAAATAATGAACTTCACAATTTTAGTTGACTTTGTGTTTGATGATGTCAAATTAAAGGAAATGACGTTACTTTCCAAAACTTCAGACACAGTTCTTCAAAAATGTATTGTAAATGGAATGTTAAAAGAGAAATAGCATAATAGTTATTTTCCCTCAAAGACAAAGCTCTTGAATAGGAAAAAAACTTAAACTCATCCATGGTCTAATGAATATGACTAATGAGCTTGACCCTGCCACGTAAATAATGGGCAGCTTGATAATACTGTATTCATCAATTTGAGGTAGATAATATGAATGTTTTGTGATTGGCAATTAATACCTATTTTAAAGTTCCACTTGCCTCGAAGATGCACGTAAATATGACAAGATAAAAAGTCTCTAGTAGAATCCAAAGCACATACTATATTTCACATCTAGTGTAAATCAAATCATCATCTAATAGTTAAAATCCATCACTGTATAAAATCAAATCATTTGCCAGGAAAACAAATGAAAATATGTCCATTTTGCTGCGGTGAAGAGGAAATTAGGTTGGAAGAATTTCAACTTTTCCCTTTTGAACATAAATTAAAATAAATGTGATTTTCCAAACGGTTTTTTAAAGCTCATTTAGGATAAATAAATTATTAAAAATATATTTGGACCCTAAACGAATTTCAAAATACCATTTAGTACATTTTATATTACAAAAAGAAATTTTGATTATTAGATTATTTTTGTAAAACCATCAAAACACCGACCGGTATTGAAAAAACCATTAATTATCCACGCTCAAAAGAAAGTTGGAGCAACTTGCACTTTACCTGCTTCATCACTCTCAAATTCGAGCTGTTGGTGCGTGATGAAGCAATATAAAGTTGAAATTCTTCCCACTTTATAGTCTCCGCCAATTGCTAGAAAGATGCTCTAATAAAGAGAAACCAATGGTCATTGCACAATAAAATATTACATCTTGTCTCTACGATGATGTCCCATGTAATGTAAAGAGGCCAACTAAAAGGTAAGTTCGGTTTTTTGTTTTCTAATGTTTAAGATCTGTAAGATTTCAAAATCCGAAAGCTACAAACTTTGAAACATTTTATGTTTAAAATATGTCATTTTTAAACAAAGTTATTAATAATGAACATTTATTACTTGAAAACTCTTAAAGTCATGTTAGTTTGTGATGCCTAAAAAATGTTATGTTATTAAATGATTTAGATGCATGAGTCAGCTATTTGTTGGTTATGATAGTTACTTTAAATCCAACATGTTGTTGTTCTCGAGGTTGTATCTAAAATATTATTATAATAGGTTAGAATATATTATGGCATTTTTCGTAGTTTTTTTTATCTTCATTTCATTCCTAGGTTTATCGTTATTATTCCTCGTTAATAGAGTAAATCCAAATCGCAACCTGTACATATATGTTTAGCTTGTAATTTTCAAATCCTCTACAGTCATTGAGGAACAACAAAACGTTCCAAGAATGTGTCATTATACTTTTATGATTCAAAAATTGTTAAATAGTAATAAGCTACAGTGATTATTTGGTATGTTAAATTGGAAAAAACTTGTTTGTCTACCGAGATAAAAAAAAGGCTTATATTAATATCACTATGATCTCGGTTTAACACATACAAATTGGAGGAAAAAGTTATACCATTCATGTTGATTTTTTTTCACAAAAAACAATATCTAGTTGTAAGTATTTCACTACATACAACCTTTAATTTATTTCTGCCAATTTGAATTGAAAATAAATCCTAAACAAATGAGTATTAGAATTTTAATATAAAAAATGAATAACAAAGGCATCAAATCTTAAGCCATGAACTCTTTATCCCTCATTTGTAATATATATATATAAATATAAATATATATATATATATATATATATATATATATATATATAATACGGATTCAACGTTGAATTAAAAAATCAAATGAATTTTTTAATTTTAATTTTTGACTTGGTGGGATAAAAAGAAGCACTAGCTGGTGATTTTGACCATTTTCACGAAATAATAAGCAAAATGCTTCATGCATACGAGATAGCGAACCTAACTTTTATTTTAGTGTGCATCATATTCTGATGTAGTTCTACCATACATTATGTACAGCTAATGTCTAATCAATGAGTAAAATATTAAAAATATATAATATAAATCAAACTCAATAAAGTAGGAAAAGCAGGAAAACATAACAATTGGAGGAGGAGCGTAAGTTAAAGTTGTCAATCGAATGTTATTTGATTATAACTTTCTATAGTTACTAAAATTAGTAATATTAAGGTTCAACAATATAAGTAACAATTTGCACCTATGTAGAAACTGCCTTTAAGAGTAACTTTTGACTTAGAAGTATCATTATCGGTGCATGAAATCTTATGTAGTAGATATATGCGCAGTAGGTTGAACACGCCCAGATTTCTTTGGACCAAGATGAAATGAGAGATGTTCTGATAGTCGTCCGTTAAAAGGGAAAAAAATTCACATAGGAAATCAACACTCTCCTGAATTTAAATTTTAAAAAACAAAACTTTTCGTGAATAACAAAGATGACATGTACTATGAAAAATAAATACTTATATCCATTAAACTAAAAGCATTTTACTAATTACCAAAAATAATCATTGTGTACTTCATGTAACAACATTACATAATTTTGAACATGTGAATCCTCTTACCTGGTATAAAGCAGAAGCTTATATATAATACAAAAAATAAACAAAGAAAAAATGTAAAGAAAAATGATAAGTTAAGTAAGAGAAATCAAAATGAAGGGAAAATCTTTAAAATGCAAATCATCACCTAAATTTAATAATGAAGTAAAAAAAATCGAACACATACCAACATGTCTAAAATAAATAACATCGTCGAACTAAGAAGAGTTAATTTATACCTGGTGTTACCGATCAGGATCCACAATAATAAAATACGTATAGATGTTTTACTTCGATAATTGGAAGGTTGGTCACAAATACGAACAAATTACATAGTACGTACAATTTGCAATATTTACTAAATGAATATAGACAAAAGGAAATCAATAACAGGTGGATTAAAAGTCATTTCTGTTATAAAATAAAGAAAGCAGAAGACATTAGAGAGAACAATTTTATTCATTTGGAGAATAGTAATACATTTTCATTACATTAGCACCTTTATATAAAGGCCTAGGAGCTTGGGATAGAACTAATCCCACGATGTGGAACAAAATACAAAACAATATATAGCATATTCACAATTTATATTATAACACTCCCCTTTGAATATGCGTCTTCAAAATCTTGAATCCTCTGATAACTTGAAATTGTCTCTTTTGTAACGTGTATGATGATTGCTCCCCCTCATTATTATCTTGCTTGCACTTATTCGTTCAGTCGATCTAGATATTACCCATTGCCTCATCAAAAAAACCTCTATTACGAAAACCTAATGGAAAAAACCTTGAACGAGAAAAAGAGTGCAACTTGAGATCATAGATATCATACAATGATATTCCTTCTAAGAGTTTGATACTTCAGGATCAATATAATGCATCATTAAAACCCTTACTAAGAAAAACCCAATGGGAAAAATCTTTGTGAATTAAAAAAAAGAGCACAATGACATATCTTATTTTCTCATTTCTTCAAATGAAGTTTGATACTTCTGGATCAAACTAATGCCTCATTAAAACCTTACTAAGAAAAACCACATGGGAAAAATCTTAGTGAAGGAAAAAGAGTACAATATAGTATGAGATATTTCAATAATTTATAGAATCAAATAGAGTTTGATACTTCTGGATCAATATAATACTTCATTAAAAACCTTACAAAGGAAAACCCAATGGAAAAACCATAGTCAAGGATAAAAATACAATTTATCTTAAATAACATATTTAAGATATTATTTCTTGAGAATACGTTTGATCCTTCTAGATCAAGACAATGCCTCGTTAAAACCTTAGTAAGAAAAACTCAGTGGGAAAAATCTTAAATAAGGGAAAAGAGTACATTGTAACTTATTTTCAAATGTTACTGGGGAGTTGATACTTCTGAATCAAGATAATGCCTCATTAAAACCTTACTAATAAAAACCCAGTGGGAAATATCTTAGTTAAGGAAAAAGAGTGCATTATAAATACTTATGGATGCTCCCCCTGATTTAAAGTTTCCTCTGAATTCGTATTTGTCTTTCGATAACTTAAATTGGTTATACATACTTCTGGATCCATACATATGTATCTTATTAATAATACAATTTATTAATAGTTTCCTTCATCAAAATTTCCAATCCAAATATGATTTACATTTTATGCATTTTGTTTGCTACCTTTATGAAAAACACGTCATGTGTTTTCATTTTTATGCTTCAAATCAGTTTTGCATATTTCAACTACATCTTTGATGAATATTAAAAGTTCTATTACAACAATACTTAAAAGCAGGAAGTAATCTACTCATCTTAAAGTGCATCAAGATTTTCATTACAACAATACTTAGGAGAAGGTTGTAGTCTACGTTCCATGTTCTTTGCATTCTTTATAATCATCATAGTTATTTATATTCTTCAGGAATAATTTTTGCATACCGCAACTAACATTTCAATGTATATTAAAAGTTTCATTACAACGATACTTAAAAATAGGAAGTAATCTACTCATTGTGAATTGTATCAAGATTTTCATTACAACAATACTCCAAGTAGGTTGTAATCTATGCTTCTTGTTCTTTGCATTCTTTATAACCACAAAAGTTATTTATATTCTTCGGGAATTTGTATACTTTCATCATTTAATATGATTCAAAACATATTTATACCTTCGGGGTATATTAAGAATTTCAAGTACTTTCGCTACTTTGCGGACTACATGTCCATATTTCTCTATTGGTAAAGGATTCATGATGGCCAGTCATGTTTCCCCTAATTCAAGATATTTAATCTTTTTATAAACATAAGCGCTTTATTACATATAAATTTATCATTGATGATTATTTCTTTGTTAGTTCAAGACATGATTTATTGAGATCTCTTTAATTATCATTTTTATGTACCTAAACCACTTCTAGGGTAATTTGACAATCATGTCATTGGTCTCTTCAAGAGCACTCTTAAGTATTTCTTCAAGAACACTCATCTCTTTTATTTGACAACTTTATTACTTACTCCAAAATTATTTCAAACCGACTTTTGTACTATATTTCAGATGTGGTTTACACATTTTGATCCTTCGGGGGTTCAAATCCATATTGGAGAAAGTCTACCAGGGATACTATCGATAATTTATTCAAGTTACTTAATGTTTTGCATCATTGTATATTTTAACAAATATTTAACACTGAAGATGAAAATGAACTTGTATCGCTTTATCCTCTCCCTCGATGTTGACAAACATTGTCATATTAAATAATAATCATCTTTGGATTTTCATTTTGATCCATTATTATATTACTACTAGCAAATACACCATACATATTAATGATAAGAGGATAATTTTTTTATCAATTGATAAGATGCATTCAAGTGATATTTGTGAGCTACTGGCTTGTGTTTAAATATGAGATTCAATTATGCCCAATTTTCATGAAATATAATCCAGTTGAAATTATACTAAATTTTCTAAAATAAGCTTCTAGCTTTCAATTTTAGAAATAACTCAAAGATATTCTTTGACGTTTTCATTGTAGTTTCAATATGGTAGCTATTCATTTATATATCCTCAAAACTCAACAAATTTCTTTTAAGTTTGCTTGAGTATAATATATTTTGAATTAAGATATATGTACCATTTGGTAATACTATATGGGCTCTTCCGGACCCTTCAATTATATTAGAAAATTTGCTATGGTTGAAATTTTTAGCTAAATATTTTCGGATAGTTCAGAGAAAAAACTTCTGTTTTTCAAAATAATGTCAGTAGTTGCACAATCAAGTAGGCATATATTATCACTCAAATATTGATGGTCCTTTTCTTAAAAACTAAAGGACAATATAGTTAGTAACTACTAAATTTATAAGCATAAATTAATGCTAGTACTTTCCAAAAATTTAAAATAGACTACTGATTAAAGCCAACATTATCGGTACATTATTTCAATTAATTATTGAACTGAAATAAAATAAAATCCACATAGCAGACTTCAGGTTGCTACTATTTATCAATTCGACCATATCATTTGTTATTGCACTTAGGTTTTCATCATTAATGAAGTTTCCGTCATCAACTTCGGAGATATGATCTAACATCAGGTTAGTATTACTAGACAATCCTTTCACATAATTTTAGTTTAGAAGTAATTCTAAATATAGAGGACTTATATTTCCTAACAGATTTAAAGACTTGAAACTTCAAGTTCAACCACTCGTGTCTAGTGTTTAGAAGCGTGACAATATTTTGGTGGTCATAACGCTCCTTCAGGGAGTTCCATAGGTAAAGATGATCTTTTTCAGTTAAATGTTCTATTTCAAGTTTGTCATGGATATGACCCTTAAAAATATAAGAGTCATTGTTTTATCCTATTTGATCATCATTTTTATTGCATTTTCAAAGCAACGAGATTGTAATTGAATGTCAACATCCAATAACTATGAAAAAAAGTTATCTTCTAATAAGTCCAAAGCTTTAAATTCAAGCTTGGATGTGTTTATCATATTACCAACTATAAGTGGAAATAAAAATGCATAAGCATCAAAATATTGTTCATGGGTATATAATCAATGCATTTCATAAAATAAGAAACCATATCTGATAGTAGTTAAAGTGAAAGAATAAAAACATTAATGCAAAACCAAATACAATCTATAAAAGCGACTATAATTTATTATTTACATTCTTTTGATAGCTCTAGGTCCAATCTCATTAATTGCATTCATTACTTTCCTTGAAAATGCAAAATTTCCCTTGAAAATATGGAAAGGCCTTTATACGGATTGATTGGTGGAGAAATGATGAATAATAATAAAAAAATTATGCTGACTTTATCGTGTTTATTTTTATAATAAAGGCAGATTTAAGAATATGAATAGGTAGTATTAAATACCATTTATTAACTCATAACAACTGCAATAGTGAGAGACGGAAATATATACCATGTATATACGTTATGATCGTTGTCTACAATAAGAGATATAAAAGAAGAATAAATGTATGAAGCATTCAAACACATCTTTGTTGGACCATTCTCATTAATCAATAAATTTTATTTATTTATTTATTAATTGCTACCGATTAATATATGAATTAATATACATGCTATTTACATATTGTAAGTGCAGAGAGGGAAAATTTGTACATCACATGTTAACATTCATTTTATGAAGAATCCAAAATACTTACTTGATGAGCCAAATGAAAGAAACTTGATCTATTACATATTTTACCTTTTGAAAGGCGTGATTGGATGAATGGAAGAAGCAAAAAAAATAGGAAGTAAACTTCTTGTTAGAATACCTTATTTTCTATTAAAAAGAAAGAGAGCGAGAGAGTAGATATATTGCTATGTATTATTTGGTTTAATAAAAGCGCCAAATATATCAACAAATCTCTTCTAGAGATATTTTATCATTACTAAATATATAAATGTCTTTTAGAGATTTATTATTATTATTATTATTATTATTATTATTATCACCACTTCTAGAGTGAACAAACTTCTATACATTTATTTAGTATAGTAGTTAATACTATTGACAAATATTTTTAGAACTTCAGGTTCCAATTTTACTTTAAAGTAAAGTCTTTGTTTAGTACTTTAGATCCTAAATGGTACAACTTGATTTTCATTATCAAATCTCAGGTTTGATTCCAAACATGGTTAGAATTTACCATAATCGGAATTAGCTTTTCTAATGATTCAACGCTTCACATCTCAAATTTATAGAGTTTTGATATATAATCCCCTTTTTTTAGGAATACAAACTTATTTGCATAAATTTTATTTGAGAACTTCTGATCTCCAATATTAAATAAACACAATGAAACAAGAGTACTCTTCATAATTGTATTCGGACATGAGAATCATAATACTACTTCTCTTCAAGGAAATAGTATTTACCACATTTGTAATGTTATTCCAGCATATTGTTTTTATGTCATGTCTTCTGGACATATCAACTTCTTCTTATGGAATTGCTCGTTTATTTTCTTCAAGGCTTTATTTCAACTTATGAAAGCTTTAATCTTTCACCTTTGCACAAATGAACTTCAGGTTCCTATTCTTTCATATAAACTTAATACGATCTTCTAGATACGTATTATCCTTCTATTTGTTTCTCTAAGAAACAATAAAATATTTCTTCCGGAAATATAAATCATGTAGCTAAATCATTTCTATAGTCCTCATTCAAACTGAAATCCAAACAAAAAAGTTTCAAAATGAAAACCCTTTTTTTTACCCAAACAATGGAATGAGATCTAAAATTCTAGATCTACGGTAAAATGAGATCTAAAATGATAATATTAATAGAGCAAGGTCTATAAGATAATATATATATATATATAATGAAATCTAGAAAATTAGATATGATAGATAAGATCTAAAAGAATATTAACATAATAAGGTCTGAAATTACATTTAGTCTATGAAATAATTTTACTTTTAGATCAAATTCACAATTATCACAAAAAATGGATATACATTAATAAAAATTAATAAGAGATCTGATGATTAAAATCTACAGATCTAAAAAATATATCATTTGAACATGATATTAAGATTTACAAGAGATCTTAAAAATTAGAAGAAGAAAAATATAAGATCTGCAAAAAATGAGATCTAAAATACGGGTACAAAAAATAAGATGTACAAATAGAATCAAATCTAAATAATTAGATCAATAATACAATGAGAACTAAAAGAAATAAAATTAATAGAAAGAGATCCGAAAGATTTGATTAATCAGATCAGAAATAGCTTACCGCTTTGAATATATATAATCAGATCTGAAAATTTTCCTTTATTTAGAGATTTTGCCGATAACGTGTTATAAAATAAAGAAAGCAGAAGACATTAGAGAGAACAATTTTATTCATTCAGAGATTAGTAATACATTTTCATTACATTAGCACCTTTATATAAAGGCCTAGGAGCTTGGGATAGAACTAATCCCACGATGTGGGACTAAATACAAAACAGTATATAGCATATTCACAATTTATATTATAACAATTCCTAAATTCTTTAGTATTAAATGGAATAGACAATTATGTACTTATATTCATATAAACCAGTAAAGCATTTAAAATATGTTAGTCCGTGTTTCTTAAATAAATTAAAAACTTTATTCAAAATTACAGTGAACGAACAAAGGAAAACAAAATTAGTCATTAGGATGAAGTAAAAAATTGGTCAAAGTAATTGAAAACACCTTAAAGAACAAAATAATCTAGCAATTTCTATTAGACACACACTTATCACTCGAGCAAATTACTAATAGGTGCACCTTGATAACATATTTTCAGTTTCATATTTTTGCACAACAATGATTCAGTTTAAACCAAAGAATGTAAAAATGCAATTTACCTCACTTGGTTTTCTTTACAAAATAGTAGTAAGGTTGTTCCAAAAGTAATTCTAATTCCACTGTCAATATGCAGTATGTAGTAACATAACATCGAATGTATTGCAAATTTAGAGATAGATTGAGTAAAAATTTGTCAATCTAGACACTCTACCGATCATAAAAATGTAAAAATAATACATTTTCTCAGTTAGCACCCAGTTAGTACTAAGATTTAAGAAACTTGCACTCGGTAAAGTAAATAGTTGAACCAAAGTATAAAATAGATTTACGTAGTTGAAAGAGAAGTAAATTACATAAGCATTATTGGTTCTTTCTCAAATTGTATATTATTTCATATATGCTAGTACAGATTGAAAGAACGTGTGATACAGTTTCAAGCTTCATCAATAATAGAAGGAAAAATAACAAAAGAGAATGTTAAATGAGTTTACTTGGTATAATTTTAACAAATAGATAATGAAATAACTTATGATTTTCATGTGTGGAATCAGTAGTAAGTTGTCAATACTGAATTATTGATGGTTATTGAAGGAGAAAATGAAGCTCATTTGTCAGGTATTATATGTTAACCAATAATTAACATGTTTCACAGTTGAAGGAAAGCTAAAGGTAAGTAAGATAGTATAGTACACTGATATCCAAATCTAATTACGGCATGATGATAAAGAGGCATCATTGAAGGAATTTTGTAAGAAGATCCAATATAAATAGCAGTTATATATTTGTTTAAAATACTTAACTGAAAAAATTGCAGGTTGCATTATGCTACATTATCAAGCAATGGACAAATTCTGCATTATGTATCGTTGCCTCAATGTTATTTATGCAACAAAATAATTAAACGAAACAAATGCATTTGGTTTTCTATTTCTTATAAACAAAACATATATAATTGGAAATTATCCATTGCAAATGATAAACTATGTTTCCACCGAAGAATCATAATTGGTAGTTCATATAATAGTTATAGGCATAGTTGTTTTAAAACTAACCTACATCGAGAAGTTTAGAGCCATATGAACTCAAAAAGGCAAATTAAGTTGATAAATAACCTGCTAATTTTGATTTCAGTCAAAGTAATAAGATGAATCGTCTCAAGTTCCACTAAACCTAACCTACAAATGCAAATAATACAATAGAACCATCTTCACCATACTAATTAGGTTATCGAAATAAACGACCTTAGTGATTTGAGTATTGAGTATTGACAATCATTGCTCGGACCACACTAAACAATCAAATCTTTGGATATCTACATAAGTAATTGAAGAAGATTCAGCTAATTACACAATATTATTGGTACCTCATTTTATTAGTTAAGAAGAAAAGCGGAAAATGGGCCAATTACCTCTAGGGTTAGAGGAGGGTGATAATGGGGGCAAACCCGTTGAAAATCACGATGACAGAGGGAAGCCAATTTGGCAGGAGAAGGCGCCAAGAACGGAAGACAATCATGGCGAAGTGGAAAGATAGTAAATGGGAGAAGAGGCATAGTTAAATAAGATGAAAATAAGTATTGAGGAGAGGGGCGGCCTTTTTTAACGGAAAAGGGGGTGAAGAGAGAGAAAGGTCGGCAAAGAAAGAAATAGGAAAGGTGACGTTCCATTTCACCAAAAAACTACGGGGCTTTTGTGCAATCGAATCCAAACTCAGTAATAATATAATAGTATAGATTATTTCTAATTATTAATTGATGAATTCGACAGCCTTTTAGAAAAATATTTTAGTAAAGGATTTGGCAACTAGTCATATTTTGACAAATAAGGCAAGTACGTGAAAAGACATTTCTTTCGATGGTTAAAAAATCAGTTTTGCTTAGATTTACTACTACGCCGGTTCCTTTTGATGGCTTTTGATGCCATGGCTCCTCCAAAGAACTGATTCGAAACCAAAGCACATGGTATCAAGCAATCGATACGTACCGCATTGAAGAAAGGTGGAAGGTATAGTGTTGAAACCTAGCTTTCGAAGAAATAGAGGTCATTTTTATAAGTTTTGGAATAGGTTACTTGCCTTTGCTTTTTAAAAAAGATGCTTTCGAAAGGGTTAAAGTTACTTATAAATAGCTTTCGAAGGGATTATAGCTTACCTTTATTTTAAAAGTAGCTTTCGATTGAGTTGCCGCATATTAAGTTTTGAAAAGGTGCTCTAGAAAAGGTAGTTGCTTTTGAACCTAGTCGAAACCAAGCTATCGTCTTCATACCTTTCGAACTGGTTAAAGGCCGCTTTTCTTTATAGCCTCGTAACAGTAAGTTCAAAAGGGAAGCTTTTGTTTTATTAATATAAAAGCCACATCCAAACGCTTTCGAAAGGGTCCTTCTAGTCATTTATATTAATGATTTCAAAGGTAATGGCATCAAAATGTCGTTTCGAAGCTATCCATTCCCCTTAATTATTTTACTTAAAGATCATTGCTTTCAAATAGGTGATTTTGAAGACATCCATTTCCCAAATTCTTGCACTTGGAGACTAAAGTTTTCAAAAGGGTTATCGCTTATGTTCAGTTTGACCCAACAGTTAAACTTAAGGTTAAATCCAATGATATTGAACAAGATACTTTCATTTTCTTTCGAAGCTATGCTTTTATAAATCCTACTTGAACTAAGTAATTTTGAAAGATAGTTTTAATACTCCAAAAGGAATGTATTAATGGTTTCAAAAGGAAGGTCTTGATACTTTCAATGGGGACATTTTGAGTGTTTCGGAAGGCATATATTTAAGTGTTTTGAAAAGAAGGTTTGAATACTTTCAAAGGTTATATTTTAGTAGTTTCGAAAGATAAGACATAAGGTTTCGAAAGCCTTAGTTTTCAAACAAGAAACCCAATCTCTATTTATAAAGAAGGACCCATGGAAATATGACAGAGTTTTTGAAATGGCATTTAAATTTGAAGTTTTTGGAGTAGCATTCCTTGCTAAAGATAATCGGTTAAAGTTATTAACCATGTTTCATTTGAAAAATGAATACAAGGAAATTGAACCATAGATGTTTATGTTTTTATGTATTGACTAGTTATCATGTGTGCTTCTTCTATAAACATATTCACTTTATGATTAACCCATATCTGCATTATGGGGTGTTAAGGGCAGAATAACCAGTTAGGTTGACCTAGTAGTGAATATATATTGAGTTAACTTCGGTGCGAGCACAATTGCATTCAGGAGGTCAGGTCGACCAGAATATAGGATGCCTAAAGAATTATTTGTTTATACTGGTTCTTGGTAAGCTCATGAAAACCATGTATGGAAATTGTTGTTGGCAGGGGCCAATAGCTTCTCAGTGATCCCATGAAAACTATATCTGGATTAAGTTATTGAGAGAGATCAATAGGTTCATTGTCAACCCATGAAAACTATGATATGAGAGAAGTTATTGAAGAACCCAATAAGTTTATAGTGATCCCGTGAAAACTATAATTGGATGAAGTTATTGGTAGATACTAATAGGTTCTTAGTGATCCCATGAAAATTATGAAATTGGAAAAATAGCTAATAAGCTTTGAAAAGTTATTAATTAGCCCATGAAAACTAATTGGTTAATAATGACCCTAGAAACTATAAATTGAGACAAATAGTCAAATGAATGGGGACACAAAATCCAAAATGTAATGCATGTTTGCATATCATCATGATATTCTTTATTATGTTAGGTTTTTAGTATTATGAATGCAGGTGTTTAGTAAGTGGTTACTACAAATTGAGTATTGATATTAGTGAGGGGAAACCCGTTCCGCTCAGCGGCGTGGTCTCACTAGATATCTATATGGTCCGAGATGGTAGGTTATTATTCATACTAGACTTTTTGTCCGACTTGATGTTTCTGTTTTCCCTTTAAACTCTCGGATGCTCAATTGATTTTGAATAGTTTGAGAGTTAAGGTTTTTAGGTTTTCAATAGGAGAATAAGCTTTTGGAGACGTACATTAGGCAAGCTATCTATTAGGAGCTCTTTCTATTTAATTCCACTATAATTTGATTGTAATGGTAAAGTTGTTAATTTGCCTATGTTTAGCTTTTGATCATCCAAGAGGGAATCTTCATATGTCTCTCTTGGTGTATTTTGCAAAAATTATATTTCTTTAAATGTGCTTTATGAATTAGGATTATGTAATCAATGAAACATGAATTGAAGTTGAATGGGAAATCTATTTTATGATTTTGAAAATTTTTCATATTCATGTGTTTCTGTTATATCAATATATCTAAAATTACCGCATTTGTCACCGAGAATTAATAGCTATTGATGAATGCAACATCCGTAGCCGTTAATTTTGGGCCTCTAAGTAGGGATGTTACATTGTAACTATAGGGAACTATCTTTTTATTGCATGAAATAGATGGTACAAAACACGATATTAGCATTATTTTGTATATCCCTTTCATTTTATGTTTATTCCTTATTAATTTCACTTTTATTTATTTAAACTTGATCATACAAAGAAATCTACTTTCAATATCACAAATTCCAACGAAAAAAAATATCACTTAAATCCCTAAAATCTTAGTAATGTTTCTTTATTTTACATCCTTTTTCTATGTTCAAATATTAATTTATTATTATCAAATTCATAATAAGTTATTGGTATAACATATGTAGCCAATTTTTCAAATTCCATTAAATTTATATCATAATCAATTTTACTAAATCAATTCCATAGTCAATCAATTTATTCCATAATCATTATGCATACAATTCATTATCCAATCTGTTATTTACATTAACGCGTATTCAATAAATTATCCAAACCGAGACTTACATCTAATCATTATGCACTTATAATTAAATATCCAAATCGATTGTACATAGGCATAAATGGAATAGATCACAAAGATATTGTTATCCGAGCTTTTGACCCAGCTATATCCGGATTGACTGGACAAGTAAGACTCGATGATGGACAAGGAAAGCTGTTCAGAGAAGTGATCATAGAGACTAGAGCTAAAGTACAAATGACAATATGAAGTAACGATCAAGCAAAACTAAGAGATAGAATCTACGAAACATTCTAAATTTGGATTAGTGCTTCCTCTAGGCAGGAGATCGGATTGGATCACTATGGAAATGAACAGCTTCAATCAGTAGTTTAACTCAATGGGAAGCAAATGATATATGTAAGAACACGAAAGCAACTATGCAAATAATTTTGGAAACATGAAGCCAACATGGAGGGGGACCCATCGTACTGATCGTGACATGCCACATGGGCATCTTAGCCGATCGTGGCTGCTTGCTCTACATAGGGAATTGGGCCTCAAAATTTTCTCGGTGACCTCATCTACCTCAAGAGATTCAGCTGGTGAATTATCAAGAAGATATTCGGTCGTCTACCCCTACAAATGTAGAGTTCATAGTTCATTTGAAGGATCTTTCAGTTATTGTTTTCTTTACACGGAAATTCGAGGGACTAATAAAGCTATTTCATCAAAGTGGCCGTAGGCATTCAACACCAAACCGTTATAAATCTATTTTTTGTTGTTTTTTATTTGTATTCTGCTTGTTTCCTCTATTACAATTTTGATTTATTTATTTATTTTTCTACATATAATCAATTGGGTGTCTCTGCCAACTTTTGGCACAAAAATTTTGGTGCTTTCACTAAATTCAGTTCTTGGATTGATTAGATCTCATCATTCACTTGTGGATTCCAATACTCACGAGGTAGTTCGAGATTTCTACCGACAAGTTTCTATTCTTACTCAAATTTAAAGAAAATCTAAAGGGAAGCTTTAGCCATAGCTAGGGGGAAGTCTACTACTTCCCATCGTGTTGAAGGTAATGAAGATTCCAGTGTTCAACAGGTTAATCAGAGTGCACAACAAACTGCTGCCAATCCTCGAAATCTAGTTGACAACATAAAAAAAGAAAAATTTGAAGTGCTAATAAAGGAACTGATAGATAGCCATCAACGGCTCAACCAACAAATCAAGGCTAACATCAATCTGATGAACCAGTTGAAAGATCAACATGGAAACAAAAGGAGGGCGCCTACTCCATATTCGAGATTGGAAACTCCTCTTCATTTGATGACTGTCACAAAAACAGACATTGTAAAATGGACTCATATGCAGTTGGAACATTGGGACAGGATCAGGCAATTGGCTATTGTCAATCTGCACCAATCGATACCGAACCCCCCAGGCGATCGATATTGAACCCCTAATCAAGGGGGCGATCGGCATGCAGGTATAGGAGCTTACTTTGGAGGTCCCATGATTAATCAAGGTGTAAGAGCTCAGGTGTATATGGTTGAACCGCCAACTGAGAGACGACATTAGAACTCCTGCTTAGGAAATGAGTCAAGAGCAAGAGGAGCCAAGGCAACATGGCGCTATCCGAAGGCTTGGATTGGGTCGCTCACATGAGGAGGAACATGACTACCGCTTGGCATCAACTTTTCAAACACCAGACTTAACAGTTATGGTAACGTAGCTATTGAAAGAAAGTCAAGGCTTGACTAACAATGAATGGGGACTCTCTAAAAGTCATACTTCATTCACCGATAACATTCTACATGCAAAATATCCATGGAGTTTCCATACACCCTACAACACCTTTTTATGCAAGAAAAACTGACTTAGGCAGCATCTCTTGAAGTACAAATTGCACATGGACTCCGCTCAAGCTACTGATGTTGTCAAGTGTAAGTATTTTCCCTTTTTTTAAGAAGACGTTGTAACCATGTGGTTCACCAAGCTACCACCATAGCCCATCTCTTTATTTGATGAGTTAGTAAAGAAGTTCCTGGAGTAGTTTTGCACGCACATGACTCGACCCAAGGATGTAATGTCACTCTCTAGATTGGTCGAGGATTTGAGAGAGTCGTTAAAAGATTTCTAGAAAGTTTTAATGTAGATGTTACAAAAGTCAGTAATCCGAATGATGACGCAATTCTCATGGCACCGACCAGGGAGTCGACCTTGATTCTGAGTTTAGTGATTCGTTAGCGGGAAAGCCTCCTTCTACATTGGACTGCTTCTTTGCAAAGATGGCTCGGTTTCTGAGGAACGAGGAGGCAAAGCGAACCAGGAAGAGAGATGTTACAGGCCAAGCGTCGAGGGAGTCTAAAGTAAAGTGGCAGTAAAGCAGTTCGGTGATAGTTTCAAGAAAGTTCAAATCAAAGTTCAAAATAGTCTAAACGAACAAAAGAAAGGCAGTGATAGAAATCGCAAGCAAAGAGGGGATTCAGAGAGAAGGAAGCCGAGGGTCCCATCGTTTGATACACAGACGCTATTGAATATGTTGCTAGAGAATGTTTATTTATCGACTCGTAATACTATGCGGTACTAGAAACCACCTTCGAAGGAACCGAAGGAGAAACAGAGACAGCGTTAAAAGTACTATAGATTTCATGAAAGCTATGAGCATACCACCAATGAGTATCGCCACCTCCATGATATTATTAAAAGTTAATTCAAGATAGAAAATTTGAAGAAATTCTTTAAAGCCTTGTACGGTAGTGAGTAGGGGACATTCGACCTCAATTGAGGACAAGCTTCACCTTGTGTTAAGGAACCTCGGCAGACGGGAGGGTAATTAGTTATTAATACTATTGTTAGAGAACACATCTAGCTGATAAAATCTGGAATGAAATGGTGCGTTATGTGAATGCTTTTAGACATGTTGACATTGAATGTTGCTCGAATATTGAGGATGGTGCTCCAGCAAAGCAGCAGCAAACCATGACAGATGATATCATATTTTGGAGTAGAGATGTAAACAAGGTAGGCCCCTAGAATCAACTCAATGGTGAACTCGGCCATTACGGCCCTACCTTGGTGAGAAAGATTCAGATTGATAGTGGAAGTTCGGTGAATATCATTTTCAAGAAGGCATACGACCAGATGGTACTAGAAGCCAAAGATCTAAAACCATGCAAATCCCATATTCACGGCTTTAATGATATTACAACTGAAGTAGTAGGCTATGTTGAGCTATTGGTGGAGTTAGGAGATGACAGCCGAAGGAGAGTGTGGGTGCTATCGTTTGCTATGATGGATGTGAACTCTCCGTACAATGCTTTTTTGAGCCAATGGGCCCTTGCTGGATTAAGGATAGCTATTGCTCCTTTGTGCACTTAAATTTCTTATAAAGAACGGCATGGGAATTATCCATTAAGAACATGCAACGTGATATGCCTATTATGTGGATAAGTTGAGAGACGCTCAGCGAAAGAAGGAAGGAAAGGATGTAAGGAAGCCTCTCTACATCAAAACTACTAAAACTTAACAATTAGCATCTAAGCCTTGGCTCAGGAACCATTGTCGGTTCTATAAAGATATAGATCTGAGAGATGAAGAAGAGGAGCCCAAGGAAACCAAGGTCGCACCTGTTGAGCTAGCGATCGACATCACGGTCAGCCACGATGAACCATTACGAGTCCAGAAGATCGGATCACAGCTAAATGCAACGATGATAAAGGAATTAGCTGGCTTTCTCCTAGCGAATCTTGATGTGTTCGTTTGACCCATTCTGGCATGTGTGGGATCTCACCGACTATCACGAGCCATGCATTGAGTATCGAACTGAGGCATGTCCCGGTGAAAAAAGCGATGCTGCATTGATGCAGAGAGATCTGGTGCACTTAAAGAGGAGGAGAATAAATTCAAAAACAATGGGTTTATCCGCATTGCCCTTTATCCGAAATGGATATCCAATCCAGTTCTTGTGAGAAAAGTTATGGAAAGTGGTGGACATGTATCAACTACTTAGACCTAAACAAGGCGTGCTCGAAAGACAGCTTTCCAATTTTGAGGATTGACCTGCTTGTAGACTCAACTACTGGACATGAACTTCAGATACAATAATATCCATATGCACATCCCACACTGGGAACATACTAGCTTCATTATCGACCAGGGATTATACTGCTATGTTGTGATGCCTTTTGGACTAATGAACACTGGAGCTACTTACTAGAGACAGGCCAATCGGATGTTCAAAAAACTTAAGGAGTGATCAATGGAAGTATATCTAGATGATATGCTCGTGAAGTCTCGGCTATCAAATGACCATATCGATGACATGGTGGAGATGTTCAGTGTTCTCTAGAAATATGGAATGAAGGTTAACCCCTTAGTGATCTTTCAAAGTTATGTTGGAAAAATTCTTGAGTTTCATAGTCAGCTCTAACGAAATTGAAGCCAATCCGAAGAAGATTCAATCAATCGGAGATATTCAAGTGCTAAAGACAATTAAGTAGGTATAGAGCCTAAATGGGAAGGTTTCCCCTTCAATCGACTCATCTCCAAGGCCACCGATGTTTGCACAAAAAATGGACAAACACCTCCAAGTCGTATTATTTAGTTGATTATATGTGATTTTCAATGATTTTAGATGAGTATATAAATATAAAAGAAGTAGGGGCTGAAATGTAAATGACACGCAGATTTATAGTGGTTCGGCCAGAATGTGCCTACGTCCACTTTATATGTTATTATCTCTTTCCTTCAGATTACAAGTACAATGCTTCGTATATGAGTATATGAAAGTAGTTTGAAAGTTCCTTCCTTGCTTGAGCTCTCAAACTTGTCTGCCATTGTTGTACCCCTGCCCCTCTATTTATAGAATGAGGTAGGGGGCAGGGGTCTTGGAAGTATATAACTGCTGGTGGGCCCGGGCTGAAGCAATCTGGAATGGTAATCACCTGGTTCGGCGGAGGTCATTCGGCATGGAGTTTGGTCCGGTGGTAGGCGTGGTCCGGCAATAAGTGTGGACCGGTGGTAATGAGTGTGGAGGTGGACCGGCAGTGAGGTGGTTCGGTACTTGTTTGGTCCGGCCGTGGAGTTGGTTCGGTAGTGGGGTGATGGTTGGTTCGGTGGGGTATGGTCCGGCTACCGAATGGGATGTGCCGGATGGAAATGCCTTATGCCTTGCTTTTGCCGAATGGACCAATGGTTGGGCTTTGCCGAATGGATTCTGGTCCGGCATAACAGGGAGAGGCCGGACGTAACTCTGCCGAATGGGAATGCCGGATTGACTTCCATGCTTGTACCGAGCCTTGTGTTCATCGAACGAGGTGGAGGTTGCAAGCCCGGGTGAAACTGTGGCTTCTTGGTCTCGAGGTCTTCTGGGTGAAAATTCGCCCAACATTTGCCCCCCAAAGTGGGGCACGTGCTTGCATGTGTCGCGCTTTGTTTTTCTTGTGGCAGGAAGATTGGCTTTGTAACGCCAGCGATTGGACGTTCGTATTCTGTTAATGTCCTGCAAAGGAATTTACAGTTTTAGTGTGATTTCGAATAACGGCCGTTCATGATCGAAATATTCGAGATGAAGTGAACTGTGCCGTTCAGGACGAGAGAGTGAGTCCCGAAGGGGCTCGGCATCGTCGATGCCCGGTCTATGTTTGTGAAGATGGTTTATTGCCAGCTCAGAGCATGCCTAGGGATCGTTCGCAACCCCGTACATGTGTAAGTAGCTTAACCATTTCATAATTATCAGAATCAAGGATCCTTTTAACCGGTGAGCTTAAAAAGGGATGTCAAAGTGTAAATTCTCACGGTGATAGGGTTAATAGCCATTCAGAGCGTGCTTATGGACCGTTCGTGGTCGCGTGCACGTGTGAACGATTAACCCATGTTAGTGAGAGATTCACAACTTATCCATTGTTATCATATTCTTTATTTTATTAGTAAGATCTGGGGTTCGGGACTTATCTGAGTGAGGCGCCCTACATGCCCCCTGTTTCTGGCTTCTGCTGGTAGAGACAGTTTCATTCGGTTTCGAGTAGGCATATATTCTTATTCGTTTGGAGGTTGGTTGGGTATGGAAGGCTTCATTCGGTACATAGTTGGTCCGGTTGTTGTTGGTCCGGTTGTTGTTGGTCCGGTGATAGGTTCTCGTTCGGCATGGGGTTGGTCCGGCAGTAGGTTCTCGTCCGGTATTCCAGAGCTCGCCTATATATAGAGGTTACACCCCCCTTAGTTTTTCCCTACCGAACAAGAGGAAGCCGAATCAAAAGCCCACCGAACCAACTATTTGCCGAATCAAATATTCGCCGAACCAGGTATATACTCTTTTACCGAATGAACTCTATAACCGGATGGGCTTATGCCGAATGGGCACGGAAGCTTTGCTTTGCCGAATGAACCTCAGATTCCATTGCCGAATGGAAGTCAGATCCCATTGCCGAATGAACTTGTACTGCCGAATGAACATAAGACCCTAGTGCCGAATGGTCTTGAACCTCCAGTGCCGAACGAACTTTGTGTCTGGACTTTGAGTGGAACTCCGGACTTATGTATGCTTGTTTGTTTATACTGTCGTTCTAACATCATGCTTTTTACTTTTGTGTATGCAGATAAATGTCTCGCAAAGTTGAAACTCGATCGGGCAAGAAGAAATCCAGGGATAGCGGAGAAACTTCTGCCGTGCCCCCAGCTCAGCCAGATCCAGCACAGCACGGACCTGCTCCGAGGTCACTAGTCGATGGGTATGGTCCCCAGGAGCTTCTTGTCTCTCCTCCTGATTGCTATCCTAGCTCTCTGAAAGAGGAGCAACTTGATGTCATATCCCGTTCCTTCGGGATTGACAGAGCGCTTATGTTGCTGCCGGAGGCTGGTGTCATGCCGTACAACCCTCCCGAGGGGTATTTTGCCTATAGCCGATATCATTGCATGTGTGGGGCCATTCCTCCTATCAACGCTTGGATAGTAAGCTTCACCACATATTTGAAGGTGGCTCCCTTCCAGCTTCAGCCTAACTCATATGCTATCCTGGTGAGCCTCTTTGTCATCTTCCAG
Organism: Allium cepa; assembly: GCA_030765085.1. NCBI lineage: Eukaryota > Viridiplantae > Streptophyta > Magnoliopsida > Asparagales > Amaryllidaceae > Allium > Allium cepa. Next base: position 245,619,137 of record CM060938.1, on the reverse strand, counting down.
AGGAGGTACGGGCGTCCTCCTTCTAACCGGGAAATCCGATACTTGTACAACCTGAGAGGCTATAAGAAGGGGTCTCCGTATATTAGTCTGGAGGCGGCCGTACCCTTCAAACCAGTTCTGGACTTGTATTCCAAGTTCACCATGTTCAAGAAGGAGTGGTTCTTCGTCAAGGACGATGCTGTTTCTTTCCGCCTTTTCACTTCCGGCTGTAAGATTGATTTCATTTATATTTTTCATGCGTTTTGACTGTAGTGTTTTTTCTGACATGCTTCTATTTCTGGCTAGCGACAGGTGGTATTGCAGTCGTGGAGGACGATTCCTTAGTGCGAATGGCTGCTGAACTAAAGGCTATTCCGGCACGGGACCGGTCGGCCTCTTTCTTGATCAGGAACGCAACTCTCTTGGAGTATAATTTGATCTTACCGCGCCAGTCCGTGGTTAAGCAAAGGGATACGGCTGAGGAGAGGGCTGCTAAAGCTAAGGAGGGGGCTACGGTAAAGAGCGGTAAGAGGGAGCCTTTCGCAGCGCGTCCTGCGGTTGGGGGGAAGAAACTGAAGAAGTCCGATGGCCCTTCTCCAAGTACTTGCCCGACTATCCCGGAGGAGGAAGGTGTAGAAGAGGAGGAAGGAGGCGAAGTTGGAGAAGGGTCGGAGGGTGGAGGAGATGGCGACGGTCAAGGTGGTAGTGGTGTTGCTGCTCTAACCTCTGAACAAGACCTCGAACTGGATGAGGCTCTCCGTCGGGCCTTCGGGGAGTCGGAGGGAGAGTCGGAAACGGAGAAGGGAACGGAGAAGGCAAAGGAAACCGGCAAAGCTGTGGCTGGCACTGACCCATCCTCTAAGGGTTCCTCAGCTAGGGTGATTCCGGCGATGCAAGGTGAACTTTTGTCTTCTGCCGATTCTATTTTCGATAAGGACTTAGAAATTTTTTACGGTTCACTTCCGTCCTGGAATGAGATCCAGGACTTATTGCAGTATCCCACTCCTCCGCCGGGTTTGTATAACAGATGTGTCTCCTCACTTTTCTTTCTTTTTAACTTAGCACATTTTTTGAATTGCGGATTATTGTATGTTCGTAACACTTGTTCTTTATTCCAGGGGCAGGCCAGGCGGGTAAAACGTCGGATGTTCGACACCGCCTTGAACAATTTAAGTCGAGGAGAGCTTCCGCGAAACCTTCTACTGATCGCACTGGGGACGTAGTCAAGTACCGCCCTCTTCTTGGGGTCATCGAAGAGGGCATTCAGAAAAGGAAGCGGAGCCGTTCCTTATTTGAGTCTTCTTCTGCTTCGCAGCTTCCTACTCTGTCTCCCCCTACTCAGCCTCTTCGTGATACTACGGAGGAGAGCACGGAGCCCTGCCCCCCTCCTCCTCCTTCCAAGAGTTCTACTGTCATTCATATAAGGCGTCCCGATGTGCCTCGCCCCGTGCCTCGTGACCCTTTTGCCGGCCATCCTGATTTAGACCCAAGTTTTCGGGACATTTCATTCGATGAGACCACGGGCGAGCACCTACTTCCCCGCAACCCCATGGTAAGAGTGCTGGACGAGGCTAAATCTTTAGATCTTGATTTACTTACTACACGGGTAGTCACCATGGGGGATGAGGCCAAGGCTAATATCGACCGGGTGGCCGCAGAGACCAAGAAGTTAATGGAGCATCATGCTAAGTTGGTCAAGGCCGGGGAAGAGATCGGGAGTGCTAACATTCGGTTGAGGTTAAAGGTTGCCGATCAGGCCAAGCAACTTGCCGACCAAGCCATCCAGATTTCCCAGCATGAGGAAGCCTCCAAGCGTCTGAAAGAGACCATGGAGAAGGCCAGTAGGGCGGAATTACGGAAGATGGAGGTCGCTTGCAGGGAACGGATTAACATAGCTATCGCAACGGTGGATGAGGTTCGAAATGCGGATCTCGAGCGGGTAGAGGAGTTGTCAGGGAGGCTCGAGGCTGCGGAGATGGCTCAGGCCGAGTTGAAGGAGGAGATGGAGGAGATGAGGAGGTCCCTCAAGTTGAAGGAAGAGGAAATGAGGAGGTCACTCCAGGCTGACTGCTTGAGATACCAATCAGAGAGGGACGTTGCCATCACCAAGTTGCAAGCTTCCGAGGCCCGGGTGAGGGAGTTTGAGGAAAACGAGGGGATGATGGATGAGATGTTGCAGGATATGTACTTCCACACTTGGAAGGAGGGCGGCTTGTCTTGGATGGACGATTACCCTCGGGTCATGGCCAAGGTGTATCTCCAGGCTTTAGAGGAGGCCAGGGTGAATGCGGGTAAGGAAGGCGGAGAGGCTTTCAACTTGAGTGCGGTTACTGCTCAGTTCTCAAAGGAGGAGCAAGCGGCGGTGAAGGAGGGGATGCGGCTACTCGCTGCAGAGGAAGCGGGCGTGCAGTTGGATGATGAGGATCAAGCGGCGGATGCTGGTGAGTTATTCTTTTCCCTTTCTTTTCTTTTCGTGTTTTCATAACTTGATCGTTCATTTAATGAATTCCTCTTCTGATCTGGACAGGTGGGACTTCAGATCCACATGCTGGGGGCTCCGATCCTGCGGCTAAGTAGGCTGGGGGAGTTGGTGATGGAGTGTGGATGCATCTGCCATCTTTTTGTTTCTTTTTTTTTTTCACTGTTCATGTTAGTCTTTGATATGCAACTGTAATAAAATTATTTGCAAAGAATAACTTCGCGTGATCTTATAATATAAGCTGATTTTGTCATGTTTAAATGTTGTTGCTATCTTTATGTGCCGTGTGAGAAGTATAATTATGTATATGTCTGTGATTCTACTTGTGTTTGATGTTAAGTTTTTGCTTGAAATATAACTACACGTTTTGCAATGTCATTGTATGAATAAGCTATAGTTACGCATTTATGTACAAGAGAAGAGAGTACCGCCCTTTATGTTTTATTCGCAGGCGGTAGCTTTGAGTGTCTTGTGTAACTGTTTACGGGTATAGCTGAGCGCCCTGCCACCCAGTACGCAGGCTTAGAGCCTCATGAGTGAATGCTTCCTATTTGGTTTCCTGTACTTTAGAGTTTGTTACACAGGATAGGAGAAAAATATTTAAATGAAATGGAAATATAGTAAAAGTAAAACTTCCAGTCACGGAAGGCCGTCGATGTGCTTAAGTTCGTGGCAAACGGGTTTTGTAGTCACTTTCCCTAGCTGTGGGTCTTGGAGACATTTGTCACCCATCTTACGCCTCCGCGGGGAGTTTTCTTTTTTACCACAGCCGCACTTAAGACACATCGGAGCCGAGATCGCGCACGGTAACTACCCGAACCGTTATGGTCCGTAATCGTGGGTATTATTCGATTTACCGTGGCCGGCTAGCGTGGGTGCCGTTGGCCGTGAACTACCCCTGGCTGGCCACACCTTATGTTGGGGCTTAAAGTAGGTTCACGGTTACCGACGAGCCGAACGCCGTAATGAGCTGCCATCGGCTATAGTCGGCCTTTATGATGACTTATAATCGGCTCATTACAGTTGGCTTTGAGGGCAGGCGCGCAATGAGTTAACCCGCAGCAGAGGGATGCTGGAGCAAAAGAGTCTCATTGGCGAGTGCATAGAATCGTGGCGTACCTGTTAGGCCTAGTCTAGATGAGGCCGCGGTGCGTCTTGAGTGGAGATGCCATAGGATTTTGTTCAACAGAAAGGGATAAAACTTAACAAGTAGCCAAGACATAAAGGAACAAGTTAAAAAGAGACAAGATTTTTTAAAGTGGTTCGGCACGAAAATGCCTACGTCCACTGATTCTCTTTGTTAATTCACTTCATATGGGCAGTACAAGTTAAGAAAAGTATCGACGGAGGTGTCGGATGTTCCATGCCCTCTGGAACACCTCTCCGTCCACTGTTGACAAAATGTAAGCTCCGTTGCGGAGATCTTTGTGAATTACATATGGTCCGTCCCAGATGGGGTCCAGTGCCCCGGGGCGCGGAAAGATTCGCCTGAGGACAAGATCTCCTTCTTGTAAGCTGCGATGCTTGACTTTGGAATTGTATAGTGCTGCCACTTTTTGTTTGTGAGCTGCTGCTTTGAGTGCTGCATCGTTTCTCCTTTCCTCAATCAGATCCAAAGACATGAGGAGGAGTTCTTCGTTTTCTTCTGGGTTGTAGTGGATCCTACGGTGGGAAGGCACAATAGTCTCAACTGGGAGCATTGCCTCCGATCCATATGCCAAAGAGAAAGGAGTATGTCCCGTTGATGTTCGGAAAGATGTGCGGTATGCCCATAGTGCCGTAGGAAGTTCGTCCACCCAAGCGCCTTTTGACTTTTCAAGTTTCTTCTTGATTAGGGTTTTGAGAATTTTGTTGACAGCTTCAACTTGTCCGTTTGCCTGAGGGTAAGCTACTGATGAGAAGCTTTTATGAATTCCATGCTCTTGGCACCAGTCGGCAAATTCTTCGCTGTCAAATTGGAGTCCGTTGTCTGATACGATCTTGAGGGGGACTCCATACCTGCACAGAATGTTTTTGATCAAGAAGTTGATAACTTTTGCTGAAGATATTTTATTTAAAGGTTCCGCTTCCACCCATTTGGTGAAATAATCGACTGCCACTATAGCATATTTGGCTCCGCCTCGGCCCGTTGGCAGTTCGCCAATTAAGTCGATTCCCCATACAGCAAAGGGCCAAGGGCTGGTCATTTGAGTAATTTCGTTTGTGGGCAGTCGAGGGATCTTGGCGAACTTCTGACATCTGTCGCATTTCTTAACGAAGTCTAGGGTATCTTTGTTTAGTGTGGGCCAGTAATATCCATATCGGAGTATCTTTCTTGCCAAAGTCTGTCCTCCAGTGTGATCTCCGCATCCTCCCTGATGGATGTTTGTTAATATCTCCTTGGCTTCCCTTCCGGCGACGCATCTTAATAAGGGGCCAGAGAAGCCACGCCGGTAGAGGATGCCTTCTTGTATTGTGTAGTGGGGAACTTTTCTCAAGATCTTCTTGGCTTCGTCACGCCTGTCGGGTAGTATGCCATCTTGCAAATATTTCCGGATAGGGGTCATCCAGGTTCCTTCTTCGATTGCAGTTATCAGATTTACTTGTTCGAAACTTGGGGCTAGCTGCCTTGAGATTGCTGGTGCTCCGGGAATGGTGCTGTCCTTCATACTAGCTTGCTTTGCAAGTTCATCTGCCTCTCGGTTTTCTTCTCGAGGAATGTGTTTGATTAGATAATGGTCCAATTGATCGAGCAACAGTTTGGTTTTCTTTAGGTATGCTGTGAGTCGTTCTCCTCGAGTCTGGAATTCTCCTAGTACCTGGTTTACGATAAGCTGAGAATCACTATGAATACATAAGGAATTGATTCCAATTTCTAGGGCCAGTTCCAACCCCGCTATTACTGCTTCATATTCAGCATCGTTGTTAGTGGCCGTGAACTCCAATCTTAATGCATAGTACAACTTTCTTCCCCTGGGGGTGACGATCACAATACCTGCCCCCGAGCCTTGTTCGTTTGATGCTCCGTCTACAAAGAGGTTCCATTTGATGTTTTTTGCTACTTCGGATTGCTCCTTGCCTTCGTTGGTAGTGAATTCGGCAATGAAATCAGCCATGGCTTGTCCTTTGATAGCGGTGCGGGGATGGTAGGTGATATCATACTGACTTAGTTCGATGCACCATTTGAGGAGTCGCCCAGAAGTGTCAGGACGATGGAGCACTTGTCTTAGTGGTTGATCGGTTAGAACCCTGATGGAGTGAGACTGGAAGTAGTGTCGCAGTTTCCGTGACGCGATCAATAAACAATATGCTAACTTCTCAAGTTTAGGATATCTGGCTTCTGCCCCTGTAAATCTCTTGCTTACAAAGTAAACCGGGCGTTGTGTGCGGTCTTCTTCTCTTACCAAGGCGGCGCTTAGAGCATGAGATGATACAGCGAGGTATAAGTATAACACTTCACCTTCATTTGGAGTTGAAAGTACTGGTGGTCTCTGAAGGTGTTCGATTAGGTTGAGGAAGGCTTTTAAGCATTCGTCGGTCCACTCGAACCTCCCTTTGTCTTTCTTGAGTGCTTCGAAGAAAGGGACACACTTGTCAGTTGCCTTGGAAATGAATCTGCTTAGGGCGGCCACCTTTCCGTTTAGGCTCTGCATTTCTTTTCGAGTGGAAGGCATCCTTATTTCTTTTAAAGCTCGGATTTGTTCAGGGTTTGCTTCGATTCCTCTGGCGTGGACGATGAATCCTAAGAATTTTCCCGATGATACTCCGAAGGAGCACTTTAGAGGATTCAGCTTCATTCCATATCGGCGAAGTACCCGAAACATATCGTCCAGATGGCTTACATGGTCGTTGGCTTTCCTGGACTTCACCAACATGTCATCCACATACACTTCCATAGTACGTCCTATCAGTTCTGCGAACATTTTGTTGACGAGGCGTTGATAGGTAGCTCCAGCATTTTTGAGTCCAAAAGGCATGACTTTGTAACAATATAATCCGCGGTCGGTGATGAAGCTAGTGTGGTCCTGATCGGGAGCGTGCATGGGGATCTGGTTATATCCGGAGTATGCATCCATAAAAGATAGGAGTTCGTGCCCAGCTGTGCTGTCCACGAGTTGGTCAATTCGGGGAAGTGGGAAGCAGTCTTTCGGGCAAGCGTCATTCAGATTGGAGAAGTCAATACATGTTCGCCACTTTCCATTGGCCTTTTTTACTAGCACTGGGTTAGCGATCCATTCTGGGTAGATGGCTTCCCGTATGAAGTCATTAGCAAGTAGATTTTTTACTTCCTCATCAAGGGCTGCTGATCGCTCTGCCCCCATGCTCCTCTTTTTCTGCTTTACTGGTACCTTGGTGGGATCGATGTTCAACATGTGGCATGCTACGTCTGGGGAGATTCCTGTCATATCGGCATGGGTCCACGCAAATACATCTAAGTTGTGGCGGAGAAAGTCAATGAGTCGATCCTTCAATTCCGTTTTCAGCTGAGATCCGATTTTTAATAGTCTACTTGAATCATGCTTATCTACCGATACGAATTCCATAGCCTCTGCAGGCTCGGCGGTAGCCTCCTCCTCTTTATCCCTGGGGTCTAGTTCATTGAAGGGATCGCTTGTGTATCGAAGAGGAGGGGCTTTCTTTAGTTGCTATGCCTCCAAGCTTTTCATGCAGAGAGTAGTCTCTGCATCTTTTCCTTTATTCTTTCTGCGGTTATTGCGAAATTCAGTTACGTAGCAGTCTCGGGCAGCACCTTGATCTCCTTCTACTTCTCCTACTCCGTTGTCTGTTGGAAATTTCATTTTCAGGCACCAGGGGGCTAATACAATCTGAAAGTCAGACAAGGCTGGTCTTCCCAAGAAAGCGTTGTAAGCCGAGTGGTTTTCTATTAGTACGAACGTTTGTTTTCGCACAACGGAGCGGGGATGACTTCCTATTTCGACGAAGAGGTCAAGTTGCCCGAGGGGCATCTTTGCATCTCCAGTGAAACCGTGCAGTGGTTTGTCACAGGGGGATACATCCTTCATTGATAACTTCATTTTGTCGAAAGCATGTCTGAATAGGATATTTACGGAGCTTCCTGTGTCTATTAGAATCCGAAAAACTTTAGCTGGACCGAACCAGGCAGAGATGACCATAGGATCCATATGTGGGTACTGTCTTCCTTCCAAATCACGCCTACTGAATATGATGTCGTCGTTTTCTTTTCGTTTCGGGTGGCGTTCCTCCGTAATGGAGTTAACATATCCTTCGGCATTTCTAAGCGACTTGCCGTACCTTTCCATCTCTGCCCAACTTCTGTCGGCAATGTGTGGTCCTCCTGAGATGGTAAGGACTACTATCTTCTCTTGACTAGAGCCACTGGTGTTGTGATTGTTGCGACTCCCTCCGCCTACTTCTGGGAGGGGTTGCTTTGAGTTCTCATTGGCAGGAGTTGGAGTCCTGTTCTGACTTTTCACATAACGTTCCAGTCTTCTTCTTCTAATGTGTTCTTCGATCAAGTCCCGAAGATGGTGGCATTCATTGGTGTCATGTCCGTGGGATTCGTGGAAGCGACAGAACTTTCCGGACTTGAGTGCGTTATCTGATTCTTTCTTGTGCGGGGGGCGCTTGTATCCGAGTTCGCCCTGAGTGGCTAGGTAGATGTTTTCGATTGTTTCATTCAAAGGAGTGTAGGAGTCAAATCTTGGCCCTGGTCGATATTGGCGCTTCTCAACCTTTCTGCCCCCAGCATTGTCTCTAGATTCATTTCTTCGAGCGTCCTTAGCTGCAGTGGGAACCTTGTCCTGAATTATCTTGCCTTGTTGCCCTGGCTGCCTCTCCGTAGCAGCGTCTTCAAGTCTCATATACTTTCCAGCTTCATGGAAGAAATCAGGCAAGGTAGCTGGTTTTTCCTTAGTTAATCTTCTGGCAAACTTGGTGTCTGGATGCACACCACTACAGAGGGCCATTAGAGTGAGTTTTTCATCGGCATCTTGAACTGCTGCCGCTGCGGCGTTGAACCGTGTTAGATATTGTTGCAGCGTCTCTCCGGTTTTCTGTTTGACATTGGATAGAGAATAAGCATCCCTGGGTTGTTCCACATGGATGCGGAACTGGCTAATAAACCTTTCTTTTAACATCTCCCATGAGTTGATGGATCCTTGGGGTAGATGGCAGAACCAGGAGGTAGCTAGATCTGATAGGAATAGCGGAAAGCATTTACATAATACTCCTTCTGTTGCTCCACTCATGAGCATATGCTGGGTGTATCTCTGCAGGTGTACGATGGGGTCGGAAGTTCCTTTGTAAGGTTCCATGGTTGGCATTTTCCATTCCCGGGGAGTGATGGCAGTTTCGATATTTCGGGTAAAGGGACTGGTGACCCTAGCGCCTATTCCCCGGTCCCTTTGCTCCCGTTGGACACATTCTCTGAATAATCGTGCCATCCGCTCGTCAGAACTTGGAGCGGACAAAAATGAGCTCGGTTCTTCCCTGCGGGATCTATCTCGTCCAGATGACCTGTAGGGATGGTACAGTCTATCACCTCTAGCATTATCCAGTGGTTGTCTTTGGCTGCTTGGATGCACGCTAGGACCAGCTACAGTTGCCCCCTGCCTTGATCTTCCCCTATGGGGTTCTGTTTCGAGCACATCCATGGGGTCAACTTCGGGCTGGGTTCTAGCTCGGCTCCGTTCAGCGGGGTTTCTATGATTAGGTGGCATGACTGGCTCAGCTACATCCGACCCTCGCCTGGTGCCTCCCCCGCTGGGTTCGGTTCCAAGGGCTTCATCGAGTCGGAATTCGGGCTGAGTCCGGGCGCGGCCCCTATCATCGTTTTTCCTGTTGATAGCATGTTCGAAGAGTGAAGTCCTTTGTTGCCTCCGGGATCCTCCGGATTAGGATTCACCCCATGATTCAGTGTTGCGGTTGGACTCTTCAGCGTCCCTTAAGCGTGTCATGAGTTGGTCCACCAAAGTTTCTTGTTGGGATGTGAAGCGGTTAGTTACTTCAGCCACAATCCTGTCCAGATCTGCCCTAGTGATTGGTTGTTCCGTTGCGGGAACAGTTGGATTTTCCTGATTTTCATCTGGTACTGCTGTTGAAGTGGGCTGATCTGTGATTGCTGGATCTGGAAGGCTGCTAGTTGCGATGTTCTTTCCTTTGTTAACATCCCTTCTCTGTTTGGAAGGCATGATTTCTAAGCAACGAGTGATGTTGTTAGGAAGAAGGTTGAGTGGGAGAAGATGAAGCTTGAGTTCTGAAGATGAAGCCTGAGTTCAACTCTCAATGAAAGCACCAAAAATGTTTGCACAAAAAATGGACAAACACCTCCAAGTCGTATTATTTAGTTGATTATATGTGATTTTCAATGATTTTAGATGAGTATATAAATATAAAAGAAGTAGGGGCTGAAATGTAAATGACACGCAGATTTATAGTGGTTCGGCCAGAATGTGCCTACGTCCACTTTATATGTTATTATCTCTTTCCTTCAGATTACAAGTACAATGCTTCGTATATGAGTATATGAAAGTAGTTTGAAAGTTCCTTCCTTGCTTGAGCTCTCAAACTTGTCTGCCATTGTTGTACCCCTGCCCCTCTATTTATAGAATGAGGTAGGGGGCAGGGGTCTTGGAAGTATATAACTGCTGGTGGGCCCGGGCTGAAGCAATCTGGAATGGTAATCACCTGGTTCGGTGGAGGTCATTCGGCATGGAGTTTGGTCCGGTGGTAGGCGTGGTCCGGCAATAAGTGTGGACCGGTGGTAATGAGTGTGGAGGTGGACCGGCAGTGAGGTGGTTCGGTACTTGTTTGGTCCGGCCGTGGAGTTGGTTCGGTAGTGGGGTGATGGTTGGTTCGGTGGGGTATGGTCCGGCTACCGAATGGGATGTGCCGGATGGAAATGCCTTATGCCTTGCTTTTGCCGAATGGACCAATGGTTGGGCTTTGCCGAATGGATTCTGGTCCGGCATAACAGGGAGAGGCCGGACGTAACTCTGCCGAATGGGAATGCCGGATTGACTTCCATGCTTGTACCGAGCCTTGTGTTCATCGAACGAGGTGGAGGTTGCAAGCCCGGGTGAAACTGTGGCTTCTTGGTCTCGAGGTCTTCTGGGTGAAAATTCGCCCAACAACCGATAAGTGCATCCCTTTCTTCGATTTGGTCAGAAGAGGAAGAGAAACTTTGAATGGATGCAAAATTGTGTTTACGCGTTCCAAGATTTGGTGCATCACTTAGAGAGACCCTCTATCTTGTCTAAACCACTAGATCATGAAGATTTGTATATTTATCTTGCAGTGTTGATACATGCCACAAGTGCCACACTACTACATGGAGAGGATCGGATCCAAAGGCTAGTGTATTATGTTGGCAAGCGACTGATAGGTTATGAAAGGAACTCTCTAAAACTGGAGAAATTTTCCTACGGCCTGTTGATTGCATCAAGAAAGCTCCACCCTTATTTCTAGGCTCATCACGGCAATATCTCCACCGGTCGGCCATTACGACAGGTCCAACGGCGACATGAGATGTCTAGGAGGTTACAAAAATGGAACATTGAATTGAGCCAGAATGATATCACTTATCTCCCTCAAAGAGCCTTTCAGGGACAAGCATTGGCAAACTTTATAGCTGAATTTGTTGCACAAGACGACTCTCTAAAGAGCAGTTTAGAACCTACCATCTGAGGGAAGATGCACACGGATGGAGCATCCAATGATCGGTGTTCTAGCATCGATGTCATACTTATAGCTCCTAAGGAACGTTCGATCTATTACGCCTTGAAACTTGACTTATCTACAACGAATAACAAGGCTGAATATGAAGCCTTGTTTGCTGGGATTAAACTGGCTAGAGAGCTAGGAGTAAAAGCTTTGCAAAAATTTTGTGATTCCCAGTTAGTATAAAACAATTAAGGGGTGAATATCAAACCGAAGGAGCGTGGCATGTCCCTTACCACAATTGATTCCAAGAAATGCTAACTGATTTAGAGCATTGCACCGTTACACACATCCCCAAAAAGAAAATGAGAAAGCTGACTCACTGGCCAAGCTGGCGAGTTCTGGAGATACATAGCAAATGGGCTTGGTCCCAGTTAAAGTACGCATTGCTCCAAGCATTGAACGAATGGAGATCGATTGGGTCACTGAAACGGAATCCGAGAAGGATTTGTGGATGACTCTAATTATAGATTATTTACAAAAGTATAATCCTTCCTAAACGGAGGAATGAAAAATGATAGATCCTTCATAAAACTTCACGATGCATCCTTTAAGAAGGATTCAAGTAAAAAAAGGTTTTCTTTGATAAGTGCATCCATTTCATTCAGTTATATTTCATTTAAAATTTGCTTTTGTCTTTGAGTTCAAAGCTATGCAATAAAACGGACTCTGTCATTTTCTTTTTCTATTAGCAATAGTATTTGAAGTGTGCTTCATATCTGTGAATTGCTTATGCATAATAATATAAAAAAATTGAGCAACTAACTTACATCCATATATGCCTAATATAAACCAGCAAGCACCTGGAGTTTGGTGCCAACCAAGTACTCGGGTCCATAATCGAATCGAATAAAATGAATGAGACTCGACCGTTCATTTGTTAACTCTCACCTACAACCTGGTGGGCTAAGTATAAAACAAAGAACAATGTGACTCGACCATCCGTTAACTCACTCCATCTCCCGGTTCGACAGGAAGAATGCAAAGTAAAGGTGGTGGTGATACGACTGACCACTCTTCAACTTTCGCCCAAGACCTAGGGGCAAGGGAGTTCATCAATGGAAATGTGATTCGACCGTTTCCCGAAACAACATCAGTCCCCAGAGTGTGGGTTAGATTATGAACATAAAATGGGTGTGATTAACAGTCCATCGACTATCTCTGATCCCTAGAGTGTTGATAAAAGCATAAACAAAATGAATGAGTTCGATTTAATTATTCATTCTCCAACTCTGGTTCGAACACGACAAAAGGAGTATAAACTCAACATGTATAGGACCCAACCGTCCATTAATTAAATTCTCCAACCTAAGACTATGCACAAGAGTATAATCACTTAACCGCTAAGCACGATAGCGTAACACTATGGCTTACACCTAGTGTTTGATACGACTTCAGGCCAAGACCAAAAGGAGGCCTTGAGATGGATTTGTCAAATCAAAGCTTGAAGCAAATGGGCGATCGAAAGACATTGCAACCTGAACAAAGAGTGATGAATTACAAGTATATTAAATGGAAAATGTAATAGCTTAAGCACTTAAACAAGTTTCATAAAAAAGTTGAATCGAAAGAAAAGAAATTTTATTCACATACTGAAAATTGGAAACTAAGTACAAGTTTAATCCCACAATTGTCCAATGGCTTGCCTTACTTTTGCAAATTCCAATGGCTTGCCTTACTTTTGCAAATTCCTCCTTGGTGTTTTTTGACAGCCCCTTGTTGTGACCTTCTTCTAATAAGCCGAAGATAAAAAGGTGCTCATTGCTAAGAAGAGATCTAATGCCCTCATCCACCATGGATATATTTTTTAGCACTGAAACCGCATCCAAGTATATGTCATCGGTGGGGTTGTGGATGCTGCCTGTAATGTTCAATAAAAAACTGCTTAGTTCAGGATACAACTTAAATGAAAGTGGGTATATTTTTTAGCACTGAAACTGCCTTCGAGTATATGTCATCGGTGGGATATGGCTGCTGCTTGTAATGTTCAATAAAAAAAACTGCTTAGTTCAGGATACAACTTAAATAAAAGCACTGAAAATTAAGTTTGAAGCGACGCATATATCCTTCCAAACACTATCCCGCAAAACCAAGTGGGCAGGTCACAAATAACCATTCATTTTTAAAAGAGCTCAGTTTTTTCCAAGCGCCAGTTATGACTTGGAAGTTAGTGACCGACTCGAGGAAAGTGTACGAGAAGCTTCCCTTTTGCCGCTGGAGAATAGATGAATCTGATGTCTTTTGGAGTCGGCTCAAGATATAAGGTTTCGAGGAATATCCTGTGCATACTGTGAAGAAATGCATAGCTCTTCGGATGCAGTTAAACCGTCTCCAACCTTAAATAATGCAACATTTTCCGAATGAATGGTAGAACACAACCAACCTAGCACACAAACTTGTTGCATGCAATATACCCCTTCGGGGGCAAGTGATCCCTATCATTATGGGATGAGACTCGCATATCCTCATATGTAATCCTGTATGCATAGCCTGCAGAGAGAGGCCTCATCGGCCTTTGAAGCCACCGAATCCTCCAGATCATTTAAAAATATTACATTTTCTGGAGTGTAAAGATCTGGCTCGATCTATATTTCAAAGTTCGAAAGAATTTTTGGCACCTTTTATGAACATTCAGGCTGTTTAAATTAATGGTTTGGAGAGTTTCTAGTGGATATTGTTGTAGAACTTGACTCAGCATTGGAATTGTCGTGAGAAGTAGTTTGTTAAGTACCCATAGCAGCTAAATGCTTCGAGCATTTGGAAACCACAGCTATCAAACTCAACATATAGTAATCATTAGAAAAATTAACCTGTCCCCCGATGCTAAGTATAAACTAGTGCAGTGTTGTGTGATACAGTGATAAACAATTCAAAATTAAGAATGACAGCGGTGATGAGATTTTTGGATTCGACCAAAGCGACCGTCATCGTCGATCGTCCTAATTGGTTCTTATGTCGATGGTTGTGGATTTTATCAGAACTCCGAGATCAATTATTGGCATGTGGGAATTTGACATTCGAATTCAAGTTCAGATAAGCGTATGCAAAGTCCGATCAGATTCTAATTGTATGAAAATCCAAGTTCACGTACATGTGATTAAGTTATAAGTCATGTCCCATTCCAAGCTGTAACGACCCGTATTTTTCGAAAAGAAGAAAATTCAAATTTTAGAATTTAATACGGTAAGAAATTAAAAATTTATGATTTTAAATAAAATTTACTTTGAATTATAACATCTGATTTTGATTTGATAAAGTGAGAACTATTTTATGTGATTTCAAACGTATGGTTTAATAAAAGTTTAATTGGATAGATTTAATATTATGTAAAGCATGAAATCAATTTATAATTAACTAAAATTGGGTTTTAATTGTAAATTAACTTCTAATCTATTTGTAAACAATAAATGTATAATTATGTACTCAAACTTATTTAAATTCTAGTATTGATTTTCGCTCATCTTACATATCAACCTATTGAAATTAATTTGTTGATAAAATTTAGTATAATTGGATTTTACATAAAAGGAAAGAAGTATAAATTTTAATTTAATGAGACTTAATTAGTTAAACGATTCAGGAATTGATAAGATAAAGTTAATTAATTGAAATTGTATTTAATTAAGAACTTTACTAAATTTAATCGAATTTAAACTATTGAAGTTTGGTGAAATTATCAAAAATAATAAAATATAAATATAAATTTTGTTGTTTGTATATCATTGATACTATTTAAGAAAGTTAATTTATAACTCTTACATGTAAACAACAATTTTACAAATGTATTTAAGTTACTGTAAAAAAAAGATTTCATTTTTTTAATTATCTTATATAAAAACAATTCTATAAATGTATTTAAGTTACTGTAAAAAGAATCCAATTGTTTTAATTATCTTATGTGTAAACAAAAATTCTATAAATGTATTTAAGTTACTGAAAAAGATTTCAATTGTTTTAATTATCTATCCATTAATTATGTTCCGTTTTAAATTCTAATGTTGAAATTTATTGCCGTTAATTCAACTTGGATTGAATAAAAGGGAAAGAGAATTTAACTGAAATTAATGATGTTTAATGAAGAAACATACGTTTGTTAGGATCTGCTTTAATATGTAATTTTGAAATTAATTACAATTATGTTGATTTGGAATATTTCAATATTAAAAAGGAAAAAAAAAGAAATACATTAATTGTAATTAATGGATTTAACGAAAGAAACATATGTTATTGTTAAAATAAAAAGGATGTTTTAATGAAAACAAAATGAATATTATTGTTTTTAGAGTAAGTGTAATTTTATAAAAGAGAATAATTGAATATTGAAGCAACATTTTACGGTCGTTAAATAGTAGTCTTTGATACTTTAAAGGTTAATGCTAATCGTAAAATTTAGAATAAATTAAATATTTTATGTTCATGATTGTGCACTGAGAAAAACGCCGACTTTGATTTGAATTTGGAATCATGGTTCATCTTTTATTTTATGTAGCGGTGGTTCACGTTACCTTGGTTGGTGTGTTTAATTTTTTTTTATTATATGTTAATAAAACTTTTAAATAGGCATAAATTTGAGTTGATTTGGGATTAACGAAATTAATTGAATTGAAATATATTTCCATATTGGATTAATGTGGCATTATATTCATTTTGAAGTATGAAAGGTGATGTTCATCACAAATTCATATTCGTACACATTTAATATTGTATTGCTTTTTTTTCTAACTACTATCTCAATCATGTTTTATTTTATATATTTTCTTATTAAATTTATGTGTATATATATACTATTTTATTAATATTTCGTATAACTTGAATTTGAGTTTCGGATCATCTTTTATTTTGTGTAACGTTACACTGGTTGTTGTATTCAAATTTACTTATCTTATGTTAATTTTGTTTAAAACGGGTGTATAAAAAGTATATTTGGTGCTATTATATTTAATTGAGTGGAACATGCAATTAATTAAATCCTAAGTGGTCCCTTCATTTCCTTATTATTCAATACACCTGCCACTATTTCCACATTTTGGTTTTGTTGCTTTCTTTTATTAAATACATGCCTCTTTTGGTTTTCCACTAGAGATAAAAACCAAAGTTCGTACAAAATGTTTCTCATTACTCTATCCGAAGCTTATTTGCACAAAATTGGTCACAAATCCCAAATGTCGTGAAAGCACCAAAGTATTAATATAAATCAGCAATATTCCAAACACAAATCACAGATCACAGCAAACAACAAGCAATAATCCAGAAATAATGAATAGAGACACAAGATTATAGTAGTTCGGCTATCTCCGGCCTACGTCCACTGCAAATTTTTATCCTTTTGTTAATTTTCCTTACTGTTTACAGATGATTACAGCAGTATCTATGAAGAATTTCGAGTACAGTAGTAGTATTGAAGTTTAGAAATAAATCCGACAGGGTCTGGGCATTGAGAAGGCCAAAGATCCCCGTTCCTGTTGGCTTCAGAGGGCTATTTATAGGCGTAGGAGGCTGATATCGAGCTCAAACTTCGGGAGACTTCTTCTGGCATGTGAGTGGGCCCACGCGACCGACCCCACCAAGTTTTGAATCGATCTGCGATTGATACGAATCCATTTCGTATCCATCAAAAAATGATCCAATCGAGATGAAACTTGGCAGGAACATTCCTTACCTTGCATGCAAGCTGCTATGAAAATTTCGTTGCATTTGGATCAGCATATTGGGAGATATGATCGATACGAATTGCGTTTGCGTGAGTGCTGTTGCGTTCATATCCACTGGTTCGAATCCATCCTATTCGACTCGATCAGAAGCACGCGCGCGCAATGACGTGGCGCTAATCTCCTAGATCGATCCGATCTCTATGGCGTGTTGACTGGGTTGATCCACTTTGTGCGCCGAGTTGAACGCTTCTTCCCTGGATTCGTGCACGTATCCACGCTTCATGCTTGCACGCATCGATCACTTCTCCAGAACGTTTGTACTCAACTGTTTGCATCGCATGTTCTCTCGTATCGATTGCAGGAGTGTATTTCGTATCCATCTATGAACCGATCGATACGAAATGGTGAATTTGATCGATACAAATGAAAGGCCAACAGGTGGGTACGAAACTAAACTCAATGATGGATACGAACGAAGCCATACCTGAAGGATACGAGGGAGATTTTACCCGATGGAGTCGAACTGAGCTCCGGTGATCGATACGAGATCATGGACTCGAAATGTACCACCTGTCCTAATCCTAATCGATACGAAATGTATCGATTCGAACAAACCTCCGCATGCTTTCTACCAATCTGGGTCTACAGCTATCGAGTCGAGATCCATCTCGGCTTCGTATCTGATCGATACGAAATCATCGAGTCGAGTCCACACAGATCAATACGAATGAGACGCTGCTCTATGGATACGAACTGCCTGGCATACGTGAACCAGATCGATAGGGACCTTAACAGCTTCCCATGGGTACGAAAGTGCCAAAACACTTCTTCTATCGATACGAGAGCATCGATTCGAGACATATCATCTCTTTCCATCCTGACCGATGCGAATGTCATCGAGTCGAACCAGAACCTAATCGATGCAAACTTCACCGAGTCGAACCCGTGTCGATCGATACGAACAGTATTGATTCGAACCACCATATGACGATCGATGTGAAATGCATCGATACGAACCGTGCCATGCGCACCTTAATCCATCCATATCTTATGCATACGACCTCCGATTGATCTGAAACTTGAAACATAGCCTTTCATAGTCCTCATCATCATCTCCAATCGATTCCGTCCTGATCGGAGCTCGGCCAAATTTTAACGACATCGATTGCGACCTTGTTTCCAACCGATCACCAATCCTGATATCCATCATTCCTTGCCAACTTATTAATATTCCAGCTTTGACCAAAAAGTGGGATAAAATTTTGCCCCCCGAAACATGCCTTGTGATAATAAGGCGTGTTTTGAATAGTTCCGAATCCGATATCCGAAGTCCATAGCCACACCGTCAGAGTACATCATCCTCGACTGTTCCGAGTCGATGTCCAATTCTAAATCCAACAACCAAAGCCTTAGCCAATTCCATATCCATCCGAACTCGACAACCGTGTCCTAATCCATCCTTATCCAATAGCAAATAACCGAATCCAGGACCTCTCCGGGTCGATGTCCAAATCCATAACCCCTTCGGGTTCTTGCCAAGCGCAATCCACACCTGGCAACTGTGGTCCAGTATCCCTAGACGTTGAGCTAAACTCACCAGGTTCTTGCCAAGCGCAATCCACACTTGACAACCGTGGTCCAGTGTCCCTGGACGTTGTACAATGCCAGGGCTTAAGTCCAAAGCCGAATCCTGGTCTCTCCGGATCCATGTTGAGCATAGTCCATACTCAACGACCTGAAACAATAATAGATAATATGGGGCCTAAGTCATAGGCCGAATCCTGATCACTCCGGACCCTTGCTGAGCATAGTCCATACTCAGCGACCTGAATAAGCCAATTTGCCATATGCGGGCGAAGAGACTTACCCCTTGCCAAGTATAATCCATACCCGACGACCGTTTACCAAAAACCAGATAAAAATCCAATCAAAATCCAATCCAAAATCCAAATCAAACCAGAAAATCAGAAATCCAAATCAACATCCAAAACAGAAAACAATCATCCAAGCGAAAATCCAAATCAGAAAGCAAGCAAAACCAGGAGTTCAATCCAAACTCCAAAATCAAACCAAAAAAGAAAAGCAGTGCCCAATCCGAAAGCAAAAGAAAAATTTCACAAACCATAAAATCGCAGTTTATCATCATTCAGAGCATGCCTAGGGGCTATCTCTGTCCCCATACATGTGTAAATGACTTGGTTGCTAGCCAATAGTTTGCTACTTATTTCATACTATCTCGGTCAATTGATAACCAATCGACCATCATTCCTGGGCCTCCCACCATAATGGTTTGAGATAGGCGGTGGTTGCTCCTGCTCCGCCGCTGCATTCCGAGTTCCGACATATTGTCGCAACAGTCCATTCCTTACATGCTCCTCGATTATATCCTTTAAATGCCTGCAGTTGTTGGTGTCGTGCCCATCCAAATCATGAAAGAGGCAATGCCTCCCTGATGCCCTCTCCCACTCAGAAGGCTCTCTTCTAGCCGGCCTCCGGTAAGGAACGCGATTCCGAGTTTCCATGTATATCCACTCCGGTGTCTCGTTTAACCTGTGTATGTGGAAAACTTTGGATCCTTCCATCGCTTTCTGGCTTTTCCTGGGTCGTCATCCAGCTTTCTTTTTCCTTATCCTTATCGAGCCTCCGTTGGATGGTCCTTCACACTTAGTCGCATTCACCCTCTTTAACTTTAAATCCATACGAGCGTCTTCTTGCCGAAGGAATCTTTCGGCTCATGGAAGAATTCCCTAAGATCCAGTTGTGGGTCTCATATTAAAGATACCTTAAAATCCGAGACATCTTTGACTCCCGATACCGCCGCCATCAAAACCATCGATGGATCCGGCCGATCCACCGAAGTAACCGCCGCTTTGAATCGAGTTAAAAAGCTCTAAGCGATTCATCCGTCCTTTGCTTTACCGACGTTAATGTCATTACGTTCTTTGGTCTCTTGATATGAACCCGAAACTGCCCCAAAAACCTATCCACCAATTCCCTCTAGGTTCTGATAGATCCTTCTTCAGCTGCCTAAACCACATGGCAGCCAAGTTCGTCAAGTATAGAGGAAAACATCGGGCCATCACTTCCTCCTATGCCCCAGCACTTCCATATGTCTAGTGTATCTCATCAAGTGATCGGTCAGATCAATCTTGCCATCGTATACTTCCACGCTAGGTAGCTTGAACTTGGGTGGATTCTGAGCTATCCTAATTTCCTGGATAAACGGACTCATGTTCACTCCTTCCAAATCTCTATTAGTCAAACCTCTATGCATAGTTTTCCTAATGACCTCCACTAATCCAGCATTGTCTGTCAAGGGTTGCCCCCATGTCCTCGAGGGAATTTCGGTACATGCTCCTCATGTGGTTCACTGATGTTAGCACTCGCTCTTGCCTGCTGACCTCCATCCAAGGGCCTTCCAGTATCTGATCCTGCAGGTCTGCCCCAAAGCCTTTGTTGATTGCCATCTAGTTCTGCATTCTGTCCTCTATCGGGTTCCGCGACCCTAGTTCCTTGTCCTACACCTTTAGCCGGCGTAGTTGGTCCAAGGTTCTGCGTTTCTGCCGCTCTCATATGTTCAAAGAAAGTCTGCATCATTTTCTGTTGACTTTTTAACAATCTCTCCTGCAATGAATTGGCCATAGCCTCCATTTCATCCCTGGTTATGTAGATCGAAGCTTGTCCTTCCCCAGCTCCGGAGGATGCTTCTTGACTTCCTTCTTGTTGGCTTCTCTCAGCTCTTTGTCTCCTGCTTGTCTGACGAGTCATTATCTTTCAAATCTAAACTCTTCACTCTTTTCCAATCCAAACTTCAATCCGATGTAGTGGGTGTTAGTCCTTCTCAGTGAAAGCACCAAAGTGTTTGCACCAAAATTGGTCACACACCCTAAATGTCGTGAAAGCACCGAAGTATGAATATAAATCTGCAATATTCCAAACACAAATCATATATCACAGCAAACAGCAAGCAATAATCCAGAAATAATGAATAGAGACACAAGATTTATAGTGGTTCGGCTATCTCCGGCCTACGTCCACTTCAAATTTTTATCCTATTATTAATTATACTTGCTGGTTACAGATGATTACAGCAGTATGTATGAAGAATTTCGAGTACTAGTAGTATTGAAGTTTAGAAATAAATCCGGCAGGGTCTGGGCGTTGAGCAGACCAAAGATCCCCTTTCCTGTAGGCTTCAGAGGGCTATATATAGGCGTAGGAGGCGGATATCGAGCTCAAACTTCGAGAGACTTCTTCTGGCACGTGAGTGGGCCCACACGACCGACCCTACCAAGTTTTGACTCGATCTGCGATCGATACGCATCCATTTCGTATCCATCAAAAAAAGATCCAATCGAGATGAAACTTGGCAGGAACATTCCTTACCTTGCATGAAAGCTGCTGTGAAAATTTCGTTGCATTTGGATCAGCGGTTTGGGAGATATGATCGATACGAATTGCATTTGCGTGAGTGCTGTTGCGTTCGTATCCACTGGTTCGAATCCATCCTATTCGACTCGATCAGAAGCACGCGCGTGCAATGACGTGGCGCTAATCTCGAGGATCGATCCGACCTCTATGGCGTGTTTACTGGGTTGATCCACTTTCTGCGCCAAGTTGAACGCTTCTTCCTTGGATTCGTGCACGTATCCACGCTTCACGCTTGCACGCGTCGAACACTTCTCCAGAACATTTGTACTCAACTGTTTGCATCGCATGTTCTCTCGTATCGATTGCAGGAGTGTATTTCATATCGATCTATGAGCCGATCGATACGAAATGGTGAATTTGATCGATACGAATGAAAGGCCAATAGATGGGTACGAAACTAAACTCAATGATGGATACGATCGAAGCCTTACCTGATGGATACAAGCGAGATTTTACCTGATGGAGTCGAACTGAGCTCCGGTGATCGATACGAGATCATGGACTCGAAATGTACCGCCTGTCCCCATCCTGATCGATATGAAATGTATCGACTCGAACAAATCTCCGCATGCTTGCCTACCAATCTGGGACTACTGCTATCGGGTCGAAATCCATCTAAGCTTCCTATCCGATCGATACAAAATCATCGAGTCAAGTCCACACTGATCGATACGAATGAGACATTGCTCCATGGATACGAACTGCCTAGCATGCGTGAACCTGATCGATACGGACCTTAACAGCTTCCCATAGGTACGAAAGTGCCAAAACCCTTCTTCTAGCATCGATTCGATACATACCATCTCTTTCCATCCTGATCGATGCGAATGTCATCGAGCCGAACCAAAACCTAATTAATGCGAACTTCACCGAGTCGAACCCGTGTCGATCGATACGAACAGTATCGATTCGAACCACCATATGACGATCGATACTTAATGCATCGATACGAACTGTGCCTTGCGCACCTTAATCCATCCATGTCTTATGCATATGACCTTCGATTGATCTGAAACTTGAAACATAGCCTTTCCTAGTCCTCATCATCATCTCCAATCGATTCCGTCCTGATCGAAGCTCGGCCAAATTTTAACGACATCGATTGCAACTTTTTTCCAATCGATCTCCAATCCTGATATCCATCATTCTTTGCCAATTTGTTAATATTCCAGCTTTGACCAAAAAGTGGGATAACAAAGCTTTCTGCTCACACTTTCTCCTTCTTCCTCATAAATACAGAAGCTTCAAAATTCCTAAATCCACAAATTCCCAAACTTCAAACTCCATCCCTTCTCTCTTCAAACGCCAAACTGCATCACTCCTCTCTTGCTTCATCTCTTCAAAAAAAAAAAAAAAAACTCAGTTTGCTCGACTTGCGTTGTCATGATTTGCTTTGCTATTGCATTGTTGCTATGGATAGAATTGGTTTGCTTGTCGAGTTTGGATTTCATCTAAAATCTATCAATTTGTGTTGTCAATAACTCTCTAACCTCAAAAGGTGAGCAACCACTCACGATTAACATTTTTATTGTTAGGTAAATAACATTGATTGAAATATTTGCTTTTGATATGAATATGTGATATATGTTGTTATGTTCCCTTGAACTTGTGTTATAACATTCACATGCACATTTTGTTTTATATGTCACAAATAGTATATTATGTTGATTTGATTGATTTCCACATATGTATGTTCACATATGAGATGTAAAATAAATGTGTAATGTTAGTGATTTTTTATATGCGTTGTATTGAAATACATCACATATGCTTTGTTAAAAAAATAAGGTAGTTAATAAAATCGTATGTTATACATACTATGTCAATAATATGTCACCTATGCTATGTGTAAGTAATGTGTTATGTTTGGGAAAAATGAGATGCCATGTTATTTCACCTTACAAGTTCTTTGTATATATGTCGTGTTATATGTTTATATGTTATGTTGATGTATGATATGTCAGGATTCGAAATATTCACTTTTGTTGTTTACGATATGTGACACATGTGATATGTTAGTTATGCATGCGTATATATTAAGTTGTTAATTATGCACGCATGTTGATCAGTGACATGTTATGTTATGTATGTTATTATTGTTCTCACACTTCAAGTTCTCTTTAACAAAATCACTTTGGATTGAAATGATGTATAACGATATAAAACAACTTTGGGTTTAAATAAATTGAATTGGAAATAAAATTGGAATATTGTAGGTTTGAATTTATGTTGGAACTTCAAATTATGAAATTGAAATTTAATCCAATTTTTATTGGATTTAAACTTTTTTGATTTATAACTTAATAGCTTTAAGAGAAAAAATGAAATCTGAAGTTAGATTTAATAATAAATCGATTGGAAATGAACATAAAGTCGGTATTTGAACTGAACTGATTTATAGTGTGAAAGATGATGTTTATTTAAACCGAAGTATTTCACTTATTGAGTTATCTGTACATTATATTGAGTTTACCTACTTACATAAGAATGTTAGTCCTGACTCGAGTGTTTTTGTTTTACCTTACTCTCGGGTCAGACCGAGTATTTCAGTTTAGCGAAGATACTTATTTCTGAAGACGAAGTCGGAGTCGAGGACCGTGTCTACTATTATTATAGCAATTGTTTATTCTGCATGAAAAAAGTGTAAATTCTGATTTTGTTGAAAATAGTTTCATGAACTATTTATGTATTTATTTTTTTATTATATTTCATCATTCCGCTGCAAGATTCTGTGTTTTATTTTTTTCCTCCTTTTCTTTTATTTTGTTACTTACCCCATTAACAATCCTCCCTTTTGAATGGTTTGAATTAGACATGTGTAGTATATTGTCGATTTAAACCATCCAAAAAGGTGGGTTGTTACACAAGCTTAAGTGTTTAATATCAAGTGTTTAAGTCCAAATGCTTATGTCCAAGATCAAGGAAAGCACCCATGTTCGAATTCAAATTCATGTAGTCAAATGTTCAAGAGTTTTTACTCAAACGAAAAATTGGCTAAGTCCCCCTAGGCAAAGGGATCATACTCAACCACTCACCTCGTCGAAGTAGCCTTATGCCATTTCACACTCCCATATGCCTGAACCAAACAATGCATTTACCTCTTCAATACCTACAACTGACTGCATATCAATAGTCAGTCCCTCCTTCAATCATTAATCGCTCCACTCCATATTATAACTGATCGCTCATCATCATCGCCATTCCATCCATATGACTTTGATACCTCGCTTCATCAATAATACAATCATCACCAATCCCAATCACCTATCAAAACTAACACCGACCCTTAAGTCTACAAACACCAACTTGAATCACCCAGAATTTCGTCACCAAGCCCTATTCAAATCTAACGCTATAAACCCATATATGCAATGAAAACGAATCAATCAACATTTTGGAATTCCGATGTTGATGTCAATTTGAGGCTAATGGAACGTTCAAGTTGGCTTATCTTAGGGTTTGGATTGGTCGAATTAGTTGGAGAGGCAGCTAAAAGTGGCAGGGCAGGTTGGGTAAAGGAGGGAGATGGATTGGAGGAAATATTAATATAGATTCGACAATTTCGAGCACGAATTCAATAATGGCAATGTGAAGGAGAGGAATAGGGTTCAGCTGTAAAAGGGAAGTGAAAGTGTGAGGGAGATGATGTTATAATGTTGCCTTATATACTCCAACCTGTGGTAGAATGTATGGCCCACTTGCTTGGACCCGAAATTCGGTAAGTCCACCTAAGCTAAGGGATCGGTGTCGATCCCCTTGCTTAGGGGATTAGTAGCGAACGCTCCTTACCAATGTTTAAAAAAATAGGAAAAAAGGAGAATATAGCAATGCAGATATATGTCAACTATATGATATTGGCAACGACCCGTGTGCGAATGAGCATGCTCGGGAATCTACAACAAACATGTACACGAACGTGCATGTGTATCTATCCAACATTCGATTTCTTGAGTTGACGGAAATTGAATTATTACCTGAATTTATCAAAAAGGAAGTCACTATGTATTACCGAGGCCTACTAGCTTAACTACAAGCTTAATGGAACCGAGCATAGACAAAAATTGAGAATTACCTTCCTGATTTATACTAGCAGATATCGACCAAGTGTCACAACAAACAGAGAGAGATATGGCTCTTTGGAAAGACAATTTATTGAAAGGGCAACGACGGTTGGTGAAATTGAACAAAATCCTTCACGGCGATTACAACTTGCTTTAATTCAATGCACATTATGTTCAAACAAGTCGTACTTTGGAGGGAAAATGTTATCCGACCTTTTGACCTAGCTATAACCGAACTGACGGTACAAGTTAGATGTGACGACCCGATTTCCTATCTCCAGTAAATCGCATCGTCAATGAAGAAAGAAAAGGACAGAAGAAGAAAAGAAAGAGAAAGAAGAACACAACAACAATAGATAACTCACAGCGGAACGAATGAAATATAATGCATCACATAAAATATTACATAGTATCATATTACATCAGAGTACACAACTTATACAACAGATATTAGATAGTTATAAAGATCTGTCTAACTATACAACTCAAGTACAACAGATACAGAAACCAAACAAGCACAGTGGAACCATAATCTATCTACACGTGGAAGCCTCTTGCTTCATAACTCCTCCAGAATTCATCAAGCAAACCTAAATCACTTGACTGCTCATAAATAATATGAGTACCCAAGAGTTTAATAAAATAAAAAATAAACACTCGGGTCAGACAGGGGTCTGGTGTGAGTAAAAGGGTTATGATTGCTTAACTTTTAAAAAAAAACCTTTGAAAAGAAAAGCTATCACGTAAGACTTCCCACACATAAACATGGAAAAAAATTTACCTTACGCTAACCAAAACATTTGATAGGAAATCCAATGATATTATAATAGTGTCTAGGGTTTTCAAAATAAAATACAGAAATAGCTGTAATGCTTACATCTCACGTTCCAACATAGTTGGGCACAATCAAAACCGTACAGGCACTTATTGGATTTTGGATTCCATCAATGGCAGGGCTACTGGGGTACCGCCCGTCATAGTACGTGGGCTAGATCAACGTACCAAGGAGTACGCCCGCTCCCGTGCAACACAAGGCCGAAACCATCCCTTACTGGACAGTCTCGAACAAGACCACCCCGTAGTTGGCGCACACTAAGCCGAAATAGAAAGGGACCTCTAGACAGGTGTAAATCTCGCTCTCCAGTGGGAGCTACCCACGAAGCCTTGCTGCACCTCCCCTGTTTTAGCCATTCTCGGTTGATGAGGCTTGAGGCTGCGATTACCTTTATAGTACACATCTATCTTAGAATGCTCATCGTCCACCTGACGATGTTCTGAAAGCATTCAATCCATACAAGTTCGTTACGGGTTCGAACGAAACCGAAGGCACTATCTCGTTGCACTAGTTTTGGAATCACCCTCAGAGTCAACGACCATAGCCCTTGCACTCTAAATCACCATCTCGAATATATAAGCACTATTCTGTCAACTCATTGCGGAATCACCCATAGAGCTATACTGACGTATAGTTCTTACACCTCGAGTCTTCACAAAGCTCCACTTGGATTCATGACCAAATGTTTAATTAGAATCAATGTGGTTTTCGGATCCCAAATGTGGAAACCCGATCCCGGTCTCACCGAAACCAAACGCCATTTTAATGTCCAAGTTGTTCTTAAGGGTTTTAAACAGTTAAACTTATATTCAGGATGATATAACAGATAGATGAATCACATTATCACAATAGATAATTTATAACAACATTCATCTTCACAAAGCAGCATATCACATATCATAGATATCCAAATCATCCAGTATCAATCACCCAATATCAATCACTCAATATTGATCATCCAATGTCAATCAATCAACCAATATCAATCAATCAACCAATATTAACCAATCAACTAAGCAGAATTGATTAACTCTTAATCAATTTGATTACCTAAAATCCTCCTTCATTTATTTATTCCAAATAAATTAATCATCTCTAATGATCTTCCCAAATTAATCTTTCTTAATTAATTATACTTTAATTACATACAAGTAACTAGCCTTTAACCATATTCAGTAATTAACCTTTAATTACTATCATTAATTACAATAATTAATGAACTTTCATTTACTTCTATTAATTAATCAACTATAAATAATTGCATTAAACCTTAATTAATTACAATTAATTAATCACACTTAAATTAATTACTTATACTAATCAACTTTGATTAATATCATTAATTACATTAATTAATGATCCCCATTAATTAATAATTCTCTTAAATTAAATAATTAACTTGTAATTGATCAACTCATTAATTATAATTAGTAACTAACAATTTGTAATTACTTATCTTAATTAATTAGATTCTTATTTAATTAAGTTAACCCTTGATTAATTAATCTAATTAATCTTTAATTACTTTATTAAGTAATTATTAAACAATTAAATTAATAAGTAAATCCTTAATTAATTACCTTATTAATTAATTACATTTTAATTAATTACCCTTAGTAATGAATCTTAAATTAATCACATTCATTCATTAATTAATCACATTAATTAATTAACTAAAATAATTAAGTAATTAAACCTTAATTACTTAACAAGTAATTATCTTCTAATTACTATCATTAATCAATCTTGATTTCTCTCTTAATTAATTACCTAACAAGTAATTAACATCATCATTAAATAATTCGTAATGCTTTAATTAATTAATTATTCCATAATTAATTAACTTTAAACAATTATATTAATCAATCATTAGATTAAATAACATCAAGTGATCATCCAGTAATCACTTTCACTTTAATTACTTCCATGAGTAATCTTCCACTAATTACTTTCATAAGTAATTACCATTCTTATTACATCCAAAAATTTACCATTGATTACTTCATTATGTAATCACACTTAATTAATCAATAATTAAGTGATTATATAAAATTAAATAAACAACTAACTAATTATTTAAAATAAATTAAATAATTAATTAACTAACATCTTATATTTTCAAATCTTTAATTAATCAGGAAAACATAAATCATAATTATCAAATCATACTTATTAAGTAGTTCTAAGTTCATAACAAAGATAAATCAACCATATTTATCTTCACAAATTAATTATTTGAATTTAATCAAATTTTAATAAATTAAAAAACAAATTATTAAACTTGGTTTACAAAATCATAATTAATAGCCTTACTTGAAAATAAAGCATTTAGAAATCATTTCCAAATTTAAAACACTTTAAATTATCAAATTTAAACTAATTTATTTCAATATAAATTGAAAATTTTGTTATTAAAACGTTACTTCAAAATTTAACTTAAACTTTGATTTAACAATTAAATTCAAAACACTCTTTTAAATTTGAATTTTAAAACTTAACTAAGATAATTATTTTCAAACAAACATCTTAAAACATTTTAAATTTTAAATATAAATTCAATTTTCACTTTTAAATGTTTGATTTACTTTCACTTTAAAATAACAAGTTTAACTTTATTTTTTTCACTTCCTTTATAAACTTGTTCTACAACTTAAACTTGATTTTTTTTACTTGTTTTATACAATCAAGTAAAATCTGCATTACACTACAGAACCGAGCTAAGAAATCTCGAGTAAAACACACAATCCACTCGTGCCTTCCCCGAAGCAAACCCAAACTCCATCATCTTCGAATCCAACCCGGAAACAACGCGTGAACCCACCCGAGCGAATCTCGTCTTCCCCAAAGCTCCACTTCAAGATTCAAACCATGCACGCAATAACCCACGTGCACGCAACAACCCACGTGCACGTTGCATGGCAAACCTATCGTCGCCGAGCCCTCCTCCAATTGCCGACCAACCTCACTCATCGACGACAACCCCAATCTCAACCCAGATCGAAGAGAAAATACTCGAGTCAAAATTCAACCTATACTCGAGCTACTGCAAAAAGTAACGATCACTAAACCCATCGCTGCCGGTCATAGCCACCACCGGAAACTCCAACAATTACCTCAAAGCATCGCCCCAACCACCACGCTACTATTCCCAAGTCGCCATCAACTACGGTCACACATTCAGGTCGCAAAAGCATCCACAGCCAAGCCGAACCTCAAACACATTATAACCCTAATCCAATCGATTTCGAATGAATCTGTCATTTGAAAATTCCAAACATATTTTTCCCATTATCTATAACATACATGCAAGCTTCGATCCAAGTATCAAACCAAATTAATGTATAGATAATCGGCAAATTACAAAAACCCAAATTCCAAACAAACCCCAAATTCACCTTAAATACACAGTTAAAAATTATGATACAAGCTTTAAAAATCTTAACTTTCCAATTGTAATTCAATTATAAATTCAAAACTAGAATTTGAAATCATACATTTTTGCCCAAATTTGATTTTTCACTGTAAATTAAAACATATGAGTTAATCATTCATTAAAAACCCTATAACTATTTTTAGATGATAAATTACGTGATTGCAAACAACTTTCATCTACAAATCAATGTCCAGTTTGTATTCAAAATCAAGCTATTGAGATTATTAAAGGATTTTGAAACTGTTTTTAATATACACAGTAACCATTCTACTTCTTACAGGCAATTCAAAAAAAAAAATTTAAAGCATACATTCAGATAACAAATATTCACCATCAAATTGCATGCAACATTTAATCATAGATTATACCAAAACTGTTTTTAAAATAGAATTTACTCACAAATTTATTTGCAGAGCAGTTTTTAAAATTCCTTTCTAGGCTTGAATCTTAGATTTTGAAAAAGCTTTCTGTTGAAGATGAATCCTTTTGCATGTCTCTAATCTGATGCTTTAAGAACTGCAGTAGACTCCCCTTTTTGAAATGCAAGTTGGAAATGAATTTCAGCTTGAACTTCATTTAAATTTGCAGTTGAACATCACATTGAAATGCAGGTTTTGAAAAAGAATTTCTGATTTATTCTTGAGTTTTAATCTCATATTTTGAAAAGGGTTTACTGTTTTGCCATTAATTTGCTTTTTAATTCATGGAGGAAGAAAATAATTTTAAGAAGAAGAAAGAAAGATATGTTTTAAATTCAAAAATGAAAGACACTTGTCATTTAATTGATTAATTTACTTACAAGTGTTATTTAGAATGTGTTAACGTGTTTACACATGTTCTTAACATTTTCAATTAATTTTTCCATTTAATTTAAATGTAATATAAACTTACATAATTTAATTCTCTTAAATAAATAAATATTTACATATTTAAATATAAGTTTAATCCTTTAAAGAAATATTAGAAAACAAATTATAATACATATATCCTTATGGATTTAAAAATCTTAAAACATTTATTTATATACATTTATAACTATTTAAATTGAAGCATTTAAAAAGAAAGCAAAACAAACTTTGTTCAAATTCCTTTTTAAACTATCATATTTAAAATAACAATTATCTTATACTTGAAAACAAATGAATTAAACTAAATTAACTTTTGAAAAATATTAATTTTAAACAAAGCTTTAAATTACAATTATAAATTATCAATAGATTAAATAAATTTCAAAACAACTCAAATTATAACATATACAAACATATATATTTGAAAATTCAACCTTTATTTAAAACAAAAGATATTCTATTCACTATATATATCAAATGTATATATTATAAATAGAATAAAATTTATTAGCTTTGAAATATAAATTCACATCAAATTTTAAATTGATAGAAAGATGTTAATCACAATTATTAGATTAAATATCTATTAACTTTGAAAAGAATAAATTTACCAATTTAAATTAAATTTCAAAGAAAAATTATCAAATTAATTTAATTATTTATACAGATTATTAAAATGTTATTGCCTAAAATTCCGGGTCGTTACAATCCTCCCCCCTTAAAAGAATTTCGTCCCCGAAATTTAAATGCAAAGGTAATTTAATAACCCAGTAGAGATTTTAATTTCAAACAGCAAAGCATTCTTAACAACCATAGCAATCAATCAAACAAACAAACCTAACTAATTATTCTGACACGAATCAGAATAAATCTTCTAATACTATCTCGAGTTTCCCAAGTAAAAAAAAAATTACCGGGAGACTCGCTATACAAAAGCCAACAAACTAACTATACTACCAAAATCCAGAGCTTCTCTCACCTCTAGATCCATCAATCTGAATAGAACATCAGACTATACTCAAGTCTAGCTCAACTTCCAAAATCCAACTGGACTACAGATTCAATAATCAACGATGAATCATACACGTACTCCCTCAAAGATATGTGAAATACAATGAATTCCAGCTATCCAAACTGGCAATTCAATCTTATCCTATTAAAACACAGATAAGAAATTTCAAATGCCATAGAACTAACCATCCAATCTCTGCTCTCTTAACCAGAGAAAATCTTAACAACAATGAAGCCTCCAACTTCGAATTCCAAACTCCTAATCTCATATCTGTATAACTCAACAAACAATCTTGGGCCGCCAAACTTCCTGATCTGCTCAACCTATGCTGATGCTTCCAGAAACAACTAGACCAAAGCAAACTAGTTCCTAGATCCTATCCAATAGAAAATTCTTCCAAAATCCGTCGAAATCCAGAACACAAGCTCTACTTCTCAAGAAATAGCAGTCTGAACTTGCTTCCTTCCTTGCATAGCTGCTATCTTGCTTCCGCTGCACAACTCTGATTCTGAAATAGATGAGAATACTGTTGATGAACACGAATACAAACTTATCCAATATATCCGGAAAACTTTGTTCATTAAATCCATAAAATCTGAGTGATTCATCTAACTCGGTCACACAACCTTACAACAGAATCCAACTCAAAAACTAGAGCTGACCAAATCCAAAAATTTCTGAGCTGCTACACCAACTCTCCTACTAGGCTGACTACCAAAATCACTTTTGGAACCAAAACAATATGGAACTCAACTCCAGATGCAGGCAACTTCTGATTACTTCAGTAGCTCCTATTTCCACATAAGAATACTCAGCCTCAAACAAAAGATTGCTCAAGAAAAATCCCCAAATTAATCGCAAGTCACTTTTACGATCCAACCTAGTTCGGATTCCAAAGAAACTGTCATCTCTTTAGCAATTAGAACAGCCTTAAGCTTTTCCAAACAAAGGTTAATCCTTCAAGAAAACTTTCACCAACTTCTCGGACTGCTAATAGAAGAACCACCAAGATTCCTGAACTGTCATAGAAACAACCAACACTACTGCTTCCAAACTCTACCTTGACGATACTGCGATGCTAAAAGACCTTCTCGTCAACACACCGAGCACTTCAAGTTGCACTGCTATCACATCTAACCAAAGACTTCTAATCCAAGAGCTTCTCGAAAACAAAAACCATCGACAAACCACACAACGGACCTTCGAGATGGCAGACAACCCAAAAGAAACTCGGGTTCCAAACCAAGCATCAACATCTCGCTCTCCTTAAGGAATGACAATGAGACTATGCCAAAGTGAAGCATCTTATAGACCTTAGTCTCATATTTCAGAACAGCTAACCTCCATGCTAAAGATCCCAATAATTTCTGCATAGACGAGTCTTCCCTGCAACAGGTAAGACTTCTCCTCAACTATTTCTAAAACTGGCTTCAAAAGGAAACATCTTCGGAAAAATATCCATGGATACTGCATCTCATCACGCAGTTATCAAGATATCATTTCTTACATCTGCACTTCCGACAGATCCAAACTCAAAAAAAATTCGCTCACCCGAGCGAAATCCAAACTCACACTTCAAAAATAAACTTCGAATCTTTTTTAAAAAAAATTCCATCTAAAATATCAGATAAATCATTACTCCAAACTACAAATCTTACTTGAGACGGTATCAGGTCTACAGTCTCGACAAATACACTTCCAACCTCAAACAAATGGACCTCTTCCATCAGTGGTAGTCGTGTTACACACACACACCACTACTCCATCTACCTTAAAAACTTACGTTGGAAAATCCGAACAGATAACCCAACAAATCAGGTATATATATATATATATATATATATATATATATATATATATATATATAGATATAAAAATACAAGTATGCTCTCTTAAGAAAGACACCACTCTAGAGCCTAGGTATTCACTTAACCTAACGCTCTATTACCAATTGTGACGACCTGACTTCCTATCTCCAGGAAATCGCATCGTCAATGAAGAAAGAAAGGGATAGAAGAAGAAAAGAAAGAGAAAGAAGAACACAACAACAGATAACTCACAGCAGAACGAATGAAATAGAATATATCACATAAAATATTACATAGTATCATATTACATCAGAGTACACAACTTACACAACAGAAATTAGACAGTTATAAACATCTGTCTAACTATACAACTCAAGTACAACAGATACAGATACCAAAAAAACACAGCGGAACCATAATATATCTACACGTGGAAGCCTCCTGCTCCATAACTCCTCCAGAATTCATTAAGCAAACCTGAATCACTTGACTACTCATACATAATATGAGTACCCAAGAGTTTAACAAAACAGAAAATAAACACACGGGTCAGACAGGGGTCTAGTGTGAGTAAACGGGTTATAATTGCTTAACTTTTAGAAAAGAACATTTGAAAAGAAAAGGTATCACGTAAGACTTCTCACACATAAACATGGAAAAGCTTTTACCTTACGCTAACCAAAACATTTGATAGGAAATCCAGTGATATTATAATAGTGTCTAGGGTTTTCAAAATAAAATACAGAAATAGTTGGAATGCTTCCATCTCACGTTCCAACATAGTTGGGCACAATCAAAACCGTACAGCCACTTATTGGATTTTGGATTCCATCAATGGCAGGGCTACTGGGGTACCGTCCGTCACAGTACGTGGCCTAGATCAACGTACCGAGGAGTACACCCGCTCGCCTGCAACACAAGGACAGAACCATCCCTTACTGGACAGTATCGAACAAGACCACCCCTTAGTTGGTGCACACTAAGCCGAAATAGAAAGGGACCTCTAGACAGGGGTAAATCTCGCTCTCTAGTGGGAGCTACCCACGAAGCCTTGCTGAACCTCCCCTGTTTTAGCCATTCCCGGTTGATGAGGCTTGAGGCTGCGATTACCTTTATAGAACACATCTATCTTAGAATGCTCATCGTCCACCTGACGATGTTCTGAAAGCATTCAATCCATACAAGTTCATTCCGGGTTCGAGCGAAACCGAAGGCACTATCTCGTTGCACTCGTTTTGGAATCACCTTCAGAGTCAACGACCATAGCCCCAGCACTCTAAATCACCATCTTGAATCTATAAGCACTATTCCGTCAACTCATTACGGAATCACCCACAGAGTTATACTAACATATAGTTCTTACACCTCGACTCTTCACAAAGCTCCACTTGGATTCACGACCTAACGTTTAACTGAAATTGATGTGGTTTTCGGATCCCAAATATGAAAACCCGATCGCGGTCTCACCGAAACCAAACGCCATTTTAATGTCCAAGTTGTTCTTAAGAGTTTTAAACTGTTAAACTTATATTCATGATGATATAACAGATAGATGAATCACATTACCACAATAGATAATTTATGACAACGTTCATCTTCACAAAGCAGCATATCACATATCATAGATATCCAAATCATCCAGTATCAACCAATATCAATCACTCAATATTGACCATCCAATATCAATCAACTAACCAATATCAATCAATCAACCAATATTAACCAATCAACCAAGCAGAATTGATTAACTCTTAATTAATTTGATTACCTAAAATCCTCCTTCATTTATTTATTCCAAATAAATTAATCATCTCTAATGATCTTCCCAAATTAATCTTTCTTAATTAATTATACTTTAATTACATACAAGTAACTAGCCTTTAACCATATTCAGTAATTAACCTTTAATTACTATCATTAATTACAATAATTAATGAACTTTCATTTACTTCTATTAATTAATCAACTATAAATAATTGCATTAAACCTTAATTAATTACAATTAATTAATCACACTTAAATTAATTACTTATACTAATCAACTTTGATTAATATCATTAATTACATTAATTAATGATCCCCATTAATTAATAATTCTCTTAAATTAAATAATTAACTTGTAATTGATCAACTCATTAATCATAATCAGTAATTAACAATTTGTAATTACTTATCTTAGTTAATTAGATTCTTATTTAATTAAGTTAACCCTTGATTAATTAATCTAATTAATCTTTAATTACTTTATTAAGTAATTATTAAACAATTAAATTAATAAATAAATCCTTAATTAATTGCCTTATTAATTAATTGCATTTTTAATTAATTACCCTTAGGAATTAATCTTAAATTAATCACATTCATTAATTAATTAATCACATTAGTTAATTAACTAAAATAATTAAGTAATTAACCCTTAATTACTTAACAAGTAATTATCTTCTAATTACTATCATTAATCAATCTTGATTTCTCTCTTAATTAATTACCTAACAAGTAATTAACATCATCATTAAATAATTCATAATACTTTAATTAATTAATTACTCCATAATTAATTAACTTTAAACAATTATATTAATCAATCATTAGATTAAATAACATCAAGTGATCATCCAGTAATCACTTTCACTTTAATTACTTCCATGAGTAATCTTCCATTAATTACTTTCATAAGTAATTACCATTCTTATTACATCCAAAAATTTACCATTGATTACTTCATTAAGTAACCACACTTAATTAATCAATAATTAAGTGATTATATAAAATTAAATAAACAATTAACTAATTATTTAAAATAAATTAAATAATTAATTAACTAACTTCTTATATTTTTAAATCTTTAATTAATCAAGAAAACATAAATCTTAATTATCAAATCATACTTATTGAGTATTTCTAAGTTCATAACAAAGATAAATCAACTATATTTATCTTCATAAATTAATTATTTGAATATAATCAAATTTTAATAAATTAAAAAAACAAATTATTAAATTGGTTTACAAAATCATAATTAATAGCCTTACTTGAAGATAAAGCATTTAGAAATCATTTCCAAATTTAAAAACACTTTAAATTATCAAATTTAAACTAATTTATTTCAATATAAATTGAAAATTTTGTTATTAAAACGTTACTTCAAAATTTAACTTAAACATTGATTTAATAATTAAATTCAAAACATTCTTTTAAATTTGGATTTTAAAACTTAATTAAGATAATTATTTTCAAACAAACATCTTAAAACAATTTAAATTTTAAATATAAATTCAATTTTCACTTTTAAATGTTTGTTTTACTTTCACTTTAAAATAACAAGTTTAACTTTATTTTTTTCACTTCCTTTATAAACTTGTTGTACAATTTAAATTTGATTTTTTTTACTTATTTTATACAATCAAGTAAAATCTGCATTACATTACAGAACCAAGCTAAGAAATCTCGAGTAAAACACACAATCCACCCGTGCCTTCCCCGTAGAAAACCCAAACTCCATCGTCTTCGAATCCAACCGGAAACAACGCGTGAACCCACCGGAGCGAATCTCGTCTTCCCCAAAGCTCCACTTCCAGATTAAAACCGTGTACGCAACAACCCACGTGCATGTTGCACGGAAAATCCATCGTCGCCGAGCCCTCCTCTGATTGCCGACCAACCCCACTCGTTGACGACAATCCCAATCTCAACCCAGATCGAAGAGAAAATACTCGAGTCAAAATTCAATCTATACTCGGGCTACTGCAAAAAGTAACGACCACTAAACCCATCGCTGCCGGTCATAGCCACCACCGGAACTCCAACAATCACCTCAAAGCATCGCCGCAACCACCACGCTACTATTCCCAAGTCGGGATCAACTCCGGTCACACATTCAAGTCGCAAAAGCATCCACAGCCAAGCCGAACCTCAAACACATTATAACCCTAATCCAATCGATTTCGAATGAATCTGTCATTTGAAAATTCCAAACATATTTTTCCCATTATCTATAACATACATGCAAGCTTCGATCCAAGTATCAAACCAAATTAATGTATAGATAATCGGCAAATTACAAAAACCCAAATTCCAAACAAACCCCAAATTCACCTTAAATACACAGTTAAAAATTATGATACAAGCTCTAAAAATCTTAACTTTCCAATTGTAATTCAATTGTAATTCAAAACTAGAATTTGAAATCATACATTTTTGCCCAAATTTGATTTTTCACTGTAAATTGAAACATATGAGTTAATCATTCATTTAAAAACCCTATAACTATTTTTAGATGATAAATTACGTGATTGCAAACAACTTTCATCTACAATCAATGTCCAGTTTGTATTCAAAATCAAGCTATTGAGATTATTAAAGGATTTTGAAACTGCTTTTAATAAACACAGTAACCATTCTAATTTTACAGGAAATTCAATATATTTTTTTAAACATACATTCAGATAACAAATATTCATCATCAAATTGCATGCAACATTCAATCATAGATTATACCAAAACTGTTTTTAAAATAGAATTTACTCACAAATTTATTTGCAGAGTAGTTTTTCAAATTCCTTTCCAGGCTTGAATCTTAGATTTTGAAACACTTTCTGTTGAAGATGAATCCTTTTGCATGTCTCTAATCTGATGCTTTAAGAACTACAGTAGACTCCCCTTTTTGAAATGCAAGTTGGAATTGAGCTTCAGCTTGAACTTCATTTAAATTTGCAGTTGAACATCACATTGAAATGCAGGTTTTGAAAAAGAATTTCTGATTTGTTCTTGAATTTTAATCTCATATTTTGAAAAGGGTTTACTGTTTTGCCATTAATTTGCTTTTTAATTCATGGCGGAAGAAAATAATTTTAAGAAGAAGAAAGAAAGAAAGATATGTTTTAAATTCAAGAATGAAAGCCGCTTAACATTTAATTGATTAATTTACTTACAAGTGTTATTTAGAATGTGTTGACATGCTTACACATGTTCTTAACATTTTTAATTAATTTTTCCATTTAATTTAAATGTAATATAAACTTACATAATTCAATTCTCTTAAATGAATAAATATTTACATATTTAAATATAAGTTTAATCCTTTAAAGAAATATTAGAAAACAAATTATAATACAAATATATTCTTATGGATTTAAAAATCTTAAAACATTTATTTATATACATTTATAACTATTTAAATTGAAGCATTTAAAAAGAAAGCAAAACAAATTTTGTTTAAATTCCTTTTTAAACTATCATATTTAAAATAACAATTATCTTATACTTGAAAACAAATGAATTAAACTAAATTAACTTTTGAAAAATATTAATTTTAAAACAAAGCTTTAAATTACAATTATAAATTATCAATAGATTAAATAAATTTCAAAACAACTCAAATTATAACATATACAAACATATATATTACAATTTGAAAATTCAACCTTTATTTAAAACAAAAGATCTTCTATTCACAATATATATCAAATTTATATATTTTAAATGGAATAAAATTTATTAGCTTTGAAATATAAATTCTCATCAAATTTTAAATTGATAGAAAGATATTGATCACAATTATCAGATTAAATATCTATTAACTTTAAAAAGAATAAATTTACCAATTTAAATTAAATTTCAAAGAAAAATTATCAAATCAATTTAATTATTTATACAGATTATTAAATTGTTATTGCCTAAAATTCTGGGTCTTTACATTAGACTCGATGATGGATAGGGAAAGCAGTTCAGAGAAGTGATCACAGAGACCAACAATCAAGTGAAAACGACAATATTAAGTAACGATAAAGCGAAACCAAGCGATAGACTCTACAGAACATTTTAAGTAAGGATTAGTGCTTCCCTTAGGCAAGGAATCAGATCAGATCACTAGATTATGAACAGCTTGAATCAATAGTTTAACTCAACGGGAATCGATCGATGTCTCTAAGAACATTAAAGTAACTATGCAAACAACTTTGAAAACATGAAGCCAACATGGAGGGGAACCCACGATACCAATCGTAGCATACCACATAGGCATCTTGACAGATCGAGGCCGATCGCTCTATAGGCGGAATTGGGCCTCGAAAATTTTTGGGTGACCTCGTCTACATTTGGAGATTCTGCCAACGAATTTTCAGGAAGATATTCGGTCCTCTATTCCGATAAATACATAGTTCATAGTTCATTTGAAAGATCGTTAGCTGTTGTTTTCTTTGTACTCCATTGTATTCACGGATTTCGATCTGATCCCTCTTGTACTCAAAAATTCTAGCGATTAATAAAGCTACTTCATCCATTGTATTCATGGATTTCGGTCATCTACACTGATCGCTCCATTGTTGAACCACTATAAATCTATTTATCGTTGTTTTTTCTTATTTTCTACTTATTTCCTTTGTTTTAATTTTGATTTCTTCAATTATTTCTCTACATATAATCTATTGAGTGTCTGTGCCAACTTTAGATGCAAACAGATGTAAATCTGATCTTATTATAAAACATGTATTTTCCCACTCACCTTTCCAAGCATTCCCAAATCTCCAGATTTAATCCTCGTTATCAATAATTCCATTTTGACTCCCTATTTGGATTCACATATAACATATATATAGATCTATTTTAATTTTGGATTAGAAAGGAGAGGTTAAGGTTGATTACAAATTAAATCAAAATTTATAATTTACCTTTGTTGTAGCGACTTGATTTGAACCTCTTCTCTATCTCCATCATCTTCTACAATACTCCAGTGCTGTATATGTGCAAACTAAACTATTTTTATGTATTTTGAGTTTTAGAGGAGAAGAGAAAATGGCAGAGCTTCCATGCCCACTAGAAAATTATGAGTTGGAAGTGAGGATCTAGGTTTATATTTATAGGGGTTCAAACCAATGCCAACCGTTCAATTAAACCATTTTAAATCTAGGCCATTTGTGCCTAAATTTAATGTAGCAATTATCAGATCACTGGTCGACTGCTTCATACCCAAGGCCGACCGCTATCGGTCGATCTACGTATATCTTGGGCCAACCTGTTAAATGTTTTCTGCGTTAATTTCACAACATGTCGACTTTGTTAAATTTCTTCCTTATTTAGTTGATTGCCTTAATTTGTTTCCACTTCTTCATCCGAGCTAATTTACTTTCACTACATATACATTTCGTGAGATTTGATTTCCATTAAAGTTAGTTAATTGATTCACTTTCTTAATTACATATATAATTATTTGCAATGATAAAACTTCTAAAGTTAATAATTTTTTCGTTTGAACTCCGACTGATAAACTTTATCTATGAAAGTTGATTAGAAAATCGCCACGAACCCAATGGTGCAAGTTTCATAGCCAAATTCCGACATTTGCAAAAATTCTATTTTTATCATTATTATTTATTTATTAAATTTTTTTAATTATTAACATAAAAACGCGGGGTATTACATTCTCCCCTTTTAAAAGAAGCCCATCAGCGAAATTCTTCAATGACTGAACAATGCAACATAGTGTGCAACCATTTTAAACTAACAAATCAATTAGTGTACAACCAATTTTTGCAACCAATCGTGTATAAGTGCACGATATATCATTACATACATGATATGCATAATTAGTGAGTAATTCTAAATCGATATCTCGTTCATGAATGCTTCCTTTTAAAACATTTTGAAGATATGATGCAAACATCCTAAGTATACCGGCAATTCTACATGTTTACAACTTTCAAAAACCAAAAAATTGCTATTCCATCCAAATTTTCCAATGCTTCTAAAAATAGAAGTATATTTCAACCAATTTCACATCCAATACTTATCATCCAAAATCTTTGCATACCATTGCTAACATCTAAATCTAGAAAAATCAAATTCTCTAAACATATTTTCTAATGCTTAAAAAAGGGTCTAGATGTGAAAATTTCATATTTGCATCCTTCTCTTTTGTACCCTTTCTACAGTGTAACTTGGAACCTTCCCTTTTTTCCCCGATTATTTTCCAACTTTTCCAAGTATAATCTACATAGTTAGTTCTTATCTTAAAATTTTAAAACACAGTTCACTCAAAATCAATTTTTTGTTATTAACAAGATATGGAGAAAGTGATTTCTTGGCTATGATAGCTTTCTCTCTTGTTCTTAACCGTATTTTATTTTACTTCCAATTCTACTATACAGTAAATCCTATACTAACCGATTACTCCCCAAGTTAAGTGTGTGGCATTTCAAAATTTTAAAATATATCCTGTTTCAATTCAAAAATATTTTCATATTGCTTTTTAGACCTTAAAATAAAATTTTCAGGTTATGTGAACTTTCTAGAACATTTTGGAAAGATATGTATTTTTTTTAAATATGTACATATATAAATTTTCAAAAACAGATTTTTCTACATTTCATGAAATCGAGGTATAGTCAATAATTCAGCGTCCATAGTGGACTCCACTTAATTTACGTTGTAAATTTTAAGTTTTAAAAAAATTCCTTTGTTTA
Organism: Allium cepa; assembly: GCA_030765085.1. Classification (NCBI taxonomy): domain Eukaryota; kingdom Viridiplantae; phylum Streptophyta; class Magnoliopsida; order Asparagales; family Amaryllidaceae; genus Allium; species Allium cepa. Next base: position 245,577,462 of record CM060938.1, on the reverse strand, counting down.
TAATAGCAACCAACAACCAAGTTCAATTATAAATTCCATCCTTTGAATTACATGGACATAAACCGATGGCTACGCAACATCGACTCCCTGTCCTTTGCTCGCCAACATTTATTTCTCGAATTTTTCAAGACGTGCAATTTTATTTCATTTCTGTTTAGTAGCCAATTTAATAAATCTTCTTAGTTAATTTCTTAACTTCCAGCCTCTATTATTGTCTTTTCTTTTACATTAGTTGACTATCTTGTTGAACTTTCCTTATCTTATTGTTTTGCATAACATTGCAGTCCGCATTGAAATCAAAATAAAAGGAACATTTTCTATAATATCATACATGATTTTACCTCCAATAAAGACAACAAATGTTTTACAACCAGGCCTGAAAAAATCAACTGCTGAAAGCTGCCCCTGAACATCAACTAACACTAATGATGTTGTTGCTCTATCCCTTCTGAACTGAATAGGCCCTTCTAACCTACCATCCTTCTGACATCCTCATACTTTAATTTTGAGTTTGCTAATATCATCCAAATGTGTTTTCCACCTCATAATCTTTTGTTACCATCTTCTTTTAATCCATATTCCTTGATGGCATCCTCAAATTTTGGTATTTATTTCCTTTGTCTTTGACCCTTTATATGAGTGTATCCTAGAACTCGTAGAAGCGTACTTTAATACCATTTATCAGTCCTTTGCAGTTTCTAGTTAAGGCATGCACATATATCAATGAAATATTCCAACGTTCTCACCATTATTCTTTACACTCTACTGGGGTTCCTTATTACTACTCCATGGGTAATCATTGCTATCTTCTTCATAGCCTTATCCTTCATTCTGTCTTTCTTAAGGACTCATTTATATCTGCTCCATTTCTAAATGGTTTGGCCTTCGCATTTTTTTTCCAAATCTTAAAAACTTCATAATTATTGAAATACTTAATCCCAAAACCTTTCTCTTTAAAACGTACAACCTAGAAATCTTTTATTAAATTCTAAAATACAAGGTGTTTCAACCTTTTAAAACTAAAATCTAAATTTTTTTTGAATTTAGTTTATTCATTGAATCTAAAAGAAAATTTAAGCAAATTAAATTTGTTCAAAAGTTTCTTCCGTTTTCTTCAAATCAACATTCTCCTTTAAAGATCTTTATAAATTTTACTTCTTAAAATTAGGATTTTTAGTTCAAATTGTTTGTTAAGTTTTCCTTTCCAAAACTTTTTTGTTACACCAAACCATTTCTTTCAAAAATATACTTTACAATGTTTTAAAACATCTTTTTATATTCTTGAACATCAAAACTGTAGTAGACAATGACAACTCTCATTCTAATATTTTTATACCACTCATAATATTTCCACTCCTAATCCTTGACGGAGTCTTTAATATCATATGAAGGGGACTTTTAAAAGATACTTGTAAAAAATGGGCACAACAATGGAAAAATGTCTATCTTCCTTTTTTTTGCCATAATTTCTTATGTTGTTTTAAATTAGATTACGAAGCATTATTATTATTTTTAACATATTCGCTAACATTATTTCTAATTACCAACATTAGTTTATACAAACTTCTAATATAGTTTTAATATTTTATAGTGTTATACTATTCAACTTCCCTGTAAACTGTTCTTTGTTTCAATCATTTTTCTCTCTCAATTTACTGTCTCCTTAGTTGAACCTTATCGTGCATCGACCACCAGCTTTGTTTTAAGATTCTAAACCTTCTTTTCTGTACTATTTACCATACTCCAAACTTGTACCACTTCCAATTGTCCACCTATAAAAATGTTTTTATAACTTAAATAATTTGCATCACATAGAAAAATCCATGAGATATATTGCTCTCCCTTTTTCATTCAGACGAAATAGCTTTTTATAAAATTTCTTTACTGAATTTTTGGATTGTTGACAAATTTCAACTCCTACTAGATCTTTATATTTCACTTTTCTTTCCTTACTAAGAAACTAGCTAGTATATATACTCTATAATTTTTCAACCATTGGATTTTGTAAAATCCATTTTTGAAAAACAAAATCAATCTAATAAAATATTTACACATATACATATGCACATTTTAAAATCCAATGTCTTCTCACTTTTTAAAATATGTCAACTGTATATTTTTCTCAACTTTTTTTTTAAAATCTATTGGGTTAGACTTAAAGTGGATTTCTATTTGTTCTTTTCTCTAAAACTTCTGCTCTCCAACGAATTGACTTATCTTCTTTCCAATGTTATAAATATGGTTATTAACTTAGAGTGACTATTTTACACCATCCTTTAGGAAACCATCTATGTCCGAGTATCTACAATATGGATTCTTACTTTCCCCTTCTACAGACCTATTGTACATCATTAATCGGTAATCACACGAGAATAAATAAATATTAGGCTATCAAGGCCCGACTAAGAAGTCATGTACCATCTAGCTTCAGAGATTTCCGTATGTAACTATTCTATGGATGAAATTCTTTACTATGTATTATACTTACAGGTAAATTACAAACACGTTCAACATTTTCTAATTTTTGAAGATTGGCTAACCTAGGTCGGATACCAAATGTAATAACCTGCACCTTAGTGGGCTTGAATTTTCGCTAAATCGAAAACCCGAGCCCACCAAAATACAGATCGTTTGATTGGTATCTTGCAAATGAAACAAAAGAATACATATCAAAGCACTAGCCGTTATAAGTCACAACAAAATAACAAAATATACTAAGTCACATAGTTACCAACCAAGAATTGACACTTCCAAAGTTTAGTGTCCTTGTCAGTACTGGATACGCCTAACACCAGTAAATGTCTTTCAAGCTATCCTATAGGTTGTGATGAGGAGGGGTCAAATTGACGGTTTGGTGACTAGTAAAATTATACATTTTGTACATAACACTAGTTTATGTCGATTATCTTCTATCTCATATATTTATGTTTACATTTTTAATTACTTATCTCGACTCCACTTCTGTGTACGATCTGTTTCCATCTATCCTTTGCTGAATCATAACTCTGTGTGCGTATCATGGTCCCCCTAGACCTAGATGTTATCCCTATTAGTATCTCTCAATCGATGCGCCGTCAGGATCCATCCCCTTCGCCGTGTCAAGTTCTTGTTATCGTATAACTTGAGGGACTCCTATAGTGCCTAATGACAATTTTCAAACAATTTGCTATTCTTTGTCTCACTGTGGAGATTTACTATTTTATCTGCATTCTATAATGGACTCAGCTCTACAGACCACCCTAACCATTTTGAAGGAACTCCTTTTGGGTTAACTAACCTTGCCCTAAAAAAACTAGCAACAATTGTGGTGTTGCATTACCCAGCTTGATCTATGTTGGTAGGAGGCGAATACCAGCTAGGTGTAAACCTGTCCTTCCTATTGACCTCTACGGATTGATAAAGTACTTGCCATATGCAGCCCCACCCTTGATTTTTGTTACTAACAATTGCTACATTGTCCTGATCCCACCCAACATCCTGTTAAGATTTTCTAGTGCAATCAAGTTAATACCCCCTTAAAACTATATTTGAAGTAGACTACTCTATCTATTTGGGGTACTCCTTTATCTATACGTAAACATAGATACTCCTTGGGTCCTATGGTTGGATATGTCTCACATCAGCATAACGTTACACAAATGTTGATAGCCCCTTACGGTGGGCAGACTTTTATTGTGTAACACTACTGATCTCACATTCCAACCAACTATATTGACCAAATATTATGTCATTTCTTTAATGATATTTTAATTATAATAATTCGCACTTGTCATAAATGCATATTCAAAGCTACATATACACACATACACATATTCTTTCATAATTACTTATTTATCGTGCCTTAGCAGTCTTACAGTAGACCCTAGGACTTCATTTCATTATGCATTTCACCTTTTTTTATTCCAAGTTCATTTACCTCTTTTCTCTTATCCAGTACATAATATCGTTGCCCATCCTTTTTATCCATTCTTTATTTTCCATTTTCATTCCCATGTTATCTTTTCATTTCTTCTTGCCTATTTTTCATATTTTCTTTTCATTTACTTCTAAATTTTATTGGTATTTCACATCTTAACTTTTTAGGATCTTTTTACTTTATCCATGTCTTACCATTTAAATTTTGTGTTTTACCACATTTTAATGCATTGGAACTATGTTTCTATTCTAGAAATGTTAACATTGTAAATTTCTAATTCTTATACGAAAATAGAGATTTGTGTGTTGTTTGAAATTACAGGGAAATATCTTTTTATTGCTTGAAATAAGTGGTACAAAATATGATTATTGACCTTACTTTGTATGTCTCTTCCATTTTATGTATATTCCCCATCATTTTAAACATCGCACTTTTTTTTATTTTAAATTTAATAATACGTAGAAATCTACTTGTAACATCCCAAATTCCAACGAATTAAAATATAATTTAAACCTCTAAAATCTTAATAATATTTCTTTATTTTAAATTTATTTTCTATGTTCAAAATCCAATTTATTATTACTAATTCATAACTAGTTACTAGCATTACATATGTAGGCAATTCTTCAAATTTCATTAAATTCATACCATAACCAATTTTACTTAATCTATTCCATAATCAGTCAATTTATCGCATAATCATTACGCGTATAATTCATTACACAATCCATTATTTACATTAATTCATTAGCATATACAGTAAATTATCCAAACCGAGATCTATATTTAATCATTATGCCCTTAAAATTTAATATCCAAATCGATACATAGGCATAAATGGAATAGTTCACAATGATATAAATCTAATCTTATGGCAAAACATGTAATTTTCCCACTAACCTTTATATGTTCAAACTAAACTATTTTTATGTTAATCACAATTTAAAATCCAGATTTATAGTTTACCTTAGTTATAGTGACTTGATTTGAATTTATTCTCTATCTCTATCATCTCCTACAATCCTCCGGCGGTGCATACGTGCAAACTAAATTATTTTTATGAATTTAGTTTTTTGGAGGAGAAGAGAAAATGGAAGACTGCGCCTATCAAAAAATTATGAGTTGGAAGTAAGGGTCTAAATCTATATTTACAGGGGTTCAAACCAATTCCAATCGTTCGATTAAACTATTTTAAATCTAAGCCATTTATGCCTTAATTGACTACCATGGTTATTAGATCAGGAATTGACTGCTTCATAATGGAGGTATATCTTGGGACAACCAGTGATATGTTTTCTGCGTTAATTTGACATTGTGTTGATTTTGTTAAATTTCTTCGTTGTTTAGCTGATTGTGTTAATTTATTTCCCACTTGTTCACGTGAGATAATTTACTTGCACTATATATGCATTTCATAAGATTTGATTTCCACTAACATTAATAATTTATTTATTTCTTTAGTTACATATATAATTATTTTCAACTCTAAAACTTCAAATATTAATAACTTTTTCGTTTGTATTCCGATCGAATAACATTTTGTATGAAAGTTGATTAGAAAATCGCCATGAACCCAATATTCAAGAAACGTAGCAAAATTTGACATTTGCGAAAATTCTATTTTCAGCATTATTATTTATTTATTCTATTCTTTTTAATTTATTGGTGTAAAATCGCGGGGTGTTACAGTAAGTGTCTAGAGTTAAATTTCTTATAGTTACTTCTCCCTTTATATTATATTATTCTACCAGTTAAACTTTATGTTGTTAGTTAGAGACACCATTGTATGGACTACGTATTAGTGAGACTATTATCTGATTTGGTTATTTTCAGTATTTATATTTTATTTCTTCTGTTGTGAGATCTAAAACAGTTGAATATTCTAAATTTCTAATTAGTCTATGTATCATATAGTATTCAAAAAAGATGATGACTCGTACTTCTTGGCACAACACAAGTTGGAAAGTCATTTTAGTCTTTAGATCGGTGTGTCCAAAGGTGTGGGTTATTACACTTGGTCTATGAGCTTAGGTTAAGCGATTCGTACAAAATTAAAACGTAGAGAGTGCATTTATAATTTTCCATTATATATATATATATATATATATGCCACACCTTTTATATATTGACTCATAAGATGGTTAATGGTTTGTCTCTTACATAAGCAAACAACTATAAGTTAAAATAAAGGTTAAGATTATAACAGTATGGGTGAAAAATAAATCCATCACATTTACTCCATTAAGAAACACTAATAGAGGTTCCCTATACAACCAAGTGGTAGTGGGTAGTTATGGGTCTAACGGTGAATAGAAGAATAATACAATTAGAAATATATAAAATAAATGTGATGTTTATAAGCCATAATGAAAGCGTGATTCCACAAAGTTAGAGTAAGTGTTCCCTGTTAAAGGAGAAGTCCTATTTTTATACCAGAAATAGTTTCAAAAAATTACATTTGACTTAATCGAAATCAAGAGTGCCCTTACATTGGAGTTGGTTACTGTATTAGAGGATAGACTTGAATTAACTATTCTTGATGAAGAGGGGCTGAAATTCTATGCATTAAAAGCACCGTTAGATGTAGTTAGTCTTGTGTAAATTAGATCGTTTTTACTTACTTCAATTAAAGTCATTAAAAATGATTTTCAAATAGATAGAAATATTGGATATCTAATATTTTTAAAGAGAATAAGTTGGTTTATGGTTTTCTATGAAATGTCCAAACAAACTTTATAAAAAATTATTAAAAAAAGTAGAGCTGAAAGAATTTTTAAAATGAGTTAGAAACACAGGTGTCTGAAATCTTTGGAAAAGTATAGAATTTAAATTATGAATGTGGATTGGTAACTGCTTATTTTAAGCTTCAAAATGTGAGAAAACTTAATAAAACATAAATTTCCATAACTATTTCAAAGTTTTTATTCTGGCAAAAAGTTTAAGGTGCATTGTTGCGCTTATCTTTTGATATGTAATTTGCTTTTGGACACTGAAACTTTGGAAGGGTAAATTGAGAAAAATAAATATAAAATCCATCTTTTTATAAATATTTCCATCGCACTTTGAAAAAGAAAGTTAAAATACCACGTTTTCTTATAAAAGGCACCTTGTTGAAGATTTCTTTTTTATAAAAGAAAAATTGGAAAGATATAATTAAATGCCGACTTTTCTAGGCAAAGTTGAACTATTTTGGATAAAACTTTAAATTGAAAAAAATGACGTGATTTTTTTCAACAGAAAATGTGTATTGAAATTGGTAGATAATTACATAAGCTTACTTGTTTTTTGAGAAAAATAAGATTGTAAGTCAAAGATTTCGAAAAAAAATCAATTGATATTTGATTGTTGTTAGAAGGATTACACATCCAATAAAGTTTGGAATGGTAAGATAAAATGGTCAATTTTCCAATGTGCTAAGAACTTACTAATTACAAAGTTGTAATGCATTGGAAAATTGATGGTAAAGAAAGAAATTAATCTAGGGATTTCATGGCCTCATCAATCAACGTTCAAAGTGGAAACGTAGGGCACCAAAATGAATTTTCTTCAAAAATAAAGGGTGAACAACACTTTGTATTTTTCTACCTAAATATGGGTTGAGTTTCCTAATCATAGCATGAGATGGTTTGGAAGCTTTGATTTGACTAAAACTTATCTAATTTTACGGGGAAAGAAAGTGCAGATTAAGATATTTTACTGTACCAAAGAATGCTATGAAGATTAGTAGTTTCCTTATTTTGGCTAACTGCTATACAAAGTTCATATAAGACCTCACAATGATTTTTGCACTGCTAACATCCCTTACTAAGAAAATTTAGTTTTCTTAATGAACTCAAAATTTAAGCATGTTTTAATTAATCCAAAGGAGTTGTTTATCAATCATAAATCCCTAGATTATTGGTTGTTTTAACATTGTCGGAGGAGATAGATGGTTTTGATTATTTTTGGATTGGTGTCCTTGTCCGACATCACAGATAAGATTATGCTACACATGTTGATTTTGGCTAGAGAAGTTATTGGCGTTGGGCAAGTATGTTGTCATCATACGATATAAGTTATACGGCAATATTTCTAAAGTATTGATACTTGAGTTGTATTCGCAACTACAATTACATTGTTTAGGGCAAAGGTGACAAGAGTTCTATATTTTCTTCCCTCGTCCATTTTGGATGTTCCTAGAGAAGTTTGTAGATACAACAATATTTAAGTAATGAACATTATGTTTACTGGATTAATATAAGAAGACATTATTCTATCTTTAGTTGTCTTGACCATAAAATAATTATACCAAAATGATGAGAATTTATGTCTAGAGAAGATCCCATTAATGAAGTTTCATTAAAGACCGGTAAAAAATGGAATTTCAAATTGCAAAAGTTATCTTAGATAAAGTTGTAAATATGATTACACAAGGAATGGCTAATTCAAGAATTTGAATTCTCATTAAGTAAAAAATACTACATTTTGAATGCATTGAGGATGAGGTTGTGATTTTGATAGAAAATGAGATTTGGAAGATTTTCTTAAGATTTTGAGAAGAGGATAGTATGATTCCTTTAAATCATCCCTTGGATGACTATTTATTTAACAAAGCTATCATAAAATATGACTTAAGGGTGCACTTTTTGTGTTGCTTAATAACACATGAATGATATGTTACCCAGTCAATTACCTTTAATGCTAAAACAATCCTAGGTTAGAATTTAAGTTAAATTTAGGACTCCACTTAGACTTAAAACTTTGATTTATAATTTTGAATAGATTAATAAATAGCATACTCTACTAGAATGCTTTAATGATGATTGGATGTATGTTAATGAGCTTACAATAAAAATTCTTATAGACTAGAAATATGATAACATTGTATCACAATTATTAGAGGATTGGAGAAGCAAAATTATAAGTGCAATGATAAGGCTTAAGTTAAATCGAAATTAGACAAGAAATTATGCTATTTTCACCAATTTAAGAGATCATTGGATTTTGATGTACTTAAATGAAAAGGAAGTATAGCAAGAGATTCAAGTCAGTTGATGATGGGTGGGATACCAATCAATTTTGAGTTGTCTTACCTTAATATCCAGAAGATGAAGTGATCGATATATAATTGGGATGATTTAAGGTATTGTATATATGCATTGGAAGTTTCAAAAAGGTACGTTTCCATTAGTGCATACTTGTGCTCAAGTTATTGGCTATCGTATATGTCGACATCATTTTCTCTAAGTTAAAAGCATGGACTGTAGAAGCTTACATATGCATGTGCATTTGTAGTTATTTGGATTGAGTCTTCATGCCCATAATAAAGATGATAACTTAAGGTTAGAAGAATGATCCAACTGAGAGTACTTAGGAAACAGAGAAGAAAATCCCAACTACCAATCCAAAGCTCTTTTCTGGTACATTACCAATTAAGTTGGTATAATATTACTTGCACACACTGTATTTTGTTTAGTATATCCTCAAGGTAGTAGTATTTGGATGCTACAAATGGTTATGAACGTGTCATTAGGGTTGTTTTGGAATATGGTGGCTAATAGATGTATTTTAATAGTTAATATAACACATATGGGCTAATATATTTATGTTATCCTATAACACATAATCATCTTATCCATTTTATTGTATTAGTTACATGCATAATGGTTTTCATATTTTTTATATATATTGAACGACCACCCATCCATATAGGATTGCAAGCATAGAGGATGTTGCATACATTTTGGATACATGGCAAAAGTAATTACATTTTAAGAAGTCAAATAGTTCAATGGACCACTTAATTTTAAATTATGTCTATGTATTTATACAATCCATATTTACATTTTCATGTTGCATTAAAAATTTGAAACTAAAGGTAATATTTGTAAATGATTGATGGTTAGTAGATGATTGTAATTATTAGTTGCACGAGCGACTTTTACTTTGAGTCTCTTGGAATTTCGGGCATGAAATTATTTTGGGGAAGGAGAATGTAACACCCTGTATTTTTAATAAAACTAAATAATTAATTAAAAAGGATATTTTTGTAATTTTACAAAAGGCTAAAAAACTGATTTTTTTACAAATGAAGCAATTTGGATAATCTGATATTTGCGTCAAGTGGATTTTCTAGCCCAAATTCATATATAAAATGACTGAAATGGATACCGCATGAATTAGATACGGATCTTTTACATAGTGCACATATTAGTTTTAGCATCGATTTTGAGATTAAGTTTTAAAATTAATTACAATATTAAATCAAAAACTTGTTCATTAAGTAATTGATTGAATTTGTATGAATTACTCAAAAAAGGGTACAATGATTTTATCTGCATTAGAAGAAAAGAAAGAAAGACACAAATTTGAAACCGCTTCAAGTGGTAAGCATTAACGATGAAATCATTTCTACATTTAATGAAAAAATATGTTACGTGTATTAGAAAGAGAACATAAAAATATATTTATAAAAAATGGTGCATTTAATAAGTGATGCGGTACATATATTTAAAAGTGAATGTAATACTTTATTTATGAAGAAAAGAATGTATTTAATGTTACATATTTTGAAAAGTCAAGATAACAATATATGCATGGAAGAAAAGTATTATTTTAAAGGAAAGTCAAGGTACGCTATCTTTTTATTTGTAAAGAATAATGGGTAATTCCAATTTATTCGAAATTAGAAAGATTAATACAAATCAATCAGAAATTGATTGTGTAATTACTGATAAAGAGTAACTTTCTTAGTTAATGTAAATAAATATGCACAAATATATATACATGTACGATTGAATATTAATACGCAATTCCCTAAATAGTGAATAATAATAAATGTGTAGAATATCAATAAATGATATAAATTGAGTTAGATTATAATAATTGGTATTTACTCGAATCATAATTGATGTCATTAATTGGGAAAATATAAGTGTTACCTTCATTAAGGAAAAAGTAAAGGAAAGGAATAATGTGTATATGTAAAGATGTGTAATGTATTAATAAACATATAATATTTTCTAGACCTAGATTTAATCTATAAATATGCGACCCTAACCCTCACTCATTCTTATTCAAAACCATAGTCGTCGCTTCCTTAAGTCTATATGTATTTTGCTTCTTCTTCCTCCACAGAAACTTCTCAAACTCAAACAACGTTCTCTTTTCTCTTCTAAAATTCTAAAGTAAAAAATAAAGCTATTGACTAGTTTCAAAGCCAACCTCATAATAGGACTAATGCTTATGAAGAGTAAAGGTTACTTGCTAATCACTAGGCTTAAAGTGAAAAATATGGAATCAAGTACGTAAGTGAAAGATAAATAACACAAGCTAAAGAGTGGTTCGACAAAGCTTCCTACATCCACTATGTAGTTCTCTTACATCATATTTCTCTTACAACTAAAAATGAATTACAAGATAATAATAAGTAAATAAGAAGCACTTACGATTAATAAATCTATGTAATCTTAAGAACTTACAATATTAAGACTCAGGAATTGTGTGTAATATTTAAAATCCTTATATGTTCCAACCCCTTAGCAGTTGCAATGCAGGGAATATTTATAATAACTGAAGTGGATGATGATGGACGGTTGGATTGAGCTATAGAACTGGAAGGAAAAACACTAGCCCTTGATGTGGCTACATGGATAGATGGGCGACAACTGCAAAGGTGTATGAAGGTGTGCACAGATGAAAATACAATCATCGCTCCTCTGCACCAGGCATCAGCTTCGCATTTAATGCATAGATTTTGCATTAAATGCGCATCTAATGATGATGGTATGCCACATCAATTCGGCTGCTTAGCTACGATGCTCAAGATAGTGCATGGACAACCTATTATTTACTTGGGTGCTTATGTGGAAAATATTGCTGAACTAGTCATCCGGTTGTCAATGATATGAAAGAAACTATAAATCTTGATAAGAACAATGTTGGGAAGATGGTGTACGACCGGGTGCAAGGTGACCCGGAAGGCTGCTTGGGACAGATCGAAGGTGGTTGTAATGAAGCCAAGCTAAGGATGAACCATGCATAAGCTAATCTTTCTTAATGTGTCTTCTGTTCAGGCAGGCTTTGAGAGGTGTCAGCTGCTGACCAGAGTGACTCGAACGTGATGACTTGGATTTGGGCGGGGATACGGTTGACATAGGAAGACTAATTATTATTGAGGCAAGCCTAACTGGACTGGGAGGAGTCGAGCCAATATTTTGCTTAAATGTGAAGGTGCGTAGGGATGAGGCTACCGGGCTATACCTTAATGCTTTGCTAAATGGAAAGGATGGATTAAGACCATGTTGGGCCAGCCTATGCGGGCCTGTCGTAGAATAGTTGGTTTGGATGAATGGACTAGACAGATTTAAATAGGCTTGCTAATTACTTGTGAGAACATTAAGCAACTTCTAACCCTCCCCCTCCCCCGTTTGTATCCACATGTAGGTGTGGACTTGCAAAATCACAAAGAATATTGTTGATTCATGACCCTATAACGCATTTAATGCGCTATCCATGTGGCCTTGTGCAATTAGTTGTGGCGGTTCATTTTTCCATATGTGGCAAAGATGTGTCATGTCTACCACATGCATAAATTTAGTTTATACTATTCTCTTCTGAATAGCTAGGATTCTTTTAGCCTTTTGAATTCAATGCACATGATTTAAGGGGAGGGTATATAAATACCACCTCTTATTCTTCTTCCCAAAGCCCATAAAATTTTACCTCTTGAAAATTCTTCATAGCTTATGAATCTTTTCCATTTTAATGATAAAAAGCAACTAGCTACATCATTTATTTCCTTTCCATATGTCTTTGCATGTATGTGCTTTTATCTAAATTGTTTGTTATGATGAGAAAGGAGAATCTTTCTTGGTTTTAAACTACAACTTATTGATTACAGTTCAAACAATCACCTAGAACCTTCTTCTTCAGATGGATCTTGCCTGGCCACTTGGCTTAGTCTCGTGCTTATTAGCCAAGCCTTCGATGATGATCGACCAAATCATTGTTGTTCTAATAGGCCAACTGGGGTCGGAGTATTTCCTCTTCATCTTGCTCTGGTGGTTCTGAACCTAGGTTGGCTTTGACACTTTAATGCCTTGCTGGAATGAGTAGTAGATGAAGCTTTCGCCTTCGATGTCACAAAGTCTTAGTCATCCTCTTTGCAATGTCGATTAGGAGCTTTTCAAGATCTTTTGTGAGATTCAATGTGGAAGACTTTGAAGATGGTAGCACACTCCTCTTTCTTTAATAAGTTCTTGATTATTTGGAGTGCCAAAGGAGTTCATCACCACATTGGAAGTTGGATCTACTGCATTATTCCACCGATGTGCTTCTTCTTTTCTCTCTCTTCTTTTCATCTAGTTAGCGATAACAATATCATTATAACCCTGGGGGTGGGCGTTGTGCCTTTGCATTATTTGAACTGAATGGAATTGTTCTTTTGTTGCAAATTTTGATTAAGAATCTTGTTGTTGTTTTTGCTTATTTTTTATGTAAGACTTGTTGAGAAGAGAATTTTGAATTAAGGTATGTTAAATATCAATGTGATAGTGTCTGAGTATAGTCGTTAATGTAGACCAGGTACCGATTGGATGTAGGATAGCGGTTTACACCGGCATAAGCTGAAATGTAGGTTTTCTCGTGGGTCCTCTTAAATTACGAGTAGTCAAACGGAGAGTAACAAATGAGCCTAGGCTTGGATCATAGCACATGGGGCTATGAGGTTCTCCTGGGTGACGTATCTCCAGTAGTGAAGCAACCGTTGATCCCTAATCAAATCAGAGCACATTGCTTAGCTCAGAACTTACTGTATGTAAGTTGCATGATGGTTTGATGGGCTATATGCAGCCCACTCATAAGGACTTGCAAATGGGAAAGTTTTTCAAAAGGAGAATTTATGTGTAATGATGGGACTGAATTGATGTTGTGATACCCTCGATTCTTAGATGAGCATCCGACTATGAAAGAGTGTGAGCTACCAATATTGCTTTTTAAGGTTGGGGTGGTCTTCACAATCAGGGCACTAGCTAGCCCGTTGGATCTATTAAGATACCCACCATTGTTTGTTGAATGCTCTTGTTACAACATAAGAACGTAACTCTTTGCCTGCTTAAGGGTAGTCCCATAACATTCTATTGCCTTTTGTTGATTTCCCTTGATTTCCTTGACACTGTCTTAGATGGGGAACTTTATGACAAGGCGATTGTACGATACGATGGTATCCAGCTCAATAAGCATCGGTCATTCTATTAACGGATTATAAGTAGATGGAAAATTAACTACGATAAAGTTTACCTAGAACTTTGTAACATGTCGCTCTTGGCCGAAAGTTGTTATAAGTAAGGTAATGTCCATTAGAATGATGTCGATGCCCCTAAAGCTATAAATGGGCAAGGCGCATAGGGTGAGGCTAGAGGCAGGGAGCCTGAGAGCTTCAAAATATTATTAAATATGGCATTGACCGAGCTACCCTCATCCATGAAGACCCTATGCACATTGAAGTTAGCCAAGGAAAGAGTTACGATCATGAGGTCATGATAGTGATAGGAGACTGGCTCTCTTTCTTCAGTAGTGAAGCTGATTGGTTTTCTAACCCTGGTCAGGGAGCCTTCGATGCTCAAGATTCCAATGAATAAATTTGTTCGATAGTTTCACTTCTCTTTAATACTAGGACTAGGGCCCTAGGTTTTGTTGGCAACATGCGGGTCATCGCGTATGGTTTGGACCTCGATGACGCTTGTACATTGGCACTATGGGGTTGAGAGAGATGAATTTGTCATTCCACATGGTTTGCTCTTTTATTGACCTAATGTCGACAAATTCCAAGGGTATTCCATCTTGGATGGGTCTTTCGATTTCATCCTTGAGCAAATTGTAGTCTACTATAGAGTGGCCGTTGATTTTATAGAATTCGTAGTACTTGCCGTTGTGGCAAGGTTCTTCCCGCTTCCCATACCTAGAGATAGAGGGACTTTGAAATTGCACTCAGTTCATGGTGGCGAGGTAGATTGTGGCGATGTCCCTATTCAAATGAGAGAATTATCATACCCAATAATGTATCGGGGATCGGCCTCTGGACGCCTTCTAGTATCGAATTGACGTCCACTGTTTTGGTGAACATTGTTGCCGTAAGGACCAACTAGTGCAAGACTCTCTGCCTCCTTGTCAATGTCTAAATTATCCACATCTTTCATCCTTATAATGCTGCTAGCCCATTGATAGAAGTCGATATGGGTGAAATCGGCTGCTTCTATAGCAATCTTCATATCCTAGACTAGTACTTGACCCTAGCACATAAGGCTCGAACAAGCTACCCACGTTTGAACCCCTAGCCCGAGTGGATTCATTATCAAAATGGATGAGATACGACCATAAAATTTTAGAAGGACTTTGAATGATATTGTCTAACTCACTAGCTAACATGGCATGGATACAACACATAAAGAAACGAGTCTTAAAGCTTACGCACGATTGGGCCTAGGAGCTGATAGTGCCCAATCGCAGATGAAAGAACCAGCGAGTAGCCTTTTTTAAAGGGTGGATGGGAAGAGCAAACACTTTTCTTAGCCGAAAAACTAGCCGGCATGGGCGATGGAGTTGAACATTGTAATATGGAAAGATGGTTCTACAACCCCAATCATACTTGTCAATAGGTAGCAACGTAAACCAATAATGGATGTAAGTGTCCAAGACTTCATCAGAGAATGGCTCCCTATACTCGTTATCTAAAATGCCTCGCCCCAAACACTACCGTCTTGCATTCTATTTAGCTACTGGTGGAGGGTATGCATTCCTTCCCTAAGGCTTCCATTATCCTAATGTTGGATGTTCTGGCTGACCAAGGGCCGAGGGCTCAGCCTGAGCCTTGGTAGAGTAGGAGATCGGTGTTGAGATGGAGAACAATGATGAAAAGCAGGAGATCTCCTCTATGCATAGAGGGTGATCATGAATGCACCCGCTCTTCTATTTTTATATTTTCGACCCACCCTATAGAACCTGGAGTTTGTGGAATGAGCCATGCATGCCCTACCGATAGTAGAGGGACCCGCCATTGAGACAATTAAAAGCAAAAATTTACTGGTTATCAAAGGCTAGTGGTTACTCCTCCTAAGGGAAACAATGATGTTATTTCCCTATAGAGGCAGCCACATCGGGGGTGAGATCAATTCGACTAGGCATGCATACAATGTACCTTATAGGATGGATGTGAACGCCCAAAAGCTGAGTTTCTGGTACCATCCTAACTTGCACTTTGGTGGTATTCAGGAGTTTATAACTGCCAAGAGGCATGGGCCTACGAGCAAGTAGGTCAACTAGGTCGACCATCGAAGGAACTGGTAGGACAAAGTTTGTGGTGGCTTGAGTATCCAGTTGCTTCGTCAAGCCATCCACCTCATGGGGAACCGACCCATGTTTGATGGCCATAGCACCACAATATGCCATACTTTTTTGTTGATGCCCAAATTGGGCTAGGTAGTACTAGAAAAAATGTTGTCGCTGGTCTCGTTCCCATTGTAATGGTTACCATAGAATGGCAGAAGACTACTATAGTAACAAGACATATCGGGTCCTTGGAGAGTAGGAAAGTGTGGAAAGGTGAGAACTTTAGGGGAAGGCCCTCCTTCTAGCACCTAAATATTGACTATTTTCCTATCCAACCTCGAAATGGGACTAATGCGTTATGAAGAGCAAAGTTTGCTTGCTAATCACTAGCTTAAAGTTAAAACTGAGGACATAAATATGTAGTAGAAAGGTAAGTAACATAAGATATAAGTGGTCCAGCAAAGTTGTCTACCTCCACTGTGAAGTTTTCTTACTATATATTTCCCATACAGTCATAAGGAATTACAAGAGAATAATAAGAAAATAGGAAGCACTTAAGACTAATAAAGCTGTGTAATCTTAAGGACTTGTTGTATTAAGAGCCTTGAATTATGTGTACTATTCAAAATCCTTGTATGTTCCAACCACTTTGAAGTTGCAATGTAGGGGATATTTATAGTACCTGAAGTGAATGATGGGCAATTGAGATTAAGCTGTAGAACCAGTAGAAAAAACATATGACCATCGATATAGCTACATGGAAAGATGGACAATAGCTCTAAAGGTGTAAGAAGATGTGGGATGGATGCAAATATACTCATCGCTCCTTTGCTCCATGCATGGGCTTCACATTTAATACATAGAATTCACATTAAATGCGTACTTAATGCTGATGGTATGTCACATTAGTTTAGCTGCTAGGCTATAGTGCTTTAGATAGGTGAATGGACAATCTGTCAT
The DNA here is from genome assembly GCA_030765085.1 of Allium cepa. NCBI lineage: Eukaryota > Viridiplantae > Streptophyta > Magnoliopsida > Asparagales > Amaryllidaceae > Allium > Allium cepa. The sequence goes on along the minus strand of CM060938.1, from coordinate 245,560,280 downwards.
TTGCTTGAGTGCTTATGTGGCAAATCTTGCTCAGCTGGTTGACTAGCTATCGACGATATGAAAGAAAATAGGAATCTAGATAACGACCATGTTGGGAAGATGGTGTATGATCGAGTGTGTGATCGGGAGGGCTGCTTGGGACTAGCAAGAGGCGGCTATACGAAAGCTGGGCTAAGGACGAGCCAAGCTTGAGCTAATTATGGTTGATGTGTCGCCTGTTGAGGCGAGCATTGAGTGGTGTCGACCGTCAATTGATGTGAAGCCAGGTGAATATATTGATTTGGAGTTGGGTTGAAAAAAGGCTGACATAGGAAGGCAGTTTATTACTAAGCTAAGTCTAACTAGACTGAGAGGGGTTGGCCTAGGTCTTACTTAAATATGAAGGTTGCCTAGGGATGAGGTGACCAGGCCTCACCTTGATGTCATGTAGAATGGAAGATATAGTTTGAGACCATCATGTACTTAGGCCAACCTATATGGACCAGTTACAGAATGGTTGGCTTGGCTTTGATTGGGTCAAAATGCCTTAAATTTGCCTTCTACTTACTTGTATGAAAATTGAGCAACAAAAACAAAAAAAATCAATTTAAAGAGAAAGTGGGGAAAGAGAGAAGCAACAAATCAAACAGAGAAAAATTCAAACTAAAGAAAGGAGAAATGAAATCAACTACTAGATGAAGAAAAGGAGTCGCGGATTCAAATCAAATTAGAGGAGGAATTTCTAAGAATGACATTTTTAGGTTAGTGAATTGATTACGACATTATGATGATTCATAAGTAATTAAAATCATTTATATTTCTACTCGACTAAAATATAATTGTTAAATTTGGAATAATAGTTTCATCCAAGATTTTATCTAAATTACAATTACAACTATACACAAAAAGAATAGTGATGATGGAAAACGCTAAGTGTTAATTTTAAGATAAACAATCAAAAAAAAGGTCAAATATGAATAAGAGTAATTTAACCTTAATTCTATCAATCTTAACCTTTATATGACAAAGCTTTGGTTGATTTGGATAAATGGAAGAAATCGAATACCCTTTTATTTCACCTTAAATTGGTTGTATAACTTAAGATATATGCAGACTTTTCATTTCAGGGAACTTATATAGTTCAATAAAAAGTTACACACACGCACAGAGGTGTGTGTGTGTATAATCATTGGAAGTGACTAGCTAAATTTGTGTAAGTAAAGATGGAGACTATATACAAAATTCGACTAAATATGAACCTTAAATCTATACTTTAATCTGCGAAGAAGACGATAAAGTAAACAAAAATATGAAAAATTAATAAAATTCTAGAATATACCAAACCAGATGTTTGTATAGGAAATCAAACATCTGATATAAGAATCGAATGTCTAGATTTCAGTAAATCTTAACCCGAGAGCAATTAGTTCTAGTTTAACTTGATTCCGACGTCTGATTCCTTTTTCTAACATCTGGAATCAAAGTCAGATATCTAAGAAAGGAACTCAGATGTCTGAATGCCTAAAAATTAATTTTTCAAAAGAGGCTCAGACGTCTGAAGTAGATTTTCAGACCTTTGGATTGTTTTGGCAAGCTCATGTTGAACCTAGACCTGGTGCAGGCCAAGAAGGACGAATATGGGGACTTGTCTCCACTTTCTCAATTGTTAGGGGTTCGCGTAGCTTCATGGAAAAGGTGCAATAGGGATAACTAGTTACACTAGATAACGTACCCAAATTCACACTTCATGGTAGGCATAACATGGAATTCGATAAGTTGTGCAATAATAATGTAACTAGAAGCTCTTATTATTACTAGGGTAGGCCCAGTCACATAATAAACATATAGGAACCTGGGAAGGGAGACTGATAAACCTGCAATAGTAGGGCTATTCCGTTGGGCAACGGCTGGATCAGTGAGGTATTTAGTATAATGAATGTTATCCCACCTTTTGGCAAGGCCGTGACACTAAGAAATTAACTGAGAATCAAAGACGGTTCATCTCAGAAAATGGTATACACAGGTTCGCCATGGATACTGGCAAATTTTGCCCGAGTTCGGATCGAATTAAAATCAACACGACATGACAAACAAATCTACGGAAGCCAACATTCCAAATTTCAAGTCAATTCAAGTTCATATACTCAAGATATGATCGATGCAAACCAAGAGAATAAACTTGTTCGTATCCTTCGGTCAACCTTCTTCACATTGATCTCGTTCGAATCCATTAGCAGCGGCTTCCTTCGTATCTTCATAATTGACCCACTTCGTATCCATTCATAACTACCCATTTCGTATCCATCGGCAATGGCATGGGAGTCCATCGCGTATTGATCTAGTTTCAAGCATGCTTCGTATCGATTAGCCACAGATCGAGACGAAATCAACACCTCCCATCGATATGAAACAAAATGCTTGAAGATCGATACGAGGTGGGGCACATGGCATCGATATGAAGTGGAGCACAAGAGGTGATACGAAGTGGAACGCACCAAATCGATACGAAGAAAACACATTCAACTAAAAGACTCGGTCACTCAGCATAAAAAGTGGATCGATCCTAAAAGCAAGTGACATGTCATCAGACGCCACGTGTAGAACCATCGATACGAAGCTTTCGATGCGAACAGCGTCGATAAGAATTCAACAGCCTTCGAAAAATCAAACTTGCATCGATCATAACTCAAAATTTACAAGTCCAAATGCCACCAAATTTTCATAGGAGCTTGTGTACATCCTTAAAAACATTCACGATCGATCTCGACACGATTGGATGAAATATTGATCGATACGAAATTTGTTCGTATCGATCACGGATCGAATGCAAACGACATGGGATCAATTATGTGGGCCCACCCATATAAGAGAAGAGATCATCTGAGATCTGAGTGAGATATTTGCAACCTGCGCCTATAAATAGTAGCACATGACCTACGGAAAAGGGATTTTTGGCTCTTCTACATCCAGACTCTGCCAGAATCATTGTTGTACCTGAATTTTACTGTTGTAATTCGTTGTAACCAGCAAGTAAAAGTTAATAAACGTCAATCATTTGATAGTGGACGTAGGCCATACGCTGAACCACTCTAAATTCGTGTGTTTCTGTGCACTTTTCTTGCTTATTATGGATGTACTTGTTAGTCTTCTCTCTTTTTCCATTTACTTTCTTTTTTAATCTCTTCAAAGACATCCAAAGAGTTTTATGCCCAATTTTGATACAAACACTTCGGTGCTTTCACTGGAAATAATCCCAGCTTTTCTCCTGCTCGTTGGATCTGCTATCGATATCGGATTGCGTAAATATAAGAAAAAGATCCAGATTTAAAATCTAAAGTTCTTCCATCCTATTCAGATTTGCATAAAATCTTGGAAAGAGCTTAGCTATCCATCATGGTTAACACTAGGACTACTTCAACAGCTACCGATCCAGAAGGATGGGACAGGCAAAACCTCGTACAACTACCTTCTACCGATCAGAATGTTGTCGGACCATCAGATCCGCAAGTCCCTGTCACAAGGGAAGAGTTCCAACTGCTAATGCAAGAACTGAAGTAGGGTCTACAGTAACTTACTCAACAATCGCATGCCAACGTAGAATTGACCAATCAACTGAATCGTCAAAGACGAAGGAGATCCAAAAGGGATCGGGCTTCTTATTCATCGATCGAGAGTTCAGTCTCTTCTGACTATCACCATAGACCCACGCACCCACGGCTAGGTGAAAGTTATACACAAGCTACTAGACAGTAGCGCACCTTGAGTCTTGAGCAACCGAGGGTTGCCCCATCAACTAGCCATCAGATTGGACCCTCCTACCGAGGAGGTACTATTCCTTATCATGCTACTGATAACCATACTATCGCTACTGCTACTGAATTGCTAGTTGATGCCCGAAATCGAACAGATCCGAACCGTCGCCAGCATGAATACACTCCTGAACCGTATGTCCCCGAGAACATAAAACCAAGGAGGTGTGACATGGATCGTCGACCGCGACCGGCCCATGCGTGCATTATGGAACCCGTCTATACCTTGGCTCAGCATGCTCAAAATGTCTAGATGCCGGACATCTGGATGATGATCCGTTAGATGATCCGTGAAAGTCAGGGTCTCACAAACGACAACTGGGGAATCTCACGGAGTCGTAGCCCTTTCACTAATGATATACTCTACGCTGAACCACCTCAGCGATTCAGGATGCAAACTCTACCCGTTTGTGAAGGGAACTTTGATCCTAATCAGCATATCTTATAGTACGAATGGTTGATGAATACTGCACGAGCCGATGACGCAGTTAAATGTCGAAGTTTCCCGATCTCTCTTGGGGCATAGGAACTAAGTGGTTTACACATTTACCACCTCGATCTATCTTGTGTTTTGATCAGTTGGCAGCAAAGTTTGTTGAGCAGTTCCGCATGCATGTCACAACGCTGAAAGATGTTAATACCTTGTCTACTGTCACTCAAGCTCCTGGAGAGACATTTAGACCTTATCTGGAGAGAGGACGCAAAACATTCTACGAAAAAGGATGACCCAGGGCCTGGTATGGAAGGAACCCAAAGCAATGTTGTCGTTAAACAAACCGGGGAGAGTTCCAAAAAATTGCAATTGAACATACATAATAAACAGTATCAATGGAAAAATAATAGAAATCAAAACAGGAAACGAGATCAGAATCATAGGCCACGACATAGGGCTCCTACGTTTGATTATTACACTCCTTTGAATACGTCGCTGGAGAATGTGTCTTACAGACCTGCAATACTATTCAGTATAAGAAATGTGCTCCAAAACAATCATCGGAAAAACTGATTCGGACGGGGAAGTTTTGTAGAATCCACGAAAGCTAAGGCCATAACACGAACGAGTGCCATCATTGCAGGATATCGTTGAGAAGTTGATACATGAGAGAAAGTTAGAGCAGTTTGTCTGAACGCCACAGTCAGGGGATGCGGGCCCATCGAATCCGAACCATATACCAAATGAGGCAAGACAGAAGGAACCAACTCGTCCCGGCAGGAGGTTGGTGACAGATACTATTGTGGTGGTCCTCATCCAGTAGACCAAAGCTGGAAGCAAATGGAGTCGTATGCTAGTTCCATTAGGCATGCGGGCTTTGAATTTTGTAGTAGTTTGGAAGACGGGGCTCTGGCCAAGCAACAGAAAAGGATGACAGATGACATCTTATTTCGAGACAGAGATGCCAACAGGGTCGAAGACCCAACCATTGATCTACTTGTCATATCAGCTCAAGTAGTTCCTGCTTGGATGAAGAGGATCTTAGTAGACAGTGGAATTTCTGTAAACATATTGTTTAAGCGAGCATATGACCAGATGAAAATGGAAACCAAAGATTTGAAGCCTTGTCAATCCCGTATCCGGACTTCAATGGGAGTGCACTAGAGTAGTGGAACTGCGAGCGGAGTTGGGAATCGAAGAACGCCGGAGAGTCCGGATAATACTATTGGATATAAACTCGCCATAAAATCCTTTCCCATGACGATCGGCCCTTGCTGAGTTCAGGGATGGCATTTCCCTTCAGCGTCTGACTTTAAAATTTCCTACGACAATGGAGTTAGAGACGTTCAGGGAGACCAGGCTGCTAGACGAGCCTGTGATGTTGCCAAGCTGCGAGAGGCGCAGCGAAAATAAAAAGGGAAGGGTGTAGAGGAATCTCTCTGCGTCCTCTTTGTTGAGAATTGACAGCGAATGCCTGGGCATAGGCCCAAGCACCCCGACCAATTCCCAATGGACCCGAGAGATACCGAAAGTGCAGATGAAAGCAAGAGGGTCAAGCTTCCTCGACTGAGCTGACGATCGATGGTGATGACAGTTCTAAAATGATAAAGATTGGATCTCAGCTAAGCTAACTGATGCAAGAGGAATTGGTTGAATTTCGCTGGCCAAACATCGACGTGTTTGACGGACACATTCTAAAATGTGTGGAATCTCCCAAGACATCGTGAGCCACACATTGAATATTGACCCGCGGCATGTCTCGGTCAAGCAAAAAAGGCATGGTATGGATCCGGAGAGATCTGCCGCCCTTAATGAAAAAGTAGAAAAACTTAAATTGAACAGGTTTATCCGAGATGTTTTATATCCGAAATGGGTGTCAAATCCTGCACTTGTCCAAAAGCCAATGGAAATGGAGAATGTTCGTTAATTACTCATACTTGAATGAGGCTTATCCTAAAGACAGTTTTCCACTCCCTCGAATCGATCATCTTGTAGACTCAATAGTTGAGCATGAACTCTTATACTTCATGGATGCGCATTCAGGATACAACTAGGTACCCATGCACTTACCTGACCAGTAACATACCAGCTTTGTAACCGATCCGGGACTTTATATTTATAAAGTCATGTCGTTCGGACTCAAGAGCGCCGGCACAACTTACCAACGATTGGTTAATCGAATGTTCACTAACCAAATCGGAAAAACCATGGAGGTATATGTGGACAACATGCTCATAAAGTCATGATTTTCCACTGACCATATCAAAGACCTACAATCAATGTTTAACATCCTCAGAGAATATAGAATAAAGCTCAACCCATTGAAATGTCACTTTGTGGTCGCATTTGGAAAATACCTTGGATTTATCGTCAGTGCTCGAGGAATCAAAGCTAATCCTTAAAAGATCTGGGCAGTCAGAAATCTTGAGACTCCAAGAACCATAAAGCAAGTCCAAAGCCTCAATGGGAAAGTAGCAGCACCGAGCAGGTTCATTTCAAAATCCACTGACAAATGCATTCCTTTCTTCGACCTGATCAGAAAAGGGAAACGAAACTTTGTATGGACTATGGAATGTGAGGGTGCATTCCGAGCACTAGTTCAACACCTCTCCACACCACTTATTATGTCAACGCCCATTGATCATGAGAGATTATACATTTACTTGGCGGTCTTAGAGAATGCAATCAGTGCCGCCCTAATTTGGGAGGAAGACCGGATACAACAGCCAGTATATTACATTAGTAAGCGACTGACCAGTGCAGAAAGAAATTATTCAAAGCTTGAAAAGTTAGCTTATTGTCTTGTCATCGCCTCAAGGAAGCTTCATCCGTATTTTTGGGCTCATCCTATCACCGTTACACCGACCAGCCGTTACGAAAGGTCATTCACGGCCTGAGCCATGTGGTAGGTTACTTAAGTGGAATATTGAGCTAAGTCAGTTTGACATTACTTACACTTTGAGGCGAGCCATTCAAGGACAAGTCCTAGTAAATTTCATAGCTGAATTTACTATCTCAGAGGACTTCCCAAAACCAGTGAATCTCCCAAGTATATCTGGAAGCTACATATTGATGGTGCGTTAAATGACCATTGCTCAGGTGCCAGGGTTGTACTTGAAACTCTAAAAGGTTGATCTATATGCTATGTTTTAAAGTTTGACTAACAACAAAGCCGAATACGAAGCCCTACTTGCTGGATTGAGAATTGCCAGAGATTTAGAAATCATTACTATGGAGATTTATTGTGATTCACAGTTGGTCGTGTGTCATGTTCAGGGAGAGTACCAGGCCAAAGACCGAAGGCTGGCTGCTTACCTAGCTCGGGTCCAAGTGATGTTGAATCAGTTCGATTATTATGCCATCTATTGCATCCCCAGAAAGTGCAATCAAAAAGCCGATTCGTTGGCAAAGTTAGCATGTACCAGTGAGGCACAGCAAATGGGAATTGCTCCCGTGGAAACAATATTTTCTTTGAGCATCGATCAGGTGGAAACGGATTGGGCATTTGAGGTCATTCCCGATAAGGAGTTGTGGATGACACCGTTCAAAAATTATCTCGAGCATGGGACCCTGCCGGAGCGCAGGAGTGGAAAGAGACAAGTTCTTCGAAAAGCTTCACGGTTAACTATTCGGAATGGAGTCATGTATGGGAGAGGGTACTCTGTTCCTTTACTCCGGTGTATCGCTCACTATGAAATCAAGTGAGTATTGCATGATGTGCACGAAGGAGAATGTGGTGATCACACCGGAGGGCAAGATCTTGCCAAGAAAGTGCTCCGATACGGATACTATTAGCCAACTGTAAATCGCGATGCATTAGACTATGCCAGAAAACGGGAAGATGTCAAAAACACGCTCGAATTCATAGAACCCCACCTATAGAAATAATTCAGATGGTCAGTCCATGGCTATTTGCAGTATGGAGCATTGACATTATTGGTTCTCTACCTCTAGCAAAAGGTGGTTCGAAGTATGCCATTATCGCGTTGATTACTTTACCAAATGGGTGGAAGTTGAGCCCTTATAATCACGACTAAGAAAGTGATCAATTTTTTAGTGCGCAACATTATCTGCCGATTTGGTCTCCCACATACCATTGTCACAGACAACAGATCCCAATTCAACAGTGTTGAATATAATAATTTCTATCAACGGTTCCACATCTAGAAGAAGTTCTCCGCACTTGCACACCTTCAAGCGAATGGATAGGTTGAAGCTATAAATAAAGTTTAAAGTGTATTCTGAAGAAGCGATTGGAAAAGGCCAGTGGTAAATGGATCGATGAACTTCCTATGGCTTTATGGGATAATCGAACAACCCACAAATCTACGATCGACCACACTCTATTCTCACTTTCTTACGGTTCTGAAGCCGTTATTCCAGTCGAGATGGAGGTACCTTATCATTGTGTGACTTATTATGATCCGAAAAAGAATGCTATACTACTTGCTAAATCTTTGGATTTATTGGATGAGAAGCATGAAGATGTTGATTTGATGGCATCCACAATCGAAGTCGAGTCGCCTGGATATACAATGCGAAGGTTCGACCCCAAACCTATAAACTTGGCGATCTCGTCCTCTAGAGAATTTATCCGGCTCCATCACATATGAAACCAATGTGGGGAGGACCGTATGTCATTGAACGAAATCTCGAAGATGGGATATTCAAACTATCGACCATTGATGGTCTCATTCTGCCAAGAGCCTGGAATAGCGAAAGTCTACGTCGCTACTACACATAACAGGCTATATTTAATTATTCAGTGTATTTTTCATTTTCAATTAGTTTACGCATTTCGAAATTTAAATTTGTAATAAGGCAACTGACTTTGTCCTATTTTCTTATTTTAGTTATCAAATGTAACCTCTTTGAGCCAAAGCTATGATATTTTGAAATGCATCATACGACCATCACTATGCACGGAGAGCTGTGTTCCACCATACGGTGGGATTTATTCACAAAGGAATTGACTGTGATGCGACCGGTCACTTGCTAAGTGAAACCCGAGCTCGGGGACAAGTCATCACACTGAAGCCAAAAAAGGATTGATATACGACAATCTTCTAACTAATTCCATATTCTTAGAGTGCAAACTGGAGTGCAAACCTATAAATGTGGTGTCGAAGAGGGTGGATTTGTCCAACTAATGACTTCACCCGCATTCAAACCAAGTTCGAGGAGGATGGACCCGTCCATCTAAAGACCTCACTTGTTAACTCAGGGTGGATGTGAACCGACCATCCACGATCTTGATAGATTCGTCATTCTCAGAGTGCGCACGAAATCCTAAAGCCTGAACAAATGTGACTGACCATCTGTCGACCAACTCCAAATTCTTGGAGTGCAAGCTGGAGTATAAACATAAATACCGAGTGGCTAAAATTGACCACCCATCAAATAACTCCGGATTCCCAGAGTGCGAACCGGAGTATAAACATAAATAACTCCAGATTCCCAGAGTGTGAACTGGAGTATAAACATCGAATAATTTTGAGTCTCCGGATTGCGGTCAGAGCATAAATGTAAATCGGGTGTGGCTGACCACACACGAATCAATCTAAGTTCCCAGAGAGTAAACGCAGTTTTAAATATCAAACGGGTGTAACTGACCACCCAAGAAAATAACTCAAGTAACCAGAGCGTGGACATATCACTAAAACTTAAGCGGACACAAGCGACCGCCGATGAACAAGTGCAATCCCTAGAGTGCGGGTACGATCACCAATAGATGAGCAAGTGTGATTTGACCACCTAAACTCATCTTGTTTCAATTCTGCTTCAGAAAACTTAAGCTCAATATATTAAAGGAAATCAATGATTGTTAACCAATCTTTTCAATTTTTCCCCAGAACTTAGGGCAGAATTTAGGTGCCAGCCACTGATTGAGACAGTGCAATATCAGAATTCGACTTAGCGCTCGATCGTGAACCGAAATTGTGACTCCAGAACTTAGCAACTAAACCAGGTCCGATTTAAAGACTAAAACTCCACAAGTTTATTGAATGGAAGTTCGAGTGTTGAAGCACTTTAACAAATAAATACAAACTGAGCCAGAGACGAAATGAAATTTTATTTCAATTATACTTTGGAAGAAAAAAGGACCAAGTACAAAACTATACCAAAAGTCCTACTAGCAGGGGCCGAACCGGCATCTATGCACGGCCTACAAAAAGAAAGAAAAAGTAAATTCCTCTATATCTACCAAAAATGAATCTAGAAGGCATATCTATTCTTTCTTTTTTCATAGTTTCTTCTTCGCGTTGACCTGCTGGACTCGTCGCTTGGTTTTCTCTTCGAACCTTTGCCTTTTGGCGGTTGATCTCCAACTGGGGGCATTATGTTAACTTCCTCCTCCGAACTCAAGTGAATAGGAATGCTTCCTGAAGGCAGAGTCGGAGGGATAGGATTAATGTTAGCATGCAGAAGTGGCACACTTGTATCAACGACCGTTCCTCCCGGGGAGATCATCCACAACGGGGCTGGGTCGGCACCCGCCATTCCACCTGTAAAGCTACTAGCCCACATGGATGCTTCCATCTCGACATTGGTTTCGGCTATTATCTCCTCTTCATGAATTGTTTGAGCCTTGTCAGGGATGTTAGAAGTTAGGCCCGAGGAGCTAGTCACAGGTGCGCTTCCAATCATGACAAACGACAGATCAACAAAGTGGTCACTATGATGACCGAGAACTTCCTCCATTATCTATTCATCAAAAGTAAGTGTGCTCCCTTATACCCCATCCGTAAATGCAGTTGTCGTTGTCGTGGTTGCTTCCGTAATGATAGACTCCTGCTCGTGATGCAACTCTTAGGTTGTAGGAGGCATAGTAGATGTTACTCCGATCACTGTATGGAGACAAAGTAAAAACTGTTAGTAATTACTTCAAATAGCACTTTCGATTGTTAGCAAACGTGGGAAATGTTCGGTGTACCTTCTTCAGTTTGACTCACGGCAGGCGGAGCAGCTTTAGATACTTTCTCATGGACTGGAGACAACAGCGGTTGATCGGGATTGTATGCAGGAACAGATTGGGGATCAACCATAGATGTAGTTTTAGGCTGGGTTGATGCAAGGGTTTCATAACTTACAACATGATGCTTAACCCCCGAAACTTTCCTAGCCTCCGAGTGTTGAGTGCCAAGTTTCTCCTTTTCGTATGCGATCATGACATCGTGGCGAACGTTCCTTTCATCTTCACTCAACACCCAGTTCTCGAGCTCAAATTCATCAATCGATTCAGCTTGGTGTTTGGCCTTTTCATCTTCTACCAATTGGCCCTAAGCATTATATAGGTGTGTTGGGTAATAATCAAACCAGGTCGGGTTTCTGTGCTACAAGGCATTTGCATTATATATGGGTCTTTAATATCGGCCTCTAACCTGGCTTTTGCCATCTTAACTTCATCCTCAACCTTAGCCTCAGCATCTCAAATTTTAAGTATTTACGCAACCTCTCATCCCGGAGCACCATAATTTGTTCGCACGCCTCCAGAGAAGCGTTATTTGCATCATCCTTTTCTTTGACGATTTCATAGAATTTGGCTTTAAGCTCATTGAGTTCCTTCAAAGCAACATCCCTCTCGGTTGTAACGGTGGTGTTTCGGTTGCCCATCTCATTGACTAAAGCAAAATGCATTTGTCGCATCCTTTCCGTGGACTGATTTGCCTCGTCGGCTTTCTTGGTGGCCTCTATTTTGGATTTTCGAGAAGATTCGGCTTCATTATTCAGCACTGGAATTATACGGTCTTTTTGTGCGAGGTCGATTCCCAGCTTCTCAATAGTTTTTCCTCGCTCAAAAGTCACTGCCGATGCTTTATTCGTGGCTTTCACCCATTCCTTGTATTGGGTATAGATATCATGGATGAAATCATGCATTGTTTGTTCCGCCTCAGCTGGAATTTTCTTTAAGTGTGGAGGGAAGATAAAGCCGTCGAAACAAATGTTCAAAAAAACTTTTCTCGACTGGGTGATTTTGATCGCTCGTTTCCTAGTGGGCTCGGTAATGGCATGTTCAATGACAGTGGGAGTTTCGGCCTCGGTTCTATAGTGTTGTGAATCGGGACTAGGAGCTTGAGAAGATGGTTTTTAACGTGGAGGCTCTAAAGGTTGTCTACCGTGACCGGAGGCTTGTGTGGCAGCCCGAGGAGGATAGCGTGATCGGGAGAAATATCTATATTCTTTATATCTCCCTATCATAGCACTCCTGGCTAGAATAACCGAGATCATGGTCTCTGTCACCTTCCCACCTACGGGACTCATAGTATGATGACTGACATGTGGTGCGGAGGCTTCCCAACATAGCCTAGTCATTGTATCTGTAAAATAGAAAGAAAAGCAAGATCAATCTCCAAAAATGAATAACTTATGATTGAAAATCGTGTAGTGTTGTGAAGTGTACCTATGCATGTGTTAAACCCCCGCGACGAATCGAATATGTGGTACACACTTGTAGGAAGTGACTCGCTTAAATCTAAGGCACTATGAAGCCCTTCCAATCCGGTGTCATGTTGGAGTGACACATAGTACCGAATTGGAATGTCGGCAAGTCCTTTAAAAGGATTCTCTATTAATGAGGGGGGAGCCCCCGAAATTGTAACAGCGGAGACTAACAAAGACACAACCATGGATTTCCGTCTCAAAAACTTATGATGCTTATGTGTTGCTGCCTTACCTTTTCTCGTTCCCTCTAAATCCTAAAAACTGACAGGAAGCCTGTCTACGGGCTCATCGTCAGTAGACGTGTTCTCATCATTGCCCTCCTTGGCTATTACTATCCCATGCGCTCTATGTTTAGCCATCTCACCAAGGCAGCCCTAAGTGATCCCTCTAGTCTTACGCTTTGATTTCGATCGATTAGCCCGACAATCCTCAAGTTTCTATCTATGAGCATTGGGTCCATGTCTATCATTTCACTTGGCACTTCTTGAAGAATTCGTACTATTTCTTCGAAACAGGCACCTTCGGGTCACGGAATTGCGGCTGTAAAGGAAAGAAGATATCAGTTTTATTGTCAGTTGTGACTGTTTCATTAGCCACTGGAAAAGTTGCAGCACTTATGTCTGACTAACCATCAGCTGGCGAATCCTGAAGGGCATCGAAAGTAAAACCACTCCGTCTTAAAGTAATTCAGCCTGGTCCAAGATCTTGTCACCACCTGGCAATTCCAAACTGCCTCTAAAAATGTGAAGGAAGGATTGTCTCCCCAACTCTTGACATTAAAAAAGTATTTGACTTCTTCCAGAGTCGTCAAAAGAGATGCTACATGACTGTTCAACAGTGCATATCCATTTAGATATAATTATGATGGAGCGATTCTGAAGAACGCTAACACTTCTCGAATATACTGGATGAATGGAGGAAGTGTTCCAACTGTGCACGAATGTCAATTAAAGGCCATGAATCCTTCAGAGGGAGCGTGCGGCCTGTCATTTGGTCCAGTAGAAAAATGTCATCTAATGGTAGACCGTGCCTTAAGCATGCTCGCCCCAACATATCTTCAGAGACATTGGACATCATAGAATCTTGAGGGTTCCTGATAAAAGTTGCTTCTGGTAGCTCATCCAGAGCTGGACTTATTACTTTGGCTGCAATGGCCGGCATCTCTGTTATCGAAGAAGACTAACTTTGAGACTCATGCTACTATGAGCTTGTAGATTCCATAACTAATTAACTCATCAAAATCCATCATTAGATGGTAATAAGCCCGCATTCCCCAGTGTGAAGTGCATGAATGTGTTGTGTGATGCAGTGCTACATAATGCTTAAAAGATTCTATAGAATTTAAGAAATGTTCAAATGATGAGATTTTAGAATTCAATTGGAGTGACCATCACCGCTGACCGTCAAAACAATGACATCCAGACTTTAGAGATGACTTGAGTTAAAGTTTGATAAAAAAAATTCAAGTTACAGTTCTATCAACGAGCTTCGAAGGGCAATCAAGTATGTAGTTTAACAGTTAAGTCCATACATGCGAGGCTGAAGCTCGTCGGAATCAGGTTCGAGTATGCACAAGATTTCGTATCCATCAAAATTTAAACTTAGATCGTTCCGCAAAAGTTCAGTTTCGTATCTGTCAGGTAAGACTGGGATTCGTATCGATCTGAAACCTTCGGCTTCGCATAGATCATCGATCAAGACTTCGTATCAATCAGGGGCAGGACTTCGCATCGATAACCCGCCAAGTCTTTGTATCGATCATCGGAGTCGGAACTTCGTATCGATCAAGCAGGCTAAGTATTCGTATCAATCGCTGCAGATAGATATGAACTCCTACCATCCTCGATCGATACGAATCTCACCCTTCCATTCAGCACTTCCAGGATCGATACGAACTCCTATTGTTCCAAGATCGATACGAATTACTTACCAATGTTACAATACTCCACCTCGCATCCATCAGTCGACCTTCTTCCCTAAGATGTTTGAACGCCATTGCTCCTTCCTCAATCTTGCTCGGACCTAACTGCGTAGCGGTGTCGCCAAAGTCGGCCACGGCCTTGAACAAATTGACATGGAAGCTAGAGTCTCGTCATTTTATAATGGAGTGGATTGGTTAATTACCTAAGTTGAGCAATCGATTTAAAGAAACGAAGAGTTAGATGATTTCGGATGAATACGATTTTCGCTTCCCGAGTGCTCTATTAATACGAAAGCAGAAACTAGAAAATTAGCAAGTGAAAAAATTCTAAGTATAATATATATTTATATGGGCGTATAGCTAGGAAGAAACGGTTCGTCTCCCCGTGTCAAGGACCGATAGAAGCTGTTTGCACATCACCGATACGAAATCTCATGTTCATATCTACTTACTGTCAACGTGAAGCCATAGCTATTCGTATCCATCACTGATCCATCGATGCGAAGAGGCCTTCTTCGTGTCCATCCATCATCCATCTAACGCAACAGCCATTCGAATCCATTGGTATCCATTTATACGAAACAAGCACTCCAAGATCCTACCATCACGTATCGATGACCATCGATACGGAAGTCACTACATGATAATGTTAAAGCCACTCAACTCCATCGATAAGAAACGACAATTTCGTATCCCCTATTCGAAGACCCTAAAATCTCGTATCCATCAATACGAAGAGACATTCTAAAACAACTACCAAGCATTGATGCAACTCGAATTTCACATCGATTGAGGAGATGATCGGTACAGAATTCAATAAGAAAGAACTGACAACGACTCATGAACAGGTTGAATGCTCATCTGTTACAATTACAACATTGAACAATGATTTTCTGTCATTCAAAACTTAGTTACAACAGTTAACGGTACAACAATTGGCCACAAACAATTCATTATTTATATTACTAAAGATCAATCAGAAGTTACACCTTTCGACGAGAAGACAGCAACCGTTCAGATAAGTGGGATGAAAATGTTCGGAATGAAGATTATAACTTTTCAAAGCACGTTGTGTTCTCATAAGACATACTTTGGGAGGGCAAATGTTATCTTGCCTTGTGGCAAGGTCGTGGCACCAACAAATTGACTGAGAATCAAAGACAGTTCATCCTGGAAAATGGTATACACGGATTCGCTATGGATACAGGTAAATTTTGCCCAAGTCCGGATCAAGCTAAAATCATCATGATACGGAAAACAAATCTATGAAAGCCAACGTTTCAAATTTCAAATCAATTCGAGTTCATATGCTCATGATATGTTCGATGCAAACCAAGAGAATAAACTTGTTCATATCCATCGGTCAACCTTCTTCACATCGATCTCGTTTGAATCCATCAATAGCGGCTTCCTTTCTATCCATTAGAATTGACCCACTTCGTATCCACTCATAACCACCCATTTCGTATCCATTGGTAGTAGCGTGGGAGTCCATCTCATATTGATCCAGTTTCAAGCATGCTTCGTATCGGTCGGCCACAGATCGATATGAAATCAATACCTTCCATCGATACGAAACCAAAAGCTCGACGATCGATACGAAGTGGAGCATATGGCATCGATACGAAGTGGAGCACATGAAGCGATATGAAGTGGAATGCACCAGATCGATACGAAGAAAACACATTCAAGTAAAAGACTAGGTCACTCGGCATAAAAAGTGGATCAATCCTCAAAGCAAGCGCCACTTCATCAGACATCACGTGCAGAACCATCAATACGAAGCTATTGATACGGACAACATCAATAAAAATTCATCAGCCTTCGAAATATCCAAACTTGCATCGATCATAACTCAAAATCTACAAGTCCAAATGCCACCAAATTTTCACAGGAGCTTGTGTACAACCTTAAGAACATTCGTGATCGATCTCGACTCGATTGGTTGATCGATACGAAATTCGTTCGTATAAATAACGGATCGAATGCAAACGACAGAGGATTAATCGTCTAGGCCCACCCATGTTAGAGTATAGGTCTTTCGAGATCTGAGTGAGATATTTGCAACCCGCGCCTATAAATAGTAGCCCATGACCTATAGAAAAGTGACTTTTTGCCTCTTCTACATATAGACTCTACCGGAATCATTGTTGTACTCAAGTTTTACTGTTGTAATTCGTTGTAACCAACAACAAAAGTCAATCATTTCATAGTGGATGTAGGCCATACGCCGAACCATTCTAAATCCGTGTATTTCTGTATGTTTTTCTTGCTTATTATTGGTGTGCTTGTTAGATCTTCCCTTTTTTCCATTTGCTTTCTTCACTTTATATCTTCAAATGCATCAGAAGAGTGTTGTGCCCAATTTAGGTACAAACAATGAATTCTTTAGTTTCACATTGAATGATAAGGAGCATAGTACACATTTACCATTGAGAAGGCAATATGAATGCTTAGGTAGGCCATAAATAGTTGAGGTAGCATACTTGGCGTGAGCCCAGGAATTGCATTGTTCACTTAATGTATAAGTGTGGTATATGTGATTCGTCGTTAAGATTGTTGACTCAAGGTTGGTTTGAAAGTTAATTATCGAGACTATATACTAGGAATTTACCCACAGTAATGAGTTGCTTATTGTTCGACCTTTGATTGGAAACCTTCTTTAGTTTTTTATTTATGTAGGCGTAATAAGAATTATACCCATGACATGTAAAATAACTAACCCTTGTTAGTAATACATGAACACAAATTGATGCCCTAGGTTATGCCGATTATAGATGAAGTTAATTGCATGTAAACACCATACACCAATAACACAGTTCATTCACCAGACTATGTCTGATCCACTCCTTTTCTTCCCCTTTTCTACCCACTACAAAAGGAAAGGACGGGCCAGAAAGCGGTTTAGCTAGGACTCTGTATGTGAAAGAGGAGACTTATTGCCTAGAGTTGCATTTCTCATGGTTATTTCTCCATGTATTTTATATTATATCATTTTGTTAGTCAGAGTTTATGTTATTGTTTGCAAACATCATTGTATGGACAATGTATTAGTTAAATTATTATCTAATTTGTTATTTTCAGTATTTATATTTTATTTCCTTCCATTGTGCGATCTGAAAATGTAGAACACTCTTAATTTATATTAGTCTTTGTATC
The DNA here is from genome assembly GCA_030765085.1 of Allium cepa. Classification (NCBI taxonomy): domain Eukaryota; kingdom Viridiplantae; phylum Streptophyta; class Magnoliopsida; order Asparagales; family Amaryllidaceae; genus Allium; species Allium cepa. Next base: position 245,542,537 of record CM060938.1, on the reverse strand, counting down.
ATGTAATTTTCGAAAAACTACAACGAATCATACTTCTTGGCAAACTACGAGTTTGAAAGACATTGTAGGCTTTGAATCGATGTGTATGGAGGTGTGGGTTATTACAACATGGGCTCTATGCATTCAAAATGTGGAAACTATTAAACACCTTTTCTTTGAATGTGGTTATATGCCATATGTTTGGTAGTGTTGTAGAAGTAGGCTTGCAATGCCTTTTTGATTCCACTACTATGGAACATCATAGTCAATCCGAGTTCATATTACATCAATTTCACACTAAAGATAGATTACTAGACATAGCAAGGATGGTTTTTACAACATGCGTATCGAGTTGTCAAATAGAGTGGAGCGATGAAAATTTAAATAGTAGAATAATAGAAAATTCCAAATGTGCAGTAAAATCAATAGCTTTATCAAAGTTAACATGTTAAAATCAAAAAAGAATAAGAGTATTTCACCAAACTCCCCCAAGATTTGTGAATTTTGGACTATTTCTATAATGATCCGTATTTTACATATCAGATAGTCGTAAATATTATTTTTAAATTCATTTGAGAGCACTTGACTCTATAACTTTGAGAAGTGCCTACATGGACATTTTAAATCCATCGTACTTTTTCGGGCAATTTTGACCCTACAAATTTTGTAAGGCTTATAACTATTGATAAGAGTCAAATTAGGGTCTGAAACCACCTTCTTTAGAATGAGAAAATTGTTTCTCCTTCTATAAAGTGGTCATATTAAGTATTTGGACTTACCGTTTAGGAGATAGGACCGTTTAATGTTAAGATTGTTGCAGGCCGGATTAGTTAGTAATTACTTAGGCCTATATTATGCCCATTAACACATTTTGGGATTTATAAGGATGATGGGAAAGATCTAAATCATTTTTCCACTTTCCAAAACAAATGTAAACCTTCATTAATTCGTTTGAGGCAAAAAGCTTCTCATTTAATAATTTAATTAGCTTAAACGCATCATTGAAGGGTGATTAGCAAAGGGAATCTTATGATCTGTATTAAACCGCTTTAGAATTCATGCCACCACTATTCATCTTAGATTTGCTTTAATATTTAGATAAATTTGGTGCTATATGAGTAATATTGCTTCTCTCACTATGCTTTATATGTTGATTTAGTTAAATTATGGTTTATAAAGTGATTTCGAAGTTAAACATTATATAACTTAGATTTGATGTTAATAATACCTTATACCTATTTTAAAGAGATATATTTGGATTTTGATATGTATTATACTATTTACCAATCATAATTGCAATTTTAAAGAAAATTAGACCTGGAATGATTCATACTAATAAATTTTGTTTGGATGATTTGTATGCAATGTTTGGATGACACTGAGTGATATTTGATTTCTTATATTAATTATCTTGATGTGTTTGCTAGTTGTTTTGTGTTGTTAGGATTATGGTATGTCATTTAGTGTAAATGGAATCAAAGTATTCGAAATATATGCAACTTGGATATGATGGAGTTAGAAGTCCCAAGAGGCCCCAAAACAAGTTCCAAGCAAATTGGAGTTGATTAGATAGCCCAAGTTATGGCTGCCGTTCATGTTCAGCAGTGGAGGAGCATGGTCAGTGGTGACCAAAATATAGCTGTGATTGACATGCTTCAAGTCATCCCAGTGGTCACTTCGGCTTTCGAAGAAAAGAGCTTTGTGTAAAGCCAAGGGAAATTATATCGGCAATGGTTTGTATATAGAAAAATTTATAGTTGTCAAAATCAACCCAGCATTGGAATGCTTCCGGTCGAGGTGGCAGAAGCTTCGAGTTTTGAAAAGGGATACTTTGGGTTGAGCCTAGAAAAGACGAGGAAGGCAAAGTTTGGACTTGGCCTAAATTTGATGGAGGCACATGGTCTGTACCAACCGCAAATAGCTTCATTTTTTTATGGCAGATCCAGGTCAAGGTGATAGATGTTGTGGATTGGCATTTGGAAAGATTAAGTGACGAAGGCTTGAATGCTTGGCTATTTTGGCTAAGTTTTGGGCCGACTTACATGATGAGGTGTTGATTGGGCCGACTTACATGGTGAGGTGTTGACCATACATGTTCAGCATTGACTATGTCAAGTGATGGAAATTAAAGGTGTGGTTTTGGGGGATGTGCACATAATGTTTTGGTAGCCATGTATGTGTTTTTGTGGGTTCATTCGATATTCATTTTCGACGATGGTGGCATAATGAGGAATGATATTAAACAATGAGGCAAAGGTGTGTCACTTCGATGTGATGTCTTCTAAATTTTGATGTGTTGAATCTATGACCGATGTGGATGTCCAGAAATGTTTCGATAATGGCAACTCAATCGACAGAGTAGTTATGATAATCCACCGGGGCAGGCTCAAGGAATGGTACTTTTGAATAGAAAAATGAAGGTATTATTGTGAAAAATTGAACTTTTAAGGTTATGCTATGATGAAAGGAAACATATCGAGTGGAGAAGGGCTCGAATGCATGTGCAAAGGGATTGTTCATACTCGGTGTGTTTTCTAGTATACTTTATATCAGGGGTACTATGAGGATGCCCATTAGGTACTTAATCGAGTACCTCAGATCGTTGAAGGGGTCAATAATACCCTTGGATTGAGGAAGGGATCTAATGTCAGCTATTGACTGGTATTCGAGTACATAGAAAAATGGGATTTTTCCATTAATCCCTGGCAAAGGAATGCTCATACATGTTATCATATATCCAAAGCACATTGAGTTACAATAGGGATTGTTTGATGTATGTTATGTTTGTCATGTTTATTTGTCGCTCTAGGGATGTCACATGATGTAAGTATCTAGGAGAAAGATATCTAAACGCTTGATGGTGTACCAGGATGTTTGTATACATCATGATGTTAGTAGATTAGCATATTATTATGTCTAAAACTTTGGTGTTGGGACATATCAAGTACGATTTCTTTGTACCATTGTTCCTACTATATTGTTATATACTAGTGAGTGGCCCGTGCTTTGCACACGGGCATCGATATACCATGGGGTTCGTAATATAAGCAGTGGAAATGGAATGGTACATTGGAGTGTTGAGCATATATTGCGAATACATATTAGTGGACATTGTTATTCAAATTCATGTATCAGGGCAAACACGGTGTGTATCCGCAAGGGTAATGTATGCAACAATGGTAATCATACATAGTAAGTTAAGGTCGGAGCGGAGTGTTACTTAAAATACAAACATGTAGTACATATCAAAGCAAACAAAGTTAATGTCATACATCATGATGCGTAGGGGAAAAAAGATGTGGTAAAAAAGAAGAAAAAGTGTTAATGAATACATTGAACGGAGAAGTATTAGGTAGAAATGGGTAGAATGTGAATGCGGTACAGTTATGAAATCATAAAATGGTACAAATTAATTTCACTACTTCTTCTCTCGAACCCTGGGTGCATTAGACACTGCATTCTACTGTTTTGTATCGACATCCTGTAGATAAGAAAAAAATAGGGCTTAAGTTTAGAAGCATTAAAAATGTATCAGTAGCAGAAGGCGATGACAGTAACTGAATATGAAGTGTCATAGTAAAGTTTGAAAGGTGAAACAGCTACAAGTAGAAGTGTCCATATATACAGCAGTCAAGCATAGTTGCGTATGGACAAATATGTGCGTTGTGATATATTTGAAGAACACACCATAGAAGGATCAGTTAAGCGTTGTGTGTGAGATGCTATATTTGTTGGCAGACGTAGTACTTTGCAGAAGGAAAGAAAACATTGATAGAACTAAGTACTGTCAGCGAAAAGTGGTGGAAAAAAGGTTAAAAAACTGCACCTGAATAACAATTCCTCTTCGCATTGTCTTTCTGGTGACCGGTGGATCAGAAGCACGCACGAGTGGATGATTGGTACTGTCGTCCTCCTACCAAAACAAATGAATGTCTTTTCTGTGATACCAGTTGGACAGACAAAGAAATGTAATAATTGCATATCATATCTGGTCAATACATTTTTTCCTTTGATATCTGCATCCGAGGGTAGCTCCTGCTTAACCGTTTTCGAAGGAGAAAGTAAGTTAGAACTTTGATCACTAGGTGGAGTGAGCTGTAATTTTCAAGTGTTTCGAAACATAGCAAAACGTCGGTAAGATTGAAAATAAGTATGTAAACTGTAGGTTAACATATAACCATGATCGAGAACAAACCGTCTCGGACACAAACACGTTTTTCGTGATTTTTTTGGCAGTAAGTTAAGCGTCTAGATTATTCATCTCATAGTTACTTGGTCTGAATTCGAACATTGCTTGGTTCCCGAGAGGTTGCGGAAAATGTTCTCAATTTTGTGGACCCTGTTTTCTTGCAGCGGTAAACGGTATTTTAAATCACAATTTGTATAGCATGCCGTTACTAACGTTAAGTCGACAGGGTTCAATGCGTAGCAGTGTAGATGCATTTGATACTGCAATGTGCATGATATTGAATAGTGAAGTAGAACAACCTACTGTTAGCTTGGATGACATGATGCGTAACTGGGCATTAATGAATAGAGCAGAAAAAGGAATATAAACAAGCCAGTACAATTTGAAAAAGGAAGGAGCGGAATATGCATAAAAATTGTCTAAACAATCAGTATTCACATAGTCATGCAGTCATAACTTCTATTCGCTAGTGTGTCAATCTACCACATACAAGTTCCAAAATGAGCAAATTAATCTGGTTGAGCACTGGCACACTGTAACACGTGGTGAACAAAGTACCTATTACGGCCAGAACATGCCATCAAAAAATGGCAAAGACAGTGGATAACTTGATGTGATAGTATAGTTCATTCCTTACGTATTAAATAATGGTCACATATTAAACCAAATTGGATCACTGTACGTTGTAAGCAACGGCTTGAAACCCATAGCGATCTAACACTACGGCTGTTGTCTATTATTTCAACTGCTAAATTAAATGCGTAACTATGTTATTTTACCGTGTTAAGTACGCGCGAGCATGTCGTCAACTTTATGTCCAAGTAGACATTCCGCCTCCTTGTCAAAAGCGGTGATAGCAGCAGATGTAGAGGAGTCCAATATGTCAACATTTAAACGGTACCTAACAAATATATTTTTTAGTAATCCTATTTTCTTTTCCAAGAAAAGAAAGAAATATGCAAAACAAAGAATTTGACAAATGGTACCTGTTTACGGGATGGGCTACCATTCGATGGCATCCGGAGCAGAAATACTTAGTGCCCTCAAAGTGAGCTGTGGACTTGTAGACCGCGCATGAAAGATAACTCCAGGAGAACTTTTCAACTGCACAATGGTTGTCGCGATGACATATATTTTACCCTGAACAAAAGTGTTGCTGGCATATATTTATAGCTACAGTTGGATATATTTATAGCTATATTGTGGAAGTTCAAAATATTACATAACTGAATTCGTCCCAGCACTAATGCAATTTCGTGAGGGAGAAAAAGGGGGCGAAGGGTATGTCCTCTAAGTATTTAACAGTTCAAAAAGTGCACGCACGGTGGACAAACAAAAAGAGTCGTATATACGGGACATTTATTATTTGCAGCACAGGTAGAAAAATGTGTACGTTCGTGAGTAAATTGTTTCCAGTCAAAATGATAGCATATGCCAAAAGTGTGGTATGAATATAGTACTGTAAAAACTGGAAGTAAAAAATGCATTACGGACAACCATGCAAATGAAGGAAAATAGCGTGTAAAAGTATTGCAAAAAACAATATTACTACCCTATGACAAAACAGTTGGATGGAAAAGATAATCATCAAGATTTGGATGCAAACATATGTTATGTGCATTGATAGGCAAACAAAGTTTCAGACGGTTCAATATTAGGTGTGAGGCGGTCCACGAAATTAGCATATTGACGACCTGTGTTGGTGACATTGCAGCGCACATGAGATATAATCGTAAAGCACTAATATTTATACAGGGTAACCCAAGTAGAGCTCATTTATTATTTTCGTTTGTTTCTAAGCTGATGTATGCCCAGATTGAAATAGTACATAATTAATAGGGGTAAAAGAACTATGTACAATAATGAAAGGGGATGATGGCGGTGGTCAAATTTTATGATTATGCATGCATTACGTGTAAGAGCAACGTACCCGACAGTCAGCAGTCCTAACGTCAGTCAACAGCTGGGCAAGCGTTGCGTTTGTTCTTTCTAGTACAGAAGAACGGTCATCATAGGAGTGGTCTATATATTCTCAATCTTTTTTCCAGCATGTTGGTTTGATCTAAGCAGGTGAATTAACAGTGGCAAATGAAATGAAACGGTCAAACAAATGCACAGTATGTTAAAAAATCATACCTGGATTTAACGACGTCTAGTTCAGGTAAATCAATGTCCAGGTATATTCTTGTTGCTTTAGTAGAGCTGAATGTGAATGCACCTGACAAAGATAAATGTAATTTAGGGGACAGTTATTTTGTGGCGGAAATAGCTAAGTACGGTGATTAGCGGTGTGTACGGCCGTATGTAGCGATTGTAAGGGAAGTGACAACAATGGTAGGCGAACTCTCAAACTTGTCTATCAAGGATTGGTCAAGTAAATCCCTCTGGCTTGCCCAAAGCGATACAACACTTGTACTCCCACTAGGTGATAAATAAGATTAGTATAAGGATCGGTTGACTGCGGTTTTTTTTAAAAATGAAATGGCACCACCTATTACTTTCCACATGCAACTCTCTTTTTAGTGTTTGTGTCCCGCTTTTAGAAGTTATAGCAATACATTAGACACAGCTCGTAACATACCATCCAAATCTGTAATAAGCCAAAAATGAACAACACAACTGTGCATAGATTCAATAATGTAGATGGGCGATATATACGATGGAGAGAAAGAGTACCCGTAAGATTATCTACACGGCACAGTCGAGTTATAAGTGTGTTTTCGTCAGCAAAGGCAAACTTGTATCGTGGTATTGTGTCCATTGCATCTTCCACCTTCACCGCTCGAGTATGTATACGTAGAACTATTATCCAATTGTCATGTACAGTCATGTACGTTGCTTCAACATTTTGGATGTTGAACCGTGTCACATCGTACACCGAAGGTTCTTCAAACACGTGTTCAAACTGACGCAGTATATGCTTTCGAACAGTGACAACCTTCTCATTTCCCTGTCACAGTCCACAACAAACTTAATATATGGGTCCAAACAGATTGCAAAATAAATATTTTGCACCTATGTGTTAACTGTACAGTAAAACAGTCCAAGTAGAAAATGTGAGCGTAGGGGAGAAAATGTATGTACATGGATGAATATGAATTAGTGTCGGTGCATGAGTATGGAGTACGTGCAGTAGTAGTGTGGATGAAAGTGAAGCAAAGCCAACAGTTAAAACCACTCATAGTGCACGGACAGCCAAAAACGCATTCACTCAGTCGGACAGATATTAGCCGAGGAAGATGAATCGTTAAAAAAAGCACACTAACCGACTGAGTGACAATAGTACCTACTAACATAACTCGCTGTCGATAAGCTGCATGTTTAACGCATAAACCTCGTTCGTTCCCTGACCGATCAATTTCCATAGCCTAGCCTCCTGAACACGAACGGTATTCCAGTTTGTACCAAACACCACTTTTGACAACAACAGGCTGTTCGTGGACATTGTAGAAAGCCAATTGAGAAGAAAATAGAAATTTTTTGTTTGGAGTTTTATGTCCTGCAGGAAGAAGAGTTCACACTATATTGGTAATTACCCACATTCCAAAGGAAGTAGGTAAACTGCTGGTATAATGGTTCACGTTAACATAACGTCCCACTTTATGCGGCAACTGCTAATTAGTTGACATTAATTTCCTGTTGATACTTGGTTTGGTCCACAACTTCAAAGTAAACAAAACACGGATATAAGTGCTGTCATTTCGAAGGCTGAAATAAAAATGCTTACAGACTAGTGGTTGCAGTAAGTACAAATGTACCCCAAATCAGCACAACCGTATGTGTAGTTAATGTAATTCGGTATATAAATGTTGGATTTTAATATGTGGTTTGCGTTGCGTTATTCAGCAGTTGAATTGAAAAATGATGAGTTAAGAAGCACTATTGAAAAAAAGAATCAGTTTATGTTTTACACATTTATAGAAAAATGACCGAGTGCTAATATACGATGGGGTTAAATTTGACGTTAAATGTGTGCGTTCAACATTAGTACAACCTGAGTACCTGAGTAATTTAGTGTAGTAAAAAATATCGACACAGTGATCGTGTATGAAAGTAATCTGAGTCGGTTATTTACGGTTACATATCACATGTCATGCACCATTCCATTCGTTGGTAATGAGAACAAAGATTTACAATTCCAAGTATTTTTGCAGATTTGCTAGAAGTTAACTAAGCACTTCTGTTATTCAGTTCTAAGTCAGTAAGCAGTAAGTTCATAGTCTCCACCTATAGTTGTTAAAAGATGAAATAAATGCCTAACATTATATTCGTGCACTTCAGCTGGTGATATCTTTTTTATTTTTTTCCAAAACAAATTACATATTATTATGTAAGTATTTACGAATTGTATAGATAATGTTTCGCGTATATTGTAGCATAGTGTAAGCTAATTTGTACACTATGGAAGAGAGTATTAACATGTAAATAAACTGCATATGACTCTAAATTTTGGGATGCACTCACGCATCATGTCTTGTACAACCTATCCGGCATCAGGCTTTGTACTGTCGGTTATATGCAATATATATGTACTGTAACAAATCTCATTCTATTGACTGTCTAATAAAACCAAAAAGTAAAATGTAGATAGAATATTTAAAAATTAAAAAAAAGTCTAAAAGTTCAGGTCCATATTCATGAGGATGTCGGTCGTATATATATGATTGAAAAACTTATGTACATATATGTCACTTGGTTTTTTGTAAATTCAGTAAAGACAGAACACTCAAATGCTTGTTTATATTGGTTGATCGCTTTGCTATCACTGCTGTACATAACATCAGCATAGAAAATTATATTATATAAGTAACCGGTCAGCCAATATGGTAGTAATATTTTTTTCAATTCCAGTATTTAAGTGTTACGATTGATACGATGGAAGTCATAAGTACATGCACTTTACGCACTTTATGTCGGGTGATATTTTTTACAACTAATTGGAGTATAGGACTGTATGACTATTCATGAGTGACATATCGCATAGTGAAGTGAATTTTAAAACGTGCCATACATATCTGAGTACTATAACAAACGTGGTATGTAAAAAATACAAAAAAATGTTTTTGATTTGTCCTACATAGTCGATGCACATGTCTCAAGCATGTTATACCGCATCATTTTACCACAGTCATTTATGATCCATAAATTAGTAACATCCTAGTACCTATTACTGTATTAAACGGATAGTATGCTTGAATACGTAGTGCCAATATATAGCAGGCGTCTGTAAGTATGTAGTATAAATAAACATTCACAAGATGACATACATGCTATAACTGAGTAAATCCAAAAAAATTGTATGATAACAAACACCATATTGGTGTGCATTGAAATATTCATTTCAGTTATAATCAGCTATCAGGACTGTACGGCCATCCAAAAATGCTAAAAAAAATGGCACAAACATTACAGCAGAAGAAACAGATGCATACACTATTCAATGTTATCGAATTAATTTGCAAAGTCTGTATACTTCCGGTTACATTACCAATTGAAACAACGGACAACATGTTCTGTCTGTTAATTGAATATTATGTAACAGTAATTGCAGAACTAACACAGAGAGCAGAGGAAAGGAGGCAGCATAAAAACTTAGAGAACTACTTCAGATCAGTCCAGCAATAGTTCGCAATTAAAATACTGTCGGACGAACGTAAAAGAGGCGAACGAAGCTTACGTAATAAAAGCAGCAGTGGTGGACATTGGGAGGACACGAAGTGTCGTAATACCCATTGGTTACGCAGTTTAATTGAAATATGCTATTTGCTGCAGGATTAGAATTCAAACCACCAATGCAGAAGGCGTGCTTACATTCATCTGCCTCAACCATCTTTAGATTCAGTTTGCTTAGAAGCCCTAATCAAATCAACAAATCAAACCTAATGCAGCACAAGGTTACAGTAATAGTTTGAAATCTAGTTGACCAACGGGGTTAAAACTGCACAAATTATTCACGGTGTATTTTTCTCAAATTCATCAACGTGTTTTCATCCTATCCTTTTATCCAAGGCTATGCATAGAGGAAAATGTGTGTATGTATCTATTAATTGTGTGATAGATTGGCACCATCGCCCATAGATATCATGTGCAAATCAGGCAGTTACACGAAGCATGCCAGAACTGTAACATATTTTGTTATGATCGTGATATGAGCATCGCAGTATTGCATGTTTTGTTATTAGGACGGTGTTTCTATGGTAAAAATAAAAATTAAGAAATAAATGTACCAATACACCGTACACCTATGCACACAGTTACAACAGTTAATGTATCCTGTGTCTGAAAACTGCAGATAGTTTGAACAATATATAGAATTCAAAACGTGGAATAAATTGCTGTACCCAAATTACCTTATACGGTTGTCAGAACCCTGCAACGTTGGTTATAAATCATCATCGGGTTCGTCTGCGCCTTCCGTACCTATTAAATTTGATACGCTTTGAACATCAGCTCACAATAGGTGTATGTGATCTGTAAAATCAGTACTTTAAAACCATGAATGACGAATAAAAAATCATACCAGAAAGGTTGCTAAAGACTTCCCTATATACAGCGTTTTGCGTGTAATTCTAAAAACCCGGTTTAGAAGTCCCAAGTAATATCTTCAGCTCGTACATAGAAGTTGTTCTAGACAGCGCTACATAAAGTTGATATGTCTAAAAACCGGCCTTGGCAAATAAATTCCAACCGATTCCAAAGTTTGACCTTGCCTTTTGCTAATCGTCATTGCAAAACTAACTTTAATAGGGAATTGATGTTGACGGGGGACAAGTGGCCATTTCGTGTCATCGGATGTCAAAACAATTCTCGGAATCAATACTTTCCTACCCACATTCTTCCCCGTTACGATCCCACCTTCAATAACCTTCTTCGACAGTTGCGCAACAATTAATCTCGTTCCATTGCATAAACCTAGATACTAGTTAAGATTCCTCATCAACATTATCGGAACACCCACCTTTAAACGTAACTCATGATTCGGTAGGCCTGAAAGCTTCAACGTGTTTAAAAATTCAGGAGGATACAGAAGATGATGTTCTTCGGTTGCATCAGACACAGGGCTGATTGAATCTGCACTATAGTAAGTTTGTATATCACCACTTATAGGATCTATTACATATGAATTAATTTCTTCAACGCAATCGTTTGTTGGAGCCAGAATACACCTTTCTTGCAAATACGATTTTCTTAATATATTCATATCCAAATCAGGATACGTCATTTGCATAATTGTATGGATGGCATTATCTGCATTTGGTATAAGATATTCATCGGGTATCGGTATCCGCGTAGGTTCTTCACCCACATCCAACTACATAGACCTTCCCTTCGCCCACATTTAATGTCCAGTTAGAAAACGACGATAGTTTCGACTTTTCATCGGGTGATAAGTTGTTATTTTTCAGTCTCATGTTTATTGTTAGAGTGAAAACTTTGCACTGTTGCCATAGTCGTGAAAAACTTATTGTAGAGCGTACAATCATTTCTCTAGTGCCTTTACGAACAACAGGTAGTGTCTGCCTGAAATCTCCGCCCTGTACGACCGTCTTTCCTCCAAAAGTTTGACCATCATCATTATTTGCGCTGGAAGAGGCTATATCCGACAATGACTTCTCAAACGCCTCAAGTGCATTTCGATGAATCACAGGAGCCTCATCCCAAATAATCAAATCCATACGTCTAAGTAAATCAGCCAAACACGACTGCTTGGAGATATTGTAAGTTGACATGTTGTCGAGGTTCATAGGAATTTTGAACTTTGAATGTGCATATTGTCCTCCGGGAAGTAAAAGCGATGCAATGCCAGAAGATACTACCGCCAATACAATTCTACTTTCCGCTCACATAGTGCAGGCTAAAGTATTCCACAAAAACGTCTTCCCAGTCCCTCCACTTCCATAGACAAAGTAAAAACCTCTTCTACGGTTACGAATAGAGTAAACTATGCGTCAAAAACCATTCTCTGCTCTGAATTTAGTAGTGCCACTGACTGTTGTGATTCCATGCGTAACAAATCACAGTCATAGTCCACCTCATCGTGCAAAAGAGTGTTATCCACCGAATGAAAATTTCCAAAGTCGACTTCCGTTACGGACCAAAACTCGGCTACCGATCTATTGTTTCTGAGCATAATCTTTTCTAAAGCAATTAAGGCTTCCGATCTGAACTTATTCGAGGAGATCTGTTGAGACCCACAATCATTCCTGCGTACGTACCTCCATTCCATAACCTCGCTACACTTCTGCCAACGTTTATCCTACAGTTGCTTCGCGTTTGAAACCTCACAAAAACACAACAATGTAGCAAACATTTATCGCATACAGTTTGGAGAAGCCCATGAGGCAACTTCGGTCAATGACTCATTCCACTTGTTGTCATCATCTAACAAACCCCGTGCAAGGCATGCGTCTTTGAAGGTGTTGAAAACAACATCATTCGCAGTTCTAATGTCTTCGTAACATGTAGGTCCCTGAACAATATTTAAAAGCATACGCATATAAAACCTCTCCCCTGTCATAGGATGTGCATAATATATCCAACCTATACACTCTACTTTTTGCCTCATCCTCCACTCCTTAATAGACTTATCCCATACCCACTTAGTAAGAAAATTGACATAAGTAAGTTGGCGAGCTGCGTGACACATTCCTTTAGTCTGCAACCACTGAGTGAACATAGTTTTTAACAGGTTATGCCTGCCTTGTACGTCATTCAATTGTTCTGTTTCATCAAAGTACACAGTTTTCTCTCCCGGCAAATGAAACATTAACCTCTCCGCCGCTAGAGTGCGGTACTGAACATCAAACTCAAAAATTCGCCATGATTCTTCTGAAGCTGAAATATATCTGCAGTCCAAATAATTTTTTACTTCATCAACCTCCCGAACAAACGTGCATTCTTTGTTTATACTATCTTCAATAACAATAGTTGCTCTATCGTGCCCCTTGTTGATGTACTTAAACAGGTATTTGACAGATTGTGCTCTATTGCATATCTCTACGTTGATATAAGCTTGATATTTGACAACTAAATCAACATTATGAGGTGTAACCCAACCGTTGTCCTGCACAAATCCATTTGAAGTCTCGGTGGACAACCCATTGTTGCGTCGTCTGTACATAGGAAATCCAAATTTTTCAAAACTGGTTTCACTCCTGTACCATTTAGGATAATGCTTGGAGCAATAACCATCGACCATGCAAGCACATCCAGGATTTTCGTAACCGCATGGATCGTGAATCATGTACTGACACACTGACTGATAAGAAAACGGATTAGCATGTCTATCTGGTATCTCAGCACCAATCACTGCATCAACCTGATCAACGGTCGTTGGCCTTTGATCGCCAAGCAGAAAGATAAGAATGTGAGCATGCAGTGGTTCCCTTTTCCGAAATTCAATTGTGTAGACAACTGGGGAAAAAATAAACAAAATATAAGCTAAGTCGGCGAAAGCTCACGTTAAAAACGTGTGAAAATAGTAAGAATTTGTGAAACTTATGTGTTTGACTTTACCAAAATGACATTCTGTCCTTATGTCGCGCAGTAGCTCGATAAGCTTCATGTGGAAAACATGGGAAACAATATCCGGCCTATCCTCAGCTCTCTGACCGGGAATGTTGAGTAAAGCCATTTCAATCTCAGGCCACTTTGGGTTGCACGTGAAAGTTACAAAAAAATCTGGTGATCCCGCCCAACGACAGATGGCCAAAGCATCTTGGTAGTTTTGCACCATGTACCTAGGACCTTCTGTGAAAGAGGAGGTTAGAACAATTTTTCTTCCTATCGTGCGTGCGCTTCTGTCACCAGCCGTAATAGCATCTTGCAGACCCTTGTACGGTTCATAGCGTAATGTACTTTGGTTACTCTTTACCCACGACAATCTGTCTTCTTCAATACACGTGTAACTGTCAATAATGAACTGGTGGAAAAGTCTACCACCCCACAATAGAACGGAACCATCTTCTAATCTCCGCTAAATAACATAGGCATAATATTCCCGCATTATTACGGTCGTTCTTTTAGTTTTTGGACGTACATCAAATTCTCTATATTGTATTTCACTCCTGAAACCTTCCTCACCATAAGGAAACAAAAGCGGATATTGCATAGACATAAAAGAAGGGTGCTTTTCACTAATCCTTTTTAGTACCCCATTCCTATCTTCAATCACAATATCACGATAGCCACACGAATCAGCATTTGAGTTGTCAATCAATGTTGCAATCTCGGACGAAGTTGGTAAATTGTATTGACGTCCATCCCTATAACGCCTTTCCAACAGTATGATAGTGATAGGCTAGTATTCCAACGCATGAAACCTTTCTCTAGCCATTCTAAACACTTTGGCCAACTCACTACACTGGTTGAACATGCATATTAGATTGTTGACAATACCCACATCTAAATTTTGCGCCACACTTTCACCACACGATGAAACTCGATTATTGACTTCATTACTTGTGTCATAGAAATATAATTGAGCAAATTTTGGTTTACCCATCATCGGAAGAAGCGAGCCAATTCGATGGTGGTTTTGACCGTTTAATCTGAAAACATACGGACCACGACTGGTGTTGATGAAGTTATCAACATTCCCACCCATTGAGGTGAAAGAAAAAATAGAATTATAAAGCCGTAAATGTCGTTGAAATTCTTTAGAGACAGATCCTCCATTATAGTCCAGAAGGTCCATTAAATAATCGGGGGCTGGTTGGTATGACGGAACCTGAACCTTTCCCTTCCGACAACATATTGAAAATTTTGGGTTTAAATTTGTACTTCCTTTTTTTACCCTTTCTTCAAACCATAGCAAGGCTCCACAATATGAACATGTACATGATGGTGGCCCTAAACTATGTGCGGAAAACATTCTACCTGCATATTTAGCAAAAAAATATTGAAATTGTTTGAATAGTCAATGCAATTTATACTAACCAATTTATTGTAAGTTACGTACGACGCCCGTAATTCCTAACTGCAGAAAAACGGGAAGACTGTGATGCAGCAGACAGAGGCATGCCATTCCCACCGTTTAGCTAAGTCAAATGATCCCGCGAATGAGTCGGTGGGACACCTGTTAGGTGGTGGTTCCCTGCAATAACATATAGCAATGCTTAGAACATCGAAAACATGAAATAACCAACAACGGACACCTTGTACAGGAGAGGTTAGGTGTTCTGTCAATGTCCCACAGCAGATTTAGAGTAAAGTCAGTCTTACCCATAGATGTTGTCCCCAATTTTTTGTGCCTAAGCTTTTGAAGTCTGTGATAACGATGTAGCCGACGGACTGCAAACAGAATACAGCAATTCTTAAATGGTCGTGTACAGCATGCACAGTCAGATGGAGAAAAACAAAAGGGTAGTAAAAGGATACTAACGTTGTCGTTGGTATGATCGGTTGATTGAAATGAATTTAATAGCTTCCTCCTCATGTCGTCGACAAAGAAAGTCAGAGAAATCATGCAGCGACATGTCTATGAAATCATGACAGCAGTGCCTGCAACTCATCCATCTGGTTGTTTGATATTTTTTTGCCCGTTTCCATCTCAGCAGCAGCCTGCATCTTGCTCTAGCATACTTGCATATCTGGGCATATAAACGAATGAAGGATGAGGACATACAGAGCAACATGAATAAGTTAGCATGCATAACGTGTAGAAACATTAATGTAGCTGCAAACGGTAGATCATTGTGTACAAAGATGGTATGAAAAGCATGCGTACCGACTACTGACATGAACGCGTGTGCAACATGCTAATGTATGACAGCAAAATAAAATATCCAGTCTTCCTTTGTTGTGCGATAAATAAACAACAGCCTATGCAACCCTCATCCAGCTTGCATCAACACCTTAAAGTAGGCGGAGTTCGAAAGGAGTGTAAGAAACATAAAACAAAACTGTCATGAATGCAGTCAGTAATCATAGGCATGAGTAAAGATTAAGTTAAATCTCATACAATGGAAGCTCCGAAACCATACACTCATACTAACACTGGTTTTTGTTCATACCATAGAGCTTTGTGCATTTAAGTAAAGCAATCAATTCGAACGGTTTCCATTACTAAGACCCAAGCATTGCACTATTACATTCATAACCAACAACCATTAATATATCTTATGCATTGACAGGAAGGATATTATATGATTGCTGTTAATTAAAACTGGTAACAGTCAGTAAGTGGTTTCAAGGTAAAATAAACATAATTTTTTGCATGGCTCTAATGGTTCATATAAGAAACTCTAATAATAAAAAGTGTAGATTGCAAGTAAATTCATTTCTCATATGAAACTATTTTAACTAAAATTTGATAACTTAACCACTAAAAGAATTTAACTTACATGGAGGCCAGCAACTACACTGTGTAAAAAATGTGGGAGGCGGAGTGAATAAATTGCAGTGTACAATTTAGTTGGTCATGTAATCATCCATGGCTTATTCGGACTACAATTTAGTTGGTTACGTAATCATCCATGGGTTACATATATTCAGAGTTAAAACATTACTCTTGCAGATAATATTTAGAGAAAATAACAAACATTTCATATGGACATAATATTTTATTAAACCAGGAATTTGTTAAAAGAACAATGCGGAAATGCAACTCAACTACTCAAAACTTAAAGCAAATGAATATATTCGCCCACTGTATAATATCATATACTACATCTACCAAAGATGTGTCTTATTATGTACATGAGTCAAAAAAATTAACTAGCAATACTGAATTTTTTGAACAAAAAATTGAACATTCCAAGACAAAGGAAAAAACATGCACCAGCACAAAAAAGTTATGATAATTTACTAATTAAAATTGGAAAACTGGTGCACTTCTTCGATATGTCGTAGATGCAACACTAAGCTTCAACTTATACAAACTTATTACAAACTGAGTTATAGAGTGGATACATTTTCTCGTATGGAAAATCATGGCCAATGTAAATCTATGATGGAAACAACACTATTTACAGTTGATTCCAATATCATAAAACTATACTTGAAATACCATATACTTGAAATACCAATTTCATTCAGTTGCAGGAAGGGTATCAGGTAAATCATATTCTAAAAAACAATGTAAACAGACAAATTCATCAGATTTAAACCCTAGCTACATCGACTTTGAAATTTCATAGGGCGTATATGATAGTATAATGTTAAACATATTTAATTTAAACTAAAAATACAAAAATCTAACCTCACGTGGGGGATGCGCAACAAAGGACCAATAAACCTGAGAAGTTTTCAATTTCAAGTTACACATACTGGTCCATACCTACATGGAAGAAAAAATATATGACCAAATTACAATTCAGTGATGTTAATAATCAACAATCAACAATAAATATTAATATTGGCAACATCGATTCTACGAAGACATCAACATCTTTGGGTTGTTGTGGTGAATAGTTGTAGTGGGTTCAGTGTAAACAGCTATATGTTAATGTTTAAGTGAGGCATAGCACAGATTACCCAAACTTGAAGTAGGACCATAAGCTTAGGAAAATAAATCAAAGGAGTGAGATGGACATACAAGACACAATGAATCGAACAATGGGAGAAATATTAGTAAACACAACATTAATACAACCCATCTGGTTTATGTTCATGTATCTGTCGATTTGAATTCCACCGATATCAAACGTTCATATTAAAAAATACAATATAAAGGTGAATAACAGCATATTATATTACTAAGGAATTCTTGTATATTCAACCCATTATAGTCATGATTCATATCAAAGAGAATTCCTGATTTGGCAGTAGAAAGCATCCAGTAAACCAAATGTCATAATAACAGTGGCTAAAATTCACTTATTGATCGACTACATAATCATCAACTCAATTATAGATCATAAATACAATATTAAACCCAAGTTCTAAATAGGAGTAGAAAGAAAAGTGTTAGTTGAAATTTTTTAAATAGGATATCAAAAATTAACTTTACTAATCATTGAATTCGCATAATCAATATAAATTTACCAAACTGGATATCACGGTGTAAATGGTACATCTTATTACCATGGTAAAGAAATTTACCGCAGCCATAGAATAATAATGTTTAATTTCCATAAAACCTTTATTATCAAATCCAATTGAAAATTGCAATCCAATTGATGTAAGAAAGTTGATTTGAATATTAGCATGTAGACTAAAACAAAGAGTTTGATGGCACAAAATCGTATGTATTGGAAGCAAATATAATTATGTGTAAAACATAAGAAAATCTGGATCATGAATGGTAGGAAAGATAGATTGAGATTTAGCTTTTTGATACCCTGAACCACATTAACCAACAAACTTCTGCTGACTCAAATTAAAAATCGAGGGCTATGGCACTAAAAAATATGCTGAATTTTTTCATAGCAACAATAAATCGTAACTCCACGATACACAGGAGGAAAATTCAAAACCTGTTGGATTAGGTTTATCGCCAATTGTAGAATCCTAACGAATGCATTGAGCACACGTACTTATATACTATTGTTGAAGCTGAACACTAATTCATACTTTACTCCACTATTTTGCGTGGACACATCTTTCCTTAGCGCAAAAACTTATCCATTTGATATGAATTTGGTCATGTACAGTTTTCTGTAATCACTGAATTTCATCGTACATACTACTGGGACAAACATATATTAGGAAGTGCAGGATAATATTCTTTCAAATAAATTATCAAATAAGCGTAATATTATACATGTAGATGCACATTATAGCAACACACTTACTTGGATGTTAAATGATACGGTGTTGACCATGAAGTATTCAAAGTCTTACTCTCCATGGGAAACTTCAAAACTGCATAGCAGGGAGAGCAAAGATGGATTCAAATAGGAGCAACAAAACACCTGAGCAGAATTAGAAAAGTGTACACCCTAAGATGTTGGAAAGTAGAGTAAAATAAAAGCAGAGAAGGGTAGAAGTTGCCGGTTACCATGTCATGAATCAGCGATGGATGGATGAAGACCCGGTCGCCAAAAATCATGCACCTCTAGCGAATAGTGGGTCGCAGTCAGTGGTGTAGATGTTGGTGATGTTGGAAGTTAGGCTAAGTTTCGTCCGATGTGTTTTGGATAGCAGTTTGATTAAAGGGAGACTGTAGACTGTCCTGAATAACGTGCAGCTGTCACGAGAAGGTTTAAGCTATAGTTAACAATGTTCGAAGGATCATGTTTCCCACATACTTGCTCATACATATATGCTAAAAAGACCATAGCTATGAACAAATTTTATGAGCATGTATAAGCATTCAGTAAATTTATTTTGCGCCTGTAGTTATCTACGAATGTAAGAACAAAGTATAACTTTATTATGTACATACCTTGGCGAAGTTTAATTGAATATGTAAAAAAATGGTTCCACGAAGTGCTTGGGCAAAGAGTAAGAGGGTGTAATGTTCATCAATTCTGTCAGATCATGGAAGATATATGCACCTGAAACATGGATCGAACTCAAATTATTAAATAGAAATATAATATGTGTGTATTAGTTAGAGAAACATGTTGATGAATAGGCCTGTGGAACAATCACTTCACTGTATGACGTTAAAAAAATTTATCTTAAGCACAGAATCAATGTATTTCCCAATTATATAATGAAGAACTCCTGATTCGCTCAAAAATCTAAAAACATAGAGTAAACTAAAAGAAAAACCCGATTAACATATCGACTCAGATTCGAACGTACATGCATGTCATATAAAAATTAATGGATAAAGTGAACATGTAGGAACACTATAAATTGGATGGAAATAGACAACATTGTGTTATTGTGTTGTTCATAGGCCCATGCTTCGCATACTACTGGATAAAGTGAAAAGGGGAGGCATTGTGATGTGTTATTTTGAAATGGGAAGCAATAGAGTTACGTCACCGTCAGCAGAGTTTTGTTCACGTTTTTAACTGTTAAGTAATAAATTTTACGGAATGATTTTGTGAAGATCGGTAACTTACAACTGTAGTGTATAAAGATAATACCAACGTCCTAGCATCATGAAAGAAACTCCTTTCACCTTCATTTCATTAAGTGAAATACAATAGTTTGAGAATATATGGTATAACTTATATATACCGATAGTTACAAAATGCGGGTTTTATTTTTTTGAACCAACCAGCAGCCTATTACAAATGTTTTCTTTGTTCTTCCTGTATATAAAGGCTTATATAATATCATCTTCTTGTGTGTAATCAAAAAATAACAAAAAGAAAATATAATAAATACAATGTGTTCTTCAGTTCTTTCAGTTTCACACTCATTTAGCGTCGACTCAAAGCATTGTCAAACTGAAATGTTTGAATTTATTTCCTTACTCAAACATATAATACAAACAACATATAGCTGCAGAAGCTACATTTCTGTTCCTACACTTTTACCACATACGTTAAGTTCTTAAATTCGAACAAAATGATGAAGAAAACATATCCAACTAAAATAATAAAAGCTGAAGTTAAAGGGCATTAAACCAAATATGACATGATGTTAATTAACTATTTATTGAAATCGTATTTCATAGATATTGTTGTAAATGAACATTGTTAAAATCCGTTTCTGCATTTTAGACAGAACCAATGAATTACATCGTCTAACAGATCATGTAACGGCATCTGAATACGATATGTACTCTTTGCTTCAGAAAACACAACCAATATAAAATAACAATATATTCTTCTTGCCACTCCCTAACATATCAATACTAAGTAACAGCTATAATTGCATTAATATGTGCAGTATCATGTGAAAACCAAAGAAAATTAAAATTTTCATTAGCATCAATATCATGACATCATGTTGCACGTATATTCGTAGGATGTCATATTACAGTTGGTCCCATAGGTCATCCACTGTTTTTATATGATTCATAATCTGTGTATTTCTATCAGTCGACCCACTTACTGATGAGTATCATAGTATGGTCATAATGTAAGGATAGATCCAAAATTCAAGAAAAAGAAAGAAGAAATCAAACATTTTTACTAACATATAGAAAGCAAACGACGCCATTGTATTAGTTAGTACGATAATTGAGTGATGCTAATGATGTTTGTAACAAAAAGAATGTGACTCATGGTTTAAAAAAATACAGAGATGAACATGACTATATTAATCAAAAAATAGATAAGAGGTATTATTTGTACCAGATTCGTATGTTTGAACGTATACAAAATTGCAATCAATAATTCATTTAGCACAATGTGTGACAATTAGTAATATTAAAGTTGTATATAGTTTTTATATAGGCTTTTATATCGCTTGTGCAACCGACGATGACATTCGAGGATAATAGAAGAGCAACATATATGTCCACGACAACTGACGATAGTAGAACAACAACATATATGTTTTAACCCTTGCTGAGAAAACATTACAAAACGGTTGATGTAAACAACATATGTCAATAGAATATGAGTGTGGTATTCATTGTCTACTAAATTAACAGCTAAGAAAAATATAGAGAGGAGCAAAGAGAGAAAAAAAACTGAATGTAGCAAGATGTCAAAGACATTTGAAACGATAATTAGATATATTAAATTCTAATACAAATGATGAGGAAAATAGGTTAAGATATTAGAAAAAATTGGTCGATCGGCAGAGAAAATATTGGAGCGATGAAGAAGTGCAGTTATAAAAGATGCTATGACCTACAATCTACTACAAATGATGAGGAAAATAGGTTAGGATATTAGAAAAAATTGGTCGATCAGCAGGGAAAATATTGGAGCAATCAAGAAGTGTAGTTATAAAAGATGTTATCAGTAGAAGAATGAATTAGGAAAAGGTAAGTAACATCTATGCAAGCAGGAAACGAAAAATTAGCAAGCCAACACGAATCAGTAATTTATGCGAACATTTTGTGTACATTGTAGTAAATGATACGTAAACACGAGCCAGCAAAATCGGAGGATCAAATGTTATCATCATAATCCAAAATAAATGGCAGGGTTAAAAACCAAATCGTCACTGTCGCGATGTTTACCGGTAAAAGACGTAGCGGAGACAGGTAATCAATCGAAGCAGAAGAAATTAGATCTTGGAACCGAGTGAGGAAGGAAGCAATTAGCTGTACAGCCTACGCACGGGAAAGGCGGAGGACGGGCGAAGGGCTGGCTCTACTCGTCTGGGCAGTCGGCAAGAAGATCTAGACGGCGGGCAGGGTGGAAATTGGAAGCAACGTGCGTGGGAGGAGGAATTGCGATGGAGCGGTTGTTAGGAAGGAGGAAGTCTAATGGAGTGGATAGCGAAGGTAGTTGGCAGAACGCGTGATGGAGCAGAATACGTGATAGGAGGAGGAAAAAAAGGCGAAGTTGAACACAGTAGTAGCATTTTGAAATGAGGGCAGGGGTAATCCACGTCAGCAGTGCAAGGTTCCTGCTTTAATATAAAGTAATAGATTGTAGTAAATGATACGTAAACACGAGCCAGCAAAATCAGAGGATCAAACGTTATCATCATAATCCAAAATAAATGGCAGGGTAAAAACCAAATCGTCACTATCGTGATGTTTACCGGTAGAAGACGCAGCGGAGACAGGTAATCAATCGGAGGATAAGAAATTAAATCTTGGAACCGAGTGAGGAAGGAAGTAATTACCTTCACATCCTACGCAGGGGCAAGGCGGAGGACGGACGAAGGGCAGGCTATACTCGTCTGGGCAGTCGGCAAGAAGATCTAGACGGCGAGCAGGGTGGAAATTGGAAGCAACGTGCGTGGGAGGAGGAATTGCGATGGAGAGGTTGTTAGGAAGGAGGAAGTCTAATGGAGTGGATAGCGAAGGTAGTTGGCAGAACACGTGATGGAGCACCTGATAGACCACGTGATAGGAGGAGGATAGAAAGACAGAGATGAACACTGTAGTAGCATTTTGAAATGAGGGCAGGGGGTAATCCACGTCAGCAGTGCAAGGTTCCTGCTTTAATATAAAGTAATAGATAGTATTGAGATTGTTTATCGCTCACACCAGATTGTTGCCTGACTCAATGTTTTATGCTTTGCTTCTTGTTATCTCGAGAAGTCATAAATGAGTAGACTAAATAGCAGGATTGGGTGATAATGGTGCTGTATAGATGGATGAGCAGGAGACGATGCTTTCTCATACTTATAATTGGGATTATAATTTTTTATTTCATTGTGCGACACTTTGGAACCAAACAGTATTCGCTTATTTTATTTACAGACGGTTTATCTTTTGATTTTTCATCTGTTGCATAAACTCTACTACTGCTTTGTATAACTATTTGAACCTGTGCATTCTGATATAATGGTTCATTTGGTTATTACTATCTCGACTATTTTATATCTATGATGACTATTATATTTTTTATTTGTTGTGTTATAAGATATATAATAGGTTCTATAATTGTTTTATTTATTTTACAACTTTGACAACTGTCTTATGTCGGCCTGGTACCATAGCAGTGCACTATACAGGAATATTGGGTGCCGAAGGTGTGGCGTGGACATCATATTTTCTATCGGAGGTTAGATTGCATAGTTGACCTAAGTTGATACCACGATCCATTAGAGATAAGGAGAAGTTATCAACTTAGAATGGATCGAGAGTATATAGGAGAGCGCGTGCTTGTTATGTATTTTGGTATTCAAAAATTATAGAGTATATTCGTATTGTTTATATATATAGTACATAAATCGCATTGCAAAAAAGATCTGATGAATTTTTCTTTATAAGAGACAAATCATTCTTGTTATCGATTATGAATGAGCTGGCATATAAGAAACGCTGTGAGAAACTCCATCTCTAGGGGCGAAAGTGAAGGAGTGATCTCCGGGGCTGCTAAACCTTAATTGTAGGCAATATTCAATACCAAGTGGCTACTTCGAACATTGTTGGTGATGCTTAAGTGCAAGCGCTAAGAGCCGATTTTGTGAAGCTAAATGAGGATTTTTACAATCTCAGCGGCAAGCCATTATAAGGAATAGATTTGGCTGTGGAAGTGCAGGACTTTTTGGACATGTAGACATGTATGAAAAGATTTTTCATAACTTTGAACCTAATGATGTTATAGGAATGAGATTGGCTTCTAGATAACTCTAAGAATGAGCTATGAACTAGTGGAATGCTATAAAGGTTGCTACTCTCGAGGACCGACTCACTTGGTAGTAGTTCAAATCCAAATTTGTCAAGAAGTTCATACCGATGGCCCTGAAGTCTTTGCTGTTAGGGAAGTTTGCAGAGCTAAAGCAAGGGGATATGTTAGTTTTGTTTCGGAAGTTTGTAGAGCTGGAGCGAGGAGATATGTCTGACTACAAGTATGTGGTAGGTTTTGATGCCTTGTCTAAGTATGGGATATCTTTCATCGACACACCTTCAAAGAAATATGACGTGGTTATTATTGGTTTGCATGATTATCCGAGAGAGAAGTTTGTGGCTCATATTAATGAGTCTTTTGAGAAACTCATCGAGAAATCTCTTCATCATGAGAGTTTATACCCTAAGTTCGAATTGGCTTTTATTGCCAAGGAAGAGCTAAAGCCATCTACAAGTGGGGGAAACAAGAAGAATGGAAAGGGAAGAGGAAGTAGTTTCAAGGTAAGGATGCTCAAAAGAAGGCTAAATCGAATTCCATTTGCTATAATTGTTATTGGAGTCATTTCAGAAAGGATAACACATTTGAAGGAAAGAAGTGTTACAACTACAATAAGGAAGGACATATACAGAAGATTTTCCTAGAGCCAATGAATAAGATGCAAATGGTGAAGGCACATGCTTTATATGTTGTTCCAACTTTGTCGAGTGTTCCCTTGGCGAAAGAGAAGAGGAAGGGCATCACCATTCAAGGTATGTTTTCTATTTTTGGCATTTCCATATGTGTTTTGTTTGATATCATGGTTTTTCATTCCTTTATATCTAATGATCAGGTAGATAAACTGGGAGAGGCCCAAAAATTTTGATCGACCTTTAGAAGTGACAAACCATGTTGAAGGCCTCGGTTGCCTGTGTACGGTTTGTCATAGTTTGGTCTTATTGATCCATGGATACTCTTTTGTTTAAGATTGCTTTGTTTTGAATTTTTCAAGTTCCCTATTATCATGGGAATAGACTAGCTGAAGTAGTATATGGTATTGGCGGATTACAAGAGGTTATTGGTGACAATTCAGGTTATGGATGGGCGGAAGGTAGAGATTGGATGCTTATTAGGGGAAAAGTTTATGGTTAGCTTTTTATATTCGCTAGAGGTCCTTTGGGATGAGTTTCCATCTATGCATATCGTTGGAGAGTACTTGGATGCATTCGAGGAGGTGAATGGATTACCGCCACGTTAGGAGATTGAGTTCCACATAGGCTTAGTGAAAGATGTCAGACTGATAGTTATTCCTTTGAGGTTTATGGCACATAGAGAGTAGAAGAAGTTAGAGGTGCAAGTGAATGACCTATTAAGACTAGGGTTCGTTTGTAGGAGTATATCTAAACGGGGCGTATCTTTAGTGTTCGCCACTAAGGTGACTGGTCTTTGATGTGGTGTGTTGATTACCATGAGCTGAATAAGGTGAGAAGGAAGAACGAGTATCCACTTTCACGTATTGGTGACTTTTGGGATCAACTCCATAGTTCGAAGGTGTTCTCTAAGTTGGATTTTATGATGGGATTTTACCAGTTAAGAGTTGCAAAGGAGATTATGCTAATCATGGCATTCCATATGCCATCTAGATTCTATAATTGGTTGGTTATGCTGTTCGGGCTAAAACCAACACACCGGCATGTTCTTTTGATATTATTAACCATGTTTTCATGGATCAGCTGAATAATTATGTGTTTGTTTATGAACAATATTCTAGTCAATTCTTGGATAGAAGAAGAATATAAGACATGTTCAAGGATTGTGCTTATAGTGTCAAGGAAGCACATATTGAAGGCGAAAATTTTAAAGTATCACTTCTACAGGAAGGAAGTGAGATTCTTGCATTATGTTGTTTCAAAACAACGTAATGATGTAGATCCTACGAAGATGACAGCGTGTAACATCCCCTACCTCGAGACTCCAAAACAGACGTCAATGATGTTGAAGTCTTCACCAATAATGTTTTCTAGCAATAAAGTGAATATAGGATTATTTTGCACAAAATAAGTAAATAGAGTAGCTAAATAACTTTTTCATTACAATAATTTGGATTACATAATCCATTACATCATTTGAACCCGAATCATTGCACATGTATAGGTAAATATAAATTGAACATAGATAGAGTAATGTTGTGCCCGACATATGAAGATGCCAATATAGTAAATAACCAGTTGTAAATCATGGTTTTTACACAGAGGAATTTGAAAATAATTTCTTTTATAAACAAGCCTCCTGTTTCATCTTCGGAATCTTTATTCATCCTTCAAAAACTACATGTCTGATCCATAAACTCAGCTCACTTGAATGAGTATCCGTGGGATTATGGGAAATAATAAAAACATGAGTCAGACATAAAGCCGGATATGAGTAAAACCTTTACCCTAGTCATGACACCTTACCTTAACCTCGTTTTAAAATTTATAAATTTTTAGGATTGAACCCTATCGTGGTAGCTGGCATATACCATTGGATTTTAGACTAATAGTCAAGGCACCCTGCCATCCAATAACTTCATGGGTTGATATACCTTTATGATCATAGTTCAACCTATTCCATTCATTCATTTTTAGTATACCCTACACTACCATTAGATAAAACATTTTATCTATCATTTAAATAATATCGTATCATTTATTAGTTTTTCTAAGCTTTCTTCCATTTCAAAATAAGTCAACACCATTTTAAGTTATAAAAATCTTCCCTTTATTTTATCCTTATGAAATAGTTCAATAATTCTTGGAAACTGCCTTCTAAATAGCCCTAAGAATTTTTCCCATTTTACTTATAAAATATAGCATCCCATGCTTTTGTGAGTTATGATTAGTTGTCATGAATTAGCCATCACATAGCTTTAGAATGTTTTAGGCCATCTATCTTGTAATGACTATCCCATAGCCATCGTGGGGAAATTATCCTAAGCCATCACATAGTGATATTGTTTAGTTCTCGTGAATAATCTTCTCAAAAGCACTTATGGGTAGATAGCTTCCCAGGCTAATTCATATTGAACTCCAAAGAGCGATTGGGGATAATCTTCCGCATAATCTTCATGGGTTAACTCACCAAGAGTTATATCGTGTTAAATAGTCATCATGCATTGTTCCATCTGAAGTCATCGCATTCTATTTCACCTAAAGCCATCATGTGCTAACTCAATTCAAGACAGCGTATGTTATCCCATTTGAAGCCATCGTGCATTATTTCCATCAATGGCCATCATGCCTTAATCCATTCATGGTCATCGTAGGTTATGCTCAATAGAACTAATGTTGGTCAGCTTTCCCCAGGCTATAATGAGATGACTCGATCAAAGCTTTTGCATGTTGATTGGCTTAATGCATTCGCGAGTTTATCCATAGCTCTCGTAGATTATTCAAGTGCTTATGTAGGTCAAATGGCAGTTTTACTATTCTATGGAAAACCGATTCTTTTCCCTATTGAGTATTTAATCTACACCAAATCTCATTTGCTGTCGAATTCTCTTTGGCTAATGTCTATCTTTATATCTTATTTTCTAGAAATGACTAACTGCAACTTCAATTAGTTAATCAATTATTTATTTTCTTAGTCAATTTATTAATATAAAATTGAAAATAGATGGGAAAAATCCTAAAAATTCACCAAAAGTTAATTTTATCACATTTTACCTCTTTCCAAAATTCAACTTTGAAATAATTATTTTTAACAATTAATTTCTCAAAATTAACCCTTTTCTAACTTAGAAATTCATATTGATTCCAAATTAATTCGAAAAATTAACAAATGAAAACCCTATCTCAATTTCATCACTTTAAGCATCATATTAAATTTTCATGACATTTAAATATTATTTAATCATGTTTCACCCAAAAATATGAACAAATTTAATTCATTTCAATTTCTAAACACAACCAAATAATGTTTAATCATCCAAACATGTTTAACATCAAAACATTCTTATAACAATTAGAACCCAATAGGCTAGAATAGATTTTATAAAAAGATGTTTCTCACCTTGATTTAAGAAATCTTGTTTTAATCTTACTATTTATTAAATTTGAAAGATTTAATCTTCTAGTTTTAAGCCTTTTTCTTCTATCTTTCAAAGTAATAGCCAACGTTGACTAGAGTTTTTAAGATTTTGTTTTGTGAAAATGAAGTTTAGTTGGATGAATGAGGGGTTAGGGCTAAACAAAATTGGGATAGAGCTTTTGGCCTGGGCTAATATCTTATTTTATCCCAGTCACACTATTACATTTCCTTCAACACAAACCTTCCCATCTGAAATTCAAAAATTTATTTTCATCAACAAGGCCAACCTTAATTGCTCTATTTATCCTTTGTCCGTTCAATTGACTTTGTAAAATGTCTCACTCTTAATTAATCAAATATCCCCTAAGCAATTCTTGCAATCAAATTATCTTATTTATCTCTTCTATAATATCTTCTTCTTATCATTTTAATTTAATTTACCATATTATAGAACACATAAAATTTGGGGTGTTATAGTTTCCCTTCCTTACAAAAATTAAATCTTTGAAATTTCAATAAGGAAGAATACAAAATTTACACTAATACACTAAAAGTGTAAAGTCATCGTCATATAAGTACACATAAGTACAAAAGATTACATCAGTACTCTACTAATGCAAACCATCAACCAAAATGGACCGGTGCAAAAAGTAATACACAATCATATCATATATAAGTATACTTTTAGTCCATAAAATAGATAAACAAAGCACCCTGTTATGTACATGAATGTCTAAAACAACTCGTGATAGATGTTCCTAATCTTATCCTCTACATCTCAAGTACAGTCTCACATAGGCCAAATATAGCTCTAAAGATAAGTACTTAATCATACTTGGTCCTACTATCAAGTTTAGTTCATGCAAACACTTCCTCAAATGCGATATAAGGAAAAAATTATGCACACCTGCCAAACTACTTGGTAATTGACTCGATAGGCAAGTTTACCAATGTGCTCAATCACTAAAAGTGGCCCTACAATTCTAGTGCCAACTTCCCTGCCATCTCAAAGTGCATAGCTCCTTGCATCGGAGAAACTTTCACGAATACATAATCGCTTACCGCAAACTCAAGCTCTTTTCTTTGCTTATCGACATAACTCGTTTGCCTTGATTTCATTGCCTTCATCCTAGCACAAATCAGTTATATCTTCTCACTAGCTTCTCTTATCAAATATGGTTCTAACACGAATTTATCTTTTTTGTTTTACTAGCAAACATGTGACTTGAACGGCCTACCATACAATGCCTCAATGGTGCCATCTTGATACTCGAATGGTGACTATTATTATAACATCCCCTACTTGAAGGCCTAAAACTAATGGCTACAATGTGGCAGTCATCCATCGTTATTGATCATCGACGACCAAATACGGTATGTTAGATACATTGATATAACATAAACACATGGATATGGAAAAATATTGAAATCAACAAATAACTTTCTTATTCCATTTCTAAGCATTTCAAATTCATTACATAACTCCGCAATCGCTAACCACGTTCATAAAAATTATAATTACTACAACATATGCCAAGAGTGACATATGAAGATGTCCTCTTAGATGATTAGAGTATATAACTAGGAAACTAAACAAATTTGCCTTATAGCAACAACATAGCGGAATCAAAATGAAAGAGAACTCTAAATAGCTATCATGGCTCCTACAAGTCTCCGGAAGCTTATTCATCTACAGAGGTACCTGAAAAGCTCAACTCTCAAACTACTCAAAATCAATTACCTAAGAGTTTAAAGGGAAAACATAAATTTCGAGTTAAAATAAAGCCTGGTATGAATAATAATCTACTACCTCAAACCATTTAGATATCTAGTGAGCCCACGCTGCATAACGGAATGAGTTTTCCCCTCACTAGTATCTTAAAACTTTATATAACCATATAATGTGCTCCTGCATCCACAATGGTTATAAATACAACATTTCAAAATAATATAATGATATGCAAAATAAGTAAATCAATTCTGAATTACCCATCCCCATTCATTCTGACTAATGTCCCATTTATAGTTTCTAGGGTCACCATTAACCTAATAGTTTTCATGGGCTTACTAATAACCTGTTTAGTGTCTACGGACTCCCTGTCCAATTTCACAGTTTTCATGGGATCACTAAGAACCTATTGTCCCCTGCCAATAACATCATTGTTTCATGAGTTCTCCTTAAACCTATTGGTAACTCCAATAACTTCCCTTTTGTTCTAATTTTCATGGGTTCGCTAGGAACCTATTGACATCTGTCAATAACTTAATCCGAATATAGATTTCATGGGTTCACTACAAACCTATTGGCCCTTACTGAAAGCTCTTTCTAATCATAGTCTTTATGGGTTTACTATGAACCTATTGGCCTCTGCCAATAAACTCTCCTAAAAATAGTTTTCATGAGTTTACTATGAACCTGTCTATCTAACAACTTCAAAATTTAGGCGTCATATATTCTGTTCTTTCTGACCTCCTGAGTGCTATCCTACTCATTTAGGAGTTAATTTAATTTATATTCACTACTGGGTCAACCTAACTGGTTATTCTGCCCTTCCCAAAATGCAGTTATGGGTTTATTACGATGTGAGTGTGTGTGTGTGTATGAAGAAGTAAACGTACTAACATAATAATACCATCACCTGTGGTTTAATATCCATGAAATCATTTTATATAAAACTTGGTTAATCCCTTTAATCTATTAATCAAGGAAAACCGTTTTAGAAACTCCATACCTAAGATTATTTCAAACTCTTTTACTATGCCATGGTTTTCTTTTAAAATGAGATTGGGTTATTTGTTTTGAAAATTAAGGCTTTCGAAACCTTAAAACATTACCTTCGAAACCCCTGGATAACCTCCTTCGAAAGCATTGATTTTTTTTTTCAAAACACAAAATATATACTTTCAAAGCTGTATAAACCATCTTTTTTCGAAATCAAAATGTACCTTTAGAAAACACAAAGCATTACTTAATAATCCTTATATAGCTTCGAAACCAATGAAAGTAGCTCGTTCGAAAACCATTAGGTTTTGTTTTAAAAACATCTATCGGGTCAAAGTGAATATGTACGGAAGTATCTCTTTCGAAACGTTTTATCTTCATAAAAATTTGTTTGGAGAAAAATTTGATGGCATCAGAACCATCCATTCGTAAGCCCAAAACCTTTAAGCAAAACTTTGAAGGATAGCATTGAAACCCACTTTTGAAGCCATTGCCTTCAAAACCGTTAAACCCTTTCGAAAACATTTAGGAAGTGGCTTAGTATAAGTTTAAAACAAAAGATAACCTTAGAAAGCATCAATGACTAAAATACATTCAAAATGCCAAAAGAACAGCGGTAGGGATTTGACTAGGTTGGGACCATCATTTTCGAAAGCATTGTTTCATAGACAAAGGAACTCATTCGAAAGCATTATACTTAAAAATGAAAGATGGAAACCCTCTTCTAAAGCTATTTAGAAAATCCTTCGAAACCATGCGTTTCGACTACATTGAAAGCATTTAGTAAAACAAAGCAAGCGCTTAACATTTGAAAACAAAGCAAAGATCTCGACCCCATCGAAAGATTAGGTTTCAACACTATGCCTTCTGCCTTCCTCCAATCCACTACGTACCATAAATGTGATATCTTGTGTATTGGTTTCGCCTTGGTAGGTTTCGTCATGGTTGGTTTTGATCGATTTGAAGCGAAAGAGAAGCGAAAGCACAAGGTTGTAAGGGATTCTAAAAGAGGTGGAACCCACTTTTCAGAGTAAAACTGATTTAATGCTAGTTAAAGCAAACATTTGTAACTAACCTGCCTACTGTAAATATGGGATTGGTTGCCTCAACTTTCAAATCATTTTCCAAAATAACAGCTGCATATATATCAAGATTAATTTAACAAATAAGCCCTTCCATTTAAACAAAATAATAAAGTCATTTAGGTTCCCCTTTCAAAATAATTTAATTCTCATAGTAAATAACATAGGAAAAATCCCCAAAAATCATGGAAATTAACTTTTAATATGTTATCCAACCTATCTAAATTTCAGACCCAAATTTTAAATATAATTTTTTAAATAAATTTCTAAACCCAGTTAACCATATTTTCCTTTGAAAATTCATAATAAATTTTCCACAGCTTAGAAAATTATGAAAATTAACACCTAAATCCAAAATCATGTTTTACATAACAAATAAATTCTTCATGGCATATGAAAATCATTATAATCAGGCTTCCCCTTAAAACCACATAAAATCATATTTGAACAATTTTGTTAAAATCAAACACGCTATAATCCGAGCATATCATCATCCAAATCATCATTAAAACGGATTTAATCTTAAATTCAAAAAAATGATTATATAACAAAATAAAGATTATTGAGATTATTATTCACCTTAATCCGGAAAAAAAATACTTTCTCATTCCATTTTTAAATATTTCAAATTCATTACACAACCCTACAGTCGTTAACCGCGTTCAGAGAAATTATAATTATTACAACATACGCCAAGAGCGACATATGAAGATGCCCCCTTAAATGATCGGATTATATAACTAGAAAATTAAACGAATTTGCCTTATAACAACACGGTAGAATCAAAATGAAAGAGAACTCTAAATCCTGCATGTCTCCGGAAGCTTATTCGTCTAAAGAGGTACCTGAAAACCTCAACTCTCAAACTACTCAAAATCAATTGAGTACCCGAGATTTTAAGGGGAAAACATAAACTTCGAGTCGGATATAAAGCCTGGTATGAATAATAATCTACCATCTCAAACCATTTAGATATCTAGTGAGACCACGCCGCATAGCTGAACGGGTTTTCCTTTCACTGGTATCTTAAAACTTTATAGAACCATATTTTGCTCTCCTGCATCCACAATGGTTAAATACACAACATTTCAAAATAATATCATGATATGCAAAACACGCAAATCAATCCTTGATTACCCATCCCCATTCATTCTGACTAACTGTCTCATTTATAATTTCTAGAGTCACTATTAACCTATTAGTTTTCATGGGCTTACTAATAACCTGTTTAATGTTTATGGACTCCCTGCCTAATTTCATAGTTTTCATGGAATCGCTAAAAACCTGTTGGCCCCTACCAATAACACCATTGTTTCATGGGTTCTCCCTGAACCTATTGGTAACTCCAATAACTTCCCTCTTATCCTAGTTTTCATGGGTTGACTAGGAACCTATTGACATCTATCAATAACTTAATCCAGATATAGTTTTCGTGGGTTCACTACAAACCTATTAGCCCCTGCCAGCAACTCTTTCTAATCATAGTTTTCATGGGTTTACAATGAACCTATTGGCCTATGCCGATAACTTTTCCTAAACATAGTTTTCATGTGTTTACTTTGAACCTGTATAACAAAATAGAAATGATTGAGATTACTATTCATCTTGACTAAGATAAGGAATTTGAGATTTGATCGAGATTAATTTCCCCTAGCTTGAATCCTTAGCTCTAGATTTAGTTTCTCCTCTTCTCTTTCTCTAGCAATGGCCAGCTCCTACTTGATTTACATTTGATTTTGTTTTTGAAAAATGACATGAATGGGAAATGAAATATGAGTATATAAGGGTAATAGATATGCAGGCGGCAATTACCCTAATACCCTTGTGTTGATTGATTAACATGTGAAGCCTATTTAATTAATTTATTGTTAGCACTAGAATTGGTCACTAACATCCTTAAGATAGATTATGTAGAGAGATTAATGAAGAAAGTAAATTAAAACAGAGAATTGTATGCTAAATTAAAGGCAAAGACAAGAACATCGGATTTATAGTGGTTCGGCGTAACTACCTATGTCCACTTTGAAGTTAATCTTTATTGCTTTACACAACAATTGATTACCGATACAATCCGTACACCAACTACTTGAATAAAAATGCTAAGTAAAGAGAATGAGTCTGGAATGCGGCAGAGTCTCCCCAGTGTTCTCGAAAAAAGTCCCCTTCATTGTACCCCTACCCTTTTATTTATAGGCGAAAATGGGTTGAACTTCCCTCATGGCCCTAGGAGTAAGATACCTCGACCCGTAGTAAGTGACTTTTGTACATCGAGCCGCAAATGCCGAATGACAATTACCGAACCACGTACCTAGGCTGAATGGCATTTGTACACCGACCGAGGAAGATATGTCAAACGGTATCTACATGCTGATCGAGACAGTGTGCTGAGTGAAGAGAGTAGGCCGAACGAGACCTATGCCGAACGAGAATTGACACCGGTCGAGAGGAGATGCCGAACGACCTTGTTGTGCCGAGCGACGTGAAATGCTGAACGACCTTGCTATGACTTGCGAGAAGAAATGTTGAATGATACTCTTATGCGGAGCGAGGAGAGATGTCGAACGAGGCTAGATGCCAAGCAAGGCTTGGATACCGAATGAGGCTAGATGTCGAACGAGGCTTGGATGCCGAACGAGGCTAGATGCCAAATGGTGCTCAATGCCAAGCGAGGCTAGATGTCGTGCGAGGCTTGTATGCCGAACGAGGCTGGATGCCGAACGGTGCTCTATTCCGAGCGACCTTTTATGTCGAACAGTGCTCTATGCCGAGCGACCTCTTGATGTTGAACGGTGCTCTATGCCGAGCGACCTCTTGATGCCGAATGAGGCTCTATGCCGAGCAACTTGTTACTTGGTCAAGCCAACGGGTAACACTTGTTCCCGAAAGTGTATCTTATGGACGAACATGATACGCTTGAGCACTCCATATTTTTCTTTAAGCTCTTGCTTTGTTTCATCAATGGTGATCTCCTGAATGCCGAACGAGGCATTGAATGCCGAACGACATATGGATGCCGAACGACATATTGATGCCGAACAACATTGAATGCCGAACGACATTGATGCCGAACGAGGGAGGTGTCTTGACCGGTTCTACCGGTTACTGTCCATTCGTCTTCCCTCGTTTCTATATAACTCATCACTTCTCTTCCCTTCCCTTTTACCTTTTACCTCCGCTTTAACATCCTTACGAAATCGTATTCTTTCATACTTTTGCCAATACTCAAACTTCTCTCAAGACTCCTAAGTCCTTCACATTACCTCTCGACTATCCTCAATAACAAATCTGAGTGGATTTCGCTTCTAAATCGAGCACATCGCGGAACCTTGACCCTTTCTTCTAGGTATGAACCGTTTACCTGCTCAACTCTCCCCAGTTAGGGATTTAGGACAAGACACGAATTTACGACCTTCCTCTAACCCATGAATATGCGTAGATAAGGAAGATGTATCCGAGGTTTTGGCGAGCCTTAGGATTAGATGGAGTGGCGGATGGAAGAGGGTGTCGGCTCAGTAGAAATCGATGAGGATTGAGATGGTCGATCGAAGGATGCCTGTGAATTGGAGTGGTGATCGACTGGCCACCTAGGAGGGTGTCCAGTTTACTCGAAGAAATGAGTTGAATGAGAACGTATGGCTGTAGCTCGACATGAATTCTGCATGTCGAGCGATGTGAGGGAGTGTAGGAGTGAATGTTGAAGTTTGGTTTAGCATGCCGAGCGATGTGGCTCGGTATGACCACGGCTTGGCATAACTCCCTTATGCCGAATGAGGTAATAGGGAGCATAGGAGAGAAGTAGAAGTTATGGGCAGAGTGTCGAGCGATGCAGCTCGGAATGACTTTCTGAACGGTCCATCTATGCCGGGCGGTAGAAAGGGAGCGTAGGAATGATGTTAGAGTTGAGGGCGAAGTGCCGAGTGAGGCGGCTCGGCATGATTGTGGTTCGGCATGACTTGCCACATGCCAAACGGTGGAGAGGAAAAGTGGAAGAGTGGTGTACATATGACAGTCAAAATCATCTCAACTTGAACTCAATGCATTGTTGACTTAACACGCCTCTTATGCCCGAACCTATGACAGTGGACAAGGATGGACTTAAATAATTAAGCATATCGGACAATCCAGACTGATAGCTCCATTGTTTTGACAACTATAAACTTGAACTTAACTTGCTTAAAATAGTTAATAACCTTTCACAAACAGTGTCGATGCCGAGTTCAAAACATGAGCCATCTTATGATAAGCTCTCGCAGATGATCGGTGATGATGGTCTTCGAAGATTATAGTTCGAAGCCTAACTTCATTTCATCAACTCCATGACTTTTAATTTCTTGGCACTTATACTTCAATGATTGCACTAGTTCACACGCACCATACGGGATGAGTATTTTGTTGTTAAATATAATATCAATTGTTTTTCAAATACAGTTCAAATAGATGTTTCGTTATATTCAACATTCACTAGAGATGTCTAGAAAATCTAGCTCTGCCATGATCTCGGACCTGTGCCATCTTCTCAACAAGAAGTAGTCAGGACTTCAAATCCGTCGTCTACTCCTGTACCAGACATGTCGAGCCCCACGATCGCATCTGTCGACTTGGCACCCGATGCCTTGGATGCAGCGATCTTTTTAGACGATCGGATCGATTCCCATGCCTCGAAGATTAACGAAAGCACGCTTCGTCGTATATGCTCAGTACACGGGATTCCTTTCGACGATGTGCTGGTTCCATCGGGATAGGATCATCCTCACTTACCCCCAATTGGATATACAGTCTGTAACAGATTCAGGTGTTGGGTCAGTAGCATGCCGCCATTAAACTCCTTTCTTCGTGACCTGTTACAGTATATCGGGATCTCCCCATTGCAATAACATCCAAACAGCCACGCATTCATATACGACACTTGCATTCTCTTCATGAATGTCCTTTTCAGGCTCCCGACTCCTGGCGATATCCGTTGTATCTATCACTTCAAGAAATGGTCAGATAGCGCGTCTTTTGTATTCCTCGAACCACATCGCAAGTGTCAAATTCTGACTGGGGCATGGAGCAAGTTCGTCCAGTATAAGCAGGAGTGGTTTTACGTGGCTGTCCTTCCGGCTTTGCGAGGAGATGGGTGGAAGGGAGTAAGTCTTTTTTTGGATCAATACTCGTGTTTGGCAGGAACTACACCTTTTCTAACTCTTTTTCGGCTTTTACAGGTATCAACCCATGTCCCGAAGGCTCCGGGTATTCTGAAGTTGTCTTAGCTATCCGAGCTATCTTCGTAGAAGACCAGGACATCAAATCTCTCATTTTAAATGAATCGCTCACGAAATTTAGGCTGTTGGCGGAAGGTCGTCGAATAAGCCTCCCTCAAGGCGTCACTATAACCAAGCCTGCTTTGGGCAAAGGAAAAAAGCAGGCTGGGTGTTCAGCACATAATTCCCCTGACACAACAAGGAGGGGGAGATTAGAGAAGCCAAAACACCTGAAGCATAGGGTGAAAATGTTAGTCCCGCTCGGGACATGGTAGTCGAGGTTCACGATATCGAAACGATGCCTTCCCCTTTGAAGGGAAAGAAGAAATTGACCTACAAGCTGAGGAAGAAAACAGTGGGTGGAACCTCTAAGGTTACTCTTATTCCAGTGGAGAAAGAGCCTTCCTCACAACACTTAGAGAGTTCTATGAAAGGCCTGTCGAACCTCACTATACCTGATGATCTGCTTAACTATGGCTTCGACGATCTGGAGCTCTTGAGCTTCATTCGCCCACGAGAGGCAATACAAGTGCTCAAGCCCAAAACCAAGGAGAAAAAACTCCTATTAGAAAAGATAAAGAAACCGGTGCGTTGGGGGGAAACACTAGGACACACACGGACACGTGCACTTCACATTTGCACTTAAATTCCTGTCATCACTTTACTCTTTTCTAACTTGTCATTATTCTAATTCATTTAAGTGATATGCGGCGTGCACATGGACTCGATTGTCTTCGCGGGTCATCCATCTTTCACCACTGTGGATGGGATTCGGGCTCCAGAAGACATCGAGATAGAGACGATGACGGCGATAGGGACTATCACTCCCGGGATTCATCATCTCAAAAGAAAACTTATCATCAGCCTTCATACCATTATAATCCTCCTTCTCACTCGGAACAAGGCAGAGAGAAATAAGGCCACAAGGGGACCCAATTTGATGTCCCCCGTGATCAACACTCTGGTTCATCCAGTACACGACAATCTCAGGAACCTCATACGAAAACTGAACTTTCGAAGCCACCTCCCCCGCTCCCTTATCTGATCCATCAATAGCAGAATGGCTTGCCGAGCTTAAAGCCACGTTCCCAAAGATATGCTTTGATGGCTTGAAATTTCTCCCGATGATTCATCAAATTCCACGACATGTAAAACAAAGCGCTATTTCTTGTACTAACGACATCTATGTCCAGCATGATGAGTTCGTTCACTTAGCCGAAAAACTCTCAAAAGTCTCTATTGACCATCAACACAAAATTGATCGCCTAAAGCTCGAGGTTATTCATGATAAAGACATTATCAAAGCTCAAGATGAAGAGCTCTCTTCGTACAAATCTCAACTCGAAGCAGCCCAAAAAAGCGCTAAAGATACTGCGGAGGCCGTCAATCGTCCGGAGACAACTCATAAGAAAGAACTTGACGAAGCGGTCCAACGCTGCGGGGGCCTGGCTTTAGAGAAGGATTCAGTTCAAAAGGAAAGGGATGCATTTGCCCTCAAAGTCAAAGAGTTGGAAGATCAACTCCGTAAAGAAAGAGAGGAGAAAACCGCTGCCTAGGAAGAGTCACAACGATATTGCGACGAGATCGTTGCTACGCAACTCCTAAAGGCAAAGCTCAACGACGAGCTCTCTAAGGTCGAGATGTTGAAGGATGAAGCCCATGAAGAGGTCAAGATAATAGCATCCGTGGAGATTGATTCTCGCCTTGAGGCGGCAACAGAGGCTGGCAGGGAAGAGATTAAGTGCATGTTTGACCCACTTATAGCAGAATACAACGCCCGTGTCCTCATGCATCGGGACTTAACTTTTCTTAGCGAGGGCTACCTCGAATCTCTAGCTGAGGCATGAGAGACTTTAATAAAAATCAGGAAGGTCGAGTTGGGCGCCGAAGAGGTTGATGAGGAGGCTTTGGTGAAAGAATTTCTCAAGGGGAACGAACCGTCAGACTTGTCTACAGCAAAGGCTTTTTATTGCAAAGGTTCCTCCTCATCAAAAGGAAAAGATGTCATTGGCGGTCCATCTAGAACCAAGTCTCCATCCCTTCCTCCTACTCAATCGGCTGATCGGCCAGTACTCGATCCGTTCGAGCAACATGCTGGCTATAACCTGGAAGATCCTGGCCTCGGCATTCATGTTCTATCTCTTATTCCAAAGGGTGAGACTCCTCGGATGGTTGACAGCCAGCAAGAAGCCGGTATATAACTCTTATTCTTAAAGTTAAAAGAGCCATCGTTTTTGACGAAAGGTTATTGTATTTCAACGTTTGTCTCTTGTGATTTTGCGTAGGTCGCTCTGACCCTAGGCTCACTCCGAGGAGCGGTGACGCCAAGGATAGGAAGGAGAGAATGAGCGAGGCTACTCGTGCGGGAGAGAGTCATGGTCTAGATGCTCAAGTGATTGAGGCACTCGATGAGGATAAGTATGAGACTTCATCTTCTATCGAAGGAAGTTATGAAATTGAGATCACAAGCGCCTCTGAGCACACTTCGAGGAAAAGAAAAAGACAGCTGAAATCAAAGTTGAGCCTCGAGTTATGCGTTTAGATGATCCTTTGAACAAGCCTTTGAAGGTCATCCTTCCTGGTGGGTCCAGGCCACTAGAGGTCCCTCATTCTTCCTCGGTTGTTACCTCCCCATCAAGCAAAACATCGAAACGAAAACGTGCAGGGAAGGAGTCGTCAGAGAAGACGAAGGAGGAAAAGACATCGAAAAAACCAAAGAAGTAGTTGTTAAACTCGTTCAACGACAGTTAGCATAGATTATATAATTGTTTTCATTTATTTTTCATAGTCAATGTAGATAGACTTTTGACTTCGAGTTTTGGAGGAGTTGTGGTAGAATCTCAATTTGGATGAATAAATAAAATTTAGTTCTTTTGTCTTTCAAACGACTTTTATTATTCAGTTTTTTTGTATCATTGTGGTCGAAACCTGATCTATTGGGAGTTACATAAACCCCCAATTCATCTTCATATAACTCGGAAATTCTTTGACATTGCATATCCTTTATTCCATGCTTCGGGTACTTAGAATATTTTTCAGCCTGTATGCCGAGGACTTGATGACTTCCAGTCAGTTGTACTCTAGTCTGCACTTCGAGGAATTAGAGATTTTTAAATCGTTTATATTCTAGTCTGCACTCAGGGGACTAAGAGTACTACAGTCCACGCTCAATGTGACGACCGCCCATGACTCCCGCACCAAATCAAGGAAATAATGCGCTAAAAGGTGTGCCAGGCAGCCATGGACGATAGTCAGGGTAAAACAAAACAGAAGAATCTCTATCGCATAACTCACAGCGCATGGATAAAATACAATAGAGAAATATAATATAGTGAAGCTCCATAGAACAGAACATCATCATATAAGCATCACAGTAGTTTCATACAATCATCTACTCAAATCCATACATGAAAGCCTCACTACAAATCACTCAACCAAATACAGCAGCGGATACCCAGTACATATAGTAAGAAAACTAATATGCAAAGCCTCCTGCTCGTCTTCGTCATCTTTAGCGTAGAACTCCTAGCACAGCACCTGTCACCTGCTACCTAGTCTGCCCATCCCGACATGGATGAACAGCCCAAGGTAATAAGAGGAGACATAAAACCTTGAGTCAGACAAAGTCTTAGTGAGCAGTAAATCAACTATCAAGCATACCAAAAGAGCATAAAGGATAAAAGAAATAGGAACCAAACCATCCCACTCCACCTCTTTCTACAGTGATAGCCCCAGACATACACTAAGGAGAAGCAAGCATAACAACATAGACAATTAAGGTAAAGCAAATACCACTCGAGTCAAGGACGATGTTTTCCAAATACAAACCCCCAAGGCCTAAACCAAGATCAGATAAGCACCCAGAAAACACCGCTCTCGAAGCCGAATGATAATACAACCAAACATCCATGACTCTGGCTATCACTGTTATCCTTGCCTCGATTTCACCGTTAGTTGAATGACCATCTGTCAAGGGCTAATGGTAACCCCGGTTCTAACCATAACTCCGCACACTGCCTTGTGCCTAGGACTTATCTACTTTGCCCAGAGTACTCAACTACCTACCTGTAGTCTTTTGGGTGTCCCGACTACCTACCTGTAGTCGTTATGGGCGCCCCATGTACTCTTGCTTTTGAGCATGCTAGAACCTTCAACAACGACGAGATCCAAGCCTCCTAGCCATCCTTCTTGACGACTATCCTCATACAAGCTCAAGCTACCTCTTGAACAATCCATTATCAACCAACTTGAACTACTCTTCAAGTTATCAACATGCTTGGAATGATCCCTGCTTGGATTAAGCCAAGACTCACATCATACTTCGCTTCATCGCATCAAAGCAAAGTCTCAACTCAACAACATGGTTTGCCTCATCAAATCATGGCAAAGTCCCATCTCAACATCATCCAATCTATACATATGAGCTTCAACATCCGCTACATATGCCTTAAGCAGCTTTCACCATTCAAGAGCCTTCTTCCATAGCTTTTGAATCCTCTTTCATCATCTTGTTCCAAATCAACTACTAGCTAACTTGGAAACAATCAAATCAATCATACATTCAAATAATCAATCATTCAAACAAGATCTATTAAGCAATTTAAGCAATAT
Source organism: Allium cepa (assembly GCA_030765085.1). Classification (NCBI taxonomy): domain Eukaryota; kingdom Viridiplantae; phylum Streptophyta; class Magnoliopsida; order Asparagales; family Amaryllidaceae; genus Allium; species Allium cepa. The sequence continues at coordinate 245,500,616 of CM060938.1, read as the reverse complement.
CAACTATAATGGGAATTTCGTAAATAAACGAGCAAAAGTCCAACATATGTGAAATCATGGTTTTTAGCATAGATCTATCAATTATAAAACATGGGATTTTGTCTCTAATGCTTATTAAACAAACTTGCATAAGTAAACATCTTCAAAAACCATGGATCTAGACTTAGATCTAAGAAAAATGCATGAAATCTCTAACTTTAACACCCAAACATGCCACCAATCCAATATACTCCTTTGGATCCGCGTGAGAGATAACTACCACTCACCAAATCACCAAAACAACCTAAAATCAAACAACTTCAGATCTGGACAGCAAGGACTTGGGCTTGATCCGGAGAAATTTCACTTGAAACGGTGAAATCTAGCCTCTTCGGATGAAAATCTTCAACTTTGGCTCTTGATCTTTGATCTTGATCTTCAATCTTCAATGGATGTTAGCACTTGATAGAAGTAGAGAAAGAAGTGAAGAAAATACTGTAGTCGAGTTTCCAAAATGGCAGCACTTCGTCGCTTCGAAATCTGGTGCCAAAAAGTGAGCCGAACCCCTCTATTTATAGGCTGGAACCTCCCTGAGTCGTCGCCCCATGAGTCGGTCCCGACTCATCATGAGTCGTCCACGACTCATCTCCTGCCGACTCACGACCTAGCACAGCCGACCCTGCGACTTAACTATACAACATATACTGCCGACTTAACACTAACCCAGATGCCGACTTAAATTCTACCGACTCAAAGACCTAACGACTCAACACAGCAAGAAGGTCACACGACTTAAGACACATACGACTTATCCCGGCCGACCTAAGCCTAATCCTTATCCCACGAGACACGACTCAAAAGCCTAAGTCCCCAACGACTTATCCACTAAGTCGGCCCACCGACCTAAGCCTTAGATCTTATAGACCGTTAACCCCTATAAGCCGCTACAACCTTAAGTCGTCTAAGCCCCTTGAGTCGGTCCCTATGAGTCGGTCACGACTCGTCACCTAACTTGCTAACTCGCACAAGCCTATAGGTCGTTACCCCTCTTAACTCGTTAGCTCCTTAGGTCGTATAACTTCCTGGGTTGGCCAAAGCCTTAAGTCGTTACTTCCACTAACTCGTACACGACCTAACCACTATCCCACTAAGTCGTGTATGACTTAGACCCTAGGCCCACTGAGTCGTTATCTCGTATATTTCCTTAACCCGTTAGCTACCTTGCACACAGTTGACTCGTGCCCAAGCTAACTCGCTAACGACTCATAGTTTCTTAACTCGGCAACCCTATGAGTCGGTCACGACTCAAGCTAGAGGCAACACAATCAACACTATCGACCTGCAAATTCTACGATTTATCGACACGTAAAATACGGGTCGTTACATTCTCTCCCCCTTAGGAATTTCGCCCCCGAAATTCCAAGCAAACAATAGCAATCACAATTATTCCGCATGCCTACCATCCATAGCAATCAACAAACCATGCATCCAATTCTAGCCTAGCATGCAGAATTCTAAGACTTAGAACAAGCTACAAATTCATGAGATGTCACGACACTTTAGGGCAATACCTCGAAGAGTCCGGGATGAGCTGCCTTCATCCTCTCTTCCTCCTCCCACGTACAGTCGTTAACATCATCACTCCATTGTACCTTGAGCAACGTAATCGTCTTCCTCCTAAGCTGTTTCGTATCGGTTTCAACAATACGAAGCGGCTTACGAGGTCTCGAAACAACTGGATCAACCTCCAAGTCTTCACAGCTATCAGCAGAAACCACCGTAGTTGGGTCGTGCATATACTTCCGTAGATAAGATACATGAAAAACACTGTGCACACCCGCCATCTTTTCCGGTAACTCCAATCTATAAGCGAGCTTTCCAATACGCTCGATAATCGGGAATGGTCCAACAAATCTCGGAGTTAACTTTCCTTTCTTCCCGAATCTAATGACACTCTTCAGAGGAGAAATCTTCACAAAAACCATATCACCTACGTCGAATTCCAAATCCTTACGACGATTATCGGCATAACTTTTCTGACGATCTTGGGCTGCCTTCATTCGTTGCCGAATGATCTCTATACAATCTGAAGTCTGTCGAATCATCTCTGGCCCAAGTATCAGCTTTTCTCCAGTTTCCAACCAACATGTCGGTGAGTTACACGGTCTTCCATATAATGCCTCATATGGTGCCATACCAATACTCGACTGATAACTGTTATTATAAGCAAATTCCACCAAATGAAGGTGATCTTCCCATGATCCTCCGAAGTCCAAAACACATGCTCTAAGAAGATCTTCCAAAACTCGGTTGACTCTCTCAGTCTGACCATCTGTTTGAGGGTGATAAGCTGTACTCAAACACAATTCGGTTCCCAGGACTTCCTGGAAGCTCTTCCAAAACCTACTAGTGAACAATGGGTCTCGATCGCTCACTACACTCTTCGGAACACCATGGAATCGAACAATCCACTTCACATAAAGCTCAGCCAACTTCGATGCGGTCCTAGTCGATCGAACAGGAATGAATCTTACACTCTTGGTCAAACGATCTACTATGACCCAAATCCCTTCATTCCCTGCTCTTGTCCTAGGTAGACCATCGATAAAGTCCATCGACACTTGCTCCCACTTCCATGTAGGAACCTCTAATGGCTGAAGCAATCCACTGGGCTTCTTCTGCTCAGCTTTCACCAACTGGCAATTCATACACTTGGAAATAAAATTTCCAACATCCTTCTTCATACCTTCCCAGTAGTAGGTTCTCTTCATATCCCGATACATCTTATTTCCACCTGGATGAATTGTCAACTTCGAGTGATGACTCTCCCTCAGAACTTCATCTCTCAATCCATCTACATCGGGAACAACTAGTCGCCCTTGCTTTCGAAGCCAACCCTCTCGATCGACTTCAAATCCTTTATCCTTTTCTGGATCCAATCCGGATTCCAAATCACGGATAATCTTGATAAGCTTATCATCTCTCCTTTGCCTCTCGCCAATTCTTTCCACAAGAGTAGGCCTTATCGATAAGTTTGCCAACATCTCAGGTTCCAATTCACATCTAGGCCTGAAATCAAATCCAGCCAAATACTCAAGACTCTTCCATTCCGAAAACATGGCTCCCAATCCTGCATGTCTTCGACTTAACGCATCAGCCACTGCGTTACCTTTCCCTGGAGTATAGGCTATACCAAAATCATACGATGCTAAGAACTCTAGCCACCTTTGCTGTCGAAGATTCAAATCCTTTTGGGAAAACAGATACTTCAACGACTTATGATCTGTAAACAGCTCGAATCTAACTCCCAATAGATAGTGTCTCCACATCTTCAAAGCAAACACAATCGCCGCTAACTCCAAATCATGAGTCGGATAATTCCTTTCATGCGGCTTTAGTTGTCGACTAGCATACGCAACAACTTTATGCTTCTGCATTAGCACCGCTCCTAGTCCAGTGCCACATGCATCGGTGTAAACCACCATCTCATCATTCCCACTTGGAATAGTCAAAACAGGAGCGCTCGTCAGTCGCTCTTTCAGGATTACGAAAGCTTGCTCACACTTATCATCCCATCTGAACACTTGGTTCTTCTTCGTCAATCCTGTCAACGGTGCAGCTATCTTGGAAAAGTCTTTGATAAACCGACGATAATATCCTGCTAATCCAAGAAAACTTCTCACATCAGATGCATTCTTAGGCCTAACCCAATCCTGGATCGCTGCCACCTTAGCGGGATCAACCGCTATTCCATTTCCAGAAATAACATGACCTAAGAACCTCACTTCATTCTTCCAGAAGTGACACTTCGAAAACTTAGCCTTCAGCTGATGTTTCCGTAAGATTCCTAAAACAATCCTCAAGTGCGTCTTGTGCTCTTCCTCAGTTCTGGAATAAACCAAAATATCATCCACGAACACAAGCACGAACTTATTCAACTGATCTCTGAACACTCTATTCATAAGATCCACAAAATATGCTGGCGCGTTAGTCAACCCAAACGGCATTACCAGCCACTCATAAAACCCGGATGGTGTCCTGAAAGCAGTCTTCGGCACACTATCCTTCGCCACTCTCAACTGGTGAAATCCCGTTGCCAAATCCATCTGAGAAAACACCTTAGCCTCGTGAAGCTGATCAAACAAGTCATCTATTCTCGGCAATGGATACTTGTTCTTCTTAGTCACCTTATTCAGCTCACGATAATCCACACACAACCTCAACGATCCATCCGCTTTGGTTGCGAACACAACTGGCGCACCCCATTCGGACACACTTCTCCGAATGAATCCTTTCTGCAAAAGGTCATCAACTTGCACCTTCAGCTCTTGCTGCTCCCTCGGTGCCATCCGCCTAAGAGGCATCACAACAGGTCTGGCTCCCTCAACTAGATCGATACGAAACTCGATCTCCCTATGCGGCGGCAACCCTTTGACTTCCTCAAAGACATTCTCAAACTCATTCACAATAGGCACCGATGACAGTCCATCCCGTGGAACAACTAGCGAATACATGAAGCTCATGAAGACGCCTTCTTCATGCTTACATCGTATCACAACCTTTCGCCCTTCCACATTCCCGACTGTCACCTCAAGCCTCTCACAATCAATCCTAGCCGCATACTTCCTAAGCCAGTCCATACCCAAAATAATTCCGAACCCCGCAAAGTTCAGAACAAAGCAATCACAAACAAACGAGCAATCATGACTCGACACAACTAGACCACGACATAACATACACAAACATGACGAACCCCCTACCGGATTAGTCACAACCAATGGCCTATCAACAATATCCGGTTTCATACCTAACCGGCTTACCAAATCATCACAAACAAAAGAATGCGACGCTCCAGTATCAAACAACACTCTAACTGGAACACCACAAATAGAAAGAGTACCTTGAACAACCACACTCTTCCCCTTCTCTTCAGCAGTAGGAGCTTTCGAAGACGATGGAACAGCCCCCAAAGCATAGGCTTGCACAACCTGCCTATCTTTCCTCGGTTCTGGACAATCCTTCTTGATATGTCCCAGCTTATCACAGTTGTAACACTTTCCCGGCACTTTGGGATTCTTACAATCTTTGTAAAGATGGCCCTTCTGCTGGCAGTTATAGCAAGTCACTTCACTCTTCGGCTTCTTCTGGCCATCCCTACCCCTCTGTTGCTGTTGTTTCCTCTTCTTATTGCCACTCTGCTGTGGTTTAGATCCTTCCCTGGTTACAGAAACGACAGAACTTTCCCTAGGAAACAAACTCTCATGCCTAAGAGCTTTTTCCACAAGCTTCTCAAATGGATCGTCCAGATGATCCACTAACTGCCTCCCAAGATAAGCATCCAGACCAGTCACAAACTTTTCATTCTTCTGGTAGGGAGAATCAATATACGATCTGGCATACTTAGACAAAGCTTCAAACTCAGAAATGTACTCAAGAACAGGCCTTCCCCCTTGCTTGAGCTCCACAAACCTCTTAAACAAGACAGATTTCTGGGAAGTAGAGATGAACTTAGCTTCAAATCTAACTTGGAATTGCTCCCAAGTAATCTCTTCTTCTGGAGTATCGATGGTGATAGAATTCCACCAATCAGCAGCTCTTCCCTGAAGCTGTCTCGATGCAAGCTTCCTCTTAGTTGCATCCTCAATCCCTAAGTCACCAAAGATTCTTTTGCAAGCATCAATCCATCTCTGCACCTCAATAGTCGACTCCGTCCCCAAGAAAACTTTCCCTCCAAGAGCAGTATAATCCTTGCAAAGCTTGGCAAAATCCACCGGTCTCGGAGCTTGGACTTGAACTCCCACATCCACAGATGATCCTGAAGCTGGTATTCTCCTCATGATTGAAGTCATCATGGCCTCAAACATAGGAGCATAATCAACAGCTTCCCTAGCATCACGGCTACCCCTCGCAGCTTGTCTCTCACTTCGACTCATCCTTAATATCTGTAAATAAGAATGATTAGAACACCTTAAGAAACAACTGCATAAGGAGTTCAAACCCTTCTAAACTACTATATTATATATAGTAATCATCCATCAAATTACAATTACGTCTCTCTTACGTAGTTACATCAGCGAGCGTTGGCTAAAATCGATTAACCAAAGCTCTGATACCAAATGTGACGACCGCCCATGACTCCCGCACCAAATCAAGGAAATAATGCGCTAAAAGGTGTGCCAGGCAGCCATGGACGATAGTCAGGGTAAAACAAAACAGAAGAATCTCTATCGCATAACTCACAGCGCATGGATAAAATACAATAGAGAAATATAATATAGTGAAGCTCCATAGAACAGAACATCATCATATAAGCATCACAGTAGTTTCATACAATCATCTACTCAAATCCATACATGAAAGCCTCACTACAAATCACTCAACCAAATACAGCAGCGGATACCCAGTACATATAGTAAGAAAACTAATATGCAAAGCCTCCTGCTCGTCTTCGTCATCTTTAGCGTAGAACTCCTAGCACAGCACCTGTCACCTGCTACCTAGTCTGCCCATCCCGACATGGATGAACAGCCCAAGGTAATAAGAGGAGACATAAAACCTTGAGTCAGACAAAGTCTTAGTGAGCAGTAAATCAACTATCAAGCATACCAAAAGAGCATAAAGGATAAAAGAAATAGGAACCAAACCATCCCACTCCACCTCTTTCTACAGTGATAGCCCCAGACATACACTAAGGAGAAGCAAGCATAACAACATAGACAATTAAGGTAAAGCAAATACCACTCGAGTCAAGGACGATGTTTTCCAAATACAAACCCCCAAGGCCTAAACCAAGATCAGATAAGCACCCAGAAAACACCGCTCTCGAAGCCGAATGATAATACAACCAAACATCCATGACTCTGGCTATCACTGTTATCCTTGCCTCGATTTCACCGTTAGTTGAATGACCATCTGTCAAGGGCTAATGGTAACCCCGGTTCTAACCATAACTCCGCACACTGCCTTGTGCCTAGGACTTATCTACTTTGCCCAGAGTACTCAACTACCTACCTGTAGTCTTTTGGGTGTCCCGACTACCTACCTGTAGTCGTTATGGGCGCCCCATGTACTCTTGCTTTTGAGCATGCTAGAACCTTCAACAACGACGAGATCCAAGCCTCCTAGCCATCCTTCTTGACGACTATCCTCATACAAGCTCAAGCTACCTCTTGAACAATCCATTATCAACCAACTTGAACTACTCTTCAAGTTATCAACATGCTTGGAATGATCCCTGCTTGGATTAAGCCAAGACTCACATCATACTTCGCTTCATCGCATCAAAGCAAAGTCTCAACTCAACAACATGGTTTGCCTCATCAAATCATGGCAAAGTCCCATCTCAACATCATCCAATCTATACATATGAGCTTCAACATCCGCTACATATGCCTTAAGCAGCTTTCACCATTCAAGAGCCTTCTTCCATAGCTTTTGAATCCTCTTTCATCATCTTGTTCCAAATCAACTACTAGCTAACTTGGAAACAATCAAATCAATCATACATTCAAATAATCAATCATTCAAACAAGATCTATTAAGCAATTTAAGCAATATCAACTATAATGGGAATTTCGTAAATAAACGAGCAAAAGTCCAACATATGTGAAATCATGGTTTTTAGCATAGATCTATCAATTATAAAACATGGGATTTTGTCTCTAATGCTTATTAAACAAACTTGCATAAGTAAACATCTTCAAAAACCATGGATCTAGACTTAGATCTAAGAAAAATGCATGAAATCTCTAACTTTAACACCCAAACATGCCACCAATCCAATATACTCCTTTGGATCCGCGTGAGAGATAACTACCACTCACCAAATCACCAAAACAACCTAAAATCAAACAACTTCAGATCTGGACAGCAAGGACTTGGGCTTGATCCGGAGAAATTTCACTTGAAACGGTGAAATCTAGCCTCTTCGGATGAAAATCTTCAACTTTGGCTCTTGATCTTTGATCTTGATCTTCAATCTTCAATGGATGTTAGCACTTGATAGAAGTAGAGAAAGAAGTGAAGAAAATACTGTAGTCGAGTTTCCAAAATGGCAGCACTTCGTCGCTTCGAAATCTGGTGCCAAAAAGTGAGCCGAACCCCTCTATTTATAGGCTGGAACCTCCCTGAGTCGTCGCCCCATGAGTCGGTCCCGACTCATCATGAGTCGTCCACGACTCATCTCCTGCCGACTCACGACCTAGCACAGCCGACCCTGCGACTTAACTATACAACATATACTGCCGACTTAACACTAACCCAGATGCCGACTTAAATTCTACCGACTCAAAGACCTAACGACTCAACACAGCAAGAAGGTCACACGACTTAAGACACATACGACTTATCCCGGCCGACCTAAGCCTAATCCTTATCCCACGAGACACGACTCAAAAGCCTAAGTCCCCAACGACTTATCCACTAAGTCGGCCCACCGACCTAAGCCTTAGATCTTATAGACCGTTAACCCCTATAAGCCGCTACAACCTTAAGTCGTCTAAGCCCCTTGAGTCGGTCCCTATGAGTCGGTCACGACTCGTCACCTAACTTGCTAACTCGCACAAGCCTATAGGTCGTTACCCCTCTTAACTCGTTAGCTCCTTAGGTCGTATAACTTCCTGGGTTGGCCAAAGCCTTAAGTCGTTACTTCCACTAACTCGTACACGACCTAACCACTATCCCACTAAGTCGTGTATGACTTAGACCCTAGGCCCACTGAGTCGTTATCTCGTATATTTCCTTAACCCGTTAGCTACCTTGCACACAGTTGACTCGTGCCCAAGCTAACTCGCTAACGACTCATAGTTTCTTAACTCGGCAACCCTATGAGTCGGTCACGACTCAAGCTAGAGGCAACACAATCAACACTATCGACCTGCAAATTCTACGATTTATCGACACGTAAAATACGGGTCGTTACACTCAAGGGACTTGGAGATTTTAAGTCATTTATACTCTAGTCCGCACTCAGGGGACTCAGAGTACTCCGAACCGCACTCAGGGGACTTAGAGATTTTAAGTTGTTTATACTATAGCCCGCACTCAGGGGACTCAGAGTACTCCAGTCCATGCTCAGGGGACTTGGAGATTTTAAGTCGTTTATACTCTAGTCCACACTCAAGGGACTCCGAGTAATCCAGTTTGCGCTCAGGGGACTTCGAGATTTTAAGTCGTTTATATTCTAGCCCGCACTCAGGGGACTCAAAGTACTCCGGTCCGCAATCAAGGGACTTGGAGATTTATAAGTCGTTTATACTCTAGTCCGCACTCAGGGGACTCGGAGTAGTCCAGTCCGCGCTCAGGGGACTTGGAGATTTTAATTCGTTTATGCGCATTCGTACGTTGGACAGAAAAATGTAACGCTAGTTTTCTGTCATAAAATTATCATACATGGAGACATCAATAATTCAAGAAAAAATGGCTTCAAGCCTTTATTAATGAAGTAAGCTAAACTGTCTTACTACATGTTGAAAACTAAGAATCAACGGAATGAAAACATACTAAAAATAAATCAAACAAAGATAGAAAATGAATAGACTACATATAATAATGTCGCAGATGCTCGCTATTCCATGCTCGGGGGAGTGTCGCACCATCAACGGTCGCTAGCTTGAAAGATCTTTCTCCAAGCCTTCGTTCGATAACATATGGACCTTCCCATGTGGGATTCAGATGCAGCGGGACCGGAAAAAATCATTTCAAAATGAGGTCGCCCACGTCGAAGACTCTTGGCCGAACTTTTTCTTTATAATATCGAGCGACTTCGTGTCTATACGTGGTCACTCTTAAACTAGCTTCTTCACATTTTTCATCAATGAAGTCCAGCGATTCCAGCAAAAGTTCCTGATTTATCTTGGGGTCGTAATGAGTTACCCAATGTGACTGAACTTCAAGTTCTACGGGTATAATGGCTTCCATGCCATATGCCAATGCAAATGGAGTGCGGCCAGTTGCGGACTTGTGGGTGGTTTTGTAAGCCCAAAGCATTGTTGGAAGTTCGTCCACCCACTTGCCTCTAGCCTTTTCCAAACGCTTTTTCAATATGGACTTGATTACTTTGTTCACAGCTTCCACTTGTCCATTGGCTTTTGGATGAGCAACTACTGCAAATCTTTTTTCAATGCCATACTTCAAACAAAATTCTTTGAACGCTTTGCTTTCGAATTGAGTTCCGTTGTCGGTAATGATAGCCATGGAAGGCCTAAACGGCATATAATGTTTTGTACAACAAAATTAATGACCTTCTTGGTGGTGATCGTGGCCAAAGGCTCTGCTTCTGCCCACTTAATGAAGTAATCGACCGCAACTATCGCGTATTCCCCACATTGCAAACGGCCAGGGACTAACCATTTGCATGAGTTTTGATACATTATTCCGTCCTGCATTACATATCGCGGAGCCTTACGAATGACTTGTCGTCTTTCTCTCCTTCTTTCGGGCAAGACCTCGTGTAGTAAGTATTGCTTAAACGGTGTCATCCATGATTCCTTCTTGATTTTTGTTTCTAACATGAAATCTACCTCCATCATATTTATACTCAAAGTATGTAAGGTTTCAACGGAAACCAATCCCATTTGTTGTGCATCGCCAGTGCTCGCAAATTTGCCAATTAATCGGCTTCTCTGTTTTGTTCACGCGGGATATATGAAATATCATAATATTCTAGATTCGTTAGCAGCTCTTGAACCCGTGCAAGGTATGGGAAAGTCTTCATCCCTTCGCTTGATAGTCCCCCTGCACCTGGTATACCACCAATTGTGAGTCACAAAAGATTTCAACCAATTTTACCCCCAGCTCTCTGATAAGCCTCAAGCCAGTAATCAATGCTTCATACTCGGCTTCGTTATTTGTCGTTGGAAATTCGAGCTTCAAAGCATAACAAACTGATCCGTTTTCAGGAGTCACAAGAACTATGCCCACTCCTGAGCAGCGTCTTTAGATGCCCCATCGGTGTACATCTTCCATCGAACAGGAGGTATGACATTGTTACCGTCTGATTCGTCTGATAGGTGAATTCAGCAATAAAGTCTGCTAGCGCTTGCCCTTGTATGGTCCTTCATGGAAGGTAGGTAATATCGAACTGATTCAACTCGATATTCCATTTTAACATACTTCCAGAAGTTTTCGGTCATTGGAGTACCTGCCGTAAGGGTTGATCAGTATAAACACTGGTTTAGTGTGCCTGAAAGTATGGCCGGAGCTTGCATGATGCAATCACCAAGCAATAGGCTAGTTTCTCAATCTTAGGATAATTTCTTTCTGCCCTCATTAAATGTTTACTGACATAGTACATCGGCTTCTGAACTCGGTCCTCCTCGCGAACCAGAGCCGTACTGATAGCATGTTGGGATATGGCCAAGTACACGTACAACATCTCGTGGTCTACCAGTTTCGATAGTACCAGGGGACTTTATAAATGCCTTACCGGAGATTGGAATGCTTCCTCACAGTCGGATGTCGACTCAAAATTTCTCTTTCTTTTCTTTATTACATTGAAGAAAGGAATACACTTATCTCTGGCTCTGGATATAAATCGACTCAGGGCGGCCACCTTTCATTCAAGCTTTGTACTTGTTTTATAGTTATAGGCACTTGTATGTCTCGAATAGCATGAATCTTCCATATAAGCTTCGATTCCCCACGCATTCACAATGAAAACCAAAACTTCGCTGACACAACGCCAAAGGAACACTTCAAAGGAATGATCTTCATCTCATAATGTCTAAGTATATCAAACATCTCCGCTAAGTCTCGAATGTGGTCGTTTGACTATCGTGACTTCACGAGCATGTCACCCACATAGACTTCCATCGTCCTACCAATCTAATCTTTAAACATTCGATTCACCAGATGTTGATAAGCCGCTCCCACCTTTTTCGATCCATGGGCATCACTACATAGCAATATAACCCAACGTCCGTGAAAAAACTGGTGTATTCTTGGCCTGGAATATGCATCGGGATCTGATTATATCCCGAGTACACATCCATAAATGATAGTAACTCGTGTCCATCCATTGAGTTGATGAACTGGTCGATTCTGGGTAAAGGAAAACTATCCTTCGGGCATGCTTTGTTCAAATCAGAGTAGTCAACGCAAGTTCTCCACTTCCCATTCACTTTCCTCACAAGCACAGAGTTAGACACCCATTTATGGTAGAGGGTGTCGTGGATGAACCCATTGGCTTTGAGTTTGTCCACCTCCTCTCTTAGAGCAGCGGACCTCTCTAGGTCCATGCCTCTCCTTTACTGTTTTACAAGAACGTACTTCGGGTCTATGTTCAACATGTGACTCGCAATAGCAGGAGAAATCCTGCACATGTCCGAATGTTTCCAAGCAAAAACATCCAGGTTTTTTTGGAGGAAATCAGTGAGATCCTCCGCTATTGATGGGTCGAGCTGTGTTCCAATCTTGAGTACTCGTGATGGGTCATCTCGGCTGACTGGAATGTCAATCGTCAGTTCAGCCGGAGCTGCTTTTTCTTCCCTAGGTTCCCCATCATCATCTCTTAGATCTATGTCTCTATAGATCCGAGAATGTGGCACGAGCCAGGGCTCGGGCACTACTTGTCAATTGTGAGTATTCTGGATGAGGACGGAGTTTTCCACAACTTTTCCTTTCTCTCGCCGATGGGCCTCTCTCAGCTCAGCCACATAACATGCGCGACCAGTCGCCTGATCGCCATGCATCACACCAACTCTCTTGTCTGTCGGAAACTTCAACGTTAAACACCATGGGGCCAAAGCTGCCCTAAACTCCGCCAGGGCCGGTCGATCCAAAAACACATTGTATAAAGAATCAACATCCAAAACTATAAAATATAGGATTTGTACCTTCCTACGTTCACCTTGTCCCAGTTCAACTGGCAACTCAACATACCCTACTGCATCAGTCACTGCACCATTAAAGCCGTGGATTCGGGCTTTAGATGATTTCAAATCCTTTGTCTCCATTTTTGTTTGGTCATATGCCTTTTTGAAGATGACGTTAACACAACTTCCACAATCAATTAAAATTCTCATCACATATGCCGGCTCGATCGTCGTAGATATGACCATCGGATCGACGGTAGGAGCCTCCACCATGTTCGTATCTCGGCTCTTAAATATTATATCGTCCGTCATCATGCGTTGTTGCTTACCACAGGTCCCATCCTCCACATTCGAACAACACTCATAATCCTCATGCCTTAAGGAGTTAGCATACCTTCCATCTCCTGCCAATTCTTGTCTGCAGGGTAAGGTCCACCGACCATCGTGTTTATGACCAATCTATCCATGGTTCGGGCAGGTTCCTCAGGTTGGCGTGGAGCCACATCTGGGGTCTGATGTTCCTTGCCTACCCTCCTGTGGGTTCTTGACAAACTCCTGCAATTTTTTCTGTCTAATCAGCTTCTCAATGGAAACACTGAGGTGTCTACACTCCTCTGTATTGTGCCCGTAAGTCTCGTGGAAGCGATGGTACTTCCCGATCCGCTTCTATTCCTCTATTGACTCCTTTGGGCGAGGCTTTCTATATTGAATAGTGTTACAGGTTGATTGGTAAATATACTTAAGTGATGCATTCAGTGGGGTGTATTCGTTGTAGGTTGGAATCCTTGGCTTCCATTTCCCCGCTTCTCTTTTCTTTTCGGGATTTCCCCCTCCGGACCCTTTAAATTATCCAGGCCTGTTCTGGACATTGACTTGAACCTTTCCCGAGTTGTCACTGGATTGTTTCACTACAATGTTACTTTTCACAGTCTTTTGGATAGGCCCTAGTGGCTTATCTCGTCTCCTCCATCTAACTTCCTCCTTCCTAATGAATTGATGAGCCTTTGAATAGAAACGCTCCAGCATAGATGGAGGCTTTCCTTCCAGCCAACCTCCAAACTCTGAATCCGGATCCACACCTTGCATTACTGCCATCAGAATTGCATGGTCGTTAGGGTTGCTAACTTCGGTAGCCGCAACATAAATCTCTGCAAATACTCTTTCAATGACTCCCCTAGAGCCTGAATTACACTAGATAGGGACATCACATCCTTGGGACGAGTGGCGTGTATCCTGAACTGTTCCATAAATTTCATCACCAATTCATCGAAGCTGGATATAGACCGTGGGGGAAGTCGAGTGAACAACATGGTAGCGATTCCGGGTAAAGTAATTGGAAAGTATCTACACTTGGTCACGTCATTTTCTTTAGCCGAATCCATCATCCATTTGTACCCCATTACATGTTGCCTGGGATCAATCTTTCCTTCGTAGGTCAGGATAGTTGGCATGCTAAACTTCCTGGGGTACTCGGGCTGTAGAATAGTATCCGTGAATGGAGTATGACTCTTGGATATCCCCCAATCTTCATTGGTCGGGCCTTGGTTTTCTCTCATCGACTGTCTGAACATAGCTGATAAGTCTGAGGTTTGTACGGAGGGTGGAAGGTTGGACTCTGTTCTTCAGGACCGCTCAGGTTTGTGTCTCCTCTGTTAGCGGCCAACCATACGTGTATCCTGGGGACCAGCTTCATTAGGGTCTTGGTGAGCCGGACGTCCAAACTCCACACATGCTCCAACTCCTAAGTTCCCCGTTCCAGCTTGGGTGTGGTCTCCAAGATGTAAGTGATCTCTAGTTGATCGATCAGTAGCATCTGCTTGTGCAGTTTCCGTTTTGCGGCGTCTGTGCCTGGGAGGTTCGTCAGATGAGGTCGAACTATCAGATGAAGATTAAGGAATGGGGCTACCTCCAGCATTCTAATTTTGTTGCTGAGTAAGCTGAGTCATGAGGTTTGTGTTAGCTTAAATTTGTTCAGCAAGTTGTCTCCTGCTTTCCATGAGTTCTCTCATCAAGTCATTGAACTCCGTCCTAGTAACAACTTCCGTCTGGCTATGGGTTCCGGCAGTCCCTACGCTACGATTAACTTACCGATTGTTAGGTCCTATCTGTTGTACACTAGCGGTCTCGTTGACGTCCGCCTTATGAGAAGCAGATCTGGTACGTGGTCTTCCTATAGTAGAGTTATTGATAGGAACTCTGAGTAGAATCAACGAATGTTGTGCGAATAAGTGGGATCTCCTTCAAGAGATTTATTCAATCAAGTAGCTACAAAGCGGATCCCAATGGCCTGAGAATTTGGTTCTTGGTAAAAGCACAAAAATGTTAGCACCAGAATTGGTCAATAACACCCTTGAGATAGATTATGTAGAGAGATTAATGAAGAAAGTAAATTAAAACAGAGAATTGTATGCTAAATTAAAAGCAAAGACAAGAACACCGGATTTATAGTGGTTTGGCATAACTGCCTACGTCCACTTTGAAGTTAATCTTTATTGCTTTACTCAACAATTGATGACAGATACAATCCATGCACCAACTACTTGAATAAAAATGCTAAGTAAAGAGAATGAGTCTTAAATGTGGCAGAGTCTCCTCAGTGTTCTCGAAAAAAGCACTCTTTCACTGTACCCCTGCCCTTTTATTTATAGACGAAGATGGGTTTGACTTCATTCATGGGCTTTGGGGTAAGATACCTTGGCCCTTAGTAAGTGACTACTGTAGACCGAGCCACAAATGTTGAACGGTAATTGCCGAACCACATACCCAGCCCGAATGGCATTCGTATGCCGACCAAGGAAGATATGTCGAATGGTATCTACATGCCGATCGAGACAGTGTGCTGAGTGAAGAGTGTAGGCCGAACAAGACCTGTGCCGAACAAGACTTGATGCCGATCGACAGGAGATGCCAAACGATCTTGTTATGCCAAGCGAGGTGAAATGCCTAACGACCTTGCTATGCCTTGCGAGAAGAAATGTCGAACGACCTTGTTATGCCGAATGGCCCTTCCATGCCGAACAATGCTCTTATGCTAAGCGAGAAGAGATGCCAAACAAGGCTAGATGCCGAGCGAGGCTTGGATGCCGAACGAGGCTAGATGTCGAACGAGGCTTGGATGCTGGAAGAGGCTAGATGTCGAACGGTGCTCTATGTCGAGCGAGGCTAGTTGCTGAACGAGGCTTGGATGCCGAACGGTGCTCTATGCCGAGCGACCTCTTAATGTCGAACAGTGCTCTATGCCGAGCGACCTCTTGATGCCGAATGGTGCTCTGTGCCGAGCAACCTCTTGATGCCGAACGAGGCTCTATGCCAAGCAACTTATTACTTGGTCAAGCCAATTGGTAACATTTATTAATTAAGCATGGCCTTTAAGTATTTATTCAAATCTCAATCTCCTTATCACTATTCACATTATTCCATTTAATTTATCGAATTAAATCTCCCGAATAATGTTATTAAAAATTAGGGTTGTTACAATTATTGTAGGCAAACTTTACCAAATGGAAATGATCTTCCCAAGATCCTCCAAAATCCAAAACACATGCTCTTAGCAAATCTTCGAGTACACCGTTCACCCTTTCAGTTTGACCATCATTCTATGGGTAATAAGCTGTGCTCTAGCTCAACTCTGTACCCAATGCACTCTGCAAACTTCTCCGAAACTCACTAATAAACAATGGGTCTGTATCAGTAACAGTACTAACCGGTTCCCATGTACTCTCGCTATGTTCCTCATGTATAGCTTCACAAATCTAGATGTCATCCTTGTCGACTTGACGGGGATAAAGTGGGCACTCTTATTCAATCTGTCAACTACCACCCAAATGCTATCATTTTCCGTCCCCGGCCTAGGAAACCCATCAACAAAAACCATAGACACAGTATCTCACTTCCAAGCAAATACTTCCAAGGCTTGAAGTAAACTGCTCCTCTTTTGATGCCCACCTTCCACTTACTGATAGGTGAAGCATCTCTTTACCCATTCTCTAACATCTCTCTTCATCCCTTCTCAAAAGAAATCTCTCTTCATATCATGATACATCTTCGTATCTCTAGAACGATTAGTGAACTTCAATTGATGACTTTCATCTAAGACATCCTCATGGAGATCTTCTACATCTAGGACACACGGTCTTCCTTTCTTTCTAAGCCATCTCCTCGAGTCAATCTCAAATCCTTTCACATCCTCAACATTTTTCCCCATCTTTAATTGCCTAATCCTTTGTGCAATTAGTGGCTCCTCCTTCTACCTTGTAGCAATCTTATCCATTAGTGTTAGATATACCTCCAAATTTGCTAACACACCGAATATATACTTGAACATGTATTATTCGTATAATCCAGTCCATAAGAAGCTAAGTCTCTAACGTCTTCCATTCTTCAATCATGGTAACACTCCATTCTGATGCTTCCTACTCAGACCATCGAAAAATTATTCTATTTTCCTGGCATATATTCTATCGCGAAATCATATGCCATTGAAAATTCCAATTATCTCAGTTGCCTCATATTCAACTCCTTTAAAGATAATAAATACATTTAGGATTTATGGTCCGTATATAACTCAGATTGTTCTCCCAACAAGTAATGTCTCCAAACTTTAGCGTGAACATCACTGCTGCCAACTCCAAATAATGAGTCGGATATCTAACCTCATCTAGCCTCCGCTACCTTTATGCACAAGCTATCACCCACCCTCTTTGCATCAACACAGCCCCCAGGCCTATTCCACAAGATTTAGTATAAACTAATATATCTGGGTTTACTTAAGGCACAATCAACACAGGAGCATTCATCAATCATTTCTTCAACTCCTGGAATGATCCTTCACACTTATCAATCCATATGAACTTCTCGCTCTTTTCAGTCAACTTAGTTAATGGTATTGCTATATGTGAGAAGTCCTTAATGAATTTACGATAATAACTAGCCAATCCAAAGAAACTTCTCATTCCATGACTATCTCTGGCCACTTCTAACCATTAATAGTCTCTACCGGGTCTACAATTAATCCATTTTTTAAAACCACATGCCTAAGAAACTTCACTTCCCATTTCCAAAAATGGAATTGAAAAAGCTTTACCCTCAACTTATGTTGTCTTAACATTTCCAATGCTAATCTAAGATGGACATCATGATCACTGTCATCCTTATAGTATATCAGAATATCATCAATGAAGACTAGCATAAATCTATCCAACTAGTTGTGAAAGATTACGTTCATAAGATCAACGTAGAGGCGTTGGTTAGTCCAGACGGCATTACTAACCACTAATATAAAATGTATCTTGTTCGAAAAGCGATCAATGGAACATTATTTTCTGCTACTCTCATTTGATGGGAACTCATTGCTAAGCCTAGCCAAGAGAACGCTTGAGCTTTACTTAACTGGGGAAACATTGTATTCCTAGGCCGAGGATAATGGTTCTTCACCATTACCTCATTCAACTTCCGATAATCAATGAATATCTATAAAGATCCATTCGAATTCTTTACGAATACCGCATATGTTTCCCACTGCGAACTAATTGGCCTAACAAAACTTTCATCCTCAATTTCCACTAGCTTCCTTTTCTATTCCAACATCTCCTTTGGCGGCATTTTACTAGCGGTCCATAAACAGGCTTTGCTTGGCATTAATTTTATTCAGAATTCAATTGCCCTACTTGGTGGTAATCCCATTATAGGTTTAAAAACATCTACAAATTCTTAGACTAGACATACGCTACTAATCTCATTTTTTCAATCTTCCATAGCACGTAACATCAAGTTTGACTTCTTCTTCATTGTTTTTAACGTAATGATAATTCTTTCTCCTCCCATTGGATTTCATACGGTGATAATCATATCTACGAAATAAATCCTAGTGTCAATATGCACCAACCAATCCATACTTAAAAATCACACATATCCTATGAAGTTGAACACATACAAGTCACAAACAAATAGATGCCAACAAAAGTCAAACTCAAGGTCAGTGCACATTAGTCCGAGAGTGGCATACTAATCGATCGGATTAACCACAAATAAAGATGTAATCAAATATGTAGTGTCTAGTTCCAACTTATCAACCAAAACTCTTAAAACTAAAGAGCAAGTAGAATTGGTATCAAACAGAACTCTTATTGATATACCAGAAATCAAAATCATACCACCAAGCATACCTTTTCCTTTCTCCTCAGTGGTCGGTCAAGACGAAGGTCCTTCCACGGCATAAACCTTTGCCTGCTTAGCTTCCAGGAAAACCCTTTTCTTACCACCAGGCCTATTACGGATAAAGCACTTATCTATGTCCTTTTTGTCTGGTTGGATACACTTAGTGGATTAGTGCCCTTTTTGGCCGCACTTAAACTTGTAACATCGGCTATATTCTATTTTTGAGTCCTTCCACTAGAAGTCTTTCCTCCCTTAATATTTTTTCCGTGCTAATTTTTGGTATGGATTGAATCTTTTCTACTTCCCACTCTTGGGTCTAATAGCAGCTTTGTTCTCTTCCTAAAATAAGCAATCATACCTCCTTACCATTTCCACCACCATATCAAATGGAGCCAATAAATGAGCCATCATCTTGTGATTCAGCCCCTTCCTCGGACCTTCTATGAACTTCTCATTCTTATTCACCAAAGTACTGATATGTTCCCTTCCGTACTTCAACAAAGCATTAAAGCATTAAATGTACTCTGCCAAAGTCGTCGGTCCCTGCTTCAAGTCAACGAACTCCCTACATAAAGCACTTTTTTGGATTCGGAGATAAACCGAGCCTCGAACCGCTCCATAAACTTCTCCTAGGTTATCTCCTTCTTCGAGACCTTAGTAATTATAGCCTCTCATTAGTCAAATGCATTGTCCTTGAGCTAACAAGAAGCCAACTTCCTCTTCTAAACATTGTTATATCCCAAGTCATTAAATATATGCTCATATACTTTCAGCCAATCCAACGCCTCCAAGGCTGACACATTCCCTATGAACTCCTTTCCTCCCCAGCGCTTGAAATCTTTGTTCATCTTATAAAAGTGTGCTTCTCTTGCTACTTCCTTTGTTGTCTCAACAACTCTACCTTGTTGTTACCTCATCATCTCTATCATAAACATGTGAAACTAGACACATCCATTCCCCCTTCAGTCATGGTAGAAAATTAAGTATCGGCTTTAGTATGAACTTCCAGGTTTGCCTTCCCTTCTTGGCCATTAGTTTGAGTACTATCATCTCCTCTATTAGCATTCACCTTTGAACTTTCTTTGGCTAAATTTCTATTACATTGGTCCATTCTCACCTTCTTCATAAGCAAGTGTTAATAAGAAATGAATGTAAAGAGAGCAAGATCAATTATGGAGGAGTGGATATTTTCTCCTATATATCTATATTAAATGCAAGTATGATATATATTCATATCATATGCCATCCTCAATGTATTAATTTTCTACTAACAGGTTTCTACATAGATCTATTTCACTTAAGTGCTCCCCTAACCTAAGCTCAGATACCACCTTGTATGTAACGCCTCACTCCGAGACCCACTCTAGTAAAGAGTATTACGGAGTAATACCGTCTACTAGAACGGAGAATAGAGTATAATGGAAGCGACCATATGTAATCAAGCTATAACTATCTACTGAATACGTCGAATAGGTGGTTTTCTTTTCTCAAATGGTTCGACATATCCAATAGATATTTATAACGAAACTTCAATGGCTAAGGAAAATAGGTTCATAACAAACATAACACTAAATGATAACATCATCATCACAGAACAGTCACATAACAGTCACAGAACATAGGTACAATATATCGTCAATACAGATCCAAATACTAAAAGTGGGTACAAAGCCACTGCTCACATATGTGAGTCAAAAATATGTACATATCAAAGTCCGAATAAAACAGAGTAGTGGAATAGTGGACAAATAAAAGAGCTATCTATCAGCATAGCAGATAATGTCCAAGCGGAAACACAGAAAGCTAAGTCCAGAGACCTAACCTGAAGCAACTCGGTCTGACCTGAGCGAAAACACTCGGGTCAGGCTAGCTAAATAATCAGTAATAACTGAGATATATAATAATGCAGTACAAAAATAAAATAGTACTTCTCCAAAGAGAAGAGTAATATGGACTACATGAATATAATGATGATCCCTAATCATTAATAAACAGTAAAAATCTCCAAAGAGAATACAAACACCAAAGTGTTTAATAAATAAAATCGCCTCATATCATCGGCGTAGCCAAAGCTATATAAAGTTGCCCATAGGCAATAATCCCAAGAGTGACCAGAGTCAGTAATCAATGCCCAAGCAAAGATCGATGCTCCAAAGAGCAATAGGGATATACTGAAAAGTCAATGAAATCAAACACTGAAAAGCAGTGTCCAGAGACACTGTGAATCCACAAGGTAATCGCACTTACATCGTATGGTTCCATAGAACCAACACCGAATGGCGATACTCGAATGGATATAAAATCATCAGATAATACAAATATTGCACGTGCACCGACCAGAGTCGTTGTTGCCAAGTACTGTAGAGTTGTGATCGATCACTCGCACAGATGCGGAACGCGCGAGACGGCGAGATCCTTCCCAGAAGGATAAAGGCCCAGATGCGCACGCCGAAAAATAAACTGCTCCATAGAGCAGGTGTCCAGAGACGGTTGCCCAGAGGCGTGGTGACCCAGAGGTCCAGTACTGGCCGCCCAGAGGCTAATGTGTCACTAACTTCTTGGAGAGGAACCCGTAAAGTGTTAACAATGAGTCTCATACCCCACGTTCGCACTAAACGGTTTACTAACCAATAGCAAGCTCACACTCCAAACAATAAAAAGTCCACCTCATATCATCGGTAGACTAGACCCAAAGGTCAAAACGATCAATCGAATAGGTCGGGGATTAACCGGAAAGAAAATACACACGGTTTCCATAGGCCGGATATTTCCTAACCGTTTAAGCACCTTTCCACTTCGCTCAACGTGCTAAAAGTGAGTGTGAGATTTTTATTATAGAAAATAATGGTGTAAAACGGATTTTTAATTGATTTCGAAATCACTTTTAAAACGGTCTTTTGAAAAGTCTCCTATTATGGAGTAATTAATTTAATAATTAAAAATAATATTATATAATCATTTTCAAAAGCCATTTTGGAGTGAAAAATCCTTTTAAATCCTTTTTATAAAGCCCGTGTACGAAATCCAGGGACAAATCTCAAAGAAATCGACGAAAACCAGAAAATCATCAAAAATATTCCAAGTGTTTGAAACCATTCAAAAACTGCTGCGAACCAAAGTTCGGAAATTTATTTGGACCAGCAAACTGTGTCCAAATGGCACGAAAACTGAAAGACATGTAGTCCGACATCCCTACTTTAAGATGCAAAAAGAATTTCTGGATTCCGAGTTGAGACGAAGTGGCAGCGAAGTCTCAATGTTGAACCCAGAAAAAGATTCACACTGTTTTCCAACAGCGACCAGAGTCTAACTTTGGCACGAAAATCGAAGTACCAAACGAACTCCATTGTTGCCCAAATTTTTCAAAGATGGAGTTCGGAACTCCACCTTTCCAACGAGCCCAAAAACGCCGAATTACGACTTCCGATGCGAGCGTGGCGGCGTCACAAAGTTTCAGTTCAAAACTGAAATCAGGATCACAAAGAAAATTAATTTTTTTTTATTTTTTTTTATTTTTTTTTTAGCCTAGCCCACATGGGCTGGGAAAATAACAAGCCCCCAGCCCAATTGGGCTGGGGCAGAACACAAGTTCCCCAGCCCAATTGGGCTGGGCGGAACAGAAGACCCCCAGCCCAATTGGGCTGGGCGGAACACCACCCCCAGCCCGCGGGCTGGGGGGGAAACAAATGCGCCCCCCCCCCCCAGCCCGCTGGGGGTGGGGGGAATGTGGGCCACCCCTGCCCACGCGGGCTAGGGATTTGGGCCCCGCCCCAGCCCACGCGGGCTGGGGATCTGCGGGCCACCCAAGCCCACGCGGGCTGGGGATTTGGGCCCCGCTCCAGCCCCAAGCGGGCTGGGGACTGGAGACCCGCCCCAGCCCACGCGGGCTGGGGACCTGCGGCCCACCCATCCCCAAGCGGGCTGGGTCTATGGCCGGCCCCAGCCCATGTGGGCTGGGGACTTTGGTCCACTTCTGGCTAGCCCTACTGGGCTAGCCTGCTGCACCTGGGCAGCAGCCTAGGTGCACTCAGAATTGGGTTTTCAGCCTGTTTCAGGCTGAAGCAATTTCCAGCCAACTAATTATGCAGTTTTTGGAGATCTAGGGGTGTTTTTTTCAAGTTTTAGCATCAAAATTTTCACCAAAATTATACTAGCAATAATTACTAATACATAGTAATTACCTTAATGAAGCAAAGTATCAAATGGTTTGAGTGCACAATATCAAGTAAGCCAAACTCCTCAGCCCCAAAGCAAAGATCAAGAGGCTTCAAGGACCCAAAATCAACAAAAAACAAAATAATGATTACAACAAGATGGTAGAGATAAATAGGGATTAAGATGGATTAGAGAATAGAGGAGATTGCATTACCTTTCAAAGATTAAACTAGTTTAATTATGAAGAGAAGGAGATGGAGCTTCTAAAGGGAGACCATTAATTATGTTTAGATCTAGGTTTAGGAATTTATGAAGAGGAGGGTTAGGGTTTATGGGAGGGGTTTGAGATATTAAATAGGAGTGGGTTGGTCAATGGGTCATGGTAAGAGGTTTTAAAACCCATTAGGACTTAGTTTATTTTCCTAAGATTATCATGTGAACAAAATCCTAAGAAGCATCCTAGTTTTAATTAAAACCATATAGTTGCTCATTTGGCCCATTAACCTATAATCACATAAAAAAATTCCCCATTTCAACCCAAAAATATTTTAATTTGTGAATCAATTGCAAATTTAAATTCCCAAAAATTTGTTTAGCTCCCTTTTTAACTTAAAATCATAATTTTAATTCATTATTCGGTAATTGCAATCTCAGGGTTGCTACAGACTCCCCCCTTAAGAAAATTGCGTCCCCGCAATTCCTTAAATATAGAAGCCGTCTATAACATCTAATCCTCAAAAGGAATACAGAAGATAAAATATAGATGCTCACCCATGCCGGAAGATGAAAGAAAACCAGGATAAGTACGCTCGATGAATTCTCTGGTCTCCCAAGTGCAGTCCTTAGGATTAGACGACCATTGAATCTTCACAAGCGGAACCTCTATGTTTCGAAGACGTCTGATCTCCGAATCAAGCACACGAAGAGGTTGCTGCTCTATAGATAGATCGGGTGAGATCTCCAAATCAGGTACGATATGAGGCTCGATAATAGAATCAGGATTGCGCACACACTTGCGAAGCTGAGAAACATGGAACACATCATGTACTCCAGAGAAATGAGCAGGTAGAGCCACTCTATAGGCGACAAGGCCGATGCGTTCCATGATAGGAAACGGTCCAATATAGCGAGGGGCCAGTTTCCCTGTAGAACTGAAACGCACAACCCCTTTCATGGGAGAAACCCGAATAAGGACAGAATCGCCAATGGAGAACTCAAGAGGCTTCCTACGGTTGTCCGCGTTGGATTTCTGGCGGTCCTGTGCCTCTTTCATTCTCTGACGGATAAGCACGATCTTCTCAGAAGATTCCCGAACTGAATCTGGACCAAGAATGAGCTTCTCGCCAGACTCTAACCAACAAGCAGGAGAGCGACATGGCCTTCCGTATAGAGCCTCGAAAGGTGCCATGCCGATACTAGACTGATAGCTGTTGTTGTAGGAGAACTCTACGAGCGGTAAGTGATCCTCCCAACTACCTCCGAAATCCAAAATACAACAGCGCAAAAGATCCTCTAAAACACGATTCACCCTCTCCGTCTGACCGTCGGTCTGAGGATGATAAGCAGTCGAGATTTAGCTTTGTGCCCAAAGCTGACTGTAGGCACTTCCAGAAGTGACTTGTAAAGATAGTGTCTCGATCACAGACGATAGAGCTAGCAATGCCATGAAGTCGAATGACTTCCTTCACATAGAGTTTGGCCAACTGAGGTGCGGTCCGAGTGGACTTAATCGGAATGAAATGAGCCGATTTGGTCAAGCGATCAACAATAACCCAGATAGAAGTATGGCCTGACCTCGATCGAGGCAGACCGTCAATGAAATCCATGGATATCTGATCCCATTTCCATAATGGAATCTCTAGCGGCTGAAGAAGACCAGATGGATGCTGATGCTCGGCCTTTATCTGTTGACAAGTCATGCAACTACTCACATAACTTGCCACATCTCTCTTCAAACCCTACCAATAATATAGCCGGCACATATCGGCATACATCTTACTCGAACCAGGATGTATAGTGTACTTAGTGCGATGGCACTCGTCCAGAATGTCACGCCTAAGTGGTAAATCAGATGGTACAACAATACGGTTCTTCCTACGAAGACACCGATGAAAATCAAGAGAATAATCCAGCAAAGTCTCTTCACTGGATCCCGACTCGAGAAGATGAATAAGATGCAATAAGTCTGGATCCTACTGCTGAGCATGGGCAATGCGATTCAATAAGATAGGACGAGCTTCTAAGCTGAATAATAAGACCGGAGAATCAGAAGATGGAGCTCGATCTCTAATATCACACAAAGATAGGGTCTCAAGAATATCCCACTCGGCAATCATCATAGAAACTACTGCCGAGTGCTTGCGACTAAGCGCATCTACAACACGATTACCCTTGCCAGAGGTATACAGAATATCTAAATCATATGAGGCGAGAAACTCAAGCCATCGCTGCTGCCTCATATTGAGATCTCTCTGGCTGAAAAGATACTTCAGAGACTTGTGATCGGTATAAAGAATGAAGCATTCGCCTAATAGAAAGTGACGCCACGTCTTCAAAGCAAAGACGATAGCTGCCAACTCAAGATCATGAGTCGGATAGCGAACCTCATTCAGCCGTAGCTTCCTAGAAGCATAAGCAACTACCCGATCCTTCTGTATAAGCACAGCACCGAGGCCGCTACCACAAGCGTCGGTGTAAACAACAAGATCCTAGTTACTCTCAGGAACCACAAGAATAGGAGCATGAGTGAGAAGTTCCTTCAGTCGCTGAAAGGAAGCTTCACACTTATCAGACCAAATAAAGCGAACACCCTTACGAGTCAGCGTCGTAAGGGGAAGTGCAACTCGAGAGAAATCCTTGATAAAACCGACGATAATAACCCGCCAGACCAAGGAAGCTACGAATATCATGAATGTTCTCGGGCTGCTTCCAATTCTGAATAGCTTCGATCTTTGTAGGATCGACAGAAATACCCTCAGATGATACAATATGGCCCAAGAACTTGACCTTGCTCTCCCAAAAATGGCACTTGGAGAGCTTGGCCTTAAGCTGATGCTGACGAAGAGTATCCAAGACGATCCGCAAATGATGAGCATGCTCTGCCTCGGATCTAGAGTAAATAAGAATATCGTCGATGAAAACCAAAACGAATCCATCGATGTATTCTCGAAATACTCGGTTCATAAGATCGACGAAGAAAGCCGGTGCGTTCGTCAAGCCGAATGGCATGACCAACCACTCAAAAGAACCATAACGAGTGCGGAAAGCGGTAAGAGGAATGTTATCTTCCACAACTCGGAGCTGATGAAATCCGGTGGCAAGGTCGAGCTGGGAAAAGACCTTCGCACCGCTCAACTGATCAAACATATCGTCTATCCGTGGCAATGGATAACGATTTCTGATGGTCAACTCATTAAGCTTGCGATAGTCAATGCAAAGCCTAAGAGAGCCATCGGGCTTCTTAACGAAGGCCACGGCAGTACCCCATGGCGAAGAACTGGATCGAATGAACTGCTTCGCCTCAAGCTCAACTAACTGTTTCCTGAGTTCCTCATTCTCCTTAATAGACATCCTTGTGGGAGGACGCCCAACAGGATGGGAGCCTGGAATGAGATCGATGCGGAACTCAATGGCCCGCTTTGGCGGCAGGCCTGATACTGGCTCGAATATATCGGGGAAATCCCCAACAACAGGAATACGAGATATGTCCAAATCCTCATCTCATGAATCAAGAGAAAATAAAGTAACATCAGAAAGCCCAACATCCTAAAGAACAATAGCTAACGGAGAGGACGAATCAGGGTGATGAATGAATAATATCCGCTCCGAACAAATGATTTTGGCGTCGTACTGAGCAAGCCAATCCATGCCAAGAATCATGTCAAAGCCCAAATACTCCATAACGTGCAGATTCGCATGGAAAGAAAATCCACAAAGATCAATATCTATATTCTCACAAAGCAAGCTAATGGTTGTGGATCCCATCGCCGGATTCACAACCTTAGTGAAGAAAGCAGACAAGTAACATCCAAGGATAAAACATCTACTAGCTCCTTTGATACGAATGAGTGAGAGACACCCGTATCAAAGAGAACTCTACAAGATCTACCAGCCATACTGAAAGATATGGTAAGATTTAGTTAAGCACGATTCAAGGATAGATAATTCATTAAGGAATATTACGGAATATAATAGATTCCTACACATATTCCTAACTTATTTATCTAACGGTGGATATGTTCAATTTGGATCGTATTATAACGTATTGTACTACGTGTTTGTTCTGTATCTTAATTCTGAACCTTAGCTCTGATACCAAGATGTAACGCCCCACTCCGAGATCCACTCTAGTAAAGAGTATTACGGAGTAATACCGTCTACTAGAACGGAGAATAGAGTATAATGGAAGCGACCATATGTAATCAAGCTATAACTATCTACTGAATACGTCGAATAGGTGGTTTTCTTTTCTCAAGTGGTTCGACATATCCAATAGATATTTATAACGAAACTTCAATGGCTAAGGAAAATAGGTTCAGAACAAACATAACACTAAATGATAACATCATCATCACAGAACAGTCACATAACAGTCACAGAACATAGGTACAATATATTGTCAATACAGATCCAAATACTAAAAATGGGTACAAAGCCACTGCTCACATATGTGAGTCAAAAATATGTACATATCAAAGTCCGAATAAAACAGAGTAGCGGAATAGTGGACAAATAAAAGAGCTATCTATCAGCATAGCAGATAATGTCCAAGCGGAAGCACAGAAAGCTAAGTCCAGAGACCTAACCTGAGACAACTCGGTCTGACCCGAGGGAAAACACTCGGGTCAGGCTAGCTAAATAATCAGTAATAACTGAGATATATAATAATGCAGTACATAAATAAAACAGTACTTCTCCAAAGAGAAGAGTAATATGGACTACATGAATATAATGACGATCCCTAATCATTAATAAACAGTAAAAATCTCCAAAGAGAATACAAACACCAAAGTGTTTAATAAATAAAATCGCCTCATATCATCGGCGTAGCCAAAGCTATATAAAGTTGCCCATAGGCAATAATCCCAAGAGTGACCAGAGTCAGTAATCAATGCCCAAGCAAAGATCGATGCTCCAAAGAGCAATAGGGATATACTGAAAAGTCAATGAAATCAAACACTGAAAAGCAGTGTCCAGAGACACTGTGAATCCACAAGGTAATCGCACTTACATCGTATGGTTCCATAGAACCAACACCGAATGGCGATACTCGAATGGATATAAAATCATCAGATAATACAAATATTGCACGTGCACCGACCAGAGTCGTTGTTGCCAAGTACTGTAGAGTTGTGATCGATCACTCGCACAGATGCGGAACGCGCGAGACGGCGAGATCCTTCCCAGAAGGATAAAGGCCTAGAGGCGCACGCCGAAAAATAAACTGCTCCATAGAGCAGGTGTCCAGAGACGGTTGCCCAGAGGCGTGGTGACCCAGAGGTCCAGTACCGGCCGCCCAGAGGCTAATGTGTCACTAACTTCTTGGAGAGGAACCCGTAAAGTGTTAACAATGAGTCACATACCCCACGTTCGCACTAAACGGTTTACTAACCAATAGCAAGCTCACACTCCAAACAATAAAAGGTCCACCTCATATCATCGGTAGACTAGACCCAAAGGTTAAAACGATCAATCGAATAGGTCGGGGATTAACCGGAAAGAAAATACACACGGTTTCCATAGGCCGGATATTTCCTAATCGTTTAAGTACCTTTCCACTTCGCTCGACGTGCTAAAAGTGAGTGTGAGATTTTTATTATAGAAAATAATGGTGTAAAACGGATTTGTAATTGATTTCGAAATCACTTTTAAAACGGTCTTTTGAAAAGTCTCCTATTATGGAGTAATTAATTTAATAATTAAAAATAATATTATATAATAATTTTCAAAAGCCATTTTGGAGTGAAAAATCCTTTTAAATCCTTTTTATAAATCCCGTGTACGAAATCAAGGAACAAATCTCAAAGAAATCGACGAAAACAAGAAAATCATCAAAAATATTCTAAGTGTTTGAAACCATTCAAAAACTGCTGCGAACCCAAGTTCGGAAATTTATTTGGACCAGCAAACTGTGTCCAAATGGCATGAAAACTGGTACACATGTAATCCGACATCCCTACTTTAGGATGCAAAAAGAATTTCTGGATTCCGAGTTGAGACGAAGTGGCAGCGACGTCTCAAAGTTGAACCCAGAAAAAGATTCACACTGTTTTCCAACAGCGACCAGAGTCTAACTTTGACATGAAAATCGAAGTAACAAACGAACTCCATTGTTGCCCAAATTTTTCAGAGATGGAGTTCGGAACTCCACCTTTCTAACGAGCCCAAAAATGCCGAATTCCGACTTCCGATGCGAGCGTGGCGGCGTCACAAAGTTTCAGTTCAAAACTGAAATCAGGATCACAAAGAAAATTAAAAAAAAATTATTTTTTTTATTTTTTTTTTAGCCTAGCCCACATGGGCTGGGAAAATAACAAGCCCCCAGCCCAATTGGGCTGGGGCAGAACACAAGTTCCCCAGCCCAATTGGGCTGGGCGGAACAGAAGACCCCCAGCCCAATTGGGCTGGGCGGAACACCCCCCAGCCCGCGGGCTGGGGGGGAAACAAATGCGCCCCCCCCCCCCCCCCCGCCCGCTGGGGGTGGGGGGAATGTGGGCCTCCCCTGCCCACGCGGGCTAGGGATTTGGACCCCGCCCCAGCCCACACGGGCTGGGGATCTGCGGGCCACCCAAGCCCACGCGGGCTGGGGATTTGGGCCCCGCCCCAGCCCCAAGCGGGCTGGGGACTGGAGACCCACCCCAGCCCACGCGGGCTGGGGACCTGCGGCCCGCCCAGCCCCAAGCTGGCTGGGTCTGTGGCCGGCCCCAGCCCGTGTGGGCTGGGGACTTTGGTCCACTTCTAGCTAGCCCTACTGGGCTAGCCTGCTGCACCTGGGCAGCAACCTAGGTGCACTCAGAATTGGGTTTTCAGCCTGTTTCAGGCTGAAGCAATTTCCAGCCAACTAATTATGCAGTTTTTGGAGATCTAGGGGTGTTTTTTTCAAGTTTTAGCATCAAAATTTTCACCAAAATTATACTAGCAATAATTACTAATACATAGTAATTACCTTAATGAAGCAAAATATCAAATGGTTTGAGTGCACAATATCAAGCAAGCCAAACTCGTCAACCCCAAAGCAAAGATCAAGAGGCTTCAAGGACCCAAAATCAACAAAAAACAAAATAATGATTACAACAAGATGGTAGAGATAAATAGGGATTAAGATGGATTAGAGAATAGAGGAGATTGCATTACCTTTCAAAGATTAAACTAGTTTAATTATGAAGAGAAGGAGATGGAGCTTCTAAAGGGAGGCCATTAATTATGTTTAGATCTAGGTTTAGGAATTTATGAAGAGGAGGGTTAGGGTTTATGGGAGGGGTTTGAGATATTAAATAGGAGTGGGTTGGTTAATGGGTCATGGTAAGAGGTTTTAAAACCCATTAGGACTTAGTTTATTTTACTAAGATTATCATGTGAACAAAATCCTAAGAAGCATCCTAGTTTTAATTAAAACCATATAATTGCTCATTTGGCCCATTAACCTATAATCACATAAAAAAAATTCCCCATTTCAACCCAAAAATATTTTAATTTGCGAACCGATTGCAAATTTAAATTCCCAAAAATTTGTTTAGCTCCCTTTTTAACTTAAAATCATAATTTTAATTCATTATTCGGTAATTGCAATCTCAGGGTTGTTACATTGTAACATCCCTCATTCCATGAATCGTAAATAGATGCTCACGATGCTGCAGTCATAAGCTGCATTATTTGCCATCAATAAAGTAAGTTCAGTATTATTTTTCATAACATAAGTAAATAAAGCAGCTAAATATCTTTTTCGTTACAATAATTTTGATTACATAATCCATTACATTATTTGAACTCAAATCGGTGCCCACGCAAGGGTAAATATAAATCAAACATAGATAGATTAGTGTTGTTTCCGACATATGAAGATGCCAACATAATGCATAACTAGTTATAAATCATGGTTTTTACATAGCGGAATTTAAAAATAAATTTTATTTTAAACAGGCCTCATGCTTCATCTTTGGAATCTTTATTCGTCCTTCAAAAGGTACATGTTCGATCATTACACTCAGCCTATTCAAATGAGTAACCATGAGTTTATGAGAGATAATAAAAACATGGGTCGGACATAAAGCCTGTTATGAGTAAAACCTTTACCCTTGTCATCCATAGGGAGACCACATTGCTAACATAGACCCACACTTCATCATCATCAAGATGCATCATATATGTAAATAACATCTCATAAAAGCAAGCATGTGCAAATATAATCAAGAAATGTATCCTACCCTTACCATCCAGTTATCAACCATATCATATATCAATTCTAGTCAAGCATACCCTATACTTATCGAACCATTATGAACCATGTCATACATTAATTCCTCATCCAAACAAACATCACATAATCTCTAGTTTTAGATTTTCGTCATTAAGTTGTCATTTACATATTTAGTGAACACCTCCCTATGCAAAATCCCTTACTAATTCATCTTTCCTTGAACAATGCCATCTGATGAAATAGCCACTCATTCCACTAATGGGGTCCACCCTAACTGGAGCACCCTAACTCTCCTAAGAGGCTAAGAGGTTGAATGTTAGCACTATAAGTATATTCTAGTAAGCATCCTTGCAAGTGTCAATAGGCCATGTTAGTCCCTGAACCATTATCGTTCATAACGTTGATTTGTTTATTTTAGCTATAACACCAACCTAATGTTTTCACACCCTAGCTTAACTCCCCTTTAGATTTTATTTTTATGATTGAACCCTATCGTGTCTCCCTGCCATATACCCTTGGACTTTCGAATAATAGTCAACGTACCCTGCCTCCAATTACTCCATGAGCTGGTATATCTTTACGGTCATTGTTCAATCCATCTCATTCATTCGTTTTTAATGTACCTTACACTTCCTTTAGATAAAACGTTTTTATCTTTCATTTAAATGATATCCTATCATTTATTAGCTTCTCTAAGCTTTCTTCCATTTCAAAATAAGTTAACACCATTTTATCTTATAAAAATTTCCCTTTGTTTCATCCAAATAGTTTGGTAACACTTGAAAATTGTCTTCCAAAGTGCCCTAAGCATTTTCTCATTTTACTTAGAAAACATAGCACCACATGCTTTCCTAAGTTATGATTAGTCATTACAGTTTAGTTATTCCATATCTTTTGGAAGTTTTGGCATAACTACCATGGAATGACTATCCCATTGCAATTAGGGGTTAATTATCCTAGGCCATTACATAGTGATATTATTTAGTTATCATGAGTAGCCTTCTATAAAGCATGCACGGGTATATAGCTTCCCAAGCTAACTTGTAATGAACTCAAAGAGCAATCGTGGGCGATCTTCCTTATAAAAATCGGTTATTAACTCACCTAGAATCATTGCGTGTTATCTAGTCATCGTAGTTATTCCATCTTAAGCCATCATATGCTATTTCCACCAAATCCATCGTGTGCTAACTCCATTTAAGCCATCGAGTGGTGTCCCATTTAAAGCCATTATGCATCATTTCCATCAACAACCATCATGCCTTAATCTGTCCATAGTCATCGTGGGTTAAACTCAATAGATCTAACATTAGTCGGTTCCTAGGCCATCGTGAGATGACTCAATCAAAGCTTTCACATGTTGATCGGCCTATTGCCGTCATGGGTTAATTTATCTATAGCTCTCATGGGTTATTTAACGCTAACGTAGGTCACGTGGCATTTTGTAATTATATGGAAAACTAATTCTTTATCGTATTAAGCATTAATTTTACACCAAATCTTATTTTGGTATCATATTCTCATTGGTTATTATTTATATTTACAGTTTACATTTTAGAAATGACTATAACATAAGATAATCAATTATCATTAATTAATTAGTTCTTTTCTTTGGCAATTAATTCATATAAAATTGAAAATAAATGGGAAAAGTCCCAAAAATACATTAAAATCAATTTTATCGCATTTTACCCTTTTCTAACATTTCATATCAAAATAATAAATATTATAGTTTTTTAATAATTAATTTCCTAAAATTAACCCTTCTTTAACTTAGAAAATTCTTATTATTATGAAAATTGGGAAATTAAAAACCCACCTCAATTTCATCACTATAAGAATCATATTATATTTTCATAGCATTTAAATATGATTTAATTATATTTTTACCCTAAAACATGGACACGTTTACTTCGTTTCGATTTCTAAACATAACCAAATAATGTCTAATCATCCAAACATGTTTAACATCATCAAAAATCAAAAATGCATATAAGAATCAAATCCAGAACAAATAAGCTTGGATAGGTTTTAAAGAAAGTTTCACTCACCTTGATTTAAGAAACCTTGTTTTAATCTTCCTTTACCTTAAATTTGAAAGCTTTAATTTTATTGCTTTGAAAACTTCCTCTTCTTTCTTTCAAAATAATGGTTGGCCTTGACTAGAGCTTTTATGATTTTTTTGTGAAAATGATGCGTAGCATTGACTAGGGCAATGTATTTCACAAATAATGGTTACCCAAATAAGAGCTATGAGTTGACTAAGGCAATGTATTTCACGAATACTCAGAAGTTGTTCCATAATGGATACGTAGCATTGACGGAGACACCAGGTGAGTGGACCTGGTGCTAACGAGTGATTCTAAAGGATAGTCAGGCCTTGTGTAGCACATAAAAGTCTATAGCATAGAGAGAAGCTCGGTACTAACGGGTGTTCTTGAACGCACGGTTCTGACATGACGTGGACAGGTGGACGCCGGCATAGTACGATAAGAGGTATTTTGCACTACGATAGCGAGGCGAATAGTGGGTGTATACGATGAGTCATATAAGGGGTTTGCATTTCTGGGTTCTCCTACTCCAAGCATGGTGATGATAGATAGTTGCAGGAGAGCGGTTCCCATAGTCACCTACAGGCGGTATTTTCTTATTGGATAAATCCAAAGATGTTAGTTGATCATTAGTGTAAGGTTCGATTTATATTTCGACCTATTGTGTTAGATAAGAAT
Source organism: Allium cepa (assembly GCA_030765085.1). Taxonomy (NCBI): domain Eukaryota; kingdom Viridiplantae; phylum Streptophyta; class Magnoliopsida; order Asparagales; family Amaryllidaceae; genus Allium; species Allium cepa. The sequence goes on along the minus strand of CM060938.1, from coordinate 245,466,369 downwards.
CGTTAGGTATTGGAATTTAAGAGTTCGCTGAAACTTGTACATACCATATATTACTTAGAGTAGTTTTAAAGTTAGCTGCACCTGATGACATATTAAACTTGTACTCATTCACAAGAATTTATGTTTTACCCATTCCTTTTCCATCTTTTCCCATACCACGGGTGGATGAGGAAGTAGGTGATTAGCCTATTCTTGGTACTTGGTAAGTCTTACTTATCTTAGAGCCAACTTTTATCCTATTTTACCCTCTATGTATTTTTCTAGCTTATTAGCACATTTTACTTCATGTATCAGACTCTGAGAGATATTTTATTATGTACTTTTTACTGGATCACATACTGATTTTTTTTAGACTTTGATTTAGATATTTACTGAGATTCATATTTTTCTATAATGTATGTTTTATTCCTTATGCTATGAGTTCTAAAAGTGTAGCATATCATAGATTACATCTGCTCGTATTACTCTATGAATTGTTTAATATTAAAACACCAACGATCCGCATTTCTCGGCATGATGAGAGGTCGAAAGCCACTCAGAGCTTTGGATCAGTGTGTAAGGAGTCGTAAGTTGTCATAGTTGGTACCAGAGCCAGGTTCAAAGTTCCTCAATTAGGGATTAGGACCATATTGTGAGAACGTATTTGAAAAGTTTTTAAAAAAAAGTGGTTTTCCAACAGGTTTTCTAAAAATAATTTTCCAAAGTTTTTCAAAATGGACTTTTTGAAATATATACGTATAAAATAAGTATTTTCAAAGATCTTTTCCAAAGATTTTTATACATACCGTAATCTCTCTTTATTGTGCCTATGCTATCTTTGATTCGTGTCTATGTTATCTCTCTTATTCATGCCTAAACTATTTGTGAAAAGTTGTTAATCATATTCTTAAATTCACATATAGAAGATGACCGATCATGTAGGTTTAGGCTCTGATGATGCAGCCGAAATCCCATGCGTGAGCATCCCTATATTCCTCCACTGATACCTTCCGGTCAGGGGATATGCCAAGCTTAATCGCACTAGAGAGCTCATGGAAGGAGTGAAAGGTGGGGTTCTTACTCGCCCACCTACTGCTCTGGACTTTTCTAAGTTATGCAAAGATTTTTCTAGTCTTGGAGGCAAGCCATATATGGGAACGGAGTCATGGATTCAAGAGCATGGATCTGTGCTTGTGAGAGGATATTTGGTCCGATGGGTTTGATTGATGTTGTGAGGAGGTAGTTAGATACTTAGCAGTTGCAGGAAGAGGCATTGAGCTGGTGGGAGGTCATTGAGTCTGAGACCGATAGAGATGATATTTCTTGGGATGATTTCTATTGGAGATTTGAGATGAAGTTCCTTTCTAGGGTGGAGGAAGGTGTTTAGCTAGAGAAGTTTATCCATCTTAAGCAAGGAGTCATGGCAATCAAGGAGTATGTAAGTCAATTTAATGAGCTAGCTAGGTTCGGTATGGAGTTGATTAGTACACCACACAAGAAGGATCTTAAATTTGCGGAAGGACTAAACCGCCTCTCCAAGATTTGGCTTTGAGTCACATTCCAATGGGTGCTACCTATCAGAGGTTAGTGGAGATGGCTTTACTCACTACTGTCTCCAAGAAGGAAGAGAAAGAGGAGGCTCCAAAAGCTCGAGAGAAAGGGAACCCGGAGAATAAGAAGAAGAAAGTATTTGGACCGAAGGGGAAGATTCAAAAGAAGAATACGAAGTGCAATAAGTGTGGCAAGCTGGGGCACTTTGCTAAGGGGTGTAGGTTGGACTGCTCAAAGATAAAGTGTTATAACTACAATCAGATTGGGTATTTGAAGCAAGCTTGCAAAGCACCACCGAGAGTTCCTACTCAGTTGTTTTCGGCCTATGCACCAGAGGCAATCCCTAGCTCAAGTACGCAGACAGTGGTAGCCAAAAGGGTAAGAAAGTGTGTTGATTTTTTTAGTTTATCTACTCGCACTTTATTTTATATTGGGGCTTCACGTTCGTTTATCTCTAGTAGACTTGTTAATGATGTGCGCTTACACACTAGTACAGTAACGGTCCTCGTGGTTGGGTCAAACATCGTAGGAGGATCGACATATTTGTCTATGTTATGTAGGGGTTTGAAGTTGTTTATCTTAGATGTTGATTTTGATAGTGAAGTCTATATACTTGGATTTTTTGATTGATATTAGGCATGGATTGGATGACCATGTATGGGGCTATTATAGATTATGATAGGAGGATTGTAAGGTTGATCACATTTAGTGGGCACAGCTTAGAGCTTTATTGCGATCCTCGAGGATTTGTTATGTTGAGCTACCTATATTCATTGGACCTATCACATGACAAGCTTAGTGTAGTGCATGTAGTTAGAGATTTCCCAAATATTTTTGTTGAGGTTATCGGTCTCTCTCCCCTGAGAGAGATCAATTTTAGGATCTATCTCGTTGAGAACGTTGGAGCTGTCGTCTTACCACCAAGACATATGGTTCCAAAGGAAAGATGCAAGATGAATAAGTAGGTCAATGATTGGTTATAGAAGGGTTTTATCAAGAGGAGTATTTCTGAGTGGGAAGCACCAGTTGTCTTTTCCACCGAGGTGGATAGTTCTCTAAGACTCCGGCATTGATTATAGGGAGCTAAATAATTTGACAAAGAAGAATCGTTATCAGTTACCCTGCATAGACAATCTCTTTGATCAGTTGGTTGGAGCTAGAGTATTCTCAATGCTTGACTTGGCTACCGAATTCCATCAACCGCATGTAGCTAAGGGAAGTATCCAAAAGACATCATTCTATACACTCGATGGATTATATGAGTAGTTAGTAATGCCCTTTGGATTAACCAATGCACCCGCCTACTATGTTGATTTGATGAGTGGAGTATATAGGGGGTTGCTTAACCAATTCCTCATGGTATTTATGGACGATATTTGTATACTTAAGGAGTAAGGAGGATCATGCGTTACATTTGGAGGAAGTGCTCTAGACACTCCATATGCATAAGTTGGAGGCAAATTTTTCGAAGTGCCACTTTTGGAGAGTGGAGGTACTCTTTTTTGGACACATCATCTTAGGAAGTGACTTAACATTTAACCCTAGTAAAATGGCAATAATTCAGGATTGGCATGTTCCGAAAAACAATGTGAGGTAAGAATTTTCCATGGTTTGGTTGGCCACTATCGCAAGTTCATCAAGCACTTTGCGAAGATATCTACCTCACTAATCCATCTTACCAAGAAGAATCTTGTTTTCTCATAGGATGCAAAGTGTGAAGATGCTTTTATCAAGTTGAAACAGATAATGACTAGTGCCCCAATTTTGGTGTTACCGGATGGGACTAAGCTATTAACAGTTTATACCGATGCTTATTGTATGGGGTTAGGTGCTGTATTGATGCAAGAAGGAAGTGTAGTGTGTATGCGAGTAGGCAGCTGATGACCAATGAGAGGAACTACCCTATACAAGATCTTGAGTTCGCAACCATGGTCTTTGTGCTCAAGTCATGATGGCATTATCTTGTAGGGGAGCAATTTAAGCTGTTTACATATTACTAGTCCGTAAAAGTACTTGTTCTCACAAGAGGACTTGAATTTGAGGCAGTAGAGGTGGATGGAATTTTTGGCATCATATGACTTTGATATCTCTTACCTTTGATTTCTGACCATCAACTGATATTACCCCAGGACTACTAGCAACTTTAGATGTTCAGTCTACATTTATAGGGCGTATTGGATCTAGGAAGAAGGAAGATAAGGAGCTAGTAGATATAAGTGAGAGGATGGGTAGAGGAGAGTGATCGAGCCACTTGAGGCATTATACCATTGACTCGAGAGGATAGTTACGGAGGGATGATAAGCTTTGTATTCCTTGTAGTACAGATTTGATAGATGCGGTACTAGTAGAGTCTCGTCGTACTAGGACGACCATTCACCCTGGTTGTAGCACCCACCTCTATACCCATATAACTCAAGAGTATTACTGAATAATACTGTCGAGCACTATAGGCAATGAGGTGATGCGTGTGAAGCATAAGTGAATGTTCCTTTGGACTAACACTGAACACGTCTCATAATATAAAAAATTTCCCATCTCGATGTAGACAGTCTCAGTATAAAGTAATAAATACATGTGGTGCCCAAGGATAGAACAATAGACAATATAAAATAAATCATAGACACAGAGTCATCAACGCAGCGATGAAAATATAATATATCACATAAGTCTGAATGGGATATAAAAAGCCAAATTCCTACTAAATCTCAATTATATACATGGTAAATCCAATACATCTAATCCAACATCATACACATACACTAGTCCATGTTATTATATACAATATAACTAGTATTCTATCCTCCAACTAAGCCTAATAAGCAAGTCTAGTCACATTGTCCCTGAACCTCTAATTTCTTGGACTAACCCAAGTATTATATAAATAATAAATGGGTCAGACTATGTCTAGATCAATGGTGATAATATAAATGATATCTCAAGGAATACTACATACACAACGTACTAAAGAAATCTAACCAAAGAAATTATTAAACATCCACTGCACATCAAACATCATCCATAACACATCAAAGCATACATATGACATCAAACATAATCGCATCCATCACACGATATGCATCAAACATTCATCGCACACATCACGCATCATGCATATAACATACATCACACTCATCTACACATCACACATCACATGCGTCGCACACATCACACATCGCACACAGGATATCACACACATCAATTCATTTATATTTATTTAGCATATTAGATATTCATTTTATTCCTAATGTTTAATTCAATTACTGTTACTGCTACTACTATTATATGTGTTATATAATTGTTACTGCCAAAAGCAGAGTCTACACCTGAGCATGTGGCTTTTCAAACGCAAAGGGAGACCCTACTCGTAAATTTTTATGAGCAGTCTCACCAGTCTTAAGCTGCATAATACATCGCTCGTCATTTTCGCGCCTCCTCGCTTCCTCGTTCCTCGTTCCATGCTTCCATCATCAAACACCTCACCTCGTTCTAAATTTGCATTGGCCCTTGCAACAGACTATAATCGTGTGACAAGGGGGCCATGTCGTCGTAACCGCATCGGGGAGCGACCTCATGGCCAATCATGCTAGGATGCGGCTAGCAAATATTTCTAGCTATCACATCCTCGCAAGGGCCTTTATGCTCCTCGTTCCACTCAAAAGCCGGAGATAATCATATTCCTGTTTTAAAATATAAAAAATTAATTATACAATTTACCTCACATGTCAAGTCAAAAATCCAAATAATATCGACCAGTATTTGTACAATAATTCGTCAACATCAAAATATAAGATACTCGATCCTCAATGAATTAACCAACATAATACTTGTGTTGGGTAATAAATATACCCCACACGGACGTCCCATAGCGTCCGGTGAAATACAATTGAATACAATTAAATCAATATTAAATTAACTCCCACTCCGCTTATTAATTCACCCTTCCTAAATCGTTTTCTAATTCATTATCCTTCATTTTATTACATTATCATGCAACACAACGGTAATTATAACTTTATATCGTTCGTAACAAAAAAAAGGGTCATCCATACACACATCAATATATTTTTCCATTAATGTTTAATGAGATGAATAGTTTGTTTAAATATTTTTCACTTCATTCTCTTCCTTTTATAAAAACACTTCAATTTAATTTAACAACAAGCATCTCTTTTATTCATTTATCTCATTTAAAATGATAATGATTGATTCTCACATCTAATTTCAAAACTTAAATTTTAAAAAAATTTAGTTGGTTTCAAAGAAACCTTTATTCAAATTCGTCAGTAAATTTTAAAACCTAAAAAATACTTTAACATTGAAATTCCTCTTAATAATATAGAAATACTTCAGAGGAATTCATATTTTCCTAATACCTACAATATCTCAAAACCGAAAAATATCCTCAGTTCAAAAATATTTGCAAACCCAAATACATAACCTCAAAATCATTATTTAAAATCCTCATTTTTTTCGAACACTTCTTTTAAAGCTATTAAATATTAAAATTAATATATTACTTCTTAAAATTACTTCTTATTAAATCGCCCTAAATGAAAATTTTCATTCAATATTTAAAATAAACAACATTCAACTCGCAATGATTTTAAGAATTGTTATTTTATAAATTTCGCATCCATTAAATTCAAATTTCTCGTTATTTTAAAAATGTAGATTTCAAACATCATTTTATAAATATCCTCTAAATTTGTTTAAAATCATCAATTAATTAATGATGATACAAATCTTTAAAATTTCCTTATTTTATAAAATCCAAAAATTCATCATTTTTTCAAAATAATCTCCATTTGCAATATCCTCAAAATTATTCAACTTATAAATATATTTTTTTCAAAAACCATTCCTCTTTCAAATTTTCCATTAATCCCAAATAATCTCAATATATTAGATAAAACATCTTTCTGAAATTCACTGTTTATTTCCAAAAATAATTTATTTGTCTCAAATTACATTTTTTAATTCATTTACCTCTTTTCCATGCAATTTCAAATTCCATTCAATAATTGTCAAACATCGAATTACTACACAATCATCATGATTTAACATCAACTAATACAACAACAAATAAATCACAATTCACCATCTTCATCAACAATCAACCAATTTCATCCAACATCAATAATCGATTCAACCAAACAAAGCAACCAATTATATGGGTAAATACATATCGAATAAAATGAATTAAACTAGATCTGATTGAGATAACTCACCGAAATCAAAGCTAAGCCAATAGTTGCTAGAAACTTCATGGTTTCCCAAATCCTCTTTCCAATTGCCTGCACAACTTATAGCTAGTCAAAGCTCCTCCCTAATCATCATCCTTCGCCAACACCTCACAGTAACGCTTGCAGGTAGGCTGCAATCCGACCATACAGCTGTGAGAAATGAGGATCTTAAGGCTAGGATAAACACTAGAGGGGGTGAATAGTGTTTTAAAGGATTATTAAATCTTTTTTAGTTTTTGATAATTTGAACACAAATGTATACAGTATTCAGACACAGATATGATCACAGAATCGAACACAGATGCAAATATAAAGTAAAAGAAATAAAGGAAAGAACACATCGGATTTTATACTGATTCGGAGTTATCCTACATCCAATCCCGCACACAAGTACGGATTTCCTTTTAAAAACAATCTTTACAATTACACCCTTGATTTCAAGGCAATGAGGCACACCCTCCAGATTCACAATCCTCTGGGTAGAGATACTTGATTTCTCAGTCAACAAGTTGACTCAATTGATTTCCAAGGCTACAATCACACCTTATCTCGCTTGATTGATTTCCAAGGTTACAATCACACATTTCCTCGCTAAGTTGATTACAAAAAGCCTATAACTCTGAATAGCACTGAGGATCTTCTTGAGATAGTGATAGAGAATCAAACCAGAGATAATCTAGTTAAATTCAATGTTGATTTCGGCAAAGTAATGGTAAGAATATGTATATAGATATGTGGAAGAAGAAGAGGAGTGAAAAACCATAAAAAAAAATTAAATTCGTTGAAAACATCCCTTATTTATAGAAGAACAACAGCCATGTCCATTCATGAAGAGATATGACGAATAGACACTTCTTTTGAAATTTAAATTTTGAATTCAACTAACACTATGTCGACATAGGGTACATGGGAATGTCGACATCCCAAAGGATATTTTGATGATTTGATTTTCTTTGAAAATAACTTCTATCTTATATTAAAACAATTTTAAACTTTATAAATATACTTGACTATAGCTAAAATACATAAGTAAATATATAGAATAGTATATACAAAATTTTACTATAATTTTATATTTAAATCTAAGTATAAATATTTAAAAATTAATTATATTATTATTAAAGATAGTTAAAACCACGGATAATTTGATTTTGAAATTAAAGATTATTTTGAGGCTAAAAGTATTTTGAAATCAGGATAGATGTTTTTGATGCTTTTAAAAGGAAGGTTTTGAAAACGATATATAATTTTGTAAAAATCTTGAATAAAAATTAGTGGATACAAAATAATGTTCCACTAGATTTTTCGTAGGTTCCATCCTACTTAGGGTTCCATCCCTTTAACAGGCTTGAAGTTGGTTCCATTCCATGAATAAATTGGATTTTAGGATGCCAGTGCTTTTCTAGGAGTTTTAACAAAATTTCTAATCAAAAGATAAATTACTTGAACACTTGAACTCTTGATAATCTTGATACTCATGAGTCTTCAATCTTGATATCTTGAATCTCTATACTGTACAGTCTTCATTCTCGGTACCTGCAGGTTAAATCCTGCATATACATATATATCTAAACTTATACTGTTAGTATTTATATTTTATAATCTATTCTAAGGTTTTTTTCATCAAAAATATCATCTCAAGGACTAACAATCTCTCCATTTTTGATGATGACAACCTTAGTTTATAAAATATTACTTCTATCCTAATAACTCCCCTTTAATCTATGCCTAACTACCCTATTTTATATTTCTCCCCCTTTGTCATCAACAAAAAAACCATCTCCAAGCTATATAACTCCCCCTCATTCTTGGACTAAAATACCTGCATTAATAAACTTTTTCTGAGTCTGTTTCTTAGATTTCGTCGGAATCATGAACCGCCGTGAAACACAAATTTGAATTCTCTGTCTTCTGATCATCATCGCTTGAGGACCAGTCTGAGTCATCTAGAGTAGCAGTAAATGCACGCTTTCGTTTCTTTACTGAGTCATTGTTTATAGGAGGATTTTGCCTATCTGGATATGGACAGACTCTTTTGATATGCCCTGGTTCATCATAGTTGAAACATTTGACATTGTTTGGCACTATATTCTGATTTTCAGAGTTTTTATAGTTGTTTCTCTTGAGATTATTTATCTTTCTGTATTTCAAAAAATTTCGAAAATTCCTGGTCATAAAGGCTATTTCTTCATCATTATCGTTATTTGAGTCTGATTCATCAGTTAATGCATTAAATGCCATTGATTTCTTTTCAGATGCTTTGCTTTCTCTTCTCCCGATCATTTTAACTTCAAACGACATTAGATTTCCAATTAATTCTTCTATCTTTAGAGTACTGATGTCATTTGCCTCTTCGATCGCAAGTGTCTTTTGATCCCATTCTGGAGTAAGAGAATTTAGAATTTTTTTGACTTGATCTTCTTCCGAAAATTCCTTTCCCAATGGTATTAGAGAATGCAAAATATCCTGAAATCTACTATGCATATCGAAAATAGACTTATTAGAATTCATTTTAAATAATTGAAACTGATTTGTGAGCATGGAAATTTTGGTCTGTTTAACTTTGCTTGATACTTCGTGAGTCACTTGCAAAGTTTCTTAGATTTCATATGCAGACTTACAAACTGACACTCTATTAAATTCATTTCTATCTAGTGAACAAAACAGAATATTCATTGCTTTAGAATTATTTTATGCAACAATATTTTGCTTAGCGGTCCACTGTGCAAAATCAGTTGTGGGTTCAGAATATTCATTTTGTGTGATATTCCAAGTATCTAATTCTACAGACTGTAGATATTTCTTCATCCTATATGTCCAATATGCATAGTTACTGCCATTAAAAAGTGGTGGTCTGACAGTGGACTGACCTTCTACAAATGAACTAGTGACAGGGATACTAGTGTTAGTAACAATACCAGTGTTGGTAGCCATTTTGAAAACTTTTTCAAAAATCAGATTATGAAACTTTGAAAACCTTGCTCCGATACCAAATATGAGAAATGCGGATTAAGGATCTTAAGGCTAGGATAAACACTAGAGGGGGGTGAATAGTGTTTTAAAGGATTATTAAATCTTTTTGAGTTTTTGTTAATTTGAACACAAATGTATGCAATACTCAGACACAGATATGACCACAAAATAAAACACAGGTGCAAATATAAAGTAAATGCAGTAAAGGAAAGAACACATCGGATTTTATACTAGTTCGGAGTTACCCTACATTCAGTCCCGCACACAAGTACGGATTTCCTTTCAAAAACAATCTTTACAATTACACCCTAGATTTCAAGGCAACGAGGTACACCCTCCAGATTCACAATCCTCTGGGTAGAGATACTTGATTTTCCAGGCAACAAGTTCACCCAATTGATTTCCAAGGCTACAATCACACCTTATCTCGCTTGATTGATTTCCAAGTCTACAATCACACCTTTTCTCGCTAAGTTGATTACAGAAAGCCTATAACTCTGAATAGCACAGAGCATCTTGTTGAGATAGTGATAGAGAATCAAACCAGAGATAATCTAGTTAGATTCAATGTTGATTTCGGCAGAGTAATGGTAAGAATATGTATATAGAAATGTGGAAGAAGGAGAGGAGTGAAAAACCAAAAAAATCTATTTTTAAATTCGTTGAAAACATCCCTTATTTATAGGAGAACAACAACCATGTCCATTCATGAAGAGATATGACGAATATACACTTCTTTTGAAATTTAAATTTTGAATTCAACTGACACTATGTCGACATAGGGTACATGGACATGTCGACATCCCAAAGGATATTTTGATGATTTGATTTTCTTTGAAAATAACTTCTATCTTATATTAAAACAATTTTAAACTTTATAAATATACTTGACTGTAGTTAAAATATATAAGTAAATATATAGAATAGTATATTCAAAATTTTACTATAATTTTATATTTAAATCTAAGTATAATTATTTAAAAATTAAATATATTATTATTAAAGATAGTTAAAACCGTGAATAATTTGATTTTGAAATTAAAGATTATTTTGAGGCTAAAAGTATTTTGAAATCAGGACAGTTGCTTTTGATGCTTTTAAAAGGAAGGGTTTGAAAACATTTTGAAAACAATATATAATTTTGTAAAAACCTTGAATAAAAATTAGCGGATACAAAATAATGTTCCACTAGATTTTTCGTAGGTTCCATCCTATAAGGGTCCATCCCTTTAACAGGCTCGAAGTGGATTATATTCCATGAATAAATTGGATTTTAAGATGCCGGTGCTTTTCTAAGAGTTTTAACAAAACTTCTAATTAAAAGATAAATTACTTGAACTCTTGAACTCTTGATAATCTTGATACTCATGAGTCTTCAATCTTGATATCTTGAATCTCTATACTGTACAGTCTTCATTCTTGGTATCTGCATGGTTAAATCCTGCACATACATATATATCTAAACTTATACTGTTAGTATTTATATCTTATAATCTATTCTAAGGTTGTTGTCATCAATACTATCATCTTAAGGACTTACAACAGCCCCCACTTCCCCAGCTCGACCTCATTAGCGCACTCCAACCATGCCAGCACCATAGTCAAGCTCGACCTCACCATCACATCGCCGCGCCACTGTAGTTCCCCATCGCCATAAGAGGACGCAGCAACTCCCTTCCACTCGCACATCCCTTGGAATCATCGTCCTCTACCATCGCCTAGACACAACTCAAACTTCCATCCGCGCATGACCCAATTGACCTCTCAAATCATAACACCGATGTCGCTCAGCCCAATCTCGATCGTACGCCCATCCTAACGTGGCATGTCCTCTTCGATGCCTAGGACGCGATTCAATCGCGTGTTTTCTTATTGATCGCGATTTTTAATTTGAGAACGAGGGTTGAAAATTGATAGAGGGTTTGGGTTTTATTTAGGTCCAAAGCTAGTAGACCCGGCAAAGGAAAAGAGAAGTTTAGAATAGGAAAGAGAGTGTTGGTTTGGGCATGTTTATTCTAGGCCAAACTATTAATTTATATTTTGCCCATTTATTTTAATTCTTTCTTCATTAAACGGTAATTAAATTTCCATTCAGATTAATTCAACAACACTTCACTTTACAAATTATATTTCATTAATTACCCTATTTTATTCAATTCAATTCTCGCTTATTTTTATTTAATGATTCATAATTCTATTACTTCATAAATTGGTTTTTTAACTATTCTAAACATATTTACAATTATCTACCCTACAATATGTTTATATTGATTAAAATGTCTTAATTAATTTTAAATAAATTGATTCAATTTATCACATCAAAATCCTTTATTAAACAAAATTTAATCAACTAAGAATTTATTTTTAAAAAATTGTCATCACAATTCGAATTCAAACACTTCTATTTTAATAAAAAATTATTTACTTCTACAACGTAGAAAGCATGGCTGTTAAATACTTCCCTTCTTAAGAAAATTGCATCCTCGCAATTTCTTATACGGAAGTCGATATACACAACTCATACATGTCTTTCTTCATAATGAACGCTCTCTACCAAACTTAACTACTCGATTTCTATGTGGCATTTACGCTATAACTCATCTCATCGTATGTTATTATTTTAAATAGATTCAATTCGACTTTCCATTCTTCGCATACAAAAAATTTATAAATATTTTTCTAAGTGTTAGATTTTCTGGGAAATTTTAAACAGTCTCCTTTGTAAGGAGAGTGTTTCAAAAAATAAAAACACAAATATAATTACATGATATATATCTTCGAAAATGCAAGCATGCATGGGGCATCACGAAACATGAGGAAACAATATAATATCACTATATATCTCCCTGTAATGTAAAATCGTATCTTTTTATTAACATTTTAAGCAAATTTTCTTATTATTAGGCGAGCTTTTGCCATCCATTAGTCCAACTAGTCCTCTTGAGTCCCTATTTTTAGCTCAATATAGTCATTAGTAGCATATAAAAAGAATTAGAACAAGTATACATCCACTTCACATATATAAACGACTTGATGTCCTGTTTTAAGCAATTTGAGACAAATTTTAAACGTCTAAAACCAAAAATTAGACCGTGACATCAAAGAGTGAATTATTATATAGTGTGTTAGCTTTCCAAAGTATTTCTTGGATTGCAAAAACATCATCTACATCATGAGGTAGGAGCTAGTGTTAGCTATGGGCTGGTGTTCAGGTACCCAAAAAACTAGGATTTTTCTACTAATTACCAGCAGAGGAATGATCATACGAGTTATCATATATCTAAATCGCATTGAGTGACAACGATGATTATTTGATGGATGTTATGGTTGCTGTGTTTTTTTTCACTCTATGGATACCACATGACCTAGGCATCCATGAGATCGATATTTAGACACCTGAAGGTGTACTAGGTTGTTGTACACTTTATGATGTTAGTAAAGTAGCATATTATTATTATGTGCTAACTCTTTGGATAAATGGACAAATCATGTATGATTTCTTCTTAACATTATTCCTTACTATATCTATATAGTATTTTGAGATTATTTATCGCTTTGGCATGAGGTTTTATTCTTTACTTCTTATTATCTCGGGAACTCTTAAATGAGTTGACTAGATAGCAGGTTTAGGTTGGCATGTGGTGCTGTACAGATGGAGGAGCAGGAGACAATGCTTTCTTGTATTTATAGTTGGATTCATTATTGCTTATTCCGTTATGCGACACTGTAGAGCCTGGAAAGTGTTCACTTATTTTATTTAGAGACAGATTACCTTTTGAGTTTATTATTTGTTAAGTAAACTCTACCATTGCTTTATGTAACTATTCAAATATGTGTGCTCTCATACTGTGATTCATTCGGTTAAAACTGTCTTGCATGTTTTATATCTCCGATGACTATTATATTTTACTCGATTCCCTATGACGGGTTCTACGATTATTTTATTTACTTTACAATCTTAACATCCATCCTGTAATGGGTCGGCACAGCGGCAATATGTTATACATATATATTGGGTGTCGGAGATGTGGGGCGGTCGTCATAGTTTCACCTAAATTGGATAAATTCACCCAAATTAATGTGTAGTGTGAACAAGGTACAACGAGTCATAAAGCTAAGGAGAACCATGGAGGCTTATAAGAAGCTAGCGGACTAAATCGAGCTTATAGAAGCAATGGAACTCGATTGCCTCCTCCGCTGTAATGATTTCCTTTTAGATCCATAAACCATAGTTTGAATAAAGCATGTTTTAAGTTAAATTTAAAGATAAGGTCAATGTATTAGTTAGATGTGTTACTATATTAGGTCGAATTTTGTCTATGTATCTTGAGCTGTAAATGATTATATTAGCTGGAGAGGAGTTGTATTGTAATATACTTATCATGCATAGGTCATCCACATTTATTTATTTATTTATTTATACAAATAAATATCAATGTGTTGAAAAATAACCATTGATCCTGATGGTTATTTACATGCATGTGACATATATTCATTTAGATGTACTCTAGGTTAGTCTTCTATATTTATAATAGTCATATTGTTTGCATCGTGAATGCGAATGAATTATATTAAAATATAAAACTAAATTACATTAAAATAAAATAATAACATATTATATATATATATATATATATTCAATAAAGATGAACCATAATATACAAACATAAAAGCTTCATTATAAATTGATTAAATAAAAGTTGATCCACCAATTTCTTTATTAATAATCATAATATATGATTTGATACAAATATATTATCCATGTAAACAAAAGGTAAGATCTTGGTGCAAATTAATAAAAGATATTTTGTTAAAAAAAATTCCCCTCTAACCATTCTGCCAATACACTTGAGCCAACAAGTATCGAACAACAAAACCGGTCTGATGGTTCTCTTGTCGAACCTAGTTTTTACCAAAACAACTACCTACTGAACATAATTTTTGGAGCCGTATTTTTATTTATTTTTCAATCAATACATCATTATATTTTGTATTTATGCATTATATCCGAGATCTATAACGAAATGAGTGATTGTTCACATTGGATGTGCAATCTTCAATTGAAACACTATAAATTCTGTGTATTATTTATTTTCTACACTGTTTATTTTACAATATTCGTCTCAAATTTGCTCTCTGTAAACTTTATTTCATATATAATTTATAGTTGTTGAATACATCCAGTATACTGCCGTACTTAATTTCTTCAAGGTGTTTGACTATTATTTCTAATATCATTGGATGCGCGGATGCATGTACATATTAGACTTATTTACTTAAAACATGTAAATGTAGAAAAATAATATGACTAGTTTAGATGAATCACGAAATGAAAAAAGATATGTTAAACATTTTTCTAGTACATGTTTGGAATGCATATATGACATTAATTGCTGGATTAATGCTTGTATTCTCAACGGAACAATAAAAATTTGCATGGAGAAAACCGTTAAGTTATTCCTTAAATTAAGAAGAACCTATTATTCAGGAAAAGATAAAATATGAACGTATATAAATAATTAAAAACAACTGAATGAATTATGTAAGATACTATATAACGTAGTTGTTTTCATAATTAGTTCCACTAGAATTAGTTTACTATTCGTGAAATCGTTTAGCTAGAATTAACAAGAAATTTTCCTCAAGGACAGTTTTTAGGGCTTTTTTGGATGTAGGACAGCCCGGTAATAATTTTCTCTCAAGGACAAATTATCGTCTTTTCTTTCCAGCCCACTTTCGCACGCTTCTTCTTCTTTCTTTCGATCAAATCTTTCAGTCGCGATCAAATTTTCAGTCGCGATCAAATATCTCTCTTGCAATAAAAATATCAATCTATTTCGTTCGGTTATTTGAATTTCATCCTTTTGCAAATGGTATTCATCGATCATTTTTTCCTTCCGCGCGTTTTGTTGATCTCGTTCTTTTCATATTTGTACTGTGATCTCGTTTTTCTTCAAATTGTGTTAATTATGTATGCTTATATTACTGTATTTTTTGTTGTTTGCATATTTTTACCACTATATTTAATCTATTTAAATTAATAAATGATCGTATTGGGTATTTTAACATGTTTTAATCAAAATCCATATTAATTCCAAACTATCACATATCCATCTTCATATAGGGGCAAAATGGTCATTTGTGTACATATATTTCTTTGAGAAAAATTAATTGAAAATTTACATATATTTATGTAGGAATTTGATCTCAAATATGAGTGGTTTCATGAAGACACATGCATGCACAACATGAATATTAAGGAATGAAAATGGAAATAATTCAAAATGAAGATCATGGAGAACCCCACCTACCCACCACCTTAATGTACAAATTAGAGGTAATGCACATGCTTATGGAATTAATGGCTTCATGTACACTTAAATGATGATTAGTAGAAGCTAATGATTACTTGGTCTCCACACTTCCTCAAGGGCATTTTTGGCATTCCCCAAAAATATGAATTAGGGTTTCATACATGTATAAATACCCATATGTTTCATGTAATCTTCCTCTCTTAGTTAGTCTCTCTTTAGTTTAGTTTAGGCTCAAAATAAAAGGAAGCTCTCTTCTTTCTTTTCATGGATACTTAGCCATTTCTCTTTATGTAATTTTTTCTATGCAACTTGAATACATGTTTTTTTTTCCTTTTCATGCTTATTTACTTTCATGTTGTAGTGTAGATCTATTTTTCATGCAAGTAGAATAGTTTTTCTTTATCTTGCTTTCTTTTTCTTTTTCTCTCATGTTGCAAGCTACATTTATTGTTTTAATGACAAATATGAGAGGCTAAATCCCTTCAATTTAGGGGGTAATGAAGCTCTCTAATCATGTAGCTTCAATATTTGATAATTATGGCTTTATTTTTGTGCTTAATGACAATGCTTGAAGTGATTTAATTTGTTGTTTTTGTATTGAATTTAATAGCCTATATTGTTGACACCAAATAGGCTATGCTTAAACAATCACTAACGCAAATGCCTCCTCATCAAAATATGATTATGGCATAAGAAAGTGATTTGAAATTTAAATTTGATAGTCTATATTTTTAATTAATAGTTAATAGGCCATACTTAAAATAGATTTCATTTTCAACTTTGTTGTCATTTTCATGAGAGTTAGCAAGTGATTTAAAGGTTGGTTATAGTTTGATGGCTTATTTTGAGCTAATTAATAGCACAAATGAGCCATACTTATGATAAACACATCATTTAAACTCATTTATGACAACAAATAGAGATCATGATTTCATTTGTGTCGAACTACATGATCTAAAGAGTGGATTTATTCTCTAAATTGTCACTTGACTCTTATATTTTCTTCTCTTTTCTTTTAGTTTGTTAGTTAATTCTCTGATTCTCTAGCTAAACTTTCCATCGACTTTGGTCTAATTTGATTGAATAGAATTTTAAAATCATCAATTCCCTGCGAATCGACCCGTATTAGCCACGTACTATGACAGTACGCCGTGCGCTTGCGGTATAAATTTTATTTTAATTTGAAATTTTTCGACGGTTTTCTAGTTCCATAGAAATTCCATCGATTAACAAGTTTTTGGCGCCGTTACCGACGAACGTTTTGATTTTAATTTTCTATTCTTCGAACTATTTTTGTTCAATTTTTTTTATGTGTTTGTTGTGTGTGTGTTTGTTTGCATATAAAAAAATTATTCAAAAAATAATTGTGTGTTCGTGTGATTTTTGATTGCATTTTGGTTTTGTGTGTGTTGTTTGCTAGTTGTTTTTGCATTTAAAAATAAATTACTATATACACAAGTATTTTTCAACAAACAAAAAATATTTTATTGCATTGTATTTCAATTTTCATATACGTTTGCATTCTTTCTATTTTCATTTACATTTACAAAATAGTGCATTATTCATTTCCCTTCTCTATTTGTTGTTCACTGCATATCAGTGCACTTCACTGCTCTGTGCACTCCCACTTTCTTCGTCTCCAACTTCCTGCACAAACCACTGCCTCGACAATGTCTTTGCTACAATTTCACACTTCTTCCTCCACAACATTCAAATTCCACTGGCTGTCATAAACATCATCACTACAAACCCCCGATTTCAAGCAAAACCACTTCAGTCACTCCTTCATCAAATATCTCCCTCTTGCAATCATCCTCAACTGCTGCATATACACATACCACATCCTTCCCTTTAACTCTAAACTGCCTTTGGCACTTCCACTCCTCTCACATACAACATAACCATCCCATACTCCTCTGTACACACATTTTAATTTCTGCCTTCAAATAACTGCCTAACTTCTCAGCAATTCTGACATTGCCATTGCCCTCAACTTCAAACTATCAAACATCAACACCCTTCACCAGTGCACGACACATATACAAACAATCACCACAATCAACTTCTTGTCATTTCCATATTTCACTCCAACATACAACATACTCCTCCTTTACCAAAAGTTCTGATCATCTGCCAAACCATCCCACTGATCACCACTTCACTGCAGTCGCCATTCATTTGCCATTCACAACAAAATCAAACCCAACATCCTCCATGTTGCAAGTAAGCATCAAACTCCAAACTGTGCACTCACCATTCATTTGCCATTCATTTGCAGTCACCATCCACTTCTGCTAACAATCAACCTGAGGCTCACATTCTACAATAGCCTCTTCACTACAAAAATATCCCCAAAGTCAAACTGCACAGCATCAGACAAGCAACCCAATTCACCCAAACTTCTCTCAACTTCAACTCTGGCCATCATGCAACAACCAAAACTGCCGCGAACCCCTAAACACCTCTGCCCCTTCCTTGAAACCACCCCCGACTTCCAACCCATCGCTTCAAACCCCCATCACCAAAATCGAAACAATCACCAGCAACACTGCCTTTCACTGACCTCGTATGACATCACAACCAAACTACGGCTCAACTATCATTCTACCCAACTACTGCCGTAACCCCCAACTGTGAACAACTCCTCTTAACTCAACTGCACGCTTCCTTCCACCCTGCCATAAACGAATCCTCCACTAACTTCCACTGCCAACTCAACTCAACTTATTCATATCCATCCAAACTATTCCATACCACAATTCACTGACCAAACTGTTGCACTGTCAACGTTCTTAACTCCCCCATACCAACACAACTTCTACCTACCTACCTAGAACTATCAACTTCACTTCTGCCATACCTACAATCCACTTTAACCTGTCAATCGCGTTTTCACTTCTACCACCGCAACCTTTAGTCGCATCTACATCTAATCCCTAAAATCATCGTATACCATCCACTGCCACCAAACAAACTGCAACGCCACCACCTACTAGTGCAAATTGAAACAGAACCACGACCGCGAATTCAAGCATACTTCTCACCAAGAAACCCGCAACCTCCAATTCATCACCTCCTCTTGAACTTATTACCAACCATCCACAAAAAAAAGGAAAAAAAAAGACTACTGCGTTACCTTTCCACGACACCAACCTTCGTTCAACTATAATGGCTTCTTCCAATACCCCACCGCCTTTAGACCATACTTCGTCGCAACCAATTTCTGCTTCACCCAATCGAATAACCCAAATCCACGACAATCGAACCAACCCGCAACCCTCAACTCGCGCAATTAATTTCTTCGACTTCTAGGGATGGCAGTGATTATAATTTCTGGGATTTATGAACGTCGCATATGTGTTTTGATTATAATTTGAAGATTTGAGGATTCTCGGTCTATTTAGAAATAATTTTGGGGTTTGCAGAAGTTAACTGAAGTCTTGAATCGATTAAAGAAGAAGGGTATTTTGTTTTGTTCAATAGTGGGCCGGGTTGGAATTAAATTTTTTTCTTTCTTTCTTCTCTTTTTTCCTTCTCTTGTTTAAAAAAAAGTTAGTTTCTTTCATTTGTTTTCTGGTGTTCTCTTTTATTTTCAAATAAGAAATTTCCTTTTACTTTATTTGATTTATCTTGTTTTATTTTGTTCTGCTTTAGTTCTTAAAAAAAGGTTTCAATTTGTTTTATTTTCATTTGTTTTGTTTTCACTAGTTTTGTTTGATTTTTCTTTGGTATAAAATAAAAAAACTGTATATATCGTGCTTTTAGTTTCAGGTTGCAAAAGCATAATATCGAACGGAGAAGAACTGCTGCTAAAAATAAATTGGTTGCTTATAAAAAAAAATTCGCACCCTTATCTCTTGTTTTTATTTTAGTTGCATTGTTGATTACTTGCGTTTGCACTTGTATATTTAAAAAAATACAAAAATTCAAAAAAAATCCATTCGTAGTTGCATTGTTAATACACGTTTAATTTCTACTTTGCATTTCATCCTATATTTTGATTAATAATAACGGTTAGACATCGATAACACTTAATTGTATATTGACAATTTTTCTTCCTTGAACAATTTAATTTCTTGGTGTCTAGGCTAAGGCAGAGCAATAATCAGTTATAAATATTACGGTGATTCGTAAATATTATACTGAATTGTTTCTCCAAAGGTACTTAAACCTTCGGCTGTATTGCTACGGAGATTCATGGTGCACCGATGAATCATGTCCATGACCTGGCTGAGAACTATCTTGTTTATATAAGACAAAGTGTAATTATATAATTTTGGGTTAACTTAGGATAAATCATTTGTAATTAACTACTGCATTCATTTAGTAGCGTAGTTCATGCATATTTAAAAAAACAAAAAAATTCAAAAATCCAAAACTAAAAAAAATGTAAATATTCCTTTTATTTGTCTTTTAAAATTTTAAATTCTTTTCCTTTGAAATTTCAAAAATCCAGAAAATTTAGAAAAACAAAAATCCAAAAAAATATATAAAACTTTTTCTTAAAAAAAGCCAAAAAAATTAGAAAATCCAAAAAAAAGCAAAAATCAATTTTCCATTTTGAAAAATAAATTCTACTTGTAAATATTTTTCTTTATAAAAAACCAAAAAAAAGTCTTGAAAATGTCCAAGTTTCCTTTTTCTTACTCACTTGAATTTAGTTGTGAAAATCAATATAATCCATATGAGTTCACTCCAAATTCGTATGGATATTTTAACAACAACTTTTGCTTAGACAATTCGAATTTTAAACCACAAAATTTTCAAAATAATGGTCAACCCTCAACTCTTGAAAATAGTATTTCATCGTTACTTGAACTCTCTACGCAACCAAATCAAGAGATAAATGAGTTGTGCAATTCATATTTGTGCTATAACTCGAATCAAGGTTTTCAAAATAATCAAAATTTGAATTCACTTCAAAATTCAAATGATTTCAAGTGTAACACATGCCAATTCAATTTCGAGTTTCAAGATGAATTTCAAAATCAAGACGAAAATGTGAACCAATTTTCAAATAATTTTGGCAATCGGAATAGTTTCAATAATGATACGATTGAAAACTTTGGTTATCAACAAATTCAAAATGAAAGTTTTCAAATTAATAATCATGAATTTGATTTTGTTAACCAAATGGAAAAAGATAACGGTGATTTATTACTTGAAAAATAAAATAAAATTCATGAAAATCATAATCTAATCTCAAGTTGCGAAGAATCAAATAATAATCTAGAGTGTATCGATATTGACAATTCTTGTTCTCAACAAGTCCAAATCGAAAATTTTCAAGTTAATAATTACAAATTTGACTTTGTTGAGCAAACGAATGAAATGTACAATGATCACATGGATTTCATGTTCAAAACATATTTGAATGTGATAAACATACTCAAATTCCAACGTGTAACAAGTCAAGTGATAATCCACCTTTTACCCAAATCGATGATTTTCAAATAACAACTTTTGAAATTGAAAACGAAATTCTTAACGAAGTTGTTGAAAACATGGTACCTGAGTTGGATTTCAATTCTTTTGAGGGTGTGGAACCAAATTTAAAATTCAATCTTTCTTTTCTCGATTTCGAAAATTTGAATACAACAACTTTGGATTTTGAACTTGAGATACGCAATGAAGTTGTTGATAATCCACAAAGGAAAACGGATTTAACGAACATGTTTTCTTTGGACTTTTTGAAGATGAGTTGTTGGTTTCCAAAGGGGACGATTTACATCACCATTTTGAAATCAATAATTTTGAAGAATTTTTCAATGACAAACTTGAATTTAAATTTGGTAAAAATAAACTTGAATTTCAATCAATCGTTATATCTATCCAAAAATCATCGAAAATAAAACAACTCGTACAATTTTTAATAAAACAACATTTGTTTTTTCAAATCCACATTCGACTTCGAAATCTTTTATGGTTTGGTTTTTCGAGCTTAAGTTGTGTCTCGTATACTTGACGAGACAAATGAATCGATTTTTGGAAGACCGTTTCATTTACTTTTTGGCGATATACTTTCTGATGCCGTGAAATAAATTTTATTTTCATGTAAATAATAATAAACGTTCCTTTCACTTGGGTTGACTTTGGGCACATAGTCAAAATCAAATATGGGAAGAGACTCATCTTCTTCTTGATTGTTTAGGATTAATTTTTCATTTTTCTTCCAAAAACTCAAAAAAAATTCCAAAAACAAAAGAAGAATTTTTTTAGCGTTTTTGATTTATTTTTAAAGAAACACCATAGGATAAATAAATGGTTTTGGTTTATTAAATTGAAACTATTGAAAAAAAATTTGTCTTAAAAAAAATAAAAGTGAAGTTTGATTATAAATAAAAATGGTTTAACTAGTACATAGGAAGATTCATACGTGTTAATTATGAAATACATCCTAATTGAAATCTTTGTTTTAAAAATGGTGAATTTAAAGTAAAAGATATAACATTTTTTGTTCTTCTAAGTTAAATGGTTCTAAGATGCTTTTTCAAAACTCACTCTCTCTCTTAAAAAAAAATAAAAAAAATAGTAACATCCAAAGTATTCACTCTCATTTGAAAGTCCTCACAGTTATGCATGTGTGAATTACTTGGAACCTTTGATTATGTGCTTTCATACTCATTTAAAAGTCCTCACGGTTATGCATGTATGGAACACATGTAAAAAAAGAATAGACTTAATAAAAACCACTATGGTCGATAGGTGTATGCACGAAAGTGTGTGCACTCGCCATGCTCTGTACTCCCCTTACATAAGCCCGAAAGGCAGTGTATGGGTGGTATATTTGGTCTCAGTTTACCTGAGCCAGGTGTGTAATTTTTCTTGCAAATAATGAGAGAGCAAACAATTGAAATCCTAGCACTATTTTTACTTAGTTGATTTGAATTGTTATTGAAAAGAAATGAAAATACCACTTTGATAAACTTTGATGATCAACTAAGAATCATTTTCATAATTACACTTTGTTATCAACCGAAATAATGAGTTAAACTATAGTATATTTATGATAACTTCATCTTTATTGGAAACTTTAACGAGTGAATGACTTAAATTTCAAGATATTGACCGAAACCTATATTTAAATTATTTTTGTTGATTTAAAAGTAAGTCCTTCATTTGTAAATATTTTCAAAAATTCGCATTCATCTCTTTGTAAATAAATCCTGCATTTTGTAAATATTTTCATCTTGCATTTGGATTTTGTGGTTAGTATCCGCTGAAAACCCACATGAGACAACACTCATCCTACTGGGGACACCCTGAGGTTTAACGGCTTGTTGCATATGCTCAATGCAATCGTGCTCCCTACGAAAACGGATTTATCTTAGTTTTTCTTTATTCGGGGACGAATAAAAAGATAAGTGTGGGGGTATTTGATGTGCACATAAATGTGCATATTTTTACCACCATATTTAATCTATTTAAAATAAATAAACGACCATATTGGGTATTTTAACATGTTTTAACCAAAATCCATATTAATTCCAAACTTTCACATATCCATCTTCATATAGGGGCAAATGGTCATTTGTGTGCATATATTTCTTTGAGAAAAATTAATTGAAAATTTACATATATTTATGTAGGAATTTGGCCTCAAATATGAGTGGTTTCATGAAGACACATGCATGCACAAAATGAATATAAAGGAATGAAGATGGAAATAATTCAAAGTGAAGATCATGGAGGACCCCACCTACCCACCACCTTAATGTACAAATTAGAGGCTAATGCACATGCTTATGTAATTAATGGCTTCGTGTACACTTAAATGATGATTAGTAGAAGCTAATGATTACTTGGCCTCCATACTTCCTCAAGGTCATTTTGGGCATTCCCAAAAAATATGAATTAGGGTTTCATACATGTATAAATACCCATATGTTTTATGTAATCTTCCTCTCGTAGTTAGTCTCTCTTTAGTGTAGTTTAGGCTCAAAATAAAAGGAAGCTCTCTTCTTTCTTTTCATGGCTACTTAGCCATTTCTCTTTATGTAATTTTTTTTATGCAACTTCAATACATGTTTTTTTTTCTTTTCATGCTTATTTACTTTCATGTTGTAGTGTAGATCTATTTTTCATGCAAGTAGAATAGTTTTTCTTTATCTTGCTTTCTTTTTCTTTTTCTCTCGTGTTGCAAGTTACATTTGTTGTTTTAATGACAAATATAAGAAGCTAAACTCCTTCACTTTAGGGGGTAATGAAGCTCTCTAATCATGTAGCTTCAACATTTTGATAATTGTGGCTCTCTTTTTATGCTTAATGACAATGCTTGAAGTGATTTAATTTGTTGTTTTTGTATTGAATTTGATAGCCTATATTGTTGACACCAAATAGGCTATGCTTAAACAATCACTAACACAAATGCGTCTTCATCAAAATATGATTATGGCATAAGAAAGTGTTTTTAAATTCAAATTTGATGGTCTGTATTTCTAATTAATATTTAATAGGCCATACTTAAAATAGATTTCATTTTCAACTTTGTTGTCATTTTCATGAGAGTTAGCAAGTGATTTAAAGGTTGTGTTATAGTTTGATGGCTTATGTTGAGCTAATTAATAGCATAAATGAGCCATACTTATGATATACACATCATTTAAACTCATTTATGACAAAATAAAAGAGATCATGATTTCATATGTGTCGAACTACATGATTTAAAGAGTGGATTTATTTTCTAAATTGTCACTTAACTCTTATATCTGCTTCTTTTTTCTTTTAGTTAGTTAGTTAATTCTCTAATTCTCTAGCTAAACTTTCCATCGACTTTGGTCTAATTTGATTGAATAGAATTTTAAAATCATCAGTTCCCTATGGATCGACCCGTATTCGCCACGTACTACGATAGTACGCCGTGCGCTTGCGGTATAAATTTTATTTTAATTTGAAATTTTTCGATGGTTTTCTAATTCCATAGAAATTCCGTTGATTAACAAGTTTTTCTATTCGATTTAAAAAAATTGGCCATGATTTGTAATTGCGTTCATTTTTACAAATGATATGCAGTGTTGTTGTTCTCATTGTTTGTTCGTTCGTCTATGGCAAACTGTGGAAGTGGCAGCAAGTTTTTTATTATTATTCTTTTCTTTGTGCAGTGTTGTATTTTGATTTGCTTTTCATTTTATTTATCATGCATTTTCGTTCATTAATATTGGGATGATTGGAAAAGCATTACTGTTTGGGTTATATATAAATTTGTGATAAAGTGGAAAAATATCATATTTTAGTTTCAGTTTTTGGGTATCATTTTTATGTTTTCTTAGTATCATTTTTTATTATCAGTAACTAGTTATCAGTTTTGTATACGGTAGGTATCAATTTTGTGAAATTGAATAATTAATGTTCTACATTGAACATATTTTTTACTAATGTTTTTTGGCAGTGGGGATAACAGTCTTCCTTATCTGTTTGTATTGAATAATAACACTTTTAGTACTCGATTGTCTATCGATTGCTCTTTGTATGATTTGAAGAATGAGATATGTCAATGTTGGTCTCAGTTAACTCCTTCTTCTATTCAGATTTCTTATGTACTTGAGGATAAAGTTATCATGGTTGGCAGTGATTCTGATATTCAGAGCATAATTTGTTTTCAGTTATACAAGAAAAGTTCTTTCTTTGGTTTTACTATTAAGGTTAAGGGTTCTGAAATGGAATATGTTGATGGTGCTTCTATTTCAAGTTCATCTTATGTTCGTGCTTCTTCATCTTCTACTGTATCTGTCTGTTCAAATGGTGTTGTTAACAGTAAAAGTTATTTAAAATATATGTTGAGGAGAGGGTCGAAATTATGCATTTCTGATTTTGCTGGTTTTTGTTTTGGAGGAGCCGAACATTTTAGAGATTTTTTAATGGAGTATCAGATTCAAAAAGGATATGAATTAGTATTTTTAAAGAATTGTGCTACAAGAGTTACTGTAATTTGCTCTTCGTACAAGGATGGTTGTCTTTTCAAAGTCTATGTTTTTTGTGATTCTGGAGATTTGAAGAAGTTTTTTATTAGAAATACGGTTGCTGATCATTCTTGTGGAACTGGTGTTAGAAATGTGAATAATCCACATATATCTAGTTCGTTTGTTAAATCATTGATTATTAATGAGATCCGTGATTGTCCTAGTAAAAAGCCTAATGATATTATCGTTGATTTTAGAAGAGAATACAATGTTTAGTTGTCTTATGGTTATGCTTATCATGGGAAACAACTTGCATTAATGGAGTTGCATGGTAATGATGCTTTGTCTTATAATGATTTGAGTTGGTATTTGGAAGCAGTGAAGAAGTCTAATCCAGATAGTTCTGTTGAAATGGATGTTGATCCTTGTAGTAATGAATTTGAGAGGGTGGTTATTGCATTTGGTGCTTGTTTACTTGGATTCAAGCATTATCGTCCTATGATATTCTTAGATGCCACTCACTTGAAGAGACATCCTGGTGTGTTGATGGGTGCTACTGCAAAATTTTTGATCAAGGTATGTCTTTGTTTTCAGTTTTGATTTATTTGTATTGAGATTATAATAGTTGGCATAAGCATTAATATTAATTTGTTATCATAATTTGTATTATGTTGGTATCAGTTTTAAGATATGTAGTTTATAGTTAAGAAGTTTGTAGTATCAGAATTTGCATTGTATTGAATTGTAAGTTTGTATTTGATGTCATAGTTTTATACTGGTTATCATGAGATTAGTATCAGCTTGTGTATAATGTTAGTATCAGTTTCAAGTATGTTAATATATGGTATCAAATACAGTTGTGTAGTATTGGAATTTCCTTTGTATCATAATATATGTTAATGTTTTTTTTGTGTTAGAATGAAGATTAATATGCATAATGTCCTGGCTATCAATATTTTAATAATGGTTGTATCAGGTTTTCGGTATAAGTTTTTTTTACTATTAGTATCAGTTTCATGAATTGTTTTAGATTTATGGTCATTATTAGTTTTAATTTTTTTTACAAATTATTTTTGTATTTGCAGGTTTCTTTCCTTTAGCTATGAGTGTTATTTCTATAGAAAATGTGGATAATTGGACATGGTTTTTGAACCATTTAAAACAAATGCTTCAAGAAAATCATACTTTGGTTTTTATTTCAGATCATCACTAAGGGTTGCTTTCAGGTGTTCGTCATGTTTTTCCTGCAGCTTATCATAGTTATTGCTATTTGCATATGGAACAAAATCTTATTTCAGCTGTAAAAGCCAAGAATGCAAATGTGTCTATTGTTGATCTTTTCAAAATATGTTCTAGGGCTGCTAATCTTTATGACTTTGA
This sequence comes from Allium cepa, assembly GCA_030765085.1. Classification (NCBI taxonomy): domain Eukaryota; kingdom Viridiplantae; phylum Streptophyta; class Magnoliopsida; order Asparagales; family Amaryllidaceae; genus Allium; species Allium cepa. The sequence goes on along the minus strand of CM060938.1, from coordinate 245,439,030 downwards.
AGGCGCGCATTCTAAGTTCTGTCAAATTGGTGGTGTTGCTGGTGTAATTTTTTTAAAGGATAAGCCATTTGATAAGTGGGTGGATTTATATTTTCTAGGGAAACATTATGGTGAATATAGTTCTAATGTTGCAGAAAGTTTTAATATTTGGATTTTAGATGAACGAGCATTGCCTATTACTTTGTGTTTAGATGGTATTCGCGTTAAGTTTATGAAACAAATGGCTAAAAGGAGAGAAGATTGTCGTTTGTGGAAAACAACTCTTTGTCCTTCTATGGAATTGCGTTTAGGTGAATTGATTGAAGAAGAATTTGAATGGGATGTATATAAATCTTCAGATTTTTGTTTCGAAGTGAAATCTTCAAACTCTCATTGTGTTGATTTGAAGGAACAGGTCTGTAGTTGCAACCAATGGAAAATTACAGGATTTCCTTGTGCTCATGCTATAAAGTGTATGAACAATTCTAAGTTGTCTGTATATGATTTTGTTGAGTATTATTTCACTGTTGATGCTTATCGCTGTTCTTATGCCAATGCTATAAATCCTATTTCAAATTATGATACGCCTGTTGTTGATGGTAGCATTCAAGATGTTATCAAGCCACCAAAGGAGAAACGTGGCGTTGGTAGACCGTCAATTAAGCGCAAAGGAGGATTTTCATATTTTCAGAACAAGCAAAATAGATGTGGCGAGAGCAAGCAATTTGGTCATAATAAATGGAATTGTCAAGCTTTGAAAAGGATATGATTTGATTTTACATTTTGAATTTATACAGATTAACAAGTGGATGTGTGACTTGTTTTGGTGCTTTACTGTCATTGAACCTTGTTATTAATTTGTATTCGGTATAGCATATTATCAAATTGATTTTAATTTTAGCTAATTAGTATAAATGATAGTATGGGTTTTATTATTAGTTATGTGTTTTTACAGTATCAATTCTGGTGTTTATTTATTTGTTTGTTTATTTCAAACATTTGTTTTGATATTTGTTGCATACCATTTGTATCAGCTATCTAGTACCATTTTACACATTTTGTTGGTATAAAATATGGTATCATTTTTCCATTGTGTGATATCAGTTTTGTATATTTCACTTATTTATAACAAAGTTGATAGCATAGTATATGGGATCTGATAATCATTGTGTAATTGATTGAACAAAGTGATTGAATTGATACATGATTTCTGTTGGTTGGAGATAATATTTGTTTGATTGGATATAAATCACTTTAGTATCAGTTTTGGTTAGTTTTTAATATCATTTTCGTGTATTATTATACATGCTACAATTGACACTAGTACTAATAAATAATCATAATGATATGTTTCATTAGCAAAAACTGATACTGACACTAATTGTTGTTTCATAAAGTATGTTGAGTGTTAGTTTTAGCAAAATTGATACTATTAGTTATTAGAATTGATACCCAGTTACTGCTTTGTATTGATATATGATATAAAATCTTATAACATTATTATACAACTGGTAGCTGCATCATAACACTGATAATATTATGTAGGATCAATAGTTGCATGATAGAATATTCAATATATAATTTTGTTATAATATAAAAAAACAGGTAAAGAAAGAACATCAATTACAACAAATCATTCCAGCAGATTATCATTGTTTTTACAAGTAAGATCAACATGTTTTAAGAACAGAACATCATTACTTCACAATTTCCAAATTGCAATAGAGCATCATTACTTCATAAGTATCAAATTTAATTGTGAAACAATACAATGATTTACTTTAACACACAAAATTCTCAATTTCTGCACCTTCTTCTTTGTTTGATAGGTTATCAGTTACATTTTTGAAAATTGTTTGATTTGTTCATTTATCTTTCTTTGACATGAATTTGGCTAAGCTCTAGCAGTGCTCATTGTCAGTCAATATCTGATGTGCAATTCTTGCTCTAGATTTCAGCATTTGTTCAGGGGCTATTTTGAGTGGCATTTGACTTTTGTTCAATGATATGATGAATATCATCACGTATATACCACAGTCAAGCCTGTTTAAAAGAATATTTGCCGTATCAGTTTTGTGCATCTAGGTATTAGTTAAAAAAGAAAATTTACAGTGTCAGTTTAACTGTCAGTAGGTATCATTTTGAACAACATAAAAAACTTACGTGTCTGATCCTTGTTGTGCACATGGTATCTGATGCATTTCATTTGCATTCACTTCCTTATCCTGTATATTTTTCTTTTTCCAAATTTCTTTCAGCATTTCTTCAATTTTATTTCTCTATTGAAAACAAAACAATACAACGTTAGTTAATGTTCGAGTCGTTTAATTAAATTATTTTGCTTCATAATAAAAATATATCATACCAATATCATTACCTGCTTTAGACTGGGGTTGTTTCTTTCATTAGAATTTCTTCTAGACATCTAGAATCTAGATGACTCCATTGCATTGTTGGGTATGTCAAAGTTACTAGTGTCCAATGGTATTCACAATGCAATGGGAAATATATAGCATCTGTGTATTCATCATCCACAATTTGTTCAAGGAAATGCAGCACTAAAGATTTTATAATTCCATGTATATTGAAAACTATAGATTGCTGTTAAATAAAAAAATATGTTAGAATTCAATATATATGTACCATTTATGATATTCTTGCATATTAAAGTTTTTTTTACCGTCATTATTGTTGTGAATGCATAGTTGTGCTCTTCAGCCCACATTTAGATAAATACCAGTCAATTATCTATATTGACAACAAGAAAATGTAAGTTTTGTCATTTGGTGAAACAATATTCAATAATAATTAGTATTTTTTATTTTAATAATGGTAATATATATTACTAATTACAAGAAAAATAAGCATGTAATATGATCAAACAGCTTCTGGGTATCATTTTTTCACTGACTTAGTATCGTTTTTGAACATGCTATTAAATCAATTGCTAATAGAAAACAAAAGTATGAATTGATATCAACTGCTACGATGAATTAGTTTTGCACTATTTTGGTATTTATTTTGTCATACATGACGGTTAACCCACCATTCAACTAATGGACCATCACTTTGTAATATATAATACTTAGGTATTATTTTTGGTTATAAGTAGGTATCAGTTTTGCTATAAATAGCACTGGAAATAGCTACTAGACATTATTTTTTGTAATTATTTTTATTGGTAGAAGTATTATTAAGCAAAAAAAGTGTGTACTGCTTCATGTGTGGCATTTTCTTCAATAAGTTGTGGTAGTACTTTTTTTGTTATTGTACATCCTCCTCTAATTGTGTCTTTATCTGTCCATGCTATATCTCTGTTTTAAGAAAATAAGGCACATATCAATTATACGATGTTATTTTAAGCAGCAAAATTAGTATATATGTTTTTAGACTTATTCATTTAATGATGTCATAGCAAAGAAAGTTTTGATTGTATTTTGTTGTTCTATATTTAAGTATGCCGAAGTTTTGGTGCAGTGTCCTAGTCCTAAATTTGATAGTGTTGGCTCTATTACTTGAATTGGCGTTGGGATTAGCTCTTTTGTACTTTCTTTTTCATCATTTTCATTTTCTTCCAGTTTTTCTTCATTTTCATTTTCTTTAGCCTTTTGTTTTTTTGCTGTTTTTTTTCATTCTCTGACCATATTCAAAGCTGGGGATTTTTTTTTCCCTTTCTCTTGTTTTTATTCTTTCCACATAAGAAGATTGCTTATGAACTGTTTGTTTCCTTTTTCGACCAGGAGGTTTTGCTGCTTTGTTTTCTTTGTCCTTTTCTGTTATTCCCTCTTGCAACTGTTGTGTGATATTCAGATTGAAAGATGGAGGTGTTAAGTCCAGTACTACATCACTGTATTGTGCAACTTTGCTCTCTTTAGTGGTATCTTCTTCCAATTTTTGAGCCTCTTTTATTTCTTTTTGTGCTGTTTTATCTTCATTTGTTTGCGACACTATTTCGTTTGTTTTGTTCAATATGTCTTCACTTTTTTCTTTTCTGTCCATATCTTTATCTTCATTTGGTTAGAGCACATTTTCATCCATTTGAGTTTCTGTTTCAGTCTTCATGCAAGTACTTTGTTTTTCACTTGCTTGATGCACTTGTTTTGTATTAGTGTCAGCACTTGTTTGGTGCACTTGTTCAACATTAGACTCGGCATTTCTGTCTTCATTCTCACCTTCATTGTTTCAGTTGTGGATTTCTTTTCTCTGTTTTTCATTTATGTTTCTTTATGTGCATGTTCATTAGAATGTTGTCATGTTCAACTTCCATGTGCTTATTTTCTAGTTCAACTTCTGAATTTTTCTTTTCATTTTCTCCCAGTCTTGATTTGAGTTCTTTCAATTTCAAATTTTCTTTTTCTACCTCTATCCTCAACTTCTTTTCTTTCTCTAATTGCTTCTTTGTTTTCTTATCTTCTTCTTCCATATCTTTAATGTGCATTTGCAAAACATTAAGGCTTACTAAATCTTCAAAACATTGTGTACTCTGTTCAGTATCTTCGTTTTTTTCTTTTTTTCCGTTGGTTCTCTTTTATTTTGTCGCTTGATTCTTCTTTTATTGATGCTGTTTGGAGTAGCTTGTGTTCATGTGGAAGAATAGTGCTTATTTCTTTTATCAGTGTAATTGAAATAGTAATTTTGTTTTAAAATTTAAATGCAAATGTTTTATTATACTATTTTGTAACTTATAAGTTATAACTGACATTAATAAGTGATTAATTTAATAGAAGAAAATAGAATAGTAATGAAATCGATACTATGCACACTTACTAATTGATTGTGTGAAGTGTTAAAAATGATACCAAGTATTATTGTATATTATAGCTGATACTGTGCAAAATGACAAGATGTACTATGTCGAGGACAAGACGTACTATGCCGACGACACATTTATACTATGGAAACAAAAATTTAAAGGTACACATTGAAACTGATACTAATCAGAAGCTAAAGTGATACTGCGAAGAGGCATATTTGATATGTGCAGACACAAAAAAATTATTCTATGTGTTGAAACTGATACTATAGACAGAGGGAACATAGAATGTAAACTGATACTCACTAGCGTAAGTAAGAATTAATTTTAACTTACGCCGCCAACTTTTGTATCATTCAAAATTGTTTCACAACAATGTGTTTAAGTTTTCTTACATCGCATCGTGCAAATCTGGGTAAATCTTCAGTAAGTTGCCTTCTAGGTTGGATGAGGTTCATTTTCTCACAGATGCAATACTATAAACATTTAAAGATATAATTAGATAAGAATGTTGAATATAACAATTTTTTTCAACTAATAATATTCTACATAACACATCTTACCAATGGAAGCATGGAACATCTAGACATGTTTCTTGGCTTGGAGATAAACTTTTTGACAAATTTACTAAATTTTTTCTCTATTGTTTCTGGCCATGAGACAGTTTGCATCGTTTCACTATCAATCAAATAGGGTAGAATTTCCCATCTTAGTTTTTGTTGTTTGTTGGGAAAGAAAAATGTCAATAGTATTTTTATTATTATCAATAAAGGCAGATCTTCTTCATTTTTTTTTCTTTTTGATATTTCTTGTTTTATTCTTTTTTCCACAACATTTCTTGTTATGTAAGTACATGTACCAAAGTTTCTAGTTGCAAACTCCTTGCAGTCTGGTGGAATGGTTTTCCCTGTCAATTTTTTGTTATATTTATTCCTTTTAATGGCAGCCCAAACAACAAGCTTATATCTTTGGCAGTGACATTCATTTTGCCTTCTCCCAAGACAAAGGTATCAGTTTCCATACAGTAGCGGCTGTATAAAGCATCCAAGTTTTGTTGATGCTTTTTGCATTCTTTCATCGTTATTTTTTCTTCATAGATGACTTTGAAGAAGTTGTAAAACGGTGTCTTCTTTAAGATGTCAAATTGGTTTTTGGTCAATCCATTTTTTTCTTTGACCAGTTTTAATATCTTCAAGATAGCTTGTAAGCCACATCTATAAGCAATTTCTGTCTTAACATTTTCAGATTTTTCTATCTGTTTGTTTATTTGTTTTGATGTTGTATCATGGTTTTATTAGATGGATTGACAAAATCATCATCATCCTATTTCACGCAAATGTGGCATTAAGCTGTTAGTGAAAAAAACAGCATTGAAACAAAACAATCTATAACATGATATAGTGGTATACCATAAACATGATATAAAATATTGTATTTTTATCTAGCAAAATTTGGTATCATTTTTGCTAAATGTAGGTATCAATTTTTTTTAAAATATGGCCGAAATACTTCTAAAACTGCTACATAATATCTATCAGTTTATACTAAGTAGGTATCAGTTTATACTAAGTAAATATGTATCAGTTTATACTAAGTAGGTATGAATTTATATTAAGTAAATAGGTATCAGTTTATACTAAGTAGGTATCAGTTTATATTAAGCAAATAGGTATCAGTTTATACTAAGTAGGTATCAGTTTTCTGTAGCCGGGTATCATTTTTTTAAACTTGGTATCAGTTTTTTATAAGTAGGTATCATTTTTTTGTAAGTAGGTATCAGTTTTTTGTACATATCAGATTTCAACTAAATGATAATGATTATTATTTTATCAAACATTTTACGCTACATGATAATGATTATTATTTCTTGTAATTATGTATTAGATTGTTGTAATTATCAGCCTTTTCTTTTACCAAATGATTTACAGGTATTATTTTTGCAATATTTATCATGCTATAAAGTTATTATGTTTCTTATTTTACCGAATTGAGTTGTTCTTCTTCTGATTTCTCATCTGCAGCTTTTTTCCCTTCTTTTTTCTGAGATTTTTTCTTTTTAACATTTCTAATAATATTAGAATACATTTAACAGTATGAAATTGTTAGTAGCAGTTTTATACTTTGCAATTTCAGTTACCTTAGTTTCTGTTTGTATTTTATTCTGAATCATTTTTTTATTTCTTCTTTTTGTTCTTTGTTCTCTTTTTTGCATATTGTCTTCAACTGCTTTCTCTGTAGGTATTTGTTGCTGCATGTTCTTTTCTTTGTTATATGCAAAAAAAATTCAATGTTACTATAACAAAACTATACTAACTATCTTATGTTTTATATTATAGTACCATTACCTTCTCTGGTATACTTTCACTTATTTCTGGTCTGCTTTCGATTGCTGTATTTTTTTCACGTCTTCTCGTTGTTCATTTTTTTATATTTTGCTTTTCCTCTTCTACTGGTGTAGGTTTTTGAAGTTTTAACTTGTTGTTTTTCTCTTTATTGTCGTCGGTATCATTTGCACTACAGGTTGGTTTGCATCTTCTATCATTGCGTTTTCTTCTTGAATATCTGCTGTTGGAAGTGATTCGACATTTCGATCTTCACTTTGTTTCTTCACTTCCGACGTAGTTAGAGTTTCATCGACTGTCGATTCTTGTCCTCGTCGTTCATCGACTGTTGATTTTTGAGGTTCTGTTGGAGATGTAGATTTGTTTCTGGTTTGCGGTGCCATTTTTTATTTCGAGCAAAACTTTCGTCAAATTCTAAATGAAAGGAAGGACGAGAAAGACGAACGAAATACTGTGTTCTGTTTGAAATTGTATCTGAGCTTTGTCCTTACGGTAAAAAATTTATGCGCTTGTCCTTCTAACCGATTAATTATTATAATTTGTCCTTTAAATTATTTTTTCCTAGAATTAACCTATATCTAATTTGAGTAAAGACAATCCACAAATCAAAAATATTTTCACAAAAGGTTAAAAGAAAAAAACAACAATAAATCCTCAAATTATCAAGAAAAGAAAACAAAAGACCCGGATTCTTCGTTCTAAGCCCCACTATTTCCTCCGCATAGCCCTTCCTTTTCTCCCGTCTTCGAAAGCCCAAAACAATTAAAAGAACGAAAGGAAAAGGTTAAAAAAAGAAATCAACCTACGCTTCACCTCCTCTCAACACGTGACCTTCCAGCTTCCCTCCTCCTATATATACACCCTCCACTACACCTCCTCTTTTCACTCATCACTCCCTAGAAAAAACTTCACTAAACCGAAAATATGGATCACCAACCTATCTCCACGGACTCCACCTTCTTTCTGTTCGCGCTGCCGACCCTCATCTCCTCTCAACTCTTCACACCTACCCAACTCTTCTTTCTCATCGCCGTCTCCCTACTTTCCGTCACGCTCCTCACCTGGGCCCTCTCCTCAGCCGGCCCCGCATGGCCGCACAACCGTTCCCGCCTCGGTCCAACTCCCATTCCCGGCGTCCGTGGCCTTCCACTCCTCGGTTCGCTCCTCTCCCTCACCTGCTCCCTCCCTCATCGCACCCTCGCTCGCCTCTCCCAGGCAGCCCGTGCCCATCAACTCCTCGCCTTCTCCGTTGGCTCCACCCCGACCGTAGTTTCGACCGACGTATCAACATCCAAAGAAATACTCACACATCCCAACTTTTCCGACCGGCCCATCAAGTTCTCTGCCCGTGAGCTCATGTTCCACCGGGCCATGGGCTTTGCCCCTAACGGTGTATACTGGCGTCTTCTACGCCGCATAGCTTCATCTCACCTGTTCGCCCCTAGAAGGATTGCGGCCCATGAGCCCTCCCGCCAGCTCGATGCGGAACTAATGCTGCATAGGATCACCACCGAAATGTCCCTTTCGGGCCGAGTCATGGTCCGGCCCCATCTACAAACCGCGGCGCTGAACAACGTGATGGGAAGCGTGTTCGGGATCAGGTACGAAGACGTGGTGGATGCCGATTCGTTAAAAGAGATGGTGCGGGAAGGGTTCGAGTTGCTTGGCGCATTCAACTGGTGCGATCACTTGCCGTGGCTTTCAGGATTCTTCGATCCAGGAAATGTGAAGATGAGGTGCGCTGTCCTTGTTCCACGTGTCAAACAGTTCGTGCAGGGAATCATCGACGAACATAGGGTTAGAAGGATCAAAGGCGGTAACATTCAAGATGGTAATGCGGATTTCGTAGATGTGCTGTTGAATTTGGAAGGTGAAGAAAAACTCGGCGATGACGATATGATTGCTGTGTTATGGGTAATTTTCATTTACCACCTTTTCTTATAACCTAATTTTATTACTAATTAACCAGTTGAGTTAATACAGGAAATGATATTTAGAGGAACAGACACAACGGCGCTACTGACGGAGTGGGCGTTGGCAGAGCTAGTTATAAATCCAGACGTGCAGACCAAACTGTACAACGAAATAGCAGCTGCCGTCGGTCCCGGAGTTGAGGTTGCAGATGCTGACGTGGCAAGAATGCCTTACTTGCAGGCTGTGATAAAGGAAACACTGAGAGCCCACCCGCCCGGCCCGCTTCTGTCATGGGCCAGGCTGTCAACTGACGATGTTAAGCTCAGCAATGGGATGGTGGTGCCGGCTGGGACGACGGCGATGGTGAACATGTGGGGAATTACTCACGACGAGAAGGTTTGGGCGAGGCCGGATGTGTTCGATCCGGAAAGGTTTATAGGTGCAGACGTGGACGTACGTGGGTGTGATTTGAGGTTGGCGCCCTTTGGTGCAGGTAGGAGAGTTTGTCCTGGGAAGAATTTGGGGCTGGTGACCGTTGGGCTGTGGATAGCCAAATTGGTAAGGAAGTTCAAGTGGGAAGAGACCGCGGAAGGTGTTGATCTGAGTGAGTTGCTTAAGCTATCTTGTGAGATGAAGAATCCTCTTGTTGCTAGAACCTGTGTCAGATATTAAAGGTGGTTTGTTAATTAAGTTCGACATTATAAGGTGGTATAGTCTGTTAATTATGGTTTTTAGTAGGTGTTAACGCTAGTGTAATATGTATGTGGGATCTGGAGCTTCATGTTTTGAAAGCATGTAAATGAAGTTTCTTGAATGTACTATGTGAATTCTATATTTTATGCAATGGATGTTGTTTTAGACTTTTAGTTATGTATATGTTGCATGGTTTGTGGCTTTAAGCTACTTTTGATGATATTTATCTCATGTTTTATGCTTGTACAATATCTCGTGTTTTGATTGTTTTTGAGGTATGCTAACCACCGTTTTTGTTTCAAGTTGCTCTGGATCTTTCATATGCAACTGTTGTCTAAACTATTACAAAGCTTGAGTAGTATGTTATGATATTCAAATACCTGCAGTAATATTTAATAAAATGCGAGTCTCGTTTACATAACTAAAATTTTGTTTGGTGCCCACTTGTAGTTTTTTATTTTTGGGCAATCTGCAGGGAAGTAGCATAAGACTCTTAATAGTATGAACAGTGATATTTCAATTAGTTTGCAATTATTACACATTTTAATTAGTTTTAAAATTACAGCGTCTTTCAATGATATAACAGGAAGCCGAAAACGCAAATTTTCTAATGTTTAATGTGTTGTTAACTGTTGTCATCATTAGCTCAATGGACGTATATTTATTTAATTACCTTACGGTATGTGACCAATCCAATTATTAATAACAACTTATTGCTGGTTACATTTAAGGCTTATTTATTGTTTTTGCGGCTATGAAGTCGGCCTAGCTCCTAAAACGTGCATATAATTCATAACATTCAGGCATAAAATGTGTTAAGCAATAATAACTACTCTATCTGTGTGAAACTAAATAATCTCCACATATTTTATCAGTGCTAATTAGGCATAGCTCTACCAATCTTTTATTTTCAAAGCTTCATCTTGAACCGTTTTTAAAGTTTGCAGGATTGATGCAGTTGTTCGTTGATTTTAACTGCACTTTGATGATTTGGACTTCGAGATCCAAAGGTTGTGACCTTAAACTCCAAAATTGACAAATGTTTGACACAGTCTTTTCAGAGTTTAAAAGCGAATCTTAACTCTTTGGATAGTTTTTCTAAAAAAAAAAAAAAAAAAAACGAAAAAAAAAAAAAGGACCAGACGCCCATTTAATGGGCGTCTGATTGCCAGGCGTCCATTTTATGGACGTCTGAATGACAAGAGCCCATAAAATGGACGTCGGCTCTCCTCCCCCCGCATATACCCATTTCCCCTCTTTCCCTCCCCTTCGCACTTTCACTACATTTTCATTTTTAATTTTTTTAAAATTAGAAAAGCTAAACGAAATGCCACCGCGTCCAACCAAAATCACCCGAAAAATGGTTCACAGACATCCAACGGAACAAGCTGGACCATTACACGTTCCATCGCTACCTGTAGTTTCACCAGACGATCTACGTGTATTACATGAGCTTCTAGATGGTTATCGGCATAGAGCCGAAACCGCTTTGACGACCGCACAGGTATAAATTGCACATTAATATATCTGGTTATTTTTATATGTACATCACATAATCATATCAAATAACTGTTAATCTATAAAAAATTATCAATTCATAAATTATCTATAAGACCATTACATTCATTGTTGGGGTAGTCGGGCTAAGTGCTTTATCCAGTTTTATGACTCACTTGCTGCTCCTATTATTGAGAGGCTACAGGCTAGCCCTTTTGGTCTTTTTTTTTGTCGATTAGGCCTATTCATTCTTTTAATCGATCTCTCATTCAGGCATTAGCTAAGAGGTGGTGGCCCACCACGCATACATTTCATTTTTCAGATTTTGAGCTTGGTATCACCCCAGTTGATTTCTATATGTTCACTGGCATTGAGATTGGACGACACGGTCTTCGACCTTTTCCATTTGATGATTTATATGAGCCCCCAAATCTGTTTACTGTTTTTCTACCACTGATAGATGCTACATGCGTCACTAGTGGTTCTATTAAGTTGACTAACATGCAGCAATACATCACCACTTATATAGCTAGAGCCGATATGATGGATGTAGTTATTAGAGCATTTCTACTGTACTTGTTTGGTTCGACCTTTTTTTCCAACCAAAAAGGTATGGTTAGACTAAGCTATTTAGCTTCTTTTGTTAAATTAGACCGGCTACATATTATTGATTGGGGCACAACGATATTAGGCACCTTTTATACTGCTTTAGATTCATTTGCGCTTTACGATGTCACATAAGTATGATTTTTGGTATATTTTGCAGTTATGGTACTACGAATACACGGTAAACATGCATCTCCGCATCCAAGACATGACTAGTCAGGCTGTTGAGCAGTACTTCCCTAGGATGAGACGATGTGAGACTATGCAGTACATACATCATGTTTTCTTAGGTGTACGACATGACTTGATGGAGGCTAGGTCACAGCTTGATATGCATAGTCGGGGTAACATCATTCGGACACCTTGCGCCTCACATTGGACTCATCTAGCAGATACAAGTCTTATGGTGGATGACCATCCCTTGATGGTTGCGTATTCACTATCTATACGTAGGGTTGTTTTGCATACATCTGCATTTATGCCTATGTGGTATTTGGGAGGGAGGTGTGCTTATCAGATTACGGGTGATCGTCGTATGCCATATGATCCTTTATCTTGTGAGGACATTTTTGGTAGACATAAGGTGATTGGCGATCAGTACTTAGATGCTCTACAACAAGCTGAGTGGGTGGATAGTAGTACTTTCTTCTTCAATAGAGATTACGATGCTTATTGGGCTAGAGTAACACCCCATAGATTCGTCGTACCAGATTATGCTCGTGGGGTCAACTCTGGTCATATAGGGCCTCACATGGCAGCCGGTAGAATTCATGTACCACAGATTTCATTTGATCCGATTCTGCCACACTTTTCCCAGACTCCCATGCAGTTGGAGTCTGATACTACGTTTAGAGCATATGACGTGACAGGTACTATGATTGAGCAGCCTTTAGTCTTTCCAGATCACCCCGACTATCCTGGTGTGCCTTCAGTCGGATTATATCCTCCGTATGAGGTACATTTGCTGTTTATTGCCATTTTCCCTTTATTTTATGATTAGTTTCTTGCTATGTCAAATATCATCTTTATGCAGTACGCTGCTAGATTGGATCAGGCCAGAGTTTCACTAGGTGTGTTTCGCGATATGACCCCTGTACATACACACACCATGCACGATATGTACATGCAGCATACACAGATGCTAGAGGCGCAGATTGATCAGCTATCAGCTAGACTTGCTGTATATGATCCTTTCGGATAACAAGGCGGAGGTGATGCTGGTCCCAGTGGGTATGCTTGTGATGACCCGGAATTTCTAGCAGTTTAAATTTGAATAGTTAATTGATTTTAAAATATTTAAAAGTTAATTCTAACTTGAATTCAAGATATCAATATTTACTTGATAATGAAACTATTGAAATTGTATAGTTTAAATATTGATTTTAATAATTGAAAATTGGGTAAATTGTTAAATCTGATATTTCTAAGCCCGTTTAAATAATTTGAAGGCTTATAAAATTTATGATGGTAATATTGGAGATAATAGAATGATTGGAATTTAATTTAAAGATAATTTGTTCAGCTTTAAAAATTTGTTGTTTAAAATTGAACTTAAAAATAGCCTTCCGAGGCACAGTCTCGGAATTCGACGAAACCAGTTTCATTGGATCCGAAATAGTTAGTTATTATCGGATTTCAATTTTCGTAGCAATTGGAGTTGTCGTTTGACCCTGTCAGCTCAAAACGTTTAGAACTATTTCAATCAAATTAATTTAAATATATCGTTTATTTCTGTAACTCGCGCAGATGATCGAATTGGGTTTCGAAACACGTTCCGTTGGGTTCGGAATGCGGGTAAAACCTTACAAACACCTGTCGGCATGACTGATTCGGGCCTCGGAATTTTTCGTTATTTCTTAACGAGACGCTTTGTAAGTTTTATATTTTTTATAAAATTTGAAGTACATATAGTTAAAGATATTTTTCCAATGCGTACTGGAGAAGCTTTCCCAAATATCTATATTATGTCCGTCTTCCTCTCTAGTCTTCAGGAGAAAATCGAAATAAAAATAAAATAAAATAAAATATATATACATATATAAAATCAATGGCGACCGAGATCCATTTCTCATTTTTTTTCCTCTTTCTTTTCATTTCCCCCAAACTCTCGTTCTCTCCTCTGTTCCATTCAAAATCGCGACCATCTCAAAAAAAAAAAAAAATATGGCCGCGTTCACCTGTAGAAACCCTATCGCGCCTTCGTTTTCCAAAAATTTTAAAATCAATTCGAGATCACGATTCGACATACTCAGTTAACACGAAGGCGAGGTATCGATCGAGCATGGGTGTGCTCGATTCGAGTTTATTGATGCCGAGAGGCCAGAAGAGGGCGCGCGCACTCGTGAGTGGGTGGTGGTAGCCGTCGTCGAGTCCGATGAGGAGGCAGCAAGCGCATTAGGGTGAAGGAGCTTCTCTGGTGTTTCTCGTTGGCCGATGGGGAGCTCTGTGCAACGTCGACAGTAGATGATAATCAGGGTGCAGGTGAGTACTCTCAGGATTTTGTATCAAATTTAATTAGAATCTGTGATATTTAGTTTCAAACTTATAAGGGCAGCAAGTTTAATTTTAAATCTGCTAGTTACATATATATATATATATATATATATATATATAAAATAATAAGATTTAATTACCAGGCTTGATGTAATAATTTATAATTCAGTGAGCAGCTTCTTGTTCCTCTTTTCTTCTCAATTTGAAAATTTAAAAATGTGTAACTATGGAAATTTATTTAAAATTTAAGTTACTAAAAAAAAAAGAAATGAATTAATTTATAAAATCTATTTGATTTTAAATGGTAATCAGAAGCTATTATAGATTTGGGAAATATAGGAATTTTAAAGAAAAATAAAATCAATGGCTAATTAAAGTTATGAAATGGAAATTTAATTTGTTTAATTATGTCGGATGTTGATAAACTGTATAAATATTGATTTAAGGTCTTAAACCGTGGAGTCAATCAAGAATGAAGTGGATTGCAGAATTTAAGGGAGGTCAAGGGTGAGTAAATCTCACACTGTTAGATAATCATTTAAATTTAAATAAATTTAAATAGTTGATTGGATGAATAAATTGATTGAATGTGTACTGATGATTATGTGACTTTGGTTATGGTGGTCCTCGAGTTAAGTGTGGGTTGACTCGAAGTATTCGGTATTTTTTTAAAATTGTTTTAGATTTAAAATTTTAAATAAGAGAATATTTTCATTCTAATGTTGTTAAGGGTTTGAATTAATTAATGAATTAAGTTTTAAGTGAATAAACTAAATCTAAATTAATTTAGGATAATCATTGAATGGTTTAATAGGCAATTACTTAATGCAATTAATAAAATAGAATTACTTTATGAAATGAATCAAGAGATTTATTAAGGAAATTAATTAGTAATCAATGTATTAATGAAGTAAACTTAAACAAATAGTTAATTTCAGGTTGAGATCATTCGAATGATTGACATTGTGGTTGCATTAAAGTACTTAACTTGGATTAGAATAAATTAAAACATAATTGGAAATCATTACTTATATAATTAACGAGGTAATTAAAGATTAATTAAGATAAATTATTTGATAATAAGAGACATATGGGAAGTTCACTAATATGAGTAATTAATGATCAGTGAAATTGAATAGTTAATTAACTTATACAGTAATTTAAGATTACTTATTCGTTTTGGTTAAGAATAATTAATATTGTTAAATTAATTAAAGATAAGTACTTTAATGTAATTGAAAATAATTAATCCAGGGTGATTAATTAAGACGAATAATGAAGGGTTGATTGATTAATTGTTCTGGAATTAATTAATGAAGGAGTCAAAGTGATTGAGGTTTGAAATTCAATTAGAATTAATTGAACTAATTTGTATGTGATTAAGCTTGGCTTATGAATGATTGAATGGTATTGGATGTTTTGAATGAGTTGATATCTCTAATATGAAATGTTGTGAATTTCATTTGAATAACTCGGGTTAGAATAATATAAGGCTCGAAGAGACCGGGGTCGGGTATTTGGAAAATACCCGACGCCATTTTGAATATTTATATATTGATTTGTGAAATCAATAGACTGGATTAAATGATTTGGGTAGACTGGAATATTTATCTAAGTTTGGTACTTAGAAATTTATTTGTGAAATAAATGTTGTCTCTAGCAAATTGTGAAATTGGTTAAATTGATATATGTTACCCCGGGTTATATAAGTTGATTGTTTTGGTATTCCATGTTAGTTGGGTTTACTCACGCTGGTTTCCAGCCTGACCCGGGTGTTACTTTGGTGTAATGCTCGGGTCAGACCGAGTATTACAGATTTTCAGGTTAGGACGTTCAGGAGCTCAGGAGGCGAGCTGGTGGCAATATCGCATGGAGTTTATCCGCTGTATTTATATTATTGTTTACCTGAGTCATGATAATTGTATATATATTCAGTAAGTGTATATATGTAAAGCTCTGATGTACTAAAATGTAACCGATAGATATAGATTCTTTTGTAAACTGTTGTTATTTTTTATTATATTTTATCCGCTGCGAATGTGAGATGTTTGGTGTTCTGTTCTTCTTCTTCTTCTACCTCTTTCTTCTTTAATAACTATCTGGAATTTTCGGGTTGGAAAATTTCGGGTCGTTACATTTGGTATCAGAGCTGAAGGTTAAGCGAGAACCTTGGCTCTGGTGAGGATTTCTCATTAACTAGAGTTCGAAGTACTCTAGAATAAGTTGAGTGTATATATATACGAGAGCGTACTTGTTATTTGCTTATAAAGATTTTAAATGGTTTTATATAAAAATATATTTTTGATATATAAAGTAATATTTCCTTCTAATAAATATTAGGGTGATTGGTTGTTAATTATTGGAATTAAATTAAGTAGAAATAGAAATACAACCAAATTAAAATTTAATTGACTGAAAATGAATTTCTTAATATGGTCCCAAAATATGAAAATTTTGTTTCAAAGTAATGATTGAAATTGAAGTGGATTCAATTGAATGGATATTAGTCCAAAGTAATTAGAATAACTTTGGAATTGTAATTAAAGTGGAATTGGTTTAAAAAAAAAAAAAAAATTTTTTATTGAAATAAACTTTATAAATAAATGGGATTATAAGTTGAAACAGAATTCCAGAGAATATTTGAAAATAAAGTGAGATGAAATTCCAGAGTAATGTGTAAATATGAATTGGATGGATTGGGAATTTGGAATTTTTGGGAAATTTAAAATTTCCTTGGATTTGAAAGTGGTTTCCAAGGGTTTTGAAGAAAGAATAGTATTATTTCAAAAATATTTTTGTGTTTGAAATTTAGGAGATTTGAAATCAAAAATATTTGGAAGTGTTTTAGAAAGATAAAAGCATTGAACTCTTTTGGTCACTGGAAAATAAAGTCGGTGATGACTGCAGCATCATCGATGTTTATTTTCGAGTTTCTAAAAGAGAAATTGCTACCAAATTGTTTTAAATTGGAATTGTTTGTGAACTGGGTTTGGTTTTGAAATTCAAAGGGATAATTGAATTCGCCAAAGAATTTTGGATATAGTTGAATTCTAAGGTGATATTGAAATTTTGGAAATTTGTTTAAACTCTGGAACCTTGATTAAATGTTTATGGAATAATAAAAATATATTGACTAAATAAAATGTATAATTCTGAGTTAAAAGCAAAATGTGAATGTAATTGATTTTAAATAGTAATCGTAAAATTGAAATTATAATTAAGTTACACAAGTTTAAAGATCAACTAGAATTTAATTTGAATTGGAAAAGAAATCATGATTGATTCAACTTGAAGTGGATTTAAATCAATTTCAATGGAAATTGAAGATTATTTAAATTGAATCGTTGGGGAAGTGAACAGTTATGACTCTGGGCTATTTTCAATATAAATTGTCTTAATATGAACTTATTTTTTTTAAGCTATTAAATATATACAACCTTTCTTTCTTAAAGCTAAGTTATTTTATACCTATTTTACAATTACTTTGGAACAATTTAACATTTTTTTCAACTGTTTTCTAAACTTATTACTATATTTTAACTATGTTACAAATTAATTACTAATTTACAACTATTTTGCAATTATTAAGATTTCTATAACTATTTAACTATTTTCCAACTATTTTATAATTAGTTAACTATTTTACAATTATTTTGCAAACTAATAATTATTTTTCAACTACTTACCTATTTTTAAAAAAATTTCAAGCTATTTTTCTAAATTGGTCAGAGTTCAAACTGTTATTGATTAAAGTACCCAACCGAGATAAGGATTGAAGTAATAATCCAAATGAGGATTAATGTAAAGGTGAATAAGGAAGGTGAAATGGTTCTTTTGAACTGAAAGAATATTTTGAGAAATATGAAATGAATAAAGATGGAAATTGGATATTTCTATGGTTTTTGAGAGTGTTTGGAGTATAAAAAGGGTTTTATACAAGAAAGTAAGGATCCAAAGTTTTAAAAATTTATATATATATATATATATATATCTGAATATATGTAAAGGATCTTATGAGGATTTTGGGAAAGGCTTTTGATTTTTGGGTAAAATCAATATTGAATTTAGAAAGCCTAGTTTGAGAATTATCGATTTTGGAAATAATCGATTTTGTGTAAAGGAGCTTTGATAAAATTCATACTAGGTGTATAATTTGAAAGATACTATATGTGTATAGTATAAAGTGTTTTGATGATAGCTCTGGGGAAAAAGGCGCTCCCTTGGAATGGACTTCTCAGGAGTGCCACTGGGTGGCGCTGCCTTGAGCCCCAAGGGGGGTTCTAAAGTTGATCCTGTGAGGAGTCCGGACAAAACTAGTTCCTGAGGATTATGAGTTGAGTTTACCATAGCGGAAGTCGTGTGTGCCGCGGAGAGCCAACAGTTACATGGACTTTTGTTGTGACTGCAACGTAACCCAGGATGTAACTGCGACCTATGGTAACATTGCGGAAGTCGTGTGTGCCGCTGAGAGCCAACAGTCTGCGGTTGAGTTTATCTCGGTAGACTGCGACTTATGTAGGAGTGGAGAAGTTTCATTTCATCAGCGAAAATCAGAGGCCGCTGAGAGCCTGCAGTTACATGGACTTTTGCTGCGACGGCAACGTAACCCTGGATGTAACTGTGATCTGTTGTGTAGGATCCATGGCGTAATCGAGAGGCCGCGGAGAGCCTGCAGTTACATGGACTTTTGTTGTGACTGCAACGTAACCCTGGTATGTAACTGTGACCATGGATGGGGGTGATGATTTTCAGAGCATTGTCACCAGAGATATTTCCTCTATTTCAAAATGTTTTCAATATTTTCAATAAAATTATTTTCCAAATATTTTTACTGGATGTTGAAAACGGGTTTACCAAGTACTTATAGATTTTCGGTCCTACGCCTGATCAACGTATGACTGAATTTCTGTGAGAACAAGGATGGACTGGTTGAGACATCGAGTTATAAGAAATATTTTATAAAAGCTATTTTAATATTATTATGAGATTTTATAGGCATTTCTAAAAAAAAATTTAAAATAAAGGAGATGAAATTTTGGAAAATCAAGGGAAGTTCAAACTGAAATTGTAAAATAAAATTGAAACTCGGGAAAATTTTAATGAAGTGACTCTTTGTAATTAAAAATCCAATGTTGAATTAAAAGTGGAAGTAAGATAATTATCTAAATAAATTATTTAATAGAGAATGTTAATAAAATTTAACTTTGGTTAATAAATGGATTGTAAGTTGATAATGAAGTTTGGAAATGAATTTGAATTATAAATAGAATTCGACTTGGATTTGGTAATGAATTAAATAAGTGGTGTTGTAAAAAATAAAATAAAGTTGGCTTGAAAGGGTGATGGTTTGACTTGCAAATAAAATTTAAGTGATTTGAATAATATATAGTGTAATTTGCAAGTAAATTGTGACAAAATGGAAGTGTTGTTGAATGAAATAAAAGCGAATTATAATAGAAATGGTTTGGGTTGCACACAAAACCCAAGTGAATAAAAATAATTTGAGAATGACCATGTATTAATAAAATAAATTCGAAATAAACAAGTAAATTAAAAATTTTAATGGAATCACTGGAGTTATATAATAAATGGATGAAGCCTGATGAATAAAAAAAAAAAATTGAATCAAACTTTAATTGGAATTGGATTATCAGACTGGACTTAAGTTCGGTGGCATATGTGCCTGGATATTGTTTTGATAAATTGAGAAGGTGGATTAAATTTACAATGAAGGAGATGGGTTAACTGAATTAAATGGAATTTGATTTAATGAGAATCAAGTTTAATGGAAGTGAACTTAAGTTAATGTTGGAATAAAGTAAAGTAATTAACCTAAGTTTAAAATTTATGAAAGCTTGGCTTCGAATAAGGATAAAAGCTCATTGAATAAAAGCTCGGTTTAAATTAATTTGGGAATGGTTAGTATTACACAAGCATGAAGTGTGTCGAGCTAAATAAAATGATTGTGTATAAATTAAAATGGAACTGAATTAAATAAAACTGAGTTGGAATCCATTTTAATTGGTTATAAATGGTTATAAAACTTAAATAATTAATTATTCGCATGGATATTGTCAAATTGCGTAGAAATGATTATCGTTTAACGTAAGCGAGTTTTAATCCAATTAAATGCTATGAATTAGTGGAAAGCGGTATAATTGATTTTTGAATCAATTGAAGTGAATATGAGATTGTTTCGCTTAAAATGAGTTGAATGCAAGTAATTGTGTGTAAACCATTAAAATTGAATGAAAAGGGCATATAAATTTGGTTGGAAACAATTAGATGTGCTTTAAAACATATAAATTGCTTATTGGAAATGTTTGGTGCTTGTTATTTATGTAATGCATGTGTTTGGCTTTTGAAAGTAAGTGTTAGGTTAATAAATTTTCTATATATGGCACTTACATATTTAAATTGAGTAAGTACAGGTACAGGGAAGCCGTTTGGCTAGATTTGGGTATGCTAATTGCTAAAATTTATAAGCTGCTTGCTTAAATGCTAAATAAGGTACGCCTACGCAATAAAAATAGGAAATATGAACTGTTTTTGCTTTTTCCGACCGGGTGGGTCGATGTATATATATTTATATCTCTTGTCAAATTGCAAAAGCTCCTCCGTACAAAGGAGACTCTGCCAAAATTTTTTTGAAAATTTAGGGAGTTAGAAAATTTTT
Source organism: Allium cepa (assembly GCA_030765085.1). Taxonomy (NCBI): domain Eukaryota; kingdom Viridiplantae; phylum Streptophyta; class Magnoliopsida; order Asparagales; family Amaryllidaceae; genus Allium; species Allium cepa. Next base: position 245,418,077 of record CM060938.1, on the reverse strand, counting down.
GGAAAATTTTGGTTAACGACAAAACAATTTCAAATGGGAAACTTAAAATAAACTAGTAAATGAAACTAATATGAATCAGTTTAAATGAAAGATATAACTCCATATTAAAAATCGGAAATAAATTGAATTCATATGAAACAGTGGAAACTAAGTTGAATAGAAGTGATGTGAAGGCTTCTGTAAGAAAATGTATACAATGATTTGAAAGATTTCGATTGGATATTGTTGTTAAATAGAATATGCAGGTGTTATAAAGGAAAAAGGAAATTGGATTTGGTTCTAAAAGATAAATTTGAATTGCCCGACTGAAAGGTACGTATTGTGATTCTGTATGATATTGGATTGGGTTTTGATGCAGCCATTTGGCTTTTGTTTTCTTTTTGGAATTTGGGGAGCCCGTAGAGGCCTTTTGTAGTAGTACCGAGCTAGCCGCGCAAAGGAGATGCTGGCAAAATTTTCTGGAAATTTAGAGAGTTAGAAAAATTTTGAGAAAATTTGATAATTCAAAATTTGGTTCAAAATTGAAGTTTAGATAATTGAGCAAAAGAGATATGATTTGAAACTATGAAAAGTTTTGAGAAGTTGATTGAGGTGATAATAGGATCTTAATAAAAGATAATTGGTAGGATGTTGAATAGTGGGTTTGGAAAAAGTAAACGGGTATTGGACCATTCTTCCAGATTAGTAATTTCGGGGACGAAATTCTTTTAAGGGGGAAGGAATGTGATGACCCGGAATTTCTAGCAGTTTAAATTTGAATAGTTAATTGATTTTAAAATATTTAAAAGTTAATTCTAACTTGAATTCAAGATATCAATATTTACTTGATAATGAAACTATTGAAATTGTATAGTTTAAATATTGATTTTAATAATTGAAAATTGGGTAAATTGTTAAATCTGATATTTCTAAGCCCGTTTAAATAATTTGAAGGCTTATAAAATTTATGATGGTAATATTGGAGATAATAGAATGATTGGAATTTAATTTAAAGATAATTTGTTCAGCTTTAAAAATTTGTTGTTTAAAATTGAACTTAAAAATAGCCTTCCGAGGCACAGTCTCGGAATTCGACGAAACCAGTTTCATTGGATCCGAAATAGTTAGTTATTATCGGATTTCAATTTTCGTAGCAATTGGAGTTGTCGTTTGACCCTGTCAGCTCAAAACGTTTAGAACTATTTCAATCAAATTAATTTAAATATATCGTTTATTTCTGTAACTCGCGCAGATGATCGAATTGGGTTTCGAAACACGTTCCGTTGGGTTCGGAATGCGGGTAAAACCTTACAAACACCTGTCGGCATGACTGATTCGGGCCTCGGAATTTTTCGTTATTTCTTAACGAGACGCTTTGTAAGTTTTATATTTTTTATAAAATTTGAAGTACATATAGTTAAAGATATTTTTCCAATGCGTACTGGAGAAGCTTTCCCAAATATCTATATTATGTCCGTCTTCCTCTCTAGTCTTCAGGAGAAAATCGAAATAAAAAATAAAATAAAATAAAATATATATACATATATAAAATCAATGGCGACCGAGATCCATTTCTCATTTTTTTTCCTCTTTCTTTTCATTTCCCCCAAACTCTCGTTCTCTCCTCTGTTCCATTCAAAATCGCGACCATCTCAAAAAAAAAAAAAAAATATGGCCGCGTTCACCTGTAGAAACCCTATCGCGCCTTCGTTTTCCAAAAATTTTAAAATCAATTCGAGATCACGATTCGACATACTCAGTTAACACGAAGGCGAGGTATCGATCGAGCATGGGTGTGCTCGATTCGAGTTTATTGATGCCGAGAGGCCAGAAGAGGGCGCGCGCACTCGTGAGTGGGTGGTGGTAGCCGTCGTCGAGTCCGATGAGGAGGCAGCAAGCGCATTAGGGTGAAGGAGCTTCTCTGGTGTTTCTCGTTGGCCGATGGGGAGCTCTGTGCAACATCGACAGTAGATGATAATCAGGGTGCAGGTGAGTACTCTCAGGATTTTGTATCAAATTTAATTAGAATCTGTGATATTTAGTTTCAAACTTATAAGGGCAGCAAGTTTAATTTTAAATCTGCTAGTTACATATATATATATATATATATATATATATATATATATATATATATATAAAATAATAAGATTTAATTACCAGGCTTGATGTAATAATTTATAATTCAGTGAGCAGCTTCTTGTTCCTCTTTTCTTCTCAATTTGAAAATTTAAAAATGTGTAACTATGGAAATTTATTTAAAATTTAAGTTACTAAAAAAAAAAGAAATGAATTAATTTATAAAATCTATTTGATTTTAAATGGTAATCAGAAGCTATTATAGATTTGGGAAATATAGGAATTTTAAAGAAAAATAAAATCAATGGCTAATTAAAGTTATGAAATGGAAATTTAATTTGTTTAATTATGTCGGATGTTGATAAACTGTATAAATATTGATTTAAGGTCTTAAACCGTGGAGTCAATCAAGAATGAAGTGGATTGCAGAATTTAAGGGAGGTCAAGGGTGAGTAAATCTCACACTGTTAGATAATCATTTAAATTTAAATAAATTTAAATAGTTGATTGGATGAATAAATTGATTGAATGTGTACTGATGATTATGTGACTTTGGTTATGGTGGTCCTCGAGTTAAGTGTGGGTTGACTCGAAGTATTCGGTATTTTTTTAAAATTGTTTTAGATTTAAAATTTTAAATAAGAGAATATTTTCATTCTAATGTTGTTAATGGTTTGAATTAATTAATGAATTAAGTTTTAAGTGAATAAATTAAATCTAAATTAATTTAGGATAATCATTGAATGGTTTAATAGGCAATTACTTAATGCAATTAATAAAATAGAATTACTTTGTGAAATGAATCAAGAGATTTATTAAGGAAATTAATTAGTAATCAATGTATTAATGAAGTAAACTTAAACAAATAGTTAATTTCAGGTTGAGATCATTCGAATGATTGACATTGTGGTTGCATTAAAGTACTTAACTTGGATTAGAATAAATTAAAACATAATTGGAAATCATTACTTATATAATTAACGAGGTAATTAAAGATTAATTAAGATAAATTATTTGATAATAAGTGACATATGGGAAGTTCACTAATATGAGTAATTAATGATCAGTGAAATTGAATAGTTAATTAACTTATACAGTAATTTAAGATTACTTATTCGTTTTGGTTAAGAATAATTAATATTGTTAAATTAATTAAAGATAAGTACTTTAATGTAATTGAAAATAATTAATCCAGGGTGATTAATTAAGACGAATAATGAAGGGTTGATTGATTAATTGTTCTGGAATTAATTAATGAAGGAGTCAAAGTGATTGAGGTTTGAAATTCAATTAGAATTAATTGAACTAATTTGTATGTGATTAAGCTTGGCTTATGAATGATTGAATGGTATTGGATGTTTTGAATGAGTTGATATCTCTAATATGAAATGTTGTGAATTTCATTTGAATAACTCGGGTTAGAATAATATAAGGCTCGAAGAGACCGGGGTCGGGTATTTGGAAAATACCCGACGCCATTTTGAATATTTATATATTGATTTGTGAAATCAATAGACTGGATTAAATGATTTGGGTAGACTGGAATATTTATCTAAGTTTGGTACTTAGAAATTTATTTGTGAAATAAATGTTGTCTCTAGCAAATTGTGAAATTGGTTAAATTGATATATGTTACCCCGGGTTATATAAGTTGATTGTTTTGGTATTCCATGTTAGTTGGGTTTACTCACGCTGGTTTCCAGCCTGACCCGGGTGTTACTTTGGTGTAATGCTCGGGTCAGACCGAGTATTACAGATTTTCAGGTTAGGACGTTCAGGAGCTCAGGAGGCGAGCTGGTGGCAATATCGCATGGAGTTTATCCGCTGTATTTATATTATTGTTTACCTGAGTCATGATAATTGTATATATATTCAGTAAGTGTATATATGTAAAGCTCTGATGTACTAAAATGTAACCGATAGATATAGATTCTTTTGTAAACTGTTGTTATTTTTTATTATATTTTATCCGCTGCGAATGTGAGATGTTTGGTGTTCTGTTCTTCTTCTTCTTCTTCTACCTCTTTCTTCTTTAATAACTATCTGGAATTTTCGGGTTGGAAAATTTCGGGTCGTTACAATGCTGGTGGTGGTTTAAATGAGGACGATGGGGATGACGACGATAGGGATGATAAGGACGAGGGGGAGGATGGTGATGGGGATGACAATGATGACGACGACAGAGATGATGATGATGGTGATGAGGATGATGATGACGACGACGACGGAGATGATGTTGATGGTGATGGGGATGATGGTGATGATGCTAACGACGACGACGACATTGCATCCCTTTAGTTATATACCTTTTAGTTTATGCACAGTGGACATTTTATTATATATTGCAGTACCTATAGCTTATGTACTAATGTCATTATTTGAGTATACTGTACATTCTTTATGTTTATATAATTTCACTTTTTTAGATTTAGGTTGATAATGTTCGAGTATCCTGTGAATTCTATATGTTTGTGTATACTGTGAATTCTATATGTTTGAATACACTGATGTAATTTAATTTGCTAAACCTATTACAATTGCAAACATACAAACATGGTACACTGCTGTATTAAACTACTTATAAGCACCAACTAGTGGCATATAAACATAAAGAAACTACTAGTGACATTAGAATTGAAAATATACGAACATAGAACATTGATAAAAAATGACACAGTAATAATAAAACACAAATATGAAACTATTAGACATGACGATTAAACTGCAACTCCAGTAAAGAAAGTCTAAGACGTCTTATCTCCTGTTCTACTTCATTTGCATAGGTTATGCCCCTTGGACAAAATGGATCATCCAACCATTCCACGTAATTGTAACCATTCAACCAGAATTGACATAGCTGGATTCGACGACCAATATTTTCTCCATCCGCACGTACTACAACTTCAACTCCATACCCACACTGACAACAAACTGGGTACGATTCAACTTCTTGCTCAGTGGGAGGTCGAACTACTTGAACCTGGTTCTCAGGTTGTTCATATGCATGGCGAACAACATGTTGTTCGTGTGGTGGTTCAACCACCTCCTGAAGTCTCAGCTGCTCAAGATCTGGAAACTGACCGCAGACATCTTCATAGTGTTGTTCTTGATAATTGATAAGCCAATCCTCATCAGTATGTGGACTTTCCGTAGGCACGTAACCTACATCTGAATCGATAGAAGAAGGCCAAGAAGACATTGCGATGAAGAATTTATTGTTTGTGAGTGAGGAAGAAGATGATTATGAATGATGAAGAAGTAAATCAGAAAGCGCATACATAAACAAACAAGTCTATTTAATTTATGTGCTACCACTACTTTTTGATCTGACAACAAAAACAGACATTATTGTTTGAAAATACATTTTATAAAGCTTTCTACACATTAATGACCGTTATATAACCAACTAGTAATACTGTTATCTTAAGGCCATCTAAATCTTTCTAGCCAATTTTGACGTATGAAGTACGCATCATGGCCAATGAACGCAGTGCAGCATTTTAAATTTTATCGACCGTCGTAAGTTGAACGTGTAGTCTCAAACACATTTTCCGATATTACCTCATTAATAATCTTTGTGTAACGCGTGCATGCTCTAGTAAAGTTTCTGTATGCAGTCCTGACCTCTTGAGCCGTACATCTGACTAGACAGCCCACATCATTGTTGTAAAGTTCAGCTAGAGTGTCACAAAAATGAATTACCATTAACTCCTAATTGTCGCACATCTCATTGGTTTGTATGTAATACTGCATAAGCAACTTCAATTCATGAGACGTAAATGTCATGTTGGACAATGTAGTTTGAATAATGTCAAATTTTTAAATGATCTAAACAGATAACGATTTGTGAATTTACATAATGGATGTTCCTTGTCTTCACTCAATAAAGATATTAGCTGAGGCCGATAGTGGAACGTGGCTACAGTATATGATTTGACCGCACACTGAGCCACCTTGTTTCCACCCAACAAAGCAGGGAATCTTGACCGGCAAATGAACATGGCTATAGTATATGATTTGACCGCACATTGAGCTACCTTGTCTCCACTCAACAAAGCAGGGAATCTTGACCGGCAAATGAACGTGGCTATAGTACGTGATTAGACCGCACATTGAGCCACCTTGTCCCCACTCAATAAAGTAGAGAATCTTAAACGGCAAATGAACGTGGATACAGTATGTGATTTGACTGCACACTACGCCACCTTCTCTCCACTCAAGAATTAGTCCTATATATATATATAACTATATGGATCTCATACTTTTTCACCATAATTAAGTCTAACAAAACATTCAAATATCAAACAAATATCCTGAAATATGAAACAATGTCTGAAAATTTACTAAAAGCTATATTGCTATGCAACAGTGACTTTGAAGAAGAAATGTATGCGTTAGTGCATCAACAAGAGGAGGAGGAACTGATGGAGATATATCGTGAAGCATACGGTTCAACTTCTGAAAAACATGGCGGCTCAATTGTCGGTCGAAAATACATCAACTGTAACCAGCAAGCATTTCAAAAAACACCTATGCAAGATTACTTTGCCCGTGATCCAACTTACGGTCCAGAGATGTTTAGACGACGATTCAAAATGAGTTGTTCATTGTTTTTAAGAATTCTCGAAAGTATTCAACAGAATAATTATTATTTTGTTTACAAGCAAGATGCTGGGAAAAAACATGGTTTGACTGGGCGTCAAAAGATGACCGCAACTTTAAGGATGTTAGCATACGGTACACCTGCCGATGCCCTTGACGAAGCATATCGTATTACAGAGAGTACGACATTGGAAAACCTAGATCACTTCTTTCAGTCAGTTGTGGACGTTTATGGGACTGAATATCTTCGTTCTCCAAATGAGGCAGATGTAACGCGCTTGCGTGAAATGCATGAAAGAAAGGTTGGCCTGACATGCTTGAAAGTCTAAACTGTATGCATTGGGAGTGGAAGAACTGTCCAAAAGCTTTTCATGGAGCACATAACGGCAAAGAAAAAAACCATCTATCATTTTAGAAGCAGTTGCCTCTCATGATTTGTGGATTTGGCATGCTTTCTTTGGAATGCCAGGTTCTCTTAATGACTTAAACGTTGTCGAACGATCTCATTTATTTAATGATTTGGCGCAAGGTAAGTCAACTCCCATATCATTTACTCTTGGTCATAACACATATGAGTATGGATACTATTTAGGAGATGGAATTTATCCCAAACAGAGTACAATTGTAAAGACATTTGCAAACCCAATGATGGCAAAACAGAAATAATTTGCCGCAATGCAGGAAGGACAAAGGAAGGACGTAGAAAGGGCGTTAGGGTCCTTCAGGCAAGGTTTGAAATGGTAACCATGTAGATTATGGAAGAGATCAAAAATGGCTACAATTATGTTCTATTGTATAATTCTGCATAAGATGATCATTGTAGATGAATGCGGTATGGACTATCCCGATTTCGAGTATGATGGGGCAAGACAACCCCCCGAATTGTTTCGCACAGCCACGTAACGAAATGAAGGACAGTACACAATTCATTACGATCATCATGAAGTATATTTGCAGCTATTCATAATAGGCTCTAAAGGGATTTAATGGAGCATATTTGGAATTCTCATGGAAATCTGCAGTTCGGGATGGTGGATCTTTGTTTAATTACATCTGTTTGCCTTTTTATTTGTGTAGCGAACTGTTGAATGCTATAATTTTTATATTTGTAATATCATTTATGTTTGGTGAAGTAAATCTATATCGATATCTACAGAATGCATCGAAAAAAATGATATACCATTGAATATTTTAAAACTGAAAATAAAACATGATTGAAAATACAAAATGAAGGTACATGGATATTTAAACTGCAATAACTAAAAATATCACATGAATATTTTAACTACATATGTTTTGCTCCTGATCTACTCTCAACAATGCATTGTTTGTACTCCATCCAATATTGCATTGTAATTGGGTCCATTCCGATGACATCCTTTTTCATTACTAAGGTCTCTTGGCGTTGTCGCTCTAGCTCAAATTGGCCCTTCTCAATCTTGGTCAGTTCTTTTAACATGGCAAGCTTTTCTGCACTCCCTCTTTGAAGTCATGCATTTTCTCTCGCATGTTTTTCATGCATTAGGGCTAAACGAGAGTCGATTTGAGATTGAACAACAATTTTCTTCTTAGCTTCTCGTTGCCCCATCGATCTAGCATCTTCATCAAATGCGGGTTCTGCTTCTTCATCTTCGTTATCTTATTATACATTAGGGCCATATGAGAAGAATTGTTGGGCTAGAATTATAATTAGTTCGACTTGTTATTTTTCTTGCCCTTCGACTTTGTCTGGACATCTCTTAGGCTTTTTGTGATGTTTGAGAGTCGTAGCAATTTGCAAACTGATAGTAGTGTGGTTTCTTTGTACCATTTTCTCTTGGAAATAACTTCAAGAATTGATCGTTCTCCATTCTCTTCTAAAAAAAACACAAAATGATATATTAACAAAGTGATCGGAAATGAATATAAATTAAAAATGATATTTTTCAAAACGCTACCAATTTAGTTTCGCCACCCATTCCACTTGGATTTGCTGTTCTTATTTTGTGAATCTGCGACTCGTAGAATTGTATTTGTCGATTAGTCTTCCCAAAACGACTCGTGATTGCAGACATTGACCTCATCTTTTCAACATGCTTTTTATTGTACGCATTCATGACTTTTGCCCAAAATGCCTCTCCACTTTGGTCATTCCCCTTTACAGAATCGTTAGAAAAATGACAGTAAATATAACAAAAATCCTTATCTTCATCGCCAGACCATGGAGCAGAAGAATGGAAGGATAGAGGGGGAGCGGTCTGGGGACGAACATTTTGAAAGGGTTAGGAATCAAAATTCCGGCTACCCATATTCATCGCTTCGGTATATGATTGAAACGGATGAGACATACTTTCAATATTATGGAATTGAGAATATAATTGTAATAGAAGAAGAGTTGTGTGTATTACAATCTGAAAAATAGTCCGAATATGTAATGAAATCACAAATACGACCGTTTATAGCAGTTGTAATTTTAAATATGACCGTTTGTAGCCGTTGGGGTCAAAATATGGCTATTAATACCCGTTGCGGGTCGGAATAAGGCGGTCTATAGCGGGGAAGGGGGAAAGAGATCGGGTGGGGCTTGGGCGTCCATTGAAGGGGCGCTAGGGCTTGCGTGCCCATTAAATGGGTGCCCAAGCTCAAATCTGGATCCTGAATTAGATCCTGAACTTTCAGCTGAATTCTTGCCCTTAATTTGACGAATGGAGAATTTTTTTAGGCAAATTCAGTAAATAATTGAACCATTAGAGATCAGACACTTTAAGTTTTTGGTCAGAACTAGGATCGGTCCAAGCTAAACTATTGCCACTAACGAGTTCAAAATAAATGTCCCTAAAAAATAGTCAATGTGACAAGAATTGAAATATAGTGTCTTGTTATATTAAATAACGAACAAACCATTACATCATTATTATTTATGTCATTTTGACATTATATAATTTTGACTTTCTAGAGAATGAAACATTACCGCCACCTTCGCTTTGCCCCCTTACTGTCGGTTGTCCTAGGAGGCTACTTGGCAGTCTACCCATAGGGTCGGGTCTACTCAAAACGTGATCGTATTGTTCGTTTCAATTTTTAACACAAACGCCTAAAATTTATACAGGAAACTATTGTTAATGACAAAATTTCTCAGCATTTTAGCCTCAAGGACAGACCTTCGGTATTTTTGCCTGAAGGACAACTTTCTTTAGGTATCAGTTTTTAGTTATTGATAGCAGTTTTTAGGTGTTAGTTTGTAGTTATCGGTAGCAGTTTTTAGGTATCAATTTTCATTTCGGTAGCAGTTTTGGAAGAATTTTTGTCCTTGTGAATAAATTTAGAGTAATGTTTGTCCTTATGATTAATTTTGTAGGAGAATGTTTGTCATTGTGGTCAAAATACCGAGGTCATGTCCTTGAATATGAAAACGTACTTTAAAATACTTTGGTTGCATCGGTTAAAGATAGTTTAACAATAACTTTTATAGAATATGCTAATGATTTTATTGCAACTTTATAATGATAATACAATTCACACCTTGTATTTATAGAGTCATATTAGTTTAGGCTCAAACAATTATGTAATAGAAAAAATAATATTGGTAACGAATTTCTTCATCAACATCAAAACATGTGAAAAGGGCGAGAATTAGCTGAGTAGAGTCTTTAGTATTCCTACACTAGTTTGCCAGGAAGGAACTTGCTCTATGATGAATCCATGCTAATCTTGAAGTCATCAATGTTTGAGAATTCAAAACAAATTATGATTAAAATCACAAGTGCTTGAAAATTCAAAAACTTGTCACGATTCAAAGAATCTTATGTCAACTTGTTGGTCGTATGCTGTTCGTCGACGGAAATTCTATCGAGTTAGAAAACCGTTGAACGAATTTTGAAATAAAAATAACCGCAAGCGCACGGTGTACGAATGTAGCACGTGGCGAATATGGGTCGATCCACAGGGAATTGTTGATTTAAATTTCCTACTCAATCAAATTATACCAAAGTCGAGAGTGTGTTTAAGCTAGAAAATGAGAAAATGAACTAACTAACAGAAAGAAAAGAAATGCAAATATGAGAGTTAAATGTCAATTTAGAGAATAAATCCACTTTCTAGATCATGTAGTTCAACACATGAAATCATGATCTCTCTTTTATGGTCATTAGTGTTTTAATTGATGTGTTTATTATAAGTATGGCATATTTGAGCTATTGATTAGCCAACATAAGCCATCAAACTATAACACACCCCTTAAAACACTTACTAACTTTCATGAAACTTGACAAAGAAAATGAAAATGAAATCTATTTTATGTATGGCCTATTAACTATTGATTAGAAACATAGACCATCAAATTTTAATTTCAAATCACTTTCTTATGCCATAATCATATATTGATGAAGAGGCATTTGTGTTAGTGATTGTTTAAGCATAGCCTATTTGGTGTCAACAATATAGACTATCAAATTCAAGGCAAAAACAACAAATAAAACCACTTCTATCATCATCATTAAGCACAAAAAGAGAGCATGAATTAACAAAATGTTGAAGCTACATTAATTAGAGAGCTTCATTACCCCTAAATTGAAGGGGTTTAGCTTCTCATATTTGTCATTTTATTAACAAATGTAGCTAACAACATGAAAGCAAAATGAAGAGGAAATAGAGAGCAAAATGAAAAGATAAACTAATTAACTTGCATAAAAGAAAAGAGATCTACACTACAACATAAAAGTAAATGAACATGAAAAGGAACGAGCATGTATTAAATTGCATAAAATAAAAAAGATTACATATAATAAAAACGGCTAAGTAGCCATGAAAAGAGAAAGAGAGCTTTCTTTTATTTTCTCTAAACTAATGAAGAGAAGGAGGCCTAAGAGAACTAAGAGAAGAGATCATGTTACATGAAACATATGGGTATTTATACATGTATGAAACCCTAATTCATATTTTTGGGGAATACCCAAAATGCCCCTTAGGAAGTGTGGAGGCCAAGTAACCATTAACATGTCTTAATCCCCCATTAAGTGTACATGAAACCATTAAGTCCAAAAGCATGTGCATTAGCCTTTAATTTGTACATTAAGGTAGGTGGGTAGGTGGGGTCCTCCATGTTCTTCACTTTGAATTATTTCCATCTTCATTCCTTTGTATTAATTTTGTGCATGCATATCTTCATGAAACCACTTCTATTTGAGATCAATTTCCTACAAAAATATATACAAATTTTTAATTAATTTTTCTCAAGATATATATGCACTTAAATGACCGTTTTGCCCCTATATGAAGATGAATATGTGAAAATTTGGAAATAATATGAATTTTGGTTAAAACAAGTTAAAATACCCAATATGATCATTTATTTAATTTAAATAGAATAAATATGGTCGTAAAAATATGCACATTTACGTGCACATCATATGCAGTTTCAATGGCGAAGTTAAGATCATGTCAAAATCATAAGAACCACAAGTCATAATTCATGTCTCTTTATTCATATGCAATGCGATAGTAAAAGTACAAGACCTTATTTGCAATAAGGGTCGCAAGGTTGTAATTGGTAGTAAAATGCCCAAATTAATTTAGGGTTACAAAATTTAAAAAGTAAGAAATGAGAAAAGAATTCAATGCCCCAGACTCTTTGCCCCGATTTCCCTATTATAAGGGTAGAAAGGTACAGCATGGATGCCACGTGTCAATGCGATATGCTTGATATTCGCGTCAAGATCCATCTGGATGGCGCTTGGAATATTGCTTTGATTTGATGATTCATGACATCCTTTGTTGTATAGAAGGATTACAACATCATCATCCTGATTGCATGTGGCTTGATAGCTTTTGACATCATCCCCAATAATGGAGGCATTCGTCATCCTTTTTCGTACTGGTGACATTCAATGTGCTCTTGTATCTTGTTAGCATGCAACGACCTTCCTTTGTTTTTGTATTGATGGAATGCGGCATGTTATTAATGTGTCATTGATTAAGAGGGGCATGGATGATAGGTGGCATTGAGGAGATGCGACATTGAATTGAGGCGGTGTTAATAAGTAATGGCATCAGCTTCATGCAATATCATTTACTAGTGATGTGCGATATTAATGAATTGCGACATCAAAGATATATGACATCTCCAATCATATTAATGACTTACGACAAGCTTTGATCTTTTAGCACTTGGTAATTGCTATTGACGACATGCAACATTGATGGGATGTGGCATCAATAATATATGATGCCTTCAGCACATTGATGGCTTACGATATACTGTTTTCCGATATCATGGCCTTGATGAAGTATAGCGCTTTATCAATGATAGGCGACATCAAATGTATGAGGCATCATCATAGACCTTTGCCATTGACTTTGATGACCTGCTTTTCTTTAATCTGACACTTCCTTTATCTTTGAAGTCCTTCGACTCCAGCATTCTTTTCGTTGTTATGCATTTATTCCATCAGAATCAATAATGACAATAACATTTGCCCCACGGTATGAAACGAGCATTGACTTTTCAAGTTAATGTCTTGATAATGGCGCTAACCGCTCATTGGTATTCTCCTTCATATCTGACTGCTCATCTAAATATAATCGAATGGTGACTGCTTGTCTTCTTTCGCCTTATAAATAACAGAGCTTTTTTTACCTACAATTCAGAACTCAAGTAAAAAAGAAAACATTAAACTTCTCAAAATCATTCAAACTTTCAATCCTTAGGCATCCGAGCTAATCTCAAGGTACGATCTTCATTTTAATTACATCGATAACCTAAATTAAGAAATTTTATATCAAAATCATTGTCAGGGTTTTATTTGGGGATACTTGCATTCGAATCAACATTTGGGTTTAGATGCTAATTTTCATATTACTAATTGAAATAATGATTTATAATGCTTACGAATGGAATTAATTTTGAATTACTATTTCGTGGAGGGTTTGCTAGGTTAATTGGAGTCTGACGAAATCAATCCCAGGAGCTTCTAGTTTACTTACGAAGCGAACAACTTTAGTAAACCCAAAACCTAATATTAACCTATTTGATTCTGAAATTGTTGCCTTACGACATCAAATTGATATTCGAAATCAAATAGTTTTCCCTTTTTTATTATGTTTCGACAACCATTTTGAAGCTTATAAAATTTCATAATACAAGATCCTTATAATGTTAGTAACTAAACAGAGGTGGGACATTCATTCACGAATGCAACATCAATTTAAGGGGTTATCATATGAAGCCGATAACCATATATTGTGTGTCATTATTCTTTTATGACAGCTATTTACAATATTGTGGTTTAAATTTTATGCAACATCACTAATTTGTATCATTAGTTATCATATGACAAATTCATAAACTACTCATATACTTGATATATTTTATAAAAATACTTTCATACCATTCTGGCATCATTCATTAATTTCGGTTACTGGTCATCTTGACATTGAGTCATTGTTATGACATCATTATTATGACATTAGTTTAATGATTTTGACATTCAACCAGACTTCTTTTTTATAACTATAAATTTACCGTTCCACCATAGATCAAATAATTGTTTACATATTTTTGATTGACTAAAAACTTAAGCACTTCATAAATTCGGCATGGATTGTTTAATGGTTAAAATCTATTGTAGGTATAATAGTTAACTAACACTTCCCTATTAGTGCTAGGGTAATTTTCGATTTACTTTTCATTTTAGCTTATCATTGTCTATTTTATATCATAAGCATTTTAAATTTCATAAAATATTTAATACTTTCATGATTTGGTATAATATCATCTAGCAAGCAAATGGAAGGTAAGAGGCAAGCAAGAAAGCCAGTAAGAGCTCTAAACCTTCTCTCTCTAGAAAGAAAAGGGATTATTATCTCAACCAATCATATATTACCACTAAAGAATAAGTGGACACTATCCTTAAGGAATTTGGGAACAAAAACATAGAAGCCATTCCTATCGGCCCTTCTGGCAGAATTGACAACCGTCCAAACGGGTTCTTTTCCTTCACACCAATCCCTATCTAGCAATCAAAGTACCTGCCTTTTCCCGATTTTAATTTGTGCTTCCTCGAGCACTTAAATATTGCTTCGATTCAGTTAACTTCTAACCTCTATACCTATTTGAGTTGCTTGGAAGTTCTTGCTCGGAAGCCAAACTTCCCTCTTTGAGTACTGAAATTCTCCATATCTTAGCTAGCCCTGCGAGATTAAGTGAGCAGTTGGATAACTCGCTGTATCGTATTTGAACATTCCCGAAGAGCTTAATCACCAATACTATTAAAAAGATGAATGAATGGGAGAACCAATTCTTCTATGTTAGATGTTATTCCTTTAAGATTACGGGGCTTTCTCCATTTTCAACAAGTTTCCATTTTCTATTATATATGTTGTATCTATTATTCTCTTATAATGAATGTTTCCCTTCAGGTCCTACTTCTACGTACACAACCATGCACTTCTGTTGACAAGTCTATCAAGTCTCTGACTCAAGCTTCTAAGAATGTAACATCCTGTATCTAGAGGCCAAAACCTAAGCGCTATAGATGCTGTAGTCATCCATAGTATTAAATTCTGATAAAAAAATACGGTAATGTTAATGGTATCCATATTATCAAAAGCATTTAAATATGAATTAAGTCATATATTTCCAAAAACAACATTTTACCGACTACATTTCAAAACAAATTTATATCCAAGTTACATAATCCCATATCGTTTCCTAGGTAAAGATTAATTATAATCATTACAAAAATACGCCAAGAGCGATATATGATAATTCTTCCTTCGTTGATCAAAGAAATATAGTCATATCTGACTTAATACAAAGCGGAAATATACAAAATAAAGCTGTAACTCCTAATTAGCTATCCGTTAGCCATTTGCTCGTCTCCACAAGCTTTATTCGCCATAATTTCTAAAACTTGAAAACCTTAACCCTTAGCCCAATAAAATCAATTTTGAGCATACGATTGTTTAAGGAGAACCAAAACTTTGAGTCAGACATAAAGTCTGGGGTGAATGATACTGTTACATCTCGGTTTACTGATATTAAATGAGACCACGCTGCTTAACGGAACGGGTTTTCCCTCACTAATATCCTTTTTTAAAACATATATTTTGCAAATCCTTTCCTACAACCAAACTAGTTAATAAAATTGATATAATAATGATAATAATAGCTAAGTCTGTTAGGCTATAATCAGGTAACTAATGAACTATCTGTCCTTGAGTACTAAATGGACCATCTGTTCGAAAACTGGGCTGATTACCGTAAACTGGACTGACTGTTCGCAAACTGGACTAACTGTCCGAATCAAAATGGACTATCTATCTGAATCATTTTCTTAGGGTTAACCACCCTTCATCTTTTTCCTTGAATTTTTTTTTAAAATGATTTAATCTTTTAAATCATACTTATACAAGATATATTCATAACTTTACTCTAAGCTATTTTGCTATGTTATATATACTTAACTTAAAATAATGTTGATGAATTTTGGTAAGGATTGACTATCCATCCAAAATAAGTTACCCCTTTTAACTTGAAAACACTTAGGTTGTATTTTCTATTTAATACATTCAAAACCTTTGTTTAAAATATTTAAACAACCTCTTCGACCTTGAAAGTAACCCTTTCGAAACCAAGTAAAACCCTTTACTTAGTCTGGGCCAAAAGGCCAAATATTTCATTTTGAAAGCATAAAAAACCTTTCCCCTGAAAGCTTTAAAATCCTAGACATCCATATTTTAAAACCTTTAAATATTGCCCTTCAAAAACATAGGAACAACCTTTCTATTCAATCCTTTCGAAACACTCAGAAAACCATACCTTTCGACTCCTTCGAAACCATTTGGGAACCATCCCTTCAAAACCATTCTTTAAAACCATTCAAAAGCATTAAACCTAAACCTTTCAAAAGCACTTGGGTTCGATTTAAAATATGTGGAACCTTACGAAACCTTTGAAAATCATCTCGGTCGGAACCATTTGGATTATGCCTTCATGTAGAGCAAAAGGATTAGAAATCCATTAAAGTTGAAAGCATCTGTTTTGAAAACATTTAAAACTATCTCTTTCGAAACCATTTTGGTTTTACTTCAATCATATGATACAAGTGTCCGTGAATTCCATAGGTCTGTAACCTAAGGGTTCTTGTCTAATACATTCCTACACTATAATTTGTATAGGCCATAATAATGGATCGAATTAAGGAATGAATCTCAGATCTAACGATCCACCATCGTTCTTAGAGTTACTCAATATGCAAAAACACCATCCTCTTGACTACTGACTATGGAAACACCGCCACTATGATATTAGGGAACTACATCATCAATATCACCACCTCTAAGCTATTGGGGTGCTTAATTACACGTAACACCACTACGCATCTAAGGGGAAGCTATAATACTGACTAGCCAAAGTGTTGCATCATCCACATCCACATCGACATCCACCACTCGATCATAGTGTTGGCCTTTAATCGAACGCACCGAGATCCTTAATCCAAACTAGATCACGTTGTGTCAATATTCGTGCATACTAGGACTCCTGTTATGCCAGACCACTCCCATCAGGCATCCTCGTCAGTGCTGCGCCATCATAGAACCTCCTATGAGTGGAATTTGTGAAAATAAACAGCCTCTAGTTCATTATTCACTTCCAAATTGGGTAAACAACATTTGCCTAATACCACAATGACCTAGCTCTTGCTCCTGCTCCTAGGGAACCGGCTTCCCTACATGTCCTAAAATACATCTAATTTCCCTTAAATAGGCCATCAAATAGTTAACGTTTATATATATTTTTATTACTAAATCTAGGCCTTAGGCTTAGGTTCAAATTGCGCATTTTACACATCTACCGATTGACCACTAACCATAACCAGTTGACCGCTACCGATTGATCGCCAAGGGTCATGGTCGATCGGTCGCGTACTGAAATTGAGGTTACGCTAATTTTAATTGTTGATTGTTTATTATTATTTAATCCATTTCGTTAGGAATTATTGGTGAACCCTAATTACTGGATGATCAGTCCATGTTTCAACTTGCCATTCAATTTGGGGCTTACTGATTTAGGGTTTGCAAATTTAAAATTAAAGGGTGTATAAAGCAATACAAATTTAACAGTTTAGGCTATTTCAATTCTAGTCTAGTTTGCATAAACCAATTTGCGGTTTAATATAGTTCAAACTAGATTTCTAGCAACCTAAATTATTTAGAATAGATTAACTAACTATAACAATCATTTTTGTAAAATTGTTACCACTCACCTAAGCCTGAGCTCTTCCAATTTGTTTTCATTAGGAATCGCTCATTTATCCCACATTGCTTATATTATTCTAGGTTGATTGTATTTTGATTTTAAAAATTTTGGGTTTAGAGAAGAGGAAGTTTTTTGATAGAGTTTCGATGCTGTGCCTTGTTAAGTGAGTTTTACAGTTAGATTACGCTAGAATTTATAGGGTTTGAAAATAGTTTAGGCCATTAAATTTAGTTTGGAGAATATCTAGTGTAATCTCACATGCACAAATATTTCTTCAAAGCCAAGTATTGAACCTAGCCGCTTAAACACGTTGGCGCATTTCATTAACCTTTCAGATTTACCTAAGCACTACAACAACCCGCACCTCCTGACATACCAATCCAAAGCCTAATGTGACCTTGGACACATCATTTCAAGAAATTCGAGCGGTTGGGTTTTTAAAACATCATAGAGCATAATGGTGGAGTTCTAAGATATTCTACACTTTCAGATCTCACAATGGAAGGAATTGAAATATAAGTATATAAAATAGACATCTCAAAAAAATAGCTTCCAAAGTACTTGTTTTACAGATACAGTATTCTCAATGGAAAATATAAACTTTACAGATATTTAATAATATAGAAGTGTAATAGAGAAATAATAGATCGTATGAGAATTCAAAAGTGAAGCTTCTTTCTCCATGTACTATGTCCAACTATCTACTAACCTATCATCCTATGCTGTGGAAAACGGAAAGAAGAGGCGAGTCAGACAAAAGTCTGATGAAAGAGAACAAGACTAATAAGATGATTAAGTGCAACTAACCTTAAATCTACTCTAAGTAAAATAGAGTGTAATCTAGTGTCCGTGTACCCCTAGAGTCCAATATTTAAGGATTCTTGTCTAACACAATGGATTAAAACTACTAATCAAACCTCATACTAATGATCAGCCGAATCGGGAACTACTCTTCAGTCACAACTACCATCATAATATGGCTAGAGAGGAAGAACACATAATGCAAACTCGCATAGTGACCCATCGTATGCACCATGTTCACCTCTCGATCATAATATGAAAATGCCTATTGTACTACACCGAGGTCCACCACATGTGAACTCTCGTACCAGGTCCAACTTTCCTATACTCGATAACTATAGTCACTTATTACACTACGCCAGCATCCCACTAGTATCAGGTCCAAGAACAATGTGCAAATAACGTGCAGTACTTGGATCTCTCATTAGTACCATGCTCTCTTGATAGGGTTCCCACCAGGGCTATGCCCACCTGATCGTAACACTACTAAATGTATTTCAAAACACCTCCCAACCTAAGTTTGTAATGCGAAATACATCGTCCAATCCAACACTAATAATGAAAAATGCATCGCCCCAATCTAATACTAATAATGCAAAAAACATTGCCCTAACAATCTTAATAGAGAACCAAATTTCCTTATTCCCTCATACATGTTACTTAGGCCAAATGAATCCAACAAACCAGTTCACTAATTACATTATTTCTCGTTAAATTACATAATTTTTATTAATTAAATTGGGCCTTAGGGCAATGTTCAATTTGCCAAATTTTAACTCGGACGGTCGATTGGAGGCATCCCTAGGTCGATCACTACCAGTCGACCTAAGAATTTCCAAGGTCCACCGTGCACTAGTAAAATGTTAGGGTTTTTTTTGCTTTTGAATGTTAATTAATTTACAATTAGCATCGTTAATTCACGTCGATTAGCAATTCTAATTAGGCCTAATTTCTAGTTAAATTAATTTTTCCGATTTCAATCAGTTTTAGGGTTGTGAGTTAGGGTTGCAAATTAGCATTAATAAGAGTCTAATTTCACAATCTAATTGAAATTAAAATTATAGGGTTTAGGGTTTAGCCAATTCAATTTCAAATTAACAAGTTAACAGGTCTCAACAACTCTAATCACTTAAAATAATTTAAAATCAATTTCATTAACAAATTATTAAATCTATGCCTACTCATCTTTTAGCCTAAGCTCTAGACCTAAGAAAACTGACCTTAAATTAATAGCAACCCTCTAGACCTCCTTTGTGTCCTTGATTTCTTTCTTATTTGACATGGATTTTTGTTAGGGTTGATTTTGGGGGTTGAGAGATTATAGTTGAAGTAGAATATTTGGCAACATTAGGTCAATCAAGGACTAATCAAAAATTTTGGGTTTATATTAGAGATTAATTTATAGGGTTAGATTACAATCTAAGGCCATTGGATCAACTCAGTTAGCCATCCAGACCACATATCTATTACTTCACATGCAAGCAATCATCACTGCCGTTCATTCGTTCGATCCTAGAGTGATAATAACTTGATTTTAGAGGTGTCGAGTCGATCACGGTCGACCGTGCCTAAGCATGGGTCGACCTGACCTTTTTTTTATATTTTTAAATTTTTTTATCGTTCCGTCAGTCGTAACTCTCTCCTACTAACTCGAATTACGACAAGACATATATGAAAATCTCTTGGAAAATGCTGCAAACACAATGGTGCAAGTTCCACAGCTAAATTTGAAACTTTGTAATAATTTTCTTTTAAGTCCTTGTTTTCATTTTAATTTAATTTTCTTATATATCTCTATTAAATTCTTGTAAAATTTTAAATGAATTACCGAGTTGTTACATTCTATCCCCTTAAAAGAATTTCGTCCCTAAAATTTTAAACGATGGAAAAATATAACTTTTATACACAATAACCAATAACTACATTCATCTAATCATCCACCATCCATGAGCAATCATTGTCCTTAGAAATTTTCTAATGCAATATGTTCATATATATATATATATATATATATATATATATATATATATATATATATATATATATATGCAACATGAAATGCAAATTAACCGATATTATGCATAAGAGTAGGCGATCTGGGGATTTAGTAGACCTCAGTTATGCAAATGCTCATTCCATGCGTCTAAATTTATACAACATCATAAATAGGTAAACTTGCAATTCTACATGTATGCGCAACCATTACATCCATACGCAACATCCATATGCATAAATCCATCATCACAACAATAATCAAACATCCATACGTATCCTATCTAACAACTAAACGATAAATAAGAGATAATGTGAGTGTGTGTACTACCTAGCAGATATATTGTCCTAGATGTATAAAGAAGTACAATCCAACAATAGATCCAAATATATCCATTAGCATCAATCATCCATAATATGTCTTATTAACACGTTGCAACCATTCCTAGCATCCAATGGCCTTTACTTAAACTAGAACCTAAATGCAAAGGTAATCTACGCTTTTCTAACTAAAGATGGCTTGACTATGTTAGCTACACCTCATAGACACTTCCACAAGTACTAATTGACGGCTTTCTAACAATTAAGCCACACTCTATCTTTCTTTGAGGATTTTCTACTTATCTACTCTCTATCGTGGAATCGACTCCACAGACTCTATACGGACTCAACTCCAAGGACTCTATATGCACATAGCTCCATGGACTACCCCACGTGTTTCCTGACAGTACTTGCTTTCAGCCTATTTGGTGAAGTCATTGCCTTCTACTAATTGAATCCCGACTACCCTAGCCAACTTTTACCATTGTCATAATTTTCCAATTCAATTATATATGCATTGGTAACCTCAAAACAATACTTGCTATAACTCAAATGGTATCGTCTTGCACCATCCTTAACAACTGGAGCATAAGTATACTCTTGTTAACTATACTCCATAAGACCATCATTGCACACATGCCATTTTAACCCTTTAAGCGGTGTGCCTAGTGTAACACCCACATTTTTATTGATATTATTCAGGAGATTTAATTAGAATAAATTAAATAGAATAGTGTAGATAAGAAGATTGAGGTTGATTAATAAACTAAGTGGCCGTGCTTATTTAAAATAAAATAAACTTATGTAAATAGTTAAGAAATTAAACACAAGGGCATTAGGATAAATAGCCGCCCATACTTCCCACCTATATACTATCCTTCTTAGTTCTGCACTTTTGTTTCACCAAAAAAATATTCATAACCGTGAGAAGCAAGGCTGACCATTAAAAGAGAAGAGAAAATCAAGTAAAAGCTAGGATTCAAGTTAGAAGGAATCAGTCTCAATCAAACTTCAATTTCCTTATCAAATCTAAGGTAAATAATAATTTCTACATCTTTATTTTGATTTTAAACATCATATAGTTTTGGATTTTAGGATAAATCTATTTTCTGATATGTTGAACGATGATATGCTTGATTTTAATTTAAATGTGTTTAAACATGTTTGTTTAATAAGAGATATACACAGTTTTAGGGTAAAACCAATAGGAAATGATTTTGAAATGCAATGGGAAAATTTTATGTTATAGAAAACATGATTTTGGAGACGGGTTTCAATTATCATAACTTTCTGAGTTTATATGGAATTTATGCGAATTTTCTAGCAAAGAAAATGAATTATTGGACTTCAAATTATTTACGACAAAAATAATGATTATTTGGGCATGAAATTTTTATATGTTGGAAAAATATATTAAAATAGATTTTCTGGGGTTTTTCTCGATTTCTCCAAAGTGTTTTGTTGAATATATTAAATTAGTTAAGGTATGAGACTTAAATGTTTTATATATTTAATTAACTAGAATGGGTATTTTATAAAATAAAATTATTATTTAAATCTAAAAGTAGTGGCAGCGTTTTTTGAGAAGAAATTATTAACCAACAATAATTTGATAAACCAAGGCAGTTTAGTTGAAAAGTTAACCTTTTAAGTTAAAAACAAAGAAATCACACTTTTAGCATATTTTAGCCTTTTACGGTACTAAACCTTCCGACCTAAACCTCTTGACTAAGTTGAAAGGTTATACCTTTCGACAAGGTCAAATCAATGCATATGGTATCAAGCACTTTAGTACATAATGAATTGGACAAGGTCGAAGGGTTCATAGTCGAAAGGTTCATGGCCAAAGAGGTTGGGGTATGTTTGTTTTATAAATTAATGTTTTCACCTACTTTGCTTTTGAATTAGAGCTTTTGACTTGGTTGCTTTCAACCCGGTCAAATGTTTAAAAGGAAGGTTTTAAATCTTTTAACAAAGTCGAAAGGTTATTGTTGCTTTACTTCTATCTTTTTGAAAACTTCCAACACAGTCGAAAGGTTACTACCACTTAGCATTGTTTTATTTTAAGCCTTCCAACATAGTCGAAAGGTTATAGCCACTTTTTCCAAACCTTTCGAAGTCATTGCTTTCGACAAAGACAAAACGTTTACTTGTTTTAAAAACCAGCCGCTTCTCCCATTACTTTCGAAAGGTTTCCAAGCTTTCGACCTGGATGATTTACCCTTGTTTTATAATTGAGGTATAACCAGGCTTTCAAAGGAGTTTCTTTAAAAAGGTGAAGGTCTATTGTTTTAAATGAAATGTTTTAAAGCTTTCGAAGCAGACCTTCCAACAAGGTCGAAAGATTGCTTCCATTATAAGGGAAAGGTTTTAAAAGAGGACCTTCCACATATTTTAACTTGAACTCAGTAATTTTTCGAAAGGTTTATATTTTAAGAGTTGAATGCTTTTGAAAGGTTTGAATTGCTAAATGGTTTTAATGGTTTCAAAAGGTTTGAATCGAAAGGTTGTATTGATGACCTTTCGACATGGTCGAAAGGTTTGGATTTAAAAGATTTGAAAACCCATACTCTAATTTTAAAGGAAAACCCACGGCTTATATAAAGGAGTTTTGTAAGGGTTTTAAGTATGTAATTTTGAAGAAGTATTGCCTTGATAAAAATATAAGTTAAAGGTGTTAACAATTTTTACGAGATGTATTTCAAGGACCTTAAACCCATAAGAGTGGAATTGTTAATTAATGTTTTAATTCTTCAAATATGAGTATATTAACATGATAACCCATAACTGTATTTTGGGGAAAAGGGGTAGAAGAACCAGTAGGTTAACTCAAATAGTGAATATAAATTACTTAAACTCCTGAATGAGTAGAATTGCATCCATGGAGTCAGGATTACCAAAAATATAGGATGCCTAAACTTTGTAGTTATTGGTGTAGACCAAGAGGTTCACAGTAAACCCTTGAAAACTATGATAACATAGTTATTAGTGCATACCGAAAGGTCCTAGCCAACCTATAAAAACTATGCATAAGGACAGTTGGCTAGGGCTAATTGATTTGTAGTGAACCCATGAAAACTATAACTGGATTAAGAATTGATGGTCAATAGGTTCCTAGTAAACCCATGAAAACTAGGATAAGAATATGGTTCATGGAAGTATCAGTAGGTTCCTAGTCAACTCATGAAAACTAGGATGTGTAATGAGTTACTGGAAAGTCCATAGGTTCCTAGTCAACCCATGAAAACTAGGATAAGGTGATTAGTTATTGGAATGACCAATAGGTTCAGAGGGTCCCGTGAATTAATTAAGTTAACCGGCAGGAGCCTATAGGTTCTTAGTGATCCTATGAACTCTATGAATAGGACAATGTATCTACTAGTTCTAACAAGGTTATTTGTAAACCCATGAAAATTAAAAATGTTAATAGTGACCCAAGAAACTTTGATTGGGTGTCAGATTAAACCGGGAATGGGAAAATGTTATTTATTTTCAAGTATGCATATCATCATAACGTTTTGAAATGTATGTTTTAACCATTGTGGATGCAGGAGCACAAAATTTGGTTTTATAAAGCTTTTATGATAATAGTGAGGGGAAAACCCATTCCGATAAGTGGCGTGGTCTCACTAGATATCTAAAAGGATCGAGATGTTAGATTATTATTCATACCAGACTTTATGTTTGACTCGATGTTTTTGTTTTCCCTTTAAACTCTCAGGTACTCAATTGATTTTGAGTAGTTTGAGATTTAGCGTTTTTCAGGTTCTCTTCTTAGACGAATAAAGCTTCCGAAGGCATGTGCAGTAGGCAGATAGTTATTTAAAGTATTTCTTTCCGCTGTGCGTTTTGTTGTAAAGGAAAAATTATTAGCCTTACTATATACTCGTATCAACCAAGGGGGCATCTTCATATGTCGCTCTTGGCGTTTTGTAATAATTATATTTCTTTGAATGTGTTAACGTAATTTGGGGATTTGTAATGAACAAGAAATGTTTTGATTTGAATGTGAAAAAGTGTTTTTGAATTGTTAATCATTTTTCATATTTCTATGATCTTTGTATCAATATATCTAGTGCCGCCGTATTTGGTCGTCGAAGATTAATATCTATGGATGACTACAACATCCGTAGCCGCTAGTTTTGGGCCTCCAAGTAGGGTGATGTTACAAGTTGGTATCAAAGCATAGGTTTATGAAACTTTAAATGAAAAACTTAAACCTAAAAGCATTTCCAAACATAATCCAATGAATTTATAAATAAGATCGGGGTTTGGATTAACGCTATAGTACCGTAGTTATATTTGATATATAGGTATATATATCTAAGTATGTATTCCCCTCTCTCTTATAGTGTTCTTCTGTGTCTTTCTAAGGCTTGTATGTAAAATATGAGAAAGAAGATATAGAGGTAGAAAACAGAAGAGGAAATCTAGGTGGAGGAAGCTCCACAACCAATGGCAATGCTCGACCTAATTCTTGGAGAAACCAAGGTCGACAAGCTAATGCTAACCAAAATGCTGATGCCAATGATGGTGCTGGAAATACACCAGTGGATGCGGGGATGGTGTATCAGTTGTTGGCTAATCTTTAACAGCCGGAGCTGCTGGGAATGTTGGTGAAGCTAATCCTATAGTTCCGATTGGATATAACTTTGCTAAGCTAAGCAGAGACTATGTCAGTCCAGGAGAAAGTCATTTGCTGGAACAGAAGATGCAGTTGAAGTAGAGAATTAGATATTAAACTATGAAAGGGTCTTTACAGATTTAGGCTTGAATGACAGTGGGAAGAGAAGACTAGCCTCCAGACAGTTGCAAGGGTTAACGCTTCATTGGTGGAACAGTGTGACGGCCAGAGTGCTGGAGGAAGAGTTATCATGGGCTTACCTTAGGAGGAGATTTTAACAGAGGTTCTTATTTGAGGTTGCCAAGTCAAAATTGATGAGGAAGTTCATGGATCTTGTCCAAGAACAGATGTTTGTGATCGAGTATGTTGCTAAGTTTGATGAACTATCTCGATATGGTTATGGTTTAGTTGACACAGGTGTCGGGAGGAATGAGAGATACATTAGAGGGTTGAGACTAGAGCTAGGAATAATGGCTATGGCTTATATTTGAGAGCCTTATCATCTGATGGTGGAGATGATCGTTTTCCATGAGGAGATACTTCCTATTTCAGCCAGGGAGAAGCCAATTGAGTCCTAGGGTTTCAAGGAAGAAAAAGGAAATTCTTTGAGAAGAAAGGAGCCTAGAAAAGGGAGGCCGCTAAGAAGGCAAAGGATGATTTAGTGTGTTTTAAGTGTGATAAGAAGGGCCATTATGCCCACGAGTGCAGAACTGGTAAAGAAAAGAAACCTATTGAGAAGAAGAGTATGAAATGCTTCAATTGTGACGAAGTTGGGAATTATAAGAACTAGTGTCCAGCGCCAGTCAGGGCGGACAGAGGGAAGGTGTTTGCTATTGGACCACCATCTTCTTCTAAATCAACTACAGTGGAGAAAGGGAAAATTGTGATGGAAGGTACACTTTTGATTCAGAATATACCTATTAGGGTACTTTTTTATACCGGGGCATCCTACTTATTTATATCTCAGTATTTGTTTGATAGGTTATGTATAGAACCCACATACTTTGTTATTTCCTTAAGGGTTGCTAATCCAACAGGTGGGTATGCAACTCTTGGGATGAGATGTGACCAGTTAAAACTTGAGCTGTTAGGTCATAATTTTGCATCCAGTTTGTATGTTTTTGACTTCGTAGATTTCGGGATCATCTTAGGTATGGATTGGTTAGGTAAGTATGTGGCTAGGATATTTTTCCACGATGAGGAAATATCATTGAGACACTCAGATAGTCATAACCAAATCATTTTCTTAGTGGAGAAATCCAGTAAGAGTGCTTGTGCTTTGTTGGGTACCATGGAGGTTGGAAAAGAATTTAGTCAGGTTTGCATAGCTAGAGAGTTTGCAGATGTTTTTGAGCCGGTCACTGGATTACCACCGAGACGAGCTGTTGAGTCTCAGATAGACCTTATACTGGGAGCTGAACTTATTAGTAGACCACCTAGCAGGATGAACCCAAAAGAGATGAATAATTTGAAGGTGCGATTAGTGGATCTTGAGGGAAGAAATTTTACTAAACTAAGTAGTTCGCCTTGGGGAGCAGCTATGGTGTTTGTGAAGAAAACAGATGGGCCGTTAAGGATGTACATCAACTATCGTAAGTTAAACAAGAGGACGTTCAAAAATAGGTACCCTTTGCCAAGGATTGATGATCTATTTGATCAGTTGAGTGGATCCAAAGTATTTTTCCAATCGGATTTGGCAACGGGGTTGCATCAGTTGAGAGTGGGGAAGGATAGCATTCCTTTGACTGTGTTTCGAAGTAGGTATATTTCGTATAAGTAGTTAGTAATGCCTTTTGGATTGACGAATGCGCCTGCTTTCTTTGTTGATTTGAAGAACCGGGTTTTCAGAGAGCACTTGGATAGGTTTGTGTTGGTGTTCATAGATGACATTTTGGTATATTCTAAAGATGAGAGAGAGCACGTAATTCATCTTAGAGTAGTGTCGGAGACGCTGAGGCAGAATTAGCTAAAGGCGAAGTTTTCAAAGTGTAATTTCTAGAAGAGAGAAGTTAAGTTTCTTGATCATGTGGTTTCAGAGGAAGGATTATCGACTGTTCCAGTTAAAATTGAGGCCATCAATAATTGGAAGAAGGAAGAGATGGTAACCGAGATCAGGAGTTTTCTCGGACTTGCTGGCTATTACCCGAGATTCATTAAGGATTTCTCGCTGACAGCATCTTTGACTGAGTTGACCAGGAAGGACGTGAGGTTTGTTTGGTTCGACAAATGTGAAGAAGCATTCCTTAAGTTAAAGCATTTGTTAACCAATGTGCCAGTGTTAGTGGTTCCGTATGGTAACCAAGGGTTGGTGGTGTACATTGACTCATGTAGGACTGGATTGGGAGCGGTATTGATGCAGAAGGGCAAAGTTACCGCTTATGAATCTAGCTAGCTTAGACCGCATGAAGTTAGATATCCTACTCATGACTTGGAGTTGGCTGCAGTGATTTTTGCCTTGAAGATTTGGAGGTATTATCTTTTGGGGGAGATTTGAATTGTATACCGATCATAAGTCATTAAAGTATTTATTCTCTCGGAAGGAGCTAAATATAAGGCATCAGAGATGGATGGAGTTTTAGCTTCTTATGATTTCGGTATAGAGTATACCCCGGGAAAAGGAAAGAAGGTAGCAGATGCTCTTAGTAGAAAACATCAGAATGTGGTGTTAGCAATGTTGATAGAACGGAAGGATCTAGAAGCTTTAGGCAATTGTTGGGTGCAGTTGAGATCTACTGCTAGTTCTAGTCAGGGTACGACCATGTTATCTTGTTTAGAAGTTCGACCAGTGCTGATCGAAAGGATAGCTTCTAAGCAGAGAGAATACCCAGTTTTAGCTGAGAGGATTAGAAATCTTGAGGTCGGACTAGAGATTGATGACCTAAAGGATTTTAGTCTTGACCAAAGAGGATGGTTGAGAAAGAAGGGACGACTCTGCGTTCCAAATGTAGGGAACTTAAGGAGAGAAGTTCTGGAGGAATGTCATCGATCGAAGTTTACAATTCATCCTGGAGGAACCAAGATGTATCAAGGCATGAAAATGAGCTTTTATTGGGAAGGCATGGAGAGGGATGTTGGCTTGTGGGTTAGGTAGTGTAGTAACTGTCAACAAGTGAAACCTGAACATCAAAATCCAAGTGGGTTACTTCGGCCTTTAGATATTCCAGTTTTGAAGTGGGATTCGATATTGATGGAATGTATAGACGGGTTTCTAAGGACAAATAAGGAAAATGAAAGCATATGGGTTATAGTGGACAGGTTGACCAAAAGTGCCCGTTTCATTCCGGTAAAGTCAACTAGGATGGCACTTGTTTTAGCAAAGTTTTTTATGAAGAACATAATTAGACTTCATGGGATTCCTATAGCATAGTCACCGACAGAGATGCATTGTTCACTAGCAAAATTTGAAGGAGTCTGCAATAGGTATTAGGTACCAAGCTCAAGATGAGTACAGCTTATCACCCATAGGCAGATGGGCAGATAGAGAGAGTCAACAAGGTACTCGAAGATTTGTTGAGGGCGTGTGTATTGGACTTTGGTGGATCTTGGGAAGATCACCTATATCTGATTGAGTTTCCAATAATAATAGTTATCAGACTAGTATAGGATGGCGCCTTTTGAAGCCTTGCATGGAAGACCAGCAAATCGCTAGCATGTTGGTTAGAGACTGGAGACAGATTGTTCTTAGGTCCAGATTTGGTTAGTGAGGTGTTAGAGAAGATTGAGTTAATCCGAGGACAGATGAAGGAAGCTCAATCCAGGCAGAAGAGTTATGTAGATAAAAGGAGTAAGGACTTAGAGGTTCCAGTAGGAGACAAGGTTTTCATTAAAGTATCACCGATGAAGGATGTGGTACGATTTGAAAAGTCGAAAAAGTTGTCCCCGAGGCATGTTGGTCCATTTTAGATTGTACAAAGGATTGGAAAGCTCGCTTAAAGGGTAGAGTCGCCGAGTAATTTGGCAGGTGTCCATAATGTATTCCATATGTCTCAGCTTCCAAAGTATGTACATGATCTAGAGGCTACTATTCCCCAGACAGAGTTGGAGGACTTGGTAATAGAGCCTGATTTAACTTTTGTTAGACAACCAGTTCGGGTAGTAGTGAGAGATGAGAAAAGACTGAGGACCAAGACAGTCAAGTTGGTAAAGGTTCAGTGGAGCGACAATGAGAAAGACTGTACTTGGAAGACAGAGGATAGGATTCGAGAGGCTTATCCAGATCTGTTTTGATGGTATGTCTAGAGTAGATTTGCATAGATTGGTTGCTAGAAGATGTTATAGATGATTTCTATGTTTGCTAGTTAGTCCTTCCTAAATTTTAAGGACGAAATTCTTTATGGAGAGGAGCCTGTAACACTCCTATTTTTATTGACATTATTCAAGAGATTTAATTAGAATAAATTAAATTAAATAATATAGATATGGAGATTGAGGTTGACTAATAAACTAGATGGCTGTGCTTATTTAAAATCAAATGAACTTGTATAAATAGTTAAGAAATCAAACACAAGGGCATTAGGGTAAATAGCCACCCACACTTCCTACCCTTATACTATCTTTCTTAGTTCTACACGTTCATTTCACCAAAACAAAAATATTCATAACCGTGAGAAGCAAGGCCGACCATTAGAAGAGAAGAGAAAATCAACTAAAAGCTATGATTCAAGTTAGAAAGAATCAATCTCAATCAAACTTCAATTTCTTTATCCAGTCTAAGGGAATAATAATTTCTACATGACAATTTTGATTTTAAACATCATACGGTTTCAGATTTTAAGATAATTCATTTTTATGATATGTTAAACGATGATATGGTTGATTTTAATTTAAATGTGTTTGAACAAGGTTGTTTAATAAGAGATATACATAGTTTTGGGGTAAAACCGAGATGAAATGATTTTTAAATGCAAAGGGAAATTTTTGTGTTACAGAAAACATGATTTTGGATATGGTTTTCAATTCTTATACTTTTCTGAGTTTATATGGATCTTAATGAATTTTCTAGCGAAGAAAATGATTTGTTGGTTATAAATTATTTACGACAAAAACAATGATTATTTGGGTTTGAAATTTTTATATGTTGGAAAACTTGTTAAAATAGATTTTCTAGGATTTTTCTCGATTTTTCCTAAGTGTTTTGTTGAATATATAAAATTATTTAAGGTATGAGACTTAAATGTTTTATATATTTAATTAAGGAGAAGGGACATTTTATAAAATAATATTATTATTTAAATTTGAAATTAGTGACAGCATTTTCTGAAAATAAATTATTAATCAATGAGAATTTGATAAACTAAGGCAGGTTAGTTGAAAAGTTAACCTGTTTAAGTTCAAAACAAAGAAATCATACTTTTAGCATGTTTTAGCCTTTTACGGTATTAAACCTTCCAATCGAGACCTCTCGACTATGTCGAAAGGTTATACCTTTCGACAAGGTTAAACCAGTGCATATGGTGTCAAGCACTTTGGTACGTAATGAATTGGACAAGGTCGAAGGGTTCATAGTCGATAGGTTGATGGACAAAGAGGTTGGGGTATGTTTGTTTTATAAATTAAAGCTTTCACCCGCTTTGTTTTCGAAATAGAGCTTTCGACATAATTGCATTCAACCAGGTCAAATGTTTAAAAGAAAGGTTTTAAACCTTTCGACAAAGTCGAAAGGTTGTTGCTGCTTTACTTCTATTTCGTTTTGGAACCTTCTGACACAGTCGAAAGGTTACTGTCACTTAGCATTGTTTTGTTTTAAACCTTCCACATAGTCCAAAGGTTAAAGTCGCCTTTTACAAACCTTCCAAAGTCGTTGCTTTCGACAAACATGAAAGGTGTTTTAAAAACCAGCCGTTTCTCCTATTGCTTTTGAAAGGTTTCAAAGCTTTCGACCAAGATGATTTACCCTTGTTTTATAATTGAGTTATAACCCAAGCTTTTGAAGGAGTTGTTTTAAAAAGGCATAGGTCTATTGTTTTAAATGAAATGTTTTAAAGCTTTCGAAGCAAACCTTTCTACAAGGTTGAATGGTTGCTTCCATTGTAGTCGAAAGGTTTTGAAAGAGGACCTTCTGCATATTTTAATTGATCTAAGTAAGTTTTTGAAAGTTTTATGTTTTAAGATTTGAATTTTTTCGAAAGTTTTGAATTGCTGAATGGTTTTAGTGGTTTCAAAACGTTTGATTCGAAAGGTATTATTGAAGATGTTTCGACAAGGTCGAAAGGTTTGGCTTTAAAAGATTTGAAAACCCATACTCTAATTTTTAAGGAAAACCTACGACTTATATAAAGGAGTTTTGTTAGGGTTTTAATTATGTAATTTTGAAGAAGTATTGCCTAGATAAAAATATAAGTTAAAGGCGTTAACAATCTTTATGAGATGTATTTCAAGGACCTTAAACCTACAGGAGTAGTGTTGCTTATTAATGTGTTACTTCTTCAAATATGAGTATATTCACATGATAATCTATAACTGTATTTTGGGGAAAATGGGTAGAAGAACCAGCAGGTTAACTCAAATAATGAATATAAATAACTTAAACCCCTGAATGAGTAGAATTGCATCCATGGAGTTAGGGTGACCAAAAATATAGGATGCCTCAACTTTGTGGTTGTTGGTGCATACCAAGAAGTTCATAGTAAACCCCTGAAAACTATGACAATGTAGTTATTGGTACATACCAAAAGGTTCCTAGCCAACCCATGAAAACTATGCATAAGGACATTTGGTCGGAGCTACTTGATTTATAGTGAACCCATGAAAACCATATCCGGATTAAGAATTGACATCAGTTAATAGGTTCCTAGTCTACTCGTGAAAACTAGGATAAGAATGTGGTTAATGGAAGTATCAGTAGGTCCTAGTCAACCCATGAAAACTAGGATGTGCAGCGAGTTACTGGAAAGTCCATGGATTCCTAGTCAACCTGTGAAAACTAGGATAAGGTGATTAGTTATTGGAATGACCAATAGGTTCAGGGGGATCCATGAATTAATTATATAACTGGCAGGAGCCTATAGGTTCTTATTGATCCCATGAAAACTATGAATAAGACAGGGTGTCTATTAGTTCTAACTAGGTAATTAGTAAACCCATGAAAACTAAAAAGTTAACAGTGACCCAAGAAACTATAATACTGATAAGGTGTCAGTTTAATCTGGGAATGGGAGAATATTATTTATTTTCTAGTATACATATCATCATAATGTTTTGAAATGTATGTTCAAACCATTGTGCATGCAAGAGCATAGAATTTGGTTTTATAAAGGTTTTAGGATACTAGTGAGGGGAAAACATGTTCCGCTAAGCGGCATGGTCTCACTAGATATCTAAAAGGATTTAGATGTTAGATTATTGCTCATACCCGCTTTATGTCTAACTCGAAGTTTTTATTTTCCCCTTAAGCTCTGGGGTACTCAATTGATTTTGAGTTGTTTGAGGTTTAGGGTTTTTAGGTTCTCATTTTAGACGAATAAAGCTTCCGAAGGCATGCATGAGGCAAATAGTTATTTAGAGTTTTACTTTCCACAGTGTGTTTTGCTGTAAAGGCATATTTATTAGCCTTACTATATACTCTGATCAACTAAGGGGACATATTCATATATCGCTCTTGGCTTATTTGTAATAATTATATTTCTCTGAACGTGGTTAATGTAATTTGGGGATTATGTAATGAACAAGAAATGTTTTGATTTGAATATGGAAATGTGTTTTTGAATTGTTAATTTTTTTCCATATTTCTGTAATTTATGTATCAGTGTATCTAGCACTGCCATATTTGGTCGTCGAAGATTAATAACAATAGATGACCGCAACATCCGTAGCCATTAGTTTTGGGCCTCTAAGTAGGGGGATGTTACACCTAGTCACCTCAACGTCTAGATATCAAGTGGGATAACTCAACTGTTGATTGTACTTCTTCTTTCTGTGGTATTTCCCACTTAGCTCTTTGCTGCACTTCCATTTCCATGAAGGTTGTCCAAACCGGCGATTTCCTATATATCAAAAGTAAAACAACTTCTTTTCCAATTCAGCCCAACTCAAGTCATTTCTCTTTATCCTTGGACTATTTTCCAAACTTTCAGAAATCATGGTACCTGGATATCATATTTATGGTCTACATGGATCCATTCCAAGTTCTGAAATGGAATTTTTATTCTATTTTCCTATTTAACCTTAATAGTAAAAATCCTAAAATTCATTAGATTTGTAATATAAGATCATTTTATCCAAAATAATATCCACTTAAGGGTTACTTCATTTACCTAGGGTTGCTATGCATACGACCATGTACTACATGTTAGTCTCTCTTAAATTTTTTAAAGAAAATAATCTTCCTCCAATCCACACAATAATCGAGAACAACCCCTTTTTTCTCATCATTCAAATCTTACGAAAAAAATTTCGATCTTCATTTTATTATAAAAATTGCTTCCACATTCCCAATGCCTGCTTCTAACAATACCTTTTTCTTCACCAAAACCCAAATTCTTAAGTTTTCTATCTATTGCAATATCGTAATTAAATTCTTGTCTAGAATATCCTTTATGCACATCCAACTTTCGAAAATTTCTTTTTTCTACTCTTGGTGTCATCTCACAAATGAGACTTTGCCAAACGTAGCCTCTTGTCACTCCATTTCAATCTCCCTGTAGTTGACACAGCCAAATATGAGATTATCCTTTGCCTTTTTTATCCAATTGACATAATAACAGACACTTTGGTTTATACTTAGAGAGTTTTTGCATTTTAATGCATTAGAGCTACAATTTTTCCCTAAAGGAAATGTGTACATTTTAACTTTCCATAAATTATCTAAAATATGATTCGTTCTATGTTTGGAATTATAAGAAATTATCTTTTCTATTTACAATTGAAACAAATAGCACAAAATATGGTAACTCTCCCTATTTTGTACATCTCTTTCATTTGGGTATATTCCTTATTATTCCAAACGATACACTTTTGTACTGAAACTGGATAATTTATAGAAATTTACATTGTGACATGCTTTATTTTAATGAATTAAAATACTACTTAAATCCCATTTTCATTTTATAACAACTTCCAATTTAATATTTACTAATCGAGATCAATTGTCCAACAGTTTAATGTGGTGACTAATTCTGCATTTTCACTTGCTCAAGTCAAGTTGGTCTACAATTTTTACTTATCATGCAACTTCCTTGATGAAGGTTCTTATCAAATTAGGGACTACTTTCCCCTTATTTTCCACATTCCAGTATATGCTATACTTTATTATACTATTCCAAGATTCATATTTAGGCATCCATGGAAAGCAACAACTATAACATAAGCCCAGTAACATGTGTAAAATGAATACTTTACCATTCTTGTACACCTGCTTTACCCATAGCCTGCATGGAACAACACAATACCTAGACTGCCTGTAGCCCACAGGTATCCTATTCTACATAAACGGTACCGATCAATACCATGCCGCTATAAAGCTGAAGCTATACTTACTATCCCATTTAGACTTCCTAATGTAAAGAAGCTAGGGCCTATTTGTTACATAACACTCTTAATAAGGATTAAAGTAGGCCCAACTTGTCCCTTCTTCAAACCGAAAGACTTTCGCATCCGTAGTATTCTTGAGATAACCAAAACATCTTGACATATTTTTTTTTCTTATTCTGAAATAAGTTTACTCAAACCATACTTTTCAACCATCCAATTGAACCATCGCTTTAAAAAAAGGTTACTAAGTTCCCATGTTACTTCATATCTTCGTCTCAACCATTTCAAAATTCCCAAACTCCTTTTTCAACATAATCCTCATAGGCAGTATAATCTTATTCATCCAACTTCAATTTAACTATTTTCTTTTAGGTTTAAGTGATTATCATAACACTTTCATTTTACCTTTTAAAATCAAAAACCTGTTATTTTAACATAGTTTATGCAAAGCTAATAAGTCTTTAAAACTACAAAGTCAACTTTTCATTTTTATCGTTTAAATTAAAACACTGATTTTACCATTTCCACAAATCTAGTAAGTTGTCTAAAACTTCAAAATCTTTCTTTCATTTTTAACAAACATTTCCTTAAATTATCAAACATGATTAAACTCAACTAAAAAGAAATATACACAAAAACACACCTTCCAAATATTTTCTTTTATAAGTAAAGAATTCTCATAAAAGCATATTTTTAAAGAAAATTAGCTTTTTTAACTTATTAGTATTATATTATTATCATTATTATATTTTTAAAGTATGATTGAAACGTTTATGAAATATTTTCAAATACATAATCATTTCTTAATAACAAAAGCAGTCCAAAAGTTTTGTCTTACAAACTTTTCAATTTTTTTCACAATTTCTTGTTAAAAGCAAAGTACACATTGAGAGTAAGTGCGATAATGTGCATAAAAGGAAAAACAAAAGTTTTAAAACAATTATTGGAAAATAGCTTTTTATGATTTCTCTACTTTTACTTCTTAAATAAATTCCATAATGTTTGTCTGACTATTTATATAAAATCATAAACCAACTCTTTTTTTCTTCAAAATTCTCATTTAAAAGCACAGTTCACATTGAAGTTAAGTGTAACATTGTTCCCTAAAGACAAAATAAAAGCTTTATAACAATTATTGCAAATTTTCTTTTTGTTAAATTCTTTTAATCTGACTTTTTAAATAAACTTTGTACAGTTTGTCTAATTATTTTATAGAAAATTATAAACTAACTTATTTTTTATTTTGAAATATTAGATATCTATTGTTTCACATTTTTTAGAAAATATTTTCACCGTTTTATCACTTGAATTGGAGTAGAAATAACGACCTAGTTACACCAGCCCATAAATTCCAAACAATGCTTTAAGCATATAAGGTTTCTGTCTTCCTTTTTCAAGAATCGTTAACACAAGTTCATTCTTAAATTTAGTGTTTAACTTCAATATGAAAATGCTTTAGCCATACCTTTAAGTGGATATAAGCCCTTGCAACAATTGACGATATGAAATAGTGTTTCTACTTTAACTAGGGAAATTTTTCTTAAGTTTGTAAAGTCCATTTTCATATTCTTATGCTGCATCTTCAACTTATACTCATTATACGAGTCACATGTTGCTAATTTCCTTCACTCACCCTTATATCCATAATTTACTTGTCACCACTAGTTGGTATAAGAAACCTCTACTAGCATTTCTTTATAGAGTAAACCAAAATAAATATGAATGGTTCATTTTCCATCTTAACTACTAAAACATTAAAATTTATTCTAACCCGCAATTGTCTGCTTATATAAGGCATATGCCAACAACTACTTTATATGCTCACTTGTATAGGGTGTTGTGTACTAATACACATGTCATAGAATCGTAGTTAGCTCCCCTAGTCAGACTTGGTTCATCCTATCTCCTAAAACTTTTTTTCACTCTCACATTCTGTGTTTGGGAATTATTTTAAACTTTCCCAAAGATAGCATATGCACAGATAGAAGAAGTTTCGATATATAGATAAAATCTTTGAAGATCTGTTTTGAAACTTTTATCTATGTATATGTATGTGTGTGTACACACACACATACATATACACACATACACATATATGTTTATTCCCAAAACCCATTTTCGAAAACTTCTGAAAATACATTTTGGAAAAACCCTTGAAAAACTTTTTTTCAAAAACTTTTCAAGTATATTATCTCCATACATGCCGAAATCATAATGTATCCTAAGCCTAATCTTTGATACCAAATGTAACAACTCGCATCTCCTGACACACCGATCCAAAGCCTAATATGACCTTAGACACATCAAGCTGAGAAATATGAGCAGTTGGGCTTTTAAAACATCACAAAGCATAAATGTAAGGGTAGAGTTCTAAGACGTTCTACATTTTCAGATCTTATCGCAGAAGGAATTAAAATGTAAGTATATAAAATAAACATCTCAAAAAAACAGTTTCCAAAATACTTGCATTGCATATACACTATTCTCAAAGTAGAATATAAACATTACTAATATTTAATACAATAGATGCCTACAAGAGAAATAGTAAATAATATAAGAATTCCAACATGAAGCTTCTTTCCCCATGTACAATGTCTAATCATCTGCTAACCTTTCATCCCATAGTGACGAAAAATGGAAAGAATGGGGTGGGTCAGACAAAAGTCCAGTGAATGAGAACAAGACTAATAAGATGATTAAGTGCGACTGACCTTAAATCTACTCTAAGTGATATAGTGTGTAATCTAGTGTCCGTGAACTCTGAAGGTCCAATACCTAAGGATTCTTATCTAACACAACGGGTCGAAACTACTAATCGAACCTTACACTAATGATTGGCCATATTGGGAACTAGTCTCCCGTTACAACCACCATCACACTATGGTTGGAGAGGGAGAACACCGTAATACAAACTCGCATAGTTACTCATTGTTTGCACCCATGTTCACCACTCCATAATAGTAGCAAAATTCCTTTAATTGTACTGTGTCGAGGTCCACTATATGCGAACTCCCTTTAGTATCGGGCCCAATTTTCCTATACTTAGTAACTATAGCCACTTATTGTACTATGTTAATGTCCACCAATACCACATCCCAAAACCATGCGCAAGTACTATGAAGTACTTAGATCTCCCATTAGGACTGGGCTCTCTCAGAAATTGTTCTCGCCAATGCTGCACCCTCACGATCGTAGCACCACTAAGCCTATTGTGAAATACATCGCCTAAACAACCTCTATAATGCGAAATACATTGCCCAACCAACAATGCGAATCATATCACCCCAATCCAATGCCAATAGTGCAAAATATATCGTCCTAATCTAATACCAATAATGTGCAATACATCGCCCCAATCTAACACCAGTAATGCAAAATACATCTCCCTAATCTAATACCTGTAGTGCAAAATACATCGTCCAAACCATCTTAATAGAGAACCAAATTTCCCTATTCCCTCATGCATGTAACTTAGCCCAAATTAGTCCAAAAAATCAGTTCACAAATTACACAATTTCTTGTTAAATTACATAATTTTTATCCATTAAATTTGGGCCTTATTACAGCGTTCGATTTTCAAAGTTTTAATTTGGATGGTTGACTAGAGACATTCCCAGGCCAACCACTACCGATCAACCTAGGAATTTTTGGGGTCGACCATACTCATGTAAAATGTTAAGGTTTCACGCCTTTTATTGTCGAGTAATTTAGAATTGGTGCCATTAATTCCAGTTGACTTGCAATTCTAATTAGCCCTAATTTCTAGTTGAATTAATTTTCCAATTTCAATCAGTTTTAGGGTTTGTGAATTATGGTTACAAATTAGCACTAAAAAGAGTCCAATTTACCCAATTTCATAATCTAATTTAAACATAGGGTTTAGGATTTCCCAATTCAGTTTCAAATTAACATGTTAACTATAGGGTTATAACAATTCTTATCACTTAAAACAGTTTAAATTCAATTCATTAACCAAATTATTAAATCTATGCCCACTCATATTTTAGTCTAAGCTCTAAATATGAGAAAACTGGCCTATAATTAATTGTTCTTCTATAGTTATCGTTAGTCTTCTCGTTGATAGCTTGCTTTAAATTTGATTTG
Source organism: Allium cepa (assembly GCA_030765085.1). NCBI lineage: Eukaryota > Viridiplantae > Streptophyta > Magnoliopsida > Asparagales > Amaryllidaceae > Allium > Allium cepa. Next base: position 245,378,874 of record CM060938.1, on the reverse strand, counting down.
GATTTTGATTTGGGTTGATTTTGATTTTTGAGTCTGAGAGATGAGAGTTTCAGTAAAACATTTAGCAACATCGGGTTACTGAACAACTAATCAACATTTTTTGCGTTTGAATTAGAGATTAATTTATAGAGTTAGCTTAGAATCGAGGGCCATTGGCTTAAGTCAATTAGCCATCCAAACCATACATCTAGTACTTCAAACACAAGCATTCATCATGGCCATTCATTAGTTTGATCTTGGAATGATAATCACTTGATTTTTAAGGTGTTGGGTCGACCGATCGACCGTCATAGGTCAACCTAGCCCACGCTTGGGTCGACATGACCTTTTTTATATTTCTAATTTTTATTTATCGCTTTGTCGGTTGTAACTCTCTCATATTAACTCAAAATATGATAAGTTATATATGAAAGTCATCCCAAAAATCGCCACGAACACAATGGTACAAGTTATACAGCCAAATTCGAACATTTATGAAAAGTTTCTTTTACATGCTTGTTTTTGTTTTTGTTTTAATTTAATTTTCTTTTAAATCTCTATTAAATTCGTATTAAACATTACAAAAATTTCTGGGGTGTTACTGACATGGTCGACCACTGCCCCCGAGTTAACCATTACCATTCGAATTAGGACTACCTTGGGTCGACTGGTTGCCTTTTTAATTTGTGTAATTTTCCTAATTCTTCCAACGTCCTTAACTTCTCCACATTAACTCTAATTTCGGAGTGTTACATATAAAAATGGTCAAGAATATCACTACGAATGCAATGGTGCAAGTTCCGTAGCCAAGTTCGAATGTCTATGAAAATTTTCTTTTAGTACTTGTGTTGTTTTAATTTAGTATTCTTAATAAATTTCTTGTTAAAATTTTGAGGTATTACAGGAATTGATTAAATCCATCAAATTTGGTTTTGATTTTATATAATTTGCTTTTGATTTTATATACCTAACGAAAACCAACAAAACTCTTATCGTGAGGTAGAGGAATCAAATCCCAAGCATATATCTTTTGCACAGTAGAAAGTTCCTCGTCCATAGCCCCTTTCCAACAAGGATTAATAAATGCCTCATTATAAGAAGTTAACTCATATAGTTATGAATGGAGGTTAAAAATAAAGAGAGAGATGAAGAGCAATAAGATTAAGTAAAGTCATGTAATTTTGCCGACTTTTGAATATATGTGGAATGATGTAGAGGTAGATCCACAGACTAAATTAGTGATTGTAAGGCCATAAAGGAGGTAGAAGGTTTAAATGCATGTCATGGCACATATCGAACGACTATAGTTTGGTCTGACTATAAGGATTGGAAGTGAAACATCATTCAACAGAGAATACGTCTCCTTTCTTTAATGAGGTTAGTTTAATGGTCAATTGTAGTCAATTCAAAGTCAAAGTCTTTGGCCACAATACTATGGTTAACAATAAATGTTACTATTGAACCATGGACTTTGTTTAAGGATTGAACAAATTATATGAGGATGATATTAGAATTTCGACCAAAACCAAATTCATAAATACAAAAGTGGTATAATGTTAACGAAGAGAGCGTGTAAATAATCATCATAAAAATGTTCCACTTAAAAGATATGATTTTATAGAAAAAGATTTGTGTGCAATGTGTTTGGCCGAATCGTCACACTACTAGCCAACGTGACATGTGAACAATGACTTTTAAATTGTTAAAAATTATTCACCAACTTAATTCGCACCTTTGAGTCACACAACCGTATGTTTGAGTTCTCAAAAAAACTACACTAATTCTTTAATTTATAAAAAGTTATAGATTAATGAAATTAATTAGTATTTTAGAAATATTAATTATTACTTGATTTAAATTATGTTATGGATTTGTTTCTATTTGCGCAAAAATTGGGCAAACTTTTTTTGCAAACATCACCAAGTCTGAATTTAGTTAAGTTACCTTTAAATTGTTTGATATACTATTTTACCTTTCTCAATGTGCCATCAAATAGTCATTACAGTCACTGAATACTTCACAGGCTCAGAATAGAAAAGTAACTTAAAAACAGTAAATCACACAAAGTTTTATAGTGGTTCGATCAGAACATGCTTACATCCACTGTCTATCTTATTATTCCTCTTTGATTTGATTACAAATACAAGTATTTTTGGAAAGAGAAAAACTTAGAGTAGCTAGATGATTGAATCTCACTAGAGTTTTTCCTTTATTCTTTTTTTTCCCGTCCCCATTGTTGTTGAGAAGCTCTAGTATTTATAGAATGGAGTTATGAAGCATGGAGGTTGGGTTATAGCTCTTTAAATCTGGTTCGGTATTTGGGCAGGAGGATTTGGCTTGGCACTTGGTTAGAGACCTTGGCCTGTTGGTCATCATTTCATCCGGCATCAACTTTGGCTTGCTTGGAGATGCTTATTTGCTGCACCAAATATTTGGTCTGGCAAGTTTGGGTACTGGACCATATGTTTGGTTCAGTGTTTTGATGCTACGCCGGACCAGATATCTAGTTCGACATTTCAGGGGATGCCGGACCAGATATTTGGTTTGGCATTTTAGAGAATGCCGGACCAGATATCTGGTCCAACATTCCTGCTTTCTACACCACAATCCTTAGCCATCCATCTTCCTTTCCCTCGTTTCAGCTTTCCCTCTAATTTCGCATGCAAGAAAACCAAGCCAACACTTGCCCCCCCAAAGTACATCGTATTTCCATACGATGTGCTTTGTTTGATTCGGACTTAACTTCCTCTCAACCGGTGAAGTGTCTTCTCCATACCGAAAAAGAAGATGATTGGCCTTCCTTATTCATCTGCTTTTCCTCCTTATCTCTTTTATAAATACTCTTTCGCCCTCCTTTAATTCCTTCTTCCATTTTTAGACTCTGAAATTCTCAAATTCTCTTCATATTTCCCGAAGTTATGAACATTTGAATTCACCCTTTTCCTACTTCAATATCATCTGTGGTAAGTTCAGTTCTCAAATTCAATCTTTATTCTAGGGTTTTTGGGTGTTTTATGGTTTCGATTCTAGGTTTACTCTGTGGTTTTTGTAAGTGGAGAGGGTGCTTTATTCTAAATTGGAGAAAGGAGGCCCATTTGAATGAGTGCTGCCGCCTTGTAATGATTTGGTGAAGCAAAACCTGTGATTAGTGGAAGTGAGGTAGTTGTGGTTATCGAAGTCGGAAGGAGCTTGTGTTTTATAAGTGGTAGAGGCAGGAGCTTCTTTTTATTGTGTTTAGTATCCCTGTGTGTTAGGCTAGGGCATGAGAGAGGTTACTAGGTGGCGTGGTAGTGAATGCGGCTGGCCAGTTGAGGAGTAGGTTTTGATCAAAGCAGTTGCTATGCAGTGCCCGGTGGATTCGGTTCAGTCCCATGACGCTATCTGGTTTTGGACCGGTGATAGAGTGATGCTAGACCAGACTAGCTCATGTTTGGTGATAATAGATATGCCGAGTCAATAGGGAAGTCCTTGGAATAGTAGCCTTGGTTTCGTATGGTTTGGTTTGACGTATGGTATTGAACTGACCAAATGATAGGAGGCTTTGCAGGAGCGTTTACTTTCCTGCTATGACTGCACTACTATTAAGGTGTTAAACTCATTGCTACTGCTTTATTATTATTATGATTGTATAGCTATAGGGGTGTTGATCTTATGCCTGCCTCTTATTTTCTTGTGCGAGAAAGATAATGTCGTTTGGTCGTGAACTTTGATCTAAGCATGCATCCTCACAGCCTTCCGGAGCTGGCGTCTCTTCCTCTGAGGCTCCTGCTAATCCTTCCAAGCAACCTACTTCTACGTATTCTTTGGTGAAGGCATACACCCCCAACTAGGCGCTAGTGAAGCCTATCGAGTGCTATCCTAGCGTGTTGACCATTGAGAAACTTAACTCTATAGCTATGACATTTGGAATGGTTCGCCGGGATATGCTACTACTCGAGCCAGACGATAGGGCATGCTCTCCTCTAGTGGGATATATGGCATATAGCAAGTAGCACTTTATGTGTGGTGCAATTCCTTTGCTTCCCACTGGATTTCAAACTTTATGGTCTATTTGAAGGTCGCTCCTTTGCAGCTTCAACCTAACTCTTACGTGATCCTGACTTGGTTATATCTTATATTCGTGAAACGCTATTATAGACCCCCTACTCACAGAGAGATCAGGTAGTTGTATAATGTGATGAGTTACCGAAAAGGGAGCCCCTTCATTAGCCTAGAGTCAGCCCATAAATTTAAGCCTGTCCTTGACTTATATTCAAAATTTAGCATGTTTAAGAAGGAGTACATTTTTGTGCTTGACGACACCGCCCCTCAACATGCTTTCACTTTTGGGTTTGACTTTCCTTTACATCTTTTTCTATATTTCCATTGACTGGGCTTTCTAATGCTTCGCATTTTAGGTTATGTAAAGGCGATAGAGGATGATGGTTTGAAGAAGATGGCTAAGGAAATCCTAGATATTCTTGAGGCTGAGAGGGAAGCCTCATTCTTGCTTCGCAACACAGCTCTTCGTTTCTACAATTTGATTGGTCCCGATCAATTCATGTCTAAGATTAGGCTAAGTATTGCTAAGAGGGCAATGAGAGTCGAAGTAGAAGAGGGAGGCGTCAGCAAAGGTAAGGAACTAGAAGAAGAGGGTGAAGGAGCCAAAGCTCCGAAGAAACTATGGCGTAAGAAGAGTGCTGTTCGTCTTCCCCATTCAGGGAAGTCATTGCGCATACGGGACGCTCTTTCTCCTAAAATTGAGGAAGGTTCTCTTTTGGAAGGTGATAGTGAGGATAAGGAAGGTTTAGAGAGATATTCTAGGGCGACAGAGTCGGTGAATCAGCTTCTCAAGATATGGAATTTATAGGTAGAGAAGATTTAGGCACGACCCCTTTGAAGAATGCTGAGGCCGTGCGTGAGTGGCCCGAGTAGCTTGACCAGCCCTAGCTGGAATTTGGATGAACTTTGGTTGCTGACCTTTCTCAAGAGAATGTGGCGATAGACGACCTAAGCTGGATGCCCATTCTCCAGGTTCAAAGTGGAGCAGGGATCAGTGAGACGTTCGGGCTTTCTCCAGGTACTTTCGATTTCTTCATGGACTTCGAGATACCTTTTGAGATTTTTTTCTTTTTAGACGTGTCTTGGCCTCCACTTGCTCCCCATTCAGATGAGATTCCGTCACAGTGTGCCTTTCTTCTGAGTGGAGTCTGGTCCCAATGTATTCCACAATTGAGTGAGACCCAGTCTCGGCCACTTGATCCAATCTCTCCTAAGGAATTGTAGTAGTTTATTGTGTCCAAGCATCTTGTATGCCTTGTGTTTATGCACTCTTCCCTTCTTTGCTCTAAGTCATTATTCATTTCGTAGAGAAAAGGAGAAATCCAAAAAGGAACGAGGTGTAAAGGAGACTCGATTAATTCAAACGGATGAAAGGAGCCTCCAATCTTCCTTAGACTGCCTCCCAAAAGGAAAAGTATGCACCAGAAAATGTTGAGGAGACTTAGTCCGGCTTTGACAGAGGGGAAGTCATGAGACGTCTCAAAAACGCACAAGGTCCCTTGATAAAGATGCCACCTTCCATGGCTCTCATACCTCCTCCCATCGCCATCGTCCAAACCCATCTGGTCTCGAAGTGCATGAGGGGCCTAGTAATCAAGGGGAAGAAAACATCAATGCTTACTTCTCAGACTTTCAACCACCGACGAGGAATCCTTTCGAGAATCATCCTGATATTAATCCATGTTAGGTGGGTTGCCATCCAACAAATCTTGACATCGAGTTTCTCCTACCTCATAATCCTCTGGTTAGAATTTTAGACGAGGCTAAAACTCTCCACTTTGCTGGCTTGACCACAAGAATGGTCAAGATTAATAATAAGACCAGGAAAATGACTGATTATCACTCTCGTTTGGCCAAGGTCAGCGAGGAATTTGGGTGTGTCAATGTAAGGTTGTGCCTTGAGGTGTGGGATCTCTGTTGGGCTCTCAGGGAGAAGGATGTGAAATTGGAAGTGGTTAAGGCGTCTTACGCGGCTGAGATGAATAAAAAAAAGGAGGAAGCAATGATGGAGCTACAAAATCGTGCAAAATACTGATCGATGAAGCTGTGATCTTAGTGGATGAGGCTAGGTAGAAGGACCTGGAGTGGAATCGGTTTCTTAAGGGAAAAGTGTAAAAGATTTGGGAAGTCTTGGCTGAGTTGAAGGACTCTCAGGGTTAGTGGCGTAAGGAAATAGATGCCTATAAGGCTGAGATTGATGCACTGAAGGCAGAGTGGGTCTGGCTGGGGAGAGACAAAGAACAATATATGAACAAGGTAGTGTACCTTCAATCCAAAGTCGACAGGTCTAACGATTTCTATGAGGCGGTAAATCAGATGCCAAAGGACACCTATTACATGTTCTAAAAGCAAGGGAATCTAGTGGATGGATAATTTACCCTCAGGCATTGGTTGGGATCGACAATTGGCTCATCGAGGAGACCAAGGCCACGGTTTCCCAAGAAGAAGGAGCCTTGTATGATGTTGGGATGGTGAATTATCAGTTCACAGTGGAGGAGACTAAGACTATTTCTAGGGAATACGAGCTCCTAGCGGAAGATAAGGATAATGAGCAGGGTTCGGATCATGAGATGCTCGATGATCCACAAAACATTATCGCGGGTACCTTCTTGTTTTATTTCAGCTTCGCTATCTCTTATCATAGACTATAAGACTCACAACCTTTCTCACTTGCTTCATCTAGGGATGGTTCCAGGGCAGTCTGCGCCACCTTTACCTTTAAAGATAACCGATGGGGCATTGCAAAAAGAGGTAGAGTCCCTTGAGCGATCTGAGCATTCAAAGGACATGGCCGGCGGGAGAGGGCCAAGTGATAAGGTTGTCCCTCCTGCTTAGTCGAGAAAATTTCCCCTTCTTTTTTTTCATATGTTTTTAGAGGATGTGGGGTCGTTTTGCACATATTTTTTATGTAGTGCATACAGACTTGGTGTTGTAACGTTCGACTTTTGTTCTTTGTATGTTTATCTAAAATGATTTTTGTGATATATGATTTTATAGTTCTCCTTGCCTTCTTGTGAACTTCTTATGACTTAGTTAATTTCCATTGCTTTCTGAGACGTGGGAAACCATAAAATTATTGCCATCTTCAGGGCTGATCGCGAATAGTAATTACTCGGGCTATTGTGCCTGTAGTGAGTATTATTCAATTTATTATCGCCGACGTGGGCGCCTATCGTCAACTGCGAACTATCCCTGGCAACAACCATGCCTTAATCGTGGGATTTATAATCGATTTGCAATTGGTAGTGAGCCTAATGCCAATGATAAACTTCCTAGGCTATAAATTGTGCCTAATCCATGGCTTATAGCGAGTTCATCATTGCCTGCTTGGGGGACCGATCGGCAATAGTGAACTCCTCAGGTTTGTCTCGTGCCTTTTGTCATGGCTATCTTATTTTGACTACTGCCGGCGAGTGCTTGCAATTAATTGCAATAGGAATAACATCAGATAGACAATTAAGTAAAAACAAAAGTTGAAATAGGGCAAACAATGCAAGATTTCGATTTTTATAGTGGTTCGGCAAGATATGCCTACGTCCACTGTCTTTCTTTTATTGCTTTAGTTGATACATGCTTCCTTACAATTCAAGAGAAATAGCGGCGGAGGTGTTGGAGATTCCATGCTTTCGTGAACGCCTCCCAATTGACTGTTGACAGGATGTAAGCACCCTTACGAAGGTCCTTATGAACAACAAACAGTTCTTCCCAGATTGGGTCTAATGCCTCTGGATGTGGAAAGACCCGCATGAGTACTAGGTCACCTTCTTGAAGTGCCTAAGATTTCACCTCGAGTTATACTACCTTGCCACTTTCCGTCTACAGGTGGCGGCTTTGAAGGTAGGGTCATTCCTTTTCCCTTCGATCAGCTCTAGCGACATATTCAAGAGTTCTTCGTTTTCTTCCGGATTAAAATGTATCCTTTGATGTAATGGGATAATTGTTTCAACCGGGCGCATGGCTTCGGCCTCGTATGTTAAGGCAAATGGCGTATGCCCTATCACCGTTTTGTAGGCCCACAATGCAATAGGTAGTTCTCAATCTATCCCCTTGGATTTCTCTAATTTCTTTTTGATCAGTGTTTTTAAAACCTTATTTACCGCTTCGACCTGTCTATTGATCCGAGGATAAGCTACAAATTAGAAGCTTCGATAAATCCTATGCTCTTGGCTCCAACTGGAGAATTCTTTGCTATCGAACTGGAGTCCGATGACTGATATGATCTTCTGTGGAACCCATACCCACACAGGATGTTTTGTATTAGGAAGTTTATCACTTTGGCAGATGACATACTATTCAAGGGTTCCGTTTCCACTCATTTGGTGAAATAATACACTGCCATTATGGCGTATCTTGCCCCTCCTCAACCCATAGGGAGCTTTCCAATCAAATCAATCCGCCAAATTGCAAAGGGCCAGGGGATGACCATTTGGGTCAAGCTGGTGGGTGATAGGCTTGGGATTTTGGTGAATCTTTGGCATTTGCCAAATTTTCTAGCGAACTTTATCGCGTCTTTGTTTAGTATGGGCCAAAAGTATCCATATTGGTGAATTTTCTTAGCTAGAATTTTCACTCTGGTGTGATCGCCACAACTTCCTTGATGGATGTTATTTACAATATCCTTAGCTTCGTTCACAGAAACGCATCTTAAAAATGGATTTGAAAAACCTCGACGGTACAATGTGCCGTTCTTAACTGTGTAGCAGGATGCTCTCCTCAGGATCTTCCTGACATCATCCTGTTCTGTAGGTAAGGTTCTGCCCTGTAGGTTTCTGATGATGGGGGTCATCCTTGTCTCTTCTCCGCTGGCGGTTACTGTGATTTGAAGGCACTCGAAGCTTGGTGTGGTTTGATTCATGACGGGGGTTTTCCCCGACATTGATTCTATCCGTATACTTCCCTCTTTGGTGAGGGTGTCTACTTGTTGATTTTATCCTCGCAGGATGTGTCTAATTACATGGCAGTCCAGCTCTTGGCTTTGGCCTTTTTGAGGTAAGATGTGAGCTTCTATCCACGAGTCTGGAATTCTCCGAGGATCTGGTTCAAAATCAACTGAGAGTCGCTGTGGATACATACTACCCTAACTCCTATCTCTTTAATGATCTCTCGGCCTGCTATCACTGCTTTGTATTCAGCCGTGAACTCTAGTTTTAGTGCACAGTATAACTTCCTTCCTTAGGGCATGATTATTACGACTCTCACCCCGAGCCAAGCTCATTTGATGCTCCGTCAACGAACAAGTTCCATTTGACTACTTCCTTAATTTTTTCTTCCATATCGCCATCTCGTATTGTAAATTCAGCTATGAAATTGGCCAAGGCTTGTCCTTTAATCGTGATGCATGGATGGTAGGTGATGTCATATTAGCTTAGCTCAATGCACCACTTCTGTAGACGTATGACGTATCCGGTTTATGCAGAACTTGTCTCGTAGGCTGATCCGTTAGAACCTTAGTTGAGTGAGATTGAAGTAGGGCCATAACTTCTCGGATGCTCTGAGCAAAGAATAGGCCATTTTTTCGATCTTAGAGTATCTAGCTTCTACGCCGGTTAATCTTTTGCTAATGAAGTATACCAGTCTCTATATATGATCATCTTCTCATACTAGTGCAACACTTAGGGCATAGGGGGATACAACCAGGTATAAGTAAGGACTTTCTCCATCCATCGGAGTGGAGAGTACTGGAGGATTCTGCAGTTGTTCGAGTAGATTTTGGAAGGCAGAGTAGCACTCATCAGTCCATTTAAATTTTCCTTTGTCTCCTTTGAGGGCTTTGAAAAACGGGACACACTTGTCCGTTTCTTTGGATATAAAGCTGCTCAAAGCGACTACTTTCCCATTTAGGCTCTGCATTTCTCTTCGTGTTGATGGGATCTTGATGTCCTTCAAAGCTTGTACCTTTTTAAGATCACCTCAATCCCTCTAGCATGTACGACAAAACCTAAGAACTTACCCGATCACACCCCAAAAGAGCATTTTATGGGTTTAGCTTTATTTGGTATTTGCACAATACTTGGAACAACTTTTTTACGTGGCTCAGATGATCCTCTGCTCTTCTTGACTTGACAAGCATGTCGTTACCAATATGCCACTCGAACATTTTATTAACCAAACGTTGATAGGCAGCGTCGGCATTTTTAAGCCCGAAGTGTGTTGTTGATCAGGCACATGCATGGGAATTTTGTTATATCTCGAATGTGCATCTATAAATGACAATAATTCACGCCCCACGGTTCCATCCACCAGTCGGTCTATTCGGGGCAAAGGGAAATAGTCCATGGGCCAAGCATCATTGAGGTTGGAGAAGTGAATTCATGTTCACCACTTTCCATTAGTTTTCTTTACCATCACTGGATTGGAGATCCACTTTGGATAAATGGTTTCACGGATGAAACCATTGGCGAGCAGGTTCTTCACTTCCTTGTTGAGAGCAGTTGATCGCTCTGGCTCCATGCTTCTTTTCTTTTGCTTGATAGGTACCTTGGTTGGGTTAACATTAAGAGCATGGCAAGCTATCTCCGGGGATATCCCCACCATATCTTTGTGCGTCCATGCGAATACGTCCAAGTTCTTTCGTAGGAATCCTATCAACTGAACTTTGAGGTCGAGATTTAGCTGAGATCCTATCTTTAAAAGCTTTTTTTCCATGTTGGTCTACTATCACATGTTCCATAGCCTCAACAAGCTCAACGTTAACCTCCTCTTCTTTATTTATAGGTCCAATTCGTTGAATTGGTCGCTGGTATATTCAAGAGGAGGGGCCTTCTTTGATTGCTATGCTTTCGATTTTTTGGCGTAGAATATGACCTCCATGCATTTTCCTATTTCCTTTTTCTTATTTTGGCAAAGTTCAATTACATAATAATCGCGAGCCGCGTCTTGGTCTCCTTCCACCTCCCCTATTCTGTTATCGGTCCGGAATTTCATCTTCAAGCACCATGGTGCTAATACTATTCAAAATTCTGACAATGCGGGTCTTCCTAAGAAAGCATTGTAGGCGGAGTGCCCATCCACCAGTATGAAGGTTTGCTTCTACACAACTGATCGAGGGTGATTTCCAAGTTCAACAAACAAGTCTAGCTGTCCGAGAGGCATTGTGGCATCTTTGGTGAATCCATGTAAAGGATTATGGCACAGAGATACATCTTTCATTGACAACTTCATTTTATTGAATGCATGTTTGAATAAAATGTTCACCGAGCTTCCTGTAAAGACCAAAATGCGAAACTCCTCGGCCAGGCCGATCTAGGCGAAGATAGCCAGGAGGTCAATGTGAGGATACTGTTCTCCAACCAAATCTTCATCTAGAGGTTATGTCAATTCTGTCTCTCCGCTTCGCGATGCGACCTTCAGTTATGGAATGAACTTACCCTTCCCTATCCTTTAAGGACTTTCCGTATCTCTCCATCTCAGCCCAACTTCTTTCAGCTATATGAAGGCCTCCAAGTATGGTGTGGACAGTTATCTTTTCTTGGTTAGAGCGCCTCACACCTATTCCTTCTCCATTATTTTCTTGCAGAGGTTGTCCAGATCCTTCGTGGACTAAAGTAGGAGAGTTGCAGTTTTTCTGCACGTATCGCTCCAACTTCTTTTTTCAGATATATTCTTCAATCAGATCTTGTAATGTTGTCATTCTTTGGTGTTATGTCTATGAGATTCATGGAAGCAATATTATTTCCCCATTCTAATTCTGGCCTCTGATTCTTATTTGTATGGAGGGAGTTTGTATTTCAACTCATGTTGAGTGGCCATGTAGATGTTCTAAACTGTGTCATTCAGAGGTGTGTATGATTCGAATCTTGGTCCAGGTCGATATCACCATTTATTGCCTTTTTCACTCCCAGTATTGCCATGATTGCCACTTTTAACTTCGCTATTTTGCTTCTTACCTTCCCCTCGGGGCTGGGTACCCACGTTTGCTTGGATGCTGGACACTGGACGCCTTTGCTGGTTGCTCTCTATATCAGTGGGCAACCGCATCCTCCAATCTCATGTACTTCCCAGCCTCATGGAAGAATTCCTGAAGAGTTAGGGGTTTCTCCTTTGTCAATCTTCTTGCGAATTTGGAATATGGGTGGATGCCTCCATATAGCGCCATCAGAGTGAGTCTCTCCTCAGCATCCTGCACAGCTGCTGTGGCAGAGTTAAAGCGGGTAAGATATTATTGTAGTGGTTCTCCTGCTTTTTGTTTCACATCCGATAAGGAATAGGCATCCTTGGGGTGCTCTACGTGGATTTAGAATTGGCTTATGAATCTTTCCTTCAACATTTCCCAAGATCAAATAGTGCCATGTTATCCCTTTCCTCGAATAACGACTCAGCTACACAGGAATGACGAGCAAACTAACATAGATGCAGTTCCACACGAGTCAGCATCAGAACGACTCAACGACCTAGAGGCGCAAGCGACCTACCGAGTTAGGAGGCGAGCGACCTAACGACTCATAGCGTTCAATGAGCTATCACTGCTATGGGCAAATGTCCAAACAGCTTGATGAAGCAAGCTATCTAACGAGTTAAGGAAGAAGCGACTTAATGATCTAAAGACTCCAGAGATTCAACAAGTTAACGACCTACGAGTTAAAGACCTAGTAATTCAGTGAAAGGCAACGTCCTAACGACCTAAGGAAAGAGCGACCTAACGACCTAGCAAGCTTTGGAGTTAGGTCGCGTGCGCACTTCCTCTTCCGTTGGAGTTAGGTCGCGTGTGCACTGCCTCTTCGAAGTTAGGTCGCTCACGACCTAAGAAAGCCATGGCAACTTCTCTGCCTCAACACACTTAAGTCGCACACGACCTATGACTTGTGCGACCTCAGGATTACCCCTATGCCGCCACTCCTTAGGTCGCCACTCCCTATGCCGTGACTCCTTAGGTCGCCACTCCCTATGCCGTGACTCCTTAGTTCGCCACTCCCTATGCCGTGACTCCTTAGGTCGCTTGCCACCTATAACATGGCCGACCTAAACCTAGAATCTCCCTATAAATACTTCACCGACTCCACATCGAGGGGGAGGGAACTTTTGGATACTTCTTAGTAGGCTGAACTCTACTGCTGAGATCTCTCGAACACTTCGAATACTAGAGACTCCTCAAAGAACCAAGCTCATTCAACATGGATCCTAGGGGCTTTTCTTCATCGAAGTTCTAATTTCTTGTCTTGATTGTGTTGTAATTGGAAGTTGAATTGTAAAAGTGTACTGAAAGATCATAATGAAAGATGTAAAGTGGACGTAGGCTTGACTTTGAGCCGAACCACTATAAAAGTTGCTGTCTCTTTTACTATTTACGACTATTTTTGCTTACTTTTAGTTTCCGTACAAACGGACGGTGCTTCCGCTTTATCGCAAATCACACCAGGGGTGTTAGCGCGCCCATTTTTAGCGTTAACATGCCATAAGACACGTGACAAAACCATATGGTTGCTAAGTTTGACAAGAACAAAAGGAAACATTTACACAACGTACCTTATATTGCTTTGTTCATGAGCATATGTTAAGTGCAACGCTGTAAGTGGATGATTGGGTCGGTCATGCCTTTGTAAGGATCCATGGTTGGCATCTTCCAATCCTGAGGAGCGGTTGCTGTATCTATGTCCTTGGTGAATGGGCTAGACACCCTCGCCCCTTCAACTCTTTCATGCTGTTTCTACTAGAGATACTTCCTAAAGCGCTGTGTCATTCTTTCCTTAGATTCTGGAGCAGTCCTGGGAGAAGTGTGGGCTTCCCTTTGATACCGATGATGTCCCGAACTTCGGTAGAGATTGGATTAGCGATGATTGGCTCGAGGCACGACAAGGTCAGTTGTGGCCGATGCTTACTTGGTGCCTCCTTGGCTGGGCCCAGCTCCTACCACCTGGAGCTCTCTCAGGCCTGGCTTCGAACTGAGCCTTGGGTCAGTTTCGAGCTCTTGTATCTCCTCGATCGGATTCCTCATTCGAAGGGGATCCGTTTCACCTATGAGACTCTCTAGATTGCGATTCATTTCGAGATTTTGTGTTGTGAGTGGATCCCTCCATGCTTCTCAATTGTGTCATGAGCTTGTCCACTAAAGATTTTTGTTGGGCAGCGAAGTGGTTAGTCATCTCATTCACAACCCTATCTATGTCTTCTCGGGTGGCAGCTGAGCCTGGTAGCTGAGAATGGGTGGCTTGGTTTCCTTGATCCTCTTGGATGAGATTGGGCGTACTAATAGTGGCCACGTCCTTACCCTTGTTAGCATTCTTTCTGAAGGGATCCATGCTCTAATGATGTGTTAAGGTTGGAAGGAGAGTGGGCAAGAGAGATCGGCTTGCCTCTCAATGAAAGTACGAAAAAGGTTTGCACAAAAATTGGGCCAACACCTCTGAGTCTGAATTTAGTTAAGTTACCTTTAGATTGTTTGTTATGCTATTCTATCTGTCTCAATGTGTCATCAAATAGTTATTACAGTCACAGAATACTTCACATGTTCAAAACAGGAAAGTTACTTACAAACAGTAAATCACACAAAGTTTTATGGTGGTTCGACCAGAACATGCCTATATCCACTGTCTATCTTATTATTCCTCTTTGATTTGATTACAAATACAAGTATTATTGTAAAGTGCAAAACTTAAAGTAGCTGGAGTGATTGAAATCTGAGCAGAGTTTTTTTTTGGGTCCCCATTATTGTTAAGGAGCTCTAGTATTTATAAAGTGGAGTTGTGAAGTGCGGAAGTTGGGTTATAGCTCTCTGAATCTGGTCCAGTATTTGGGCAGGAAGATTTGGCTTGACACTTGGTTAGGGACCTTGACTTTCTTGGTCAACATTTCATCCAGCATCAACTTTGACTTGCTTGGAGATGCTTATTTGATAGACCAAATGTTTGGTCTGATGTTTTGATGTTGTGCCGGACCAAATATCTGGTCCAGCATTTCAGGGGATGTTAGACCAGATATCTGGTTCGACATTTCAAGGGAAGGCGAACCAGATATCAGATTCGGCATTTCAGAGAATGCCGAACCAGATATCAGGTTTGGCATTTTAGGGGATGCAAGACTTGATATCTGGTTTGGCAGTTTAGCGAATGCCGGACCGGATATTTGGTCCGGCATTTCAGAGAATGTCGGACCAGATATCTGATCCGGCATTCCTACTTTCTACACCACAATCCTTATCCATCTATCTTCCTTTTCCTTGCTTTAGCTTTTCCTCAACTCTCTCGTGCCTAAAAACTGAGCCAACACTTTGTAAATGTGTGATGCATATGTAAAAGTTATATCTGCACACATCGATAACATGTGTAATTTTAAAAAGGTTTAAATGAGAGATAATTACTAGAAGGTTATTTTTGAAATTTTGTGTCGTATGGGTGACAACATGTGCAAGTTATATAAAGGGATTGATTGTGTGGATTGATTGGAAATTAATAAGGATTGATTTAAAATGTTTTAATTAAAAGAATGAGGGAGGTTTCATTCTTTCAACTAAAAAAATCCACTTGTTCACTTCCTTCCTTCATCCGTTTTTCTTTTCTCCCTTCCTTATCATCTATGACCAAAAATACCATGATACAACTCTAAAAAATTTCAATTCCAAATCAAATGAAAACAACAAATAGAATAAGAGCCAAGTGGTTCATCGTTCTCTTATAATATGCTGTGTGGATCAACTTAAAGATATGGGAACACTACAATAAAACTTTCTATTAATTGCACTAATTGGTATCATTTTAAGGCTATATGCAACCGTGGGCCATTATGATATATAAAAATTAAGAAATAAATGCTACCAAATGATTCCCGCCAACAGTTCAACATAATTTTGCTACATTTTATAAGATCGCTCGTATCTCATTTAAAACTTAAATAATTTTCCCTAAAAAATCTTCTTCCAATGTCTTTTCTTTCGCTTCCTCTTTTATCAATCATTAATTAAATCCCTAATCTTCATCTTCCAAAATAACCACATCTTTGGCTTCACGTGAAATTGACTTTGGAATGGTGATTTTCGAATGGTGATGAGTGTAGACATGGCGATGATGCAGCTGATCGTGGGTTTGGCGGTGGTGATTTAGAGGACCCGAAGATGGTGTAGTTGGTCTTGGGTTTGGTTTGGATGCTCATGATGTTCCGAAATCGGGTGATGGCAGGTTTGAGATTGAAGAAGGTAGTGGAAGGTTTTGGATTTGGGTGATGGCCGATCCTTGTAGTTCGATGAGTTGGTGTTAGATTTTTGCTAGAGTGTAGAAATGAGGTGTTTGAGGTGTTTCTTGTCTTACGGTTATGACGTGGGGAAGACGTAAGAGGGATGGTGATTCTGGTTTGGATGCAGTGGTTTTCGGTTGCAAGTGTTGAGTTGTTGTAGAGCTGATACGAAGAGAAGCAAGGTGGATAGTCGATCGTGGTTGTTGCTATAGTAAGGCTGTTTGATGTTCCAAGTGAAGGTAGGTTGGATGATGGCGAGTTGTTGCTTGTTTGTTGGTGTTTTGAAGAAGTTGAAAAAGTGTTTAAAAACATGTTTGGTTGTGGGTGCAAGTTTTAGGTTTGAGGTGGAAATTGGTATTGAGTGAGGCAGCAAATTTGCTGGTTGTGGTAGGTTGGTATGCGGGTTTCTGGTGAGTATGCGGATTTGGTAGAAGAAGGAGATGGTTAATGTATTAAGTGCTAAGCATTTGAGTTGTGTGTTGATTAGATGAAGGTTGTTTGCATACAAGTTGCAGTGATTTATGTTTGAAACTTGTAGGCTAGTGATGGATGTTGAGCAATAGGGGTATTTGATGGAAGGTTGCTGATGGTTGATTTGTAAGGCAGTGGGTGTTTGTTTGTCAAACCATAGTTTGGAATGGTAGATGAGTTCAAAGGTGGTGGAGAAGAGTTGAGTTGGATGAAATATGAGTAGAAGGGAGGTTATATGTTTTGTCTTCTTTATAGACACCAAGACTAAGTAATATTTGTGTACACAATCATTGCCTTGCTTGCATATATTGATCATTTTATGCAATATCAATATGATTATACAAATTGATGCAATTTACCTTAATGCAATTAAAATTTAAAGCGCTGCATATGTATCATGTGTCGTTGGATTTTATACATATGCGATAGGTGCATTAATGTTTTGGGAAACGAGGCGGTCCGATATTGGAGTGTTCATGTCTCATCATTTGGCTACCATTGTTCTTATAGTGCTGTCATATATATCCAGGGTTCTCTTCCCTTTCTAGGTTATGTGTAGTTATTATTTGTTAGTTTATTTTGTTTAAGTGTGTTTTCTCATGTTAACTAATTATAGGTTTGCTCGTGTTGGTTCCATATTTTTAGCTCTTCATGACGCATGCGATATCTTTTTGGAGTTTAGAAAAATGTCTTAAGTTTAGTGGCTGCAAGCCACTTGTTGTTATTTCATTTCTTCAATTTGTTGCTGCATGGTTATCATTGCGCCATATTTACTTACCATCTTTAATTTTTCGAAGTACAGGGTAAGCATGTTCTAGATGTAGGTTATATGTGTTATTAATCCATTACTTTACTAATTGGTATGAACACTTACACTACAACAAAGGCAGCGTATAGCGACGGCAAAAATGCGTCGGCGGCCGTTGCTAGCCGTCGCTAGCCGTCGCTTTTTGCCGTCGCTATTCAATCCGTTGCCAACAGGAAAAGCAATGGCAATAGCGACGGCTACGTCGCTAAAAAAGCGACGGCAAGCAACGACAACGTACATGTGTCAACGCCACGTGGCAGTTAGTTTGTTTATCGGAAGTCTGTTACTTCCCGTTACTAGCCGTCACCTGCCGTCGCTACATTGCCGTCACTAGCCGTCGCTATATTTGCCCAGAAAGCCGTTACTAGCCATTGCTAGCCGTCGCTTTTCTGGGCAAAACCTGCTGTGCACACAGCAGCTATTCTTCCATCAAACCTCATCCTAAACCTCAAACCTCATCTCAAACCTCAATAATATCAACAATAACACATCTCAACAATACCCACAACATCAATATTCAACAATATAACCAAAAAAACACAAAAACCAACCAAACCAACATAATATACAAAATCAAACCAAGTATCAAGGTACAAGGATCAAATCCAAATATAACCAAACCCAAACATCATCCAAAATACCAAGTATCCAAGCCCAAGTATCAAAACTAGTCTAAATATGTACATAAATACATACCCACAAGAATAATAAAACCATGCATCATCATCCTCCTCATCATCCTCGGCATCATCAGGTCCATCTCCCTGCTCACCAGGCATAGAGCCATGCTCCTGATAAAATGCTACAATGCGCTCATCTATCTGCTGTGCCAATTGGCCCTTTCGCCAATCGTTGAGCTCATCCAGCTGCCTCTGCATCTGAGCAATACGCTCCTCCTCCATCGATTTGCTATAAGCTCTTTGGAAATTAACAGCCTGTGAAATAACTGAAGTTAATACGATAGCATTTTATATGAATTTTGAATGAATTGGATAGTATATAAATAATTCTTTTGATGTGAGAATAATGTGGATCTTTTAATATGAAGTTAGTGAAATGGTTTACCTCCTGATTGCCGAAACCATAACGCCTATTTCGAGTAGGCGGTACAATAACGGAATCCCAAATCCTGTTGGACTCCTCAACTGTAAGCTCTGCTCTTCTACTCGCCTGTGTCAATGCCGATGCCTTTGCCTCATATCGCCCCTGCAATTACAAACATAATTTTGAAACAATTGGTATACAATTTACATATATATAATTTGAATCACGAGTTAGCATATTTACCATCGATTCTTCAGCTTTGCTGTCGGTCCAATCATTGGTCACATTCCCCTCATCATCAACAAACTCAACTGCGTGTGTGGCTCTAAAAACCTCAGCCATTGTAGGCTCCCTTCCGTACTTTGCAAACTGAAGATATACACGAATAAGATATATTGAAAATAAGATATATTTTTGTTGGCAACAGTTCTTTGAATATCACAGGTAAGAAATATTCCATCATGATATGGAAATCATGACTTTTCATCCCACTCAATTTATTGTTTTTCAAGTCAACACATCTGCGAAGGTTAGAAGAAATCCCATCAGGACATCTTAGTCCTTCCACCCATTTGAGTACGATTTTTACTTGCTTGTTGTCTAGCTCATAACATGCTTTGGGTTTTTTGTTATAGTCGTACAACTGAAGTTCGGGCCGCTTACAGAAATGTAATATATCACGTCTCGAATTCGCATCGTCCTTGGTTTTCCCCTTTACATTCAAAACTGTATTAAAAACGTTATCAAACACATTTTTTTCATTGTGCATGACGTCAATATTATGTCGCAGTAAGAGATTTTTCCAATAAGGTAACTCCCAAAATATACTTTGCTTGCACCAGTTATGAATGTCCGATTTACCCAGAATGTCGACCTGTTTCCCAGTTTCATGAATCTTAGGATAGTCTTTCACGATTTCATATATCTCTTCACTTGTCCAAACTTTAGGTGGTAGCATATTCTCTACTCTGTTAGCTTCAAAGTTCGTTTTATCCATTCTGAATTTATGATTAATATGTAGAAAACACCGATGACTGTCAAACCAGAAAATTTTCTTGCCGTACTTTAATGAAAATGCTCGTGATTCTTCCATACAATATGGACAAGCTAGTCGTCCAGCTGTGCTCCAACCTGAAAGCATGCCATACGCGGGAAAATCATTAATAGTCCATAATAAAGAAGCGAACATACGAAAATTTCTTTTTCTCGAAACGTCATATGTTTCAACTCCTTCATGCCATAATGTTTTCAATTCTTCGATCAACGGTTGTAGATAAACATCAATTCCTTGAGTCGGATCATCAGGACCGGGAACGACAATTGTTAAAAACATATATGGAGTTTTCATACACATCCATGGAGGTAATGTAATGACCCATAAATTTTCGATAAATAAAATAGCTAATTTGATAAGATTTCATGATTTAGTGTTAGAAAAAAATTTGTAGGTCGTTTGGAATAATAATAAATGTTGAATCCATTGGGTATAATAGAGTAATTGATTGATAAGTAAAATCTATTTAAATCAAATATTGAATATTGAGCAGGTAAATCGTTTAAATTAAATATTTAAAACTTATTGAATAATTGAATAACCGAAAAATGAAATTAGTGTTCTAAATTGTGAATTGGTTTTAAGGGTTGAATCTTTTAAGTTCGATTTCAATATTTCAAAAGATAATGAATTATTGGATAAGCGAAATTGTTTAAATTAAATATTTGGAAATTATTGAATAATTTAATAACGGGAATTGAATAACCGTATAATGGAAATAGTTGTTCTATAATTCTAATTCATTTCAAAAGTTAAATTTTTAAGTTCGTTTTGAATATTTCAAAAGATGGTGATTTAAGAATAATCAAATTTGTTAAATTTAATATTACAAATATTTGAATAATTAAATTCCGAAGTTGATATGATTAATATGATATTGAAATTTAATATATGAAATTAGAGTGAATAATTGGAATTTGATTTAATATGATTCAAATTGGTTTCCAAAGCGAATGTAAGTTATATTGGGATTTTAATAGAGTTAATAAGATTTTAAAATTAGAATTTATTGGATAATTGAATAATGGGTTTAATATGATTAAAAACGATTTGTAAAATTTTATTTTATCATATTGGAGTTATAATGATGCTATAGAACTTTTAAAACTGAATTTAAAATTTATTTGTGAAAATTGAATATTTTAATATTTAATTATCGACTGGAAAATAGCCAAATTTTGAACAGTCTCAGAATTGGACAAAACTAGTTTCATTGGATCCGTAATAGTTAGTTATTATCGGATTTCAATTTTCGTAGCAATCAGAGTTGTCGTTTGACCGTGGAAGCTCGAAACGCATCGAAATTGTTTTAATATTAATTTGACGAGTTAAAATAGTCATTTTTCAAACAGTCTCGGATTTCGACGAAACCAGTTTCATTGGATCCGTAATGTGATATTATTGTAAGATTTCAAATTTCGTGTCAATCGGATTTATCGTTTGTCCGGGGCGAGCCAAAATGCCTAGAAAATCGTTTAATCGGTTTAATTTAAATTTGATCGTTTATTTCCGTAACTCGCACAGATGATCGAATTAGCTCCCGAAACCTACTCCATTGTGTCCGAAACGCGGGATAAACCCTAGTAACGCTGGTCACCGCGCGTAATTCGGAGTTTGGAAAAGCCGGATAAATAGTATTCGTCGTTTCCTATAAATAGCTCTTTATTCACAAATTAAACAGAAAATAAAATAACTAGGGTTTGAGCTTTGGGAGCCGCCAGTTTTAAAAACAATGGATGAAAATCATTCCTTTTCCTCTTCAATTATTGATCAATCCATTAGGTTTTAGAAGATGCTCCCAACTGGAAAGTCGAAGATCACCTCAACATCTACCTATCCAACGGTGGATCTCGGCTATCGTCGTCGTTTGGAGGGAATTTGGGGCTGCGTTTGTGGCCGTGTCGTGCGTATTTTCGAGATAGAGGGGGGGCTGAGCTCCACCTGGTCCTGGCCGAAGGTAGAGGAGGGTGAGGCCGTCGATTCAGCATCTTCTGATCGTCGTCTCGACTAGGTTGGTGGCGGGAATCTCGAGCCCTAGTTTTTGAAGATGGGGTCTTTGTAGCATGAGGTTTACAGGAGCACGAACGAGAGAATGGGAGGATGATGCGCACAGTCTCGATTGGCTTGATGGAAGCAACGGTCCAGATTAGCCTGTAGGGTTTTGAAATTAAAATTTAAATGTAAATTGATTTGTAAATGTTTAAAATGAAGCTTCTCTTTCGTACGAGGTCGGATTCGGATGAAACTTTTTGCGTTGGGATCGTATGGACGAGCTCTACGCTATGGAGCTGGATTGGAACCATTGGGAGCTAGAGAAAATTTTGGGTTAAATCGAACGTCGTTCGATTTGATTTAAAATCGTAAAATCGAGGTAAGTGTTTTATAACGCTCACAACGTACTAAATATCTTTATGCTAGTTAAATTGACATTATGAAGTGTTATGATTTTTATTTGTCGTTGTTTGATAAAATTTAATTATCATATAGCTTGTCATTTGAATTAACCGTTGAAAAATTAAATTGACAGTTAAATTGAAATTAAAATTGAATCGCGATTAAATTACCTGACATTGATAACTATGAAACTGCCATGAATTGTATTGTTTATTGGATGATGTATTTTGTTGGATGTTATTGGTTGATATTTAAATGTTTGGATGTCTATTTGCTTTTATATACTGTTATGCATACATATGACACTGTGATCGGTTTAAGTAATATATACTTATCCCTGACATTTAATTTAAATAAATAATTACTTGGCCATAGGATAGAAAATTATATACGGACACCGAATTGGCTAAATTAATAATTTTTAAAATCGTCAATTTTAAATTTATTTAAATGCTTTGATTTAAAAGTTATAAATCGAAATCAATTTATAGAAATCGAATCTATCGAAAATTGATTTTGGAATGTTGAAATAGATTTTGGTTAAAAGAAATTGTTAAATGATTTAATTGAGACTTTGAAATTTAAAATTGGGTTATGATTGATTCGTTTTAAAAGATCGAGCCTTAATTCGAGCTTTGAATATTACTAAGTAAAAGCGATATAAAATGATATTTTAAATTGAGCTTGAAATTGAATCATATTTGTAAGTGGGATTTAAATTTGAATATTGAAGGAAATTTTTGTTAAGTGTTAAAAAGTGATATTTTGAAAAATCAAGCTAAAAATCGATATACATTGGAATTGAATAAGTTGAAGGTGAATGTAAAATTGAATAAATTTGAAGTCAAAGATTGACATTGATTTGAATTGAAATCGAAATTGAATAGGTAAATTGGAAATTGAAATTTATTTGAATTGGGAAGTTATAATTGAAATGGATTGGTTTTGAAGCTATTTTAATTTGTTTTCCAAATTACTCTGTTATATAAACCATTTTGAATACTTAAACTATTTTAATCTATTTTAATCTACTTAACCCAATTTAAATTATTTTAAACTAATTTATCTATTTTAAATCCATTTTAAAGATTTTAAGTATTTTTAACTATTTTAACTATTTAAACTATTTTTAAACTACTTAAAACTATTTTCTAAAAATTTCAAGCTGGTTAATAAGGTGAAATGTTTATGTTTAAATCTTGAATTTAAATACGAATTGGGTTAAATGAAGTTGCAATCTAAATTGAAATTCGGAATGATTTTGAAATCGAAATGAGATATTGAGACGAAAAATGATTTTTGAAAGGAACCTTATATTTTGAACGGCTATGCCGATATTTGGAATGGATTTGATTTTTGAAGTGAATATGATATTTTGATATCAATTATGAATCGATTTAAAATATAAAAGAGCCAACGGTGTAATAATACGTTGTTATTAAAGAGACCGGGATCGGATATGGACATACTCTCTGTCGATACCGAACACCACTTTAATAACTATTATACGCGGAGTGTTGATCCAGAATGAAGTGGATGGTTTGGTGAACGTGTTGACTGAAGAAAGAGAACGATACTGGATGACCCCTGACATGACTAAAACAGGAGCCGCGCCGGGCCATTGAGGTTCGCCACCTCTAGCGGACACACTTCTTCGATGCCATATCTATTACATTTGTGATGCGATTTGGGTGCACCCCTTGATTTGGGAGTGTTGTTTCGCGGTGTTGGGGTAGCTGCTGGCTATGCTCAACATCAGTCCGGATCACGCAACTACTAGTATCCTAGTTGGTATCGCCTCATGTACCTTGTCATACTGATTATCCTATTCGCGACCACTACGTTTTGTTTTGTGTTATACCTATGGGGTACCCTCTGATAACCACCAGTTTACGGTGGGGCTTACGGTGCTGTATAGACTATGGCATTATAAAAATGTGTTAAGGGGGATTATGGTAACGCCTTAACGCTATTTTGATACTTTATATTACTGATAGGCATTATCTACTTAGCGTACATTACTACATAGTAGATAGTTTAACGGATCCTTAAGAGATGGAAAATCCCGTAACATCTCTTGAGTTATTGCACGCACGTTGACATTGGATACGAGATGTCAAACCCCGTAAACATCTCTGACGCCGTTACACTCATATTTATTTACGATTGATTTAACTTTCATAGGGATATTTTAGTCCTGACTCGAGTGTTTTGTCTTTTCATTACGCTCGGGTCAGTCCTGAGTTTTTCAGATTTTTGAAGATCTATTCTGGAGGATGAAGACGAAGATTTGGTATACTATTACTATTATTACCCTTGCATCATGCTATCTGCTGCATTATTTTAATTGTTTTGTTGTATATGTATAACTCTGATAAATGTTGTATAAATAATTGTCGAAGTATAGTAAACAGCTTCATGAACTGTTTATTTGACTATTATATTTTATCGTTCCGCTGCGAGATTCTGTGTTGTTTCATTTCCTTTATTTTTCTTTCTTTTCTTTTCTTATTTACCCCAATAACCATCTGCCCTTTTGAATGGTTTGAAATCGGCATGTGTATTTGATCGTCGGTTTAAACTGTCCAAAAAGGCGGGTCGTTACAGTTGGTATCAGAGGTTTGGTTTAGCGATAAACCTTGGCTCTAGTGGGGAATAACTCATTGAAATAGAGGTAAACTATATGAATGAGTTTAGTGTATATGAGAGAGAGTATTTGTTAGTGATATAAAATGTTTTATGTTGTGTCGGTTGATTTGTTGAGTGGCTTATGGATTCTGGTCAATACGAGTAATTAACGTCATCGACAAGGATCTCTAAACACTTAAATAGAACAATTCGACATAGTATTGTTTTGAAATTGGGTAAATGAAATAATTTTGCCCTAATTATATTTTGTATATAAAGAATTTATTTCAAAATTTATTGTGATCAATCTAGCTTATTTGGTTGTTGGAAATGAAATATTGGCTATTAACATTAATCGGATATTGTAATTTAAATAAATAAGGTGAATTACAAAATGAACAATGATAAAACACTTGTGGGATGTTTTAAGAAAGAAAATCCTATAAGAATATTTTATAAAGGTGACTTATGAATTAAAAATAGAATTAAATTGGAAAAAAAAATTTGAATTTAAGACCCGGAGATTTTGAAAATGGTTCTCAAAGTTTTGAAGAAATATATGGTAATATTAGTTGGAAATTGTTTAAGGAAATATTTTGAAAGGATTTTTAAGAAGGAATGAATATAGTACTCCTCTCTTATGTCGCTGGAAAATAATTTCGGTGATGACTGCGCAGCATCATCGACGTTCATTTCCGAGTCTCAAAGTGGGGGAGACTTCTAAGAAGCTTTGCTTTTCTTCAAAAATTATTTTGGGTAAATGGGTTTTGGTTTAAACTCCAAGGGTATGATTTGATATATTGAAGATATAAGTATACATGTTTATTTCAAACGATTTGGAAAAAAAACCGGGCATTTAAAATTCTAAGTTCTGTTAATTAATAATTTTCAAATTATTTGAATGAAGTGTGAATAACAAGAATTTATAAAATAAGAGGATTGAGATATCTAAGCTATTGTTTGGGAAAACTTTAAAGTTGAAAGGTAAAGAGGATTTAAACAAATTAAATTTGTGAACATTCTAATTAAGTGAAATGAAATTCTATAAATTTGTATAATACCAAAATTACATTCTGATAACATATAACAAGACTTACCAAATGTTAAAAGTTAAAATGATGTTTTGGATATGTAATGAGATATTGTACAAATAAGCAGAACCTGAAAATAATTGAAGCATACAAGTAAGGAAAACTCAAAAGCAATTAAAATGTATATAAATGAAAATTTGGTTGTGATAAAAATGTTATATACTTAAATATAACATGAAATGATGAATGGATAAATGGTACAAGTAAGTGAACTTAAGAAAGAAGATAAATGAATCGTATTATATCTTTGTAAATTGGTTATAGAAAATAAATATAAATTGCAAAGGGATTGTAACCTGTAAGATAACTGTAAAATAAGAAAAGTCATTTATGAAAGGTTAGACTTTTATAGGATGATTAATAAACTAAAGTGCCGATTAATAAAATGTTCCACAAATGAATTCGTTACTAACTGAAATTATGAAAATGCAATAAATGAAAACAAAGGAATTTCTTATAGCTAAGAATCAAGTGGAAAATGAAATTGGATTTAATTAAATGATATAGAATGTTTAAAATGAACTTGAGTAAACAAATTCTTTGATATGATGTTTAAGAAAAGATAATGTTGAAGAATATTCTATGTAAAGAAATAGATATATTAACTGAATAATGAATTGTGAGTAATTAAGTGAAAAAAATATATAGAAAACGATAAAACAATTTAGTATAGATAAATTGGATAGAAATCCATTGGAAGGTAATACGTGAGATTGTACGTATATTATTTTATTCGCATAACGATTTGATCCAAATTCAAGCACAAAATTTCGAGATGATTTATAACGATCCAAGTTAAGATTTTTCACTCGATTTTCGACGGCGAACCCTGGATATGGATTTTTAATTTGATTCTGAAATTCTCTATCATAGTATATGGTTATGCAAGGAGAGTAACAGTTTCCAATCAAGGAACCAAATCCGAGTCCGCACTAGAGAGTCGTGTGAACGATACTAGTTTGGAAGTGAAATTGTGTGATCGAATAAGCGATTAGATTGATATTGCTCACGGATGATATATGTATGGCTTACGGACTTAATTAAAGTTAATATTGGAAATATATGATGCCAAATATAAAATGATTCTTTTAAAATTATATTACAGGATATATATATAAAAGAAATAAACCAAATTGAATGTAAAATAAATTTTTTGGTTATGTTGGGTATGATTTGGTTGTTATATGATTGTTAGTTGATTGTATACAATTCATTAAGTGTTAATGAAATAGAAAGCTATAAATCACTGAAATCAAATTGGAAGTTAAATGAATTTAAATAGAATTTAGTTTGATTTAATTTGAAAGTGAACTAATGTAAATATAAATTAGTGAATGTTAACTAATTAAATTGAGAACAAGTGTTAGTAAAATCCAACGTTAATGAATCAACTATGATTAAAATTGAAATCCAAGTCAATAAATATTAATGAGAAGTGAATTTATATTGATTGGTTATGGACTTGTTGGATGATAGTTGATTGATGGTTGCATTTGTTGTTTTGTTGCATTTGCTATGTTGGCACATGTAGTTGTTATGTTGCTATATGATGTGTATTGATACTATTTTCATATATGCATGATTCTCATTGTTTGTTGAGTGTTTAGTAGGTGCGGATTTCGATTGCTTCGCATTTGGAGCTCGCTTTCGCGCTATATTAGTCGTATATGCTCGCTAATATAATATAAGGTACATGTTTATTTTGTCATTGGATTTGGTGATTTTTGATGAGCCACTTGGCTTTTGGATTTTCTTTTGTTGGTTTGGGGCCCGTAGAGGCGTTTTGTAGTTGTACCCATCGAGCCGCGCAAAGGAGACTCTGCCGAAATTTTCCGAAAAATCCAGGTGTTAGAAAATTTTTCAAGTTTTAAATTTTTTTATAACTCGTTTTGATAACTAACTTTTAAAGTTAGAAAGTCGTTCAGAGTAACTTAGCGGAATCGTAGTTACGACTTTTTAAGTGGAATTTCATTGTTTTATGAGTTGGTAACTTTCAAATAAAATATATCTAATGTTGAATTCTATACTTAGTTCCTTTTCCCTTCTTTTTCATTTTCGGGGACGAAAAGTTTTGAGTGGGGGAGAGTGTAACGACCCGTAAATTTTCGATAAATAAAATAGCTAATTTAATAAGATTTCGTGATTTAGTGTTAGAAAAAAATTTGTAGGTCGTTTGGAATAATAATAAATGTTGAATCCATTGGGTATAATAGAGTAATTGATTGATAAGTAAAATCTATTTAAATCAAATATTGAATATTGAACAGGTAAATCGTTTAAATTAAATATTTAAAACTTATTGAATAATTGAATAACTGAAAAATGAAACTAGTGTTCTAAATTGTGAATTGGTTTTAAGGGTTGAATCTTATAAGTTCGATTTCAATATTTCAAAAGATAATGAATTATTGGATAAGCGAAATTGTTTAAATTAAATATTTGGAAATTATTGAATAATTTAATAACGGGAATTGAATAACCGTATAATGGAAATAGTTGTTCTATAATTCTAATTCGTTTCAAAAGTTATTTTTTTAAGTTCGTTTTGAATATTTCAAAAGATGGTGATTTAAGAATAACCAAATTTGTTAAATTTAATATTACAAATGTTTGAATAATTAAATTTCGAAGTTGATATGATTAATATGATATTGAAATTTAATATATGAAATTAGAGTGAATAATTGGAATTTGATTTAATATGATTCAAATTGGTTTCCAAAGCGAATGTAAGTTATATTGGGATTTTAATAGAGTTAATAAGATTTTAAAATTGGAATTTATTGGATAATTGAATAACGGGTTTAATATGATTAAAAACGATTTTTAAAATTTTATTTTATCATATTGGAGTTATAATGATGCTATAGAACTTTTAAAACTGAATTTAAAATTTATTTGTGAAAATTGAATATTTTAATATTTAATTATCGACTGGAAAATAGCCAAATTTTGAACAGTCTCAGAATTGGACGAAACTAGTTTCATTGGATCCATAATAGTTAGTTATTATCGGATTTCAATTTTCGTAGCAATCAGAGTTGTCGTTTGACCGTGGCAGCTCGAAACGCATCGAAATTGTTTTAATATTAATTTGACGAGTTAAAATAGTCATTTTTCAAACAGTCTCGGATTTCGATGAAACAAGTTTCATCGGATCCGTAATGTGATATTATTGTAAGATTTCAAATTTCGTGTCAATCGGATTTATCGTTTGTCCGGTGCGAGCCAAAACGCCTAGAAAATCGTTTAATCGGTTTAATTTAAATTTGATCGTTTATTTCCGTAACTCGCACAGATAATTGAATTAGCTCCCGAAACCTATTCCATTGTGTCCGGAACGCGGGATAAACCCTAGGAACGCCGGTCACCGCGCGTAATTCGGAGTTTGGAAAAGCCGGATAAATAGTATTCGTCGTTTCCTATAAATAGCTCTTTATTCACAAATTAAACAGAAAATAAAATAACTAGGGTTTGAGCTTTGGGAGCCGCCAGTTTTAAAAACAATGGCTGAAAATCATTCCTTTTCCTCTTCAATTATCGATCAATCAATTGGGTTTTAGAAGATGCTCCCAACTGGAAAGTCGAAGATCACCTCAACATCTACCTATCCAACGGTGGATCTCGGCTATCGTCGTCGTTTGGAGGGAATTTGGGGCTACGTTTGTGGCCGTGTCGTGCATATTTTCGAGATAGAGGGGGGGGGGGGGGGGGCGAGCTCCACCTGCTCTTGGCCGAAGGTAGAGGAGGGTGAGGCCGTCGATTCGGCATCTTCTGATCGTCGTCTCGACTAGGTTGGTGGCGGGAATCTCGAGCCCTAGTTTTTGAAGATGGGTTCTTTGTAGCATGAGGTTTACAGGAGCACGAACGAGAGAATGGGAGGATGATGCGCACGGTCTCGATTGGCTTGATGGAAGAAACGGTCCAGATTAGCCTGTAGGGTTTTGAAATTTAAATTTAAATGTAAATTGATTTGTAAATGTTTAAAATGATGTTTCTCTTTCGTACGAGGTCGGATTCGGACAAAACTTTTTGCGATGGGATCGTATGGACGAGCTCTACGCTATGGAGCTGGATTGGAACCATTGGGAGCTAGAGAAAATTTTGGGTTAAATCGAACGTTGTTCGATTTGATTTAAAATCGTAAAATCGAGGTGAGTGTTTTATAACGCTCACAACGTACTAAATATCTTTATGCTAGTTAAATTGACATTATGAAGTGTTATGATTTTTATTTGTCGTTGTTTGATAAAATTTAATTGTCATATAGCTTGTCATATGAATTAACCGTTGAAAAATTAAATTGACAGTTAAATTGAAATTAAAATTGAATCGCGATTAAATTACCTGACATTGATAACTATGAAACTGCCATGAATTGTATTGTTTATTGGATGATGTATTTTGATGGATGTTATTGGTTGATATTTAAATGTTTGGATGTCTATTTGCTTTTATATACTGTTATACATACATATGACACTGTGATCGGTTTAAGTAATATATACTTATCCCTGACATTTAATTTAAATAAATAATTACTTGGCCATAGGATAGAAAATTATATACGGACACCGAATTGGCTAAATTAATAATTTTTAAAACCGTCAATTTGAAATTTATTTAAATGCTTTGATTTAAAAGTTATAAATAGAAATCAATTTATAGAAATCGAATCTATCGAAAATTGATTTTGGAATGTTGAAATAGAATTTGGTTAAAAGAAATTGTTAAATGATTTAAGTGAGACTTTGAAATTTAAAATTGGGTTATGATTGAATTTCGAAAATTTATTCGTTTTAAAATATCGAGCCTTAATTCGAGCTTTGAATATTACTACGTAAAAGCGATATAAAATGATATTTGAAATTGAGCTTGAAATTGAATCATATTTGTAAGTGGGATTTAAATTTGAATATTGAATGAAAATTTTGTTAAGTGTTAAAAAGTGATATTTTGAAAAATCAAGCTAAAAATCGATATACATTGGAATTGAATAAGTTGAAGGTGAATGTAAAATTGAATAAATTTGAAGTCAAAGATTGACATTGATTTGAATTGAAATCAAAATTGAATAGGTAAATTGGAAATTGAAATTTATTTGAATTGGGAAGTTATAATTGAAATGGATTGGTTTTGAAGCTGTTTTAATTTGTTTTCCAAATTACTCTGTTATATAAACCATTTTGAATACCTAAACTATTTTAATCTATTTTAATCTACTTAACCCAATTTAAATTATTTTAAACTAATTTATCTATTTTAAATCCATTTTAAAGATTTTAAGTATTTTTAACTATTTTAACTATTTAAACTATTTTTAAACTACTTAAAACTATTTTCTAAAAATTTCAAGCTGGTTAATAAGGTGAAATGTTTATGTTTAAATCTTGAATTTAAATACGAATTGGGTTAAATGAAGTTGCAATCTAAATTGAAATTCGGAATGATTTTGAAATCGAAATGAGATATTGAGACAAAAATGATTTTTGAAAGGAACCTTATATTTTGAACGGCTATGCCGATATTTGGAATGGATTTGATTTTTGAAGTGAATATGATATTTTGATATCAATTATGAATCGATTTAAAATACAAAAGAGCCAATGGTGTAATAATACGTAGTTATTAAAGAGACCGGAATCGGATATGGACATACTCTCTGTCGATACCGAACACCACTTTAATAACTATTATACGCGGAGTGTTGATCCAGAATGAAGTGGATGGTTTGGTGAACGCGTTGACTGAAGAAAGAGAACGATACTGGATGGCCCCTGACATGACTAAAACAGGAGCCGTGCCGGGCCATTGAGGTTCGCCACCTCTAGCGGACACACTTCTTCGATGCCATATCTATTACATTTGTGATGCGATTTGGGTGCACCCCTTGATTTGGGAGTGTTGTTTCGCGGTGTTGGGGTAGCTGCTGGCTGTGCTCAACATCAGTCCGGATCACACAACTACTAGTATCCTAGTTGGTATCGCCTCATGTACCTTGTCATACTGATTATCCTATTCGCTACCACTACGTTTTGTTTTGTGTTATACCTATGGGGTACCCTCTGATAACCACCAGTTTACGGTGGGGCTTACGGTGCTGTATAGACTATGGCATTATAAAAATGTGTTAAAGGGGATTATGGTAACGCCTTAACGCTATTTTGATACTTTATATTACTGATAGGCATTATCTACTTTGGGTACATTACTACATAGTAGATAGTTTAACGGATCCTTAAGAGATGGAAAATCCCGTAACATCTCTTGAGTTATTGCACGCACGTTGACACTGGATATGAGATGTCAAACCCCGTAAACATCTCTGACGCCGTTACACTCATATTTATTTACGATTGATTTAACTTTCATAGGGATATTTTAGTCTTGACTCGAGTGTTTTGTCTTTTCATTACACTCGGG
The DNA here is from genome assembly GCA_030765085.1 of Allium cepa. NCBI lineage: Eukaryota > Viridiplantae > Streptophyta > Magnoliopsida > Asparagales > Amaryllidaceae > Allium > Allium cepa. The sequence goes on along the minus strand of CM060938.1, from coordinate 245,346,779 downwards.
TCAGTCCTAGTTTTTCAAATTTTTGAATATCTATTCTGGAGGATGAAGACGAAGATTTGGTATACTATTACTATTATTACCCTTGCATCATGCTATCTGCTGCATTATTTTAATTGTTTTGTTGTATATGTATAACTCTGATAAATGTTGTATAAATAATTGTCGAAGTATAGTAAACAGCTTCATGAACTGTTTATTTGACTATTATATTTTATCGTTCCGCTGCGAAATTCTGTGTTGTTTCATTTCCTTTATTTTTCTTTCTTTCCTTTTCTTATTTACCCCAATAACCATCTGCCCTTTTGAATGGTTTGAAATCGGCATGTGTATTTGATCGTCGGTTTAAACTGTCCAAAAGGCGGGTCGTTACAGGTAAGTTATAAGGAGTGCAATAATAGGCCATGATGAATATTTACTACCAAATTGAGAGAATGGCGAAAATCCATCTGTACATAAACCGAGTCTAACATTACGGCTCTCTCGAGCAAATTCAGGATACGTCCTATCGAAATGTTTCCATGCTTCTCCATCAGCTGGATGTATCAATGTTCCTTCTACTGGTGTTCTCACGCTGTGCCATCGCATATGACATGCTGTAGCAGAAGAAGCATATAGCCGTTGAAGTCTGAGAGTGATGGGTAAATAATGCATTCTTTTATAAGGGACTTCTTTTTCTTTCTTTTTCCTTGGTTTGTATCTTTCCTCGTTACATATTCTGCATTTTCTAAGGTGAGCGTCGTCTTTCCAAAATAACATGCAACCTTTAACACATGTATCTATCTTCTGATATGGCAATCCAAAAGCAGACATAAGTTTTTTAACTTTATAATGACTATCGCACATTAAATTATTGGGTGGCATGTGTCGTTTAGCAGTTTGTACAATTGCTGTAAACACTGCTTCTGTAAGATTGAATTTTGATTTCATCGTGATGTATTCAGCGGTTACAGATAATTCGGTTCCACTTTCACATCCATCCCACAATGGTCTCTTAGCGGAATCCAATAAATCATAAAAAAATTTAGCTTCCATAGTCGGTTCTTCACCATTTTCGTTTTCAATGTCGTCTTGATCAATGGATGGAAACATTGATCGGGCTGCATCTTGCACCATATTTTCTATTGGATTTGCTGCTGTATTATCATCCTCTTCCACTACAGGATTAGGTGTATATTGAACAAACTCTCCGTAACGATCCCATAAATAATAATTCGGTACAAAACCAAATTTATACAAGCGAACTTCTACTACATCTGCCTTCCAATGGTTCAGATGTTTGCACTTAGCACACGGACAACGAATGTCTACGTTATTTCCATTATTAGATTTAACAAATCTAATAAACTCGTGTACACCGTTAACAAAATGTTCCTTTATTGATCCTTTCATACCTTTTCGGGATTCATACATCCAACTACGATCGAGAAAATAATCGAACATATCTCCTGATTTGCAAAAATTATATTAGACAATTCAAACAAACACTTCACTGAAACAAATTAGACTGGAATTTAGTAAATTTTATTAATTTAGTAACTTTATTAATTTGACAAATTAGACTGAACTTTAGTAAATTTATTAATTTGGTAAATTAGACTAACTTTATTAATTTGGTAAATTTTAAATTAACTTTAGTAAATTTTAAACAAACTTTAATAAATTAGACTGAACAAATTTATTAGTTTCAAACTAACTTTTAAATTAAATTTATTAGTAAATTTATTGTTTAACGGCCGGTCATCCTACTTCCCATTACAAACACAATAACGTAATCATATTTTATAAATCATTTCAGATTAAACGATTCAATAAAATTTCGGCAGCACTTCCCTTTATTCCCTGTATCGTACACAAATGCATGTACACAGGGAAAAAAAGGAAGTGCCATCGAAATTTCGTTAACCGTTTAAACTGAAATGATTTATAAACTGCAATTACGTTATTGTGTTTGTAACTTGTCCAATACTGGGACAAATCCAACAAATATTGTATCAGATGAATACAGATGTCCGTTCTGTGTAAAAACGAACATCCATATGATGATCATATACAACACTTGTCAGACGGGGCCAAAAATTGTCTAAGGGGTTCACACAAATAAAACAAATTTTCTAATTTATATTTTAACAACTATAAAATTTTTAATAATACGTTCAATAAATATTTGTCAAGTAAATTTCACATTTTGACACGTACTTTAAAATTTGGCTAACTAAGTCAAATTTTAAATAACGAATTTTTCTAAATTAAATTAGAAGTTAGCACTTATAATAAATTGAATTATTTTTATTTTAAACTATATACGTTTAACTGGAAATTCCACAATGAGACAAAAGTGAATCATTGTAATTATTTTAGGCTATGAGTACTTTAGCATGGCCATTGCAAGTAAGCATAAATGATATATTTGAACAAAATACACAATTGTAGTGTACTTACACTTATAACTAACGCATGCTAAATAATTAAATTTTCACCTAATCGACAACCAATATTGCATAAACTTATCAATAAGCATCTTAAACATGTTATCACCATCTTAATCCAAATCACATCACCAATCATTAATTCTACAATAACCAACATCACAATAGTATGCGTTAATCATCGTTTTCAACTTCGAAATAAAATGATTTTATTCTCAAATCAACCTTCAATACTACTATCACCATACATATACCACATAACTACCAATCTCAAACCCATAAACATGCCATTAACAACCAATTTATAAACCCAATTAACATGCAAATAAACCCAAATTAAACCCTAATTGAATACAAAATAGGGTTAGAACACATACCAGATCAATTTGGGAGGTAGAGAGCGAATTTTTGAGCACCGAATCGGCGGGGCGACGGGTAGGGTTTAGTTTTTTTTTTTTCGTTTGCTGAATGGGGAAGAAGGAAGCTCGGGTTGGCAGATATACAGGTCGAGCAACGGCTAGCGACAGCTAGCGACAGCCGCTTTTTTTAGCCGTTGCCCCTATCCGACGCTATTCGAGGCGTTTTCTATAGTATTAAGCCCGGTTCATATTAATTAATAGTTATTAATTGGATTTATAATTACGATGTGAAAGCTTAAAAATCAACATTGTGATGAAACAAACCAAATAATGCTTCTTTAAAAAAATGCAATAACATTTCTTATGTTGCGAAAATTACTGTTGCGACAAAACTTTACTCCTTGATTACTTCTTTTTAGTCAGATTGAATGACAAGTTTTATAGCACTTGCTTTTTTCTTAAAACGTTTTTCCATAAAGTAGGAAGAAAATGTTTCTACCTTTCCACGGTTAACACCACAATTTCTTTATTGTATTTATGAGTTATATGGACGTTGGACATGGCAAAACACAAGATCGATGGACCTATATACTATTATGTATTAAATACTCCTCTATTTTCGTTACGTGTGATTCACATCTATTGGTAGGTTTTAACATATCGAATGCTCATAAAACAATTTTGCATATCTACAGTCAGTACATGGTATACTGATAAGGTTAACATTTTTGAATCTTCAAGATGTTACTCTATGCCCTAGTATTACATGCTTCCATCTTTATTATTGATATAATTGCTTGTTACATGCATAATTACTTTACTTTCAGTTATATGCACAACAAGCCGTTCTTGTTCTGAATGCTTCTCCTCAATTCAGATATACTTTAATATGAAAAAGGAGGAAGAAAGAGCAAAAATAAGAAAGAAGATTAGAGCTCATGCACAAGTCATACGAGTATATATCTTCACTCGTATGCCTTATTCTTTATTACCATTGCACATAATGCATTTGTTACTCATATGTTGTTTGCATTATAGGCAGTGGATCCATTTACCCCTAAGGTTAAACAGTTACTGGGTATGTCATCCTTAATAATATTGCTACTTAATAATATTGTTTTTTTCTAGTATATTAGATTAGGTAAAAAGAACTTTGCATGTAGAAGCAGGTTGCCGTCACCCTAGGTCTTTCGAAAGGATAACTTTTGAATGTTTTCCTTTTTTACCTTATAGTTTGTTTTGTTTTCAAACTATGGCTTCGAAATAATTACTTTTAATTGGTTTCGAAGCTATGCTTACATAACTTTTCACTCGAACCCAATGCTTTCGAAAGATATATTTTTAAGTGTTTCGAAAGGAATGTTTCCAAACATTTCGAAAGATAAGTTTAATTGTTTCAAAAGAGGATGTCTAAGATTTTGAGTAATGATTTCAAAAGATCTATTTCCAATGCATTCGAAAGGAAGCTTTTGGCCTTTCATCCTTATTTTTTTATAGTTAAATTATTTAACTTGTTTCAAAGGAATAGACAACCCGATTGATTTTAAGTTTTCAATAACAATGTTTTGTATAAAGCGTATATCATGGCATAGATATTTTGAGTAAAGCAGAGTATATTTTCGTTGTTTATATATGATTTAAAAGGGTTAAATCAGTTTGAAATAAATGTTTTCAAGGAAAATTGAATAGGGTGGTTAGCCCTAAGTATGCGATTCATATATTAGAAAACCAGATGAGAATGGTGTGGGGTCATACACTATACTTTAGCTAGTAGCCACCTGCTTATATAAGTCCATAATTTTAGTGTCTAGAGCTTTGTCACAGGTAAGACCAAAATGATATTACACATGGTGAAGAATACCTAATGTAGAGATAGGTTATTGGTGAGCCCGCAAAACCATTAGGATTAGCTGACCCTAGGAGATGCAACTTAAGGACAGACTGTCCAGTATTGTGCCTAAAAGAAGTTAGAATATTTATTATGTTTGGTATGCCCAAATCAACCAATGGTTAATAGTCAGCCATATAAAACTATAATGTTTATATGGATAGTTCATTAATTACCTTATTTACATGCGTATATGTTAATGCTATTGTTGTTATAATTAGTTTGTTTATAGGATTTTGATTTGCAAAAGATATGCTTTTAAAAAGGATATTACTGAGAGCAAACCCATTCCGCTAAGTGGCATGGTCACACTTAATATCAGTAAATCAAGATGTAATAAAACTATTCACACTATACTTTATGTCTAACTTGAAGTTTGTGTTTTCCTCGTAAACTCTCGGGTGCTCAAAATTTAATTTGAACAGACTGATAAATATGGACTTTTCAGGTATAGGTTGGATGAATAAGCTTTTGAAGATGTGCAGAAGGCCAAGCTAGCTATATAGGGGTTATTAATTTGTATTTCCATTGCGATGTATTTATGACTGATATGTCTAATGATCTAGCACTCTGGTCATCCAAGGAGGCATCTTCATATGTCGCACTTGGCGTATTTTGTAATAATTAATTTGATCAAAACCAGGGAATCGTTTCAGGATTATGTAATGAAATATGAAATATTGATTGCAATGTAATCGGAAAAGAAGTTTCGAAATCTATGTTAATTTTATTTCATATTCATGTGCTTATGATATTATGGATACTATTAACAATACCGTATTTAGTCATCGGAAGTTAATATTATAGATGACTGCAGTATTTGTAGCGATTGCCTTGGGCCTCAAAATAGGGGATGTTACACCCACTTTAAATTTTCTTAAAAATAAAACAAAGAGAACCCTAGAAGAAAACAAGCATTGAAGTCAAAGTGGAGTAAGCTGAGCTAATAATTAGAGGGGCGATTCTCAAACAAGAGCAATTAGAAGAGCTAAGGCTTGAGGTGGGTGGGATCAATTTAATTACATAATTATTACAGTTAGATTCAAACTATTTTAATTGATTTAGGGTGCTCAAAATCGAAATTGAACTATATAAAACCAAAATTGAATACGAAAAATCCTAAATTGAAATTATCAGTAAATTGTTACTTGAATATTGATGAATATACCCCATTTTCCACTTGAATTTGTAAACCCTAAACCAACAAACCCTATATTGAATTGTAAATTGATAATTAAATTATTCATCTAGTAATTAGGGTTCAGCAATTACTGCTAATGACTTGATGTAAAATATAATAACGATTGAAAAATCAAAACAAATAAAAACCCTAAATTTTGTTTGTGAACGGTCGACCCTGGACCCCTAGCAGTCGGTTGGTAGCGGTTGACCCTCAAGCTACAATGGTCGACTGTTTGTAAGAAAAACTATAGATTTTGAACCTCGGCCCAAGGCCCAAGTTAAAAAATAAAAATTATATAATTTCATACAAAAATTATATAAATGAAAAGCTGAATATTTGAGCCTGTTTTAGGCTATGTACACATGTTAGTGACAATAGGGAAGTCAGTAGCCTATCAAAGGACAATAAGTCATTGCGATTTTAGTAAGGGTAAAATACCCAAATGAGAGTTAAGAGTTGACTAGGATGATGTATTTCCTAGACACACAAGGGGTATTCCGTAGTGGACTTGCCACACTTAATGAGATACCGGGTGAGTGAGCCCGGTGCTAATGGGGGATTCTAGAGGACAGTTCAGCCTAGAGCAACACTATCAGAGGCTATAGAATAGAAAGGAGCCCGGTACTAGCTAGCATTCTTGTACACACAGTTCTAGCATGATGTGGTATAGGTGCACATCGGTGTAGTACGACACAAGGCATTTTGTACTATGATTGAGAGGTGAATAATGGGTGCATAGGATGAGTCATATAGTGAGTTTGTATTTTGGTGTCCACCCTCTCTAGGCTAAGTGATGAAATAGGTATTAATGGGAGAGTAGTTCCTACAATCGCCTACGGGTGGTATTTTCTAATTGGACAGCTCTAAGACCTTTTGCCGTACGTCAGTGCAAGGTTTGATTTATTGTTTTACCCTTTGTGTTCGATAAGAATCCTTAGACATTGGACGTTAGGAGTTCATGGACACTTGCAGACCTTATGTCATGTAAAGCAGTTTTAGAGTTAACTACACATGATCATCACATATTAAACGTGTACTCATTCACTAGACTTTATGTCCAACCCCTTTTCCCATCTTTTCCCCCACCATAGGTGGACAAGGTAGGAGGTGATTGGACCAATCTTGATACATAGAGAGCCATGCTTATCTTTAGAGACTGCTTTTACCATATTTACTCCCCGTGTATTATTCTAGTTTATTAGTACATTTTGCTTCATGCACCATACATTGAGAGATATTTTTTATGTACTTTGTATTGGACCACGTACTAGTTTTTCTAAGACTATGATTTGCATATTTTCTGAGATTGATATATTTCTATGGTATATATGTTTTATTCCTTTCGCCGTGAGTTCTGAAAAGATAGTATATCTTAGATTATATTTGATTTAGTCTTCGAAATGTGAAAGGTTAAAACCACAAAGATCCATATTTCTCAACACGACGTGAAGCCGTAAGTCATGTTGAGCATTGGATCGACATGTTGGGTGGTGTGGGTAGTCACATTCCTCAAATTAGAGATGTTATGTATAGTATTATTAATATACTGACTAGACAAGGTTAGGTACATGCATATATTTGTTGATATTCCTCAAGGTAATGCATTATACTCAAGCCGTCGTAAAATGGTAGGTGTGAGTGAATAATCTCTTCAATTATTCACTATTCCACAAGATCGAGATGAGGTTAAGATAAAGACTATGGGTTAGGAGTTTTATATGATACAACCTATAGCACCCTATAAAATAAAAAGAAATTAATTTAAAAAATATGAAATGAAGAGTGGAATTTACACAAACATCAAAATTTGCCTACGAAACTTTCGCTGTTTTATTCGTGGTGATATTCTGATGAATTTTCATACATAAAGTTTTATATTCAGAATTCAAATGAAAAAGTTACTAATGACTGAAAATTTCGAATCGAAAACAATTTAGAACAAATTAAGGAAGTATATGTTAATAACTTAACATTAAAATGGGCATTAAGTATAAATGTTAATGTTAAATATAAATTTTAATTAAGGGTGCTCAATCAAATTAAATCCAATTAAGAAAATATATAAGTAAATAAGTGGATGCAAAAGTAAATAAATATTTCTAACTTTCGTTAACTTAAACATCAGATGTAAATCTGATCACTTAAGTAATTGACTATGTTAAATCTAATCAAATCAGAGATTATTAGAAAGTAATCAAAGGAGATCAGCGTTAATCAAATTAAATTAGCTTCGGAAAGGAAATAAATAAATGAGAATAATTAACATTAGAACAAACGCTAATAAATAAGAATGTTAATGTCGAGGGAAAGAAAATTAGGAAATATATAGTAATAAATTAACATTAAGTGATACTTTACGTGCGAGCATAACAATAATCAAATTTAAAAGAAAAATGGTGTGAAGCAAGCAGGAAAAGGGAATTAAAAAAACATTAACATTAATATATTAAAAGCAGCAGTAAATGAAAGAAATTGGGCAAAAAATTATAAAGCAAACAGGTCAACAACTTAGAGCCTACCTATCGACATCCAGCGGTCAAACGGTGGAGAGTGGAAGGTTGATTGGTCAGCTTGATTTCGATGAGAGTGAACCTTGGTCCAACGAGTTAGATTTAATTAATTAAAATCTAACATATGTAATTGATTCGTGCGTCTATAATACAGGCCGACTCCTTGAATTTCTTCTCTTATTTTTTGATTCAAAGAGAGAAGCTCTTCCTTTTTCTCTCTCTGCAATTTCTAGGAAGTATAGAAATTTTAAAGCAGCATAGTGTATGTGTATGCATATATATATATATGTATATGTATATGTATATGTATATGTATATGTATATGTATATGTATGTGTGTATATATATATGTGTGTGTGTGTGTATGCGTGCGTGTGCGTGTGCGTGTGTGTGTATAACAGCAGAAAATAAAAATAAAAAAGAATAAAGAGTGAATTAATTCCGTGGAGAAAAGTTAAATCTAAATCGAAATCTAAATAAAATTCAATTCTCTTTCATTTCTAAATTTCTAATAAATATGTATACAATTGTAGCACATATTTCAATAAGTTGAAAAAGGGAACCTAATAAGAATAACAAGGTTTAGATTTGTAGAGAAGCCTAAAGGTGAGTGAGAAATTAATATTTTTATATAATATTTAATTTATAATGTTATAAATCTATTCTTATATGCCTAAATTAAATTTTGGTGTTGTTAGCCTAATTGAATGCATAATGAAATTGGAACCCATGCATACATATTTTGTGAATTGTTAACTTGGATTGAATGTTGCGTATACTAGAATCTAGAGAGTCAAGGTATAAGTAATAGCCCCTTAATTAATAAGATTGTATAGAAATTCCAGATTTGTGAGTAAAATGATGTATGCGGTAAATAATAATTAGAATCTATTATAAAACTTATCCAGATTTAAGTAAAATTTAATTCACTGGATTGAAGTATGTTGTAATGTAAATTTTATAAATTATCTTGTTTTTTAATTGTGAATAAATGTGTATCGTTTGAAGTAATAAGGAATGTGCCTATGAGAAAGAGATGTACAAAATAGGGATGTTTAACGTATTTTATATTGTCTATTTTAGCAATAATAAAACAAAAGGATAATTCCTTGTAATTCCTAACGTAACACAAATCTCCTTTTTAGGTAAGTTATTGAAGTTTATAGTCTTAACAATTCCTTTTGGAAAAAATGTAATTCCAAGGCATTAAAATGCATAAATCCTATGTATAAGCCAAAGAATTCCCAGTGGGGACAATAATAACTTCTAAATGCAAAACTAATATATGCATTTATAGACAAGTTAGAAATTAAATAATAAGCAATAGAATGTAGGTAAACTATTGAAATGATTAAGTAGCGAAGTATGTAACCAAAAGGGATAATATAAGCTAAAAAAGAATAGAAAATAGATGTAGTAATAAAAAAGGGAAATGAACGACAAAGGCTATTTCAGTCTTTTAAGTTAAATATAAGTGGTAAATGACACTAAATTTACATTAATGAGGTAAGAAGTAAACGCAAGAAAAAGTAAATGAATATTATTAACAAATAGTACATTGGAGGCCTAGTAAATAAATAGTATAAATACACAAACACACACATATAGATACATACATACATACATACATACATACATACATACATACATACATACATACATACATGTATGTATCTAGCCTCAAGTATGCGTTTATGATAGGTGTGAACTATTAAGTTAGCTAATATCTTAGATTAAATAAGAATGGTATAGTCCTTAAAATGGGTTGGAATGCGATGTCTATTGTAACGATATACCTTTCTTACGCCTAAAGACGACACTTAATACTTCCACGGTATTTGTGTGCTGATCATCTAGGCATCCAAAAGACAAACTGTTAGGGTGAAAGAAAAGAGAAACAAGAAGAAAGAAACACAGAATCACACAACACATGGAAGTCGTATATAATAGAAAATAAGATAGTACATACAGTCCCTCCCAAAATGTTACTAAAAGTACTAACATCAGTTAGGGACAGTTATAACTGCTTGCCCCCACACTACTGTATATAAATACATACAATAATGATACTAGAAATATATATATATATATATATATATATATATATATATATATATATATATATGGCTAGATATTCGTGAAGCCTCCTTTTCCATGCTCATCCAAAATGCATCCATAGGAACCTAGACTACTTGGCTACTATAAAATTGGAGTACACAAGAGTTCAAGAGAAAGAATGAAAAACTCTGGGTCAGACATGGGTCAGGTGCGAGTAAACTGAAAACATAATTTTTTTTATTTTATAAAACGCTTTCAAAACAAAGGTATCTCGTAAGATCACGCCGCGTATAAACATGGACGACTTTTTACCTTACGATAACCAAACCATTACAAATAGAAAATCTGGTGATATTGTAGTAATTAGGGTTAAAAATAAATATTTAATCGTAGGTAGAATGGTTAGACTAATCACATTCAATAGCATATTTAGTATATAACTAAGTCCGTAAGGCACACATTAGAAAATAGATTCCATATAATGACAAGGCTACTTAGGTACCGCCTATAAGAGTACGCCTATCGAGAAATTGTACTGACCTATCCCTTATTGGATAGTACCGAATATAATCATCCCACGACTGCGATCAACAATCGTATCGAGCCAGAATTATACATCTAAAAATAATATCAATATAGAACATGGATGATCATGCCCAAATGGTAGCGAGCTACATAGCCCCGATGCATATCCCCTATATTAGTCATTTTGGGTGTGAGGCTCGAGGCAACAATTACCATTTTTAGCAAACCCATCTTGGAATGCTAACACTGCCCTTTAGGCAACAATGCAATGCTTGCATTCATCCATACAAGTAGTTCAGGGTATGGACAAACAGAAGGCCCTATTTCTACTACATCCTCAGGATTAGTGTAAGTAGCCCTGGCACTTCAAAGAATGCCATCTTCAATTCCATCATATTCAAGATGTCTCCAATTTGAAAGCATACACCAGTTCGAAGTGGTTTTTGGATAACTCTTGCTTGTCCGATCCCAGTCATTTCGAACCAATAATCGATGGATATATAGTAAGTCATTCCCAGTTCTTTTAAAACTAAGCTGACGATATAAGAGTTCCAAGAAAATCTTGAGTATCCTCCCTTAAAGCAAGAAATGTTTTACCGGAATGAGTTCTCCTAAGAGGATCTCAAACCGTATAAATCACGAAGCTTTTATACACATCCTAAGTCAAAATAGGTCAAGTTCTATTGTGAAGAAATCACTATCTCGTGTAAATATACAGTTTGCAAATGGAAAATCAGACATCATATACTTACCACTACCTTTTGATTTCAACTACGTGTTATCCCTCGATTAACAATGAAGCTAGACAAGTTGGGTTATTATTATCTCTCAAATATTGACTCGACAACATTATTACTTCTCATAGATAGAAACGGGTTTCCATACCTCAAAATTTAATGTCAAGTAGAAGATGAAGTACCTTCTATTTACTTAATTAATCTTGACCTATTTATTGAAATTAACCATCTTATACTTATCATGTTTCCAACATTTTGACTTCTCGATCTCTCGCCCAGAATCGACGTTAGGTAAATTAGAGCACTAGCTGCATATCAAAGCCTTGCCTTGAGCACTCCGATTGTAGATCTCAAAGATTGAGGAAAGTCGACCCATCGGTTTTTAGTGCTAAATATAATATGACTTACCCTCCATAAATGTGTCTACGTTTTAGTACTACTTACCATATTTATTTTATGTTACGTAGTGGCATAGATAAAGAAATCCCATGTTTAAAACAAAGTCTTTTTAAAATGAATCAGAAAACAAACTCCTTAGACTTATTTCTAGTCTTCAATTTCAACAAGTACTTTTCCTTGGTTAGAAATGAAGTCGTTGATGTTGGAGTATTATTATCAACTAAAATAACTTAAATCAATGTCATAATTCCTTTAAATCAACGAACAATTAAATCACCAGAAAATAATTAAAATAAATTTATTATACCCATAGAAAAAGTTATACTCCACCTAAACTTTAAATCCTTTTGATTTGGTAAAGCAAATGGAATACTTGGTTGCCTCGAAGACGTAAAGGGTATTTGGTTTCTGTCTTTAGTTTATGATGAATTAAAATGAGATATGGACTTAGATATTTATATCCGAAGAGAATGGTACTTTAGTAATTACCTAACATCTTATAGCCTAACCTACTTCACCTATATTTTTGTCCATTGGAAATCATCCACATGGCACAATCTGATTTGACTACATTATGATCCAATGGTAACCATCCGCGTGTCATAATCTGATTCGACCACATTTTGGTCCAATGGCAACCATATGCATGGAATATAAATTAAATGAGAATTAATATGATATTTTTTAGGTATGTCAGTATACTATTTTGTTTATTAGGTAGGTCATTATACTATTCTGTTTTATTAGGCAAATTCTTTTCTTAATTCTTAAGAAGTAGCCATTTTCATTTGTTTTATTAGGCATGGATAAGTTTAAAAAATGTTGTCCAGTCAGAGAGTAGGAAAATTTAATTTTTCTTCTTATTCTCAATTAAATCGATACCCCTAACCGCTTTATAACTCAAACCATCTTTAAACTAACATTTTAGATCCATAGAAAAACCTACTTGATACCTTTATTCAAAAAAAATTTAATTTATAAAATCCATTATTAAATCATTTAAAAATATATTAAATTTTTATATTTGAAGTGGCTAAATTACGGGTTGTTACATTCTTCATTCTTAAAAGAATTTCATCCCCAAATTTAACATTCAAATAAGATAACTCCAAATGAACATATATCATATACGATGAAATCACATATAAAAAAGATACATGATAAGTGATAACACGCAGATGGTGAGTACTATCGATACAATATATGCAAACTGCTATCCATCAGCAACTCGGGATAAGCCTTTCTCATGCTGTCCTTAATTTTCCAAGTGCAATCTCTAGCATCATCACCCCACCGAACCTTGACCAACCTCATGACCTTGTTACGCAGTTGTTTTACATCATAATCCACAATGCGAATAAGATGCCTTATAATGGTCAAGTTGGGCTCCACTTCTAAGTCTTTCTGAACAGCTGGCTCAATAATTAGTATCAGACCATGCACATATTTCCTCAAATGAGATGCATGGATAACATTGTGTACATTTAACAATCTCTCAAGTTACTCAACTCGATATGCAATTGCTAATCCGTTTAAGAATCAGAAAAGGTCCAACATATCAAGGTGCCAATTTTCCAGCTCTCCTAAGAAGCATACTCCTCTCATTGGAGAAACCTTCACAAGTTCCCGACTAAGAACCCTAAGGTTCTATGCCTTCGATCGACATAGCTATTTGTCTATTCCTGGCTTCCTTCATCTTCCTTCTAATCACACCTACCTTTTCTATGGCTTCATGAATCATATCGAGACCAAAAACTAACCGATCTCTGGTTTCAACCCAACACGACGGTGATTTACATGGCCGACCATGAAGAGCTTCATAAGGCACCATGCCAACACTTTCTTTGTAGTTGTTATTATTTGAGAACTCAACTAAATAAAGATGATCCTCCACCTTCCAAAATCCAATATGCAAGTTCTCAAAAAATCTCCAAAAATCGGTTTACTTTTTCCGTCCGACCATCATTTTGAAGATGATATGCAGTGCTTAAACTCAGCATTATTCGCAAAGCTGCTTGCTATGCTTCCCAAAACCAACTAGTAAAAATTGGATCTCGGTCACTTACAATGCTAGTAAGAATTCCATGTAACCGAACAATCTTCTTTGTGAAAATATCCGCCAAGCTTGCTGTGGCCCTATTCGGCTTCCTTGAAATAAAATGCACGCTTTTGGTTAGTCAATCAACAATGAACCAAACGCCTTCATTACTTTTTCTTGACCTATCAAACCATATATAAAGTCCATTGACACTTCCTCTCATTTCCAACATGGAATCTCGAGTGGTTGTAGTAGCCCAATGGTCCTTTGACGGTCACCTTCCATTTGCTGGCAATTTGAACACCTGCTAACATGAAAAGAAATATCCCTTTTCATTCCCTTCCACTAGAATACTCGCTTCACATCCTGATTCATCTTCATAACACCAGGAGATACTTAGTTTGTATTGTTGGAAATATGCTATTATTTCTTTCCTAATGCCATCGACATTTGGTATATATATCCTTCCATTCTTCCACTGTATCCCACCATGGTCAATCTCAAAGCTTGAACAGTGTCCCTTGCCTTTGTCCTTGATGATTTCCATTAAACGACTATCTTCTCTTTCCTTGCTTGCAATTCTATTAAGGAAAGTCGTAGTAACTTCTAGATAAGACAAAGTTGTGTGCCTTCTGCATAGTGCAGCTACTACAATGGATTTCCTAGATGTATAAAAAATACCATGGTCATTTGCTGCAAGGAATTCCAACCAACGTTGTCGTCTCATGTTCAAGTTTTTCTACATGAAAAGATACTTCAAGGATTTTTGATCTATGAAGAGCTCGAACTTTTCACCTGTTTAAATAAGGAATTTTACTTACTAAGATCCCTTAAAGGTTAATAAGATAAGCCAAAGTGGATTAGAATGATTCTCACCTAGTAAGTAATGCCTCCATTTTTCTAATGCAAACACGACGGCTAATAATTCTAAGTCGTGTGTTGTATAATTATGCTTATTAGGTTTCAATTTCCTATAGGAATAAGTGATAACTTTTTATGGTGCATTAACACCGCACCTGATCCTACGTTATAAGTATCCGCATACATATTCAATCCATCACCTCCATCCGGGATAGGTTGGATGGTGGCGCTGGTTAACCTCTTCTTTAACTCATTAAATGCTTCTTCACACTTCTAAGTCCAGATACACTAAACAACATTCTTTGTCAAATTTCTTAAATGCATAGTGATTTTGAAGAAGTCTTTAATAAATCTCCTATAATATCTTGCTAAGCCTAAGAAGCTTCATACCTCCATCGGAGTCTATGGCATCTTCCAATCTTAAACAACTGCTACTTTTTTCGATTAATCGAAATAACATCCCTCGACACAACATGTCCGAGAAACCTTACTTCCTATTGCCAGAAATGGCATTTAGAAAAATTAGCTTTTAAAACATGCCTCGTCAATGTTTCCAATACAATTCCTTGATGGCGTTTGTATTCCTCCTAGATCTTGGAATAAATAAGAATATCATCCATGAAGAACAACACAAATTTATTTAGCACATCTCTACAGACTCGATTCATAAGGTCCACAAAATAGGTGGGTGCATTGGTTAGCCCAAAAGGCATAACCAACCACTCATAGAAACAGTCTGGACATCTGAATGCATTAAGGGTACACTATCCTTTGCTATTCTTAATTGGTGAAATCCTATGGCAAGACCTATATATGAGAATACCCGAGCATCATGAAGTTGGTTGAACAAGTCATTTATATGGGGTAGAGGATACTTGTTTCGAATCGTCTATTTTTGTAGCTCACGGTAATCAACACAATGTCTTAGAGAACCATCTAACTTTGCAACAAAGACTACAATTGCTCCCTAATTTGAGGGACATGGCCTAATCAGTTGCATACTCAACAAATCATCTATTTGATTTTTTAACTCACCTTCTCTCTTTGAGCCATCTTGTGGATATGATGAATAACAGGTTTCCAACGGAATTAAGTCGATACAAAACTCAATCTCCCAATGTAGAGGTAGGTTGTTTAGTTCTTTGAAAACATCGGGAAGTCCTTAATAATTAATGTCAACCCTAACTATTTTTAGGATGAATAAAGTGCATATAGGAAATTACTCATTAATTCTCTAGGCTCTTCACACAACATCTCAAATTCCATTTCCATCTCTCTTCAACACTATTGTCCTCTTGATGCAATCAAGAACTGATTCGTACTCTACTAGCCAATCAATACCAAGTAAAATATCAATCCCACTAAAATCTAGAACCAACATGTCACATGAAAATGGTGGGTAAGATATGTAACTCATTTATTTTCAAAAATCACACACAAATTAGTCGCACCACCTCTGAGGTTAGGCACACAAATATGGGTTTCTATAATCCTTGGGAAAAGTATCAATCTATCAACCAATCCTTTAGAAATAAAACTATAGGAAGCCCTTGTATCAAATAATATTCACATTAAAATGCCATAAATATATAAAGTACCTTCGCACCATGGAGGGCAACAAAAGTCCACAGCCCTCCTAATTGACACCAACGAGTAAAATCCCCTTGTGCTTCAGGTCCCCATAGTAGTAATAAAGAATGTGCTAAACTATTTGCAGGGGTAGAAACCGCAGCAGTTAAGAAATTACAACCTTCCAAATAGGAACTGGCCAATCCATGAGTATACCATGAAGTTACAAAAGTTGTACCTGTGAACCAACCCCCTAAAGAGAAATAAGCACAAGGAAAGAGCAATAGGCCGGACCAGCCTACAAAAACAAAACGGTCCCTCCGTAACCAGTCATCCTCCTTTTCCCTTCACATCCTTGAAGGTCGATTGTTCATGTTTGATGGCGTAAACTTTGACTTGCTTGCTAATTTGCAATAGTGGAAAACCCTTTATGATATGCTCTAGTTGGTGTCAACTAAAGAAAATTGTCTTTTGAACCATTGGAGAAATAGGTCATGTTTGCTATTTGTGAACTTTGGGATTCTTATAGAACATTGCAACATGTCCTTTCTCCTTATACTAATAACTCTCAACATTCTTGTACTGTTTCCTTGTGCTCCTCTTGGCTTTCCTCCCCACTGCTTCTTTCCTTGATAGCTGAACTTCCTCTTTTTCGGGTTGTTGGTTATATTGCTTATGTAGCTGGCGACTTCTTCTTGTTAAGAACTTCATAATGCAAAGCCAAATCTATGAGGTCTACAAAAGATCATTTCAAGTATGCAATCATCTTCTCATGAAATTCTTCCCTCATTACGACTATAAACATTTTATTCTTCTTATAGGGAGTATCAATAATTCCTAATCTGAAGCATGATAACTCATTGAACTTAGTCTTATACTCATCTATAGTAATTTCCCCTTACTTAAGATCCAAACAAATTTTGTAAAGATGGGTCTTCCCTACCCTACTCATATACCGATCTTCAAATTCTACTTTGAATCCTACCCAAGAAAAGTCATCCTTCAGGA
This sequence comes from Allium cepa, assembly GCA_030765085.1. Lineage (NCBI taxonomy): Eukaryota > Viridiplantae > Streptophyta > Magnoliopsida > Asparagales > Amaryllidaceae > Allium > Allium cepa. Next base: position 245,329,218 of record CM060938.1, on the reverse strand, counting down.
CATTCGCTGTAACCTAAGCCCACCATGTTGAAGCTCCCTTCTATAATTGCTAAGATGCTAAGAAGCGCTTTTACGTATCAAGAATAACAAGTCCCTTAAAGATCTTTGTGATAACCTGGAATTTTTGGATATTTGAAATCCAAATATTTAATTGATTTTAAATATTCAAAGTTAATTTTCAACTTGAATTTCAAATATCACTATTTGTTTGACAAATAAACTATTGGATTTAATAATTGGAAATTAGTTAAAATAGTGAATATGGAATTCTAAGCTTGTAAAAAATCTTTCAATGGCTTATAAAGTTTATATTGGTAATACTGAAGATAATAGAAGTATTAAAATTGAATTTTAAAGTGATTTGTTCAGTTTTAAAAATATATAGTTTAAATCGATATTTAAAATAGCCTTCCGAAACACACTCTTGGAATTCGACGAAACTAGTTCCGTTAGATCCGTAATATTATATTACTACCAGATTTCAATTTTCGTAGCGTTTGGAGTTGTCGAGTAATTGTACGATAGGTAAACGTGCTGAAATTATATCGAAAATTTAATATAATAATTGGATCCAAAAAGCTATCTTCTCCATACGATCGAGTTAGGACTCGAAACCTTTTCCATTACGTTCGAAATAGGGGTATAACCTTATAAAAGCCTGGCGGCATGCCTCGATAGGATGTATAAATTTTAAGCTTCGAATTGAAGACGATTTACATTTGAATTTGAATTTAAATATAAATAATATCATTGCATTAAAATACTGGGGCAAGCCTTTGTAGACACGTATAGAAATTTAAAGCACGTGTCCTTCCTGGTACATGCATCTCTTTCATAATAATATAAAAAAATCGGCAGAGAGTAGGAAAGAAATTTTACAGACCAAAATCCCCTTCCCCGTTCGAAATCAATTGATAAAAGTAATGCAGAACGAAATCAAACCCTCTTTCCTTTCAAATAATTCAGAATTGTTTCATTAAAATGAATCTGAGCAAATTGTTGAAAAGACTCACCCACTCTTCATTTTATTCGCAAATTACTCGAAGAGAAATCACGCGATTCGAAGTCGCATTCGAATAGGCCGAGGTGGTCGTCGATCAGCAAGTGGAATCGAAGTCGATTTTGGCATGAAGCCTGGAGGCGCGCGCTTGTGGAGCTCGATGGTGAAGGAGTTGTGATCGAAATCGCGTGGTGGTTTCACGATAGAAGGACGAGGGAAAATCGTGAGCTCGATTTCGAACTGCCTAGAATCGTAGCTCCTTTTTCAATCTCTGGCTCGGCGACGTCGTGTTATGTGTTCGAGTAGGCGGCGACATCCAATGACGTCGACGAAGTAATTGCTGTCGAATTCGAAGTTCAAAACAAAGCAGGTGGCAGGCTCGACTTACATCGTGTGATGGCCAGGGCGAGTTACCGCGTGCAATCTTGTGGGTGAAGGCATCGACGATGAAGAGGAAGGCGCGAGGTGGAAAATGCGTTAGCATGATGGGTGTGATCGATGACCGTGTCTATTGAATTTTTGATGGTCAAGCGAGATCTTCGTGGGTAGACAGTAAGGTATAAACCCTTTTTTTAATTTTTATTCTAAGTATGTATTTATGTATGTAGATGTTAGAAATTGTAATAGCAGTTTTTGTTTTTTTATTTAGTTTAATTTAAAAATATATATAAATTTATAGTATATAATCTGTAGTAAGGCTTAAAATGGATATATATATATATATATATATATATATATAATTTTAAAATGTAAAAAGTTTATATAAAATTAAACTTTGGGATCTACATAGATTTTTAAGAATATACGTAGTTTCAATAAAGCAAATATACATATACACATTTTTAATTTACCAGTATATTTTAAATAACATATCATGGAGATTAATTTGTTTATTTGACTTATCTAAACTATTTTAGTTACTAAAAGATTTATTAAAGGAAAATCAATTTTAAACTAATCATTAGTTAATTAAATTTGAGAATGGCAATTAATTGTCTAATTTATTTCAAATATTTATAAACCATATAATGTTTATACAAGGTCTGAAACCGTGAAGATGGTCAACACGGAAGTGGATTGCAAAACAAAAAAAAGGTGAGTTAATCTCACTCAAATTGGATTATCGGTTAATTTAAAAAGTTAAATTTAAATTATTGGATTGGTTGCTTGATTTGATAAGTGTTATCATTCTGGATTGATATTATATATAATAGTATATATATGTTGGAGTGATTGATTTCCGCATTATATAGCGGTGCGCCCGCATAATAGTGGGTGACCCTTTATACCAAGGCGGGATTAGTGTTTTAAATTGTTTTGTTAACATCTATGGATGGAGGGAAACTGGTTAGAGGGATACAACTGGATTCCTCAAAATGTTGAATTTATTTTATATTCGGTAATGTGATTTATATGATAATCTGTGATGGATTATATTGATTACGTTGGGAATTGAAATTATTGAATGCTATGGTTTAGTTGAATATATATCGGTATCTGAGAAAATGAAATCCATATAAAGTTGGATTTATAAAGGAAATAAAAAGGGAAATTTTAAAGTAAAATAATTATAGTGAATTCAAATAAATTAAAGGAATGAATCCGGGAAAGGCATAAAGGATTGATTTTAAATCCTATATATTAAATTCAATGATGGGAAAAATAGAGATTTGAATAAATGGTAAAAGGATTTTATTTAAAATAAGGAATTAAGCAATATTATTTTGTAAAGTAGGATGAAATATATTTTTAAAATTTAAGATTTGAAATGAGTGTGGGAAAATAAAAGGAGAATTTGAAATAAAGTATGAAATTGGTATTTCCGATTTAAAAAAGAATTTAAATCATAAATAAAGGTGTGAATATGAGATAAATGGGGTTTGAAATTAATTTGGATAAGTAAAGTAATTTATTTTAAAATGGAGTTGGTTTTGGAAACCGATTTGAAAACCGACTAAGTGTTGAAAACTGTGAATAAGGAGAATGAGTTTGTGAAATTTATAGACAGGGTTTATGAATAAAGTGAAATATTTATCAGAGGATAATTTGGAAATATAAATTCATGATGGGAATTTGTATGGAAAGGGTGATTTGTTTAAAAATAAATAGCGGTTTATTTTTAAATGTGTGGAAAGGAAAGTCTATTTCCCAGAAAAGCCAAGTATATTTTTAGAGAAAGATTTCCAAGTATAAGTTAGAGGTTTTAAAGTGATTTTTTCAAAAGAATGTTTTAGAAAGAAATTATTATTTAATGGTGTTAATTTTTTTAAAAGTAAATATTTATTAAGTTAATTATATAAATAAATTATTTTAAAGGTTTAACTAGTATTATGATATAAAAGATAATTATTTAATATTTATACCTTATAGAATAACTTTTATTTTAAATTTAGTTTTGGCTTAAGTTTTACATTAGAAGTTATTATAAAATTTCATAACTAGCATATTAAATAAAGTGTTTTAAGTAGTTTATATATTGAGTGTTTTAAAGTATATATTTTTGGATAAAGTGATTTAAAGTATTTAAAAATATAAAGTATTAAGACTTGGTGATTTTCAGTGGAAATAAAACAATTGGATGGGAATTTACTCCGCGAGAGAAAAAGTAATTTGAAAACTATTTTCAAAAGGGTTGAAGTGTAGAAAATATCTTGGGTAGATATTTTAAATAATAAATAATTTGGAAAACTATTAAGGTTGATGATTGTTTGTGGATGTTAATTGATAGTTAAATAACCGACTATCAATATTGGCCAATGCGTTGACGTTTCAAAGAGATCGGGATCGGGATTAATTTCCCGAAAACCACTTCGATTCGGTTTGAACGTTTTCATGAGGAAGACAAGAGCTTGGAGTCGAAGATGGAGTAGTGAAGTTCAAGGGCTAATCGCTACTAATCCTGAGGGTGATTCCAAAATGGATGTAGTAGGAGTTGTGTCTTCGGTTCCGTTCGGACCCAAAACGGACTTGTATGGATGAATGCTATCAGAACATCATTAGAGGGACGATGAGCATTCTAAGTGAATGTGTGCTAAAAAGGTAACGCATAGCCTCAAGCCTCATTAACCGGGAATGGCTAAAATAGGGAAGGTGCAGCAAGGCTAAGTGGCTAGCAACCAATTAGGGTAAGGTCATCCCTGTCTAGATGTCCCTTTTTATTCGACTGTGTGGGCGGTTGATGATCCCAACTGCGGGGTGATCTTATTTGAACTATCCATAAGGAGTAGCTCATGTCTTGTGTAGCAGGGGATTAGGGTCGATCCTCGGAATGGTGATCTTGACCACGTACTGTGACGGGCGGTACCCCAGTAGCCTTGCCATTGTATGGAATCCAATCTCCAATAAGCGCCTGTACGGTTTTGATTGTTCCCAACTATTGCTGAAACGTGAGATGCAAGCATTTCAGCTAGATTCTATTTTACTTACTATAGACACTATTATAATATCAGACGGATTTGATAAAATGTTTTGGTTATCGTAAGGTAAAAACTCGGCATGTTTATTTATGGCGTGGTCTTACGAGATACCTTTGATTTCAAAGGATTTTGAAAACTTTAATAATCCAATTTGGGTGTGTTTTCTCACGCTGGTTTTCCAGACTGAATCGGGTGTTATTTCACTATAATGCTCGGGTAGATCGAGTATTATAGAATACAGGATAGGATGCTGTGGAGCTCAGGAGACGAGCGGGATGGTGAAACGTGCCATATGTACTTGATGTATATTCCCCGGTGTAGTATAAACTGTGTATTCAGTTGTGTATAGACATGTTAATATAACTGTCTAGTAATTTTTTTGATTGTGATGTACTCTGATGATGTAATGTATAAAACAGATATAGTTCATTTTTGTGTAAAGATCAGTTATTATCTATTATATTTTGTTCCGCTGCAAATGTGGGATTCTGATGTTGTTTTGTTTTCTCTTCTTCTACCTCCTTCTTTCTTTCCTTCAGCAATCTATCTTTTCCGACACTCGATTGTCAGCATATTATATAGTGGCATATTTGTGTCGATTTTCAAGGGTCGAGAAGGACGGTTCGTTACATTGTGGTATCAGAGCTGAAGGTTAAGCGAGAACCTTGGCTTTGTTGGGAATTACTCAGTAGAAATAGAGTCCATAGTACTCTAAAATGAGTTTGAGTGAATTAATAGATATTAGTGCGTATTTGTTAGTGAAATATAAAATTTGTTTTGTGTTGATTGGTTTGTTGAGTAGTTTATGGATTCTGGTCAATTCAAGTAATTAACGTTATTGATAGGGATTTCTAAACACTTGAATAGAACAATTCGATACGGTATTGTTTTAAAATAGGGCAAATGAAATAATTTTTGTCCAAGTTATTTTTTGATATAAAAGAAATAATTTTCGTAAATTATTATAGTTATATCTGGTTGCTTGTTTGTTAGGAAGCGATAATATTAAATTATTACCATTGTGCTGTGGAAATTAAATAAGAAATTGAAATTATAATCGAAATTATGAAATAAATTCATATACAAAATGAGATTTTTAAATGTGAATCATAAATGTGATTTATAATTGAAAAGAGGTAAAATTCCAAAGTAACGTTTGAATATAGATTGGAAGGATTTGAAATTTTGAAATTTTGGGAAAAGTTTAAATTCCTTTGGGTTTGGAAATGGTTTTCAAAAGTTTGGAGAAATAATAGTTATATTATTTCAGAAATATTTTTGATTTGGATATGAAATCAATTGAGATTTGGGATTAAAAATATTTGAAAATGTTTTTAAAGAGATGAAAGCACTAAAACTCACTTCGGTCGCTGGAAAATAACTTCGGTGATGACTGCAGCATCATCGATGTTCATTTTCGAGTTTCCAAGAGAGGAATTGCAACCAAAATGTTTTGAATTGGTGTTTGTTTGCAAAAATTGGATCTTATTTTGGAATGCAGGAATAATTTGGTTTGGGTGCATATATGATTTCAAAAATGTTTTTGAATATATAAGAAATCGATTAAAGTCTGGGAATTTAACTAAAAAAGTCTATGGAATAGTAAATGAGATTGGAAACTTATAAAAATTTAAATTTGTTTAGAACAGAAATTTAACTTAAGAAGAGTTAAATTAAAAAAAGTACGTGAACGAAATAAGTTAGAAAAGTAAACAAATTGAATGAAGAAAATTGAATAAATTAGTGAATGAAGTGTAAATAAGTTGAAAACATATAGAAGTCAAAATTTTGAGTTCAATTGAAATGTAGCTGAACTAACCTAGATAAAAGTGAATTTTGAGGAAATGAATCTAAGTAGACTAAATGGAATGGTTATTGAAATAAAAATTTATTAAGTTGGATATAAATTTGTGAAGGAACAAGTCAATTTAAATTTGTAGGTAAATGAAGTTGGAACTGAGTATTGGAATTCATTTTGAATTGGGTTAACTAAAGTAAAGTTGTAAAATTAGTTCGAAGTGGACTAATAATAATAAGAGTTTGGAAATAAACTTTTATTTGAGATTGAAAATAAAGTTAGTAAGTGGAACTAACTAAAGAAATGATTAATCAAATATGGTTTGAAATAAGATGAATAGAATTCAATATTTAAAAATGAAAGGTAAATTGAATTTACAATGGAACTGGAAATTTAAGATTAAATAAAATAGATATGAAAGCTTAAGTGGTGAAGTGAAAAATAAAAATAGGAAGTACATAAAATTTTGTATTGAGAATATAATGGTATTTGGATGAAGGTCAAGTAGAATGTGAAATGAGATATTTGTGAATAAGTGAATAGAAATCAAAATAAATATGAATAAAAAGAGAATTGATATAGTTAATAATCAATTGGGATAAATACATATGATGTACGTATATTACTTTATTTGCATAGCGATTTGATATTGATTAGAGCATGGAATTTCGAGATATTTATAACGACTCGAGTTGGGGTTTTTCACTCGATTTTCGACGGCGAACCCTGAATATGTATTTTTGATTGATTCTGGAAATTCTTCATCATAATTGTGGCTATGCAAGGAGAATGACAATTTCTAATCAAGGAGCCAGATCTAAGTCCACACTAGGAAATCGGGTGGACGGTACTAGTTCGGAAGTGAAATTGTGTGATCAAGGGAGCGATCGGATTTGATATTGCGTATGGATGGTATATGTGCATCATACGGACTTGAATGGAATAGATATTGGAAATTTCGTAAAGAATGTATAAAATGATTTTGAATGCTGTGATTGGATATTATTGCTAAGTAAGGGTATATAGGTATTTAAAATCAAAAAGGAATTGATGATTTTGATTTTAGAAGACAAAATTTTATGGCCCGACAAAGAGATATGTATTTAAATTTCTGTATGAAATTTGATGATTTTCTGGTCTAGCCACTTGGCCTTTTGTTTTCTTTTGAAATTCGGGGGCCTGTAAAGGCATTTTGTAGTTATGCCGATCTAGCTACGCAAAGGAGATGCTGGCGAATTTTTTCGAAAATTTAGGGAGTTATCAAAATTTTGAGAAATTTTTGATAATTTAAATTTTGGTTTTGAATTATAATTTGAGTGGTTGAGTAAGTAATGTTGTTTGGAACTTATGGATGAGTTTGGAAAGTTAGTAGAGTGATAGTGTCTTAAATAAAAGATTTGTTTTGGGAAGTTGTTGAAACTATTTGGATTGGGAAAATAGTTAATGGGTTATGGTTCATTCTTCTTAACTAGTAATTTCGGGGACGAAATTCTTTTAAGGGGGAGGAATGTGACAACCCGAAATTTTTGGATATTTGAAATCGGAAAATTTAATTGATTTTAAGTATTCAAAAGTTAATTTTCATCTTGAATTTCAAATATCACTATTTGTTTGACAAACAAACTATTGGATTTAATAATTGGAAATTGGTTAAAATAGTGAATCTGGAATTTTAAGCTTGTTAAAAATATTAATGGCTTACAAAATTTATATTGATTATACTGAAGATAATAGAATTATTAAAATTGAATTTTAAGGTGATTTGTTCAGTTTTAAAAATATATAGTTTAAATCGATACTTAAAATAGCCTTCCGAGGCACAGTCTCGGAATTCGACGAAACAAGTTCCGTTGGATCCGTAATATTGTATTATTATAGGATTTCAATTTTCGTAGTGTTTGGAGTTGTCGTGTGATCGTACGATAAGTAAGCGTGTTGAAATCTATATCGAAAAGCTATCTTCCCCATACGATCGAGTTAGAACTCGAAACCTTTTCCATTGCGTTTGAAATAGGGGAATAACCTTATAAACGCCCGACGGCACGCCTCGATAGGATATATAAATTTTAAGCTTCGAATTGAAGATGATTTAAATTTGAATTTAAATTTAATTACAAATAATATCATTGCATTAAAATACTGTGGTAAGCCTTTGTAGACACGTATAGAAATTTAAAGCACGTGTCCTGCCTGGTACACGCGTCTCCTTAATAATAATATTAAAAAAATCAGCAGAGAGAAGGAAAGAAATTTTACAAACCAAAATTCCCTTCCTCGTTCGAAATCAATTCATAAAAATAATGCAGATCGAAATCAAACCCTCTCTCCTTTCAAACAAATCTGATTCGTTTCGTTAAAATGAATCTGAGTGAACTGTCGAACAAAAGTCTCTCCCTCTCTTCATTTTATTTGCAAATTATTCGAAGAGAAGTCACGTGATTTGTAGTCGCGTTCGAATAGGCCGAGGTGGTCGTCGATCAACAAGTGGAATCGAAATCGATTTTGGCATGAAGCCTGGAGGCGTGCGCTTGTGGAGCTCGATGGTGAAGGGGTTGCAATCGAAATCGCGGCGGCGGTTTCACGATAGAAGGAAGAGGGAAAATCGTGAGCTCGATTTCGTACTGCCTGGAATCGCAGCTCCTTTTTCAATCTCTGGCTCGTCGACGTCGCGTTATGTGTTCGAGTAGGCAGCGACATCCAGTGACGATCGATGAAGTAATTGCTGTCGAATTCGTAGTTCGAAGCAAAGCAGGTGGTAGGCTCGGCTGCCGTCGTGTGATGGCCAGAGCGAGTTAGCACGTGCAATCTAGAGGGTGAAGGCGTCGACGACGAAGAGGAAGGCACGAGAAGGAGAAAGCAGCAGCGTGATGGTGTGATCGATAGCCATGTCGATCTAATTTCTGATGGTCAAGCGGGATCTTCATGGGTAGATAGTAAGGTATAATCCCTTTTTTTAATTTTATTCTGTGTATATATTTGTTTATGTAGATGTTAGAAATTATAATAGCAGTTTTTGTTTTTTTTATTTAGTTTAATTTAAAAATATATATAAATTTACAGTATAAAAGTTAGTAGCAAGGTTTAAAAAGGAAATATATATATATATACACACACACAATATAGAATTTTAAAATGTTGAAAGTTTATATAAAATTAGACTTTGGGATCTACATAGATTTTTAAGAATATACGTAGTTTCAATAAAGTAAATATAAACATATACATTTTTAATTTACTAGATATTTTAAATAATATATTACGGAGATTAATTGGTTTAATTGACTTATCTAAGCTATTTTAGTTACTAAAAGATTTATTAAAGGAAAATAAGTTTTAAACCAAATCATTAGTCAATTAAATTTGAAAATGGAAATTAATTGTCCGATTTGTTTCAAATATTTATAAACCGTATAATGTTTATATAAGATCTGACACCGTAAAGAAATGGTCAAGATGGAAATGGATTGCAAAACAAAAAAAATCAAAGGTGAGTTAATCTCACTTAAATTGGATTATCAGTTAATTTAAATAGTTAAATTTAAATTATTGGATTGGTTGGTTGATTAGATAATTGTTATCAGTCTAGATTGATATATATAATAGTGTCTGTGTATATATATATATATGTGTGTGTGTGTGTGTATATATATATATATTGGAGTGATTGATTCCCGCATTATATAGCAGATGAGACCCTATACGCCCGCATAATAGCGGATGATCCTTTATGCCGCGATATCCCGCCTTGAAGTGGGATTGGTATTTTAAATTGTTGTGCTAACATCTGTGGATGCAGGAAAACAGGTTGGAGGGATCAAACTGGATTCCTCAAAATGTTGAATTTATTTTATATTCAGTAATGTGATTTATATGATAATCTATGATGAATTATATTGATTATATTGGGAATTGAAATTATTGAATGCTATGGTTTAGTTGAATATATATTGGTATTTGAGAAAATGAAATCTATATAAAGTTGGATTTTTAAAGGAAATAAAATGGTAAATTTTTAAGTAAAATAATTATAGCGAATTCAAATAAATTAAAGGAATGAATTTGGGAAAGGGATAAAGGATTGACTTTAAATCCTATATAAAAATAGAGATTCGAATAAATGGGAAAATGATTTTATTTAAAATAAGGACTTAAGCAATATTGTTTTGTAAAGTACGAAGAAATATATTTTTAAAATTTAAGATTTGAACTGAGTTTGGGAAAATAAAAGGAGAATTTGAGATAAAGTATGAATTTGTATTTTCGATTTAAATCATAAATAAAGGTGTGAATATGGGATAAACGGGTTTTGAAATAAATTTGGATAAGTAAAAGAATTTATTTTAAAATGGAGTTGGTTTTGGAAACCGATTTAAAACCGACTAAGTGTTGAAAACTGTGAATAAGGAGAACGAGTTTGTAAAATTTATAAACAAGGTTTATAAATAAAGTGAAATATTTATCAGAGGATAATTTGGAAATATAAATTCAGGATGGGAATTCATAAGGAAAGGGTGATTTGTTTGAAAAAAAAAGTGGTTTATTTTTAAAGGTGTGGAAAGGAAAGTGTATTTCCCTGAAAAGCCAAATATATTTTCAAAGAAAGATTTCCAAGTATAAGTTAGAGCTTTTAAAGTGATTTTTTTAAAAGAATGTTTTGGAAAGAAATTATTATTTAGTAGTTTTAAATTTTTTAAAAGTAAATATTTATTAAGTTAATTATATAAGTAAATTATTTTAAAGGTTTGACTTGTATTATGATTTAAAAGATAATTATTTAATATTTATACCCTATAGATTTTTGTTTTAAATTTAGTTTTGGCTTAAGTTTTACATGAGAAGTTATTTTAAAATTTCATAAATAGCATTTTAAATAAAGTGTTTTAAGTAGTTTATATTTTAAGTATTTTAAAGTATATATTTTTGGATAAAGTGATTTAAATTATTTAAAAATCTAAAGTATAAAGACTTGGTGATTTTCAGTGGAAATAAAACAATTGGTTGGAAATTTATTCCATGAGAGAAAAAGTAATTTGAAAACTACTTTCAAAAGGGTTGAAGTGTAGAAAATATCTTGCGAAGATATTTTGAATAATAAATAATTTGGAAAATTATTAAGGCTTATGATTGTTTGTGGATGTTAATTGATAGTTAAATAACCGACTAGCAATATTGGCCAATGCGCTAATCGTTTCGAAGAGACCGGGATCATGATTAATTTTTCGAAAACGACTTCGATCCAGTGTGAACATTTTCGTGAGGAAGACAAGAGCTTTTAGTCGAAGATGGAGTAGTGAAGTGCAAGGGCTAATTGCTACTAATCCTGAGAGTGATTCCAAAATGGATGTAGTAGGAGTAGTGCCTTTGGTTCCGTTCGGACCCGGAACGAACTTGTATGGATGAAAGCTATCAGAACATCGTCAGGGGGACGATTAGAATTCTAAGTGAATGTGTGCTAAAAAGGTAATGCATAGCCTCGAGCCTCATCAACCGGGAATGGCTAAACCAGGGGAGGTGCAGCAAGGCTAAGTGGCCAGCAACCAATTAGGGTAAGGTCATCCCTGTATAGATGTCCTTTTTTATTCGACTGTGTGGGCGGTTGCTAATCCCAACCATGGGGTCATCTTATTTGAACTATCCAGTAAGTGATAGCTCCGGTCATGTGTAGCAGGGGATCAGAGTGGATCCTCAGTACGGTGATCTAGACCACATACTGTGACGGGCGGTACCCCAGTAGCCCTGTCATTGTATGGAATCCAATCTCCAATAAGCACCTGTACGGTTTTGATTGTGCCCAACTATTACTGAAACGTGAGATGCAAGCATTTCAGCTAGATTCACGGATTTGATAAAATGTTTTGGTTATCGTAGGGTAAAAACCCGGCATGTTTATTTGTGGCGTGGTCCTACGAGATACCTTTGATTTCAGAGGACTTTGAAAACTTTAATAATCTTATTTGGGTGTGTTTTCTCATGATGGTTTTTCAGACTGACTCGGGTGTTATTTCACTATAATGCTCGGGTCAGCCGAGTATTATAGAACATAGGATTTGATGCTGTGGAGCTCAGAAGACGAGATGGATGGTGAAACGTATCACACGTACTTGATGTATATTCCGCTGTGCAGTATAAACTATCTATTCAGTTGTGTATGGAAAAGTTAATATAGATGTCCAGTAATTGTTTTGATTGTGATGTATTCTGATGATATAATGTATAAAACAGATATAATTTCTTTTTGTGTAAAGATAAATTATTATCTATTATATTTTGTTCCGCTAAGAATTTGAGATTTTGATGTTGTTTTGTTTTCTCTTCTTCTACCTCGTTTTTTCTTTCCATCAGCAATCTGTCTTTTTCGGCACTCGATCGTTGGCATATTATACAGTGGCGAATTTTTGTCGATTTTCAAGGGTCGAGAAGGACATGTCGTTATAATTTTCTAATAAGAATGAAGCCAAGCTTGGAATTCGATAATGGATTCTATGCCTTTGAATGGCTTTCTACCTAAATTGGTATAGTTTTTGCGTAAGGATACAAAGTTAATTAGTGATTGCACAGACGCTAATTCTTCTACAACTCCTAACCTACCAGTATTTGAAGGTCGACCATTAGTGGTCATAGTATTACCAGTTCCCCATCCTCGTCTTCCTCTTGTACTCATTTCTTCCTACTTGAATATAATAAGATAACTTTTGGAAAACACAAAGGAGACTAAGTTAGGGAAAAGGGTATTAAATAAAACATATAAATGTTGATCAAAATAAGTCCAATATATATATATATATATATATATATATATATATTCAGATGAAAATTACAAATATGCACTCTCAAAGACTAAACTCATTCTTAGGGTATTACTAACCCTATCTCTAATGAGTTGACCCCAACTAAGGCCTAAGTGTTCGCTCAACCTAAGCTCTAATACATATGTATTATTTGCCTTTCTTACACCAAAGACGACACTTAATACATCCACGGTATTCGTGTGATGATCATCTAGGCATCCAAAATATAGATCATTAGGGTAAAAGAAAATAAAGACAAGAAGAAAGAAGCATAGAATCTTAAAACGTATGGAAATCGTATATAATAGAACATAAGATAGTACATACAATCACTCCCAAAATGAAGCATCCGAGTTACAAAATTATAACTGCTTGTAGCCATACTACTGATAAATAGCTACATACAATAATGACAGCGGGTAAATATATAGCTAAACACTAGTGAAGCCTCCTACTCCTTACTCCTCCAAAATTCATCTGTAAGAACCTGGACTACTTGGCTACTCAAAAATTGGAGTTCCCAAGAGTTTAAGGGAAAGGAAGAAAAACTCTAGATCAGACATGGGTTTGGTGTGAGTAACCTCAATACATACGAACTTTTATTTATTTACAAAACCATTCAAAATAAAGGTATCATGTATGACAACGCCGCATATAAACACAGAAAGGATTTTACCTTACGATAACCAAACCATTTCAAATTGAAAATCAAGTGATAATATGATAATGTATAGGATTTAAAATATATATTTGATTGTTTGTACCAAAATTGGGCACAACACTCTTCGGATGTTTTTGAAGAGATAATAAATGAAGAACGTAAATTGAAAATGAGGATTATCTAACAAAAACTCCAAATAAAAGTGATGTAAATGCGTAGACAAGCGATTTATAGTGGTTCAGCGTGTTGCCTACGTCCACTGTGAAGTTTTTGCAATTTTATTGATTCTCTTTCAACGTTTACAAGTGGTTGCAGCAAGCAACAGCAAATTACAACTGGAAATTTGAAATCAACAGCAAGAATATGATATAGGATGATGGAGATCTCGATCCGGCAGAGTCTGAGCGCTTGAGAATCCAAAAGATTTTTCTGTTGGCTCTGGGGCTCAATTTATAGGCGTAGGAGGCTGAGATCACGCTCAAATCTCGGAAAACTTTTTCTGGCACGTGAGTGGGCCCACGCGACCAACCTCAGAAAGTTTCAAGTCGATCTGTGATCGATACGATGTCATTTCGTATCGATCAAGATGATGTCCAAATGGGCTGAAATTTGGTGGACACATTCTTCATCATGCACGCAAGCTCCTGTGAAAATTTCATGGCATTTGGATCAGTAGATTGGGAAACATTGTCGATACGAATTGAACATTCTCGAGTGGCTGTTTGGTTCGAATCCATCTCTTTGCATCGATGGTTTCGAACCGATGGTGGCACGCGCCTTTGTGATGACGCGGAGCGCAAACTTTGACTCGATCCGGTCTTTACTCCGAGTTGACCGCATCGAATCCATACACTTCGGCTTGTTTGTATCGAGGGATGACATGTCACCAAGGCAAGTTGACTCGATGGATTCGAATGAAGCCTTATTCATGCATACGAACTGCAACAGTTGGTGGATACTAATCACTGATGGACACGAAGCAGGGTAACCTGATGGATATGAAGTGCTTTGACCAGATGGATTCGAAGGGATGCTTCCATGATGGATAAGAAGAGGACATTACCCGATCGTTACGAAGTGCATCATCTGCTGATGGGTACGAAATCCATCGATACGAACTCGATGGATTCGAACACGGCCAATCCTGATCGATACGTACTCATGGGGGTTGACCGATATAAAGTAGGTGAATTGCCGATGGATTCGAATGAGACCGAGTCGAACCAAGATACTTCGATGGATTTGAACTGATCGATACGAACCGAGACACTTTGATGGATTCGAAGATGATCGATACGAAAGTAATCGATTCAAACCAGAGTTTGGTGATGGATACGAAATCACTCATATTGATGGATACGAAATCTGGGCTTTTCCCTTCAATTTGAATCGATCATAAGTTGAACGTATGAACTCGGATTGACTTGAAATTTGAGATGCTGACTTCTATGATCTTTCTTGTCATGTACTATCAATTGTAGCTCAATCTAGACTCGGGCAAAATACAGCGATATCCATAGTGAAGCAGAGTATGACCAATCTCTGAGACAAACTGCCCTTTGCTTTCGATCGATCTTTTGGTACCACGGCTTTGTCAAAAAGAGGGATAACATTTGCCCCCAAAAGTATGTCTTTTGGAAATATGACGTGCTTTGAAAAGCTGCAATCCATTTGAATAATCGTCATATTTTTCCGTTGAAAGCTGTACTCTGTATTGTTGTAACCGATTACTGAATGACAGCGATTAGCTGTTTGTTGCCGTAATTGCTATCCCACTTTTTGGTCAAAACCGGAATATCAACAAATTGGCAAGGAATGATGGACATCGGGATTGGAGATCGATTGAAAGCAGGGCTACAATCGATGACCTGAAAATTTGGTTGAGCTCCGATCGGGACGAAATTGATTGGAGATGATGATAAGGATTAGGAAAGGCTACGTTTCAAGTTTTAGGTTAATCGGAGTTCGTATGGAGGAGATATGGATGGATTACGGTGTGCAGTGAATGGTTCGTATCGATGCACTTCGCATCGATCAGAATATGATGGTTCGAATCGATGCACTTCGCATCGATCAGAATATGATGGTTCGAATCGATGCACTTCGCATCGATCAGGATATGATGGTTCGAATCGATGCACTTCATATCGATCAGGATGGGAGGATTTCGTATCGATACCGTTCGTATCGATCGGCATGGGCTTGGCTCGGTGACTTCGCATCGATCAGAGAGGAAAGCTGGGTGGATTTCGACTCGATGGCAACACACTCAGGTTGTTAGGCAAGCATACAGTGGTTTGTTCGAATCTATGTATTTCATATCGATCAGAATGAGAACCTCCTTCGTATCCATCAGGTAAGGGCCTCCTTCGTATCCATTAGGTACGGTCTAGTTCGTATCCAACCTTCCCCATAACCACTTCGTATCGATAACCTCCATCGTCACTTCGTATTGATCGATTCGTGGCTGATCATTACGAAGTACACTCCAAGAATCGATGCGAAGGAAAACACGATTCGATGGATGCGAGCATGACCGTTATGAAGTTATGGATATGGACGAAGCGTAGAACATGGATACGAGCGCGTCTTCAGGAAAAGAAGCGTTCAACACGGCAAGAAAGGCGGATCAACCCAGGAAGCTCGCGCCACGCCATCGATGCTCACGCGCTTTGGATGGAGTCGGAAGTGATGGATTCGAAGCAGTGGTTTCGAAGACGACAGCCAATGGACAACCCAAACTCGAATCGATCATATCTCTGATACCGATGATCCAAATGCAATGAAATTTTCACAGGAGCACGCTTACATGTTGAAGAATGTCGACACCAAATTTCATCTTGATTGGATGATGTTATGATTGATTCGAATGGAGTTCGAATCGATCCCAAAGTGGGCCCAAATTTCCTAGGGCCGGTAGCGTGGGCCCACTCACGTGCCAGAAGAAGTCTCCCGAAGTTTCAACGTGATCTCAGCCTCCTACGCCTATAAATAGAACCCCAGAGCCTACAGAAGAGGGATCTTTGGTTATTGGACGCCCAGACTCTGCCGGATTCGTTTCTATACTTCAACACAACTATTGTACTCGAAATTCTTCATTATTACTGCCGTAATCATCAGTAACCATCAAGGATAATCAATAAAGGGATAAAACTTTGGAGTGGACGTAGGCCGGAGATAGCCGAACCACTATAAATCTTGTGTCTTTGTTCATTATTTCTCAATTGCTGCTTGTTGTTTGTTGAGATCTGATATTTGTGCTTGAATATCATTGGTTTGTGTTCATGCACCGGTGCTTTCACGGAATTTGGGGTTTGTGACCAATTTTGGCGCAAACACTTTGGTGCTTTCACTGAGAACGACTAGCACCCGCTACATCGGATTTGAAGTTTGGATTTGAGGACAATGACTAGGAAAAATAGTAGAAAGCAAAGGGTTGAGAGAAGCCAGCAGGAAGGAAGTCAACAAGCATCCTCCGGAGCCGGGGAAGGACAGGCTTCAATCTACATAACCCGGGATGAAATGGAAACTATAGCAAATTCTTTGCAAGTGAGATTGTTGAAGAGCCAACAGGAAATGATGCAGACTTTCTTTGAGGAAATGAGAGCTGCAGGAATGCAGAACTTAGGAACAGCTACAGCCACGGTGGATGCAGGACAAGGAACTAGGGTTGTGGAACCCAATGGAGGACGGGATGCGGAGCCAGAAGGCAATCAACAAGGGCTTGGGGGCAGGCCCATGGGATCCAACACAGGAGGACCTCTGGAAGGAGTTCAACAGGCTAGGACCAACGTTGCTGAGCCACATGAGGAATATGTGCCAGAATTCCCTCGGGGGTATAGGGGGCAACCCCCAACAGACAATACTGGATTAGTGGAGATCATTAGAAAAACTGTGCGAGGTAGTTTGACCAACAGAGACTTGGAAGGAGTGAACAGGAGTCTGTTTGCTCGGGAAATAAGGATGGCTCAGAATCCATCTAAGTTCAAGCTACCTAGTGTGGATGTGTATGATGGTAAGGAAGACCCAACCGATCACTTGATGAGGTACACCAGACACATGGAGGTGCTGGGGGCATCGCAGGAAGTAATGGCACGATGTTTTCCTTTGTACTTGACGGACTTAGCTGCAATGTGGTTTAGGCAGTTGGGAGAAGGATCTATCAGGACTTGGGAGGAATCGGTGGAAAAGTTTTTGGGACAGTTTCGGGTTCACGTCAAGAGGCCGAAGAATGTGATGACATTGACATCGGTAAAGCAAAGGATGGATGAATCCGTTAGAGCTTTTCTAACTCGATTCAGTGCGGCGGTTGCTTCGGTGGATCGGCCTGATCCATCGATGGTTTTGATGGCGGCAGTATCAGGAGTCAGGGAGGATTCAGATTTCAAGGTATCTTTGATAAGAGATCCCTCGTAGGATCTCGATGAGTTATTTCACGAGGCAGAGAGGTTCCTTCGGCAAGAAGATGCGAGTATGGATCTAAAGTTGAAAAAGGTTAATGCAACTGAGGAGAGAGGACCATCCAGCAAAGGTTCAGATAAAGACAAAGGAAAAAGGAAGTTAGACGTTGATTCTGGAACAGATAGGAAGCGATGGAAGGATCCTAAGTTTTCCACATACATAGGATTAAACGAGACGCTGGAGCGGATATACCAGGATACTCGGAATCGCCTTCCCTACCGAAGGCCGTCTAGGAGGGAACCATCAGAACGGGAGAGGACATCAGGATGGCATTGTCTCTTCCATGATTTGGATGGACACGACACCAACAGTTGTAGGCATTTAAAAGATACAACCGAGGAGCATGTCAGGAAGGGACTGTTGCCACAATATGTCGAAACACAGAATGCAATGGCGGAGCAGGAGCAACCGCCGCCTACCTCAAGCCACGATTGTGGGAGGCCCAGGAATGATGGTCGATTGATCATCCACTGATCAGGATAATGTTAAATAAGTAGCGAACTATTGGCAAGCAACCAAGTCATTTACACATGTATGGGGACGGAGATAGCCCCTAGGCATGCTCTGAATGATGATAAACTGCGATGCTATGGTTTGTGAAATTTATCTTTTGCTTTTGGATTGAACACTGCTTTTCTTTTTGGATTTGGTTTTGGAGTTTGGATTGAGCTCCTGGTTTTGCTTGCTTTTTGATTTGGATTTTCCTTTGGATGTTTGTTTTCGGTTTTCGATTTTGGATTTGGATTTTGGATTGGATTTTGATTAGATTTTTATCTGGTTTTTGATAAACGGTCGTCGGGTATGGATTATGCCTAGCAAGGGGTGAGTCTCTTTGCCCGAACGTGGTAAATTGACTCATTAAGGTCGTCGAGTATGGACTATGCTCGGCAAGGGTCCGGAGAGACCAGGATTCGTCCTAGGACTTAGGCCCTGTATCATCAATTGTTATTTTCAGGTCGTTGAGTATGGACTATGCTCAAGAAGGGTCCGAAGAGACCAGGATTCGGCTTAGGACTTAAGCCATGGCTTTGTACAACGTCCAGGGACACTGGACCATGGTCGTCAGGTGTGGATTGCGCTTGGCAAGAACCCGGAGAGGTTAGCTCAACGTCTAGGGACACTGGACCAAGGTCATCAAGTGTGGATTACGCTTGGCAAGAGCCCGGAGAGGTTATGGATTCAGATATCGACCTGGAGAGGTCCTGGATTTGGTTATTGGCTATTGGATAAGGATGGATTAGGACTCGGTTGTCGAGTTCGGATGGATAAGGGATTGGCTAAGACTTTGGTTATTAGATTTGGAATTGGGCATCAACTAGGAGCAGTCAAGGATGACATACCCTGGCGACATGGCTATGGGTGGAATCAGAACTATTCAAAACACGCCTTCTTATCAAAAGGCATGTTTTGGGGGGCAAAGTGCTATCCCACTTTTTGATCAAAACCGGAATATCAACAAATTGGCAAGGAATGATGGATATCAGGATTGGAGATCGATTGAAAGCAAGGCTACAATCGATGACGTCAAAATTTGGTTGAGCTCCGATCGGGACAAAATTGATTGGAGATGATGATAAGGATTAGGAAAGGCTATGTTTCGAGTTACAGGTTAATTGGAGTTCGTATGGAGGAGATATGGATGGATTACGGTGTGCAGTGAATGGTTCGTATCGATGCACTTCGCATCGATCATAATATGATGGTTCGAATCGATGCACTTCGCATCGATCAGAATATGATGGTTCGAATCGATGCACTTCGCATCGAACAAGATATGATGGTTCAAATCGATGCACTTCGTATCGATCAGGATGGGAGGATTTCGTATCGATACCGTTCGTATCGATCGGCATGGGCTTGGCTCGGTGACTTCGCATCGATCAGAGAGGAAAGCTGAGTGGATTTCGACTCGATGGCAACTCACTCAGGTTGTTAGGCAAGCATACAGTGGTTTGTTCGAATCCATGTTTTTCGTATCGATCAGAATGAGAACCTCCTTCGTATCCATCAGGTAAGGGCCGCCTTCGTATCCATTAGGTACGGTCTAGTTCGTATCCAACCTTCCCCATAACCACTTCGTATCGATAACCTCCATCATCACTTCGTATTGATCGATTCTTGGCTGATCGTTACGAAGTACACTCTAGGAATCGATGCGAAGGAAAACACGAATTGATGGATGCGAGCATGTCCATTATGAAGTTATGGATATGGACGAAGCGTAGAACATGGATACGAGCGCATCTTCAGGAAAAGAAGCGTTCAACACGGCAAGAAAGGTGGATCAACCTAGGAAGCTCGCACCACGACATCGATGCGCACGCGCTTTGGATGGAGTCGAAAGTGATGGATTCGAAGCAGTGGTTTCGAAGACGACAGCCAATGGATAACCCAAACTCGAATCGATCATATCTCCGACACCGATGATCCAAATGCAATGAAATTTTCACAGGAGCTCGCTTACATGTTGAAGAATGTCCACACCAAATTTCATCTTGATTGGATGATGTTATGATTGATTCGAATGGAGTTCGAATCGATCCCAAATTGGGCCCAAATTTTTTGGGGCTGGTCGCGTGGGCCCACTCACATGCTAGAAGAAGTCTCCCGAAGATTCAGCGTGATCTCAGCCTCCTATGCCTATAAATATAACCCCAAAGCCTACAGAAGAGGGATCTTTGGTTATTGGATGCCCAGACTCTGCCGGATTCGTTTCTATACTTCAACACAACTATTGTACTCGAAATTATTCATTATTACTGCTGTAATCATCTGTAACCATCAAGGATAATCAATAAAGGGATAAAACTTTGGAGTGGATGTAGGCCGGAGATAGCCGAACCACTATATGTGTCTTTGTTCATTATTTCTGAATTGCTGCTTGTTGTTTGTTGAGATCTTATATTTGTGCTTGAATATCATTGGTTTGTGTTCACACACTGGTGCTTTCACGGAATTTGGGGTTTGTGACCAATTTTGGCGCAAACAGTAATCGTAATGAGATGAGTATTCGGTCCCTGTGAACATTGAAAATCGAATACTAGTCCAACACATGCATATATGTTAATTTGATTCTTGTTAACGTTGTGTGTTCATGAGTCGTTGTAAGTTTTGTTTGTTATTGAATTTCGTGTCGATTCTCTCCTGAACCGATTTGGAAATTTGAGTTGAAACAACGCTTGATGGTTGTTTTTGACTATCCTCTTGTATCGATCCTCTCCTGAATCGATGCAAGAGATGGGAACGTTGTTCTCACGCTGACTGTCTTTGTGATGCGCAAGTGTAGTACTTCGAATCGATGGGTGTGAACATCGATGGATGCGAAATTACCATTCCTATCGATAAGGTACGCATATGTTATGATGGACACGAAATCGACGTTCCAGTCGATGGTCTGTAACTCCAATAGGCCTTCGTTGCATCTTTCGTATCGATGCTGATGTTTGAATTACGGTGGATACAAAATCTCTGTTCGTGCCGATTTGCAATGGATGGAGTTGAGGATTTTGTTGATGTGAGCAGGGGCCTCGAATCGATGCGCTCACTGTTCATTTCGCATCGATAGAATTTAATGTCTTCAGCGTAGCCTTAGTTGTGTATTTCGTATCGATGAAGTATGAGTGTAATTTCGCATCGATAAAGCCTTAAGCGTATGGATTCGAACGGAGTTTTCAAAACGATCCGTGTTTTGACTGGTTGCGACCGGTCAAGTTTGACTGGGAGGCGAATCGACCCGGTCTCCCCTCAAGTTTCGTATAAATACTTGGGACTTTGGTCTTTTTCACTTTTTACTTTTACTGTTCCCCTGTAATCTCTGTGTTTTTGCATCGACTCGAAGCTTCCAAGAAAAAAGCAATTTGTCACGTCTTTGAATCGAACAAGATTCAAATCTCTAATTCCTCGAATTCCATACTCAAATTAGGTAATTAACTTCGAATCCAAGCGACAAAGCAATTTTAGATCCGCCTTTTCTTCATCGATTATCCACTCCGGTGATTGGTGAAGCCAGATCTGGCGCAGAGTTCAATGTTCATGGCAATGCTCATGGAAATCGGAGAAGAAAGCGTGGAAAAGGCAAAAGTAAAACGATCCGGGGGGCTTGCGTTCGAATCGATGAAGGCAACGTTGTTTTTCTCTAGATTTCGCATCGATCCCTGGGATACTCTAACGGGAGTGATGCAGTTCGCACCGACGGCTAAGGAGATGGATCGTGTCGATGCGAAATGATCGATACGAAACATAGGTTACTGATCGATTCGAAATTCTCGGCTTTAGATTGATACGAACAGTATCTTTATGATCGATACGAAAAGTATCGATTCGAACGTAATCGGTGTTAAGCTGGGAGCTTCCGGATCGGTACGAACTGTGTAGCCAAGGATCGACTCGAAATCATCTCATTTTGGTCGATGCGAACTCGTCCCTTGACCATCGATTCGAAATGTGCCCCCGGTATCGATACAAAGTGTGCCCCCAGGTATCGATTCGAAGTTGCACCCTGGTATCGATTCGAAGTTGCACCTAGATGGATTCGAACGATCTTCTTGCAATTGATTCGAAACCTTTTACGATGGATACGAAAATTTTGATACTCTTTTTGCATGATTCCGACGAGCTTCATTCTTGCATATCTGGACTTGTTAATTAAACTGCATATTCAACCCCCTTTCGAAGCTCGTTGATGGAACTATAACTTAAAGCTTTGACAACGAACTTTAACTTGAATCGATTACCAACATCTGGATGATACAGTAGTGACGGTCAGCGATGACGGTCATTCCTGCTGGACTCTGACTATCTTTGTCGCTTGCAAGTTTTCTTTAATTTTGCAAAATCTTTTCAAGTAATGCACAACACTGCACCACACACACTCTTTCACGCGGGGAATGCACGAGATTTTTATCGCCTAACGACAGTTTCGCATAAGTTAGCTAGTTATGGAACCATCAAGTTCACACCGCAAGAAATCCTGAGTACAACTCCTTCAAGACTTGAGATTCCGAACATTGAGCCGGAAATCATCGGTCCAGCCCCGGACGAATTTTCCAATGCATCTTTTATTGCCAATCCATCGGACTCCGTTCGATCCAACGTCTCTGAAGATATGCTAGGGAGGATATGTTTAAGGCATGTCCTGTCAATGGACGACGTGTTATTGCCGGGACCAAATGACAGACCACACAATCCGCCGGAGGGATACACCACATTCAATCGCCACGCGTGTGCGGCCGGGACGCTCCCTCCGTTCAATGAGTACATTAGAGAAGTATAGTCTTTTTTAGGGATCGCTCCATCCCAACTACACCCGAATGGATATGCTTCAGTGAATAGCTTGTTCATCGTCTTCATGGAGTATCTTCATCGACCACCGATCCAACTGAGATCAGATATCTGTTCAACTTCAAAAGCCGTAATGACAACCCATCCTTTACATTCTTGGAGGCAGTGAGGAACTGTCAAGTGGTCACCGGGTCCTGGACCAGGCTGAGCTACTACAAGACGGAGTGGTTTTACGTTAGATGTCCTCCACGGTTCGCCCGACGATGGTTATTCAGACGTGAGTATAGTTGAGTTCTCAAATAATTACTAAGGCGATTGCAGTTGAAGTGAAACTTATATATTTTCCTTTTTACAGCAACGATTCAGCGACCCAAAGGTGAACACTTCAAGGAGATAGTGCGAGTACTCCAAGAAGTCCCGAGTGAAGATAAGGATATCGAGTTGCTTTTGACGGATAGGAATCTTCGGACTCTTGGGTTGATCGAACGGGGTCAAAGTATAAAGTTTGATGGGGCACTAAGGACTGTCTTGAAAAAACGAGTCAAGCACAAGAAGCCCAAAGTTTTTATAGCCGAGGAAGTTGATTCTGAGAGAACCCATACTGATGATGAGCCGTTGGCCGGGCCTAGAGACGTAGTTCAGGATGTCGTAAAGCAGAGAAAAGGAAAGGCTGCCGTTTTTAAGTCGCCTGAAAAGGGAAGACGGAAGTCGGTCATCATGTCCCGGCTCACCCCCGGAATTTGAATTTCGGAGAGGTCTCCCCCAAGAACAGAAAATCTCTTTGAAGGGCTTGCTGATCTTCCAATCCCGGACGATGTGTCTTTTCAACATGATGCCGGGTTGGAGGAATTCCATCATACTCTTGAATTGAGCGAGCCTTTTATTACTAGCGTGGTCGACACTTCCGGTTGGTCGGGGGGATGCATATTCATACACATTTCACGACACTACACAACCCTTAGTCGTAGGTGACTGGTTTCAAAAATTCACTAACTCTATTCTCATTTTGCTTTACAGATATTATGACTGGATGCGGTTCGACGTTAGGAAGTCTGCGACAGGCTCGTAAATGTTCCTCATATTACGAGTCTCAACGAAGAGAAGAGGATAGAGATTATGATCACAGGTACTCCGGGTATTCTAGCCAAGGACGACATGATAGAGATAGGGACTACAGACGTCGGTCTCGATCTCGCACTCCTCCTCCCAAAGCCCCTATACAGCCTCCTGCCTATGTTTCTCATCCTTCCGAATCTTCTCGATATAAGTTAGGTTCTCAATCTTCCAGATCCGAACCCCATCATTCCAGGTCTGAGGCAATGACCCCAATAGTTGCGGAACAGTCTCCTACTGAAATTTCGAGGGAATGAGCAATCAGACTTTCGCAATTAAAGAAGGACTTCCCGAATATTTGCTTTGATAATTACATTTTCCCTCTTCACTTGAAAAGAATCCCGCCGGAGGCCGAGCAGGTGGCGCACGATTATGCGCATGACTTTTATGCCCAATACAAGGCATGGTATAAGGCGTCCGAGAAAGCGTCGTCATTAGCCTTCGAACGAGCGGCCATCATTGAGAAGCTACAAGCCGAGCTGGCTCAAAAAGACCGTATCATCCAAGTACTAAACACGGAAGTTGAATCATCTCAAAAATCAGAGATGGAGGCTCTCACGAAGGCTGATGAAGCTCAAGCGGCCATGGACAGAATGAAAAAAGAGCATTATGTCACGGTGGAATTGCCGAGTCCAAGCTGGAGGCCGACATTGAAGACCTCCTTATCAATTGTAATGCTAATCTACTAAGGCACAGGAATTAGGCTTGGCTCGAGAATTATCCGGTACATCTTCACAGCGCTTGGGGCCGACTGATTGAGGAGGAGAAAACGGCGCATCCGAATGAATCAATTGACCAATTTGAGCTTGAAACCCGGTTGCTGACCGAAAACGAAAAGAAAGTCCTTCATGATGTCATGATTTCTTATGAGAAGGAGATGGTTGGCGCCCGACATCTGGAGGTCGGAGAAGGTTCAGGTGTTGAACACCAGGCCACAGTTCTTGAGATCACCGCTTCACTCCCATCAGAGCCTACATCTGCGGTTGATTCACAGTCTGTCTTCGCATATAATCCAGAGCAACCGCAGCTATCTCCTATCCGGGAGCATGTTTCTGAAGCTACTCAGTCGTCAACAGGCCAAGTTGAGGAAGGTATTCCGAAACTTTTCTCAAGTGTATTCCAAATAGAGAGTTCGTTTTGAAGCGATTACTAATAACTTCTTCTTGTCTTTGTTTAGTGACTGGAGTTGCGCCGATTTCTGCAACTCAAGAATCGAGTCAAGTGCAGAAAGCCATCACCACTGAGACGACCATCGTGACAACAGTGTTAACTGAGATGACGCAGGGGAGCACACTATCTCTTGATGAGCAAATAGTGAGCGAACTGCTCGGCCAGCATGGTGGCTTCTCTACAGACTTGTCGTTCATCGTTTGTGATCTCCCACCGGCCTCTAGCTCTTCAATGCAGACTACAGATGCCCCCAGCCAGGCCCAAGCGATTCGTGATGAAGAAATTATGGCCGAGATTAATGCAGAATTAGAGGCTGCGGGACAAGGTGGTAGTATTGGTGGTAGTACGGCGGTGCACAGCCCAGCGCCTCTAAGGATAATATCACCGGGAGGCACTATCCCATATTCTGTTGCAGATCCAGTCCCCCCAACTCCTTCGGTGAGCAGTATACACCTGGAATCAAGTTCAAAGGAGGACGTGGACATTATGCCCCCAGCTGGGGAGCAACCATCGTAAGGGAGAAGTTCGAAACGGACGAATTCTAGCGAGTCGGATGGTTCCCCGTTGAAGAGAAGGCCAAGAAAGAAGAAATAGGTTGGCCACTTAAGAAAAAAATTTTGATAGATAGGAATTTGTTTTTGCTTTTCATTAGTTGGCCGTGTATAGATGCGGGTTCGGCCCCTGATAGTAGGAATTTTTGAAAGAACTTGCACATAAGCTTTTGTTTCTTGTTAATCGAAATAAAACTTAGGTTTTCTTCATTTCAACTATTTTTTCTTACTTTACTTGTTTAAGTGTTGTTACGATTAGCTTGTGACTGCACCTATTACAGATCTTGAATACATGTCCGCGCTCCGGGGACTTAGAACAATTTGTAAGCGATAATTTGGTTCGCTTCCAGGAGTTCGACAATTATCGTTGTTTATGACGTAGTTCGCACTCCGGGAACTTCGAGTTGATACTTACACTTTAACTCATACTCTGGGAATTTGGAGTTAGCGCTTATGCTTTGGTTCGCTCTCCGGGAACCTAAAGTTGATGTTTATGCCCCTAATTCGCACTCTGGGAATTTGGAGTTAGTATTTATACTCCGGTTCGCACTCCGGGAACCTGGAGTTGATGTTTATATTCCAGTTCACGCTCTGGGAACTCGAAGTTAGCCGACAGATGGTCAGTCACATCTGCTTGAGATTTCTGAGAATTCGTTCACACTCTGGGAACGATGGACTTATCAGGATCGTGGATGGTCGGATCACATCCACCCCGAGTTAACAAGCAAGGTCGTTAGATGGACGGGTCCATCCTCCTCGAACTTGTTTAAGATACGGTCGAAGTCGTTAGGAGGACGGATCCACCCTCTTCGAAACTGCATTTACATGTTTATACTCCAACTCGCGCTCTGGGTGTTTGGAGTTAGTTCACACTCTGGGAACGACGGATTTTATGTTTATACTCCAATTCACACTCTGGGAATCTGGAGTCCGTTCACACTCTGGGAACGATGGATTTTATGTTTATACTCCAATTCACACCCTGGGAATCTGGAGTCCGTTCACACTCTGGGAATGATGGATTTTATGTTTATACTCCAATTCGCACTCTGAGAATCTGGAGTTAATGGAAGGATTGTCGTGTATCAATCCTTTTAGGTGTTGGTGTGGTGGCATGCCCCCGAGCTCGGGTTACACTTAGTGAGTGACCGGTCGTATCTCAATCACTCCCTATTTGAATAAATCCCACTGTATGATGGAACTTAGCTCTCCGTGCATTGTGAAGTTTTTTGTCGTATTCAATAAATCACAGCTCTGGCTCGAAGAGATGGCATTTTATTGCTGAAATAAGAAAATATGGCAAAGTCAGTTGCCTTATTGCAAGTTCAAATTTCGAAATGCGAAAATAAAATGCAAAGGAAATAATAGGCTAAAACAAATAAAGCATGTCATGTATAGTAGCGACGGAGACTCTCGCTATTCCAGGCTCTCGGTAGAGTAAGACCGTCAATGGTCAATAACATGAATGTGCCATCTCCGAGCTTTTGTGAAATCACATATGGTCCCTCCCAATTAGGTTTCATGTGCGAAGGAACATGATAGATTCTCTTGAGCACGAGATCGCTGAGTTCAAAGGTTCGCGGCCGAACCTTGACATTGTATATTCGGGCGACTCGACTCCGATACGCGGCTGCCCTCATATCAGCCTCTTCACGCTTCTCATCGAGTAAATCTAAAGGTTCAGCAAGTAGTATGGCATTCGTTTTCGGATCATAGTATGTCACACGATGAGAAGATACTTCCATCTCGACTGGGATAACGGCTTCCGAGCCATAAGATAGAGAAAATGGAGCGTGTCCGGTTGCAGTCTTGTGGGTCGTTCGGTAAGCCCATAAAGCCATAGGAAGTTCATCAACCCATTTGCCCTTGGCCTTTTCCAGTCGTTTCTTCAGAATAGATTTGATAACCTTATTAACAGCTTCGACTTGGCCATTCGCTTGAGGGTGTGCAACTGCGGAGAATTTCTTATGGATATGAAACCGTTGACAGAAATTCTTGAATTCAACGCTGTCGAATTGGGCTCCGTTATCGGTGATAATAGTATGCGGGAGACCGAACCGACAGATAATGTTGCATACTACAAAGTTGATTACTTTCTTCGTCGTGATTGTTGCAAGAGGTTCAGTTCAGCCCATTTGGTGAAGTAATCAACTGTGACGATGGCGTACTTCGCGCCACCATTGGCCAAAGGCAATGTACCAATTATGTCAATGCCCCATACTGCAAACGGCCAAGGACTTACCATTTGGGTTATCTCAGTAGGTGGGGATCTAGGAATCCGAGCATGTTTTTGGAACTTATCACATTTTCTGGCGTAGTCTGCTGCGTCACGGTTAACAGTGGGCCAGTAATACCCGTAGCGGAGTACTTTCTTGGCGAGTGCTGGCCCCCTAGTGTGATCGCCACATTTTCCTTCATTCATGTAATACTCGTTTGATTTCGTTGTGAGCAATACACCGGAGGAGAGGAACAGAATATCCTCTTCGATACATAACTCCGTTTTGAATGATGAACCGCGAGGCTTTTCGAAGAATCTGTCTCTTCTCACTTCTGCGCTCGGGCAAGGTCCCATGCTCAATATAATCTCGATAAGGGGTCATCCATGATTCCTTACTGGAAGTAGTCTCAAAGGTGAAGTCAGTCTCCATTTGATCAATGCTCGGAGAGGATAGAGTTTCAACAAGGACGAGCCCTAACTGCTGAGCTTCGCCCATACTTGCTAACTTTGCCAACGAATCGGCTTTCTGATTATGCTCTCGGGGTATGTATAAAATGGAATAATAATCAAACTGATCAAGCACTTGTCGGATACGAGCTAGATAAGCAGCCAGCCTTCGATCTTTCGCCTGATATTCACCCCGGACCTGGCACACGACTAATTGGGAGTCACAATATATTTCCACCGCGGTAATTTTCAAATCACGAGCTAGCTTCAACCCAACAAGTAAAGCTTCATAGTCGGCTTCATTATTGGTTGCACGGAACTCGAACTTTAAAGCATAGCATATGGATCGGCCCTCGAGGGTCTCAAGTACAACCCCAACGCTCGAGCACCGATCGTTGGATGCACCATCAGTGTGTAACTTCCAGATGTACTCAGGAGATTTGCAGGTCTCAGGCAAGTCTTCAGGAATAGTAAACTCGGCTATAAAATCTGCTAGGACTTGACCGTGAATAGCTCTTCTTGGAGTGTAAGTGATATCGAATTAACTCAGTTCGATGTTCCATTTGAGTAACCTACCAGACGTCTCAGGCCGCGTGAGGACCTGTCGTAACGGCTGATCGGTGTATACAGTGATGGGATGAGCCTGAAAGTATGGACGGAGCTTCCTCGAGGCAATGACTAGGCAGTAGGCTAATTTCTCTAGCTTCGGATAGTTTCTCTCAGCTCCGATGAGTCGTTTGCTAACATAGTAGACCGGTTTCTGAACTTGATCTTCTTCCCGAACAAGGGCAGCGCTGATTGCATTTTCTGACACTACCAGGTAAAGATACAACTGTTCGTGGTTGATAGGCTTTGAAAGAATCGACGGTGTGGAAAGATGTTGAACCAATGATTTGAATGTGTCCTCGCACTCCGCAGTCCATTCGAAGTTCTGCTTCCCTTTTCGGATCAAATCGAAGAATGGGATGCATTTATCGGTGGACTTTGATATGAATCTGCTCAGCGATGCTACCTTTCCGTTGAGACTCTGGACTTGCTTTATAGTTCTTGGAGTTTGTAAATTTCTGATAGCCCAGATCTTTTCAGGGTTGGATTCTATTCCTCTAGCGTTGACGATGAACCCAAGGAATTTTCCGGATGCGACTCTAAAATGACACTTAAGCGGATTGAGTTTCATCCCGTATCTCCGAAGGATATTAAACATTGACTCTAAGTCTTTAATGTGGTCAGTGGAGTATCGTGACTTTACCAACATGTCGTCCACATAAACCCCCATGGTCTTTCCGATCTGGTCAGCGAACATCTGGTTAACCAAGCGTTGGTAAGTTGCTCCGGCGTTCTTTAATCCGAAGGGCATGACTTTGTAGCAGTATAGCCCCAGATCGGTTACAAAGCTTGTATGCTCTTGGTCGGGCACATGCATGGGTATTTGATTGTAGCCCGAGTAAGCCTCCATGAAAGATAATAATTCATGTCCAGCCGTTGAATCAATTCGAGGAAGTGGAAAACTGTCTTTCAGACAAGCTTTGTTTAAGTCAGAATAATCGATGCACGTTCTCCATTTCCCATTTGGTTTCCAAACAAGTACAGGGTTGGATACCCACTTCGGGTATAGAGAATCCCGGATAAACCCATTGGCTTTCAACTTATCAACTTCTTCTTTAAGGGCGGCAGATCTCTCTGGATCCATACCGCGCCTTTTCTGCTTGACTGGGATATACCGCAGGTTAATATTCAGGGTGTGGCTCGCAATGTCCGGCGAGATCCCACACATATCAGAATGCGTCCAGGCAAACACGTCGAGATTCTCCCGGAGAAAATCAACCAATTCCTGTTGCATTTCTTGGCTCAACTGAGACCCAACCTTCAACATTCTCGAATCATCATCATCTTCACCATCGATTAGAACATCAATCGTCAGCTTAGCCGGGGATGCCCGACTTTCAGTAGATTCTTCCTTCTTTTCATTGTCTCTCGGGTCAAGATCCTTGGGTAATTGGTTGTGGTGCCCGGGCCGAGGCCCAGGCACTAATTGTCAATTATCTGAAAAACGGACGCAGAGAGATTCCTCTACACCCTTTCCTTTTTTCTCGTCGCTGCGCCTCGCGCAGCTCAGCCACGTAACAGGCTCTTCCAGCAGTCTGATCTCCCTGTATAACTCCAATCCCACGATCAATGGGGAACTTCAAAGTCAAACACCATGGGGCAATCGCTTCCCTGTACTCATCAAGGGCCGGTCGACCCAAAAATGCATTGTATGGAGAGTGAATATCCAAAACAACAAACTGTAAAATCCAAACTCTTCGGCATTCTCCAATTCCTAACTCCACCGGCAACTCTACCACCCCAGTGGGTATATTAGCACTCCCATCGAAGCCATGAATTCTAGATTGACAAGGCATTAAATCTTTGGCTTCCATTTTCATCTGGTCGTATGCTCTCTTAAATAAATATTCACTGAACTCCCACCGTCCACCAGGATCCTCTTCATCCAAGCAGGACCAACCTGAGCAGATATGACAAGTGGGTCAATAGTTGGGGCTTCGACCCTATCAGCATCTCGGCTCCTGAATACGATGTCATCGGTCATCGTCTTTTGTAGTTTAGCCGGAGCCCCTTCATCGAAATTACTGCAACACTCAAAGTCCACATGCCTAGTAAAATTGGCATATGACTTCATTTCCCTCCAACTTCGGTCTGCTGGATGGGGACCACCACTGACTGTGTTAATAACTAACCTCTCGCCTGTACGAGCAGGTTCTTCCTGTCTTTCTCAAGTTTGCGCACGGTTTTGATTAGATGGGCCCGCACCGCCAGACTGCGGCGCCCGAACGAACTGATCTAGCTTTCTTTCTCTAATCAACTTCTCAATGAGGTCTTGCAAATGTCTACACTCATTGGTATTATGTTCATAACTCTCATGGAATCTACAGAACTTTCCTGTTTGGATATGCCTCTCCGATGATGGCTTCGGAGCAGGTTTCTTATACTGCATAGCGTTGCAAGTCTGTAAATACACGTTTTCCAACGACGTGTTCAGTGGCGTATAATTTTCAAACATTGGAGCCCTACGTCGCGGGCCACGGTTCTGATCCCGCTTTCTGTTCTGATTATCACTGTTCCTTGGTTGTTGAGCTTGTTTATTCTGAATATTCAGCTGGACTTTTCCTGAACTTCCACCAGATTGCTTGACTGCAACATTACTCTGAATCCCCTCACTGCTAGGTCTTACATCGTCCTGTTTCCTAGACTGATTCGCATCCTCACGCCTCAAGAATTGAGCAGCTTTGGAATAGAAACTGTCCAACGATGCCGGAGGCTTCCCAGCTAACCAGTTTCCAAACTCGGAATCAGGGTCGATCCCCTTAGTTAATACCATTAAGATCGAATTATCATTGGGGTTACTGATCTCTGCAGAAGCGGCATTGAACCTTTCCAAATATCGCCTGAGTGTCTCTCCGGGAGCTTGAGTGACACTGGATAGAGTATTAACGTCTTTAGGCCTGGAGACGTGCATACGAAACTGCTCGACAAACTTAGTAGCCAACTGGTCGAACGAAGAGATTGATCGAGGAGGCAATCGTGTAAACCACATCGTTGCGATGCCCCCCCAAAGAAATGGGAAAACTACGGCACTTTACTGCATCATCGGCTCTTGCAGCACTCATCGACCATTCATATTTCAGGATATGTTGATTGGGGTCGGAATTCCCTTCGTACGTGGGCAGAGTCGGCATTCTGAATCGCCGAGGGGGTTCAGCATATAAAATTTCATCCGTGAACAGAGTATGACTTCGGGAAATTCCCCAATCGTCATTTGTAAAGCCCTGACTCTCGCGAATCATTTGGCGTATCATGGATGAAAGGTCTGGCATCGGAGCATTTTGTGCATGTTGGGCCAAAGTGTGGTCGGGTTCCACATTACGAGGTTGGACCGGGCGCTGTCGACGGTCCGTGTCTCGTCTCCTTGGCTCAAAGTTTTCTAGAACGTACGGTTCAGGAGTACGTCCTTGTTGTTTATGGGTATCGATCCCTATATCAGCCGTGGTAGCAGTGGCACGGTTGTCCGTGGTATTTTGTGGAACAGTGCCCCTCGAAAGGAGGGCCCAGTATGAAAACTAGCAGAAGGACCAACTGTTAATTGTCCAACGGTCAATGCTGGCTGGTGGTCAATTGCCTATGCATAATTTCCTTCTAGCCTGGGACGGGTAAATCTATGATTGTAGTCGGATGAAGCAGAACTTTCAGTGGAGGAGCGAGACGCATGATCCCTTCCGGATCTTCTACGCCCTTGGCGGTCTAGTTGATTAGCTAATTCAGTGTTAACGCGCAACTGCTCAGCTAGCTGTTACCGACTTTGAGTTAGTTCCTGTAGTAATGTCTAGAACTCTTGTCTAGTAACCGGACCTGATGGATCGGAATGCCCGGTATCATCTTGATTAGGTGGAGGTAGTTGCGCGGGATTCTGTCTATCCCGGCCTTCTTGACCAGCGACGGTAAAAGTGGTTCTTGTGCTAACCATCTTGAGAAGTGGAATCCTTTCCTTAGACTTTTGAAAATCTGAATAGAACGGAAGTAATCTGAAATTGGAATCTGGATCTCTCTCTTAGATCTATGCAATCCGGTATCGATGACAGATCCAATGAGCAGGAGAAAAACTGAGTTTTCTTAGTGAAAGCACTAAAGTGTTTGTACCATAATTGGACACAACACTCTTCGAAAGTTTTTAAAGAGATAATAAATAAAGAACGTAAATTGAAAATGAGGATTATCTAACAAAAACTCCAAATAAAAGTGATGTTGGTTCGGCGTGTTGCTTACGTCCACTGTGAAGTTTTTGCAAATTTATTGATTCTCTTTCAACGTTTACAAGTAGTTACAGCAAGCAACA
Organism: Allium cepa; assembly: GCA_030765085.1. NCBI lineage: Eukaryota > Viridiplantae > Streptophyta > Magnoliopsida > Asparagales > Amaryllidaceae > Allium > Allium cepa. The sequence goes on along the minus strand of CM060938.1, from coordinate 245,295,424 downwards.
GCAAATTACAACTGGAAATTCGAAATCAACAGCAAGAATATGATGTAGGATGACGGAGATCTCGATCCGGCAGAGTCTGGGCGCTTGAGAATCCAGAAGATCCCTTTTCTGTTGGCTCTGGGGCTCTATTTATATACGTAGGAGGCTGAGATCGCGCTCAAATCTCGGAAGCCTTTTCTGGCACGTGAGTGGGCCTACACGACCAACCTCAGAAAGTTTCAAGTCGATCTGTGATCGATACGAAGTCATTTCGTATCGATCAAGATGATGTCCAAATGGGCTGAAATTTGGTGGACACATTCTTCATCATGCATGCAAGCTCCTGTGAAAATTTCATGGCATTTGGATTAGTAGAGTGGGAGATATCGTTGTTACGAATTGAGCATTCTCGAGTGGCTGTTTGGTTCGAATCCATCTCTTCGCATCGATGGTTTCGAACCGATGGTGGCACACGCCTTTATGATGGACGTGGAGCGCAAACTTCGACTCGATCCGGTCTTTACTTCGAGTTGACCGCATCGACTCCATACACTTCGGCTTGTTCGTATCAAGGGATGACACGTCATGAAGGCAAGTTGACTCGATGGATTCGAATGAAGCCTTATTCATGGATACGAACTGCAACAGTTGGTGGATGCGAATCACTGATGGACACGAAGCAGGGTAACCTGATGGATACGAAGTGCTTTGACCAGATGGATTCGAAGGGATGCTTCCATGATGGATACGAAGAGGACATTACCCAATCGTTACGAAGTGCATCATCTGCTGATGGGTACGAAATCCATCGATACGAACTCGATGGATTCGAACACGGCCAATCCTGATCAATGCGTACTCATGGGGTTTGACCGATATGAATTAGGTGATCTGCCGATGGATTCGAATGAGACCGAGTCGAACCAAGATACTTCGATGGATTCGAACTGATCGATACGAACCGAGACACTTTGATGGATTCGAAGACGATCGATACGAAAGTGATCGATTTGAACCAGAGTTTGGTGATGGATACGAAATCACTCATATTGATGGATACGAAATTTGGGCTTTTCCCTTCAATTTGAATCGATCATAACTTGAACGTATGAACTCGGATTGACTTGAAATTTGAGATGCTGACTTCTATGATCTTTCTTGTCATGTCCTATCAATTGTAGCTCAATCTAGACCCAGGCAAAATTCAGCGATATCCATAGTGAAGCAGAGTATGACCAATCTCTGAGACGAACTGCCCTTTGCTTTCGATCGATCTTTTGGTATCACGGCTTTGCCAAAAAGAGGGATAACATTGATCATAGCTGGAATGGTTACATTAATTACATTCAACATCAAATTTAGTATGTAACTAAGTCCATAAGGCATGTATTGGAAAATGGATTCCGTATAATGACAAGGAAACTAGGGTACTGCCTATCATAGTACATCTCTAGAGAAAATGTATGATGAGTCTCACATGGGCCCCAAGCAAATCTGGATCAGCCTACCTATTACTAGATAGTACTGAATATAATCATCCCTCGGTTGCGATCAATAGTCATACCGGGCTCGAAGCATACATCCTAAAATAATATCAATCTATAGCGAGCCATATAGCCCTGAAGCATATCTACTATTTTAGACGTTTTCGATTGTGAGGCTCGAGGCAACGATAACCATTTTTAGCAAACCCTTCTTGGAATGCTAACACTACCCTCTTACAACAATGCAATGTTTGCGTTTATCTATACAAGTTGTTTAAGGTATGAACAAACCAAAGGCACTACTTCTAGTACATCCTCAGGATTAGTAACAAGTAGCTATTGCACTACAAAGAACTCCATCTTCGGTTCCATCATCTTTAAGATTTCTCTAATTCGAATGCTTAGGCCAGTTCAAACTGGTTTTCAAAGCTCATGCTTATTTGATCTCGGTTTCTAATATCAAACAATTAATGAAACCCCATTGAATCAATCACAGATATTTCAGAAGTAAGCGGATGATATAAGAGTCCCAAGGAGAATACCGGCCCTTAAAGTGAGAGACATTTCACTGGAATGAGTTCTCCTAAGTGAATCTCAAGCCGTATGAAATCGTGAAGCTTTCATATACTTTCTAAGTCAAAATAGATCAAGTTGTCGATGGTTGACAAACAATTATCTGGTGTAAGTATATAGTTAGCATATGGAAAATTGAACATCATATACCTACCACTACGTTTCGATTTCATTCCCATGTTATTCCTTGATTAACAATGAAGTTGCAAAAGTTATGGTACTATTGCCTCTCAAACCTTGACTCGACAACATTCTTAATTCGCACGGATAGAAACGTGCTTCCATACCTCGAAATTCAGTATCAAGTATAAGATGAAGTACCTTCTATATACTTATATAATCAGGACCTATTTACCAAAATTAACCCTCTTATAATTATCACGTTTTTGACAGTTCGACTTTTCTATCCTTTGCCTAAAATCGAAGCCAGTAAGTTAGAGCAGTAGATGTGTACAAAAGGTGTTAGAATTATGATTCAAGATTTCACAAATGGAAGAAAGTCTACTCATTGGTTGTTAGTGATAAATATAACTTACTTTCCATAAACGTTTTAACATTTTAGCACTACTTGTCATATTTTTTTTATGTTACTTAATAGTATAGGCAAAGAAATCCCTTGTTTAAAACATAGTCTTTTTAAAATGAATCAGAAAACTAAACCCATAAACTTACTTCTAGTCTTCGATTTCAAACAAGTACACTTTTCCTTAGTTAGAAATGAAGTCGTTCAAGTTTGGCTACTATTATGATCTATAGTAACTTAAATCAATACCATAATTCCTTTAAATCAAAGAACAATCAACTTAGTATAAAATAGTTAAAATAAATTGATTATTTTCACAAAATAAGTTATACTCACCACCTAAACTTTAAATCTTTTTGATTTGTGAAGCAAATGGAAACCTTATTTGCCTTGAAGATAAAGAGGGTATTTGGTTTCTTTCTTTAGTTAGTGAATGAATTAAAATGAGATATGGACTTGGGTATTTATAATTGAAAAGAAGGGTACTTTAGTAATTACCTAACCTTTTATAGCTTAACCTTATATGACCATATTTTAGTCCAATGGCAATCAACTGAATGGCATAATCTAATTTGACAACATTTTGGTCCGTTAGCAACCATCCACATGTCATAATCTAAATCGATCACATTTTGGTCCGATGATAACCATTGCATGGAATATAAATTAAATGAGAATCATTATGGTATTTTATTTGGTTAGGCAGGTCATTATAATATTTTGTTTTATTAGGTAGGTCGTTATATTATTTTATTTTACCAGGCAGATTCTTTTCCTAATTCCTAAGAATCAATCATTCTCATTTGTTGTATTAGGCAAGGATAAGTTTAAAAAGCGTGGTCCAATCAAAGAGTAGAAAAGTTCAATTTTTCTTCATATTCTTAATTAAATCGATACACCTAACCACCTTATTACTCGAACCATCTTTAGACTTACATTTTACATCCATAAAAACCCCACTAAAGACATTTTATCTAAATTTTACTTGAGTCTAAAATCCATTATTTAATCATTTAAAAATATATTAAATACTCATATTTAAAGTGATTAAACTACGAGTTGTTACATCTATAGTGTAACACACCAGAAATCTGCGCACCATAGGGAGCTACCAGCAGCTGTATAATGTTTGCACAAAAAAATGGGCAAACACTCAAATCGTCGTTGTAGAGATGTAAATATTTTTGTATTATATAGCTATTGTTTAATGAAAATTAGTTGTGGATGTTTAAGGTATAAAATCTGTAGTTTGCAATAAAGAATATGGAAATGACTTAAATGTAAAAAGAAATAAAATTTAGAGTACTTCGGCCTAAATGTGCCTACATCAACTGTTCCCCTTTTATTATCCCTTTCATTTCTGGGTACAAGCTTTTTATACGAGTAAACATGCTATTAGAACTAAGATTTTTCCCTCTTGAAGTTGTTCACAATTTTTGCTGAAAGCTTCGCTCTTCAACATCCTCCCTTTTTATGATGCCATTCCTTCCTCCAAGTTTTGGTTCAACATTCCTTCCTTCCAGATTTGATTTAACCTTCCTTACATGATTGTCAAGCCATTCCACTTGTGACGACCGCCATACACCTCCAAGAACCCCAGAATGCATCATGAAGAAATCCCAGAAGTATCCTCGTGCCGTGAAGAAAATTCCCAAATTCTTTGTTTTAGATTACCTTGGTTGAGCCCCAAGAAAACCTTCACCCGGCTCCGTGCATCATTACACCCAGTCAACTTCAAGTAAACATTAAATTTCCCATGCCCGACTCCAAGCAACCATCGAACCTAAGTTTTGGTTCCTTAACCCAACTGACTCCAAGAAAACTCCAAATTTTCAATGCCTGACTCTAAGCTAGCACTGAACTAAAGTTTTGGTTTGTTCATCGTGCCGACTCCAAACAGATTTGAGATTTTCAAACTCCGACTCCAAGCGTCGAGCCAAAATTTTGGATCGGTAATCCCACCGACTCCATGTAGACTCCAGATTTTCGAGGCTCAACTCCAAGCAAGCGCCAAACCAAAGTTTTGGTTCGGTAATCCTACCGACTCCGGGAAGACTCCAGATTTTCAAGATCCAACTCTAAGCAAGCGTCGAACTAAAGTTTTGGTTCGGTCAATGGGCTGAATCTAAGAAGACTCGAGATTTTCAAGCATTGAACCAAAGTTTTGGTTCAGTAATCCAACCGACTCTAAGCAGACTTCCGATTTTCAAGGTCCGACTCTAAGCAAGCACCGAACCAAAGTTTTGGTTCGGTCATCGGGCCGACCCCGATCGAACTCGAGATTTTCATGCCCCGACTCAAAGCAAGCATTGAACCAAATTTATGGTTTGGTCATCGGACTGGGGATCCTGGCCTGCCGTTGGACTGTCGACCTTGAATAGCAATAGTGCTTCTCTATATCGGCCCAACGAGATAGTGGTGGACAAATCTTAAGATGATCATATCTCTTAATCCGTAGCTCGAATTGAGACGCGATTTCCACCTTTGTCTATATCTTAATCTTAAGAATACCTCCAAACTAGTTTGAGTCTATTCTAGAACAATGACGATTTTGCTCCTGACTCCTCATATTCACCATGTAGTGGGAGAAAATGCCCACAACATTTGCCCCCCAAAGCATATTTTCATGAATACAAAGTGTGCTTTGTTTAATCCTAGCCTGTCTTCTTATTCTTGGAATGGTTATATTGTGTGAACATCTGTATCTCACCTTCGCCTCTAATTTCTCGATGAGCCTCCTTTTGCTAGTTTGATGTGGGACTTTGTTCGTTGTTAGGAGGACTTGCTAAATTTTTGATCCGTCCTTAATTAGTCTCCATCGATTAGGATGCTGTTTTTCTTAGACTTTCGGTTTCCAACGTGAGGCTTCATATAGTATGTTGACCAACTGATGTATACTTTTCATTATTGACTTTGGTTCTGTGATGTGGTACTCCGGTTATGTTCATTGTATGGTTGAGTCAAGCTATTCTGACCATCTCATGTGATTTCCAAGTTTTTGTATTTCTCTACTAATCCTTTCTCCACTCTTGTGCATGCTTTGACAAGATCAATCATTGATGAATTTGATAGTGTAAGAATATCTATTGAAGGATCTTTTTATATAGGAGATGATGGGAGTGTTATCAAGTGAATGTCAGTTATGACTTCCCTAGCCCATGTTTTGTATCTTTTGTCTGGACGTTTTTACAAAGATATTTGGTTGGAATCCTTATACCTGATAAAGTGTAATTGGTTTGTGCGGCATACAGTCTGGTAAAGTGATCATCAGTTTTACCAACTTCTTCAATAGCTTGGTTTGATAGTTCTTTGTATACTTATACAGACTAGATTGCTGGTAAGTTTTGACGGATAAGTTTCGGATTATAGAGAATCTTGGTGAAGGAGCAAGGATAATCAGACCATGGAATTGGGTTAGTGGAGTTTAGTGGACTGAAACAATTTGGTTCGAGAGTGGAAGATGATAGCCGGACCACTTGGTCTGGTACATGAAAAAAGGTCGGATCGAGGTGCAAAAAGGTGTCGGACGAAGGTGTTGGTAGGTTGCATGGTACAAGGTCGAAACAATGATATGGTGCACTGCCTATGCCAATCATAAGCATGTGTTTGGTGCCTAGCAAGTGTGACTGAGTCAAAATTCTAGTTTGGCACTAACACAAGACTATAACTAAACTAATCTTTGAAGGAGCGATATTTTATATTCTGTCTAGGGCCTGCGAGGAATTGTCCATACTAGAGTACTTCATTATACTCATTCAAAGTCATGGTCATAGAAAAATGTGAGTTATAGATGCCTCAATTAGAAAGCATACTCCAATTGTGGGTAAGAGTGATTCATTGTTGCTGGTTTAAGTTATGCCAGTGCTGATGTTGGATGCCCTCAGTATGTGGCGTTTAGCTAGAATAATCTTTCGACGTTGGAAACCTTGATTAGTATTAGTTTATTATCTCCTGTTGATCACATAGAATCAGTCTTTTAATTCAAATGTCCGATTGGCTTTGGCGGTAGAGGATCGTCCTATTCTATTGACTTTACCTACAAGTTTAGGGTCCTTTCGGGCCTAGTGTAGTAAAGGATTTTCAATCTTGCCTTAGAATTAGTTACAAACTATTATTACATTGTTATTTGGAATTTTACCACATATATGTGTTAGAGTCATCCCGCGAGTCCTCGGGATTGATTTATTAGGTAAGGTATCAAGCTATTTGTGTTAAAATAGACTTTGATATGAATTAATTACATTCAGGAGATTAGAGATCGAATAACTTATGTTTAGAGAGGTCCTTATCATTTGAAGTGATTCCCTATTACTAAGGTTTAGAGAGTAATTTTGGGGATGTGACTGTCCTCAAATACTCATCACATCCTCCAAAGCACCCTCTAGCGACGTTGTCAAAAGTCGATCGGGAGCGCTCATTATTTGTTTGGGTTTGCCCCCAGTATAGTACACTTGGTTGCTTCTCACAACATGCTGCCTTGTATTATGAACATGTTTTAAACTTGCAAACTTCAGTTCATGATTCCAATGTGCTATTACCAAGCTAGGTGGTAGTGAACATGTATAATCAAAGGGTGAGGTGGTGCTATACCCCCAAATATTTTTTTGTCAAATTTAGCTTATCTTACAAAAGTTAGTCATACCTTTGCACCGAGTTTTTCTCATGTTCCATAAGTGTGCTCAGCTTTAGGAGAATGCTTACAATTTCTTAAGCGAAGTTGGCTAGAATGGATATTATAATTTTTGTGGCAATGTTCGATGGATGTTTCGCTATCTCTGATAGAGTTGAGTCGATGCTCTGTTTCGTCTGGTGGAGTGGAAGCGAATGAGTATCCTGCAGTGGTTGGAAGAGTGGAATTCATATTTCTACTATCTGTATGTAATGCCACAAGACTAAAAGAAATTGTTAGAAGCTTCTAGTATAAGTACAACAAACTATATTATCCATCAAGAGAGTCCTCCTAAACTTTAGATTCATGGCACATAAGTTACTTGCCCTGATTATGGATTTTGGTGACATATGTTTGTCAGCCCAACCTATGTTCCAAAGGAGTGTAACTTTTGCGACTGCCGTACTTAGGATTTAGAGCCGAGTTAGCGTGGGTGCCGATTGTCTACTATGAAGTATCCCTGACTGCAGCCATGGCTTAATCATAGGATTTATTATCGATCCGCAATAGCTGGCGAGCCGAACGCCAATGATAAACTGCAAAGGCTATAACCATGCCTAATCCGTGGCCTATAGTCAGTTTATCATTACTGGCCGGGTGCCAATCATCAACAGCGGACTACCCAGGCTATTTTCGCGTCCTTAGTCATGGTTATCTTCCTTTCACTGGCGCCGACAAGAGCTTGTGATTGATTGCAATAGGAAAAATATTAGACAAACAGTCGAGCAAAACATCAATTTTTATAGTGGTTTGTCCATAATATGCCTACGTCCGCTGTCTTTCTTTTATTGTTTCAGGTGATACATGCTATTTAAAAGCTAAGAGAAGTAATGGCAGAGATGCTGGTGATTACTTCCTTTCCCAAACACATTTTCTGTCAACTGTTGATGGAATGTAAGCTCCATTATAGAGATCCTTATGAACAACAAATTGTCCTTCCTAAACTGGGTCTAGTGCGCCTGGATGGGAAATACTTTCCTAAGAACAATGTCTCCCACTTGTAACTCTTGGGGCCTCACCTTACCTTTGTATTGTTTTGCCACTTTCCTTCTGCGTGTGGCGGTCTTGAGAGCGGTATTATTCCTTCTTTCTTCAATCAAGTCTAAGGACATGCTGAGAAGCTCCTAGTTTTCTTCTAGATTATAATGTGTCCTACGATGTGAAAGGACAACTATTTCAACCAAAAGCATGGCCTCAGCCCCGTATGCTTAGGGAAAATAGAATATGTCCTGTTGCTGTTTTGTAAGAGGCTTGGTAGGCCCATAGTGCCATGGGCAGTTCGTCAACCCACGCTCCTTTGGATTTATCTAGTTTTTCCTTAATTAGTGTTTTCAAGACTTTATTGACAGCTTCAACCTGCCCATTGGCCTGGGGCAACAAATATCATGAGTCAATCCACATTAAGCTTCGAATGCATTTATTCTTTGAGTTACTCAAGCTAGATTTGTGCCCGGATGCCCGACTGGTACGTCATTTCCAGGGAAAGGGGCGGTTGTCGGCAGTGAACTGCGTAGGCTAGCGCCCTTAGTCATGGCTATCTTATTTTCACTACTGCCAACACATGCTTGTGATTTGGGTTGCTAATCACAAAAGAAATAATGGTTATAATAGCATAGGTGTTAAGTGAATATAACTGCATATGTGTTAAGTGAATGCATTAGTCTCTTGTCTTAGTCAAAGGGAAAACGTAGTTCAAACCAAACCTACCGCTTCGAAAGAAGCGAAAAGTACGGATTTTGTAGTATGCCTGGTTTAAGATGTTCTCTTGGATAGGAATTCTTACTTTTCTACTACGGGCCAAATATGTTGGAATTGCTGGAGCTCGGTCTTTTAAAGCCTTCTATATAAACTATTATGTTTTCCAAGTTCTCGCCAGATGTCATTTCCAACATGTCCTCTTCCTTACCATTTTAGGTAACACTATACTCAAATGGATAGCTTCTCTCTGGTCATCGATTATTCGATCTCCGGAGCCAGAGAGTTGTACCTCTTCCATTTTGCTGTAGCATTTGCACTGCAAGCTGTGCTAGCATCCCTGGGTGACTTTGTATCTGAACTCCTGACAGTGATGTTTTCTCATCTTTATGTACCTTACCGACTTAAAGGAAAGGTCATGCATAGTTATAGGGGCGATTTTGATTTTTTGTCTTTACTTCGTGTAGCGTATAAGCACCCTCGGGTTTATCAGCATATGCAATGGATTTACGAATCCTTCCTTTACCTTTTTCCAAGGATGGAGATCCAAGAGTATATGGTAGAGCCCTGGAATAGTTTAAGATTGATTAGAGTGATAGAAAACTAATTATATAGTACCTCCTTTGTGCCCTCCGTTTATCAGCAAGTATGGAGATCTTGGCAAATGTCTAGGGGGCCGGGTTAGCCCCTTATAATGGTTTGTAGTGGGCACTCAACAATTTTTGTTTTTTCGAAATGTGGACTAGTAACTCTTGGTCTTATCTCCTTTTCTTTTCATATTTATTGAACATATGTCTAGGTAGGGAGAGCTTTTGACATTATTTGAATCAATTTTAGTATGCGTTGGATTGGTAATGCCTTTGTGCATGATAGGAGTGACGAAGTATCGTGCTTATCATATCTAGACTTTGAGTATTCAATCATCATGACTTCGGTCTTCAAGTTGTGAAATTTCGATCCATCAGTGAGATCCCAATTGTAGTACTTTGATTTGATGCTTGATGGAAAAAGGGCAGTGCTTGGGGTTCGTTTGGTTATGTGGAATGCCTCCTGTGTTCTCTAGACTAGGACTTTCCTTGTATTATGTCGTTGAGGTCGAATACTTTCGTCTGCGCTAAGCATGTCAAGAGTTTATCCACTGTAGCTTTATGTTAAACTGTGAAGTGTTTACTAATTTCAATCACAATCATGTCGAATTTACATCTGATAATTTTTAGCACCGCGAGGTTATTGGACTAGTCTTCATAGTTTTTGACATCTGGACCGCTGTTGCATTCTTTACAGCGGATTTCTCTCACTTTAGGCAGCATATCGGGAAGTCGTTCTCCTTTCCTTCCTATAGAGTTTGTACTTTTTGAGAGAGATAATTTAACTTTTGAAAAGGATTGGGATGTTTTGTAGCTTTGAAGGGTTGATGGTCCAACTCTTAAAATAAAGAGTGGATCTTAAGACAGGAGGTATAGCTTCTCAATCCGAGAAATGTTGATTACAAACTTGAAAAAAGAAAAAATGACTTTAGATCAGGAGAAAGGATTTCGAGTTTGAAAGGAGAAAATGATTTTCTTAGGACTGTAATTTTATATTTTACTAGGAGAATAGATTCCTCTTGTACAAAAAAGGAAGATAGTTTTCTTATGTTAAAGAAGAAAAGCTTTCGGATGGAAAGAGAATAAGATATATAATGATTTTAGATCTAAAAAAAATACTATTAGGTCAAAACAGTGTTTTTTTGATCTGAAATGAGAAAAAGAAGATAGAACGATTTCAAATCTAAGAAATAAGTACATGTTTCTTTTTGGTTGAGAAACATTGTTAACAGATCTGAAAGGAAATATAGTGATTTCAGATCTAAGAAGTGAAAAAATGTTTCTTGTTGGTTAAGGAGCAGCATTTGTGGATCTAAAATAGGAGAAAAGAAAGATAGAATTATTTTTTTATCTTCAAGGAATAGCGGTTGCAGATATAAAAAGAGAAATTGATTTTATTAAAGTAACGGTTTCAGATCTGGGGGATACAGAGTATTTTAATCCAAGAAACAATGATTTCAAACTGGGAAAGTAAGAAAAAGAGAATCTCTCATGCCATTGAGACAGCGACTTTAGATCTGAAAAGAAAATTATATAAATTTTATTGAAAAATGCAATTCCAGATCTCAAGACTAGAAATGGATTTTTTTTGTGAAATAAAATAACGATTCAGCCCTAAACAAAGGGAAAAAGGTGTTTTTATGCCAAAAAATAATGTTTTTGGATTCCAAATGAGAAAAGAGAGGTGGCTGGATTTTAGATCCAAAGAATGGGTGCATGGTTTATTTTGGTCATGGGACGTTTTTGTGGATCCAGAATAGTAAAATTAATATCTAAGGATTTCAGATCTAAGAGAAGACATTTTTTTTGCTGATAAACATTGTCTATGGATAGTAAAAGTAAGATCTAAAAACTGGACAAAAGATTTTTTCTATGTAATAAAATGGATGTTCAGATCTGAAGAGAACATGAGGATTTTTTGCTTTATGTAAAACAATCAGGGTAGTGTTGGATCATAGGTTTTGATTGTTGACATGAAACAACAATTCACGAATCTACGACGACGACAAAGTCCAGACTCAACGACTCAAAGTATGGTTTGTATTGTTATATATTTTATCAAGAGCCATTAATTATGTATATTGAGTCTAGTTTAGTGCTTTGTTAAAATCTTTCCTCAAGAATCATCATTCACATTCAAATAAACTTGCATGCATATTTTAATCAAAATCAAGTTCCCAAAAAATGCATGGAGCGAGGCTCCAACCCGGGTCACTAATTTAGACGGAAAGTGCTCTAACCAAATGAGCTAAGGTATTTTTTGTTTAACAATAGAATTCAGTCGACTGAATACATCCAGTCAGTCGACTGAATCTGTGCATATTTAAATGCGCATGCATGATTTAAATTCATAAGACTAAATATTCTAAGGCAGTCGACTGCTTACTGTATAACTGCCATATTTTTCGAATAGACATTTCCTTTCGTGAACAGCCTTCTCTCATGTAAAGAGTGGCAGCCATTGCTGTTCGTATAGATCTCACCAGCAGTTGCAACTTCTTAACTACTATATATATGCATGAATTTCAATATCAACTTCACTTACTTAACTTATACACGAGTCATATTTTCTGAATTAACTAAACTCTTGAATTCATACATTCATTGCTTAAAATCACAATTTGATATTTCTAAAGGCAATTTGAAACTTTCTAATCTTTATACACACACAACTACACACATCATACCCGAGGATAAGATTATAAGAAGGTTGTAGTACAAGTGACAAATCCATGCTACTTAGAACACACAAAGTCAATTTAAAATCCAGTTTGTAAGAAAGTCCTGTTTGGTTGCTCAGGCAGTCAAAGTCCTGTTCGGTTGCTCAGGCGATCAAAGTCATGTTCCGTTGCTTAGGCGGTCAAGTCCTACTCGGCTGCTTAGGCGGTAGAAGTCCTATTCAGTTGCTCAGGCGGTGTAAACCTATTCCTTCGAGTTAAGTAAGTGTTGCTAGTTTTAATTCCAGAATGAGTCTGGGACTGGACGTGGAATGGGAGTTCAAACCAGTATAAAATTCCTGCATAGCAGTCACTTTCATTTGGTATCGGAGCATAGCGACTTTCAGGTAGATCTAAAAAGAAACATAAATTTTAGATCTTAAAAAAAGGGAGAGAGTTTCCTATAAGAAGAAATGATATTCTCTAGTAAGAAGATTAGAAATAGTAGGTTTCAAAATAAAAAGGAAAGTAAAAAAGAGTGAATTTCCTTTTAAAAAATGAAAGTTCAGCTCTCAATGAAAGCACCAAAATGTTTGCACAAAAATGGGCAAACACTCAAATCGTTGTTGTAGAGCTGTAAATATTGTTTGTAGTATATAGCTATTGTTTAATGAAAATTAGTTGCGGACGTTTGAGGTATAAAATCAGTAACTTGCAATAAAGAATATGTAAGCGACTTAAATGTAAAAGGACATAGAATTTATAATGGTTCGGCCTGAATGTGCTTATGCCCACTATTCTACTTTTATTATCCATTTCTTTTCCGATTACAAATATAAGCTTTTTATACGAGTAAAATGTTGTGGGCATTTTCGCCCACTATATGGTGAATATGAGGAGTCAGGGGCAAAATCATCATTGTTGTGGAGCAGACTCAAACTAGTTTGGAGGTATTCTTGAGATCAAGATATGGACATAGGTACAAATTGCGTCTCAACCGGAGCTACGGAATGAGAGATATGATCATCTTAAGATTTGTCCACCACCGTCTCGTGGGGCTAATACCAAGACGCCTTACCGCCATTCAAGGTCGACAGTCCAACAGTAAGCCAGGATCCCCGGTCCGATTGCTTGGAGTCGGGGCTTGAAAATATCGAGTCTGCTTGGAGTCAGCCCGATGACCAAACCAAAACTTTGGTTTAGCACTTGGAGTCGGGTCTTGAAAATCTAGTGTCTGCTTGGAATCAATTGAATTACTGAACAAAAACTTTGGTTCGGAGCTTGCAAGGAGTTAGGGCTTGAAAATCTCGAGTCTGCTTGGAGTCGACCCAATAACCAAACCAAAACTTTGGTACGACGCTTGCTTGGAGTCGGGGCTTGAAAATATGGAGTCTGCTTGGAGTCGGTAGGATTATCGAACCAAAACTTTGGTTCGGCACTTGCTTGGAGTCGGGCCTTGAAAATTTGAAGTCTACTTGGAGTTGGTTGGATTACCGAACCAAAACTTTGGTTTGGCACTTGCTTGGAGTTAGAGTTTTGAAAATCTCGAGTCTGCTTAGAGTCGGCCTGTTGATCAAACCAAAAGTTTGGTTCGACGCTTGCTTGGAATTGGGCCTTGAAAATCTGAAGTTTTCTTAGAGTTGGTTGGATTACCGAACCAAAACTTTGGTTCGACGCTTGCTTGGAATCAGGGCTTGAAAATCTCGATTCTACTTCGAGTCAGCTCGATGACCGAACCAAAACATTGGTTCTGTGTTTGCTTGGAGTCGGGCATAAGAAATTTGAGGGTTTACTTGGAGTCGGTTGGGAGTAATGCAACTTGGAGTCGGGTGAAGGTTTGCTTAGGGCTCAACCCAGGTATAACTGATCTAAAAAAAAGAAGTTGGAGATTTTCGTCATGGCACGACGATACTTCAGGGATTTCTTCATGACGCGTTCTAGGGTTCTTGGAGATGTATGGCGATCGTCACAAGTGGAATAGCTTGACAATCCGGTAAGGATGGTTGAACCAAATCTTGGAGGAAGGAATGTTGAACCAAATTCCAAATACTATATACTCAGCTGCCTCTCCTCGTATCTTCATTCTATAAATGCAAGGCATATGGCATCATAAAAAGGGAGGATGATGATGAGCGTAGCTTTCAGCAACAATGGAAGACAACTTGGAGAGGGAAAAATCTGAGTTCTAATTGCATGTTTACTCGTATAAAAAGCTTGTATTTGTAATCAGAAATGAAGGAGAAATAAAAGAGGAACCATAGGCGTAGGCACATTCAGGCCGAACCACTATAAATTTTTTGTCGTTTTACATTTAAGTCTTTTACATATTCTTTATTGCAAATTACTGATTTTAAACCTTAAACATCCGCAACTAATTTTCTTGAAACAATAGCTATATACTATAAACAATATTTATAGCTCCACAACAACGATTTGAGTGTTTGCCCATTTTTTTGTGCAAACGTATATACATAATATTATTGTGGGACATATCCAAATGTAGGACCCACTGGAATTATGCGTTTGCGTTTAGGTGAACGGAATACCAAGTAGGATGGTTCGCCTTGGTCAAAGTATCAAAGGATAAGTAGATTTTGCTTCAACCTTTTAAGGGTGTATTTAATAACAAGTAGGTAATTCCTAGACCCCGTTAGGTAATCTAAATGGGATGGTGAGCAAGGCTCAATACTTGACAGTGAGATTGGTAACATATACGGGAGTAGGAGCTCTTTCATATGTTGAGAAATCATTGATCCCGATCGGTCAGTAGAAAGACGAGTGTTAGGTCTAAACGAGCTACACCTCCCACTAGTGTATATCATGTTTATCTCATTCACGTCCATATTTATTTAGACATGGCTAGAGAACCCTTAGTAGAGGTCTTTCAAAACAAATAGAATACGGCTAAACTATTAGAATACCGTTATTAGGCACTTTAGGAGTTCTTTGGTACACATGATGATGTGACATTGCGTTGGTGATGGATCCCAACGAGTTGCCAAGTTGTAGATACTAGAAAGGAAGTATCTTGGCCTAAAGGAGTACTATGCTACTTGTATGTATACGTATGTAGTTATTGTCTACTTCAAGTAGATAGGGTATATCTTACATGCATGGGTAGTCGAGATGACTAAGTAAAATAAAAGTAATAATATGTAGTTGATGCTAATCGGCATACACTAATGTTATGTATAGAGTGCGTAATTCACAGTGACCAAAACGTTGTTCTAACCCTCTCCTCATTTGAACCCATATGATAGTATTAAAGTGATAGGTACTGGTGCAAGGCGGGAATGGTGAAAGGACATATTTTCTTATGCATGCTCGACACCGACAAGGACACTACATATCGGAAGTGTCAATCTTGGCCAGTAGCTATATGATTCATTATACTTTACTATTTCACGGTGAGTTTATATAGGTAATGCTATGATATTCATTTTTTTATTTATAGGATACCAAAACAAATGACGCATACTTTTGTGGATGTGTGTTTTCGATTTAGTGAAAATTGGGGCCTACTATGGTTCGAGTTGTTACATAGCTGATAAGGTGTTACTCATCGCTTGTAGGATTATGATTTGTTGATATTCCTTAAGATCAGAATCCCGAGGCAAGCAAGACCTAACGTCAATAATAGAAATCAAAAGATTTCTATGTTTTTCTTAGGATTTTGAGAAACATAAAAATATAGTGAAAGCCTTATAATAAAATGAAATGAAAGCATATAACGTTTCTAATATTGGAAGAATATATGCTATACTAGTTAAAATAGTGTACTATGATAAATTTGTGCACCTAATATAATCAATAAAATGTTTATTAGTAAAAATATACAAATGAACTGAATTAAGACAAACATAGGAACATAAAAATATACTTGCCACTAATTCTTTTGGCATGTTGTCACTTCAAGACTTTACAAGAGCTCATTTGCACAACCACCAAAACATTCATGCCTTGATCACTCAAAATGCTTATTTGTCCGATACTTTACATTGACTTTAATGAATTTTGAACTCTTAAGAAATAAGAGAATATGGATACTTGATCTATATTTGATAACATATAAATGCTATATAGTGAACAATCACGATTCATAATGTATGAAACTTCGATGAAATTAGTTCATTTTAATCAAGCCAATAAACTATAAAGCAAGATCATGTACTCAATATGATATATTACAATAAGGATCTTTTTGTGTTAGTTATAGCACTAAACCAAAAGCTATGAGATATACATAGGCATTCAATTACCGAAATGTTAGTTTGACAAAGTTATGCAAATCAAAACTTATTCGATATCCTTGAATGTTAAGAACGACCGAATGCATTTAATTAAACAATTTGTTATGGTCTTGTAGCAATGGTTTTCTTTTTAATGGTTCAGCCATTTTGAAAGGAAAGCAAATGTACGAGAGTATATGTAACTTAGGCATATTTAGGATAAAGAGAGTGAATGGTCACCCCTGCTGCATGAAGGGACATTGAAAACGAGAATTGTATAAACTACCAAAAGATATTTAGTATGGAATGAGAAATGTGATTTCGGTTCCAAATGTGTTTTCATATCGTAAATGTTTTCTATGAAAGTTATTTCTTCAAGTTCAAGATATTTGATTTGAAACTCTCGATTGTAAGTTGGATATAGTGTATGAAATAAAATTTCATACTAAGTGATTGAACGAAGCTTCATATTTTGTAAGCTATTGTAGTAATGGTGGAAAAAGAGGGAGTATACTATCTCACACTTCTTAGTAGACACATCAAGTTATGAAAAATTATTTATGAAGTAATAATTATTTTCAATATTGATTAAAAATAGACATAGTTTTATTTGAATATGAATATTATGAATATTCATTATAATTAACACACACTCAGACACACACATTTATGCTTTTATGATAGGCGTGACTATTAAAGTTAGCTAATAGTTTAGATTAAATAAGAATAACATGTCATTAAAATGGTTGTAATGAAAGGTCAGTAGTGTTGCCCAACAGAAGTCTACATTCCGCAAGGTGCTTTTGGTGGTCATGTTTGCATTATACCGAGGTGGAACACATCGAGCTGCAGGACCGATCGAATTATATATTCGCATATAAGTGAAGGGAATACCAATTAGGATGGTTTGTCTTGGTCGAAGTGTCCAAGGATAAGTAGAGTGTGCTTCAACATTTTAAGGGGTATTAAGTAACAAGTAGGTATTTCATAGATTTTATTGGGCAATGCAAATGGGATGATGAGCAAGGAATGGTGCTATGATAGTAAGATTGGTACTATATATGGGAGCAGGAGCTGTACTATAGTTTAAAACTTTATCGGTTCGGAGTGGTCAGCGGAAAGACAAGGGTTATGCCCAAATAGGCAATGTAACGACCTATATACTATGTATCAGAGTATCATAGAATATTAATATTATTTTTATATAAGGTCTTAGAATTCTATAATTTTGGGAAATGACTACTGGTGACATTTTGTATTCTTAGAATTTTTATCAGACAATTTTGATCCTAAAAGTCTTGTATGGCCTATAATCTTTGATAGGTGCTGAATTAGGGTCCAAAACCCCTTCCATTAGATTGGAATGATAATTTCTCTATCTGTAGAGTGGTTATAATTGGAAAATGGACTTACATTAAGGAGATATGGGTGTTTGAGGTTTCACTTGACAGCTTAATGGTTAATTAGTAAGTTAGTGGTAAGGCCTAAAGCCCATTTCAAGATTAGCATGAAGTTAGGGCTGATGGGACTCCTATATATAAGTTCACTCTTACCAAAAATATAGAGAAATCCTCCGTTAACATTTTGTAACCCAATAATTAACCCTAATCCATCCTTTAATTAGCAAAAATGTGTCATTAGAGGGAGATTGGCAAGACTATCCCCTTGGATTGATATTTGCTGTTGGGGATCATCTTGAAGCGACCGTTCATCCTTGGAAGTCATGTCTAGTTGGATTGCTTTGGATATTAGGTGAGCGGTTTTGAGCCTCTACTTGCTAACCAACCACTATTAAACATTTATTAACGTTTCTAAATGATTTTCATACCCTAAAATACGTTTTAAACACTTATGAACCATGCATGTAAATTTTAAACTGTGACAAACGGGATTTTCGACCCTCAAAAATCGACACTATTACATACTTAGTATTCACATGCCACAAATCCAAGTGCCAAAAGCCACGATTATTAGGGGAAAAAGAAAATAAAAATAGAACAGAATCTCACATGAATGGAATAACATATAGTATTTCAATATAAAATCTTCAGAGTGAAAAAATTGGAATACAACATCAGAATCTAACCTAGATTCAGTCTGGACAGTTATAAATCTCTGTCCATACAATTGCTGAATAATAAAAGCAAATGCAATAGATGCAGCGGATAATAGAATATGTCCATACGTAGATGAAGATCTACAACTCTCCTTTGGAAACTCCAAGCATCTTAAACCAAACCTGAAACTACTCGGATCTTACCCGAGTATTAAAAATACATGGATCAAGCTTGATAAAACAACGTAAGATACTCGAAATATAAATTGATGCCAGTTTAAAACCTCGAAAGGAAGGGTATTTCATAAGAGCACGCCCACACAAAAACACGGATGGGTTATCATCATATGATAACCAAAATACTTTATACTCAAAACACTTCGAAATTATCTTTAATAACATTCTTTTGAAAACATTTTTCTGGTAATATATCAAAATAAAGTATCAATACCTGGACTAACTCTATGATAATATATTCAAACTAGGTCAACGAAATATATCTGGACGGAATATATGATACGAAAAGGGGTAGCTAAAATGTTTGCGAAGCATTACCGCTATTTTGCAAATACAATCAAAACCGTAAAGCTCGCATTAGAGTTGGATTTCCAACTTGATAGGGAACTAGTGGCCTTTTTACTTCGATCCACGTGTAGGAACATAGTTCCCACAGTGCCTTTATCGCTTTTCTCAAGCAAGTCACTTGGAACTGCAGTTGCTACCCTAACAATATCCGGTAGCCTTATCGCTTTTCCCAAGCAAGCCACTATTTGACTTGAGGATCCAGATTCCACCGGACTCCTCCATACTCATACAACCAATAGCCTGAAATGTATGCCCTGTAGACCACATAATTACCCGTATCATCTTCGGGATGTGAGGCTCACGGCTACGCTGAATTTTAACAAATCCATGCTTTGCTATTCACAATGCCATGCTTTATTCTTCTATAAAGCACATTCCACTTAGAATGCCATATTGTCATTTCTTAATCACACAACTGATTTCTACCAACGTACAACTCCTGAGCTTGTTCATCTCGGGAAAGAGTGCTAAGCTAAGAGATGTTGCCTTCTCCGCCACCAAGTAGGCAATACGTTGGTAGAGATCAATCAATATGATCAGAAATTCCCTATCATACGTTCGTCCATACAAGTTTTTTCTAGGACTGAACGAAACCGAAGGCACTCCTCCTACCACCATTAGTAGTGACTAGTCCTTGCAATCCGAAGATATCAAAATACGATAGAAACAATGCTATAATAAATGTCTCTATATTGGGAGCTACCCAGAGAATGTCAACAAACAGTCCTTCCGCTATGAAGATCTTCGGTCTTCAATACAATGAAGATTTTTAGAATGCAGACACCACTGCCATGTGAATATAATGTGGGGGTAAACCCATGGGACTCGTGGTAGCAATCCCTACATTCTGAAGATCCTCGGTCTTCAATAATCATCATCTTCAACATGTCTTCACTTTTGAACATATACATTGGTTCAAAATGGTTTTCGGATAGGAGTTACCTAAATCCGACCCCGGTTCATTCGAACCAATCATCGATTAAAAAGATGTTAAGTTCACATATGATTATCGATCATTAACCAATTTACTTCATCTTTTTATTAATTCATAGACATCTCTTAGAGATATAACCACTGAATCATTTATTTATCTTTTCTAAATGATATGGAATCATTAAGCCTCACTTATCAAATCATTTGATAAATTTTAAAACCTTTTTAATCTTGGAATAATTCTAAATCGTTTGACCTTTTGTTTAGGAAAATATTTTCAAATCATTTCAATGCAATCCAAGTTATTTAAATTTGGAAAATTATATCATTATACATTAGGAGATTTTGATCCTAGTAAACAAAATTTACTATCCCATCCGTCGGGCCAGTTTGGATAGTCAAAGCAAGAAGGAAACTGGTTTTCCAAATTCAAGACTAGACACTATCTCTTTGACACGGTCAAGTTATTTGATCGACTCTAAATCATTAAACATTTAACCATTCCATAAATCCTTCAAATTACCATTAAAATACTTTATTAATAATTTAAAAACATTTCTAAAAGATTTGGAAAAGAATGGTTGTGTTTAAAACTATAATTTAAAAGTTATACAGAAGTGTTGGGAAAAGTGCTTTTTAAGCTATATTGATCAAAACGACTTTCTATCATTTGAAAATTTGTTTTTATAACTCAAAAAACTTTTAAAACATTTTTAAATATTTACAAGATTTATTCCATATTTTTAAAAATTTTAAGAAATTTCATTTAAAACATTTGCGAATTTGGCCACCGAGCTGCTAAAACACGATTTTCTTAAAAACTTGATTTGCTCATTTTTCGAAATTTATTAAACGAAATCTTGATCCCTTTCTTTTATTTTAAAGCAATAGTCATAAGAGTTCAGAAAATTTTTATTGCAAAGAAATTCGACTTTGATTCCATCCGATATAAGGATTTAACTTTTACGGCGCGAAGTCGCAAACTACTGTTACGCGACGCACCTATTTTCGACTTCAAATTCATTATTTGTCAAAACTTCTCCCAATTGAATTTTAATGTTTATAAAACATCTATAAACCATTTTCAAACATTTAAACCAATATTTTCTATATTAAATCACTTTTTCACTTTTAAATCATTTCCTAGTATTATATTATTATAATATTCATTTTCAACCTTTTTATATTTCCAAAACCACTAAGAGGCTAAATAACTTCATATACATCCATATGGATTTATTTTTCATTAATTAATCATAGTTAATTTGTTAACCATTTTTGTTATGATTTCTCATGATTTATCACAACCAAGTTGTCAACCATATCGACATCTATATAATCAACCATATAATCAACCAAGTCATCAAACATTCATACAAATCGTTAAGCAATTAAATGGTCATATTACCATACTTAAAAATAGTTATAGAGATTATTTATCATTTAATAAACATTGAGTATTTACTTATAGCTCCACTCCACCAATCTTTTTTGTAGCTTCTCGAATCAATTCCGACAGCACTCCGGAAGCACTTCCTCCTATTTTTCTTACTCCGGTGCTTTCAAACTCCTTCTTTTATCCTTGATGGGCTCAGTCTCCCTCTATAATAGGTGATGGAGATTGGTCTTGATGGTGATGGCCGTGCACTTGATTGAGGAAGAGGAGGTGTTTGCTTTGTTTTGCAGGTGTAATACTATAGCATATGTATGTATAAATGTTTTTATATTCTTTACTACTAAAATTTATTCATGAATTCTTTAAGATGAAGCCATTAAAATGGAGATGAGGAGATAGGAAAAATGAAGAAGATGGTGAAGAAATGGAAGAGTATGAATGGGTATTTATAAGGAAATAATGGTAGGAAATATCTAAAAGTGAATGGACAAAACTACCCTTAGCCCACAACCTCATTAATCATCATGTTCCCCATGTTATTCCCTCTTCCCATGTGCTTCCATGACATCATTCACTTCCAAGCCATCCGTTCATGTGCTTAGTTGACTTACGGTTGCTTAAAGATGAAGAAAGGTGAAAATATCATGATATTTCTAAGGTACATGTATTTCATGTATGCATGCCATATATATGTATATATGTATTCATGTATATGTTATTGGATGTATTTGTAATGTTATATATGTGCACATGACAACGACTTTCTAACAACTTTCGTTTGTTAAACCGTTGAAAATCGAAAACCAATTCCCAGTCACATTTTTACTTCTAATTTAAATTATAGACATATATATATATATAAAATTTGAAAATAAATTTATAATAATTACTAATTAATTAAAATGACCATTTGAATTATAGATCATATAAATCAATATTAACAATTATTTAAAAAATTGATATTATACCGATAAAGTGATTTCAATTTTCTTGCATTTTCAAACTGATAATATATCTCTTTGTAAAGCTATTATAAATTATTTATTATAACTTTATGACTATTTAAAATGAATTGTTATCATTTAAAAATAATTATTTTAGTAATTACAATAATTCTTAAACATTAAATCCCAATTTAAAATCATAAATCAATTATTAAATATAAGGGCATCATTGAGGACGTCATACATACTTTTAATTTTCAAAAATAAAATAAATAATTTTATTTCAATTATTTTTCAATTATAAAAATAAGTGTATGCATCTGGCTTCGTGCGCGATGATTTACGATTATAGAGCTGCTTATCGATAAAACGGTTTTCGGTCATTTTATCGATATTCCTTCAAGGTATATATTTTCATAAATACTTATTCAAAATAAGATTATCATTATTATAATTTGTTCAAAACATCATAAGCTATGTTTTTAAAAGCTTATATTTTAATATTTTAAAAATAAATATAATTTATCAAAATGATAAATTGGCGGGTCGTTACACAAACAATTTGGAATTTTCTTGTAAATTCGTATTCTTCTAGATCTCCTTTATTCCTGTGGACACCACTCGTAAATTTTGGACTAACATTGACATGTTTGGTTGTATACTTGTTAGGTAGATTGTATGCGATGATTGCTTGTTTGTGTGATGCTTGTTTGGTTGAAAATGCCAATTCAATGGTGATTTAGGTTTAGGAACAAGTTAGGGATTAGTTTGGATTAATGGGTAGAAGTCCAAACTTGGTGCAGTTGATATGAGGCTACAAGGAAGACCTCATAAGGTTATGTTTGAAATTTCAAGTCATTTAGAGTTCATTTGCACGAGTTATGGATTGTTCGGGGTGGTTTTATGGATTATGGATTATTAGATGATGGCTTCGCGATGTGCTTTGAGACAAGTGATGGATCATTTTGAATTTTGGAGATGATATTTGGAGCCATAAATGATAGGATATGGATTGCATAAGGAAGAGGAGGAAAAGTACTAAGTATTAGAGATAATATTTGGGATCACGAATAATAGTAGAGTGAAGGGTAGCTAAGTCTGGGATTGATGCTTATGGATTGGTATTGATCCACGGACATTGTTCAGTAAGGATGTGTGATCGATGTAGGGGCATGAAGGAGTATAGCCTACTGTACGTGTGAAGTGCGGGACCGGGTTAGGCATAGATCAAAGTCGATTGGCATCAGGAAGTTGTATTTCAAGTCTTTATTTACTTACTTCGAGTTCTATATGTATGCTTCGAGACATGTTGAGGTTTGGCTCGAGTCTTAGGTGTGTAGTCACTCAAACTTGTGACAAGCCAAATACTTAACCGAATATGGCTGAGTATAGGGATCAACACCGAACCATAGGTTTAGGTGGTGATTTGAACGATGACGATGTGTGATGTGATGATGATAATTCCATGATGGGAAGAGACAATATCGATGATGGAAAGCTATACTTTGATATGTAGAGTTTAGGACTATGATTCATGTTGATGGAATTGATAGACGATGGCTACGGGACATATGATGGTATTTTACCATTGATGATGACTGTATAGAATCGTCCCTACCATAATGACTTCATAATGAGAGTCTTGAGATCAGTTCCCAGATGTGCTCTACCATAGATGACATGTGCAAAGGGATCGTTGACATTCGAGGGTTTGTAGAGTATTCGTGAGAAGGGGTACATTGGGGACGTGATGGTTCTTGGAGCGTGAAGGCTCTTTATTCTAGATATGACATTTGTTTACTCCGGACCGACGTGATGGTTAGTCCATTTCCTGGCCGATTAAGTGGCATGGATTTGAGTACTGATGAACTTGGATGCAGGATATCATGATGCGTAGTCTGCTCTTTGACCATGATGGTCGGCGAGTGATTTTATATCCAATGCACCGAGTTAGTGAATGTGAGGATGGATGATGGATGTTATGTTTGTTTAATTTTTTATCACCCTATGGATGTCACATGAGATAGATAATATTGATGCAGATATCAAGACACCTGTTAGTACTTTGTTGTATAATACCCCATGATGACTATGATGTAGATTAGCTTGTATTTTGTATATGTGCTAACTCTGAGGATGCAGGGATAGGTCAGGCATGATACTTCATACCATTTTTCATATTATAGTGGAATATTAGTATTTATAGATTTTCCACTGCTCACACCAGACCGTTGTCTAAGCCATGGTTTTATACTTTGATTCCTATTACTTTGGGTACTCTTAAATGAGTAGAGCTGGACAGGTGGCGAGTAGGTGGCTAGACTCATATATTGCTACTTTTATTTATTTGCTATTCTGCTGCATAGCACTATGGAGCTTTCTAGTGCCTTTATTACTTAGATATAGTTATTGTGTTATTAATTTATGTACAACTCTATTTTCTATATTGTATACGGTTAATAGACGGAAATTCTATCGAATTAGAAAACCGTCGAAAATTTTAGAAATAAAAATAACCGCAAGCGCACGGTGTACGAATGTAGCACGTGGCGAATACGAGTCGATCCACAGGGAATTGATGATTTCAAAAATCTATTCAATCAAATTATACCAAGGTTTAAGAGAATGTTAAACTAGAAAAGAAGAAAAACAAGCGAAAGAAAACTGATAAAAATATGAGTGTTAAGACAATTTAGAGGTAACTTTCACTCTCTAGATCACATAAATCAACAAAATGAAGTTATGATCTCTCTCTTCTGTCATTAGTTAGCTTAATTGATGTGCTTATCATAAGTATGGCCTATTTGTGCTATTGATTAGCTCAACATAAGACATCAAACTATAGCACACCCCTTAAACCATTTAATAACTCACATGAAAAATGATAACAAAGTTGAAAGCAAAATCTATTTTAAGTATGGCCTATTAACTATTAATTATAAATATAGACCATCAAATTTTAATCTCAACATTCACTTCATTACCAAGTATAGCCAATTTGGTGTCAATAATATAGGCTATCAAATTCGAAGCAAAAATAACAAGTTAACCACTTCATACCTTCTCATAAAAGCATAAAAAGAGAGTATAAAACATCAAAATGTTGAAGCTACATGATTAGATGCTTCATTACCCCTAAATTGAAGGGATTAGCCTCTCATTTATGTTATCATATCAACACAAGTAGCATGCAACATGAAAGCAAAAAAGAAAGAAAAATGAAAGCTAATGGAAAAGAGATCTATTCTATTTGCATAAAAGAAAAATAGATCCACACTACAACATGAAAGGAAATAAACAAAGAAAGGAAAATATCATGTATTAAATTGCATAAAAAAAGGAATTACATGAGAATAAATATGGCTAAGTAGCCATGAAAAAAGAAAGAGAAGAGCTTTGTTTATTTTGAGCCTACAACTAATAAAGAGGAAGAGAGACTAAGTAAGAGAGAGTTACATGAAACATAAGGGGTTATTTATACATGCATGAAACCCTAATCCATAATTTGGTGAATGACCAAACTACCCTTGAGAAAGTGTGGAGGCCAAGTAGTCATTAGCTTCTACTAATCATTATTTAAGTGTACATGAAGCCATTAATTCCATAAGAATGTGCACTGGCCTCTAATTTTTACATTAAGGTGGTGGGTAGGTGGGGTCCTCCATGATCTTCACTTTGAATTATTTCCATCTTCATTCCTTTATATTCTTTGTGCATGCATATTTCTTCATGAAACCACTCCTATTTGAGACCAAATTCCTACAAAAATATATATAAATTTCCAATTAATTTTTCTCAAAGAAATATATGCACACAAATGACCGTTTTGCCCCTATATGAAGATGGATATGCGATAATTTGGAATTAATATGGATTTGGTTAAAACAAGTTAAAATATACAATATGATCATTTATTTAATTTAAACAGAATAAATATGGTGGTAAAAATATGCACATTTACGTGCACATCAAATACCCCCACACTTATCTTTTTATTCGTCCTCGAATAAAGGGAAACTAAGATAAATCCATTTTCGTAGGAAGCACGATAGCATTGAGCGTATGCAACAAGCCGTTAAATCATTGGGTGTCTTCATTAGGACGAGTGTTGTGCCGTGAGGGTTTTCACCGGATACTACCCACAAAATCCAAATGCAGGATGAGAATATTTACAAAATTCAAGATTTATTTACAAAGAGATGAATGCAAGTTTTTGGAAATATTTACAAATGAAGGATTTATTTTTAAATCAACACGAATAAGTTAAATATAAGATTTGGATATTATCTTGAAAATTTATGTTACTTACTCATCAAAATTTCCAACAAAAATCAAGTTATCATAGCAAATAGATTATAGTTTAACTCGTTAATTCGGTTGATAACAATGTGTAATTATGAAAAGGATCCTTGGTTAATTATCAAAATTTATCAAAGTGGTATTTTCATTTCTTTTCAATAACAATTCAAATCAACTAAGTAAAAATAGTGCTAGGATTTCAATTGCTTGCTCTCTCATTATTTGCAAGAAAAATTACACACCTAGCTCAAGTAAACTGATGCCAGATATACCACCCATGCACTGCCTTTCGGGCTTATGTGAGGGGAGTACAGAGCATGGCGAGTGCACGCACTTTCGTGCATACACCTATCGACCGTCAGTGGTTTTTATTAAGTCTGCTTTTTTACATGTGTTCCATACATGCATAACCGTGAGGACTTTTAAATGAGTATGAAAGCACATAATCAAAGATTCAAGTAATTCACCCATGCATAACCGTGAGGACTTTTAAATGAGAGTGAACACTTGGATGTTAAATCTTAGCACCATTTAACTTAGAAGACAAAAAAAATGTTATATCTTTTACTTTAAATCAACCACTTTTTAAAACAAAGATTTTCAATTAGGAGATACTTCATAATTAACACATATGAATCTTTCTATATACTAGTTAAACCATTATTATTTGTAATCAAACTTCATTTTAATTTTTGTTAAGACAAATAAATTTTCAAAGATTTCAATTTAATAAACCAAAACCATATATTTATCCTACAGTGATTCTTTAAAAATAAATCAAAATGCTAAAAAAATTATTCTTTTGTTTTTGATTTTTTTTGAGTTTTTGGAAGAAAAATGAAAATTTAATACAAAAAATCAAGAAGAAGATGAGTCTCCCCCCACGCTTGATTTTGACTGTGTCCCCACAGTCAACCCAAGTGAAAGGAACGTTTATTATTATTTACATGAAAATGAAATGTATTTGCACGACATCAGAAAGTATATTGCCAAAAAGTAAATGAAACGTCTTCCAAAGACCGATTCATTTGTCTCGTCAAGTATATGAGACACATCTTAAGCTCGAAAAACCAAACCATAAAAGATTTTGAAGTCGAATGTGGATTTGAAAAAACGAATGTCGTTTTATTAAAAATCTTACAAGTTGTTTTATTTTCGATGATTTTTGGGGTAGATATACGATTGATTGAAATTCACATTTATTTTCACCAAATTGAAATTCAAGTTTATCATTGAAAACTTCCTTCAAACTATCGATTTTAAAGTCAAAATGGTGATCGAAATCTTCCTCATTAGAATTTAATGACTAATTTTCAAAAAGTCAATAAAACTCGCGTTCGTTAAATTCATCTTCCTTCGTTGGATTATCAACAACTTCTTCGCATGTATCCATTTCAAAATCCAAAGTTGTTGTATTCAAATTTTCAGAATCGTGAAAAGAAAGATCGAATTCTAAATTTGGTTTCACATCCTCAAAAGAATTGAAATCCAACTCAATTACCATGTTTTCAACAACTTCGCTGAGAGTTTCATTTTCAATTTTAAAAGTTATTATTTGAAAATCATCGATTTGGGTAAAAGGTGGATTATCACTTCACTTGTCACACGTTAGAATTTGAGTATGTTTATCACGTTGATTCAAATATGTTTCGAACACCAAATCTATGTGATCATTGTACATTTCATTCATTTGTTCAACAAAGTCAAATTTGTGATTATTAACTTGAAAATTTTCTATTTGGATTTGTTCAGAACAAGAATCATATATTTCGATAAACGGTAGATTATTATTTGATTCTTTACAAGTTGAGATTTGATTATGACTTTCACGAAAAGTTTTATATTTTTCAAGTAATAAATTCCTGTAATCTTTTTCCATTTGCTAAACAAAGTCCAATCCATGATTATTAGTTTTAAAATTTTGACTTTGAATTTGTTGATAACCAAAGTTTTCAATTGTATCATGGTCGAGATTATTCCCATTGCCAAAATTATATGAAAATTGGTTCACATTTTCGTCTTGATTTTGAAATTTATTTTGAAGCTCGAAATTGAATTGGCATGGGTAAACTCGAAATCATTTGAATTTTGAAGTGAATTCAAATTTTGATTATTTTGACTTGAACTATTGCTCAAATATGAGTTATACAAACCGTTTATACTTTGATTTTGTTGTGTAGAGAGTTTAAGTAAAGATGAAATGCTATTTTCGAGATTCGAGGGTTGATCGTCGTTTTGTAAACTTTGTTGCTCAAAATTTGAATTATTTACAAAATAGTTGTCGTTAAAATATGCATAAGAATTTTGAGTGAAATTATATGGATTATACTGATTTTCACATCTATTGTAAAATTCACGTAAGTGGGGAAACTCGGACATTTTTAAGAATGATTTTTTATAAAGAAAAATATTTACAGATAGAATTTATTTTTCAAAAGGGAAATTGATTTTTGTTTTTTTTTGTTTTTCATTTTTTTGAAAAGATTTTATATTTTTTTTGGATTTTGGATTTTCTAAAAAAACTAAGTAATTTTTTTTTTGTATTTTTTTATAATTTTGATTTGAAAATTTTCAAAGGAAAAGGATAAAAACTAAGTTAAGAAATATTTACAATTTTTTTTTTTTTGGATTTTTAATTTTTTGGTTTTTTTAATATGCATGAATTAATGCAACTAAATGAATGCAAGGTTTTAATTACAAATGATTTATCCTAAGTTAACCCAAAATTGTATAATCACAAATTGTCTTAGATAAACAGGATAGTTCTCAGCCAGGTAACATACAGGATTTATCGGTGCACCACGAATCACCGTAGCAATGCAGCCGAAGGTTTAAGTACCTTCAGAGGAACAACCACTACAATATTTACGAATCACCGTAATATTTATAAATGGTTATTACTCTGCCGTAGCCTAGACACCAAGAAATTAAATTGTTCAAAGAAGACAACTTTTCAATATATAATTAAGTGCTATCGATGTCTAACCGTTATTATTAACAAATTCTAAGATGAAATGCAAAGTAGAAATTAAACGTGTATTAACAATGCAACTACAAATGATTTTTTTTTGGGTTTTGAATTTTTTTATGCAAATGCAATCAACCAACAATGCAAGACAAACAAAAACAATAGATATATACAATGCAAGGCAAATAAAATGAAAATTATAAACAAGCAAGCAGTTATTTTTTGGCAAGCTGAGCAAAGCAAACAATTTATTTAACAAGCACTTTTGCTCCTTCTGCAATTCTGCTTTGGCAACCTGAAAATAACAAAATATGTACAGTTATATATATATATATGTATATGTATATATATATATATATATATATATATATATATATATATCAAAGGAAGACCAAATAAAGAAAAAAAATAAAACAATTTGAAGTTTGTTTTTTTAAAGATAGAACGAGAACAAAAGCTAAACGAATTTACACTAAGACAACAGAAAACTAAGGCAGACAATTTTTTTTGGAAAATGTGGAATTTAAAAGGATTAAAAACAAATTAACAATTCAAAATTAATAAAAAAACAAAAGCCCGGCCCACCTTAATACCTGATGTTAACCCGAGATTAACCCAAGATAATCAAAACAGACGAAACAAAATAAAGTCAAACCACCGACTTTCTCGTTCGTTCCCAAACAAATTTAAATTCCCCAAATTAAAATTGATTTCTAACGTGCTTCGATAGCTGTTTGCTGTGAGTTTTTCGAATTATTATCTGGTGATATTCAGGGGGTATGGCGGAGTTGTTCGAATTGAAGGATTATGAATTTGAGGAAATTGAGTTAGCGGGTGCGTTTCAAAGAGGTAGGTGCAAATCGCGGTGATGGTTTATAATTCGAGGTGTTCGTGGAAGATTGCTGAAGGCTGTTTGTCTGATGGTTTGTGAAGAGGATGGTTTGTGAAGACGCACGTAATATGGTAGGCTGCTGGTCGCGACGAATTAGGTAGGTCGAGGCGATGGGTTTGATTGTCGAGGAAATTTGGTGTGTTATTGTAGTGTTGTGGTTTGTTGTTTGGGTTTGCGATTGGTTATACAGAGGTGTGAGAGTCGAAGCAGAAGTTTTGGGCTTGGTGAAGTGACGAGGTTGATGGCAGACTGTAGTGGTGGAAGGTGGTTGTAGATATGTTTGTGACGAGAGTGACAACGATGGTAGAGTGGAAATGAAGTGGGAGGAAGCTACAGAAGGTAGTGGGAAGTGATATTGGAGTGATGATGGTTCAAGCCTGAAGTGTGCAGAGTGGTAATGAAGGTGTACTACAGTGAGTATGTTGTTAACAGGATTTTGGAGGAGAACGGGGGTATTGCAAGCATACCGAATGTGGGTATTGCAAGTTATGGTGGAGGGTGGTAGTGGAACAGATGTATAGTGAAGGCTCTGTGATGTTTGAACAGGGGATGGAAGGATGTGAAGCAGGGTTGGTGAGCAGTAGAAGTAGATAGAAAAGCAGGGTTGGGGTTTTGGTCTGGTATGATGGTTTAGAACAAATGAAGATGGAAGAAGCAAATGTAAGGAAGAGGTAGTTCAGATGATAGTGAATATACAAGGATGATTGTGGTTGATTTGTTGAAATGGAGATGGTGATGTTGTTAGCAGCAGTGGATAATGGGTGGGGGCGAATGGTTGTAGTGGCAGCAATAAATCGGTGAAGGCAGTGGTGTGAAGGGGAGGACTAGAGTTTGTCTACAGTTGTGTTAATGAAATGCTTTGTAGAGTAGTGCTCGGGATGTTGGTTGAAATAGTAAGAAGTGGTGCCTGATGTAGTAGAGAAGCAAGTTTGAAGTATGTTTTATGCAAGGGTGGAGCAGTTTGCACAGTTTTTGTGTGAAACGTTGAAGGATATTGCAAATAGTTTGATGGTGGTCGTGGTGGAATTGTGGTTGCAAAGCAGTAAGGTGATGGAGGTATGGTTAGTTGGTTGGCTGTCGTTGCCAGAGAGGGTTGTGTGGTCAGAAGACAGTAAGAAGTGGCTGCAACAGTGCACAGTTGAAAAGAGGCAGAAAATGCACAGTTTTGCATTTTTGTTTTTTTCTCTTGTAAATATATAAAAAAAAGGAAAGAAAAAGAAAGATGTAAATGTAACAATGAAAATTCAAATGTGAATAATTTTTTTACAAACTGTGTTTTTTTCTTTCTTTCAAATATTGAAATGCAATTGAACAAAACAACTAGAAAACAATAACAAACACTCAATCAAAATTACATACAAACACACTTTTTTTTACATAAACACACAAAAGTAAATCAAACAAACTAATTCGAAGAATAGAAAATCAAAATCAAAACAAATTCCCCGACAACGGCGTCAAAAAATTGTTAATCGACGGAAATTCTATGGAATTAGAAAACCATCGAAAAATATAGAAATAAAAATAACCGCAAGCGCACGGTGTACGAATGTAGCACGTGGCAAATACGGGTCTATCCACAGGGAATTGATGATTTTAAAAATCTATTCAATCAAATTAAACCAAGGTTGAAGAGAATGTTAAACTAGAAAAGAAGAAAAACAAGAAAAAGAAAATTGATAAAAATATGAGTGTTAAGACAATTTAGAGGTAAATTCCACTCTCTAGATCACATAAATCAACAAAATGAAGTTATGATCTCTCTTTTCTTTGTCATTAGTTAGCTTAATTGATGTGCTTATCACAAGTATGGTCTATTTGTGCTATTAATTAGCTCAACATAAGACATTAAACTATAGCACACCCCTTAAACCATTTACTAACTCACATGAAAAATGATAACAAAGTTGAAAGCAAAATCTATTTTAAGTATGGCCTATTAACTATTAATTAGAAATATAGACCATCAAATTTTAATCTCAACATTCACTTCATTACCATCATCATATGTAAATGAAGAGGTAATTTATGCTAGTGATTGTTTAAATATAGCCTATTTGGTGTCAACAATATAGGCTATCAAATTCGAAGCAAAAACAACAAGTTAACCACTTCATACATTCTCATTAAAGCACCAAAAGAGAGTATAAAACATCAAAATGTTGAAGCTACATGATTAGAGGCTTCATTACCCCTAAATTGAAGGGATTAGCCTCTCATTTGTGTTATCATATCAACACAAGTACCATGCAACATGAAAGCAAAAAGAAAGAAAATGAAAGCTAATGGAAAAGAGATCTATTCTACTTGCATAAAAGAAAAATAGATCTACACTACAACATGAAAGGAAATAAACAAAGAAAGGAAAAGATCATGCATTAAATTGCATAAAAAAAGAAATTACATGAGAATAAAAATGGCTAAGTAGCCATGAAAAAAGAAAGAGAAGAGCTTTGTTTATTTTGAGCCTACAACTAATGAAGAGGATGAGAGACTAAGTAAGAGAGAGTTACATGAAACATAAGGGGTTATTTATACATGCATAAAACCCTAATACCTAATTTGGGGAATGACCAAACTACCCTTGAGAAAGTGTGGAGGCCAAGTAATCATTAGCTTCTACTAATCATTATTTAAGTGTACATGAAGGCATTAATTCCATAAGCATGTGCATTAGCCTCTAATTTGTCCATTAAGGTGGTGGGTAGGTGGGGTCCTCTATGATCTTCACTTTGAATTATTTCCATCTTCATTCCTTTATATTCTTTGTGCATGCATATTCCTTAATGAAACCACTCCTATTTGAGACCAAATTCGTACAAATATATATATATAAATTTCCAATTAATTTTTCTCAAAGAAATGTATGCACACAAATGACCGTTTTGCCCCTATATGAAGATGGATATGTGACAATTTGGAATTAATATGGATTTCGGTTAAAACAAGTTAAAATACCCAATATGATCATTTATTTAATTTAAAAAGAATAAATATGATGATAAAAATATGCACATTTACGTTCACATCATATACCGTATGGATCTGTGCACTCTGATTCTTTGATTCATTCAGTTATTTATTATCTTGCCTATTTTATATCTAAAATGTTTATTATTATATTTTATTTTATGTGTTGTGAGATATATGGTAGGTACTATGATGTTTTACTTTATTTATAACTTTTTTGACAGTTGTCCTACATCGATCGGGCTCCGACACAATGCACTATACAAGTATATTGGGTACCGACGGTGTAGGAAGGTCGTCACGTTTGATATTGGAGCTAGATTGTGTAGTTTAACCTAGAGAATACCATGATTCAATAAAGATAGGATAGGAGTTATCACCCTAGATTTGATTGAGAGTGTGTATATAAGAGCTCATACTTGTTATATATTTTAGTTTTAAAACTATATAGTAGAGAGAGAGAGAGAGAGAGAGAGAGAGAGAGTGAGTGTAGTGCGTAAGTCGCACTGCAAAACTTAAGTGGACTTCCTTATAGAGAAATTGATTGTTCTTATCGCAAATTGGAGGGTAAGTCATCAAACCAGGAATGCCACTAGGAACTCCGTCTCTGGAGTCGAAGGGGGAGCTGGCTTGGGAGATGCTAATCCTGATTTGTGGACCATGTTCAATACCATGATATGGAACATGCTGTAAAATGCTTAGGTAGCCTCCTCGAAGGTTGTTATTGATGGTGGTGCACCAGTGTAGGCACCCAATGCCAATTCAACTAAGCCGAACAAAAACTATGCTAGTCTTGGTGGCAAATCGTTCTAAGGAATGGAGTTTGTATTGGAGGTGCATGATTGACTTGATGCCTGCGAGAGGATCTTTGATGACATATAGTCTAAAAACCAACCTTTTAAATCCCTACAAGTCAACACTAGTACATCCACAATATTCACGTGCAGAGTATCCAAGTGTTGGAAAGATATATTATTGGTAAAAAAAGAAAGAAAAGACAGTACAAAATATCACATCATGACGAGTAGTATATAATATTTAACAGATATTTACAAAAGAAGAGCGTAGTATACATATGTCAAGTAGAGTAAACTAATTTATCATTAGCCTTGACAGTTATAACAACTTTCCCTCACAAAATGGTAATAAATACAAGAAAACAAATGCAACAGAAATAAAAAAAATGTGAATACGTCTTAGATGAATTTATCTCGTCTCCTAAAGATCTAAAGCATCAAACTAACTATGGAAAGCATGCCTAGGCTAACCAGAGTATTATAAGAAAAGAATATCCGGATCAGTCTGGTAAACCAGTGTGAGAAACATACATCAAATGGATTTTAATTTTATAAAACCTTTCAAAAACAAAGGTATCACGCAAGACCACACTGCATATAAACGCGGACGAGTTTTTAGCTTACGCTAACCACACCATTTCAATTAGAAAATCTAATGATATTAATATATGTCCATGGTTTAAAATAAATATTGA
This sequence comes from Allium cepa, assembly GCA_030765085.1. Classification (NCBI taxonomy): domain Eukaryota; kingdom Viridiplantae; phylum Streptophyta; class Magnoliopsida; order Asparagales; family Amaryllidaceae; genus Allium; species Allium cepa. The sequence continues at coordinate 245,260,493 of CM060938.1, read as the reverse complement.
ATCATAGCCTAAATGGTTGCATTAATTACATTCCAACATACATAGTATACAATAAGGTCTGAAGGCATGTATTAGGGAATTGATTCCATACATAACAAGGTAAGGGTCCACCTTCCGTACAGTACACCTCTAAAGAAAATATACCGAGGTTGCCTTAATTGCACCTCTGCTAGTCAGCACCGGCTACCCCTTATTGGATAGTACCAAATATTATCACCCGTGGCTATTAACTTGACAAACCATTTCCATGGCCATAGGCATACATAATCATAAAATGCCAATCTAGATACAAGTGATGATCATACCGCATCTCCCAACTTTAGTCATTACCAGTTGTGAGGTCGAAGGCTAAGTTTTATCCAGTTGTGAGGTTGATGGCTAAGTTTTATCTTTTATAAAGCAATCTCACTTTAAATTCCAACACTACCCTCCAAGTAATAATGCAGTGCCAAAATTCATCCATACAAGTTGTTCTAAGACTGAACAAACTGTCACGACCCATTTTTTCGACGTCCGTAAATCGACATCAATACGTCCACTGTATCAAATGCCAGAAAACCAGACCGTAAGGGAAAGAAGGAGGTAGAAGAAGAGAAAAACAAAACAATATCAAAATCTCACAATTGCGGCGGAATAATATATAATAGAAAACAACAGATTTTTATACAAAAGAATCTATAATTGAATAATACATTACATCATAAAAGTACATACAAATAACAGCCGAATACTGGACAGTTGTAACAACTTGTCCGCATCCAAAAGCAGATTATACAGCTTATACTGCACATCGGAATATATATCAAGTACGTGTGATACGTCTCGCCATCCAGCTCATCTCCTGAGCTCCATAGCATCCCATCCTGTGTCCTATAATACTCGGTCTGACCCGAGCATTATAGTAAAATTACACCCGAGTTAGTCCGGAAAACCAGCGTGAGAAAACACACTCAATTGGATTATCAAAATTTCCAAAATCCTTTAAAAATCAAAGGTATCTCTTAAGACCACGCCACAAATAAACATGTCGTGTTTTTACCTTACGATAACCAAAATATTTCTTATCAAATCCTTTGATATTATAGTAGTGTCTATATACAAATACCTACTCAAATAGTCGAAATTGTTACATTAATTAAATTCCAGCAAAATAGGTATGCAAACAAGTCCGAAGGCACTTATTGGAGATTGGGTTTCCATCAATGGCAAGGCTACTGGGGTATCGCCCGTAGCACTACCTGGTCTAGATAGGAGTACCGAGGATCCCCCCGATCCCCTGCAACACAAGACCATAGCTACCCCTTACTGGATAGTCCGAATAATATGACCCCATGGTTGGGATCAACAACCGCCCACACAGCCCAATAAAAAGGGACATCTAGACAGGGATGACCTTACCCTAATTGGTTGCTAACCACTTAGCCTTGCTGCACCTCCCCTATTTTAGCCATTCCCAGTTGACGAGGATCGAGGCAATGCGTTACCTTTTTTAGCACTCATACACTTAGATGCTCATCGTCCTCCTGACGATGTTCTGATAGCATTCATCCATACAAGTCTGTTCCCGGTCCGAACGGAACCGAAGGCACTACTCCTAATACATCCATTTTGGAATCTCCTCAGGATTAGTAGCGATTATCCCTTGCACTTCACTGCTCCATCTTCGACTCCAAGCTCTTCTATTTCTCACGAGAACGTTCAAACTAGATCGAAGTGGTTTTCGAGAAATTAATCCCGATCCCGGTCTCTTCGAAACAATCATCGCATTGGCCAATATTAATAGTCGGTTATTTAGCTATCAAACAACATCCGCAAACAACCATCAATCCTTAATAATTTCCCAAATTATCTATTTCAATCTTCGCAAGATATTTTTCTACATTTCAACCCTTTGAAAATAGTTTTCAAATCACCATTTCTCTCGCGGAATAAATTTCCACCCAATTGATTTATTTCCACTGAAAATCACCAAGTCTTAATACTTTAGGTTTTTAAATAATTTAAATCACTTTATCCAAAAATATATACTTGAAAACATTTAAAATAAAAACTATTTAAAATACTAGTTATGAAATTTTATAATAATTTCTCATGTAAAACTTAAGCCAAAACTAAATTTAAAATAAAAGTTATTCTATAAGGTATGAATAATAAATAATTATCGTTTAAATCATAATACTAGTTAAACCTTTAAAATACTTTACTTATATAATTAACTTAATAAATATTTACTTTTAAATTTTAAACCACTAAATACTAATTTCTTTCAAAAACATTCTTTTAAAACCACTTTAAAACCTCTAACTTATACTCAAAAATCTGCTTTGAAAACATACTTAGCTTTTCACGAAAATACACTTTCCATCCCAAAATAGTCCATTTAATCAGTTAATAAATCCTTCTCAATTTATCCCAATTTAATTTACATCTCAAACCCGTAAATTTCTTTCCCACACCTTTAAAAATAAAACCACTGTTTATTTTTAAAACAAATTACCCATTCCTTTATAAATTACCACTGTGAATTTATGCTTCCAAATATCCACTGATATCTTATTTCATATATATACCCAGTTTATAAATTCCATAGTCTCATCCTCCTTTTAAAACACAGTTTCAATCACTAAATCGATTTCCAAATCGATTTCCAAAATTTACTCCATTTTAAAATAAATTCCTTTACTTACTCAATTTTATTTCAAAACCCATTAATTTCAGATTTTACTTCTTTATTATGATTTAAAATCTTATTTAAATTGAAAATACCAGTTTCATACTTTTTCCAAAATTCTTATTTATCTCTCCCAACTATTTTACACCGTAAATTTGAAAATAAATCCTTTATTCCTTTAAATAATATCACTTAAGTTTAAAAATTCATTTATTCAAAAATCTCCTTTCCCATACTCGGAATTTATTTATTAGAATTTAAAAATCAACTTTTATCCTTTTCCAATTCATTCTTTAATTTATCCAAATTCTCTATTATTATTTAACTTAAAAATTCTCTCTTTATTTCCCTTCAAAAATCCAATGTTTATATTTTTGATAACTCAATATACCCAAATATATTCAATCAAACCATAGCATCCAATATTTTCGATTCCCAACATAATCAATAATCTATCACAGATAATCAATGAATCATATCACAGATTATAAAAACAATTTCAATATTTTAAGGAATCCAGTTGGATCCCTCCAACCTGTTTTTCCTTACATCCACAGATGTTAGCACAATATAAAATACCAATCCCACTTCGAGGGGGATATCACGGTATATAGGGTCATCTGCTATTATACGGGGCGCATAGGGTCTCATCTGCTATATAATGCGGGAATCAATCACTCAAATACACACACACACACACTATTATATATTGTATCACATCCAGGCAATTTGATCATTCAACCAGTAATTTAAACTGAACTATATAAATTCAATAGTAATCCAAATGAGTGATATTAACTCACATTTGATTTTGTTTTGCAATCCAACTCATACCAGCTATTTCCTTCACGATTTTGGACCTTGTATATATGTAGTTTATTAACATTTAAACTAATCAAAAAATAAATTACCATTTATGCATTTAATTTTAACTAATAATTAAATATTAAACCAATTTCCTTTAATAAATTATTTTTTTATGACCAAAATAATTAAATGAACAAGTTAAACTAATAAATTACCTTAATACATTGCTTTAAAATAAGTTAGTAAATTTAAAATGTATGCATGTATATTTATTTTCCCTTTGAAACTACATATACTTAAAATAGCCTATATAAATTTAAAAATCAAATTTATAACTCTACAATAATTTAAAATTCCTATTATATATAAATTTCAAAATCTTACTGTATAAAAGTTTCCTACTATATAATTAAATTCGGATAGGCCTGCGAATATATTTATATTAATATATATAAATCACTGATTTTTTTAATAAACTTACTGTTATATTATATTTTTCTTTTCAAAACCGAAGGCAAAAGTAAATGGTTATTAATATATTCACTAGGATAAATAAAAAGAATTTACCCCAAATCATCGAGTGGCCACAATCCCGCGCGCAGCCGTGCCAAGTAACCACGTGATTCCACCTTCCTTCTGATGAAATGTCTTCCTCAAGTCGAACGAACCCATCACCTCCCGCATGTTGCATCCCATCGATCTCGAAAACCGCACCACAAATATCGGCTACCTAGTAGCCGTGCTGCCAAAACGACTTCAACAAAGCTACCACAGCTCCTACCGCCCTCCTCGCGACTCGGCCTTCATAACAATGCCACGTGAGATTACAGGACTATGATTTCAAATCATGTACCCTTTCCCCCTTTCCTTCGATCGAATGACTTTCGGGACAATTCGCCTGAGGCGGACTACACGGCCAAAATAAAGAAAGAAGAGGGATGGCTTGCCACTTTATTTTTTTCAATTGGATTGATTTTCGATTTAAGGGTAGAAAAGGGAAGGCCATTATCATTATTTTTATTTATGAACTCGATTTGAAATTGAAGAAAAGGGGAGCACGGCCTCATGTTAACTAAAGAGAAGAGGAAAAGGAATTCGATTTTTGTTTTTGTGATTTCGCCACTGAATGAGATGAAGTAATTTTTTAATGAAGGCGCGTTTTACACCAGGAAGAACACGTGTTTAAAATTTTCTTGCATGAATGCATAGGCATTCAACAGTTTTCTAAGGTGATAAAAACAACTGATGTTGACTTAGAGTATATAAATATATATATTTTAAATTTTAAATTCAAATTTAAATCGTTTTGAAATTGCAACTCAAAATTTCAAACTTCTATTGAGGCATGCCGCCAAGGCTTATAATGTTATACCCCTATTCCAAACGCAAAGGAAAAGGTTTCGAGTCCTAATTCGATCGTATGGATAAGATAGCTTTTTGGACCTAGTTATAATATCAAATTTTCGATATAGATTTCAATGCATTTATGTACCGTACGATCACACGACAATTCCGAATGCTATGAAATTTGAGATCTGATAATAATACACTATTACGGATCCAATGGAACTGGTTTAGTCAAAATCCAAGACCGTGCCTCGAAAGGCTATTTTTAAATATCAATTTGAACGATATATTTAAAACTGAACAAAACACTTTCAAACTAAAGTTTAAAACTTCTATTATCTCCAGTATTATAAATAAAAGTTTTCTAAGCCTTTGAAATATTTTTAACCAGCTGAAAAAAACAAGATTCACTATTTTAACCAATTTCCAATTATTAAATTCAATAATTTAATTGCCAAATAAACAGTGATATTTGAAATTTAAGTTAAACTAACTTTCAAGTATTTAAAATCAATCAAATATTCCAATTTCCAATATCCAAAATTTCTGGGTCGTCGCACAAACCGAAGGTACTACTTTAACTACATCCTTGGGATTAGCAACAAGTACCTTTTACACTTCGAAGAACACCGTCTTCGATCCTTTCTAAGATATCTCTGATTCGAACGCTTATGCCTGTTCAAAGTGGTTACGGATAATATATCCGATCCCGGTCTCTTTGAACCTGCAAATTTAGTCTAAAAACTGGCGAATATTTGATAGTCGATTATTTAACTATCAAATAAACAATTTATCCAATCAGAGATTAAATCAGCCATGGTTAAGCACATAAGAAACCACTAAGCCTCTTTAATTAGTCTGTTTCATTAATTAAAACCACCTTGTAAATCCTTGTAATTAAAATACCTTTAAACAGGTATATTCACAAACCCTCTCTACTCTTTTCACAACTTCAAAAATATTAATATATTTATCTCAATTGTACAAGTATACTCACAATACATTTCACTTTCAGTACTTAGAAAAATTCTCCACATACTTACATGAATGGTATAAGTGTACCCACAAAGAACTACGTTTTTGATACTTAGAATGTGTATCTATATACTTGTCTCAAGGAAAAAAATTCATTTCCAAAACCATGCTTATTTTGGTTAAAACAAACGTTATTTATAAACATTAATAACAATAAACTCAGAACACTTTTGGGGTAAGTAAACAGATTGTATGGAAACTAGACCAAATGTACTCAACATAATTTCTCGATTTCAAATACTACTATCCCTTGATTAACAATGTAGTCATACAAGTTAGCATACTATCCTTAGCTCGACATACATTATTAATTCACAAGATAAAGATGTGTTTCCATATCTTAAAATTTGGTGGTATGCATGAAAAGAATACTTTCTGTACCACCATAACTTAAAACAACAATTTATAGCAATCAAACCTTCTTTCATTTATAAAATTCCTATTTTAAAATTTCTTTTATATTTACAAACTACATTTATAAATTCCTTTATAAAGCTTTATTTATAAATCTCCTTCATAAAATATCGTTTATAGATCTTCTTTAATAATATATTATATATTAATCTCTTTTATATAATATCATTTATAGATCTCCTTTTATAATATACTATTTATACATCTCCTTATATAAATCTTCAAATTTATAAATCCTTTGCATATATAAAATCCCTTTTGGACATTTCTTTCATAATTATAAAATCCTATTATAAATTCATCTCTATTTTTCTAGCTCCTTTTACAAATCTCTAAAATTATTTGTAAATCATTTTTATAAAACTCCTGACATAATTATAAAACTCCAAATACGAAATCTCATATATTTGTAACTATTCAAGATAGAACCATATACTTTTCAAATAAACGGATACTCTAAATATTACTATAAATCTACAAATATAATTTATTTCCAATTTATCAAAATGATTAATTTCCCTTTTATATAAAATATCATATATAAATCCATTCCTTATTTATAATATGGTCTTTATAAAACTATCCTTTGCTTATAAAATAATATGTATAAATCTATCCTTTTTACAACATTTTTTATAAAAGCGTTTCATATATATTTATACCAAAATATTTTTGTCTTTATTTAGAAAAAAAATAACTTTATTTTAAGATAAATTCCCTTTATTTTCCTTTAAAATAAACATTCATTATTATATTAACATTTCTATACAATTAATACTTCCCGAATACTATTAAAAACATTTACTTATAGGTTAGAAGAGAATATCAAAAAGATTTAAGTAAAGTAAAGAAGTTCAAAAATCATTTTTAAATAATATATCACAGAAAAATCCCAAAAATCACATTAAAAATATATTTTTTAATCAAAACTATTTTTCAATCAAACATCAATTAATAGTATTTCAAAATACTAAAATGAGAGTAGTAGCTAACGTACCACTTAACCAATGCTATTAATACCTTTATCACTAAAAAGTTTCAACTTTTAAATATATCAATGTCACATCCAATATGGCGAACTACCTACTTTTACACTCAAGAATTTATATAACAGATAAAATGGAATTAAAATCAATAGTTATATAACTAAAATTAGAATCATAACAGTGAGAAATATAGATTTCTCTATAAAATTCCCTATATTTCATTTAAAGTGTTAAACGCTTTTTAAAAGCAGATATTCAACCAAACCTAATCAATAAATCATTCAAAAAATACAAACAATAATTTTACTATTATATATCATTATACTAATCATTCAGATGTGAGATAACGCATCGAAATTCAAATTAACGACGAAGCATCCCGATTTAGGCTAAAATCAATTGACTTTTGATTTTGGATCAAAATTCCATTTGCTTCAAACTCAACAAAACTAGTTCCAGCACATAGTTAGTGCTATTATAAGTGCAACGCAAAAGACTGCATCTCGATTGGACCTCATATGAGAGAAATATTCAATTTATAAGTTTCCAAATTAATTAAACAATTAATTATTCAATTAGATATTAATTATCCTAATTAAACTAATCCCTTCCTTAAACTTCTTCTTCCTCTTCATCAACTTGTGCACTGATGCAATCTCTCCTCATCCATTCTACGAAATCAACTGTTGACTTCACTAATCCATACCTCTTCGCATGTTCATCGACCCCGACCCGACCATCTCAAACTCGCACACTCGGACTAGATCATGACCGAAGATTCCATGCACCGAGACCCTAACGATGTGATTTTAAACAAGGCATCGAACTCCATAGAACTCGTCCCACAGAAGCTCATCAACATGAGAAACACCTTACCAACCATGCATCGACCTCATTTCGCTCGAAGCTCCTTCGAGGGCGAACCCTAATTTTGCCTCTAACATTGTCTCTCCCCAAATCGATTACATGCTCAACAACACAATATCAAGTCGAAGATCTCACCAAGACATGCATGAATTGTTGTTTTACAATTTATAGTCGAGTAAATCTTTGGACATGAACTTTTGAACGTGATGTCTTTATTTCATTTTCTCGACATTGATTTTGAAAAGGAGATAGAGTAAACTGAAAAGTCAAGATGTTGAACTGTCTTAATGTGTTAAATAAGCTAAGTGTGGGTTATGTTTATTTACAAATTTTTGACATCTCTCTACATAGAATTTCATTCGCGTACGAATCACAAATGAGAAAACAAAATTACGATCGTGCACAAAAATGTTATACGATCACAAAACATTAATATTATTCATTAATTATCTTATTCTATTAAATTTCAAAAATAACATCATTTGTTAAAAATTTATCAAATGATAATTTAAAGATATTCGATATTAAAAATTATGGATAAATAAAATAAATAAAAATAAAAATACATCATTAAAAATCAAGTCGTTTATTAAAATTAAATTTTATTCCAATTTTATAAATTTGAATCAAATCAAAATGTTTAAATAAATTAAATATTCTCATTTGAAACATTAAAAATTCCGTGGAGTTACATTTTGCCCCCCTCAAAAGAATTTCTTCCTTGAAATTCTCAAAGAAAGAAGAACGTTACCACGCCTTTAGGATCTTAAAATTAATTTACTAAAATGAGTTATTAACTTTTAAATTCTTTTAAGTTATAAAAATTTTGGTAGCTCCTCCTTTGCACGGCTCGATCCAAAAAAAATACGACTTGCTACAATGGCCCAAATCAACAAAAAACAAAAGCCCAAATATGTCCTCCCATATTTGGGACATAAATCATCACCAGGAGCAATATATACTTATTATATATGTTATAGAGTGTGTATGACACGTAAAAAACACAACTTTTAAGTAATAAACTTGTACTTTATGGTTGAGCAATCAAGCACTATGCATGAAACCAAAAGCATCTACCAGGCCTCTGCTTCTACAACCTTTTATCTCACTTATAAATGTCAACAAACCCTATAACTTGCATTTCTAATGTAAAAAGAAAACGATTACATTAAAGCCCATATGGTGTACGTATATCATCCGTACACAATACCAAATCTGATTACTTTCTCAATCATGTATGTTTCACTTTTGAACTAGTATCGCTTGCTCAACTTCTCTAGTATGGACTCTGATCATGTTTCTTGATTAGAAACCTCCATTCTCCTTGCATAGCCATATGCTATGATAGAAAAATTAAAAATAAAATCAAAAAACCTTATCAAGCGTTCATTGTCAAGAATCGAGTGGAAAATTCTTGTTCGGATCGATGTAAATCTCCTCGAAATCATGTACTCGAATCACGATCCAGAACAGTTATGTGACTAAAATGATGTACATACAACTTACATATTTATTCCATTGGTTTCTTAACTACACCAATTTTTTTTTATTCACATTCATTACACCCATAGAATATTTCTTTTAATACTAAATCATTTAGCTTATAACCATTCCATTCTTAAATCTATAAACATCTTATAAAACACAACTTATGTTTATCAACACTTTATATTCATATTTGTATGAAACTCTTCTACATCCTAAGAGTATATAAACACAAGTTTCCAATTTGTTATACTTAATCAGGATGTTCAACAATTTAGAAAGTGTTCAAACACTCACTTTCTTCTCAAATTTATAAGTTACAAAAAGTTATTTTCTTATATTCTTACAAAACACTTAGCTTTAATTTCTCAGTAAACATGGAAGTTTCCTACTATCCAAAATGGTCAAAAATTCCATTTCATTTCAATAAATTAAAATTACCAAACAACATATCATCATATGATGCACAAGACAAACTACTATAACGCATGAGTCCATAAAATAACTTAACTAAAAACTTCAGAATTAAACACCTGGGTATCATTTCAACTCTATTTGAAATAATAATATACATATCTCCTTTTGTATATCAAATCATACTTTAAGGAGTTTAAAAAAAAATTGTTTTACCAAATAATCTCTTTATCATATTACTATGGTAGCATTCCGTAACTTAGAAACTTGAAAATGAATGTGATGATGATGAAGCCATCACTAGAATTATTTTCCAATAGTAGAAGATTGTTAAATGCTTTCTTTCTCTTTTCAAATCTTTTTAAAAACATTTCTATCTAAAATACTTCCAAATAATCCTATTATTAGTTTTTCCCAAAATTTAAAAAGCAATTTTCAAAATACTAGGATTTTCTCATATTCTCAATTTTAAATCCTTTTTATTTATAAATTATATTTATATAATTTCACTTTCTTATAAAATAATTTCCCAATATATATATATATATATATATATATATATATATCTTTGTTTGGATTATAATAAACAACTTTTATCAAAATCAAATTTTAATCCCACATTACCACTGAATGCCTTGTAGTCAAACTATGAAACTTAATTCACAAGGTGTTCGTATTTACTTTAACAGAAAAATAAGTGCTAATACACTATCTGAGTACAAACAATCTATCAACAATAGTAGTCAATGCTCCTAAACTGAATGAGCATGATCAATCAAACAATAAATAACTAAATATTATCATTCCTTAACAAACCAACATATTGTAAATTATTGTATCCATTTTTCAAAATTTATTCTCTTTCTTATAAAACATAAAATCTACGTGAAATTATTTCATTTATCATATTAAAAACAATACTGTATCGGTTTGCCTTGTCCAGAGCGTAGAAACCACTATCAATACAGTTATACCTTCTATATTGACTAAAATTCATAAGTTACCCACCAGATAAGTCAACATAATATAAAACATTTTTATGGCAGTAACAAATAAACACTCTTATATATACACACAAAAACTCAATTTAGGGTATTATTAACCGTATATCTAATGAGTCTATCACACTAAAACCTAAGTGTTCGCTCAACCTAAGCTCCGATACCACTTTTAACGACCTATCTTTTCAACCCTCAAAGTGGATACTAATATGTCTATGATATTCACATGCCAAGCATTTAAGTGCTGAAAAGACTAGTTGCTAAGGGAAAAGAAAGAAATGATAGAACAGAGTCGCCAAACGTGACGAGTAATATATAAAATTTAACAGATCTTTACAAAATAAAACTATAGTATACATATATCAATTAGAGTAAAGTAATATATCATCAGGATGGACAGTTATGACAACATATCCTAACAAATGCTGATAAATACAAGACACCAAGTGCAAAGGAAATAAAAATATTGTGAATTCGTCTTGGAGGCATCCAGCTCGTCTCTTGAAGCACTAAAATATCCAACAAAATCTAGAAAGCATGCATGGGTTGACCAGAGCATTATAAAAAAATAATGCCTTGATCAGTCTGTTAAACTAGCATGGGAAACACACATCAAATGGGCTTCAATGATATAAAACGTTTCAAAAATAAAGGTATCATGTATGACCATTGTAACACCCCACACCCTTAGTATACCCAAAAGGGCACACTAAAAGATGTGGTGCATTGTAGGTTTTACTAAAACTTCCAGAGATTCACAAGACAAAATAGATAAAAACAGCGGAAAATTTTAAAATAATAATTTGCTAAAAGTCAAACTTCATTATATAGAATTATAAAACCAAATACATCATATGTCACAAAATACCAATAGATGTCTCATGAAATCAAAACCTCAGTCTTATAAATATCAAAGTACAAACTATCCCTCACAAAGTGCCAGTACATGGAATAATCTAAAAACTGAAAATAAAGAAGAGAAATACATAAGAAATCTTTGCCAAAGAAGTCTCCAAGTATCTGCAATCTATCGCCCTTGTTCTTGCTAGCCTATTGGAGGAAAAGGGGAAAACAGAGGAGTGGATTAGAGTAAAAGTCTAGGGAATGATAGTAATTACTAGAATCTTTAAGTAAAGTAAAACTAATAGACTTTACAACAGTTCTAGTATATAAAAGGAAATAAAGAGAAGGAATAAGCTGGAAATAAATACGAATTAACTAAATTGATATAATTGATTAACTTTGATTGTTTGCACTTATCTTTGTTAACTGCTTTGATTAGGTTGAATTCCTAATACTATAATTAGGATGAAATTCTAATTCTACCCTTTGATCGGCCTACAACTCCATAGACCTACTACAGATTAGATGCTATATAGCTCCCTACACAGACGGAAATGGTGTCTACGAATGACATGCAAAGTATCTACTGTGGACTAGACGTTATATAGCTCCCTACAAGAAAGTCAATGGTGTCTATGAAAGACACACATACTAAGGTCTTGGAACTCATAACGATTTATGAGCCATCACTGGAAGTCGCACGCGTGGCTACCACTAATCTCGCGTTACCTATTGTTCCACCTATTAGGTCTTCTTATTACCTTAAGCTCCAGCATAAGCATGCCCCTCATCTCACTTCAATATCATGTGAAACACTGTGTCCATAGAAATAATAGGGAAAATGCTATTGGTACTGGCCCGTCATCCAAACAATATCTAGTTGCGTCCCTTACCCAAATCCCTATGATTTGGACTTCTATGTATTGACCAATTACTACCAATATTACCATTAGTATGCCCCTCATCTCACTTCAGATTTATGTTAAACACCGTGTCCATAGAAATAATAGGGGAATGCTATTCGGTACTGGTCATACTTTCATCTTTGCTTGTTAACTTAGATCAATTAATTAAATAACCCTTTACAATTTATCTCTACTATCTTTGCTTATTAATTTATCCTAAGTCTTATAATAAGCATCATTCTGTTCTATTTCTTATTATAACCTACGTTATAATTATGCTTATTACTTAACCCAAGGTCTAAGTATAAAAATAAGCTTCTTTCATCTTATACTCTTTTTAGTTATAATTCTAAGTTATAACTAGGCCAATTATCTTTAATTAGTCAAATTAGTCAAATTCTAACATTAATATCAAAATTAGGCTCAATTTTAGTCTTAATTCCTTTTTTATTACAGTCTTTATAGTTTACTTATTATTTTCCATTATTTCAGTATTCTTATAATTTTAGTCCATATTCACATTTAATCTATTCTAATCCATACACAACGAAGAAGTAGAAATAAAAGAAAACTAAAAAGGAAGAAAATCCAAAGCATGGGAAAATGATGTAAATAACGCATAAGTAATAGTAAATAAATTAAAATACTATAAATAAATTGTAATTAAATAGAAAAGCTATAATTAACAGAAATAAACTAAAATCAACTGAAAAGAATAACTAAAAGAAGTAGACTGAAAATAATTCTAAAAACTGTAAATAAACTACTAAAAAGGTTATTACAAAAATCATAGTAAAACTATAACTATTGGAAACTTTATTATTTTAAATTACTTAAAAATCTAAATAATTACAATCAGTCACCTGAGACAAAAACTAGAATCTCTTTTTTTATAGCAACCAAAATTCTCTAGAAGTTTCATCTAATTTGTACAATCTCCATCTTTTATTTGAATGTATATATATAATATAATTTTATTTTATAAATGAAGAATGTAGGTAAATATTTGAGAGAGAGAAATCAAGGCTAGGTTTTGATTTTAGAGTGAAAATCTCAGTTAGTTTAGGTCCAATTTATACCGTTTTAAGTGTGCTTTCAACGGTAGGTTTGAATCTCTAGAAACTTCTACTGACTTATTGCTATGTCTAATCTTACAATGCGCCTTGTCAGCATCTTATCTTATATTTAATTTAATTAATTACATCCTCAATAATATACAAACTATAAATAACGTTTTCTTCTCCTCAATTAATTTTTTAATTTGTGACATTTTATTTCATATTAAATTTCCATTTGTCTCTCTTTACTCGCATGTTTCATTTTAGTTTTCAACATCCCACTTGATTTACATGTTTACGTTTGAAAGAAATCAATAAATAACTAGAAATTCTTATGCCGGTATTGTGCATATTCACATTTTAATTAATTGGATGAATAACATGTGAATTGTTATGTCAATATTCTATATATTCAAGTCTGAAATCATTAAATAACTTTAGAATTGTTATGTCTACATTTTTTTCCATATTCGCATCTATTGTAATTAGATAAACAACATATGTCCATAAACATGTATATATGTTGTGTATTAATTAGTAACCTGATTATTTACCTTTAAATTGGGCAATCAATTACATTAATTGATGGATATTAATGTTTTTATGTTTAAAAATTAAACTGACCCTTATTCTTTACTAACAAAGAAATAGCATGCATTATATTTTCTATAAGAAATGTAACCTTCCATAATACACGCTTGCCTTTTCAAAGTATAATGTTTATTTTATTAAATGCCTTCTTTCTATAAATATATGGTTACATTTTCTCCCATTTACAATAACCTATCTCATTTGAACATAATCATCTAAATTTATAAAAGTGGATATCTTCTTTTTTAAATACACCGTTATGCCTTTTTCTCTCTTTTGTAACAAAACAAACTCTCTGTTTATAAAATCATACATATATTCAAAGATGGTAATTTTATTTTATTTATCTCAAAACATGCATTTATTTCTATTTAAAATGTTCATTCACTTTGACACAAATGCAAGTTCTTATATTAAACTCAATCATTATAATTTAATTCCTTTTTCCCTTTCTAATTGAAACATTTCAATAAATCTACTGCCAATTAATTTCAATACTAATTTCAAATGAATTCTAATTACAAACATTATTTCTTTTCACTTATAATTATTAATTAATTCCTCCTTAAATTTTGGGTTGTTACAACCATGCCACACATAAACACGGATGGGTTTTTACCTTATGATAAAGAAAACATTTCAAATAAAAAATCCAATAATATTATAATAATGTCTATCGTTTAAAATAAATAACGAATCATAGCCGAAATGGTTACATTAATTATAATCTAGCATTCGTAATATACAGTCAAGTCCGAAAGCACGTATTGAGGAATGGATTCCATACATAATAAGGTAAGGGTCTGCCTTCCGTATAGTACGCCTTTAGAGAAAATGTACCAAGGCCGCCTTAATTGCACCCCTGCTACTTAGGGCCGACCTACCCCTTAGTGGATAGTATCAAATATGATCATCCCCCTCACTGTCAACTTGACAAACCATTCCTACAGCCCTAAGCTGACAAAATCAAAAAATGTAGATCTAGATACAACTGATGATCATACCTTAATAGGAGCGACCAACATAGCCCTGCTTCACATCCCAAGTTTAGTTATTACCGGTTATGAGGTCTGGGACTACATTATAAAGCAATCCCACTTGAAATGCAAACGCTGCCTAATGCAATGCTAGCATTCATCCATAAAGCGGTTCTGATACTGAACAAACCGAAGGCACTACTCCTAGCACATCCTTAGGATTAGTAGCAAGTAGCACTTACACTTCAAAGAACTCCATCTTTGACCCTTTTTAAGATATCTCTAATTCGAATGCTTACGTCGGATCAAAGTTGTTCTCTGATAATATATTTGATCCTAGTCTCTCTGAACCAACAACAATAGTTTAAAAACTGGCCAAGATTTTATAGTTGGTTATTTAACTATCAAATAAACAAACTATCAAATCAAAGATTAAATCAACCATGATTAAACACATAAGAACCGCTAAGCCTCTTTAATTAATACTTTTCATTAATTACATCCACTTTGTAAATCCTTGAATTAAAATACTTAACAAAGATTTATTCACAAACCCTCTCTACTCTTCACTACTTGAAAAATATTGATATACTTATCTTAACTATTTAAGTATACTCACAAAATATTTCACTTTCACTACATAGAAAACTTCGCCACATACTTATATTAATGGTATAAGTCTATTAAAAAATTACTACAATTCCAATACTTAAAAAGTGTACCTATATACTTATCTGAATGGTATAAGTATATTTACAAATTTTAAGAAAGATTTCGTTTTACAAAATCATATTTGTTTGGGTTAAAAAAAATCTTTTAAAAAGATTAATAATAATATATCCAAAACACTATTGGTGTAAGTAAACAAATCGTATGGAAACTAGACCAAATATACTTAACATCACTTCTCGATTTCGAACAGTACCATTGCTTGATTAACAACATAGTTAGACAAGTTAGCATACATTTCTTGCCTCGACATACATTATTAATTTTCAAGACAAAGACGAGTTTCTATACCCTGGAATTTGGTGTTATGTATGAAAGAATACTTTCCATACTACCGTAATTTTAAATGATAATTTATGGCAACCAAACCACCTTTCATTTATAAAATTCCTTTTTGTAAATCTCTTTTATATTTGCAAACTCCATTTATAAATTCTTTTACGAAGCTTCATTTATGAATCTCTTTATAAAATGTCATGTGTAAATCTTCTTTTATAATATATTATTTATAAATCTCCTTTATGAAATATCATTTATATATCTCCTTTTATAATATATTATTTATAAATCCTTTTATAAATTCGTCTCTATTTTTAAAGCTTCCTTTAGATATCTCTAAAATTATTTTAAATCCCTTTTATAAAACTTCAAATATAATTATAAAACTCCTAATATAATTGTAAAATTCTAAATATAAAATTTCACATATTTATCACAAATCATCATTTCAATATAGATTAACATAATTTCCATAAAAGCCATTACTCCAAATATAACAATAAATCCACAAATGTGATTTATTTCTAATTTTTCAAAATGATAATAACTTACCATTTACATAAATATCATTTATAAATCCATTCTTTTATTTATAAAATACATTTTATAAAATATCCTTTACTTATAAAATCATATTTATAAATCTGTCCATTTATACAACATTTTATGTAAAAACATTTCATAGATAACTATTCAAAAATATTTCTACCTTGAATCACTTTATTTTAAAATATATAAATTCCCTTTATTTATCTTTAAAATAAACATTCAACGTTATAATAACTTTTCTATAAAATAAATACTTCCCAAACACTTTTAAAAACATTTACATATAAATTAGAAGAGAATATAAAAAAGATTGAAGTAAAATAAAGAACTTCAAAAACCATTTTTAAATAAAATATCAAAGAAAAATCCAAAAGTCAAACTAAAAATCCTATCAAAATCAAAACTTTTTCTAAATCAAACAGCAATTAATAGCATTTCAAAATACTAAAACAAGGCCAGTAGCTACCATAGCACTTACCAATGCTATTAATACCTTTATCACTAAAAACGTTCAACTATTATTCCATATTGATGTTGCATTCAATATGGCCAAACTAAAAACTTTTACATTCAAGAATTTATATAACAAATATACAAATGGAATTGAAATCAATATGTATATAACTGAAATTAACTCACAACAGTGAGAAATTAAGATTTCTATACAAAATTCCATGTTTCATTTTAAGTGCCAATCACTTTTCAAAAGTGGATATTCAACCAATCCAAACCAATAAATCATTCAACCATGTAATAAATAATTTTATTTACTATATGTCATTATAGTAAGCACTTAGATGTGAGATAGTTCACCGAAATTTTTATTGATGCTGAATTATTCCAGTATGGTATAAAATCGATCGACATTCAATTTCGAAGTCAAAATTTTATTTGGTCCAAACTCAACAAAACTAGTTCAAACGCGTAGCTATCGTTATTACAAGTGCAACACAAAATCACGTCTCGATTGGACCTCATATGAGAGAGATATGCAATTTATAAGTTTCCAAATTAATTAAAACAATAAATTATTCAATTAAACTTTAATTTCTCTAATTAAACTAATCCTTTCCTTAAACCATCTTCTTCCTCCTTATCAACCTATACGTGCACACGACTCCAATTTGTGTACCCATGAAATCCTTCCTCATCTAGTCCACGAAATCGACTGTCAACTTCACCAATCACTCCACTTTGCGTGCTCACAGAACCTGACCCGCACGAACTCGGACACTTGGACCAAATAGTGACCAAAGCTTCCCTGTGCCAAAACCCTAATGATGTGATTTAAAATAAGATATCGCACTCCCTAAAACTCGGCCCATGGAAGCTCCTCGACATGAGAAACACCCTGACACCCTTATCTCGTCCTAATTCCACCCGAAGCTCCTCCAAGCCCAAAATCTTATTTCGCCTCTAATGCCGCCTCCCCCCAAATCAATGCCTCGCCTATCAACTCATATACCAAATTGAAGATCGCACTAAGTGGAACCCAAAGGTCGTTGTTTTACTATTTATAGTTGAGTAAATCTTTGGATATGAGTTTTTGAAGGTGATAGCTTTATTTTATTTACTAGACACCGATTTGAAAATGAGATAGAGTAAAAAGAAAAGTCAATAATTGAATTATCTTAGTATTGAATAAGCCAAGTGAGGGTTATGTTTATTCACAAATTTCTAGCATCTCGCTATACAGAACTTCATTCGCGTATGAACCACGAATGACAAAACAAAATTATGAATGCGCAATTACAAAAAACAATAACATACAGTGGTTATCTATTTCTGTTAAAATTCAAAAATACCGTCGTTCGCCGAAAAATTGTTAAATGATAGTTTAATTTTTTTTCAAATTAAAATTAATAAAAAATAAAATAAAATAAAATACATCATTAAAATTCAAATCGTTTTATTAACAATTGAATTTTATAATAATTTATTAAATTTGAGTCAGCTTTGAATTTTTAAGTAAAGTAGATAGTCTCATTCCAAACTTTGAAAATTCTGAGTCATTACATAGAGCTAAATGATGCTATGAAGAGGCGACTGGCTTACTATCAACTTTAGGGACGAGCCGTAAACTGGTGGAATGCTGTGAGGGTTTGTAACACCCAATATTTTTATAACATTATTTAGGATATTCAATTAGGTAAATTTAAAAAATAATGTGAAGATTAATAGGTTAACACTTGATTAAACAAAAGGTAGCTGTGTCATGTTAATGTGAAAATTAAAACGAGATAACATAAACTAATGT
Organism: Allium cepa; assembly: GCA_030765085.1. NCBI lineage: Eukaryota > Viridiplantae > Streptophyta > Magnoliopsida > Asparagales > Amaryllidaceae > Allium > Allium cepa. The sequence continues at coordinate 245,241,278 of CM060938.1, read as the reverse complement.
GTTAGGAAATGAGTAAGGGCAATATGAGAAATAAGAGAGGCTTATACCCAAACCCTTAGGAAAGGAAACTCACGTTCATTTCATTTTAGCAAACTAAAAACATCTAAGGTCAGCCACCATTTTCATTCTCAAGGAAATATTAAAGTTAGGATTCAAGAGAAGGAAGTTAATCAACTAATTCAACATCAAATCTCACATCTTTTAATCTCAAAGCTAAGGTAAATAATTACTCCATCCCTTTTTCTAGTTTTCGGTCTTAAGATTAGATCCGAAATGATTTTGCAAGTATATGCCATGTTTTAGATAATTAAAGTCACACACACACACACATATATATCTGTGTGTGTGTGTGCTTGTTGATGGATTATATATGTTCATGTAAATTTTTATGATATGTTTGATACGAAAACCCTATTAAATCACATCCAAATTCCTTGAAAATTTAAATATATGTCAAAATGATATTTTAGAGATGGGTTTCAATTTTCATAATTTTCTGAGTTAATGTGGATTTTATATTAATTTTCTAGTGAAGAAAATGATTTATTGGGTTATAAAGTATTTATGGCTAAATAAATAATTATTTGGATTCAAAATTTTTATACGTTGAAAACATATAAAATGAATTGGAATTTATTTAATTTTTTTCTAAGTGTTTTGATGAATATATAAAATTATTTAAGGTATGAGACGTATATGTTTTATATATTTAATTTTGAAATTAGTGACAGCACTTTTCTGAAAAGTATTTTATTAACCAATAAGAATTTGACCAATAAAGGTTGGTAGTTGAAAAGTTATCTCTTTTAAGTTAATGATAAGAAAATCATGATTTTAGCATGTTTCAGCCATTTTGGCATCAAACCTTCTGACACAAACCTTTCGATAAGGTTAAAAGGTTATATCTTTCAACAAGGTCAAACCAATGAATATGGTATCAAGTTACATGGTATGTAATGAATTGAACATGGTCGAAGGGTACTTTGTCAAGAGGTTAGTTGCCAAAGAGGTTGGAGTATGTTTGTTTTATATATCAAATGAATCGCCAGCTTTGCTTTCGAGTAAGCTTTTGATCAGGTCGCATTCGACCAGATCAAACTTTTGAAATAAAGGTTTTAAAACTTCCGGCAAGGTCGAAAGGTTACTACCCCTTTTTAAAAGTCATTGCTTTCGATAAAGTTGAAAGGTTTACCTGTTTCTAAAACCAGCCTCTTCTCAATGCTTTCGAAAGGTATCAGAGCTATTGACCTAGATGTTTTACCCGGCTTTTCTAATTGAAGTATAACCCAAAGCATTCGAAGGAATTGTTTTAAAGGCAGGGACTATTATTTTAAATGATGTGATTTAAAGCATTTGAAGTAGAGCTTTCGACAAAGTCAAACGGTAGCTCCCAATGAAGTCGAAAGGTTTTTAAAAGAAGATTTTCCACTGTTTTGAATTGAACCTAGTAAGTCTTCTAAAGGTTAATGTTTTAAAAGGTTGAATGCTTTCGAAAGGTTTGAGTTCAATGGTTTCGAAAGGTTTTAGTTCAATGGTTTCAAAAGTTTTGAGTTCAATGGTTTTGAAAGGTTTGGAGTAAGGTTTCAAAAGGTAAGGTTTTGGCCTCTTAGCCTAGATAAATAAAGGGGTTTACTTAGTTTCAAAAGAGATGCTTTCACAAGTTTAGAAAGAGGTACTTTCAAATGTTTAAATGTTTTCATCAACTAAAATTTGAGTAAAGGAGATATATAATATGGCAATGTGAATTTGAGTAAAGCATAAAGATTATATAATTTCCTTGTATTATTTTGATTTAAAAGGTTTAAATCATTTTGAAAATGTTTTTAAGGAAAATTGTAGGATGGGATCCTTAAGTTGAAATGACTCTGATATTAGAATACCAGATGGGACTAGTATAGTGTCATGCCTTATACATTAGCTATTAGCCCCAGCTAATTATTGTCTGAAATTTCATTATGTAGGGCTTGGTTACAAGTAGACTAAAGATACGATACATACCAAAAGAAATATATGTTTGTATATAGATAGGTTATTGGTGAGCGCGAAAAACCATTAGGATCAAGAAGACCTGGGAGATGATTAAGTTATGGATAGATCATCCAGAAATAAAGTATTTAACATATAGTTAGGGATATGACGCCCAAAATAGGAGTGTCTAATAGATGTTAGATAAATTTTGTTTATATTGTCTGGTAGGCCTGAGTCAGCTAAAGGTTAAAATTTATCCAAACAAAACTTATGTGTTTGAACAGATAGTTCACTATTACCTGATATTTATGCATGTTTACATAATGATGCTTTACAGTTTAATTAGTTTTGGTTGCAGGAAAAAGGTTTTGTAAAGATATGTTCTAAAAAGAAGTTAATGGGGGAAACCTATTCCGCTAAGCGGTGCGGTGTCATTTAGCATATTAAATCAGATTTATAATATTATTCGTACCAGGCTTCATATCTGACTCGAAGTTTATATTTACCACTTAAACTCTCATGTGCTCAAAGTTAATTTGAGTAGGCTGAGTGGTTAGCTTCTTTTCAGTTTTTAGTAGGATAACGAATAAGGCTAACGAAGGCATGCAAGAGACAAATGGATAGTTATTTAGGAGTTGTAGTTCTTATTTATGCTTTGTTGCACTTCCGCCATGTTTGTACTAAGTCAATTATGACTATATGACTCCGATCATCCAAGGGGTATCTTCATATACTGCTCTTGGCGTATTTTGTAATAAGTATATTTGATTCGTGCTAGGGAACGTATATGGGATTATGTGAATTGAATATGGAACATCTGTTTTGAATGTAATGAAGTAAAAGTAATTTTGAAATCTGTGTTCTGTTTCACATTCAAGTGCTTCTGATATTATAGATACCATTAACATAACCATATTTAGTCATCGAAAGCTAATACTATAGATGATTGTTGCATTTGTAGTGCTTAGTTTTAGGCCTCTAGATAGGGGATGTTACATCTTCGTATCAGAGCTTGGTTTATGAAATACTTTAACTAAAAATGGTTTTTGAAACCATTATCCTTGGTAATTAGAGTTAAGATCGGGGTATGGGATTAACGCAATATTAACGTACTTGTATTTGCTATATAAAAGTATATGCTTTGTCTCTAGACTCCTATCCTAGTTAGGCTGTTCATTTGTATCTCATGAAGCTTGCATACAGATATGGAAGGAAGAAGAGACAGAGTTAATCTTGGAGGAGAGAGAACCATCACTAATGGAAATGCCCGACCAAATGCTAGAACAGGTCCCGGTTAGGCCTAAGCCGAAAATGTTGGTGTTGGGGTTCCCCAAGTGGATATGGGAGCCATGTATTAGTTCTTCGTAAACATGATACAAGCCAAAATTGGAGCTGGAGCTGTCGGACGAAATGCTGCTGGAGGATGAGTTAAGGTAGCTTCAATAGTTAACCATTATGCTAACTTGAGCAGAGACTATACCAGGCTTGGAAGGAAGCGGTTCATTGGAACTGAAGATGCGATCGAGGTGGAAAATTGGATACAACATTATGAGAGAATCTTCGTTGACTTAAGGTAGAATAACGAGCAAAAGTGGAGATTAGCTTCAAGACGGCTTCAAGGAGCTACTATATTTTGGTGGAATACTGTTGTTGCTGGTGTCAATGAAGAAATCATGACTTGTGTGGAGTTTAAGAGGGTTTCAAGAAAGGTTTATGTCGATGATGGCACAGTTGGCATTGGTTAGGAATTTTGCCAAACTAGAACAAGGGAAGATGTCTATTTTAGAGTATGCAAGAAGATTTGAAGAGTTGGTCCCATATGGGCATGCCTTGGTTGATATGGTGATCAAGAGGAATGAGAAGTTTATAAGAGGCTTGAGGCCAGAGTTGATAAGTGCTACTTTGCCACACCTAAAAGAACCATGTCATGTAGTGGTAGAAATGGTGCTGAGGCAGGGAGAGGCGTTAACTTGTTTGAAGAAGAAAATGAAGGAGGTCCAGGAGGGACAAGGCCAGAAAGGAAAGTTTTTCCATAAGAAGAACTCTCAGAAGGGAGGAGCCCCAAAGACGGAAAAAGCAATGATGGTTTGTTATAAATGTGATAAGAAAGGACACTATGCTAATGAGTGTCAGCATGGAAAAGGAAAAAGGAAGGAAGTAGTTAGAAAGAAGAATGTCCGATGCTTTAATTGTGATCAGATCGACCAATATAAGAACTAATGCAAGGAGCCATCTAAAGAAGGTAGAGGGCAAGTTTATGCATTGGAGCTCGCAACCTCAAGGCCAATTGTGCAGGAGAAAGGGAAGGATGTTTTGGAAGGCTTGCTACAAATTCATGGTATGTCTGTTAGCACTGTTTGATATTGGTGCTTCACGTTCTTTTATTGCATGATGTTCGGTAGATAAGCTTAACCTAGAACCCTCATCTTTAGTTACTTCCTTAAGGGTTACAAATCCGATAGGAGGGCATATAGAGGTGTGGCCATTTAGGGTTGGATTTACTAGGTCATACTTTTGATAGCTATTTTCATGTGTTTATTTTGTGGGGTTTGGGATTATACTTGGGATGGTTTTGTTGAGTAAATATGATGCTAGGATATTTTGCCATGATAGGAAAATATCACTTAGTCATCCAGATTTTAGTGATCGAATAGTTTGTGCCGTAGAGAACCCTATTTGCGAAGTGAATGCTGTACTGGGTAACATAGAGTTATAGGATGAGTTGCATCGAGTCTTTTTTGTTACAGAATTTGCTAATGTGTTTGAGCCGGTAACTGGATTGCCACTGAAACGAGCCATTGAGTTTCAGATTTATTTAGTGCTTGAAGTAGAACCGGTGAATAGGCCACCAAGCAGGATAACAGCTACGGAGATGAAAGAGTTGAAGGTGTTGTTGGCGGATTTGGAAGGCCAAAATTTTGTTTGACTGAGCAGTTCGCCATGGGGAGCTGCCGTAGTATTTGCTAATAAGCCGAACGTATCGTTAAGGTTATGTATCGATTATCATAAGTTGAATGAGAAGAAGATAAAGAACCATTATCCATTGAAGAGAATTGGCGATTTGTTTGATCAACTAAGTGGAGCCAAAATATTCTCTCAAGTGGATTTAGCGACTGGATTTCATTAGCTTAGAGTGGCAGAGTACAATATTCCTTTGATGGCGTTTCAGACGAGGTATGGATCGTACGAATGGTTAGTTATGCCATTCGGACTAACTAATGTGCCGACATTCTTTTTGGATTTGATAAGCTAAATTTTTCGAGAGCACTTGGATAGATTTGTGTTGGTCTTCATAGATGATATTCTGATATACTCTAAGGATGAGAAGGAGCATGAAGTTCATCTTAGAGTTGTGCTTGAGACATTGAGGGAGCATCAGTTGAAGGCTAAGTTTTTAAAGTGTCATTTTTGGAAGAAGGAAGTGAAGTTCCTTGGTCATATATTCTCATAGAAAGGGTTGTCTGTAGATCCAACTAAGATTGAGGCTGTGAATAATTGGAAGAAACCTAGAAGATGACCAAGATAAAGAGATTTCTTGGATTGGCTAGATATTATCGAAGGTTTGTAAAGGATTTTTCGTGGATAGCTGCACTGATGACTAAGCTTATGCGAAAAAATGTAAAGTTTGTATGGACTGATAAGTGTGAGGAAGCATTCCAGAGCTTGAAACACTTGTTAACCCATGCGCTCGTGTTGGTGGTTCCAAAGGTGAATCAAGATTTGGTTGTTTATATTAATGCGTGCGGTAGGAGCTTTGTTGATGCAAAGAGGTAAAGTGATTGCTTGTACTTCTAGACAGCTCAAACCACATGAAGTTAGGTATCCAATACATGATTTGGAGTTAGCGATCGTAATATTTGCTTTGAAGGTATGGAGACATTACCTTTTGGGAGAGTGATTTGAGCTTTACACAGATCATAAGTCGTTGAAACATTATTCTCTTAGAAGGAGCTAAACATGAGACAACAAAGATGGTTGAAGTTTATTGCTACTTATGATTTTGAAATTGAGTACACACTCAAAGAAGGAAATAAGGTAGGAGATGAACTTAGCAGGAAATTCAGAATGCATTATTGGCTCTGATTGCTGAGTGGAAAGATTTGAAAGTATTGTCAGCATGTAGAGTGTAGTTTAGATCCGAAGTAGGTTCTAATGCAGGAAGTGTTGTATTGTTTTGTTTGGAAGTTTGACCAGTAATGATTGAGAAGATAGCTTTTAAGCAGGAGGAGGATCTTATTTTGGCTGAATGGATCAAAAAGGATAAGGGAAGGAGTAGAGAGCGATGACTTAAAGGTTTTCAGTCTTGACTAGAAAAGATGGTTGTGAAAGAAAGGAAGGTTGTTTGTTCCAAATATAAGAGACCCGAGGAAAGGAGTTTTGGATGAATGCCATCGTTCAAAGTTCACTATCCTTCCAGAAGGAACGAAGATGTATTAGGACATGAAGGGAAGTTTCTTCTTGGAAGGTATGAAACGAGACATTGGTTTATGTGTTAAGTAGTGCATGAGTTGCCAACAGGCAAAGGTTGAACACCAGATGCTAAGCGGATTGCTTCAACCATTGGAAGTTCCGTTGTGGAAGTAGGATTCTATCTCTATGGATTTTATTGATGGGTACCAAGGTCTAGTAAGGGAAATAAAAGCATATGGGTCATAGTAGTTAGATTGACTAAGAGTGCCCATTTCATTCCAGTAAAGTCAACGAAACACCTATTTTGGCGAAGTTATTTATGAAGAATGTGGTTAGACTGCATGGGATTCCCAGTAGTATCATCGGTGATAGAGATTCTTTGTTTACTAGTGAGTTCTAGAAGCATTAGGAACCAAGCTCAACGTGAGTATAGCTCACTATCCATAGACTAATGGGCAAACAGAAAGAGTTAATAAAGTCTTGGAGGATTTGTTAAGAGCTTGTGTATTGGATTTCGAGGGATCATGGGAAGACCATCTCCATTTAGTCGAGTTATAACAATAGTTATCAGACTAGCATTGGGATGGCACCATTTGAAGCTTTGTATGGGAGGTCGTGCAAATCTTCCATATGTTGGTTAGAGACCGGGGGTAGGTTAGTCTTGGTCTAGATTTGGTAAAAGAAGCTCTAATGTAGATTGAGTTGATCCGACTAGGATGAAGGAAGCTCAGTCTAGACAGAACAGTTATGCTGATAGGAGAAGGAAGGACTTAGAATTCTCAGTTGGAGTTATGTGTATTAAGGTTTCACCGACGAAGGGTGTGACTCGATTTGGAAAATCTAGAAAGTTAGCTCCTAGATTCGTTGGACCTATCCGTATAGTTGAGAGGATTGGTAAACTCACTCATAGAATAGAGATAGCAAATAGTTTGGCAGGTGTCCATAACGTTTTCCATATTTCTCATCTTAGAAAGTGTATTAGAGAATCAAAGACTACTAGAGCACCTACATCTTTAGAAGATTTAGTAGTAGAGCCAGATTTGATTATAATTAGGAAGCTGATTTAGATTGTGGCTAGAGATGAAAAGAAGTCGAGGAACAACACAGTCAGATTAGTTAAGGTCCAGTGGAGTGACGATGCAAGAGATTTTTCTTGGGAGACCGAGAGTAGGATTAGAGACTCTTATCCTGATTTGTTTGATGGTTTGTTTTACCTTTGATTGTTTCGCTGTGTACCTTATTGTAATTTCAAGGATGAAATTATTTATGGGGAGTTTGTAACACCTCATTTTTTTATAACATTATTTAGGATATTCAATTGGGTAAATTAAATAAATAATGTGAAATCGATAGGTTGAGATTTGATTAAACTAAGGGTAGTCGTGCCATGTTAAAATACAAATTAAAATGAGTTAACATAAACTAATTTGTTAGGAAAAGAGTAAGGGAAATATGGGTAATGAGTAAGGGCAATATTGGACAAAGTCGAAGGGTACTTAGTTGGAAGGTTAATGTAACGATCGCGATTTTTCGTTGCCGAAAAATCCAACCGTTAGGGTTTTTGAAGAAGAAAGAGGTAGAAGAAGAAAGAAAAGAAAGAGAAGAGAAAACAGAAAAACAAGTAACAGAACGAGAAACAATATCAGAATCTCACAATCGCAGCGGAACAACATATAATAGATAAATGAATATCATTAAAACAAAAGAACTATACATTTTATACATACATCACAATACATCATATCATCAGAGTGTACAACAATAAAACAGCGGAAAGAATACTATATACAATAGATAATAGACTACGCTATCCAAGCTCGCCTCCAACATCTGCACAGCAACTCCCGAATCCAGAATAACCTGATAACCTAACTCTAGACTGCCCGTGTGGAAAATAGTGGGCACCCAGAGTTTAGGAAAGGAACAATAAACTCCAGGTCAGTCATGTGACTGGTGTGAGAACTCAAAAACAGTTTATCTTTAAACAAGCAACAAGAAAATTTAAATTTTTAAATCCGCAATGCTTTTTGGAAAATGAAACTACCATAAGGCCTCCCGCCACACACACAATGCAAACGCAGAATTGGAGGAGATTTCTCCTTATGATAGTCAAAGATGCTTACTACGCGAAAATCAAATCATTTTTGATATTATTACTAGTGCATAGTGTAGAAAACAATTTCGAAAGTAGAATATAAATCCTAGCCAGCATAGACATTCCGAACTATGCCTACTATAGCTACCATCCAAACAGTGGTGACCACCATAAGTGAATGGCAGGTAATACAACTAAAACCGTACAGGGCGCGTATTGGATGAATGGATTTCCAACAAATGGTCAGGCTAAGGAACTTCCTACTGCCACATGGGATCGCCTCTGGCGGGACGTCCCGAGAACTAACGTTACGGTTAGATCTCTGCCAACACAAGGCCGGGTTACCTCTGTAACTAGGTAACTACTACACGAATATGTCATCCCCCGGTCCTTTGGGACCTTTATCCGAGCGCTCGCAACAACACCACACAGTAATAGATATAGTGTATCAACATGAGTAAGCATCTGGGCTCCATACCATGATACCACCCTTTTCCAGAAGGAAATGACATACCCTAAAGGGCGCGACCCTCATAACCTTGCCGCATATTCCTGTTTCGACCATTTCCGGGGAGTGAGGTCCTGACGAAGTCTCGTCCACAAAGCTACGCTTTGTGCAACAAAGCCATGCTTTGGGTCCACAGATGACCAAAGCAATAATCACAAAGATAAATGATCAAACAAATGATCATATCCAAACGATCAACCAATGATCATCACACAGCAGCACTCAGCATGCCACATTACCAGATTGGGAAATATCGCTGATAACCTTCAACTACATAACCTCTGAGCTCGTACGTCTCAGAGAAGGGTGTTAAGCTAAGAGAATAAATTCTCCGCCACCAACAGAAATGTATTTGAAAGAAATCTGCTCTATCTCTCAAAATGTAATGTCAGACATGTAACCATACAAGTCTGTTCCGGGTTCGAACAGAACCGAAGGCACTTCCAAGGAAGCCCTTGAAATCCGGGTATTCACAATCCCGATAAAATTTCCCATCACAAAGGAAATCTCCATATCGTAGCTAACGATGCGGAGACAATCGATAGGTCATCCTATCGTTTTCACAAATACCCGGTCTTCAACACCGGTCTTCAAATGCAATCCAAACGACGTATCGCATATTCGGAATGGGATATATGACACAAAGGTCCTCTCCCGGCTAAACCGAATAGCGAGCGCTTATTTTTAAAAATAAGTGTGCATTCAATTCCAAACAAACACAATCAATACCATCCAAGGGTAAATATTGATAGTCGGTTATTTAACTATCAATAAAGATGCGCCACATCATCAGATTCCAAATAATTTTTCCAAAATTATTAAGTCCCAAAATATCTTTACAAGATATATATACACAATTTCCAAATAATTGCCCAATTTATTTGCTTTACCAAAACACCTTCACGATATAATTTCCACACTTAACCATTTGAAAACCCATTTCAAATTAACACCTCAACCATTTGAAAACAAATTTCAAATTACATTAACCATTTGCAAACTAATTTCAAATAACCTTAACCATTTGAAAACTAATTTCAAATCACCTTAACCATTTGAAAACTAATTTCAAATTACTTTTCATCCTTTATACCCTTTGAAAACAAATTTCAAATCATCAAATAAATCTTTACCGATTTAATTTAAATTTACGTCCCAAATCCGTAAATTCATTTTCATACTTCAAAATAAATCAATATTTATTTTTAAACAAATTTCCCTTCATATATATATAAATTCCAAGGTGGATTTAAATTCCAAGCATCTACTAGCATACGATTCCCAAATCGATTTCAAGTTATTTGCTTTCAATTACCTTAAAGGTGAATTCACAAAAACCGTTCCATTTCATATTAGAAAACCATTCCCATGCTTATTTTAAAAATAAGTAATTCACAAATTTATTTATTTTCAACGATTTGAAAATATTCCATATACTTAAATCACAGTTAAGTATTTATTCCATTCTCTTTAAGAAAACATTCCTTTATTCACATTTATTTGGGTTAAAAACGAATGTTGCGTAAAACATCGTTACGACAACCCAAAAACACTAGTATATGGATTTGAAATAAAAAAATGGATACATAAATCCACTACTATTCAAAATATTCCCTTCTATTTCTCGAAATCGTCTATTTCAACAATCAATGTTGAAATCTATGATTTCGATACTTAACATATCTTAAAACGTCTTTAATTAGTTTTAAATTCCATTTAGAACGTTCTTTTCCAAAAACACGTTCATTTAATAAAATAATACATTCACCGTTCAAAAATAGTGAATACAACCCCTTTAACAAATTCCATATTCAATTTATCAAATTAAATTGATTTTTCGGATTTATAACAATGTCCATACATCCCATTTCTATTTATGAAACTTCGTTTTAGAAATCTCCTTTTATTAGTCCAATTCGATTTACATAACTCGATTATATACTAAAATCAATATTATAAGTTAAATACTTATAATATTATCTATTTACCCAAATCGTTCTTTTGAACTTCACCAATTTAAAATCTTATCACTTACAAGATTTCTTTATGGCTTATAATAATTTCAACTAATGAAATCTTCATTTATTAACAATTTCTATAAAATTCCCCTTTTTAATGCCCAAATCCATTTCTATAAGTTAATAACTTATAAACTTAAATTTTTCCAATAACCGTTCGTTTTATAAATTTCACATTTATTAATCTATAAATCCTAGTGAAATTCATGTTATACATCAACTTAACACTTTCTAAATTTATTCTATAACTTCAATAAATTTAATTTAAAAACATCCATTTATAAAATCCTTTATATAAACCATTAATAATAATAACTCCCCAAAAACCAAATTTAACTATTTTATAAAAACCTATTATTGTTAAAAATTTCTTTTAAGTTATATTTTATAAAGATATAAATTTTTAAAACATAAAATTTTATCCATCTATTTATTTTAAAATTTAATCAATTCAAAATTTTTAATAAACCATATTCTTTGAAAAATCGATTTAAAACCCCTTTAAATTCAAAACCGTTATTTTAATTTTTTTAAAAATTTGAATCCGATGATGCAACAACATCAGATGGTCAATCACGGGAATAAGTGTCATATATCAATATGATTATCAACAATCAACATAATATTTATAAACAAATAAATATGTGAGGAATCCAGTTGGATCCCTCCAACCTGTTACCCTGCATCCACAGACGTTAGCACAATACCAATTCCACTTCGAGGTGGAATATCGCGGTATATGGGATTTTATAAATATCCGCTTAATAGGCGGCGCAATAGGGTCTCATCCGCTATACGAGGCGGGAAATCAAATTCAATATATACATATGCCAATATATATATATTGCTATATATAATATATATCCTATTATATCTACTACCACAATCAATCAACAATTATCAATCAATATTAACTATTTAAAATTTTAAACAAAACCTTTCGATTGAGTGAGGAGTTCTCACCTTGATTTTATTTTCCGTTTTCGCTATTATTTCGAATATAATTAAACACGCGTTTAATTATACCCGAAATTTTCGCTAGCTCCAAAGATTCCCAATCCAGCTCCATCGTGAAGAGCGCGATCATACGATTGCAATGCAACTGGTTTCGTAATTTTTCGATCTCGTACGAAAGAGATACATTAGTTTAAAGTTATACGAACTAAATATAAATGGATTTACAACTTTTATTTTAAATTTTAAACCCACATCTTTCTCTGGCCGTTGGATCTGTGTTGAAGCAAATCAGGGCCGCAAGCTGATGTTCTTCCCCATGCGAATTTTTTTTTTTTCCAGATCGTGAAACCCACCCATCTTCGCGTGCAAACCCTAATGGCCGCCCCCCTAAACGACAACTAGACGATGATCAGAAGGTGCCATCACCACCGCCTTCTCGTGCACCACCCACGGCCCCAGTGGCCTCGAACTCGGCGCCTCCATCATCCCAAAAATCGAACACGAACGGTAGGTGAACGCGGCTCAACTGCTTCGCCCATAGTCGACGAAACCCCATCATCCCCGTACAACTGTGAAGCCCTCGATTCACACTTTATTTTCTTAGTTGATCGTTTGTTGAATCCATGCATGGATATGAAGATTTTTAGGGAGGAAGATGGAACACTCTCGGCCATTAACCATAAACTGGCGGCTAGCTTGAGCATATAGGGTTTAGTGAAGATATAAATGAATGTATATGTTATAAATATTATTTTAATAATAAAATTCTCCTTTTCAATAACTTATGCAAACGAACTCCAATCCTTACGTTCCGACAGGCGATTCTAAAGTTTTTCCACGTTCCGGACGCAATGGGACAGGTTTTGGCAGCTAATTCCATCGTATGTGTGAGATACGACAATAAACGCTCAATTTAAATTAAAACCGATTTAAACGATTTCTAGGCGTTTTGGCTTGTACCGGACAAACGATATATCCGAACGACTTAAAATTTAAAATCCTACAATAATATCATATTACGGATCCGATGAAACTGGTTTCGTCGAAATCCGAGACCGTTTGAAAAATGGCTATTTTAACTCGCCGAATTAAAATTAAAACGATATCGATGCGTTTCGAGCTGCCACGGTCAAACGACAACTCTGATTGCTATGAAAATTGAGATCCGATAATAACTAACTATTACGGATCCAATGGAACTCGTTTCGTTCAATTTTGAGACTGTTCAAAAATTGGCTATTTTTCAGTCGATAATTAAATATTAAAATATTCGATTTTTACAAATAAATTCCAAATTCAATTTTAAAAGTCCTAAAACATTTCTATAACTTTAATATGATAAAACAAAATTTTCCAAATCATTTTCAATCACATTTAACCCAATATTTAATTATTTTTGGAATTTCACTATTAAATTATCGATTTAATTATCCCATTAAATCCAATATTCGAAAAATAAATTATTCTACTTAAAAATTCCACTTATTAATATTTAAAATTAATTAAATACTCAAATTCAAATTATCAGAAATTCTGGGTCGTTACAATCTTCCCCCCTTAAAAGAATTTCGTCCTCGAAATTGCAAGTTAAGGAGAATGATTCCTAAACCGTCTATTATTTTTCCAAAACTAATAGTTTTATCCACCTTCTAACACCAATCTTTTTATTAAAGATTTACTATCATTTCAATTAGCTTTCTAACTTCAATTATAGGTTTCAAACAACATTGTTTACTCAACAATTCAAATTTAAATTCAAATTTCAAACTTTCAAAATTTTCTCAAAAATTTTCTAACACCCGAAATTTTCGAAAAATTTCGCCAGAGTCTCCTTTGCGCGGCTAGATCGGTACGACTACAAAATGGCACTACGGCCCCTCAGAATCAAAAAGAAAAGAGAAAGCCAAGTGGCTGGAGAAGGAAATCATCAATTCTCATACTAAAAGTGAAATACGTACCTTTCTGTCGAGTCATTCAATTTTTAACTTCAAAATCAAAATTCCAATCCATTATATACCTGTATATCCTGCTAGTAGTAGTATCCAATTCCAACATTCAAACTATTTTGCCAATTCAAGTTCAAAATTTCCAATACATGCTTCTTATACATTTTTGGTTTATTATTGAAGTTGCATATTCAATTCATTCGTTTCAATTAGTTACATTCACTAATTAAATTCACATTGGTTCACTTTCAACTCAACTCAAATTCAATTCTATTCAAATTTATTTACTTCACTTTCAATTTGAATTCAATTATATAGCTTTCAAATGCGCTAATTAAATTTCATTAACACTTAATGAATTTACATACAATCAACCAACAACAAGTTAACAACCAATGTATATCCAATAAAACCAAATTATTAATTTTTCTCTCATTACATTCAATTTGGTTCAACAGTTTTAATTCCAATTGATTTAACATTCAACTGATTTTCATTCAATTATTCAACTAGCTCGAAATGAATTTACACTTACATACATCATTTCATATCAACTTATTCACATTCGATTAATTAACATTCAATCCATACTTTAATTCAGTTGCCAATTCTTTTTACATATAAAATTGGACTTCATTTATATAACTCAAGTTCACATCATTTAACGATTTCATTAATTCACTTTATTCATTTTATTTTGATATCAACATCAATTCTTTCAACATTACTTAACTTGCATTCCATTTCAACTTTATTTACATCATTTAATTCACTTGATTATTTAACTTTGATGCAAAGATCGATTTTTTATTCAACTTTGCTTAAGTTATACTTCATTAAACATCATTTGTTAATTAAACTTAAGTTTTACTTATCAATTCAATTCGGATTTTAAATTCCAAAGTAAATCCTATTTAACTTTTACTTAAGCCAAATTCATATCAACAATCAAATTCGTATTTCATTTTACTTAACTTAATTGTTTAACCACTTCAATAATTGGTTTTACTTACATTTTCTCATTCTATAAGTTATACAACTTATTATTCAACTTCCAACTCATATTATAAGTTCAAAACCCCTTTTTTTTCACTTATATTTGACAATTTCAAGTTGAATTTTAATTTCAAATTTGTTTATTTCAACAAAACCTCAATTTTTAATTCATTATTGTAGCAAATCCATCACATAGAAACTCGAAAATGATACTGATGATGCTGCAGTCATCACCCTTATTATTTCCCAGTGACAATAGTGAAATCAATGCTAATTATTCTTTCAAAAAGTTTTCTTTCTATTTATAAATTACATTTATAAATCTTACTTATAAAATTTCACTTCTTATATACATAAGATTATTTTACAATTGTAAATCATTTTAATTATAATTCCATACTTATAATTCATTAGCTTATACAATTATTCTTTTTACAATAGTCGTTTTTATATAACTTATTATATATATATATTATTATTTACAACAACCAAGCAATCAATTATATACACACTTCAATAATTCTTGAAAAATTATTTTCTTTATATACAAAATATAATCAAGGTAAAATTATTTCATTTACCCAATTTAAAACAACATCGTGTTGAATTGTTCTGCACAAGGGTTTAGAGATCCCTATCGATAGAGTTGTACAGACTATACCGACCAGAATCCATATACCACTCAACAAACCAATCATCACAATATAAAACAATTTTATATTCACTAACAAATACGCGCTCATATCTATTATTACACTCACACTCATTCTAGAGTACTACTGACTCTATCTCTAATGAGTAATACCCAACAGAGCAGGTTGTCGCTTAACCATATGCTCTGATACCAAATGTAACGATCGCGATTTTTCGTTGCCGAAAAATCCAACCGTTAGGGTTTTTGAAGAAGAAAGAGGTAGAAGAAGAAAGAAAAGAAAGAGAAGAGAAAACAGAAAAACAAGTAACAGAACGAGAAACAATATCAGAATCTCACAATCGCAGCGGAACAACATATAATAGATAAATGAATATCATTAAAACAAAAGAACTATACATTTTATACATACATCACAATACATCATATCATCAGAGTGTACAACAATAAAACAGCGGAAAGAATACTATATACAATAGATAATAGACTACGCTATCCAAGCTCGCCTCCAACATCTGCACAGCAACTCCCGAATCCAGAATAACCTGATAACCTAACTCTAGACTGCCCGTGTGGAAAATAGTGGGCACCCAGAGTTTAGGAAAGGAACAATAAACTCCAGGTCAGTCATGTGACTGGTGTGAGAACTCAAAAACAGTTTATCTTTAAACAAGCAACAAGAAAATTTAAATTTTTAAATCCGCAATGCTTTTTGGAAAATGAAACTACCATAAGGCCTCCCGCCACACACACAATGCAAACGCAGAATTGGAGGAGATTTCTCCTTATGATAGTCAAAGATGCTTACTACGCGAAAATCAAATCATTTTTGATATTATTACTAGTGCATAGTGTAGAAAACAATTTCGAAAGTAGAATATAAATCCTAGCCAGCATAGACATTCCGAACTATGCCTACTATAGCTACCATCCAAACAGTGGTGACCACCATAAGTGAATGGCAGGTAATACAACTAAAACCGTACAGGGCGCGTATTGGATGAATGGATTTCCAACAAATGGTCAGGCTAAGGAACTTCCTACTGCCACATGGGATCGCCTCTGGCGGGACGTCCCGAGAACTAACGTTACGGTTAGATCTCTGCCAACACAAGGCCGGGTTACCTCTGTAACTAGGTAACTACTACACGAATATGTCATCCCCCGGTCCTTTGGGACCTTTATCCGAGCGCTCGCAACAACACCACACAGTAATAGATATAGTGTATCAACATGAGTAAGCATCTGGGCTCCATACCATGATACCACCCTTTTCCAGAAGGAAATGACATACCCTAAAGGGCGCGACCCTCATAACCTTGCCGCATATTCCTGTTTCGACCATTTCCGGGGAGTGAGGTCCTGACGAAGTCTCGTCCACAAAGCTACGCTTTGTGCAACAAAGCCATGCTTTGGGTCCACAGATGACCAAAGCAATAATCACAAAGATAAATGATCAAACAAATGATCATATCCAAACGATCAACCAATGATCATCACACAGCAGCACTCAGCATGCCACATTACCAGATTGGGAAATATCGCTGATAACCTTCAACTACATAACCTCTGAGCTCGTACGTCTCAGAGAAGGGTGTTAAGCTAAGAGAATAAATTCTCCGCCACCAACAGAAATGTATTTGAAAGAAATCTGCTCTATCTCTCAAAATGTAATGTCAGACATGTAACCATACAAGTCTGTTCCGGGTTCGAACAGAACCGAAGGCACTTCCAAGGAAGCCCTTGAAATCCGGGTATTCACAATCCCGATAAAATTTCCCATCACAAAGGAAATCTCCATATCGTAGCTAACGATGCGGAGACAATCGATAGGTCATCCTATCGTTTTCACAAATACCCGGTCTTCAACACCGGTCTTCAAATGCAATCCAAACGACGTATCGCATATTCGGAATGGGATATATGACACAAAGGTCCTCTCCCGGCTAAACCGAATAGCGAGCGCTTATTTTTAAAAATAAGTGTGCATTCAATTCCAAACAAACACAATCAATACCATCCAAGGGTAAATATTGATAGTCGGTTATTTAACTATCAATAAAGATGCGCCACATCATCAGATTCCAAATAATTTTTCCAAAATTATTAAGTCCCAAAATATCTTTACAAGATATATATACACAATTTCCAAATAATTGCCCAATTTATTTGCTTTACCAAAACACCTTCACGATATAATTTCCACACTTAACCATTTGAAAACCCATTTCAAATTAACACCTCAACCATTTGAAAACAAATTTCAAATTACATTAACCATTTGCAAACTAATTTCAAATAACCTTAACCATTTGAAAACTAATTTCAAATCACCTTAACCATTTGAAAACTAATTTCAAATTACTTTTCATCCTTTATACCCTTTGAAAACAAATTTCAAATCATCAAATAAATCTTTACCGATTTAATTTAAATTTACGTCCCAAATCCGTAAATTCATTTTCATACTTCAAAATAAATCAATATTTATTTTTAAACAAATTTCCCTTCATATATATATAAATTCCAAGGTGGATTTAAATTCCAAGCATCTACTAGCATACGATTCCCAAATCGATTTCAAGTTATTTGCTTTCAATTACCTTAAAGGTGAATTCACAAAAACCGTTCCATTTCATATTAGAAAACCATTCCCATGCTTATTTTAAAAATAAGTAATTCACAAATTTATTTATTTTCAACGATTTGAAAATATTCCATATACTTAAATCACAGTTAAGTATTTATTCCATTCTCTTTAAGAAAACATTCCTTTATTCACATTTATTTGGGTTAAAAACGAATGTTGCGTAAAACATCGTTACGACAACCCAAAAACACTAGTATATGGATTTGAAATAAAAAAATGGATACATAAATCCACTACTATTCAAAATATTCCCTTCTATTTCTCGAAATCGTCTATTTCAACAATCAATGTTGAAATCTATGATTTCGATACTTAACATATCTTAAAACGTCTTTAATTAGTTTTAAATTCCATTTAGAACGTTCTTTTCCAAAAACACGTTCATTTAATAAAATAATACATTCACCGTTCAAAAATAGTGAATACAACCCCTTTAACAAATTCCATATTCAATTTATCAAATTAAATTGATTTTTCGGATTTATAACAATGTCCATACATCCCATTTCTATTTATGAAACTTCGTTTTAGAAATCTCCTTTTATTAGTCCAATTCGATTTACATAACTCGATTATATACTAAAATCAATATTATAAATTAAATACTTATAATATTATCTATTTACCCAAATCGTTCTTTTGAACTTCACCAATTTAAAATCTTATCACTTACAAGATTTCTTTATGGCTTATAATAATTTCAACTAATGAAATCTTCATTTATTAACAATTTCTATAAAATTCCCCTTTTTAATGCCCAAATCCATTTCTATAAGTTAATAACTTATAAACTTAAATTTTTCCAATAACCGTTCGTTTTATAAATTTCACATTTATTAATCTATAAATCCTAGTGAAATTCATGTTATACATCAACTTAACACTTTCTAAATTTATTCTATAACTTCAATAAATTTAATTTAAAAACATCCATTTATAAAATCCTTTATATAAACCATTAATAATAATAACTCCCCAAAAACCAAATTTAACTATTTTATAAAAACCTATTATTGTTAAAAATTTCTTTTAAGTTATATTTTATAAAGATATAAATTTTTAAAACATAAAATTTTATCCATCTATTTATTTTAAAATTTAATCAATTCAAAATTTTTAATAAACCATATTCTTTGAAAAATCGATTTAAAACCCCTTTAAATTCAAAACCGTTATTTTAATTTTTTTAAAAATTTGAATCCGATGATGCAACAACATCAGATGGTCAATCACGGGAATAAGTGTCATATATCAATATGATTATCAACAATCAACATAATATTTATAAACAAATAAATATGTGAGGAATCCAGTTGGATCCCTCCAACCTGTTACCCTGCATCCACAGACGTTAGCACAATACCAATTCCACTTCGAGGTGGAATATCGCGGTATATGGGATTTTATAAATATCCGCTTAATAGGCGGCGCAATAGGGTCTCATCCGCTATACGAGGCGGGAAATCAAATTCAATATATACATATGCCAATATATATATATTGCTATATATAATATATATCCTATTATATCTACTACCACAATCAATCAACAATTATCAATCAATATTAACTATTTAAAATTTTAAACAAAACCTTTCGATTGAGTGAGGAGTTCTCACCTTGATTTTATTTTCCGTTTTCGCTATTATTTCGAATATAATTAAACACGCGTTTAATTATACCCGAAATTTTCGCTAGCTCCAAAGATTCCCAATCCAGCTCCATCGTGAAGAGCGCGATCATACGATTGCAATGCAACTGGTTTCGTAATTTTTCGATCTCGTACGAAAGAGATACATTAGTTTAAAGTTATACGAACTAAATATAAATGGATTTACAACTTTTATTTTAAATTTTAAACCCACATCTTTCTCTGGCCGTTGGATCTGTGTTGAAGCAAATCAGGGCCGCAAGCTGATGTTCTTCCCCATGCGAATTTTTTTTTTTCCAGATCGTGAAACCCACCCATCTTCGCGTGCAAACCCTAATGGCCGCCCCCCTAAACGACAACTAGACGATGATCAGAAGGTGCCATCACCACCGCCTTCTCGTGCACCACCCACGGCCCCAGTGGCCTCGAACTCGGCGCCTCCATCATCCCAAAAATCGAACACGAACGGTAGGTGAACGCGGCTCAACTGCTTCGCCCATAGTCGACGAAACCCCATCATCCCCGTACAACTGTGAAGCCCTCGATTCACACTTTATTTTCTTAGTTGATCGTTTGTTGAATCCATGCATGGATATGAAGATTTTTAGGGAGGAAGATGGAACACTCTCGGCCATTAACCATAAACTGGCGGCTAGCTTGAGCATATAGGGTTTAGTGAAGATATAAATGAATGTATATGTTATAAATATTATTTTAATAATAAAATTCTCCTTTTCAATAACTTATGCAAACGAACTCCAATCCTTACGTTCCGACAGGCGATTCTAAAGTTTTTCCACGTTCCGGACGCAATGGGACAGGTTTTGGCAGCTAATTCCATCGTATGTGTGAGATACGACAATAAACGCTCAATTTAAATTAAAACCGATTTAAACGATTTCTAGGCGTTTTGGCTTGTACCGGACAAACGATATATCCGAACGACTTAAAATTTAAAATCCTACAATAATATCATATTACGGATCCGATGAAACTGGTTTCGTCGAAATCCGAGACCGTTTGAAAAATGGCTATTTTAACTCGCCGAATTAAAATTAAAACGATATCGATGCGTTTCGAGCTGCCACGGTCAAACGACAACTCTGATTGCTATGAAAATTGAGATCCGATAATAACTAACTATTACGGATCCAATGGAACTCGTTTCGTTCAATTTTGAGACTGTTCAAAAATTGGCTATTTTTCAGTCGATAATTAAATATTAAAATATTCGATTTTTACAAATAAATTCCAAATTCAATTTTAAAAGTCCTAAAACATTTCTATAACTTTAATATGATAAAACAAAATTTTCCAAATCATTTTCAATCACATTTAACCCAATATTTAATTATTTTTGGAATTTCACTATTAAATTATCGATTTAATTATCCCATTAAATCCAATATTCGAAAAATAAATTATTCTACTTAAAAATTCCACTTATTAATATTTAAAATTAATTAAATACTCAAATTCAAATTATCAGAAATTCTGGGTCGTTACAGTTAACAAGGTTGGAGTATGTTTTATAAACCAAAAGAACCGCTTGCTTTGCTTTCGAATAAGAGCTTTCGACTTGGTTGTCCTTGACCAAGTCAAACTTTTAGAATAAAGGTTTAAACCTTTCGACAAGGTCGAAATTACTGCCCCTTTTCTAAAGTTATTGCTTTTGACAAAGTCAAAAAGTTTACGCGTTTCTAAAACCGGCCTCTTCTCAATGCTTTCGAAAGGTATCAAAGCTTTCGACTTTGATGTTTTACCCAGCTTTTCTGATTGAAGAATAACCCAAATCTTTCAAAGAAGTTGTTTTAAAGGCAGGGTACTATTGTTTTAAATGATGTGTTTTAAAGCTTTCGCAGCAGAGCTTTCAACAAAGTCGAAAGGTAGCTTCCAATGAAGTCGAAAGGTTTTTAAAAGAAGAATTTTCACATGTTTTAAATTGAACCCAGTAAGTCTTCGAAAGGTTTATGTTTTAAAAGGTTGAATGGTTTCGAAAGGTTTAAGTTCAATGGTTTCGAAAGGTTTGAGTTCAATGGTTTCGAAAGGTTTGGAGTAAGGTCTCAAAAGGTAAGGTTTTGGTCTCTTGGCCTAGATAATTAAAGGGTTTTACTTCGTTTCAAAAGAGATGCTTTCAAAAGTTTAAAAAGAGGTACTTTCAAATGATTAAATGTTTTCATCAACTAAAGTTTGAGTAAAGGAGATATATAATATAGAAATGTGATTTCGAGTAAACCATAAAGATTATATAATTTTCTTGTAGTTTGATTTATAAGGTTTAAATCATTTTGCAAATGTTTTCAAGGAAAATTATGGGAGGGGATCCTTAAGTGAAAATGACTCAGATATTAGAATAACATATGGGACCAGTATTGGGTCGCGCCTTATACATTAGCAATTAGCCCTAGCTAATTATTGTCCAAAATTCTATTGTGTAGCGCTTGGTTACAGGTAGACTAAAATAATGATTACACATCAAAAGGAATATACGTTTGTATACAGATGGTTATTGGTGAGCCCGAAAAACCATTAGGATCAGGAAGACTTAAAAGAAGATTAAGTTAGAGATAGACGATCCAGAAGCGTAGTATTTAATTGATAGTTAGGGATGGAATATCTAGAAGAGGAGTGTCTAATAGGTCTTAGATAAAAAAAATTATATTGTCTGGTAGCCTCGAGTCAGCTAAAGGTTAAAAGTTATCCAAACAAAACTTATATGTTTGAACAGATAGTTCATCATTACCTGATATTTATTTATGTTTACATAATGATGCTTTATTGTGTTTATCAGTTTTGGTTGTAGGAAAAAGGTTTTTCAAAGATATTTTTAGTGAGGAGAAACACATTCCGCTAGGCGGCATGGTCTCACTTAATGTATTAAACCGGGATGTATAATATTATTTATACTAGGCTTTATGTTTGACTCGAAGTTTATGTTTTCCCCTTAAACTCTCGGGTGCTCAAAATTAATTTGAATAGGCTGAGGGGTTAATGTTTTTTCAGGTTTTAGTAGGATGACGAATAGGGCTACCGGAGGCATGCAGTAGGCAAATGGATAGGTATTTAGGAGTTGCAGTTCTTATTTATGATTTGTTGTATTTTCGCTGTGTTTGTACAAGGTCTGTTATGACTATATGACCCTTATTATCTAAAGGGGTATCTTCATGTACCATTCTTGGCATAATTTGTAATAAGTATAATTGATCTGTGCCTGGGAACATATTCGGGATTATGTGAAATGAATGTGGCACATCTGTTTTGAATGTAATCAGGCAAAAGTTTTTTTGAAATCTTTGTTTTATTTCATATTCAAGTGCTTCTGATATTATTGATACCATTAACATAGCCATATTTAGTCGCCGGAAGCTAATACTATAGATGACTGCTGCATCTGTAGCGCTTAGTTTTGGGCATCTAGATAGGGGATGTTACAGGGTTGCTACTGCTGAGGCCTAGTTCACACAGAACCATTCAAAGCCAAATTCGAAGAGAAGTTTATACCGACAGCTCATAATCCATTATTATTCTGCAAGTTCGTGGATCTGAAGCAATGATATATGGTTGTCTTCGAGTATGTGGCTGAGTTCACCACCTTGTCAAATATGGGATGTCTTTAATCGACACTTCGTTGAATAAGAACAAGAACTTGATCATCGACTTGGATGACTACCTAGAGGAGATGGTCATGGGCCACATTGATGAGACTTTTGAGATGATAGTCAAAAGGCTCTAAGGCATGAGAGTCTTTGCAGCATCCCTCACTTAGAGGCCAAAAACTAACGGCTACGGTTGCTGCAGTCATCCAGAGTTATTAATCCTCGACGACCAAATACGGTAACATTAGATACATTGATCTAACAGAAGCACATGGATATGGATTTTTTAAAATAAGTAAATAACTTTCTCATTCCATCTCAAAACATTTCAAATTCATTACATAATTACAATACGATAAATACGTTCAGAGAAAATATAATTATTACGACATCTGTCAAGAGTGACATGTGAAGATGCCCCCTTGGATGATCAGAGTATATGTAGGAAATTAAACAACTTTGCCTTTACAACAACAACACAGCAGAATCAAAATAGAAAAGAACTCTAAAAAGCTATCATGCCTCTTGCACGTCTCCGGAAGCTTATTCGTCTAAAGAGGTACCTGAAAACCTCAACTCTCAAACTATTCAAAATCAATTAAGCACCTGAGAGTTTGAGAGGGAATAAAAATTTGAATTAGACATTAAACCTGGTATGAATAATAATCTACCATCTCTAGCCATTTATATATCATATATTGTGCTCCTGCATCACAGTGGTTAAAATAATAACATTTCAAATAATATGATGATATGAAAACAAGTAAATCAATTCTGAATTTTCCATCCCCATTCATTCTGACTATCTGTCTTAGTTATAGTTTCTAGGGTCACTATTAACCTAATTGTTCTCATGGGCTGACTAATAACCTGTTTAATACTTATAGACT
This sequence comes from Allium cepa, assembly GCA_030765085.1. Classification (NCBI taxonomy): domain Eukaryota; kingdom Viridiplantae; phylum Streptophyta; class Magnoliopsida; order Asparagales; family Amaryllidaceae; genus Allium; species Allium cepa. Next base: position 245,216,941 of record CM060938.1, on the reverse strand, counting down.
CCCTGTTCGGTTTTATAGTTTTCATGGGATCACTAAAAACCTATTGGCCCCTATCAATAACTTTACTAGTTCATGGGTCCACCCTGAACCTATTGGAAACTCCAATAACTTTTCTCTTATTCTAGTTTTCATGGGTTGACTAGGAACCTATCGACTTATGTCAATAACTGAATCTGGATATAGTTTTTATGGGTTCACTACAAAACTACAGGCCCTTGCCAATAACTTTCCTAATCAATGTTTTCATGGGTTTACTATAAACCTGTCTACCTGGAAACTTCTTTAATCAATATTTAAGAATCCTACATTCTGGTCATTTAATCAATATTTAAGAATCCTACATTCTGGTCTATATGACCACCAGGATGTACTTCTACTCATTCAGGAGTTGATTTAATTTATATTCACTACTGGATCAACCTAACAAGTTATTCTTCCCTTCTCCAAAATACAGTTATGGTCCATTACAATGCGAATATATATATATATATATATATATATATATATATATAAAGAAGTAAACATAATAGCACCAACAACTGTGGACTAATATCCTTGAAATAATTTTATATAAAACTTGGTTAATCCCTTTAACCTACTATTCAAGGAAAACTTCTTCAAATACTCCATACTTAAAATCATTTCAAAACTCTTTTATTATGCCATGATTATTCTTTAATATGAGATTAGGTTATTTATTTTGAAAATTAAGGCTTTCAAAACCTTAAATTTTACTTTTAAAACCATTGGATGAACTCCTTCGAAAGCATTGAAAAGAACTAAGCATATACCTTTCGAAACCATCAAAACAATATCTTTCGAAAGTATTAAAACATCTCTTATTAACTCTTTGAAGCATAGCTTTGAAACCATTGAAAGTCCCCTTTCTAAACCATTGGGTTTAACTTCGAAAATATCTTTTGGGTCAAAGTGATTGTAAGTGAAAGTACCCCTTCCAAAACCATCAATCTTTATATAAAATTGTTTGGGAAAAATTGATGGCTTTGGAACCATCCTTTCGAAAGCTCAAAGTATTCAAGTAGAACATCTGAAGGTTAGCTTCGGAACCTCTTTTTGAAGCCATTTCCTTCGAAAACCTTAACTCTTTTGCAGCTTTTAAGAAGTGGCTTAGTAAGGTTTCAAACAAAGACTACCTTTCGAAAGGCATGGGAACGGAAAATGGTTTCGACTTCATCGAAACTACACTTTTCAAATGCGTTGATTTTAAACTAAGTAACTATTCGAATGCTATTAATTAAACAAGATGCGGCAACCCCTTTCAAAAGCAATTTTGAAAAACCCCTTCAAAAGCATCTGTTTCGACTCCTTCGCAAGCATTTAGTAAAAATAGGCAAGCGCATTTCTTATGGAAGTAAAACAAAGTTTTCGACCCCATCGGAAGCAAGGATTTGGACACCATGCCTTCCCCTATCTCCAATCCACCGCATACCAATGTATTTATGCTATGTGTATTGGTTTCTGTTTGGTTGGTTTTGACCTGACCGACGCGGAAGCATAGGGTCGAAAGGTGCTTCTGAAAGAGTTTAAACCCACTTTTGTAGTTAAAGACTTATTTAATGCTAATTAAAGTCATAACTTTATAACTAACTTGCCTATTTGTAAACATTTAATTGGTTGCCATATACTTTTCAAATACTTACCAAAATAACTACTACATAATTTCAGATTTGAACAAAGATTAATTTTAACAACTAAGCCCTTTTATAAGCAAACCAATTAAAACAATTAAATCCTTCTCTTAAAATAATTTATTTTCCATAGTAAATTACTTAGGAAAAATCCCCAAAAATTACAGAAATCCCCTTTCAATATGTTATCTAACATGTAAAAATTTCAGACCCAAATCCATCATAAAATAACCTAAATTAATTTCTAAACCCAATTATTCATATTCACCTTTTGAAAATTTATAATAAATTCTATATAGCTTGGAAAATTGAAAAAATTAAAACCCATCTCTAAAATCATGTTTTCCCTAACATAAAATTTTCTCATGGCACATGAAAATCATTATAATCGATTTTACCCTTAAAACCATGTAAAATCATTATCAAATTATTTTGTTTGAACCCGACATGTCCAAATACAAAAGTATCATCAGTAAAAAATCATCATAATAATGGATTTATTCTTAAACCCAAATAACAAATGATCACAAAACAAAATAAAGATGATTTAGATTATTATTCACCTTGAGTGTTATAAGGAACTTGAGATTTGATTGAGATTAATTTCTCCTAACTTGAATCCTTAGCTTTAATTTGATTTTCTCCTATTTTCTACTAATGGCTGGATTTGCTCCTTTTTTTGTTTACATTTTGTATTTTGTAAAATAAACGTGAATGGGATTGAAACAAGAATGTAATGGTGATAGAAATGTAGGCAGCAATTACACTAGTACCCTTGTTTTAATTACTTAATATATAAGCCCATTTGCATACTTAAGCACGACCTTTAATTATTTATTCAAATTTCAATCCCCTTATCACTCTGATGTTTACGTCATTCTATTTAAATTGTGTAATTAAATCTCCTGGATAATGTTATCAAAATTAAGGGTGCTATAGTCTTTATCCAAAGCCAAGGGCTATTGTTCACAAGGAAGAGCCAAAACCATAATTGAGGTGGGGGCAAGAAGAAGTGGACCAATACGAGGAAGCCGTTTCAGTAAAAAGCCAGCCTAATGAAGAGTAAATTACACTCATTTATTAAAAGTACGATGACAGGGGCCATTATAATAGAGACTTCAAAGCTTAGGGGAAGAAATGTTATATGCAACATGCGTGGCCACATTCAGAAGGACTATGTAGAGTCATTGAAGTAGGAGAAAACATTGAAGCGTATGCTATCAACATTTCAACTTTGTTGAATGCTTCATCGATAAAAGAGAAGGGGAAGGAATCATTTTTCAAGCCGTGCTTTCCATTTATGATTTCTTGTATGAGTTTTATTTGATACCAGGGCTTCACATTCCTTCATATTAATTGAATTAGTAGATATATTGGGATTGAGACTCAAAATTGTTGACCGACCTTTGATTATGACGAATCCTGTTGGAGGCTTCACTAGTCTGTGTATGTTTGTCGTGGTTGACCTTATCGAGTCATGGATGTTCTTTTGATTTTGATTTCTTTATTTTGGGTTTGTTTGCTTGGTATTATTCTGAGGATGGACTAGCTTCATAAATACAGAGTGATTTTGGATTATGAGAGGTTATTGTTGATGATAGTGATAGATGTTAAGCGAATGGTAGTGTTAGAGTGCCTACTGGAAAATGACATGATGGTTAGTTTTCTATATTCGCTCGATATTCCACATAACGAGTTGCCATGAATGCCTATTGCCAGGGGTATTCGAAAGTATTTCAAGGGGTAATCAGACTTTTTCCACACAGAGCGATCGAGTTATGTATTAATTTAGTTAAAGGTTCTAGACAAAAAGTGATGCTGTTAAGGAGGATGTCACTTAGAGAGCGGAGAGAGCTCGAGCTGCAAGTGAATAACCTATCGTGACTATGGTTCATTCGTAGGAGTATTTCTGAGTGGGGAGCGACAGTGGTATTCACCCTGAAGGCGGATGGCTCACTTAGACTGTGCGTTGATTACCGTATGCTAAATAAATTGACGAAGAACAAGTATCCAATTCTACATATGGATGACTTGTTCAAGTAGTTTCATTATGCTAGAGTATTTTCCCAGTTGGATCTTACGATAGGGTTTTACAAACTTAGAGTAGCACAAGAGAGTGTGCCAGTTACAATGTTTCATACATCATCTGGTTTCTAAGTGAGGTTGGTTTGCCGTTTTAGCTAACAAATGCACTGACATGCTTTGTTGATCTCATGAACCATGTCTTCAAAGGCCAACTAAATAAGTTCATGCTTGTATTCATTGATGATATTCTTTTCTACTCACAGACCAAGGAAGAACACAAGACATATTTGAGGATTGTTCTTGAGGTATTGTGAGACCACCAAATGAAAGAAAAGTTTTTCAAATCACTTATGGATGAGGAAAGTGAGATTACTGGGTTATGTTGTTTCTAAATAGGGTATTGCCTTGAATTCTACATAAGTCGCAGTAATCCAAGATTGAAATAGATCCATAAATGTTATGGATGTTAGAAGTTTCTTAAGGTTAACTGGATATTACAGACGATTCATATAGGACTTCTCTAAGGTAGCAGCACCATTGACTCATTTGATGAAAATGAATCAGATTTTTACTTGGGATGCGAGATTTGAACATGTATTAGTGAGCCTAAAGGAAAAGTTGATGAGTACACCAGTATTGACCATTCTAAGTTGGAATGAAGAGATGACGGTATACATTGATGCTTGTGGTACTGAATTGGGCACGGTATTGATGTAGAGAGGCAAAGTTATTGCATAGGCTAATCTACAACTGAAACCATATAAGAAGAAATACATAATTCATGATTTAGAGTTAGCAGCAATTGTGTTTGCGCTGAAGATTTGGAGGCTCTATTTTTATGAGAGAGGTTCGAACTATTCACCGAACATCAACCATTGAAGTACCTCTTTTGGTCGAAGGGTTCTAACCTTTGCCAGCAGTGATGGTTAATGCTTCTTGCCTCTTATGATTTTGATATTTCATATATGATGGGGATGGGTAGTGTTGTTGCTGATGTATTGAATATGAGACATGCCAGCTTTGAGCTATGTTTCTAGAGTGGACGTATCATAGTATATTGTTGATTATGATTTCCGACCGAGATGTGAGCTAGAGCCAGAGGTATTAGCAAGCTTGACTACTAGACCTACTCTGACTGAGAAGATTTGTACTAATCAGAGGCGTGATGCTAGATTAGCTGATATTATTGCTAAGATAGAAACTAGAGTAGAATCTAAAGAGATGACGCGGTGCAAACTCGACCGAGACAGTTGGCTCTGTAAGGATGGGAGATTGTTTGTTCTTGATGATAATGGGCTGAGGGATGAGGCGCTACAAGGGTGCCATCATTTGAGATTTATTATACATTCTGACAGTAATGAGATGTACCATGATATAAGGTAAACCTTTTATTAGGAAAACATTAAGAAAGATGATTGGAGCATTAACTGAAAATGCATGAACTGCCAGTTGGTTACGGCAGAGCAGAAGAAGTCAAGAGTGCCAGTTGGTTAAGAAAGATGTACGATAGCATTTGGTCATAGTTGATCTATTAACCAAGAGTACCAGATTTATACCCATCAAGTCATGTAGAATGACAGCCAAACTGGCTAAGTTGTATGTGAAATGGATAGTACGATTCCATGGTGTGCCGAAGAGCATTTTCAGTGACCAAGACCTGTTATTCACCAAATGGTTTAGGAAGAGCTTACATGAGGCGTTAGGGAGAGAGCTGCACCTTAGCACGACATATCACCTTCAAATCGATGGCCAAACTGAGAGAGCGAATTATATCTTAGAGGATATATTGCAGGCTTGAGTACTATACTTTGGAGGCTCGTGGGATGATCACTTACATTCCGTTGAATTCACATACAACAATAGTTATCGGTCCAGCAATGGCATAACTTTGAGGTGTTATATGGCTGACTATGCAATGCTCCTTTGTGTTGATAGAAAGCGGATGAGAAACCGATGCTGGAATCTTGATTTTACATCGTTTTGATTATGATAAGCTATATGAAATATTTTGTGTACACTAATCAGTTTTGCAGGAGATTTGTTGCAGATTCATATTCAGAGTTTTGAAGCTGATTATGTCGTATCCAGAGTCTTTATTTCATGTAGAACTTTGTTAAATTCTCTCCTGAATTGATATATATATATATATATATAAATTTATATATACACATGCACAAACATGCACAGCAGGCTGAACAACCGGTTGAATTCATTCATTCAGTCGGTTGAATGCTGAAGCATAAATATTATTTCACAATATTCAGCCGGTTGAATGAATATATTCAGACGGCTAAATAAGGCCAGAAGTAGCCGGATTCCTAGTTGTTTGCTTTTTAGTTTGATTCAGATGGCTGAATTATTTTATTCAGCCAGCTGAATATTCCTCAACAGCTTTTTTATGAAAACACACTTCTTTTCATCGAAGAGAAACGTTTTCAAAATCAATGGTTGTGCTTGTTTATTTTCAATATAGTTTTTCATCTATGGTTGCAACCTTTTAATCACTATAAATAGATTTTAGAATTCAACAAACAAATCACCAAAAACTATTTTAATATTCTTGAATTCTTATATATTCTCTAGTTTTCAAACTTCGCTCGAATTGCTTGCATTCTCTTATCATTGATCACTCTATCTTCCATAATTCTCAAGCACATCACACTATATATATCATAAAAAAGAAGATTATAGGAAGATTGTACTTAATTGACTTATCAGTGCTATTCAAAGGGCACACTATAGTCAGATACTTTTGTTATTTGTAAAGAAGCCCTGTTCGGTTGCTCAAGTGGTAGAAGTCTTATTCTATTTCTTAGGCGGTAGAAGTCCTGTACAGTTGCTCAAGCTGTGTAAACCTATTCCTCCAGGTTAAGTTAGGGTTGCTAGTTTAAATCCAAAAAGAGCCTGGGACTGGATGTAGAACGAAAGTTCAAACTAGTATAATATTCTCCGGTGTCATTTACTTTACTGCTTTTACTATTTACTTATTCCGCACAAGTAGTTTATCCACATTGCACGATCATATAGCACAGACGCTTTCATTTAGTATCATAGCATTGGTCATCATATAACCATAACATAGTTATCTGATATTGTCATAATATGAAAAATAACACCAACACTGTTGTTAACTCTACCTTCCTAAAAGGTCAATCCTCTGCACAACCACCATAGTTTAACGGAATGAACTATAACTATTAGGCCACTAGAATGAGAATCTACATACAAGCAAGTAGTTACCAAACCTGGAACATTATGCGATATGAATATTTTATTCCTACTACTGAATATTCTACATGGTCTAACACACAAAAACTAGATGCTACTGCAAATGCTAAAGCTATGAATATGTTATATTGTGTATTAGAAGAAAAAAAACGAGTTCAATAGAATAAGCATGTGTAAAAGTGCTTATGAAATTTGGCGTACTCTTAAAGTTACACATGAAGGTACTAACAAAGTCAAACAAAGTAAAATTTTTGTGCTCAAAAATTAGTTCCAGAATGTTAAAATGAAACCAGATGAGACAATAAATGAAATGTAATCTAGATTTCAAGAGATATATCATTCTTTGATAGCATTAGGAGAAACTTACACAGATTTTGATACTGTTACAAAAATCCTAAACTCACTAACGGATGAGTGGGAATGAAAAGTCTAAGCAATCAAAGAAGCTAACGACATTTCAACCATTAAACTAGAAGAGTTGATTGGTAATCTAATGTCTTATGAAGTTAATCTCCAGGCAAAACGAGTACAAGCTCAAGGTAAGAAAAATATAGCATTCTAGGCAGAAAAATATGAATCAGATTAAGATGAAGAAGATATGGCGTTCATTGCTAAAAATTTTAAAAAGTTTATGAAATTTAGAAAGAGCAACAAATTTAGATATAACAAGAACAATTCCAGCAACAATAACAACACAAATAAACCATCAACATCTGCTCTAGATTGTTATGTTTATCACAAGAAAGGTCCCATCAAGAAAGACTGTCCTAAGAAAAAGAAAGACAAGTATAAGCATAAGAAAGAAAAATTCAAGAAGAAAGCATTCTTAGTCACATGGGACGATAAAGAATCATCCTCATCATCAGAAAGTGATTCAGACAGTGATTCAAAGCAAGCCAATATTTGCTTTACGACTACAAAAGACGAGGTAAGTGATTTAACTTTTAATGATCTTTTAGAAATCAATTAAGAATTACTTGACAAGTTAAAAAGAAAAAATAGAAAGTATAAAGAAGCTCTTGAAAAATTGAATAGAACTGAAATCAAAGTAGAAATGTTAAGAGACGAAAAGAAAAATTTAGAAGAAGAACTCCAAGTTACTTAAGAATCTTGTTCTAATATGTCATCTCAACTTTCTCTGTTAAGTCAAGAGGTAGAAACACAAAAGAAAAGAATGATGCTTTATTAATTGAAAAACATAACCTTAAATCAAATATCAGGATTTTAGAGTTAGATAACTCTAGCCTTAAAACAAAATTAGAAGATATTACTAAAAATGTTTATAATTTTAATAAAGGTAGAGAAAATATTTCTAAAATTACTGAAATTCTCAAGCTGTTTCAAATAGAAGAGGACTAGGATATAAACAAACTTCTAAATTTATTCCAAAGTAAAAGAATTCTTCATATAAAAATAAAGTTCAAAAACCAAGTTCTAAGAATTCCAATTTTACTACTTCAATTAAAATTTGGGTTCCTAAAATAATAATTCTTCAATAAGAAACAAATATATAAAGTCTTTTATAAAAAATGTTCATAAAAACAAAGATTTTGTGTTCAAAAGTAATTCTGAACCCTCTTGGGTTTGGCTTCCTAAGACCTAACTCTTAGGACCCAAAATAAAATGGTGGGTACCAATGTTAATTCCGTATTTTGTAGGTACCATCCAAAAAGAGAGGAAAATGGATACTAGACAGTTGTTGCTCAAAAAGACATCAACGGAAATAGAGGGATGCTAACAAAAATTATTTACTTAGATGGAGGATCTGTCACATTTGGAGATAATTCTAATGGATATGTCATAGGTAAAGGCGATGTGAGCAATAATGGTATATCTAATTTTCGTCTTGTTACAGATGTTTTATTAGTAAAAATTTGAAAAATAACTTACTTAGTATTAGCCAATTGCGTGACAAAGGATTCAATATTTCTTTCTTTGAAAATATAGTATTTTTATTCAAAATAAAAATCTTGTTTTTGATGGCTTTAGAGATAAAAATATTTATGTTTTAAATATGAATATAAATTATAATACAAATATGTGTTTAATAGCCAAAGAAAATAATCCTTGGTTATGGCACAAAAGATTTTGTCATATTAATTTCAAAACTATAACTAATTATCTAAAAATGATTTAGTAAAAGGTTTACCAGAAATTAACTTTAAAGCAAACAATTGTAACCTCCTGATATTTTCAACCATTCGCGTCCACACATACCGGATTTGAATTTCTCAAAATACCATATTGTTAATTTATATTTGGCAAAACTCAGCATATACGGTAAATAAATAAATCACAGAATCACAGACACAAAGTAATATACAATAATGCAGCGGAAACAAAAGAATAGTAGTTCATGAAGCTACTATATAAGTATCAGAGTTAAATAAGATACAATAGAAGTTTCAAATACAATAGACAGATACAAGATCAGAATACATCATTGGAATCAAGTGAATAACAACAAGATGGATAGATAGATGGATCTCTAAGCGAAGCTCTAGCTCCAAAAGTGAGTCTCAAATACAGGTACACTCAGTCTGACTCGAGCGTAAAGCAAAACACTCGAGTTAGGATTAACATTCTTATATCAATAAATCCAACTCAAGTGAAATATCAACTGAAATACAAGTAACTTAAAGGATGTTTGGGATAACCATCTTCTAAGGATTCGTTAAACTATCTACTATGCAGTAATATACGCTATTATAATAATGTCTAATGTAAAGTATAATATATTTAAAAATAGCGTTAAGGCTTTACATTTTCCACCTTAGCACATTTTATAGTGCCAATAGTCTATACAGTACCATAGTCCCTCCTGATCGGGACACACCCAGAGGATACTCCATAGGTACGACACAAATCAAACTTGTAGTAAAGCACGCTATGGTAGGTGACACGGCACAACAAGGAAATGCCAGCGTAGATATACCAATTACGCATCTGGACTAGTGGTAGCGCAAAACCACAGCCACCACCCACCTCGAGCCACACTCCCAAAAAAAATCAAAAGGTGTACCCAATCAATCACAAAGTAATAGAATGGTATCGAATAAGTGTGTCCGATCAGAGGGGCAACATACCTCATTGGCCCGGAATCGCTCCTGTTTTAGCCACCTTATGCCAACTCACGGGAGTCGGGTCCACGTATATACCTCAATAGGACGTCGCCACCATCCTACTTCATTCTGAAATCTCCACCGCGTACACAGTTGTTAAAGTGGTTTTCGGAGTTGGTAGAGAGTATGACAACTTCCGATCCCGATCTCTTTAACAACGAAACATTATTATACCACCACGGTCATTTTCAAAAATAGTTTATACTTCAAAACCAAAATATCACTGCCATTCCAAAGCCAGATCAATGCAATATTATTTCCATTTCAAAATCAAATCAATACGATATCATTTCCATTTCAAAACCAAATCAATACGATATCATTTCCATTTCAAATATATGCATTTCTAAAGTCATAGTGCTTCAAAGTTATAACACTTTCGAAACCAAATACTTGAAATAATACTTTCAAAACATAATACTTTGAAATTCATGCCTCTGAAAACATAACTTCCACCACTTAAAAAGTTTAGATATTAAAATAGTATATATATTAAAATAGTTTATAAAGTAAAATAGTCTATATAAAAGAGTTATAAGTTAAAATAGTTTATATTAAAATGGTTTATATTAAAATTGTTTATATTAAAAATAATTTGTAAAGTAAAATGCATGAATAGTTTTAAATATAATTTAAAAATACTCATATAATAAATAGCTTCCTTAAATTTCATAAGTCAATTCCAAATCAACTTGAATTCCAAAATTCAAATTTAAATCTAATCTTAAATCATCAATTTCAATTTCAATTCAATTAACCCATTTCAAATTATATGGATTTCAAATACTGATTTGAACCATTATAAACCATTTCAGTTTCAGCATATTTCAAAACTTTAAATATTCCATATTTTCAAAACTAAATTTGATAACTTCATATATACGTCAAATTACTTTAATATTATTTAGCTTTGAAAATATTCACTTAATAAATCTAATATCCTTTAAATAAAACTCAAACTTGAAATATTCATTAATCACTTTAAATCAACCTCAAGTTATAAAATAATATCCTTTAAAAATATCAAATCCAATAAGTTCCAAATTGATTTTAATTAAATATAATTCTTAATTAAATACATTTTTAAATCAATTTCAAAATCCATCTTCTCAACCTTAATTTATTAAAATAATTTTAAACTCTATATAAAAATATAATTTAAATAAATACTTAACCATGTTATATTTTAATAAAATCAAACTTTTATTATTGAACTTGTTTTATATTGAAACAAATTTATATATAGCTTAAAATCAAGAATTTAACTATATATAAAATAATATTTATATAATATAAAAAATCAATATTCATATAAAATCATATAGTTCTTTCCAAAACCATAGAAATTATTTTCAAAATATTTATATATATAGATCAACGGTCTCTATATATAATTTTCTATCCTATGGTCAAGTGATACAGATATTTATCATTTCAATCCGCAATTTAAATATATACGGGTATATATCATTTCAACCTGTAATTCAAAATTCAATGTCAACGAAAATCGCTTGAGTCTATCATTTCAACCCATAACAATTTTCTCCTATTCTACAGATTGTTCGGGTATGTATCATTTCAACCCATAGTGAATTCTATAGGAAACTAGCAGAGTGATAACAGATACGATAATAATATAACTGGCATATATAATCAATATAAATAACAGATAATGGTGTCAGATGTCACAGGTGAACAGAAAGCATATATATAGCAATGCAAATAAATAAAACTAGCATATTTCAATTGTCGTTTCAATTGAAATTAAATTTAATAAATATAAGAACGTAATCGTGAGTGATTGCTCACCTTTCGAGGCTAGAGGAAATAGACTACACGATGGGTTACGAATCCAAGCACGAATTCCAGAGCAAAGTGAGATGACATGAATTCGACAATCAAAGCTGATAACAAGGAGTCGATGAAAATGAATCAAAATCAGCTTGATATAGAATGAAACAGATTACTCTATTATATTATTTTCTTAACAAAAATTTGAATTTGGAACTCATTAATATATATATATATATTTATATATACACACACATTTTCAAATAAATACTAAATCTAAATACCTAAAAAAAATCTCAATATATTTATTAAAAGTCAAACTCTGATATACTCATCTATATATAAATTAATTTATAACAACTTATAAAATATAACACTTTAACCAAACAATATATATCACTGAAAGTGTGTGTGTGTGTGTATATATATATATAGACTGTAAAACCTATATATAAACTTACTTATCAACAAACCATTACACAACTAATATATACATACATGACATATATATAGAAGAACCACACAGTATAACATATACTTTTAAATCAAATTTGAGTATAAGTAAAAATTTGTACCCGCATATATATATATATATATATATATATATATATATATATATAATGTAATAGAGTAACTGTACACGCACGCACAACAAACAGTAAACTTCTAATACAATTTATATTATATAAAACTATACATACTTTTGAACATATATATAAACACTGAAACCAATATATATATATATATATATATGTATGTACCTTTATAACTAGCAATAGTAGACCTAAGAACACATCATAAATATACTTATATATATTAACTAATATACGAATTGTTGCAACTATATAATCTATATACACTTAAACAAGGTAATATAATACTTCAATCATATATTGTACGATTAATATATATATATATATATATATATATATATATATATATATATGCTGCACATGTAACATCCCGCCTTTTCGCACTTTAAATGACACACGTGCCAATTTAAACCATACGGAAGGGCGGATTGTTATGGGGTAAATCAGAAAAACAAGAAAGAAATAAAACAAAACAGAATCTCACAGCGGAAGGATAAAATATAATAATCAAATATACAGTTTATAAATCTGTTTACAAAAACAGTTGATTATATTTATATAATACATATCAGAGTTACACATACCAACAACAATGCAGCGGAACAGTATGAGTGTAGTGCAATAATATAAATAATAATAATACAAATCTTCGTCTTCATCCTCCAGAGCTAAATTTTCAAATCCTGAAACGCTCGGACTGATCCGAGCGAATTTGAAAAGATAAAAACACTCGAGTCAGAACTAAAAGATCTTATGTAAGTTAAATCAACAGGAATAAATACGAGTGCAGTAACTTAAAAGAAGCTCGGGATTTACATCTCTTAAGGATCCGTTAAACTATTTACTATGTAGTATATTTCGCTATTATAATAGTGTCTACAGTAAAATAAACTTACTTTTAAATAGCATTAAGGCTTTACATTTTCCACCTCAACAGGTAATAGTCCAAGTAGTCCATCCAATATCATAGTCCCTCCTGATCGGGAAGCCACTAGAGGATACCACACGGGCTACGGGAGAAATCCAAACTCGTACAAGGCACGATAGGGTAGGTGACATGGCACAACTAGGCAATGCCAGGGTAGATATACCAATTACGCTTCCAGGTCGGTTGTAACGCGTAGCGTGCAGCTACCGCCCACCTCGAACAAACTCCCCCAAATCAAAGAAATCAAAAGTGAAGGTGGCCACCGAATCAATCCAAAGTCAGAGTATAGTATCGAAGGGAAGTGTCCGATCAAAGGTGCTACCTTATTAACCCGTTGATCGCTCCTGTTTTAGCCACCTTATGCCAACTCACGGGATTTGGGTCCACGTATTTACCTCAAAGAAAACGCCGCCGCCATCCTACTTCATTCTGGAATCTCCACCGCGTACACGGTCGTTAAAGTGGTTTTCGGAGTTGGCAGAGAGTATGACAACTTCTGATCCCGGTCTCTTTAACAACCAAACGTTATTATAACACCGCGGTCTTTTCAAAATAGTTTATACTTTCAAAACTAGAATAAAATACCCATTTCAAAATTATAATTACGATATCATTTCTTCTTTTAAAATCAAATAAATATGATATCATTTCTTCTTTAAAACCAAATAAATATGATATCATTCATTATATTCTTTTTTTTAAAAACTCATTTCAAGGTTATAATAATTTGAAACCAAATACTTGAAACATAGCCTTTCAAAACATAAAACTTTGGGTTTCATAACTTAAAACTATAACTTCCAAAACTTAAATGGTTTGGATATTCAACCGTATGTAAAATAGTTGATTTTAAATTACTTTAAAAAGTAAATAATTTCCACGCCTTTACCATTTATTCACTTTATATTAAGTCTAACCCATAAATTTAGATTCACTCTTAGTTTCAATAAAACACTTTGATTCTAAGATATTTCAAATATTGAGTATTTAACAATTTCAAAACTCAGGTTGAGAATTTTCTATTCAACAATTTATTGTCCTATTATTTAGTTTTGAAATCTTCACATAATAAATCCATAAAATAAAACTCAAATTACTAACAACTAAGAATTTCCTTCAATTTATTTATACTAGAAATATTCATTTGATTTATCTTGAACAAAAAATCCAGTTATAAATATCATACCTTTAAATTCCAATCTTAATAAGTTTACATCAACTTATGGAGTTAAATTTTTAAATAAGCTCAATTCCAAATAAATTTCCGATTTATCTTCCAATCTTAATTGATTTGAATCATTTAAAACTCTCTATATATATAATATCTTAAACCTGTACTAAATCATATAATATAATTATCAAACTCCATTATTCAACTTATTTATTTTTATTTAACAGATTTATACATAGCTTAAATTCAACAATTTAACTATATATGTATATATAAAATAATATTTATGAAATATCAAATTTAATATTTATTAAACCGTATCCTATCTAAACCATAGAAATCATTTTCAAAATAATTATATATATAGACCGACGGTGTCTGTATAAAATTTTCAATCCTATGGTCAAGTGATATGGATATTTCTCATTTCAATCCGTAATTTAAAAATAAAAATTACGGTTATATGTCATTTCAAACCATAATCTCGAATGAAATGAAATGCATAACAACTTGTAGTTAATATAAATAAACATCCATTCATCCATCAAAATCATACATCCATTTATCACAATCATCATCCAAATTCAAACAATATATCAATATATAACAGGTGATAAAGAACTGGTATCAACTATCAGTTTATATTCAAAACAAATTATAACTGTTTAACCGGCAGTTTTAAATGTAATGAATAAATTAATTTACAATTAACTGGCAGTTAAATATGCAATAATGAATTAAATAACGCGTAAATTAAATGAATGCAATTTAACTGAGAAAATGATGAAATATATGCCAAACAGATATAAATAAAATTTTAAACATATCATAAATCAATTTAACCAACATAAGAAATCTTAGAAGTTGTGAGTGGGTTAAAACACTCACCTTTTGAATTTAAATCGAATTTAAATCCGATTTAAACCCAAAATTTGCACAGTCTCCAAATCCGTCGAAACCAGCGTCAAAGTGTCCGGAATTTTTTTACGATTCTAACAAAAAAAATTCGCTTAAACGGAGTTCGTACGCAAAAGTTATTTGATTTAAATCGTTCGAAACAAATTTTAATTAAACGTAAAACTTACCCAAATAATCAATGCCACGTCACACTCGTCTCCCCCCAAGCCATCACGCATTTCAGAAACCCCAGAACGAAAAATCGCGACCGAACCATCAAATTAGCCGTTGACCCATCCTTGGACCGCTCGATACTCGCGCCTCCAGTCACTAAAGGACCTCTGACCAAGCCCATCGCCTCGCCCTCGCCGTGGCGCATCTTCCAGTGGCCGTGACTTCACCATCGGCCGCCCCAACGCCGTGCGCCGCCACCCCTATCGAAACCCTAATTCAATTGTTCACGACCATCCCACTGTCGATTCGACGAACAAACTACGCTGATGCGACCCACTCGCCATCTCCACGCAATGGTATAATTTATTGGACGATCCGACGACGTTCATCGGAGCGTGATGAATGACGGATAATTGTTCTTCAATTTCTGGATGAACAGTGCCCTAAATTGGAAAATGAATTACAGATCTGGGTTACTCTCTTCGAGAGCTTCAAATCCATATAAAATTTGATATGGTTTGAGGAGATTGAATTTTTTGGCTTTGGATTTGATTTTTGAATTGTATTTGGATCTAGGGTTTGCATCCATTGAGGAAGAGGAGGAGCTGATGAAATTTATGTGTAGACAAATGAGAATAGGCATAGGCTAGGGTTTAGTAGGGTATTTATAGATAAAGTTGAAAAACAGATGGATATGGTTGATAGATATACGTGCTACCGCTAACGTGGCCCAAAAAGCCCGTTCTGACCTCGGAACGAAATTGGGTAAAGCCATATATCAAAATAGGTGTTTTAAAATATTTTAAACGCGATGGAAGAAGTTTCACTACCAAATTCTATCGTATGAAGAAGTTATGCTGAGATCAATATTTTCAAATTGATTTCGGTTGATTTCAATTAAATCGATTTCAAGGCGTTTTGCGTTCGTACGATCAAACGACAAGTCCGATCGCTACGAAACTTGAAACCCTACAATAATTTACCAATACGGACCCGATGAAACTAGTTTCATCGAAATCCGAGTCAGTGGCCAAAATGTCTATTTTTATATTAAATAAATAAATTTAAAATAAATTAATTAAATCAAATTTCAAAATTTCCGTTAAATTGAATTAACCCATAATTATTCAATTTATAAATTTCAAATAGAAGGGTTTACGATTGGATTAAAAATTATTACCTAAAACATTCCCAATTTCAACTTAAATTTTTAAATTAACGTAAAAATTAAATATTTGATTTCATTCATTTGCAATAAATCCAATTATTATAAATTAAATAAATTAACTCACTATTAAAAATTCAAATTCTATAATTCATAAATTTCATCATCTTGATTTACTTATTAATTTACTTTAAACCAATTCCCATCTCAATTTAAAGTAACTTAATTCCCCCATTATAGAATTTATTTCAATTTCTAAAATAACCCCTTTATTATAAATTGAATCCCATTTAATTTAATAAGTTTCCAATTAAACGGATTAGATTCAATTTCAACCTTTAACTTACACTTAAGTTTAGGTCATAATCAATTTACAACGTGTTACTTTCATAGTCATTTACAATCTTCTCGTATTAATTTCTCAATTAATCATAATTATTAAAGTAACGCTTATAATCAATAACGACATTGTAATCACTCAACATTTAAATGAACGTTATTACAAATAAATTCATTGACCAATTAATTAGGAAATTTATAATAGTTGTTATCCTACCTTTAAATTTATTTCGTAATAACGTACTACCTAATCTCCTTTAATTGCAATTTGAATTCCAACCTTTATTTAACATACTAAATAAAATAAATAACATATATAGATTATTACCAATTTTCCTTTTCTTGCATTTATATGTTTATTACTTGACGACACCGGTTAATATTACATATATACACCAATTTAATAAACTTGTCATTAACACGGCATTATCTCATTAATAAATCAAATAATTTCATTAACCCAATTCATTAAGTTTTGTCCAATTACTGTTACAATGTTTTATTACATAATTCAATTTACTACTTTCCTTTAGTTTCTCAATCCATTTATTTACTTGTGTACAATTAATAGTCAACATACATTTTAGATTATTTTCTATAATTGAAATTTTTTGCAAGTTTATAAATCATTAAATTTAATTTCGCATTGTTTCTATTGAATTTTTATTCACACTTCTCACATTAATGTAACTTTTATTTATTTTATTAACATTTATTTCAAATTCAAATTCCATCTACTGATTTAACAGGTAACTTATAATATATGCTTGCCAGCCAAATATTTCACCAATTGTCATACTCTGAATGGAGTTAGCATAAATTTCAGAATTTACCAAATTTTTACATTGAGATAACATTTAATTTCCTTAAATGAAATTTAATTCTGAATTTATTTAATGCGATAAATTTTGACCTTTACCAATTTAATACATTCATAAATTTTTACCTATTTTATATTTTATAACTTAGTGCAACATTGTACATTATTTCATTTAATTGCAACTTCATTTTAAATTGTAAATTTTTATTTACAATTGCTACCTAAAATTGTTAACATTACATTTCATTGTAAATCAAAAAAATTTATTTCATACTAAATTAAATTACAAAGTTCCAAATTAAATTAACCAATTATTTATTGAAAATTTACGGGTCGTTACACTCTCCCTCACTCAAAACTTTTCGTCCCCGAAAAGGAAAAGAAGGGAAAAGAAGAGTTAAGAAATCGATATATCTTATTTAAATATTAAATTTATAAACAACTAAATTTACAAAATTAATTAATTTAGATAAAATATACCCATTTATAATAATTAATCTTTTTATACTCAAATTAATAAAGTTTGGAAAACATTTTCAAAATATTTTCTAAGTCCAAAATTTTACGAAATTTTTTGGCAGAGTCTCCTTTGTACGGAGAGCTCGGGAGAAAATATAATATCAAATATAATAATATATAACATATATTTACCGAAACAATATATACCAACGCGGGAAAATAATATAATAACGCTATAAACCAAAATCCAAAATGTACCTATTTGCCGGGCAATTAACGCTTATTTATGAAACCAAAAGGAGTAGCAATTGCTTCCATAACCTGCATTTCACTTATAAAATCCAAAAGAGTTAATGATTTTATAAAATGAAATATTTAAGTTGTTTTAATTAATAACAAACAAATCCATACAAACATCAATCACTAGCAACAAAGCATCCAACCATCACATAAAATCAACACGCATCAATCATTCATTCATATCAACAAACAAACAGTTGTTCGGGTTTAAAACTTTAAATTGTATAGAATGAAAAATAAACTACTAAGCGTACCCTTCACTCAAAAGTATTAGGTGAAACTAAATAGATTATTTATACATCCAAACAATTTTAAAGTTTTCTTACCCAAACAATCATAATCCAAAACAAACAACCATTTAAACAATATTTCCATTACATTATTATTAATTTCATTTCATACATTTGTTGTTTGATTTCCTTTTTATTTATACATTGATTTTTCCCTTTTAATTTACATTTATTTCTAACAAACTTTTAATTTCATTTACTCATTCAATGTTTGTTTCATTTATTTTCACTTATTACTTACAATTTTTCATTTCCATTAACTCAGGTCATGCCAGTTCCTTTTATTTCATTATAATTATTCATTCATTTATTGCATGCCCTCATTTATTTACATTCATTTACCAATAGTATTCATGTCTCATTCAATTCTTAGCATTTCCAATTTTTTTTTACTTAAGTTTATAATCATCTATTTGAAATACTTACCTTTAACTATATTTACTTATAGTAAAACTTCAATTATAACTTAAGTTTATAACAGCAAATTCATTGAATACTTTCATTACCTACTATTACTTGTACAATTTCCATTACATTTCTTATTAAACATTTCAACTTTTTATATTTGGTAAGTTATATATGTTAAAGAAAATGTAAATGAACTTATACAAGTTTTATCTCATCCTTTAATTAAATTTAATGTTCAATAATATTATTCTTTGTTTCATAGGTTACAATTTCAAATCCCATTTAATTTCTTTTATAACTAGCATTAAATCTATTATTTCATTTTTAGGTTTCAATTACTAGTTAAATTCCCTTTTCACTAATTAAAACCATTAATTAATGGAAACTTAATAATTTAAATTCGGGTTGAATTTCAAATTATTTTAAAATAATAGATAAATATATATTTACAACTTATATATCCATTTATGTTTAAAACAACTCAAACTTAATATTTGTTTATCAAAATAATTCTGTAGTCGAACTGCTACAGTGGCCTTCCCACTACGAAACTCGAAAATGAATGTCGATGATGCGTGCACTCATCACCGAAATTATTTTCCAGCGACAGAGAGGGTAGTACAACTTATTTCTTTCCAGAATTTCTTTAAAACCATACTTTAAAATTATATTGAAATATTTATATCAGAAAATACTTCTAATAATATCATTATTATATTCCAAATCATTCAAAAGAATTTTCCAAAACCCCAAAACTTAAGTTCTAATCCAAATTTCATTTATTTAATTTTCAAAACTTTTATTTAAGAATTTCATTACCTAACAACCAATATATAGCAACCAAATATAACCTTTATAAAATTTACTTTATATATAGAAAATATAATAGGCAAAATTATTTCATTCACCTATATTAAAACAAATATTATGTCGGTCTGTCCTATTAAGTGTTTAGAAATTCCTATTGATGTCACAGCGTCCCATGCACCAACCAGAATTATAAATACAAAACGGAACAGATTAACACAATATTAAAACATTTTTATAACACTAACAAATGTGCTTTCTCATATATACACTCAGCGACTCTCATAGGGTATTACCACCCTATTAATAAAGAGTCGGACACCACAAAGCTAAGGTTTATCGATAAACCAAAGCTCTGATACCAGATGTAACATCCCTCCTTTTCGCACGCTTTAAATTGACACAAGTGCCAATTAAAACCATACGGAAGGGCGGATTGTTACGGGGTAAATCAAAAAAACAAGAAAGAAATAAAACAAAACAGAATCTCACAGCGGAAGGATAAAATATAATAATCAAATATACAGTTTATAAATCTGTTTACAAAAACAGTTGATTATATTTATATAATACATATCAGAGTTACACATACCAATAACAATGCAGCGAAACAGGATGAGTGTAGTGCAATAATATAAATAATAATACAAATCTTCGTCTTCGTCCTCCAGAGCTAAATCTTCAAACCCTGAAACGCTCGGATTGACCCGAGCGAATTTGAAAAGACAAAAACACTCGAGTCAGAACTAAAAGATCTTATGTAAGTTAAATCAACAGGAATAAATATGAGTGCAGTAACTTAAAAGATACTCAGGATTTACATCTCTCAAGGATCCATTAAACTATTTACTATGTAGTATATTTCGCTGTTATAATAGTGTCTATAGTAAAATAAACTTACTTTTAAATAGCATTAAGGCTTTACATTTTCCACCTTAACAAGTAATAGTCCTAGTAGTCCATCCAATATCATAGTCCCTCCTGATCGGGAAGCCACCAGATGATACCACACGGGCTACCGGAGAAATCCAAACTCGTACAAGGCGCAATAGGGTAGGTGATACGGCACAACAAGGCAATGCCAGGGTAGATATACCAATTACGCTTCCGGGTCGGTGGCAACGCGTAGCGCGCAGCTACCGCCCACCTCGAACAAACTCCCCCAAATCAAAGAAATCAAAAGTGAAGGTGGCCACCGAATCAATCCAAAGTCAGAGTATAGTCTCGAAGGGAAGTGTCTGATCAAAGGTGCTACCTTATTACCCCGTCGATCGCTCCTATTTTAGCCACCTTATGCCAACTCACGGGAGTTGGGTCCACGTATTTACCTCAGAGGAAACACCGAAACCATCCTAATTCATTCTGGAATCTCCACCGCGTACACATTTGTTAAAGTGGTTTTCGGAGTTGGCAGAGAGTATGATAACTTCCGATCCCGGTCTCTTTAACAACCAAACTTTATTATAACACCACGGTCTTTTCAAAATAGTTTATACTTTCAAAACCAGAATAAAATACCAATTTCAAAACTATAATTACAATATCATTTCTTCTTTTAAAACCAAATAAATATGATATCATTTCTCCTTTTAAAACTAAATAAATATGATATCATTTCATTATATTCTTTTTTTTTTAAACTCATTTCAAGGTTATAATAATTTGAAACCAAATACTTGAAACATAGCCTTTCAAAACATAAAACTTTGGGTTTCATAACTTAAAACCATAACTTCCAAAACTTAAATGGTTTGGATATTCAACCGTATGTAAAATAGTTGATTTTAAATTACTTTAAAAGGTAAATAATTTCCACGCCTTTACCATTTATTCACTTTATATTAAGTCTAACCCATAAATTTAGATTCACTCTCAGTTTCAATAAAACACTTTGATTTTAATATATTTCAAACTTTGATTATTTAACAATTTCAAAACTCAGGTTGAAAATTTCTATTCAACAATTTATTGTCCTATTATTTAGTTTTGAAATCTTCACATAATAAATCCATAAAATAAAACTCAAATTACTAACAACTAAGAATTTCCTTCAATTTATTTATACTAGAAATATTCATTTGATTTATCTTGAATAAAGAATCCAGTTATAAATATCATACCTTTAAATTCCAACTTTTAATAAGTTTACATCAACTTATGGATTTAAATTTTTAAATAAGCTCAAACCCAAATAAATTTTCGATTTATCTTTCAATCTTAATTGATTTGAATCATTTAAAACTCTATATATATACAATATCTTAAACCTGTACTAAATCATATAATATAAATTATCAAACTCCATTATTCAACTTATTCATTTTTATTTAACAGATTTATACATAGCTTAAATTCAACAATTTAACTATATATATATATATAAAATAATATTTGTAAAATATCAAATTTAATATTTATTAAACCGTATCCTATCCAAACCAAACAAATCATTTTCAAAATAATTATATATATAGACCGATGGTGTCTGTATAAAATTTTCTATCATATGGTCAAGTGATACGAATATTTATCATTTCAATCCATAATTTAAAAATAAAAATTACGGTAATATATCAATTCAAACCGCAATCCCGAATGAAATGAAATGCATAACAACTTGTAGTTAATATAAATAAGCATCCATTCATTCATCAAAATCATACATCCATTTATCACAATCATCATCCAAATTCAAACAATATATCAATATATAACAGGTGATAAATAACTGTTATCAACTATCAGTTTATATTCAAAACAAATTATAACTGTTTAACTAGCAGTTTTAAATGTAATGAATAAATTAATTTACAATTAATTGGCACTTAAATATGCAATAATGAATTAAATAGGGCGTAAATTAAATGAATGCAATTTAACTGAGAAAATGTTGAAATATATGCCAAACAGATATAAATAAAATTTTTAACACATCATAAATCAATTTAACCAACATAAGAAATCTTAGAAGTTGTGAGTGGGTTAAAACACTCTTCTTTTGAATTTAAATCGAATTTAAATCCGATTTAAACCTAAAATTTGCATAGTCTCCAAATCCGTCGAAACCAGCGTCAAAGTGTCTGGAATTTTATTACGATCCTAGCAAAAAAAATTCGTGTGAAACGGAGTTCGTACCCAAAATCTATTTGATTTAAATCGTTCGAAACAAAATTTAATTTAATGTAAAACTTACCCAAATAATCAATGCCACGTCACACTCGTCTCCCCCCAAGCCATCACGCGTTTCAGAAACCCCAGAACGAAAAATCGCGAACGAACCCATCAAATTAGCCGTTGACCCATCCTTCGACCGCTCGATACTCGCGCCACCAGTCACTCGAGGACCTCCGACCAAGCCCATCGCCTCGCCCTCGCCGTGGCGCACCTTCCAGTGGCCGTGACTTCACCATCGGCCGCCCCAACGCCGTGCGCCGCCACCCCTCGCGAAACTCTAATTCAATTTATCACGACCATGCCACCGTTGATTCGACGAACAAACTACGCTGATGCGACCCACTCTCCCATCTCCACGCAACGGTATAATTTATTTGACGATCCGACAACGTTCATCGAAGCGTGATGAATGGCTGATAATTGTTCTTCAATTTCTGGACGAACAGTGCCCCAAATTGGAAAACGAATTACAGATTTGGGTTACGCTCTTCGAGAGCTTCGAATCCATATAAAATTTGCTATGGTTTGAGGAGACTGAATTTTTTTGGCTTTGGATTTGATTTTTGAATTATATTTGGATCTAGGGTTTACATCCAATGAGGAAGAGGAGGAGCTGATGAAATTTAGGCATAGACAAATGAGAATAGGCGGAGGCTAGGGTTTAGTAGGGTATTTATAGATAAAGTTGAAAAATAGGTGGATCGGGTTGATAGATATACGTGCTACCGCTAACGTGGCCCAAAAAGCCTGTTCTGACCCCGAAACGAAATTGGGTAAACCCATATATCAAAATAGGTGTTTTAAAATATTTTAAACGCGATGGAAGAAGTTTCACTACCAAATTCCATCGTATGAAGAAGTTATGCTGAGATCAATATTTTCAAATTGATTTCAACTGATTTCAATTCAATCGATTTCAAGGGGTTTCGCGTTCGTACGATCAAACGACAAGTCCGATCGCTACGAAACTTGAAACCCTACAACAATTTACCGATACGGATCCGATGAAACCGGTTTCGTCGAAATCCGAGTTAGTGGCCAAAATGGCTATTTTTATATTAAATAAATAAATTTAAAATAAATTAATTAAATCAAAATTCAAAATTTCCATTATATTTAATTAACCCATAATTATTCCATTCATAAATTTCAAATAGAAGGGTTTACCATTGGATTAAAAATTATTACCTAAAATATTTCCCAATTTCAACTTAACTTTTTAAATTAACATAAAAATCAAATATTTGATTTCATTCATTTGCAATAAATCCAATTATTATAAATTAAATAAATTAACTCACTATTAAAAATTCATATTCTATAATTCATAAATTTCATTATCTTGATTTAGTTATTAATTTACTTTAAACCAATTCCCATCTCAATGTAAAGTAGCTTAATTCCCCCATTATAGAATTTATTTCAATTTCTTAAAATAACCCCATTATTATAAATTGAATCCCATTTAATTTAATAAGTTCCAATTAGACGGATTAGATTAAATTTCAACCTTTAACTTACACTTAAGTTTAGGTCATAATCAATTTATAACGTTTACTTTCATAGTTATTTACATACTTCTCGTATTAATTTCTCAATTAATCATAATTATTAAAGTAACGCTTATAATCAATAACGACATTGTAACCACTCAACATTTAAATGAACGTTATTACAAATAAATTCATTGACCAATTAATTAGGAAATTTATAATAGTTGTTAACCTACCTTTAAATTTATTTCCTAATAACGTACTACCTAGTCTCCTTTAATTGCAATTTGAATTCCAACCTTTATTTAACATACTAAATAAAATAAATAACATACATAGATCGTTACCAATTTTCCTTTTCCTGCATTTATATGTTTATTACTTGACGACACCGGTTAATATTCCATATATACACCAATTTAATAAAATTGTCATTAACATGGCATTATCTCATTAATAAATCGAATACTTGCATTAACCCAATTCCTTAACATTTTTCCAATTACTGTTACAATGTTTTATTACATAAATCAATTTACTACTTTTCTTTAGTTTCTCAATCCATTTATTTACTTGTGTACAATTAATAGTCAACATACATTTTAGATTATTTTCTACAATTGGAAATTTTTGCAAGTTTATAAATCATTAAATTTAATTTCGCATTGTTTCTATTGAATTTTCATTCACACTTCTCACATTAATGTAACTTTTATTTATTTGTTAACATTTATTTCAAATTCAAATTCCATCTACTGATTTAACAGGTAACTTATAATATATGCTTACCAGCCAAATATTTCACCAATTGTCATACTCTGAATGGAGTTAGCATAAACTTCAGAATTTATCAAATTTTTACATTTAGATAACATTTAATTGCTTTAAATGAAATTTAATTCTGAATTTATTTAATGCAATAAATTTTGACCTTTACCAATTTAATACATTCATAAATTTTTACCTATTTTATATTTTATAACTAAGTGCAACATTGTACATTATTTCATTTAATTGCAACTTCATTTTACATTGTAAATTTTTATTTACAATTGCTACCTAAGATTGCTAACATTACATTTCATTGTAAATCAAAAAAATTTATTTCATACTAAATTAAATTACAAAGTTCCAAATTCAATTAACCAATTATTTATTGAAAATTTACGGGTCGTTACAACACACGCACATATGAAAGTTAAGGATGTTTCCCAAAACAAAACAAAAGAAGGGAAAATAGTAGGCAACAAACGTGTATAACTTATATACTCTAATGTATAGGCAAATATAAATTATCCTGTAGCAAGCAATTGTAATTGGATATATTATATTATATTATATTTCATTCTCCTCTTTCATAGTAAAAGCAAACTAAAATGATACACTATGTATATATATAGGTATATATATATATATATTCCTTTATATGCCTAACAGATATAGATGACAAAATAGATAGTGTGTATATATATACACCTTTGCACGCATAGGTATGCAAGGCAACTGAGATGCTTTGATGGAAGTGCCGAGATGGATGTGATGCGTGATGCTCGGTGTTATCCCATTTTTTGGTCAAAACTGGAATATCGACAAATTGGAAAGGAATTATGAATATCAGGATTGGAGATCGGTTGGAATCAAGGCTACGATCGATATCGTCAAAATTTTGTTGAACTCCGATCGGGACGAAATTGATTGGAGATGATGATAAGGACTAGGAAAGGCTATGTTTCAAATTTCAAGATAATCGGAGTTCGTTTGGAGGAAATATGATGGATTCAAGGTGGGAAATGCATGTTGTTCGAATCCATCAAAAGGGACAGAGTGGTGCTCGGTTCGAATCGATCAGATTCGAACCCACCAGGATGGATTCGAACCCAACAGGTTCGCATTGATCAAGAGGCGTTGCGCAAGGACAGTTCGAATCGATACACTTCGTATCGAATGGCATGGTTTCGGCTTAGTAAAGTTCGCATCGATGGTTCTTCGAATCGATGGACTTCGACTCGATGGAGAGGCATAAAGGTGTATACTGGTTAGTTCGCATCGATGGTGGTTCGAATCCATGGGAACTCCATGGATTCGAAGGAGAGGGATTCGAAGGAGGGGAGTCAGCTTCGTGGATTCGAAGGAGATGGATACGAGGGACATGGATTCGAAGGACGTGGATTCGAAAGGGATGGATTCGAAGAGGATGGACTCGAAAGGGATGGACTCGAAGAAGATGGACTCAGAGGATATGGACTCGAAGGAAACAGGCTCGAAAGTCATGGACTCGAAGGAGGTGGCTTCGAAGAGTGTGGGTTCGAAGCGTGGGTTCGAATCATTCAGAACGCACGGATCCTTGAACTTGAAACGATCATATCTTCCAAACCGTTGATCTAAATGCAATGAGATTTTTACAGGAGCTTACATACATGTTGAAGCATGTTCTCACCAAATTTCAGATCAATTGGATGATTTCTTGATCGATTCGAACCTTACTTCGAATCGATCTTGATGTGGGCCCGGGCCTCCAGATTTCGGGCATGTGGGCCCCCACACGTGCCTGAAGCGGTCTCCCCGGATTTTAGGAGAAATATCAGCCTCCTACGCTTATAAATAGAGCCCCTGGTCATTCAGAAAAGGGGTCGGAGAATTTGGAGAGAGAAAGCACACCCGGACGCTGCCAGAATCATTCCTTAACATCATTACTGCTATTTATTTCAAGTTTTGGACTTTGTAACTGCTGTAATCATCTGTAATCATCAAGGATAATCAACAAAAGGATAAAAACTTTGGAGTGGACGTAGGCCGGAGATAGCCGAACCACTATAAAACTTGTGTTTTTGTTCTTTACTTTTGTACTGCTGTTGAATATTTGCTGAGATCTGAGATTTGTGTTTGAATATTATTGATTTGTATTCATACACTGGTGCTTTCACGGTATTCAGGGTTTGTGACCAATTTTGGCACAAACACTCGGGGTGGAAGGTAAACAAGGATGGGTAACGACAAATGAAGGTGCTGCGCCAAAAAGGGAAGAGGTGGTCGACGATCAACGTGGAGCTACTGTAGCAATGGAGGCTGGGCTTCGGTTTTGATAAGATGACAGTATGCTTCAAGGAATATGGAGAATAGCAGTTCTCTTTCGAGAAATAGCATATGAACTTCAAAAAAAAAAATTTATAAAGGAAAGATGTGGAGGGTTGAAGATAAGAAATGAGGGGGCATAGGTAGTGCTGGGTCTTAGACAAAAGAAAAATGAATAGGAGCAAACATATGAAAGTGAACTCATATTTAATATAATTATTTTTCTTTGTAAACAAACCAGAAAGAAATAGAGGAGACAAAAGTAAATAAAGGAGCCGGCATGTTATGAATTTGAATAGGAAATAATGAAAGCCAGGTGCTGAATTCCGGGGATGATTAATAGCTTATGAACGTTGGTTTACAACAGAGGGTTATAAATGGACGAGAAACCCAAAAGCCAAAATACGAAACCGATATGGTTAATCGTTTCACTTGTTCCACTATGTACCGACTTCAAAACACAAAATTGAATGTATCACAGAGATCAGCACGACGAGACGATCAAAACGGTATATAGATATCAGTGGTACGATCATCCCATCAAAAGTCGATAGTCGGTACGAAAAATGCTGCTAAAATGCCAGAATTAAGATAAACGGAGCAATAGCAGTCCGAATTTGGCAAAACAAAAGATGACGTCTCACTCGAAAGATGATTTACAAATATTCAATAAAAAAGAATATTTAGGTTTTGAAAATATTTTATTATCATCAATTTTTTAATGATTTGAATTGAAATAAAATTACACAGTAAAATAGACTTCCATATTATTTGATGAAAATTTACCATTTGCTATGTTAAAATAGACGTATTCCAAATATCAAATTTTCAATTCAATATCTTATTATTTAAAATTTGTCAAAAATTCAATTAAATAAATTAATAATGCACTAAAATTTACGGGTCGTTACACTCTTCCTCACTCAAAACTATTCATCCTCGAAAAGGAAGGAGGTAGGAGAATATAAACAACCAGAAAGGAAAATAGATTGAAAAAAAATAAAACAGTTAATTTAAAATTATACAAATTTCAATTTAAACAAATTAATATTCAATAATTGATTTTTTTCAAATTGAAGGTATTTCATTGAGTTGATTTAGTTTCAGCTTAATAATATTTGATACCATAAAGGTTTCTTTCAAAACAAAATTTTCTTTAATTTGTCTTATTTACTATCTAATCAACTTATTATTCTATTTATCCCTATTGAAATTTTATAACTAAAATCTAAGTGTATAAAATTTGTCATAATCACTCAAATTTTATTTATAAAATCATTAATCATCATTTTACATTGTAAATTATTCAGTTACATATTCAATTTATTAATGGTTTAGGTAAGTTATATTGAAATGCAACCGAGTATTATACAAGTAAATTTTCCCAATTCAATTATTTCAATTTTAAATATTTACTCAAAATTTTGGATTTATTTATAATTAAAATCATCCCTAGACATAAATTTAAGAATTAAATTTCCGATTCACTTCAAACCATTTAGAGCTAACTATATATATATATATATCAAATCAAATTCATAATCATATATATATATATATTATATCAAATCAAATTCATAATCATATATATATACATATATATTATTCAAAACTTACTTAAGAAATTCAAATCAATTTATTTTCCAAAACCAGAGTGTAGCAAAGCTACATAATGGTCTCTCCAATCTGAAACTCGAAAATGAATGTCGATGATGCGGCCACCATTACCGAAATTATTTTCCAGCAAAAAAACAGGAGAGCACTGATTTAATCATATAGAAATTCTTAGAAAACAATTTCTATTCGAAAATACTTTTAAATAATATGCTTTTTAAAAATCTAAAACCAAAGTTTAGAATCATCGGAAATTAAAATTTCAAATTCTAATTTAAATCTATTTAAATTCCAATCAATTTATAAACCATGTTTTATAATTCCATTTATTTATATGTTGGTAAAATCAATGGTTTACCAAAAAACAAATGAAAATCAAATAATATCACTTGGCTAACCAATTCATTTAGCAATTATCTTTTAGAAAATTATACTCACATATATAATATAATTAGACAAAATTTATTTTATTTACCAAATTGAAAGTAATATTGTGTCAATTTGCTCTGTTCATGTGTTTTGGAGATCCTATCGATAGCATTGATGAGACGAATCGATCGAAAATCCGAATCGTCATCAACAACTCAAACAACACAATTTTTATATATATATATATAACATTTTTTATATTAATTTACAAATACATTTCCTCTCTCGACGATACAAGAATGGATTTCAAAGCATGGATAGAGATCTAAATTTGATGGACTCAAATCAAAGAGAATTTTGATTGGATAATAGGTTTGGAACAAAAATAAGATAACTAAATAGCAAAATAGGGAGATAGATAAGTTTATATAAATTGCGGGCATCCTTTACCGGGTCGACCATGACTTCAAGAATAATATGGTTGTAGAATTCCAAGGAAAATTGACATTCAATCGCAAAAGATAAAATTCAGGCATATTAGGTGATAGCTAGCATCGTAAACCGAGGATACAGAAATCTCCGATAAATCAATGCCTATTGTAAAGGATTTTCACCCCTTTACAAACCATTCGAAGATTGGTGAGACCGCCCATTTATTATATGGAATGTTTGAAGTGGAGTTACGGGATACTCCAGAATACGAATAGGGAGAGATAAGGATGGATTTTGACACCGAGGGAACGTTCCAAAATTCAAAGGAAACCGAGTCAAAGAAGAAGAAATTCAAGCTCGAACGAAAGTGATTCCGTACTTAAATTTACCTTATATGTTGAGTTTTTCCTAAAACCAAAGCTCTGATACCAAATGTAACATCATGATATTTTCAACCATTCGCGTCCACACATGCCGGATTTGAATTGCTTAAAATACCGGATATTGATTTATATTTGGAAAAACTCAGCATATACAGTAAATAAATAAATCATAGAATAACAGACATAGAGTAATATACAATAGTGCAGCGGAAACAAAAGATTAGTAGTTCATGAAGCTACTATATAAATATCTGACTTAAATAAGATACAATAGAAGTTTCTAATACAATAGTCATATATAAGATCAGAATACATCACTGGAATCAACTTAATAACTGCAAGCTGGATAGATAGCTGGATCTCCAAACGAAGCTCCAACTCCAAAAGTAAGTCTCGAAAATTGGTACACTCAGTCGGACCCGAGCGTAAAGCGAAACACAAAACACTCGAGTCAGGATTAACATTCTTATATCAATAAATCCAACTCAAGTGAAATATCAACTGAAATACAAGTAACTTAAAGGATGTTTGGGATAACTATCCTCTAAGGATCCATTAAACTATCTACTATGTAGTAATATACGCTATTATAATAATGTTTAAAGTAAAGTATAATATATTTGAAAATAGCGTTAAGGCTTTACATTTTCCACCTTAACACATTTTATAGTGCCAATAGTCTATATAGTACCGTATTCTCTCCTGATCGGGAGGCCACCAGAGGATACTCCATAGGTGCGACACAAATCAAACTCGTAGTAAAGTACGCTATGGTAGGTGACACGGCACAACAACGCAATGCCAGAGCAGATATACCAATTACGCATCTGGACTGGTGGTAACGCATAACCGTAGCTACCGCCTTCGAACCACACTCCCAAAAAAAATCAAAAGGTGCAACCAATCAATCCCAAACTAATAGAATGGTATCAAAGAAGTGTTTCCGACTAGAGGAGCTACCTCATTGGCATGGAATCGCTCCTGTTCTAGCCACCTTATGCCAACTCATGGGAGTCAGGTCCACGTATATACCTCTATAGGACGTCGCCACCATCCTACTTAATTTTGGAATCTCCACCGCGTACACAGTTGTTAAAGTGGTTTTTGGAGTTGGCAGAGAGTATGACAACTTCCGATCTCGATCTCTTTAACAACGAAACGTTATTATTACAATGCGATCATTTTCAAAAACAGTTTATACTTCAAAACCAAAATATCATTTCCATTCCAAAACCTTATCAATAGGATATTATTTCCATTTCAAAATCAAATCAATATGATATCATTTCCATTTCAAAACAAAATCAACATGATATCATTTCTATTTCAAATATATTCACTTCCAAAGTCATAGTACTTCAAAGTTATAACACTTTCGAAAGCAAACACTTGAAATTATAATACTTTCAAAACATAATACTTTGAAATTCATGCCTTTGAAAACATAACTTCCACCACTTAAACAGTTTAGATATTAAATAGTATATATAATAAAATAATTTATAAAGTAAAATAGTTTATATAAAAGAGTTATAAGTTAAAATAGTTTATATCAAAATGTTTTATATTAAAATGGTTTATATTAAAAATAATTTATAAAGTAAAGTACATGAATAGCTTTAAATATAATTGAAAAATACACATATAATAAAATAGCTTCGCTAAATTTCACAAGTCAATTCCAAATTAACTCGATTTCCAAAATTCAAATTTAAATCAAATCTTAAATCATCAACTTCAATTTCAATTCAATTAACCCATTTCAAATTATATCGATTTCAAATACTGATTTGAACCACAACAAACCATTTCAATTTCAACTATTTCAAAACTTTAAATATTCCACATTTTCAAAACTAAATTTGATAGCTTCATATATACCTCAAATTCACTTTAATATTATTTGTCTTTGAAAATTCACTTAATAAATCTAATATCCTTTAAATAAAACTCAAACTTGAAATATTCATTAATCACTTTAAACCAACCTCAAATTATAAAATCATATCCTTTAAAACTTTCAAATTCAATAAGTTCCAAATTAATTTTAATTAAATATAATTCTTAATTAAATACAATTTAAAAATCCATCTTCTCAAACTTAATTTATTTAAATCATTTTTGAACTCTATATAAAAATATAATTTAAATAATACTTAACCGTATTATATTTCAATAAAATCAAACTTTTATTATTGATCTTATTTTAGATTAAAAAAATTATATATAGCTTAAAATCAAGAATTTAACTATATATAAAAAAATATTTATATAATATAAAAAATCAATATTCATATTAAACCATATATTTCTTTCCAAAACCATAGAAATCATTTTCAAAATATTTATATATATAGACCAACGGTGTCTGTATATAATTTTCTATCATGTGATCAAGTGATACAGATATTTATCATTTCAATCTGCAATTTAAATACATGCGGGTATATTTCATTTCAACCCGTAATCCCAAATTCAATGTCAATGAAAATCGCTTGGGTCTATCATTTCAACCCATAACAATTTTCTCCTATTCTATAGATCGTTCGGGTATGTATCATTTCAACCCATAGTGAATTCTATACTAATAGGGAACTAGGAGAGTGGTAACAGATATGATAATAATATAACATGCATATATCATCAGTATAAATAACAGATAATGGTGTCAGATGTCATAGGTGAACAGATAACATATATATAGCAATGCAAATAAATAACAACAGTATATTCCAAATGTCGTTTCAATTGAAACTAAATTTAATAAATATAAGAACTTAATCGTGAGTGATTGCTCACCTTTCGAGGCTAGAGGAAATAGACTACACGACGGGTTACGAATCCAAGCACGAATTCCAAAGCAAAGTGAGATGAGCATGAATTCGACGATCAAAGCGGATAACAAGGAGTCGATGAAAATGAATCAAAATCAGCTTGATATAGAATGAAACGAATTACTCTATTATATTATTTTCTTAACAAAATTTAAATTTGGAAATCTTTAAAATATATATACACATTTTCAAATAAATATTAAATCTAAATACCTAAAAAAAATCTCTATATATTTATTAGAAGTCAAACTCTGATATACTCATCCATATATAAATTAATTTATAACAATTTATAAAATATAATACTTTAAACATATATATATATATATATCACTGAAAGCATATATATATATATATTGTGTAATAGAGGAACTGTGTACGCACAAGAAACGGTAAACTTCTAATACAGTTTATATTATATAAAACTATACATACTTTTGAACATATATATAAACACTGAAAGCAATATATATATATATATATATATATATATATATATATATATATATATATAGTGCTATAACTAGCAATAGTAGACTTAAGAACATATCATAAATATACTTATATATATATTAACTAATATACGAACTATTGCAACTATATAATCTATATACACTTAAACAAGGTAATATAATACTTCAATAATATATTATACGGTAAATATATATATACTGCATACACATATATGAAAGTCAAGGATGTTTTCCAAAACAAAACAAAAGAAGAGAAAATAGTAGGCAACAAAAGTATATAACTTATATACTCTACTATATAGGCAAATGTAAACTGTCCTGTAGCAAGCAATTGTTTATAAATGAATATATTATACTATATTTCATTCTCCTCTTTCATGGTAAAGGCAAACTAAAATGACACATTATATATAACAATATATATATGACTTGCGTATATATATATATATATACATATATGTATATGTCTTGCGTGTGTGTGTGTGTGTGTATATATTCCTTTATATGCCTAACATATATAAATGACAAAATGGATAGTATATATATACCTTATCATGCATAGGTATGCAAGGCAATTGAGATGCTTTGATGGAAGGGTCGAGATGGCTGTGATGCGTGAAGTTCGGGGTGGAAGGGAAACAAGGCTGGGTGACGACCAATGAAGGCGCTGCGGCAAAAAGGGAAGTGGTGGTTGGCAATCAAGGCGGAGCTACTGTGGTGATGGAGGCTGGGCTTCGGTTTCGATAAGATGACAGTATGCTTCAAGGAATATGGAGACTAGCAGTTCTCTTTCAAGCAATAGTATATGAACTTCAAAAATAAAATTTATAAAGGAAAGATGTGCAGGGTTGAAGATAAGAAATAGGGAGGCATAGGTAGTGATGGGCCTCAGATAAAAGAAAAATGAATAGGAGCAAACATATGAAAGTGAACTCATATTTAATGTAAATTTTTTTTCTTTCTAAACGAACCAGAAAGAAATAGAAGAGACAAAAGTAAATAAAGGAACTGGCATGTCGTGAATTTGAATAGGAAATAGTGAAATTCAGGTGCTGAATTCCAAGGGTGATTAATAGCTTATGACCATTGGTTTACAACAGAGGGTTATGAAAGAACTGGAAACACAAAAGCCAAAATATAAAACCAATATGGTTAACCGTTTCACATGTCCCGCTGTGTACCGAACTTTAAAACACATAATTGAATATACCACAGAGGTCAGAACGACGAGATGATCAAAACAGTATATAGATATCATTGGTATGATCATTCTATCAAAAGTCGATAGTTGGTACCAAAAATGCTGCTAAAATGCCGAAATTAAGATAAACGGAGCAATAACAGTCCGAATTTAGGAAAACGAAATTTGACGTCTCACTCAGAAGATGATTTATAAATATTCTATAAAAAAATAAAAAAATAATAAGCATACTTGGAAAATATTTTATTATCATCAATTTTTAACTGATTTGAATTGAAATAAAACTACATAGTAAAATAGACTTTCATATTATATGATGAAAATTTTCCATTTGCTATGTTAAAATAGACGTATTCCAAATATAAAATTTTTAATTCAAAATTTTGTTATTTAAAATTTCATAAAAATTCAATTAATTAAATTAATAAACCACTAAAATTTGCGGGTCGTTACACTCTCTTCCCCTCAAAACTTTTCATCCTCGAAAAGAATGGAGGTAGGAGAACAGAAACAACCAGAAAGGAAAATAGACGAAAATAAAATAACACAATTAATTTAAAACTATATAAATTTCAATTTTAATATTCAATAATTGATTTTTTTAAATTCAAGGTATTTCATTGAGTTGATTTAATTTCAGCTTATTAATATTTGATACCATAAAGGTTTCTTTCAAAATGGGAATTTTTTTAATTTGTCTTATTTACTATCTAATCAACTTATTATTCTATTTATCCCCATTAAAATTTTATATCTAAAATCTAAATGTATAAAATTTTTCATAATCGCTCATATTTTATTTATAAAATCATTAATCATCATTTTACATTGTAAATTATTCAGTTACATATTCAACTTCTGAATGGTTTAGGTAAGTTATATTGAAATGTAATTGAGTATTATAAAAGTAAATTTTCCTAATTCAATTATTTCAATTTTAAATATTTATTCAAATTTTTTTGATTTATTTATAATTAAAATCATCCCTAGACATAAATTTAAGAATTAAATTTCTGATTCCCTTCAAAACATTTGGAGCTATATATATATATATTATATCAAATCTAATTCATAATCATATATACATATATATGTATATTATAATTCCAAACATACTTAAGAAATTCAAATCAATTTATTTTCCAAAACAAAAGTGTAGCAAATCTACAGAATGGTCTCTCCAATCTGAAACTCGATAATGAATGTCGATGATGCAGTCGCCATCACCGAAATTATTTTCTAGCGGCAAAATAGGAGAGCATTGATTTAAATATTTAGAAATTCTTTGAAAACAATTTCTATTCGAAAATACTTTTAAATAATATCCATTTTAAAAATCTAAAACCAAAGTTTGGAATCATCGAAAATTAAATTCTCAAATTCTAATTTAAAATCTATTTAAATTCCAATCAATTTATAAACTATGTTTTATAATTTCATTTATTTATATGTTGGTAAAATCAATGGTTTACAAAACAATAAATGAAAATAAAATAATATCATTTGTTTAACCAATTCATTTAACAATTATCTTTTAGAAAATTATACTCATATATATAATATAATGACACAAAATTTATTTTATTTACCAAATTGGAAAGCAATATTGTGTCAGTTTGGAGATCCTATCGATAGCGTTGATCAGACGGACTCGCTTGACGATACAAGAATGGAATTCAAAGCAAGGATAGAGATCCAAATTTGATGGACTCAAATCAAAGAGAATTTTGATTCAAAGATAGGTTTGAAATGAAGATAAGATAATTAAATAACAAAATAAGGAGATGGATAAGTTTATATAAATCGCGGGCATCCTTAACCGGGTTGACCGTGACTTCAAGAATAATATCGATGTAGAATTCCAAGGGAAATTGACATTCGATCGCAAAAGATAGAATTCAGGCATAGCAGGAGATAGCTAGCATCGTAAACCGAGGATACAGAAATCTCAGGTAAATCAATGCCATTGTAAATGAGTTTCAGAGACAAGCCAGCCTAAAGAAGAGTAAATTACACTCATTTATTAAAAGTAAGGTGTCAGGGGCCATTATAATAGAGGCTTCAAAGCTTAGGGGAAGAAATGCTATATGCAACATGCGTGGGCACATTTAGAAGGACTATCCATAGCCATTGAAGTAGAAGAAAATGGTGAAAGCGTATGCTATCAACATTTCGACTTCGTTGAATGCTTCATCGATAAAGAGAAGGGGAAGGAATCATTTTTAAAGGTACGATTTCCATTTAAGATTTCCTATATGAGTTTTATTTGATACCGAAGCTTCACATTCTTTCATATTTAGTGAATTAGTAGATATATTAGGATTGAGACTCGAAATTGTTGACCGAACTTTGATTATGACGAACCTCGTTGGAGGCACCACTAGACTTTGTATGCTTGTCGTGGTTGATCTTATCGAGTCATGGATGTTCTTTTGATTTTGATTTCTTTATTTTGAGTTTGTTAGGCTTGGTATTATTCTGAGGATGGACTAGCTTCGTAAATACAGGGTGATTGTGGATTATGAGAGGTTATTGTTGATGATAGTGATAGATGTTGAGTGGACGGTAGTGTTAGGGTGCCTACTAGACAATAAGGTGATGGTTAGTTTTCTATATTCGCTCGATATTTCGCATGACGAGCTGCCATGAATGCCTATTGCTAGAGGGTATTCGAATGTATTTGAGGTGGTAATCAGAATTCTCCCACACAGAGAGATCGAGTTATGTATTGATTTAGTTAAAGATTCCAAACAAAAAGTGATGCCGTTAAGGAGGATGTCACTTAGAGAGCGGAGAGAGCTCGAGCTGCAAGTGAATAACTTATCGTGACGATGGTTCG
This sequence comes from Allium cepa, assembly GCA_030765085.1. Lineage (NCBI taxonomy): Eukaryota > Viridiplantae > Streptophyta > Magnoliopsida > Asparagales > Amaryllidaceae > Allium > Allium cepa. Next base: position 245,178,891 of record CM060938.1, on the reverse strand, counting down.
TTCGTATATGAGTGGGGAGCGACCGTAGTATTCACTATGAAGGCAGATGGCTCACTTTGACTGTGCGTTGATTACCGTATGTTATATAAATTGACAAAGAAGAACAAGTATCCACTTCTACATATGGATGACTTCTTCAATTAGTTTTATTATGCCAGATTATTTTCCCAGTTGGATCTTGCGATGGGATTTTACCAACTTAGAGTAATACAAGAGAGTGTGCCAGTTACAGTGTTTTGTACGTCATCCGGTTTCCAAGTGTGGTTGGTTATGCCGTTTGAGCTAACCATTGACCTAACACACTTTGTTGATCTCATGAACCATGTCTTCAGAGGTCAACTAAATAAGTTCGTGCTTGTGTTCATTGATGATATTCTTTTCTACCCACGGACAAAGGAAGTACACAAGACATATTTTGGGATAATTCTTGAGGTATTGTGAGAGCACCGAATGAAAGCATAGTTTTTCGAAGTGTCACTTATGGATGAGGGAAGTGAGATTATTGGGTTATCTTGTTTCTAAATAGGATATTGCCTTGAATCTTGCAAAAGTCGCAGTAATCCAGGATTGGAATAGATCCATAAACATTATGGATGTCAGAAGTTTCTTGAGATTAACTGGATATTATAGACGATTCATCTAGGATTTTTCTAAGGTAGCAGCACCATTGAATCATTTGATGAAAATGAATCAGATTTTTACTTGGAATGCGAGATTTGAACATGCATTTTCAAGCCTAAAGTAAAAGTTGATGAGTGCACCAGTATCGACTATTCTAAGTAGGAATGAAGAGACGACGGTATACATTGATGCTTGTAGTACCGAATCGGGCACGGTATTGATGTAGAGATGCAAAGTTATTGCGTAGGCTAATCTACAACTAAAACCACATATGAACAAATACATGATTGATGATTTAGAGGTAGCAGCAAATGTGTTTGCCCTGAAGATTTGGCGGCACTATCATTTATGAGAGAGGTTCGAACTATTCAGTGAACATTAATCATTGAAGTACCTCTTTTGGTAGAACGGTTTTAACCTTCGCCAGCAGTGATGGTAAGTGCTTCTTGCCTCCTATGATTTTGATATTGCATATATGCTAGGGATGGGTAATGCTGTTGCTGATGTATTGAATAGGAGATATGCCAGCTTTGAGCTTTGTTTCTAGAGTGGACGTATCAAAGTATATTGTTGATTATGATTTCCGACTGAGAGGCGAGCTAGAGCCAGAGGTATTGGCAAGCTTAACTACTTGACCTACTTTGACTGAGAGGATTGGTACTAATCAGAGGTGTGATGCTAGATTATTGCTAAGATAGAAAATGGAGTAAAGTCTAAAGAGATGACACGGTGCGAACTCGATCGAGACAGTTGGCTTTGTAAGGATGGGAGATAATTTGTTCTTGATGATAACGGGCCGAGGGATGAGGCACTACGAGGGTTCCATCATTTGAGATTTATTATACATTCTGACTGCAAGGAGTTGTACTGTGATATTAGGTAAACCTTTTATTAGGAAAACATTAAGAAAGATGATTGGAGCATTAACTGAAAATGCATGAACTTCCAGTTGGTTAAGGCAGAGTAGAAGAAGTCAAGAGTGCCAATTGGTTAAGAAAGATGTACGATAACATTTGGTCATAGTTGATCTATTAACCAAGAGTGCCAGATTTATACCCTTCAAGTCATGTAGAATGAGAGCCAAACTGGCTAAGTTGTATGTGAAGTGGATAGTACGATTCCATGGTGTGCAGAAGAGCATTTTCAATGACCAAGACATGTTATTCACCAAATGGCTCAGGAAGAGCTTACATGAGGCGTTACGGAGAGAGCTGCACCTTAGCACGACATATCACCTTCAAACCGATGGCCAAACTGTGAGAGTGAACTATATCTTAGAGGATATCTTGCGGGCTTGAATACTATACTTTGTAGGCTCTTGGGATGATCACTTACATTCTGTTGAATTTGCATACAATAACAGATATCAGTCCAGCATCGGTATAACACCTTTGAGGTGTTATATGGCTGACCGTGCAATGCTCCTTCATGTTGATAGAAAGCGGATGAGAAACCGTTGTTGGAATCTTGATTTTACATCATTTTGTTTATGACAAGCCATATGAAATATTCTGTGTATACTAATCATTTTTGCACGAGATTTGTTGCAGATTCATATTCAGAGTTTTGAAGTTGATTATGTCGTATCTAGAGTCTTTACTTAGTTAGAACTTTTTTAAAATCTCTCCCGAATTGATATATATATATATATATATAAATTTATATACACACATGCACAAACATGCACAGCTGGCTGAAAACAGCCGGCTGAATGCTAAAACAGAAATTTTGTTTCACAATATTCAGCTGGTTGAATGAATATATTCAGACGGCTAAATAAGGACAGAAATAGCCTAATTCTTTGCTGTTTGCATTTTAGTTTGATTCAAACGGCTGAATTATTATATTCAGCCAGCTGAATATTCCTCAACATCTTTTTATGAAATGATACTTCTTTTCATCGAAAAGAAATGTTTTCAAATTCAACGGTTGCGCCTGTTGCTTTTCAATATAGGTTTTCATCAATGGTTGCAATCTTTTAATAACTATAAATAGATTTCAGAATTCAACAAACAAATCACCAAAAACTATTTTAGTATTCTTGAATTCGTATCTATTCTCTAGTTTTCAAACTGTACTTGAATTGCTTGCATTCTCTTATCACTGATCACTCTATCTTCCATAATTCTCAATCTCATTACACTATATATCATAAAGGAGAAGATTATAGGCAGGTTGTACTTAATTGGCGTATCATTGCTATTCAAAGAGCACACTACATTCGGATACTTTTGTTATTTGTAAAGAAGCCCTGTTCGGTTGCTCAAGCGGTAGAAGTCTTGTTTTGTTGCTTAGGCGATGGAAGTCATGTTCGGTTGCTCAGGCGGTGTAAACCTATTCCTTCGGGTAAAGTGAGGGTTGCTAGTTTAAACCCAAAAGGAGTTTGGGATTGGACATAGAACGGGAGTTAGAACGAGTATAAAAATCTCTGGTGTCATTTACTTTACTGCTTTTACTATTTACTTACTTATTCCACACAAGTAGTTTATCCATATTGCACGATCCTATAGCACAGACACTTTCATTTGGCATCAGAGCATTAGTCATCATATAACCATAACATAGTTACCTGATATTGTTATAGTATGGAAAATAACACAAACATTGTTGTTAACTCTACCTTCCTAGAAGGTCAACTCACTGCACGGCCGCCACTGTTTAATGGAATGAACTATGACTATTGGGCCACTAGAATGAGAATCTACATACAAGGAAGTAGTTACCAAATCTAGAACATTATGCAATCTGAATATATTATTCCTACTTCTGAATATTCTACATGGTCTAACACACAAAAATTAGATGCTACTGTAAACGCTAAAGTTATGAATACATTATATTGTGCATTAGACAAAAATAAGTTCAATAGAATAAGCATGTGTAAAATTGCTTATGAAATTTGGCGTACTCTTAAAGTTGCACATGAAGGTACTAACAAAGTCAAACAAAGTAAAATTTCTATGCTCAAAAATTAGTTCCAGAATTTTAAAATGAAACAAGATGAGACTGTAAATGAAATGTAATCTAGATTTCAAGATATATTACATTCTTTGATAGCATTAGGAGAAACTTACAAGATTTTGATATTGTTTCAAATATCCTCAACTCGCTAACAGATGAGTGGGAATGAAAAGTCTTAGCAATCGAAGAAGCTAACGACATTTCGACCATAAAACCAGAAGAGTTGATTGGTAATCTAATGTCTTATGAAGTTAATCTCCACGAGAAATGAGTACAAGCTCAAGCTAAGAAAAATATAGCATTCTAGGAAGAAAAATATGAATCAGATTCAGATGAAGAAGATATGGCTTTCATTGCTAAAAATTTCAAAAAGTTTTTGAAATTTAGAAAGAGCAACAAATTTAGATATAGCAGGAACAACTGCAGCAACAATAACAACACAAACAAACCATCAACATCTGCTCTAGAATGTTATGAATGTCACAAGAAAGGTCACATCAAGAAAGACTATACTGAGAAAAAGAAATACAAGTATAAGCATAAAAAAGACAGATTCAAAATAAAATGGTGGGTACCAATGTTAATTCTGTATTTTGTAGGTACCATCCAAAAAGAGAGGAAAATGAATACTAGACAGTGGTTGCTCAAAACAAATGACCGAAAATAAAAGGATGCTAACAAAAATTATTTACTTGGATGGAGGTTCTGTCACATTTGGAGATAATTCTAAAGGATATGTCGTTGGCAAAGGCGACGTGAGCAATAATGGTATATCTAATTTACGTCTTATTACAGATGTCTTATTAGTTAAATTTTTTGAAACATAACTTACTTAGTATTAGCCAATTGTGGGACAAAGGATTCAATATTTCTTTCTCTGAAAATGTAATATTTTTGATCAAAATAAAAATCTTTTTTTTGAAGGCTTTAGAGATAAAAATATTTATAAACTATAATACAAATATGTGTTTAATAGGCAAGGAAAATGATCCTTGGTTATGGCACAAAAGATTTTGTCATAGAGACTATAATTAATTATCTAAAAATGATTTAGTAAAAGGTTTACCAAAAATGAACTTTAAAGTAAACAATATCTGTGATGCTTGTCAATTAGGAAAGCTATCAAAATCATCTTTTAAATCAAATAAAAATACTCTACAACCATTAGAACTATTACATTTAGATCTTTTTGGTCCAACTCAAATTTAATCTATAAATCATAACAAATATGTATTTGTTATAGTAGATGATTTTTCAAGATTCACTTGGACAATTTTCTTAAAAAATAAAAGTGATACTTTTTTAAAGTTTCAAAAATTTTGCAAAAAGAATTCAAAATCTCAAAAATTTAAAATTTTAAAATATTAGTAGTGATCTTGGAGGTGAATTTGAAGATGAAGCATTCGAACATTTTTGTAATGAAAAATGAATTTACCATAATTTTTCTTTTCCTAGGACACCACAACAAAATGGTGTTGTAGAAAGGAAAAGTAGAATGTTACAAGAGTGTGCAAGAACTTTGTTAAATGGAAACACATTACAAAACATTTCTGGGTAGAAGCTGTAGCAACTGGTTGCTTTGTACTAAATCATGTCTTTATCTGACCTTTAACAAAACACACTCCATATGAACTGTTTTATCATAGATAACCAAACATTTCTTATTTTAAAACTTTTGGTTCAAAATGTTTTATTTTAAATACAAAATATCAGCTTGAAAAATCCAATCCAAAATCCGATGAAGGAATCTTCATAGGGTACTCAGATCGAAGCAAAGCTTATCGAATTTTCGATAAAAGAACAAAAATATTCGAATAAACACTTCATGTCTCATTTGATGAAAATTTCAATTTCAATAAATTTTTTGAGTATACTCCTGAGACAACCACCAATATGGTTACTCAAAATAATTTTGAAGAACTTGAAGACTTTTCTAATAATATTGAACAAAATGAAAACATTGATCATAATGAAAAAGAATTAAGTTCACCTCCTAGGATTTTACGTGACCACCCAGTAGAAAATGTCATTGGAGTAATTGATTCACAGATTAGAACTTGAAATCAACTTAATCAAATGGGCCATGTAGCTTTTCTTTCCAAAATCGAACCCAAAAATGCAAAAGAAGCATCTACTGATGACTATTGGATTATAGCTATGCAAGAAGAGCTAAACCAATTTGAATGAAACGAAGTTTGGGAATTAGTTCCTAGACCAAGTGATCAAACAGTCATTAGTACTAAATGGGTCTTTAAAAATAAAGTAGATGAATAAGGTAATTTAACTAGGAATAAAGCTAGATTAGATGCACAAGGATATAATCAAGAAGGAATTGACTACGAAGAAACATTTGCTCCAGTTGCACGACTTGAAGCAATACGTATCTAACTGGCCTTTGCATGTCTTCGTAATTTCAACCTTTATCAAATGGATGTTAAAAGTGCTTTTTAAAATGGTTATATAAAAGAAAATGTTTTTGTTGAACAACCTCCTTCATTCACACATGAAAAATATCCAGACCACGTCTATAAATTTAAAAAGGCCTTATACGGACTAAAACAAGCACCTCATGCTTGGTATGATCGTCTTAAGACCTATCTAATAGATTTTATTTTAGAAATTATAAAGGTTGATCAAACTCTTTTTCTTAAAAGAACTAAAAAGGATATTTTAATTATTCAAATTTATGTTGATGATATTATTTTTGGATCTACAAATGAAAAATTATGTTAGGAATTTTCAAAAAAAATGACCAAAGAATTTGAAAGTCACATATGGGAGAATTATCTTATTTTCTTGGATTGCAGATTAAACAAATAGACAATGGAATTTTTATTAATCAAGAAAAATATTGTAATAATCTAGTTAAACGATTTAATATAAACACATCTGCTAAACCAACTCCAACGAGCACAACAGTTCATCTCGATAGGGATGAAGATGGCAAAAGTGTTGACCAAAAATTATATCGAAGTATAATTGGATCATTATTTTATCTAACTGCAAGTAGACCTGACATAATAATGACTGTTTGTTTGTGTGCTCGATTCCATGCAAATCCTAAAGAATCACATATGTGAGCAGTGAAATGCATATTGCGTTATCTGAGCAAAACGAAAGATTTTGGATTTTTCTATCCGAAAGAATGCCCTTTTGAGTTAGTTTCTTATAGTGATGCTGATTTTTGGGAATGTCGGACGGATTGAAAAAGTACAAGTGGGACTTGTCACTTTATTCGACAATCTTTAGTCTCTTGGTTTAGCAAGAAACAAAATTGTATTTCACTTTCAATTGTTAAGCAAAATATATTTCTGCTGCTTTAGCTCGTGCTCAAGTCATTTATAAGCAACAAACACTTCAAGATTTTGATGTTAATTTATCTAAATCAACAATTTTTTTGGGATAATACTAGTGCTATAAACTTATCCAAAAATTCTTTAAATCACTCACAAACTAAACACATTGACATACGTCTTCATTTTCTTTGTGATAATATTGAAAATGATTTATTCAGACTCGAATTTGTATCCTCTGAAAAACAGTTGGCTGATATATTTAAAAAACCTTTAAATGAAAATGTATTTATAAAATTAAGAAGAGAATTAGGAATTGTGTCGATAAAGGATTTATACGTTTTTTAATAAAAAAAGGGGAGGGGTCTTCCAGCACTCGAAATCGGGATCTCTTACTTAGTAGTCTATTATTCTACCATTTCTTTACTTTGTCTTTTTTAAAAACCTTAGTTGGTTTGCATTTTTTATTAACCTTACATTCATTTTTTTTCCATCCAACTTTTTCTCTGGTTATTATAAACTTAACCACAAAATTTCTTTCTATTTGAATGTATCTCTATCTATATATATGTCTACTATTCTTCCTTCTTTTTGCATTAGCTTGAAAATAAAATTTTAAGTTTTCAAATACTTCTCTCAAAATATCATCACAATATAATTTTGAATCCTCTGATCTCTCTTATACTTCTCCTTCTTTGGGATCGATGAATTTACTAACTCCAACACCAATTTTACGGACGAGTTCCAATTGTTCCTCATTCTACACATGCTGGTTATACTCCACCTATTAAAAGAACGAGACGGTCTCTATTTTTTGGTTCACCATCTACCGAAGAGAAAATAGATGGTACTCATCACTACCAACAGGAAACACTAGAATTACAGCACGAACTATACTATAAACAAAAATTTAATGCCAAGAGTTTAAGCTTTTTCGAACAAATCGCTTTAAAATTCTATGGTTCTTCCTCCAAAAACTCAGTTCAACAACTGTCTCCTGTTCGTTCTCTAATTTTTCACAATCCGTGGGAACCATCATTGCAGCGTCTACAAATATCTTCGAAATCTTAGAGACGCAGTAATAGTTGGTCTCCACTTTGTCAATTTCAAAAGAACACTAAAATAGAAGACGATGAATATCACACTCTAAGCTCTTCATCCAAATCTTTTTAAATTTTTATGCTAGTGCTAATATGTTATTTTTCTTTTCCGATTGTTCAGAAATAATATTATTCAAAATATATTTATATATATTGTTGGCTATAAAAAAAAGGCCGATATGAGTTTCTGCACAAAATCAGCCGGCTGTTTTTTATTAAAACGACGGCTAAATATTATGGGAACAAAAATTTATCCCCAGATTCAGACGGCTGAATAAAATAAAATAGCCGTCTGAATTAGTTCAAAAATGAAATATTTCTTTGTGAATTGAAACTCAGAGCAATTCAGACGGCTGATTCAATTTATTCAGCAGGCTGAATTAAATCTGAGTCATTTTTTTAACTTGCCCCTACTTACTTTTCTTCCACTTTTGCCATTGGTTTTTACCTATTATATATTCATCTTTTCATTTCTTACACATTCATTTCAGAACCCTAGCCACCTTCTTTAAGCTTTTCAAACCTTTATCCACCTTTTTTACTCTCTGATGGCACCAAGATCGAAACGCACTAGAGAATCCACCTCCGGACCTTCCAAAGATCAGATTCGACAATGGCTATGGAATGATGTTGCAATTTCACGATACAATTATATGAAAAACTCCAATATCTTCGAAGGAGCTTTCATGAAATTTCCAAATTTTACGGCCTATCGAATTAGAGAATTGGCGGAGCAATTCCACTTTGATAGTCTAATAGGGTATGGTCCAAATAATGTCAAAATCAATCATCTTCTGATCAAACTCTTTCTTTCTAATTTGAATTTAGATCAACATAATCCTGAAAATCGACAAGATTGTGTTTGGTCAATAGTTTGTGGCATTAAAATTTTCTTGCCTTTACAAAGACTAGGTAATATTCTAAATTGTCCCTATCAAGGCATTGATATTGATGATAATTGAAGTTGATATGGATCATGGAGATGAGATTTCACATCGTTTCTTGTCCAATCAACTTACAAATTTGAGTACTTTAAAATCTAGTTTCTTAAGGCCTCAAGCATGCCTCATTCACCGTGCACTTATTCATTCTCTACAACCAAGAACGGGGAGTTATGAAAAGGTTTATGAAAGAGATTTCCAAGCTTTTATTCAATCTACTCCAACAAATAAGTGAATTAGAGAAAAATTATTTTGGATGAATTTCAAGACATCACAATTCGAAGAAAATATAAGACCGTCCGTTATGGTGCTTATATTATGCCTGTCCTTGTCAACGTCCGCATTCCAATGTCGGACTCTGAATTTTCGAGTATTAGTGTGTTAGGCGCAAAAAATTTAGGCTTGATGGGCCTTCCTCACCGGCCTCTCCACAACAAATCAGCTGCTTTCAACAATGGTCTCAAAATGTTCAACAATGTACTCCATAACCTCATGACACTTGTATTGCTTTCTCTTCTCATACTCAACATGAAGAAGAAGAAGAAGAGGACGATGATTCAATTCAAGTGATTGACCCAGACACTTCTTCCAGACAAGCTATTATCACTCTCTCCCGGAATCAATCGAAACTTCATTGAGCAATTAAGTCTCTTGAAAAGAAAACAGAAAGAAAATTCAACTCGCTCAAAGGTTTTCTAAATAAAATATGGGATAAAATTTCTTATTCTGGTTCTATATCCACCAAAGCTTACAACCCATCCCTATTTCAGTGGTCTTCTTCGAGTTCATGTTCTGCTAATGATGATCCTTCTATTTCTAGCCAGTTTTGATTTTGTCTGTTTTGTTGTTTTTTTGTTTCAATCTTTTATCCAGTTATTCATGTCATGTCGAATGAATATTTTATGCCATCTCAAGTAAGTATTATAGATTGCTTTTCTTTTTTCAAATAATATTCTTCTTGCATTATTATCCCCTTTTATCCCCCATTGTCATCGACAAAAAGAAGGATAACTCTTGACCAAACTTACTAATACTCGAAAATTCAGAGTCGGGCATTGGAAAGCCGACGTTGAGAAGGGTAGGCATAATATAAGCACCATAACGGATGGTCTTATATTTTCTTTGGATTGTGATGTATTGAAATTCATCCAAAATAATTTTTCCCTAATTCACTTGTTGGTTGGAGTAGATTGAATAAAGAGATTGGAAATCTCTTTTAGAAACCTGTTCATAACTCCCCATTCTTGGTTGTAGAGAACGAATAAATGCACGGTGAATTAGGCATGCTTGAGTCCTTAAGAAGCTAGATTTTAAAGTACTCAAAATTTTAAGTTGATCGGACAAGAAATGAGGTGAAACCTAATCTTCAAGATCCATATCAACTTCAATTATCATCAATATCAATGCCTTGATAGGGACAATTTAGAATATTACCCAGTCATTATGAAGGCAAGAAAATTTTAATGCCACAAACTATTGACCAAACACAATCTTGTCGATTTTGAGTATTATGTTGATCTAAATTCAAATTAGTAAGAAAGAGTTTGATCAAAAGATTATTAATTTTGACATTATTTGGAGCATACCCTATTAGACTATCAAAGTGGAATTGCTACGCTAATTCTCTAATTCGGTAGGCCGCAAAATATAAAAATTTCATGAAAGCTCCTTCGAAGATATTGTAGTTTTTCATAGAATTGTACCGTGAAATTGCAACATCATTCCATAGCCATTGCCGAATATGATCTTTGGAAGGTCCGAAGGTGGATTCTCTAGAGCGTTTGGATCTTGGTGCCATTAAAGAGTAAAAATGAAGGATAAAAGTTTGAAAAGCTTGAAGAAGTAGCTAGGGTTCTGAAATGAATGGGTAAGAAATGAAAAGATGAATATATAGTAGGTAAAAAGCAATGGCAAAAGTGGAAGAAAAGAAAGTGGAGGCAGGTTAAAAAAATGACTCAAATGGAATTCAGCCGGCTGAATAAATTGAATCAGCCATCTGAATTGCTTTGAGTTTCAACCCGCAAAGAAATAGTTCATTTTTGAACTAATTCAGACGGCTGTTTTATTTGATTCAGTCGTCAGAATCTGGGGATAAATTTTTGTTCCCATAATATTCATCCGTCCATTTTACAAAAAACAGCCGGCTGAAATTGTGCGAAAACTAATATCAGCCTATTTTTTTATAGCAAACAATATATATAAATATATTTTGAATAATAATATTTCTAAACAATTAGAAAATAAAAATAACATATTAACACTAGCGTAAAAAATTAAAAAGATTTGGAAGAAGAGCTTGGAGTGTGATATTCATCTTCTTCTATTTTAGTGTTCCCTTGAAATGGACGAAGTGGTGACCATCTATTGCCGCGTCCCCAAGATTTCGAAGATATTGGTGGATGCGGCGGTGATGGTTCCCAAGGATTATGACAAATTGGAGAACTAACAGGAGATGATTGATGAACTAAGTTTTTGAAGGAAGAACCATAGAATTTTAAAGCGATTTGTTCCAAAAAGCTTAAACGGTTGGCAATAACTTTTTTTTCATTGTATAGTTCGTGCTATAATTCTAGTGTTTCCCGTTGGTAGTGATGAATATCATCTTTTTTCTCTTTGGTAGACGGTGAACCAAAAAATAGAGACTGTCTCGTTGTTTTAATAGTATAACCAGTATGTGTCGGAGGAACAATTGGAACTGGTTTATAAATCTGTCTTAGAGTTGGTAAATTTACCGATCTCGAAGAAGGAGAAGTATAAGAGAGATCAGAGGATTCAGAATTATACTGTGACGAGATTTTGGGAAAAGTATTTGAAAACTTAAAATTTTATTTTCAAGCTAATGCAAAAAGAAGGAAGAATAGTAGACATATGTATAAATAGAGATACATATAAATAGAAAGAAATTTTGTTGTTAAGTTTATAATAACCAGAGAAAAAGATGGATGGAAAAAAAATGAATGTAAGGTTAATAAAAAACGCAAACCAACTAAAGTTTTTAAAAATGACAAAGTCGAGCAGTGGTAGAACAATAGACTACTAAGCAGGAGATCCCGAGTTCGAGTGCTGGAAGACATCACCCCTCCCCCTCCCCCCTTTTTTATTAAAAAATGTACAAATCCTTTATCGATACAATTCCTAATTCTCCTCTTAATTTTATAAATACAATTTCATTTAATGGTTTTGTAAATATGTCCGCAAATTGATTTTCAGAGGATACAAATTCCAGTCTGATAAATCCCTTCCAATATTATCACGAAGAAAATGATGAGGTATGTCGATGTGTTTAGTTCGTGAGTGATTTAAAGGATTTTTGGATAAGTTTATAGCACTAGTATTGTCACAAAAAATTGTTGATTTAGATAAACTAACATCAAAATCTTGAAGTATTTGTTGCATATAAATGACTTGAGCACAGGCTAAAGCGGCATAAATCACAAGTTGAAAGCGAAATACAATTTTGTTTCTTGCTAAACAAAGAGACTAAAGATTGTCCAATGAAGTGACAAGTGCCACTTGTACAGCAAGAGACTAAAGATTGTCCAATGAAGTGACAAGTGCCACTTGTACCATTTCGATCCGTCCGACATCCTCCAAAATCAACATCATTATATGAAACTAACTCAAAAAGACATTCTTTCGGATAGAGAAGTCCAAAATCTTTGTTTTTGCTTAGATAACGCAATGCATCAATATGCATTTCACTGCTCGCATATGTGATTCTTTAGGATTTGCTTGGAATCGAGCATATAAACAAACACTCATTATTATGTCAAGTCTACTAGCAGTTAGATAAAGTAATGATCCAATTATATTTCGATATAATTTTTGGTCATAATTTTTGCCATCTTCATCTCTATCGGGATGAACTGTTGTGCTCGTTGGAGTTGATTTAGCAGACGTGTTTATATTAGATCGTTTAATTAGATTAGTACAATATTTTTCATGATTAATAAAAATTCCATTTTCTACTTGTTTAATTTATAATCCAAGAAAATAGGATAATTCTCCCATATGTGTCATTTCAAATTCTTTTGTCATTATTTTTGAAAATTCCAAACATAAATTTTCATCTGTAGATTCTGAAATAATATCATCACCATAAATTTGAATAATTAAAATATCCTTTTTAGTTCTTCTAGTAAAATGAGTTTGATCAACCTTTCTAATTTCAAAACCATAATCTATTAGATAGATATTAAGACGATCATACCAAGCATGAGGTGCTTGTTTTAGTCCGTATAAGGCCTTTTTAAGTTTATAGACGTGTTGGGCGTGTTCTCACCCAGAAGACCGAACCGGAGCCACCGGACCAAATAACCACCGAAGCAAAACTACACCAAATAACCACCGAACCAAAACCACACATAATAACCACCGAACCAAAACCACTCCAAAGACTACGGAACCAAAACCCCTCCAACCACCACCGGTCCAATGCTACTGAATCAAGGCAAAGAAGGCACAACCGAATCAAGGCAAAGAAGGCGCCACCGAACCAAGGTAAGGGAGACACCACCGAACCAAGACTACCGGATCAGAACTCAACCCACCTACCACCGGTCCAAACAACGCTCCACCAACTACCGAACCAAAGCACTACCGAACCAAGATTGCCAGGCCAGATCACGTCAGCCCAGGCCCACCAGCAGCTATATACATCCAAGACCCCTACCCCCAGCTTCACTCTATAAATAGAGGGGTAGGGGTACAACAATGGCAGACAAGTTTGAGAGTTCAAGCACGGACAGAACTTTCAAACAACTTTCATACACTTGTAATCAAAGCTTTGTACTTGTAATCTGAACAGTGAATGAGAATAACATATGAAGTGGACGTAGGCACATTCTGGCCGAACCACTATAACTCTGTGTGTATTTTACGGTTTAGTCTCTGATTTTTACATATTTGCGTAAATCACCCAAATCATTAAGAACAACATAAAATCGACTAAATCATACGACTTGGAGGTGTTTGTCCATTTTTTGTGCAAACAAGACGCTGTCTGGAAATTTTTCATGAGTGAATAAAAGAGGTTGTTCAACAAAAACATTTTATTTTATATAACCATTTAGAAAAGCACTTTTAACATACATTTGATAAAGTTTGAAATTATAAAAACATGCAAACTGGAGCAAATGTTTCTTCGTGTTTAATTCCTTCTTCTCTATTATATCCTTGTGCAACTAATCTAGCTTTATTTCTAGTTATATTAACTTATTCATCTGCATTATTTTTAAAGACCCAGATAATACCAATGACTGTTTGGTCACTTGGTCTAGGAACTAATTCCCAAACTTTGTTTCGTTCAAATGGGAAATAACTAAAGACCCAGATTATATCCTTGTGCAACTAACATGGGAAGGTGGCCGCCCTAAGCAGATTCATCTCTAAAGCGACTGACAAGTGCGTCCCCTTCTTCGATGCTCTAAAGAAAGACAAAGGAAAGTTCGAATGGACTGACGAATGCTTAACAGCCTTCCTTAACCTAATCGAACACCTCCAGAGACCACCAGTACTCTCAACTCCAAACGAAGGCGAAGAGCTATACCTATACCTTGCCGTGTCATCTCATGCTCTAAGCGCCGCTTTGGTGAGAGTAAACAACCGCGCGCAACGGCCAGTATACTTTGTAAGCAAGAGGTTAACGGAGGCAGAAGCCAGATATCCTAAACATGAGAAGTGAAACGACCCGCAAATCCGTACCCCTTGAGTCAACACTATTCTACAATAATCAACTCAAGTTGTACAGAAATACGAACCATTTGGTTTAAAGAAGATGAGGTAGAAGAAGAAAATAGAAAACAACGTCAGAATCTAACAATCGCAACGATATAAAATACAATAGAAAATAAATAAACTTTACTCAAAAAGTAAATACATCTGTTTACATTTTACATCCTCCGAGTACATCAATCACAACACAACATCCATAACATACAACTGGATACACAACAACACAACACAGCGGAATATACATAAAGGCAAGTATGAGAATACGAATCGTCATCCAGCTTGTCTCCTGAGCTCCACAGCATTTCTTGTATCCTATAATACTTGGTCTGACCCGAGCATTACAGTTAAATAACACCCGAGTCAGTCTGGAATACCAGCGTGAGAAAATCACACCCAATTGATTATTAAAGTTTCAAAAAAAATCCTTTGAAAACAAAAGCATCTCGTAAGACCACGTCACAAATAAACATGTTGGGTTTTTACCTTACGACAGCTAAAACTATTTTTATAGAAATCCTTTGATATTATAATAGGGTCTATATAAAAATACTTATAAAATAGCCGAAATTGTTACATTCATTAAATTCCAGCTACTAGCCACAGAGTGGGTAATACAAACAAAACTCGTACAAGGCTCGTAGGGAGAATGGATTTCCAACTAATGACTAGGCACTGGGGTACCACCTGTCACAGTACGGGGCCTAGATCACCGTACCGAGGAGTACGCCTTCTCCCTTGCAACACAAGGCCGGGACTACCCCTTACTGGATAATCCCGAGTGAGATCACCCCGCGGTTGGGATCAGCAACCGCACCACTAAGCCGAAATAAAAAGGGACATCTAGACAGGAATGACCTCACCCTGCTTCGGTGCTACCCACCTAGCCTTGCTTCATAACCCCTGATTTTCAGTCATTCCCATTTGATGAGGCTTGAGGCTAAGCGTTACCTTTTTAGAACATATACCTTAGAATGCCCATCGTCCACCTAACGATGTTTCACAAGCATTCATCCATACAAGTCCGTCCCGGGTTCGAACGGAACCGAAGGCACTATTCCTACTACATCCATTTTGGAAATATCCTCAGGATTAGTAGCGACTAGCCCTTGTACTTCACTGCTCCATCTTCGAATCCAAACTCATTTCCATGAAACGTACAAACCGGATCGAAGTGGTTTTCGAGAAATAAATCTCGATCCCGGTCTCTTCGAAACGATCAACGCATTTTTGTCCAATATTGATAGTCGGTGATTTAACTATCAATTTATATTCACAAACATCCATCAAACAATAAATAATTTTTCCCAAATTATTTATTTATCTCAAAAATATCCTCACAAGATATATTTTCACTTTTCAAATTCCTTTGAAAATAGTTTTCAAAACTATCTACCTTTCTCAGAATAAATTTCAAGTATTTCTATTTCCACTGGAATCACCAAGCACAAAATTAGATTTTCTAAATTAATTTAAAACTTTTTACTTTTAAAAATATACTTTAAAACATTCATGTTAAAATTACTTTAATAATTTGTTAAAAATACATACTATATGAATATTTGAAAATAAGGTTACTTAATAAAATATAAGACTAGATTTCTACCTTTAAAAACAAAATACTAAGTTATTTCTTAATAATTAGTGCTAAAATAGATTAAAAGAAAATACTTACTTTAGACTTTAAATATTAGAAATAACAAATTTTACAAAACTTGCTTTCTTTTAAAAACAACTTTAAAACATTTAATTTATAAAAAAAACGTGTACTTGGCCATCTAGAGAAAATTCCAACTTCAAGCACTTAAATCAATTTTCCCCAAATTGATTTCCAAATTATTTTATTTGAAACAAGTTTCTTTAATTTCTCAATTTATTTCAAAATTCATTAATTATGCCCTTAATTATTATTGATACTATTTTCCATTTGATTTTTTTAATCTTTTTATTGAAATATACAAATTTCAGCTTTGCCCAATTTCTTCTTATTTCTCTTTAATAAATTAAATCTTAAATATTAAATAAATGTTTTATTCTTTTAAATGTTAATATTGAAGTTTAAAATTCCTTAACTTTCTATTTATTCAAAATTTTCCTTTCCAATTCATTCTTAAATATATTCAACTTTTCTATAATTATTTTACTTTCAAATTCACTCCTTTTATTTCCTTTCCAAAATCCAATTTATATATTTTTGTAATTCATTATACCAAATTATATCCAATCGAACCATAGCATTCAATATTCCAATATAATCCATCATGGAATATCAAATAATCACAACAACAGAAGGTATTAAATAATTTAAATAAATGTTGAGGGATCCAGTTGGATTCCTCCAACCTGTTTTCCCTTTATCCACAGATGTTAGCACAATATAATATGCCATACCATAACACATCAATCAATTCAACCATTCAAACAATTATCTAAAATTTAATCATTTAAATTTAAATATAACCGAGTGAGATTAACTCACCTTTGATTTCTGTTTAGCTAATTCAACCCACCATCCTGTTTCCTTTCAGATTTTGACCTTGAATAACCATTTACAGTTTATTAACATTTGAACCAATCAATCAAGCTATTACCATCTATTAATTAAATTTTTAGCTAATTCCTTTATTACATTTCTTTAGGTAACTAAGAACAAATTAATTTCCATAATTCATTATTTAAAAATTTCACTAGTAAACAGAAATAGGTATATATGTGTATTTATTTATTTTATTTTTATTTTTTCATTTTGAAACTCATGTATACTTAAAATAATCTATAGATTTTCAAAACTTCACATTTAAAAATTCCTATATTTATTACATATATTTAGAAATCTGAAGTAAGTAACATGTATACATATATTTATAAATTGAAGAAAATAAATCGTTTATGAATTTACCGTAAATTTTATTTCCTTTCCTGATGTTCACTTAACCTATATTTTTCCTTTCTGTACAAATATAAGTATTTATAAAAAAAAATTCTTTACTTAAGCTAAACTGAGCAGAAACATATTAATTTAAATTAAAACAAAAATGTAAATTATACCCTACTGTAAATTTCTATTTTCGGTTCATCATTCATTTTTTCTTATTAGGAACATCTGAAATTCAAGGCAAATATAAGGAGAAACGAGAGGCTGCTCACCCATCACGACGCCGATGAACCATGACTCCCCCTAAAACCATATAGTAGCGCCATCGCTTCCCAGCAACTTGTCGACTTCCCATCGCGGCTCCAACCATGTCCCGATTTGACAGAATATGATGCACCCTTCACCACTGCGTCGAATTAGGCCTCCTCTTCACCAAGCCCTAGCCCTGCTCAGTCGCGACCCCAGATGCTCGCGCGCCTTATAATTTTTTTTTTAGAATACTCGGCCTCGTTTTCGAACTGAAAGGAGTGAAGAAAACAATCAAGTTACGATTGTTTTGGGATGAAGCTGCCATTATTGGTTTCGTTGATTTTGATTTGAAGGAGATTTGTTCGGCTATCTCAATTTAAATTGAAGAATAAAGGGGGAAAAAAACAAGGGGCGGCCATTATTAAAATTTCCTAACATTCGTTCGGTTCTATGAGAATGAGGGTTCACGAATTTACTTAAAGGGCTTGATTTTGGCTTCTCGAAGAAGGAGGAAGAATCGTGTTTGATAAGCCAAAGGTAGTGTGCTCTGCACGATCTTATCGCCGTGATTTATAAACTGAAAAGGAAAGAGAGGAACGACATGAAAGGATTGACTGTTTAAACAATGCCTAAATTTGATTCAAGCTTAAAATTAAATCGACCCGAATTTTCGATATAGATTTAAGCGCGTTTATATGTCGTATGCTCACATAACAACTCCGATTAATACGAAATTTGAAATCCGATAATAATTTAATATTACGGACCCAATGGAACTGGTTTCGTCGAATTCCGAGACTATGCCTCGGAAGGCTATTTCTAAATTCAATTTTGAAGCAATAAAATTTCAAAACTGAACAAAACACTGTTAAATTTAATTTTAACACTTCTATTATCTTCAATGTTATCAATATAAATTTTACAAACCTTCAAATTATTATTAACAAGCTTAAAATTCCAGATTCAATATTTTACTCAGCTTCAAATTGTTTAATTCAATAATTTAATTATCAAATAAATTGTAATATTCATTATTCAAGTTAAAGTTGCCCTGTTGAATACTTAAAAGTAATTAAATATTCCAATTTTAAATGCTTGAAAATTCCGGGTCGTCACATTCCTTCCCCCTTAAAAGAATTTCGTCCCCGAAATTACTAATTAGGAAGAATGGTCCAATACCCGTTTACTATTTTCCAAAACCAAACAGTTTTATCACATTGCCATAACACATCCTTTATTAAAGACCCACTATTACTTCAACTAACTTCCCTAAACCTTCCATAGTTTCAAGCTATACTATTTGTTTAACCATTTAAGTTTCAATTTAAAACCAAATTTTGAATTATCAAAATTTTCTCAAATTTTTTTCTAACTCTCTAAATTCCCGAGAAATTTCGCCAGCGTCTCCTTTGCGCGGCTGACTCGGTACAACTACAAAATGGCTCTACGGCCTCCCAAATCCAAAAAGTAAACAAAACGCCAAGTGGCTCAATCCAAATCCCAATCAAATTTCACACCAAATTTAAATACATACCATTTTGTCGAGCATTTCAAATTTATCTTCTTGAAATCAAAAACCAATTCTCTTTCCCCTTTTATAATACCTGCATATCCTGCTTAGCACTAATATCCAATCATAACATTCCAAAAACATTTTATCGACTTCTCACAAAATGCCAATATCCATTCATTCCAATATTGACTTAAATTATATTAGTAGTTTCAATTTTCATTTAAGAATTCACCATTCCCTCTTAAGTTTAGTATAAGCATTTTATATGCTTCTTATATTTATTTCATCTTCCATTTTAGTTTATATCTATTTTTATTGAAATTAATTCTTTCATTTTCATATGAATTCAATTCATCTTTAACTCTGAATATATAAATTTTATTTGTCATTTATTACTAATTCATGTCATTATTTTAATTAGTTTCATTTACTAACTTATTTCAATTTCCGATTTGAAATCATTTTGTTGTTAACAATTTTTTTCAAAAATTTCAAAAAAATTTCTAACTCCCAAAATTTCTGAATTTTTTTGGCAGAGTCTCCTTTGTACGGAGGAGCTTTTGCAATTTGACAAAAGAGATAAATATATATACATCGACCCACACGGTCGGAAAAACCAAAAACAGTTCGTATTTTCTATTTTTATTGCGTAGGCGTACCTTATTTAGCATTTTTAAGCAAGCAGCTTATTTATTTAGCAGATAATGCAATGAAATCCAGCCACACGGCTTCCCGGTACCTGTACTTACTCAGTTTAAACATGTAAGTGCCAAATATATGCAGCTTAAAAGCATACCACTTATTCGCAATAGTTAAAACATATGAATTCTAAAAGAAATTCACACCAATCACTTGTCCGTAAGCAATTTATATAGTTTCCATGCTAATTCAACTGTTTCAACTTATTCATATCCATTTTTTATTCAATTTGAATGGTTTACAACTCACAAATTTACATTTAATTTATTTTTAAGCAAACTGAACTCATATTTAATTCAATTGCTCTCAAACTCAATTTATTTTACCCTTATCAACAGATAGAATTTTAATTACTTCCATTTACCTCCAACGACAATTTATTCACAATCCATATATTCTCGGTTTCATTGCATTTCAATTTTATTAACCAAATTAGTTCATTCAAAACCATTAACAACTTAGGTTTCATCTCCATTACCAATTAAATTTCCTTTTTATTTTAATCCATTCACAATCATTTATTTAGCTCGACACATTCCATTTAAATTTCATTTACAATCCATTTATTTACATTTCATTCCGTATTTGTTTATTCCAAACTATTTTATTTAGCTCGAAGACAATCCAAGCTATTTCATTCAATAACCATTAACAACTTATTTAAACCACATTTCATTTGATACTTATTTATTCCATCATTTATTTATTCAATATAATTCGTTTATCCACATTCACTTAAACCATTCTAATAACCTCGAAACATTCTATTTTCCTTATTGTCTCAAGTTATTTCAAACCCTTAATAATTTAAATGGTTTACAATTATTTATTTAAGCATTTTCATTCCATTAAATATTATCGGCAACTCACCGAATTTTATTTCAATTAAAATTTATTTTTACTTGATTTAAATCCAATCCACTATTATTAAACTTAATTTTTTAGTTGAATTCAATTCAACTCTTTTCCATCTTTTAGCTTAAGTTTATTCGCTCCAATTTTATACCTAAGCTCATTTCGTTTCAAGTAAATCTTTCTCTTCAATTCAATT
This sequence comes from Allium cepa, assembly GCA_030765085.1. Classification (NCBI taxonomy): domain Eukaryota; kingdom Viridiplantae; phylum Streptophyta; class Magnoliopsida; order Asparagales; family Amaryllidaceae; genus Allium; species Allium cepa. The sequence continues at coordinate 245,157,858 of CM060938.1, read as the reverse complement.
TAATTCTTTTTCAGTTAAATCTCATTTGATTTGTTATTATCAAATTTAACCTTTTAGATTCAGTTCATCCAATTTATTACATGGCCATTTCCAATTTATTTCCACTTAGTTGGATTTTATTTTCAATCCAAACCATTACTATTTAAATCCATTTCCATTTTTTTTTATTCGATACATTTTAATTATATCTAATTTATTAACACTTCAAGTTAAATTTTAAATTAATAACTCAAGTTATGATTCCACCATTCACTTTTTAATTTACCATCCAATTTTATTAACTTACATTGCAATTTCATTCACAAATCACTTAATTAATTGCAAGGCCACTTCAATTATATTTTCTTCACTAATGATTCAAGTCGAATTTGATTTATGACTTGAGTTCTATTTCCAATCTTCATTATTAGCTTACAATTCAGCTTCTATTTAACTACATTGATCTCCATTTACACATTTCATTAACTAATTTATTATCAATTAGTTCTTCCCTTATTTATAATCCAACTCTTGAATTTTAATCCCAAATATCACTGCATTTAATTTTCCTAGTTCAATTTAGTTTATAATCCAAGTTTTGATTTTTATTTTATTCTCCAATTCATCAATAATATTTATTTTGGAGTTTTGTATCTCACTTTTCAAATTTAATATGTCACAACTTATTATTTACACAATTCCATTCCTTATAGGCTTGAATATATTTTTCTTTTATTTTAACTCAAGCCTTATGCTTATTTATATCCCAAGCATATGTTGTTCCATGTATTTTGATTCCTTTACAAGTTATTCTAATTTATTTACTTCAATCCAATCCTTAACCAATTTAATTTCCATTTATTCAGTTAAGAATCTAATTTCATTCAATAATTCAATTGAATTCTTATTCCAATTCAATTTTTTTTTACTCAGTTTAATTTAACTCAATTCGATTTCAACAAAATTCGAATACAACTGGATATAATTTTCAGCTTATTCAATTTATTCCAATCCAGTTAAATTTTTATTTCCCAATCCAGGTTAATTTCATTTTTTTAACTTTAGACTTTTAATTCAAATTCCAACATTCAAAGCTTATATTTCCTTCCTGATTTAAAAATAATCTCAATTTATAAGTTTACAACTATCTCATCAGGATTTTTGTACACCCGGCTTTTGGTTTCAAATTATTTTGAAATTTTCAACATCACAAATCACATTTCTCAAAAATCAAACCAACCCTGGTTTTACCCTCAACAAATTCCCTTTGAAATTTTCAGAAACAACTAGCTCTTCTGAGCAAATCAATTTTTGGCAGCAATCTATCACTTAGGAATCCAAAAATGAATACTGATGATGCGGCCGTCATCATCAGAATTATTTTCCAATAATCCAAGTGATTTCAATGCTATATCACTTTCAAACTCCATTTAAAACAGATTTCCATTCAGAAATATCTCTAAAACAATAATGCTATCATTTATCATCAAAACATTTCAACCAATTCTTTCAAAACCTTTGGGATTTTGAATTTCCAAGCCTGCTTAAATAAACGTTAACTATAATTTATTTGTACACTTTATGCTTATACAAATTCTACTTTGATTGTATTTCAATTCATAAATTATATTTATAATTCATATTTATAAATTTCATTTTATAATGAATTTATTTCCTCAAATTCTAGTTCTATTTCAATTTCTAGTTAAATATTTTTGCTTAACAATGATAATACTTTAATATTATCATTTCTAGCATCCTGGCAAACCATATGTTAGCTAAAATAGTTTTCAAAAGCTACTCTTTATATCAAAATATGTTTTGGGTAAAATTATTTCATTTACCCATATTTAAAACAATACCGTGTCGATTGCTCTATTCAAATTTTTAGAAACCCCTTCGATACAGTTGCGCAGACTGTGTCGACGAAGGTTCATATGCCACTCGATAAACCAATCAACACAATATTAAAACAATTTATTTTCACTAATAAATACGCGCTCATATTTATATATACGCTCAAACTCATTCTAGAGTACTATAGACTCTATTTTATGAGTAATTCCCACCAAAGCCAAGGTTATCACCAACCTCTGCTCTGATACCAAGTGAAATGACCCGCAAATCCATGCCCCTTGATTCAACACTATTCTACAATAATCAACTCAAGTTGTACAGAAATACGAACCATTTGGTTTAAAGAAGATGAGGTAGAAGAAGAAAATAGAAAACAACATCAGAATCTAACCATCGCAACGGAATAAAATACAATAGAAAATAAATAAACTTTACTCAAAAAGTAAATACATCTGTTTACATATTACATCCTTCGAGTACATCAATCACAACACAACATCCATAACATACAACTGGATACACAACAACACAACACAGCGGAATATATATAAAGGCAAGTACGAGAATACGAATCGTCATCCAGCTCGTCTCCTGAGCTCCACAGCATTTCCTATATCCTATAATACTCGGTCTGACCCGAGCATTACAGTTAAATAACACCCGAGTCAGTCTGGAATACCAGCATGAGAAAATCACACCTAATTGATTATTAAAGTTTCAAAAAAATCCTTTTAAAACAAAAGCATCTCGTAAGACCACGCCAAAATAAACATGTCGGGTTTTTACCTTACGATAGCTAAAACTATTTTTATAGAAATCCTCTGATATTATAATAGGGTCTATATACAAATACTTATAAAATAGCCGAAATTGTTACATTCATTAAATTCCGGCTACTAGCCACAGAGTGGGTAATACAAACAAAATTCGTACAAGGCTCGTAGGGAGAATGGATTTCCAACCAATGACTAGGCACTGGGGTACCACCTGTCACAGTACGGGGCCTAGATCACCGTACCGAGGAGTACGCCCACTCCCCTGCAACACAAGGCCGGGACTACCCCTTACTGGATAATCCCGAGTGAGATCACCCCATGGTTGGGATCAGCAACCGCACCACTAAGCCGAAATAAAAAGGGACATCTCGACAGGAATGACCTCACCCTGCTTGGGTGCTACCCACCTAGCCTTGCTGCATAACCCCTGATTTTCAGTCATTCCCATTTGATGAGGCTTGAGGCTAAGCGTTACCTATTTAGAACATATCCCTTAAAATGCCCATCGTCCACCTGACGATGTTTCGCAAGCATTCATCCATACAAGTCCGTCCCGGGTTCGAACGGAACCGAAGGCACTATTCCTACAACATCCATTATGGAAATATCCTCAGGATTAGTAGCGACTAGCCCTTGTACTTTACTACTCCATCTTCGAATCCAAACTCGTTTCCACGAAACATACAAACCGGATCGAAGTTTTTTTCGAGAAATAAATCTCGATCCCGGTCTCTTCGAATCGATCAACGCATTTTTGTCCAATATTGATAGTCGGTGATTTAACTATTCATTTATATTCACAAACATCCATCAAACAATAAATAATTTTTCCCAAATTATTTATTTATCTCAAAAATATCCTCACAAGATATATTTTCACTTTTCGAATTCCTTTGAAAATAGTTTTCAAAATTATCTACCTTTCTTAGAATAAATTTCAAGTATTTCTATTTCCACTGGAATCACCAAGCACAAAACTAGATTTTCTAAATTAATTTAAAACATTTTACTTTTAAAAATATACTTTAAAACATTCATGTTAAAATTACTTTAATAATTTGTTAAAAATACATACTATATGAATATTTGAAAATAAGGTTACTTAATAAAATATAAAACTAGATTTCTACCTTTGAAAACAAAATACTAAGTTATTTCTTAATAATTACTGCTAAAATAGATTAAAAGAAAATACTTACTTTAGACTTTAAATATTAGAAATAACAAATTTTACAAAACTTGCTTTCTTTTAAAAACAACTTTAAAACATTTAATTTATATTTAAAATTTACTTTTAAAATAAACGTGTACTTGGCCATTCAGAGAAAATTGCAACTTCAAGCACTTAAATCAATTTTCCCCAAATTGATTTCCAATTTATTTTATTTGAAATAAGTTTCTTTAATTTCTCACTTTATTTCAAAATTCATTAATTATGCCCTTAATTATTATTGTTATTATTTTCCATTTGATTTTTTTAATCTTTTAATTGAAATATACAAATTTCAGCTTTGCCCAATTTCTTCTTATTTCTCTTCAATATATTAAATCTTCAATGTTAAATAAATGTTTTGTTCTTTTAAATGTTAATATTGAAGTTTAAAATTCCTTAACTTTCTGTTTATTCAAAAATTTCCTTTCCAATTCATTCTTAAATATTTTCAACTTTTCTGTAATTATTTTACTTTCAAATTCACTCCTTTTATTTCCTTTCCAAAATCCAATTTATATATTTTTGGTAATTCATTATACCCAATTATATCCAATTGAACCACAACATTCAATATTTCAATATAATCCATCATGGAAAATCAAATAATCACAACAACAGAAGGTATTAAATAATTTAAATAAATGTTGAGGGATCCAGTTGGATCCCTCCAACCTGTTTTCCCTGCATCCACAGATGTTAGCACAATATAATATGCCATACCATAACACATCAATCAATTCAACCATTCAAACAATTATTTAAAATTTAATCATTTAAATTTAAATTTAACTGAGTGAGATTAACTCACCTTTGATTTCTGTTTAGCTAATTCAACCCACCAACCTGTTTTCTTTCAGATTTTGACCTTGAATAACTATTTACAGTTTATTAACATTTGAACCAACCAATCAAGCTATTACCATCTATTAATTAAATTTTTAGCTAATTCCTTTATTAAATTTCTTTAAGTAACTAAGAACAAATTAATTTCCATAATTCATTATTTAAAAATTTCACTAGTAAACGGAAATAGGTATATATGTGTATTTATTTTATTTTATTTTATTTTATTTTTTCATTTTGAAACTCATGTATACTTAAAAGAATTTATAGATTTTCAAAACTTCACATTTAAAAATTCCTATATTTATTACATATATTTAGAAATCTGAAGTAAGTAACATGTATACATATATTTATAAATTGAAGAAAATAAATCGTTCATGAATTTACCGTAAATTTTATTTCCTTTCCTGATGTTCACCTAACCTCTATTTTTCCTTTCTATACAAATATAAGTATTTATATAAAAAAATTCTTTACTTAAGCTAAACTGAGCAGAAACATATTAATTTAAATTAAAACAAAAATGTAAATTATACCGTACTGTAAATTTCTATTTTCGGTTCATCATTCATTTTTTTAGGAACATCTGAAATTCAAGGCAAATATAAGGAGAAACGAGCGGCTGCTCACCCATCACGTCGCCGATGAACCATGACTCCCCCCAAAACCATGTAGCAGTGCCGTCGCTTCCCAGCATCTTGTCGACTTCCCATCGCGGCTCCAACCATGTCCCGATTTGACAGAATATGATGCTCCCTTCACCACTGCGTCGAATTAGGCCTCCTCTTCACCAAGCCCTATCCCTGCTCAGTCGCGACCCCAGATGCTCGCGTGCCTTATAATTTTTTTTTTTAGAATGAAGAACTCGGCCTCGTTTTCGAACTGAAAGGAGGGAAGAAAACAATCAAGTTGCGATTATTTTGGGATGAAGCTGCCATTATTGGTTTCGTTGATTTTGATTTGAAGGAGATTTGTTCGGCTATCTCAATTTAAATTGAAGAATAAAGGGGAAAACAAACAAGGGGCGGCCATTATGAAAATTTCCTAACATTCGTTCGGTTCTATGAGAATGAGGGTTCGCGAATTTACTTAAAGCGCTTGATTTTGGCTTCTCGGAGAAGGATGAAGAATCGTGTTTGGTAAGCCAAAGGTAGTGTGCTCTGCACGATCTTATCGCCGTGATTTATAAACTGAAAAGGAAAGAGAGGAAGGACGTGAAAGGATTGACTGTTTAAACAATGTCTAAATTTGATTCAAGCTTAAAATTAAATCGACCCGAATTTTCGATATAGATTTAAGCGCGTTTATATGTCGTATGCTCACATAACAACTCCGATTAATACGAAATTTGAAACCCGATAATAATTTAATATTACGGACCCAATGGAACTGGTTTCGTCGGATTCCGAGACTGTGCCTCGGAAGGCTATTTCTAAATTCAATTTTGAAACAATAAAATTTCAAAACTGAACAAAACACTGTTAAATTTAATTTTAACACTTCTATTATCTTCAATGTTATCAATATAAATTTTACAAACCTTCAAATTATTTTTAACAAGCTTAAAATTCCAGATTCAATATTTTACTCAGCTTCAAATTGTTTAATTCAATTATTTAATTATCAAATAAATTGTAATATTCGTTATTCAAGTTAAAGTTGCCCTATTGAATACTTAAAAGAAATTAAATATTCCAATTTTAAATGCTTGAAAATTCCGGGTCGTCACAAGTAGCTAGCATACTGTTTACTAATCACGTCACGGAAACTGTGACACTATTTCCAATCTCATTCCATCAGAGTTCTAACCGATCAACCGCTAAGGCAGGTACTCCACCGTCCCGACACTTCTGGACGACTACTTAAATGGTGCATTGAACTGAGTCAATATGATATCACCTACCATACTCGCACCGCCATCAAGGGACAAGCCATGGACGATTTCATTGCCGAATTCACTACCAACGAAGGTAAGGAGCAATCTGAAATAGCAAAAGACATTAAGTGGAATCTCTTTGTGGATGGAGCATCAAACGAACAAGGCTCGGGGGCAGGTATTGTAATAATCACTCCCAGGGGAAGGAAGCTACACTATGCTCTAAGGTTGGAATTCGTTGCCACCAAGAACGATGCAGAATACGAAGCAGTAATAGCTGGATTAGAACTTGCCTTAGAGATTGGAGTCAGTTCTTTATGTCTTCATAGTGATTCTCAGCTTATTGTAAACCAAAAACTAGGAAAATTTCAGACTCGAGGAGAATGACTCATAGCATACTAAAGAAGACTAAGCTGCTACACGATCAATTGGATCGCTATTTAATCAAACACATCCCCCGAGAAGAGAACCAAGAGGCCGACGAGTTAGCAAAGCAAGCTAGCATGAAAGACGGTACCATTTCCGAAACAGTAGCCATCTCAAAGCAACTAACCCCGAGTTTTGAGCAAGTGAATATGGTAGCTGCAATCGAAGAGGAAACTTGGACGACTCCCATCCGAAAATTCTTACAGGATGGCACACTGCCCAGCGAGCGTAACGAAGTCAAGAAAATCTTGAGGAAAGCTTCCCGCTACACAATACAAGAAGGCATCCTCCATCGACGCGGCTTCTCTAACCCCTTATTAAGGTGTGTCGCTGGAAGGGAAGCTAAGGAAACCTTATTCAACATCCATCAAGAAAGCTGCGGAGATCACACTGGAGGACAGACTCTGCCAAAGAAAATACTCCGATATGGATATTTTTGGCCCGTACTAAACAAAGACGCCTTAGACTTCGTTAAAAAATGTGACAGATATCAGAAATTTGCTAAGATTTCTCGACTACCAACAAATAAGGTTACTCAAATGACCAGCCCTTGGCCTTGTGCAGTACGGGGAATTGACTTGATTGGCGAACTGCCGGTGGGCCGAGGCGGAGCCAAATATGCTATAGTGGCAGTCGACTATTTCACCAAATGGGTGGAAGCGGAACCTCTAAATAAAATATCCTCGGCAAAAGTTATTAACTTCTTGATCAAAAATATTCTATGCAGGTACGGGGTTCCACTCAAAATAATATCGGACAATGGACTTCAGTTCTACAGCGAAGAGTTTGCCGACTGGTGCCAAAAGCATGGAATTCACAAAAGCTTCTCCTCTGTGGCTTACCCCCATGAAAACGGGCAAGTCGAAGCTGTCAACAAAATTCTAAAACTCTAATAAAAAAGAAGCTTGAAAAATCGAAAGGCGCTTGGGTGGATGAACTTCCTACGGCACTTTGGGCCTACCGCACATCTTTCAGAACATTAACGGGGCATACTCCTTTCTCTTTGGCATGCGGATCGGAGGCCATGCTCCAAGTTAAAGCTGTGTACCTTCCCACCACAGGATCCACTATAACCCAGAAGAGAACGAAGAACTCCTTCACATGTCTTTGGATCTAATTGAAGATAGATGAAACGATGCAGCGCTCGAAGCAGCAGCTCACAAGCAAAAAGTGGCAGCGCAATACAACTCCAAAGTCAAGCATCGTAGCTTACAAGAAGGAGATCTTGTCCTCAAGCGAATCTTCCCGCTCCCCGGTGCACTAGATCCAATCTGGGATGGACCATATGTAATTCATAAAGATCTCCACAACGGAGCTTATATTTTGTCAACGGTGGATGGGGAGGTGTTCCAGAGGGCATGGAACATCCAACACCTTCGTCGATACTTTTCTTAACTTGTACTGCCCATATGAAGTGAATTAACAAAGAGAATCAGTGGACGTAGGCATTTTCGTGCCGAACCACTTTAAAAACTTGTCTCTTTTTTAACTTGTTCCTTTATATCTTGGCTGCTTGTTAACTTTATCCTTTTCTGTTGAACAAAATCCTGTGTAATGGCATTTCCATTCAAGATACATCACAGCGCGACTTCACCTGGACAAGACCTAACAGGTACTATACGAATCTATGCCCTCGCCAATGAGACACTTTTGCTCCAGCATCCCTCTGCTGCGGGTTACTTCATTGCTCGCAATCGGCCCTTAAAGCCAACTGTAATGAGTCGATTATAAGCCACCGAGAAGGCCGACTATAGCCGAGGCAGCTCATTACGGCATTCGGAACTCTCAGCATGTTGACCAGAGGTAGTTGGTGTTTCAGAGGTCCCGCCTGTCCAATTCAGGATAAGAATCCATTAAATAAACAATAAGCAATCAAGTTACGAAAAGCTAAAAGGGAAGACTTACCAGCATCTTCTCCTTGATCATCATCCTCTAACTGCACACCTACCTCCTTAGCAGTAAGCAGCCGCATACCCTCCTTCACCGCCACTTTCTCCTCCTTGGTGAATTAAGCCGTAACCACGTCCATTCTAAAGGCCACGCCACCCTCCTTATCTGCATCGACCTTAGCCTCCTCCAGGGCCCTGAGATAAATCCTGGCCATGACTCGGGGATAATCATCCATCCAAGATAAGTTGCCCTGTTTCCAAGTGCGAAAATATACATCCTGAAGCATCTCATCCATTATCCCCTCATTCTCCTCGAACTCCCTTATTCGGTCCTCAGAAGCCAACAGCTTTTCAGTGGCAGCATTCCTCTCCGATTAGTATCGCGAGCAGTTAGCCTGAAAGGATTTCCTCATCGCCTCCATCTCCTCCTTCAACTTGGTTTGAGCAAGCTCTGCGGCTTCAAGTTTCTCGGATAACTCCTGTACCCGCTCGAGATCCACTTTTCGAACCTCATCCACCGTTGCAATAGCCATATCAATCCGTTTCTTACAAACAGCCTCCATTTTCCGTAACTCTGTCCTGCTGGCTTCTTCCATGGTTTTCTTTAATTGCCTAGAAGCGGCCTCAAGTTGAGAGATCTGAATGGCCTGATCAACAAGTTGTTTGGCCTGGTCGGAAACCATTAACCGCAGTCGAATGTAAGCACTCCTGATTTCTTCTCCAGCCTTGACCAGTCGGGCATGATGCCCCATCAGCTTCCTGGTTTCCTCAGCAACCCGGTCAATGTTTACCTTAGCTTCGTCCCCCAAAGTTACGACCCGAGTGGTAAGCAAATCAAGGTCCAGGGACTTAGCTTCATCCAATACTCTTACCATAGGATTACGGGGAAGAAGGTGCTCACCGGTAGCTTCATCAAAGGTAATATCACAAGAACCCGGATCCAGACCAGGATGACCTGCAAACGGATTACGAGCCAAGCCGGGATGGCCTATCCGGGTAACGGTAGGATTTTCAAACAGGTGCGGAGGAGGTATAGATTCAGTATTCTTCTTCGTGGTATCCCGAAGAGGTTGAGTAGGGGACTGAGGACCAGGTGAGGGTTCAAACAAGGAACGACTCCTCTTCTTCCTTTGGATATCCTCTTCGATAACTTCAAGAAGAGGATGGTAGCCGACTACGTCTCCAGGGCGGTTAGACGGAGGCTTTGGTTTGGTAGAAGCCTTGAGAAGTTTGTATTGTTCAAGGCGGTGCCGAACATCTGATGGCTTGGCCACCTTACCCGCTTCTGTGATAAAAACCAAGTGTTACAAGCATACATTGAGCTATAATTCAAGAAATACATCAAGTTAAGAAGAGTAAAGGGACGCTTTTGTTATACAAACCCTGGGGAGGAGTAGGATATTGCAATAAGTCCTGGATCTCATTCCAAGATGGGAGCTGACCATAAAATATTCCTAAATCCTTATCATAAATGGAGTCGGCAGGAGTCAAAAATTCACCTTGAATCACAGAAATTGCCTTAGCTGAAGCGCTCTTAGAAGATGAATCGGCGCCGGTCCCGGCCTTGTCAGCTTTTTTTGGCTTCTCCACTAAAGCCGATCCTTCCTCCAATCCTTCAAAAGCTTGGCGGAAAGCGTCATCTGCCCACTCCTGGACCACACCTGCTTGCTTAGAAGACAAAGCCCCAGTGCCATCACCACTCCGTCCGTCGCCACCGTCTTCGCTATGACCATCACCATCACCTTCTCCACTGCTTACACTCTGCCTCACCTCCTTCATCCTCGCCTCTTTCCTCCTCCACATCTTCCTCCTCCAGGACATCTGGGCATGTGCTGGGGAGCGTCCATCGGACATCTTAAGTTTCTTCCCTCGACAATTGGATGTTTCGAGAAGGGTCTCCTTTTGCCGCTCTTCGCCGTAGCCCCTCCTTTAGCTTTGGCGGCCCTCTCCTCAGCTGTGTCTCTTTGCTTGACCACAGACTGGCGTGGCAGAATCATGTTGTGATCGAAAAGAGTGGCATTCCTGATCAAATAAGAAGCTGCCCTCTCCTTTTTCGGGATGGCTTCTATTTCCCCAGCCATCCGAACCAAACGATCATTCTCTACAACCGCAAAGCCACCTGTCGCTAGCAAGAAACAAAGCACATAAGGAGGAGCATTGCAGTCAGAATGGAAATTATAAATAAGAGTCAACTTACAGCCAGAGGTGAAGCGGTGGAAAGAAACAGAGTCATCTCTGACAAAGAACCATTCCTTCTTGAACATGCTAAATTTTGAATATAAGTCCAGGACCGGCTTGAAAGACACGGCCGATTCTAAGATAATATATGGGGACTCCTTCTTGTAGCCTCTCGAGTTGTACATGTACCGAATTTTCCGGTTGGAAGGGGGACGCCCGTATTTTCTCTTAAAGATAATAAACAGGCTCACGAAGATGGCATAGGAGTTGGGCTGAAGCTGGAAAGGGGCCACCTTCAAGTATGTGATGAAGCTGACAATCCAACCGTTGATCGGAGGAATGTCCTAGCACATGCAGTGATACCTACTATAAGCAAAATATTCTTCAGGGGGGTTATACGGCATCACTCCTTTCCCTGGCAACATCATATGCGCTCTGTCAATCCCAAAGGATCTAGATATAACGTCAAGCTGCTCGTCTTTGAGGGAGCTGGGAAAGCAGTCAAGCGGTGAGTTCAAAAGCTCCTGAGGACCGTACCCATCTACTAATGATCTCGAGGATGGTCCATGTCGTTCTGGCTCTGACTGAACTGGGGGCACTGTGGGGGACTCCCCTTTGTCCTTGGATTTCTTCTTGTCAGAACGAGTTTCTACTTTATGAGACATTATCTGCAACACGAAAAAGCACATCGTTAGAACAAGGGATGTAGACAAACAAGTACCTACGACCTGGAATCTCATTCATAATTCAAAACGTAAAAGCTCAGTCGGTATATCGAGGCCAGGGTCCATTCGGCACTCGTACCCCCAAGTGCATTCGGTAGTTCGAGGCGAAAGCCCATTTGGCACTCGTACCCCCAAGTGCATTCGGTAGTTCGAGGCGAAAGCCCATTCGGCACTCGTACCCCCAAGTGCATTCGCTAGCTCGAGGCGAAAGCCCATTCGGCACTCATACTCCCCGAACTCATTCGGTAGTTCAGGCATAAAGTTTATTCCGCAGATGGAAACCTCACCTGGTCCGGCAGTCAAGTCTGGTTCGGTACTTGATTGATTCGGCAATTTCGAACGATGAAGGAAGACAGAGGCATAAGGCCCATACTTATAGGCAAGCGTAGGATGACCGGACCAACCGGTTCGGCACTTGGGCCGGATGAAGGTGTCCAAGCTGAGGAAAACAAAGCGCGGCATATACCGGCATATGCCCCGCTTTGGGGGGCAAATGCTGGGCGTGTTCTCACCCAGAAGACCGAATCGGAGCCACCGGACCAAATAACCACCGAACCAAAACCACACCAAATAACCACCGAACCAAAACCACTCCAAAGACCACCGAACCAAAACCTCTCCAACCACCACCGGTCCAATGCTGCCGAATCAAGGCAAAGAAGGCACAACCGAATCAAGGCAAAGAAGGCGCCACCGAACCAAGGTAAGGGAGACACCACCGAACCAAGACTACCAGATCAGAACTCAACCCACCTACCACCGGTCCAAACAACGCTCCACCAACTACCGAACCAAAGCACTACCGAACCAAGATTGCCAGGCCAGATCACGTCAGCCCAGGCCCACCAACAGGTATATACATCCAAGACCCCTACCCCCAGCCTCACTCTATAAATAGAGGGGTAGGGGTACAACAATGGCAGACAAGTTTGAGAGCTCAAGCACAGACAGAACTTTCAAACAACTTTCATACACTTGTAATCAAAGCTTTGTACTTGTAATCTAAATAGTGAAAGAGAATAACATATGAAGTGGACGTAGGCACATTCTAGCCGAACCGCTATAAATCTGTGTGTCTTTTATAGTTTAGTCCCTGCTTTTTACATATTTGCGTAAATCACCCAAATTATTAAGAACAACATAAAATCGACTAAATCATACGACTTGGAGGTGTTTGCCCATTTTTTGTGCAAACAAGACGCGGTCTGGAAATTTTTCATGAGTGAATAAAGGAGGTTGTTCAACAAAAACATTTTATTTTATATAACCATTTAAAAAAGCACTTTTAACATCCATTTGATAAAGTTTGAAATTATGAAAACATGCAAAAGCCAGTAAGATACGTATTGCTTCAAGTCGTGCAACTGGAGTAAATGTTTCTTCGTGGTTAATTCCTTCTTCTCTATTATATCCTTGTGCAACTAATCTAGCTTTATTTCTAGTTATATTAACTTATTCATCTGCATTATTTTTAAAGACCCAGATAATACCAATGACTGTTTGATCACTTGGTCTAGGAACTAATTCCCAAACTTTGTTTCGTTCAAATTGGTTTAGCTCTTCTTGCATATCTATAATCCAATAGTCATCAGTAGATGCTTCTTTTGCATTTTTGGGCTCGATTTTGGAAAGAAAAGCCACATGGCCCATTTGTTTAAGTTAATTTCTTGTTCTAACACGTGGATCAATTACTCCAATAACATTTTCTACTGGGTGGTCATGTGAGTAACCAAATGGTTACATGGCCCATTTGAGTAACCATACTTGTGATTGTCTTAGAAGTGTCCTAAATTTTTTTATTAAAATTGAAATTTTCGTTGATTGAAACATGAAGTGTTTCATCGATTGTTTTTGTTCTTTTATTGAAAAGTCGATAAGCTTTGCTTCGATCTGAGTACCCTATGAAGATTACTTCATTAGATTTTGGATCGAATTTTTCAAACTGATCTTTTGAATTTAAAATAAAATATTTTGAACCAAAAGTTTTAAAATAAGAAATTTTTGGTTTTCTATGATAAAATAGTTCATATGGAGTGTGTTTTGTTAAAGGTCAAATAGAGACACGATTTAGTACGTAACAAGCAGTTGCTACATCTTCTGCCTAGAAATGTTTTGGTAATATGTTTCCATTTAACAAAGTTCTTGCACACTCTTGCAACAATCTATTTTTCCTTTCTACAACATCATTTTTTATGGTGTCCTAAGAAAAGAAAAATTATGGTAAATTCCCTTTTTATTACAAAAATGTTCAAATGCTTCTTTTTCAAATTCACCTCCATGATCACTTCTAATATTTTTAATTTTTAAATTTATGAGATTTTGAATTCTTTTTGTAAAATTCTTGAAATTTTCAAAGTATCACCTTTATTTTTTAAGAAAATAGTCCAAGTGAATCTTGAAAAATCATCTACTATAACAAATACATATTTGCTATGATTTATAGATTGAATTTGAGTTGGACCAAAAATATCTAAATGTAATAGTTCTAATGGTTACAAAGTAGAAATATTTTTCTTTGATTTAAATGATGATTTTGATAGCTTTCCTAATTGACATGCATCACAAATATTGTTTACTTTAAATTTCATTTTTGGTAAACCTTTTACTAAATAATTTTTAGATAATTAGTTATCATTTTGAAATTAATATGAAAAAATCTTTTGTGCCATAACCAAGGATCATTTTCTTTATCTATTGAACACATATTTGTATTATAATTTATATTCAAATTTAAAAAACATAAATATTTTTATATCTAAAGACTTCAAAAATAAAAAATTTATTTTGATAAAAAGTACTGCACTTATTTTCAGAGAAAGAAATATTGAATCCTTTTTCACACAATTGGCTACTACTAAGTAAGTTGTGTTTCAAATTATTAACCAATAAAGCATCTGTAATCAGTCGTAAATTAGATATACCATTATTGCTCACATCGCCATTTCCGATTACATATCCTTTAAAATTATCTCCAAATGTGACAGAACCTCCATCTGAGTAAATAATGTTTGTTAGCATCCCTTTATTTCCTGTCATGTGTTTTGAGCAACCACTGTCTAGTATCCATTTTCCTCTCTTTTTGGATGGTACCTGCAAAATATAGAATTAACATTGGTACCCACCACTTAATTTTGGGTCCTAAGAGTTAGGTCTTTTGGAAGCCAAACCCAAGAGAGTTCAGAATTCCTTTTGAACACAAAATCATTGTTTTTATGAACAGTTTTTATAAAAGACTTTATATACTTGTTTCTTATTAAAGAATTATTAGTTTTAGGAACCTAAATTTTAATTGAAGTAGTAAAATTGGAATATTTAGAACTAGGTTTTTCAACTTTATTTTTATATGAAGAATTCTTTGTCTTTGGAATAAATTTAGAAGTTTGTTTATATCCTAGTCCCCTTTTATTTGAAACAGCTTGAGAATTTTCTATAATTTTAGAAAGATTTTCTCTACGTTTATTAAAATTGGAAACATTTTTAGCAATATCTTCTAATTTTTTTTAAGGCTAGAGTTATCTAACTCTAAAATCTTGATGTTTGATTTAAGGTTATGTTTTTCAATTAGTAAAGCATCATTCTTTTCTTTCTCAGTTTTAACCTCTTGACTTAACAGAGAAAGTTGAGAAGACATATTAGAACAAGATTCTTGAGTAACTTGGAGTTCTTCTTTGAAAATTTTCTTTTCATCTCTTAACATTTCTACTCCGATTTCAGTTCTATTCAATTGTTCAAGAGCATCTTTGTACTTTGTATTTTTTTTAACTTGTCAAGTAATTCTGAATTGATTTCTAAAAGATCATTAAAAGTTAAATCACTTACCTCCTCTTTTGTAGCCATAAAGCAAACATTGGCTTGTTCTGAATCACTGTCCGAATCACTTTCTGATGATGAGGATGATTTTGTATCGTCCCATGTGACCGAGAAAGCTTTCTTCTTGAATCTGTCTTTCTTATGCTTATACTTCTCTTTCTTTTTCTCAGGACAATCTTTCTTCATGTGACATTTCTTGTGACATTCATAACATTCTGGAGCAGATGTTGATGGTTTGTTTGTGTTGTTATTGTTACCGAAGTTGTTATTTTTATATCTAAATTCTTTGCTCTTTCTAAATTTCAAAAAAATTGAAATTTTTAGCAATGAATGCCATGTCTTCTTCATCTAAATCTAACTCATATTTTTTAACCTAAAATGTTATATTTTTGTTATCTTGAGCTTTTACTCATTCTGCCTGGAGATTAGCTTCATAAGTCATAGATTACCAATCAACTCTTCTGGTTTGATGGTCGAAATGTCGTTAGCTTCTTCGATAGCTAAGACTTTTCATTCCTACTCATCCGTTAGTGAGTTGAGGATTTTCGAAACAATATCAAAATCTATGTAAGTTTCTCCTAATGCTATCAAAGAATAATTATATCTTGAAATCTAGACTACATTTCGTTTATAGTCTCATCTTGTTTCGTTTTAAAATTCTGGAACTAATTTTTGAGCATAGAAATTTTACTTTGTTTGACTTTGTTGGTACCTTCATGTGTAACTTTAAGAATACGCTAAATTTCACAAGCAGTTTTACACATGTTTATTCTATTGAACTCATTTTTGTCTAATGCACAATAAATATATTCATTGCTTTAGCATTCGCAGTAGCATCTAATTTTTGTGTTAGGCCATATAGAATATTCAGCAGTAGGAATAATATATTCAGATTGCGTAATGTTCCAGGTTTGGTAACTACTTGCTTGTATATAGATTCTCATTCTAATAGCCCAATAGTTATAGCTCATTCCGTTAAATAGTGGTGGCCGTGCAGCAGATTGACCTTCTAGGAAGGTAGAGTAAACAACAGTGTTGGTGTTATTTTCCATATTATGATAATATCAGATAACTACGTTGCGATTATATGATGACCAATGCTCTGATACCAAATTAAAGTGTCTGTGCTATAAGATCGTGTAATATGGATAAACTACTAGTGTGGAATAAGTAAGTAAATAGTAAAAGCAGTAAAGTAAATGACACCAGAGATTTTTATACTGGTTCGAACTCCCATTCTACATCAAGTCTCAGACTCCTTTTGGATTTAAAATTGCAACCGTCACTTAACCCGGAGGAATAGGTTTACACCGACTGAGCAACCAAACAGGACTTCTACTGCCTAAGCAACAGAATAAGACTTCTACCGCCTGAGCAACCAAAAAAGACTTTTTTTTACAGATAACAAAATTATCTGATGGTAGTGTGCTCTTTGAATAGCACTGACAAGTTAATTAGGTACAATCTTCCTATAATCTTCTCCTTTATGATATATAGTGTAATATTCTTGAAAATTATGGAAGATAGAGTGATCAGTGATCAGAGAATGCAAGCAATTCGAGTGCAGTTTGAAAACTTGAGGATAGATAAGAATTCAAAAATATTAAAATAGTTTTTGGTGATTTGTTTGTTGAATTCTGAAATCAATTTATTGTGATTAAAAGATTGCAACCACAGATAAAAAACAATATTGAAAAGAAACAAGCGCAACCGTTGATCTTAAAAACGTTTCTCTTTTATGAAAAGAAGTGTCTTTTCATAAAAAAGCTGTTGAGGAATATTCAGCCGGTCGAATAAAATAATTCAACTGTCTGAATCAAACTAAAATGCAAACAGCAAGGAATTAGGCTATTTCTGGCCTTAATCAGCCATCTGAATATATTCATTCAGTCGGCTGAATATTGTGAACAATATTTTTTTTCCAGCATTTAGTCGGCTGAATGAATGAATTCAGCTGACTGTTTTCAGCCTGATAGGCATGTTTGTGCATGTGTGTATATAAATTTATATATGTCAATTCAGGTGAGATTTTAAAAAAGTTCTAATGAAATAAAGACTCTAGATACGACATAATCAGCTTCAAACCTCTGAATACGAATCTGCAAAAAATCTCCTGCAAAAATGATTAGTATACATAGAATATTTTATATAGCTTGTCATAATCATAACAATGTAAAATCTAGATTCCAACATTGGTTTCTCGTCCGCTTTCTACCAACACGAAGGAGCATTGCACGGTCAACCATATAGCACCTCAAAGGTGCTATACAGATGCTGGACTGATAACTATTGTTGTATGCGGAATCTATGGAATGTAAGTGATCATCCCACGAGACTCCCAAGTATAGCATACAAGCCTGCAAGATATCCTCTAAGATATATTTCACTCTCTCAGTTTGGCCATCGTTTGAAGGTGATATGCCGTGCTAAGGTGCATCGCTCTCCCTAACGCCTCCTATAAGCTCTTCCCGAACCATTTGGTGAGTAACAGGTCTTGGCACCGAAAATGCTCTTCGGCACACCATGGAATTGTACTACCCACTTCACATACAACTTAGCTTGTTTGGCTGTCATTCTACATGACTTGACAGCTATAAATCTGGCACTCTTGGTTAATTGATCAACTATGACCAAATGCTATCGTACATCTTTCTTAACCAACTGGCACTCTTGACTTCTTCTGCTCTGCCTTAACCAACTGGCAGTTCATGCATTTTCGGTTAATGCTCCAATCATCTTTCTTAATATTTTCCTAATGTCACGGTACATCTTATTACTGTCAGAATGTATAATAAATCTCAAATGATGGCACACTCATAGCACCTCATCCCTCAGCCCATTATCATCAAGAACAAACAATCTCCCATCTTCACAGAGCCAACTGTCTCGGTTGAGTTTGCACCGTGTCATCTTTTTAGACTCTACTCCAGCTTCTATCTTAGCAATAATCTCAGCTAATCTAGCATCACACCTCTGATTCGTACCAATCCTCTCAGTTAGAGTAGGTCTAGTAGTCAAGCTTGCCAACACCTCTGGCACTGGCTCGCATCTCGGTCGGAAATCATAATCAGCAATATACTATGATATGTCCACTCTAGAAACATAGCTCAAAGCTGGCATGTCTCCTATTCAATACATCAGCAACAACATTACACATCCCAGCTTATATGAATATCAAAATCATAGGAGGCAAGAAGCACTAACCATCACTGCTGGCAAAGGTTTAAACCCTTCTACGGAAAGAGGTACTTCAATGATTGATGTTCAGTGAATAGTTCAGACCTCTCTCATAAAAGATAGTGCCTCCAAATCTTCAGTGCAAACATAATTGCTGCTAACTCTAAATCATGAATTAGGTATTTCTTCTTATGTGGTTTTAGTTGTAGATTAGCCTATGCAATAACTTTTCCTCTCTACATCAATACCGTGTCCAATTTGGTGCCATAAGCATCAATGTATACTGTCGTCTCTTCATTCCTACTCAGAATGGTCAATACTAGTGCACTCATCAACTTTTCCTTTAGGCTTGCAAATGCATGTTCAAATCTCTCATCCCAAGTAAAAATCTGATTCATTTTCATTAAATGAGTCAATGGTGCTACTACCTTAGAGAAGTACTAGATGAATTGTCTATAATATCCAGTTAATCTCAAGAAACTTCTAACATCCATAACGTTTATGGATCTATTCCAATCTTGGATTACTGCGACTTTTGCAGGATTTAAGGAAATACACTATTTAGAAACATCATAACCCAATAATCTCACTTCCCTCATCCATAAGTGACACTTCGAAAACTTTTCTTTCATTCGGTGCTCTCACAATACCTCAAGAACAATCCTCAAATATGTCTTGTGTTCTCCCTTTGTCTATGAGTAGAAAAGAATACCATTAGTAAACACAAGCATGAACTTATTTAGTTGACCTCTGAAGACATGGTTTATGAGATCAACAAAGTATGTCAGTGCATTGGTTAGCTCAAACGGCATAACCAACCACACTTGAAAATCAGATGATGTACGAAACACTGTAACTGCCACACTCTCCTGTGCTACTTTAAGTTGGTAAAACTCCATCACAGGATCCAACTGGGAAAATACTCTAACATAATGAAACTAATTAAACAAGTCATCCATGTTGAAGTGGATACTTGTTCTTCTTCATCAATTTATTTAGCATACAATAATCAACGCATAGTCAAAGTGAGCCATCTGCCTTTATGGTGAATACTACGGGTGCTCCCCACTCATAAATACTCCTAAGAATGAACCATCATCATGATAGGTTATTCACTTGCAGCTCAAGCTCTCTCCGCTCTCTATGTGACATCCTCTTTAATGGTGTCACTATTTGTCTGGATTCTTTAACTAAATCAATACATAACTCAATCTCTCTGTGTGGAAAAAGTCTGATTACCACCTCAAATACTTTCGAACACCCCCTAGAAATAGGAATTCATGGCAACTCGTCATGTGGAATATCAAGCGAATATAGAAAACTAACCATCACGTCATTGTCCAGTAGGCACTCTAACACTACCGTCCGCTCAACGGCTATCATTATCATCAACAAAAATCGATCATAATCCACAATCACTTTATATTTATGAAGCTAGTCCATCCTCAGAATAATACTAAGCCCAACAAACATAAAATAAAGAAATAAAAGTCAAAAGAACATCCATGACTCGATAAGGTCGACCGCGACAAATCATACACAGGCTAGTAGAGCCTCCAACAGAGTTCGTCATAATGAAAGGTTGGCCAACAATTTCGAGTCTCAATCCTAATATATCTACTAATTCACTAAATATGAAGGAATGTGAAGCCTAGGTATCAAATAAAACTCATACAGGAAATCATAAATGGGAAGCATACCTTGAAAAATGACTCCTTCCCCTACTCTTTTATCGATGAAGCATTCAATGAAGTCGAAATGTTGATAGCATACGCTTTCACCATTTTCTTCTACTTCAATGGCTCTAGATAGTCCTTCTGAATGTGCCCACGCATGTTGCATATATCATTTATTCCCCTAAGCTTTGAAGTCTCTATTATAATATCCCCTGTCACCGTACTTTTAATAAATGTGTGTAATTCACTCTTCTTTAGGCTGGCTTTTTATTGAAACAACTTCCTCGTATTGCTCCACTTCTTCTTGCCCCCACCTCAATTATGGCTTTGGCTCTTCCTCGTGAACATTATCCCTCGGCTTCGAATAAAGACTATAGCACCCTTAATTTTGATAACATTATTTAGGAGATTTAATTATATAAATTAAATAGAATGACGTAAACATTATAGTGTTAAGGGAATGAAATTTGAATAAATAATTAAAGGTCGTGGTTAATTATCTAAATGGGCTTATATATTAAGTAATTAAAACAAGGGCATTAGGGTAATTGCTGCCTACATTTCTATCACCATTATATTCTCGTTTCGTTCGCATTCAAGTTTATTTTACAAAATACAAAACAGAAACAAAAAGAGGAGCAAAGCCATCCATTAGGAGAAAAGAGGAGAAAATCAATTTAAAGCTAAGGATTCAAGCTAGGAGAAATTAATCTCAATCAATTCTCAAGTTCCTTATACCACTCAAGGTGAATAGTAATCTAAATCATCTTTATTTTGTTTTATGATCATTTGTTATTTGGGTTTAAAATCAAATCCATTATTATGATGATTTTTGATTGATGATACGCTTGGATTTGGACATGTCGGGTTCAAACAAAATATTTTGATAATGATTTTACATGGTTTTAATGTAAAATTGATTATAATGATTTTTATATTCCATGAGAAAATTTATGTTAGGGAAAACATGATTTTAGAGATGGGTTTTAATTTTTTCAATTTTCCAAGCTATGAAAAATTTATTATAAATTTTCAAAGGAAAATATGAATACTTGGAGAAATTAATTTAGGTTATTTTATGAAGGATTTGGGTCTGCAATTTTTATATGTTAGACAACATATTGAAAGGGAATTTCTGTAATTTTTGTGGATTTTTCCCAAGTAATTCGCTATGGAAAATAAATTATTTTAGGAGAAGGATTTAATTATTTTTATTGATTTGCTTATAAAAGGGCTTAGTTGTAAAAATTAATCTTTGTTCAGATCTGAAAATATGCAGTAGTTATTTTGGTAAGTATTTGAAAAGTATATGGAAACCAACTAAATGTTTATAAATAGGCAGGTAAGTTATAAGTAATGACTTTAATTAGCGTTAAATACATCTTTACCCACAAAAGTGGGCAAAACTCTTTCAGAAGCAACTTTTGACCCATGCTTCCACTTCGACCAAGTCAAAACCAACCAAACCGAAACCAAAACACATGGTATCAATACACTGGTATGCGGTGGATTGGAGAAAGGGGAAGGCATGGTGTCGAAACCCTTGCTTCCGATGGGGTCGAAACCTTTGTTTTACTTCCATAAGAAATGCGCTTGCCTTTTTTTTTTACTAAATGCTTGCGAAGGAGTCGAAACAGATGCTTTTTAAGGGGTTTTCTAAATTAATTTCGAAATGGGTTGCCGCATCTTGTTTAATTAATAGCTTTTGAATGGGTTACTTAGTCTAAAATCAACACTTTCGAAAAGAATAGTTTCAACCAAGTCGAAACCTTCTGCCGTTCCTATGCCTTTCGAAGGTATTGAAGTCATCATGCTTTCGAAAGGTAGTCTTTGTTTGAAACCTGTACTAAGCCACTTCTTAAAAGTTGCGAAAGAGTTAAGAGTTTCAACGGAAATGGCTTCGAAAAGGGGTTTCGAAGCTAACCTTCAGATGTTCCACTTGTATACTGGTTCCGAAGCCTTTAATTTTCCCCAAACAAATTTATATAAAGATTGATGGTTTTGGAATGGGTACTTTCACTTACAGTCACTTGGACCTAAAAGATATTTTCAAAGATAAACCCAATGATTTCAAAAGGAGGACTTTCAATGGTTTCAATGCTATTCTTCAAAGAGTTAATAAGAGATGTTTTAATACTTTCGAAAGATATTGTTTCGATGGTTTCGAAAGGTATATGCTTAGTTTTTTCAATGCTTTCGAAAGAGTTCATCCAAGGGTTTCAAAAGTAAATTTTAAGGTTTTGAAAGCCTTAGTTTTCAAATTAAATAACCCAATCTCATATTAAATAAATCATGGAATAATAAAAGAGTTTTGAAATGATTTTAAGTATGGAGTATTTGAAGAAGTTTTCCTTAAATATTAGGTTAAAGTGATTAACCAAGTTTTATATTAAATGATTTCAAGGATATTAGACCACGGTTGTTGCTGTTATTATGTTTACTTCTTCATATATATATATATATATATATATATATATATATATTCGCATTATAATGGAGCCATAACTGTATTTAGGGGAAGGACAGAATAACCAGCTAGGTTGACCCTGTAGTGAATATAAATTAGATTAACTCTTGAAAGAGTAGAATTGCATCCAGGTGGTCATATAGACTAGAATGTAGGATGCTTAAATATTGATTAAAGAAGTTTCCATGTAGACAGGTTCATAGTAAACCTATGAAAACTATGATTAGAAGTGTTATTGGCACGGGCCAGTAGTTTTGTAGTGAACCTATGAAAACTATATCCAGATTCAGTTATTTACAAAAGTCAATAGGTTCATAGTCAACCCATGAAATCTAAGATAAGAGGGAAGTTATTGGAGTTATCAATAGGTTCAGGGAGGACCCATGAAATAGTAAAGTTATTGGTAGGGGTCAATAGGTTTTTAGTGATCCCATGTAAACTATGAAACCGAACAGGGAGTCTATAAGTATTAAACAGGTTATTAGTCAGCCCGTAAAAACTATTAGGTCAATAGTGACCCTTGAAACTATAACTAAGACAGATAGTCAGAATGAATAGGGACGGAAAATCCAGAATTGATTTACTTGTTATCATTATATTATTTGAAATGTTATATTTTTAACCATTGTGATGCACGAGCACAACAAATGGTTTTATAAAGATTTAGGATACTAGTGAGGGGAAAACCTGTTCGATATGGGCGTGATTTCATTAGATATCTAAATGGTTAGAGATGGCAGATTATTATTCATACCAGGTTTTATGTCTAACTCAAAGTTTATGTTTTCCCCCTTAAACTCTCGGGTACTCAATTGATTTTGAGTAGTTTGAGAGTTGAGGTTTTCAAGTACCTCTTTAAACGAATAAGCTTCCGGATACGTGCAAGTGGTATGATAGCTTTTTAGAGTTCTTTCTATTTTGATTCTGTTGTGTTTTTGTTGTAAAGGCAAAGTTATTTAATTGCCATTATATATACTCTTATCATCCAAGGGGTCATCTTCATATGTCACTCTTGGCATATGTCGTAATAATTATATTTTCTCTGAACTTGTTTCTCATATTCGGATTATGTATTGAATTTGAAATCCTTTGAAATGGAATGAGAAAGTTTTTTATTTATTTTAAAAAATTTCCATATCCATGTGTTTCTGTTATATCAATGTATCTAATGTTATCGTATTTGGTCGTCGAGGATTAATAACTCTAAATGACTGTAGCATCCATAGCCGTTAGTTTTGGGCCTCCAAGTGAGGAATGCTACAAAGAATCTCATGCCTCAGAGCCTTTTAACTATCATCTAAAAAGTCTCGTCAATGTAGCCCATGACCTTCTCCTCTAGGTAGTCATACAAGTCGATGATCAAGTTCTCGTTCTTATTCAGTGGAGTGTTGATTAAAGACATCCCATATTTTGACAAGGCGGTGAACTCAGCCACATACTCGAAGACAGCCATATCTCCTTGCTTTAGATCCAAGAAATTGCAGAACAATACTGGATTATGAGCTGTCGGTATAAACTTCTCTTCGAATTTGGCTTTGAATGTCTCTATGAGAACTAGGCCTCAGTAGTAGCAACCCTGTAACATCCCCTATCTAGAGGCCTAAAACTAAGTGCAACAGCTGCTGCAGTCATCTATAATATTAGCTTCCGACGACTAAATATAGCTATGTTAATGGTATCTATAATATCAGAAGCACTTGAATATGAAACGAAACAAAGATGTAAAAACAACTTTTGCCTAATTACATTCAAAACAGGTGTTCTACATTCATTTCACATAATCCCAAATATGTTCCCAGAAAAAGATCAATTATACTTATCACAAATTATGCCAAGAGTGGTATACGAAGATACCCCTTTAGATAATCAGGGTTATATAGTCATAACTGACTTAGTACAAACACAGCGAAAATACAACAAAGCATAAATAAGAATTGCAACTCCAAAATAGCTATCCGTCTGCCTACTGCATGCCTCCGGTAGCCTTATTCATCATCCTACCAAAACCTGAAAAAACCCTAACCCCTCAGTCTATTCAAATTAATTTGAGCACCCGAGAGTTTAAGGGGAAAACATAAACTTCGAGTCAAACATAAAGCCTGGTATGAATTATATTATACATCCTGCTTTAATGCGTTAAGTGAGACCATGCCGCTTAGCGGAATGCGTCTCCCCTCACCAACATCCTCATAGAGTAGAGTTACCAAATAGTATGGCAGGAGTCCATGATGTTTTCTACATTTCTCGTCTTAGAAAGTGTATTAGAGACTCGGAGACTACTATAGCACCTACAGTTTTAGAAGATTTAGTAGTAGAGCCAAATTTAACTATAGTTAGGAAGTTGATTTAGATTGTGGCTAGAGATGAGAATAAGTTGAGGAACAACACAGTCAGATTAGTTAAGGTCCAGTGGAGTGACGATGCTAGAGATTTTACTTGGGAGACCAAGAGTAGGATTAGAGACTCTTATCCTGATTTGTTTGATGGTATGCTTTACCTTTGATTGTTTTGTTGTGTACCTTATCGTAATTTCAAGGATGAAATTATTTATAGGGAGTTTGTAACACCCATATTTTTATAACATTATTTAGGATATTCAATTGTGTAAATTAAATAAAATAATGTGAAATTAATAGGTTGAGATTTAATTAAACAAAGGGTAGTCGTGCCATGTTAATGTGCAAATTAAAATGAGATAACATAAACTAATTTGTTAGGAAAAGAGTAAGGGCAATATGGGTAATGAGTAAGGGCAATATTGGACAAGGTCGAAGGGTACTCAAACGAAAGGTTAGTGGCCAAAGAGGTTGGAGTATGTTTGTTTTATAACCAAAAGAATTGCTTGCTTTGCTTTCGAATAAGAGCATTCGACTTGGTTGCTTTCGACCAAGTCAAACTTTTAAAATAAAGGTTTAAACCTTTCGACAAGGTCGAAATTACTACCCATTATCTAAAGTCATTGCTTTTTACAAAGTCAAAAGGTTTACATGTTTCTAAAACTAGCCTCTTCTCAATGCTTTCGAAAGGTATAAAAGCTTTCGACTTTGATGTTTTACCTAGCTTTTCTGATTGAATAATAACCCAAAGCTTTCAAAGAAGTTGGTTTAAAGGCATAGTACCGTTGTATTAAATGATGTGTTTTAAATCTTTTGATGCAGAGCTTTCGATAAATTCAAAAGGAAGCTTCCAATGAAGTCGAAAGGTTTTTAAAAGAAGATTTTTCACATGTTTTAAATTGAACCCAATAAGTCTTCGAAAGGTTTATGTTTTAAAAGGTTGAATGCTTTCGAAATGTTTGAGTTCAATCGTTTCAAAAGGTTTGAGTTCAATGGTTTTGAAAGGTTTGGAGTAAGGTTTCAAAAGGTAAGGTTTTGGTCTCTTGGCCTAGATAATTAAAGGGTTTTATTTGGTTTCAAAAGAGATGCTTTCAAAAGTTTAGAAAGAGGTATTTTCAAATGATTAATGTTTTCATTAACTAAAGTTTGAGTAAAGGAGATATATAATATGGCAATGTGATTTTGAGTAAAGCATAAAGATTATATAATTTTCTTGAATTAGTTTGATTTAAAAGGTTTAAATCAGTTTGAAAATGTTTTCAAGGAAAATTATGGGAGGGGATCCTTAAGTGAAAATGACTCAGATATTAGAATAACAGATGAGACTAGTACTGAGTCGCGCCTTTTACATTGGCAATTAGCCCCAGCTAATTATTATCCAAAATTCTATTGTGTAGCGCTTGGTAATAGGTAGAATAAAATAATGATTACACATCAAAAGGAATATACATTTGTATATAGACGGTTATTGGTGAGCCCAAAAAACCATTAGGATCAAGAAGACTTAGGAGGTGATTAAGTTAGGGACAGACGATCCAGAAGCATAGTATTTAATTTATAGTTAGGGATAGAATATCTAGAAGAGGAGTATCTAACAGGTGTCAGATAAAAAAAATTATATTGTCTGGTAGGCCCAAGTTAGCCAAAGGTTAAAAGTTATCCAAACAAAACTTATGTGTTTGAACAGATAACTCATTTTACGTGATATTTATGTATGTTTACATAATGATGCTTTATGTTGTATAATCAGTTTTGGTTGTAGGAAAAAGGTTTTGCAGAGATATGTTTTAAAATGATGTTAGTGAGGGGAAACACAATCCGCTAAGCGGCATGGTCCCACTTAACGTATTAAACCGGGATGTATAATATTATTTATACCAGGATTTATGTCTAACTCGAAGTTTATGTTTTCCCCTTAAACTCTCGGGTGCTCGAAATTAATTTGAGAAGGCTGAGGGGTTAGGGTTTTTTCAGGTTTTAGTAGGATGACGAATAAGGCTACCACAGGTATGCAGTAGGCAAACGGATAGCTATTTAGGAGTTGCAATTCTTATTTATGCTTTGTTGTATTTCCGCTGTGTTTGTAGTAAGTCAGTTATGACTATATGACCCTGATTATCTAAAGGGGTATCTTCATATACCACTCTTGGCATACTTTGTAATATGTATAATAGATCTGTGCCTAGGAACATATTTGGGATTACGTGAAATGAATATGGAACATCTGTTTTGAATGTAATTAGGAAAAGTTGTTTTGAAATCTTTGTTTTCTTTCATATTCAAGTGCTACTAATATTATAGATACCATTATCATAGCATATTTAGTTGCCGAAAGTGAATACTATAGATGACTGCAACAGCTGTAGCACTTTGTTTTGGGCCTCTAGATAGGGGATGTTATAGGGTTGCTACTGTTGAGGCCTAGTTCACATAGAACCATTCAAAGGCAAATTCTAAGAGATGTTTATACCGACAGCTCATAATACAGTATTGTTCTGCAAGTTCTTGGATCTGAAGTAAGAAGATATGGATGCCTTCGAGTATGTGGCTGAGTTCACCGCCTTTTCAAAATATGGGATGTCTTTAATCGACACACCATTGAATAAGAACGAGAAGTTGATCATCGAATTGGATGACTACCTAGAGGAGAAGGTCATGGGCCACATTGACAATACTTTTGAGATGATAGTCAAAAGGCTCTGAGGCATGAAAGTCTTTGTAGCATCCCCCACTTGGAGGCCCAAAACTAACGGCTACGGATGTTGCGATCATCCAGGGTTATTAATCCTCAGCGATAAAATATGGTAACATTAGATACATTGATATAACAGAATCACATGGATATGGAATTTTTTAAAAATAAATAAATAACTTTCTCAATCAATTTTAAAGGATTTCAAATTCATTACATAATCTCAATACAAGAAATATGTTCAGAGAAAATATAATTCTTACGACATATGCCAAGAGTGACATATGAAGATGCCCCATTGGATGATCAGAGTATATATATACAACTAAAAAACTTTGTCTTTACAACAACAACACAGTGGAATCAAAATAGAAAAGAACTCTAAAAAGCTATCATGCCTCTTGCACGTCTCTGGAAGATTATTCTTCTAAAGAGGTACTTGAAAAATCTCAACTATCAAACTACTCAAAATCAGTTGAGCACCCGAAACCTTAAGGGGGAAAACATAAACTTTGAGTTGGACATAAATCCTGGTATGAATAAAAATCTACCATCCCTAACCATTTAGATATCTAATGGGACCATGCTGCATAGCGGAACGGGTTTTTCTCTCACTAGTATCCTAAATCTTTATAAAACCATATGTTGTGCTCCTGCAACACTGTGGTTAAAAATATAACATTTCGAATAATATGATGATATGCAAACCAGTAAATCAATTCTGGATTTTCTATCCCCATTCATTCTGACTATCTGTCTTAGTTATAGTTTCTAGGGTCACTATTAACCTAACAGTTTTTATGGACTGACTAATAACCTGTTTAATACTTATAAATTCCCTGTTTGGTTTCATAGTGCTCATGGGACCACTGAAAACCTATTAGCCCATGACAATACCTTTACTATTTCATGGGTCCTCCCTGAACCTATTGGTAACTCTAATAACTTCCCTTTTATCCTAGTTTTCATGGGTTGACTAGGAACCTGTTGACTTTTGTCAACAACTGAATCTGGATATAGTTTTCATGGGTTCACTACAAAACTACTGGCCCCAGCTAATAACTCTTCTAATCATAGTTTTCATTGGTTTACTATGAACCTGTCTACCTGGAAACTTCTTTAATAAATATTTAAGCATCCTACAATCTGGTCTATATGACCACCCAGATGCAATTCTACTCATTCAGGAGTTAATTTAATTTATATTCACTACTAGGGTCAACCTAGCTGGTTATTCTTCCCATCCCCAAAATACAAATATTGGTCCATTACAATGCGAATATATATGTGTGTGTGTGTGTATGAAGGAATAAACATAATAACACCAACAATCCTGGTCTAATATCCTTGAAATTATTTTATATAAAACTTGGTTAATCCCTTTAACCAAATATTAAGAGAAAACTTCTTCAAATACTCCATACTTAAAATCATTTCAAAACTCTTTTACTATTCCATGATTTTTCTTTAATATAAGATTGGGTTATTTATTTTGAAAACTAAGGCTTTTAAAACATTAAAATTTACTTTTGAAACCCTTGGATGAACTCCTTCGAAAGCATTGAAAAAACCTAAGCATATACCTTTCGAAACCATCAAAACAATATCTTTCGAAAGTATTAAACATCTCTTATTAACTCTTTGAATCATAGCTTTGAAACCATCGAAAGTCCCCCTTTCGATACCATTGGGTTTATCTTTGAAAATATCTTTTGGGTCAAATGACTACAAGTGAAAGTACCCCTTCCAAAACCATCGATCTTTATATAAAATTGCTTGGGCAAAATTGATGGCTTCGGAACCATCCTTTTGAAAGCTCAAAGTATTCAAGTAGAACATCTGAAGGTTAGCTTCGAAACCCATTTTCGAAGCCATTTCCTTCAAAACCCTTAACACTTTCTCAACTTTTAAGAAGTGGCATAGTACAGGTTTCAAACAAAGACTACCTTTCGAAAGCATGATGACTTCAATACCTTCGAAAGGCATAGGGACGGCGGAAGGCTTCAACTTGGTCGAAACTACTCTTTTCAAAAGCATTTATTTTAAACTAAGTAACTCATTTGAAATCTACTAATTAAACAAGATGCGGCAACCCCTTTCTAAAGAAATTTAAAAAAACCCCTTCAAAAGCATCTGTTTCGACTCCTTCGCAAGAATTTCATAAAAACAGGCAAGCGTATTTCTTATGGAAGTAAAACAAAGGTTTCAACCCCATCGGAAGCAAGGGTTTCGACACCATGCCTTCCCCTTTCTCCAATCCACCGCATATGGTGTAATGATATCATGTGTATTGGTTTCGGTTTGGTTGGTTTTGACTTGGTCGAAGCGGAGGCATAGGGTCGAAAGGGCTTTTGAAAGAGTTTGAACCCACTTTTGAAGACTCACTTAATGCTAATTAAAGCCATTACTTTATAAATAACCTGCCTGTTTGTAAATATTTAATTGGTTTCCATATACTTTTCAAATACTTACCAAAATAACTACTACATAATTTTAGATCTGAACAAAGATTAATTTTTACAACTTTGCCCTTTTATAAGCAAATCAATTAAAACAATTAAATCCTTCTCCTAAAATAATTTATTTTCCATAGTAAATTACTTAGGAAAAATCTCCAAAAATTAAAGAAATTCCCTTTCAATATATTATCTTACATATAAAAATTTCAGACCCAAATCCTTCATAAAATACCCTAAATTAATTTCTAAACCCAATTATTCATATTTTCCTTTTAATTTTTGTAATAAATTTTCCATAGCTTGGATAATTGAAAAAATTAAAACCCATGTCTGAAATCATGTTTTCCCTAATATAAAATTTTCTCATGGCTCATGAAAATCGTTATAATCAATTTTACCCTTAAAACCGTGTAAAATCATTATCAAATTATTTTGTTTGAACCCGACATGTCCAAATCCAAGCGTATCATCAATCAAAAATCATCATAATAATGGATTTAATCTTAAACGCAAATAACAAATGATCATAAAACAAAATAAAGATGATTTAGATTATTATTCACCTTGAGTGGTATAAGGAACTTGAGATTTTATTGAGATTAATTTCTCCTAACTTGAATCCTTAGCTTTAAATTGATTTTCTCCTCTTTTCTCCTAATGGCTGGCTTACTCCTCTTTTTGTTTATGTTTTGTATTTTGTAAAATAAACGTGAATGTGAATGAAATAAAAATATAATGGTGATAGAAATGTAGGCAGCAATTACCCTAATTCCCTTGTTTTAATTACTATATATAAGCCCATTTAGATAATTAAGCATGGCCTTCAATTAATTATTCAAATTTCAATCCTCTTATCACTCTAATGTTTATGTCATTCTATTTAATTTATGTAATTAAATCTCTTTAATAATTTTATTCAAATTAAGGGTGCTACTGTCCTTATCCGTAGCCAAGGGCTATTTTTCACAAGGAAGAGCCAAAGCTATAATTGAGGTGGGGTGAAGAAGAAGTGGAGAAATACGAGGAAGCTGTTTCAGTTAAAAGCCAACCTAAAGAAGAGTAAATTACACTCATTTATTAAAAGTATGTTGTAGGGGCCATTATAATAGAGATTTCAAAGTTTAGGGAAAGAAATGCTAGACGCAACATGCATGGGCATATTCAATAGGGCTATCCATAGCCATTGAAGTAGAAGAAAATGGTGAACGCATATGCTATCAACATTTCAACTTCGTTGAGTGCTTCATAGATAAAAGATAAGGGGAAGGAATCATTATTTAAGGTATGCTTTCCATTTATGATTTCTTGTATGAGTTTTATTTGATATCGGGGCTTCACATTCCTTCATATTTAGTGAAGTAGTAGATATATTGGGATTGAGACTCGAAATTGTTGACCAACCTTTGATTATGACGAAACCTGTTGGAGGCTCCACTAGCCTGTGTATGGTTTTTCGTGGTTGATCTTATCGAGTCATGGATGTTCTTTTAATTTTGATTTCTTTAATTTGGGTTTGTTGGGCTTGGTATTATTCTGAGGATTGACAAGCTTCATAAATACAGAGTGATGTGGTTTATGAGAAGTTGTTGCTGATGATAGTGATAGATGTTGAGCGGACGGTAGTGTTGGGGTGCCTACTGGACAATGACGCGATGGATAATTTTTTTTAGCTCGATATTCCACATGACAAGTTTCCATGAATGCCTATTACTAGGGGGTATTCGAAAGAATTTGAGGTGGTAATCGGACTTTTTCCACACAGATGAGTTATGTATTGATTTAGTTAAAGATTCCAGAAAAATAGTGATGCCGTTAAGGAGGATGTCACTTAGAGAGCGGAGAGAGCTTGATCTGCAAGTAAATAACCTATCTCGACGATGATTCATTCATAGGAGTATTTCTGAGTGGGGAGCACCCGTAGCATTCACCATGAAGGCGGATGGCTCACTTTGACTGTGCGTTAATTACTGTATGCTAAATTAATTAACGAAGAAGAACAAGTATCCACTCCTACATATGGATGACTTGTTCAATTAGCTTCATTATGCTAGAGTATTTTCCCGGTTGGATCTTGCGATGGGTTTTACCAACATCGAGTAGCATAGGAGATTGTGCCAGTTACAGTGTTTCGTACGTCATATGGTTTCTAAGTGTGGCTGGTTATGCCGTTTGAGCTAACCAATGCACTGATATACTTTGTTGATCTCATGAACCATGTCTTCAGAGGTCAACTAAATAAGTTCATGCTTGTGTTCATTGATGATATTCTTTTCTACTCACAGAAAAAGGAAGAACACAAGACATATTTGAGGATTTTTCTTGAGGTATTGTGAGAGAATCGAATGAAAGAAAAGTTTTTCGAAGTGTCACCTATGGATGAGCGAAGTGAGATTATTGGATTATGTTGTCTCTAGTAGGATATTTCCTTGAATACTGCAAAAGTCACAGTAATCCTAGATTGGAATAGATCCATAAATATTATGGATGTTAGAAGTTTCTTGAGGTTAACTGGATTTATAGACGATTCATCTAGGACTTCTCTAAGGTAGCGCCACCATTGAATCATTTAATGAAAATGAATCAGATTTTTACTTGGGATGGGAGATTTGAACATGCATTTGCGAGCTTAAAGGAAAAGTTGATGAGTGCACCAGTATTGGCCATTCTGAGTAGGAATGAAGAGACAATGGTATATGTTGATGCTTTTGGTACCGAATTGGGCACGGTATTGATGAAGAGAGGCAAAGTTATTGCATAGGCTAATCTGCAACTGAAACCACATAAGAAGAAATACCCGATTCATGATTTAGGGTTAGCAGCAATTGTGTTTGCGCTGAAGATTTGGAGGCACTATCTTTTATGAGAGAGGTTTGAACTATTCACTGAACATCGATCATTGAAGTACCTCTTTCGATAGAAGGGTTTTAACCTTCTCTAGTAGTGATGGTTAGTGCATCTTGCCTCCTATGGTTGTTATCTTGCATATATGCTGGGGATGGGTAATGTTGTTGCTGATGTATTGAATAGGAGACATGCCAGCTTTGAGCTATGTTTTTAGAGTGGACGTATCATAGTATATTGCTGATTATGATTTCCGGCCGAGATGCGAGCTGAGCCAGAGGTATTGGCAAGCTTGATAACTAGACCTACTCTGACTGAGAGGATTGGTACTAACGAGAGGTTTGATGCTAGATTAGCTGACATTATTGCTTAGATAGAAGCCGGAGTAGAGTCTAAAGAGATGACACGGTGCGAACTCGACCGAGAAAGTTGGCTCTATAAGGATGGGAAATTGTTTGTTCTTGATGATAATGGGCTGAGGGATGAGGCACTATGGAGGTGCCATCATTTTGAGATTTATTATACATTCTGACAGTAATAAGATGTACCGTGATATTAGGTAAACCTTTTATTAGGAAAACATTAAGAAAGACGATTGGAGTATTAACTGAAAATGCATGAACTGCCAATTGGTTAAGGCAGAGCAGAAGAAGTGAAGAGTGCTAGTTGGTTAAGAATGATGTACGATAGCATTTGGTCATAGTTGATCAATCAACCCAGAGTGCCAAAATTATACCTGTTAAGTCATGTAGAATGACAGCCAAACTGGCTAAGTTGTATGTGAAGTGGATAGTACAATTCCATGGTGTGTCGAAGAGAATTTTCAGTGACCAAGACCTGTTATTCACCAAATGGTTCAGAAAGAGCTTACAAGAGGCCTTAGGGAGAGACTTGCACCTTAGCACGGCATATTACCTTCAAACCGATGGCCATACTAAGAGTGTGAATTATATCTTAGAGGATATCTTGTAGGCTTGAATACTATACTTTGGAGGCTTGTGGGATGATCACTTACATTCCGTTGAATTCGCATACAACAATAGTCATCAGTCCAGCATCGGTATAACACCTTTGAGGTGTTATATGGTTGACCGTGCAATGCTCCTTCGCGTTGATAGAAAGCGAATGAGAAACCAATGTTTGAATCTTGATTTCACATTGTTTTGATTATGACAGGTTATATGAAATATTCTGTGTGTACTAAGCATTTTTGCATAAGATTTGTTGTAGATTCATATTTAGAGTTTTGAAGCTGATTATGTCGTATCTAGAGTCATTATTTCATTTAGAACTTTGTTAAAATCTCTCCTGAATTGATATATATATATATATATATATATATATAAATTTATACACACACATGCACAGCAGGCTAAAAACAACCGGCTGAATTCATTCATTCTACCAGCTGAATGCTGAAACAGAAATATTGTTTCTCAATAATCAGCCGGTTAAATGAATATATTCAGATGGCTGAATACGGCCAGAAATTTCCTAATTCCTTGATGTTTGCGTTTTAGTTTCATTCAAACGGCTAAATTATTTTATTCAGCCGGTTGAATATTCCTCAACAACTTTTTTATGAAAAGACACTTCTTTTCTTCGAAGAGAAACGTTTTCAAAATCAACGGTTGCACCTGTTTCTTTTCAATATAGTTTTTCATTTATGGTTTCAACCTTTTAATCACTATAAATAAATTTCAGAATTCAACAAATAATTCACCAAAAAATATTTTAATATTCTTGAATTCTTATCGATTCTCTAGTTTTCAAACTGCTATCGAATTGCTTGCATTCTCTGATCACTGATCACTTTGTCTTTCATAATTCTCAAGCACATTACACTATTTATCATAAAGGAGAAGATTATAGGAAGATTGTACATAATTGACTTATCAGTGCTATTCAAAGAGAACAATATAGTCATATACTTTTGTTATTTGTAAAGAAGTCTTGTTAGGTTGCACAGGCGATAGAACTCTTATTCTATTGCTTAGGCGGTAGAAATCCTGTTCGGTTGCTCAGGCGGTGTAAACCTATTCCTCCGGGTTAAGTAAGGGTTGCTAGTCTAAATCCAAAAAGAGTCTGGGACTGGACGTAGAAAGGGAGTTCGAACTAGTATAAAAATCTCTGGTGTCATTTACTTTGCTGCTTTTACTATTTACGTGCTTATTCTGCACAAGTAGTTTATCCATATTACATGATCCTATAGCATATACACTTTCATTTAGTATCAGAGCATCGGTCATCATATAACTGTAACATAGTTATCTGATATTGTCATAATATGGAAAATAACACCAACCCTGTTGTTAACTCTACCTTCCTAGAAGGTCAATCCACTGCACGACCACCATCGTTTAACGGAATGAACTATCACTACTGGGCCAGTAGAATGAGAATCTATATGAAAACAAGTATTTACCAAATCTGGAAAAATATACAATCTGAATATTTTATTCCTACTGCTGAATATTCAACATGGTCTAACACACAAAAATTAGATGCTACTGGAAATGCTAAAGCTATGAATATGTTATATTGTGCATTGGACAAAAATGAGTTCATTAGAATAAGCATGTGTAAAACTGCTTATGAAATTTGGCGTACTCTTAATGTTACACATGAAGGTACTAACAAAGTCAAACAAAGTAAAATTTCTATGCTCAAAAGTTAGTTTCATAATTTTAAAATGAAACATGATGAGACTATAAATGAAATGTACTCTAAATTTCAATATATATATCATTCTTTGATATCATTAGGAGAAACTTGCATGGATTTTGATATTGTTTCAAAAATCCTCAACTCACTAACAGAGAACGAAAAGTCTCAGCAATCGAAGAAGCTAACGACATTTCGACCATAATACCAGAAGAGTTAATTGGTAATCTAATGTCTTATGAAGTTAATCTCCAGGAAAAACAAGTACAAGCTCAAGATAAGAAAAATATAGCATTCTAGGAAGAAAAATATGAATCAGATTCAGAAGAAGAAGATATGGCGTTCATTGCTAAAAATTTCAAAAAAACTTTGAAATTTAGAAAGAGCAACAAATTTAGTATAACAAGAACAACTCCATCAACAATAACAACACAAACAAACCATCAACATTTGCTCTAGAATATTATGAATGTCACAAGAAAGGTCACATCAAAAAAGACTGTACTGAGAAAAAAAGACAAGTATAAGCATAAAAAGACAAATTCAAAAAGAAAGCTTTTTCAGTCACATGGGACGATACAGAATCATCCTCATCATCAGAAAGTGATTCGGACAGCGATTCAGAACAAGCCAATGTTTGCTTTATGGCTACAAAAGACAAGGTAAGTGATTTAACTTTAAATGATCTTTTAGAAATTAATTCAGAATTACTTGACAAGTTAAAAAGTAAAAATAGAAAGTACAAAGAAGCTCTTGAAATATTGAATAGAACTGAAATCGAAGTAGAAATGTTAAGAGATGAAAAAGAAATTTTAGAAGAAGAACTCCAAGTTACTCAAGAATCTTATTCTAATATGTCGTCTCAACTTTCTCTGTTAAGTAAAGAGGCAGAAACTCAGAAAGAAAAAATGATGCTTTATTAATTGAAAACATAACCTTAAATCAAATATCAAGATCTTAGAGTTAGATAACTCTAACCTTAAAATAAAATTAGAAGATATTACAAAAAATGTTTCTAATTTTAATAACGGTAGAGAAAATCTTTCTAAAATTACAGAAAATTCTCAAGTTGTTTCAAATAAAAGAGGACTAAGATATAAACAAACTTCGAAAATAATTCGAAAGAAAAAGAATTCTTCCTATAAAAATAAAGTTGAAAAACCTAGTTCTAAAAATTCTAATTTTTTTACTTCAATTAAAATGTAGGTTCCTAAAACTAATAATTCTTCAATAAGAAACAAGTATATAAAGTCTTTTATAAAAACTGTTCATAAAACCAAAGATTTTGTGCTCAAAAGGAATTCTAAACCCGCTTGGGTTTGGCTTCCTAAGACCTAACTCTTTGGACCCAAAATAAAATGGTGGGTACCGATGTTAATTCTATATTTTGTAGGTACCATCCAAAAAGAGAGGAAAACAGATACTAGGCAGTGGTTGCTCAAAACACATGAAAGGAAATAAAGTGATGCTAACAAATATTATTTACTCAGATGGTGGTTCTGTCACATTTGGAGTAAGTTTTAAAGCATATTTCATCAGTAAAGGCGATGTGAGTAATAATGGAAATCAAATTTACGTATTATTACAGATGTTTTCTTAGTTAAAAATTTGAAACACAACTTACTTAGTATTAGCCAATTGTGTGACAAAGGATTCAATATTACTTTCTCTGAAAATAAGTGTAGTATTTTTGATCAAAATAAAAATCTTATTTTTGAAGGCTTTAGAGATAAAAATATTTATGTTTTCAATATGAATATAAATTATAATAAAAATATGTGTTTAATATCCAAAGAAAATGAACCTTGTTTATGGCACAAAAGATTTTCTCATATTAATTTCAAAACTATAACTAATTATCTAAAAATGATTTAGTAAAAGGTTTACCAAAAAATAAACTTTAAAGTAAACAATATTTGTGACGCTTGTCAATTAGGAAAGCTATCAAAATCATCTTTTTAAATCAAAGAAAAATATTTCTATTCTTCAACCATTAGAACTATTACATTTAGATCTTTTTGGTCCAACTCAAATTCAATCTATAAATCATAGCAAATATGTATTCATTATTGTAGATGATTTTTCAAGATTCACTTGGACTATTTTCTTAAATAATAAAAGTGATACTTTTTAAAATTTCAAGAATTTGCAAAAATAATTCAAAATCTCAAAAATTTAAAAATTTAAAATATTAAAAGTGATCGTAGAGGTGAATTTGAAAATGAAGCATTTGAACACTTTTATATTGAGAAGGGAATTTACCATAATTTTTCTTTTCCTAGGACACCACAACAAAATGGTGTTGTAGAAAGGAAAAATAGAATGTTACAAGAGTGTGCAAGAACTTTGTTAAATGGAAACACACTACCAAAACATTTCTAGGCAGAAGCTGTAGCAACTGCTTGCTATGTACTAAATCATATCTCTGTCTAACCTTTAACAAAACATACTCCATATGAAATGTTTTATCATAGAAAACCAAACATTTTTTATTTTAAAACTTTTGGTTCAAAATATTTTATTTTAAATACAATAGATCAGCTTGAAAATTTTGATCCAAAATCCGATGAACAAAAACAATCGAAGAAAAACTTCATGTTTCATTCGACGAAAATTTCAATTTTAATAAATTTTTTGAGGATACTCCTAAGACAATCACAAATATGGTTACTCAAAATAATTTTAAAGAAGATGAAGTCTTTTCTAATAATATTGAACAAAATGAAAACATTGATCATAATGAAAATGAATTAAGATCTCCTCCTAGGATTTTACATGGCCACCCAGTAGAAAATGTCATTGGAGCAATTAATTCACATGTTAGAACTAGAAATCAACTTAATCAAATGGGCCATGTGACTTTTCTTTTCAAAATCAAACCCAAAAATGCAAAAGAAGCATCTACTAATGACTATTGGATTATAGCTATGCAAGAAGAGTTAAACCAATTTGAACGAAACGAAGTTTGGGAATTAGTTCCCAGACCAAGTGATCAAACAGTCATCAATATTAAATGGGTCTTTAAAAATA
Source organism: Allium cepa (assembly GCA_030765085.1). Taxonomy (NCBI): domain Eukaryota; kingdom Viridiplantae; phylum Streptophyta; class Magnoliopsida; order Asparagales; family Amaryllidaceae; genus Allium; species Allium cepa. The sequence goes on along the minus strand of CM060938.1, from coordinate 245,118,941 downwards.
AAGCAGATGAACAAGGTAATATAACTAGGAATAAAACTGGATTAGTTGCACAAGGATATAACCAAGAAAAAGAAACTGACTACGAAGAAACATTTGCTCCAGTTGCACGACTTGAAGCAATACGTATCTTACTAGCCTTTGCATGTTTTTATAATTTCAAACATTATCAAATGGATGTTAAAAGTGCTTTTTCAAATGGTTATATAAACGATTTTTTTTTTGTTGAACAACCTTCTTCATTCACTCATGAAAAATTTCCAGATCACATCTATAAACTTAAAAAGGCCTTACACGGAATAAAACAAGCAGCTCGTGCTTGGTATGTGTGACGACCCGAAAATCCATACCCTTTGAATCAACCATAATCCACACATGTACAATTCAAAAAGCAAAGACTAACGGAAAGTCAGGAGAAAGAAAAGAATAGAGAAGAAGAGAAGAGAAGAAAGATAGAAGGTAGAACCAAACAGAACATACAGAATCTCGCATTGCAGTGGAAAACATATAATTTCATATCAATGACCTTTATAAAATAGTAACTGTGTATATACATACATCAATCAGAGTACCACAATCAAACAATAATTATCAGCTTGAATAGTTATACTAACATGTCCTTACAATTGCTGATAATGTAAAATAACAACTAAGCAATAATGCAGTGGATAATCAAACAAATACGGATGTACGAAAATGAAGGTCTCCAGCTCTCCTGCTGAAGCTACAAAAGCACCAAAGCATAATCTGTAAATATACTCGGTCTGACCCGAGCATTGAAAATGGAGAATGCCCGGATCAGTCTGATAAACCAGCGTGAGAAGCACACTCAACTGAATGTATTAAGTTACCAAAACTTTTCCTTAGTTTTCAAAACAAAAGTATCTCGTAAGACAAGTCCACACATAAACACAGACATGTTTTTACCTTACGCTGACTAAAACATATCATATCAAATAATCTTATATTATAGTAGTGTCTACTATATACAAATAATATTAATCATAGCCGAAATTGTTACATTGATTAAATTCCAGCATGTAGCCCAATTGGGTAATATAATCAAAATGGGAAACACATAGAGGAGTTTGGATTTTCATACAAAAGACCAGATGAAGGGACTACATTCCGGCAGTACATCTCTAGAAGGATGCACTGAGGAACAACACAAAGGAACCTCTACCAACACAAGATTAGCCCACCTCTATAATTAGATGGTACCGAATATATCATCCTCTGGTCGTTACCGACCCTATCGAGGGCCCTCTAGCATACAAACCACAATAATCAGATACACAACGTCATAGCATGTAAAGATATATCTAGAAGAGGATGGTCATCCCCTAGTAGGAGTGACCCACTTAGCCCCGCTGCATCTAACCCTGTTTTGGTAATTTCCGGTTGATGTGGCTAGAGGTAACGATTACCTTTCACAAAGCACAATCACAACACTTAAAATGCAACATGGCTATTCCTATTGACTACTAATTGCCTTCCACAAAAATACAACCCTTAAGCTCATACGTCTGAAGGAGGTTGTTAAGCTAAGAGAAGTTGCCTTCTCTGCCACATTGATGTACGATTGTAAAAACCAATGCACGTTATCCTTAGAAATGCAATATCAGACAAACATCCATACAGGTTGTCCAGGAACAGGACAAACCGAAGGTACTTTCCTACCACATCCTGTCGGAAAATCCCTAGGACTAGTAGCGAATAGTCCTTGCAATGGATATTTCATAATGTAGAGACCACTGCTACTATATGCATATTGGAATTTTAACCCCAAACAATCAACAAACAGTCCCCCACTATGAAACTCCGGAATATCAATATCATCACAAGCAACCTGCACAATCGTCGCATACACGTTGGTCCAAAGTGGTTTTCAGATAAATCTGATCCCGGTCTCTTCGCACCAACAACGCAAAAGCGTTTCTCAAGCTCACATAGAAACTAAGTCTCATATACTTATCACGTCTCCAACTTTCAACTTGCTATCCTTCGGGCCAAGAAAGAAGCTCGATAGATTGGAGTAATACCCTGCACTATACGAATCAACATCATCGATACAAATGATAATCAAGCCTACACAGAAGGCTACGTACTAAGTGCATGACTAAATAGTTCCCACATCAAGTCGAGGAACTAAAATTTGGCCAAATTTGATAGTCGGTTATTTAACTACCAAAAGCAAACAAACAAATATTCAGCATCATATACAATCACTGGGCCCTTCTATTAATCTTTTATTGATTAAATTACTTGTCAAATATTCAGTTCAATTTATCTTTAAAAAGATATATTCTTAAAACATTTCAACTTTTCTATATTGGAAAACATTTCCAAATACTTATTTAACAATAAGTAATTCACAAATAAATTTATTTTCAATACTTAGAAAATATTACATATACTTAAATCATGATAAAGTATATATTTCATTCTTTAAGGAAAAGATTCTCTTTAAACACATTTATTTGGGTCAAAACGAATGTTGCGTAAAACATCGTTACGACAACCCCAAATCACTAGTATGGGGATTCGAAATTTAGATAGATATATAAATCCTAATACTATACAAAACATTTCTTTTCGAAAATATATACTATAACAACAGTGTTATAGTCAATCATTTCCTTATTTCTCGAAAACGTCGATTTCAACAATGAATGTTGAGATCGATGATTTCGATACTTAACACATTTTAAAACATCTTCAGATCGTTTTATTCCATTTAAAATATCACTCCCCAAAACATTTCTTCAACTTAAACGATTATTACTCACTGTCCAAAATCGTGAATATAATTCGTTTACGAAATCCAATATTTCTACACATTTATTAAAGGATTGTCCACTGTCCAAAATCGTGAATGAAATTCCTTAAATAAATTGTAATAATTAACTTATCGAATTCAATTTGATTTCGGATTTATATAGCAATATTTATAAATTCCTTTTATATTTTATAAAAACTTCAACTTATAAAATCCCTTTATTAACTAATTCCATATATATTTCAATTACATGCCAAAATCCAATTTATAAGTTAATTACTTATAAATCATTTATTTTACAAATTCATTCATTTTATAACTTCACAATTATAAATCTTATTCCCTTATAAACTCCATTTATAACCTTAATTTAACACTTATAAAGCTCATTTTATAATTTCAATATTATAATTTATAAAATATAAATTTTAAATCTTCTATATAAACCATTTATATTAAATCAAAAATTCTCATTTTATACTATTTCACAAAATAGTTAACTTCCTATTCAAAAATCATATTCTTATTATATTTCCTAAAAATCATAATTTTTATAACAATAAAAATTATAACATTTATTTATTTAAAATTATTCAATTTCCTTGACAGTTCAAAATTCAATAAAATGTATATTTCCAAAACACTTTGAAAATCCTTTTTCAATTTAAAAATAATCACTTTAATATTTTTAAATTATCAAAATAGGCCAAATGCGGCATCAGCACTAAATGCAACAATCACGGTATCCAAAACATCATATCATATGATAAAAGAATATATCATAATATCTGTAAATAAATCAACACTGGTGAGGAATCAGTTGGATGCCTTCAACCTGTCACCTGCAACAAATATACATATTAGAATATGTGTATAATGTCTGCTTCAAGGCAGACGTGCACACAAAGGGTCATCTGCTCATACACGAGAACACGTACAGGGTCATCTGCTCCACTAGGCATATATATATATATATATATATATATATATATATCCAAATACCAATCAATATATCATATATCATCTAAACAATCATCAATCATCATAAATAATATTTATTCTCACTTATATAAAAATATCGGTGAGGCAGAAAGAGTGAGTTGTACTCACATTGCTTGTAGCCATCGCGATAGCGATTTATTCCGATTAAAATTAAACAAGCGTTTAATTTCAACCAAAATTTTTACTAGCTCTAATAAATCCCAATCCAGCTCCATAATGTAGTGCTCGTCAATACGAACCCAACGCAATTCGTTTCGTGCGAAAGGACCTCGTATGAAAAAGTTACAACGTTTTAAAGTTTATATGAATTTAGTATTATATAATTTTCAATTTCTATTTTATATTTTTTAACCTAAGCTCGATCTGGGTCGTTGATTTTTTTTTATCCAAGCAATCCAGGCCGACCGGATTCCTTCTTCCCCATCGGGTTCTCGCGTGAAAAAAGAACCCATGCTATCACCTTGTTTGAATTTTTCGCTCCACCACCGTCGACTTTGAAGACGATCGGGCTTCCCCAGACGAATGGCCATCACGAGGCACAACTCCGACCGAAGACCGATTCGTCTCGCATGCACGTGGATCTCGAGATACGTGCACGAAGTTTGACCGTTCAAACCCCTGGCTCCAATGATCCGTGACACTAAAAATGATCACACCCGTATGGAATCGAAGCTCTCATCACCCTCTATAATTCATTAGTTGAAAACTTTTCGAAATTGTTAATGGACTGAGAGATTTTAACGCGATAAGAATCGAAAATTCTAGCCATTAAATATCACATGGTGGCTAGCCCTAGAGTTTGTTAGGGTTTGTGCACAATGAAGAAAACAAGTCCTTTTATAGAATATTCGAAAACACTATTCATCCAAAAATTTCCCGAACTCCAAAAGAAGCGTGCCGCCTGGTGTTTATAATATTTAACCTCTATTCTGAATGCAATGGAATATATATTTAGAGCCAATTTGATCGTATTTGGAAGATAGGTTTTCGAATCGACTAAATTAAATCTAAATTTTTACTTAAATAGATTTCTACGCGTTTTAGCTTGCCTCGGATAAACCATAAATTCGATTGAGATGAAATTTGAAATCCCATAATAATATAATATTATGGATCCAATGAAATTGCTTTCGTCGAAATCCGAGACTGTTTGAAAAATGGCTATTTTCACTCGTTCATTAAATATTAAAATATTTAATTTCTAAAATTAACTTTTAATTCGATTCTAAAAGTTCTCTAAGGTCATTCTAATTCAAATAGAATTTAATTCAACTTTATAAATCATTTTCATTCACATTAAATCCAAACTCTAATTATTTCCCCAAATTCAAATTTTAAATTAACAATTTAATTATCCAATTAAATCACTATATTCAAAATATTATTTATTCAGCTTATAAATTTAACTTGTGCATATTCAAAATCAATTAAATATATGAATTTCAAATGACTAAAATTCTGGGTCGTTACATTCTCTCATTCTTAAAAGAATTTCGTCATCGAAATTACCAATTAAGAAAAAGTCACAAAATCAATTAAGTTTTCAAAACAATTCGTTCAAATTTGATTTACCAAATCTATTTAACCTTTTAACTTTTTCCAAAAATCATTAGTTAAACTTCTTATAAAAACTTTTATCAGTTTTCAAATCCATTTGTAGTTATCTTTTCAAAACCAACCATATCGTTTCAATTTTCAACTCAAAATCAAAACTTTAGTTATCAAAAGTTTCCCAAAAAATTTCTAACACTTAAAATTTTCAAAAATTCACCAGCGCCTCCTTTACACAGTTCGATCGTAGTACGATCGCAACATATATATATATATATATATATATATCACAAATATACATATCATCTTCGAAGATGAGGCATCCCGTAGGGAAAAAATGTAAAAGTACGATATGTAATTCGAGATATGTACCTTATGTATTATTAGCGAGCATATACGGCTAATATAACGTGAAAGCGAGCTCCAAATGCGAAGCAAGCGCCATCCGCACCTACTAAACACTCAACAAACAATGAGATAACATGTATATATAAAAGTAATATCAATACACAACATATATCAAAAACTATATATGCCAATATAGAAAATGCAATCAAATGCAACAAATCCAACCATCAAACAACTATCATCCAACTAACTTCCATAACCAAATCAATACACTTTCACTTTGCATTAATATTTACCGAATTGATTTTCAATTTAATCACATTTGATACATTAACATTGGATTTTATTAACATTCATTTATTCATATTCAATTAGTTTACATTCACTAATTCATATTCAAGTTAGTTCACTTTCAAATTCAAATCAAATAAAAATTCAATTCTATTTAGATTCACTTAACTTCAAATTTGAATTCAATTACTTAGCTTTCCATTTCATTGGTAAAATTTCATATGGATTTTCTATACAATCAATTAACATCCGTCTGACAATCAATGTATATCCAACATTACCAAATTAATTTACTTTACATTCATTCAATTTGGTTCACTTTTAATTTCTAATTGGTTTAATATTCCATTATTCAATTCTCAACTTCATTAGCTTTTTAATGAATTAACACTTACATCTACTATTCCTTATCAATTATTTACATTCTTTGAATTACATTCAATCCATATTTCATTATTTTAATTGCTAATTCCATCTACAAATAAAGTTGAATTTCTTTATATAACTCAAATTCACATTCATCACTTCATTTTATTAATTCACTTTATTAATTTACTTCGATACCCAAAATCAACTTGATTCAACATCATTTAAGTTATGTTTCATTTCAACTTCATTTACATTTACTATACAACTTAAGTTTACTACTAATTTACTTCAAATTTCAAATCACTATTCAAATTCGGATTTGTTTTGCTTAACAAAATTGTTTAACCATTTTAACAATTGGTTTTACTTACTTTTTCTCACTTTATAAGTTATACAACTTACTTTTATAAACTTCCAAATTCATACTATGTAATCAATTATCATCTTAAGTTTAATTTCAATTTCAATAACGTATCTAATCCAATTCGAATCCAATTCAATTTATTTAACTTTACTTTAGTTAAATTTCAAATCATATGTTTGATATGCTAACTCAAATTTCTTTACTTTACCAAGTTAAATTCTTATTTCATATTATAAGTCATAATTCATCTTACTTATATTTATCAGTTTCAACATGGATCTTAAATCAAATTTGCTTATCATAACAAAACTTCAATTTCAATTTACTATTGGTAGCAAATCCATCACACAGAAATTCGAAAATGATACTGATGATGCTGCAGTCATCACCCTTATTATTTCCTAGCAACGATAGTGAATTCCGTGCTTTATATTCTTTTTAAAGAAATCCTTTTATTTATAAATCATAATTAAAAACCTTCTTACATATATAATTTCACCATTTCACTTCACTTATATAAGATTTGTTCCAAATTAATTTATCTTATTTAGATTTATAATAACATAATCTCTTTTTACTTTGAAAAACAACTTTCAAAACAAACAGAATTCAAATTTCACAAATTCTTAGTTAAATCCATTTTTCATTTGTAACTCACATTGTTTCATTTCTTATATATAAGATTATTTCACAATTGTAAATCATATTAATTATAATTCCATATTTATAATTCCCTTACTTATATAATTTATTCTTTTACAATTGTTGTTTTTATTCGGATTACTCAAACAGCTTTTGTTAACTTATATATATATTTACATTTTCAAACAACCAAACAATCAATTTATTTATATACACTTTAATAATTCCTGAAAAATTATTTCTTTTATATATAAAATATAATAGAGGTAAAATGATTTCGTTTACCCAATTTAAAATAATACTATGTCGACTTTCCTCGTTTAAGTGTTTAGAAATCCTTATAGATAATATGTCGTCCCATATACCGACCGGAATTCACAAACAGCTCAACGGATAAGCAAACAAAATATAAAACATTTTTATATTCATTAACGAATACACGCTCATATATATAATACACTCAACTCAATTTAGGGTGCTACTATCCCTATCTATACCGAATACACATCAAAGCTTAGGAATATACAAAATATATGCTCTGATACCAAATGTGACGGGACGCAACCAGTGGGTAATACCCACCGTAGCTCACAATGATACCTCGCGCTTTGCTTTTACGGCCAGCCTCTCGACTACAACCAACCCATTCACACTAGGGACATGTAGGGGCAAGAGTCATCCGTTCGCTACCTAACAAGAAGCGAGAACCCCCTATCTAGTACGAAGCTCACTAAGCAAAGCGGATAATCAAAAAAATACGGATGTACGAAAATAAAGATCTCCAGCTCCCCTGCTTAAGCTCCAAAAGAACCAAAGCATTACCTATAAATATACTCAGTCTGACCCAAGCATTGAAAGGGAAGAATGCCTGGATCAGTCTGGTAAACCAACATGAGAAACACGCTCAACTGAATCTATTAAGTTACCAAAACCTTTTCTTAGTTTTCAAAACAAAAGTATCTCGTAAGTGAAGTCCACACATAAACACGGACATGTTTTTACCTTACGATAACTAAAACATATCATATCAAAACCTCTTATATTATAGTAGTGTCTACTATATACAAATAATATTAATCATAGCCGAAATTGTTACATTGATTAAATCCCAGCATATAGCCCAATTGGGTAATACAATCAATATGGCAAACAGATAGTGGAGTTTGGATTACCATACAAATGATCAGGCGAATGGACTAACTTCAGGCAATACATCTCTAGAAGAATACACCGAGGAACAGCATAAAGGAATCTATACCAATGCAAGACCGGCCCACCTCTATAACTAGATGGTACCGAATATATCATCCTCCGGTAGTTACCGACCTTGTCGAGGGCCCTTTAGCATACAAACCACAATAATCAGATACGCGACATCATAGCGTTTAAAAATATATTTAGAAGAGAATGATCATACCCTAATGGGAGCGACCCACTTAGCCCTGCTGCATCTAACCCTGCTTTGGTCATTTTCGGTTGATGAGGCTAGAGGTAACGATTACCTTTCACAAAGCACAATCACAACACTTAGAATGCCATATGGCCATTCCTATTGACTACTAATTGCCTTCCATAAAAATACAACCCTTAAGCTTATACATCTCAAGGAGGGTGTTAAGCGAGGTGAAGTTGCCTTCTCTACCACCACTGATGTACGTTTGTAAAAACCAATGTACGTAATCTTTAGAAATGCAATGTCAGACATACATCCATACAAGTTGTCCAGGAATAGGACAAACTGAAGATACTTTCCTACCACATCCTATCGAAAAATCCCTAGGATTAGTAGCGAATAGTCCTTGCATTGGATATTTCATAATGTAGAGACCACTACTACTATATGCATATTGGGATTTTAACCCCAAACGATCAACAAGCAGTCCCCCACTATGAAACTCCGGAATATCAATCTCATCACAAGCAACCTGCATAATCGTCGCATATATGTTGGTCCGAAGTGGTTTTCAGATAAATCTGATCCCGGTCTCTTCGCACCAACAACGCAAAAGCGTTTCGCAACCTCACACAGAAACTAAGTCTCATAGACTTATCACTTCTCCAACTTTCAACTTGCTATCCTTCTGGCCAAGAAGGAAGCTCGATAGATTGGAGTAATACTCCACACTATACGAATCAACATCCTCAACACAAATGATAATCATGCCTACATAGAAGGCAACGTACTAAATATACGACTAAATAGTTCCCACTTCAAGTCGAGGAACTAAAATTTGGCCAAGTTTGATGGTCGGTTTTTTAATTATCAAAGCAAACAAACAAATATTCAGCACCATATACAATCATTGGGCCCTTTTATTAATCTTTTATTGATTAAATCACTAGCCAAATATTCACTTCAATTTATCTTTAAAAAGATATATTCTCAAAACATTTCACATTTTCTATACTGGAAAACATTTCCAAATACTTATTTAACAATAAGTAAATCACAAATCAATTTATTTTCGACACTTAAAAAATATTACATATGCTTAAATCATGATAAAGTATATATTTCATTCTTTAAGGAAAAGATTCTCTTTAAACACATTTATTTGGGTCAAAACGAATGTTGCGTAAAACATCGTTACGACAACCCAAAATCACTAGTAAGAGGTTTCGAAATTTAGATAGATATATAAATCCTAATACTATACAAAACATTTCTTTTCGAAAATCATATACTATAACAACAGTGTTATAGTCAATCATTTCCTTATTTCTCGAAAACATCTATTTCAACAATGAATGTTGAGATCTATGGTTTTGATACTTAACACATTTTAAGTCATCTTCGAGTCATTTTACTCCATTTGAAATATCACTTCCCAAAACATTTCTTCAACTTAAATGATTATTATTCACGGTCCAAAATCGTGAATATAATTCGTTTACCAAATCCATTATTTCTACACATTTATTAAAGGACTATCCACTGTCCAAGATCGTGAATGAAATTCCTTTAATAAACTGTAATAATTAACTTATAAAATTCAATTTGATTTCGGATTTCTATAACAATGTTTATAAATTCCTTTTATATTTTTTAAAAACTTTAACTTATAAAATCTCTTTATTGACTAATTCCATATATATTTCAATTACATGCCAAAATCCAATTTATAAGTTAATTACTTATAAATGATTTATTTTACAAATTCATTTATTTTATAACTTCACAATTATAAATATTATTCCCTTATGAACTCCATTTACATCCTCACTTTAACACTTATGAAACTCGTTTTATAATTCCAATATTTTAATTTATAGTATATAAATTTTATAAATCTTCTATACAAACCAATTATAATAAATCAAAAATTCTCATTTTATACCATTTCACAAAATAGTTAACTTCCTATTTCAAAAATCTTATTCTTATTATATTTTCCAAAAATCATAATTTTTATAACAATAAAAATTATGACATTTATTTATTTAAAATAAATTAATTTCCTTAACAGTTTAAAATTCAATATATGTATATTTCCAAAACCACTTTGAAAATCCTTTCTCAATTAAAAAGTTATCATTTAATATTTTTAAATTATCAAAATAGGCCCAACGCTGCAACAGCCCTAAATACAACAATCACGACATCCAAAACATCATATATCATATGATAACAGAATGTATCATAATATATGTAAATAAATCAACACTGGTGAGGAATCCAGTTGGATCCCTCCAACATGTCACTTGCAAAAAATATACATATTAGAATATGTGTACAATGTCCGCTTCAAGGCAGATGCGCGTACAAAGGGTCATCCGCTCATACACGGGAACATATAGGGTCATCTGCTCCACTAGGCAGGTGTATATCCAAATAACTATCAATATATCATATATCATCCAAACAACCATCAATCATCATAAATAATATTTATTCTCACTTATGTAAATATATCAGTGAGGCAGAAAGATTGAGTTGTACTCACATTACTTGTAGCCGTCTTGATTGCGATTTATTCCGATTAAAATTAAACAAACATTTAATTTCAACCAAAATTTCCACTAGCTCGAATAAATCCCAATCCAGCTCCATAGTATAGTGCTCGTCAACACGAACCTAATGCAATTCGTTTCATGTGAAACCGACCTCGTATGAAAAAGTTATAATGTTTTAAAGTTTATACGAATTTAATATTATATAATTTTCAATTTCTATTATATATTTTTTAACCTCAGCTCGATCTGGGCCATTGATTTTTTTGATCCAAGAAACTCAGGCTGACCAGCCTTCCTTCTTCCCTATCGGGTTCTCGAGTGAAAATAGAACCCACGTCGCCACCTTGTTTGAATTTTTCGCTCCACCACCGTCGACTTTGAAGACGATCGGGCTTCACCAAACGAATGGCCATCATGAGGCACACCTCTAACCGAAGACCAGTTCGTCTCAGCTGCACGTGGATCTCAAAATACGCGCACGAAGTTTGGCGCCTAACCCTAGAGTTTTTTTGGGTTTGTGCAAAATTAAGAAAACAAGTCCTTTTATAGAATATTCCAAAACACTATTCATCCGAGATTTTCCCGAACTCGGAACGAAGCATGCCACCTGGCATTTATAATGTTTAACCTCAATTCTAAACGCAATGGAATATATATTGAGAGCCAATTTGATTGTATTTGGAAGATAGGTTTTTGAATCGACTGAATTAAATTTAAATTTTTACTTAAATAGATTTCTACACGTTTTAGTTTGCTTCGGACAAACCATAAATCCGATTGACATGAAATTTGAAATCCTACAATAGTATAATATTACGGATCTAATGAAACTTGTTTCGTTGAAATCCGAGACTGTTTGAAAAATGGCTATTTTCACTCGTTAATTAAATATTAAAATATTCAATTTCTACAAATTAACTTTTAATTCGGTTTTAAAAGTTCTCTAAAATCATTCTAATTCAAATAGAATTTAATTCAACTTTATAAATCATTTTCATTCACATTAAATCCAAATTCTAATTATTTCCTTAATATAAAATATTAAATTAACAATTTAACTATCCAATTAAATCACTATATTAGAAAATTACTTATTCAGCTTATACATTTAACTTTGATCGTCTTAAGTGTTATCTAATATATTCTCGTTTTGAAATTGGAAAGGTTGATCAAACTCTTTTTATTAAAAGAACTAAAAAGATATTTTAGTTATTCGAATTTATGTTGATGATATTATTTTTGGATCTACAAATGAAAAATTATGTTAGGAATTTTCAAAAATAATGACCAAAGAATTTGAAATGTCACATATGGGAGAGTTATCTTATTTTCTTGGATTACAGAATAAACAAATAGAAAATGGAATTTTTATTAATCAAGAAAAATATTGTACTAATCTAATTAAATAATTTAATATGGAAAACATGTCTGCTAAACCAACTCCAACGAGCATAACAATTCATCTCGATAGAGATGAAGATCGCAAAAGTGTTGACCAAAAATTATATCGAAGTATAATTGGATCATTACTTTATCTAACTGCTAGTAGACCTAACATAACAATGAGTGTTTGTTTGTGTGCTCGATTCCAAGCAAATCCTAAAGAATCACATATGCGAGCAGTGAAAAGCATATTGTGTTATTTAAGCAAAACCAAAGATTCTGGACTTTTCTATCCGAAAGAATGCCCTTTTTAGTTAGTTTCATATAGTGAAGCTGATTTTGGAGGATGTTGGACGGATCGAAAAAGTACAAGTGGGACTGTCACTTCATTGGACAATCTTTAGTCTCTTGGTTTAGCAAGGAACAAAATTGTATTTCACTTTCAACTTGTAAAGCAGAATATATTTCTGTCGCTTTAGCTTGTGCTCAAGTCATTTATATGCAACAAACACTCAAAGATTTTGGTGTTAATTTATCTAAATCAACAATTTTTTTGTGATAATCTAGTGCTACAAACTTATCCAAAAATTCTATAAATCACTCACGAACTAAACAAATTGACATACGTCATCATTTTTTTGTGATAATATTGAAAAGGATTTAGTCAAACTGGAATTTGTATCCTCCAAAAATCAATTGGCTGATATATTTACAAAACCTTTAAATGAAAACGTATTTATATAATTAAGAAGAGAATTAGGAATTGTATCGATAAAGGATTTATACGTTTTTTTAATAAAAAAGGGGGAGGGGTCAGCACTCGAACTCATCTCTTACTTACTAGTCTATTGTTCTACCGCTGCTCTACTTTGTCATTTTTAAAAACTTTAGCTAGTTTGCATTTTTAATAACCTTACATTCATTTTTTTCCATCCAACTTTTTATCTGGTAATTATAAACTTAACCACTAATTTTCTTTCTATTTATATGTATCTCTGCCCATATATATATATATATATATATATATATATATATATATATAGACACACACACACACTCTTTTTCCTTCTTTTTGCATTAACTTCAAAATAAAATTTTAAGTTTTCAAATACTTTTCGCAAAATGTCGTCAGGGTATAATTCTGATCTCTCCTATACTTCTTTTCTTCGGGATCGGTGAATTTACCAACTCCAACACTGATTTACGAACTAGTTCCAATTGTTCCTCCTTCTACACATACTGGTTATACTCCACCTATTAAAAGAACGAGACGGTCTCCACTTTTTGGTTCACCATCTACCAAAGAGAAAATATATGATATTCATCACTACCAATGGGAAACACTAGAATTACAGCGCGTACTATACTATGAATGAAAAGTTAATGCTAATCGTTTAAGCATTTTTGGAACAAGTCGCTTTAAAATTCGGTGGTTCTTCCTCCAAAAAATCAGTTCATCAACCGTCTCCTGTTCGTTCTCCAATTTGTCCCAATCCTTGGGAACCATCACCGCAACATCCACCAATATCTCCGAAATCTTGGGGACACTAAAATAGAAGATGATGAATATCACACTCCAAGCTCTTCTTCCAAATCTTTTCAATATTTTATGCTAGTGTTAATATGCTAATTTTATTTTCTGATTTTTTAAATATTATTATTCAAAATAAATTTACATATATTGTTTCCTATAAAAACAGTAGGATGACATGAATTTCTACACAAATTTAGCCGGCTGTTTTTTATAAAACAGCATGTGAATATTATGGGAACAAAAATTTAACCCCAGATTCAAATGACTGAATCAAACCGTCTGATTTAGTTCAAAAATGAACTATTTCTTTGCGGGTTGAAACTCAGAGCAATTCAAACGGCTGATTCAATTTATTCAGCGGGCTGAATTCCATCTGAGTCATTTTTTTAACCCGCCTCCACTTTCTTTTCTTCCACTTTTGCCCTTGCATTTACGTACTATATATTCACCTTTTCATTTCTTACCCATTCAATTCAAAACCCTAGCCACCTTCTTCAACCTTTTCAAACTTTTATCCTCCTTTTTTTACTCTCTAACCAAGATCCAAACACACTAGAGAATCCACCTCCGGACCTTCCGAAGATCAGATTCGACAATGGCTATGGAATGATGTTGCAATTTCACTATAAAATTCTATGAAAAACTCCAATATCTTCGAAGAATCTTTCATGAAATTTCCAGATTTTACGGCCTGCTGAATTAGAGAATTGGCGGAGCAATTCCACTTTGATAGTCTAATAGGTATACTCCAAATAATGTCAAAATTAATCATCTTTTGATCAAACTCTTTCTTGCCAATTTGAATTTAGATCAACATAATCCTCAGAAACGACAAGATTGTGTTTGATCAATAGTTTGTGGCATTAAAATTTTCTTACCTCTACAAAGACAAGGTAATATTCTAAATTGTCCCTATCAAGGCATTGATATTGATGATAATTAAGTTTATATGGATCATGCGGATGAGGTTTCACATCGTTTCTTGTCCGATCAACTTACTAATTTGTGTACTTTAAAATCTAGCTTCTTAAGGCCTCAAGCACGCCTCATTCACCGTGCATTTATTCGTTCTCTACAACCAAGAATAGCGAGTTATGAAAAGGTTTATAAAAGAGAATTCCAAACTCTTTATTCAATCTACTCCAACCAACAAGTGAATTAGGGAAAATTTATTTTGGATGAATTTCAAGACATCACAATCCGAAGAAAATATAAGACCATCCATTATGGTGCTTATATTATGCGTATCCTTCTCAACGTCGGCGTTCCAATGCCCGACTTTGAATTTTCAAGTACTAGAAAGTTAGGCATAAAAACTTTAGGATTGATGGGTCTTCCTCACGAGCCTCTCCTCTCCACAACAAATCATCTCCTTTCAACAACGGTCTCAAAATATTCAACAAGGTACTCCACAACCTTATGACGCTAGTATTGCTTCCTCTTCTCATACTCAACATAAAGAAGAAGAAGGGGATGGTGATTCAATTCAAGTGATTGGCTCGGACACTTCTTCTAGACAAGCTATTATCACTCTCTCTCGAAATCAATCAAAAATTCATCGAGAAATTTGGTCTCTTTTAAAAGAAAACGAAAAGAAAATTTAACTCGATCAAAAGTTTACTAGATAAAATATGGGATAAAATTTCTTGTTCCGGTTCTACATCCACCGAAGCTTACAACCCATCCCTATTTCAGTGGTCTTCTTCGAGTACAAGTTCTGCTAATGATGGTCCTTCTCTTTCTAGCCAGTTTTAATTATGTCTATTTTGTTGTTTTTTGTTTCAATCTTTTATCTAGTTATTTACGTCATGTTAAATCAATATTTTATGCCATCTCAAGTAAGTGTTATAGATTGC
Organism: Allium cepa; assembly: GCA_030765085.1. Classification (NCBI taxonomy): domain Eukaryota; kingdom Viridiplantae; phylum Streptophyta; class Magnoliopsida; order Asparagales; family Amaryllidaceae; genus Allium; species Allium cepa. The sequence continues at coordinate 245,102,871 of CM060938.1, read as the reverse complement.
TTTTCTTTTTTCAAATAATATTCGTCTTGCATTATTAACCTTCTTTTTGTTAATGACAAAGGGGGGAAAGTTAATTAAACAATTGTGCATATTGATAGGGGGAGTAACAATATTATGAATATTTATATTATTGATTATATAGTTGTCATCGTCAAAAAGGAGAAGATGTTGGAATCTCGATTTTACATCATTTTGATTATGAAAAGCTATACAAAATATTCTGTGTATACTAAATTTTTTGTAGGAGATTCTTTGCAGATTCATATTCAGAGTTTTGAAGCTGATTATGTCATATCTAGAGTCTTTATTTTATTTAGAACTTTGTTAAAATATCTCCTTAGTTGATATATATATATATACACACACACGCACACGCACAAACATGCACAGCAGGCTGAAAATAGCTGGCTGAATTCATTCACTCAGGCGGCTGAACGCTAAAACATAAATATTATTTCACAATATTCAGCCAATGGAATGAATACATTCAAACGGCTGAATATGGCCAGAAATAGCCTAATTGCTTACCATTTGCGTTTTAGTTTGATTTAGATGGCTGAATTATTTTATTCAGCCGGTTGAATATTCCTCAATAGCTTTTTTATGAAAAGACACTTCTCTTCATCGAAGAGAAATTTTTTCAAAATCAACGGTTGCGCCCGTTTCTTTTCAATATAGTTTTTCATCTATGGTTGCAACCTTTTAATCACTATAAATAGATTTTAGAATTCAACAAAAAAATCACCGAAAACTATTTTAATATTCTTGAATTCTTATCTACTCTCTAGTTTTCAAACTGCACTCGAATTGCTTACATTCACTGATCATTGATCACTCTATCTTCCATACTTCTGAAGCATATTACACTATATATCATAAAGGAGAAGATTATAGGAAGGTTGTACTTAATTGACTTATCAGTGCTATTCAAAGAGCACACTACAGTCAGTTACTTTTGTTACTTGTAAAGAAGTCATGTTCGGTTTCTCGGGCGGTAGAAGCCCTATTCTGTTGCTCATCCGGTAGATGTCATGTTCGTTTACTAAAGCGGTGTAAACCTATTCCTTCGGTTTAAGTGAGGGTTGCTAGTTTAAATCCAGAAGGAGTTTGGGACTGGACGTAGAATGAGAGTTCGAACCAGTATAAAAATCTCCGGTGTCATTTACTTTACTGCTTTTACTATTTACTTACTTATTCCTCACAAGTAGTTTATCCATATTACACGATCCTATAACAGAGACACTTTTAACTGATACTTGGGATAGATATAATTAGGGAGACCTCGAAGAAGATTGAGATCATTTAGTAATGGGTGAAATCTTCTCAAGATAGACAGAAGAACCATGCTGATAAGAGATGTAGATATCTATAGTTCTCTATCGACGATTTGGTATTTGTCAAGATCTCTCCATTGAAGAATGTAATTCAGTTTAGTTGTAGATGGAAGTTGGTATCAAGATTTGTTGGTCCTTTTCTGATACTAGAGAGGATTGGGAACCTTGCTCAAAGTTGACTAACCTCAAAGAATGTTGGAAGCACTCAAAGCATTCTACGTTTCCCACTTAGGTAAATTTGTGCATGAGTAAGGCGTAACTATAACACCGGATCAATTAGATGATATCAAGACAGAACTAGAGTCTTCTAGACCTCGTAGGCCTATTCATATCGTCGAATGAGATACGAAGCATCCTAGGACGAAGACTGTGAAGTTAGTGAAGGTTCAGTATGGTGAAAACAAAGATGATTACACTTGGAGACCGAGGAAAGTGTGAGGACACGTTATCCAAAGCTCTTAAATTAATGGGACTTTCTGTTTATTGCATTTGCATTCACCTACAATATCATGAAGTATGTACCATAGTACAGCATCTTGCATGCTCGGATAAGCTATGTTTCCAATTTTCAATTCGAGTTCTATGCATGCGTGTTTGATTGGTGATGATTGTAACGACCGCCCTGCTCTGATGGTGCGAAACTTAAGTCAAAGGAAAGAAAAAGAAATAAGATGAAGAAATAGAAGAGAAAAGAATGGAAAAGGAAGAAAAAGGAAGCATCAAATAACCAAATTACTTATCGCATATCTCACATCGCATCAAAGTAAATATAATAATCAGTACAGGCATAAAACAATAGAGAAGTAATAACGATGCAAAATAATCATCTGAATAAAGATCCACAAAATTATATAACACCATAATAGAGTTTATACAATGTGAAAGTAAGCTCAACTGGTACACTATCTCATATAGCAAATCAACATCGTTAAGGCTCCAAAGTGTCATACAGTGCAAATACAATAATAAATGCACATATAAGTATAGATAACCATCACCTCTTGTGCGATCCACCTATAGAACTCCATAATCATCCACCTGCTCTCAATCTACCCATTTAAGAGTGCTCAAGATAATAAGAAGCAAAGCATAAAACCTCTAGTCAAACAACAGTCCGGTATGAGCGATATCGATTATCAAAATAATATAAAACTCAATAATATGATGGAAAAGAGGGTATATAACCCATATCTGACCTGTCCCTACAACCACAGAGTCAGCACATAAACAAAAGTAATATGCTGCTCTATAACATCATAAAAAGGGTATACCATACTCGGTATCTATCAAGGTGCCTAGGTATCTTCACCTATTGTCCTTCCTCCATACTAAATAAACTTCAGGTATCTAGGTTTGTTCACCTATACCTACTCCACACTAAGTCAAGTCAGGGTATCTAGGTATCCCTACCATAATACCTACCTAGTGTGACATCCCTAGGGTGACATATGACTAATAAGAAACCATAACAAATGTAGCATCAGTCGAATAATACTAACTATCACCCAATGTTCCAAACTTATGATGACTTATATGACCATTTAAAATTGTCAAGGCCAAGTGAAAATCCCGGTTCTTGATTTTTCCCCCCTTACTTTTAGGTTCTCAACCCCACACGGTTGTCTCCTACAATACCTCCATGTCGTCTGACACTCGACCCCCTTAGAGAGGTCCAGGGTACACAACTGGTGCTACCCGCCCTTGGATGCCCTCGCATATAGTACCCCTTCTTGAACATAACAAGAAGAGTCCGAGTTATCAACGATCCCTAAGCACAAACACATCCATCGAGCCCTACTAAATCAATACGGATTCAAACACTACTGGCTCACTACAGCTATTAGGCACGAGCCCTAACACTCAACCCAATCCACTATTCGTAGCCTCACTAAAATCCAAGCTGCGATCCTCAATCCTACTCTCTGCCTAAGCTCTCGATCAAAGAACCCTACTGCCGTGCCATCTGAAGCACGAGGTCCAGAATGATCGATACAGTACTGATACTATCATCCGTAGCCTACTCCATACATCCTCAAGTCACTATCTGCAGTATTCGACTACCAGGTCGAAGCACCACATCCTTGCCTCACCATCAAAATACCAAGTCAAATAACCACATTAATGCCTCACCATCAATATCATTCGTTGTAGGTAAATGATATTCGATCTCTAAATCGATCGCATGAACAAACTATCACATCGTGCACCATGATATCTCATCAACGTCCAACCCATATATCTGGCAAATCGCCAATCGAAAACGGTGATGGATATTGACCATTCTACTATGGTCAATACCATCCACCTTAGTCTTGTACTTAAACAAACAATTAAATACAAACCAAACAAAAATGTCCGCTATCAACATTGAAACCCAGATCCGTCGGCACGTATCCCAAGCCCACTTCTATAGCTCATTTCGTTCATTAGAATTCCGCGTGTAGAACTCCAACATACAAGATGCTACCTAAAATCAAATCACTTCTTTAGTCAGTGTTTTCAATCAAAATAGCCAAATAACAAACAAGCCAAATAATAAAACATACATCCAAACATGCATACATCCAAAAAATCATACATCCATCCAAACAACATACATACAACATAAATAATCCACCCATATCAATTAGTGCGGGAAAATAACATGAATAATAGATCTAACCTAATATTTCCCTAACTTTGGCATGACGATGGAAAATACATGATATTCTTTATAAATTATTTTAAAATAATTGTATATTCTTTTATAAAGATATAGTTGTTGTATGATAATAATAATAATATAACTTTTAAAACCAAAAGTCATTCAGGAATGTCAATATAACATGGTCTAATCAACCATAGTAAAGTGAGAGACAATATAGTCACCTTAGCCAAATCTATCCAAATTAGTGCCAAAAGATAGATTCTGCCAATATAAGCCCAACACAAGAAACACCATCCAAAACAGACTTCATATCTAAGGGATATAGCCAAAATAAGAATCATCGTTAGCGAGATAATAAAATATTTAATTAATAAACTAATTACTATATTAAGCCTAATTCTTCTTCTCCCTTTTCTCCAGATTATGCAAGAATATAGTACCGTGCATATCAGTTTCTTCCCTCCCTCGATTCTTTATTGATATTCAATGATTCTTTGATTTGCCTTCACCAAACGATTCCTCTTCACAATATTTTCGACCCGCATACCTTGAAACCTCGACGACGTCATCCTTTCGGATCGTGACCTTTTAACCCGAGCATGACCTACTATAGCTCCTCCTAAGGACGAAAATCACAAGACTCCACGGCAACCATCATGTTTTGGTGGAAAAGTGCACCTCATCTTGAAAAGTATGATAGTAACCTCCGATTCAACAATCGTTGATCCAAACTCCGACAAATCCAATCTTGAACCCACGCCTAAATGGGTTGACCTCCAACAACCATCGCGAAACCCTAGATCCATGATATAGAATCGTACCACTCTTTGATACGATCTTACTGGAATTTATTTAATGATTTTTAGTGAAGCGTTTGAGGATAAATGAGTTTTTTTGAATAGCAAGAAAGGGTTGTCGGCCATGGAAAATCACCTCTAGGAATGAATACCGATGAGAAATTATAAATGGAGGGAAAGGAATTTGATTTGGGCATCTATAATATTTTATTATAATCCATTTATTTAATTCTCAAATAAATGGATGTACGTTTAGAGTTCGTACGATCACATAGCGCATCTGATAGTCATTAAACTCATTTGTGCACATCACCTCATTTTTCTGGATCCAGTGACATTAACCACGTCTCCAGCTGAAATTGTGTCCTAGAACGCTAATTTCATATATTTCGGGACCGTTTTGGCCATCAGATCATCCCGTCTCGAAATATAGGGATCCTTATTCTCATTTCAATTCGTAACGTAAATCCAAACTCAACGAAAGTGGTCTTGAGTCCCGATTCGATCGTGTGCAAAAAAATTACATTTTTGGGCCTTTATTTAATTAAAGATTAAATATCTAAATGAACAATTTAAATACCTAATCGTTAAAAATGCAGGTCGTTACATTCTCCCCTCCTAAAATATTTTTATCCCGAAATCAAAAGGCAAAGAGAACGTCTCCCAACCCATTGGCCCTAAAAAATCTGTTAGATTCTGGAAAAATTCGATAGAACCTTCTTTGTAAGGTTAGTTTTGGGAAAAATCCCAATACAACAAAGATATGTATGCAACTCATATCTTTTACTCTGCTAGATCATATAGCAATTATCTTAAATAACTATCCTATAGCAAAACCATAACTATCTCACATGCCTAACAACCGTGCAAACATAGGCTATCATCTCAGATGCTAACAATCCAATCAAATATGGGTACATGAGACCTAACATCCAAAATTAAGATCCATGCCTTTCCTAGCATGCGGAATGCTAAACCATCTAGTATAAACATCCAGTATGATGTCCATAATGAAAGCTAACGATAAAAACAAAATCCCTCTACCCAAACAACTCCAGAGTAACTATCCTTATGCTCCCCATAATCTACCTTACCCTATCGCCTTCGCTTTCAGTCCACTGAACCCTACTACTCCTTTAATCTCCTCCTAACCAGATTTGTATCACATCTAACTGCTTGAATAGACTTATGAGGTGTCCAAGTCTATGGTTCTATCTTGATATCACCTAATATATTTTGTGCCAAATATCTAAATGCCTCTTGTATGTTCTTCCAAAATCCATTATCGAACAACGAGTCTTGTCCACTTACAATGCTCTTGGTACATAATTTAATCACCCTAACCAACCTCTAACAACATAACAAAAACGAATGTCGTACTACTAGACTTATGGAATAAAAATTTAGCATCATCTGTCAATCAATCGACTGTTACTCAAATTCTGTCTTTATATCCTTTGTCATCGACAATCCTTTGGTGTGCCAAAACATTTATTCTCACTACTCAAGAACAAATTATCTTTTCGGAACCAATAGTCTCCATCAGGTGTACCTGCATCGTTTCATTAGACACTAATCACTCTTCGAATTTAGTCACAATCTCCACTAGTCAGGCTTAATGCCTTCGACTAGTACCAATCAACTAAATCAAAGTACGTCTGATGGTCAAACTAGCCACACATCCAGTCACAGCCAATTGAGTCGTGGAGTTATAACTGTGATAAGATTGCGCAATTCCCACTATAGGAATATCGCTCCCAAACTAGTATATCTCACGCTTGAATACCAACCATAGCATTTTCCTTCAAACATATAGGAAATGTCAAATCCTTAGGTGGCTAAGAACTCTAACCATTGCTACCGGCGACGTTTAAGATCCTCTTAGAGAAGAGATACTATAATGACATGGAATCACTGAACAGCTTGAACTCCTCTCCTAACGGATAGTGCCTCCATATCCCTAGAGCGAACTCTATCACCTACAACTCCAAACCAAGAGTTGGATATTTCTACTCGACATCACTACCATACCTAGTTAAGTACCGCAGGCAAGTGTGTACTATCATCTTCTTCATTCCCGCTTGGAATGAGTACCATCAATTTACTCGTCAACCTCTCGGTTAGACTCACTAACGTGTGTACACACCTCACGTCTCAAACAAAAGTTTGGTCCTCTCCCATCCAAAATGGTAAACGATACTGCTATCTTGGGTCTATTCAAATTTTGGACTGCCATAACTAAAGGATCTACAGTGACGTCCTACTATAAAAGAACATGACCCAAGCATCTCACTCCCCTCCTTCAGGAGTGATAATACCAAAATCTCATCCCCAATCGTGTCTTCTGCTCCTCTGTTCATGGGTAGACTAAAGTATCACCAACGAACACAAGCACAACCTACTCAAGTGACCACTATAATCACGGCCATGAGATCCAAAACATATGCCGACACATTGGTTAGCTCAACGGCATAACTATCCTAAAATCAAGGTAATGTGTGAAACACTATAATTGGCACACTCACTCAAATTACTTTCAGTTGGTGTGACCTCACCATAGGGTCTACTATAGAGCTGATTGAACAAGTCATCAACAAATGGGTGTACAAACATGTTCGTGATCTCATCCAGCTCACAACAGACATCAAAAACTCCAAAGAGCCATTCTCCCTACTGATAAACACAACAAGTGCTTCCTCCCCAAAACATACAACTATGGATAAACCATCACCTAAACAGATTATCCAATCGCACCACTAATCTTCTAAGCTCTTTGGATACCCTATCCCTTAAAGGCATATCTACTGGTTTAACTCCTCTAACCAGATCGATATAGAACTCTATCTCTATATGGTGGTAATTCAATCATCTCCTCAAGTATGTCTGAACACTCTCTAGCTACAAGCATAGATGACATACTATCATGTGGAATATTGAGAAAATATATGAGGCTCCTCAATTGGCAGCAAATCACTATCGTTCGCTCCTTCATAACGTTGATCGTCATCAATGGCCTCTCTCAGTCCACCACTACTCTGTATCCCTTTCAGGTATCTTGAACTATAATACTAACCTAACTAAACCCTAAAAATCAATGCCTAATAAAAAACAACCATGAAACTAAAAGGGAATGGTCTAGACAAACCACGTATAAGCTGGCCAAGCCCCTACCTAAGTCTATCACGATCAAAGATCAATAATTTTCTCCAGTATCTATCTAATATATAACCATCAAATCTGGATATAAAGGGATACAAAACCTCAATGTCAAATAAAAAACGTATGGAACCAACATATGCAGAAAGAAAATCTCAAACGGTGACGCCATTTCCCTTCTCTTTCGTCGATGGAGAAATCGATGAAACTAAAACGACGATCAATACATATGCTTCTCGATCTATCGCTATACAACTAACGTGGGATATCTCTTCAATATTGTGTGCTTCGCGATCATCCTCTTGAACCCCTTGTCAATGTGATGAATCAGCCGACGCCCAAATTGATCTCTCTACCTAATGATAAACTTCAATCCTTTCTACGGGGAATATTAACGGAAATAGACGGTACCCCGATATCATATCTAATCCGACCACATACTCCAACACAGACATCTCATCATACTTCAAATCGACGAGCTCTCAACTACCTCTGAATTCATAAAAGCCTAGACAAATCTTCTTCGAAGCGAACTATGAACTAGTCCCAAGGAAATTGATCCTCAGGAATCAAAGTTACAAAAGCATTACACTGGTTAATTGTCTATCCTTGGAGTCTATCAGAGGCTAATTTCTACCTCATGCATCATCTCTCTAAGTTAATAAAGATCCTTCTACAAGCAACTAACCAAACCTGCCTCCTAATATCCGATTCCATCCTAAAGAACAGCCTGTCTCATAGACCATCACGGTCTATATACAGCATGGCAAAGTCAACTCTAATTAATTGCATTTGAGCACCATAACCATTTAGGACAAACTCGGCATCTAGGAAATGATCCACATCGACTTTACGAATATATTGTATCAATCAGAGATAGCGGTCTTGACCTTTCTCAATAATCAACTCTAAAGATAGAGTCAATAGCATTTTTTCTTCCATGCCAGATCATTCATATTCTATAATAAGGATGATCCATCTGTCACAAAGAAAACCGCGTCAATAGTGCTCATGTATGCACCCAACCCATATATTATACGTACTACTATATAGTTTTAAAGACCAAAATATATAACAAATATGAACTCCCTTATATATACACTCTCTATATCCAATCTAAGGCGACAACTTGTATCTTTTCTCTATCGAATCGCGGTATCAACTATGGTTAATCGAGTAACCTTTGCTTTGATACCAAATGTAATAATCACCCTATAGGTACGATGTAGAATGGTAGTCAAAGGAAAGAAAAAGAATTAGGATGAAGAAATAGAAGAGAAAAGAGTGGAAAAAGAAGAAAAAGGAAGCATCGACTAACCAAATTACCTGTCACATATCTCACATCGCATCAAAGTAAATATAATAGAAACACAGGTACAAAACAATAGAGACAGTAATAACATTGTGAAATGATCATTTGAATAAAGATCCACAAAGTTATATAGTGTTAACCCAAAAAATGTTTCAACACTCTGGTTTGAGTGTGAGAGCACTAGCCCTGTTCTCACAGAGCAATAAAATAGGTAGTAGATATAAAAAAGAGCAGTAAGAGAAAGAAGATAAGAACATTTTTATAGTGGTTCGGCTGTTAAAGAAGCCTACATCCACTTAATAATTTCTATTAGAGGCTGATTGTTGTTACAAGAAGTATTTGATTACAAAGCTCTTAATTTTCGTTAGCTAGATTGAATCTCCACGGTTGAAACCCACGAGTGAGTCACATTGAACCTCTTTGTGATTGTTGTGAGGTAGTAAATAGTGAAGAAAGCTTCCAGCAGAGTTTCCGCAAAACCCCGGAGAAGATCTCATTTATCTTGCAGATACGATGGTATTTATAGAGATTGGAGAGATTTTACGCCAAGTCTATTCACTAATTTCCTATAGATGGACACAAGAAGATGTAGCAGAGATTAGCATGCGACCCATGCCAAAATCATAGGTCGCTAACGATCCATGGTCTATGGATCGCTAGCGATCCATAGCTTTAGGTCGAATGCGAGCTAACTTCTTAGCCTTTTTTCCTCTGCTTCCCTTGGTTTAGGTCGCACTGATTCCATGATCAAGTATGGATCGTTGACGATCGATGGTGTATGGATCGCTTGCTATCCATACACTTAGCATGTTTATGGTCTTTGGCTTTTAAACTTCCTTCGTCGTCTTGTGTCGACGTTGTTCATGTAGTTTCATTGCACATTGTCTTATTTTGATGACGAGTTACTTGCTAGTTTTTCTTGGCTATTGATTGTACTGAACGATTGTCTCTTGGTTTAGCTAACTAAGAATCTTGTCAAACTCAGTCGCTAATTTTACAATATGGATTGGATCATGATGCATGAAAAACAGTTGAACCCTGGGCCATACCTATGGATCACTAGCGATCCATGCACTTAGTGAATTTCCTCATTCCTTTTCTTGGCTCTCTTTGGCTCATTGCTTTAGTCCTTTTGGTTGATTTTTGAGCCATTCTGACTCCATCAAGTTGTTCTGTCTTCTCCTGGAACTTGCTAGGTTAAAAATCTAGATAGAATTTACCCCTCAGAGTACGTCTTCATTGGATACAAGGCGCTCTAGTAGTTATGCTTTTAATCTCTACTTGTTGAATTCCAAGTAATTATGTTAGAGTTTTGCGAATATGAAGCCGATTATGCTACTGCTTACTTATTTTGTCCTCCACTACTGCTACTTGTGATAATGTATCAAAATTTTCTCCATAGCTTCTCGGTATATCTTGAAATAGTAGGTAGATGTTGCAGTGCAAGTTTGAGGCTGCAAACGTGCAATCCTATGGATCGCTGGTGATCCACAGCTGATGGATCTCTAGCGACCCGAACACCTAGGATTTTTTGTGTGTGTTTCTGCTTTCTATTTAAGCAATCAAGCTGATTCATCCCACCATTAGAGTCAAGAAATTTATTCATCCTATGATCAAAGTGCTTAACCATGATTCGACCCAAATTTCACCTGCGATTCGATCTAGGCCTTCATCGACTCGATTCATCATTTCTAGAGATTCGACCATGTCCAAATTCTCCGCCTTGCTTCCTTCTTCGTCGTCCATACTGGAGCATCTCCACTACCTTCTCTGGTCACCTCTAACCAAAACCCTACATCGACTCATCCTAGACCATCACCGACTTAATTGTAGTTTGCTCAAAGCTTCAACCATCTTTCCATTTTAGGTCATTAATCCAAGGTAGGTTCGCTGATTACAATGTTTGTTTAATGACTTGGCGGCAATGTTGCATTCATGATGTTTTTCGTGAGGAGTATGAGTTAATTGCGGCTTAATGGAGGAAGATAATATATTGATCTTGCACTCCTCCCAGAATGACATTCGGGCCTTGCTCCGGTGCTTGACATGTTTTGTTGTCTTCGTCCATTGAGCCAAAATTGACATATGCTAAGTTTCATAGCTGATATTGCATGACACATCGTGAATTGGTTCCGTTTCTTTCGAAGAATTTGGACTTATCTCTCTGGCTTTTGTATGCTTAGTGTCCCTGTACTGAAAAGAATTTGCATGTCACTTCAGACAACGGATCCATTATCGATTATTGATCGATAACATGTAAGTGTGGAGGAAATAAAAACAAAAGGAAACGATATGGGAAGTTATTTTCTTTTTCCGCTATGAGCGAACTATCTACATAGGATGGGGAGTTTGTAGTGTTTCGGACACCGAGCTCACCTGCTATAGACACCACACTGCACATGCCCCTTTTTGTACCAAAAATGGGTACAACACTCTTTTGGTGTAATTGAAGAGATTAGAATGAAGCAGTAAAATGTAAAATGAGGCTAATCTAACAATCACACTAATAAAATAAGAAGTAATAAAAAAATAGAGATTTATAGTGGTTCGGCAATGTATGCCTACGTCCACTTTGAAGGTGTTGATGTTCTTGTTCATTAGAAATTGAGTTGCAATGGTACAATCACTAACGCTCGAATTACAATGGAATTTAACTCGAGCAGTAGCGTAAAAGTCCCTTTTAGTTGCAATGGAGGTTCTATTTATAGGCGTGGAGCTAGAAATATCTGCCTAGAATCTCGGAATACTCTTTCCCAGGTCCAGGTGGGCCTACATGATTGATCTGGAGTCATTTGGGATCAATCGTTGATCGATCCATAGTGAGTACACATCGATCATAATTTTCTCCAATTGAGCTACTATCGATCATGGATATTCCCTGTGTTGTGCAACCTGCTGCAGAAATCTCATGGTTTTATGTTTTTTGAGTTATTGATCGATCAAGATTGTAATTATTGGATGACTGAAGTTTCCATATTGAACGCTTCCTATCGATAGAATGGCATGCAGCTTTGTGGAGATCCATGATTTGCTCATGGGATGGAGACCGCTTCTTTCAGAGCTCAGATATGCGGCTTGCTTCGTGTGTATCCATCCACTACTTCCTATCTGTATCAATGCCTTGCTTCCATCTTTGTATCGATTGTATTCTCTGCTCTTCGTATCGATCAAGTAGGTAATCGATACGAAAAGTGTAGTTGCTGGCTAAGTGAAGTGTGATAGATCTGGGAAGTGCCAAAGTAAATCATTATTAATTTGAACCATATAGGTATGAATGATGGATGCCGAGTGCTTGAGTTACGCTCATTTCGTATCGATGTTGATCGATACGAATGATGGATACAAGATTGGCATGTCTTTCATGGATCTTGATCATTCCATAACTTGAGCAGACGAACTCCTATTGACCTAAAATTTAGGATGTTACTTTGCATAGATTTGTTTGTCATGTCTTGTTGATTGTGGCCTAATCCAGACTCGGACCAAGTTTACTTGTATCTGTCATGAACTTGCAGATAACAGATCTTCGAAGTGAATTTTCTTCAGTCTTTAATCAAGTCCTTGGTATCATGGCCTTTCAAAAAGGCGGGACCCCCAATAGTATGTCATGTGTGAACGTGACGTGCTTTGAATAGGTTGCCATCATTATTCCGAAAAGACTCTATCTGATCCGCTGAATAGTCGTTATCCCTTCGTCTAGAGATGTAATTTTTAGTAGATATGACTCCTAGAAGATTTCTAGTTGTATAAATGTTGAGTTCCAGTCTGGTAATGATTGCACATTTTCAGTTGTAGCTGAAGATCGAGTGTTAGCAAATTGTTGTCATTGTTCTAGTTGTCACTAGGTAAGCATTCAATTCCTATTAACTTCAAGAATCAAATTTTAGTATAGCATGTAGGTACATGTATGTATTTGGACCCGACTCCCATTCACTCTTGCTCGTTGACGAGTTGTTGTCAAGTTTTTTAAAAAAAGGATTTTGCTGAAAATAGTTCTTTCCATCGATTGGTGGTTCCTTTTGGATCAAGCTTCGTATCGATCCTCTTCTAGATCAATGTGAAATTTGAGTTGTAACAACGATCAATGGTTGTTTTGATGCCCCTCATCGTACTGATCCTCTCCTGGACTGATCTTAGGTGCATTAGAGTGGATTTCTTATCGATGGTGATCGATACGAGCTGAAGTTGCAAAAGGCATGTCCCACGATGATGGATACGGATTATTTTGAATTGTTGTACAAATGTGCTCTTCGTATCGATGGATACGCGAGTTACAAGCATAAACGTATTGTAACGCTATGTAACGATGGATACAAGATCTAGGTATTCAGATGCACTTTGTATCAAAGGATACGAACGATTCGAACACAAGTACATGGTGCATTTCATATCGATGGGTATTTGACCAATTCGGTCATTGAGGAAACCAGGATACGAATCGTTTTTACGCTGGATACGAAGGAGTATGTATACTTTTCTATACTTAGCATATTTTCTTACCTTGATATTTCGTATCCAAATAGAGAAAAGGAAAAAAGAACCGTTCTTCGTCTCCATCCGTAATCCGATTACCCAACCAAATCCCTTTTAACCTTAGGTAAACCACTGATTGAATAATGCTTATAATTGTAAGATTCAATTTTCTTGCCTCCTCGTTCACCATAATTGCCATCTTCGGTATCGTTGTCGTCGGAGGGTAGCTGAGTGGAGTAGGGAGCATTTCAAATGGTAATTAGGAGATTTGGAGAAGGAGGGTAGCAAGATAGGAAAAATGGAGACGGAGTCACTGACTTTGGATCTGACTAACTCAAGTGGTCATCTCACATCGATGTGAGGGGATGGATGTGGAATTGACCTGGATGTATGAAGTCTTAGAATAGTGGATGTGAAGTAATTGCCATGTATTGATTCATCGGATCACAAACGCGATCGATATGAAAAAGCATGTCGATGGAAGTGGTGGATGGTAGTTTCCATGATCGAGGCGAAATTTAGACATCTAGAAATGATGCGAAAGGAATAGTTAGATGATCAATCTAAGGTAAAGCAACTGGTATTAATATGGAGTGAGGCGTCTTCTGACCGATTCGAGGTAATCGATACGAAAAGTGTAGTTGCTGGCTAAGTGAAGTGTGATCGATCTGGGAAGTGCCGAAGTTCATCATTATTAATTTGAACCATATAGGTATGAATGATGGATGCCGAGTGCTTGAGTTACGCTCATTTTGTATCGATGTTGATCGATACGAATGATGGATACAAGATTGGCATGTCTTTCGTGGATCTTGATCATTCCATAACTTGAGCAGACAAACTCCTATTGACCTGAAATTTAGGATGTTACTTTGCATAGATCTGTTTGTCATGTCTTGTTGATTGTGGCCTAATCCAGACTCGGACCAAGTTTACTTGTATCTGTCATCAACTTGCAGATAACTGATCTTCGAAGTGAATTTTCTTCAGTCTTTAATCAAGTCCTTGGTATCACGGCCTTTCAAAAAGGTGGGACCCCCAATAGTATGTCATGTGTGAACGTGACGTGCTTTGAATAGGCTGCCATCATTATTCCGAAAAGACTCTATCTGATCCGCTGAATAGTCGTTATCCCTTCGTCTAGAGATGTAATTTTTAGTAGATATGACTCCTAGTAGATTTCTAGTTGTATAAATGTTGAGTTGCAGTCTGGTAATGATTACGCATTTTCAGTTGTAGCTGAAGATCGAGTGTTAGCAAATTGTTGTCATTGTTCTAGTTGTCACTAGGTAAGCATTCAATTCCTATTAACTTCAAGAATCAAATTTTAGTACAGCATGTAGGTACATGTATGTATTTGGACCCGACTCCCATTCACCCTTGCTCGTTGACGAGTTGTTGTCAAGTTTTTTAAAAAAAGGATTTTGCTGAAAATAGTTCTTTCCATCGATTGGTGGTTCCTTTTGGATCAAGCTTCGTATCGATCCTCTTCTAGATCAATGTGAAATTTGAGTTGTAACAACGATCAATGGTTGTTTTGATGCCCCTCATCGTATTGATCCTCTCCTGGACCGATCTTAGGTGCATTAGAGTGGATTTCTTATCGATGGTGATCGATACGAGCTGAAGTTGCAAAAGGCATGTCCCACGATGATGGATACAGATTATTTTGAATTGTTGTACAAATGTGCTCTTTGTATCGATGGATACGCGAGTTACAAGCATAAACGTATTGTAACGCTATGTAACGATGGATACAAGATCTAGGGATTCAGATGCACTTTGTATCAAAGGATACGAACGATTCGAACACAAGTACATGGTGCATTTCATATCGATGGGTATTTGACCAATTCGGTCATTGAGGAAACCAGGATACGAATCGTTTTTACGCTGGATACGAAGGAGTATGTATACTTTTCTATACTTAGCATATTTTCTTACCTTGATATTTCGTATCCAAATAGAGAAAAGGAAAAAAGAACCGTTCTTCGTCTCCATCCGTAATTCGATTACCCAACCAAATCCCTTTTAACCTTAGGTAAACCACTGATTGAATAATGCTTATAATGGTAAGATTCGATTTTCTTGCCTCCTCGTTCACCATAATTGGCATCTTCGGTATCGTTGTCATCGGAGGGTAGATGAGTGGAGTAGTTTGCATTGCTAATGGTAATTAGGAGATTTGGAGAAGGAGGGTAGCAAGATAGGAAAAATGGAGACGGAGTCACTGACTTTGGATCTAACTAACTCAATTGGTCATCTCACATCGATGTGAGGGGATGGATGTGGAATTGACCTGGATGTATGAAGTCTTAGAATAGTGGATGTGAAGTAATTGCCATGTATTGATTCATCGGATCACAAACGCGATCGATATGAAAAAGCGTGTCGATGGAAGTGGTGGATGGTAGTTTCCATGATCGAGGCGAAATTTAGACATCTAGAAACGATGCGAAAGGAATAGTTAGATGATCAATCTAAGGTAAAGCAACTCGTATTAATATAGTGAGGCGTCTTCTGATCGATTCGAGGTAATCGATACGAAAAGTGTAGTTGTTGGCTAAGTGAAGTGTGATCGATCTGGGAAGTGCCGAAGTTCATCATTATTAATTTGAACCATATAGGTATGAATGATGGATGACGAGTGCTTGAGTTACGTTCATTTCGTATCAATGTTGATCGATACGAATGATGGATACAAGATTGGCATGTCTTTCATGGATCTTGATCATTCCATAACTTGAGCAGACGAACTCCTATTGACCTAAAATTTAGGATGTTACTTTGCATAGATCTGTTTGTCATGTCTTGTTGATTGTGGCCTAATCCAGACTCGGACCAAGTTTACTTGTATCTTTCATGAACTTGCAAATAACTGATCATCGAAGTGAATTTTCTTCAGTCTTTAATCAAGTCCTTGGTATCACGGCCTTTCAAAAAGGCGGGACCCCCAATAGTATGTCATGTGTGAACGTGACGTGCTTTGAATAGGCTGCCATCATTATTCCAAAAAGAATCTATCCGACCCGCTGAATAGTCGTTATCCCTTCGTCTAGAGATGTAATTTTTAGTAGATATGACTCCTAGTAGATTTCTAGTTGTATAAATGTTGAGTTGCAGTCTGGTAATGATTACGCATTTTCAGTTGTAGCTGAAGATCGAGTGTTAGCAAATTGTTGTCATTGTTCTAGTTGTCACTAGGTAAGCATTCAATTCCTATTAACTTCAAGAATCAAATTTTAGTACAGCATGTAGGTACATGTATGTATTTGGACCTGACTCCCATTCACCCTTGCTTGTTGACGAGTTGTTGTCAAGTTTTTTAAAAAAAGGATTTTGCTGAAAATAGTTCTTTCCATCGATTGGTGGTTCCTTTTGGATCAAGCTTCGTATCGATCCTCTTCTAGATCAATGTGAAATTTGAGTTGTAACAACGATCAATGGTTGTTTTGATGCCCCTCATCGTATTGATCCTCTCCTCGACCGATCTTAGGTGCATTAGAGTGGATTTCTTATCGATGGTGATCGATACGAGCTGAAGTTGCAAAAGGCATGTCCCACGATGATGGATACAGATTATTTTGAATTGTTGTACAAATGTGCTCTTCGTATCGATGGATACGCGAGTTACAAGCATAAACGTATTGTAACGCTATGTAACGGGGGATACAAGATCTAGGGATTCAGATGCACTTTGTATCAAAGGATACGAACGATTCGAACACAAGTACATGGTGCATTTCATATCGATGGGTATTTGACCATTTCAGTCATTGAGGAAACTAGGATACGAATCGTTTTTACGCTGGATACGAAGGAGTATGTATACTTTTCTATACTTAGCATATTTTCTTACCTTGATATTTCGTATCCAAATAGAGAAAAGGAAAAAAAGAACCGTTCTTCGTCTCCATCCGTAATCCGATTACCCAACCAAATCCCTTTTAACCTTAGGTAAACCACTGATTGAATAATGCTTATAATGGTAAGATTCGATTTTCTTGCCTCCTCGTTCAGCATAATTGCCATCTTCGGTATCGTTGTCGTCGGAGGGTAGCTGAGTGGAGTAGGGAGCATTGCTAATGGTAATTAGGAGATTTGGAGAAGGAGGGTAGCAAGATAGGAAAAATGGAGACGGAGTCACTGACTTTGGATCTGACTAACTCAAGTGGTCATCTCACATCGATGTGAGGGGATGGATGTGGAATTGACCTGGATGTATGAAGTCTTAGAATAATGGATGTGAAGTAATTGCCATGTATTGATTCATCGGATCACAAATGCGATCGATATGAAAAAGCGTGTCGATAGAAGTGGTGGATGGTAGTTTCCATGATCGAGGCGAAATATAGACATCTAGAAACGATGCGAAAGGAATAGTTAGATGATCAATCTAAGGTAAAGCAACTAGTATTAATATGGAGTGAGGCGTCTTCTGATCGATTCGAGGTAATCGATACGAAAAGTGTAGTTGCTGGCTAAGTGAAGTGTGATCGATCTGGGAAGTGCCGAAGTTCACATTATTAATTTGAACCATATAGGTATGAATGATGGATGCCGTGCTTGAGTTATGCTCATTTCGTATCGATGTTGATCGATACGAATGATGGATACAAGATTGGCATGTCTTTCATGGATCTTGATCGTTCCATAACTTGAGCAGACGAACTCCTATTGACCTAAAATTTAGGATGTTACTTTGCATAGATCTGTTTGTCATGTCTTGTTGATTGTGGCCTAATCCAGACTCGGACCAAGTTTACTTGTATCTGTCATGAACTTGCAGATAACTGATCTTTGAAGTGAATTTTCTTCAGTCTTTAATCAAGTCCTTGGTATCACGGCCTTTCAAAAAGGTGGGACCCCCAATAGTATGTCATGTGTGAACGTGACGTGCTTTGAATAGGCTGCCATCATTATTCCGAAAAGACTCTATCTGATCTGCTGAATAGTCGTTATCCCTTCGTCTAGAGATGTAATTTTTAGAAGATATGACTCCTAGTAGATTTCTAGTTGTATAGATGTTGAGTTGCAGTCTGGTAATGATTACGCATTTTCAGTTGTAGCTGAAGATCGAGTGTTAGCAAATTGTTGTCATTGTTCTAGTTGTCACTAGGTAAGCATTCAATTCCTATTAACTTCAAGAATCAAATTTTAGTACAGCATGTAGGTACATGTATGTATTTGGACCCTACTCCCATTCACCCTTGCTCGTTGACGAGTTGTTGTCAAGTATTTAAAAAAAAAGGATTTTGCTGAAAATAGTTCTTTCCATCGATTGGTGGTTCCTTTTGGATCAAGCTTCGTATCGATCCTCTTCTAGATCAATGTGAAATTTGAGTTGTAACCATGATCAATGGTTGTTTTGATGCCCCTCGTCGTATTGATCCTCTCCTGGACCGATCTTACGTGCATTAGAGTGGATTTCTTAACGATGGTGATCGATACGAGCTGAAGTTGCAAAAGGCATGTCCCACGATGATGGATACAGATTATTTTGAATTGTAGTACAAATGTGCTCTTCGTATCGATGGATACGCGAGTTACAAGCATAAACGTATTGTAACGCTATGCAACGATGGATACAAGATCTAGGGATTCAGATGCACTTTGTATCAAAGGATACGAACGATTCGAACACAAGTACATGGTGCATTTCATATCGATGGGTATTTGACCAATTCAGTCATTGAGGAAACCAGGATACGAATCGTTTTTACGCTGGATACGAAGGAGTATGTATACTTTTCTATACTTAGCATATTGTCTTACCTTGATATTTCGTACCCAAATAGAGAAAAGGAAAAAAGAACCGTTCTTCGTCTCCATCCGTAATCCGATTACCCAACCAAATCCCTTTTAACCTTAGGTAAACCACTGATTGAATAATGCTTATAATGGTAAGATTCGATTTTCTTGCCTCCTCGTTCACCATAATTGCCATCTTCGGTATCGTTGTCGTCGGAGGGTAGCTGAGTGGAGTAGGGAGCATTGCTAATGGTAATTAGGAGATTTGGAGAAGGAGGGTAGCAAGATAGGAAAAATGGAGACGGAGTCACTGACTTTGGATCTGACTAACTCAAGTGGTCATCTCACATCGATGTGAGGGGATGGATGTGGAATTGACCTGGATGTATGAAGTCTTAGAATAATGGATGTGAAGTAATTGCCATGTATTGATTCATCGGATCACAAATGCGATCGATATGAAAAAGCGTGTCGATAGAAGTGGTGGATGGTAGTTTCCATGATCGAGGCGAAATATAGACATCTAGAAACGATGCGAAAGGAATAGTTAGATGATCAATCTAAGGTAAAGCAACTAGTATTAATATGGAGTGAGGCGTCTTCTGATCGATTCGAGGTAATCGATACGAAAAGTGTAGTTGCTGGCTAAGTGAAGTGTGATCGATCTGGGAAGTGCCGAAGTTCACATTATTAATTTGAACCATATAGGTATGAATGATGGATGCCGTGCTTGAGTTATGCTCATTTCGTATCGATGTTGATCGATACGAATGATGGATACAAGATTGGCATGTCTTTCATGGATCTTGATCGTTCCATAACTTGAGCAGACGAACTCCTATTGACCTAAAATTTAGGATGTTACTTTGCATAGATCTGTTTGTCATGTCTTGTTGATTGTGGCCTAATCCAGACTCGGACCAAGTTTACTTGTATCTGTCATGAACTTGCAGATAACTGATCTTTGAAGTGAATTTTCTTCAGTCTTTAATCAAGTCCTTGGTATCACGGCCTTTCAAAAAGGTGGGACCCCCAATAGTATGTCATGTGTGAACGTGACGTGCTTTGAATAGGCTGCCATCATTATTCCGAAAAGACTCTATCTGATCTGCTGAATAGTCGTTATCCCTTCGTCTAGAGATGTAATTTTTAGAAGATATGACTCCTAGTAGATTTCTAGTTGTATAGATGTTGAGTTGCAGTCTGGTAATGATTACGCATTTTCAGTTGTAGCTGAAGATCGAGTGTTAGCAAATTGTTGTCATTGTTCTAGTTGTCACTAGGTAAGCATTCAATTCCTATTAACTTCAAGAATCAAATTTTAGTACAGCATGTAGGTACATGTATGTATTTGGACCCTACTCCCATTCACCCTTGCTCGTTGACGAGTTGTTGTCAAGTATTTAAAAAAAAGGATTTTGCTGAAAATAGTTCTTTCCATCGATTGGTGGTTCCTTTTGGATCAAGCTTCGTATCGATCCTCTTCTAGATCAATGTGAAATTTGAGTTGTAACCATGATCAATGGTTGTTTTGATGCCCCTCGTCGTATTGATCCTCTCCTGGACCGATCTTACGTGCATTAGAGTGGATTTCTTAACGATGGTGATCGATACGAGCTGAAGTTGCAAAAGGCATGTCCCACGATGATGGATACAGATTATTTTGAATTGTAGTACAAATGTGCTCTTCGTATCGATGGATACGCGAGTTACAAGCATAAACGTATTGTAACGCTATGCAACGATGGATACAAGATCTAGGGATTCAGATGCACTTTGTATCAAAGGATACGAACGATTCGAACACAAGTACATGGTGCATTTCATATCGATGGGTATTTGACCAATTCAGTCATTGAGGAAACCAGGATACGAATCGTTTTTACGCTGGATACGAAGGAGTATGTATACTTTTCTATACTTAGCATATTGTCTTACCTTGATATTTCGTACCCAAATAGAGAAAAGGAAAAAAGAACCGTTCTTCGTCTCCATCCGTAATCCGATTACCCAACCAAATCCCTTTTAACCTTAGGTAAACCACTGATTGAATAATGCTTATAATGGTAAGATTCGATTTTCTTGCCTCCTCGTTCACCATAATTGCCATCTTCGGTATCGTTGTCGTCGGAGGGTAGCTGAGTGGAATAGGGAGCTTTGCTAATGGTAATTAGGAGATTTGGAGAAGGAGGGTAGCAAGATAGGAAAAATGGAGACGGAGTCACTGACTTTGGATCTGACTAACTCAAGTGGTCATCTCACATCGATGTGAGGGGATGGATGTGGAATTGACCTGGATGTATGAAGTCTTAGAATAGTGGATGTGAAGTAATTGCCATGTATTGATTCATCGGATCACAAACACGATCGATATGAAAAAGCGTGTCGATGGAAGTGGTGGATGGTAGTTTCCTTGATCGAGGCGAAATTTAGACATCTAGAAACGATGCGAAAGGAATAATTAGATGATCAATCTAAGGTAAAGCAACTGGTATTAATATGGAGTGAGGCGTCTTCTGATCGATTCGAAGCCGAAGCTTATTGATTGATATGAACTAGTGATTGGTTTGACTGTTTTGATCGATATGAATGTTAGCTTTGGCAGAAAAGTCCAAAATGAATTATGATGGATACAAATTTCATGACTTTTGCATACTTGAAAACTTGACCCCGACGAGCTTTAGTGTTGCATATTTGGGCTCGATCATAGAACTGCATATATGACTTTCCTTCAAAGCTTGTCGATTTAACTGTAACTTTTTAAACATAACAAACTTTTAATATGGATCATTATCCAAATTTAGAATGGCACGATTGTGATGGTCAGCAATAATGGTCGCTCCGATCGGATCTCGAAGTCTCGTCTCTTTACCATCTCTTATCCTTGTAGAAATTTGGAGAACTGTGCAGCACTTCACTACACAATACGATCACTCGGTTTTCACTGGGGGATACGGGTGTTTTACCATCTAATAGTGGTTTTTACCGAGTTTATTAGCTATGTATCCTGGAAGCTCAAAACAATAGGAAGAACAAAGTCCTCTATTCCCCCGAATAGATAGGCCGGACGTCTTAGTCGATATAGTGAATCCTGCTCCGAATGAGCTACTAGATGCAGTAATGATAATGAATCTAGTAGATTCTGTCCAGTCCAAGATTATAGAAGAGGTTCTAGGTAGAATTTTCCATAGACACGGATTGTCTTTGGAGGAAACCCGGTTACCAGGACCGGAAGATAGAGCACACGATCCCTCGGTAGGGTACCCACACAACAGATTTATGTGCTGGACTGGAGAAATGCCCTCATTCAACCAGTTCATTAGAGACGTGATGTTTTATCCGAGGATCATGCCTTCTCAGCCTCATTTGAATGGATACGCGCTGCTCAATAGCTTGTATATAATATTCATGGAACATCTCCTCCATCCCCCAACTGTCGACGAGATCAGATATTTATTCAATTTTAATACTGGGGCAGACAATCCATCCTTCACCTTCTTGGAACCTGTTTGGAACTGCCAATTAGTTGTAGGCACGTGGAGTAAGTTGAGCTACTTCAAAATGAAGTGTAGCTATGTGAGATGCTTACTAGGATTTTCCACGCGATGGCTGGCAGATGTAAGTGCTATTAATTGTTTCGTTATTTAACCATAACTGGATAATACATATCGATGCTAAATATATTGCATTGTTTCTTTTACAGCTTTTATTCCAAGGCCCAAAAGAGCGTAGTATAAGGAGTTACTGAGGACACACCAAGTGTTGCCTGTTGAATTAAGAGAAACAGATGAAGTTATCACCGAAGACAAATTGATTTCAACGGGGCTTTTAGAGAAAGGACACATCATATCGCTCATGGGGATTCCAAGAGTGTCCCTACAAGACAAGGTGGAGACGGGCTCCAATCATGCCCCTATTCGAGGGAGTTCAGGATGTAGTCGGCATCAAAGTCAACAAGCCTTGTAATGATGAAGGAATAGAGGCTGGTCGCGAGCCAGCGTTCGTTCCCCCATAGGGCCCTGAACTATCCGAGTTAAAGAAGAAGGGGATGACGCTTACCTATAAAATCAAGAGGCGAAAAAATACCAAAGCAACTCAATTTATGATTACTTCTATAGGTCAGGAGTCCTCTTCCCAACGGATATAAAGCTCGCTAAAGGGGCCATCGGATATTCCTATCTTAGATCACATTTCATCATTCCTTGATCTTGGGTAAGAGGTGCACCCCTCCCCTTCAACAACTAGCATGGGATTAACCTCAATAGATACTGGGGAGTCAACTCCAACAAGTAAAGCTGCTACAACCGATCGGTTGTGGGATTTGCACATGCATACATGCACTCCTCGGCACTACATGACTTTTCGTCAAATGCTTCTCAATATCTGGTGATGACTGATTTCCTTTTTTGCAGATACAATAGTGAAATAAGGTTCTATACTTGATAACTCCGCTCTATGCGCCAATCATCTAGATTGCATTCTGAATCATATTGTCAAGAGAGCGAGAGAAATTATGGCGGTGGCTACCATTCTAGCCAGAAACATGAGCACTACGATAGAAAAAAATGAAAAATCACACCAAAGCAAGCGCTGCTCTGGGTCACGATCTCCGCCACCAAAAGTGCCTCCTAAACCTTCTGGCCCCAGCAGGCCTTCTTTTGAATCTTCACGCCAAACAGTGCCATCTCATGCTCCTAAAACCGACGAACAGCGCCGTCGAAGTGAAATAGCTACTTCCGCTATCATAGAACAAATCGCTATAGAGCCAACGGGGGAAGGAGCCATCCACATTGCTAAACTGAAGAAGGATTTCCCAAACGTATGCTTCGATGGTTTCCACTTTCCCTCCCAACTTGAAGAAAATCCCAAATGATACAGAGAAACTAGTGCATGACTATGTGCAAAATGCATACAGCCAATACCGTGAGTGGGTCAAGATGGAAGAGAGGGTCTCGGCTGCGTCCATCGAACGAGCCAAGGCGATTAAGAAATTGGAGGGTGATCTTTCTCACGAGGATAACATAATAGAGGTACTCTCCAATGAGCTCAAGTCCTTAAAAAAGCAGAGATGGAGGTTAGCCAGAAAGCCGAGGAAGCCAAGAGGTTCATGGAAGAAATGAGAAATACAACATCTTGAGCTCGCTTGGTGAAGATTACCCCTTTCAGCTGTACAAGGCCTAGAATTGCCTGGTTGTGGAAGAAAAGAAGATTCAAAAGTCGAAACTATTGATGAGTTTGTATTGGAAGCTCAAGTGCTGATTGGAGAAGAGTCCAAACTTCTTCATGACACAAATATCTCGCTCCAGAGAGAAGCCCTGGTTATTAATTGCCTTGAGGCTAGAGAAGGATCTGGGGGCGAACGCCGTGACGCTGCTTTTGAAGTGCCTCCAGCATCTCAACCTGCGCCCACATCTTCTGCCGACCACCTAGTTTACCAGGGGTATGACCCCGACATGCCACATGTCTTTCCAATCATTGAGCGCAGCTTGAAAGGCATGTTGGCTGAACCTAGTTGCCAGTCTAAGGAAGGCATTCCAGATGTTTCCCTTATTTTTCAAAATGTAGGAACGTTATCGGAGGATATTACAAATATATTCTCTTATCTTTATTCATCCTTAGATTCCACATCGGCCAACTCTCTTGAAACTCAAGAAGTTCATCACGACCAAGAGGCGTTAACAACAGAGGCCACAACTATAATGATTACTACATCCGCGCGGGAGATGTTTAATAACGGCTATATGTTTGACGACCAAATGATGGTAGTGTTGCTCAACTGCCAAAGCGATCAAAGCATTGAGTTGCCCTTTAATGTGGATGAAGATGTTACTATTACTGGCTCCTTGGGTCTAACTAGTGGTATCCAAATGAGTGAGCATGTGGACCGGGAGGAACAAATAATGAGGGAAACTAAGGGTGAGATTGAGCAGGATCTTAGACGATGGAGGTATGGCGGATCCTGACCTGATCTCGATTCTCTTCATTTTTCTAGATGGCGCCATGATTGAAACTAGCGTGCCTTATTCTTTTGGTATCGAAAGTGCCACTATTCCACTAGCTTCACACACAGGGGATACTTCAATCCCCATGGGATCCCAAGGGGAGATCGCATCGATTCCCTCGGTTGGAGACAAGCCAACTGAAGTGAACTGGGGATGCAAGGGTTTCAAAAGAGGTTCGGGTGGTAGACTGAGCGGATTTATGCCAAAGAAATTTAAAAGGACAGGAAACTAAAGGCATAGATTTGCATTTTGACTTGCTCTTTTGTAGATAGTTAGAATAAGCTTCTTTTCTTTTGCTTTTTGTAGCCATGTATAGATGCGGGCTTGCCCCTCCAATTATAGGAATTCTTTGGATAGATTTTGTATTTCTTTTTCGAAGAATATTATGAATAAAATTTCTTTTTTGGAATAGCTGTGGGTTTATTTGTTTAAGTACTTAAGCATTCACATTTCCATTCAGTGCACTCATGAAGTTTTAGCCTCTGAGTTGAACTTGAGTTCGGTCTTTAAGTCCTGAGGTCATCACCTCGGGTCAAAATCAAATGTTGAGTTGAGTCCCAACGTTGTGCTGTCTCGGTCAGCTGTTGGAACTTGAGTTATGCCCCCAGTTCTAGGGATAGTTGAAGTAGTTAGTTGGAAGTCATCCTCCACCTTCACTAACTTTGATTTAACTTAGTTGGAAACAAGTTAAAGTAATACGAGTTTGAGCAGTCGGATCACGCTCACTCATTTGCTAGCATTTGCATCCACACTTTGGGGATTAGATTTGTATGCCGGTGGTCGATGACGCCTGCTTATTGTTTAGGATTACGTCCACGCTCCTGGGACATAAGTTATTTTGTGGGTGATTGATCACACCCTTTTAATGTTTACACTCTGGTTCACAATCTGTGAATCTAGAGTCATTGATAGATGGTTTCTCACATCTGTTTAAGGATTAGGATCTTATTTGTGCTCTAGGAATAAGGAGTTGGTTAAGATCATGAATGGTCGGATCACATCCTCTTGATCCAATAAGTGAAGTGTAGATTGATGGATCCATCCTTTTCAAGCTTGGAAAAAAGCGAGGCCGTCGATGAATGGATCCATCCTCCTCGAGCTTGAATGAGGCGAGGTCATCGATGGATAGATCTGTCCTACTCGAGTCATGTAAGGAGGTCGTGGATAGACGGGTCCATCTTCCTCGAACTGGACGGTCGATTCACGTCCTGTTTTTGGAGTTTGCACTACAGCTCGCACTCTGGGAGCTGGAGTTTGTTGGAGAATTGTCATTTTTCAACTATCTTTTAATTAATTATTGTTTGCCCCTGTGCTCGGGGTTTCATTTATCGATTGACTGACTGGATCATGGTCACTCTCTATGTGAATGAGTCCCACCATAAGATGGAACTTAGCACTTCATACATCATGGCGGTTGCATGATGCATTTAGGAATCACTAATCAGGATTGATGAGTCTGCCCTATATTGTTGAAATAGGAAATCATGGCGAAGTAAGTTGCCATGTTACAAGTATAAATTCTCGAATTGAATAAACAAACTTCAAAAGGACGGCAGACTAAATGAATGAAAGCCAATTATATGTAATAGCGATGGAGACACTTCTGTTCAATGCCTTTGGTAGAGTGAGAACATCAACGTTCGATAGCTTCAATGCGCCTTCTCCAACCCTCCGTCCGATGACATACGGCCCTTTCCATGCCGGTTCCATGTGCATAGGGACAGGATAGATTCGCATAAGTACGAGATCACCAATTTCAAAGGTTTTAGGTTGGACCTTAGCATTGTATAATCGGGTGACTCGGTTGCGATGTGCAGGTGCCCTCAAATCAGCCTCTTCACGCCTCTTATCCAATAAATCCAGAGATTCTGCAAGTAGGATGGCATTCATCTTCGGATCATAATAAGTTACACGGTGAGAAGGTACCTCTAGCTCAACTGGAATAACGGCTTCAGAGGCGTACGAAAGTACGAATGGAGTGTGGCCAGTTGCAGACTTGTATATAGTATGTTATGCCCATAAGGCCATAGGGAGCTCATCAACCCACTTATTTCCAGCCTTCTCTAATTATTCTTCAAAATGGACTTGATTACTTTGTTGACAGCTTCGACTTTTCCATTCTCTTAAGAGTGATCTACTGCCAAGAACTTTTCTCGATGTGATATCCTCGATAGAAATTCTTAAACTCGGCACTATCGAATTAGGCCCCATTGTCAGTTACAATCATCTATGGTAGGACAAAGAGATAAATGATGTTGTGCACAACAAATTTGATTACTTTCTTCATCGTGATAGTAGCAAGGGGTCAGCTTCCGCTCATTCGGTAAAGTAGTCAACTACAATGATGGCGTATTTCTCACCACCTTTGGCTAAAGGCAAGGACCCTATTATATCAATACCACATGTGGAAAACGGCCATAGGCTGACCATTTGAGTAATCTTGGTTGGCAAGGCTCTTAGAATTCTGGCATGTTTCTAACACCTCTCGCATCTCTTAGCATAATCCGTTGCATCTCGATTTACGGTTAGCTAGTAATACCCGTATCTGAGTATCTTCTTTGCATGGGCTTCCACCCCAGTGTGATCGCCACATTTCCCTTCATCCATTTCATGCAACACTTGCTTGATTTCATCATGGGCGGTATACCGAAGTAAAGGAACAGAAAATCCCCTTCTATACAAGACTCCATCTTGGATAACAAACCATTAAGGCTTTCGGAGAACCTAACTTTTCTCACTCCTATGCTCGGGTAATGTTCTGTGCTCAAGATAGTTTCTGATTGGAGTCATCCACGACTCCCTCTCAGGTGTTGCCTCATGAAACCAGTCTCTCTCCATCTAATCAATACATGGAGTAGTAAGTGTCTCCATGGGGATGAGTCCCATCTACCGTGCTTCGCCAGTACTGGTCAGTTTTGCAAAAGAATCGGCATTCTGATTTGGCTCTTGGGGTATATAGTGGATAACATAATAGTCAAACTGATTCAACACTTTCTGGATCCACATATGGTAGGAGGCCAATCTTTGGTCTCTGGCCCGATACTTTCCTCGAACCTGGCACACCACCAGTTGTGAATCACAGTAAATCTCCGCAACAATGACTTCCAAATCTTTGGCAAGCCTCGGTCCAGCAAGCAAGCTTCATACTGGCTTCATTGTTAGTTGCATGGAAGTCAAACTTCAAAGCATAGCATACGGATCGCCCTTCTGGGGTTTCGATCACCACTAAAATTCTTAAGCATCAGTCGTTTGATCCACCATCGGTGTATAACTTCCATATATAGTTGGAAGATTCACTGGTTTCGGGCGAGTCCTTCAGCAAGGTGAATTCAGCTATAAAGTCTGCTAGAACTTGTCCTTGAATAGCTCGCCTTGGGGTATAAGTGATATCAAATTGACTCAGCTTGATGTTCCACTTGAGCAACCTACCAGATGTCTCAGGTCACGTCAGGATCTGTCGTAACGGCTGGTCAGTGTAAATAGTGATCGGATGAGCCTAGCAATGGATGGAGCTTTCTCGAGGCTACAACAAGACAATAAGCCAGCTTCTCTACCTTCAGATTGTTTCTTTCTGTCCCTATCAAAATTTTGCTAATATAATAGACCGATCATTAGAGCTGATCTTCTTCTCAAACTAACGCAATACTAATTTCATTTGATGAAACCGCGAGACAGACATATAACCTCCCGTGATCAATCGGCCTCGACAAGATGAAAGGTGTTGCCCGATGTTGCACTAGTGCCTGGAGTGTGCCCTTGCACTCCTCTGTCTACTCGAAATTCTATTTCCCTTTTCTAATTAGATCAAAGAAATGAATGCACTTGTTCGTGGCTCTTGAAATGAACCTGCTTAAGGCTGCTACCTTCCCATTAAGACTTTGCACTTGCTTGATGGTTCTGGGAGTTTCGATATTCCAAATCTCCCAGATCATTTTGGGATTATCCTCAATTCCTCTGGTATTGACAATTAACCTAAGTAACTTTCCAGATGCAACTCCGAAATGACACTTCGATGTATTGAGCCTCATTCTGTACTATTGGAGTATGTTGAACATCGTCTCCAAATCATCGTTGTGGTTGCTGGACAGCTGCAACTTCATGAGCATATCATCCACGTATACCTCCATAGTCTTTTGATTTGGTTCGCAAACATTCGACTCACAAGCCTCTGATAAATTGTTCCAGTGTTTTTGAGCCCAAACGGCATCACCTTGTAGAAATAAAGTCCCAGATTAGTGATAAAGCTAGTATGTTCTTGGTCAGGAAGGTGCATCGGGATTTGATTGTAACCAGAGTATGCGTCATGAAAGATAAGACCTCATGTTTGGCTGCTTAACATACCATTTGATTGATTCTAGAAAGCAGGAAACTATCTTTGGGGCAGGCTTTGTTCAAATCTGATTAGTCCACACATGTATGCAATTTTCCATTTGACTTTCTAACAAGCACTGAATTCGATACCCGCTCCGCGTGTAAAGTATCACGAATAAACCCATTAGCCTTGAGTTTATCCACTTCTTCCTTCAGGACGAAAAATCACACTGGATCCATATCAGCCTTTTCTATTTCACCGTGATGTGCTGTGGGTCGATACTTAATGTATGGATCGCGATGTTCGGCGAGATCCCATACATGTCTGAATGAGTCTAGGCTAATACATCAAGGTTTGCCTAAAGAAAACCAACCAGTTCTCGTCTCATCTGGGGGCCTGGTATTCTTTGACTTCCCCTTCATCATCGTTGTCTCTAGGATCAAGATCCTTAGGAAACTGGTCGTGGCGCCCAAGCATAGGCTAGGCGTTAACTATCAATCATCCAAAAAACGGACGCAGGGAGATTCCTCCACACCCTTACCTTTCTCTTTTCGCTGCATATCCTGCAGCTCTGCAACATAATAGGCGCGTCCGGCCTCCTGATCACCATGTATAACCCTAACTCCATTATCATTGGGGAACTTCAAAGTCAAATACTAAGGGGCAATCGCTTCCCTTAGGGCTGGTCGGCCTAGAAGAGCGTTGTAAGGAGAATGAATATCCAACACAACAAACTATAGCATCTGGACCCTCCGACGATCACCAACACCTAAATCAACAGGTAACTCCACCATTCCAGCTAGTATGGTTGCCCTTCCATTGAAACCATGTATATGTGATTGGCACAGTTTCAAATCCTTCGCTTCCATTAACATTTGATCATAAGCATGCTTGAAAAGTATGTTTATAGAACTTTTACTGTCAACTATGATCCTCTTCATCCAAGAAAGATCTATTTGGAAAACAATAACCCAAATATTAATAGTGGGGGCCTCGATTCTGTCAGCATCACCGTTTCTGAAAACAATGTCGTATGTCATCGTCCTCTGTTAATTTGCCGGAGCCCCTTCATCAGTACTACTACAACACTAGAAGTCCACATGCCTAATCGAACTAGCATATGACTCCATTTCCTTTCAACTCCATTCAAGTGGATAAGGGCCACCACTCACAGTATTAATTACTAACCACCTGCCAGTATGTGCGGGTTCCTCAGGCCTAGCCCGACCTTGACCCTAATTGGGGTTAGATGGGCCTGCACCACCATTCTGTGGCGCCCGGAAAAACTTCTCTAACTTTCTTTCTCTAATCAACCTTTTAATGATATTTTTAGATGGCATTCATTGGTGTTATGGCCTTAACAATCATGAAACCGACAAAAATTCCGACTCTGAATCTATTTCTCCGATGAAGGTTTCGGAGCTGGCTTCTTGTACTACCCTGCATTACAAGTTCTAAGATAAACATTCTCCAACAAAGTGCTTAGACAACTATATCGATCGAACATAGGAGCTCTGGGTGTTCCACAATGAGTGTCTCTCTTCTTTCCTTGACCTCCATAACCCTTCTACTGACTTTGTTTATTCTGAATATTTAATTGTACTATACCGGAGCTCTCCTTGATCGGCTTCACTACAACATTACTCTAAATACCTTCACCATTGGGCCCCGTAATGTTCTACTTCCTAAACTGTCTAGCATCTTCCCTCCTTAAAAACTAGGCAATCTTTTCATAAAAGCGGTCCAACGAAGCAAGGGATTTCTCAGCCAACTAATCACCAAACTCAAAAGCAGGATCGATCCGTTTAGTCAATGCCATTAGAATAGAGTTGTCATTGGGATTGCTGACTTCAATACAAGCAGTGTGGAACCTTTCTAGATAATGCCTAAGAGTCTCTCTTGGTGCTTGAGTAACACTGGACAAGATAATAACATCCTTCGGTCTTGTAGCATACATACAGAACTGCTCAACAACAGTAGCTAACTGGTCAAAACAAGAAATAGATCTTGGTGGTAGACGAGTGAACCACATATCGCAATGCCCCCCTAAGGAGACAGGGAAGCTTCTACAGTAAACCGCGTCGTCAACTCGAGCGGCATTCATGAGCCATTCATATTTCATAATATGTTGGTTGCGTTTCGAATTTCCTTTATACATTGGTAAGTTCGGCATCCTGAATCGACGGGGCAACTCTACATATAAAATGTCATTGGTAAACAAGGCGTGACTCCTAGAAATTCCACAATCATCATTTGTGAGGCCTTGAATTTCTCTAATAATCTGGCGTATAATAGTTGGAATATCATGCATCTAGATATTCGAGGCCAAGGCACGGTCCGGTCCCATATCATGAGAATATCCTAGTCATTGACTACGGTCCGTTCATGCCTCCTTGGCTCCCGGGCTTCGTGGAAGTGAGGATCCTGGGCATGAGTGCGGCGACGAAGGGCAGGATCTGGTTGGTTTTGGATCTCAACATTCAGATCTATAGCAGCAGCTGCCATTTCATAAGCAGTGTTGTAAGGAAGTGTCCCCCCTCAGAAGGAAGGTGCAGCTTCATGACCTGTAGAAAAACATATCCTGGCCTGCCCAGGATTTGCAGCATATGGGTGCCGAAGGTTTCCGCCTAATTCTCATCTAATCGACGGCTTATAGATCTGTGATTAAATTCAGATAACGCTGAACTTTCAGACAAGGAATAAGAGGTATGCTCCCTTCTAGATCTCCCTCGCCTTTCTTCATTCAGCTGGTTCATAAATTCCATGTTGGAATAGATCTGTTGAGTGAGCTCTTGATGGCTTTGAGTGAGCTCATGTATTAGGATCTGGAATTCCTCTCTAGTTACTGGACCAGATGGATTTGGAGCTCCAGTCGATGTTTGGCCTATAATAGTCAGCCGCGTGGAATTTTGCCTATCCCATCCTTCTAGATCAGCGGTGTTGGAAGTGGTTCTGGTATGCGCACCAAGTTGAATGAAGTTACTCTTAGAATTGGAACAATATGAATAAAATAGAAGGAAACACTAGAAGATGGATCTGGATCTCCTCCTTAGAATTTAGCGTTCCAATAGCAGTCGGAGATCCACAGAATCAGAGAAAAAACAGAGTTCTCTCGGTGAAAGCACCAAAGTGTTTGTACCAAAAATGGGCACTACACTCTTTGGGTGTAATTAAAGTTATTATAATGAAGAAGTAAAATGTAAAATGAGGTTAATCAAACAATCACAAAAAAAGCAGTAATAGAAAGAAAACAGAGATTTATAGTGGTTTAGCATTGTATGCCTACGTCCACTTTGAAGGTTTTGATGTTCTTGTTGATTAGAAACTAAGCTATAATGGTACAATCACTAACACTTGGTTTAAAATGGAGTTCAACTCGAGCAGCAGCGTAAAAGCCCACTTTAGTTGTAATGGAGGTGCTATTTATAGGTGTGGAGCAGGAAATATTTGCCTTGAATCTCGAAATACTCTTTCCCAAGTCCAGATGGGACCACACGATCGATATGGAGTCATTTGGGATTGATCCTTGATCGATCCATCGTGAGTTCATATCGATCATAAACTGCTCCAATTGAGTCGCGATTGATCATGAATGTTTCATATGTGTTGTGCAACTTGCTGTGAAAATCTCATTGCGTTTGGAGCTGTGTTGTGGAGTTATTGATCGATCAAGATTGCAATTATTGGATGGTTGAAGTTTTCATATCGATAGCTTCGTATCGATAAAATGGCATGCAGGCTCTGTGGAGATCCATGATTTGTGCATGGAGTGGAGACTGCGTCTTTCAGAGTTTCAGATATGCGTCTTGCTCCATTCGAATCCATCCACTGCTTCCTTTCCGTATTAATTCCTTGCTTCCATCATCTTATCGATTATAGGCTCCACTCTTCGTATCGATCAAGT
The DNA here is from genome assembly GCA_030765085.1 of Allium cepa. Taxonomy (NCBI): domain Eukaryota; kingdom Viridiplantae; phylum Streptophyta; class Magnoliopsida; order Asparagales; family Amaryllidaceae; genus Allium; species Allium cepa. The sequence goes on along the minus strand of CM060938.1, from coordinate 245,069,183 downwards.
AAGTGATCGATATGAAAAGTGTAATTGCTGGCTAAGTGAAGTGTGATCGATCTGGGAAGTGCCGAAGTTCATCATTATGAATTTGAACCATATGGGTACGAATGATGGATGAATCGTTCTTGAATTACATTCACTTCATATTTATGTTGATCGATCTGAAATGATGGATATGGATTATGTATACGAGATTGGCATGTTTCTTATGGAACTTGATCGTTCTATAACTTGAGCATACGAACTCTGATTAACCTCAAATTTCGAACGTTGCTTTGCATTGATCTGTTTGTCATGTCATGTTGATTGTGGCCAGATCCGGACTCTGACCAAGTTTTCATGTATTTTTCATGAACTTGTAGATAACTGATCTCCTAAGTGGATTTTCTTCAGCCTCTAATCAAGTCCTTAGTATTACGGCCTTGCCGAAAGGCAGGATAACAGCCCTGGTACATACTTGAAATCTGATGTGTAGGCACGAATCAATGTCTCTCCGAAATTCAAGCATTGTAGGGGAAAGTATTAGCCTAGAATAGAATTACCTGACCGTTTTAGATGCGAACTCTGTTGTTTAGAATGAAGTATCCATCTTCGCACCGTGACTCAAGCGGAGGAAGCTTGGCACTTTCGAAAGCCGAATCATCGCCTATCGCCCTTTCCCCTTCCACCTCACAGGCTGAATATGGCCAGTTGGTCCCAGTAGGTCCGATCTGGGATCAAACTTTCCCTAATTTTAGAGTTCCTCTCAACCCACCAAAGAGAGCTTCTATTGTGGTTTCCATTAAGGTACTGCACAATATTTGCATGCAACATGGCATACCAGACGAAGACGTATGCCTTTCAAAGAAATAAGAGTTTGCTCACATGCCTCCTCTAGGATATACCGCTTGTCATTGGTATATGAGTCTAAATGGTGTCGCGCCATCTTTTAACGACTTTTTACGCAAGACTCTCTCGAATTTAGGCATTGCCCCACTCCAGATTCATCATAACATTTACACCATCCTAACTTGTTTACATGTCCTTTCCATGCGAACATTCAATCGGACTCCGTGCTTTGATGAGTTGCGATATTTTCTTTCATTCAAGAGGAGACACGAGTTTCTATATTTGGTCGTAATCGAAGCTCAAAGGAATCTAAAATTTGTATTATGACCGTAGAGCAACCTATGCCAGTCCAAGACCTAGTATTTCTTCGTCGGATGCCCCAAGGGGTTTAACCGTCTCTAGACAATGGAGGTAAGTTCTTTTCTTTACTTACTGGGTTTCAACGTGTTGCTGTAGAGTTTTTAACAAGTCGAATACTTCTTATAGTAATCCCCAGGTAGAATAGAGACTTGTCTCTCGATGAAGTTTTTCAAACCCTGAAGGCTATCGACACTGAGGAAAGATTTGTTAAAGTCTTGCCGATTGTCGAAAACTTGCTCCGATATGGATTATTGCATCCGAGGAGATCAACCATTCCATTTGCGGTCCCTTCACCTTCATGATCCAGGGCTCGCACACGATCCACTTCCTCTTCTTACTATTCCAGAGAAGGCGCTGTCCAAGAAAGAGAGGACTTGTTTGAAGAGTCAACCGAACTGGCTCGTGATGGAAGAGCTGCTTCTGCGGTTGGATTTAATCGTCCGCCCAGAATGCCTTCGATTTTGGAAGAAGGAGAAGAGGAGTTCAAACAGAGGGAAGGGAAAGCTGCGATGGACTTAGAAAAGGTGGAAGGGGAGATTAGGAGTAGTAGCGATGAGTCCACTTATAGTGGCGATTTCTACACAGAATTCGGTGATGGGGATTCTGAATCATGTGATGAAACTTAAAGGATGAGTCACATTATTTCAAGAATACCTCCTCCAGACACGAGAGGTAAAGACGGTGCCTTAAAAATCGAACAACGTCAGGATTCTTTGATTAAAGATGCTCGCACGAGTGTGGCAATTTGAGTGATATTTATGTCGATTTTGACATGCTCATGGGGGAGGATTTCAAATTTGAGGAGGTGATCCTTTATTTAGGCCACCTTGCACTCGAAGTTAGCCTAATTCCTTCCGTGGCGCCTGCTCGATCTAGTTTGTGACGTCGTTTTAGGCTCTCCTTCCAAATACATCATACCCTTCACGAGGGTTACACTCACTTGTACACATACTTTCCATGTTTATTTTTGGTTTCTAAAACCTTTTATTTATGCTTCGTGTTAGGTATGACGAGTAAATGTGGCCTTCATGATGATTTTGAAGAATTTACCGACTCCCAGCACCGGTCCAAGCGTTCTTTCGGCTGCCACCATCCTCGTGAGATGGAGGAAGAGTATAGAAGAAGAAATGATCGAGAGGTCGAAACTCATCGCCGAGACGAGAGAGAGCGGAGTTGAATATACAAAGGTGGATATGAAAAGAGGAAGACATTCGATGAGAGAGCCATTGAAGATGTCTAAATTTGATCGTGGTTCCCATTCTTTAGAAGAGCAAGCTTTCATTTTGAAGTTCTCTTCAGCGAGTCAGGAAATCTCCATTATTTCCGTCCCTATTCCACCTTCAACATACATTGCATCTTCTGTTGCTCTTTCTCTCGGGATGACTAGGGGGAGTATGGGCACCTTCCTCCCTCTGACCGACCCACCCAAGAGGGGAAGCCGATCGTTTTTACAGTAGGGCGATCGTAACCCAGGGCCGTCTGGGCCTCCGAACTTAGGTCAAACCTGGAATTTCTGCGCAGCAATGGCAGCCGTCAAAGTGCCCAAAAGCGCAAGGAAGGCGAGGTGGATCGTTCTAAGATGATTGGGTGAACGTTCGGGAAGCCGATCGTTTTCCCAGTTGGGGCAATCGTGATCTGGGACCGTCCGGGCCTCCGAAAGAAGGATCGAACGCGAAATTTTTACAAAACAACGGCAGCCGTCAAAGTGTCCGAAAGCACACAGAAGGCGAGTTGGACCGTTCTAAGATGACAAGGTGGGAGTCCGGGCCCCCTCCTCCCCTTAACTTACCCACCTAGGATGGGAAGCCAATCATTTTCCCAGTTGGGGCAATCGCGATCCGGGACCGTCTGGGCCTCCAAAAGCAGGATTGAACCCGAAATTTCTACAGAGCAATGGCAGCCATCAAAGTGCACGAAAGTGCGTGGAAGGCAAGGAGGATCGTTCTGGGATGACGGGTCAGCGGCGCTTCTCGAAAGCAAAATGATGCTGATTTTTTGAAGGAATTAAAAGAGGTCCATGAGAGAATTGAGATCGTCTACAGGGACGAAATTGGTTGCATGCTTGTTCGTGTAGATTGCATGTGATTGTTTCTTGTATGTGGGATGCTTGTTTGGTTGAAAACGCCAATTGAATGGTTATTTAGTTTTAAGAAGATTCTTGGGCAGGTGTTATGGAAGGTTTTGAAGAATGAAATTTACAAAGCTTTGAAGATGCAATCCAATTTTCCAACGAGTTACAAGGATGCTTGGAGATAGTTAGTGTTTTTTTTTGGGTGGTATCTTGTTTTTTTTGCATTGTGTGTTTTTGTTTTTTCCCGCTGTTTATCTCGGTGTGTTTGTTTTTTCTCTTTTTCATGCTTGTTGTTCCTTTGGGCAAGTATTGTATTTTATTGTTTTTTTGGCAATAAAATCAGGTAGGGGCCCTGTTAACCCCGCTAGCTTTTGCTAAAAAAAAAAGATTCTCGGGATTGGTATGGATCAATCTATATGAGTCCAAATTTGTGTGATTGATGTGAGGTGACAAGGAAGACCTCATAATGCTAAGTTCCAAGTTTCAAGCCATTTGGAATTTATTTGCTCTAGTTATGGTTTGTTCGGTGGTGATTTTTGGACTATGGATCGGTAGATGATTGCTTCGAGGCATGCTTCAAGACAAGTGATGTATCATTTAGAGTTTTATCAATAATACCTAGGGTTAGAATGATAGGAGATTAATTGCATAGGGAAGAGGAGGAAAACTTCTAAGTATTAGATTGGTGTTTGCTTGCTTGCTTCGAGTAATGAGAGAGGTCTCTTGAAGGCTTGGGCTAGTAAAGTGAAGGAGTAAGATTTTTTGCTATGTAAAGGATCGACACCAATGGATTCTTACCGTTCCATGAACAATGATCACTAATGATGTGCGATCGATGTAGGGGCATGAAGGATTATGGCCTAGTGTGTGTGTAAAGTGTAGGATCAAGGTAGGCATAGAACGGTTGCTATTGGCATAAAGAATTTGGATTTCAAGTTTTTATGTTGTTACTTCAAGTTCCATACATATGCTTTGAGATGTGTTGAGGTTTGGCTTCAGTCGTGGGCATGTAGTCAATCAAACTTGTGACAATCAAAATATTTAGCCAAATATGGCTAAGTATAAGGATCAACATCGAACTATAGGGTTTAATGGCGATTTCAACGATGATGATGCATAATGCGGTGATGATATTTCCATGATGAGAAGACAAAAATTCGACGATGGATAGCATTATATTGAGATGCAGAGTTGAGGACTATGAGTCATATCAAGGAAACTACTGGATGATGGGTATAGGACATGTGCTGGTATTTTATGACTGATGATGACTGTTGAGAATCGTCCCTACCACGAGGAATTCATGATGAGAGTTGTGAGATCAGTTCCAATATATGCTCTACTATAGATGACATGCGCAAAGGGATCGCTGACCCTCGAGGGTTCATGGAGTATTCGTGAGAAGGGGTATAATGGGGACGTGATTATTCTTTGAGCATGAAGGCTCTTTATTCAAGATATGACATTTGTTTACACCGAACTAACGTGATGGTTAGTCTATTTCATGACCGATTGAGTCACATCGATTTGAGTGCCGAGGATCCAGGATGCGAGCTATCGTGATGGATAGTCTAGTTTTTGACTGTTATTGGTCAGCGATTGATTTCATATCAAACATATAGAGTGAGTGAACATAAGGATGGATGATGAATGCTATGTTTGTTTAATTGTTTACCCCTTAGGGATGTCACATGAGACTCATATTATTGATGTAGATATCTAGACACCCCTTAGTACTTTGATGTGTAGTACACCCATGATGACTATGATGTCAAGTAGCATGTATTTTGTATATGTGCCAGTTTGTGGATGCATGGACATGTCAGGTATGATTATTCATACCATTTGTCCTATTATAGTGGAATATTAATATTTAGAGATTTTATATAGCTCACACCAGACTATTGTCTTACCCAAGGTTTTGTGCTTTTCTTCCTACTATACTAGGGACTCTTAAAAGATTAGATTAGGGATGTCAGGTCCGGTAAACACGTGGAGCTGGATAGGTGGCGAGAAAGAAGTTATACTCTTTTATCACTACATTTATTTGTTTTATATTTCACTACATAGCACTATGAAGCTTGCTAGTGCCTTTATTACTTAGAGATGGTTATTTAAGTTATTATTTGATGCATAACTTTATTTCCTATGTTGTATACTGTTTGGATCCGTGCACTCTGATTCTGTGATTCATTCAGTTATTTACTATCTCACTTGTCTTATATTTGAGATGTTTATTGTTACATATTATTCGATGCATTGTGAGGTATTTGGCAGGTTTTATGATATTTTACTTTATTTACAACCGTTGACGGTCGTCCTAGATCGACTGAGCATATCTACAATGCACTATATAAGTATATTGCGTGCCTACTGATGGTCATTACAAGCTACACCTCCTATTAGTGAAAATCACATTTAGTTCATGCAATACCACAGTTATATTTTAATTTGTTTGTTATAAGGCAAGGCAAAATAACCCTTAATAGAGGTCTTTCAAAATGAATAGGATACAACTAAACTATTGTAACAACGTTATTAGACACTATGGGGGTTCCTTGGTAGGCATGATGACGAGAATGTGATGCTGTGTTGGAAATGGATCCTAATGGAGTGCTGAGTTACAGATACTAGCAGAGAAGTACCTTGGTTCAAAGGGGGAATGCAGTACTGACACACGCACACATACGTATGTTGTTATTTTCTGCTTTAAGTAGATTGGGCATATCGTACGCATGCTGAAGTTAAGGTGATAACGTAAAACAAAAGAATGCAACAGAAGGCAGTTGATATAAACTAGTGTTATATATGAAGTGTGTAATTTACTAGGCTCTAAAACATTATTATGACCCCTCCTCATTACAATCCACATGATAGCCTTAAAGGGACAGATATTAGTGCACGACGGGACTGGTAGATGGACATATTTTCTTATGCATGCTCGATACTGATAAGGACACTAGAAATCAGAAGTGTCAACCTTGATCTGTAGCTATATGTTTTATTATAATTTGCTGTTCTCTTTGAGTTTATATTAGTAGAGCTCTGATATGTATTTGTTGATTTGTAGGATACCAAAAACCAACAATCCTTATTTTAGTGGACTTGGGTTTTTGATTTAGCCAAAATTTAGGCCCACAGGGGTATGGTTTATTACATTTTGTATCAGAGTTTAGGTTATTCGATCTTAAAAAAATAGGATATGATGAGTTAACATGTAACATCCCCTATCTAGAGGCCCAAAACTAAGCGCTATAGATGATTCAGTCATCTATTATATTAGCTTCCAGTGACTAAATGCGGCTATGTTAATGGTATCAATAATATCAGAAGCACTTGAATATGAAATAAAACATAGATTTTAAAAACAATATTTACTTCATTACATTTCAAATCAAATGTTTCACATTCACATCACAAAATCCCAAATCGTTCTCAAGCACAAATCAAATATATTTATTAGAAAATACGCCAAGAGCGGTATATGAAGACACCTCTTTGGTTAATTAGAGTCATATGGTCATAATAGGCCTAATATAAAATAACACAGTGGAAAATCCACCAAAACATAACAAGAACTGTAACTCCGAAATGGCTATCTGTTTGCCTCCTGCGTGCCACCAGTTGCTTATTCGTCATCGTACTAAAACATGAAAATGACCTTAATCCCTCAGCCTTCTCAAATTAATATTGATCACCTGAGCGTTTAAGAGGAAAACATAAACTATGAGTCAGACATAAAGCCTGGTGTGAATAATATTTTACATTCTGAAATAATTATGTTAAGTGAGACTACACCGCTTAGAGGAATGGGTTTTCCCTCACTAACATCCTTTTTAAAACATAACTATGTAAAACCTTTCATAAAACCATATATTGTGCTCCTACAGTCACAATGGTTAAATACTTTAAAACAATCATTATGTTAAAATACATAAAAGTCAGGTAATAATGAACTTTCTATTCAAATACAAAGTTTTGTTTGGATAACTTTTAACTTTGGTTTACTCGAGCCTACCAGACAATACAATTAATATTATCCTAACACCTGTTAAATATTCCTCTTTTGGATTATCTATCCTTAACTATTTGTTAAACATTTCCCATATGGATGGTTTGTCCTTAACTATCTGTTAAATACTTCACTTCTAGATGGTATGTCCCTAACTTAATCATCTCCCAGGTCTTCCCGATCCTAATGGTTTTCCGGGCTCACCCATAACCTATCTGTATACAAATGTATATTCCTTTCGGCATGTATCCATAATTTTAGTCTACCTATGACAAAGCCCTACACACTGGAATTTTGGAAAAATAGTCAGCTGGGGCTATTAGCTAATGTATAGGGCGTGACCCTATACTAGTCACATCTTGTACTCTAATATCCGAGTCATTTTCACATAAGGATCCCCTCTCATAATTTTCCTTGAAAACAATTTCAAAATCATTTAAAACATTTAAATCAAACTTAAATAAGGAAAAGTATATAATGTTTATACTTTATTCAAAATCATATCACCATGTCATATATATACTTTACTCAAAATTTAGTTGATGAAATCATTTAGCCTTTTGAAAGAATCACTTTCTAAACCTTTGAAATCATCTCTTTCAAAACCAATATCAAACCTTTTGAAATTATTCCTCAAAACTTTCGAAATCATACATCGAACCTTTTGAAACCATTCTCAAAACATTTCGAACGCATTGAAAAGCAAACCTTTCGAAAGCTTTAAAACTTTGGACATCCTTCTTTAAAATCACTTTAAAACATGGCCATAGAAAACCTTGGAAAACCTTCCATTTAAACCTTTCGGAACCATTCACTAAAGAATTTTGAAGTCATTCATGCAGAATTTTCGAAGTCATTCCTTTAAACCTTTAGCAATTACTCATTTAAATCTTGTGAAATCATTGAACTTAAACCTTTCATGGTTAACCATCAAACTTGTCGAAATCATTCAACTAAATCCTAATGAATTATTTACTTAAACCTTTCGATGGCTTACTGGTTTCAATTCAAAACAAATGAAAAACCTTCTTTTAAAACCTTTCGAAGTCATTGGAAGCAACCTTTCGACTAAATCTAAAGCTCTGCTTCAAAGCCTTAAACATATCCATTAAAACAACCCATTCGAAAGCTTTGGGTTATATTTAAACTTATAAAACAATGGTAAGTCACCTAAGTCGAAAGCTTCCTTTCAAAAGCATTGGAAGAAGCAGATGGTTTTTAAAAGTATACCTTTCGTCTTTGTCGAAAGGTTCAAAACAAAACAAAGCGGCAGTTACCTTTGGGCTATGTCGGAAGGTTTCAAAACAAAGCAATAAAGTAGCAGTAACCTTTCGACTGTGTCAAAGGGTTTAAAACCTTTCTTCTAAATATCATGACCTGGTCGAAAAAAATAAGTCGAAAGCTCTTATTTGAAAGCAAAGAAGGTGAAAGCTTTTGGTTTATAAAACAAACATACCCCAATCTCTTTGGCTATCAACCTATCGACTTAGAATCCTTCGACTTTGTCCAATTCATTACGTACCAAGTAGCTTGATATCATATGCATTGGTTTGACCTTGTCGAATGCTTAGAACCCCTCGATTTTGTTGGAAGGTCTGGTTAGAAGGTCTGTTCCTATAAAGGCTGAAATATGCTAAAAGTATGTTTTCTCTGTTTTTAACATAAAAAAAGATAACTTTTCGTCTATCACGCTAAAAGTATGACAAAATCCATATTGCTTCAGAAAATTACGAAAATCAAAACCCATCTCTAAAATATAATTTCAGACCTATATAAAAAATTTCAAGGCATTTGGATGTCATTTAATAGGGTTTTCATGTCAAACATATTACAAAAACTAACAAGAACATATATTATCCATCAACAACATATATGTATGTAACTTTAATCATCAAAACTTGGAATATACTTACAAAATCATTTCGGTTATAATCTTAAAACCGAAAACTAAAAGAAATTGGTATGTAGTATTTATTCACCTTAGCTTTGAGATTATGGATGTGAGAATCTATGTTGATTTAGTTGATTGCTATCCTTCTCTTGAATCCTAGCTTTAATCTTCTTCTTGAGAGTGAAAATGGTGGCCAACCTTAGTGTTCTTAGTTTGAGTAAAATGAAATGAACATGAGTTTCTATCTCTTAAGGGTTTAGGGTATATGCTCCACCCATTTCCCATACTGCCCTTGTTATTTCCTAACACCTTTGTTTAGGTTATTTTATTTTATTTAACACACTAACATTGCACGGCTACCCTTTGTCAATCAAATCTCATTCTTTTAATCTTCACATTATTTTATTTTTTTACCCAATTAGTTAATCTAAATAATGTTTGGGTTACAGATTCCCCACCATAAAGAATTTCATCCTCAAAATTGTGATAAGGTACACGACAAAACAATCAAAGGTAAAACATACCCTCAAACTAGTTAGGGAAAGAGTCTCTGTTCCTGCTCTCCGTCTCCCAAGGACAACCTCTAACATCGTCACTCCACTGAACCTTTACTAATTTGACTGTTTTATTTCTCAACTTCTTCTCATCTCTAGCCACAATTTGAATCGGCTTTCTAACTATGGTCAAATTCGGTTCTACTATTAACACTGTAGGTTCTATGGTAGTCGCCGGGTCTCTAACACATTTCCTAAGATGAGAAACATGGAAAACATCATAGACTCAAGCCAAGCTAATTGGTAACCCTATTATATAAGCGAGTTTCCCGATCCTCTCAATAATGCTGAATGGTCCAATCAATCTGGGTGCTAACTTTCCTGATTACCCAAATCTAATCACACCCTTCATCGGTGAAACCTTAATGAAAACACAGTCTCCAAGAGGAAATTCCAAATCTTTCCTCCTTTTATCAGCATAACTTTTTTTCCTAGATGGAGATTCCTTCATCCTAACTCGGATCAACTCAATCTTCTCCATAGCTTCCTTCACCAAATCTGGACCAAGAACCAATCCATCACCGGTCTCTAACCAACATACGAAAGATTATACGGTCTTCCATATAAATCTTCAAGCCGTGTCGTCCCAATACTAGTCTGATAACTATTGTTATATGAGAACTCGCCTAGATGAAGATGGTCCTCCCATGATCCCCTAAAATATAATACACAAGCCGTTAACAAATCCTCTAAGATTTTGTTAATCCTTTCCTTTTTCCCATCAGTCTGTGGATGGTAAGTGATACTCATGATGAGCTTGGTTCCTAATGATTCCTATAGACTTTTCCAGAACTCACTAGTAAATAAAGAATTTCTATCACTGACAATACTACTAGGAATCCCATGTAGTCTAACTACATTCTTCATTAATAACTTCGCAAAAATAGGTGTCGTCCTAGTTGACTTTACCGAAAATAGGCATTCGTAGTCATCTATCTACTATGACCCATATGCTTTCATTTCCTCCACTAGATCTTGGCAACCCATCAATAAAATACATAGAGATGGAATCCCATTTCCACAACGGAACTTCTAACGGTTGAACCAATCACTAGGTTTCTAGTGTTCAGCCTTTGCCGATTGGTAATTCAAGCAGTGCTTAACAAATAAACCAATGTCCCGTTTCATGCCTTCATAGAAGAAACTTCTCTTCATATCCTTATATATTTTCGTCCCTCTTGGATAGATAGTGAACTTCGAACGATGGCACTCATCCAAAACTTCCTTCCTCGTGTCTCCTACATTTAGAACACACAACCTTCCTTTCTTCCTCAATCACCCATTTTGGTCAAGATTGAAATCCTTTGTGTCACCGATTTCCATTCCTCCCCTCAACCTTCTGATCCGTTCATCCAAAACTGGGTTGTTCTTTAGTTTAGATGTTATCTTCTCAATCATCACTGGTTGAGCTTCTAAACATGACAAAATAGAACTTCCTGCACTTGAACCTACCTCAGATCTAAACTGCACATTACAAGCTGATGATGCTTCCAAATCTTTCCACTCATCAATCATAGCCAATACTACATTCTGATGTTTCCAGCTGAGTGCATCCGCCACCTTGTTTCCTTTTTCTGATGTGTACTCAATTCTAAAATCATATGCTGCCATAAACTCCAACCAACTATGTTGTCTCATGTTCCACTCCTTCTGAGAGAACAAATACTTAAATGACTTATGATTAGTATAAACCTCAATTTTCCCTTCAAAGATAATGCCTCCACACCTTCATAGCAAATACAATGGAAGCTAATTCCAAATCATGCATAGGATACCTAACTTCATATAGTCCGAGATTTATAGAAGCATAAGCAATCACATTACCACTTTGCATCAACACAACCCCCAATCCAGTTCCACACGCATCAGTATAAACAATCAAATCTTGATTTCCCTTTGGAACCACTAACACCGTTGCATAGGTCAATAAGTGTTTCAAGGTCTGGAATGCTTCCTCACACTTATCAGTCCGTATGAACTTCACATCTTTTCGCATAAGCTTAGCCATAGGTTCCGCTATCCGTAAAAAATCCTTTATAAACCTTTGACAATTTCCAGCTTATCCAAGAAAGCTCTTAATCTCGGTCACCATCTTGGGCCTCTTCCAATTATTCATCGCCTCAATCTCAGTTAGATCTACGAACAACCCTTTCTCTGAGACGACATGTCTAAGGAACTTCACTTCGTTCGTCCAAAAATAGAACTTCTAAAACTTAGGCTTCAACTGATGCTTCCTCAATTTTTCGAGCATAACTCTAAGATGAATTTCATGCTCTTTCTCATCTTTAGAGTATATCAAAATGCCATTTATGAAGACCAACACAAATGTATTCTTGTCCTCTCGAAAAATTCTATCGTCAGATCCACAAAGAATGCCGACGCATTAGTTAGTCCGAACGGCATAACTAACCATTCATGCGATCCATATCTTGTCCTAAACGCTGTTAAAGAAATGCTATTCTCTGACACTCTAGATGAAATCCTGTTGCCATATCCAGTAACTGATCGAACAAATCGTCAATTCTCGGTAATGGATATCGGTTCTTTATCATTTTCTCATTCAACTTACGATAATCGATGCACATCCGTAACGATCCATCCAGAATTTTAGCAAATCTTGTGGTAGCTCCCCAAGGCGAAATGCTTGGTTGGATATAACTCTTTCCATTCAAATCCACCAACTGCACCTTTAACTCTCTCATCTCGATGGGGGCCATTGTACTTGGTGGTCTATTCACCAGTTCCACTCCAGGTACTAAATCAATCCGAATCTCAATGGCTTATTTTGGTGGCAACCTAGTTACTGGTTCAAACACTTTTGCAAATTCTCTAACTATGAAGACTTGACTTAACTCGTCTTCCATCTCCCTAACACTTAACAAAGCATGCGTTTCACAACTAGGGTCCTCTATGGTTAAATTATCCGATCACTACAATTTGGGTGACTAAGTGATATTTTCCTATAATGGAAAAATATCCTAGCATCATATTTATTTAACCAATCCATCCCAAGGATAATCCCAAATCACACAAAGTCAAACACATGTAAACAGCAATCACAAGAATGGACTAGCTAATCAAATTCTAAATGGTCACACTTCATCCCATGCATTGCATTCCACCCTATCGGATTTGCAACACTTAAGGAAGTAACTAGATACGAGGGTTGTAGGTTAAGCTTATCTACCAAACATCGAGAAATAAAAGAATGAGATGCTCTAGTATCAAATAGAACGCTATTAGACATACTGTGAATCTGCAGCGAGCCTTCCAAAATAGACTTCCCTTTGTCCTGCACAACTGTCCTTGAGGTTGTGGGCTCCAAAGAATAAACTTTCCCCTTTCCTTCCCTTGCGGGTTTCGGGCACTTGTTCTTTTAATGACCGATCTGATCACAATTAGAACATCTAACATTCTTCTTTCCACTAGCCACTTTTCCTTTTCCTTTACCGGTTTGGCACTCATTAGCATAGTGTCCTTTCTTATCGCATTTGTAGCAAATCACTTCAGCCTTTCCTTTCTTCTGTGCTCCTCCCTTATGAGCATTCTTTTTCTAGAAAAAATCCTTTTCTGACCTTATTCCATCTAGGCCTCCTTCATCTTCTTGCTCAAGCAAGCCAATGCCTCTTCTTGTCTTAATGCCATTTCAACCACTACATCACTGGGATCTCTCAAATGCGGTAAAGTGGCACCGATCAACTTTGGCATCAAGCCCCTTATAAACTTTTCATTCCTCCTGATCTCGGTATCCAACAAAACATATCCGTATCGGGCCAACTCCTCAAACTTCCTTGCATACTCTAAGATAGACATATCTCCTTGTTCCAACTCCGTAAACTTCTTTACCGATGCTGATTGCGCCATAACAGACATAAATTTTTCTGAAAACCTTCTCCTAAACTCCTCCTAAGTTATGGTCTCCTCATCAGTTCCAGCAGTAACGGTATTCCACCAGAATAGAGCAGCTCGTTGTAGTTGCCTCGAAGCCAATCTCCTCTTTTGTGCATCATTCAATCCAAAGTCGGCAAAATTCCCTGGCAACACAGTAACCAATTTTCCACCTCGACCGCATCTTCAGTACTAATAAATGGCTTCCCTCCAAGCTTGATGTAATCCCTACTCAAGTAGCATACTGATTGACCATCGGAACTTCTTGAGTTCCACCTCGAGCAGCATTTCCTCCGATAACTCCACCTGCTATTCCAGCTTGCATCATGTTACAAAGAACAGATACAATGCTCCCATGTCCATCCGGGAAACCCCTGCACCAATAGTTTCAGCTTGTGCTTGACTAGGACCTCTCCTAGTATATGGTCGAGCATTTCCATTAGTGGTGGTGCTATCTCCTCCAAGATTTACTTTGCCTCTTCTTCCCTCCATATCAATATTCTAACCTTGTGAGATACAAATGAATAGCCTAACTAAGATAGGAGTCTAGAGAGATAGCATATACTTATATATATAGCAAATACAAGACTATAGCTTTTTCCCATACCTCGATCTTAATTCTAATTTTTAAGGATTATGTTTTCAAAAATTATTTTTAATTAAAGTATATCATAAACCATGCTCTAATACCAAGCTATAACATCTCCTATCTAGAGGCCCAAAACTAAGCGCTACAGATGCTGTAATTATCTATTGTATTAGCTTCCAATGACTAAATACGACTATGTTAATGGTAACAAAAATATTAGAAGAACTTGAATATGAAACAAAACACAGATTTCAAAAACCACTTTTACTTCATTACATTTCAAAATCAAATGTTTGATATTCACAACACATAATCCCAAATCGTTCCCAGGCATAGATTAAATATAATTACTACAATATACGCCAAAAGCGGTATATGAAGATACTCCCTTGGTTGATCGAAGTCTATGGTCATAATAGACCCAATACAAAACAATACAGTGGAACGTCCAACAAAGCATAACAAGAATTATAACTCCTAAATAGCTCTCTATTTACCTCCTGCATGCCTCCGGTAGCTTATTCTTCATTCTACTAAAACCTAAAAAAGACCTTAATCCCATTGGATACTCAACACCTGAGATTTTAAGAGGAAAACATAAACTTCGAGTCAGACACAAAGGCTGGTATGAATAATATTTTACATCTCGAAATAATTATGTTAAGCAAGACCATGCCACTTAGCGAAATGGTTTTCCCCTCGTAAACATCCTTTTAAAACATATCTTTGCAAAACCTTTCATAAAACCATATACTGTGCTCCTGCATTCACAATGGTTAAATACTCTAAAGCAATCATTATGTAAACATACATAAATATCAGGCAATAATGAACTATCTTTTCAAACACACAAGTTTTTTTTGGATAACTTTTAACCTTTGGCTGACTCGAGCCTACGAGACAATACAATTAAAATTAACCTAACACCTGTTAAGTATTCTTCTTCTGGATTATCTATCCTTAACTATCTGTTAAACAATTCCCATTTGGACGGTCAATCTTTAACTATCTGTTAAATACTTCACTTCTGGACGATCTGTCCCTAACTTAATCATCACCCAGGTCTTCCTGATCCTAATAGTTTTCGGGCTCACTAATAACCTACTTATACATAAACATATATTCCTTTCGGGTTTTAATCATAATTTTATCCTATATGAGACAAAGCCCTACACACTGGAATTTTGAAAAAATAATTAGCTGGTGCTATTAGCTAATAGGCAGGTAATGATCCCATACTTGTCCTATTTCGCATTCTATTATCTGAGTCATTTTGACTTTAGGATACCCTCCCATAATTTTCGTTGAAAATATTTTCAAAATGATTTAGAACCTTTACATCAAACTTAAACAAGGAAAATTTATAATCTTTATACTTTACTCAAAATCATATCTTTTAACCATTTGAAAGAACCTCTTTCTAAACCTTTGAAATCATCTCTTTCAAAACCAATATCAAACCTTCTAAAATAGTTCCTCAAACCTTTCGAAATCATAAATCGAACTTTCGAAACCATTCTCCAAACCTATCGAACCCATTGAAAAGAAAACCATTCGAAAGCTACAAAAGTTTGGACATCCTTATTTAAAATCACTTTAAAACATGCCTTTGAAAATGTTGGAAAACCATCCATTCAAACCTTTCAGAACCATTTACTTAAACCTTTCAAAGTCATTCAAGCAGAACCTTTCGAAGTCATTCCTTTAAACCTTTCGCAATCACTCATTTAAACCTTTTGAAATTGTAACGACCCAGAATTTTAGTCATTTGAAATTTGTATATTTAATTGATTTTAAATATTCAAAAGTAAATTTATAAGCTGAATAAATTATATTTCGAATATCTAGGTTTAATTGGATAATTAAATTGTTGATTTAATATTTGAAATTACGTAAATAATCAATATTTGAATTTAAAGTGAATAAAAATGATTTATAAAGTTGTAATAAATTCTAGTTGAATTTAAATGATGTTAGTAAAATTTTAAAATTGAATTAAAAGTTAAATTGTAGAAATTGAATATTTTAATATTTAATTGACGAGCAAAAATAGTCATTTTTCAAACAGTCTTGAATTTTGACGAAACTAGTTTCATTGGATCCGTAATGTTATATTATTTTAAGATTTCAAATTTTGTGTCAATCAAATTTATGGTTTGTCCGGGGCAAGCTAAAACGCGTAGAAATCGGTTTAAATTTTAAATTTATACAAGTCGATTCAAAAACTTGTCTTTCATTTACAATCGAAATAGCTCTCGATATATATTCCATTACATTCAGAATAGGGGTAAAATATTATAAATGCTGGGCGGCACGCTTCGTTTGGAGTTCGGAAAAAAATCGGATGAATAGTGCACGAGAATTTTCTATATAAGGCCAAACTATTTTCTACTTACAAACCCTATCTTCCTCTAACCCTAGCCGCCAGCAATTCTTCAGTGGCCAAATACTCCCAACTTTCTTCCCTCAAAATCTCACGATCCATTGATAATTAACAAAAAGTTTCAGCTACAAAGTTGTAGACAACGTCGAGAACTTTCAATTCAACGGTCATGATTATGATTCAAGCAATGGATCAGCGGCAAATGGGCGATGAACATCAAGCGTTTGGAGGGAAAATCGAGGCGATGGCAGCACTATAAGCGTGCGGTCACCCACTGAGCGTGTAGCATGGAATAGCGCTCGCGATGGCATGGGTTGATGACTCCTTAATGAACGAAGTATGATCAGCCTCGGGGGGAAGCAAACATGTGGTGGATTCGTTTTTTACCTGGAACCACGAATGATGGAGAAGAACATCGCGTGTGGCCCATATCTCATCAAACAAAATCGAGCGGCCCAGATGATTTGAGGTTAAAAATAAAAAGAAAATTATGAAATTAATTTTATAAAAAAATTGTATAAACTTCTAAATGTTATATCTTTGTCATACGAGGTCCGTTTTTGACGAAACGAATTGCATTGGGTTCGTGTGGTCGAGCACTACATTATAGAGCTGGATTGGGATTTATTTGAGCTAGGGAAAGTTTTGGTTGAAATTAAATGCTTGTTTAATTTTAATCAGAATAAATCGCTTTCGCAACGACTATAAGCAATGTAAGTACAACTCGCTCTTTCTGACTCACTGATATTTTTATATAAGTGAGAAATAAATATTATTTATAACGATTGAGTTTTTTGGATGTATATGATATATTATCTATAGATTGATTGGTATTTGGATTTATTCCTGCCTAGTGGAGCAGATGACCCTATACGTTTCCGTGTATTAGCGGATGACCTTTTGTATGCGCATCTGCCTCAAAACGGACATTGTACATATATTTCTAATATGTATATTTGTTGCAGGTGACAGGTTGGAAGGGTCCAACTGGATTCCTTACCCATATTGATTTATTCACAGATATTTTGATAAATTCTGTTATCATATGATATATGATGTTATGGATGTCGTGATTGATGTATTTGGTGCTGTCGCAGCATTGGGCCTATTTTTGGTAATTTAAAAATATTGAAGTGATGATTTCAATTTAAAATGGATTTTCAAGTGATTTTCAGAATAGATTTTTGTTAATTTTTGTATTGTTAAGTAAATTATTTATTTTGAATAAATAAATGTTATAATTTTTATGTTATAAAAATTATGATGTTTGGGTAATATAATTGAAATGTGATTTTTGAAATATGGAGTTAATGCTTTTTAAAAAATAGTTTAAATTGAGGTTTTGAAATAATTATAAATGGTTATATATATAAATTTATAAAATCGAATTATTATAAATCAAAAGTGATGAAATTGTAAAGAAGCTTTGTAAATGTTGAAATGAAGTTGTAAGTGAATCTTCTAAGTGATAAGATTTATAATTTGTGAAGTTATAAAATAAATAAATTTGTAAAAAAATAATTTATAAGTAATTAGCTTAAAAGTTGGATTCAGCATATAGATGGGATATAAATGGAATTTGTTAATAAAGGAATTTTATATATAGAAGTTTTTATAAAAATAGAGATGTGGATTTATAAACATTGTTTTATAATTCCGAAATCAATTGAATTGGATAAGATATATATAGAACTTTATTCAAGGAGATATATCCACGATTTTGGACAGTGGATAATCCTTTAATTAAAACTGTAATAGTAATAAATTTGATTAGGCATTAAATCCATGATTTTGGATAGTGGATTATGCTTAATATAAATGTGTAGAAATATTGAATTTGGTAAATGAATTGTATTCACGATTTTGGACAGTGAATAGTCTATCAATTAAATAAATGTTTTGGAAAGTTATATTTTTAATTGGAGTTCAATGTTTTAAAGATGTTTTAAAATATGTTGAGTATCGAAACCATAGATTTCAACATTCATTGTTGAAATAGATGTTTTTGAGAAGTAAGGAAATGACTATAACACTGCTGTTATAGTAAATGATTTTCGGAAGTTAATGTTTTGTATAGTATTGGGAGTTATATACCTATTTAATTTTCGAATCCTTATACTAGTGATTTTGGGTTGTCGTAACGATGGTTTACGCAACATTCATTTTGACCCAAATAAATATGTTAAAGAGAATGTTTTCCTTAAAGAATGAAATATATACTTAATCGTGATTTAAGTATATGGAATATTTTCTAAGTGTTGAAAATAAAGAGAATTGTGAATTACTTATTATTAAACAAGTATTTGGAAATGTTTTCCAATATAGAAGTTGAAATGGTTTTGAGATTATATCTTTTTAAAGATAATTTGAAGTGAATATTTGGCAAATTTATTAATTAATAGAATATTCATTAAAAGGGCCTTGTGATTGTTATAGTGATAAATATTTGTTTGTTTTCCTTGATAGTTAAATAACCGACTATCAAAATTGGTCAAATTTTAGTTTCTCGACTTGATGTGGGAACAATTTAGTCGCACACTTAGTACGTACCCTTCTGTGTAGGCTTGATTATTGTTTGTGTTGAGGATGTTGATTATCGTTTGTGTTGAAAATTGGAGACGTGATAATCTATGAGACTTAGTTTCTATGTGAAAATGAGAAACGCTTTTGCATTGTCGTTGTGAAGACCCCGGGATCAAATTTATCTAAAAACCACTTCGGACCAACGTATATCCGATGATTGTGCAGGTTGCTTATGGATGATATTGTTATTCCGGATTTTCATAGTAGGGGACTAGTAGTCGATCGTTTGGGGTCAAAATCCCAATGTACATCTAGTGGCAATGGTCTTTTCATTATGAAATATCCAATGAAATGACTATCGCTACTAATCCTAGGAATTTCCCGACATGATGTGGCAAGAAAGTACCTTCGCTTTGTCCTATCCATGGACAACTTGTATGGATATTTGTTTGACATTACATTTCTAAAGATTACGTACATTGGTTTTTACAAACTTACATTAGTGGTGGCAGAGAAGACAGCTTCTCTTAGCTTAACACCCTCTTTGAGACGTATGAGATTAAGTGTTGTATTTTTGTGGAAGGCAATTAGTAGTCAACAGAAATGGCCGTGTGGCATTCAAAGTGACGTGATTGTGATATGTGAAAAGTAATTGTTACCTCCTCAGGCCTCATCAACCGAAAATGACCAAAACAGGGTTAGATGCCGCAAGGCTAAGTGGGTCATTCCCAAGTAGGATATAATCATCCTCTTCTAGATATATCTTTACACACTGTGACATCGTTTATCTGATTATTGTGGTTTGTATGCTAGAGGGCCCTCGGTAAACGTCGGTAACGACCGGAGGATGACATATTCGGTACCATCTAGTTATAGAGGTGGGCCGGTCTTGTGTAGGTAGAGGGCAGATGTTTTGTGCCTCGGGACATCCATCTAGAGGTGTACCCCTTCGGATGGTAGTTCCTTCACCTGGTCGTTTGTATGGAAATCCAAACTCCACTACGTACCTGCCATTTTATTTGTAGAGCCTAGTATGTTAGAATTTAATAATGGTATCAATTTAGGCTATTTTAATTATTATTTGTACGATAGACACTAGTATAATAACAGATGATTTGGTATAAAATGATTTAGTTATCGTAAGGCAAAAACATATTTATGTTTTTGTATGGACTTGTCTTACGAGATACTTTTGTTTTGATAAAGGAAAAGTTTGGTAATTTAATAAATTCAGTTGAGTGTGTTTCTCACGTTGGTTTACCAGACTGATCCGGGCTTTCTTCCCTTTCAATGCTCGGGTCACACCGAGTATATTTACAAGTTCAGATTGGTGCTTTTGAAGCTTCATCGGGAGAGCTGGAGGTCATCATTCCGTATACACGTACATGTTTTGTTTGATTATACGCTGCATTGTTGCTTAGTTGTTTATATTATCAGCAATTGTGAGGACATGATATTATAACTGTTCAGGCTGATAACTAGTGATTGATTGTTGAACTCTGATTGTTGTTTGTATATACAGTTTCTGTTTTGTAAAGATCATTAATATGATATTATATGTTTTCCGCTGCGATGTGAGATTCTATATTGTTCTGTTTTGTTCTATCTTCTCTCTTTCTTCTCATCTCTTCTTCTTTCTTCTTTTCATTCTCTTGACTTTCCATCAGCCTGTGCTTTTAGGGTTGGACATGTGTCGTTTATTGTCGATTCAGAGGGTACGGATTTGCGAGCCGTCATATTTGATATCAGAGCTTAGATTTTGTATATTCCTAAGCTTTGATGTGTGCTCAGTATAGATAGGGACAGTTGCACCCTAGATTGAGTTTGAGTGTATTATATATATGAGCACGTATTTGTTAGTGAATATAAAATGTTTTATATTGTGTTTGCTTATCCGTTGAGTTTTTTGTAAATTATGGTCGGTACGTGGGACGCCATATTATCGATAGTGATTTCTAAATACTTAAACGAGGCAAGTCGACATGGTATTATTTTAAATTGGATAAATAAAATAATTTTACCTCAATTTATGTTTGTAAACAATCCTAAGATGCGCCTGGAATCCATTTAATCCGCCTAAGAAGGATTACCCAAGGACGAGTATGAAAACTCGACAAAATAAGTGTTATATAGTTCCTAATAGTAATCACCAAAGTAACGACCACATGTCCCATAACCACGTGGTGTTGCTGAAGTATTTATTATAAGTTAGTAAACTACATTACTCAAATACTCTATGTAACAACTTGTACGATTAAACAATTAAGTGATAATTAATGTCCCATAATCACTTGTAACTACTAAATTATTTAACTATATTTCTCACGTCATAGAAAAGAAAACAATTGATTAGCTTTAAAACTACTTCACATAAAATTTCATCAAATAGCCAGTTATAAAGGAATTAATCTTTTCAAATGGATTTTCTAAAAATCTTATCTTTCAAAGACAAATGCCAATAAGATTTTATAAAAGAGTTAAAAGATTTACGAAGACATTGAGTATTTTATATATCCTAATCATAAGAATTTTCTTCCCCATAAAATTATTTATAATATACTTATAAATTCATATTTATATAGCAATATTACTTCATTAATTCAAAGTGTAGATTATTATATACTAAAACTGAACTCCAAAACTGTCCATCAAACCAAATTCAAATCATACATCAAAAACATAGTTGGAGAAAATAAAAGTTCTGTTGACTGAATTATTTCCCTCAATTGACCGAATAATTTCCCAAAGCAATTGTTCTAGGAAACTTACGTCTAGTCGACTGAATGGTTTATTTGGTCGACTGATCATAAGCTTGAAGTAATTTCTATGAATTTGTTCTATAGCCTACATTGACGACTTCGAGTGATTCAAGTCACATATTCTTGATATTTGAAGCATGAATATATATGCAAACAACCATATACTTTTATATTCAACAAGCAACAAAATTCATCAAATCGTACTTTATGAGATAAAATATTAACATCTAGCTATCAAATTCATTCAATACATAATTTCAGTAAACAATACTTCATTATTTTATCAATTCTACACAATTCATTACTGAAATCATCACTATAAACTAATTACACAAGCACACATTCAATATGAAGAAAGTTGTGAGGATTGCTCACCTTTATGCTCCTTATTCTTTAGTTAACTCATAGCGAAATCCAACTTGATTTCTAACCTGAAGCAAAACATAGAACTCAATTTCTAATGAAATACAAAAGATCTCAATAACCTTCTTAAGAACTAAAACTGATTGAACTAGAGGATAGATAAGAGTTCAAATAACATACCTTGATTTCATATGAATTTTCAAAATTTTCTTTTTATTTTAAAATTGCAAAGTTAGAATGAGTTAGAAAGAGGAACATGAAAACCTAGCTTCTACTCTTTCTTTCAGAAATTAGTATGTATGGTACAATGTACAAATGAGAAGGAGAGTTTCTCATTTGCTAAAGTCTTAAATGGGCTTAGGATACAAATTAAACCTAATAAGAGAATAAAATAAATTTTCTTTTTAAATCAAAAGGATTCTTTTCTCATTTAAAGCTTTACAAAAAATTCAAAAACAAACTTACTTACCAATATAACATTTACCATTAGAACAAATTTATATACTAATTAAATTCTTATCTATCCCATTTTCAAATGAAATCCTAACAACGACTCAAAAAGAGAACTCTACACTTTAAAATTTCTACTATATTTTACAAATGGTTTTACAACTAATAATCTTCATTTTTCTTATCAACTAATTCATTCAAGAAGAAAATAAATATTTTCAAATTCACCATGAATTTATAATAAATCATTCTAAAATAAATTATCTTCTTTAGTAAAACAATAAATTCTAGTTTTCTTTAATTCAATAATTTGAGAAATTAAATTTCTTATTTAAGTTTTCAATTTAAATCCTTACTTATTTTATTAGAATAATTTAGAATATTAGGGTTGTTACAATCTTCCTCTAGAAGACTGTCGCTTACTACTCTTCGAGTAGTGATTTTGGATTTGATTGATTTCTTTTGTTACCATCTTTAGGTAATGATGTAAACTTTGGCTGAACCCCTTATCACCATCTTAGGTGATGATTTAGGTTTTGTTTGGTACGTTTTGTTAGCTATCTTGAGCAAAACCAAAGTCTTACCCATCCTCCCTCTAGAAGACACTCCTGCTAGGCCCTGTGGGTGAAACCAAAGGCTGGTTCGATGCTTTGGCTAGGCCATCTAATGTGAGTCCAAGGGCTACACCATCCTTCCTCTAAGAGGCACTACAGGCAAGCCATATAGGCGAGACTGAAGGTTGGTCAGTGCTCTGGTCAGGCCATCTTAGATGGGACTAAAAGTTTACTCTATCCTCCCTCTAGGAGGCACTTTGGCCAAGTCATGTTGTTAGGGCCAAAGGCTTGCAGTGCTTCGGCCTGGCCTTATTGGCAGGACTAGAAGCTTAGTCTAACCCCCACTAGGAGGTGCTTTGACCAGGCCATCTTGGCCAGATCAAAGGCTTTTTCCTTTATTTTAGAAGTCCTTCTTTGGAAACATTCCTCTTTATTGAGCACTTAATCGTTATAGATACATTGGTTAAATCTCTTTAACAAACTTTTGAAGCTCTCCTTTAGCCAAGAAACTTAACATCATTCCTTTTAGAGCTCATCAATAGTTTATTTCATGTCCATTTGTTCTATGATATTAGCAATAAGCACCTCTAAGATTCAATTTATTTTTAGGTTGCTTCTTCTAAGATGGTCGATAATTTAGTTTTCACTTAGTTAGAAGGTAAATACTCTCATTGGAAGTGGTAAGAAAGCGGTTCTAGTGAATCAAGAGTTTTAGGGGAATTGTGTCTTTGATTCCCTCTTGGCTTTCTTGTAATATCAGATTGGCATATTAGCACCATCCATGAACTTTCGTTTTGAAGATCTTGATTTTTAACTAGGGTAAGAGAATGATCAGTGAATTTATTCCATTTTTGAACAAACTTGTCGAAATCTCTTGTTATTTCCTCTTCGAGATAATTCCTTTGGATTGGAATTGAATAGCCTTCTTTATTTTTAAGAACAAACTATCTTTCTTTGTAGGTCTGTCAATGGATACCCAAAAAATCCGAAATCTGTCCGGATCTGTATCCGTAAAAATGGATATTGTCCAATATTCGAAAAGCGGATGCGGGTATCCGATATCCGAAAAGAAAATCAGATGTGGATGTGGATATGGGCATATCCGTATCCCAAAAACATCCGTCCGATCCAAAATTAATTATAATAAAAACTATTATTATTATTGATTTATTATTTAATGATGAACTTAAAAATACTTAGAAATGAACTATTCCACTTTGAAAAACTGATTAGTATGGTAGTTTCATTTGAGAAAATGATTGTTTTAGTTTAATATTATTAGTATAATAAAAATCTTATTCAATTTCGGATGCGGATATTTCTGATATTTTCGAATATCCGGAAACATCCTCTTTGGATTTTCGGATGCAGATATTTTTGGATATCCGAAAAATATCTACGGATGTGGATTCGGATGTTAATTCTCAGATATCCGCGAATATCGAATGCGGATTCGGATGCAGATTTGAATTTGCGGACGTGGATGCGGATACGGCCATATCTGCATCTGTTTGCATCCATTGACAACCCTATTTCTTTGGGCTCTCTTTGCCCAATGCAAAGATTGGAGTGGGTCATATGTGGAAAGGGTTTATACTCTATTTGTTCGGATTCTAAAAATCTATTTGCTTCTTTTCTTCAATAATTTTCAAGGCCAATATTTTTAATACTTGTTCTTTATGACATCGAGAGTCATGAGTGACTTGATAAACTGGTTTTGCCAAATGAGGCTTAGAAGTCTCCTTTTTACAGATAGTCATCATATTGTCCAAAAAAGGTTATGCAATGTATGAAGAGTCCCTTTATGGAATATACTGGATGAGGTAAATCCTCTATACCTTATATAAGTAGGTCATGGATAATCCAATTTGAGATATATAGGTTGACCGAGGTTCGCGCCTTTCTTGTAGTGCCAAAAAGTTAGCAAATTTTTTTGTTAACCCTAAAGTATGCTAAGTAGATGAGACCTAGGTAGTAATAAGTTGGATCAACCTTGTGTCAATTTGTAAAAAAGTATGCATGTTCAATAGAGAATTCATATACATGTCATGAGAATAAGGCATATGAGTCATATGCAAGTCATAAGTCAAATCATAAGTCTAGAATCTTTGTTTATTTGAAATATGCTATGTAAATGTTCAACATTAGAGTCCTTATGTGTACAAAATTCGAATGTTACAATCGGTAAAAATGAGCAAATTAATTTAGGGTTACAACTTTAAAAATGCAAGAAAAGTGGAGAGAAGAATTCGCCCCCTTTGCAGTGCCCTGGGATCCATATTTATAGGGGTTGAGTTTGGCGGCATGGTCGCCATGCAGCTTACAACATCTTCAGTTTTCGACATCATTCATTGTGTTGATGGCATTCAGCATCCCTTTGTTCATTGCTGATTTTCGGCGATTTCTAGTAAGCAGTCAACATGCGACATCCGTTTTATTAATAGTCTATGACATTTATCCTTATTTCGACGGTTTTCGGCATCTTCTTGAGAATTCATAATTTTCGACATCTTATTGAATGTTGGTGATTTATGGCATCAGTATAATGTTGTTGATATTTGGTGCTTTGCTTCAGAGTAGACATCTGACATCCCTCTATATTATGATATGCGACAACCTCCCCCATCCTGATTAAATAAGTCACCATAATTATTTTGATGGAATGTGACATCTATCATAGACATTTAATATCTCAAATACATTGTTGAGAATCGACATTGTTTGCCATGTAGATGGTAAATGATATTCTTAGGCACACAGTTGAATTTCGACATCATTCTTTACATTGTTTGTAACGACCCGTAAATTTCCGATAATTATAATAGGTAATTTAATAAGATTTCATGATTTGATGTTAGAAAAAAATTTGTAATTCGTTTAGAATAATAATAACTGGGACGAATTGCAACAATAATTATCCATGTAATGAAAATGAATGCGACTTAGTGAATTCCTTTGCAATCGATAGTTGAATAGGATAATAAATGTTGAAATTCATTGGGTATAATAGAGTAATTAATTGATAAGTAAAATCTATTAAAATCAAATATTGAATATTGAACAGGTAAATTGTTTAAATTAAATATTTAAAACTTATTGAATAATTGAATAACTGTAAAATGAAAATAGTGTTCTAAATTGTGAATTGTTTTTAAAGGTTGAATCTTGTAAGTTCAATTTCGATATTTCAAAGGATAATGAATTATTGGATAAGCGAAATTGTTTAAATTTAATATTTGGAATTTATTGAATAATTTAATAATGGGAATTGAATAACCGTATAATGGAAATAGTTGTTCTATAATTTTAATTCGTTTCAAAAGTTAAATATTTATAAGTTCGTTTTGAATATGTCAAAAGATAGTGATTTAAGAATAATCAAACTTGTTAAATTTAATATTACGAACGTTTGAATAATTAAATTTTGAATTTGATATGAATAATTTGATATTGAAATTTAATATATGAAAATAGAGTGAATATTTGAAATTTAGTTTAATATGATCCAAATTGGTTTCCAAAGTGAATGTAAGTTATATTTGGATTTTAATAGAGTTAATAAGATTTTAAAATTGGAATTTATGAGATAAATTGAATAACGCGTTTAATATGATTAAAAATGATTTTTAAAATTTTGTTTTATCATATTGGAGTTATAGTGATGTTATAGAACTTTTAAAACTGAATTTACAATTTATTTGTGAAAAGTGAATATTTTAATATTTAATTATCGATTGAAAATAGCCTATTTTTTAACAGTCTCAGAATTGGACGAAACCAGTTCCATTGGATCCGTAATAGTTAGTTATTATCGGATTTCAATTTTCGTAGCAATCGGAGTTGTCGTTTGACCGTGGCAGCTCGAAACGCATCGAAATTGTTTTAATATTAATTTAACGAGTTAAAATAGTCATTTTTCAAACGGTCTCGGATTTCGACCAAACCAGTTTCATCGGATCCATAATGTGATATTATTGCAAGGTTTCAAATTTCGTGTCAATTGGATTTATCGTTTGTCCGGGGCAAGCCAAAACGCCTAGAAATTCGTTTAATCAGTTTAAATTAAAATTGATCGTTTATTTCCGTAACTCGCGCATACGATCGAATTAGCTTCCGAAACCTATTCTATTGTGTCCGGAATGCGGGATAAACCCTAGGAACGTCAGTTACCGCGCGAAATTTGGAGTTGGGAAAAGCCGGATAAATAATATTCGTCGTTTCCTATAAATAGCCCTTTATTCTAAAAAAAAAAAGAAACCTAATTCTCTACAGCCGCCGTTCATATTAATTAATGGCCGAAAAACAACGATCCTCCTCCTCAATTTTCTTCCAATCCATCGATTATTTCCAGAAGGCTCCAACTAACAAAACGTAGAGCACTCCGAGTACTCCACATCCAACGGTGATGATCATCATCGGAGGTCAGAATTCGCCAGAATCGACCGAGGAAGTGCTCACGGTCGCGCACGTTTTCCTCAACCATAATGGAGCCGAGTTTTATGCTGTTCCAGGCGATAGTGGCACTCGAGTCGTGCTTCGAAGTGACATAGTTCGATCAACCTGAAGTTGCTTGTGGTGGTTGCATATTCTAACCCTAGTTATGGGGCTTTGGGTTCTCTTTGTTGCATGCGTACTGGTTCGAACGGGAAGAAGGTGGAAGGAGAAGGAAAAGTTCACAGCATAGATCTGATGCGTATAAACGTGGGGTCCAGATTGTCTTGGGGGTAAAGGAATAAATAGAAATTGTGAATTGAATTTATATTAAATTTGTACGATGTTCAAAATACGATAACTTTTTCATACGAGGTCGGAAACACACGAAACAAGTTGCGTTGGGTTCGTATGGACGAGCACTACGCAATGGAGCTAGATTGTCATTTGGAGCTAGTTTGAATTTCGGGTAAAATTAAACGCTCGTTTAATTTTATTCGAAATAAAACGCCTGGAACAACGGAAAATCAAGATGAGTGTTTTATAACGCTCACACCGTACTAAATATCTTTATGTTAGTTAAATTTGATTTTATGAAGTGTTATGATTTTATTTGTCGTTGTTTGATGAAATTTAATTTTCATAGATTGTCATTCGAATTAACAGTTGAAATTTAATTGACAGTTAAATTTGAAATTAAAATTGAATTGCGATTTAATTACCTGACATCGATAACTATGAAATTGCTATGAATTGTATTGTATATTGGATGATTTATTTCGATGGATGCTGTTGGTTGATATTTAATGTTTGGATGTTTATTGCTTATATATAACCTGTTATGCATACATATGACACTATGATTGATTCAAGTGATATATATTCATCCCTGACATTTAATTGAAATAAATAATTACTTGGCCATAGGATAAAAAATTATATACGGACACCGAATTGGCTAAATTAATAATTTTTAAAAATCGTCGATTTGAAATTTATTTAAAGGTTTTGATTTAAAGGTTATAAATAGAAATCAATTTATAAAAAATCGAATTTATTGAAAAATTGAGTTTTGGAATGTTGAAATAAATCTTGGTTACAAGAAATTGTTAAGTAATATGATTCGAGACTTTGAAATTCAAAAATTGGGATTTAATTGAATTTCGAAAATTGATTTGTTTAAAGATTTAACCTTAATTCGAGCTTTGAATATTACCAAGTAAAAGTGATATAAAATGACATTTTGAAATCGAGTTTGGAATTGAATCATATTTGGAATTTGGATTTAAACTTGAATATTGTTGGAAATTTTGTTAAGTGTTATAAATTGATATTTTGAGAAATCAAGCTCAAAATCGATATAAATTGAAATTGAATAAATTAAAGGTGAATGAAAAATTGAATCAATTCGAAGTAAAAATTGACGTTGATTGAATTGAAATCGAATCGGTAGAATGGAAATTGGAATTGATTTGAACTGGGAAGTTATAATTGAAATGAATTGATTTTGAAGCTGTTTTATTTTGTTTTCCAAATTACTCGGTTATATAAACCATTTTGAATACTTAAACTATTTTAGTCTATTTTAAATATACTTAACCCAATTTAAATTATTTTAAACTAAATTTATCTATTTCAAATCCATTTAAAGATTTTAAAGTATTTTAACTATTCTGATTATCTAAAACTACCTTTAAACTACTTGAAACTATTTTTCTAAAATCCTAAGCTGGTCAATAAGGTGAAATGTTTATATTTAAACCTTGAATTTAAATACGAATTGAGTTAAAGGAAGTTGCAACCTAAATTGAAATTCGAAATGATTTTGAAACCGAAATGAGATAGTGATGCGAAAAATTATTTTTGAAAGGGAACCTTATATTTTGAAAGATACGATGATATTTGAAATGGATTTGATTTTTGAAGCGAATATGATATTTTGATATCAATTATGAATCGATTTGAAATGTGAAAGAGCCAATGGTGTACTAATACGTAGTTATTAAAGAGACCGGGATCGGATATGGACATACTCTCTGTCGATACCGAAAACCACTTTAATAACTATTATACGCGGAGTGTTGATCCAGAATGAAGTGGATGGTTTGGTGAACGCGTTAACTGAAGAAAGAGAACGATATTGGATGACCCCTGACATGACTAAAACAGGAGCCGCGCCGGGCCATTGAGGTTCGCCACCTCTAGCGGACACGCTTCTTCGATACCATTCCTATTACATTTGTGATGCGATTTGGGTGCACCCCTTGATTTCGGAGTGTTGTTTCGCGGTGTTGGGGTAGTTGCTGGCTATGAGCAACATCAGTCCGGATCACGCAACTACTAGTATCCTAGTTGGTATCGCCTCATGTACCTTGTCATACTGATTATCCTATTCGCGACCACTACGTTTTGATTTGTACCTTGAGTATATGGATTGCCCTCTAGTGACTTTCGATTTTGGGGAAACTACGGTCTTGTATATGTATTTGGGAATATAAAATATGTTAAGGGGGATTATGGTAACGCCTTAACGCTATTTTGATACTTTATATTACCGATAGGCATTATCTACTTAGCATATATTACTACATAATAGATAGTTTAACGGATCCTCGAGAGATGTAAAATCCCGTAACATCTCTTAAGTTATTGCATGCACGTTGACACTGGATAAGAGATGTCAAACCCCGTAAACATCTCCGACGCCGTTACACTCATATTTATTTACGATTGACTTAACTTTCATAAGGGTATTTAGTCCTGACTCGAGTGTTTTGTCTTTTCATTACGCTCGGGTCAGTCCTGAGTTTTTCAGATTTTTGAAGATCTATTTCTGGAGGATGAAGACGAAGATTTGGTATACTATTACTATTATTACCCTTGCATCATGTTATCTGCTGCATTATTTAATTGTTCTGTTGTATATGTATAACTCTGATAAATGTTGTATAAATAATTGTCAAAGTATAGTACACAGCTTCATGAACTGTTTATTTGACTATTATATTTTATCGTTCCGCTGCGAGATTCTGTGTTGTTTATTTCCTTTATTTCTTTCCTTTTCTTTTCTTATTTACCCCAATAACCATCTGCCCTTTTGAATGGTTTGGAATCGACATGTGTATTTGATCGTCGATTTAAACTGTCCAAAAGGCGGGTCATTATAGTTGGTATCAGAGCTTTGGTTTAGCGATAACCTTAGCTCTGTGGGGTCTGACTCTTTATAAATAGGGTAGTTATACCCTATGATGAGTCACTGAGTGAATATATATGAGAGATCGTATTTGGTAGTGATATAAAATGTTTTATATTGTGTCGATTGATTTGTTGAGTGGCTTATGGATTCTGGTCAATACGTGTAATTAACGTCATTGATAGGGATCTCTAAACACTCGAACAGAACAATTCGACATAGTATTGTTTTAAAATGGGGTAAATGAAATAATTTTTCCCTAATTATATTCTGTATATAAAGGATTAATTTTCAAAAATTTTGTGACTTACCTAGCTTACCTGGTTGTTAAGAATGAAAATATTGGATTATCATTAATTGGATATTGTAATTTAATAAATAAGATGAATTACAGAATGAACAGTAATAACACAACTTGTAGAATGTTTTAAGAAAATCCTATAAGATATTTTATAAAGGTGACTTATAAATTTAAAATAGATTTAAATTGGAAAATATTGAATTTAAGACCCGGAGGTTTTGAAAAGTGATTCTCATAGTTTTGAAGAAAAATATAGTGATATTAATTGGAAATTGTTTATGGAAATATTTTGAAAGGATTTTAAAGGAAGGAATGAATTCAGTACTCCTCTCTTATGTCGCTGGAAAACAATTTCGGTGATGTCTGCGCAGCATCATCGACGTTCATTTTCGAGTCTCAGAGTGGGGGAGTCATCTAAGAAGCTTTGTTTTTCTTCGAAATTATTTTGGGTAAATGGGTTTTGGTTTAAACTCCAATGGTATGATTTGATATATATTAAAGATATAAGTATATATGTTTATTTCAAACGATTTGAAAAGAACCGGGCATTTAAAATTCTAAGCTATGTTAATTAGTGATTTTCAAATTATTTGAATGAAATGTGAATAACCAGAATTTATAAATAAGAGGATTAAGATATAAGCTTATGTTTTGGGAAAACTTTAAAGTTGAAAGGTAAAGAGGATTTAAATAAATCAAGTTTGTGAACATTCTAATTAACTAAAATGAAATTCTATAAATTTGTATAATACCGAATTTTCATTCTGATAACATATAACAAGACTTACCAAATATTAAAAAGTTAAATTGATGTTTTGGATATGTAATGAGATGTTGTACAAATAAACAGAACCTGAAAGTAATTGAAGTATACGAGTAAGGAAAGCTCAAAATGAATTAAAATGTATGTAAATGAAAATTTTGGTTGTGATAAAAATGTTATATACTTAAATATAACCTGAAATGATGAATGGATAAATGGAACAAGTAAGTGAACTTAAGAAATGAATCGTATTATATCTTTGTAAATTTGTTATAGAAAATAAATATAAATTGCAAAGGGATTGTAAAATAATTGAATTTGTAACCTTTGAGATATCTGTAAACTAAGAGAAGTCATATATGAGAAGTTAGACTTTTATGGAATGACTATGAACTAAAGGGTTGATTAATAAAATGTTCCACAAATGAATTCGTTATTAACTGAAATTATGAAAATGAAATAAATGTAAACAAAGAAATTTCTTATAGCTAAGAATCAATCGGAAAATGAAATTGAATTTAATTAAATTACATAGAATGTTTAAAATGAACTTGAGTAAGTAAATTCTATGATATGATGTTTAGGAAAAGATAATGTTAAAGAACATGCTATGTAAAGAAAAGAATATACTAACTGAATAATAGATTGTGAATAATTAATTGAAAAAAAGAAGTCAATAAAATAATTTAGTATAGATAAATTAGATAGACATCCATTGGAAGGTAATGCGTGAGATTGTACGTATATTATTTTATTTGCATAACGATTTGATCCGAATTCGAGCACAAAATTTCGAGATGATTTATATCGATTCAAGTTAGGATTTTTCACTCGATTTTCGACGGCGAACCCTGGATATGGATTTTTAAGTTGATTCGAGAATTCTCTATCATGGTATATGGCTATGCAAGGAGAGTAACAGTTTCCAATCAAGGAACCAAATCTGAGTCCGCACTAGAGAGTCGTGTGAACGATACTAGTTTGGAAGTGAAATTGTGTGATCGAATAAGCGATTAGATTGATATTGCTCACGGATGATATATGTACGGCTTACGGACTTAATTAAAGTTAATATTGGAAATATATGATGCCAAATATAAAATGATTCTTTTAAAATTATATAACAGGATACATGTATAAAAGAGATAAACCAAATTGAATGTAAAATTAAAAATTTGGTTATGTTGAGTATAATTTGGTTGTTATATGATTGTTAGTTGATTGTATATATGATTCACTAAGTGTTAATGAAATTGAAAGCTTTAAGTTATTGAAATCAAATTGGAAGTTAAATGAATTTAAATAGAATTTAATTTGATCCAAATTGGAAGTGAACTAATGTAAATATAAATTAGTGAATGTTAACTAATTGAATTGAGAATGAATGTTAGTAAAATCCAACGTTAATGAATCAACTATGATTAAAATTGAAATCCAAGTCAATAAATATTAATGAGAAGTGAATTTATATTGATTGGTTATGGATTTATTGGATGATACTTGATTGATGGTTGCATTTGTTGTTTTGTTGCATTTGCTATGTTGGCACATGTAGTCGTTATGTTGTTATATGATGTATATAGATATTATTTTCATATATGCATGTTCTCATAGTTGTTGAGTGTTTAGTAGGTGCGGATTGCGCTTGCTTCGCATTTGGAGCTCGCTTTTGCGCTATATTATTCGTATATGCTCGCTAATAAAAATATAAGGTACATGTTTATTTTATCATTGGATTTGGTGATTTTTGATGAGCCACTTGGCTTTTGGATTTTCTTTTGTTGATTTGGGGCCCGTAGTGGCGTTTTGTAGTTGTACCGATCGAGCCGCGCAAAGGAGACTCTGCCGAAAATTTCCGTAAAATCCGGGTGTTAGAAAAAATTTTCAAGTTTTAAAATTTTTATAACTTGTTTTGATAACTAACTTTTAAGTTTAGAAAGCCGTTCGGAGCAAGTTAGTGGATGTGTAGTAACGATTTATGAATGGAATTTCATTGTTTTTAAGTTGATAAATTTAAATAAAATATAGCTAGTGTTGAATTCTATACTTAGTGTCTTTTCCCTTCTTTTTCCTTTTCGGGAACGAAAATATTTGAGTGTGGGAGAGTATAACGACCCGTAAATTTCCGATAATTATAATAGCTAATTTAATAAGATTTCATGATTTGGTGTTAGAAAAAAATTTGTAATTCGTTTAGAATAATAATAACTGGGACGAATTGCAACAATAATTATCCAAGTAATGAAAATGAATGCGACTTAGTGAATTCCTTTGCAATCGATAGTTGAATAGGATAATAAATGTTGAAATTCATTGGGTATAATAGAGTAATTAATTGATAAGTAAAATCTATTAAAATCAAATATTGAATATTGAACAGGTAAATTGTTTAAATTAAATATTTAAAACTTATTGAATAATTGAATAACTGTAAAATGAAAATAGTGTTCTAAATTGTGAATTGTTTTTAAAGGTTGAATCTTGTAAGTTCAATTTCGATATTTCAAAGGATAATGAATTATTGGATAAGCGAAATTGTTTAAATTTAATATTTGGAATTTATTGAATAATTTAATAATGGGAATTGAATAACCGTATAATGGAAATAGTTGTTCTATAATTTTAATTCGTTTCAAAAGTTAAATATTTATAAGTTCGTTTTGAATATCTCAAAAGATAGTGATTTAAGAATAATCAAACTTGTTAAATTTAATATTACGAACGTTTGAATAATTAAATTTCGAATTTGATATGAATAATTTGATATTGAAATTTAATATATGAAAATAGAGTGAATATTTGAAATTTAGTTTAATATGATCCAAATTGGTTTCCAAAGTGAATGTAAGTTATATTTGGATTTTAATAGAGTTAATAAGATTTTAAAATTGGAATTTATGAGATAAATTGAATAACGAGTTTAATATGATTAAAAATGATTTTTAAAATTTTATTTTATCATATTGGAGTTATAGTGATGTTATAGAACTTTTAAAACTGAATTTATAATTTATTTGTGAAAAGTGAATATTTTAATATTTAATTATCGATTGAAAATAGCCAATTTTTGAACAGTCTTAGAATTGGACGAAACCAGTTCCATTGGATCCGTAATAGTTAGTTATTATCGGATTTCAATTTTCGTAGCAATCGGAGTTGTCGTTTGACCGTGGCAGCTCGAAACGCATCGAAATTGTTTTAATATTAATTTAACGAGTTAAAATAGTCATTTTTCAAACGGTCTCGGATTTCGACGAAACCAGTTTCATCGGATCCATAATGTGATATTATTGTAAGGTTTCAAATTTCGTGTCAATTGGATTTATCGTTTGTCCGGGGCAAGCCAAAACGCCTAGAAATTCGTTTAATCGATTTAATTTAAAATTGATCGTCTATTTCCGTAACTCGCGCATACGATCGAATTAGCTTCCGAAACCTATTCCATTGTGTCCGGAACGCGGGATAAACCCTAGGAACGTCAGTTACCGCGCGAAATTTGGATTTGGGAAAAGCTGGATAAATAATATTCGTCGTTTCCTATAAATAGCCCTTTATTCTTAAAAAAAAAAAAAGAAACCTAATTCTCTACAGCCGCCGTTCATATTAATTAATGGCCGAAAAACAACGATCCTTCTCCTCAATTTTCTTCCAATCCATCGATTATTTCCAGAAGGCTCCAACTAACAAAACGTAGAGCACTCCGAGTACTCCACATCCAACGGTGATGATCATCATCGGAGGTCAGAATTCGCCAGAATCGACCGAGGAAGTGCTCACGGTCGCGCACGTTTTTCTCGACCATAATGGAGCAGAGTTTCATGCTGTTACAGGCGATAGTGGCACTCGAGTCGTGCTTCGAAGTGACGTAGTTCGATCAACCTGAAGTTGCTTGTGGTGGTTGCATATTCTAACCCTAGTTATGGGGCTTTAGGTTCTCTTTGTTGCATGCGTACTGGTTCGAACGGGAAGAAGGTGGAAGGAGAAGGCAAAGTTCACGGCATAGATCTGATGCGTATAAACGTGGGGTCCAGATTGTCTTGGGGGTAAAGGAATAAATAGAAATTGTGAATTGAATTTATATTAAATTTGTACGATGTTCAAAATACGATAACTTTTTCATACGAGGTCGGAAACGCACGAAACAAGTTGCGTTGGGTTCGTATGGACGAGCACTACGCAATGGAGCTAGATTGGAGTCATTTGGAGCTAGTTTGAATTTCGGGTAAAATTAAACGCTCGTTTAATTTTATTCGAAATAAAACGCCTGGAACAACGGAAAATCAAGATGAGTGTTTTATAACTCTCACACCGTACTAAATATCTTTATGCTAGTTAAATTTGATTTTATGAAGCGTTATGATTTTATTTGTCGTTGTTTGATGAAATTTAATTTTCATAGATTGTCATTCGAATTAACAGTTGAAATTTAATTGACAGTTAAATTTGAAATTAAAATTGAATTGCGATTTAATTACCTGACATCGATAACTATGAAATTGCTATGAATTGTATTGTATATTGGATGATTTATTTCGATGGATGCTGTTGGTTGATATTTAATGTTTGGATGTTTATTGCTTATATATAACCTGTTATGCATACATATGACACTATGATTGATTCAAGTGATATATATTCATCCCTGACATTTAATTGAAATAAATAATTACTTGGCCATAGGATAGAAAATTATATACGGACACCGAATTGGCTAAATTAATAATTTTTAAAAATCGTCGATTTGAAATTTATTTAAAGGTTTTGATTTAAAGGTTATAAATAGAAATCAATTTATAAAAAATCGAATTTATTGAAAAATTGAGTTTTGGAATGTTGAAATAAATCTTGGTTAAAAGAAATTGTTAAGTAATATGATTCGAGACTTTGAAATTCAAAAATTGGGATTTAATTGAATTTCGAAAATTGATTTGTTTAAAGATTTAACCTTAATTCGAGCTTTGAATATTACCAAGTAAAAGTGATATAAAATGACATTCTGAAATCGAGTTTGGAATTGAATCATATTTGGAATTTGGATTTAAACTTGAATATTGTTGGAAATTTTGTTAAGTGTTATAAATTGATATTTTGAGAAATCAAGCTCAAAATCGATATAAATTGAAATTGAATAAATTAAAGGTGAATGAAAAATTGAATCAATTCGAAGTAAAAATTGTCGTTGATTGAATTGAAATCGAATCGGTAGAATGGAAATTGGAATTGATTTGAACTGGGAAGTTATAATTGAAATGAATTGATTTTGAAGCTGTTTTATTTTGTTTTCCAAATTACTCGGTTATATAAACCATTTTGAATACTTAAACTATTTTAGTCTATTTTAAATATACTTAACCCAATTTAAATTATTTTAAACTAAATTTATCTATTTCAAATCCATTTAAAGATTTTAAAGTATTTTAACTATTCTGATTATCTAAAACTACCTTTAAACTACTTGAAACTATTTTTCTAAAATCCTAAGCTGGTCAATAAGGTGAAATGTTTATATTTAAACCTTGAATTTAAATACGAATTGAGTTAAAGGAAGTTGCAACCTAAATTGAAGTTCGAAATGATTTTGAAACCGAAATGAGATAGTGATGCGAAAAATGATTTTTGAAAGGGAACCTTATATTTTGAAAGATACGATGATATTTGAAATGGATTTGATTTTTGAAGCGAATATGATATTTTGATATCAATTATGAATCGATTTGAAATGTGAAAGAGCCAATGGTGTACTAATACGTAGTTATTAAAGAGACCGGGATCGGATATGGACATACTCTCTGTCGATACCGAAAACCACTTTAATAACTATTATACGCGGAGTGTTGATCCAGAATGAAGTGGATGGTTTGGTGAACGCGTTGACTGAGGAAAGAGAACGATATTGGATGACCCCTGACATGACTAAAACAGGAGCCGCGCCGGGCCATTGAGGTTCGCCACCTCTAGCGGACACGCTTCTTCGATACCATTCCTATTACATTTGTGATGCGATTTGGGTGCACCCCTTGATTTCGGAGTGTTGTTTCGCGGTGTTGGGGTAGCTGCTGGCTATGCGCAACATTAGTCCGGATCACGCAACTACTAGTATCCTAGTTGGTATCGCCTCATGTACCTTGTCATACTGATTATCCTATTCGCGACCACTATGTTTTGAATTGTACCTTGAGTATATGGATTGCCCTCTGGTGACTTCCGGTTTTGGGGAAACTACGGTCTTGTATATGTATTTGGGAATATAAAATATCTTAAGGGGGATTATGGTAACGCCTTAACGCTATTTTGATACTTTATATTACCGATAGGCATTATCTACTTAGCATATATTACTACATAATAGATAGTTTAACGGATCCTTGAGAGATGTAAAATTCCGTAACATCTCTTAAGTTATTGCATGCACGTTGACACTGGATAAGAGATGTCAAACCCCGTAAACATCTCCGACGCCGTTACACTCATATTTATTTACGATTGACTTAACTTTCATAAGGGTATTTAGTCCTGACTCGAGTGTTTTGTCTTTTCATTACGCTCGGGTCAGTCCTGAGTTTTTCAGATTTTTGAAGATCTATTTCTGGAGGATGAAGACGAAGATTTGGTATACTATTACTATTATTACCCTTGCATCATGTTATCTGCTGCATTATTTAATTGTTCTGTTGTATATGTATAACTCTGATAAATGTTGTATAAATAATTGTCAAAGTATAGTACACAGCTTCATGAACTGTTTATTTGACTATTATATTTTATCGTTCCGCTGCGAGATTCTGTGTTGTTTATTTCCTTTATTTCTTTCCTTTTCTTTTCTTATTTACCCCAATAACCATCTGCCCTTTTGAATGGTTTGGAATCGACATGTGTATTTGATCGTCGATTTAAACTGTCCAAAAGGCGGGTCGTTATAGTTGGTATCAAAGCTTTGGTTTAGCGATAACCTTAGCTCTGTGGGGTCTGACTCTTTATAAATAGGGTAGTTATACCCTATGATGAGTCACTGAGTGAATATATATGAGAGATCGTATTTGTTAGTGATATAAAATGTTTTATATTGTGTCGGTTGATTTGTTGAGTGGCTTATGGATTCTGGTCAATACATGTAATTAACGTCATTGATAGGGATCTCTAAACACTCGAACAGAACAATTCGACATAGTATTGTTTTAAAATGGGGTAAATGAAATAATTTTTCCCTAATTATATTCTGTATATAAAGGATTAATTTTCAAAAATTTTGTGACTTACCTAGCTTACCTGTTGTTAAGAATGAAAATATTGGATTATCATTAATTGGATATTGTAATTTAATAAATAAGATGAATTACAGAATGAACAGTAATAACACAACTTGTAGAATGTTTTAAGAAAATCCTATAAGATATTTTATAAAGGTGACTTATAAATTTAAAATAGATTTAAATTGGAAAATATTGAATTTAAGACCCGTAGGTTTTGAAAAGTGATTCTCATAGTTTTGAAGAAAAATATAGTGATATTAATTGGAAATTGTTTATGGAAATATTTTGAAAGGATTTTAAAGGAAGGAATGAATTCAGTACTCCTCTCTTATGTCGCTGGAAAACAATTTCGGTGATGTCTGCGCAGCATCATCGACGTTCATTTTCGAGTCTCAGAGTGGGGGAGTCATCTAAGAAGCTTTGTTTTTCTTCGAAATTATTTTGGGTAAATGGGTTTTGGTTTAAACTCCAATGGTATGATTTGATATATATTAAAGATATAAGTATATATGTTTATTTCAAACGATTTGAAAAGAACCGGGCATTTAAAATTCTAAGCTATGTTAATTAGTGATTTTCAAATTATTTGAATGAAATGTGAATAACCAGAATTTATAAATAAGAGGATTAAGATATAAGCTTATGTTTTGGGAAAACTTTAAAGTTGAAAGGTAAAGAGGATTTAAATAAATCAAGTTTGTGAACATTCTAATTAACTAAAATGAAATTCTATAAATTTGTATAATACCGAATTTTCATTCTGATAACATATAACAAGACTTACCAAATATTAAAAAGTTAAATTGATGTTTTGGATATGTAATGAGATGTTGTACAAATAAACAGAACCTGAAAGTAATTGAAGTATACGAGTAAGGAAAGCTCAAAATGAATTAAAATGTATGTAAATGAAAATTTTGGTTGTGATAAAAATGTTATATACTTAAATATAACCTGAAATGATGAATGGATAAATGGAACAAGTAAGTGAACTTAAGAAATGAATCGTATTATATCTTTGTAAATTTGTTATAGAAAATAAATATAAATTGCAAAGGGATTGTAAAATAATTGAATTTGTAACCTTTGAGATATCTGTAAACTAAGAGAAGTCATATATGAGAAGTTAGACTTTTATGGAATGACTATGAACTAAAGGGTTGATTAATAAAATGTTCCACAAATGAATTCGTTATTAACTGAAATTATGAAAATGAAATAAATGTAAACAAAGAAATTTCTTATAGCTAAGAATCAATCGGAAAATGAAATTGAATTTAATTAAATTACATAGAATGTTTAAAATGAACTTGAGTAAGTAAATTCTATGATATGATGTTTAGGAAAAGATAATGTTAAAGAACATGCTATGTAAAGAAAAGAATATACTAACTGAATAATAGATTGTGAATAATTAATTGAAAAAAAGAAGTCAATAAAATAATTTAGTATAGATAAATTAGATAGACATCCATTGGAAGGTAATGCGTGAGATTGTACGTATATTATTTTATTTGCATAACGATTTGATCCGAATTCGAGCACAAAATTTCGAGATGATTTATATCGATTCAAGTTAGGATTTTTCACTCGATTTTCGACGGCGAACCCTGGATATGGATTTTTAAGTTGATTCGAGAATTCTCTATCATGGTATATGGCTATGCAAGGAGAGTAACAGTTTCCAATCAAGGAACCAAATCTGAGTCCGCACTAGAGAGTCGTGTGAACGATACTAGTTTGGAAGTGAAATTGTGTGATCGAATAAGCGATTAGATTGATATTGCTCACGGATGATATATGTACGGCTTACGGACTTAATTAAAGTTAATATTGGAAATATATGATGCCAAATATAAAATGATTCTTTTAAAATTATATAACAGGATACATGTATAAAAGAGATAAACCAAATTGAATGTAAAATTAAAAATTTGGTTATGTTGAGTATGATTTGGTTGTTATATGATTGTTAGTTGATTGTATATATGATTCACTAAGTGTTAATGAAATTGAAAGCTATAAGTTATTGAAATCAAATTGGAAGTTAAATGAATTTAAATAGAATTTAATTTGATCCAAATTGGAAGTGAACTAATGTAAATATAAATTAGTGAATGTTAACTAATTGAATTGAGAATGAATGTTAGTAAAATCCAACGTTAATGAATCATCTATGATTAAAATTGAAATCCAAGTCAATAAATATTAATGAGAAGTGAATTTATATTGATTGGTTATGGATTTATTGGATGATACTTGATTGATGGTTGCATTTGTTGTTTTGTTGCATTTGCTATGTTGGCACATGTAGTCGTTATGTTGTTATATGATGTATATAGATATTATTTTCATATATGCATGTTCTCATAGTTGTTCAGTGTTTAGTAGGTGCGGATTGCGCTTGCTTCGCATTTGGAGCTCGCTTTTGCGCTATATTATTCGTATATGCTCGCTAATAAAAATATAAGGTACATGTTTATTTTATCATTGGATTTGGTGATTTTTGATGAGCCACTTGGCTTTTGGATTTTCTTTTGTTGATTTGGGGCCCGTAGTGGCGTTTTGTAGTTGTACCGATCGAGCCGCGCAAAGGAGACTCTGCCGAAAATTTCCGTAAAATCCGGGTGTTAGAAAAAATTTTCAAGTTTTAAAATTTTTATAACTTGTTTTGATAACTAACTTTTAAGTTTAGAAAGCCGTTCGGAGTAAGTTAGTGGATGTGTAGTAACGATTTATGAATGGAATTTCATTGTTTTTAAGTTGATAAATTTAAATAAAATATAGCTAGTGTTGAATTCTATACTTAGTGTCTTTTCCCTTCTTTTTCCTTTTCGGGAACGAAAATATTTGAGTGGGGGAGAGTATAACGACCCGTAAATTTCCGATAATTATAATAGCTAATTTAATAAGATTTCATGATTTGGTGTTAGAAAAAAATTTGTAATTCGTTTAGAATAATAATAACTGGGACGAATTGCAACAATAATTATCCAAGTAATGAAAATGAATGCGACTTAGTGAATTCCTTTGCAATCGATAGTTGAATAGGATAATAAATGTTGAAATTCATTGGGTATAATAGAGTAATTAATTGATAAGTAAAATCTATTAAAATCAAATATTGAATATTGAACAGGTAAATTGTTTAAATTAAATATTTAAAACTTATTGAATAATTGAATAACTGTAAAATGAAAATAGTGTTCTAAATTGTGAATTGTTTTTAAAGGTTGAATCTTGTAAGTTCAATTTCGATATTTCAAAGGATAATGAATTATTGGATAAGCGAAATTGTTTAAATTTAATATTTGGAATTTATTGAATAATTTAATAATGGGAATTGAATAACCGTATAATGGAAATAGTTGTTCTATAATTTTAATTCGTTTCAAAAGTTAAATATTTATAAGTTCGTTTTGAATATTTCAAAAGATAGTGATTTAAGAATAATCAAACTTGTTAAATTTAATATTACGAACGTTTGAATAATTAAATTTTGAATTTGATATGAATAATTTGATATTGAAATTTAATATATGAAAATAGAGTGAATATTTGAAATTTAGTTTAATATGATCCAAATTGGTTTCCAAAGTGAATGTAAGTTATATTTGGATTTTAATAGAGTTAATAAGATTTTAAAATTGGAATTTATGAGATAAATTGAATAACGCGTTTAATATGATTAAAAATGATTTTTAAAATTTTGTTTTATCATATTGGAGTTATAGTGATGTTATAGAACTTTTAAAACTGAATTTATAATTTATTTGTGAAAAGTGAATATTTTAATATTTAATTATCGATTGAAAATAGCCTATTTTTTAACAGTCTTAGAATTGGACGAAACCAGTTCCATTGGATCCGTAATAGTTAGTTATTATCGGATTTCAATTTTCGTAGCAATCGGAGTTGTCGTTTGACCGTGGCAGCTCGAAACGCATCGAAATTGTTTTAATATTAATTTAACGAGTTAAAATAGTCATTTTTCAAACGGTCTCGGATTTCGACCAAACCAGTTTCATCGGATCCATAATGTGATATTATTGCAAGGTTTCAAATTTCGTGTCAATTGGATTTATCGTTTGTCCGGGGCAAGCCAAAACGCCTAGAAATTCGTTTAATCGGTTTAATTTAAAATTGATCGTCTATTTCCGTAACTCGCGCATACGATCGAATTAGCTTCCGAAACCTATTCCATTGTGTCCGGAACGCGGGATAAACCCTAGGAACGTCAGTTACCGCGTGAAATTTGGATTTGGGAAAAGCTGGATAAATAATATTCGTCGTTTCCTATAAATAGCCCTTTATTCTTTAAAAAAAAAAAAAAGAAACCTAATTCTCTACAGCCGCCGTTCATATTAATTAATGGCCGAAAAACAACGACCCTTCTCCTCAATTTTCTTCCAATCCATCGATTATTTCCAGAAGGCTCCAACTAACAAAACGTAGAGCACTCCGAGTACTCCACATCCAACGGTGATGATCATCATCGGAGGTCAGAATTCGCCAGAATCGACCGAGGAAGTGCTCACGGTCGCGCACGTTTTTCTCGACCATAATGGAGCAGAGTTTCATGCTGTTCCAGGCGATAGTGGCACTCGAGTCGTGCTTCGAAGTTACGTAGTTCGATCAACCTGAAGTTGCTTGTGGTGGTTGCATATTCTAACCCTAGTTATGGGGCTTTAGGTTCTCTTTGTTGCATGCGTACTGGTTCGAACGGGAAGAAGGTGGAAGGAGAAGGCAAAGTTCACGGCATAGATCTGATGCGTATAAACGTGGGGTCCAGATTGTCTTGGGGGTAAAGGAATAAATAGAAATTGTGAATTGAATTTATATTAAATTTGTACGATGTTCAAAATACGATAACTTTTTCATACGAGGTCGGAAACGCACGAAACAAGTTGCGTTGGGTTCGTATGGACGAGCACTACGCAATGGAGCTAGATTGGAGTCATTTGGAGCTAGTTTGAATTTCGGGTAAAATTAAACGCTCGTTTAATTTTATTCGAAATAAAACGCCTGGAACAACGGAAAATCAAGATGAGTGTTTTATAACGCTCACACCGTACTAAATATCTTTATGCTAGTTAAATTTGATTTTATGAAGTGTTATGATTTTATTTGTCGTTGTTTGATGAAATTTAATTTTCATAGATTGTCATTCGAATTAACAGTTGAAATTTAATTGACAGTTAAATTTGAAATTAAAATTGAATTGCGATTTAATTACCTGACATCGATAACTATGAAATTGCTATGAATTGTATTGTATATTGGATGATTTATTTCGATGGATGCTGTTGGTTGATATTTAATGTTTGGATGTTTATTGCTTATATATAACCTGTTATGCATACATATGACACTATGATTGATTCAAGTGATATATATTCATCCCTGACATTTAATTGAAATAAATAATTACTTGGCCATAGGATAGAAAATTATATACGGACACCGAATTGGCTAAATTAATAATTTTTAAAAATCGTCGATTTGAAATTTATTTAAAGGTTTTGATTTAAAGGTTATAAATAGAAATCAATTTATAAAAAATCGAATTTATTGAAAAATTGAGTTTTGGAATGTTGAAATAAATCTTGGTTAAAAGAAATTGTTAAGTAATATG
Source organism: Allium cepa (assembly GCA_030765085.1). NCBI lineage: Eukaryota > Viridiplantae > Streptophyta > Magnoliopsida > Asparagales > Amaryllidaceae > Allium > Allium cepa. The sequence goes on along the minus strand of CM060938.1, from coordinate 245,024,391 downwards.
ATTCGAGACTTTGAAATTTAAAAATTGGGATTTAATTGAATTTCGAAAATTGATTTGTTTAAAGATTTAACCTTAATTCGAGCTTTGAATATTACCAAGTAAAAGTGATATAAAATGACATTTTGAAATCGAGTTTGGAATTGAATCATATTTGGAATTTGGATTTAAACTTGAATATTGTTGGAAATTTTGTTAAGTGTTATAAATTGATATTTTGAGAAATCAAGCTCAAAATCGATATAAATTGAAATTGAATAAATTAAAGGTGAATGAAAAATTGAATCAATTCGAAGTAAAAATTGACGTTGATTGAATTGAAATTGAAATCGAATCGGTAGAATGGAAATTGGAATTGATTTGAACTGGGAAGTTATAATTGAAATGGATTGATTTTGAAGCTGTTTTATTTTGTTTTCCAAATTACTCGGTTGTATAAACCATTTTGAATACTTAAACTATTTTATTCTATTTTAAATCTACTTAACCCAATTTAAATTATTTTAAACTAAATTTATCTATTTAAAATCCATTTTAAGATTTTAAAGTATTTTAACTATTCTGATTATCTAAAACTACCTTTAAACTACTTGAAACTATTTTTCTAAAATCCTAAACTGGTCAATAAGGTGAAATGTTTATATTTAAACCTTGAATTTAAATACGAACTGAGTTAAAGGAAGTTGCAACCTAAATTGAAATTCGAAATGATTTTGAAACCGAAATGTGATAGTCATGCGAAAAATGATTTTTGAAAGGGAACCTTATATTTTGAAAGATATGATGATATTTGAAATGGATTTGATTTTTGAAGAGAATATGATATTTTGATATCAATTATGAATCGATTTGAAATGTAAAAGAGCCAATGGTGTACTAATACGTAGTTATTAAAGAGACCGGGATCGGATATGGACATACTCTCTGTCGATACCGAAAACCACTTTAATAACTATTATACGCAGAGTGTTGATCCAGAATGAAGTGGATGGTTTGGTGAATGCGTTGACTGAAGAAAGAGAACGATATTGGATGACCCCTGACATGACTAAAACAGGAGCCGCGCCGGGCCATTGAGGTTGGCCACCTCTAGCGGACACGCTTCTTCGATACCATTCCTATTACATTTGTGATGCGATTTGGGTGCACCCCTTGATTTCGAAGTGTTGTTTCGCGGTGTTGGGGTAGCTGCTGGCTATGCCCAATATCAGTCCGGATCACGCAACTACTAGTATTCTAGTTGGTATCGCCTCATGTACCTTGTCATACTGATTATCCTATTCACGACCACTACGTTTTGATTTGTACCTTGAGTATATGGATTGCCCTCTGGTGACTTCCGGTTTTGGGGAAACTACGGTCTTGTATATGCTTTTGGGAATATAAAATGTGTTAAGGGGGATTATGGTAACGCCTTAATGCTACTTTGATACTTTATATTACTGATAGGCATTATCTACTTAGCGTATATTACTACATAGTAGATAGTTTAACGGATCCTTGAGAGATGGAAAATCCCGTAACATCTCTTAAGTTATTGCACGCACGTTGACACTGGATAAGAGATGTCAAACCCCGTAAACATCTCCGACGCCGTTACACTCATATTTATTTGCGATTGACTTAACTTTCATAAGGGTATTTAGTCTTGACTCGAGTGTTTTGTCTTTTCATTACGCTCGGGTCAGTCCTGAGTTTTTCAGATTTTTGAAGATCTATTTCTGGAGGATGAAGACGAAGATTTGGTATACTATTACTATTATTACCCTTGCATCATGTTATCTGCTGCATTATTTAATTGTTCTGTTGTATATGTATAACTCTGATAAACGTTGTATAAATAATTGTCAAAGTATAGTAGACAGCTTCATGAACTGTTTATTTGACTATTATATTTTATCGTTCCGCTGCGAGATTCTGTGTTGTTTATTTCCTTTATTTCTTTCCTTTTCTTTTCTTATTTACCCCAATAACCATCTGCCCTTTTGAATGGTTTGGAATCGACATGTGTATTTGATCGTCGATTTAAACTGTCCAAAAGGCGGGTCGTTATAGTTGGTATCAGAGCTTTGGTTTAGCGATAACCTTAGCTCTGTGGGGTCTGACTCTTTATAAATAGGGTAGTTATACCCTATGATGAGTCGCTGAGTGAATATATATGAGAGAGCGTATTTGTTAGTGATATAAAATGTTTTATATTGTGTCGGTTGATTTGTTGAGTGGCTTATGGATTCTGGTCAATACGAGTAATTAACGTCATTGATAGGGATCTCTAAACACTCGAACAGAACAATTCGACATAGTATTGTTTTAAAATGGGGTAAATGAAATATTTTTCCCTAATTATATTCTGTATATAAAGGATTAATTTTCAGAAATTTTGTGACTTACCTAGCTTACCTGGTTGTTAAGAATGAAAATATTGGGTTATCATTAATTGGATATTGTAATTTAATAAATAAGATGAATTACAGAATGAACAGTAATAACACAACTTGTAGAATGTTTTAAGAAAATCCTATAAGATATTTTATAAAGGTGACTTATAAATTTAAAATAGATTTAAATTGGAAGTCTCTTTTTTACAGATAGTCATCATATTGTCCAAAAAAGGTTATGCAAGGTATGAAGAGTCCCTTTATGGAATATACTGGATGAGGTAAATCCTCTATACCTTATATAAGTAGGTCAAGGATAATCCAATTTGAGATATATGGGTTGACCGAGGTTCGTGCCTTTCTTGTAGTGCCAAAAAGTTAACAAATTTTTTTGTTAACCCTAAAGTATGCTAAGCAGATGAGACCTAGGTAGTAATAAGTTGGATCAACCTTGTGTCAATTTGTAAAAAAGTATGCATGTTCAATAGAGAATTCATATACATGTCATGAGAATAAGGCATATGAGTCATATGCAAGTCATAAGTCAAATCATAAGTCTAGAATCTTTGTTTATTTGAAATATGCTATGTAAATGTTCAACATTAGAGTCCTTATGTGTACAAAATTCGAATGTTACAATCGGTAAAAATGTGCAAATTAATTTAGGGTTACAACTTTAAAAATGCAAGAAAAGTGGAGAGAAGAATTCGCCCCCTTTGCAGTGCCCTGGGATCCATATTTATAGGGGTTGAGTTTGGCGGCATGGTCGCCATGTAGCTTACAACATCTTCAGTTTTCGACATCATTCATTGTGTTGATGGCATTCAGCATCCCTTTGTTCATTGCTGATTTTCGGCGATTTCTAGTAAGCAGTCAACATGCGACATCCGTTTTATTAATAGTCTATGACATTTATCCTTATTTCGACGGTTTTCGGCATCTTCTTGAGAATTCATAATTTTCGACATCTTATTGAATGTTGGTGATTTATGGCATCAGTATAATGTTGTTGATATTTGGTGCTTTGCTTCAGAGTAGACATCTGACATCCCTCTATATTATGATATGCGACAACCTCCCCCATCCTGATTAAATAAGTCACCATAATTATTTTGATGGAATGTGACATCTATCATAGACATTTAATATCTCAAATACATTGTTGAGAATCGACATTGTTTGCCATGTTGATGGTATATGATATTCTTAGGCACACAGTTGAATTTCGACATCATTCTTTACATTGTTAATCATTCGATATCCTCTCACATTTCGTTAAGCTTAGGGTCTATCAACTTGCTAGTATTTGACATCTTTATATTGATGAAGCAGGGCATCTTTCTTTATTGAAAATCTATGACATAAGTTCTTGTATTGATGATATACAACTTTCTTTCTTTGTTGACAATATACGATATCTTCTATGAACATTGATGATATATGGAACCCTTGTTATATTCATGACTTATGACACATATACCGCTTATATTGATGATATTTGACATCTCCTCTTCTATTATTTAATCATATGAAATTTGATACACTTGAAAGTTGGTCATCCCTTCTCAAGCGTTCGACATCCCCTACTATAGAGATCCAATATCTTCCCGAAGCACTTCGAAATGCGATATTGCTTGCTATATTTTTTTAGCTTTCCCTTCGACGCCTTAGATTTTGATATGCTCTTCATAAATTTTCAACATTATTATTTGTATTAACACATGTGTATGGATAAATCAATGATAACCATGACTCATGAAAACAAAGCGTTAACACTCAAAAATGACAATCTCACACTATCATAGCAAAAAATAATGCGTATTTGCTAATCCCTATACTAACTACACATTCATCATAATATGTGCATCCTCAAAAGTATCGATGAACTTCCTCATAGTCATGTCCTCAAAAAAATTGGTGTACCATCTCATACTTACACCATCCAAAATAACATGCGCTCCTATTTATGGTTACACACTCAAAATAATATGTGCCTACTCATGGCTACATCCTTAAAATAATTATGCCTACTCATGGTAACATTCCCAAAATAATATATTCCTACTCATGGCTAATTCACAAACTGTGTCAATCCTTGATTCCAAAACCCACTCAAACAATCGGGAATAATAGACCCACGTAGTATGGTCTCAAGCCAAATACTCTTAGATATATAATAATTCATATGATAACTCCATACAATTAATAAGTACTCAATATTATGGTCTCATCATTGCTCGAATCCATGCCACTCCGTACAGATAAAAAACTGGACCATCTTCTTAAGATCTAGGGTCACATATCAAATACTCTTGGATATATGATGAAATAAATAACCATTCCCATGTAGTTAAAAAGTACACACCTCTTTTAAGAGCATCATGGCCAAATGAATGCCCGAATACCTTCCACGCCATACAGTCAGGAGACTATCCGTAAAGGTCAAGGGTAAATGGACCACCTTATATAACTCTAGTAAGCAAGTGCATAGTTCCCTTCTTCATGAGCATATCTCAAAGCATTTGATCATAAAAAATCCCTTAGTACACATCTACATTGGAACCCATCTTGTTCCAACCTTCAGATCACATAGAACATCTGATCTCAAAATCCTCTTATAGTAGCTACATCATTTGATGATAGAGATGACTCACCTAAAACACCAAAGTAGGATCTGCTAGCCCTCAATAGTGATGAGAATACTGACATATCTTCAAATAAAAAAAATTATACTAAAATATCTTTATTTCAAAATCAAAACCTCCATATTCTCATCAATTTACAAAAAATGTTCTCAAAATATCATCTCATTTTATTAAAAAAAAATTTCCCAAAGTTTATCGCTTCCATTTTTAAAATGAACTTAAAATAATTTCTGGGTAAACACCATTTTAAAAAAAAATTAAACTATATAAGCTTGTTTAAAAATTAAAATAGAAGTCTGTACTTCTTTATCTCTTTAGACTCTACTTCACCCTCTATCTTAGCAATGACTCGGGCAGTCTAGCATCACTTCTCTGACTAGTATCAATTCGCTCTATTAGAGTAGTTCTAATGGTCAAGCTTGCCAACATCTCTGGCTCTAGCTTGCACCTCATTTGTAAATCCTACTAGGAAATATGCTCTAACTGTGTCCACTTTAGGAACATAGCTCCTAAGCTAGCATGTTTCCTACTCAAAGCATTGACAACTACTTTTATTTTCTTGATGTATAGTAAATGTCAAAATCATTGAGCTAGAAACTCAAACTATAATTGCTGGCAAAGGTTAAGATCCTTCTATGAAGAGAGGAACTTCAATGATTTATGGTTGGAGAATAACTTGAACCTCTCTTCTAAGAGATAGTGACTCTAAATCTTCAACGCAAACACAAATGCTACCAATTCTAAGTCATGGGTTGGGTATTTCCTCTCATGTGGCTTCATTTTTCTACTAGCTATGTGACAACCTTAACCATTTGCGTCAATACCATACCTAATCCGGTATTGAAAGAATCGGCATATATCGTTACCTCTTCATTCCCACCTGGAATGGGGAAGGCCGGTGCACTCATCAACCTCTCTCTCAAACTCATGAATGTATGCTCACACATCATGTTCCATCCTAAAGTATGATTCTTCTTCATCAAAAGAGTCAATAGTGCTACTACCTTAGAGAAGCCTTGGATGAATTGTTTATAATGTCTAGCTAATCCCATGAAACTCCTCATATCCATAGCTTTTTTGGGTATGTCCCAGTCTTGGACCGTGCAACATTTTCAGGATATATGATAATGCCCTGCTTGGAAACAACATGGCCCAAAAATCGCACTTCCCTCCTTCAAAGTGGCAACTTCACCTTTAATTGGTGCTTCCTCAACAACTCAAGCATAATTCTCAAATGCATTGTGTATTCTTCTTTCGTCCATGAGAAGACAAGTATATCATTAATGACCGTTGATGAATTTATTTAGTTGATCTCAAAAAACTTGGTTCATGAAATCAATAACGTATCCTGACACATTGGTCAGCCTAAGCAGCATAACTAACCACTCGTAAAGTCTGAAAGGTGTATGATATTGAAAGTGCATCATTTGAAATAATAAGAAATATACCAAAAAGGAAAGAGATGTGTAAAGCATGAGTTCTCCCCCATAGTTTACACTACTATTTCAATAAAAGAAAAGAGATAATTCTTTGTAATTTTAAATGCGGCGAAGGTCCCAATTTTTGTTAATTTATGGAAATTTATACTGGTAATCCTTTTTGGAAGGATAGCTTTGATAAATCAAAACATGGAAAGGAATGTTCTGGGTTTGGAACTAATGGTTAGAACTAGGAATATATATACACATATAACTGCGCCGATTAAAAATAAAAATATATATATATACATAGCATAATATACGTTTATATTCATATTAGTTACAATTAGGATTTCTAGGTATAAATAGCATAGAATATTATAGGATTAGGAGGTGTAGATGGAAAAGAGATAGTAACTTCAAGATTGATAGGAAAATAAATGTGCGGTTAATAGGGAGTTAAAGGAATTACATGGGGAAAAATGTGTTAAATGGGACTAGTTAAACGATCTAATATGGCGTTTATGAGGAAATGAAATAGGCACAATAGATTGAATCAGAATGAATAAATAAATATCATTAATGATTGTCCACTTAGAATAAGAATGACCCTAATTGTCCACTTAGAATAAGAATGACCCATTATTACAGATAATTGACGTTTGTAGGACGTAGGAAGGAAATAGAGAATATATATAAAAAGCTTACAAGATAAGAATTAAATGCCAGGATGCAGTATAATTTTCATAGTAGGAAATTATATAGCCTTAATAATATGTTTAGGATGAGTGTGAATTAATGTGCCTAGCATAATATGTAGGCTTAGGATGATTGGTTTGGTTTAGTAAAGGTTGGGATGTGAGGTTATCACACAACCAGAGTATGTCCTTCACTTTGAGGCTACCAGTTGTACTACTGATGGAGGACATCTCCAACCATAGGACCCACAATTAAGGGATAACATTGCATATTGGTAGGGAAAATATACCAAGGGTTTATCTTGGATTTGAAGTATTAAATGACCTAGTAACTTTAAGGATGTCAAGGGGTATACACTATGGTAGAAAGTATTATATGGTCATCGGGTCTACTTCCTCCCTATTTAAGAAGTCTTAAATAACCTACGATGGCATCTAATAGGGATACGAGGTCTGCTTCATTTCTAACAAGAGATGTTAAGTAACTAGAATGAGCATTTTCCTTAACTCTCATTTGGTTCCTCTAAATGAGATTTCAGCTGTGGAAGGTCGGCGTGCTATGTCGGTATTATTGTTGGACATGTGTTTAGTAGTAAGCTTGACATATAGGCTATGATCACCGATGATCCTAAGCTGTCTTCGGTAAAGACTTGGGTTATGCCCTGATAGATTTCACTTCCTACTACTATAGAATCTATATGGGATATGCAAAGACCTTACTATTTAGTTAGTAGTTTATTTGTCAAAGGAGGGCAAGTTAACCTTTAAATAAGCCTTTGAGATGCATTAGTAATATGGTAATTAAATTATAAAACCTTATCTTGGCGTCATCGATCTCTGTAGCTACAACTAATTGACTAGTGAGTATATTATGGAGGGCCTGGTTTGGGATTGAGGTATCAAATGACTGATGGGTCTGCCTCCTTCCTATTTAAGTAGTGTTAAGGGTCGAGGTTTTCTTTTGTGTAGTAAAACATTTAGATATATATGTATATAGGCATATGCATATATGTATAGTTGTACCGTGAAGAAGGTTAGACATATCGTATGCGTTGATGGAATTACATAGAATAGCCAAGGATAATGGAATAACACTTAAATATAAATCAATCAGCATAAATTAGTGTTATGGATAAAGTATGTAATTTTTCATCCATCGGAATGTTATTCTGACCCCTTCCTCATTACAACCTACATGATAGATTTAGAAGGACTAGCTACTAGTGCAAGATGAGAATGACAAACAGTGAAGTCTTCTCATTTATGCTCGCCGCTGACAAGGCAACTAGATATCAAAGGAATACTATTGATTCTAAGGTAGTATCCTAGGTCAGTATTTATATTCTATTATATTTTTATATTTCAGAACCTATTTTCAAGAAAAAAGCAGTATTTTTCTATTCCACTATGAGTTTATATTGATCTCTCTCTAATATACTTATATTTATTATAGGTTACCATAACCAATGATCCATGCCCTAATTCACTGGGTCTCAATTTTGTTGAATTTGGGCCTATTAAGGTACAAGTTGTTACATCAAACCTTGTAAAAATTCATGTTTTATTATATTTATAGAGGTTGAAATTTGATTTAGATTGCCAACATTGTGATGCAAAGGCCCTAGAATTTCTCTAGGATATTGATTTGGTTGTTTGCTTGATGCTTATGCTAACTATGATGCCAACTGGAGGTGTGGCTAAGATGATCGCTAGTTGGGGGTCCATACTTAGGCATGCCTTAGTAAGGAGTGAATGTTGTAGGATCAGGAAGTGGATGTGTAGTAGCGCTTCGCCAGGGTGGCAGCAAAGGGGAAGGTATAGCTATCATGGTGCCATTTTTTCAGGTGAACAATGTCTTATGTGCTTGTCTTTTCAAAGAAACTACACAATATTCCTTTTGTTGGGGCGGTGTTTACATAAAAAATATAGTGCACACACCTAGACATGAGAAGTAGAGAATCAACTGAAGAAAATAACTTGAAGATGTGGAATAATAGAGCACATAGAAATTATAATAGTTCAGCTAATCGTTGCATACATCCACTTAAACTTTGTTGCAATTTCTGATGAGTTTTCCAAAATTGTTCTTAGGCATCGGTGATGATCCGTGGAATTACAAAGAGAATACAAGAATTTTATAAACAACGAAAAGATCCCCCAAACTGTACCCCTAAATCTCTATTTATAGCTGCAGGTTACACTCCCCTAGGTTTTTGCATACGTTTCCCATGTTCTGGAGTTGAAAACTAAAGACTTCATGGCCATGTCATGAACATCCAAGGATTAGTACCGACCTATGCTTAAGGATCAGTACCTATCTATGTACTTGATTTTTGAATTTCCATTTAACTCGTGTGGATCCTTGTTCGGCTTGTGTCTTCATCTTTGTTGCTTCATTTTCATTGATAGAGGCTTAGACTTGAGTGAACATTTCGGTTTGGAGTTAGAACAATAATTTGACTTATGCATTGGTTATGGAACTAGATATGAACTTCTAAGCTAACCCACAAAGCATGAGCTGGTTTATAAACACCTTAACTGGACATGGTATGTGGTGAGTAACAACTTGGAAGAGCTTTTAGGAATCGGTACGAAACCCTGATCAGGGATCAACACCGATCCATGGCTTATCATGCCTTGAAACCTGAGTTTGTTTCTCATCGGTATGAGGTCTGTAGGCTTTTGTTTGGAGACTTATTTGTTATATTTGGGCTTTATTCGTTGATCCTTCTTGACATCTATGCTTGGAAGATCGCTTCGGATTTCTACTTGCTAATTTCTTAGTTCTATCGACCTAATATGCACGAATATGGCTTGGTCTCAAGGCTAGATAACATTTCCCCCCCAAAGTATCTCCGCTTTAACAAGATGTACTTTGGAATAAGACAAATCGAAGATTATACACAGTTGGCTTCTCGCTTTTTTTTGGAAATATTTCTTCTTTCCTTTGAAATGTTTTTGCAGACTGTGACATCTTTATCAATCGTTGCATCACTTTGGGTGGTTTAGGCTTGCAAGTTCCTTGTAGTATAAAAGTTGAAGCGTTCCATTCAAGTTCTCCATTCGAAATTAGAAAACCTTCAATGATTTCCTTCTTCGTATTTTATAGGTTCGACCCTGTTATCTTACAGCTTCAATTGTCTAGCATTATGAATACACATGCACACACTTGTATGAGCTCATCACCATTATCACATCTTTATTTCTCTATATATTTATTTATTTACTATTTTAGGTTTGATATCGATCCTCAAGCAAGGATCGGTACCATTCCGAAGTGTCTTTAACTTAGGTGACTTTTTAGCTGAAGTCCTTGGTTTAGGCCATACAAATATTCAAACAATATTTCATTCTTTACTTTACTTCGATCTTGAGCCCCAACCTTATCCAGCTACCACTACCAATCCATAGAAAAACAAGTCGACTTTCAATTTAACATTGCTATGCTAGCTTCGCCTTCCTCATACATCAGCGCCGCATTGATTACTGTCATGAACATTGAGATTCGGGTCACTAGAGTAACCCAAAGCATCGATATGAGAAACTCCGACCCTAATTCCTTCAATTCGAGTCCGGTGAGAAATGTAATTGTCTGGAGACATTCACCATTCATTGCACCCTTGACGACAAACGATTTGGGAAAAGGAAATGTTCTACTCCTAGGGATCAGCGCCAATCCCCATACTAGGGGAATTTTTGGAATAGATTAAACAATCACATTTTTGTTTGCAAACCAAAGGACTAGTTCGAGCTTTGGCATGGTTCCTCAAAGCATGACTTGAGTTCAACTCTTTAGTATGCCAACTTGGGTTTGCTTTAGGCCTCAATCGGGTCAGGCTCGCATAGTTGCAAGTGGCTCACATTATAATTGAAAATTCTCTTAAAGCACTATAGATTGGCAATTGGATTATATAATAGAGTTTGGTCATCATGTGGTCGATGACACATGGTTTGTTGGGCATTCAGCAATGACCATCACGTTGAATATTGAATCAACACTTGAGCGAACTACAAGCTGATCTCTTTTTGAATAATAAATCTGAATTACGCGAAATTAGACGCATGGTAACATCCAAACACCTATGATTCCTTGAATAGCATGTATATAATTTTCGCCCGCCACTTGAGCTGTGAGCCTAACACTTGGGAGATTTGATATTTTTATTTCTACAAGCATCGAAAAGGATCACCTTCGCTTAGCTATCGAGAGCCTTCCCGGGGTTGTCAAAAAGTAAAGAGTCTCTGGAACAAGCTGAGCTACTACAAGGATGAGTTTTTCCTTATATGTTGTCTGCTTAGCTTTGCACAGAGATGGCTGTCTAGATGCAAGTCTTATTCTCATTTTATCCCATCAATGTAAATGTCATGGTGTTAATCATTCACACTGTTATTTTCTACAATTACAGATAATTCAAAAAGGCCTAGTGGCGCAGCTTTAGCAAACACACTTGTAGCTCTTCATCACGTTCCTCTTGAAGAAATAGAGAGGAGAACATCCTTATAGTTGAAAATTAGTGCGATTTCCATTTTTTAGAAGAAGGTCGTAATGTCAGTAATGTCTCAAAGGTCCTGGTGGATAATGACGATGATAACATTGATTCCTCGCAAGAACACAACATTGCCATAAATGCCAATGAAGGCCATGAGGTGCCCCAGTCTCGAGCCCAATTGTTGATCTTAAAGCGGGTCCAAGGGTTAGGGGTAGTAAAGGACCAAGGAATGAACATGATGAGGTAAGAGAGAGAAATGGTGGAGAGAATAATGATGCCAATATTGGACGTAAGTTTCGTAGTGATGGGGGTGACGATGATCAAGAATTTCTCATAGCTCATTGGCCAAAGATAAAGATCATCTCATCTCGAATAGCTATATAAAATCCACCAGCCACTACGATAGAAGGAACCACTATTCCGTCGCCATGAAGATATCTACTGATCCCTTGGGTCGATTCTCGATGAATTCAGTTTTTTGGTCTGGGAAAACATTGGTATCATTGATATTATATCCCTATCCGTCTATCAATGAAGTGCCTATCACTTGTGCAAAGGAGATCACCTTTGCTTGCAAACTTCAAGTCCATGGTCCATGCGGGAGCATTAAGACAAACACAAACAATTACATGACATTGGACTTTGTTTAGCTCACACCATGCTCATATCTTGTTTGAGCTAACTCTTTTGCATTTCGTTAGCAAGTCCAACGGAGCCAGGGGTATGTACAGATCCATTAAGATCCAGGGGACCAAGAATAGGATACATGGATCGTATAGTCATCCTCATGGGTCCTCGTAAGACTTTGATCTAGGGAGATGCTCGAGCCAAGAATGCAAGAGTAGGGATAGAAGCCATAAATCTCGTGAGTCATCTCCACGATACAACGTGGATGGCCATTCTTCAAAAGTCAGTCTTATACCATCTACTGATGTTTCGCGATGCTCCGGGAAGATATCAAGGTCGTTTACTTTTGATATTCCTCATTCGAGGCCTAATCAGATATCATTTCAAATATAAAAGAAGATTGCCTCCAATCCCCACATGGAAGCTTTGCAGCATAAATTTCCAAAACAATTTTTGATGATGTCAAGTTTGTACCCGATATGAAGGACATTTCTCCATACATCAAAATCGACATCGTGGATTAAGTCAACGATGTATAGGACCAGTACATTAAATTTAGATTTTTAGATGAAGTCATTTATGAAGATTCATATAAAAGAAAAGTGGAGCTCCAACAGATGAAACTCGAGAATGCATGTAACTACCCAGAATTTCGGTCATTTGAATTTGAAATATTTGATTGATTTTAAATATTGAAATGTCACTTTAATAAGTGAAATAACTTGAATTTCAAATATAGTAATTTATTTGATAATTAAGTTGTTAAACTTAACGTTTGGAATTGTTTAAATAATGGAATCTTAGATTTAATTTCAATAAATGGATTTCAGAATGATTGTTTAAATATAAATTTTAATAGTAAATTATCAGTGTAAACATTAATTTATAGTTAAAGTGATTAAAATGGTTTTAATAATAATTCAATTTAACTAACGTGTAAAAATAGCCTTCTGGGGCACTATCTCGGATTTCGAGAAACTAGTTTCAATGGATCTGTAGTAGTGAATTATTATACGCTATCGAATTTCATGGTGATCGAACTATCATTTGGTCGTGCGAGTTCGAAACATGTGAGAATTAATTAAAGGAATTTAAATTAATATAGTTCAATTTCAAAAGTTAACTTCTGTTTATGAAGGAATTGGCTTTTGATTTTTATTCCATTATGTTCGGACTAGGGGTATAACATATAAAACGCCAAGCGGCACTCTTCGTTTGGAGTCCAGAATTTTAAAGCGTGAATAGTTTTTATATAAGGACATAAACTATCTTCATTTGCCAAACCCTAACCCTAAAAGCTTCAGCCGCCATTAAAACTTCAGCCAAATCCAATGGCCATCATTTCACGGCAAGCTAGGAGCGAAATTAGCCGAAATGTTCAACATGAAGATTGGAGAGCGAGGCGAAGCAAACCTATTCTACGGGTGGATCTTCTAATGGAAAGCGATAGCAATGGCTAGGGTGCAGTGTTCATGAGCAGTTTTTGGGGGTCCACGCAGGCGCACATGCTTGGCGAGGTGGCGGTAGGCGTGTGGCAAAAGGCGGTGGTGCGTGTAGGTGGAGGAGGCGACGAGCATTGGTTGTTCGCGATCAATCTTCTATCATGTAAAAAAAGTCGTGCCTGAAGTCACGTGCCAGAGGGGGAAGGAAAGAAGGTGGAGGTGACGACGAGCTTTGGTAGTTTGCGATCGATCTTCATTAGTGTAAAAAAAGTCATGCCTGAAGTCGTGTTGCCAATCGTATCAGTGAATACTATGATATGGAGTTGCATTGGATGGATTTGGAGCTATTTGAAATTTTTGGTTAAATTGAATGACCATTCAATTTAAACTTAAACTGGAGCGCTTTGGCGATTTCATGAATTTCTATGAGTAAATTCACCTCTCCGACCCACTTATATTTTTATGTACGTATGAGTAATTTTTATTTATGTTGTTTGTTGCTTGGTTGGATGATTTACTACTTTATTAGTTGGTTTGGATATATTCTCGCCTATGGGTGCGAGACCCCATTACGTTTCCGTGTATAAGCGGATGACCCTTTGCATATGATCCCGCCTCGAAGTAGTTGATTTATATTATTTGATTATATACTGTATGTGATTCAAGGAGGACATGTTGGAGGGATCCAATAGGATACCTCACATTATTGATTTTACTTTTCATATATTTTGATATATAATGTGTTGGATGCCATATTTAATGACAAGGATTGTTTTTGCTTATTTGGTGCTATAGTAGTACTAGGCCATATTGTTTTTAGTATTTTGAAATACTATAAAATAATGATTTTGAATTGAAATAATTTTCAAAGTTAATTTTGAAGTATATAAGTTTCAATAATTTTTAAATTATTTAAAGGAATGAATTTATTTTCAAACAAATAAAACGTATCATTTTTGATGTTATAAAAATATGGTTTTGTATAAAATATTTTTAAATAGATATTTTTGAATGGTTTATACTAAGGATAAAAGTAATATTTTATAAATAAATAAATAGATTTATAATTGGAATTTGTAAATATTTTGCAAATGGATTTGAAATTAATTTGGTAAATAAATTTATAAATAAATTAGATTTATAAAGAAATTGATTTATAAGTGGATTTTGACAGTAAAACTAGGTTTTATAAAAGAATGATTTATAAATAGAATTTTATAAATAAAGAGATTTTATAAATTAGAAGTTTTATAAAATAGAAAGGAGATTTTATAAACATAGTTTTATAAATATGGAAATGATTTATGTTGAGATGTAAATATGGATTTTTATATAAAGGAAATACACTCAAAATTTTCAGAGTTCAATAACCCTTTAAGGCAATGTTTGAAAGTAATGTTTTAATGGAGTTAATGGTTATAAAAGTAATTAATCTTTCTAAAGTAATTTATGGAAAATAATATTTCTAAATGGAATTTAATAGTTTGAAAAATGATTTATAATGTGATATATATTGAAAACATGGATTTCAACATTTATTTTTGAATAGACATTTTTTGTAACATCCCGTATCTAGAGGCCCAAAGCTAAGCGCTAAAGATGCTGCGATCTTTGATAATATTAAATTCCGACGACTAAATACGGTTATGTTAATGGTATCCATAACATCAGAGGCACTTGAATATGAAACAAAAACACAAATTTTAAAAACATCCCTCCGCATTGCATTTTTAAAACACATGTTTTTGACATTCAAATTACATAATCTCATAATCGTTCCCCAGGTTCAGATAAAAAATAATTATTACATAAATACATCAAGAGCGACGTATGATGATGCCCCCTTGGTTGACCATAGAACTACATAGACATAACTGTCTTACATACAACACAGCGGAAAATAAAACAAAACAGCATCTCCTAAATAGTTATTCGCTAGTCACAGGCTTGTCTCCGGAAGTTTTATTCGTCAACCTACTAAAACCTGTAAAGCCTCAACCTCATCCTACTCAAATCAATTTTTGAGCACCCAAGAGTTTAAGGGGAAAAACACAAACTTTGAGTCAAACATAAAGCCTGATGTGAATAATACTATACATCTTGGATATAGATATTAAGTGAGACCACGCCGCTTAGAGGAATGTGTTTTTCGTCACTAATATCCTTTTAAAACTTATCATTTGCAAATCATAGTCCTTCAACCAGAACTGTTTAAAACCGTAAAGCATTTTATGTGAACTTACATATCCGGTAACAAATGGACTACCTGTCCGAATAATATAGTTTTGTTTGGCTAACTACTAACCTTTGGCCGACTCAGGCCTACCAGACAATATAACAAAATAATCTAACATCTGTTAGACACACATCTTCTGGATGGTCTGTCCTTAACTATCTGTTAAATACCTCTCTTCTGGATGGTTTATCCTTACTTAACATCTCCCAGGGTCACTTGATCCTAATGGTTTTGCTAGCTCACCAATAACCTATCTGTATACAAACATATATTTTTTCTTTTGTGCGTAATCATAATTTTAGTGTTACCTATGACAAAGTGCTACACACTATAATTTTTTGACTAAATTAGCTGGGGCTAATAGCTAATGTATGGGGTGACCACCCCATACCAGTCCCATCTGGTATTCTAGTATCTGAGTCATTTTACTTAGGGATGCCTTCCTATAATTTTCTTTGAAAACCTTTTCATCTATAATTTTACTTAGGAATACCCCGTACCAATTCCACTACTAAATCTTCTAATACCGTCGATGCTATAGTAGTTTCTGGATCCCTAACACACTTTCTTAGATGAGATACGTGGAAAACATCGTGGATTCCTGCCACACTACTCGGTAACTCTATTCTATATGTGATTTTCCTAATTCTCTCTAAAACAGGAAATGGTCCTACAAACCTCGGTGCTAACTTCCTGTCTTCCTGAACCTGATAGCACCTTTTATCGGCGATACTTTGATGAAAACATGATTTCCAATAGAGAATTCTAAATCTTTTTATCTTCTATCTCCAATAAAATTTTGGGTTAACTTGATTGAGTATTATTTGAATTTAATTCACTCTCTACGGATCGACTCGTACTCGCATACGCACTACAATTGTACGCCGTGCGCTTGCATTTTTAAAGATAATATTTTTCGACAATTTTTTAGCCGATAGAAAATTCACCGTCTAACAAGTTTTTTGCGCCGTTGTCGGAAAATTGCAATTCAATTTTAATTTCACTCTATGAATTATTATTATTGTTAGTAATTTTATTTTATTTTATTTTGTGTTGTGGATTTGTTATTTCATTTTGTCTTGTGTTCTTTTGTTGCACTTGTGTTAATTGTTCAGCGTTCTTTGTCTTTTTTGTTGTTTGTTCTTTGTGTTGTTATTATTATTTATTTTGATAAGAAAAAGAGTTCATTTTGTTGTGTTATCTCTAGCTGGATCCATTTTGTTGTTTCTTACATCTTTGCATTGCATTGCATTTCATTCTGCACTGTTTTCAAGCTAACAAAACAACATTTTGTTTCAGCTCTTTTACATTTAGCTTTTGCTACTATTTTCAATTCTACTTCCACTTCGCAACATTTCTGTTCCACACACACACTACATTTACACTATGCACTACCTCTGTTTTCTTTGTGTTGGTTGTTTTATTTGTTTATTTTCATTGTTAATTTATGCGTTATTTTGTCACATGCTTTGCTAATTTACATTTGCAATTGTCTATTCTATCCATTTGAAGTTTTAGGCTGAAGCAACCTTATCACTGCATCCCACTAAACTAACATGTACGTAGCCTTCCCATTCAACTCCATACATCAACCTAACTACATCATCACCTACTCCTATCTCTGCTAATCACTACCTCCTCCATCATCTTCTTAAAACTACCATCAAACCATCTCAAACTCAACCTCCTCTTCCATCACATTTTCACCGTCCGTGCAACGACCGGGCGATTTTCGACCCGCGAAAATCGACAATAATTTGTTCACTGTATAGAGTGCTGAGCAATTGAGTGCCGAAAACACCAGGTTGTTAGGGTTTAAGAAAAAGAGATAGAAGAAGAAATAGAAATAACAACACAGAATCTCATAATCGTAGTGGAACAAAATATATTACAAAATAACAACATTTTATACAAGGAAAAGAAAAAACTACTAATGTACATACAAGTTAATAGAGTACAATCATTAACAAATAAATCGGGACAATTATGATGACTTGTCCCCAAATACAGGATATACAGTCAACAATACACAGTGGAATATAGTCAAATACATGAAATACGTCTCTGCCATCTAGCTCATCTCCTGAGCTCCAAAATGCCCAAACCTAAATCTATAATACTCGGTCTGACCCGAGCAGTACAATAAAGTAACACCCGAGTCAGGCTGGAAAACAGCTTGAGTAAACACACTAAATTTGAAATATTTAAGCTATGAAAATCCCTTTGAAACAAGGCAACCCATACAACACAATGAGTTATCATTTATTTCTAACCAAAACATTTCATAAATCCATCGATATATAATAGTACCCAAATACAATACTGATTTAAAATAGTTAGATTTGTGAAATTAAGCCAATTCCAGCCTATTAAACTCTATAATCAAACCCATAAAAGTTTAGAGTAATTATGAAATTGAACTAGTTCTAGATAACATAGATATCTGATTTGGGTCTCTTCGAATCTAAATAACAAATTTAAAAGGGTAAATTTTTTGAAATAAACAACTTATATTTAGGGTGACAATATTCAAATATGGGGAATATAACAGATTTTTGTTCAAATAGACCATATCATTATTTTAATCTGCTATTAACTTGTCTAACCACTTGATGGCACAGAAAAGATTAATTGAATTAAATATCTAATAGAAAAGATATAGATTGTTAACCAATTTATTGGCCAATATCAAATGTCAATAAAATTTGCACATCCGGCTTTTATTAATCTTGATTAACTATATACATTTATTTTTGAATTCAATTTAATTACAAATTTAAGAAATTTTAAAACAATTTATTTTTAATTAATTAAAATTTAACATTCTATTTGATATCCAACTTCATTAATTTATCTAAATTCTTTAGTCAAATAATAATAAAATTAAATACCAATCTAATTACAAAATATCCATAAATTTTGCATTATGGATTTTAAAATGGAAATAGAATTTTAGTAAAAATATGGAAAATATAAATTATCATATAGTATATACATTAGTTCCATTTTTTCTTTTTCTTTATTTCTTTTCTTTCTTCCTTTATTTTCATTTTCCTTTTCCTTCATATTTTTTTCTTTCTTATTTTTTTCCTTTCTTCTTCATTTTTATTCCTATTTTTATTTTCCTTATCCACTCTATTTTTCTTTCTCATTTCTCTTTTTCTAGCCCTTTCCCTTTTTCTGCTTTTGTATTCAACCTACTCAAAAACCAAACCGTGCATCAAGCGTGCACGTGCGCACTTGTCTCTGAGAATGGCCACTGCCGTCGACCAACTACACCTGTCCCACTTGACTACCCAAACACGATCGACTACTAGAAAACCACGGCCCACTCTTCGTTCTAAATTTTGAACTTCCTAACTCAATCCAGACATCACCGACACCCATCTGCGCCTTGCCTCGTCACCACTTACCACCATGTAAACAGTCTTGTTGTACTATGTATACTTAAAAATAAATATGGTTTGGTTAAATATTTGATCAAAGAAAAGTGAATGCGAATTGTATGTGAACCTGGAGTATATAATGCACCCTGTAACTCAAAACAAGCAGTGTTTCTTCACATCAAAGACACTGAGTAAATAATTTCTCACTGCTTTGATTTATATACTTTCTTACTTAAGAGGTTGTTTGGATAAATTTGTGAGTTAGGGTAATTGTATATGTATCTGGCACAATGCATATAAAGTAATTACACCCACACAGTAAGAATACTGTTCTTCTTCCACGGTTTTGCTATGTTCCATGTCTATTTTTTCCAAACATTTTAAAACAACCAACTTTAGAAATCAAAAGCTCTACCACTAATTAATTTTAGCATAAGACTTCAACACAAAAGTTGTTGGCTTTAGGGTATAAGATATTTTAAAATTTGATTCATTGAATATCATTAAGCAGAGAGAAAGAAAATTTTATTTTATAGGAGACAACTTACAAACAACCAAAACTCGAGTTTCGTGATTCAATCACTTGATTATATGGATGTGTTCTTCTTTGAAAATCTTGGTTTTTGAAAATGGTTTGATGATTTTTGGTCATGTGTCGAGTGAGATATGGGAAGTGGAACGGAGTTTGGGTTTTCGTCCATTTCCAATGACTCGACCGATTTGGGGACACGACACTCGTCGTGGAGGAAAGGTAGAGGGTGGTGCTTCCAAGAAAAATATAGTCGCATTCATAAAATGCCGGTGGTGGCCGAGGGAGTCAAGATTAGGGTTTAAGGTAGGTTTTCTCTTGGCTCATTTCTAAGGAGATGGCGGCGGGTAGGGGCACTGTGGAGTGTGCGGTCTAGGGGGTTCGAAAGAGGAGTTCATGGCGATGACATGGGCATTTTATGGTGGTCAATGGCGGTCAGTAGTGATGAGGCAAGGCGCAGATGGGTGTCGATGTTGTCTAGGTTGAGTTAGGAAGTTTAAAATTTAGAATGGAGAGTGGACCGAGGTTTTTCGGTGGTCGATCGTGTTTGGGTGGTCAAGTGGGACTGGTGAAGTTTTTCGGTGGCAGTGGCTTTGGTCGGAGACAGGTACGCTTGTGCATGCTTGATGCATGGTTTGGTTTTTGAGTAGGTTGAATAGGAAAGCAGAAGAAGGGAAGGGCTGGAAAAAGAGAAATGAGAAAGAAAAACAGAAAGGATAAGGAAAATAAAAATAAGAAGGAAAAGGAAAAAAAAGGAAAAAAAGGAAAGAAAAAAATAGGAAGGAAAAGGAAAATGCAAATAAAGGAAGAAAGAAAAGAAAAAAGAAAAAGAAAAAAAATGGAATTAATTTATTTACTATATGATAATTTATATTTTCCCTATTTTTACTAAAATTGATTGCCATTTTAAAATCCGTTATGTAAAGTTTATGGATATTTTGTTATTAGAATGGTAATTAATTTTATTATTATTTGACTTAAGATTTTAGATAAATTAATGAAGTTGGATATAAAATGGAGTGTTAAATTTCAATTAATTAAAAATAAATTATTTTAAAATTTCTTAAATTTTGTAATTAATTTGAATTCAAAAATAAATGTATATGGTTAATCAAGATTAATAAAAGCCGGATGTGCGAATTATTTTGACATTTAATATTGGCCATTAAATTAGTTAACAATCTATATCTTTTCTAGTGGATATTTAATTCAATTATTCTTGTCTGTGCCATGAAGTGATCAAACAAGTCAATAGTAAGTTAAAATGATGATATGGTCTATCTGAACAAAAATCTATAATATTTCCCATTTTTTAATATTGTCACCCTAAATATAAATTATTTATTTCAAACAATTTACCCTTTTAAATTTATTATTTGGATTCGATGAGACCGGAATCGGATATCTGTGTTATTCGAAACCGCTTCAATTTAATAATCACTCTGAACCTTTATCGGTTTGATTATAGAGTTTAATAGGATAGAATCAGCTTAATTTCACAAATTTAACTATTTTAAATCAGTATTATATTTAGGCACTATTTTATATCGATGGATTTCAGAAAATGTTTTGTTTAGAAATAAATGATAACTCATCGTGTTGTACGGGTTGCCTTGTTTCAAAGGGATTTTGATAACGTAAATATTTTAAATTAAGTGTGTTTACTCACGCTAGTTTCTAGCCTGACTAGGGTGTTACTTTATTGTAATGCTCGGGTCAGACCGAGTATTATAGATTTCTGGTTATGGCTTTTTAGAGCTCAGTTGACGAGCTGGATGGTAGAGATGTATTTCACATATTTTACTATTTTCCACTATGTATTGTTGACTGTATATCAAGTATTTAGGGAAAAGTTATCATAGTTGTCCCAATTTATTTGTTGATGATTGTACTCAGATAACTTATATGTATATTAGCAGTTATATCTTTTTCTTGTATAAAATGTTGCTATTGTATATTATATTTTATTCCACTGCGATTGTGAGATTTTGTAATGTTATCCATTTTTCTTCTTCTATCTCTTTTTCTTAAACCCTAATAATCTGGTGTTTTCGGCACTCGATTGCTCGGCACTCTATTTAGTGAACGTATTAGTATCGATTTTTCGGGGGTCAAAAACCTCCCGGTCGTTACATTCCACGACCATCATTCTTCCTTCTTACAACCACCATCCTTTACCACTACTAACCACTAAAATCTCCTTTCCTCGACCTGCCTCAACATCCTTCTTGCCACAGTTCAACTGCCTTCTAAAAGACCCTTCACACTGCACCATTCCTCTTCCCACCTGGAAACCAAGTCTATAATGAGACAAATCTTCCTTAGCCTCCCTTTTCTCCAACATTCCATCCCAACAGCCTTCTTCACTATACAACAACCTCCACATACAATTCATTAAACAATAGTGCACATTACAGTGCAGATTACCATACATCCTGTTTGCGCCAAAAATGGTCACAAACCCCAAATACCGTGAAAGCACCAGTGTATGAACACAAATAAGCAATATTCAAGCACAAATCCCAGATCTAAGCAAACAACAAACAACAATCCAGTAATAACAAACAAAGACACGAGATTTATAGTGGTTCGGCTATCACCGGCCTACATCCACTTCAAAGTTTTATCTTTTATTGATTATCCTTGCGGGTTA
This sequence comes from Allium cepa, assembly GCA_030765085.1. Lineage (NCBI taxonomy): Eukaryota > Viridiplantae > Streptophyta > Magnoliopsida > Asparagales > Amaryllidaceae > Allium > Allium cepa. The sequence goes on along the minus strand of CM060938.1, from coordinate 245,001,892 downwards.
CAGATGATTACAGTGATTAATATGAAGTAATTTGAGTACAACAGCGATAGTAATGTGTAGAATTGAATTCGGCAGAGTCTGGACATTAAATAACCAAAAGATCCTTTTTCTGTAGGCTTCAGGGGCTATTTATAGGTGTAGGAGGCTGATATCGCGCTTAAACTTTGGGAGACTTCTTCTGGCACGTAAGTGGGCCTATGAGACCGACCCACCAAGTTTCGACTCGATCTGTGATCGATACGAAATAATTTCGCATCCATCAAAAAATGACCCAATCGAGCTGAAACTTGGTAGGATTGTTCTTCACCTTTTATGCAAGCTGCTGTGAAAATTTCGTTTCATTTGGATCAGCGGTTTTGGAGATATGATTGATACGAGTTGTGATCATTTGGCAGGCCGTGTGGTTCGAATCGATTGATTCGTATCGATGCTTTCGAGTCGATAAGGGCACGTGATTGTAGGATGACGTGTTGCGAATTTCCAGGATCGATCCAACTTATGCACCGGTTTGACCGAGTTATCCGCATCCAACTCCGAAGTTTCATTCGCCCTGACTGTTGATTCGTATCCACTCACTTCAGTCGTTCCTTGAATCAATTATCAATTCGCACCCGTTTGTTCAAGCCCTTGTTCTTATCGATGAATGTTGGCACACTTCGTATCGATCGCTCATCGATACGAAATGAACTCACTCGTGCACGATGGATGCGAACAAGGACTATGGCGCTACCGATTCGAACAACCATGAACTGGAAGGATACGAAATATGCTTACCTGCGACCAATGCGAACTGAACTAGCTCCTGATTGATACGAAGCAGTCCTACCATGTTGGATACGAACCGAAACCGACTCGTCGCTATTGTTTGGATCGATGTGAGGAGTCCAATGCCGGATGGATTCGAATGGATTGAGGCGGTGTCACTCCGATGGATACGAAACCGATCGATTCGAACATGCCAGTGTCATGATTTCCCAATGGATGCGAATATGATGGATACGAACAACATATTCTTTTCACCTTGCATCGTTCATATCTCCTTCATACGAACTCCGATTAACCTGAAATTTGAAATATAGCTTCTTCTTGCTTTGATCATCATCTCCAATCGATTTCGTCCTGATCGAAACTTGGTCAAATTCTAACGACATTGAGTGCTGCCTTGTTTCCAATCGATCTCCATCCTGATATCCATTCTTCCTTGCCAATTTGTTGATATTCCAGCCTTGACCAAAAGGTGGGATAACATTTTTCCCCCAAAACATGCCTTGTGATAATAAAGCATGTTTTGAATAGTCCCGAATGCGATATCCGAAGTCCATAGCCATATCATCAGAGTACATCATCCTTGACTGCTCCGAGTCGATGCCTAATTCCAAATCCAACAAACAAAGCCTTAGCCAATTCCATATCCATTCAAACTCGACAACCGAGTCCTAATCCATCCTTATCTAATAGCCAATAACAGAATCCAGGACCTCTCCGGATCAATATCCAAATCCGTATCCTCTCCGGGCTCTTGCCAAGCGCAGTCCATACCTGACGACCGTGGTCCACTGTCCCTAGACGTTGAGCTAACCTCTTCGGGTTCTTGCCAAGCGTAGTCCACACTTGACGACCGTGGTCCAGTATCCTTGGACGTTGTACAATGCCATGGCTTAAGTCCTAAGCCGAATCTTGGTCTCTCCGGACCCTTGTTGAGTATAGTCCATACTCAGTGACCTGAAATAATAACTGATAATAAGGGGCCTAAGTCCTAGGCCGAATCCTGGTCGCTTCGAACCCTTGTTGAGCATAGTCCATGCTCAACGACCTGAATAAGTCAATTCGACACATGCGGATGAAGAGACTTACCCCTTGCCAGATACAATCCATACCTGACGACCGTTTACCAAAAACCAGATAAAAATCCAATCAAAATCCAATCCAAAATCCAAATCAAATTAGAAAATCAGAAATCCAAGCCAACATCCAAAATAGAAAACAATCATCCAAACCAGAAAGCAAACAAAACTAGGAGTTCAAACCAAACTCCAAAACCAAACCAGAAAAGCGAGTATCCAATCAAAAAACAAAAGGCAGATTTCACAAACCATAGCATCATGGTTTATCATCATTCAGAGCATGCCTACGGGCTATCTCCGTCCCCATACATGTGTAAATGACTTTACCGTTTGCAAGTAGCTTGTTACTTATTTCATATTATCCCTGTTAATTGATAATCAATCGACCATCATTCCTGCGCCTCACACCATCGTTGCTCGAGGTAGGCGGTGGTTGCTCCTGCACCACCGCTACATTCCGAGTTCCGACATATTGTCGGAACTGTCCATTCCTTACATGCTCCTCGATTATATCCTTTAAGTGCATGCAACTGTTGGTATCGTGCCCATCCAAATCATGGAAGAGGCAGTGCCTTCCTGGTCGATACTGAACAGATGGATTTGAATAGTACGGCCAAGGATCGATCCGAGCCCAATCGATTCGAACAGATGTTGATCGAGTCGAATATGATCGATTCGAAATTTGACTCCCTTCGATGGATACGAACAGTGTGTCCATTTTGTCTTGTATCGATCATATCTCTATCATACGAACTCCTTTTGACCTGTAATTTGAAATGCAGCCTTGCCTTGCCTTGATCATCACCTCCAAGCGATTCTGTCCTGATCTGAGCTCGGCCAAATTTTAGTGATATCGATCACAACCTTGTTTTCAATCGATCTTCAGTCCTGATATCAATCCTTCCTTGCCAATTTGTTAATATTTCTGCCTTGACCAAAAGGTGGGATAACAGTATAGTTAAGGGATTTATATATCTATCTAATTTTTAATCCTTATAGTAGTGATTTTGGGTGGTCGTAACGATGTTTTACACAACATTCGTTTTGACCCAAATGAAAATGTTAAAGACAATTTCTTCCTTAAAGAATAAAATATATACTTAATCGTGATTTAAGTATATGTAATATTTCTAAGTGTTGAAAATAAATAGATTTGTGAATAACTTATTTTTAAATAAGTATATAGAAATGTTTTCTAATATTGAAATATTGAAATGGTTTTGTCTTAAGATAATTTGAAGTGATATTTGGCAAAGGATTTAATCAATAAAAGATTAATAAAAAGGTACCAGTGATTGTATATGGTGCTAAATATTTGTTTGCTTGCTTTGATAGTTAAATAACCGACAATTAAATTTGGCCATTTTAGTTCCTCGACTTGATGTGAGAACTATTTAGTCATACACTTAGTACGTAGCCATCTATTCAGGCTTGATTATCATTTGTGCTGAGGATGTTGATTCGTATAGTGTAGAGTATTACTCCAATCTATCGAGCTTCCTTCTTGGCCGAAGGATAGGAAGTTGAATGTTGAAGACGTGATAAGTCTGTGAGAATTAGTTTCTGTGTGAGGTTGAGAAACATTTTTGCATTGTTAGTGCGAAGAGAACGTGATCGGTTTATCCGAAAACCGCTTTGGACCAACGTATATGTGTTCGATTTTGCAGGTTATTGATGATATTGACATTTAAGATTTTCATAGCGGGAGACTGCTTGTTGATAATTTGGGGTTAAAATCCAATATACACAGTTGCCTCTTCGTTATGAAATATCAAATGTAAGGACTATTCGCTAATAATCTTAGGGATTTCCCGAAAGGATGTGGTAGGAAAGTACCTTTGGGTTATCCTGTTCCTGGACAACTTGTATGGATTTTTGTTTGACATTGCATTTCTACAGATTACGTACATTTGTTTTTACAAACATACATCAGTGGTGGCGGAGATGGTAACTTCTCTTAGCTTAACACCCTCCTTGAGACGTATGAGCTTAAGGGTTGTAATTTTGTGAAAGGAAATTAGTAGTCAACACAAATGGTCGTGTGGCATTCGAAGTGATGTGATATGTGATAAGTGAAAGGTAATCGTTACCTCAGGCCTCATCAACTAAAAATGACCAGAACAGGGTTAGATGCGGCAAGGCTAAGTGGGTTGCTCCCAAGTAGGGTATGATCGTCCTCTTCTAGATATACCTTTACACACTATGACATCGTGTATCTGATTATTGTGGTTTGTATGCTTCGAGGGCCCTTAGTAAAGGTCGGTAATGACTGAAGGATGACATATTCGATACCATCTAGTTGTAGAGGTGGGCCGGTCTTGTGTTGGTAGAGGGCAGATGTTCTATGCCTCGGGACATCCATCTAGAGCTGTACTCATCGGAAGGTAGTCCCTTCACCTGGTCATTTGTATGGAATCCAAACTCCACTATGAACCTACCATTTTATTTGTAGAGCCTAGTATGCTGGGATTTAATAATGGTAACAATTTCGGCTATTTTGATTATTATTTGTATACTAGACACTAGTATAACATAAGAGAATCTGATATGAAATGTTTAGTTATTGTAAGGTAAAAACATGTCCGTGTTTATGTGTGGGCGTGTCTTACAAGATACTTTTGTTTTGATAAAGGAAAAGTTTTGTAATTTAATAAATTCAGTTGAGTTTGTTTGTCACACTGGTTTACCAGACTGATCCGGGCGTTCTTCTCTTTCAATGCTCAGGTCAAACCGAGTATATCTTCAGCAGGTGAGCTGGAGATCTTCATTTTCATATACACGTATCTGTTTTGATTATCCGATGCTTAGTTGTTATATATTATCAGTAATTGTAAGGACAGGTTATTATAACTGTCCAGGCCGATAACTTATGATTGATTTTTGAACTCTGATTGATGTATGTATGTATGTACAGTTTCTGTTTTGTAAGGATCATTGTTAAAATATTATATGTTTTTCGCTATAATGTGAGATTCTGTATTGTCTTGTTTGATTCCATCTTCTCTCTTTCTTCTCTTCTCTTCTTCTGTCTTCTTTTCTTTCTCATGACTTTCCGTCGATCTGTGCTTTTCGGGTCGGACATGTATGGTTTTTTGTCAATTGAAAGGGTACGTATTTACGGGTCATCGCAAAGCACAACTACTCCGGTCAGAATTCTCTACGGAGAATATAATTCGGTTATGATTACCAGGGTGTCTTAGTGTTATCTCCCCATCTTGGCAAAATATCCTAGCCTCATACCTTCTCAACCAATCCATACCCAAAATGATTCTGAAACCTACGAAATCGAAACATAAAACTGCATGCAAACTTATGACCTAACAAATCCATTTTTAACCTGTCACATCTCATCCCCTAGAGTTGCATACCTTATTGAATTTGCAACTCTTAAGTAACAAGGTATGTTGGTTCTAAGCATAACCTATCAACCAAACACTATAATATGAATGAATGTGATGCACCGGTATCAAATAATATCTTAACTGGTATAATCTGAATCAAAAAATTACCTTCCATCACAGTCTTTGCTTTTTCAACTGTACTTGGCCTAGCAGATGACAGTCCAACAGAAATAACGTTTCTCTTGTCCACCCTGACTAGATCTGGACATTGGTTTTTATAATGCCCCACTTGATCACAGTTAAAACACTTGACATTCTTTTTATCTGCAACTTTCTTCCACTTGCCTTACTGACACTCATTTGCATAATGACCCTTCTTGTCATACTTGTAGCAAATAAATCAGCCTTTGCCTTTTGGCAGCATCTCCCTTCCGGGCTCCCTTCATCTTAAAGAACTTCTTCTTTTTTCCCTGAGAACCCTAGGTTTCAACTGGCTTCTCTTTAGTACAAACAGAAAGCATCTCCTCATGGCGGATTGCTATCTCCACAACCACATTACAAGGGTTACAGATATGTGTTAGGGTCACCCTAGCAAGCCAAGGTCTTAATCCTCCAATGAACCTCTAATTTCTCTTGATGTCAGTGTCTGTAGTAGCATGTCCATATCGGGACAGGTCATCAAACTTAGTAGCATACTCGATTATTGACATCTCTCCCAGCACCAAATCCACAAAATTTCTCAACAATGCTGACTTAGCAACTTCAAATAAAAACCACTATTCAAATCTCGCTCTAAAATTTGCCCAAGTTCGCTCCTCCTTCGAAACTCCGACAGTAACACTATTTCACCAATGAAGTGCCAACTCCTGTAACTGCCTACAGGCCAACCTTCACTTCTGCGCATCATGCAAACAAAAATAAGCAAAGATTCACTCGCAATGTAACAGCTAATCCTTAACTTCTAAAGCATCCTCCATTCCCATAAATGGTTTCCCACCTAGGCTGGTGTAATCTCTTCTCAACTTAGCATAATTATTCCTAATTAGAACTACTGGATTAGCTCCTTCAACATTTCAAGCAACTCCAGCAGTAATTAATGCTTGCATTATATTGTTGAAGAACTGATACATCATCCTATATCTACTAGTGGATTTCCAGCACCCACATTGGCATCAACATTTTGCTCAGCATTTGCCTGTCGATCTTGGTTCCTCCTTGTATTAGGTCGAACATTTCCATTAGTTGCGGTGCTTCCTCTAACGAGATTTCCTCTTCCGTTTCCTGCATATCTTCTTTCTCATAAATCTGCATATGAGCCCTAGTAAGATACAGAAGAATGGTCTAAGAGAGGGGAATACGTACTTATATATATATAAATCAAATACAAGTATGTTACTATAGAATTAACCCAAACACTGATCTTTTTTTCAGATTCATTTGACTATGTTTGAAAATCTTTTAGGTTTAAAATTTCTTTTAATTTTCATAAACCTATGCTCCGATAACAACTTGTAACATCCCCTACTTGATGGACCAAAACTAATGGGTATGGATGCTTCAATCATCCATAGTTATTAAACCTTGACGACCAAATACGGTGATGTTAGATACGTTGATACACAGAAACACAAGAATATGGAAAAAAACTAAAACATCAAACAAGTTGCACATTCCATTTCAAATTCATTACATAATCCCAAAATCGTTAACCACATTTAGAGAAAATATATCTATTACCACATACGCCAAGAGCGACATGTAAAGATCCCCACTTGGATGATCAGAGTACATGTAGGCAATTAAACAACTTTGCCATTATAACATCAACACAATAGAATCAAAATAAAAGAGAACTTTAAGTAGCTGTCATGTCTCATGCACGTCTCTGGAAGCTTATTCGTCTAAGGAGGAACCTGGAAACCTCAACTCTCAAGCAACTCAAAATCAATTGAGTACTCGAGAGTTTAAGGGGAAAACATAAACTTCAAGTCAGACATAAAGCCTGGGATGAATAATAATCGGCCATCTCAAATTGTTTAGATATCTAGTGAGACCATTTCGCTTAGCGGAACGGGTTTTCCCCCACTTGTATCCTAAAACCTTTATAAAATCATATACTATGCTCCTACATCCACAATGGTTAAAACAATTTGAAACAGTATGATCACATGCAAAACAAGTAAATCAATTCTGGATTACCCATCCCCATTCGTTTTGACCATCCATCTCAGTTATAGTTTCTAGGGTCACTATTAACCTATTAGTTTTAATGGACTTACTAATAACCTGTTTAATGTTTAAGGACTCCCCATCCAATTACATAGTTTTCATGGGATCACTAAGAACCTATTGACCCCGGCCAATATCTTTACAGTTTCATGGCTTCTCCCCGAACCTATTGTTAACTCCAATATCTTTTCTCTTATCCTAGTTTTTCATGGGTTGATTAGGAATCAATTTACATATGTTAATACCCTAATCTGGATATAGTTTTCATTGGTTAACTACAAACTTATTGGCCTATGCCAATATCAAATCATAGTTTTCACGGGCTAACTATGAACTTATCTTTCTGACATCTTCATTTATGCATAGTATACATGTGTTTACTACGAACTTATTGGACCCTGCCAATAACTTTTCTTACACACAATTTTCATGAGATTGCTGTAAACTTATTGGCCCCTGCCAATATCTTTAATTAATTTAATTTATATTCACTACTGGGTCAAGTTAACTGGTTGTTCTACCCTTTCCTAAATTACCAATATGGGTTCATTACAATGCGAATACATACATATATATATATATTTGAAGAAGCAAACATAATAACATAATAATACCACTCCTTTGGTTTAATATACTTGAAATTATTTTCAAATGAAACATGGTTAATCGCTTTAACCTAATATTTTTATGGGAAAGCTTCTTCTTAAAACCATTTTAACACCCCTTTACTTAGCTATGGGTTTTTCATTTAAAATGGGATTGGGTTATATGTTTTCAAAAACAAAGGCTTTCGAAACCTTCAAAAATTTGCTTTTAACCTTACTAGATAACCTCCTTTGAAAGCACATAAATCTCTTTTCAAACATTTGGCCCCTGACTTTCAAAACACTTTAAAGCCTCTCTTTGTAAACCTTTCGAATGTAATAAAGTTTTACTTATTAACTCTAAGAAGCATAGCTTCAACCATTAAAAGTACCCTTTTCGAAACCTTTAGAGGTATCCCTTTCGAAACATTTGGGTCTATATTTAAAAATATCATTTGGGTCAAAGTGAATATAAACGAAAGTATCTCTTTTGAAACCACTCTTTGTTATATAAAAATATTAGGGAAAATTGATGGCGTCTGCACCATCCCTTTTGAAAGCTTCAAATCATTTAAGCAAAACACTAAAGGATAACATCGAAATCCCCTTTCGAAGCCTTTGCCTTTTGAACCCTTGGACCCTTTCAAAAGAATTTAGGAAGTGGCTTAGAACATCTTTAAGACAAAAACTTCCCTTCAAAAGTATTGATAATTTCAATATACTTGAAAGGCAAAAGAATGGTAGCAGGGCTTCGACTAGGTCGGAACCCCTACTTTCAAAAGCATTATTTTACAAATAAAGGAACTTATTCGAAAGCTTTTACTTTTAAAACATAAAATGGAAAACCCTTCAAAGGCTATTAGAAAACACAATTCGAAAGCATATATTTTGACTACTTCAAACGCTTTAATAAAACAATGGCAGGCGCTTAACTTTTTAAAACAAATAAAGGTATTGACCCTATCGGAAGCAATGCTTTCGACACCATGCCTTCCGCCTTTCCTCCAATCCACTACATACCATCTATGTGATACCTTGTGTATTGGTTTCGGCCTAGGTTAGTCTCGATTGAGATGGTTTCGACTTGGTCAAGGTTGAAGCAAAGGGTCGAAAGGCAGCTTCTAAATGAGGCGGAATATACTTTTTCTGGTAAAGGCTGAATTAAAGCCAATAAAAGCAATTAGTTTCTAACTAACCTTCCCAAGTGTAAACATATGATTGGTTGCCTCAACTTTTCAAATTCTTTACCAAAATATCCACCACTTTATTTCAGATCTAATCCAAGGTTGCTTTAGAAAATAAGCCCTTCCATTAAGCAAAACAACAATGTAATTAAGTCCTTCCTTCTGAAGGACTTCAATTTGTATAGTAAACCAATTAGGAAAAATCCGTAAAAATTACAAAAATTCACTTTCATCATGTTATCTAACATACAAAAATTTTAGACCTAATTTCTTTCAAAAATAATCGAAATTAAATTTAAACCCAATTTCATCATGTTTTCATAGTAATCTTTCCACAAATCAGAAAATTATCAAAATTAAAACCCTACTTCAAAATCATGTTTTACATAACGTATAATTTTTCCATGGCATTCAAAGATCATTTACAATTGGTTTTTCCATAAAAATGCATAAATCCCTATTTAAACAATCTTATTTAAATAAAGCAAATTATAACTCAAGCCATCATCATCCAAATCATTATAAAAATGAATTTAATCTTAAATTCGAAAACATATGATCGAAAAACAAAACAAAGATCATATTGATTATTATTCACCTTGATAAAGATAAGGAGATTGGATGTAGACTGATATTTATTCCTACTGATTTAATTCCTTAGCTTGATTTGAATTACTCTTCTTTTCTTCCTTAACAATGGCCGGCTCCTCCTTTTTTTTTGCATTTAACGTTTTTGTGAAAATGAGAAATAAACTTAAATGGATGGCAAGCTGTGGATATATATAAGGGTAAGGGGTTATGTGCGGCTATATCCCAATATACCCTTCTGTAAACTAATTAGCCTCTAAGACATTCTTAAGCCCATTTAATTAATTAATTAATTAAGCATGGCCACCAGTATTTATTCAAATCTCGATCACCTTATCACTTAACATTTATATTATTCTATTTAATTTATCGAATAAAATCTCCTGAATAATGTTATTAAAAATTAGGGGTGTTACAGGTCGAGAAGCTTAATCCATCGTTTGCTGAGTCTAAGAAATAACTAGGTGACCAATCTGAGTCGACCAAGGAAGAGAGCTTAAATCAGCAACCATAATTCGAGACTGCTCACCACAAGGGTCATAGTCTGACACTGGAGAGCAAGCGACTGACTAAAGAAGCCGAGGAGCTAAAGAAACAAATGGAGAAAGAGAAGAAAGAGAAAGATGATACTTATGCTGAGGCCCAAATCTACTGTGTGGATTTGTTAGAGCTTGTAAGTCAAGGGACAATGTAGAACCCCAAGGGAAAGATGTTGAAACATACGTTGTAGCCGCAGAGAAGCGCATTAACGATGGGTTCAAGCCAGCAATTATCCATTATAATGCGACCGTGGTAAAGTTTAAAATCTTGAGGTGGAAAAATGAAGGATATCCCAAGGCTTTGGCCCTAGCATGGGTGGAAACTATGTATGCAGAGCGAGAGCTTTCCGTTGGGGCTGAGTTCAATGTAGAATAGTTGAAGCTCGACCTTGCAGATGCAAAGGATCTAGAAGCACTCAGAATCTATGAGCGCGTCCGGCACCCTAAGTCTGCTACCGGGGTCAAAATGACCATGGTGAAAGCTCCACCTCTGCTCTCTACAACTCGACAACGAACATTATTCCTGAGGTATCAATTGCTTTGGCACTTCCACCGGATGCTGAATATAATCCCGATGAGCCTCAGCTTCATAGATCAACTATTTTATCTATAACCTTGGTGGGAGATTCTAGTAGCACTCCCGCCTACGTTAAGCTCATGCCCCTTGGAGTTATATCACTAAACTAGCCTATATTTCAAAAAGGTCGCATGACACTGCTCAATGTTACTAACCTTTAATATTGCATTTTTTCCATTCCAGGACAATCTTCAAATCAATTGTCATTTCATCCCCTTAAACATTCCCAAATATCCCGATTGGCAAGAATCTGGGCCTTCGAGGTGAAATGATTCATGCTTTGGAAGAGATCTTCGCTCTCATGACTATCCCTTCTTTTGGTGGCATTCATAATATGCCTTTGAGTTCTTGAGGAGCAAACTTCGAACGGGTCATAATGGCAAAGGTAGAAGTAGGAGGAAATCTAGAAATTATGGATCACATTCTTTCAACGAGAATAAGGAGTCGAAGAGGAAGAGGAAGACTTAGTTGCATCCTTCCCTTTTCATGTTATCTTTTGTTTTCTTTGAATAATTGTGTAAATAGGCCGAAGTTGTGCGAGTACAGCCCATGCTTTTAGTTTAAGCAACATGTTAATAAAATTTGACTTGTTTTCTTTCAAGCCTTGTATTAATCTGCTTAATTACTGAAAAATGCATGAATTATTTTTTCTTATGTCTATATAAGTCATTTCTCTATCATCAGTTGGCTAATTAATAGCTTATCTCGTTTATCTTCAGTCGAGTTCCTTCTGACTAGTAACTGTGATCGAGTTTACATTATTTCTATAATCGAGAAATAATGACCAAGATGACTATCTATAGGCATCGATACTTAATCATGTCGATCTTCAGGGTTTGACCGGGTTTGCTCAATGAGAGAAGATGACTAGGACATCTATTTCACGGATGTCTTATTCCACCCTGCTTAACTCCAGGAATTGATCTTTAATCCTCACCATCCATCGGGCGAGGACTTCAAGCTTTACTATGATCTAGGCAAGGGCTTTTTCTAGGGCATAGCTTGTAGCTCCATCTTTAGGTGTTTATACTCCTAAACGTAAGCTATGGGTTAAAAGAGCTTATTGGTTCCTATCTCCAAACACTTAGAAGAATCTTGTTTCACTGGCCTGATCATGGACGATTAAGATTTGACTGGTACCATCTTCGAGCACCTGTATACATGTATGGTTAACACATAGGTTTGTATGATATTGTTGTTGTTCATTGCACATGATTGGGCTAACGAAAACACATATTCAACGATTCTGGAAACCAAATTGCTTTGTATTCATAGAAATTGAAAGATTTCTCCATTTTATCAAAGTTAATTAAATATGCACAAGTTTTAATTTAAATGAAATAGCGTCGTAGAAGTTTACTATTTTATTCCCGTAGGAGTGAAATCCCATCAATAGTTGCCAACTTAAATGTTCAATTTCTAAGTTTAAGTTTGATTTTATATGGACCTTCCCAGCTTGGGCCCATATTCACAGTACCTGGGAAGATTCACTTAAGGACAAGTTCACTGATCTCAAAATAGGTTCCTGGCTTTGTGTTGCAATGTCAGGCTACTCGTCTCAAGTGAGCAGCCGCTGGTAAGTCGGCTTCGTCATGCTTCTCATTAGTCATGTCGAGTGACTCCAACAAGAGTCTCTCGTTCACCTTGGAGTCTTAATGAATCATTTGATGGGAAGGTACCTCTAAATCGATCTGGATTATGGCCTCTGATCCGTAAGCCCAAGTGAATAGAGTATGACCAGTCGCGGTTTTGTGAGTTTTCCGATTAGCCCATAGCGCTAGTGATGGCTTATTAACCCACCTGCCCTTGGCCTTCGCCAATCGGTTATTAGTATGGACTTGATTATCTTATTTATAGCTTCAACCTATCCATTTGCCTACAGGTATGTTGACACAAGAAACCTTTTCTCAATGTGATGTCAATTGTAAAAGCTTTTAAATTCGATGCTGTTGAATTGGGGCCCATTGCTGGAGATGATATTTCATGGAATTATGTATCAGTGCATTATATTCTTAACCAAAAATTTAATTAATTTCTTCATGGTAATCATGGCTAGCTGCTCGACTACAATCACTTTATGACATGATCGACAGCGACGATGGTATACCTTGCATAAACTTTAGACATCGATAACATACCATAATTTCAATTCCCCAGACTGCAAACAACTGGGACTGACCATCTAAGTAAATTCTATCAATCGGTCTCTAGGAATCCTTGTGAATCTTTAGCATTTATCGCACCTTCTGGTGTAATCAGCCATGTCCCAGTTGATGGTTGGCTAATATAACCATAACAAAGAATCTTCTTTACTAGTTTCTGTCTCTCGATGTGATCTATGTAAACTCCTATATGCACATCCGCTAGGATTCCTTTGGCTTCATCATGAGCAGCACACCACAAAAGAGAAATAGGGAATCCCTTCCAATACAAGACTACTTCTTAAATAATGAATCGTGAAGCTTTACTGGGGAGCTTTAGTCATTCATTTCCTCCTTGGGAAGGGTTTTTTTAGTAGATACTCTTTGACAAGAGTGATCCAAGACATCCTCACATTCGCCTCCAAGATCCAATCAACAAGAATCTAGTCAATAGATGGAGCTTATAATACTTCCATCATAACTGAGCCCTTGAGTTATGCATCCTACGAACTAGCTAGTTTGTCAGCGAATTGGCTTCCGCATTCTTTTCCATTGGGATATGCATTATCGTACAATACTCAATGTCGCACAACAATTTTGGGGCTTTAGTCAAATAATGAGCTAGTCTCGCCCCTTTGGCTTGGAATTCCTTCCTCACTTGGCAGGCTACCAGTTAGGAGTCACAATAGATATGCAAAGTCCCGAACCCTAATTCCTTCATAACCTTGGGTCCTACGATTAAGGCTTCATACCCATCTTCATTATTTGTCATGTGAAAATCAAGCCTCAAAGAATAGCAGATTGATTGCTCCTTGGGGTTTACTAAAACAATTGTTTCCCCCGAGGAATGTTCATTGGATGTCCCATCGGTATACCACTTCCACTTAACACACTGCTTTCCACTACCTTCTATAGCATCATCCAAAGTTGTGTATTTAGCAATGAAATCGACCAACGCCTCCCAGAAGTCTTAGGTCATTGCAGAACCTGTCTCAAGGGCTGGTTAGTCAATACTTTAATTGAACGAGCTAGGAAATATGGATGGAATTTCCTCAAAGTGATCGACATGCAATAAGAAAACATTTGTAGCTTTGGGTAGTTCCCCTCTTGTAACCCCCTAATTTTTATCTAACTTTGTTCAGGTGCTTTATTTAGATAAATTAAATAGAATAATATATGGTGTGATAAGGAGAATGAGATTTGTTAACTAATATGGCTCGTGCCTTAAGTAGTCAAATAGTAAAATTGATTTGAACTTAGAAAGAAAGTAACGAGAGGGATATAACAGGAATGTCTCCTTTATTCATTTCCCTAAACCCTCCCTTTCTCGTTCATTCTCACATCATTTTAAAAAATATCAAAACAGAACTTAAAGAGGTCGGCCATTACTCAAAAGATAAGGAAGAGGTAATCAAAGGGAAAAGCTAAAGGAATTAATCAACGTCAAATCTCAATCTCTCTTTTCTAATCAAGGTGAATAACATTATCCATCTCATTTATTTATGCTTGTTTTTGGATCTATGAATGATTTTTGAATTGATTGTGAATACATGCCATTCTTTGATTGATGGTTATCATTATTGGATTGTATAATGAATTATTAGAATTGTTATGGAATAGTTCTAAAGGAGAAACCTAAGTTTTTAATCTCCAATTGGTTTGAAATTTGATTATGTTGTATAAAACATTATTTTAGAGATGATTTTTTATATTCAAAGTTTTCCATATTCATATTAATATTTTATGAATTTTCTAAGAGGGAAAAGATGTTTATTTCGTATTTTAATTATTAAGATAAATAGATTATTATTTTGGTCTTGAAATTTTTATACAAGGAAGAAGGAAATTGTGCATTTTGGGGATTATTCCCAATAGTTATGATTTTCTACAAATTTATTATTCTAGAAAAGTGTTTAATCAATACAGGATAAAATATATTAATTATAAGGGTTTGTAAAGGTAATGTGGAAGGTAGAATAGGTCTACTAGCGATTTCTTAAAAGAATATATAAAGCATTTTTTTATCCAATGATAATTTGACATGGGGCTAGACTTGGTGGAAAGTATTCACATCAAAAGGTAATAAAACAGTTTCCATTTTAATTGTAGTAATGCCATCGCAGATACTTGACATCCCTGTTATATCGACATTCGACATCCATGAAGGCTGATACATGGAATAACTATCTAATAGTTATATGAGATATCGAATTTATAAACTTGGCATATATATGTAGGATGATGCATTCGATATCTACTTAGTAGATATGTGATGTACCTGCTTGTATAGAAGCTTGACACTAAGTATTGTAGGGGTTCGGTATCATAAGGTTGTAAAGACTTGACACACTATAGTCTTGAGACTCAATATTAATGTTTTAAAAGTTTGACACCCTCAAGCTTTTAATATTGGACACAAACAAGTTTTAGGGTTTTGATAACCATAAAATTTTAACCATTCTACAATGCTAAACGTTTTGAAACTCAAAGCCTCTTGTCTTCTATTTCTTTGACACCAATGTTTTTAGTGGTATTAACTGCAGTATGTTTACAAATCCGATAACTTTTCTTAAAGGCTCGAAACCTCATGTTTTAAGAAATTCGACATCAACAATATTATAATGATTCGATACTTTTTGAGTACGTGCTCGACAGATGTATTTTAGTGCCATGTATTGCTGTATGTTTATAAACTCGAAACTTATGTTTTAAAGGCTCGACAGCCTTATGTTTTATAAAGTAAATATCTATATTTATTGGACCGATACTGTGACACCCCACCCCGAGACCCACATTAGTAAAGAGAATTAATGAGTTATTCCGTCTACTAATGCAGAGAATAGGGCTGGTTAAGGGCGACCGAATAGTAATGCATTAGCTAAAGACTAAGTACGTCGATTTTTACCATATTTTTTTTCGTGTATCTCAAGTGATCGACATACTCAATGTTTAACTAATACGATACTACACGGCTGTAGGATCTATTCAGAAACAAAATGCAATAAATATAACAATCACATCACAGAACAGCAGCCACAGATATACATACTAATACAGCCAAACATCAAATGTAATCCCCTACATCATAGTGGCGTATAACCACACAATATACATACATCTTCGTCTCTATAAAATAATATGTACAATAAGCTGACACAAAAGAGACAACACGAAAGATGTAGCCAAGTCTATAGTCATGAGCCCCTCAAAAATCAAAATGGGTCCAAACACAAAAGATAGATATCCAACCTAACCTGCAACTCGGTCTGACCCGAGTGACAAACACACGGGTCAGGCAAACTGAATCTTATCGTTAGAAAAAAAAATACGATAAAGTGAAAGGGAACTTTCCCCTTACAGCCTTAAGGGAAACATAAGCAGATAAGAATTACTAGAGTAGATATCATATAACTTCTACACGTCACTACAGGTGGTTTGAAACTATGTATATACTTGGTCTAACAAAAGAGAATGAGTGAGTAGGGTATAAGGGAAACTCCTAACAATCATTCATTAAATAATCATCCTTCCAAAATCATATAAAATCCCAAGTATCAATTCATAAATTCGAAATTACCGAAATCCACCAAGAAATCATATATGCCTTTCTCATATCTATAAAGCTATAGAAAACACATAAAAAGGTGGCAAAATTGAAATCATCATGAATCATCAAAAGAAACCTCGGATTGGCCAGATCCCGCATGCCGAAGCAATGCTGCACGTGCTACTTACCAGTACTACCATCATTATGGTACCATGTCCATCTATTGACCGAAATCCTCACATCGAATTGTTTCGGTCTATGACGTCATCTATATCCATCCCGAACACCCGCCATCATAGTGATTGGAGTCTTCACTCCAATCGGTGTCCGCTGAGCCCCCGCCATCACAGTGATCGAGCCAAACATTGCTTGGCCCGATCGGGACTCAAAGTACTGGTAGTCCTTCTAGAATGTGTCAGAAACTCTCGGATAGTAACCCAAAAAGTGGTAACGTACGTCCCATATCGCACGTTCTCACTTAGCGGTTTTCTAGCCGCTAGTCGATGCCACACTATGAAAATCATCTAAATCATCATAAGAATCGCCTCATGTCATCGGCGAATGGTATGAAATGCCAAACTTGTCTTATCTCATCGACAAGTAAGAAACACCATAAATTCATCAATCATCAACAAATTCCATCGAAATATTTGCCTCATATCATTGGCAAGAGCATCTCTATCAATATAGCCCATCATCGAATATACTCCTATTTAGGGGTTCTCGGACTATATATATATATACCAAATAAATTGATATGGAATAATGCCCCAATTAGGATTTAAATACATCAAAAACATACCACGAAGTGGTTGTCATCAAAGAGGAATTCAAACAATTCCCAAAAGTTGTTTCGATCGTACAAGTCCGAAATTAACCGAAGTAAATTCACGAGTCCCATACCTCGTAATTTTACTAAATCGTTTAATTTACTTTCTCATACGTCCGAAAAAGAATCAAAGTAATTAAAATTAATAAAATTAATTATAATATATTTTACTAGAGAAAATGGGATTTTAAACCAATTTCTAGAAATTTATCTAAAGGATTTTGAGAGAAAACTCATCATTTAAAAGAATTTTAATGATTTTGAAAACCTAGAAAATAAAGAATAATTGTTTAAAAACCTTTAAAAATGTGTAAAAACATTTATTATACAAACCATGATTTTAGAAGATTTTATGCAATTTATTCGGATTTTTAAAACTCAAAAGACAACAATTTGCAATTTAATCGGTATAAATCGATATTCAAATTTAAATTGAATTTGAATTAAATTTAAATCCAAATCTTATCCTAACTTGACTAGTCCATTGCTAGACATAATAATCAAACATTAGAATCAAATTTCATATATAAAAATTTGCAAAAGAATGCAAATAAAATTGTCGAAATCGGACAAATATATAAATATTGTGGCTGTCAATGACAGACCAACAGTAAAAACATCAATTTTACACCATTTAAACAACAAAATCTTATAAAACTTAAAACATAAAAGTTGTAACATATTTTCTAGGGATTCCATAACATCTTGAATTTCAAGATTCCGATCAGAAACGTCAAAGTTATGATCGAAATACTACATAGAAAAAAAAATTGTGCACTGGTTATTAACACGGACCAGCAACGAAAAAAATCAATTTTTGTCTATGTAGACTTCAAAATTATTCAAAACAAAAAATATGAAAGTTGTGGCATATTTCACAGGAATTCCATAACATCCAAGATTTTGAAATTCCGATTTTAAAAACAAAAGTTATGCCAAAATTACTAAAAGTTAAAAGTTAAGCCTGGACTGATACATTTTCGGGACAGTGACAAACTTTATCAATTTTTGCATAGCAAATATCAAAATTACTGAAAACTCAACAAATGAAAGTTGTGGAATATTTCACATGGATTCCAGAACATCCAAGATTTTTAAATTCCGATTAGAAACGCAAAAGTTATGGTGAAAATACTATTCAGCCAAATATATTTCCTGTGCAAAAACGCTTTCGGTTTTGCAACTTTGACAGCAAACAAGGAGGTACAAACGGACTCGAAACTTGATAAAATTTTACAGTAATGAACTATAACAAATATACTCCAAACTGAACAAGTTTGGCAGCAATCTGATGCCGGATGAACAAGATATGGCAAATGAAATTGGCACTATTTCAGCCGGATAAACATATCAAAAAGATCAAAAACAAAACATCACAATACCAAACTTTTACATAGCGAAGAATTTTCATTTGCTTACAGTTTGCTGCAAGTTTCACTTACCTTTTGCGGCAAAAAGGAGCGAAATTGGCTGCAAGATGAGATCTTCAAGCTAGCAAATGCCTAGGCAGTACCTATAGTTGCTGAAAAATGGACATGCAAAGGGGAAAACCCATTAAAACAACAATAGTAACTGAAACTAAGATTTTTCCCGGATTTAAGATGGAGATTGGTTAGAAGATTACCAGGCTTTAATTTTTAGATAAGAAAATCTCTTAATTTTGTGTGGAATTAACTAAGATTTAGCAAGGGTTTGAAGTTGCCATTGATTTTACTTTTGATCTTCTGTTACAACTGGAGGAGGAGATAGGAGAGGAAAACTGTACGTACACTATTTTCCTCACCAGAAACTTCTTTATGGGCTAATGGACCAACACTTCAGCCCAAAAACATACTTAGCCAAAGATTCCAATTTATTTTTTTATTTTTATTTTTATATAATGCTATTTCTCTCATATTTTACACATTTTATATCCGAATTCAACAAAATAAAAATGCATTGGATTCGTTAAAACACAAGGAATCCAATAAAAAGAATAAAATTATATTTTACCAAGTTTTATTATATATATTCACCATTTATTCCTTATTTATTGCAATTTTACACTATTTATCCAACTAATGTAAATATGGACATATTTTATCAAATGAAATGGGTTATCTCATTTTATTATGGGGGAATGATTTATTTTAACTCCCCAAAATATTTATCCCCATTATATATCATTTATAACATGATTAATTATTTATTCAACACTTTTTCTGGTGTATATATAAAAAAAAATGTAATTTAGACATTACATATATTATTGCCAAATTGTGCATGCTAATGGAATATAGGCACAAATCTCTATTAAAAACTCATGAAATAAAGAGATATTATTTTTTTTTCCATTCCCATATATGTATTACACAACCCCAAAATATATATATTCCCCTTTCATTATCCTTCTTCCTAAATTTATTTCAAATCATAAAACTGAAATAAATCTCATTTTATTTTATTCTCCTAAGATTAACTCACATAATGTTGTTCTATCCCTAACAACAATATTATCCTCATTTTCTCCCCATTAATTTAATTAATGAATCTAATATTAAATCATAACTATAATTATGACTTAATACTAGCGGTAATCTCTAACCAGGGTTGTTACAGACTTCCCCCCTTAACAAAATTGCGTCCACGCAATTTCTAAAGGAAAAACCCATAACAATGCAATAATTCACTCAAAAGAAACAAGAAATGGCTTGAGAAAGAAAGTTCTCACTGATGTCAAATGAAGAAAGAAAATCTGGAAAAGAACGCTCGATAGATTCTCTGGTTTCCCAAGTGCAATCTTTCGGATTCTCCGACCATTGAATCTTAACAAGAGAAACGTTCTTGCTTCGAAGGCGTCTCACCTCCGAATCAAGCACGCGAATAGGCTGCCGAGAAGTTGATAAACTCGGTGAAATCTCAAGCTCAAGCTGCTCGGAAGGATCAATGACTAAATCTGAATCTCGAATACATTTCCGAAGCTGAGAAATGTGGAAGACATCATGAATACCCGATAAATGAGATGGCAGAGACAATCGATATGCTACAGGACCAATGCGCTCAATAATCGGAAAGGGTCCTATAAATCGAGGAGCCAATTTTCCAGTGGAGCTAAAGCACATTACTCCCTTCATAGGGGATACACGAAGGAATACAAGATCACCCACTGCGAATTCCAGAGGCTTCCTACGGTTGTCCGCGTAGGATTTCTGACGATTCTATGCCTCTTTCATCCGCTGTCTAATCAAAGATATCTTTTCTGAAGAATCATGAACTGAGTTTGGACCGAGTATAAACTTCTCGCCAGATTCTAGCCAACAAGATGGAGATCGGCATGGTCTTCCGTACAGTGCCTCGAAGGGAGCCATACCAATACTGGATTGATAGTTGTTATTGTAGGAGAACTCTATCAATGGTAGATGATCCTCCCAAGAACCACTGAAATCAAGAATGCAAGCACGGAGAAGGTCTTCAAGAATACGGTTCACCCTCTCAGTCTGTCCATCAGACTGGGGATGATAAGCTGTAGAAAGATTCAGCTTTGTTCCCAAAGCTTGCTGAAAACTGGTCCAGAAATGGCTGGTAAACAAAGGATCACGATCACATACGATCGAAGAAGGAACACCATGTAATCGTATGATTTCCTTAATATAAATCTTTGCCAACATAGGAGCATTCCTGTTAGATTTAATAGGGAAGAAATGGGCGGATTTAGTAAGACGATCCACAATAACCCAAATGCTAGAATGACCCGGCCTCGAACGAGGTAGGCCATCAACAAAGTCCATCGATACTTGGTCCCACTTCCACTGTGGAACCTCAAGAGGCTGAAGAAGACCGGATGGCCGCTGATGCTCGGCCTTAACAAGCTGACAGGTCATGCAATTGCTTACATAACTTGCAATATCACGCTTCATGCCTTCCCAATAGCAAAGGCGATGCATATCCGCGTACATCTTACTGCTACCCGGATGGATGGTATACTTAGAGCGATGACAATCATCAAGTATGTCACGCCTAAGTGCTGAATCAGATGGAACAACTATACGGTTCCTCAGACGAAGGCAACCGTGAGAATCAATCGAATAATCCCGCAACACCTCATCACGGGACACAGATGAGCAAGACTGAATGAGGCGCATAATATAAGCATCACGTCTCTGGGCCTCAGAGATACGATCAAGAAGAGAAGGTCGAGCCACCATACTGAATAATAAGACCGGTGAATCAGATGACGGTGCTCGATCATGAATGTCGAAGCGGATAATGTCTCAAGAACATCCCATTCGGCTAACATCATGGAAACGACTGCCGAATGCTTGCGGCTAAGCGCATCAGCTACATGATTACCCTTCCCTGGGGTATACTCGATATCGAAATCATATGAGGCGAGGAACTCTAACCATCATTGTTGCCTCATATTCAATTCCTTCTGAGAAAAGAGGTACTTGAGAGACTTATGATCGGTATAAAGGACGAAATGCTCACCAAGGAGATAATGACGCCATATCTTCAAGGCGAAGACGATGGCTGCAAGCTCTAAATCATGGGTCGCGTACCGAACCTCGTTTGGACGTAATTGCCTTGAAGCATAGGCAACATCCCGATCCTTCTGCATAAGAACCGCACCAAGCCCACTGTGGCTTGCATCAGTATAAACAATGAGATCTTGGTTCCCTTCAGGAACCACAAGCACAGGAGCATGTGTGAGAAGCTCCTTTAATCGCTGGAAGGCAGCCTCACACTTGTCATACCAGATAAAACGAACACCCTTCCTAGTGAGGTTTGTAAGAGGAAGCACGATGCGAGAGAAATCCTTAATGAAACGGCGATAATAACCTGCTAAACCCAGAAAGCTACGAATCTCATGAACATTCTCAGGCCTCTTCCAATTCTGAATAGCTTCGATCTTAGAAGGATCAACGGAAATACCTTTTGAAGATACAACATGGCCTAAGAACTTCACTTGCTTTTCCCAAAAGTGACACTTAGAAAGTTTTGCTTTGAGTTGATGCTTTCGGAGAGTACTCAAAACAATTCTAAGATGTCGAGCATGGTCCTCTTCGGACTTGGAATATACTAAGATATCATCGATGAATACAAGAACAAATTTATTGAGATATTCCTGGAATACCCGATTCATAAGATCGACAAAGTAGGCAGGTGCATTCGTCAATCCGAACGGCATGACAAGCCACTCATAAGAACCATAACGAGTGCGGAATGTGGTGAGAGAGATACTATCCTCTGCAACTCGGAGCTGATGAAAACCAGTGGCAAGGTCTAACTGTGAAAAGACCTTAGCACCACTTAACTGATCGAACATGTCGTCGATCCTTGGTAAAGGGTAACGATTCTTGATGGTTAACTCATTAAGCTTGCGATAGTCGACGCAAAGCCTAAGAGTCCCGTCGGATTCTTCATGAATACTACCGCGGCCCCCCACGGTGAAGAGCTAGATTGAATGAAGTGCTTAGCTTCGAGCTGGAGGAGTTGCTTCTTAAGTTCCTCGTTCTCCTTAGTAGACATCCTCGTGGGAGGACGACTAACTGGTTGCGCACCAGGGATGAGGTCAATACGAAACTCTATGGCCCGCTTGGGTGGCAATCCCGAAACAGGCTCAAAAATATCAGCGAAGTCACAAACGATCGGAATTCGAGACACATCATCCTCATCGTCTCGAGAATCAAGAGCATATAAGGATGCTACGGTATCACAATCGGTATCCCGAAGCATAAGAGATAACTACGAAGGAGAGTCTGGATGACGGAGATAAATGACTATATCGGAACAAAGAATCCTGGCATCGTATCGAACTAGCCAGTCCATACCAAATATCATGTCAAAACCAAGCGAGGGAATCACGTGCATATTCGCACGGAAAGAGAATCCACAAAGAAGAACCTCAACATTATCACAATATAAGCTAAGGGTTGCGGATCCCCCGATGGTATTCGCAATCCTCAAAGAAGTAAGCAAGCAAGAAACATCCAAAGAACAAGTATCCACGAGTCCCTTCGATACGAATGAGTGTGACGCACCCGTATCGAAGAGCACTCTAATCGATCGATCATGGAAAACAATGGAACCCTCTAAGATGGGAGAAAATGTACCTTTCGACTTAGTCGCATCACTAGAAGTTGCTACATTGAGATTCCCCGGACGAGAACCTTTATTCTTCTTAGGACAAGCAGAAACCAAATGTCCTTCAGCTTTGCAGTTGTTACATCTCTTGGGCTTAGGACATTCTCGGACTGGATGGTTAGGAGATCCACAATTGTAGCAAGCAAAAGGCATAGCTTGAGGAGGGGCTTGAGATTGAGTAGAAGATCCGACTTGCTTCTTTTTCTTGGAAGGAAAGAACTTAGGCTTACGGAAAGGAAACTTCTTCTTCTTTGGATTAGACTGAACACCACCCTCGCCATCACTATCTTTCTCATTCTCAATTGTCTCGAGATGGAGAGCGGCATCAACTAACTCTTCAAAAGAAAGCTTGAGTTGGAGCATTAAAGACTTCTTCAAATATTTCTTAAGTCCGGATACGAACTTAAGATTTTTCTTGTATGGGGTACTAATGAACTCCAACCCATACTTAGAGAGGGACTCAAAGGAAGAAACATAATCTGAAACTGAAGAGTTGCCCTGCTTCAACTCGATGAAGCGACGAGTAAGAAGAGCCTTTTCCGACTCGGGTACGAACTTAAGCTCAAATCTATCTCGGAATTGCTGCCATGTGAGGTTAGTCTCATCCACCTCAGCGATAAGAAGCTCGTACCAATCTAAAGCATGCTCTTGTAGCATACTGGATGCCACAAGAACTCGATGATGATCTGAAAGCTCCATACGTAAGAATACATGCTCACAAGTGCGAAGCCAGGCTTGCACCTCAAGAACCGACTCGGAGCCTTTAAATGGCTTGCCTCCAAGATTAGTAAAGTCACTGCACAATCTTGCAAATACAGACTTGCGAGGAGATGAAGATGGAATAAGAGCGGGAGGTTGGGTGCTCCCAAGAAGCTCTCGAATCTGATCAGTAGTCATATAAACACATTCGGGTCGTGAACCACTGGACGGTCCCGATGTCGAAGGGTGAGCTCTACCTCTTCCAGACACAGCTGAAAGATAAAAATGAGAGAAGATCATTCACAGGGTAGATTTATATATAAAGTAATTGAAATGAAATAATTAAGGAATACTACGGAATAACATTTAACATTCCTAGACGTATTCCTTTCTATCTACCCCAAAGGAATTGAAACGGATAGGGATATGACTAGGCTGGCCACGATTAAGGGATAAGATGTACAAGGGTATTATACTTGATGTACGGTTCATCGTGTTCACTGTTCTGCATTTATTTCATTTTGTTCTGAATCCTTGCTCTGATACCAAGCTGTGACACCCCACCCCGAGACCCACATTAGTAAAGAGAATTAATGAGTTATTCTGTCTACTAATGCAGAGAATAGGGCTGGTTAAGGGCGACCGAATAGTAATGCACTAGCTAAAGACTAAGTACGTCGATTTTTACCATATTTTTTTTCGTGTATCTCAAGTGATCGACATACTCAATGTTTAACTAATACGATACTACACGGCTGTAGGATCTATTCAGAAACAAAATGCAATAAATATAACAATCACATCACAGAACAGTAGCCACAGATATATATACTAATACAGCCGAACATCAAATGTAATCCCCTACATCATAGTGGCGTATAACCACACAATATACATACATCTCCGTCTCTATAAAAGAATATGTACAGTAAGATGACACAAAAGAGACAACACGAAAGATGTAGCCAAGTCCATAGTCATGAGCCCCTCAAAAATCAAAATGGGTCCAAACACAAAAGATAGATATCCAACCTAACCTGCAACTCGGTCTGACCCGAGTGACAAACACACGGGTCAGGCAAACTGAATCTTATCGTTAGAAAAAAAATACGATAAAGTGAAAGGGAACTTTCCCCTTACAGCCTTAAGGGAAACATAAGCAGATAAGAATTACTAGAGTAGATATCATATAACTTCTACACGTCACTACAGGTGGTTTGAAACTATGTATATACTTGGTCTAACAAAAGAGAATGAGTGAGTAGGGTATAAGGGAAACTCCCAACAATCATTCATTAAATAATCATCCTTCCAAAATCATATAAAATCCCAAGTATCAATTCATAAATTCGAAATTACCGAAATCCACCAAGAAATCATATATGGCTTTCTCATATCTATAAAGCTATAGAAAACACATAAAAAGGTGGCAAAATTGAAATCATCATGAATCATCAAAAGAAACCTCGGATTGGCCAGATCCCGCATGCCGAAGCAATGCTGCACGTGCTACTTACCAGTACTACCATCATTATGGTACCATGTCCATCTATTGACCGAAATCCTCACATCGAATTGTTTCGGTCTATGACGTCATCTATATCCATCCCGAACACCCGCCATCATAGTGATTGGAGTCTTCACTCCAATCGGTGTCCGCTGAGCCCCCGCCATCACAGTGATCGAGCCAAACAATGCTTGGCCCGATCGGGACTCAAAGTACTGGTAGTCCTTCTAGAATGTGTCAGAAACTCTCGGATAGTAACCCAAAAAGTGGTAACGTACGTCCCATACCGCACGTTCTCACTTAGTGGTTTTCTAGCCGCTAGTCGATGCCACACTATGAAAATCATCTAAATCATCATAAGAATCGCCTCATGTCATCGGCGAATGGTATGAAATGCCAAACTTGTCTTATCTCATCGACAAGTAAGAAACACCATAAATTCATCAATCATCAACAAATTCCATCGAAATATTTGCCTCATATCATTGGCAAGAGCATCTCTATCAATATAGCCCATCATCGAATATACTCCTATTTAGGGGTTCTCGGACTATATATATATATACCAAATAAATTGATATGGAATAATGCCCCAATTAGGATTTAAATACATCAAAAACATACCACGAAGTGGTTGTCATCAAAGAGGAATTCAAACAATTCCCAAAAGTTGTTTCGATCGTACAAGTCCGAAATTAACCGATAAAGTAAATTCACGAGTCCCATACCTCGTAATTTTACTAAATCGTTTAATTTACTTTCTCATACGTCCGAAAAAGAATCAAAGTAATTAAAATTAATAAAATTAATTATAATATATTTTACTAGAGAAAATGGGATTTTAAACCAATTTCTAGAAATTTATCTAAAGGATTTTGAGAGAAAACTAATCATTTAAAAGAATTTTAATGATTTTGAAAACCTAGAAAATAAAGAATAATTGTTTAAAAACCTTTAAAAATGTGCAAAAACATTTATTATACAAACCATGATTTTAGAAGATTTTATGCAATTTATTCGGATTTTTAAAACTCAAAAGACAACAATTTGCAATTTAATCGGTATAAATCGATATTCAAATTTAAATTGAATTTGAATTAAATTTAAATCCAAATCTTATCCTAACTTGACTAGTCCATTGCTGGACATAATAATCAAACATTAGAATCAAATTTCATATATAAAAATTTGCAAAAGAATGCAAATAAAATTGTCGAAATCGGACAAATATATAAATATTGTGGCTGTCAATGACAGACCAACAGTAAAAACATCAATTTTGCACCATGTAAACAACAAAATCTTATAAAACTTAAAACATAAAAGTTGTAACATATTATCTAGGGATTCCAGAACATCTTGAATTTCAAGATTCCGATCAGTAACGTGAAAGTTATGATCGAAATACTACATAGAAAAAAAAAATTGTGCACTGGTTATTAACACGGACCAGCAACGAAAAAAATCAATTTTTGTCTATGTAGACTTCAAAATTATTCAAAACAAAAAATATGAAAGTTGTGGAATATCTCACAAGAATTCCATAACATCCAAGATTTTGAAATTCCGATTTGAAAAACAAAAGTTGTGCCAAAATTACTAAAAGTTAAAAGTTAAGCCTGGACTGATACATTTTCGGGACAGTGACAAACTTTATCAATTTTTGCATAGCAAGTATCAAAATTACTGCAAACTCAACAAATGAAAGTTGTGGAATATTTCACATGGATTTCAGAACATCCATGATTTTTAAATTCCGATTAGAAACGCAAAAGTTATGGTGAAAATACTATTCAGCCAAATATATTTCCTGTGCAAAAACGCTTTCGGTTTTGCAACTTTGACAGCAAATAAGGAGGTACAAAGGGACTCGAAACTTGATAAAATTTTACAGTAATGAACTATAACAAATATACTCCAAACTGAACAAGTTTGGCAGCAATCCGATGCCGGATGAACAAGATATGGCAAATGAAATTGGCACTATTTCAGCCGGATAAACATATCAAAAAGATCAAAAACAAAACATCACAATACCAAACTTTTACATAGCGAAGAATTTTCATTTGCTTACAGTTTGCTGCAAGTTTTCACTTACCTTTTGCGGCAAAAAGGAGCGAAATTGGCTGCAAGATGAGATCTTCAAGCTAGCAATGGCCTAGGCAGTACCTATAGTTGCTGAAAAATGGACATGCAAAGGGGAAAACCCATTAAAACAACAATAGTAACTGAAACTAAGATTTTTCCCGGATTTAAGATGGAGATTGGCTAGAAGATTACCCGGCTTTAATTTTTAGATAAGAAAATCTCTTAATTTTGTGTGGAATTAACTAAGATTTAGCAAGGGTTTGAAGTTGCCATTGATTTTACTTTTGATCTTCTGTTACAACTGGAGGAGGAGATAGGAGAGGAAAACTGTACGTACACTATTTTCCTCACCGGAAACTTCTTTGTGGGCTAATGGACCAACACTTCAGCCCAAAAACATACTTAGCCAAAGATTCCAATTTATGTTTTTATTTTTATTTTTATATAATGCTATTTCTCTCATATTTTACACATTTTATATCCGAATTCAACAAAATAAAAATGCATTGGATTCGTTAAAACACAAGGAATCCAATAAAAAGAATAAAATTATATTTTACCAAGTTTTATTATACATATTCACCATTTATTCCCTATTTATTGCAATTTTACACTATTTATCCAACTAATGTAAATATGGACATATTTTATCAAATGAAATGGGTTATCTCATTTTATTATGGGGGAATGATTTATTTTAACTCCCCAAAATATTTATCCCCATTATATATCATTTATAACATGATTAATTATTTATTCAACACTTTTCCTGGTGTATATATAAAAAAAAATGTAATTTAGACATTACATATATTATTGCCAAATTGTGCATGCTAATGGAATATAGGCACAAATCTCTATTAAAAACTCATGAAATAAAGAGATATTATATATTTTTTTCCATTCCGATATATGTATTACACAACCCCAAAATATATATATTCCCCTTTCATTATCCTTCTTCCTAAATTTATTTCAAATCATAAAATTGAAATAAATCTCATTTTATTTTATTCTCCTAAGATTAACTCACATAATGTTGTTCTATCCCTAACAACAATATTATCCTCATTTTCTCCCCATTAATTTAATTAATGAATCTAATATTAAATCATAACTATAATTATGACTTAATACTAGCGGTAATCTCTAACCAGGGTTGTTACAGATACCTTATGCTTGAAAAAGTAATATCTATGTTTATATGCTCGATAGCTATGTTTCTAAAGGGTCGACATTTTTTGTTTTGACTGTAAATGTCTTAAAAGCTATGCAAAGAAGATAGTGCTTTTGCATAAGATTTTGGCTAAGTATATGGGCTATGTTTTCCTTGTTTTTAAAAGTGATTTCAGGAGGTTTATCATTTCTAAAGATAAATGGTTTCAAGGGAATGAAATCATGTTTCAGCCATAGTATTATATGAATTTGGCCAAAGGAAAATAATAATTAAATTAAGTAATTTTGTGATGCAAATGACTATTGATTGAACATAAGTTGATGGATGATGTTATACGTTCTAGTTATTATTTTATTAGTTAAATTTGCATATCTTTCATTGTCATACTCACATTTCACGACCAAACATTGTATTTTGGGAATTAGGAAGAGAATTGCCAATTAGGTTGTTCTAGTAGTGAAGATTGTTACAATAAACTCCTAAGTGAATAGAATTTCATTCAGGAGATTTGTTAGATCAATTGTTCAGCATGTCTTGAACTGATCAGAAGGTATAACTCATATTTAATACTAGTTGAGGTTGCAGGTAAGACTGGTGTAAGGTTATGCCCTATGCTTCAGCCATTATCCCCGGTTGGTAAAGGTTCGCGGTTTCAGTGCGTAAGGCTTGTCAATAATGAGACGAAAGGATGTTTACGCATAGAAAGGAACTTATAGCTCTATATGCTAACCAGAATATTTAAGTTGTTTTTACTCCTAACCGTATTTGGAGACTCTTGACCATATTTTGAGATTTTGGTACATCTGGTTAAAGTTTTGGCCAAAGTTAGCCCGATAGGTTATTTTTTGGCCTATAAAACCATTTGGTTCATAGTGACCCTAGGAAAACTATGATTTGAGATAGACAGTCTAATTTTGGGAAGTGTAAACCTTCGAAGTGCATAACCCTAGGATGACCTACTAGTCAGACTTAACTATGTTGTATGTACGCAAATGATCATGTTATGTTTTACTCTAAGCATTGTGGTTGCAGGTGCACGATTTATGATTGACATGCTTGGATAAGATACTATTGTGGGGAAAACCCGTTCAGCTTAGTGGCACGGCCTAACTAGATATCTATTTTTTTGATGTGATATATTATTATTAACGACAGACTTTTTTATTTGGCCTAAAATTTTTATTTTTCTCCATAAACTCTCGGGTATTTATTTAAGTAGGTTGGGGGTAGTAATTTTCATGTTAGACGAATAAGGCTCCAAAGATGTGCAGGAGGCGAGCTAGCTAATATTATGAGTTTTTTTTCTGCTTTGTTTGTTGAAGTCTATACTATGTTTGAATGGATGTAAAGATGGAAGTTATGATTGTCAAGTTGTTAGACCCTGACCATCCAAAGGGCATCTTCATATGTCGCCTTTGGAATATATTTGTGATTATTATAATTTCTTTGAATGTGGAATTGATGGAATTATGTAATAGGATTATGTCATGAATATGAAAGTTATTTTTTAAATGTTTTTTTTGAAAATTTTCATGATCTTGTGCTCTTGATGTTATAGATACAATTAATTGATACCATTTTGTCACTAGGAATTAATGCTATAAATGATTGCAACATCCATAGCGCTTAGTTTCGCACCTCAAAATGTGTGATGTTACATATATGCCCCTGTTAATCTTTTGCTACTGTAATATACTGATCTAGATTCTAGATTCTTCATAAGCAAGTGCGACAGTCAAAGCGTGAACTAACACTACCAAGTAAATAAACAAATCCTCTTCCTATAAGGGCTTTGACAAGACAGAAGCCTTTCCAAGTGATCTACCGGAGCCTGAAAATACATTCCTACATCTAGACAAAATTTCTTTTTTTCCTTCTTGAGAACATCGAAGAATGGTATACCTTTTCCCATGGCCTTCAAGATGAACCGGCTTAAAGCAGCCTCCTTTCCATTTAAGCTTTGAACCTCTTTCATCGACTTTGGGGCTTCGACGTTCTTCAAAGCCTCAATTTTCTCCGAGTTAGCTTTGACTCCTATGGAGTTCACTCTAAATCCCAAGAACTTTCTCAACGTGACTCCAAATGAATATTTCAGTGGGTTAAGTTTCATCCTATATTTTTGGAGTATGCGAAACATCTCCGCCAAATCTTCTACTAGCTCCTCGGATGTCGTGACTTTACAAGCATATCATCATATATACCTTTGTTGTTTGCCCGATCTACTTTTTGAGCATCGAGTTCACTAACCTTTGGTAAGTTTTCTTGCATCTGTAAACCAAAGAGCATGACAAGAAAACAATACTGTCCTAGGTCGATTATTATAACAACCCACGTTTTCAACTCTCAAAAGTCAACACTAATACATCCACGGTATTCACGTGCTGAGAATATGAGTCCCAAAATAAAAGATTTTTGGGTGAAAGGAAGAAAAGATAGAATAGATTCTCACATCGTGATGAACAATGTATAACATTCAACAGATTTTTATAAAAGAAAACTTTAATATACATACATCAATCAAAGTAAACTAATCGATCATCATCTTAGACATTTATAACAACCAGTCCTCACAAATGCTGATAAATACAAAACAACAAATGTAGAGGAAATAAAATATACGTGAATACGTCCTGGAGGCATCCAACTCATCTTCTGAAGCTGTAAAGCATCCAAACAAAAATAGGAAAACATGCTTGGGTTAACAAACATTATAAGAAAATAATGCTTAGATCAGTCTAGTAAACCAGCATGAGTAATACACAGCATATGGAGTTTTAATATTATAAAACTTATCAACAATAAAGGTATCTCATAAGAACACGCCATATGTAAACATTAGTGAGTTTTTACCTTCTGATAACCAAACCATCTTTATAGGAAATCTTGTGATATCGTAATAAGGTCTAAGATTTAAAATAAATATATAAATAACAAGAATGCTTGCATCTTACGTTTCGGCATAGCTGGGCATAAGTAAGTCGATATAGCGCTAATTAGCGAATGGATTCCATAAAATGACAAGGCACTGGGGTACTACCTACACGGTACATCTCTAGATAAAATGTACCGAGGTCGAAAATCTTTTGACCCCTGCATGACAAGACCGGCCTACCTCTTCGTGGATAGTACCAAATATGACCATTGCCTAGTTTGCTTTCTAGACTTTCCCTAGAGAGCTCTCATGCACATTCAAAATCCAAAATTTTCACTGATTATCTAGAAAGCTGATGACCATACTCTAATGGGTTTGACTCACATAGCCTTGCAACGTATCCCTTATTTTAATCGTTCCTAGATGTATGGTTGGAGGCTACGTTTTACCTTTTATAGCAATTCCACTAAGAACGCTAACACTGCCCTCCAAACAAGAATGCAATGTCAGCATTTATCCATATAAGTTATTTAGGATATGAACAAATCGGAAGCCCTACTTCTACTACATCCTTTATGGAATCACCATTAGGATTAGTAGCAAGTAGCCCTTGCACTTCAAAGAACTCCATTTTCAATCATCTTTATTATGTCTTCAATTCAAATGCTTATGCCGGTTCGATGTGGTTTTTGAAAAATATATCTGATCCTGTTCTCTCCAAACCGGAAATGATAGTTTTAAAACTAGCAAGATTCGATAGTCAGTAATTTAATTGTGAAATAAATAGACAATTCAATTGGAGATTTAACTAAGCATGGTTAAGCACAATGCAACCACCAAGCCTCTTTAACTAATTTTTTCATTTATTAAAATCTCCTTGTAAATAAATATTTCTGCAAAAAATATATTCACAAGCCCTCTCTACTCTTTTCAATACTCGAAAATATTCATATACTTATCCCAACTATATAAGTATATTCATAAAGCATTTTATTCCAAAACTTAGAAATTTTGTCCATATACTTATATCAATAGTATAAGTATATTCATAGAATATTACATTTCCAATATTTCAAAAATGTACCCCTGTATTTATCTCTACGGTATAAGTATATTCACAAATCTTTAGAAAGGTTTCATTTTCCAAAATCATACTCAATTGGGTTAAAAAAAATGTCATTTAAAACACTGATAACTATAAACCCAAAATGCTTTCCATTTGGTGTAAGCAAATGGATCATACAGAAATTAGACCAAATATACTAACCACCACTTTCCAATTTCAAATAGTGTTATCCCTCAGTTAAAAATAAAGTCGGACAAGTTAGCATACTATCCTTGCCTTGACACGTATTCTTACTTCTTAAGATAGAGACGAGTTTCCATACCTTGGATTTTGTTGTTAAGTATGAAAATAATACCGTCTATACCACCATAACTTAAAAGGATCATTGCAGAAATCAATTCTCATTTTCTTTCCTATAATTCCTTTTATAAATCCCCTTTTTATTTTACAAACTCCATTTAAAAATCTATCTTTTTTAGACAACATTTTATATAATACGTTTCACAAATATTTATTCCAAAATATTTCTATTTTCTTTTAAACCAGAATACTTTACTATAAAATAGATAAATTCCTCTTAATTTCCTTTAAAATAAACATTCATTATTATATTAACTTTTTTATAAAATAAAATACTTCCTAAAATAATTTTAAAACATTACATATAAATTAAAAAAGATTAACAAAAAGGTTGAAATAAAATAAAGGAGTTCAAACACCATTTCTAAATAAAATGCCATAGAAAATTCCAAAAATCATATTTAAAATCAACAACTGAATCAAAACCATTTTTGAATCAAAACAGCATATCTTAATATTTCAAAATACTAAAATGAGGCTTAGAGCTACAGTAGCACTGAACAAGTGCTACTACTACCTTTTCACTAAAAGGTTCGACTTTTAAAATAAATCGATATCACATCCAAAATGGCTAAAGTACCAATTTTTTTATTCAACAATTAAAATCAACAAGTATATTACTGAAATTAAAATCGATGGGTATATAACTAAAATTAAAAATCATAATGGAAAGAAATCTGAATTTCTCTACTAAATTACTTGTATTTCAAATTAAATGTCACTTGCATTACAAAGTACAAATTCAACAAAACTAATCAATATATCATTTAAGTATAGCTTAATAATTTTTATCAATTATATAACATATAGTAATCATTCAAAGGTGAGATAACCCACAAAAATTCCAGCGGATGCTTAAGCGTTTCGGTTTGATCTAAAACTGAATGACATTTGATTTTAGCTCAAAATTCCACTTGCACCAAACTCAATGAAACAAATTCCATCTAGATACCGTTATTATGAGCGCAACACAAAAGTTCGTTTCTCGATTGGACCTCGTATGCAGAAATTATTCAATTTATAAGGTTTTGAAATAAAAACATTAATTAATTATTTTGATAGCACACTAATCACTTTATTTAAAATAATTACCACCCAATCAAAAACACTGCTGCTTAAAGCTTGTAAATTCATATTAAGTTTTTGCACGACTCTACAATAACATGATGTAACAATCCTGAAATTTGGATGTTTAATTTAAAAAATAAAAGAATGATTTATATTGTAAATTTAAATAAAATAAAAAGTTGATTTTGTTAAATAATAGATATATTCTTTAGAATGTGAGTTCTAAAGTAGAATAATGTTCGTAAAGTAATGTATATGTGAATATTTTAGTAAACTAAAATAATCCAATTATTAAAAAATAGAGAAATGATTTTATTTCTTTTATTTTGTTTATAAAAGATTATTTAAAAATTAGTAAACTCTTGTCAAAATAAATAGAAGTTTTTTAATTAATAAACGTCTGAGAGGTTATATTTTATTTATTTACATTGATACAAAATTTTAATATAGTGGCAATTGTTTCGTTAAGCACATTAATCTATTTCAATGAAAGAATAGAGGAATAAAACACTATTTCATATTTGGGTTGTATACATACACTAATTTTAGGCCAAAACCCATTAAGATTTTGAGGATGAGGAGGATTTCTCATAAAACAAAGTGAGGTATGTACTTTGTTTCTCAAAACTCATTTCCCAATAAACTAACCAAAAAGAAGAAAAACTCCTTATTTCGCTTTTATAAACCCTAGTTTCTAATCCCTAATTCTCTAGGAGTTCAATTGGTAATCTTTGAAGCAATTAATTTCAGGTAAAGAAAACTAAACCAAATTCTCTTTCAATTAGTAAATTTTGATTTCAGTCTCTGTTAGTAATTTTGGTTTCTTTTTTGCTTTACCGATGAACAATACTAGGGTTTTGACTAAATTAGTGTACCGCTGCGTATTTTCTATTAAACTCAAGAAGAAAGTGAGTTTATAACTCATAACTATTCATTATTCATTTGCAATTTAATTTGTTTGATGACTTGGTGAATGAATAAAATTCAATGTAGATAGTGATATTGCATGTTAGATGCTATATTCTCTGCTAGCTGAAAACCCTAAGAGTATAATCTCTTATAGCACCAATTGTAAGATAGTTGCTTGCATGTTCATTAATTCATCACCTAGGATGCTCGTAGAAGTGGTAGCTCAAAAACTGATGAAAACAAACCAACGTGGAGGCGGAAGCACTGCCTAGAACACATTCCAAGCAGCGCCACCTTTCCGTTGGTCCTTATAGATAGGTGCACCAGTCGTGGCCTGTGTTAAGACTTGGTTTTGATTCATGAAACAAAGCTATCACTATGCCATACAAATTTGACGACTACTATGACAAAAAGAGAATATATACTACAAGGTGACAAGACGTCAAAACCGGTGCATCAAATATATTATTTTAGTTTTGACTCTTAGGTAAATTTTGTTAAAATCTCTCCTCGATTACATATATATTAGCTTATATATTTAATCATCTTATTCCCAAATAGTTTATACATATATAAGCGTATAAAATATATAAAAGTGTTTAAAGTTGTATATATTACTATACTTGTGTAAACTATACAAGTTGCACAAATTTTACCCGGTCAATCAACTGAACCATAGGTTCAGTCGACTGACCCTGGAAATTCTGTGCAACATGCACAGGTGCACATATATACAAATATATATTTAAAAATTCATTTGAATATTCAGTCGACTGACCCAGAAGCTCAGTTGACTGAATTTCTACAACAGCTACTTTTTGAAAAGACATGACTATTTGTGAAGAGTAACGAGACTCTACGAAAGGATTTAAACGCAACACTTCAATCGAAACTCTTCATCAATAGTCGCTGCTTTCTAACCTCTATAAATACATACTATAACTTGATTCCAAATCATCGAATTTTCGTATCTTTCAAATCTAAGTCTCTGGAATCTATTTGTTATTATACTTTCAATTATTCTGCAAAAAGGCAATATTATACCTTTCTATTCTTCATAAACTTTAAATATATATTTATACTCGAGGAGAAGATTATAGGAAGGGTGTACTACAAGTGAAACGTGTTATTAGAACACACAAAATCAAAACAATCTTTTGTATTTGTTGAAGTCCTGTTCTACTGCACAGGGGTGTGAAGTCCTCTTCGCCTGCTGAGGCGAAATCCTGTTATGCTGCTCAGGTCCATGTTCGGCTGCTCAGGGGTTGTATAGACATGTTCCTCTGGGTTAAGTGAGGATTGTTGTTTTAGTGAAATTCCAGAAGGAGTCTGGAACTGGACGTAGGACGGTGCGTCGATACCAAATGAAAGTGTGCTATGGATCATATAATATGGATATATGACAATATCTTTCTCTGAATATAAATGTAGTATCTTTGATCAAAACCAAAATCTTATTTTTGAAGGAAATAGAGATAAAACATTTATTTTTTGAATATGAAAGTTAATCATAACTCAGACATGTGTTTAATAGCCAAAGAAAATGATCCATGGATATGGCACAAATGATTCTGTCATATTAATTTGAAAATTATAAATAAAATTTCTAAAAATAATCTCATAAAAGGATTACCAAAGATGAGTTTTAAAGCTAATAATATATGTGACTCGTGTCAATTAGGTAAATTAACTAAATCCTCATTTAAATCTAAGAAAGTCATTTCGACATTACAACCGCTTGAATTACTTCATATAGATTTATTTGGACCTACCCAAATTCAATCCATAAATCACAATAAATACGTATTTGTAATAGGTGATGACTTTTCTAGATATACGTAGACTATCTTAATGAAAAATAAAAGTGATACTTTTGAAAATTTCAAAACATTTGTTAAACGAGTTCAAAATTTTAAAGGTACTAGAATTAAAAATATTAGAAGCGATCACGGAGGTGAATTTGAAAACGAACAATTTGATAACCATTGTAAAAAGAATGGAATATTTCATAATTTTGCGTTTCCTAGAACTCCACAACAAAATGGAGTTGTAGAATGAAAGAATCGAACTCTACAAGAATGTGCAAGAACCTTAATAAATGAAAGCACATTACCAAAACACTTTTGGGCGGAAGCTGTTGGAACCGCTTGTTATGTATTGAATCGTGTTTCTATTAGACCCCTCACTAAGAGTACACCTTACGAACTTTTTAATGGTAGAAAAGCAAACATAACTTATTTTAAAATATTTGGATCAAAATGTTTTGTCTTAAATACCAAAGATCAGCTTGGCGAATTCGATGCAAAATGTGATGAAGGTATATTTCTTGGATATTCGAATCGAAGCAAAGCTTATCAAATTTTCAATAAATGAACTAATACTATTGAAGAGACACTCCATGTGTCTTTTTATGAGAACTCTAAACTTATTTCAAAAAAAAATATTTACGATGATTTCCTTAATAATAAAAAAATATAATAATAACAAATCAAGAGATGATGAATATATTGTTTATAATTCTAGAGAAGATGAAAACATTGTTAATAATGTAGAAAATAGAAATATTACTAATACAATAAGATCTTCTCGAAGAATCTTACGAAATGATCTTACAGAAAATATAATTGGAGAAATACATTCAAATGTTCGAACTAGGAATAAACTAAATTTAATGGGTAATGTAGCTTTTCTCTCTATTATAGAATCTAAAAATATAAAGGAAGCATCATCCGATGAAAATTGGATTATTGCTATGCAAAAAGAACTAAATCAGTTTGAACGAAATAAAGTTTGGGAACTAGTACCTAGACCGATCGATCAGACTGTTATAGGAACTAAATGGATTTATAAAAATAAGGCAGACGAATTAGGAAATATAACGAGAAACAAAGCGAGACTAGTAGCATAAGGGTGTAACCAAGAAGAAGGAATAGCCTACGAAGAAACGTTTGCTCCAATCGCTAGACTAGAAGTAATATGAATCTTATTGGCATACGCTTGTTTTAATAAATTTAAACTCTGTCAAATGGATGTTAAAAGTGCATTTTTAAATTTTTATATTAAAGAAAATGTTTTTGTTGAACAACTTTCTTTACTTATTCATGAAAAATACCTAGATCATGTCTATAAACTTAAGAAAGCTTTATATGCTTTAAAACAAGCACTATGTGCTTGGTATGAACGCCTTAAAAGCTATCTAATTGACTCAGGATTGGAAAGAGGAAAAATAGATCAAACTTTATTTATAAAACATTCTAAAAATGATTTTTGATAGTTCAAATATATGCCGACGACATTATATTTGGCTCAACTAATAATGAATTATGTAATGAATTTTCTGAAATAATGACTAGAGAATTTGAAATGTCCCATATGGGAGAATTATCGTATTTTTTAGGTATTTAAATAAAAAAAGTTTCAAATGGAATATTTATTAATCAAGAAAAATATTGTAATAATCTTATCAAACGTTTTGGAATGGAAAACACTTCTGACAAACCAACGCCTATAAGCACAACAACACATCTTGATAAAGATGAAAATGGCAAGAGTGTAGACCAAAAACTATATCGTACTATGATAGGATCACTACTTTATCTAACAACAATTAGACTCGATATCATGATGAGTGTGTGTCTATGTGCACGATTTCAAGCTGACCCAAAAGAATCACATTTACGAGCCGTAAAACGTATACTACGTTATCTTAGTAAAACTGCAAATTCTGGACTTTTCTATCCAAAAGAGTGCTCGTTCGAGTTAGTATCATACAGCGATGCTGATTTTAGAGGATCACGAACAGATAGAAAAAGTACAAGCGGTACGTGTCACTTTATTGGTAAATCATTAATATCATGGTTTAGCAAGAAACAAAACTGTATCCCACTATCAACTTGTGAAGCGGAATATATTTCTGCGGCATTAGCTTGCGTACAAGTAATTTATATCCAACAGACACTTGAAGGTTTTGGAGTAAATCTATCAAAGTCAAAAATTTACTACGATAATTCAAGTGCAATAAATCTATCCAAAAATCCAGTAAACCAGCCAAGAACTAAACACATAGATATCAGACATCACTTTCTACGTGATAGCTATAGAAAAAGAAGTGATAAATTTAGACTACGTTCCATAAGATCAATTAGCTGACATTTTTAATAACCATTGTTAGAAAATACTTTTATAAAATTATGTCGTGAACCCGGTATAATGTCAATTAAAGATATATAAATAATAAAATACGAAATTTTGACTGAAAACTGAAAAATATTTTTTTTTACAAAAGTTCATAATTCTGGCCATGTTGAGACTCGAACCGATGACCTACTGTGTATAGCCCAAGTATCTTAACCACCTGAGCAATCGGTTATTTCTGTTATAGTCTAAGACGGGGGCTCTATTATATGGTGACAACAAGATATTAAATTATGTATAAACACTTATCTTTATCATCATACTTTACTCCTTATTATGCACATCTCATTACACAAGATAAATCAAATAACAGAGAAAACAACGAACAACCCTATTATTTGGCTAAATTCAAGAGAAGCTATTTTACTCAACCTTAGGCTATAATTAGATATTCCTATTCTATATTATTCATTCAATCAAGCTGAAATACAAACAAATTAAATTCTTAAGATGTCAACTTCTTCATCAACTGACTCCGTTGAAATTATAGCCTCTACCGATTCACTAAAAAACTCCTGTTCATCGTACTTCACCATCTTCTACTTATCATACTGCATATTCTCCTGATAAAAAGAAAGGGAAAAAGATGACTGATATATCTCCAAACACTAAGCATAAAATAGATGATTTGCATTACTATCAACAAGAATCACTAATGCTTCAACGTGAAATGTACTACGAGCAAAAGATTAACTCCAGACGATTAAGAATTAACGAGCATATTGCTAAGAAGTTTTGAAGGGCCTCTTCACATCCAATAGACGAACAAGTCGTTTCGCCTATTCAACGACCTTCGACATCATCCCCACCGCGGCCACCGGTCTCGCCAAATTCATGGGATCGGAATGAAGCTTCGAATGCTCGTCGTAAGCAACTAAAGGGCTACAAAACGCCTAGTCCTTCAAAATAAACATAGTTGTTATTATTTTTTTGTTTTATTTCCGGATAATTCTACTAAAGTATGTATGCTTTTTTTGGAGTAATTTAGTTCTTTTTCATATCATCAACATGTATACTAATTATTAATATTCAAAATTAAACTTACATTGTTCATATGTATGAAAATTTATAAACATTTACTCAAGAAAACATTGACAATATGAATTCACACGGGCCAGTCGACTGAACCAGGGGGTCAGTCGACTGAAATAGAAGCAAAATTTTTTTTAAAACCATGGTCAGTCGACTATCCCAATGACTCAGTCGATTGGACCAGAAGGATGAAAAATTTCGATTTTGAGATTCAGTCGGCTGAACCACTAATTCGTGAATCTGAGCAACATTACTACTCCTACCCACTCACTTTCCACCTTTTAACTTTCACTATCCCCTTCTCCCACCACTCTCATCTTAGATTTCAAAGTTTTCCAAAACCCAGCTTTACAAAAAACTCAATTTTTATTCGTCCAAACATTCAATTAACGGATCCTAAGAGAAATGGACAAGCTTCTTCATCTTCTCAACCTCCTTTAAATAAGCAAATCCAACAATGGCTATTTGATGATACCTCAATTAGGAGATGGAGAAGAGTGCAAGGTTCTCGCATCTTTGAAGGTTCATTTGTAAAGTTTTCTGATTTCTCTCCATATCATATACAAGAATTGGCTCGTACGAGCAATTTGGAATCTTTATTCAATATGACAATAATA
Organism: Allium cepa; assembly: GCA_030765085.1. NCBI lineage: Eukaryota > Viridiplantae > Streptophyta > Magnoliopsida > Asparagales > Amaryllidaceae > Allium > Allium cepa. The sequence goes on along the minus strand of CM060938.1, from coordinate 244,960,777 downwards.
AGCACAAAATTAATCAAATAATGGCCAAACTATTCTATGCAAATCTTAACTTGGTCACCAAACCGTTCAAAATCAACAAGATTGTGCATGGAGCCTAGTTTGTGGAAAACCCATATTTTTCTCCTTAGATCGAATGGCATTTTGAGATCCGAAAATGATGGCATAGAATTGAAGAATGTTGATTGTGATATGGTTCGTGGCCATATAAGTCATTTGTTTTTAGAAGACGACATGCACCAACTTAAGTCAATGTCCTTACGACCAAAAGCTAGAATTATACATCGTGCGTTGATGAAAACAATAACTCCGCGAAGCGGGAGTTATGAACTTTTTATGAACATAACTTTAAAGCCTTGTATGCTATCTTCGGAAACATTAAAGTCCATTGGCTACGATTAATTCTTGATGAATTCTTAAGCTAAAACAATGGTCGAATGAATGTCATGTACTATGGTGAATATATTATGCCACTGCTAAAGGCTTGTGGGATTCCGAAACCTGACTCATCGGTTTCTACCGTTGGATATTTAAATTCTTGCACTTTAGCGTTAATGGAGCTACCGGTTGCTCAACTACCTCCTATCATTACTTTCGAAGAATGGACTCAACGACAATTATCTCAAGATCAGCCATAACAACATGGCGAAGCATCTCACGTTCCATCTCGCCAAAGATAAACTAGTCATCAACAAGACGAAATTTTGATTCCTAATCCGGGACTACCTCCACATGAGTCGATTTCTATGATATGTCTTAACCAACAAATTCTTTAATCCCGTAACACTAAAGTAGACAAAAAGCTTGATAAGGTTAAAGGATTTTTTACGAAGATATGGCAAGCTATTTCATGTTCATTCAATACTTCCACGGCTGTAATAGGCGATTCGGGTAAGCAATCCGTCTTTACTTGGTCTTCCTCTTCCGATGATCAAGCAAGTAGTAGCGACGATGGTGGAGATAGAGGCGATAGTGGTGGTCAAACATCGCGTGATGATAGGGACAAGCAAAGGATGGCATGAGTTATTATTTTATGTTATGCAAACATTTGTCTTTATTTTATGGATTGTATTAAAACAGTCACCCTTTTTCATATTTCAATATTCTTGTTTATGGAATTTTAATGTAGTTGTTTCCTTCCTAATATCTGAGACATTATGGCTTCATACTTTTTATTACTTACTCCTTTTTGTCGTTGACAAAGGGGGAGAAATGTTATTACTAACATTGAGAATGCAGGAAATAGAGTGTCAAAGATTCAGGGGGAGCAAGTATTTATATTATATATACAGTCGAAATCTATATTTATTTACAAGTTGTCATCAATCAAAAAGGGGGAGAATGTTAAGACTTGCTTTTGATTCACGACACAAAGCTATCACTACGACATACAGATTTGACGACTGCTACAATAAAAAGAGAATATATACTACAAAGAGACAAGACTTCAAAACCAGTGCATCAATTATATTATTTTAGTTTTGAGTCATAGGTAAATTTTGTTAAAATCACTCCTCGATTACATATATATTAGCTTAAATATTTAATCGTCTTATTCCTAAATATTTTACATATATATAAGTATATAAAATATATAAAAGTGTTAAAGTTGTATATATTACTATATCTGTGTAAACTATGCAAGTTGCACAAATTTTACCAGGTCAGTCGACTATACCAGAGGTTCAGTCGACTGACCCTCGAAATTCTGTGCAACATGCACTGGTGCATGGATATAAAAATATATATTTAAAAATTCGTTTGAATATTCAGTCGACTCACCCAGAAGCTCAGTTGACCGAATTTCTACAACAGCTACTTTTTGAAAAGACACGACTATTTGTGAAGAATTACGAACCTCTACGAAAAGATTTGGACACAACACTTCAATCGAAACACTTCGTCAACAGTCACTGCTTTATAACCTCTATAAATACATACTCTAACTTGATTCCAAATCAACGTATTTTCTTATCTTTCTAGTCTAACTCTCTGGAATCTATTTGCTATTATACTTTCAATTATTCTACAAAAAGGAAATATTATACCTTTCTATTCTTTATAAACTTCAAATATATATATTTATACTCGAGGAGAAGATTATAGGAAGGGTGTAATATAAGTGAAAAATCCATGTTATTAGAGCACACAAAGTCAAAACAATCTTTTGTATTTGTTGAAGTCATGTTCTACTGCTCAGGCGTGTGAAGTCCTCTTCGGCTGCTGAGGCGAAATCCTGTTCTGCTACTCAGGTCCCTGCTTGGCTTCTCAGAAGTTATATAGAACTGTTCCTCCGGGTTAAGTGAGGATTTTTGATTTAGTGAAATTCCAGAAGGAGTCTGGGACTGGACGCAGGACGGTTCTCCGAACCAGTATAAAAATTGCTGGTGTCATTTTATTATACTACTTTTATATTCCGCACTATTTACTGTATTACTATCATCACTATACTCTATATTGTCATATATCCTTATTACACGATCCATAGCACACTTTCAGCCTAGAATGTGTTCTAGTCTATGCTTTGTGATCTCCCCATTCGCCCGTTCAATCCCTTATTTGCCATATGTATTCTTAATGTCATATACTGTGTTGTTGTGCTTTGGTTTTGATGATTTGGAAGTATAATATGAAGTTTAAAATTAATGAATTGATGAATTCATTTCAAAGATTTAATTCCTTAGAGATGCTACTCTGGATATATGAAATTATAGATGACGTTCCACTTGTTTATTTCACAATTTCAAATTACTGGTTTCAATTGAATGTTTCCTTATCAAAACATTTCAATTAATATACATATTTCATATAAAGGAGATTTGGAATGTGATTATATACATATAATAGATATTAATTATAATACCAAGGATTTCAAATTAGTTTAGAACTATGGTTTTAAAGAGTGTATTTACAAGCACCTATATATAGATATACAACAATTTTCAATCCATATGTATGTATATTTCTAGTTTACAAAATAATAACTTCAGGAAGAATTTTGAGGCGATTGGCTTTAATAAAATTGCAAGATGTTGATTTAATGGGAAATCGATTTAAATAATTTAATATGACGAGTGGTATGAAATGCTCGCATTTTTTATGGATTATTTCTTGGACTTGTTTGAATGAACATTTATTTTTCATGAGTGAGATTTTGTAGACATTTAGTAAATAATTAAGTAATACTAATTGGTTATGCAAGATTGCACGATACTTATCTAGTTACTAAATGGAAGATGATTACACTTATCGAGTGGAGTTTACTAACTTGGAGTAAACGTTTGAGCAAACCCAGGTGGTTATGAGACATGCGGTAGTTACTTGAATGATTACTTATTGGAACTATATAACACTTATTTCGTCGAGTTTTAGACTCGCGCTTGGGTATATTGTTTTATGTAGATCATATGGGTTTTGAAGACCCATTTTTGTGTCACTCATTTTCAAAGGGGTCATTATGCGCAATTTTCTCTAACTTGTGCGACATGCGATGAACTTGTCTATTAGGCTAGTTATCGATGGCGATGAGAGATGTAATCGTATTTGGTGTTGACCGCGATGTGCTTGCCTTATATTTGATTGATGAAGTGTTTACATGTTTACGTATGATGTGCATACCGATGATATTAGATGTAACGACCCGTATTTTACGTGTCGACATATCATAAAACAGTTGCCATCAAGTCATTAGTATTGCTTGAGTCGTTTTGAACCTAAGTTGTAGGGTTTACGGCTTAAGGGGTTAGGCCGTGTAATAACTAGCTCGAGTGGTGCTTAAGTCGTGGATGAGTTAAGGGTTAGCTCGTGTGAAGCTTATGTCGTGTGAGAGTTAGGTCGAGAGGAGCGACCTATAGAAGTTACGACTTAAGAATGTTAGGTCGAGTTAATGAGTTAAGGAAGTTAACGACTTAGTGCTTAGGTTGTGTGGAAGTTTGCTCGTGTGAGCGACTTAAGGTGTTGCCGAGTTAGTGTGTTAGACCGAGGTAACGACCTAAGAAGGCTACAACTTACGGGTTAGCGTATTAGAGAAGGTAGCGACCTAGTGGCTATGCCGTGTTATAGTTAGGCTGTGTGCTTAGTTAAGTCGTGACCGACTTAAGGGGTGGGGCATACGAGATAAGGCTTAGGTCGGCTGAGCGAGTCAATGACCCAGTAGTTAGCGACGTAGGAGCCAACGGTATAAGGGTTACGACCTAAGAGGGAGATAGGTTAGGTCGTTAAGGGCTTAAGTCGTGAGTCGTGCCAGTGTTGAGTCGGCATGTGTTTTGGGTCGCGTGGCGGTTAAGCTGTTAAGTCGTAAGTCGCTGCCGACTTATGGTAGGTCGTTAGGTCGGTAAGTACCCAGTATGGCTTAGTGTAGTTGGGTCGGCCTTTCCGTTGAGTCATTCTTGTGTTGAGTCGTGTGTGTGTTGAACCGTATGTCGTTGAGTCGTTAGGGGCTTGAGTCGTGGACGATTCATGGGTTAGGTCGTGGGCGATTTAAGGGGGGACGACTCAGGGGGGATTTCAGCCTATAAGTAGAGGGCTTTGGCTCACTTTTTGGCACCGGATTTTGAAGCGACGAAGTGCTGCCGTTTTGAGAGCTCGACTACAACACTTCTTCACTCCTTTTCTCAACTCTAATCTAGCGCTAACATCCATCCAAGATCGAAGATCAAGATCGAAGATCAAGATCGGAGATCCAAGAGCCAAAGTTGAAGATCTTCATCCAACAAAGAGAGATTTCATCATTTGAAGTGGAATCTTGTCGGATCAAGCTTGTTTCTTTGCTGTCCAGATCTGGAGTTGGTTGTTTTTTAGGTGTTTAGGTGATTCGGTGAGTGGTAGTTATCTCTCACACGGACCGAAGGGAGTATATTGGATTGGTGGCTTGTTTATGTGTTAAAGATAGTGATTTCTTGCATTTTCCCTAAGTATGCATGTAGATCTATCATCTATGAAGTTTTGACACCTATTGTACTACATGTTAACTTATGCAAGTTTATTCATCAAGTTGTAGAGACATTTGCCTAATATTCATGCTTATTAGATTTGGACACTTTAATTACCAAATTGCCATTTCCTTGTATAATTGCTTATTAAACCTTGTTTGAATGTTTGATTGCTTGGATTAATGATTGTCTTGATTGATTGTTTAGAGTTAGTTGATTTATGGTTGGATCTAGACAAGTATGTCGAAAAGGATTCAAAAAGCTAAGGGAGAGGCTAAGGGATGAGAAAAGCTGCTCGTGGCATATGTAGCGTATAATGAAGCTCATATGGACGGATATGATGACAATGTTGTGATGGAGCTTTGCTTTGATGAGATGAGGTGAAGCATGATGTGATATAGTCTTGGCATAATCCAAGTAGGGATCATTCCAAGCATGTTGATAACTCGAGGGATGGTTCGAGTTGGTTGATAATGGATTGCTCGAGAAGTAGCTTGGGCTAGTATGAGAATAGTCGTCGAGGAGGATGACTAGGAGGCTTGGATCTCATCGTTGTTGAAGGTTCTAGTAAATTCAAAGCAAGAGTACATGGGATGCCCAAACGACTACAGGTAGGTGGTCGGGACACCTAAAAGACTACAGGTAGGTGGTCGAGTACTCTGGGCAGAGTAGGTAAGTCCTAGGCACGGGTCACGATGACGTGCAGAGTTTATCTAGAACCGGGGTTACCATTAGCCCTTGACAGGTGGTCATTCAATTAACGGTGAAATCGAGGCAATGATAACAGTGGTAGCCAGAGTCATGGATGTTTGGTTGCACCATCATTCGGTCTCAAGAGCGGTGTTTTCTGAGTGCTTATCTGATCTTGGTTTAGGCCTTAGGGGTTTGTATTTGGAAAACATCGACCTTGACCCGAGTGATAATTACTTTATTTTAAATGTCTACTTTGCTGTGCTTGTTTATGCTTAGTGGGTCTGGGGGCTATCACTGTAGAATGAGGTGGAGTGGGATGGTTGAGTTCCTATTCCTTTTATCCTTTATGCTCTTTTGGTATGTTTGGTAGTTAATTTACTGCTCACTAAGACTGTTGTCTGACTCAAGGTTTTATGTACAACTCTTATTACCTTGGGCTGTTCATCCATGTTGGGATGGGCAGACTAGGTAGCAGGTGACAGGTGCTGTTCTTGGCTACCAACGCTGTTGATGACGAAGACGAGCTGGAGGCTAGCATATTAGTTTTCTTACTATTTGTACTGGATGTTCCGCTGCTTGTATATGTTTGAGTGTTATGTAGTGAGGCTTGATGTATTAATTGTTCAGATGCTGGTATAAAACCTTTATGAAGTCTATATGATGATATTCTGTTATGAGCTTCACTATATACATATATTTCTCTATTGTATTTTATCCATGCGCTGTGAGTTGTACGATAGAATTTCTGTTTTATCTTACCCTGACTATCGTCCATGGCCGCCTGGCATGCCTTTCAGCGCACCATTCCCTTGTTTTAGTGCGGGAGTCATGGGCGGTCGTCACATTTGGTATCAGAGCTTTGGTTAATCAATTTTAGCCAACGCTCGCTGACGTAACTATGTATGAGAGACGTAAATGTAATTTTGATGGATGATTACTATATATAATATATTAGTTTAGAAGGATTTGAACTCCTTATGTAGTTGTTTCTCAAGGTGTTCTAAATCATTCCTTTTTGTAGATATTAAGGATGAGTCGAAGTGAGAGACAAGCTGCTAGGGAAAGCCGTGCTGCTAGGGGAGCTACTGACTATGCTGCGATGTTCGAAGCTATGATGACTTCGATCATGAGAAGGATACCAACTTCAGGACCATCAGTAGATGTTGGAGTTCAAGTTCAAGCTCCTAGATCAGTGGATTTTGCTAAGTTGTGTAAGGACTATACTGCTCTTGGAGGAAAGGTTTTCTTAGGGACAGAATCAACCATTGAAGTGCAAAGATGGATTGATGCTTGTAGAAGGATCTTTGGTGATTTGGGAATTGAGGATGCAACTAAGAGGAAGCTTGCGTCAAGGCAGCTTCAGGGAAGGGCTTCTGATTGGTGGAATTCTATCACCATTGATACTCCAAAGGAAGAGATTACTTGGGAGCAATTCCAAGTTAGATTTGAAGCTAAGTTCATTTCTACGGCTCAGAAATCTATTCTGTTTAAGAAGTTTGTGGAGCTCAAGCAAGGTGGGAGACCAGTTCTTGAGTATGTTTCGGAGTTTGAAGCTTTGTCCAAGTATGCCAGATCGTATATTGAATCTCCCTACCAGAAGAACGAGAAGTTTGTGACAGGCTTGAACTATTATCTTGGGAGACAGTTGGTGGATCATTTGGACGATCCGTTTGAGAAGCTTGTGGAGAAAGCTCTCAGGCATGAGAGTTTGTTTCCTAAGGAAGGATCTATTGTTGCTGTAACCAAGGAAGGGTTTAGGCCACAGCAGGGTGGAAACAAGAAGAGGAAGCAGCAGCAACAGAAGGGTAAGGATGGCCAGAAGAAGCCGAAGGGCGAAGTGACGTGCTACAACTATCAGCAGAACGGCCATCTCTCCAAAGATTGTAGGAATCCCAAGGTGCCGGGAAAGTGTTACAACTGTGATAAGCTGGGACATATCAAGAAGGACTGTCCAGAACCGAGGAAAGATAAGCAGATTGTGCAAGCTTATGCTTTGGGGACTGTTCCATCATCTTCGAAAGCTCCTACTGCGGAAGAGAAGGGGAAGAGTGTGGTGGTTCAAGGTACTCTTTCCATTTGTGGTGTTCCAGTTAGGGTTTTGTTTGATACTGGAGCGTCGCATTCTTTTGTTTGTGATGATCTTGTAGGCCGGTTGGGTTTGGAACCGGAAATTGTTGATAGACCATTGGTTGTGACTAATCCAGTTGGGGGTTCGTCTTGTTTGTGTACGATATGCCGTGGTCTAGTTGTGTCGAGTCATGATTGCTCTTTTGTTTGTGATTGCTTTGTTCTGAACTTTGTGGGGTTCGGAATTATTTTGGGTATGGACTGGCTTAGGAAGTATGCGGCAAAGGTTGATTGTGAGAAACTGGAGGTGACAGTCGGGAATGTGGAGGGGCGAAAGGATGTGATACGATGTAAGCATGAAGAAGGCGTCTTCATGAGCTTCATGTATTCGCTGGTTGTTCCACGGGATGGACTGTCATCGATGCCGGTTGTGAATGGATTTGAGGACGTCTTTGACGAGGTCAAAGGGCTACCGCCGCATAGAGAGATCGAGTTTCGTATCGATCTAGTTGAGGGAGCCGGACCAGTTGTGATGCCTCTTAGACGGATGGCTCCTAGAGAACAACAAGAGCTGAAGGTGCAAGTTGATGACCTTTTACGGAAAGGATTCATTCGGCGTAGTGTGTCCGAGTGGGGTGCACCAGTTGTGTTCGCAACCAAAGCGGATGGATCGTTGAGGTTGTGTGTGGATTATCGTGAGCTGAATAAAGTGACTAAGAAGAACAAGTATCCATTGCCGGGAATAGATGACTTGTTTGATCAGCTTCACGAAGCTAAGGTGTTTTCTCAGATGGATTTGGCAACGGGATTTCACCAGTTGAGTGTGGCTAAGGATAGTGTGCCGAAGACTGCTTTTAGGACACCATCCGGTTTTTATGAGTGGTTGGTAATGCCGTTTGGATTGACTAACGCACCAGCATATTTTGTGGATCTTATGAATAGAGTGTTCAGAGATCAGTTAAACAAGTTTGTACTTGTGTTCGTGGATGATATTTTGATTTATGCCAGAACAGAGGAAGAGCACAAGACACACTTGCATATTGTTTTGGAAATCTTGCGGAAACACCAGCTGAAGGCTAAGTTTTCGAAGTGTCACTTCTGGAAGAGTGAAGTGAGGTTCTTAGGCCATGTTATCTCTGGAAATGGAGTAGCGGTTGATCCCGCTAAGGTAGCAGCAATCCAGGATTGGGTTAGACCTAAGAATGCATCTGATGTGAGAAGTTTTCTTGGATTAGCAGGATATTATCGTCGGTTTATCAAAGACTTTTCCAAGATAGCTGCACCGTTAACAGGATTGACGAAAAAGAATCAGGTATTCATATGGGATGATAACTGTGAGCAAGCTTTCGTAATCCTGAAAGTGCGACTGACGAGTGCTCCTGTTTTGACTATTCCAAGTGGGAATGATGAGATGGTGGTTTACACCGATGCATGTGGTACTGGACTTGGGGCAGTGCTAATGCAATAAAGTTGTTGCGTATGCAAGTCGACAACTGAAGCCGCATGAAAGGAATTACCCGACTCATGATTTGGAGTTAGCGGCGATTGTTTTTGCTCTGAAGATGTGGAGACATTATCTATTGGGAGTTCGATTCGAGTTGTTTACGGATCATAAGTCGTTGAAGTATCTGTTCTCCCAAAAGGATTTGAATCTTCGGCAGCAAAGGTGGCTAGAGTTTTTGGCATCATATGATTTTGGAATAGCCTATACTCCGGGAAAAGGTAACGCAGTGGCAGATGCGTTAAGTCGAAGACATGCAGGATTGGGAGCCATGTTTTCAGAATGGAAGAGTCCCGAGTATTTGGCTGGATTTGATTTCAGGCCTAGGTGTGAATTGGAACCTGAGATGTTGGCAAACTTATCGATAAGACCTACTCTTGTGGAAAGAATTGGCGAGGGCCAAAAGCGAGATGATAAGCTTGTCAAGATTATCCGTGATTTGAAATCTGGATTGAACCCAGAAAAGGATAAGGGATTCGAAGTCAATCGAGAGGGTTGGCTTCAGAAACAAGGACGATTAGTTGTTCCCGATATAGATGGATTGAGAGATGGAGTTCTTAAGGAAAATCATCACTCGAAGTTGACGATTCATCCAGGTGGAAATAAGATGTATCGGGATATGAAGAGAACCTATTACTGGGAAAGTATGAAAAAGGATGTTGGAAATTTTATTTCCAAGTGTATGAACTGCCAGTTGGTAAAAGCCGAGCAGAAGAAGCCAAGTGGATTGCTTCAGCCATTAGAGGTTCCTACATGGAAGTGGGAGCAGATATCGATGGATTTTATCGATGGTCTACCTAGAACCAAGGCAGGAAATGAAGGGATTTGGGTCATCGTAGATCGTTTGACTAAGAGTGCAAGGTTTATTCCTGTTCGATCGACTAGGACCGCATCAAAATTGGCTGAGTTGTATGTTAAGTGGATAGTTCGATTCCATGGTATTCCGAAGAGTATAGTGAGCGATCGAGACCCATTGTTCACTAGTGGATTTTGGAAGACCTTCCAGGAAGTCTTGGGAACCGAGTTGTGTTTGAGTACAGCTTATCACCCCCAAACGGATGGTCAGACCGAGAGAGTCAACCGAGTTTTGGAAGATCTCCTGAGGGCATGTGTTTTGGATTTCGGAGGATCATGGGAAGATCACCTACATTTGGTGGAAGTTGCGTATAATAATAGTTACCAGTCAAGCATTGGTATGGCACCGTATGAAGCCTTGTATGGAAGACCGTGTAACTCTCCGACATGTTGGTTAGAAACTGGAGAAAAGCTGATGCTTGGTCCAGAGATGATTCGACAGACTACGGATTGTATAGAGATCATTCGGCGTCGAATGAAGGCAGCCCAAGATCGTCAGAAAAGTTATGCCGATAAGCGTCGTAAGGATTTGGAATTCGACTTGGGTGATATGGTTTTTGTGAAGGTTTCTCCTCTGAAGAATGTTATTCGATTCGGGAAGAAAGGAAAATTGACCCCGAGATTTGTTGGACCATTCCTGATCATCGAGCGAATTGGAAAGCTCGCTTATAGAGCGGAGTTACCGGAAAAGATGTCGGGTGTGCACAATGTTTTTCACATATCGTATCTACGGAAGTATGTGCATGACCCAAGTACAGTGGTTTCTGCTGATAGCTGTGAAGATTTAGAGGTTGATTCAGTTGTTACGAGACCTCGTAAGCCACTTCGTGTTGTCGAAACCGACACGAAACAGCTTAGGAGGAAGATGATTACGTTGCTCAAGGTACAATGGAGTGATGATGTTGACGACTGTACATGGGAGGAGGAAGAGAGGATGAAGGCAGCTCATCCTGAATTCTTCGAGGTATGGCCCTAAGGTGTCGTGACATCTCATGAATTTGTAGCTTGTTCTAAGTCTTAGAATTCTGCATGCTAGGCTAGTAATTGGATGCATGGTTTGTTGATTGCTATGGATGGTAGGCATGCAGAATAGTTTTGATTGCTCTTGTTTGTTTGGAATTTCGAGGGCGAAATTCCTATGGGGGAGAGAATGTAACGAACCGTATTTTACGTGTCGACATATCGTAAAACAGTTGCCATCAAGTCATTAGTATTGCTTGAGTCGTTTTGAACCTAAGTTGTAGGGTTCACGGCTTAAGGGGTTAGGCCGTGTAATAACTAGCTCGAGTGGTGCTTAAGTCGTGGACGAGTTAAGGGTTAGCTCGTGTGAAGCTTATGTCGTGTGAGATTTAGGTCGAGAGGAGCGACCTATAGAAGTTACGACTTAAGAATGTTAGGTCGAGTTAACGAGTTAAGGAAGTTAACGACTTAGTGCTTAGGTCGTGTGGAAGTTTGCTCGTGTGAGCGACTTAAGGTGTTGCCGAGTTAGTGTGTTAGACCGAGGTAACGACCTAAGAAGGCTACGACTTACGGGTTAGCGTATTAGAGAAGGTAGCGACCTAGTGGCTATGCCGTGTTATAGTTAGGCTGTGTGCTTAGTTAAGTCGTGACCGACTTAGGGGGGGCATACGAGATAAGGCTTAGGTCGGCTGAGCGAGTCAATGACCCAGTAGTTAGCGACTTAGGAGCCAACGGTATAAGGGTTACGACCTAAGAGGGAGATAGGTTAGGTCGTTAAGGGTTTAAGTCGTGAGTCATGCCAGTGTTGAGTCGGCATGTGTTTTGGGTCGCGTGGTGGTTAAGCTGTTAAGTCGTAAGTCCCTGCCGACTTATGGTAGGTCGTTAGGTCGGTAAGTACACAGTATGGCTTAGTGTAGTTCGGTCGGCCTCTCCGTTGAGTCGTTCTTGTGTTGAGTCGTGTGTGTGTTGAACCGTATGTCGTTGATTCGTTAGGGGCTTGAGTCGTGGATGATTCATGGGTTAGGTCGTGGGCGACTTAAGGGGGGACGACTAAGGGGGGGGATTTCAGCCTATAAATAGAGGGCTTTGGCTCACTTTTTGGCACCGGATTTTGAAGCGACGAAGTGCTGCCATTTTGAGAGCTCGACTACAACACTTCTTCACTCCTTTTCTCCACTCTAATCTAGTGCTAACATCCATCCAAGATCGAAGATCAAGATCGAAGATCCAAGAGCCAAAGTTGAAGATCTTCATCCAACAAAGAGAGATTTCATCATTTGAAGTGGAATCTTGTCGGATCAAGCTTGTTTTTTTGCTGTCCAAATCTAGAGTTGGTTGTTTTTAAGGTGTTTAGGTGATTCGGTGAGTGGTAGTTATCTCTCACACGGACCCAAGGGAGTATATTGGATTGGTGGCTTGTTTATGTGTTAAAGATAGTGATTTCTTGCATTTTCCCTAAGTATGCATGTAGATCTATCATCTATGAAGTTTTGACACCTATTTTACTACATGTTAACTTATGCAAGTTTATTCATCAAGTTGTAGAGACATTTGCCTAATATTCATGCTTATTAGATTTGGACACTTTAATTACCAAATTGCCATTTCCTTGTATAATTGCTTATTAAACCTTGTTTGAATGTTTGATTGCTTGGATTAATGATTGTCTTGATTGATTGTTTAGAGTTAGTTGATTTATGGTTGGATCTAGACAAGTATGTCGAAAAGGATTCAAAAAGCTAAGGGAGAGGCTAAGGGATGAGAAAAGCTGCTCGTGGCATATGTAGCGGATGATGAAGCTCATATGGACGGATATGATGACAATGTTGTGATGGAGCTTTGCTTTGATGAGATGAGGCGAAGCATGATGTGATATAGTCTTGGCATAATCCAAGCAGGGATCATTCCAAGCATGTTGATAACTCGTGGGATGGTTCGAGTTGGTTGATAATGGATTGCTTGAGAAGTAGCTTGGGCTAGTATGAGAATAGTCATCGAGGTGGATGACTAGGAGGCTTGGATCTCATCGTTGTTGAAGGTTCTAGTAAATTCAAAGCAAGAGTACATGGGATGCCCAAACGACTACAGGTAGGTGGTCGGGACACCCAAAAGACTACAGGTAGGTGGTCGAGTACTCTGGGCAGAGTAGGTAAGTCCTAAGAACGGGTCACGATGACGCGCAAAGTTTATCTAGAACCGGGGTTACCATTAGCCCTTGACAGGTGGTCATTCAATTAACGGTGAAATCGAGGCAATGATAACAGTGATAGCCAGAGTCATGGATGTTTGGTTGCACCATCATTCGGTCTCAAGAGCGGTGTTTTCTGAGTGCTTATCTGATCTTGGTTTAGGCCTTGGGGGTTTGTATTTGGAAAACATCGACCGTGACCCGAGTGATAATTACTTTATTTTAAATGTCTACTTTGCTGTGCTTGTTTATGCTTAGTGGGTCTGGGGGCTATCACTGTAGAATGAGGTGGAGTGGGATGGTTGAGTTCCTATTCCTTTTATCCTTTATGCTCTTTTGGTATGTTTGGTAGTTAATTTACTGCTCACTAAGACTGTTGTCTGACTCAAGGTTTTATGTACAACTCTTATTACCTTGGGCTGTTCATCCATGTTGGGATGGGCAGACTAGGTAGCAGGTGACAGGTGCTGTTCTTGGCTACCAACGCTGTTGATGACGAAGACGAGCTGGAGGCTAGCATATTAGTTTTCTTACCATTTGTACTGGATGTTCCGCTGCTTGTATATGTTTGAGTGTTATGTAGTGAGGCTTGATGTATTAATTGTTCAGATGCTTGTATCAAACCTTTATGAAGTCTATATGATGATATTCTGTTATGAGCTTCACTATATACATATATTTCTCTATTGTATTTTGTCCATACGCTGTGAGTTGTACGATAGAGTTTCTGTTTTATCTTACCCTGACTATCGTCCATGGCTGCCTGGCACGCCTTTCAGCGCACCATTCCCTTGTTTTAGTGCGGGAGTCATGGGCGGTCGTCACATTAGATTGGCTAATTGCTTATTTAATTACGTGCAAAAAGCACGATGACGAATATTGACTTGCAAAGTGCTTATCGTTTGCTTGCTATTACTTGTCGTAAATTTCTACGCTCTAATTAATAATTGGTATCACTTTTATGTTTTGTTTGATTTAATGTAGCTTAACCGTAAGACATAAGTTTTATATGAAGTATAAGTAAATTAGTGAAGTATAATCCATGATGTTTTACCCTTGATGTTTTTGTAGCCTATTATTCTATGGACTAATCTTTTTGATAATTAGAGATAGTCTGACCCGGGTGTCTTTTTAATGCTTGGGTCAAATCGAGACTTGACAGGTAGCAAGGACATTTGGCTTTGGACTTTGCTAGCTTGGGTAGAAGCTATGCCAGTTATATATATTTGCCCTTAGTTCATTTTGATATGATGACTTATGTATGACGTATATTGTTTGATATGTAGACTCATTTTTTACTTGGTGATGTACCTTAGTCCTTATGTATGTTATATGACATGTCATCTGTTATATTTATCGATGTGATCTATTATTATATATTTGTGTTGTTTTATATTGCTTCGAATCCTAATAATCCATAGTAGTATTGTTTGTGCCTGGATTGTATATGTTGAATTCCTCTTCACAAAAGAATAAATTTGTATATTCAACGTATTCGATACTCGTCCAAAGAAATATTATGGATGTTCACAACTAAACAGTCTTATTCTCCACATTAGCAGACAAGATTACTTGTTAATACCCAAAGAAATATCCTTTGTTAATATCCTTTGTTAATGAGGATTAGAAATATAAAGGGTACAAGAAACACTAATCTTGGCTTAGACAGACTTAGGGTCCCATCCCTTGGGTGTGTAGGGTAAATGTCACCTCTTTCTAGTAGTAGAATATATAGTAGTAAGGGATATTACGGGAACATATTTGCAATATTTCTTCTTATAAGTTATGTGGTTATATCCCATGTATGGCAGGAGTGAGATATAGCTAGTGGTGGGAATACTCATTCTGACTTGGGACCATCAAGCATTGCCAGATAGGAGGGAGTATTCTTGACTTCTAAGCAGAATTTTTAGTTTTCTCGAGTAGTCTAGACTTTTAGGCAGCCCCTGCCTGACCTCCCATTCATCATTCATCTTTTGCACACATGTATAGTGGATTTATTCAACTTTAAGGGAAGAAGTTTACTGGCACCAAAGGAGTTATAGGAGTTCAGGCTTGGCTGAAGACACGTGAGTGGATCTTTACTCGCATGGAGTTGTTAGGTGCACATACGGTTCAAGTGGCATCAAGTCGGTTATAAGAGTGTGCTTTAGATTGGTATGGTTTGCTAGTAGTAGAGCTAGACGAGGCAAATTTAACGAAGGAGGAATTTAGATCTCGTTTTAAGTTGAAGTTCATGCTAGAAGCAGAGAAGGTGACCTTAGCCTGAAAATTCATCAACTTGAAGTAAGGACTCTTCAGTTTTAGAGGATATCGCTATATTTGAGTTTTTGTCTAAGTACGGATTAGAGCTTATCCGCACCCCACTACACAGAATCAAAAGTTTGACTACGAACTGAGGAAGCCTCTAAGGAGGGCACGTTTCAATCATCTTGAAGTTTCATTTGATAAGCTTATGGATTCTACTCTGAGACCTGAGGAGAAGCAAAAGGAGAGTAGACATGAAGACCCCTAGCCAAAGAAAGAATTCAAACATAAGTGGAAGGCGCCACAAGACAGCCAGAAGTACAGAATTGCAAATAAAGAGGCGAAGAAGGAAGATTCCAACTACAGCAACCAAAGGCATGCATTAGGCGAGTGTTTCAATAGTGGACCTAAGGAGAACTTCGTTAAAAGCTGCCTGAAGCCCAAAATATGTCGCTGCTAGAGGAAAGAAAGTCATCAAGTTTTCGCCTGTCGAGTTGCACATAAGAAATAAGTTGGAGGCCCAACCATAATTAGATAATTTCTCTATCTTTCTTCCATTCTTAGGATTTCTTCTTCTTAAAATCCTACCTTTAGATTCGATCAACATAGGTGCATTTTTGTTTACATATTTCGGGTGAGCTATTAGTTTTATCTTGTTGAATGTTGGATGTTAGTTTAATTCCATAGAATTTAGTTATAAACAAGGTTATATAGTGGAAAGATTAGTAGATAATCTTCCACTATAAATGATTAATTACTTGTGTGTGATGAATGCATGTTTATATTATTAGTTTTTATTAGATGATAATTAAAATATGGATTTAATGTAGTTTAAAATTGTTAGGAAATCAATTCTATGGTTTCGATGACGACAACTGTACAATGGAAATTGAATATGCATATATATATTTCTACTCACAGGTAATTGTTAGAGTAACATCACCAAAGAGAAAAGAACAAGACTCAAAGAAAGTATCAAGAGGCCACAAATCGATAGAATCAGAAGAGTAATGACACAGACACAAGAAAAGCAACATGCACAAGTTCATACGTCTGGGTGCACTAGCAAGACGTTTGATTGAATCCTCTGGTTCACAAATCAGACAGAATCAGACGTCTGGTTAATGTACTCAGACGTCTAAAAAGCTACTATATACAAAAAATATATAAGAGACAGACGTCTAAGATACATTCCAGACATCCGATTTTTAACTCGGGTGTTGACATTTAAAGTACAACTGTCACAATTGAAAAGACACTTTTGCTCTTCTTCACTGCAACTCTTCATCACCATCAGAAGCGACCATAGAACACTTGTTAATGGATGCAACTACTCAATGAATCTCTCTACCGCTATAAATAGCATCAAGAATCCAAGAGAAGATCTTACCTTACTTACTTATGCTATGTACTCTTTTACTCTGATATATTCTTGATCTCTAGCAATCATATATTTGCATTTCACTCTTTCATATATACATAATTCTTCAATCATTATCCTATAGATATATATTGGAAGCATTTGTACTTAATAGTCAATATTCGTATCATAGAACACACACTTGACAAGAACAATCTTTTGTAACCAAGCCTATTCCTCCGGGCGAAGTGAGAGTGTTTGATAGTCGAATTCTGAAGAGGAGCTTCAGGACGTAGGACGGGTGGTCCGAACCAGTATAAAATCCTGGTATGCTTATTTTCGTTTACTTTGCTATTATCATCTATTAAGTTTATATTAGACACATCATATAGTTAGTCACTTATATTTGCATATATACACTACACGATCCATCATATAGACTTTTAATTGGTATCAAAGAAAGGTTTGATCAAAGAACAGTAACGCTTTTTTGAATCACTTTAATATGGCAAGTATTTTTCAATAAGGACAATCCACGACACGACTGTAACGTCCCGCCTTTCCGCACGCTTTAAATCGACGATAAATCACACACGCCAGACTTAAACCATATAGAAGGGCAGATTGTTATGGAGTAAATAAGAAAAAGCAGAGAAAGAAAAAGAACAAAACAAATTCTTGCAACGGAACGACAAAATATAATAATCAAATATACAGTTCATGAAGCTGTTTTACAAAAGCATTTGATTTTTCTTATACAATATATATCATAGTTACACATACCAAAAAATAATAACAATGCAGCGGAACAATGTGATGTAGTGGAACACTATAGTAAATATTAGTAATCATACAATCTTCGTCTTCGTCCTCCAAAAATAAGGCCTTCAATTGCTAAAATGCTCAGGTTGACCCGAGCGAATTGAAAAGACTAAACACTCGAGTTAGGACTAAAAGATCTTATGTAAGTTAAATCAACAGAAATAAATATGAGTGCAGTAACTTAAGAGATACTCGGGATTCACATCTCTTAAGGATCCGTTAAACTATTTACTATGTAGTAATATTTAGCTATTATAATAATGTCTATTAATAAAATAAACTTACTTTTAAATAGCATTAAGGCTTTACATTTTCCACCTTAACACGTAATAGTCCCAGTAGTCCATCCAATATCGTGGTCCCTCCTGATCAGGAAGCCACCAGAGGATACCACACGGGCTACGGGAGAAACCAAACTCGTACAAGGCGTGATAGGTTAGGTGACACGGCACAACTAGGCAATGCCAGGGTAAATATACCAATTACGCTTCCGGGTCAGTGGTAAGCGTAGTGCACAGCGACCGCCCACCTCGATCCACACCCCCAAATTAAAAATCAAAAGTGGCCACCAAATCAATCCAAAGTCAGAGTATAATATCGAACGGATGTGTCCGATAAAAGGGGCTACATTCTTAACCCGTCGACCGCTCCTGTTTTAGCCACCTTATGCCAATTCACGGGAGTTGGGTCCACGTATTTACCTCAAAGGAAACGCCGCCACCATCCTACTTCATTCTGGAATCTCCACCACGTACACAGTTGTTAAAGTGGTTTTTGGAGTTGGCAGAGATTAGGACAACTTCCGATCCCGGTCTCTTTACCAACCAAACGTTATTATAACACCGTGGTCTTTTCAAAATAATTTATACTTCAAAACTAGAATATAGTATCCATTTCAAAACCATATAAATACGATATCATTTCCGTTTTAAAACCCAAATCAATATGATATTGTTAGCACCAGAATTGGTCACTAACACCCTTAAGAGAGTTTGTGTAGAGAGATTAATGAAGAAGGTAAGTTAAACAAAGGATAATATGCAGATTTAAATACAAAAAATACGAACACCAGATTTATAGTGGTTTGGCGTAATTGGTCGCTAGCTTGAAAGTTCCTTCTCCAAGCTACCGTTCAATGACGTATGGACCTTGCCATGCGGGGCTCATGTGTGACGGAACTGAGAAAACTCGTTTCAAAATGAGATCGCCTACTCCAAAGATTCTCGGTAGGAGTTTTTCATTATAACATCGAGCAACTCGGTGCCTGTACGCGTCCGCTCTTAAATTAGCTTCTTCGCGTTTTTCATCAATGAAGTCCAAAGATTCCAGCAAGAGATCTTGGTTTGACTCTGGGTCATAATAAGTTACCCGATGTGATGGGACTTCAAGTTCCACGGGTATGACAGCTTCCATTCCATATGCTAATGCGAATGGAGTGTGGCCAGTCGCGGACTTGTGGGTGGTTCTGTAAGCCCAAAGTGCTGTTGGAAGCTCATCCACCCACTTGCCTCTAGCCTTTTCCAAACGTATTTTCAATATGGATTTGATTATCTTGTTTACGGCCTCCACCTGTCCATTAGCTTTCGGATGAGCAACTGCTGCAAACTATTTCTCAATACCAGATTTTTGGAGAAACTCTTTGAACTCTTTGCTTTCAAACTGAGTTCCCTTGTCTATGACGATCGTGGAAGGCCAAAACGGCATATAATATTCCATACAACGAAATTAATGACCTTTCTAGTGGTGATGGTGGCCAAAGGTTTTGCTTCTTCCCACTTGGTAAAGTAATCGACAGCAACAATCGCGTATTTTGCACCACCTTTGGATAGAGGAAAGGAACCGATTATGTCGATTCCCCATATTGCAAATGGCCAAGGACTAACCATTTGTGTGAGTTCCGCCGGTGGAGCTCTTGGGGTTTTCGCATATTTCTGACATTTGTCACATCTTCTTACATTGTCTGCGGCATCCTGATTTACACTTGGCCAATAGTATCCATAGCGGAGGATTTTCTTGGCTAACGTCTGTTCTCCGGTATGGTCGCCACATTCACCTTCATGGACTTGCTTCAGGACTCGTTTTATCTCATCATGGTCAATGCATCAGAGTAATGGGGTCGAGAATCCCCTTCGATACATTATTCCATCCTGCATTACATAACGAGAAGCCTTACGAATGACTTATCGTCTTTCGCTCCTTCTTTCTGGCACGGCCCCGTGTAACAAGTACTGCTTGAATGGGGTCATCCAAACTCCCTTTCGATTTCTGATTCTAACACGAAATCTACCTCCATCATATTTATACTCGGAACATGTAAGGTTTGGACAGGAAACAATCCCATTTGTTGCGCATCACCAGTGCTTGCGAATTCTGCCAATGAATCGGCTACTCTGTTTTGCTCATGCGGGACATGTGAAATATCATAATACTCGAGATTCGCTCTCCTGAACGTGGGACAAATACGGGGCAAGTCTCTGTCCCTTTGCTTGGTAGTCTCCACGCACTTGATACACCACCAGTTGCGAGTCGCATAAAATTTCAACCGATCTTATTCCTAGTACTTTGATGAGTCTTAAACCAGCGATCAATGCTTCATACTCGGCTTCGTTATTCGTTGCTGTGAATTCGAGCTTCAAAGCATAACAAACTGATCGATTTTCAGGAGTTACCAGAACTACGCCCACCCGCGAACAATGGTCGTTAGATGCCCAATCGGTGTACATCTTCCATCGGCCGGGAGGTATGACATTGAGGCCATTTGATTCGTCTATAATGGTGAATTCAGCAATGAAATCCGCTAGCGCTTGTCCCAGTACGGCCTTTCGCGGTAGGTGGGTAATATCGAATTGGCTTAATTCGATATTCCACTTTAACATCCTTCCGAAAGTTTCCGGTCGTTGGAGTACCTGTCGTAGGGGTTTGATCAGTGTAAACACTGGTTGAGTGTGCCTAGAAGTATGGGCGAATCTTGCGTGATGCAATCTCTAAGCAATAAGCTAATTTCTCGATCTTGGGATAATTTCTTTCTGCCCCCGTCAAGCATTTACTAACATAATATACTGGCTTTTGAACTCGGTCCTCCTCGCGAACTAGAGCTGTACTGATAGCGTGCTGGGATACTGCCAAGTATAAATACAGCATTTCATTGTCGAATGGTTTCTATAGCACCGGGGGGCTCTCCAAATGTCTTACCAGAGCTCGAAATGCTTCCTCACAGTTGGAGGTCTACTCGAAATTCCTTTATCCCTTCTTTATCACACCAAAGAAGGGAATGCATTTATCCGTGGCTCTGGATATGAATCGGCTCAGCGCTGCCACCTTTCTGTTCAAGCTTTGTACTTGCTTTATAGTTCTGGGCACTTGTATGTCCCGAATAGCTCGAATCTTTTCCGGGTTAGCTTCAATTCCTCATGCATTCACAATGAAACCCAAGAACTTTCATGATGCCACACCAAAAGAGCACTTCAAGGGGTTGATCTTCAAACCATAATGTCCGAATGTGGTCGTTTGACTGTCGTGACTTCACGAGCATGTCATCCACATAGACTTCCATTGTCTTACCGATCTGCTCTTTAAACATTCGATTCACCAGACGCTGATAAATTGCTCCCGCATTTTTCAATCCAAAGGACATTACTACATAGCAATGTAGCCTCATATTCGTGACAAAACTGGTGTGCTCTTGGTTTGGAATATGCATCGGGATCTGATTGTATCCTGAATACGCACCCATAAATTACAATAATTCGTGTCTAGCGGCAGAGTCGACGAGCTGGTCAATTCTAGGTAAAGGGAAACTATCCTTCGGGCATGCTTTATTCAGATCGGAGTAATCAACACAAGTTCTCTACTTTTCATTTGCTTTCTTCACTAGCACTAGGTTAGATATCCATTTAGGGTAGAAGGCGTCGTGGATGAACCCATTGGCTTTAAGTTTGTCCACCTCCTCTTTGAGAGCCGTAGACCTCTCCGGGTCCATACCTCTCCTTTTCTGTTTCACGGGAACGTGTTTCGGGTCTATTTTCAACATATGACTCGTAATTGCTGGAGAAATCTCACACATATCAGAATGTATCCAAGCGAAAACGTCCAGATTCACCAGAAGAAAATCAGTAAGATCCTCGGCCACTGAGGGGTCGAGTTGTGATCCAATCTTAAGAACTCGTGATGGGTCATCCCGGCTGACTGGGATGTCGATCGTCAGCTCAGCCGGTGCTGCATTCGTTTCCCTGGGTTCCCTATCATCATCTCTCAGATCTACGTCCCTAAGGATACGAGAATATTGCCGGAGCCAGGGGTCGGGCACTACTTGTCAATCATCAGTCTTTAGGATGCGGACGGAGCTGTCTGCAACCTTTCCCTTCTCTCTCCGCCGAGCTTCTCTCAAATTCAACCACATAACACGCGCGACCAGTCGACTGATCGCCATGTACAACACCGACTCCTTTGTTTGTCGGAAATTTTAACGTCAAACACCGTGGGGCCAAAGCAACCCTAAATTCTGCCAATGCTGGACGACCCAAAAAAACATTGTATGGAGAGTCAACATCCATTACTATGAACTGTAGGACTCGCACTCTCCTACGCTCACCTTCCCCCAGTTCAACTGGTAGCTCTATATACCCCATCGCGTCGGTTGCAGCACCGTTAAAGCCGCGGATACGGGCTTTGCATGGTTTCAAATCATTCATTTCCATCTTCATTTGGTCATAAGCATTCTTGAAGATGATGTTAACGGAGCTCCCACAATCAATCGGGATTTCTTTTCACATAAGCTGGCCCGATTGTTGCAGATATAACCATCGGGTCGATAGTAGGAGCCTCACCTTGTCCGCGTCTCGACTCCTAAACACTATATCGTCAGTCATCATGCGTTGTTGCTTTGCGGGGGTTCCATCTTCCACATTCGAACAACATTCGTAATCTGCATGCCTTAAGGAGGTACTATATCGTTCCATCTCCTGCCAATTCTTATTTGTAGGATGAGGTACTCCGACAATAGTGTTTATAATCAATCTACCCACAGTCCGCGCAGGTTGTTCTGGTTGGCGTGGAGCTGGCCCGCGTCCGTGGTCTGACGTTCCTTGCCTTCCATCTTGCGGGTTTTTGACAAATGCCTGTAATTTTTTCTGTCTGATTAACTTTTCTATGGCATCATGGAGGTGTCTACACTCCTCAGTATTGTGCCCATGGGCCTCATGGAAGAGACAGTACTTCCCTGTCCAATTCTGTTCTTCAGTGGACTCCTTTGGGCGTGGCTTTCTATATTCAAAGGTGTACCAGGTAGATAGATGAATGTTTTCAAGAGAAGTGTTCAGCGGGGTGTATTCATTGTGGGTCAGAATCCTTGACTTCCATTTCCCTGCTTCTCTTTTCTTTCCGAGATTTCCACCTCCGGATCCTTTGGACTGCGCAGGCGTGTTCTAGACGTTGACCTGAACCTTTCCCGAACTATCGTCGGACTGCTTCACGACGCTGTTACTTTTCACAGTCTTCTGAACAGGCCCTGGCGCCTTATCTTGTCTCATCCATCGAGCCTCCTCCCTTCGTATGAACTGATGAGCTTTGGAATAGAATCGTTCCAATGTAGTTGGGGGCATTCCCACCAACCAATCTTCAAACTCTGAGTCTGGATCTACACCTCGCATTACGGCCATCAAAATTGTGTGGTCGCTAGAATTGCTAACTTCAGTGGAGGCAATATGAAACCTTTGTAAGTATGCTTTCAAAGACTCTCCCGGAGCTTGGATTACGCTTGATAATGACATAACGTCCTTTGGACGGGTAGCATGTATCCTGAATTGTTCAACAAATTTCTTCGCTAACTCGTCGAAGTTGGATATAGATCGTGGAGGAAGCCGAGTAAACCACATAGTGGTAATTCCGGACAGAGTGATTGGGAAACATCTACACTTAGTTGCGTCATTTTCCATTGCCGAATCCATCAACCATTCATACCTCATCACGTGTTGCCTAGGGTCAGTCTTCCCTTCATAGGCTGGAATAGTTGGCATATCGAATTTCTTGGAGACTCAGCTTGTAGGATAACATCTGTGAAGGAAGTATGACTCCTGGACACTCCCCGATCTTCGTTGGTCAGGCCTTGGTTCTCCCACATCAACTGCCTAACCATGGTTGATAAGTCTGGAGTTTGTATGGAGGGTGGGAGGTTGGGTTCCGTTCCACGGGACCGTGCGGGTTGATGTCCCGCTTGATTTGGGTCTTGGCGATCCGGGTGTCCGGTCTCATCACGTGCCTGATCCCTGACGGATCGATCGGTAGAACCTGCTTGTGCAGCTTCATCCCTACGGCGTCTACGCCTAGGAGGTTCATCAACTGAGGTTGAGCTATCAGATTCAGAGTCAGGAGCAGGACAACTTCCAACATTCTGATGATGCTACTGGGCAAGCTGAGTCATGAGATTAGTGTTGGCTTGAATCTGCTCAGCAAGTTGCCTTCTACTTTCCCCGAGTTCTCTTCTCAAGTCGTTGAACTCTATTCAGGAAACGACCTCCGCTTGGTTCTGGGTGGAGGTTCCCGCGCCTTGATTTGCCAGTTGGTTGCTAGGTCCTATCTGTTGTACACTAGCAGTTTCGTGGGCATCTGCGTCGTGAGAGGCCGATCTAGTTCGTGGTCTCCCCATGGTAAAGTTGTTGGTTGTAACTCTAAGTAGAATCTACAGATGTCTTGTGAATGATTTGGATCTCCTTTAGGGGGATTTTTCAATCCAGTAGCTACAAAGTAGATCCTGTCGTCCTGGGAATTCAATTCTCAGTGAAAGCACCAAAATGTTAGCACCAGAATTGGTCACTAACACCCTTAAGAGAGTTTGTATAGAGAGATTAATGAAGAAAGTAAGTTAAACAGAGGATAATATGCAGATTTAAATGCAGAAAATACGAACACCAGATTTATAGTGGTTCAGCGTAATTGCCTACGTCCACTTTGAGGTTAATCTTTTTTGCTTTCCTCGATAATCGATTATAGATACAACCCATATACCAATTATATTGAATACAAGTACAAAGCAAAAAAGATAAGTCTTGAATGAATCTTGAATGCAGCAGAGTCTCCCCGGCGTTCTCTAAAAAAGGTCCATTTCACTGTGCCCCTGCCTCTCTATTTATAGGCGAAGGTAGGTTGGACTTCCCTGGTGGGCCTAGCAGCTTGGTATCTCGGCCCAAAAAGAGTGATCTCAGTGTGCCGACCCAGAGAGGCCGAACGGCAAAATGCCGAGCAAGGCATAAATGCCGAAAGATGCGATGCCGAACAACCTAAATGTCGAACGAGGCATTTGTGCCGAACGAAGTGACACCGAACAGTATGGAGTGTCGAATGACTCTGCCATGCCGAACATCCATAGATGCCATTAGATATTCAACACCGAACACTCTCGCAATACCGAACGCTCTCGAATGCCGAGCACTCTCGAATGCCGAACGTTCCTGAATGCCGAGCGTTCACTAATGCCGAATGAATCATATGTGCCGGATGATTCTGGAAGCCGAGCACTTTCTAATGCCGAACGCTCCTAAATACCGAGCGTTCCTTTACGCCAAGCGTTCTTCTAATGCCGAAAGCTCTTGACTGCCGAGCCATTTTGTCATGCCGATCGACCATAGGTGTCGAACGGCCCGATCTTGCCGAATGAGATTGCTGAGTCCTTAGTTGCCTGGTCAAACCTCTAGGTAACAGATATCATTTTTATTTCAAAATATATCCCTTTTCCAAAAATCATAGCACTTCAAATCTGTATACCATGAAACCCATAGCTTTGAACATAACTTCAATTACTTAAATGGTTTATTATTAAATTACTTTATATAGTAAAATAGCTTCTTTAATTTCACAAATAAATTCCAAATTCCGATTTGAACCTCCAAATAAACCATTTCAAATTTCCATATATTTCCAAGCTTTAAATATTCCACCATTTCAAAACTAATTCTTTGATAATTCCATATATATAAATTTCAATTACTATTATTTAGATTTGAAATGTTTACTTAATAAATCCAATATCATTTAAGTAAAACCTTTAACTTCAAACAACTGGATATTCTTTCAATTTAATTAAACTGATATATTCATTTAAATCAACTTTATATTCATTTAAATCACTCTAAGCCAAATCAAGTTATAAGAATCCTACCCTTTAAATCTCAATTTTATTTAATTGCAAATCAAATTTATTCGAGTAAAATTCTTATATAATTCAAATTAAACCAATTTCATATTTATCTTCCAAGTTAATTTTTATTTAAGTCATTAAAACTCTACATATACAATATCTTAAATAGGTACTTAACCATATAATATAAAACAATCAAACTTTTTAAATAAACTTATTTTTATTCCACTAATTTATACATAGCTTAAATTCAAGAATTTAACTATATATATATAAATAATATTTATATAATATCAAAATTTAATATTTATTAAGCCGTATATTTCTTTCCAAAACCATAGAAATCATTTTCAAAATATTTATATATATAGACTGACGGTGTCTGTATATAATTTTCTATCCTATGGTCAACTGATACGGATATTTATCATTTCAATCCATAATTTAAAATAAAAATACAGTTATATATCATTTCGAACCGCAATCCCGAATGAAATAAAAGGGTTAACAACAACTTGCGGTTTATAACAATATAAATATAACATCCATTCATCAAATATCAATCATCAAACATTATCACAACCATCTCCAATTCAAACAATAACATCAATATAGAATAGAAATAAACAACAAGTAATTACTGGCAGTTTATATTCAATAATAAATTAATTTAACTGGAAGTTTATATGCAATAAAAAATTGAATGCATACTTAATTCAATAAATTAAATTTTAACTGGAATGATGATAAAAATATAACAAATGGCAATAAATAAATTTTTAATCATATCAAAAATTAATTTAACACACACAAGAAATTTTATAAATTGTGAGTGGGTTAAAGCACTCACCTTTTGAATTTAAATTGAATTTAAATCCAATTTATACCCAAAAATTTAATAGCCTCAGAATTCATCCAACTAGCGCCAAAATGTCCGGATTTCCAATACGAACCTAGCGGAGAAAACCACGCACAAAATGGACCTCGTATGCGAGAGTTGTACACATTAGAACGAGTGGAAAATCAAAAATTAAATTAAATTAAATATAACAAGCTATTATTGTTTCTTGCCACGTCATACTGTCTTCTACCCAGCCTTAACGCACACACACGAAAAGAAACACGAACGCTCACTCGCCTTCGTTCGATCAATCGCGCTCCCCCATCTACGGCCTTCTCCACTTCTACACCGTGCCGACCACCTTCAAGCATCACGGCCCCCTCAGATAGCCACGCACGAGCCCCAAGACGCCGGCCGCCACTAGAAACTGAAACCCTGATTGAATTTATTAAGGCGATCTAGCCGTTAACCCATCACAAAACCCATATGGATGCGACCCCCGCGGCTCTCTCTACATTACTGCACCTTCGATTCGTTGATCAGCTACAGTTGATTTCGATGCAATGGATGGCCAAAAATAGTCCTTCAATTTCTGGATGAACAGAGATCCAGATCGAAAAACGAACTACAAATCTGACTTTCGCTCTTCGAGGGCTTTGACATATAATTTTTATGAATTTTTTTGAGGAGTTTGAAATTTCACTTCTATTTTTGAATAGCAATTGTCTGCCATTGAAATGAGGAGGTAAAGAGGAATTGTACGCATAAAGAAATAAGAAATAGAGGTAGGCTAGGGTTTATAATAGGGTATTTATAGGTATGGTTGAAATAGAATAATGTGCGACGACCCAGAATTTCTAACAATTTAAATTGGAATATTTAATTGATTTTAAATATTTGAAAGGTTAATTTTAACTTAAATTCCAAATATCACTATTTATTTGATAATTAAATTATTGGATTTTATAATTTGAAATTGGGTAAAATGTTGAATCTGGAGTTTTTAGCGTGTTAAAATAATTTGAAGGCTTATAAAATTTATAATGATGGTACTGAAGATAATAGAATGGTTGAAATTTAATTTAAAGGTGATTTGTTTAGTTTTGGAAATATATTGTTTAAATCGATATTTAAAAATAGCATTCCGAGGCACAGTCTCGGAATCTGACGAAACCAGTTCCGTTGGATCTAAAATATTGTATTATTATAAGATTTCAATTTTCGTAGCAATTGGAGTTGTCATTTGACCCTGACAGCTCAAAACGCATAGAAAGTATTTTAATCGATTTAATTTAAAATTGATCGTTTATTTTCGTAACTCGCTCATATGATCGAATTAGCCTCCGAAACACGTTCCATTGTGTTCGAATGTGGACAAAACCTTATAAACGACGGGCAGCATACCTCAATAGGGGTCGGAATTTTGAAATATGCTAAACGAGATATTTTGGAATTAAATAATATTATAAAATTCCTAAGTCAAACCTTATTACTTTCCATCAGCCAACCTAAGCCGACACGCAAAGGAAATTCTGCACGCTAACATTATTTCTTGTCTTCCCTTTTTCTTCTTTTGAAATGAAGGGAAACCAGAGGGGAACGACAGTCTTCTTCCTTATGTTTCTAACCCATTCGTTTATAAAAATGGCCGAAGCCTTGGTCAAAAAAAGGGGGAAAATCCGCAAAATTCGTTTTCCCCTTCTAACCTCCCAAATGAAACCGAAATAAAAAAAAATGGTAGGCGAGAAATCGCGCGTTGAAGCATTGGGAGGATGCAACGCAGAGGGTCGCGATGGCTTGAGACTCGAACTCAAAGGGAAAGAGGCGCGGTCGCGAGCGTGAGGGAGGCCGAAGGTTTTGCCGTGCTCAACTAGGGTTTGTAGTGGCGCGACTTCTCGAGCCACAGGCGACTTTGGTGGGTTTGGGTCGTGATGTCGGTAGCAATGATCGCTGGGAACTCGACGATGTCAGTTGGGTAGTTGGCGGCGATACTTGACGTCGAGGTGAGATTTTTTATCCGCCCTGTTTTAATTTAACTCAATTAATATATATATATATATATATATGTATGTATATATATATGTATGTATATATATAAGCAGAACAGAAAGATAAGATCTTGAAAATTAGATTTTTACAAAGATACATATTTTACTGTAAGAATGTCTTATATATTATGCAGTTTAAAATTTTAAGTTGATCTTAATATGTGTGAATAAACAAATAAACAAAAAAATACACCGCAGCAAAATATATATACACACAGTTTACATATTTCGAAATTTAATAACACACACACACACACACATATATATAGATAGATATATGGGTATGCAGTAAAGCAGGAAAGCTTATATAAGATTTGAAAAAAAAAAGGATTTTAAAAAGTTGGAAGTTATATAAAAATCAGATTTTTAACCCCTAAAATTATTTTTATAGGTGTAGTTTCAAAGAAAATAAATATATATATTTTCATTGACTGGTTTATTTCAAATAATTTATTTAGATGATTAATTTATTAAAAATAAAAACCAAATTAATAGTTTAAATTAAATAAGTAAGTAGTAATTAACTGTTCGATCAATTCAATTATTAATAAAATCATCTAATGCTTTTACAAGGCCCAATTGTGCAAATTAATCGTGATGGAAATGGATTGCAAAACCAAAATCAAAGGTGAGTTAATCTCACTCAACTGTTTTTCATTTATTTAAATTCTAATGGTTAAATTTAAATGAGTGGTTGAATGGTTGAATTGAATTGATGTGTTGTATTATATAGTAATATATAGTATATATTGAAGTGATTGATATTCTGTGATGAATATTATTGGTAATTGGAATATTGAATGTTGTAGTTTGTTTGAATATCTCGGTACCGTGAGTTATCAAAATATATAAAATTGGATTTTTGAAAGAAATATATGGGTGAATTTTGAAAGTGAAATAATTATAGAATAAAAATAAGAATGAATTGGAAAGAAAATAAAAGTGATATTTCAAAATTGAAGTTAAATTGTAAAGTAGAGATTTTAAACAAGTTTTAAATCAGAGTTAAATTTGGAATTCAAGAGTGAATCTGGGTTTTCAAACAAACAAGTTTTTTTTAAATTTAATTATTTTAACAACTTAAATGTTTAAGTGCATTTTTAAATTGATTTGAATTTAAAAATGAATTTGGTTTTAAATTCCTTTAAATTTCTATCTTAGAACGAGTAATTAATTTATTTAATGAAGTAAATAAAAGATAGTTAATTACAGGTTGAGATTAATCGAGAATGATTTATATCGTGGATTAATTAATGTAATTAATTTAAGATTAGGATAGATTGAAATATAATTGGAAATCATTAATTTACTTAATTAATGATGTAATTAAAGGTTGATTAATCAAGATTAATTAATCAAAAATAAGTGACTTATGGAAATTAATTAATATAAGTAATTAAGGATTAATGTAATTAATATAGTTAATTAATTTATAAAGTAATTAAGATTACTTATTGATTTTGGTTAAGAATAATTAATATTGTGAAATTAATTAAAGTTAATTATTTGAATGTAATTGAAGGATAATTAATCTAGAATGATTAATTAAGATGAATAATGAAGGGATGATTGATTAATTGATTTGAAATTAATTAATGTTAAATGAAGAAATCTAAGTGATTGAGGTTAGTAATTCAATCAGGATTAATTAAATTAATTTTGTACGTGATTAAGCTTTGCTTATGGATGATGGAATGGTATTGGATGCCTTGAATGAGACTCGAAGAGACCGGGGTCGGGTATTAGGAAAACGCGAAACCACTTCGAATTTTTATAGATTGATATGTGAAATCTATAGGCTGGAATGAAGTGATTTAAAGGAATTGGACTATCTAAATTGAAATCTTTTGTACTTAGAAAACTTATGTGTGAAATAGGTGATGTCTATAACATATTGTGAACTTGTAAATTGATTCGAGTTACCTCGGGTTCTATATAAGTTGTATGCTTTGTATTCCATGTTGGATGAGTTTACTTACGCTGGTTTCCAGCCTGACCGGGTGTTTCTTTAATGTAATGCTCGGGTTAGACCGAGTATTACAGGATTTCAGGTAAGGACGTTCTGGAGCTCAGGAGGCGAGTTGGATGGCAAGAACGTATGGAGTGTTCCGCTATATTATATTGTTGTATATCCGAGACTTGATAATTTTGTATATTTGGTGGTTGTATATATGTGTAACTCTGATGTATTATAAAGGTATTTTGACAGATACAGAATTCTTTTGTAAACTGTAATTATTTGTTATTATATTTTATCCGCTGCGAATGTGAGATGTTGATGTTTCTGATCTTGTTCTTCTTCTTCTTCTTCTATCTCTTTCTTCTTTTCATAACTATCTGGAATTTTCGGGATTGAAAATTTCGGGTCGTTACAGGATGGATCCGATTTATAAACGCGCTAAACGATGGATGGCCCGAAAAGCCCGTTCTGACTCCGGAACGAAATTTGGTCAAACCATATATCAAAATAGATGTTTAACAATATTTTAAACACAATGGAAAAGGTTTCAAGTCCAAATTCCATCGTATGAAGAAGTTATGATAAAATCAATATTTTTAAATTGATTTCAATTTCATTGATTTCAAGGCGTTTCACGTTCGTACGATCAAACGACAAGTCCGATTGCTGCGAAACTTGAAACCCTACAATAATTTATCAATACGGATCCGATGAAACTAGTTTCGTCGAAATTTGAGTCAGTGGCCAAAATGGCTATTTTTACATTAATTAAATAAATTAATATTAAATAAATTAAATCACTATTTAAATTCAAATTCTATAATTCATAAATTTTATCATCTTGTATTAATATTAATTTATAATTCTTTAAAACCAATTCCCATCTCAATTTAAAGTAAATTAATTCACCAATTATAGTATTTATTTCATTTACTTAAAATAATCCCTTTATTATAAGTTGAATCTAATTAATTTTTATAAATTCCAATTAAACTGATTAGATTCAATTCCAACCCTTAAGTTGAGCCTATTATTACTTTGTAACGCAGTTAACACTTGTCTCACATTTCATTCCATTTATATATTCAAATTTCCAGCTTCCCTTAGTATTAATTATTATTTCCAAATATAGTGAAGTTGTCAAATATATACATTTGTTAAAATTAGAACCTCGATTAATTCATTCAGTAGGTTTCATTCCTTTATATTAACTTAGGAATAAAATATGCATTTCTGTTGCTTTATTACATTTACACTTTACAATTATAGTTCTTACCCACATTAATGAGACATTTATTTTCATTTAAATGTAATTGTTTTCCAATTAATTTGGTAGACTAGATATATTCTGGTAATTTATAATGATTGTTACCATAGCCTAAAAATTTCACTTAGGCTTATCATTTCAATTATTTATTATATTGACTTACATCCTATGAATTTATTCTATTACCATAAATCATACATTAATTCATATATTCATACAATACTTACCTTTATTTACTTATAATAAAATCTCATTCCCAAATATAACAGTTACAACAAATTAATAGGAAAATTAAATAGTAACTTACAACCATTACTATTACTTTGATTCACATTAATTACAATTAATATTCCCAATAAATTTATTTACTTGGACTCATGCTTTCTATGGCACCAATTACTCCCTTATAAATAAAATTACGTTTCCTTTTTAATTTACATTCACACTTTTCGTTATTATATTATCATCATTAAGTACATTAAATTTTCTTTATTTGTAATTGGTGAATTAACTAGCAACAACCATTTGTCACCATTATACCCTTTATAATACTTGTACGTTCATTCTTCCAAAACCAATTACCATCTATTATATTATTTCACACATTAATGCAATAATTACATTTGCTTCCTCATATCCCATTTATAACCAAGTCATAACATTTAAATTATTTTATTAACTAGAATTTCATTCAAGTTCATTAATTAATAACTTGCATTACATATTTCCTTAATTTACATCTAATTACTGTTAACAAATGTGTTATTACATTAAGTAATTCAATACTGATCTTTTATTTACCTATCTTCCATTTCATAACCAAGTGTACAATTTACGCTATTTTACTTTTATTGATTTCACTTCAATTGTCAACAATTGGTTTTTTTTCTTATAACCATTGTTACAATTCATTCTTAACCTTCACTTCAATATAAATTATAAAAACTTTATTTCTTTCTAAATTTAGTTACAAAATTTTTATTAAATTAACCAATTTATTTATAAAAAAATTACGGGTCGTTACAACTTTCCTTCCTCCGTGCTCCGACACCCATTACTCAATCGAGATCCACCCCACCTTTATCTCCTCTGCCGACCTCAGTCCATCTCATCTTTACAGCATCTTTGTATAAGATATATATATATATATATATATATATATATATATATATCTGTGTGTGTTTGTGTTTACAGTTATAATATTATTCATTATATAATATGTATGATAATATATTATTGTTAATATTTTAAATAGTTTTTCGATATGTATATTTTATGGATTTATATATATTATGTTTATATGTGGTATATGAACTATAATCTGTTGTTATATATATAAGTTTTCATAAACTTTATTTTTTTGTGTTTATGTTATGATTATATCAGTAATAAAACATTTGAACTGTTGTATATATACACACTAGCTCTTTTATCTAATCAGTTGATTTATAAAGTATAAGTTTATATATGGGTTTAGTGTATATATTATTATATATACAGTTTGTATAAACATTGCTTATAGTCAATCTGTTAGTTATAATATAAGGGCAGTATTATATGTTGTTA
This sequence comes from Allium cepa, assembly GCA_030765085.1. NCBI lineage: Eukaryota > Viridiplantae > Streptophyta > Magnoliopsida > Asparagales > Amaryllidaceae > Allium > Allium cepa. The sequence continues at coordinate 244,927,343 of CM060938.1, read as the reverse complement.
TAGTATAGTATATTATATATTAGTGTGAATGTTAGTTTATACAAATCTTAAATTAGGTTAGTATATAAGTATAAGGTGACCATTTATATCATGTCAGTTTATATATAAATTATGTATAACTTGGTGGTTGTATATATAGTTTATGTAAGTTTATATTGAATCGGTTTGAGTTTATATATATATATTTTAAGTAGGTAAGTTTATATAGGTTTTATAAAAATTATTGATTTTAAAATATAATAAGTATGTAAGTTAGTATATATGTTTAAGTCTATATATATTTGTTTATATAAGTGTAGATGAGTTAGTTTTCAACATACCAATAAATATGGAGATTTTATTTCTTATGTGTTTGAAATAAATATTGATTTAAAATTTCACATATTATTTTAAAATATATGTTTAAAAAAATTTGGTTATTATAGACAATTTATAATGTATATATTTTCAATTTATATCAAAACTGATTTGATTTGTTTTCATCAATTCCTATTTATCATCTTTGTCATCAAATTCGCGCCAATCTTGCTTTGCTTTGGAATTCATGCTCGGATTCGTAACTCATCTCATTCTCGTTCTTCTCTAGCCTCGAATGGTGAGAAATTACTCACGATTAGCATTCTTATATTTATTAAATTTTAGTCCATTTTAAACGATAATTGAAATATGCTACAGAACTGAACTGTTAATTATATAATTGTTATATATATGATATGCTATTATCTGTAACTGTTCACCTGTGACATCTGACACCATGATCTGTTATTCATATTTTATCTGTCATTGATGATACATGCCTGTTGTTGATATGTTATATTATTATCATCACTGTTCTCACTCTGCAAGTCCCTGCTAGTATAGAATTCCCTATGAGTTAAAATGATAAATATCTGAATGATCTTGTAGAATTAGAGAAAATCGTTATGGGTTGAAATGATAAACCCAAGCGATTTTCATTAACTTTGAATTTGGGATTGTGAGTTGAAATGATATATACCTGTAGATACTTAAATTACGTATTGAAATGATATATATCTGTAACACTAGATCATAGGATAGAAAATTATATATAAATACCGTTGGTATATATATATATATATATATTGAAATGATTTCCAAAGTTTTAAAAAGGAAATATATATGGTTTTATATAAATATTGATTTCAAAATATTTTATATATACATAAATGGTATTTTATATATGTTTAAAATTCTTGATTTTTAAAATTATATGTTTTGGGAAATTTAAATTTATAAGTTAGTTTTGAAATTATAGATTTTAAGATTTTACTTATAATTCTACTATTTTAAAAATATATAAAATAAGTTTTAATATAAAATAAATTTAATAGTAAGATTTGATTTAATAAAGTTTAATTTAATTACTATATAATATGTTTAAGTATTTATTTAAATTAATTTTTTTTTTAAATAGATTTTTATAATAATTTTAATAAATTAAAGTTGGGAAGATAAATTTAAATTGATTTGAAATTGTATTCTTTTAAGAGTTGTATTTAATTAAATCAATTTGAAACTTATTGAATTTGATATTTTCAAAGATATGATTTTATAACTTGATTTTGATTTAAAGTGATTAAATGAATATTTCAAGTTTAAATAAATCAAATGGGATGTTTATTTTTATTTAAATTGCAATTTTAGACTTTAATTAAATGTTATTGATTAATTAAAGTGAATATTTCAAAACTAAATAATAGTGAAGTGAATTTTGAATAAATGTGAAATTATCTAATTGAGATATTGTAAAGGTATAAATATTTTAAACTTTGAAATCTATTGAAATCGAAACGATTTATTTTTGTAGTTCAAATCTATATTTGAAATCGATATAAAATGGTTTATTAGGATTTGAATTGAATTGCAATGGAAGAACTGAGATTTGATTTAAATGGGATTTTGGAATTTGATTTAATTCGAATTGATTTGTGAACTTTGAGGAAACTATTTTATCATGTAATGTATTTTAAATTATATATAAAAATATTTTACTTTATAAATTTTTTTAATATATGTATATACCAATTTTAATATAAAATTACTTTAATACGTGTAAACTATTTTAATATAAACTATTTTTAATTTATAACTATTTTAAATATACATATAAACTACTTTAGCTAATAACTATTTTATTATATATATTATTTTCTATATCTAAACTATTAAGTGGAAGTGTTATGATTTACAAAGTATTATGTTTTCAAAGTGTTATGATTTTCAAAGTGTTATAATTTCTAAGTTTTATAATTTTGAAAGTGTTATAACTTTGAAAGTGCTATGATTTTGGAAATGGGTATATTTTAAGTGAATAATGATATTGTACTGATATTATTTTGAAATAGATATGATATTTTGATTTTGGAATATAAATTATTTGAAATGAAAAGACCACGATATTATAATAGCGCTTGGTTGTTAAAGAGACCAGGATCGATTATTGTCATACTCTCTGCCAATACCGAAAACCACTTTAACAACCGTTTACGTGGTGGAGATTCCAAAATGAAGTAGGATGGTTGGCGACGATTCTATATGAGGTATATACATGGATCTAACTCCCATGAGTTAGCTTATGGTGGTTAAAACAGGAGCAATTGAAGGGCCAAGTGAGGTAGCTCCTCCGATCGAACACACTTCATCGATACCATTCTATTACTTTATGATTGATTGGGGGCACCCTTGGATTTTAGGAGTGTGGATCGAGCTAGGCGGTGGCTACGGCTATGCATTACCACCAGTTCAGAAGTGTAATTGGTATATCTACCCTGGCATTGCCTAATTGTGCTATGTCACCTACCATATTGAGCCCATTACGAGTTTTTTTTGTACCATACCCATGGAGTGCCCTCTGACGACCTTTAGCACGGAGGAGATTACGGTACTATATAAATTATGTGAATATATAAAAACGTGTTATGGGGGATATCTGTAACTAACGCTATTTTAATACTTTTACTTTACTACAGACATATTATAATAGCGTATTGTACTACATAGTAGATAGTTCCACAGAACCTTAGAGGATGGATATCCTAAACATCCTTTAAGTTAGTTTTATTTCAATTAGTATTTCACTTGAGTTGGATTTATTGATATAAGAATGTTAATCCTGACTCGTGTGTTTTGTATTTTGCTTTTGCTCGGGTCAAACTGAGTGACACAGCATTTGAGACTCACCTTTGGAGTTGGAGATCCATCTATATCTGTTCAGCTACCAGTTATTCTGTTGACCCCAGTGATATATTCAGATTTTTACTTGACTATTGTATTGAGACTTCTATGTATTCGAGACTTCTGTTTTATCTTATTTTAACTTTATTATATATATATATATATATATATATATTAGCTTCATGAACTACTATCCATATGTTTCCGCTGTTTATTGTTATATTACTCCGTGTCTGTGATTCTGTTATTGATTAATTTACTGTACATGCTAAGTTTTGCCAAATATAAATTAACAATCTGATATTTTGAGCAATTCAAGTCTGACATGTGCGGATGCGAATTACACGAAATATCGGGATGTTACAAATTATTAAATAGTTAAATTTCATTTCATTACAATAATTGAAATCTCTAATTTATAGAAGCTTAAGAAGTAAATGTCGGGTTCCAATTCAAATCATTTAAAATAATATATATATAACCGTGTCTTTATATATATATATATATATATATATATATATAACCGTGTCTTTATATATATATATATATATATATATATATATATATATATATATCAAACCATATTTGAAAATTAAAATCAAGATTTATTTATCAAACAAATAGGTAGTTAACTACTATAATAATCTTTGCACCTTGAAACTCGAAAATGAATGTCGATGATGCATGCACTCATCACCGAAACTATTTGAGAGGGGAGTACAGAACTTATTTCTTTCCCAAATACCCTTTTGAACATTTCTGTCAAATAATATCAAAATATTTATCAGAAAATACTTCTAAATAATACGAATATTATATTCCAAAATCTTCTGAAAGAAATTTTCAAAATCCCAGATCTTTAGTTCAAAAATTTTCAATTTATATTTATTTTATTTTGTAAATTTTATTTTACAAACAGTATTTATAAACTTCACTACCTAACAAAAAAAATATTACAACCAAAATATCATTTATAAAATTTATCATTTTGTATACAAAATATATAATAGGAAAAATTATTTCATTTACCTATGTTTCAAAACAATATTGTGTCAGTATGTTCTTTTAAGTGTTTAGAAACCCCTATCGATGTCATAGCGTCCTATGTACCAACCAAAATTTGTACAAAATGGAACAAATTAACATAATACAAATATCTTTTATAACACTAACAGATAAGCTCTCTTATACATATACACCAACGACTCACTTCTAGAGTATTACTACCCTATTTTATATCAATCAAACCCCACAAAGCTAAGGTTATCGCTAAACCAAAGCTCTGGTACCAACTATAACGGCCTGCCTTTTTGGATGTTTTAAGCAGACACACATGTTGGCTCAAACCATGCAAAAGGGTAGATTGTTATTGTGGTAAATAAGAAAAAGAAGAGGAAAAAACAAAACAGAATCTCGTAGTGGAATGACAAAATATAATAATCAAATAACAGTTTATGAAGCTGTTTACAAAACATTTGATTATACCCATATAACACAGAACTAGAGTTACATACAACGACGATAAATAACAATGCAGCGGAATATTATGAATGCAATGGAGTAATATAATAAATAATATTAATATAAATCTTCATCTTCGTCCTCCAGAAATAAGGTCTTCAAACCCTGAAATTCTCAGGTTGACCCGAGCAAATTGAAAAGACAAAACACTCGAGTCAGAACTAAAAGATTTTATGTAAGTTAAATTAACGGTAAAAATATACGAGTGGAACGACATCGGAGATGTTAGATGTTTATGGGTTTTGACATCTTCTATCCAGTGTCTAACGTGAGTGTAATAACTCAAGAGATGTTCGAGATTCACACCTCCTAAGGATACATTAAACTATCTACTATGTAGTACAATATGCTATTATAATAGTGTCTGCAATAAAGTAAAGTATTAAAATAGCATTAAGGCGTTACCCATATCCCCCTTAACACACTTTGATATATTCCCATAGTTTATATATTACTGTAATTCCTCCGTAAACTGGAGGGCTATCAAAGGGTACTCCATAAGTATGGACAAAACAAACTCATAGAAGGCGCTCTAGGGCATGTGAACACGGCACTCGAGGCAATGCTAGGGTAGATATACCAACTACGGATTCAGACTGGTGGTAATGCATAGCTGATGCAGTACAAACTACGGAATCGATATGTTTAAATTGTTCAAAGCCTTTGAGTCGATTGGAATTGGCTTTGTTCTTAAGTCGCTTGGGGGTTATAAGTCGCTCACGACTTAACAAGGGATATTCACGACCTAACGTTAAGGCCTTAAGTTGTTTCCGACTTAACAGAAGAAGTTTCAGACCTAAGGAATCGCGTAAAGGGAAGCGGCGAGTTAGTGGAGTAACCTTAAGCCGTGTGAAGAAGGCTACGTTTGAGTCGTTTGGGAATATAAGTCGTTTACGACCTAATGAAGGGGACTTGAGTTGAGTCGTTGGCGACCTAACAAAGCTCGGGGGAAAATGTTCCGACCTAACGACACTGCCATAAGTCGTCTGCGACTTATCATGGAGCAAGGGAAAGCTCCATCTATTGAAGGCCTTGAGTCGAAGGAAGTGGAGCATGACCTAGCTAAGTCAATCGAAGGAGCATGCCGCAAGGAACTTGGATGCTTGAGTCGTGTGGGTCTTGAGTCGGTCCTTAGTTGAGTCGTGAGTCGTTCACGACCTATGTTGAGTCGTATATGTTGTATTACGAGCTGGTATGTAAACACTGGTGTTGAGTCGGTTAATTGATGAGTCGGTTGAGTCATGTTGTAATGTAATTGTTTTGAGTCGTGTGTTGTTCTGTTGAGTCGTGGCATTTTTAAGTCGTAAGTGTTGTACTGTTTGTATTTTTCCTAAGTCATGAGTCGTATGGACCGTGAAGTGATGAGTCGTTCACGAGACATGTTGAGCCGCTGTATTGTATGAATGGTAGTGAGTCGGTTGAGTCGCTGAGTGTTAAGCCGGTGCCGAGTTAGCTAAGTCATAGGTCGGTTGCCGACTTAAGGGTCAGGGGCAAAACACTATAAATACGCGTGAGTTGTACATTTGAAAGGTTGTTGATTTTGGAAATAAAATTTCTTGTTGATTGCTTTATGCTTTCTTCTCTAATTGGTAGTTGAGTGTAATCTCCTATCTCCACTTACGTCATTCGAGTGCGCTCGAATCCACGTTTGTTGAAGCCGATTCACGGTATCTAGTGCGCTAGATCAACGTACGAAGAATCGTAGATCTTCTTTCTCGGCATCGTGCGCGATCAACGAGACGAAGATAACTAGAATCCGGTATCTTTGGATCAACGGATTTGGGCCTTGAAGTATTCTCAACTCACCGATTGCTATATTCCATCGATTGAAGTTTGTTTAGAATTATCCGCTGCGTCAGTTTTGGTATCAGAGCCATACTTAGCCAATCATAGCTAAGTTGATTCTTGGAGCCAAGTATTTGAAGTTGTGTTCATCTTGTAGTTGCAAAAAGTTTGGAGTATTTGATCTATAGCATTTTGAATCACAGTGTTGGAGAGTGTTTGAATTTGTGAGGAGATTTTTGCGTGCTGTATGTTTAGAAGGTTGAGCCGTGAATTGTTGAGGCCGATCTAAGTTGTAGCCGAGTCAAGGAGTTAAGCCGTATAGAGCAAGCCGAGACAAGTGTTGAGGCCGTGATTTGTTTACTCATGTTGAAGCTTGTGTTCGACTTGTTGAAGTCTTATTGGAACTTGAAGATTTTTGAAGTACTTGTTGAAGATTGTGAAGAGTTTTCAACCATGCCACCAAGGAGAGCTAATCGCCATCAAAATGTTGAAGCATTATATAGACGAGAAGAGGCCGATCAAATGGAACAACGTATGCATGAGAAGATTGATGAAGGCATTGGTAGGTTAGAGAAGCTTATGATTGACATGAATCAAAGTAGAAGAAGAAATTCACCTGAATCCATTCGTGAAGGAAGTAGAGATTCACATCATTCAGATCGGGAGAGGAGAGAGAGTCAGGATCAACGGAGTGTTGATAATCGAAGTAGGGGGAAAGATGATGATCATGATAGACGGGATGTTGGTAGTAGGAGTGGTGGTAGAGATGTTGGAGGGCGTGAAAGACAACGATATGCATCATACTTTGATGAGGAGTTTGACGGTGATAAGGGAAGTGTTCATTTCAGAGACCGAGATCAGGGACAACGTCAGTATCGGGTTATTGATGATGATCGTCGTTGGGAATCGGGAATGAAGATGGAGATTCCAGAGTTTAAAGGAGGAATGGTAGCTGAAGAATTTCTTGATTGGGTGTCAAATGTTGAAGAGATCTTTGATTTTAAGGAGGTTCCTGAGCATAGGAGAGTAAAGTTGGTTGCTACTAGGTTGAGGGGGAGAGCTTTGGCGTGGTGGCAGCAAACTAAACTTACCAGGGAGAGAATGGGGAAGTCAAAGATAGAATCTTGGGAGAAGATGAAGAAATTGATGAGATCTACATTCTTACCATACAACTATCAATCACTTATGTACCAGAGATTGCAGAATCTGAGGCAATGGACGAAGTCAGTTAGTGATTATGCTGACGAATTTTACCAACTCATTGCCAGGAATGATATTATGGAAACGGAAGAACAACTAACTGCTAGATTCATTGGGGGATTGAGAATGCAGATCCAGGATATGGTTAATATGTTCGATCCTGGATCAGTTGCGGAGGCGCATCAGAAAGCGTTGGCTTGGGAGAAGCAAGGAAGGCGTGGAGGTGGTGTGTTTACTAATTCCAATAATCAAGCGAGGGGTGTTAGTGGAAGTTCTAATGTTCCTAAACCTGTCAATAAGCCAGTGGTGAAGGAGGCTGAGAAGGCGAAGGTTAACAGTGGTTTCAAATGTTATAATTGTCAGGAGTTGGGTCACAAAAGCAATGAATGTCCGATGTCGAAGAAGAGAGCAATGATTGCTGAGATTGAGGATGGTGGTGAGGAGGCAGAATGTTCAAATGCACCTTATGTTGAGGAGGAAGAAGAATTGTCTGGAGATGAAGGTTGCAATCTTATGATGAGGAGGTCATGTCTTACACCAAAGCAAGAGGAGGATTGTAGTTGGTTGAGAAGCAATATTTTTCAGTCGACATGCACTATTCTAGGGAAAGTTTGCAAGTTCGTTATTGATGCTGGAAGCTGTGACAACATTATTTCTACAGAAGCAGTAAGAAAGTTGAACTTGAAAACTGAGAAGCATCCTAAACCGTACAAGCTAGCATGGTTAAGGAAAGGTGGTGAAGTGAAGGTGTGTCGAAGGGCTTGTGTGAATTTTTCTATTGGGAAGAAGTACAAAGATGAAATTTGGTGTGACGTTGTAGACATGGATGTGTGTCATCTGTTGTTGGGCAGACCATGGCAGTTTGATAGAGCAGTGCAACATGATGGTCGTGCTAATAGCTATAGTTTCATATTCGAGGGTACTAAAATCACTTTGGTTCCCAAGAAGCAACAACAGAAGGAGAGCAAGTTGGAGGAGATTGAGGAATTGAAAACTCTATTGACTTTGAAGGAGTTTGTTAAGGAAGTTGAAGAGGAGCCTGAAGTCTATTTGTTGATTGGGCGTGAGAGCAGTGAAGAGGTTGAAATTCCAGAAGAAGCGAAGCCTGTTTTGAAAGAATTTGAGGATGTATTTCCAGAAGAGTTGCCTAAAGAGTTACCTAAAGAGTTACCGCCACTGAGAGACATTCAACATCAAATCGATCTTGTTCCGGGAGCCGTATTACCACATAGACCACATTACCGAATGAGTCCGAAGGAACATGAAGAGTTACGAAGGCAAGTGGAAGAGTTGTTAGAACAGGGACGTGTTCAGGAAAGCTTGAGTCCTTGTGCAGTACCAGCTTTGTTGGTGCCGAAGAAGGATGGAACATGGAGAATGTGTACCGATAGTAGAGCTTTGAACAAGATACTGTTCGTTACAGATTTCCTATGCCGAGGTTGGATGATTTGTTAGACCAGTTGAGTGGGGCAACTATATTTTCGAAGATTGATTTGAAGAGTGGTTATCATCAGATTCGAATTAGACCGGGAGACGAATGGAAGACAACTTTCAAGACGAGAGAGGGGTTATACGAATGGTTGGTTATGCCATTTGGTTTATCAAATGCACCTAGTACATTCATGCGGGTGATGAATCAAATCTTTAGACCATTCATTGGGAAGTTCGTGGTGGTTTATTTCGATGATATTCTGATATACAGCAGGAGTACGGAGGAGCATGTTCAACATTTGAGGGAAGTATTGATTATTCTTCGTGAGGAACAATTTTATGCTGCTACAAAGAAGTGCGTGTTTATGACACCCAGTGTTTTATTTCTGGGTTATGTTGTTTCAGGAGAAGGTATTCAAGTTGATCAGAGTAAAGTTGTGGCAGTCAGAAATTGGCCACAGCCGAGAACTATCACTGAAGTTAGAAGTTTTCATGGATTGGCATCATTCTACCGAAGGTTCATTCCACACTTCAGTAGCGTGAGGGCACCAGTTACTGATTGCATGAAGGGGAAGCAGTTTGTATGGTCAGAGGAAGCAGGGGTTGCTTTTGAGAAGATCAAGGATCTATTAACGACAGCACCAATTCTTGTTTTACCTAATTTTCAGTTGTTGTTTGAGCTACACACTGATGCATCAAAGGTTGGGATTGGAGGAGTGTTGAGTCAGCAGGGGAGACCTATTGCATATTTCAGTGAAAAGTTATCAGGGGCAAAGATGAGATACAATACATACGATGTTGAGTTTTATGCTGTTGTGCAAGCTGTTAAGCATTGGAGACACTACCTGTTTCAGAAGGAATTTGTTCTTTATACTGATCATGAAGCTTTGAAGCATTTACAGGGGAAGGACAAGATTTCGGCGAGACATGCATCATGGATTGCTTATTTACAACAGTTTACTTTTGTTGTCAAACATAAGTCAGGGGTGACGAATCGTGTGGCTGATGCTTTGAGTAGAAGGAGTCATTTGTTAACAACATTGAAGGTTGAAGTGACGGGATTTGAATTACTTCCAGAGATGATTGAAGAAGATCCTTACTTTGTGAAATTTGTTGAAAAGGTAAAGGAAGGAAGTGATGACGAGTTTTTATTGGTGGATGGTTTCCTGTTTAAAGGGAATCGTTTATGCATACCGGATTGTAGCTTGAGATTGAAAATTATCAAGGAGTTGCATGAGGAAGGGCATGTGGGCTGTGAACGTACTTTGCAATTGATTTCACAGTCTTACTTTTGGCCGTCGATGAGGAAAGAAGTGGGAAGGTTTGTGGAGCGATGTCATATTTGCCAAGTTTCGAAAGGAACCGCGACCAATGCTGGGTTGTATATGCCGTTGCCTGTACCGGCTAGACCATGGGTTGATGTGAGTATGGACTTTGTATTGGGATTGCCGAGAACGCAGCGTGGTAATGATTCTATATATGTAGTGGTTGACAGATTTTCTAAAATGGCACATTTTATTGCTTGCAAGAAGACGGCGGATGCTATTCGTGTTGCTCAGTTATTTTTCAAGGAGATCTATCGACTTCATGGATTGCCAGAGTTTATTGTGTCGGATAGAGATACTCGTTTTCTGAGTCACTTTTGGTTAAGTTTGTGGAAGATGGTGGGAACGAAGCTGAAATTTAGTAGTGCTTATCATCCGCAAACTGATGGACAGACAGAAGTTGTAAACAGGTCATTGGGAAATTTGTTGTGATGTCTTTTACAGGATAATTTGAGAAGTTGGGACATGAAGTTATGCCAAGCAGAGTTTGCTCATAATCATGCAGTGAATCGTAGTACGGGATTCAGTCCATTTCAGATTGTATACTCCAATTTACCCAGGGGACCGTTGGATTTGGCAGTAGTACCACAACGGAAGGGGACAGTTAAACGAGCTGTTGATTTTGTTGATGAGTTGACCGAATGTCATAAAATCGTTCAGGAACGATTGGAGAAATCGAATGAGAAATATAAGAAATCTGCAGATTTGAAGCGACGAAATGTTGAATTTAACGAAGGCGATTTGGTATATGCAATTTTGACAAAAGATCGTTTTTCGGTGGGAACATACAATAAATTGAAAGCGTGGAAAATTTGTCCAGTTGAAATTTTGAAAAAAATCAATAAGAATGCATATCGATTAAATTTACCAGATGATGTTTATACTTCTGATGTTTTTAACGTCAAACATTTGATTCCATATCATGGAGATGAAATTGTTGTGGAAGAACTTACTAATTCGAGGACGAATTTTTCTCAACCCGGGGAGGATGATGCAGTACAAACTACGGAATCGATATGTTTAAATTGTTCAAAGCCTTTGAGTCGATTGGAATTGGCTTTGTTCTTAAGTCGCTCGGGGGTTATAAGTCGCTCACGACATAACAAGGGATATTCACGACCTAACGTTAAGGCCTTAAGTTGTTTCCGACTTAACAGAAGAAGTTTCCGACCTAAGGAATCGCGTAAAGGGAAGCGGCGAGTTAGTGGAGCAACCTTAAGCCGTGTGAAGAAGGCTACGTTTGAGTCGTTTGGGAATATAAGTCGTTTACGACCTAATGAAGGGGACTTGAGTCGTTGGCGACCTAACAAAGCTCGGGGGAAAATGTTCCGACCTAACGACACTGCCATAAGTCGTCTGCGACTTATCATGGAGCAAGGGAAAGCTCCATCTATTGAAGGCCTTGAGTCGAAGGAAGTGGAGCATGACCTAGCTAAGTCAATCGAAGAAGCATGCCGCAAGGAACTTGGATGCTTGATTCGTGTGGGTCTTGAGTCGGTCTTTAGTTGAGTCGTGAGTCGTTCACGACCTATGTTGAGTCGTATATGTTGTATTACGAGCTGGTATGTAAACACTGGTGTTGAGTCGGTCAATTGATGAGTCGGTTGAGTCATGTTGTAATGTAATTGTTTTGAGTCGTGTGTTGTTCTGTTGAGTCGTGGCATTTTTAAGTCGTAAGTGTTGTACTGTTTGTATTTTTCCTAAGTCATGAGTCGTATGGACTGTGAAGTGATGAGTCGTTCACGAGACATGTTGAGCCGCTGTATTGTATGAATGGTAGTGAGTCGGTTGAGTCGCTGAGTGTTAAGCCGGTGCCGAGTTAGCTAAGTCATAGGTCGGTTGCCGACTTAAGGGTCAGGGGCAAAACACTATAAATATGCGTGAGTTGTACATTTGAAAGGTTGTTGATTTTGGAAATAAAATTTCTTGTTGATTGCTTTGTGCTTTCTTCTCTAATTGGTAGTTGAGTGTAATCTCCTATCTCCACTTACGTCATTCGAGTGCGCTCGAATCCACGTTTTCTGAAGCCGATTCACGGTATCTAGTGCGCTAGATCAACATACGAAGAATCGTAGATCTTCTTTCTCGGCATCGTGCGCGATCAACGAGACGAAGATAGCTAGAATTCGGTATCTTTGGATCAACGGATTTGGGCCTTGCAGTATTCTCAACTCACCGATTGCTATATTCCATCGATTGAAGTTTGTTTAGAATTATCCGCTGCGTCAATAGCAGCTGCTACCGCCTACATCGAAACACACTCCAAAATCAAAATCAAGGGGTGACCACCAAAATCAATCACAAAGCAACAAATATGGTATCGAAGAAATGTTTCCGATAGGAGGAATGGCCTCATTTGGCCCAGCGTGGCTCCTGTTTTAGTCACATCTAACCCGACACACGAGAGTCAGGGTCACGTCATACCTTATATAGAAATCGTTCACCAAACCATCCTACTTCATGTCTAGAATCTCCACCGTGTACACAGTTGTTAAAGTAGTTTTCGGTATTGGCAAAGAGTATGACAATATCCGATCCCGGTCTCTATAACAACCAATCGCTTATTACACACCGGATGGCTCTTTTAAATTTCCAAAATCAATTCATAGTTGATATCAAAATATCATATTCAATTCAAACCATATCACTTTCGAAATCGTATTCACTTTCGAAATCATATTTCCAAAATAGGTTAAACCCTCATTTCAAAATCATCATATTTATTTGAATATGTTATATAAATCCCAACCTAGGTTATTTCATCATTTCATCATATTTGCTTTTAACCCAATGAATTTGAATATAAACACTTCCCGTTACTTAGTTTGAAAATTTATAAAATAGTTTAACTGTTATAATAGTTAAACTAGTTACAAATAGTTTAACATAATAAAAATAAATTTTAAAATAATAAAAATACTCTAAAATATTAAATATAGATAAAGATAGCTTTTAAATTGATTAAGATAGTTGACCAGATTTAAAATGGATTAAATATAATTAAAATAGATTAAACAGCTTAAAATAGATTAATTAGATTTAAAATAAATTAAATGGTTTAATTAGTTTAAAATAGATTACATTGGTTTAAATAGGTTAAAATAATTTATATAGTTAATATAGGTTAAAATAGTTCAATAATTTAAAATTCTTTATAATTATAAATTTAAAAATAGTATATTTTAACAGTTAGATTAAATTATGAATTTGAAGTTAACATCAATTTAAACTATTTATTTCTTTTCAACACATCTGAACCATTTAAATTTCCAAATCAACAAAACCCAAATTAAATCTTTCAATTCAAACTCTCAATAAACTATTAAGTTCTATATTGCTTTCAAACCACATTTGAAATATCAATTCAAATTACTCAAATTCTAATATATTTCAAAGTCATATTTCAAACAATTTCAATATCTCAATTCCGTTAACTACCATTTATACCTTAAAAATCCGATTTAAAATTTTAATTAAGTTTCTTTAAAACATTCCTTTAAACCAATTCAAATTTCAACATAAACTTGATTTTCAATAAATTCAATTTATATAAATCATATTCTTATTTCACAATATCGTTTAATTAAATTCAAAAAAAAATTAGGATTCAAAAACCATTTAATTTAACCAATCCATTGTCCGTATATAATTCGCTACCCTTGGGTCAAGTGATCCAGATATTTATCATTTCAGTCCGCAATTTAAAATTTTACAGTGATATATCATTTCAACGCGCAATACCGAGTAAATAACAAAAATCCATAAAATCGCTCGAGTCTATCATTTCAACCCATAATGATTTCTCCTTAATCTATAGATCATTCGGATACGTATCATTTCAACCCATAGGGAACTTGCAATATTATAACAATATAAAATGCAACATCCAATCATCCAATATCAACAAACCAGACATACATCACAATCATCATCCAGATCAATCAATGAACATCAATAATTAAAAGATTATTATTTACAGGAAATTAAATGGCCATTTATATTCAATAATAAATTAAATGAAAAATTAATTCAAATAAATTCAAATTAACTGAGATGACGATTTAAAATATACCAAACATCCATAAATAAATTTCCAGTCACACTATAAATTTTATTTAACAAACATAAGAAAATTTGGAAGTTGTGAGTGGGTCAAATCACTCACCGCTGAATTCAAATTGATTTGAAATTCAAAATACGGCTCAAATTCAAACAATTTCAGAATTCGTCCAAACCAGTGTCATAATGTTCGGAATTTCGATGCGGTTCCAGAAAAACAAACCGCCCGTGAATTGGACCTCGTATATGAAAGTTATGTAATTCAGAACATTATATAATAAAATTATAAAATAAATAAAAAAACAAAGCATACACGTTAACATAACGAAACCCTCACTATTCACGACCTCGCCGTCACCGTTTTCATCAACGCCGCCACCTCCACCGGCCGCTTCTCCCCGATCAGAGGCCACTGCCGCGACACCCCTCCTTGAGCCGCGTCATTCATGGCCGAGCGACCAACTCCAGCCTCCCGAATTGCAACCGCCGTCGTCGTCCAAACTCATGTTTTTTGGCGATTTCGTGCTCGATCTCGATCAACCATCCATGCCGATGACCACTATTCGACGCCCTCTACAATTGCCACCACCCGATCGTCGTATAGTTGACAATCCACCGCACAATCCAACGACCTCCAACAAACGGCCAAAACTTCATCACCCAATTCCACTACACTGAAACCCAGATCGAAAAATAGACTAAGGATTTGACTTGCGCTCGTCGAGAGCTTCAAATTGATATATAATTTGATATATTTTGAGGAGTTTAAATTTTTAATTTGAGTTTGATTTGCAGTTGAATTTGGAATTTGTTTTGTTTGTTTAACATTGAGAAGAAGAAGCTAGAGAGAATTATACATACGAACAAATGAAAATAAGAAGTAGTTAGGGTTTATAACAGGCTATTTATAGGTAAAGCTGAAAAATAGAATGAATGGACAAGATCGATTTGGATTGAAATGATAAACGACCCGAAAAGCCCGTTCTATCTCCAGAACGAAAATGGGTCATCCCATATATCAAAATAGATGTTTTCGATAATTTTAAACTAAATGGAACAGGTTCCAAGTCCTAATTCCATCGTATGAAGAAGTTAGCTTAAAATCTGCTTATTTCGGATTGATTTCAATTGATTTCAATTAAATAGATTTCTAGACCTTTCGGGTCCGTACGTTCAAACAACCAGTCCGATCGCTATGAAACATGAAACCTTATAATAATTCACAGTTACGGATCCGATGAAACTAGTTTCATCGAAATCCAGGACAATGGCCAAAATGGCTATTTTCACATTAATTAAATAAATTAATATTAAATAAGTTAATCTCCTTTTCAATTCAAATATAATAAATTGCAATTTCTATCATTTTGGCTTATTTAATAATTTATTATCCTTTATAACAAATTTCTATATCAATTTATTATTGAATATTGCATAATTTCCAGTGTTAATTTCATTTTCGATAAGATTCAGTAATTATAACTTAAATTTCCAATAAATTCATTTATTTGATTTTGCAATCTTATTATTCCATCAATTATCATCTTATGATATAATTAACATTAGTTTAAGTCTTAGTACATTTATATTCTCCAATTCCATCTTAATCTCATTAACATAATGTTTAATTGCATTTAATTGCAACAAATCTATTCATTAAAACTTAAATTCTAATAAATTGATCAGCCTTGATTTCAATTCATCTTACTCACTCAATTATCATATTATGAATAGAATTTACATTGGTTACATCTTATTGAATTAACATTTTTCAATTATCAATTTAATCTACATTAACTACACTAATTAAGAGAATGAATTGCAATTAATTTTCAAATTTAAGTTAATAGACTAAATAAATAGGTAACATATAATTTAACCTTTTAGTCACATTAATAAGTTATTATTTACATCCAAATGTTAAAATTACCTACTTAACGCTGATTTTATTCAATTACTATTAACTATATTTTATTTCATTAATTACTTCGATATTCACATTTGTTTCCTATAGTCACTTTATAACTAAGCATAACCTTTAAGTCATTTCAGTTGATAGGAATTTCATTTTAAATTGTTAATAATTGACCTAATATAACATTGTTACATTTTATTCTATTCATTATTTCATTAATAAGTTACAAATTTTTATTTCTTCTAATATTTAATCACAAAATCTTATTAAATTGACCATTTTAATTATCGAAAATTACGGTTCGGTACCAAACATATGGTTACATTTTCTCTCATTTACAATAACCCTTCTCATCTGAACATCGTAATATTCACTTTTCAAATTTATAAAAGTAGATGCCTTCTTTTTATATATACTATTATACATACATCATGTTTTTCCTTTTTTTAATAATACAAACTCCCTGTTTATAAAATCATACATATATTCAAAATGAAAAGTTTATTTCATTTATCTCAAAACATGCATTTATTTTTATTTAAAATGTTCGTTCTATTTTGACACAAATGCAAGTTCTTATATTAAACTTAATCATTACAATTTAATTCCTTTTTCCCTTTCTAATTGAAACATTTCAGTAAATCAACTGCCAAATAATTTCAATACTAATTTCAACGAATTCTAATTATAAACACTATTTCTTTTCACTTATAATTATTTATTAATTTCTCCTTAAATTTTTGGTTGTTCCATTCTCCCCTCCTTAAGGGATTTTATCCCCAAAATCCCTAAGGATAGAAGAATGAAATAAATGTTTTCATCCAAGTTCTACAACCAGCTACTCAAACATCACCTATTAGATCCATTATCCTTGGGTTTTTATGATGCGATTTATGATACTTATGCAAATAGTGTAGTGCCAATGTCCCTAATTGATGCAAAAGATTACGTGGTCCACTGATTCGATCGACCTCCTTTTATGCAATAATGTCGGTGCCATGTGTCCAAATGAAAGCAAATTAACTAATGATAACCGATAGTTCTATATGTGTGCTATAATCATCATCCAAATGCAACAATCATGTGATAATCATCCATTTATAGCAACCATGAGAATAAAATAAAAATGCAATTGCATACACATCCTTATGCGTATGATTTAGTGTCCAAGTTAGGCCGATCCCTAGAGGATAATGGTGCCTAGCATAAGTATATGCGTCTATTAGCATCCACTAGCAAACACTTGCAGCCACTAGCATACATCATTCACAACATGTTCTATTAACATGTTTACATCATACCCTACCATCCATAGGTTAAATCCTAAGTTGTACCCTCCCAAAGGATAATAACGGAAAGAATCTATTCAAAACTAAAGATGGAAATAGGAAATTCTAAAACTTACTATCAAAGAAATACGAATATGAGATACAAATTTTCTCCCAATCAAACCAATTTTCTCCAAAGTCTCCTTAACTATGTCAGAACCAAGGCAATCCCTCTGTAGACTCTATCCAACGCGAATGCGACTTGCACGGTCTTCCATAAAGAGGTTCGATAGGTGCTACTCCAATGGTAGCTTGAAAACTACTACCATATGAATTCCACTAATTTCATTTTACTATTCTTGATGAATTAACACTCCTGGGTTCTTATTATTGTCCTATACACTTTATGGAAACTTCCATGATTACTTTTAAAAGTAATTACTGCTATCTCCTTGCACCTTTTCTGTTACTCCTAGGAAATGGTTCTTACCTACTCCATATTTAATAGTTTGGTTTGGTATTTATCACCTTATTTTAAAAACTAAGGTTTCTAAAAATTTTAAAACATCAAATCCCAAAATCTTTGCCTTTAAAAGTGTTATCTTCTCAGCTTCTATCAAATTCAAAAATACTTGACTACTCAATATTTTATTATTCTGAGCTTGTATCCTTATAGATTTTTTGAATTTAAAATTAATTCCCAAACAAGAGGGGAAACTTTTTAAATCCTAAACTTATTCCTCATTTTTTTTAAAGACCTTTACAATTTTCTATAAAAATTGGAATTTTTAAATTCAATAGTTACTAAGCTTTTTTTTCTTTCAAAAACTTATTTACTTTTTCATCAAACCTTTTTTCTTTTAAAATATGTTTAAAATGTCCTTTTTCAAATTATCATCTTATT
The DNA here is from genome assembly GCA_030765085.1 of Allium cepa. Taxonomy (NCBI): domain Eukaryota; kingdom Viridiplantae; phylum Streptophyta; class Magnoliopsida; order Asparagales; family Amaryllidaceae; genus Allium; species Allium cepa. The sequence continues at coordinate 244,908,740 of CM060938.1, read as the reverse complement.
ATACCTAATAACCTCATACGTTAAGGTATTGGAACTACATTGTCTACTGAGAAATTCTGAATGCTAAATCTTCTATGAACCTTTTAAAAGAGGTCTTTATGTTTATATAGAGTTACAAGGAATTTATTCTATATTTTCGAATTAGACTATACAAAATATGGTGCTTCCCATACCTTGTACATCTCTTTCATATATTCCTTGTGACTTGCATAAAACATTTTTGTTGGTTTCATAGAAAATTATACCATTATTCTTTTCATTCCAATAGATTAAAGCATGTTTAATTTATACTTTTCTATGATAAACATTTTCTTATACTTATTTAAATAATAGGTGTATTCAAAAATTACTTTATCTCTGTTCTTACAAATCACCTTTTTAAAATACATCTTTAATTGGGTTAAAACGGATGTTGCGTAAAACACCGTTACTACAACCCAAAAATACGAATGTATGAATTTAATTAAAAATAAATACTAATTAACCTCACATATTATGTGAAAACATTCCTCTTGGGAGTAATCTAGTATAACAATAGTGTTATAGTCTATGCTCCTTTTATTTTTCATGAAAACATCTATTACAACGTTAAATGTTGTAACCTATGTTTTCGATTCTTAATACACTTTATGTTTTTATATTTAAATTCTTTTTTAATTTACAAAGAATCTAGTGAGCTATATACACTCTGTAATTCTTCAAAAAGAATTTTCAAAAAAAATATATCATTTAAAAACCAATTTAAAATTTCATGCCATTTTCCAAAAAGATCCAATATTTACTTTAAAAACATTGACAATTATACTTTTCAACATTTCTAATTCTAAAAATTTTATTGGGCTAGATATAAAGTGGGTTTTCTTCTCATTTCCCTAGGAGTATCCTTTCTAAATCTTGGTAATCCCATTTCGTTACCAAAGTCTTTTACTCCAATTCCTCTTTGATGCTTATATTTTTACTCTAAGGCACTACCATAAAATCAACTTATATGAAACAATTATATTTTCTACAATTATCTACACACGGGCTTTCTTCTTTTCTTATCAACTAAATCTATTGTACATCTCCAGCCTTTTCCTACCTCTCTTTGGATTTCCATAATCTGAACTTAAAAAAACAAAACCATTTCTCAAACTCCTAACACATGTAGACCTTCTCTATGCCTTGAGAAAAGCACCTTTTTAAAGACATTTGGAAAATTTCTGAAGAGTGGAACTGAATCTAACTCTGCTGATAATGAATTAAAGGGATAAAAGAAGCTCAACATGAATGACTCCTATGGGTCACATGAAACCTCGAGAGTCCTACTGCTGCATGCCTCTTGTCTAACGACTCTCCTCACGCAGTCTAATATCGTTCTATAAGTGGATACCCAATCCATTCCCTAAATCATTGCATACCCCAAAAATACCAATACATAGGCGTCGCAGTCAAACTCTATGCATAGGATAAAAAATTTAAACCCCTACAAACCATAGATGAGTGTATCAATCCTCCTATGGGGTCTGAAACAACAACGGAGTCTATACTAAGGAGATGTCTGAGTGCAAACAATCAAGCTAAGAACTCGGAATGAAAGGGTGTGATGCTCCAGAATTGAAAAGAGTCCGAATTGGAAAATCAAAAATAGAAATCAAAACTTTCCGTGGTGACTTTCCTATCTCTATCTGGTCCACAACTAGAAGGTGCTAGACTCAAAGCCTATACTTGCGTTATAGGTGCGCATGCTCTTTGCCCCTTCCAGTGGGGACAATTCCTACTCATGTGACCGGGTTGTCTGCAATTATAGCGCTTCCCCTTCATCTTGCAGTCTTTTGTGTAATGATCAATCACCCTACGACTATGGCACTATGCTCCTTGCTTGATTTGCTTCTGAGGGCCTGTCCTTTTTTACTTAGGAACCTCTTTAAGCTTTCCCTTCGATTGCGAAGATACAGGCTGAACTCTCTGTTTGTCTTCCAAGTCTAACAACCAAAACTTTTTCTCCATATCTTCCAACCTAGCTCGTGGCTCCTCGAAATCCTTCATGCCAAAAAACGTTCTCCCCTCTATACTAGCGAAGTCATTTCATAGCTTAGAAAAAATTGGCTGGTGTAGGTCGGTGTTGTATGGGGCATTTTCCCTTGCACCTCTGGTACTGTAACTTACGGACCCATTCAGCCATACTATGCAAAGAAAAGGAAACTTAGGCTTCAAAGAATCGAAAAAAGTTCAAACTGGACTTTGAGGGGATTTTTATAAAATTTCTTTTGTACTTGAAAACTATTTCTAAGAATTCCTTGAAAATACTTTTAAAACAAGTTATTTTTGGAGAAATACTTTACTTTAAAAATATATTTTTATAAATCATGTAACATTAGGCTCTAATACCAAGCGAAACACTCCACACCCCTTGGTATACCCAAAAAACACATTAAAAGGTGTGGTGCATTGTAGGTATAAAAAACCAACAGAGAATAAGATTCACAAGACAAAAATAGGTAAAAACAACGGAAACTAGAATAATAACTTATTTAAAATAAATCTTTCATAATTTCTTCATAAACAAGTCAAATACCAAGTACAACATCCATATCTCAAAAACCATCAAGTCTTAAAAACAATTCATAGTCTCAAAATCAGAGTACATAATATCCCTCATAATAAGCCAGTACATAGAAAGAACAAAAGCTGAAAGAGAAAGAAATACATGGCAGCAAACTCCTCTAAGAAATCTCCAAGCAACGATAATCTACTAACTTCTCCCTTGATAGTTATTGGGGGGAAGGGAAAAATAGATGAGTGGGTCAGACTAAAAGCCTGATGAATGATAGTAATTACTAGAGTCTTTAAGCAAGATAAAAAGTTATAGACTCTACAATAGTTCTAGCATAAAGAAGGATAATAAAAGGAAATAGGAAAGGGATAAACTGAAAATAAGTACGATTAAATATTGCTCAATTTGTATGATGGTTAACTTTGATTATTTGCACTTGTTCCTGATTTCTGCATTGATTAGGCTGAACTCCTAATCCTAGAATTAGGATGCAACCCTAATTCTACCCTTTTTGATTGGCCTGCTACTCTATAACACCTTTCTGTGGACTAGCCGCTATACAACTCTCTACAAAAAATGTTATCGTGGCCAAGACGAAAAGTGTAGCTCCCTATACAGAAGACAATGGTGTCTACTATAGACACCAATACTAAGCGCTTGGAATTCATAGTTGTTACTGAGCACCCGTAAATGCAAGTCGCATGCATAACTGCCATCAAGCTCATGCTATCTTTTGCTCTACCTATTGGGTCTTTTTATTACCTCCAATGTCTAGCATAGCGTGCCCCTCATCTCACTTCAGGCTAATGTGAGATCACCGTGTGTCCATAGAAACTATAGGGGAAATGTTGTTGGTACTGGCCCTTCATCCAAACAATATCTAGTTGCGCTCCTTACCCAAATCCCCCGTGATTTGGACTTCTATTTGACCAATTACTACCATTCTTAGCATAAGCGTGCCCTCCTCTCACTTCAGACGAATGTGAAACACCGTTTTGTCTAATAGTGAATGTATTTAGTACATGTCCCACTTTCATCATTGCTAATTAACTTAGATAAATTATTAAAGTAAGCCTTTATTATCATTTTTACTTTCTATGCTTATTAATTTATTCCAAGTCTTAAAATAAGCCCTATTATATTCTTTTTATTATAACCTACAATATAATCATGCTTATTACTTAACTCAAGCCTAAGTGTGAAAATAAACGCTTTCACCTTTTAACCTTTTATTTATAATTCTACGTCATAAGGCCAGTTAATTAATCCAATTCTAATCATAATTACGCATAATTTCATTCTTAATTCCATTTTATTATAGTCTTTATAATTTACATCATATATTCCATTATTTTAGTTTTTTTTACAATTTAATTTGTATTCGCATTAATCTTATTCTAATCCATACGCGAAGAAGGAGGAATAAAAGAAAACTGAAAATAGAAGAAAATCCAAAACGTTTAAAGAAGATGTAAATAACTTATAAATAACGGGAAATAACTAAAATATTGTAAATAAACTTTAAATAATTGGAAAACCTATAATTAACGGAAATAAATTGAAATTATCGAAAAGAATATTTGAAAGGAAATAGACTGAAAATAATTCTAAAAACTGTAAATAAACTACTGAAAAGGCTATTCCAAAAGTCGTAATAAAAGTACAACAATTGGAAACTTTATTATTTTAAATTACTTAATGAAATCTTAAAATAATTACAATCACTCACCTCTGGTCCGTAGCTCTTTCCTTTAGGCCTTTACGGATCTTCTTAGGGTTGTTAAAATATTTTTATTAAAAAGATTCTCTCCTTGGAAAATTATTCCTTTTAGGGTCCTTCCTGAAAAGGCGAACCCAAGTGGAGAAAATCTTAAATGAGAAAAAGTGTTAAGCTTAGCGTCTTATTTATAGGTGTAGAAGTGGATCTCAGACCATTGGATTCGGAGATTGAATAGGATGCGACAACTTCATAGACTGAATAGGAGCCATCGAATGGAAGGACGGAAGGACCAGATGGAATAAAAGAATGAAAAATAACGTGTATGAAACTTCTGCTAACTTATTGTTGCATTAAATTTTACAATGTGCCTTGTCAACGCCCAATCTTATATTTAATTCAATTAATTACACCCTCAATAATATACAAACTATAAATAATGTTTTCTTCTCCTCAATTAATTTCTAATTTGTGCATTTTATTTTAGGTTAAAATTCCATGCGTCTCTCTTTATTCGCATGCTTTGTTTCAGTTTTCAACATCTCATTTAATTTACATGTTTACGTCTAAAATAAATAAATAAACAACATATCAATATCTTTCCACACATACATCTTAATTAAATAAATTAACATGTGAATTGTTATATCTACATTTTTTTTCCATATTCGCATCTATTGTTATTTGATAAATAACATATGTCCACAAACATGTATATATGTTGTGTATTAATTAGTAACTTTATTATTTACCTTTAAATTGAGCAATCAATTACATTAATTAATTGGTATAAATGTTTTTATGTTAAAAAACCAAACGGATACTTATTCCTTACTAACAAAGAAATAACATACCTTATATTTTCTGTAAGAAATGCAATCCTTCCATAATACACTCTTGCCTTCTCTTTTCAAAATATGACATTTATTTTATTAAATGCCTTCTTTTTTTTTTATAAATATATGGTTACATTTTCTCTCATTTACAATAACCCATCTCATTTGAACATCGTCATCTTCACTTTTCGAATTTATAAAAGTAGATGCCTTCTTTTTAAATATATTATTATATATATATATATATATATATTATTTTCCTTTTTTTAACAAAACAAACTCGCTGTTTATAAAATCATACATATATTCAAAAATGAAAAGTTTATTTCATTTATCTCAAAACATGCATTTATTTCTATTTAAAATATTCATTCCATTTTGACACAAATGCAAGTTCTTATATTAAACTTAATCATTACAATTTGATTCCTCTTTTCCTTTCTAATTAAAACATTTCAATAAATCTACTGCCAATTAATTTCAACATTAATTTCGACGAATTCTAATTATAAACATTATTTCTTTTTACTTATAATTATTTAATAATTCCTTCTTAAATTTCAACTTGTTACATATTTAGCACAACAAATCACCATCCTGCTATTATGTTATGTGGATATGTTTATACTGGTTAGTTTATATTGTCGTGTTATTTCCTAGTTTGGATATGAAGTATACTTACATATATGTTGCTTATGTAAATAAAATTGTTGAATGATATGAAAGAGAAATTGAAACTAAATTGTAACTTAAATAGGTACCATTGGAATTGCTTAGCCTCCTTTTGAAATTATATAATATCGTTTTAAATCAGCTCTAGTTCTTTAATCAGTTTTGGGTTTTAAAGTTTATAAATGATTTTCAAGTTATACAACTTATATTATAAAAGTATTTATAAATAATAACTTGTTTAATAAGAAGGGTTTTACTAAATAAAAGGGATTATTTAAAGTGATTTGAAAATGTGATTTTTTTTTAAATAATATTTTTTAATGTTAAAGATATTTTAAAAATAAAATTTTATAGAGAGTGTTTATACATGGAGATAGATTATTTAAATCATTTTAGTGGTTTTTGGAAGAAGTTTAAATCTAGTGTGAAGACTTATAAGGAAGTTTGAAATATGAAGTGAACTTATAAAAAGAATTTTTATAAGGGATAAATGAATGAGTTTTATAAAATAAGGGGGTTTTATAGTAAGTGATTGTTTTGGCCATTTAATATGGAATTTGAAAAAAGGGAATTTTCTAAATGTTATTAGCAAAATGCTTAAATTATTTTCCAAGTATAAAAGGAATATAAAGTGTTTTAGGAATAGTGTTTAAAACGATCTTTCGATCAAGTTTTGCCAAGTGTTTTAATTAATTAAAGATTAATTAATAAAGGCTTATTGAATCTCATATGAATCAAATCAATGTTTGATTGCTTGTATAATTGATTGTTAAATAACCGACTACCAAATTTGGACCGAAACGTAACTTTGGAAATATCCAAGAGAAACACGTGAGTTATATGGCACAGCCATCCCCAATGATGTTTTACTATGCATACAAATCATTCTTCTAGGATAAATGATAAGGAAATCCGTCCACAAATGGTTAGGAGGTGAAGTCCGTTCTTATGTTTGTCTTTTTATTTCCTAAAGAACTGGGGCCGAGTTTACCAGAAATTATCGAAAGTTGTTTGGAAGAGACCGGGATTAGATATGTTATCTGAAAACCACTCCGATCTAACTTAAGCATTTCGAACTAAAGACATCTTAAAGAATATGGAATCGAAGATGGAGCATTGAAGTGCAAGGGCTTCTTGCTACTAGTCCTGAGGGTGATTACAAAATGGATGTAGTAGTAGTAGTGCCTTTGATTTGTCCTTATCTTGGACAATTTGTAGGGATGAATGTTGGCAGTGCATTACTTCCTAGAAGGCAATGTTAGCATTCCAAGTAGGATTGCTACTCAAAAGGTAAGTGTACCCTCAAGCCTCATCAACCAAGAATGACGAAAATCAAGGGAGATGTAGCAAGGCTAAGTAGGTCACTCCAATTAGGGTGTGCCATCACCATTCTTGATACATCAACATATTTGTGGATTGGTTGTCTATAAGATCTCAATAAAAAGGGTTGCAAAGCAACTGGGGTGATGACATAATCGGTACTATCCAGTCAGAGTAGGCCGGTCTTGTGTTGGTAGGGGATACCAGCGAGGTCCTCGATATATTTTCTAGATGTGCATCATGGTAGGTGGTACCTCGATGCCTTGTCATATATGGAATCCATTCTCCAATAAGCATTGTATGGTTTTGATTGTACCCAACTATGTTGAAATGCGAGAAGCAAGTATTTCGGCTATTTTCATATTTTACTTTGACCTCTAAACATTTTTATTATATCATTTGATTTTCTGTAAAAAAGTATTTTGGTTATCGTAAGCTAGAACCTGTTCATTATGTGCGATGTGGTCTTGCGAGATACCTTTGATTTTAAAAAGCTTTTAAACATAATAATTCAATTGTTTGAGTGTACTCACACCAGACGCATGTCTAACCCGGACTATTTTCCTTCCCTAAAACTCTTGGATGCTCAAATTTTGAGGTAGTTTTCCCACGGACGCATCTTGGAGGAGCATGAAGCAGGAGGCTGTTATAATGAGTTATTATATGTATATTGTATCGTTTAGGTAGGGACACGCTGTTATAGCTGTATGGATAGCTAGTTATTATTCTATTTCAACTATATTATATGTATATTGTATCGTTTAGGTAGGGACAGACTGTTATAACTGTCCAAGTGTAGAATTATGTCAGTATGACTCTAATGTATCATTGTTGAAATGACTCTGTAATGTATTATGTTGATTAATATATGTTATTCCATTGTGTTATGAGATTCTATAATTTTTTGTATTCTTCTATCTCTAATCTTCTTTCTTTCCCTTAACGATCGGTTTTCCATCACTTGAATGCATGGCATGAAATACGCTGAATGTATTAGTGTCGATCTTCGAGGGTAGAAAATCTAGTTCGTTACAATTTGATATTATAGGGCAAGGTTAAGCGAGAACCTTGGCTTTGGCGAGGCAACTTATTATGAGATAAGGTAATGGAATGCCTTATTATAAGGTTTTAGTGTGTGTGTATGTATGTGTATAAAAGCATGTATTTGTTATTGATATAAAAATATTTTATATTGTGTTGATTGATTTGTTGAGTGGCTTATGGATTCTGGTCAATACGAGTAGCTAATGTTTTTGATAGGATCTCTAAACATTTGAGCTCGGCCATTCGAAACAGTACTGTTTTGAAATTGGGTAAATTAAATTATTTTACCTACAATATATTTTATATATAAAGAATGATTTTCAAAATAGTGTACTATTTCGAGATGTTGTTTGCTAGGAGATAATAATATTTTATTATTATCATATATGGTTTATTTTGTCATGCTCGTCTATTTGAGCATTGACTATTGCTAGTGTGTGTAGGTAGCTTCCCTTTTTAAGATTTGGGATGGGTAAATAGAAATAGGGAAATATTGAAACAAACACCTTGTGAATTAAGTTTCATAAGTTGATTATATGGCGTTCGATGTAAATGTTGGGGTAAAAATTGATTTAATGAAAGATTTTTTAAACGCTAGAATATTTGAAATAAATATTTGGAAAATGGTTTATAAATGTTGATTTATAAAAGTGAATGTATAAGAAGGTATCCTTTAATAAAAAAGAATTTAAGTTGATACTTGAAGACTAAAATCCAAGGGACCTTTGAAAAATTTATTTCAAGGATTGAAAAAGCAATAATAGTATTATTTGAAAATATTTTTGGTTCAAGTATAAGATTTTGGGAATGAAAAGGTTAAGTAAGAAGTATTTTATTTGGATTTGTTTGGGAGAATGAGTCTTGATTGTTTTGTGATGATCTAAATAATCTTCTAAGTGACGACCAGATGTTTTCCTAGGTGAATGTTGTGCGGTACTTAGTAAATTATTCTCTTTATCATCATACAATCGAAAAAAGTTCAAATCCGAACAGAACCAAAGCGAGTTGGTGATAAATATTTTGTTGGAAAATGTAATGTACTGATTCAAAAAATGGGATTTTGAAATGAGAGAGATATTATTATGTTAACTAGTTCGAGTGGCTTGAAAATAAGTTAAAATTGGGGAAGCGATTTGTTCGGATGGTAAGCACTTTTCTTAAGTATTACTCTTCTTGGTAAGGGAGATATATATGATACAATTTAGTAGTATCTGGTTCCTTTGTATCATTTTGGAGTTACTCGAGATATATATCTATATATATATATATATATATGATTAATATATATAAGTTTCATTTCAAAATGTTATTGAAATAAGATCGGGTATTTGGCTCTTGAGTTTTCTTAGGAAAATAAATGTAAAATAGAATAGTTGAATCGAATAGGAGTATATACTCTTAGCACGCAGTGGAGTATTATACAAGTTGAATCTAAGTTTAGTTTTTATGAAATGTCTCCATAAATTATTTAGTGGGAATAGAGTTGGTATTAGTGAGAAACAATTAAAGAAGTGCGTAAGTTGGATTTAGATCATTTCTCATTTCATATAGTTATGATCTAAGATTCAAGTGTATGGCTTTGAGGTGATTCACACCAATCCAAATAAGGATTTATTACCTGAGTTTTGATGACGAGCACTTGATGAGGATTTTTGGTATAGGACTAGTGTTTTCTATCAAGTTACAACTATGCACGGAGAACATAGCTTCCTAATCAGGAAGTCTGATCAGAGTTCGCACTAGAAAATCGACTAAGCGATACTAGTTTGGAAGGGAAGTTGTGTATTCGAGTAGTGATCGAATCAGACCTAATTTATGAATGATTTATGTACATCATACTAACCGATGTATAATGCTAAGTGTTTTCTTCGTTAGTTTGAGGTGTAATTTCAAGGATGAAATTCTTTTAAGGGGGAGAGTGTAACGACCCAAAATTTCACTACTTTGATTTGCGAATGTTCAGTTAATTTTAAATATTCAAATAATAGGATTTAAAATGAAAATAACAATCTTTTGTAATAATAAATAATGAGGTGAAATAGTTTTCAAAATTTGTTTACAAAAAAATTTAGTTCGAAGAAAAATCGAAAATGTGAACGGAATTCGTTTTCCGAATTTTCGACTTTTCGGTAGATAAAAGTTGTCAAAAATATCGTGACACTTCGGTATACACACATACATACATTTACAAATAATTTAACATGTAAATGAATATATGTACATTTATGTACACTAAGTATGTATGTGTATGTGTGTATATATATATATAAGAAAATATTTTATTATAAAAAGTTAATATATTGTATAATATAAAGATGCTTCTTTAGACAAATAGTGTTTTAACATGTTGGCTTTAACAGGAAGGATGGTATGATGCTTTAGATGCTGGTGTGGGTGTGAGGTGAAGGCTAGGTAAGCTGGCGATAAGGTATTGAAGGGTATAAGGCAAGGGTAGGTAGGTAATTTCCTTTTTTCTTTTATTTGTAAATAGCCTTCCATTTGCTCAATTTTTCCTCCTCTTTCTTCGGCCATATCTTACACATTTCTAGTTCAAATGGAGATTTTTTTAAACCATCAAATTTCAGTGGCTAAAACTTTTATGTAGATCGCTTTTACCAATTTTGAGTGCAGCTATGACAAAAATACATTTATTTCAGACATGTTTCTGGACTCAATTTTTCCAATATGAAAACACCGCCTCTTTTATTGACCATATCTCCTTAAAAAACCATTAGAACCGAGCGATTCTTTTTACGAAAGTGTAGAGAAAAGAATCTCCTAACACTTTTAATTTAATCACTTTTCCAAAATCCAAGAAATGCATGTCTTAAAATTAAGGAGAATTTAACCCATTTTCAAGACTATTTTTGCGGTTTTCCTATATTTAAAAGTTCTAATGTATTCAAAGTTTTCAAAGATTTTCGGTGAGTATGTTTCTTAACTTTTTGGAAAAGAATTTACCTTTATATATACGATTGTTATATGGTTGTATAGGTGATGTTGTTTGGATTATAGTATGGTTTGGATGTATATGTATGTGCTAATTTGTGGTTTGACATTAGAACTTTGAATTGATGATTATGTGATATTTTAGTCGTAAAGTTGTGATCTTTGTCTTGTGATTGGAAGTTATATGGAAAATTAGCAAGTAAAGTCAGTAAATTGAAAAGTTAGTGAGCAAGGTTAGCATTTGAAATGTGTTGTGTGTTCGACATAGCCATCCTTTAAAATTCAAATTGATTTCGTACTTTGTTTTAAAAGAAAAGCTTTTGCAAGGGTTTTCCAACTTTTTTTCTTTCAAAATTTTATACTTAGTACATAAAGTAAAATAAAGTTAAAATTAAGTGTTTTAATGATTTATTTGAGATGCGACAACTATCAAATTGTGGGTATCCATAGCAATAGTCGCTATGGATGCAGTTTTGCTTAAAAATCTGATTTTTAGAAAATGTGGTTTTTAAACTTAAAAGTGTTTTATAAATGTTTACTAACTTAATAATGAGGTTTGAAAGAGTTAATTAAGAATTTAATGATTATTTTAAATTCATTGAGTTTTAATGATTAATTAATATTAAAAAAGGTTTATTAACTTTAATTAATCAAAGATTAGTATTAATTAATTACCTTTGAAAGTCAAGATTTATTTTAATTAATTATTAATCAAGTAAGATTGATTTTTAATATAATTTAAGTATATTGTTTATTTTTAATTAATTATTAATTAAGTGTAAGGTTAACGATTTAAATAGACCAATTATTTAAAATTATTATTAATTAATTAAGGTTCTAATTTAAAATAACTTATTTATTTAAGGTTTAATTTATTATATAAGTTTTCACTAAAATATTATTTAATGAACTGAGATTAATTAATAGTTAATTACTAATAAAGGTTTTAAACTATTATTTAATAAATAATAAAGGATTAATTAAGGGTATAATTTATAAATAAATTATTTATTAAAGGTTTAATTAATTATTAATGTTTAATTAAATTAAGTTCAAATTTAATAAAGATTAATTATGATTTAATAAGGGTTTATCTTGTAATTAATCATTTTAACAGATGTTTTAAGTTTAATCCTACAGTTGCATTCAAGTAATGCCCTTTGATTTCACCTGTTTCAACTTGAGCTTTATAAATAGCTTCAGCACAAAATAATAAACAGTCTCTCCAATGCATAAAAGGCTGGAAGTTCACATTTTCATCATCCTTGCTTCAAAAAAAATTCAAAAATCAAGAATCAATGTGTTGATTCATATCCTATCTTTTTTTAAGAGAATCTTTTTTTCTAATGAAGGGGTTTTTTTTTCCATTGAAAAAAGGAAGTTTCCCCTTCCCCTAAAAAAAGAATTTACCGAACTTATTTAATTAACCTCTCATTGATGTGCATAAGTAGAGGAATTGTAAAAGGAAGATAAGATGCTAGGTTATAGAAAAGAACAAGCGGAAAAAGGATGAAAACCTAATGATAGATATTTTTGATCTAATCAAAAATGGTTTTTTTGTATGGATAAAAGATCTCCTTATGTTATACTATTCAATTCTCAATGAGAAATTGATTTGATAGATCAAAAATTTCCTTTTCTTGTTATGTTCGTTAGGTTCAAGTCTGACTATTTTCCAAGAATCAAATTGTTTTTAAGGTACTTCTTTTCAAAGATGGTTTGAACATAAGGAATTCAAATTTCAATACCATTAAGTAAAAAAAACTATTGTGAATTAACTACAATGTGAGTGGTTTTGTTTGTGTGGACAACTATTAGTAGAATAAATCCCCATTCTACTATAATAAGATTGTATTAATTGCTGTAGGCAACTATGAGCAGAATAAAACTCCATTCTGTAATAAATTTATCAATTGATTGTGTAGACATTTGATAGCAGAATAATTCCCTGTTTTGCTATAAATAAATTAAATCGTTTGGACATCTATTTAGCATGACAAATCACCATCCAGTTATTGTGATATATGGACATGTTTATACTGGTTAATTTATATTTTCGTGTTATTTCCTGATTTGGATATGAAGTATACTTACATATATGTTGACTTATGTAAATAAAATTGTTGAATGATTTGAAAGATAACTTGAAACTAAATGGTAACTTAAATAGGTATCATTGGAATTGTTAAGCCTCCTTTTGAAATTATAAAGTATGGTTTTAAATTAGCTCTAGTTTTTTTAATTAGTTTTGGGTTTTAAAGTTTATAAATGATTTTCAAGTTATACAAATTATATTATAAAAGTATTAATAAATAATAATTTGTTTAATAAAAATGGTTTTACTGAATATAAGGGTTTATTTAAAGTTATTTAAAAATGACATTTTGTAAATCATATTTTGTAGTGTCAAAGATATTTTGAAAAGAAAACTTTATAAAGAGTTCTATACATGGACAGTGATTTTATAAATCATTTTAGATTTTAGGAAGAATTTTAAATCTAGTATGAAGACTCATAAGGAGGTTTGAAATATGAAGTGAACTTATAAAAAGAATTTTCATAAGGAATAAGTGAATGAGTTTTATAAAGTGAATGGGTTTTATAGTAAGTGATGTTTTGAAAAGGGAATTTCTTGGCCATTTAATATGGAATTTAAAAAAAGGGAATTTTCCAAATGTTTTTGGTAAATTCTTATATTATTTTCCAAGTGTAAAAGGAATGTAAAGTGCTTTGGGAATAATGTTTAAAAAGATCTTTCGATCAAGTTTTGCAAAGTGTTTTAATTAATTCAAGATTAATTAATAAAGGCTTAGTGGATCTAATATGAATCAAATCAATGTTTGTATACTTGATAGTTCAATAACCGACTATTAAATCTAGACCTAAATGTAACTTTGGAAATATCTAGAAGAAACACGTGAGTTATATGACACAGTCATCCCTAATAATGCTGTACTATGTATATAAAACTCATTTCATTCTTCTAGGATAAATGATAAGGAAATCCATCCAAAAATGGTTCGGAGGTGAACTTACCTCTTATCTTTGTCTGTTTATTTCCTAAAGAACTGGAACTGAGTTTACCAGAAATTATCGAAAGTTATTTCAAAGAGACCAGGAGTTATTCAAAAACCACTTTGATCCAACTCAAGCATTTTTAACTGAAGACATCTTAAAGAATATGGAATCAAAGATGGAGCATTGAAGTGCAAGGGCAGCTTGTTACTAGCCCTAAGGGTGTTTCCAAAATGGATATAGTAGAAGTAGTACCATCGGTTTCACAACACCAAAACAGCCATTTTGTAACACTTACTTTTTAGAAATTGTAACGGTTATTTCGTTATAATTAGTAACGGTTAATTTCATTATTAAAGAGTTGCCACGATTATATCAGCACTTACGTAAATTAGGTGAACTACCAAGGACAATTTTGTAAAAAAAAAATTATCCTCCGTTCACATTTCGTAACGCTACTAACACTCTTCTCATTGATGGCTAGGGTTTCCCATTCAGACCAAATTGAATTGTTATTTTCTTTTTCAGATTTAAATCCACTATTTTTGAAAACCTCGTGAAACTTCTCTCTAAGTACGACCACGGCCAACCCTACTACATCGGTTCCTCATCCGAAAGCCACATCCAGAACATCATCTTCTCCTATAACATGGCGTACGGCGGCGGTGGATTCGCCATTAGCGCCTCGCTGGCCTCCTCCCTCTCGAAAATCCAAGACGGATGCATTTCCAGGTACCTCGCTTTGTACGGAAGCGACGACAGAATCCACGCGTGCATGGCCGAATTGGGGGTTCCCTTAACAAAGCATCTAGGGTTTCATCGGTACAACGTGTATGGAGATCTGTCGGGATCCTTGCATCACATCCTGTGACGCTGTTGATATCCCTACATCATCTGGACGTGGTGAACCCAATTTTCCCAAATTTAACACGGGCCGGGTCTGTTAAAAAGTTGCTTGATGAGGAGAAGCGGCCAGAATGTAAGTGGAAGGTGGCGGACCCGGATGAGTTTGTGGAGCGGGTTGTGGTATATAAGAAACCCGACCCGCGGTTATGGGATAGGGTAAGCGGTCAGTTTATTTTCTTTAAACAATTTTGAGCAATGTTCATGTAAAACAGTGATGGGTAATTGTGATGTTTGTTGATGTTATTATGTGTAGGCGCCAAAGAGAAACTACTGCAAGGTTGTGGAGTTTTCATCGAAGACAATGAGAATTGCAGTTGGTACGTGCAAAGAAGGGGAGATCGTCGAGGCATGAATGTTATTATGTTGGACTGTTTAAGGTATTAAAGTTCTGCATCGTAGAATGATATGGATATGGATATGCATATTCGAGGTAGTTGTTTTCTACTTTGATTATTGTGCATAATGCTTGCAGGCACTGAACGTAGAAATGAATAACAATGATAATGTTTGCAATACGGTGCAACCAGCCCGGCTAATGGTTCCGATTCAGGCCACAAAAGAAGACAGCATGAAATTAAGACAGAAACACCATCCTCAAGTAAATCCCAGAAGGTTTCAAATGGGGAAGAAAGCAAACCAACATCTTTAAATTACAATTCAAGACAAAAAAAGTTAAGATGAACAATTCTCAGACTTCAAGTCATCTTTCAGGTTAGGCATATACAAGTTCCCTTCTTTTTTTGTATTACAGTCCTGATTTCATTATCTTAGCAGTGGTCGACAAATGAACATTGTTGATTTGAGCGGAGGGTTATTATGGATATGAACGATCCATTTAGTTCATTCTGCTCTACGATCTATCTAATCTACTATTCTGTGCGATTCAGAAGAATTCTGCCCATTGAATGAACATCATAACTCGTCAATTAGTTTATGACATAATGTAGACCTTGTAAAGTTATACAAGAGTTGTATAGTCACTGGTTTACTTTATGCTGTCATGTGCTAGTAAAAGAATACATGATTCTATAAGTAAATAATTAAATACTATCTGTTGCTGTTGAGTGGTGACAGATTGAGTGACTGGTGGTTAGGTGAGTAGGGATGTTGGTGAGCACGGAATAAATTAATGGCACGATAGTTTATCTCCTCCATATTTTGTTTTACAGTATTCATAATTTGACAGGAATTGTTTTTTACAGTATTCACATGTTCATCATTTTCTATCAACCAATATGCAAGATATTGATAGTGTATTCTTTAGTTTATGCTTTTACTTTATTTAATATGCAAAATATTTTCAAGTTCAACTTTTGTTTATAATTTATTTCGGTATTATGCAGGCATCAGTTGAAGCAGCGGAGGAAAGACAAAAGGAAAACTCTAGTGTCAATGGAAGCAATGGAAGTAGAAGTTTTGAAGATTTTGAGAATGATCCCATTGCTGAAGTGTTTGGAAAGGAGAAAAGAAAAAACTATTGTCATGCAATTAGCTCTACATCGACTATGAAGCAAGTGAAGCTTACACAAGCATCACAAGCAATAGCTAATTTCAAGGAAGATGAAGATAGAAAATGGAAAGCAAAGATGGAGAACATTTTGAAGTAATGTTAGAACTTGTAATATTTTGATTTCATACTCTTTAGTTATGTATGATGAACTTGTGAAATTTCGAATCTTCCTTTAATTTTTTGTCAAATATTTATGCAATTTAAGTTGTATGTTTGGATGCGTAATTGCTTATTGTTATCCAAATTCTGTAATTTTTGATGTGTATGTACGTACTGTATTATAATAGACAATTCTGTAGTGCAAATGCTAGCACAAATGCAGCTCTACATGGTTTGGTAGCTGTAACGAACATATTCGTTACTAAAGACGAAATTTATAACGAGCATAGTCGTTACTATTGTTGAAACTTGTAACGGAAAATATCCGTTACAAACCGATGCAACTAATAACAAACATTTTCGTTATAAAAATTTAGATTTCTAACGACAAAGTCCGTTGGTAAGTGATATATCTAATAACGGGTAGAGGCCGTTATAAATATTTGTAACGACATTCCTCACGCTTGTACCGCTCATGACTATATCTGTTATAAATTTCATTTATAACGACTATATTCGTTATAAATACACCTTTTTGGTGTAGTGTTTGTCCTTACATGGACAACTTGTATGGATGAATCTTAGCACTACATTACTGCCTGGAATGCAGTGTTAGCCTTCTAACTAAGATTGCTATTCAAAACATAAGTATAGCCTCAAGCTTATCAACCGGGAATGACTAAAGTAAGGCAGATGCAGCAAGGCTAAGTGGGTCACTCCCATTAGTGTGTGCCATCACCATTCTAGATACTTCTATGTATTTATGGATTTGTTGTGCTTGAGATCTAAATAAGAAGGGTTGCAATGCAACCGGGGTGATGGCATATTGGGTACTATCCATTCGGGGATATGCCGGTGTTGTGTTGGCAGGGAATCCCGATGAGGTCCTCGGTACACTTTCTAGATGTGTACCATGATAAGTGGTACCCCGGTTCCTTGTCATATATGGAATCCATTCTCCGGTAAGCACCATAAAGTTTTGATTGTGCCCAACTATGTTGAAATGTGAGATGCAAGCATTTCAACTATTTTCATATTTTACTTTGACCTCTGGACATTAATGTAGTATCATTGAATTTTCTATAAAAAGTGTTTTGGTTATCGTGAGGTAAAAACATATCCGTGCTTATGTGCGGCGTGGTCTTACAAGATATCTTTGATTTTAAAAGGGTTTTAAACATAATAATTCAGTTGTTTGAGTTTACACACACTAGACCCGTGTCTAACTTGGTGTTTTATTTTCTTTTTCTAAAACTCTTGGGTGCTCAAATTTTTATGGGCAGCCAAGTAGTTTAGGTTTTCCATGGATACTTCTTGGAGGTGCTTGGTGCAGGAGGCTTTATCGATCGTAAGTTATTATTTTGTTTCCGATTTATTATATGTATATTGTATCGGTTAGGTAGGGACAGACCATTTTAACTGTCCAAGTGTAGAATTATGTTATTATGACTCTGATATATCATTGTTGAAATGACTCTACAAAGTATTATGTTGATTAATATATGTTATTCTGCTGCATTGTGAGATTCTATAATCATTTAGTTTATTTTATCTTTTATCTTCATTCTTTCCCTTAATGATCGGTTTTCCATTACTTGAATGCTTGGCACGAAATACGATGAGTGTATTAGTGTCGATCTTTGAGGATCGAAAATCTAGTTTATTACAAACAGGGAGGCGGAAGCAGTACCTGGAACACATTCCAGGTAGTGCCACATGTCCACTGTTCTACATGGACCGGTGCCCCAATGCACCGGTTATGGCCTAGAATGTGTTCCATTTCATGCTTTGTGACCTCCCCATTTGCCTGTTCAATCCCCTATTTACCAGATTTATTCTTAATGTTATGTATTATGTTCTAGTGCTTTGGTTATGACGATTTGGAAGTAAAATATTTAATTAAATTAATGAATTGATGAATTCGTTTCAAAATTTTAATTCCATAGATATGCTACTATGGTATATCAAGTTATACATAACGATCCACATAACTTTGTTTCACAATTTTAACTAGTCATTTCAATAAAATGTTTTCTTATCCGAACATTTTCCAAATCATTTAAAGTAATATACTTATTTTATATAAAGGAGATTTAGGATGTAATTATACACATATGAAGGATATTAATTATAATACCAAGGATTTAAAACTAGTTTAAATAATGGTTTTAAAGAGGTTTTTTTTACAAGAGAGTATATATAGATTTATAAACGATTTCCAATCTATATGTATATATGTATTCTAATTTATAAAAGGATAGTTTCAAGAAGGAGTATGATGCGAATTATTTTCATAAAATTGCACGATGTTTATTGAATAAGGATTGATTTAAATGGTTTAATAAAATGAGTGGTATCAAATATCCTTGCATTTTTTTACCGATTAATAATTGGACTTGTTTGAACGAATATTTATTTTGCACGAGTGGGATTCTATTATCACTTAGTAAATAATTCAGTAATGCTAAGTGGTTATGGGACATTGCACTATACTTCTCTAGTCACTAATTGGAAGATGATCATACTTACTGAGTGGAATTTACTAACTTAAAGTAAACGTTTGATTAAACCCAAGTGGTTATGGGACATGCGATAGTTACTTAAATGAACCCTTATAGGAAGTATATAACAGTTATTTCATTAAGTTTTAGACTCGTCCTTGGCTATGCTGTTTTGTGCGGAGTATGTGGGTTTTCAAGACCCATTTTTGTGTCAATCGTTTATAAAAGAGTTATTATGTGCGATGTGCTCGTACTGGTGTGACATGCTTGTCTATTAGGCTAGCTATTGATGATGACGAGAGATGTACTCATATTTGGTGTTGACTTGCGACGTGCTTGTTTATAGTTGACTGACGAAGTATTTACTTATTTATAAGCGATGTGCACACCGATGATATTAGATTGGCGAAGTTCTTATTTAATTACGAGCAAAGAGCACGACGATGAATATTGACTTGCGAAGTGCTCGTCGTTTGATTGCATTTATGGTTTTAAATTTCGATGCTCTAATTAATGATTGGTATCACTTTGATGTTTTGTTTGAATGAACGTAACTTAACCTTAAGACATGAAGTTTTATATGAAGTATAAGTAAATTAGTGAAGTATAATCCATTATGTTTTACCCTTGATGTTTTTGTAGCCTATTTTTCAATGGACTAACATATTTGATAATTAGAAAAAGTCTGACACGGGTGATTTTGATGCTCGGGTTAGACCGATACTTGACAGGTAGCCAAGACTTTTGGCTTTGGTCTTGGGCTGGCTTGAATAGAAATTATGCTGGTTATATATATATATATATATATATATATATATATATATATATATATATATATATATTTCCTTAATTAATTTTGGGATGATGACTTATGTATGATGTATATTATTTGAGATGTTGACTAATTTTGTACTTGGTGATGTATCTTAGTCCTTATGTATGTTATTTGATATGTCATCTATTATAATTATCAATGCGATCTGTGATTATGTACATATGACATTTTATATTGTTCTGATTCATAATAAGCCATAGTAGTATTATTTCATGCCTGGATTGTATACGTTGAATTCTTCTTCACTAAAAGAATAAATTTGTGCACTCAATGTATTTGATACTTTCCCAAAGAAATATTATGAATGGTCACTCCTAAATAACTTTATTCTCTACATTAACAGACGAAATTATTTGTTAATACCCTTTGTTAACAAGGGCATAAAGATAGGGCGTGACAATGGAGATTTAGACCTTTGTTCGATGAATCTATGAGTCAGTGGAATGGGGATCTTAAGGCTAAATTAACACTAGTGTGGGGTGAATAGTGTTTAATTGGCTATATGAATATTTTTCAAATTCTTTAATATTCTATTTGGAATGATGCAATTAACAATCACAGATGCAATCACAAAATCAAAGAAGGGATAAAAGTAAATGCAGTAAAAGTAGCAGGGAAATAACATACCAAGATTTTATACTAGTTTGGAGTTTCTCTACATCTAGTCCTGCATAATCTTATATGGATTTCTTTTCAAGTAGTAAATGCAAGTACAATCTTGATTCCAAGGCTACAAGACACACCATCCCAAACCCCGACCTTGTAGGATTGAATTCACCCTAGAGTGGGGTGAATAGAGTAATACTATTAATTATAAAAATTTATTGTGGTAATATATAAAATAATTTAAGCACAAATAACATCCGAATAATAGCAGCATAGATAATAGAAGAATAATAAAAAGTAGAAAATAGAACACATAGATTTACCCAGCTTCGACAGAACCCTGCCTACGTGCTACCCCAAGGTTTCTACTAGTACACAAGTAAACTCGTGACACTCGCTATCGACTAACCTAACTCTACGCTTAAAACCCTGCCACAACTCAGGCACTAAGTTGCGAATTCTCGAACTGCACCACCGCAGTTCATCCCCTAGTCATACGACTAGAATTTACACAAGTTTAAAAAAGAAAATACAAAATAACTTAAAATACTAAACCCTAATTTAAAAATAAATCCCACGTTTATACTAAAAGAAATCGGCCCAAATAATTAAAGTGATAAAAAATATGTTTCCCCTTTTTCATTTATTTCTTCTACCCGATTCCTTCTTCTCTTCTCATTTGCAATTAAGGCTGCTTTGTTTCTCTATGAAAAATTAAGGCTTTTGTAATTGAAGAAGCCAACGTTGTTGTTCGATCAAGTGGATGTTTTCGTGAGTGCTTTGATGATAGATTGTTTCTTCAGTTTGCTTCGGCTGCTTCAATCAAGTCGAGTTCGGTCGGCTGTTGCGTGAATTGGTATGTTTGTTCCTTTTTTGATTTATACTGTACTCGATTTTGATTCGTGTTGAATGATTATTCATTTCAGTTGTTGCTTGATCTTGAATGGATTATTGCCGATGATGTTTTAGGGTTTGTATACAGTTCTAATCCCTTTATTTTGTTCAAATATATTATTCGAATTCGTCAGATAATTATGCTCTGGCCGTTCTATTCAGATTGGATGTTGTGATTTGTATTAACTTGTTCAATTCGTACAATTTGTTACTTGATTCTCATGGCTTCGATTTTTGACTTGTTCGACTTCCTTGGTCATCACGGCTCTAACTTGAATTTGAACTGCACATGTATTCATATTGTTTTTGACTTGATTTGGTTGAACTTGCTACTATTTTGATTTTTATAACTGCAAATTGACTTCATTCATCTTGACATTGTGATGAAATTTACTTCGGCACTGACTTCGGTTTGAAACTGTTACATGACTTCGACCAATTTGAAATTTTTTGTGACAATTTGACTTTGTTTGAAACTGCGCTTGCTTTTGTACATTTGTGTCTTTGAGTCACTTGTGCATGCTCTGTTCTTCATTATACTTGATGAAGCTTTGTTCGACTTCATGGTTGTTGGTCTCTGGTCTACCTGAACCTGTTAGCCGAGTTGTCCTGTTGCACTTCCTATATAGGTATATATATGTGTATACATATGTACATATATGTGTATACATATGTATGTGTGTGTGTATATGGTAGTTACATTGTTGTTTCACTATTTTACTTGAATCTTGCTCTATTCACTTCGAGTTTGTATTGGTCATCATGTCATTGCAGTTGAAACTTTGAGCTGTTGTATACATGTATATATGTATGCTTGAGTTGATGTGCTCGTTTCATTCATGTGTACATTGTTTTTCCATTTGGTGTTGTATTTGATGTGCATCTGTATTTGAAGTCGCAACCTTGTCTCTTTGTAGTCTGGTATAGGTTGCATCCCTTCCACGTGTACATTTGTGTGTGTACTTGGTTTCTGTTGGCCTGTTTCTCATTTGATTCATTTGATTGTTATGTCCATAGCATATATATATGTTTTTGAGCCTGGACAGTTTGGTTGTGCTGCACTGAGTTGATGATTTTGGAATTTGTCTTCATTTTACCTTGGTTCTGGTTATGGTTTGAAATCTGACCATGCTTCATGTCTGAACGATCATTGATTTGGGTTGCATACCATTTCATTGTTTTCTTGTGCACTCACTGAATTTTTTTCGACGCCTGTTTTATGTTGGTTTTGGATTTTTGACCATTTTACTGAACTTGCACCTGTGTTGAATCTAGTTTAAAGATCGGGTTTAACCTTATGCTTATATCATGACTTTATTTGTATTTCACTTGAGTTGAACCCAACTTTTGATTGGGTTTGACCTTGTGCTTACCTATCCCTGTAATTTTATCAAGTGTATATTGGTGTGCACGGCCCTGTGGCATGTACAGTGATTTACTGTGCATGTCGCAAACTGTTCGTGTATGATGAATTCAACATTAAATGATGATGAACAACCCAAATAACTAAGGCATATAATTTTTTTTCAAATATACACATTTAACTTTTGTTTACACTACAAAAATTATTTCTTTTTCAATTTTACTGCTTCAGTGTTTATTTTGCAGACCGCTAAAATGCTAGATTCAATCTGCAATAGAGTTGAAGATAAATACGAGTATGTGAGTGTTATGTAGTAAGGTGCAAATGTAAATTGAAAATTGTAATGTAATCGAATTTGTATTGTAATTGAAATTTATGTGTGTGTGTATGAGGGAATTAGATCAAAGGACAAATTTTGAAAAAAAATTAGGATGAAGGACACTAAGTTTCAATTTTAGGCTGAAAGTCAAATGTTAGTTGTAATTAGCATTATATTCAACTTTTACACTATACAAAATACTAATTATATTTAGTATTATATTTAGTTTTACACTATACAAAATGCTAGTTATAACTAGCATTGTCCTTCATTCCAAAAAACGAACTTGTTGTCCTTCAGCCTAAATTGTTTTCTAAGTTTGTCCTTGTGCCTATTTTCTAGTGTGTGTGTATATATATATATAGTGAGAGATCAAATTTGTACTATTCAAAATTGTAATAAAATTTTTGTTTGAATAAAATATCCATTTGAATTTAAATTCTGAGTTATTTATGTTATTCAACAAATATTTATTTAAATAATTGAGAAATAAAATAGTACATTAACTTACATTTAAATGAATATATATATATATATATATATATATATATGTTTATTATCATCAAACAAAAATCATATACTTGCATATTCAACAGATCTCTGCGTAGAGTCACTTGATTTTCAGGCTATAGGCACACCCACTAGATTTACGGGCTACTAAGTACCCTTAATTGACCATACGGGCTACAATCACACCCACAAGCATAGCAGTATGATTTGATAGAGTTTTACAGACTTAGATCTTTCATTTTGATTACAATTGATCCTATAACTCTGGAGTAGCAGTTTGATCTTGGTTTGAGTGAGGGATTTGGGAGAATTCAGAGAGTAAATGAAGGAGAATCAAACTATTGAAGCTTGAATTTGATTTTGGTTGAATTTCGACATAATTTAGGTATATTTTGATTTAGTGAATAAGAGAGTGGAAAGAGGAGAGAAGAATAAGAAAGTAAATGTTAAATATTCGTTTAGAAGTCTAACATATATAAGGAAACAATGGTCATGTCCATTTTCAAAGAGATATGATGAAATGACACTTCCATTAAAATTTGAATTTTCCAAATTACAACCACTATGTCGACATGCATAGACAGAGTACGTCGAGATACTCTTCACAAAATTGAAAAAACACTTTTAAAATATTATTTTGAAAACCCGTTGCTTGGTAAAATAGTTTGATACATTTTAAAATTATTTAAGCATAATTTATACATATTTTAATCATAATAAAACTTTATAAAATAATTTTGAACTTTATAAGAGTATCCAATATAGCATAAATAATATATATATAATCAATATAGTTATAAATTATAAGTAAATATCTAAAATAAAAATAAAAATGTCAAAAATAAACATAATGAAGATATAAACTAAAATACTAAAATATACTTAAAAACTAAATATAATGTCTCTATAGATATAAAAGGTTAAGAAATTATTTCGAGAAATATTTTGATTAAGTGTTTGAAATGGCTAATTTGAAACCAGGATATTTGAAAAAAAAATTAAAAACAAAGTTAGACAATGAGAGAGATATTGGGAAAGTGCTATTAAGGTTTTAACATAAATTTGATGACTCTATAACTTATTTGGAATGTCTTGAAATCTTGATCTCTTCGATACTCATGAGTCTCGTTCTCCAACTCTTGAAATTCTATGTCAGCATCTTGAATCTACTCTTAGTACAGGACGGTCTTCTTAATTAACACATCCCTAATATCCTGCACTATATACAATATATATCTTGATAAAAAATTAATACCTATACTTTATATAATGTCCTCTAGTTTTTACCATCAAAACCAAAACCTAATGTGCTAACAATCTCGCCTTTTTTGACGATGATAACACTTAATATAATATAACCCCCCACGTTACAAAACTCTCCCTTGATTTATGCCTAGATTTTATATATTTCTCCCCATTTATCATCAACAAAAATAACCACCTAAAACTATAACTCTAACACTATCTCTCACTCTAACTCTAACTCTAACTCCCCCTAAATAAAATACTAAATTATATATATAAGAATAATAATTGATATTTAACATGAGATAATCATGAAATGATAAGAATGATATATAAGAAATGATAAGTGATAATAGGAATCAATAAGAATAACTAAACCAATCTATATATTCATTCAATACCACACTATAATCCAATCACATCTTAAATTGTACATGTAAAACACATATTAAATTAAATTAAATTTGCAGACCACACAATCAAATTAACGAAGAAAAGTACCATCCTAATGTGATTTCCTCATCATTGGGGATTTGTGAATAGGATAATGAAGGCAAAAGTTCTCTTTTTGTTTGACGAGATTTCCATCTCAATCAAAGCATACTTCTCCGACGCATTGGACTTCGTCATCTTCCTTCATGTGTTCTTCCTCTTTCTCTTCTCCCTCTACTTCCTAATCAGCGTTGCTTTGATTGCGGCTATGAATGGCCAAATTTGCAGAATCATCCTCAGTAAGAATTAAATTCATTTGATTGTCCAATAGATATTTTTACAAATTGCAAAGAATTCTACTTTGTTTCTCTTATTTTGTAGGCATACAAAGTTGTATAACCTGTATTTCAATCGATATCTCCAGAACATTCTTCATTTCTCCTTCCAATTTAATAACTTTGGCCATAGTAGTGGTCTGGAAAGGGCCTTGGGTAAGAGAAGAGAAGGAAAATGATGAATTCTCTTCTCTAAAACGTTTGGGATTAGAGGAGGCCATGGTTTATTTATTCCAAAAGTCTAAAACAAAGAGAATGCAGAGAAATGAAGAAGAAAGTCAAAATTTGGTTATTATATTACCACCAAATTGAATTTTACAAGGAAATTTATAAAACAAAAATCAACACTATATGCCGACATAGAGGTATATGATATGTTAACATAAATGTTATAATTTTGATTATTTTGTATCTTTTTATATTTTGTAATTTTTACTTCGTTAGTTTTATATTTTCAATATAGAACAAAATCCTAACTCTCTTCGTAACTTAGTAAAATATGTTTGATTTAACAATTTTGTTAATATATCAGCTATTTGAATTTCAATGTTTATAAATTCAAGTGATATTGTTTGATTCTTTACATTATCTCTAAGAAAATAGTGCCTTATATCAATATGTTTAGTTCTAGCATGGTGAATTGGTTTTTCAAATAAATTGATCACACATGTATTATCACAGTAATTGGTGATTTTGTAAAATTTAAACCAAAATCTTCCAATGTTTGTTGCATATAGATAACCTGTGAACATGCTAATGTTGCTAAAATATATGCTGCTTTTGTCGTAGACAGAGATATAGAGTTTTGCTTCTTACTAAACCAGGAAATCAGAGAGCATACCAAAATGTGACAAGTTCCACTTGTATTTTTCAATCTGATTTGCAACTTTCATAGTCAGCATAACTATACGAAATTAATTCAAAGAAGTATTCTCTTAGGTAAAAGAGTCCATAATCTAATGTGTTGTTTACATATCTCAAAATTCATTTTACGGATTTCAAAAGAGTTTCTTTAGGTTGACGCTGATATCTTGCATAGAGACAAACACTATGCATTATATCAGGTTTACTAGTAGTTATATAGAGTAGTGATCCAATCATTTCTCTATTTAATTTTTGATCTATATCTTCTAAATTTTCTTCTTTATTTCATTTTTCATTAGTTTCCATGGGAGTAGGTTTACCACTGGTATTTGACATACCAAATTTCTTAAATAATCTTTAACATATTTTTCTTGATTAAAAAAAATTCCATTACTTAGTTGTTTTATGTGTAATCCAAGAAAATAATTTAGTTCTCCCATATGACTAATCTCAAATTCCTTAGTCATTATTTCTGAGAATTCCTTATTTAATTTATCATTGGTTGATCTAAAAATGATATCACCTACATATATTTGTATTAACTGGATATCATTATTATCTCTTTTAATAAAAAGAGTACTACCTACCTTTCCTATTTTAAAATTTGATTGTAATATATAGGATTTAAGTCTGACATACCAATCTCTTGGAGCTTATTGCAGACCAGGCAAAGCCTTCTTTAATTTGTAAACATGATTAGATAGTTTTCATCATTAAAAAGAGAGGGTTGTTCTACATATACATTTTTTTAATAAAACCATTTAGAAAAGCACTTTTAACATCCATTTGATACAACTTAGAATTATTATGACTAGCGAAAGCAAGTAATTTTTTTATAGATTATACTCTTACTATAGGTCAAAAGGTTTCATCAAAATCTGTTCCTTCTTCTTATAATAACCTTGTGCACTAACTGAGCTTTATTTCTCACAATCTCTCCTTATTCATTCATTTTTCTTTATATACCTATTTAGTTCCTATAATGGATTTATCCTCAAGTCTTGGGATTAATTCCCATACATCTTTTCTTTTAAATTGATTCAGTTCCACTTGCATAACAAGAATCCATGAATCATCAATTGATGGTACCTTCATATTTCTAGGTTCAGTGGTGGAAATAAAAAGCAACGTTACTCATTTTATTTAGTTGATTTTTAGTTTTAACAACAGATAAATATTTCCAAATATATTTTCTATAGGATGATTTTTCAAGTATCTTGTTCTTTTATTTAGATTTGAATTTTTTGAATTATTATTATTTTCTTTTTCAGTAATCTCATCATTACTAATTCTGTTTGGGTTATCAATATTTTCTTCTTCATCGGTATTTGTATTATAAACTTTAAAATTCTCATCAATGACATATAATGTCTCTTTAATATTATTAGTTCTAGGATTGAAAACTCAATAAGCTTTACTTCTATTTGAATATCCAATAAAGATTCCTTTATCTGATTCAACCTCAAGTTTATCCAAATTATCTTTTGTATTTAAAATAAATCATTTACTAACAAAAACTCTTAAGTATGATACTTTTGGCTTTTAATTATAGAATAATTTATACGGTGTTTTCTTAGTTAATCCTCTCTTATTATAATTCTATTTGATATATAACATGCAGTATCAACTGCTTCAACCCAAATTTTTTACCTAAATCACTATCAATTAGCATAGTTCTAACACACTCTTAAATCGTCCTATTTTTACGTTCTGCCACTCCATTTTGTTGCGGTGTTCTTGGAAATGAAAAATTATGATTTATATCTTTCTAGTTACAGAAATTTTCAAAATTTTCATTTTTGAATTCTCCACCGCTGTCATTCCGAACAGTTTTAATTTTACTAGTCATTTGATTTTGAATTCGTTTAACAAAGGTTTTAAACTTTCCAAAAACATTACTTGAATTCATTTAACAAAGGTTTTAAACTTTCCAAAAACATTACTTTTAAGTTTTAAGAAAATCGTCCATGTAAACCTAGAATAATCATCTATGATTACAAATACACATCTACTATGATTTATAGAATATATATGTGACTGATTGAAAAGATCTAAGTGAAGAAATTCAACGGGTTGAGAGGTAGAAATTATATCTTTTGATTTAAAAGAACTTTTTCTATGTTTTCCTAATTGACATGCATTGCATAAATTATTAACTTTGAAATTCATTTTGGGAAGACCTCTAACTAGATGATTTTTAGCAATTTTGATATTAGTTTGAAATTCAAATAAACAAATCTTTTATGCCAAATCCAAGGATCACCTGATTCAACCAAAAGGCATAAATTATCATTTGAGATTTTTCATACTTAATATATAAATGTTTTGTTTCCTAATACCTTCAAAGATAATGTTTGACTCATTATTTTCAATGTGACATTTATCTTTTACGAATTTAATTTTGAAACCCTTATCACACAATTGACAAATACTCAACAAATTATGCTTCAAGTTCCTAACCAATAAAACATTAGAAATTGTAGGAGTTCCAAAATTACTGACATTGTTGACGCCAAACACATATCCTTTAGAGTTGTCTCCAAAGTTTATTGACCCATCATCTTTGTAAACTATATCTTTCAAAATCTCTGGATTTCCAATCATGTGTTTGAGCATCCAATGTACAATACCATTTTTCCTTTTTGATCTTTAGAGTTAGAACATCAAGTTTCTGTTCATCAAAAGCTATGTATCCGTTCCTATAATTCATACCTTTTCAAAAGATCATGTAATTTTTTGTAACGAATAAATGCAAATCTATGAAACAACATTATGATGGTTTTACAAATTTAATTTTCAAAAGTAGAGTTAAAAATATTATCAAAAATTGCTATTAAAACTTAAAAAAAATCGGATTATGATTACTTTGAGAACCAATGCTCTAATACCAAATGTGAGTCAGCAGAACAGGGATCCTAAGGCTAAATTAAAACTAAAGGGTGGTGAATAGTGTTTAATTGGTTATATGAATTATTTTTTCAAATTCTATAAGATTCTATTTGGAATGATGTAATTGACAATCGCAAAATCAAAATGCAGATAAAAGTAAATGGGTAAAAGTAAAACGGAAAGAACAAACTAGGATTTTATACTGGTTTGGAGTTACCCTACATCAATTTCTGCACAATTATTTGTATAAATTTCTTTTCAACTAGTAAATGCAAATATAATGTCAATTTTAGGGAAACGAGACATACCCTCCAAAATCCCAACCTTTGGTATAGTCACCTGATTTTTAGGCTACAAGCAAACCTACTATATTTACGGGCTACTTTGCACACCCAATTGATTGTACGGACTACAATCACACCCACAAATATAGTATTATGAATTTATAAAGTTTTACAAACTCGGATCTTTGATCTTGATTACAATTGATCTTATAACTCTTGAGTAGCACTTTGATCTAGGTGAGAGAGATAAGAGAAATCAAAGAGTAGATGAAGGAAAAGCAAACTAGTGATGATTGAATTTGATTCTGATTGAATTTCAGCAGATTTTGGTTTATTTTGATTTAGAAAATGGGAGAGTGGAAAGAGCAGAGAAGGACAAGAAGGCAAAAGTTAGATCTTTTTGGAAGTCTGGTAAATATAGGGAAACGACAGCCATGTCCATTCGCGAGGAGAGACAACGAAAAGGCATTTCCATTCAAATTTGAATTTTGAAAATTACGATCAATATGTTGACATACATAGATAGAGCATGTCGATAAAACATCAAAGCATACAATAGATAATTTTTACCTACTAGAAAAATTTACTGTTAACCAAAAAAGTTAGTTTAAATCATCGAAATTATAGTTATCACTGAAGCGTCCTGATACCTTCTAAAATTGAACAGCGTTTGATTTTAGCTTGAAATTTTATAAGCTCCAATTTCAACCAATCCAATTTTAAAGCATAGTTATCATTGTTACGAATCCAACACGACTGATCGCATTTGATTTGGACCTATAATGGAAAAGTTAATGCATTTATAAGATTAACGAAATAAATAATATATTATATATTATGTTATCCCGCCTTTTGACAAGGTTGTGACACCAAGGACATGACTAGAGACTGAAAACAATCTGTCCTGAAGATTGATTATCTACAATTTCACAATGGATACAAGCAAACTGGCTCCGGATCCAAAGCGAGCTACTATTAGCACACTGCGACAAACAAAGCTATAAAGGCAACATTCCAAATTTCAAGTCAATCGGAGTTCATATGCTCAAGTTATGGATCGATCAAGTTTCATATGGAACATGTTGGTTTTATATCTATCCCCTTCATCTCCATCAACTCCATGTCCATCCCCTATGTATCCATCAAGCAACAGCATCTACACTATCCACTTACTCAACCGGTACCCTTTCGTATCGATCCCACTTCCATCTATTTCGTATCGATCAACCAAGCTTCGATACGAAGACGACTTGCAAGCATCGATATGAAGGGAACGACTTACCATCGGCATCAAAGACGTGGTCTTACCAAAGGAAGCAGCCTTTGAGCATGAAATGTGGATCTCCCTTGAACTCTCGATCCACATCATCGATGCACTACTGATCGACATGAAGGAGCATTGATACGAAAGCGTCGGTATGCATGCATAACTACAAAATCAACCTTGGATCGATCATAGCTCAAATCTACAAGTCCAAATGCCTCCAAATTTTCATATAATCTTCTTATCATCTGAAGGACGACCATGACCGATCGCAGCTTAAATGGAGCTAATATTGATCGATATAAATATGACGGGGATCGATCAGGATCGATCCCAAATGACCCCCGATCGATCTGGTGGGCCCACCCACGTGTGAGAAAAGGTATTTCGAGAGTTGAGGGAGATATTTCCAAATCTACTCCTATAAATAGCATCCTTACCCCTACAAAAAAGGGACTTTTTGATGCTTCTACACCATTAGCTACAACTCTATTGTAACTTGAGAGCTAGTGATTTGTACTGTGGTAATCAGTTGTCAATCATCAATAAATAGCAAAACTATTCAAAGTGGACATATGCTACAATGCCAAACCACTATAAATTCTTGTCTCTTTCTATTTCTGTTTGATTTTATTGGTGTGATTTTTAGATTAGCTTCTTTTTCCATTTAATTTTTCATTCTAATCGCTACAATTACATCCGAAGAGCGTTTTGCCCAATTTTAGTACAAACACTTTGGTGCTTTCATTGGGAAAACTCCGTTTTTCTCTGATTCGATGCATCTACTTCCGTTGTTGGATTGCTAAAATCTAAGGAGAAGATCCAGATCTATCTTCCAATAGTTCCTACCGTTATATTAGATTACTCCAGATCTAGGAAAGAGCTACATTCATCATGGTGCGTACTACCAGAACTATTTCAAATGCTGTAGATCTAGAAGGAAGGGATAGGCGAAATCCTATACAGCTGACCATTGTTGGCCAGACATCAATTAGAGCTCTAGATCCACAACGTCCTATGACTTGAGAGGAGTTCCGAACCCTCATGCAAGAGCTTACTAGAGCCATCAAGAGCTCACTAAAAAGATCCTTGCCAACACAGAGCTCGTAAACCAGCTGAACAAGGAAAGGCAAAGAAGATATAAAAGGGATCATGTCTCTCATTGCTCAACTCAAAGTTTGGATTCATCTGACTCCAATCACAGATCTACACGCCATCTGCTGGATGGAAACTATGCAAAAGGCTCCAGACCCTCCTTCCATAAGGCACCAAGCTAGACCCTTCTCCCGAGGAGGGGCACTTTTTTATCATATCATTCATGACAACGCAGCTACTGCCGCTATAGATCTGGAAGCCGAGATCGATAACCAACCAGATCTAGATCATCGCTAACACGTTCATGCTCAGGATCCTCACGTCCCTAAAACTCAAGAGCTAAGAAGGCAAGGAACGAATCGTAGATTGCGACCGGACCATCCGCGCAACATGGAACCCGACCGTTCCTTAACCCTGAATATCTGCCTGACGTTTCAACCATGATACACCAGATGATCAGAGAAAGTCAAGACCTTATAAACGATGATTGGGGAATCTCCAAAAGTAATATCCATTCACCGATGACATTCTTTATGTAGAACCACCCCGTCGATTCAGGATGCCGACTTTACCTATGTACGAAGGAAATTCAGATCCTAACCAACATATCTTAGAGTATGAATGGCTCATGAACGCCATACGAGCTAGCGATGCGGTTAAGTGTAGAAGTTTTCCAATCCCTTTGGGAGGCATTGCAACTATGTGGTTCACTCGATTACTACCCAGATCCATCTCATGTTTTGCTTAATTGGCTACTAAGTTTGTCGAACAATTTCGTATGCCTGCTACATAGCCAAAGGAAGTCGACATCATATCCGATGTCACTCAAGCACCAGGAAAGACTCTTAGATGCTACCTGGAAAGGCTCCATGATGCTTGTGCTGAGGTCAGTAACCCCAATGATAATTCTATTCTGATGGCAATGACAAAAGGGATCAATGCCAATTCCGAGTTTGGTGATTGTTTGGCTGGGAAACCCTCCGCTTCGTTGGATGGTTTTTATGCTAAGGCTGCCCTATTCTTAAGGAGAGAAGATGCTACATGATCTAGGAAGCAGGACATAGCGGGGCCCAGTGGTGAAGTCATTCAAAGTATGTTGCTATGTAGTAGAACGGTGAGAACGTCTGCAAAGTGCAATCGAATATTCAGAATAAGCAAGGTCAACAAAAGGGTAAGGGAGGTCGGGGAAAGAAAAGAGGCCAAAATCGCAGACCGAGACACGAAGCTTTTATGTTCGATTGATATACTCCCATAAACACCTCGTTGGAAAATGTTTATCTTCAAAGTTGTACTACCGTACAATATAAGAAGCCAGCTCCGAAACCATCGTTTGGGAAACAAATTCAAACCAGGAAATTCTTTAGATTCCATGATTGTTATAGCTACAATACTATTGAGTGCCATCATTTACAAGACATCATCGAGAAGTTGATTAGAGAAAGGAAGCTAGAGTAGTTTGTTCGGGCTTCGCAGGGTGGAGGTGTGGGCTCGTCTAATCCAAATCAAGGTCAAGGCCAACTAGGCCCAAACAACCCGTGCGTGCTGGTGAGAGGTTAGTAATAAACACTGTGAGTGGTAGTCCTCATTCGGTTGATCGGAGCTGGAAGAAAACGGAGTCATCTGCCAGTTCGATTAGGCATGTGGGCTTTGAATTCTGTAGTAATGTTGATGACGGGACCCCGACAAAACAACAGAGGACGATGAAAGACGACATCATTTTCAGGAACCAAGATGCTAATAGAGTCGAGGCCCCAACTATAGACCCGTTGGTTATTTCAGCTTAGGTAGGGCATGCTTGGATGAAAAGATCTTAGTGATAGCGGAAGTTCTGTCAATATACTTTTCAAGCGCGCTTATGACCAAATGAGAATGGAGATGAAAGATCTAAAACCATGTCAATTATGCATACATGCTTTTAATGGAAGTGAAACCATACCAGCTAACATGGTAGAGTTACCCTTTGAATTGGGCATCAGAGATCGCCGAAGAGTCCGGCTATTGAAGTTTGTGGTATTAAACATACATTCCCCCTATAATGCTTTCATAGGCCGATCTTCCCTCGCAGAATTCAAGGCAACGATTGCCCCATGGTGTTTAACTCTAAAGTTCTCACTGATAATGAGTTCGTAGTAGTGCATGGTGATCATGCAGCTAGACGCGCCTGTTATGTTATAGAGCTATGGGATACATAGCAGAAGAAGAAAGAGATGGGCATAGAGGAATCTCTCTACGTCCGTTTTTCAAAAAATTGAAAACTAACGCCTGAGCCTAGGCTCAAGCACCACAACCAGTTCCTTATCCCAGAGGAAATAATGATGAGGAGGATGTTAAAGATACTCTAGCTTCTCCAACGGAGATGACGATCGATGTTCTGATCCACGACAAGGACGATTCTTCAATGGTAAAGGTCGAATCTCAACATCGCCCCCAGATTAAATAGGAATTGGTTGATTTTCTCTGGGCAAACCTTGATGTGTTTTACTGGACTCATTCAAACATGTATGGGATCTCGCTGGACATCGTGAGCCATGCATTAAATATTGACCCATGGCACGTCGCGATCAAACAAAAAGGGCGCGAAATGTATCCAGAGAGATCTACCGCCCTGAAGGAAGAAGTAAATAGACTCAAGTTGAATGGGTTTATTTATGATGGTTTAAACCCGAAGTGGTTGTCTAATCTAGTGCTTGTCAAAAAGTCATATAGGAAATGGCAAACTTGTGTGGACTACTTAGATTTGAATAAAGCCTTCCCTAAAGACAGTTGCCCTTTTAGTAGAATTGATCAACTAGTGGGTTCAATAGCCAAACACGAGCTCTTATCTTTCATGGACGTGTATTCCGGCAACAATCAAATCTCTACGTATTTGCCTGACCAGGAACATAATGGCTTTGTAAATTATCTAGGACTTTATTTCTATATGGTGATGTCGTTTCGACTTAAAATCACTGGAGCAACTTATCAAAGGCTTGTCAACTGAATGTTCACTATCCAGATCGGAAAGACCATGGAGGTGTACGTGGACGATATGCTCGTGAAGTCGTGACTGTCGATCAACCACATCAATGATTTGGAAACACTGTTTAATATACTACGACAGTACAGATTGAAACTCAATCCATTGAAGTGACATTTGGGATTTGCATTAGGAAAGTTCCTTGGATTCATCATCAACGCTAGAGGAATTGAAGCCATACCTGAAAAACTCTGGGCGATTAACAATTTCAAAACTCCCAAAACCATAAAGCAGGTGCAAAGCCTCAACGGAAAGGTGGAAGTCTTAAGCAGATTTATTTCTAGATCCATAGACATCCCTTCTTTGATCTGATCAGAAAGGAAAAGCGAAATTTCAAATGGACAGAGGAGTGTAAAGGTACATTCCAAGCATAAGTTTAGCATCTGGCGACATCACCTATTTTTTCGAAACCGGTCGATCATGAGAGATCATACATCTATGTGGCGGTTTCAGCAAACGCAATCAGTGCTGCATTAATTCGAGAAGAGGATCGGGTCCAACGACCTGTCTATTCTATCAGCAATAGATTGAAAGGTGCAGAAAGAAACTACCCGAAGGTGGAAAAGCTACCTTATTGTCTCGTCATAGCCTCGAGGAAACTCCATCCATATTTCCAGGCTCATCCGATCACTGTCTATAATGACCAGCCGTTACGACAGATCCTATTACGACCTGAGACATTTGGTAAGTTACTAGTTGAGTCAAATTTATATTGCTTATACACCAAGGCGAGCCATACAAGGAAAAGTTCTAGCGGGCTTCATAGATGAATTCACCATACTGTAGGACTTTCCCAAAGCCAGTGAATCTCCCAAATGCACATGGAAGCTATACACTGACAGTGCATCAAACAACCGCTGCTCAGGTGTTGGAGCGGTACTCGAAACCCATGAAGGTCGATCCATATGCTATGATTTGAGGTTTAGCTTTCGTGAAACTAACAACAAAGCCGAGTACGAAGCTTTACTTACTGGGCTGAGGCTTGCTAGAGACTTGGGAATCATTGCTGTGGAATTTACTATGATTCACAATTGGTCGTATGCCAAGTTCGAGGAGAGTATCAAGCCAAAGATAGGAGATTAGCTACCTACCTTACTCGGGTTCATGGAGCACTAAATATGTAAAGAACCGTAAATCCGTACTCCTTGAATAGACATTAATCTCCATTGATTAACTCAAGGTGAACGAAAATACGAACCCTTATGGATTTTTAAGAAAGAAGAAAAGAAAAAGAAGATGGTAGAAGAGAGAAAATAGAAGATAGAGAGAAAAGAAAACAGAAAATAGAACGGAACTGAAAACAACAGAACAATATCAGAATCTCACAATTCGCAGCGGAACGACATATAATAATTAAATGAATAATCTTTAAACAAAGAACTATATCAGTTATTACATTACATCACATCATATCATCAGAGTGTACAATAACAACAACAACAGCGGAAAAAGAAGTACTATATACTAGTAATACGCCATGCCATCCATCTTGCCTCCAGCAACTCCTGAATTCCAGAATATCCTGATAAACCTTAACTCTTGACTGCCCGTGTGAAAATTAGTGGGCACCCAGAGTTTAGGAAGGAAAACAATAAACTCCGAGTCAGTCATGTGACTGGTGTGGGAACTAAAACAGTTTATTTTTCTTCAAAATCAAAATAGAGGAATATTTTTAAAGTCAATTCGCAATGCTTTTCAAAATGAGACTACCATAAGGCCTCCCGCACACACACACAATGCAAACGCTGAATCGGAGGAGATTTCTCCTTATGATGGTCAAAGATGCTTGATACGTATTTAAAAAAGAACATTTGATATTATTACTAGTGCATAGTGTAGGAAAAATTCATTTCGAAAATAAAGATATAAATCTTAGCCAGCATAGACATTTCGCACTTATGCCTACTATAGCTACCATCCAAACAGTGGGTTACCACCATAAGTGAATGATAGGTTCTACAACTAAAACCGTACAAGGCTCGTATTTGAAGAATGGATTTTCCAACAAATGGTCAGGCCAAGGAACTTCCCATTGCCACATGGAAACGCCTCTGGAAGGACGCCCCGAGAACCACCGTTCTCCGCTAAACAAAGCCGGGAATCCCTTTTCCCAAGGAATATTACAAACCCTCAGATATGCCACCCCCGGTCCTTTGGAACCTTTAACCGAGCGCTCGTCACCATCATCACACAATCATAAAGTGTTTTCAACATGAGTAAGTATCTGGGCTCCATACCATGATACTACCCTTTTCTAGAAGGAATGGCTATACCCTAGGGAAGCGATCCCTGAAAACCTTGCCGCACAATTCCTGTTTCGACCATTACCGGTTTGTGAGGCTCGACGAAGTCACGTCCACAAAAACATACTTTATACAAAAGCCATTCTTTGGGTCAACAAATGATCATAGAAATGATCACAAAGATAGACGATCAAACAAATGATCCTATCACAAATAATCAACACAATGATCATTTACAGCTGCACTCAGCATGTCACATTACCAAATTGGGAATATATCGCTGATAACTTCAACTATATAACCTCTGAGCTCGTACGTCTCAGAGAAAGGTGTTAAGCTAAGAGAATAAATTCTCCGCCACCAACAGAAATATATTTGAAAGAAATCGGCTTTACATCTCAATTTGTAATGTCAGACACACAATCCATACAAGTCTGTTCCGGGCTCGAACAGAACCGAAGGCACTTACAAAGAAGTCCTTGCAATCCGAATAATCTCTAATCACGTTCGGATTTCCCATCACATATGGAGATCTCAATACCGGGGATCAGCCAGTGCAGAGACAATCAACAAGAAACCCTTTCGCTTTCGAAAATATCCGGTCTTCAACACCGATCTTCGAATGCAATTCATAACGACGTATCACGTATTCGGAATGGGTTATACGACCCCAAGGTCCTTTCCCGGTTAACCCGAATAGTGAGCGCTTACTTTTAAAAAAATAAGTGTGGCATTCAATTTCAAGTAAATCACAACAAATACCTATTTAAAGGTAAATATTGATAGTCGGTTATTGAACTATCAATAGATATGCCAACAT
Source organism: Allium cepa (assembly GCA_030765085.1). Lineage (NCBI taxonomy): Eukaryota > Viridiplantae > Streptophyta > Magnoliopsida > Asparagales > Amaryllidaceae > Allium > Allium cepa. The sequence goes on along the minus strand of CM060938.1, from coordinate 244,870,621 downwards.
CACCAGATTCCAAATAATTTTCCAAATTATTTATTTCCCAAAAATATCTTTATAAGATATACATTTTCCATTCTTTAAAAATAAATCAATATTTATTTTTAAACCTAATTTCCAATTTCATTTATAAATTCTATATTGAATTTACATTCCAAAATATTTATGAATATACGATTTCCATTTAATTTCTAATATTCATTTTCAATTTATCTTCAAAAAGATAAATTCCAAATATTCACTTAATATTGGAAAAACATTTCCATGCTTATTTATTTATAAGTAATTCACAAGCCTTTTTATTTTCTACACTTGGAAAATATTCTATATACTTTAATCGAAATTAAGTATATATTTCATTCTTTAAGGAAATCATTCTCTTTAACATATTTATTTGGGCCAAAACGAATGTTACGTAAAACATCGTTACGACGTCCCAAAATCACTAGTATAGGGATTCGAAATTTAAAATAGATATATAAATCCCAATACTACACAAAACATTTCCTTTCGGAAAATCATCTATTATAACAACAGTGTTATAATCTACCATTTCCTTCTATTTCTCGAAAACGTCTATTTCAACAATGAATGTTGAAATCTATGGTTTCGATAGTTAATATATTTTAAAACATCTTTAGATCGTTTTAAGTCTATTTAAAACATCACATCCAAAACATTTTCTTTAACATATTATTCACTATTCAAAAACGTGAATATACCTTGTTAATAAATTTCATTATTTCTATTCATTTTATTTTAAAGGATTATTCACTGTCTAAAACATGAATATAACTCCATAAATAAATTACAACAATTCACTTATCAAAATAAGTCGTTGCGGATTTATAAAACAATGTTTATAAATTCTATTTCTATTTATTTTATAACAACTTCCTTTTATAAATTTCCTTTATAAATCTATTCAATTTCATATCTCAATGATATACTAAAATTTCATATTATAAGTTAAATACTTATAATTTATTTGTTTATAAAATCGTTCCTTTAAACTTCATAAATTTATAAATCTTATAACTTATAAGATTCTTTTATTTATCCAAAATCTATTCTTTTAAATAACTTTACAAATTTTATAAACCTACTGTTTATAAAATTCCATTTATAACTTCACCGTTATAATTCTATAATTCCAATTTATGAAGTTCATTTACAATTCATTCTAATACTTGTAAAAGCTCGTTTTATAATTCCAATATTTTTAATTTATAAATATCAATTTATAAATCTTTTTAATATAAAACAATTTATATTACTATTTTAAAACGTCTTTCAACTCCTTATAATTTCATCATTTTGATTTATAAAATAATCAAATTTCATAAATTCTATAGATTTCATTCCTTTATGAAATCCATTTACAAATCATTCTATCACTTATAAAAGCTCGTTTTATAATTCAAGATATTCTAAATTTATAAATATCAATTTATAAATCTTTTAATATAAATCAATTTATATTATTACTTTAAACATCTTTAAACTCTTTTATAGTTTCATCATTCTGATTTATAAAATAAAAAATTTATAAATCCTATTTTTAAACTTCTTATAATAAATTCAGAAATCCCAGTTCAAACTATTTTATAAGATCATTAATCTCATATCTTCAAAAATCAACTTTTAACTGTATTTCTCAAAAATCATAATTTTTATAACATTAAAATTATAACGTTTATTTATTTAAGATGAATCAATTCCAAAAATATTTTATAAACGTATATTTCCAAAAATCACTTTAGAAATTAAAATCGTTGTTTTAACTTCATAAATTGGATTCGATGATGCAACACATCAATAGTCAATCACGACTTTCAAACATCATATATCATCCATGATAACAATCAAATATCACAATATATGAAATCAAATAAATATTTGTGAGGAATCCAGTTGGATCCCTCCAACCTGTTTCCCTGCATCTACAGACATTAGCACAATACCCATTCCACTTCGAGGTGGAATGTCGCGGTATATGGGATTTTATAAAATATATCCGCTTACTAACAGCGCAATAGGGTCTCATCCGCTAAAAAAAATGCGGGAAATCGATCAACTGCAATATATACATATGCCAATATATATATATTGCTATATATAATATATAATACCAATTCCACTTCGAGGTGGAATATCGCGGTATATGTGTGTAATAAATAACCTCCGCTTACTAACGGCGTATAGGGTCTATTCACATCCAATATATATATATATATAACAATCATCATTCAAGCATTCAATCATTCAATCAACAAATTCTAAATCTAACTATTTAAAATTTAAATAAACAACAAAATTCCTTTTGAGTGAGAAGTTCTCACCTTTATTTCCGTTTGCAATCCATTTTCCATCTTGACTCGATTTTCTTGATTTATACCTTGTATAAATATTTACACAATTTATTAATATTCGAAATAATCGAATAATAAATTTTCGTTTTGATTATTAAATTAATCAAGGGTTTTGTTTAAATCAATCTCTTGTTAAATAAATTTATTTTAACAAATTTTTCTTTTAAAATAATTCTAACTAGAAATTCCTAATTGAATTAAATTTCCTTTTTATAAATTAAATCAACTAATTTTTCTTAAATAAAAATTATTTTCCTTTTAATAAATTGTTTTTGGCTTCCAATCAATTTCTTTTTAATATTTTGATTTAACAAAAATTGAATTCAAACTATTCTTTATAAATTCAATTTTTGTCGAACAAATTTAATTTCTATTTAAATAAATTTTATTAACTAACTATTTAATTTAAACAACATTTTCTTTTATAAAATATCCTTTAGTCCTTAATTACTCATTTTTTTCCAATAATAAATAATATTTTCTTTTGATAAATCATTTTATCAAATAAGTAAAATTTCTAACTAATTTTCCTTTTACAAAATATTTTTTCATTTGAAACTAAAATTTCTATTCAACTAAAAATTTAGTTTTAAACTAAATTTTCTTTAAGTTTTAAAATTCCTATTAGGTAAATTAAATTAGCCAACGAGTTTATTGATTTAATTTTAAACCAAAAATTCCCTTTTTACTATCTTAAGGCAATTAAATAGATTAAGTTTAAACCGATACTTTTAATTTCTATGGAAATCCCTTTTATATACTTGTGTACATATATAAACTGCATTTTCATTTCTTACTATAAAAACTATATTATTTTTTTTACTTGCAAATTAAACTGAAAACTACAATTTAAAATTTGAATTAACTAAATTATTAAAATAAAATAAATAAAACCAAAAAAAAAAAATCGAATCACCTCACTGTCGTATTCGAGCCCGTCCTCACTGCCACCAGGAAGTGCGCGCCCCTGACCACTGCTCCACTCAAGAATCCACGCGATGATGATGATTCAATTTCCCCAGTAGCCGCCTTCATCGACGCCGCTCCACTCCTCATACGCGCGCGCTCAAAATCCCATCGTCGAACACGTGCCTACCCAGAATCAAGTTGCTCCTTCACGCGCCGCTGCCGCGAGTCCACCGAGCTCGAGCCAAAATCGGGAGCTCCAGTATGCCCCGCCATTAATTCCCACGCGGCCACCATTTCTTTTTTTTTTTCGAACGAGAGGGGGATTTCGATTGAAATTGAAGTGGCCACCATAAATTTTCTTTTGCTTTGAATCGGCTTCGTTGGTGCGGCCATGGTATTTGAATTGAATGAAATAATTTTCGTTTGTTTTGAGGAGGGAAACGAAAATTAATTTGGGGACAGAAAAATCAAGCTCGTCCATTGTTTTAAATTGAACGAGAGGCCATTGATTTGTTTTCTGAACGAGGGAGAGGCCGGGGTTATTTACAGTCGAATTAAGCATGCTTATCACGATTAATTTCGTGATTCTCGGCATGATTTTAGGCGTGAGTTTAGGAAGCTACAGTGTTGTTTGTTGACTTAAAATAAAAATTTAAATTCAAGTTTAAATCAAATTAAATTTCAACGCGTTTGCGTGTCGTGTGCTCACATATTAATTCCGAAAAATACGAAATTTGAAATCCGAGAATAATTCAATATTACGGACCCAATGGAACTGGTTTCGTCGAATTCCGAGACTGTGCCTCGGACGGCTATTTTAAACATCGATTCAAACGATTAAATTTCAAAACTGAACAATTCACTTTAAATTTCAATTCTGAAACTTCGATTACCTTCAGTATTATCAATACGAATTTTACAAGCCTTAAAAATATTTTTAACCAGCTTAAAATTGAAGATTCAAATTTTTTATTCAACTTTCAATAGACTAAATTCTATAATTTAATCGCTAAATTCATTCCGATAATTTGAAATTCAAGTCAAACCATTATTCAAACATTTAAAATTAATTAAATATTCTCAAATTAAATTGTTTAAAATTCTGGGTCGTTACAATCTTCCCCCCTTAAAAGAATTTCGTCCCGAAATTACAAGTTAAGAAGAATGCCCTTATCCCGTCTACTATTTTTCACCATCCAAATAGTTTTATCAACTTACTAGCCTAAATCTTTTTACTAGAGATTCATTATCATTTCAACTAGTTTTCCAACTTCAATTATAGGTTTCAATCAACATTGTTTTCCTAACAATTCAAATTTAAATTCAAATTCAAATTTCAAACTTTCAAAATTTCTCAAAATTTTCTAACACCCTAAATTTTCGAAATATTTCGCCAGCGTCTCCTTTGCGCGGCTAGCTCGGTACGATTACAAAATGGCACCACGGCCCCTCAGAATCAAAAAGAAAAGAGAAAGCCAAGTGGCTAGAGAAGAAAGTCATCAAATTTCATACTGAAATTCAAATACGTACCTTTTTGTCGAGCAATTCAATTTTATCTTTAAAATCAAAAATCCCAATTCTTTTATACACCTGTATAACCTGCTAGTAGTAGTAGCATACAAATCCAACATTCAAACCATTTTGCCAATTCTATTACAAAATTTCCAACATATGCTTCTTTTACATTTTTACTTCACTATTGAAGTCACATATTCATTTTCATTCAATTTAACATTTCAATTCATTTGAATTCAATTCACAATTTCAATTCAATTCGAATTCAATTTTCAATTTATTTCTTTTACTTGAATTTATATACAAATTCAAATTTATCTTCAAATTTAGCTTACGACTAAACTTTAATTTTAACCAATTCAAATTCCAGTTCATTAGTCCATAAATTAATAATTTATCAAGTTAGTTTACTTGAATTCAATCCATCTTATTTCTTATTTAATTCCATATAATAAATATAACAATTTAATATTATCACTTCCTAACAATCATGCAATCATATACTATAATAATTCATAGAAAATCATTTTTTTTCTATACAAAAATAGTTTTGGGCAAAATTATCTTATTTACCCGATTCAAAAACAATTTTATATTCACTAACAAATACGCGCTCATATCTATTATTACACTCAAATTCATTCTAGAGTACCGCTGACTCTATCTCTAATGAGTAACAACCAACAGAACCATGGTTGTCGCTTAACCATATGCTCTGATACCAAATGTAAAGAACCGTAAATCCGTACTCCTTGAATAGACACTAATCTCCATTGATTAACTCAAGGTGAACGAAAATACGAAACCTTATGGATTTTTAAGAAAGAAGAAAAGAAAAAGAAGATGGTAGAAGAGAGAAAATAGAAGATAGAGAGAAAAGAAAACAGAAAATAGAACGGAACTGAAAACAACAGAACAATATCAGAATCTCACAATTCGCAGCGGAACAACATATAATAATTAAATGAATAATCTTTAAACAAAGAACTATATCAGTTATTACATTACATCACATCATATCATCAGAGTGTACAATAACAACAACAACAGCGGAAAAAGAAGTACTATATACTAGTAATACGCCATGCCATCCATCTTGCCTCCAGCAACTCCTGAATTCCAGAATATCCTGATAAACCTTAACTCTTGACTGCCCGTGTGAAAATTAGTGGGCACCCAGAGTTTAGGAAGGAAAACAATAAACTCCGAGTCAGTCATGTGACTGGTGTGGGAACTAAAACAGTTTATTTTTCTTCAAACTCAAAATAGAGGAATATTTTTAAAGTCAATTCGCAATGCTTTTCAAAATGAGACTACCATAAGGCCTCCCGCACACACACACAATGCAAACGCTGAATCGGAGGAGATTTCTCCTTATGATGGTCAAAGATGCTTGATACGTATTTAAAAAAGAACATTTGATATTATTACTAGTGCATAGTGTAGGAAAAATTCATTTCGAAAATAAAGATATAAATCTTAGCCAGCATAGACATTTCGCACTTATGCCTACTATAGCTACCATCCAAACAGTGGGTTACCACCATAAGTGAATGATAGGTTCTACAACTAAAACCGTACAAGGCTCGTATTTGAAGAATGGATTTTCCAACAAATGGTCAGGCCAAGGAACTTCCCATTGCCACATGGAAACGCCTCTGGAAGGACGCCCCGAGAACCACCGTTCTCCGCTAAACAAAGCCGGGAATCCCTTTTCCCAAGGAATATTACAAACCCTCAGATATGCCACCCCCGGTCCTTTGGAACCTTTAACCGAGCGCTCGTCACCATCATCACACAATCATAAAGTGTTTTCAACATGAGTAAGTATCTGGGCTCCATACCATGATACTACCCTTTTCCAGAAGGAATGGCTATACCCTAGGGAAGCGATCCCTGAAAACCTTGCCGCACAATTCCTGTTTCGACCATTACCGGTTTGTGAGGCTCGACGAAGTCACGTCCACAAAAACATACTTTATACAAAAGCCATTCTTTGGGTCAACAAATGATCATAGAAATGATCACAAAGATAGACGATCAAACAAATGATCCTATCACAAATAATCAACACAATGATCATTTACAGCTGCACTCAGCATGTCACATTACCAAATTGGGAATATATCGCTGATAACTTCAACTATATAACCTCTGAGCTCGTACGTCTCAGAGAAAGGTGTTAAGCTAAGAGAATAAATTCTCCGCCACCAACAGAAATATATTTGAAAGAAATCGGCTTTACATCTCAATTTGTAATGTCAGACACACAATCCATACAAGTCTGTTCCGGGCTCGAACAGAACCGAAGGCACTTACAAAGAAGTCCTTGCAATCCGAATAATCTCTAATCACGTTCGGATTTCCCATCACATATGGAGATCTCAATACCGGGGATCAGCCAGTGCAGAGACAATCAACAAGAAACCCTTTCGCTTTCGAAAATATCCGGTCTTCAACACCGATCTTCGAATGCAATTCATAACGACGTATCACGTATTCGGAATGGGTTATACGACCCCAAGGTCCTTTCCCGGTTAACCCGAATAGTGAGCGCTTACTTTTAAAAAAATAAGTGTGGCATTCAATTTCAAGCAAATCACAACAAATACCTATTTAAAGGTAAATATTGATAGTCGGTTATTGAACTATCAATAGATATGCCAACATCACCAGATTCCAAATAATTTTCCAAATTATTTATTTCCCAAAAATATCTTTATAAGATATACATTTTCCATTCTTTAAAAATAAATCAATATTTATTTTTAAACCTAATTTCCAATTTCATTTATAAATTCTATATTGAATTTACATTCCAAAATATTTATGAATATACGATTTCCATTTAATTTCTAATATTCATTTTCAATTTATCTTCAAAAAGATAAATTCCAAATATTCACTTAATATTGGAAAAACATTTCCATGCTTATTTATTTATAAGTAATGCACAAGCCTTTTTATTTTCTACACTTGGAAAATATTCTATATACTTTAATCGAAATTAAGTATATATTTCATTCTTTAAGGAAATCATTCTCTTTAACATATTTATTTGGGCCAAAACGAATGTTACGTAAAACATCGTTACGACGTCCCAAAATCACTAGTATAGGGATTCGAAATTTAAAATAGATATATAAATCCCAATACTACACAAAACATTTCCTTTCGGAAAATCATCTATTATAACAACAGTGTTATAATCTACCATTTCCTTCTATTTCTCGAAAACGTCTATTTCAACAATGAATGTTGAAATCTATGGTTTCGATAGTTAATATATTTTAAAACATCTTTAGATCGTTTTAAGTCTATTTAAAACATCACATCCAAAACATTTTCTTTAACATATTATTCACTATTCAAAAACGTGAATATACCTTGTTAATAAATTTCATTATTTCTATTCATTTTATTTTAAAGGATTATTCACTGTCTAAAACATGAATATAACTCCATAAATAAATTACAACAATTCACTTATCAAAATAAGTCGTTGCGGATTTATAAAACAATGTTTATAAATTCTATTTCTATTTATTTTATAACAACTTCCTTTTATAAATTTCCTTTATAAATCTATTCAATTTCATATCTCAATGATATACTAAAATTTCATATTATAAGTTAAATACTTATAATTTATTTGTTTATAAAATCGTTCCTTTAAACTTCATAAATTTATAAATCTTATAACTTATAAGATTCTTTTATTTATCCAAAATCTATTCTTTTAAATAACTTTACAAATTTTATAAACCTACTGTTTATAAAATTCCATTTATAACTTCACCGTTATAATTCTATAATTCCAATTTATGAAGTTCATTTACAATTCATTCTAATACTTGTAAAAGCTCGTTTTATAATTCCAATATTTTTAATTTATAAATATCAATTTATAAATCTTTTTAATATAAAACAATTTATATTACTATTTTAAAACGTCTTTCAACTCCTTATAATTTCATCATTTTGATTTATAAAATAATCAAATTTCATAAATTCTATAGATTTCATTCCTTTATGAAATCCATTTACAAATCATTCTATCACTTATAAAAGCTCGTTTTATAATTCAAGATATTCTAAATTTATAAATATCAATTTATAAATCTTTTAATATAAATCAATTTATATTATTACTTTAAACATCTTTAAACTCTTTTATAGTTTCATCATTCTGATTTATAAAATAAAAATTTTATAAATCCTATTTTTAAACTTCTTATAATAAATTCAGAAATCCCAGTTCAAACTATTTATAAAATCATTAATCTCATATCTTCAAAAATCAACTTTTAACTGTATTTCTCAAAAATCATAATTTTTATAACATTAAAATTATAACGTTTATTTATTTACGATGAATCAATTCCAAAAATATTTTATAAACGTATATTTCCAAAAATCACTTTAGAAATTAAAATCGTTGTTTTAACTTCATAAATTGGATTCGATGATGCAACACATCAATAGTCAATCACGACTTTCAAACATCATATATCACCCATGATAACAATCAAATATCACAATATATGAAATCAAATAAATATTTGTGAGGAATCCAGTTGGATCCCTCCAACCTGTTTCCCTGCATCCACAGACATTAGCACAATACCCATTCCACTTCGAGGTGGAATGTCGCGGTATATGGGATTTTATAAAATATATCCGCTTACTAACGGCGCAATAGGGTCTCATCTGCTAAAAAAAATGCGGGAAATCAATCAACTGCAATATATACATATGCCAATATATATATATATATTACTATATATAATATATAATACCAATTCCACTTTGAGGTGGAATATCGCGGTATATGTGTGTAATAAATAACCTCCGCTTACTAACGGCGTATAGGGTCTATTCACATCCAATGTATATATATAACAATCATCATTCAAGCATTCAATCATTCAATCAACAAATTCTAAATCTAACAATTTAAAATTTAAATAAACAACAAAATTCCTTTTGAGTGAGAAGTTCTCACCTTTATTTCCGTTTGCAATCCATTTTCCATCTTGACTCGATTTTCTTGATTTATACCTTGTATAAATATTTACACAATTTATTAATATTCGAAATAATTGAATAATAAATTTTCGTTTTGATTATTAAATTAATCAAGGGTTTTGTTTAAATCAATCTCTTGTTAAATAAATTTATTTTAACAAATTTTTCTTTTAAAATAATTCTAACTAGAAATTCCCAATTGAATTAAATTTCCTTTTTATAAATTAAATCAACTAATTTTTCTTAAATAAAAATTATTTTCCTTTTAATAAATTGTTTTTGGCTTCCAAACAATTTCTTTTTAATATTTTGATTTAACAAAAATTAAATTCAAACTATTCTTTATAAATTCAATTTTTGTCGAACAAATTTAATTTCTATTTAAATAAATTTTATTAACTAACTATTTAATTTAAACAACATTTTCTTTTATAAAATATCCTTTAGTCCTTAATTACTCATTTTTTTCCAATAATAAATAATATTTTCTTTTGATAAATCATTTTATCAAATAAGTAAAATTTCTAACTAATTTTCCTTTTACAAAATATTTTTTCATTTGAAACTAAAATTTCTATTCAACTAAAAATTTAGTTTTAAACTAAAATTTCTTTAAGTTTTAAAATTCCTATTAGGTAAATTAAATTAGCCAACGATTTTATTGATTTAATTTTAAACCAAAAATTCCCTTTTTACTATCTTAAGGCAATTAAATAGATTAAGTTTAAACCGATACTTTTAATTTCTATGGAAATCCCTTTTATATACTTGTGTACATATATAAACTGCATTTTGATTTCTTACTATAAAAACCATATTTTTTTTTTACTTGCAAATTAAACTGAAAACTGCAATTTAAAATTTGAATTAACTAAATTATTAAAATAAAATAAATAAAACCAAAAAAAAAAATCAAATCACCTCACTGTCGTATTCGAGCCCGTCCTCACTGCCACCAGGAAGTGCGCGCCCCTGACCACTGCTCCACTCAAGAACCCACGCGATGATGATGATTCGATTTCCCCAGTAGCCGCCTTCATCGACGCCGCTCCACTCCTCATACGCGCGCGCTCAAAATCCCATCGTCGAACACGCGCCTACCCAGAATCGAGTTGCTCCTTCACGCGCCGCTGCCGCGAGTCCACCGAGCTCGAGCCAAAATCGCAAGCTCCAGTACGCCCCGCCATTAATTCCCATGCGGCCACCATTTTTTTTTTCGAACGAGAGGGGGATTTCGATTGAAATTGAAGCGGCCACCATAAATTTTCTTTTGCTTTGAATCGGCTTCGTTGGTGCGGCCATGGTATTTGAATTGAATGAAATAATTTTCGTTTGTTTTGAGGAGGGAAACGAAAAATTAATTTAGGGACAGAACAATCAAGCTCGGCCATTGTTTTAAATTGAACGAGAGGCCATTGATTTGTTTTCTGAACGAGGGAGAGGACGGGGTTATTTACAGTCGAATGAAGCATGCTTATCACGATTAATTTCGTGATTCTCGGCATGATTTTAGGCGTGATTTTAGGAAGCTACAGTGTTGTTTGTTGACTTAAAATAAAAATTTAAATTCAAATTTAAATCAAATTAAATTTCAACGCGTTTGCGTGTCGTGTGCTCACATATTAATTCCGAAAAATACGAAATTTGAAATCCGAGAATAATTCAATATTACGGACCCAATGGAACTGGTTTCGTCGAATTCCGAGACTGTGCCTCGGACGGCTATTTTAAACATCGATTCAAACGATTAAATTTCAAAACTGAACAATTCACTTTAAATTTCAATTCTGAAACTTCGATTACCTTCAGTATTATCAATATGAATTTTACAAGCCTTAAAAATATTTTTAACCAGCTTAAAATTGAAGATTCAAATTTTTTATTCGACTTTCAATAGATTAAATTCTATAATTTAATCGCTAAATTCATTCCGATAATTTGAAATTCAAGTCAAACCATTATTCAAACATTTAAAATTAATTAAATATTCTCAAATTAAATTGTTTAAAATTCTGGGTCGTTACAACTAAATCAGTTCAACAATTATGCTATTCATTGTATACCATGAGAGAACAATTAGAAAGCCGATTCCTTAGCGAAACTGGCCAGAACTGGCGAAGCACAATAGATGGGACTCGTCCCCATCGAGACACTTACTGCTCCGAGCATTGACCAAATGGAGACAGAATGGGTGCATGAGGCAACGCCCGAGCAGGAGTTGTGTATGACACTGTTCAAAAACTATCTTAAATGTGGAACTTTACTGGAGCGCAGAAGTGAGAAAAAAAAGGTTCTCTAAAAAGCTTCACTATTTATTATCCAGAATGGAGTCCTATAAAGGAGGGGCCATTCTGCACCTTTACTCTGGTGTATCGCCCATGGCGAGATCAAATGAGTGTCGCATGATGTGCATGAGGGAGAGTGTGGTGATCACACCAGAGGGTAAGCCCTTGCCAAAAAGAAACTTGAATATGGATATTACAGGCCGAGAGTGAACCAAGACGCATCAGATTATTCTCGAAATGTGATAGGTGCCGGAAACTTGCTAGAATTCCAAGAGCCCTACCTACAGAAATTACTCAGATGGTCAGTTCATGGCCGTTAGCCACATGGGGTATTGATATAATAGGGTCTCTACATTTAGCCAAGGGTGGAGTGAAGTACGCCATCATTGCAGTTGACTACTTTACTAAATGGGTGGAAGTTGAGCCCCTTGCCACCATCATGACAAAGAAAGTAATCAATTTTGTTGTGCATAACATCATCTGTCGCTTTGGTCTCCCATACACCATTGTAATTGATAATGGGACACAATTCGATAGTGTCGAGTTTGAAGATTTCTATCAACACTGTCGCATCCAGAAGAAGTTCTCAACAGTAGCTCACCCTCAAGAAAATGAACAATTTGAAGCTGTCAACAAAGTAATCAAGTCCATTATGAAGAAATGAGAAGAGAAGGCTGGAGGAAAGTTGGTGGATGAATTTCCCATGGCCCCATAGGCATATCGAACTACCCATAAGTTTACGACTGGCCATACTCCGTTTGAACTATCCTATAGCTCTGAAGCCATTAATCTATTTGAATTATAAGTACCTTCTCACCATGTGACTTATTACAATCCAAAGACGAACGCCATCCTACTTGAAAAATCATTGGATTTATTGGATAAGAAGCATGAAGAGGCTGATTTAAGGGCAGCCGCACACCGCAGTCGAGTCACCCGATTATACAATGCTAAGGTCCGACCTAGAACCTTTGAAGTTGGCGATCTCGTACTTAAGAGAATTTATCCGTTACCTTCACACATGAAACTGACATGGGAAGGACCGTATGTCATTGAACAAAGATTTAGAGATGATACATTCAAACTATTAGCTGTTGACGGTCTCACTTTACCAAGGGTATGGAACAGTGAGAGTCTCCGTCGCTATTACACATAACTGTCTTTTATTCATTTTAGTCTGCTTTTCATTTGAAATTTATTTAAGTGCTTTTTGAATTTGAACTTGTAATAAGGCAACTGACTTTGCAGTAAATTCTTATTTTAGCAATAAAATGCAGACTCATCAAGCTAGAGTGGCAATTCTTGAAATGCATCATGCGACTGTCAACGAAGAGCTACGTCCCATCATACGGTGGGACTCAATCAAATAGGGAGTGATCATGATCCGACCGGCCACTCGCTAAGTGAAACTTCAAGCTTGGGGGAAAGCAACCATAAAGTTAAGAAGGATTGGAACATGACGATCTTCTAACGAACTCCAACTCCTAGAGTGCGAGCTGAAGTACAAAACTCCAAAATTTAAGCTCGAGAGGGATGGATCCGTCCATCTATGACCTCACCTTCATTCTTCCAAGTTCGAAAAGATGGATCCGTCGATCTACGACTTGCTTGCCAATTCAAGGTGGATGTGATTCGACCATCCACAACCTTAATCAACTCCTTGTTCTTGGAGTGCAAACGAGATCCTAATAGTTAAGCAGATATGACGGAGTGTCTATCAACTGACATTGGACTCTCGGAATGCGAACTTGAGTATAAACATCAAATGGTGTGACTGACCACCCATCGATCAAATCTGACCCCGAGAGCGCAGACTGGAGTATAAACACAAAATGTTGTGACTGACTACCCATTAACTAACTCTTGTCCCGAAAGCGTGGACCGGAGTATAAAAAATAAACGGGTGTGATCAACTACCCGTGAAACAACTTATGTCCCTGTAGTGCAGATTTAATCTTAAACGTTAAATGGCTGTGACTAACCACCCATCAAACTCTTGCCTCCCAGAGCGTGGAACAGAGTATAAGCATTAAACGGGCATGATCAATCGCCCGTAACTTAACTTATGTCCCTAGGGTGCGGATGCAAATACTAGCAGATTAGCGAGTGTGATCCGACCACTCAAACTCATTTCACTTTAACTTTGTTCCGACTTAGTTAAATTAAAAGTTGCAAAGGTAGAAAATGATTGCCGATTGACTGCATCAATTCTCCCTGGGACTGGAGGCATTACTCAGGTACCAACCGCTGACAGAGACAGCACAATATTAGGATTCAACTCGATGTTTGATTATAATCCAAAGCCATGACTTCATGATTTAACGATTGGACTCAAGTTCGACTCAGAAACTAAAGCTCCACAAGTACATTGAATGGAAACGCAAGTGCTGAAATACTTAAACAAATGAACATAGAGTTATGCTGAAAAACAAAAGGAAATTTTATTTTCACTATTCTTTGAAAAAGATGAGTATAAAAATCAGTTCAATGAATTCCTATAGGCAAGGGCCAAACCCGTGTCTATACATAGCCTATGAAAGCAAACAGAAAGCCTATTCTAGCCATCTAACAGAAACGAAGAAGCAAAAGCGCAAGTCTACGCCTTTGGTTTTCTGTCCTTCTTGCTTTTCTTCGACGTAAACCCGCTAGAGCTATCGCTTAGAGCCATCTCCCTCTTTGAACCTTAGCCTTCCCGGCCTGCTTTGGTGGGTTTATCTCTGGCCGAGGGTATTGAAGTATTCTCCTTCTAGGAATTCACCGGGATTAAAATGTCCTCTGTTGCGGAACCAAAGGGATGGTGACACTTTCGATGTTAGAGGAAGGAGGCACGTCAGTATTAATAATGGTGCCACCTAGAGAAGCAACGAGTATCGAGACCGGACTGGGACCCGCCAGCACTATGAGCCTGCTCAGTTTGCTCGATTTCAGAATTTATTTTCTCCATTATATGCTCCGTTCGGTTCATATGTACGCTCCTTGGAATGCTGTTGGTCGGACCCGAGGAGCCCATAATGACCACATCTTCATCTACATTGAACGACATTTCACTACTCGAATCATTTAGGTGGCCAAGAAGTGCTTCCTTTAGTTGGTCATCAATCACATAACTTCTGTCGTGTGTCTCCCCGACCGAAGCAGCGACTGTCGCGATCGTAGCCTCTGCTGTAAGCGCCTCCTGCTCGTGATGAATTTCTTGAGTTGTAGGAGGATCAGTCAGTGCAGAACCTAAGACTGAATGAAGATAAGAGAATATATTAGTAATATTATCTGAGAGTGCTCCTGCATTTTGAGGAATAGGAGAAGTGTTCATAATACCTTCCTCGGGTTAACTCCTGTGTTGAGCTAAGGTGCCTTCCAAGTTGAATTCATGTATTGGAGAAAGGTGGGGCTTGTTAGGGTCATATCCTAGGACAACTGGAGGATCGATAGAAGAAGAAAGCTTAGATTAAGATATTGGGAGTGCTACGGGACCTACTTTATGATGCTCAACTCCTGATCCTTCTCCAGCATTCGGATACTTGGTAGCCAACATTTCTTTTTCAAGAGCGATGATTGTATCATGACCTTCGGTTCATCTCCGACAAGTATTTGAGCTTCCAGTTCAAACTCATAGATAGTCATAGCGTCGTGGATCTTTCTCATCTACTAAGAAACTACAGGCCTTGTATAGCTGAAAAGGATAATCATCGCCGAGCTAATTTAAGTTGTGGTTTCTTAAGACATTGGCATTGTTAGTGACTAAGAGATCTTCAAATTCATTCTCCTTCTTGGCCTCCACCGTTTTAATTTCCATATCCATCTTAACATCGGCTCCCTAGGCCTTTAAGTTCGCTGCATCCCTCTCCTCCTTAAGTCCCACCGTCTGTTCACATGCCTCCCGAGCGACTTTATTGGCCTCACCCTTTTCCTGGATGGCCTCCGCTAGCTTTTCCTTTAGCTCCACTACTTCTTTCCTCACCTCATCCCTTTCCTGAGTGATCATGGTGTTGTGGTGGTCCATCTCCTCCACCAGGTCCATGTTACTTTTTTGCATATTTTCCATGGACTGTCTAGCCTCATCGACTCTCTTATCGGCCTCCATCTCTGATTTCCTTAAATATTCAACTTCATTGTTAAGCACTTCTATTATTCTTTCTTTCTGAGCAAGGTTGGCGTCCAGTTTCACAATTGTCATAGCCCACTCAAAAGATACCTTAGAAACTCTCTTAGTTGTCTTAACCCATTCCCTATATTGGTTGCATGCATCGTGCATGTAGTCCTGCACCAGTCTTTCTATGTCGATGGGAATTCTTTTCATGTTTGGAGGAAAGTGGAAGCCATCAAAACAGATAGTCGAAAAATCTTTCTTTAACTTAGCAATTCGGATAGCTCCCTCCCCTGTGGCTCGGTAGCGACTTGCTCTATAACAATGGGAGTTTTCTTCAGTTCTACAGCGTTGATTGCCCCATTTCAAAGTATGAGGAGGTGCTACTTGGTGTGTAGTTTCAGAAGATTGCCTACCAGAGCCGGATGGTTTTGAGGAACCTTTATGTGGTGGCGATCGCGGCCGGGAGCGATGCCTACTTTGTTGTGACCTTTCCATCCCCTTATCATAATGCTCACACACTTGGTTGGAGTGGTGGCTGCGATCATAGTCTCTTTCACTCCCACGCCTATGAGATTCAGAGTAAGAGCAAGAAGAATGGCTTTTGGAGCGAAGATTGTTGAGCATAGACCCTGCCTCACAATCATGTCTATAAAATGAAAAGAGAAGTAGATTTAGTCATCTTTAGAGATTAGAAAACATGTGATTAGAAATTGTTTGGTGCCATGAAGTTCATGCAAGCATGTGCAAACCCCCCAACCAACTGATTGTGGTGGCCTTGCTCATAGGAGTAGGCTCCCTTATATCTAAAGAAGTTAAACCCGCGTTAGGTGGAGCCCCTCTAATCTAAGATCATGAAGCGAAGCTATGTCATCTAGAATAGGGACATACGCCAATCCTCTTAATGAGCTATCCATTTGTGGAGGGAAAGTCTGCAGATTTATAGTTACCGTAGCGGGCATAGATACTACGACGGTCTTACGCTTCTTGGATTTGTGGGCGAGAGTCGGGCCTTTTCTTTTTTATTCTAATAATTGGAGACTCTGTGAATGTGCAACTACGGGCTCATCCCTATCTGGCATACTCTCGTCATCGCCCTGTTCAGTGATTATGAATCCAGAAGCTCTACTTCCTCCTTGCCTTACCGGAGCCACCCTGGGAACTCCTATTAGCCCAATGCTTTGATATCTCTCTATAAGCCCCATGGCGATCAAGTTTTCATCAATAAAAACATCATCGATTTCTCTAAGTTCAACTGGCACCGATTGGAGAGTCCTTACGATCTCCTTGAATTATGCTCCTTCGGGTCAGGGAATCGAAGCTGTAAAAGAAACATAGTATTAGACTTAGCATCAACTTATATTACCCAGTTAATCAACGAAGAAGTTGTAGCACTTACGTTTAACTAGCCACCATATATTAAATCCTAGTGGACATCTAATGAAAAGCCATTAAGTCTAGAAGTAAATCAATTTACTCTGACCACCTGCCACTACTTGGCAGTTCCTGACCGCTTTAAGGAAGGTAAATGAAGGATTATCCCCGCGATTCTAGACGTTAAACAAGTATTAGATTTCCTCAATGGTCGGGGGTTGGAAAAGATGCTCCATGAAAATGATATATAAGCTATTAAGAAGTGCAATCCGTTCGAATGCAGTTGACAAGGCGCAATCCTAAAAAGAACAACACATCCCTAATAAATTGGTTGAACGGGGGCAATGTTTCGGCTGTGCACATAAATTTGTTGCAAGAAGTAAACCCCTCTGGGGGATTGTGCGCTCTATCTTTTGTCCTCGGTAGTAGAACATCTTCTAGAGATAATCCATGCCTAAGAAAGATTCTTCCTAGCATATCTTCGGAGATTTTGGAATAAAGCAAGTCCTATGGATTCACAACTAAAGCTACACTCGGTAGTTCATCTAGAGTAGGACTTACTACATCAGCCGCGATTTCTGGTATTTCTATAATGGGAAGAGGAGAACTCTGAACATCCAACTGCCCTAAGCTTTCGAGATCCATAGCTATTGAACTCAGTTAAGAACATTGTTAGATGGCAAGAAATCGATTTACCCCCCGGTGTAAATTGAGTGAACTTGTTGCGTAGTGTAATGCTACATAATACTTTAAATTTCTACAAGTTTGGAAGAAGGTAAAACGATAAGAATTCAAGATTCGATCGGAGTGACCGTCATTGCTGACCGTCCCCATCATGCCATCCTGACTTCAAACAACGATCCATGTTAAAATTCATTATTTTCGTCAAATTACAGTTCCATCGATGAGCTTTGAAGGATAGTCAAATACACAGTTTAACAGTCAAGTCCAAATATGTAAGGCTAAACCTTGTCGGATTTCGATGTTCGAGTATGCAAAAAGTAACTGGTTTCGTATCCATCAAGGTTCAACTTGGATCATTCTTCTTAAAGCTTGTTTTTGTATCGATCTAAAGGGTTTGATTTCGCATCGATTGATCCATGTGTCACTACACTTCATATCGATCCCCAAGGCCCTAGCTTCGTATCGATCACTCCAAGCATTGATGTTTTTTGTATCGATCCAAAGACCGTAGCTTTAGATTGATCACCATGCCTCTTCCATCAATACAAATTGCTTAATCTTTGATCGATTAGCAAACTACTCCACCCACAAAACTACTTAACAACATCCTAGAGCGATCCTTATCTCATATCGATATGAGTTCAAGACAAGAATTTGGAAATCAATGACTCCACCGCCTAGCTTGATCACTCTCCTTCTTCCCCAAGCTTCCAAGACACCATTAAAATAGTTCCTCGACCTCACTCCAACCATATTCTGGCATCGAAGACGTCGGAATTGGCCATTACCTTGGATGAGATGGCATCGAGCCTCAAGTCTTGTCATTTTAAGGTGGATTTGGTCAATTAATTACCTAGTTTAGAGGGGTTAAATTGAAGGATTAATGGATTAGCTGACCGAAGACGAAGGCTTTTACTGTTTTCTTGTATTTTCGATCAATACGAAATATAAAGTAAAAATAAAGGCAAGTGAAAATTTTGTTTAAGTACAAAAAGTATTTATATGGGTTCGCACCTAAGAGAGAAAGCGTTTCATATCCTAGTTACTATACTGAGAGAATCGGTCACTTCCATCAACATGAAGGGATAACTTCGTATCCATCAACTCAAAGCAATCCAGAGTCTAGCTTTTCTTATCCATCAATGAGCAGCCATTTACTTCATATCCATCGATACGAGACCCATCGGTACGAAAGTCACTATAAGATCATATTTAAACCATTCAACTCCATCGATACAAAATGTCAATTTTTTATCCATCTATTCGAAGACCCAAAGCTTCATATCCATTGATACGAAGCATCCTTAGACCTATTTATTTCATATCGGTAGCCATCAATATGAAGTAAATGTTCCTATATACTAGAACGATCCAGGGGAGGATCAATGTAGAGGAGTGAATTAAAACAACCATCCATCGTTATTACAACTCGAATTTCACAACGATCCAAGAGAGGATCGATACGAAACTCGATCCAAACAAGAACAAAGAAACTTGTCAACAACCCGTGAATGTGAAAATGTGAACGAGTGTCAAGTTAACATACGTGCATTTATGAAAAATTAAGATTCGATTATCAAAATTAACAGGAATTGAATGCTTATTTGGTGACTACCAGAACAGTAAACAACAAATTGCTAGCACTCGACCTATAGTTACAACAAAACACTACGTGATCATTGGTAGTCTACAATTCAACATTTATATTACTAAAAATTAACCAAAGGTTACATCTCCTGATAAAAAGACAACGACTTTTCAACGGATCAGATGGGACTTTTCAAAATAAAGAATGCAGCTTTTCAAAGCATGTCACGTTCACACAAAACGTACTTTGGGAGGCAAATGTTATCCTGCCTTTTGGCAAGGTCGTGACACCAAGGACTTGACTAGAGACTGAAAACAATCCGTCCTGAAGATCGGTTATCTATAGATTCACGATGGATACAAGCAAGCTTGGTCTAAGTCTGGATCGAGCTACAATTAGCATGGTGCAACAAACAAAGCTATGAAAGGCAACATTCAAAATTTCAGGTTAATCAGAGTTTGTATGCTCAAGTTATGGATCGATCAAGTTTCATGTGAAACTTGTTGGTTTCATATCCGTCCCTTCGTATCCATCAACTCCACATCCATCCCCTACGTATCCATCAAGTAACGGCATCGATCACAATCCACTTACTCAATCGCTACCTTTTTCATATCGATCCCACTTCCATCAGTTTTGTATCGATCAACCAAGCATCGATACGAAGACGACTTGCAAGCATCAATATAAAGGGAACAACTTACAATCGATACAAAAACGTGGTCTAACCAAAGGAAGCAGCATCTTAGCATGAAATGTGGATCTCCCCAGAACTCTTGCTCCTCATCATCGATGCACAACTGATCGATATGAAAAAGCATCGATACGAAGGAGCATATATATGAAAGCATCGACACACATGCTTCATCCTAACAACAAAATCAACCTTGGATTGATTATAACTCAAAAACTACATGTCCAAACGCCTCCGAATTGTCGTAGAAACTTTCTTATCATCTGAAGGACCATCATGATAGATCGCAGCTCAAATGGAGCTAATTTTGATTGATACAAAGATGATGGGGATCGTCTGGATCAATCCCAAATAACCCCCGATCGATCTGGTGGGCCCACCCACGTGTGAGAAGAGGTATTCTAATCTTTAAGGGAGATATTTCTAGATCTACTCCTATAAATAGCACCCTTACCCCTACGGAAAAAGGACTTTTTGATGCTCCTATGTCGTTACTCTGCTGCAACTCCATTGTAGCTTTGGAGCTAGTGATTTGAACCTTTGTAATCAAATGTTAATCGTCAATAAACAACAAAACTATTCAAAGTGGACGTAGGCTGCAACGCCGTACCACTATAAATTCTTGCCTCTTTGTATTTCTGCTTGATTTTATTGGTGTGATTGTTAGATTTGCCTTGTTTTCCTTTTAATTTCATCATTCTAATCTTTTCAATTAGAGTGTTGTGCCCAATTTCGGTACAAAAATATTAATTACAACATCAATTAACTAATTAGCCTATTTAACCAAATTCTCTCTCTCTCAAGCGAAACTAGGCCGCTCGATAAAAACCATGGTACCTTTATCTTTTCTCTCGACGTCGTCACTACCGACCTTCCCCGACCGTTGCATCTTTGTGGAAGATAGGCCAGCCTCTCACGGTCCTAGAAACACTAGTGTCACCTTCCCAATTACCGAGCATTTACTCGAAAACTCCGTCGCTGTCAAATACTCTTCACAAAATTGAAAAACACTTAAAAAGTATTATTTTGTAAATCCATTGCTTTGCAAAATAGTTTGATACTTTGTAAAATCATTTAACCATAGTTTATACATATTTTAATCATAATAAAACTTGATAAAAGTTTATAAAATAATTCTGAAAGATTTAATAAGATTATTCAATGTATTATAAATAATGTATATAAAATCATTATAGTCATAAATTATAAGTAAATATAAAAAATAAAGATATAAATATCGAAAATAAATATAAGGAAGATAAAACTAAAATACCAAAAAAATATAATAGATTAAAAAATACTAAAAAACTTAATATAATATCTTTGTAGATATAAAAGGTTAAGAAATTATTTTGAGAAATTTTTTAAATAGATGTTTGAAAAGATTATTTTGGAACTAGGATATTTGAAAAATAATTTAAAACAACACTAGAGAAGGAGAGAGAGATCAAGAAAGTGCTATCAAGGTTTTAACATAATTCTGCGATTCTATAATCTATCCGGAATATGTTGAAAACTTGAACTCTTCAATGTTTATGAGTCCTCATTCTTCAACACTTGAAACTCTATATCAACGTCTTAGATCTACTCTTGATACTGTACAATCTTCTTATCAACACCTGTCTAATATCCTGCAATATATACTATATATATATATATATCTTGATAAAAACATTAGTATCTATATTTTATATAATGTCCTATGGTTGTTATCATCAAAATCAAAACCTGAGGTACTAACGGAACCAAATTCACCGATGTCTTTCCCTTTACGATGTAACGACCTAGAATTGTAATTATTTTAAATTAGAGTATTTAATTAATTTCAAATATTAAAAAATTTAATTTTATAGATTAAATAACTTGAATTTCAAATATAGTCATTTATTGGATAATTTAATTGTTGAATTTAATAATTGAAAATTTGTTTAAATAATTGAATCTTGGATTTTTATTTAGGTAAAAATGATTTAAAGGCTTATTAAATTTCTATTAATAAGAATGAAGATAATAAAACCTTTAAATTTGGTTTAAAGGAAATTTAGCTAATTTTGAAATTAACTCGTTTTAATTAACATACAAAATAGCCATCTAGTGCACCATCTCGGATTTGGATGAAACTAGTGTCATTGGGTCCGTAATAATAAATTATATTACGCCGTCAAATTTCGTAGCGATAAGATGTACTGTTTGGTTGTGCGAAATCGAAACGCATTAAAATTAATATCGTGAATTTAACATAATAATTGGGTTCAAAAACCTGTCATCTACATACAGTCGAATTAGGTCCCAAAATTATTTTCATTGCGTTCGGAATGCGGGTATAACATATAGAATGCCAAGTGGCACGTCTCGATTGGAGACTGTAATTATATGGCAAGATATTTGGAATTTTAAATAATATATATTTAATTTAACCATTGACTACCTTGTTCATTCACATCAGTCATACCTTATCTCTACTCATTCCCATACAAGCCACGCCCCTTAATCTTTCCCATCTTCCCTTCATTTAGACACTACACCTAACATAGGAAGAAAAAAAGAAAGTTTCGAAGTCAAAAAATTATTTCTCTAAATCTACTCAATAAAAAAAATGAAACTAGCTTTAAAATTCTTCTTTCATCGAGATCTTTAAGGGGATAGGTTTGATTTTGGGTACATCATCGTTTGAGGGGTAGGCCTTCTGGGGCAGTAGTGATGGGGTAGGGTATTTCGAAAGATTGGGTCGACGTTGAGGTGAGCAGAGAGTAGATTTAAGTTTAGTAATGGAAGTAGATGTCTAGGCCGAAGTTTGGAAATGCTCGATGACAGTTTTTGTCGAGCGACTGTAGCGTTCGAAGGGAAGGGTTAGCGTTGTCGCGATTTGAAGCAGTGGCTCAGAAGGGGTAACGAGGTATTAGGCAGGTGGAGATCGCGAGGAACGGTTCAACTGAATCGACGGAATGGAATTTAGCGGAGCATAGCCCTGTATTCTAGCTTGAGCATGCACGGTTATGGCGTGCAAAATTTATCCTATACATGTTCGTTGGGAAAGAAGTGATGCAGGGGTAAACTTGTAAATTTATTAAAGTTGTTTAATTTTAAATTAATTTTATTTGATAACGTATAAAATTTATAACTCCTTCATACGAGGTCCGATCGAGACGAAACTTATTATATTGCACTCGTATCGACGAAAGCTTCATAATGGAACTGGTTGGGATGAAATTAGAGACTGTTGTAATTTGGGCTAAAATAGGACATCGTCCGGTTTTAGTTCCAAACCGAAACGCCTCGATGACAACAGAAAATTTTAGTGAGTTAATCTCACCTTTTTGGATAACTAGTATGGTATCTAGTTAATAAAAATTGTTGAATGATTATTTAAATAAATTACTATATTTATTAGTTAGTTTGGATATATTCCCACCTATTGGAGCGGATGAGACCCTGTTACGTTTCAGTGTAAGAGCAGGCGACCCTTTGTATACGAAACCCGCCTCGAAGCGGTTGACTTATATTTTATGAGTATATAATTTTTGTTATGCAGGGAAGCAGATTGGAGGGATCCAATGGGATTCCTCTCTACTATTGAATCATTCAGTGATATTTCTTTTATATGGTTTATTAAATAATAAATATGATTCTGGACACTATGATTATAAAGTCATTATATGTTTGGTAATAAAACCCAGTAGTGATAAGATAATCAATATCGATATTGATTAAGTATTGATGGGCTATTGGCCTCAAGTTAGTATTTTTAAAAATACTATAGATTGTCATTTAAGTCGGAATTGGGTTTTGAAATAAGAAACGATTTTTAAATCCGAATTTTGGGTTCGAAAACAAGTTGTTTAAGGATTGTTTAAGTTAATTAAATATATTAATATTGTTTTTAAGTTAATTAAATATATTAATATTATTTTAAGTTATTAATTTATGATCATCTAATTATAATAATATTCTTTTAAAAGTTATTTAATTATATTAAAATTGTTTTAAAGTTTAATAATCATATTAATATTATTTTAAAGTCATTAAATTATTTTAATATTGTTTAAAAGTTATTTGCTTATAGTTAATATGTTTTAAGAATTTATAAAACGGTTAATAAATTGAAAGATTAATTATTTAAGAATAATTATGGTTTGAAATATGAGTGATCTCCTACTTGTGAGGATCACTCATTTTTCTCAAAAAATATAGTTTGAAATTAATAATATGGATTATTAATAAGGTTTTAAAATAAATTATTATTATTTATAAAATGGTAAAGACTAATTATTATTATTTCTTAAACAATATTTTGAAATGATTAATTATTATTTTAATATATTTAAAGTAATGATTTCCATTTATTTATAATGTTCATTGTTAATAATTATTATCATACAGCGATGTATTGAGGTAAATGATTAAAACTAATCATAAATGTTTCCGAGACCTAAAAATGGAGTCGAAAGACTTAGATTTTATAAAGGAGTTATAAAATGGTTCAATGAATTAAGGAAGAGTTATTTGCAAGATAAAAGAGTTTATAAATGGCTGGATACTTATAAATGAATTTTAGAAGCGGGTTTATAGATTTATAAAAGAAGTTTATAAATGTTATACGGGTTCATAAAGAGTTATAAATGATTTTGAAATGTACAAGAAGTTTATAAGTGACCGAATTCTTGGTAAGAATTATTGATGTTTTTCGTAGATTTATAAAATGGTTTATGAACGATCATGGAGAATTGTAAGGGGAATTATAAACGATTTGAGAATCGAATGAAAAGAAAACCTTTCTAAATTTTATGGATATACTTATACCATTGGGATTTATATGGCTATTTCTAAATATGGAAATATAAGGATTTGCGAGTATATCTTTTAAAGGCGTTTATGTACAAGTAGTTTACAAAGTGATTGCAATGTATAAGACTTATTAAAGGAGGCTAGTAATTGCTTATTCATTGAACCAATGCTGATTTTCCAAATGAAATAAAATCGTGACTGAATGTTTGTTATTCGATAGTTAAATAACCGACGAGGGAAAATGGACCCAAACATAACTTTGGAAATATCTAGGAGAAACGCGCATGTTACATGGCATAATTATCACTGATGACGTTGTATTGTGCGTATAAATCTCGTTTCTTTCTTCTAGGACAATGATAAGGAAATCTATCCACCAACGGTTAGGAGGTAATCTCCAATCTTATATTTGGCTACTTATTTTCTAGAGAACCGAGGCTGAGTTTAATGGAAATTGTCAAATGTTGTTTCGAAGAGACCGAGGTTGAATATGCTATCAAAAACCCACTTTGATCCAACATAAGCGTTGCAAAGTGAAGACATCATGAAGATGATGGAAATTCAAAGATGGAACTCTCAATTGTTCCGTTCAGTCCCAGAACAAACTTGTATGAATGAATGCTGGCATTGCATTGTTGCTTGGAGGGTAATGTTAGCATTACGAATGGAAAGTGCTATGTAAAAGGTAATCGTAACCTCAAGCCTCATTAATTGGGAATGACTAAAACATGAAAGATGCTTGAAGGCTATGTGGTTCGCTGCCATTAGGGTATGGTCATCACCCCATTTAGATCGATATTATAGATCATGTACGCTAGAGGCCCATTATGTTGTTTATACCAACCAAGATGATGACATATTCGATGCTATACAGCAGGGGGTAGGGCCGGTCTTAACTCGTAGGGAGTCCATGTGAGGCCCTCGGTGTTTTTTATCTAGAGATGCACCGTGACGGGTGGTACCCCAGTATCCCTGCCATTGTATGGAAACCAATCTCCAATACGAACCATTACGATTTTGATTATGCCCAACCATGTTGGAATGTGAGATACAAGCATTTCGGCTATACTCGTATTTTACTTTGACTGCTAGACATTATTATAATATAAATGGATTTTATATAGAAAACGTTTTGGTTATCGTAAGGTAAAAACCCTTCCATGTTTATATGCGGCGTGGTCTTACGAGATACCTTTTGATTTCAAAATTTTTTATATAACTTTAAAATCCAATTGGTTAGGTTTTTCTCACGCTGGTTTTCCAAACCGACTCGTGTGTTATTTTATTATGATGCTCGGTCAGACCAAGCAGATTATAGATTAGTTGGATGCTTGGAGCTTCAGAGCAGGAGTTGGAGGTCCATAGACATATTCACGTTAATGGTTATTTTCCGCTGTATTCATTGTTATGTTTGTCGACAATTATGGGGACGGGATGTTATAACTATCCGAGCTGAAATAGGTTAGTATACTCTGATTGATGTATGAATATACATTTATTATAGCTTTGTTCTGTGCAAAGATTTGTGGTATATTATAGATTACTCATTCCGCTGTGAGATTTTTTATGGTTTAGTTTCCTTCTTTTATTCTTTCTTCTTTCTTTTCCCTAAAAATCATGTATTCTGTTTCTTTTCCCCAACAATCATGCATTCCGGCATTCGATTGCTCGACATGTGATACAATGGACATATTAGTGTCGATTTTCGAGGGTCGAAAAGCCTAGTCGTTACACACGAGCTCCACCTAATAGACCAACTTTCAGACCACTCGATAGCTTATAGGAAAAGCAATCTGGAGCCCTACACCCTCGACCATGACATGTCGCACTCACAAAGGAGTATCCGCAACTCACCAAATGATCGTGGTCCCTTTGTCACACCAAGAGAAACCCAAATCCACTTCCTGTTTCATCTAATTCCCTTCCAATCAACTCCAATCGCAAACCTTAGTTTCTTTATCATCATGCGAAACTATCGTTCTTCACAAATCATCATCGAATATAACCTAACTCATATAGACTTGAAAATCTTATCACCACAAACTCAAAGATCTCAACTTTATAATTTCTCATTGCGTATATAAGTTGATGTTGATTTTGAAGAGGTGGATTTAATTTCCTTTTGGTTATAGAAATTGATAAAAAGAAAAGAGAAGAGAAAACGAATAGTCAAGTGTGTTGAAAGTGTTGAAGTTAATTATATTATGCAATTTTTGGTATCTTGCTACATAGAATTATGTTCACATACGAATCCCAAACAACAAAACAAAAATATGATCACACAGAAAAATGCGGCATGATCTCAAAAAATAATAAAATACATTGGTTAACATATTATGTAAAATTTCAAAAATATCATTTTTTATAAAAAGATACATCGAATGATAATATAAAATATGTTCCAAGTTAAAAATTGAGGAAAATTCTATAAAAAATAAAAATACATTATTAAAAATTGAATCATTTTATTAATAATTGATTTCTTTATTATTATCACCTTTGAATCGAATTTGAACATTTGAATAAATTAAATATCCCTATTCGATTCATTAAAAATTCTAGGTCGTTATATTCTTCCCCCTTAAAAGAATTTCATCCCCGAAATTCCTAAAGAAGAAAAACGTCACCAAACCCTTAAGAATTCATAATCAATTTGTTTGATTGTTTTTTTTTTAAAGTCTCAAATGTTATGAAAAATTTCGTCGGCACCTCCTTTATGTGGCTCGATCAGGAAAACTACAACTCGCCACACTGGCCCAGCTCAATAAAATAAAAAAAAGCCTAAAAGTGCCTCATATATCTGGGTTATAAAATCATCGACAATAATATATACTTAATATATATCATATAGAATGTGCATGTCTCCTAGTAAACATACTCGTTAAGTAATAAACATGTGCCTATTAGTCGAGGTCGAGCAATCAAATTCTACCATGAAACCAAAAGAAACTTGCGAACCTTTACTTCCATGTACCTGTATCTCACATACAAATGCCATCAAGTCATATAACTTGCATTTTTAATGACAAAATCATTCAATTATATTAAAGCATGTACAACGTACATATGCCATTGTTACGCAATACCTAGTTCAATCACTCTGGATCGTACAAATTTCACTTCTGAAGTAGTATCACTCACTCGACTTCCCTAATACGGACGCCAATCAAGTTGCTTTGATTAGCAACCTATATTCACCTTGCATAGCCATATACTATGATATAAAACTTCAGAATAAAATCAAAAATCTGTATCAAGTGTTTGTCATCAAGATTCTAGCGAAAAATCCAAGGTCGAATCAGTGTAAATCACCTCGAAATTATTTATTCGAATCTGGATCTAGAACTGTTATTCGAATAAAATGATCTACGTACAACTTACGTATTTATTTCATTGGTTTCTTTCTTATGTGAATTCTTTTCATTTTAAACGACATTTTTTTATAATTATAGTACATTTTTTTTACTATCATTATCAATCCCAAAGGTATAGGGCACAGCCATGATCTCAAATTTAAGCAGCATCGTAAGTATGAAGAAAAATCAATGCTCAATGCATACAATGCTATCCTTCATCAATAAAGAGTAATATGCAATGTCATAGGTCATTAATGAAGCTAGTAATACCATATGACATCAATTCCACGTACTGCCTATAAGGTCGGATGAATAATATAGTGTCAAAGAAATTGGAAAGAATGCTACATATTAGTAAGAGAATAACAACATTGGAAGGCTCATCGCCAAAACACATCAATACAATAATAGCTTTTTATAGCATTAATGTCGCACTTCATGCTATATTCCATTTATGGAGCACTTCTTCCATGCAGGTAGAAGAATCAATGCTACTTCGGATTAATAATGCAACAATCCAATGATGCCTTATTATAATGTCACCCTTCAAAGTAATACCATCCCCTATCAATACTTCTTTTCACCAATGTCGCCTCTTGTTAATGTCGCTTATCATCAATGCCGCTTGTTATTAATGTCGTCTTCTATCAAAGCTGCTAGTTATCAATGCCTTCTACTATGAATGATGCTCGTTATCAATGCTGATCATTGGCAATATCGTCACTTATCAATGTCATCGCTTATTGATGTCATGCCATAGCAATGCCGCAATTCATCAAACTTCAAAGGAGGCCGCTTATCCTTAATAAAATGTTGACATTGAATGCCATCACTCAAGACTGTCAAGGCGAGATGGATGATAAGCATCGAAGCTTACTATCGAAGGAGTGGATGTTGAAGTATGAATTCAAGAGTCATCAACATGTATAATGAAGGAGGTCAAGCATGCCGCATGGACACATGGCAGCCATGCCATATCCCTTAACTCATACAAATACAGACCAAGTGGCATGCAAAAGGGAGAGAATCATTCTCGTCGCTTTTCTTACATTTTAATCCTTATAATCTAATTAATTTTGGGATTTAGAGCCGACTGTAGCACTTGAACTATTGCAAATAAGATGTTGTACACTCAACATTACATGGAATAAGAACAAGATTACTTGAATTATGGTTTAGTTTCGAGTTACAAAGCATTTGTGATTCTTACATCATAAGGTGATTCGAATTCTAAAGGCACTCATAATCTTGAGTTTGATTGCTCCACATGACTTGAATTATTAACTCTTATATGACATGCGATATGGCACTAGCTTTGATGTTGAACACGCATAAGACTTTTATGGATTCGTACAGGTGTATACACTATCCTAGCAACTTAGCCTAGGATTACTTTAGCTTAGCAGAATCCACTTTCCAAATACATTTGGGGTAACGAAGAAATTCATTAGCATTTTTGCATTAGAAGGAGGGCTCAAACCTCCAACTCCGTTAATACCCTAAATGGAACTACCTTAACTTGCATATATAGGGCATAAAGGACTTGTCCCTACTAAGCATATCACATTCCTAGCTGACCTGCCTTTGATTCTTAACATTAAATAAGCATACCAACTATATTTTGCGTAGTTATGTCAATTAATCGCGTAAAAATCTCTGAACAAGGATCCTCCGAGCCTCAAATGAATAGGACAAATTACCAAATCACTAGTGATCCCCAACTTCATGAAAAGCAAGTTTTAAGGTTTGTAATATTACATTATGGAAGAAAAGAAGAGACAAATACCTCTTAATAACCAAAAAAATGGAGTTTGAATTCCTTTTATGTTGGACCAACATCAATCTTTGCCCTAGGAAGGTAATACAAAAAGGATTGCATCTTCCTAGCAATAAGAATGGAAATTCTACTCAAAGCCAATGGACCATTTTGAAAAAGAGATAGAAAGCGACTTCAATTAGTGTACAAGAAAATAGAAAAGTTTATTTGATCGATCATATAAAATAAATGAAGCACAAAACTCTTCAAAAGGGAATTAGTTATCAAAGATGAGAAGTCCATTTCAAGTAACAAAAGAATCAAATGCCAATTGATAGGATTGTTTCCTAAGAGGTCGTGACTCTCAAAGAATTATTCTCTTACTACTTCCTAGGTGTACATCTACTTTTTGACCGAGGAAAAACTCAACTACTGGCTTTTGCAAAAGAAGTGACCAAAGAACGAAAGGAATCTTGAAGGTTATACTATTACTATCACCGGGCCAATGGACATAGCACAAACCAGTGTCGATGCTTAGAAGGATTGATTAACCATTTTCTAGGGCAAGGTATGCTTGATGAATTTGTAAGAAGATGTAAGTCATCAATAAAATAATTTTTTTGCACAAAATAAGTGCATCTACATGGTTTGGGAGGAAAAAAACTCCTAAACTAAAAGAAAAAGCATTTGATCCCGCTAAGATGGCCTACTAAAAGTATCTCCAAAAGGAAGGATGGAGTGAGCCTTTGGTCCCGTCTGAGACGGCCTGGCCAAAGCCCCAAATAAGCCTTCGGTACCACCAACGTAGCCTGGCCAGGGCATAAGCCGTTACTCCTATTTTCAGGCCTGATTAAGGTGCCTCCTAAAGAAAGGTCAATGTAATCCTTTAGTCCCTCCTCAAAACGGCCTGTCCAAAGTTTCTGCAAGCCTTTAACCCCTACCTACATAACCTTGTTGGAGCGCATCCTAGATGGAGGATGGAGTAACCTTTGGTCTAGTCAAAGATAGCCTGACCAAACCACCGAACCAGCCTTTAATACCATCTCTGAGGCCTTACCGAAGCACTTCCTAGAGGGAGGTCGGGTAAATCTTTGGTCTGCTTAACAAATGCTAACCAAACACACCATACAAGCCTTTAGTACCGTCTCCAAGGCCTTGCTAAAGAGCCTCCTAGATGGAGGTCCGTTAAGTCTTTGGTTCTACTTAAGATAGCAAACCAAACACACCAGAAAACAATCATCACCTAAAATGGTGCAAATCAAGTTCAAAAGAAAACCTAATTCTATCCTAAAGAATGGATCAAAAACAATTTTCTAAAGGAAGATTTTTCTAAAACAAGCCATTTGTGCACCAAAACAAAATTAATCGATCTTCTATTGGAAGATCTTTCAAAAATGAGCCGATAGCGCTCCAAAGCAAAAAAAGAAATCTTTTAGAGGAAGGTCTGTCAAATATTAGCAGTATGCTCCATTGGAAAGCAATTTTCAGATTCCAGATGGATTTTCTAGTCTTCCTTATTAATTACTATATGGATTTTCTGATCTTCTACTACCAAATGAGTTTTTCGGTCTTCTGTTCTTACCGCCAAATGGTTTTCTAGTCCTCTACTCACACTACAACTAGAATGGTTCGCTAGAATTCTTTCAAATTGTTATCATATGGATTTTCCAATGGTGGAGCTTCCCTAAATTAGCCCTTAATCTTTTAAAATTCAGATTGGAATTCAACTTTATTATTAAATAGGAATCTCCATTACTAAAAAAGCTGTGGAGTATCTATAAATGAAAAAGAAAACTCTTACACCAGGTTAAAAACTCATAGTCTACTGAAATATCAAATGCTTAGTCAGTCAAATTTATGATCCTTTAACAAGCAAATTATTTGTTTATATCGAAAAGCTCGAAATATTGGAAAGCGGACAATGCATCTTAGATAATTCAACGAACTCAAAGAGAAAGGTGCATACGATACATTTGAGTTAACATGCGTTCAAATATAGATTTATTTACAATGTAATACATTATGCGCAAAGTTGCAGGTACAAGAATTAGACAAAAGAAGAGCATGTTTAAAGAAAATCGTTGCTAAATCTCAAATCTCCGTGCTATCCTAACCAAATCTTTAGCAATTAATGGATCAGTAATGTAACAAATGGCCATGCCCAAAAGTTCTTCGATTTTCTTTTCCTTTCTTCAAATAATATCTGCATCATTAACTGAATTAATTTGAATTTTAAAAGAATGCTGGAGAGTCTATTGTTCTTTTAAGAGTTTGAACCATGATCTTCAGTTCTTCAATTTCCTGTTTAAGAATGTACTTCTCATGGCCAGGTTCTTCTAACTTGGCTTTCATAGTCATTGAGACGTTGAGATACTTTTTGTAACAAGTTTGTTTTTGGAACCATAATATTATAAATTTTTAATTAAAATAAATTATCCGTATTTGATTTTGATACATATTATTTTGTTTACTTATTTCCTAATTGAACTCTACTTAACAATAGATATTTGTTTAACAAATCAAATTAATTAATAGATTCTTATTAGAATATATATATATATATATATATATATATATATGAATATAACTAGATAAAGTGTTATTGTTAAATATAAAATATATTTTTATCTGTAACAGCCTAGTTTTTAAAGCCGTAATATTATACAAATTTAATTAGGTATATATATAATTTATCATTCTATATTTTATAACTATTAATTACTTAGACATTTTTATTTTTCCAGTGATTCTATTTTGTTGAAATCGCTGGCTTTTATTAGTAATTGGGTTCATCCAAATTTAAATGAAATTATAAATTATTTGAGTGATAATGTTTTATTCAATTCCACGTTTTAAACCAAGAATAAACAAAACAAACATCGATGCAAACAATATACATTTCAATAAACAAAAAAACAATCGCCTTTAGTGGAACGCTATCTACCAGCTTCCGCTTTGCAACTTTGATCACTAATAGATCTGGACAACAATTCAAATATAAACCACGTATGGTTTAATTTATACTATCCGTTAAATATTGCTCTTTAAGAAAAGCGAGTTTTAAATTTTATCAAACTTCCATAGCTATATTTTGTATAATTCAAAAAGATTTAAATTGCACCGAAGGATTATTCCTAATAATCATTTTATTCCTATCTCTCAATAGACAATAATAAAACTGTCTACCACACACCCAAGGGGCAGGACTCTAGGTCATCTAGGTTTAGATCTCGACACCGCGTCAATTATTTTCTATAATGTTTTGAACATAGCTCTGGTAACAAGCTGTAACGACCCTACTGCTATACCAATATTATTAAGGAACATTACAAGTAATGTCGTCTAACAACATGGAGAATACAGCTGGTTAAGAGCAATCATATGTGACTATATCTCTATACTAATACCGACATGTCTTTATTACCTTTTTAGGATCCGAACTGAAATTTTTTTTATGTACAATGTTTATATAAAGTAATAAACACACTGATTAAAAATATTTAGAATAGTATGTAATATAGAGAAATTAGAATCAAAGTCACAGATTGTAGCAGAATAGTATACATCGCATACATAATAAAATGTGAGTCTACAAAATATCATTACTAGATCCACATGATACATATATCGTATCAAAATACCATATAAGAAACATAGCGACTACTAGATATACACATGACATAAACTCTTAAATGTCAATGTATACAATAATGAAGCAAACTGAAATAGTTCAAACAGTCTACTCTAGTGCTAGGAGAAAATACAATGGTCAATGAGTCCTTATACCGATAGAGTCTCGGCTTGACCTGAGTACTATAAAATAAACAGGTTAGACTATATCTACCAGAAAGGTGAGATGATCCAATATCATAAATATACGACTAAACCATAATACATATATGCCAAAACAAATGATCATAATAGGGCATACTAAACAAAATCACCATTTTAAAATACCATTTATGACTTAACCATAAAATAAGTCAATTATTCCTAAAACCAATTAACCAAATTAAGGCATATCAAACCATATCACGATTTCATAATTCCATATCAAGTGTTAAATGGACTATCAAAAAAGTATGGTAGTAACAATTCAAAATTCTTCAGAGCTAAAAACATACTAAATATCTATCCTAAAATCTCTAAGAACAACCATCACTAATGAAATAATAATGGTAGTCAATTATCAGTTTAAAATAGCAACACGTATCTAAAAGACAAATAGACCCGCCACATAGTATAAGGTAGTCTAACTAAAAAATAGACTACTAGTCTAACAAATAAATAGACTAGCTATGCGAGTTTACCTAATAAATAAATAGGTAAGCACTGTCTAATTGTATACCAAAATAAACTGATAGGGCTGGAATATAACCTCTCTCCTAGAAAAAAGGCAATGGAGTTATACCAGAACAGATCTAACCAACACATAGATCTGCCTACCCAATTCTAAAAATGTATCGACTCTTAGGTCAATGAAAATGGGTTATTTTCTCTTAGGGAATTATCGGCTTAAAAATGAAATCCAAAAAACCTAAGATAATACAACTCTAAAGTTTTGACTACTATCACTTAAGTAACCATAAGAATTTTGCTAATTTTCCAATAACAGATTGTAAAATCAAGTATTTACTAGAGGCTATTAATTTGCACTCAAACTTTGATTATAAAATTATAATAATAAACAAAAGAATTGTACGACGCCAATTCGATAATTCAATCTTTATTAGAATTCCATGTTTCATTAAAAAAGCACGAGATCTCATTAAAATCTCATATTCATAAAAAATCAAATAAGGCAATATAAAAATTTATTGGTTGATGGATGTTTGGTTGTTTTAAAATTTCAAGTGATTGTATTGAATTAATATTGAGTAGGAATCTCTATTGAGAGTTGAAACCTGCTCAATAATAACAATATGAACTTGTGGTGTCTTGAGTAGGGTAGGTACCGCAAGAAATATTGAAAATTTAAACTTATATAAAATGAAAAGTTAATTTGTATAAGTGACTAATTAAATGTTAAGGTAATTAAAAATAATTAATGTTTGATTGAGGTATTTATAGATGAATGTGTATGTTATGGAATTTTTGTTACTATATAAATATTTCAACGATATTAAGATTGATTGAAAGAATTTTAATAAAAGCAGACATCTATTTGAATAAAAATCCTTTTGATACTAGAAACATATATATATATATATATATATATATATATGGAATCTGATTTTGTTTATTATGGACAAGCAAATTTTGAAACGATATAAAGTATTAAAACATATATGTATATCATATGAAAATTTAATATTGTGTTAAATTACTCGTAAAGTGCTTTAAGAATTCTAGTCGATGCACCTAATCAATATTATCGATAGGGATTCCTAAACATTAAGATGAGACATTTGGACACATGTTTTAGGGTAATAAAATGTTTAAGTAATCATATTTAGTGAGCATAACCGTAATTTTCAGCAATTTTAACATCTTTTGAATTTAAGGCGAGCATATCGATTTCTTATTGATTGCTAGATTATAGTGAATACAATTTTATTAATATTAGTAAGTATACAATCAAATTTAAGTATAATCATGATATTTTACTTATGAATTGTTTGATCGTCGATTGTTTGAGTCAAAATTGGATATGGTTGATGAAAATTATATTTTTTATTTTTGGTTGAAAATAAATAGCTAATATACAATATATAAAAATATATTGTGATAATTGATTTAAAGAAAAAGAATAGTATTTGAATTTGAGATTAAATCATGTTCAAGTGACAAATAATGGAATTTCAATTAAAAATTGAAATCATAAAATCAAGTTTTTAGTTTTCAATGAGTAAGGAAATTTATTTATAAAATATTTCAAAGTGAAATATAGATAAAATATCCGAAGAGAAATATGGATTTTGAAATGAAGTACGAAGGCTTATATATCTATACTAATATTTACAAAAAATGTGCATACATTAGTTCCAGTAAAATTACTATAGCACAATGATACACAAATATTGTGTAGCTTATTGATCCAAATCCCTTGCAAGTGAACAATAAAACATATATATGTTTATATTTAAGTTTTAGATTTACGTTAATGTTTCAATACAAATACACAATCAAAATAAAATATATAATATAGAACAATTTAGTAATTGGAACGAGTTCCTGCTAGAATGATTGTGTCAAATGTTAGAACTGAAATGGAAGATGATTAAATGTGCTAGCATGCCAAGAATGTCTAAGAACTACTAGTTTTAATGCATATAATGCGTAAACATATTTTCATCATTCCATCGCATGATATTTGATTGCTAGACTTTATTTAATTTGGATTACAAGCTAAAATACACACATACACACATATACTTCAGCTTAACTAGATTTAACAAATAAAGCTTACAAGCATATACACATAGGCTCAAAAGGTAATACCTACATAAGTAATATAGAGATGCAGAATTACATAAAAAAAGTAAACTTCAAAATAATAGCTATCAGAATTGAATACTAATAATTTATTTTGATTAAATTTATATAATATTACGATTTCAAAAATAGGGTTGTTACACTTTTTAAACCCATTTTTTACTGAAATTTGCATGCACTCAAACGTAACTTGTCTGCTCCATTTGGAGATTACATCATTACTTAGACCCTTAGAGGGATTTAACAAAGTAGGAAATTCTAAACTAGCCAAAGATTGAGATCAAGCTGTTTTAATGGGACTAGGTGTAGGAAGGTCAAACTCGCCTCTCTTTGTGATAAGCTCTAATGACTGGATGTAGACTTGAATTTTCATTAGCTCCACTTCAAGACCATTTAATCGTTGATGTAATTTAGCCATTTCTACATCAGTATTGACTGAAGGTTCAGACCCAAGGACCATGTCAATCTTCTTTTCAACTCTTGAAAATCTTTGTTCTTCTATTTAATTTGATCCTCTAAGCTATGTATTTGTTTATGGTCTCTAAATGTTGATCTTAATTGATAATATTTCCTATGCTATTCTTATTCTTATGGATTGTCCGGAAGCCATAAAGCTGAAGCATCCTGAGAAGATTGTCTCTATTCTATATCGGCTATCAGTTTATTTTTGATAACATTCAATCGAGATAGATCATCTATAAGACAAGTTGCAAGCGCTAACTGGATTACATATTTTGAATAAGTGAAATAGAAATTAAAACATAAATAATAAGCTATTCTGTTCATGTAATAACCGGTAGTTTAATCACTTTAAAATTGAATATTTATCATATTTTTAAATAATATTTTTTCTAAGTTTTAAATAATGAAATATAATATGATTTTTTTTGATTTTTTTTTGCTAAAAATGAGAATATATACTGTTTGAAAAGAATTATATTTGTGATAATGACTTTCATGTGCCTAACTTATTTCACAAGTCCAAAGTTCATCAAGACCTTATCTAAACTTCTTTACTTAAGAATTATCCCTTAGCTTCTTGAATATGCTTCACGGCGGTAGTTATCTTTTCATGGAAGCTACGTCTTACAAAGCTTCTCTTAGCTCCTCTTAGAAGCCTTGTTTTGGATAGCTTCTCTTGGAAGCTTTGTTAGCCAATAAATACATATCCTCATTCAGTTCAATATGGAAGCTTGGTTTCATTATTCTCGTCTTTTCATTTTCTTGTTTAATCTTTGAAAAGCTTGTTAATGGCCTCTTAGTTTTCAAATTTCAAATATCCATTCTTTTTCCACTTCTTTCCTAAGTAAAATCACTAAAGTTAGCTTCTTTATTATATACACCTCCTCTATTCCAAAACAAGACCCAAACTCCCTCAAACCAACCATGGCTGATCCCCATACCCCTTATGGCCGAACCGTATTGACCGTGTCTATGTCTTAAAGTTGAGATTTTATAAAAGTAAGCTCCATCCGTGTGTCGGGTACAAGTTTGATTCGATTTGGTTGCTTTTTGTGAGAAAAAACTCATCTTTATAACTAAAGTTTTGACCTTTATTATTGTGATGCATATATATATACATATTATTTCCTTATGTTGTTATATGTCAAAAGTGTTGGATTTGTTGGCTAGGAAACCACTTGAAAAGTTAACTTGAAATGAGTTGGAAAAAACGCTTAAGTAAACAATATTAGGATGCTTTCTACATGATGTATAATTGTTACTTACCTTTTTATTTGTGCTCATCCATATATTATGTGATGTTTAGTTGCAGCCGAATGTTTGCGACTAAGCGCATCAGCAACACGATTACCCTTACCAGGGGTATACTGGATATTGAAGTCATAGGAAGCAAGGAACTCGAGCCAACGTTGTTGCCTCATATTGAGCTCCTTCTGTGAGAATAGATATTTCAAGGACTTATGATCGGTGTATAGAATGAAGTGCTCGCCTAATAGATAATGACGCAAAATCTTCAAGGCGAAGACGATGGCGGCCAACTCGAGGTTATGAGTGGCATAGCGTACTTCATTTGGTCGTAGTTGCCTAGAAGCGTAAGAAACTACCCGATCCTTCTGCATAAGCACGGCACCGAGGCCACATCTACTAGCATCGTTGTAGACAACAAGATCTTGATTCCCTTCGGGAACCACTAAAATAGGAGCATTAGTAAGAAGCTCCTTCAACAGTTGAAAAGAAGCTTCGCACTTGTTGGACCAAATAAATCGAATGCCTTTCCGAGTAAGGCTGGTGAGAGGAAGCACAATACGAGAGAAATCCTTAATGAACCGGCGATAATAACCCGCCAATCCAAGGAAACTGCTAATCTCATGAACATTCTCAGGCCTCTTTCAATTCTGGATAGATTCAACCTTCGAAGGATCGACCGAAATGCCTTCGGAAGAAACGACATGGCCTAAGAACTTAACCTTATTCTTCTAGAAATGGCACTTGGAGAATTTGGCTTTAAGCTTATGGTGATGAAGAGTACTCAAGACAATTCTCAAATGATTAGCATGCTTGGCTTTAGATTTCGAATAAACAAGGATGTCGTCGATGAACACAAGGACGAACTTATCAAGATATTCCCGGAATACTCGACTCATAAGGTCAACAAAGAAAGCAGGAGTGTTTGTCAAACTGAATGGCATAACGAGCCACTCGTAAGATCCATATCGAGTGCGGAAGCTGTAAGAGGTATGCTATCTTCCGCGACTCGGAGCCTTTGAATGGCTTGCCTCCGAGATGTGCAAAATCATACACATGCGCGCGAAAGGAGACTTGCGCGAAGGAGAAGCTGGAGTAGGAGCCGGCGGCTGGGCGCTCCTAAATAACTCCATAAACTGATCGGCAGACATATATACTCCATCCGGATGGGAGCCACTGGACTGCCCCGCATCCGAACATCGTCCTC
Source organism: Allium cepa (assembly GCA_030765085.1). Taxonomy (NCBI): domain Eukaryota; kingdom Viridiplantae; phylum Streptophyta; class Magnoliopsida; order Asparagales; family Amaryllidaceae; genus Allium; species Allium cepa. Next base: position 244,830,848 of record CM060938.1, on the reverse strand, counting down.
TGCCTCTTCCAGCCATAACTGAAAGTTAAGATAAGATAAAGATTATTCACATGGCAGATATCATTAATTCAAATATCGAATACTAAGGAATTAAAATGCATTCCTAAACATATTCCCAAAATTATATCTACCCCAAAGGACACGAAAAGAACAAAAGCACGATGATTCAAGGATTCATAACATTTGTATTACACTTTGATGAACCGTAATATGTGTTTCTGTTCTGTGTTTATCATATTTTGTTTTGAACTTGGCTTTGATACCAAGCTGTAATGCCCCACCCCAAGATTTACATTAACAAAGAGCATTACTGGGTAATACTGTCTGCTAATGCAGAGAATAGGGCTGGTTAGGAGCGACCATCTATAGCCTTGTCTTAAATATCTATTGAATACGTCGACAATGCCTGATTCAAGTGGATCGACATATCCAATAAATAATTAATACAAAGCCATAGGTGGCTATAGGATCTATCAGAACAAAATACAACAACTCAAATGTAAAACACATCACAGAACAGCAGATAATCCCTTAGATACTCACATACACAGATACATCACAAAGTATACAAAATGATACATCATATATGTGGTATGATGACCACAATAAAAACACGAGTCAAAAGAATATACATATCAGAGTAACAAACCAAAAAGGACTACACAAAAAGCGTCAACAAAAAGAGCTAGCAGAATAGGCTAAGACCAAAAGTACGTAATCTGAAACACCTCGGTCTGACCCGAGTATAAAATACACGGGTCAGTCTAGCTAAACAAATCAGTAAAAGGTGATAGTAGAATAATAGAGCATAAGAGCATAGTGATATTCTTCTTAAACAAGAAGAAAACATAAGAAAGCTAACCATAGTCATATGGAGGATACAGAACATGTACGACATATATGGTTATAATAGATGATAGAACACTATTTCTTCAATAGGCATAAAACACAAAGTAGACGAGAAATCTCATGAATCGCTGAAATGTAGCATGCCTCATCTCATCGGCAATCATAAATCAATAAGAATGGTTTAGGGAATAGTAAAATGTAAACTCCTAAAAGAGTAATTCCCAAACCCGCCATATCGGCATCTCCAAGGAAAACAAAAGCAAAAGTCATCTCGACATAAGCCATAAGGCAAATGTCAACAAAGAGATAAAAATCTCATACAATGCCAAAAGGCAAATTTCATAAATAGCGCCAAAAGGCAATCTCAATATATCTATACGCCAAAAGGCAAATCTCAACACGCCAGTGTAGGCTATGAAAATCTCAAAAGAACTCCCAAGAGTCCAAAAATCCTAAAGTAATCGCCACCGAATGGTTCAAAGGACCGATTCCAAAATGACGACAGACAAGGGTAAAAATCATCTCAAAAAGGTTTTTGCACGTGCTATTTTTACCGAGTACTGTTTCACATAATAGGCACCTCGCCCAAAGGCAAACGTCAAACGAAAAATACGCCGCAATGGTAAACGTCCGAAGACAAATGCGCCGTGATGGCAAATGACCCAAAGGTCCAGTACCGGCACGCCAAAAGGCAAATGTGTCACAAACTCTCGGAAATGAACCTGAAAAGTGTTAACGTGTGAGCCATACCACCCGTTCGCACTAAACAGTTTACTAACCGCTAGTAAATTTCACACTCAAAGCAGTAAAAGGTTCAACTCATATCATCGGTAAACTAGATCCGTAGGCCAAAACGATCAAACAGACAAGTTAGGAATTAACCGAAAGGATAAACGTACGTGTCCCATTCAACGCGTTTTACCCAATCGTTTAGCTCTCCTTCTCATTCACTCAACAGTGCAAAAATGCGTAATTTTTATACAAAATAATTTACCTTGAAAATAAGCTTTGAAAACCGATTTCGAAAACCATTTGGAAACCATATTTGAAAATTTCCCTTATAAAAAATAATAAATAGGTTTTATATTTGAAAATACTTTAAAATATTACATAATAATTATTTTTAAATCCCCTAAATTTTAAAAATCATTTCAAAAAGAATTGGAGAAAACCATGCTCGAAAACGACAAAAAAACAAGCAAAAGTCCACTCAAACCGAAATTCAAATTTAAATTCAAATTAAATTCAAATAATTCAAAATTTGAATTCTAAATTCATCAAAACTGGGCTAACCTATTGATAGGCATCATAGCCCTCAAAATACTTCAGAAATATCACAAAAACAGAAGTAAATGCCAAAAATCGGACGGAAAAATGACATAAAAACACAGCCAAAGCAATACCCAGGTCTGAAATCTTCTCTGGGTTCAAATTTCGGACATCAAACAGGTGGCCGAATGATCTTTGATTCATTTGAAAATTAGTATGCATAAAGTAGAAAACTTAATCCTTCAAAAAAAAAAGAATCAATGAATTCCAAAATAAAATGGAAAAGTTATGCTGTCACAAACATGGACTCAGACCATGTTTGTAACAGTTCAACAAGAATGTGCCCGGGCTTAAAAATCCACTCTGGGTTCAACTTCCAGGCATGAAACCGAGGATCAAAATGTATCGGATTGAGCTCAAAATTAATTTTCAAGTAATAGAAAACTTCGTCTTTGAAACAAAAAAAGAATCATGCAATTTGAATAAAATATGAGAATGTTATAGTGTCTCAAAATTGAACCCAGACAGTGTTTTCACTGTAAATATCTGGGCAAAAACATGCTCCAGGTCGATGTTTAGAAGCATATTCCTATAAGCTGTCTAAGTCAAAATGACATGAAATTTGGTATGCCTATAGTACAAAACTCTATCTTTCAAATAAAAAAAGAATCATAGAATTTCAATAATAAGTGAAAGAGTTATGCCATCGCGAACATGGGCTCAGGCCATGTTTGCAGCAACTCGGAATACAAATATACAGTTAAATTTCAGGCTGTGCATTGATTTTGCAGCAGAGACTTCAGGTATCAAACGAAGGATTTTTGCTACGAAATTTTTCAGGTATATACTACGACATATGAACTATCAACAAAAGAAAATCCGGCAGTATTTCGTTGCTGGAATTGAGAGAAAATTTCATGCAAAGTAACACCCAATCTCAGTTTTTACAAAAACAAAAACATCAACCAAATCAATATTTTCAAGCACTTTAAGCATATATTTTTGCATTTGAAGCTTTGCTTCAGCTAGAGATTGTGAGTTATTAACTCACCTATGCAAATATGAAGACCAAAGTTTGGGGAATTGAAGAAAGTTGAAGGCTTTTTGCTTGACTCTAGCCTCTAGGAACCTGTAGGACAAGAAAAAGACATGCAAGAGGAATTCAACCATAAATTAGAAAACCCATTTTTGAAATTAGGATTTTACTGAAATTATAGGGTTTTGGAGTTGATTACCTTTTGAATTTACACCTTAGATTGAAGAAATTTTAGTTTGCTTGAATTGATTTTGAGTTTGGAGGCTTTGAATTGAAATTTTTTGATGTTTGTTTACTGTCTTCTCTTTCCAGAAGAAGAAGGTGAGATGTTGTGGACGTACGATAAACTGTTTCTCACCTTCTCATTTACTGGCTGAGTGCTAATGGGCTTTGGACCCATTAATTAAAAGAGAAATTAATTAGCCAATGTGAATTTATTTAGTACTAATACCAAATATGTACATATTTACACTGTATTATAAAACAAATGCATTTTTCTCCACATTTACACATAAGAAAAATATGAAAACTTGTATGCATGCAAAATAAAATATTTTCTATCATATAAAAAGATTAATTATATTTTTAAAATATTTTTTATTATTAAATTCCTTTATTTAACAAAAATGCACTATTTACTCAAATAAACGAATAAAATCATATTTTTAACTCCTAAAATTCCACAAAATTTATTTTATCACTTAGAAAAATATTTCAAACCATTCCAAAACATTATTTACCGCCAAAATTTATTTTTAACCCAATTTCCACCTTTTATTTTAATAAACAACCTTTAAAAATCAAATACTTCATTTAAAAATTATTAAAAGAAGTAACTGACAATAATTAATAATAAAAGTGGAAATTAGTCACAAGGGCCTCTTTAGAAAGTGGAATTAGTTTCCAGGACATGCAACTGAAATAATTACTTTCAAGGACAAAACACAAAATAATTAGTTTCTAGGGCCTAAAAACATATGAAATTATGTTCTTGAAAGTAATTGGACTGCTGACTTTGTCCTTGAAAATAATTATTTTGCTGACTTTGGCCTTGAAAGTAATTTCTTTAAACGTGTGTCCTAGAAACTAATTAGACTGCAAAGTTTGTCCTTTTTGTGAAATGCCCCTTAATAAAATTATTGCAATTTCTCAAAATAAAAATTATTTTCCACTCATTATTAACCCAAACAAACAAAATAAAGCTTTTAAACTTTATTTCCACATTTTATTTCCCAAAAATTCATTGTTTATTCCAAATAAGCAATTTAACATCTCCAAATCTTGTTTTAGCTCATAATATTAATTCATAACGACCGTTATAATTTAATATTTATAGGTAATCTCCAAAACCAGGGTTGTTACCTGTAACGCCCCACCCCAAGAGCTACATTAACAAAGAGCATTACTGGGTAATACTGTCTGCTAATGCAGAGAATAGGGCTGGTAGGAGCGACCATCTATAGCCTTGCCTTAAATATCTATTGAATACGTCGACAATGCCATAATTTTTTTCCTGATTCATGTGGATCGACATATCCAATAAATACTTAATACAAAGCCATAGGTGGCTATAGGATCTATCAGAACAAAATACAACAACTCAAATGTAAAACACATCACAGAACAGCAGATAATCCCATAGATACACACATACACAGATACATCACAAAGTATGCAAAATGATACATCACATATGTAGTATGACGACCACAATACAAACACGAGTCAAAAGAATATACATATCAGAGTGGCAAACCAAAAAGGACTACACAAAAAGCGATAACAAAAGGAGCTAGCAGAATAGTCCATGCAGAAGCAGAATAGGCTAAGTCCAAAAGTACCTAACCTGAAACACCTCCATCTGACCCCGAGTATAAAATACATGGGTCAGTCTAGCTAAACGAATCAGTAAAAGGTGATAGTAGAATAATATAGCATAAGAGCATAGTGATATTCTTCTTAAACAAGAAGAAACCATAAGAAAGCTAACCATAGTCATATGGAGGATACAGAACATGTACGGCATATATGGTTATACTAGGTGATAGAACACTATTGCTTCAATAAGAATAAAACACAAAGGAGACGAGAAATCTCATGAATCGCTAAAATGTAGCAAGCCTCATCTCATCGACAATCATAAATCAATAAGAATGGTTTAGGGAATAGTAAAATGTGAACTCCTAAAAGAGTAATTCCCAAACCCGCCATATCGGCAACTCCAAGGAAAACATAAGCAAAAGTCATCTCGACATAAGCCATAAGGAAAATGTCAACAAATAGATAAAAATCTCATACAGCGCCAAAAGGCAAATTTCATAAATAGCGCCAATAGGCAATCTCAATATATATATATATATATATATATATATATATATATATATACGCCAAAAGGAAAATCTCAACACGCCAGTGTAGGCTATGAAAATCTCATAAGAACTCCCAAGAGTCCAAAAATCCCAAAGTAATCGCCACTGAATGGTTCAAAGGACCAATTCCAAAATGACGACGCACAAGGGTAAAAATCATCTCAAAAAGGTTAAGCCCATGCTATTTTTGCCGAGTACTGTTTCACATAATATGTACCTCGCCCAGAGGCAAACATCAAATGAAAAATACGTCGCAATGGCAAATACGCCGCAATGGAAAATGTCCGAAGACAAATACGCCGCAATGGCAAACGTCCGAAGACAAATACGCCGCAATGGCAAATGACCCGAAGGTCCAGTACTGGCACGCCAATAGGCAAATGTGTCATAAACTCTCGGAAAGGAACCCAAAAAGTGTTAAAATGTGTCCTATACCACCCGTTCGTACTAAACGATTTACTAACTGCTAGTAAATTTCACACTCAAAGCAGTAAAAGGTTACCTCATATCATCGGCAAACTAGACCCGTAGGCCAAAATGATCAAACGGACAAGTTAGGAATTAACCGAAAGGATAAACGTATGTGTCCCATACCACGCATTTTACCCAATCGTTTAACTCTCCTTCTCATTCGTTCGACAGTGCAAAAACGTGTAATTTTTATATAAAATAATTTACCATGAAAATAAGCTTTGAAAACCGATTTCGAAAACCATTTGTAAACCATATTTGAAAATTTCCCTTATTATAAAGAATAAATAGGTTTTATACTTAAAAATACTTTAAAATATTACATAATAATTATTTTTAAATCCCCTAAATTTTAAAAATCATTTCAAAAAGAATTGGAGAAAACCATGCTCGAAAACGACCAAAAACAAGCAAAATTCCACTCAAAAAAGAAAACCATGCTTGAATTGATTTTGAGTTTGGAGACTTTAAATTGAATTTTTTTTTTATGTTTGTTTACTGTCTTCTCTTTCAAAAAGAAGAAGAAGATGAGATGTTGTGGACGTACAGTAAACTCTTTTCTCACCTTCTCATTTACTGGCTAAGTGCTAATGGGCTTTGGACCCATTAATTAAAAGAGAAATTAATTAGCCTATGTGAATTTATTTAGCACTAATACCAAATATGTACATATTTACACTATATTATAAAACAAATGCATGATATATGGAAATTGTGTATGAAAGTGTCTGTATAATGACTATCGCTATATCGGCACTTTGAAAAAAAATGTTATTCCTTTGAGAAATATGTAAGTTCTTTGAAAAAAAATTGTTAAATCTTATGCTTGGGATTTTGTAATGATAATTAATTATTCAAATAAAGATGTAATTGAAGTTAATTAATTATTTTAATAATGATATTTTAAATTTAATTAATCATTTTAAACAATGATGATTAAGGTTAATCAATTATTTAAATAATTTTGTTACTAAGATTAATTAATCCTTTTATTAACGACATTTAGCATTAATTAATCATTTTAAATAGTGATGTTTAAGGAAAATTAATTATTTAATTAATGATTTTGTTAATGATGTTTTAAGACTAATTGATTACTTTAATAATAATGTTTTAAAATTAATTAATCCTTTTAGTAAGGATGTTATAAAATTAAGTAATCATTTTAATAATGATTTTTAAGGTAAAGTAATCATGTTAATAATGATGATTTTTAAATTTTATAAGTCACTTTAATAATGATGATTAAAATGAATTAATCATTTCAAACAATGTTGTTGAAAGTAATTAATCATGGTTAAAGCTAATTAATTATTTTAGATAAAGATGTTGAAGTAATTATTCAATGTTTTAAAGTTCATTCATCATTTTTGATAGCGTCATCTAAAATTATTATTTGAAATGTGAAACCCCAGCACAAGTTCGGTTTAAAAGTTAAAAGTATGATTGGATTACAAAAAGGAAAAGAAATTTAATTTTCTGTAATCTGATATCACTTATAAGGAAGGATTTAATCGTACTCTTAGCACTAAACATCCAGTTGTGGAAACGCGTCTCCATCTCGAAAGTTAAAAATGTCATCAAGGAAATGCCTAGAAGTAACACAACCTTCACTATTTATATACGATCATTTTTAATTATCCTCGACAGTCGATTTATTGTCTATCGATTCAGCATTATTCTTTATTTATCGTCAATTTAAGATGGTTTGTTGCTCCTCTGGGCATCGATATCTTTTGTTTGAAATGACTAAAACCACAGCACCAGTGGTGGCCAAGCTATGTGAGGTTGCTCCTATTAGGGTATTTTCACATCTACTCTAGGTTGGGTTTTTGTTATATGCGCAATAAGATGTGAAATACTCAGATTCTCGGTAAAGGTTGGCGAGGTCCGGTTTGGACGCTTCAAAGAGCTATCATAGTTCTCAAGTATATTCTAGAGGTATACTTTTGGTAAAGGGGATGGCCCCTTCTAACTATTTGTTAGAAAATTTCCATTCTCCTTTCCCTTGGTTCCAAATTTTAAAATTTACCTGTTTCTTAATTACATCGGGATGTGTTGTAAGCATTTCACGATGTTTAATTATTGGTATCCATTGTTGTGATCAGATGTTGTTATTGTGAAGGGCAAGCCTTTCTGCGATTGGTGGCGTAAGCTCACATATTGTGTTTATTTCCACCCTTCTATTTTGAATTTTTGCCTATACTAGACAAATTGTCTGACCCAAGTTGTTTGTTTTCCTAAACTCTCGGGTACTTAATTATGTTTGAGTAGTCCTAGACTAGCAAGTTTCCTTTGGGCTCTTTGAAGACGATAACGAAAGGAATCTAGTTATCTACTTCCATTTATGATTGTTTATGTGTATTTTGTGTCAAAAGGTGTAAAGGCAGAGTGTATAATTTCCTAGTCTGATAGTTGTGGTGCTTTTGTATAACTATGATAACTTTATGTTAAGGAGTAACATTATGTACTATATTACGTAATATTTTATTTAACCATTAGATTGTGAGATTTTCTACTCTACTTTGTTCTGTTCTTTATTTCACCTCATAACAACTCGCATTTCAAACGTTCGGGCAACGACACATAAAACCGTGGTTGTGTTAAGTGTCGTCTCAATGGTCCATATGGTGGGACGTCACAGTTGGTATCAGAGATTTGGTTTAGCAAACACCTTAGCCTGATTGGGGTACAACTCATTAGAGATGGGATAAGTGATGCCCTAAAATGAGCTAATCTTAAGAGAGCGTATTTGTAATTTTCTTTATATTAATAACAATATATATTCTCTTAAGTCTTATTCTTGATCCTTTGGTTTTGATTCCCTTAAACCATTTTGGTACTATTATTGCATTCTAAAGATACCTATTATAGGTCCAAGTAATAGAAGATGAATACAAAAGGAGGAGGAGGAAGCGGTGGATTTTGAACTAGCAAGGCTACTAGTAGCAGAGCAGCTGGAAATGTGCCCGTTATAGGTCCCATAGAGGAAATGATAGCACGGGTTAAACTTCCCATGAAATTCGTGACGTTGTGCAAGAATTGCATCACATTAGTCGGGAAACCACTCTACGATAATGAGGATATGCTTAGAGTTTAGACTTGGTTAGACCTTGTGAAAGGATATTTGGATTTATTAGGTTAGATGATGTAGAGAAGCGTCTATTGGCATTGCGACAATTTTAAAATTAGGTTATGGACAGGAGGGATTCTGTTACGGCTAATGCTCCAGAGGAAGAGTTCCCTTAAGCATGGTTTAGGGAGTCCTTGTAGCATAGTTTATCCCAGAAGCCGAAAGGATGCAGCTTTTTGGAGTTTCCATGACGATTGCATAGTGTGAGCACGACTTTAATGCATTATCCCATTTTGGACTTGGAAAGATAGACACAACGCTTATAAAAAAATGAAATGTTTGTGATATGGAATGCGACCACGGTTCCAGGGAGAAATGACTAACCATCTTACGGGTACATTCACCAACCTTATCATTATAGCTTTTAGATTCGAAGCTCTTAATATTAAGGAAGGTGTTCAGAAGGGAGTTGTGCTAGCAATCGATGCCAAGGCTTTATCAGTGATACCAGTTGGAGGCAAGCCCAATTTCAAGCCCAAGTTTAAAGCGATGAAGAAGTGGCCAGGAAAGAAACCTGGATGTGGAGCTCAAGCACAAAAGAAGCTGCTTGACTTGGCTAATATTACTTGTTTCAAGTGAAACTAAATGGGTCACTATGCACTCAATTTCCTAACTACTACTTGCTATAATTGTCATAATCAAGGATACATAAAGAATGAGTGCCCTTTTCCAAAGAAGTGTTCGTAAGGATAGGCTTTTATTATTAAGGAGATACCATCCACTTCGTCAGGACAGAAGGGGAAGCGAGCGTTGCAAGGAACATTATCCATCTATGATCTTCCTATTAGGATATTATTTAATACGAGCTCTTCCCATAATTTTATTTTGGTTGATCTAGTTGATAGGCTTAACTTCAAATCCATCCTTTTGAGTAACTCCCTTTGTGTGATGAACTTAATTAGGGGTCCGATACATCTTGATACTAAATATCTAAATGTGCCTATTTCTTACCGAAATCATCTATTTTTTCGATTTCTTAATTCTTGGTTTCATGGGTTTCGAAGTGTTACTGGAAATGGACTGGTTATTTAAATTTAGAGCAATGTTGGATTGTGATCGAATGATCGTCAAAGTTAGTGATGTTGGAGATATTAGCGTAGATATAGTTTGCAAGGAGCCTAGCAAGTTGATGTGTAGTTTTTTGTATTCACTCGAAGTAGCTAAGGAGTAGCTAAGGACATACCTGTTGTTCGGGATTTCATGGATGTTTTCCATGAAGTGCAAGGTTTACCTCCCCACTATGAAGTAGAGTTCTAAATATCTGATTCTAGGAACTAGCCCTATTGTTCAACCTCCACGAAGGTTGGGTCCAAAAGAAAGGAGAGAGTTAGTAAGCTAGACATTTGACTTATTGTGGAAGGGATTGATAAGACATGGTACCTCCAGTTGGGGATCTCCGGTCATCTTTTTACCAAGGTGGATGGTTCTTTAAGATTATGTGTAAACTACCGAGAGTTGAGCAAAAGGACTACTAAGAATAAATAACCTTTAATAATGATCGACGACATGTTCGATTAACTCCATGATGCTTGGATGTTTTTGTATTTGGATCTTACCAGTGGTTTTCACCAATTAAGGGTAGCAGAGGATATTATGCCCTTAATAGCTTTGAGGATTCCAAATAGCTTCTACAAGTGGTTAGTTATGCCGTTTGGGCCAACTAATGCACACGCTTTCTTTATTGACTTAATGAATCAAGTGTTCCGAGTTGTTCTTAACAAAATTGTTCATGTCTTCATCGATGACATTCTTTTCTATCAAAGACGGAGGAGAAGCATATGTACTTTCTCTGAGTCATGCTCAACACCTTAACGAGCCATGTGTTGATGGAGAAGTTTGTTAAGTGCATTTTTGAAAAACCAAAGTTTGGTTTCTCGGGAAATTTGTTTCGAGAGAAGGCATATCAATTGATCAAACTAAAATTGTTGCAATTCGAGGCTGGAAGAAGCCTGAAAATATGGTAGAAGTAAGCAGTTTCTTGGATTTGGCTTGTTTTTACCGAAGGCTCATCAAAGATTTCTCAAGGACAGCTTCTCATCTGATGAAGTTAACGAAGATGGATGTTAAGTTCACGTGGACACCTAAGTGTAACCAAGCATTCAATGAGTTAAAGGAGAAGTTGATTAGCACTCTCGTTCTGACTATTCCAAATGGGAGTGGGGGTTTAACAGTATATACGAATGCTTGTAGTTCTGGCTTGGGAGCAGTTCTGATGCAGCATTGGATGGTTATTGCCTCTGCGAGTCGGCAGATGAAGCCACATGAGGGAAATTATGCTACATACGATTAGGAGCTTTTAGCTATTTTCTTTGCACTTAAGATACGAAGGCATTATCTTTTGGGTGAAAAGTTCGAGTGTCTACAAGTTCTTAAAATATCTCTTTACCTAGAAATATTTGAATTTGAGGTAGCAGAGCTCGCAGGAGTTTCTAGTTATTTTGATTTGGAGATTCTTTACGCCCCTGGCAAAACTAATGTCCTAACAGATGCGTTCAGTAGGAATGCTGTGATGGTTACTAACTTAGATTTCAAGCTAGTATTGATGGAGAGGATTGTAGCTAGTCAAGAATGAGAACCTATTTTTGGTTGATATAAGAAGGATGTCCAAAAGTGTATTGTTTCTAGTTTTGAGATTGATCCTCGAGGCGTATTGAGATTGAACGGGTGCATCTGTAACTCAAATGTTAATGGTCGTGGGTGAGAAGTATTAGATAAATGTCACTATTCAATGTTATCTTTCCATCCGAGAGAGACCAATAAGTTCAAGGAAATAATGAGAGTATTTTGGTGAAAAGGTACTGTAACGATTCGAATTTTTCGCGTTCGAAAATCGACATCCATACTTTACATTGTACTCGAATGCCGCAGATTCGACCGTTCAAATTCGAGTCGCCGGAGCTTATAACACATTAAGTAAAAATTGATTTATTTTAAAAGTTCAAAACTGTTTTTATAGTGAAATGAACAAACCCGAGCTATCCTTAATTTTACCCGAGCCTTGCTTCGGGTCTTTCACCATTCTACCTGTGCATTCTTTTTTTTTCCAGACATAAAAAAAAATTGTTTAAAGTGTTAAAAAGTTTACCCAGTATGCTCACAAAATCCCTCTGAGTTATACTTGAAACATCGCCCAGTTTGCATGAAGATCGCTTCGACCCAAAGACCTTCCTCCGTCTCCTTGCTTCGAGACATTCGCCATATTACTCACGAGCAACCCATTTATTCCTTTCTTCCAAAATAAAAATCACTGACACAACAAATGCCGTGCACGTCTACAGATGATCAGAGTGACTCTGATCACCATCGCCATCCCCCACCAATCCTCAGTGATCCACTCGACTCTCCCGAGCTTTAAAATTCTTAAATTTTCCCATCGATCAGAAACAAGCATCTCAACTCGACTGGAAAAAAATCCTCTGACAAAAATCACCTCTACGACGATCATTTCGATCACCAGAAACACTGCCCCTTCGCCCAGACCTTCCCCATACTCACATCTTCCTCTTCACTTAACCTTGTTCAGCTCGACATCACCAAAATGCCGAAATTCCTGCGTTCGACCTCGACCAGAAAAACAGCCTAAACCCTACAATTTCATCAACCGGCTTCTCTGGTGGAAAAAGAATTTTTTAATTATTTTTCCTGCATTCTCCAACCTTCCAACCTTCTTCCCCATTAATCTCGACCACTAACTTCGTGCCGATCACAAGATTTTGACGAAGGTGGCTAATTCGTTCAAACTGTGATTTCTCTTTGGATAACAGCTTAGAAATTCTGATTCTATTAATAAAATTCATGATTTCCGAAGTAGAGCAAAATAATGTAACGAATCAAGAAGTTTTGAGTTTCAAATCCATCATATATGTTTTTAAAAAATTCCACTGTATATTCTTGTTTTAGATAAAAAAAAAAATTACCTTCAAATTATCCTTAAAAGTATTTCAAATCTTTGGTCTTGTTAGTTCGAATATTTTTATTTAAAGATCACAGCCTATAATTGAATGATCTAAGGGGTTTTTACTATACAGGTATATACATGCTTGTACATCATATCTGGTCAAATTCTGAAACACACATTTTTTTTCTTTTTAAAAATTATTTTTATGTAGCTAACATCTTTTATTCACATAGTAAAATATAAAGAGATTCAAGGAAGAGGGTTTGGATTTTTTTTTCAAGTTTTGGAAACCTGAACAACATGGAACAGAGCCTAAATACTGGCATGCATATCATTATCCTTAACCATACACATTCATGTAATCATAATCATATGCAAACTTATTCACAAACATTCATCAATACCAACTTCATGCAAACTAAAATGTGTATAAGGTTAAGGGTTTGCTCACCTGGAGTTTAGAAAGAACAGAGAGGGGCAGAGGCAAGGAACAGAAATCTAAGAATGATGACCTTTTTCCTTTGCTCTTGGACTTTTATTTTTTTGTTTTCTTTAATTCCTGGAGTTTAGATCTGCAAATCTATTAATACCGACCTTTGCTTAATTTCCTATTGTATTTACTAACTTTCTTTAACAAAAACAAACACTTTTGATTTTTACTTACAGTTTAAATTCTTTTATTTTTTTGTTGAACAGAGAGCTTCCTTTTCTGGAACTTGAAACTGGAAATAGATTAAGGTCTTGATCTTGATTACTTTGCTTGAGTTTGTTTTAGAAAACACTGCACTGTTTCTTGCTAACCAAAGCCTGAAGCTCTATCAACCTGAAAGATGGAATTATAGCTTGAACTTGTTTTTTTGCTTCTGATGCTGTTGTTTAAGATTTGAAGCCTGAGCTTCTATTTCATTTGCATTGAGTTTTTCTTTGTTTCAGGTTTCATTTCCTTTGTTTCATAATCTCTGGTTTGTTTGATTCAGTTTTCAAACTTTGCTATTTGAATTTTGAACTGTAGGCTTGATGAATATTAACTGAAACAGGTTCATCTTTATGATATTGTGATGCCCAAACCCTTTTGTTCTAATTTTCTTTTCTCTTTCCTTGCTTGTGTGTTGGAGTTTGCAATGCGAGATCTTGTTACTGATTTGGCCAGATTTGGTGAGAGTAAATATAATTACTTATGGGGAGATGTAAAGTTTCTTGTAATTTTAAATTTCATTATTTTAAATAAAAGTAATGATGCTATTGGTATGTATATAGATATGTAAGATCTAAAGGTATATTTACATTTGTTTTGTTTTCATGTACTTTAAACTTTACACTTCCAAACTATGCATTCATCTCAAAGCTTTGTATAAACAAAATTTGTTTGTATATATGTATAGGTACTATGTGTTTTAAGTCCTCCTTATTTTATCAAATCTAATTATTAAGTATACAAGATAATTTAGCTTTTGTAAACTTTTGTTTATATCAATTTTACAATATCACTTTTTAAACCAATATTACTTTAAACTTAGTTCAATATATTCTGAACTAAAACTATTATATCTTTTAAACAACAAAATATATATATATATATATATATATATATCTGTGTGTTATTTTAATTTTAAACTTTTATTTCTTGTTTTACATACATATATTTTGTTTAATTATTCTCTACTTATATTAATTTAGGGAAAGAAATGAATTTTTAACTAGTTATAACTATGCTTTTTAATAAATAACACATATAAAATAGTATTTAGTTCTAAACAATTGTTTTTAAAATCATTTGTATCCAATTCAAACTACAACTTTTAAATCCAACTAATTTGATAAAAATATTAATTATTGAGTTTTCAATTAAAAGTTCCATTTTAAAATACATACCCTTTTTTTTTGGTATTAATCTCTAAGCCTTTAAATTCAATATATACTTTAATCTTAGAATCTTCAAATTTCAAGTCAATTCAATTTTTATTGCTTGTAATCAAATTTCTATTTAAAATCTAAAATTTTAAGTTTATTCTGGAAATCTCTAATTAATTCACAAATAACCCCACAATTTAATTTAAAAATTAAATTAATTATTGAATTATTTCGGCTAATATTACAGGAATGTTACAGATTCCCCCACTTAAGAAATTTCGTCCCCGAAATTTGCTAGGGAGACAACAAAGAGTAGGATGAAAAATAGAGAAATATCTTTCCAGATCAAACTGAATATTTATTCTGCATTTGGCTTACCAATCAGAATATCAACAAATAGATACAAGAACGAATTCACTTTACAAGATGTTTGGGTTATCCAAATCTACGAAATATGTCGTGGCATTGGTTAGTTCGAAGGGATAACCAACCATTCGTAGAATATATATCCGGACCCCAAAGAATAGATAGACGGATTCAATCTTTTACTATTTCTCAAACTCTAGGTATGGATTCCAACTTTGGTTTCGACTGTTATCGTTTTATCAATGCAATTCAAATTTATCCTTACATTTATTAACCAATTTACTTAATTTAAAATTTCCAATTTATTTAATTTAAATTTTCAATTTCAAATTCATTAGTGTTTAGATCAAAAAGCTGATAAGAAACCGACGAAGATACGAATTAAGGATTTCCTACAATGATTCGTAAGGCCGCCATCGCACCGAAACTTCTTTCTGGAGCTTTTACGAAGATATCGAAAGAATCTAGAATCGAATCAAAGGAGATTGAGAAGAAAATTGTTTCCACTGTTGCAGGGTATTGACCATTTGTAGTGGTACTCCCATGTCCCCTATCTCATTCTCTTCTCGCACTCATACTCACTATCAGTGGATAGTAAGAGAATTTACTGAGGCATTCGAACGGATATCTCAGGGATATACTCATTCTAGGGTTTACTTCACCCTATCTCTAATGAGTTACTTAATGTGTTATACTCCTGAGCTAAAGTTTTAACCTTCAGCTCTGATACCAAATGTAACGATTCGAATTTTTCGCGTTCGAAAATCGACATCCATACTTTACATTGTACTCGAATGCCGCAGATTCGACCGTTCAAATTCGAGTCGCCGGAGCTTATAACACATTAAGTAAAAATTGATTTATTTTAAAAGTTCAAAACTGTTTTTATAGTGAAATGAACAAACCCGAGCTATCCTTAATTTTACCCGAGCCTTGCTTCGGGTCTTTCACCATTCTACCTGTGCATTCTTTTTTTTTCCAGACATAAAAAAAAATTGTTTAAAGTGTTAAAAAGTTTACCCAGTATGCTCACAAAATCCCTCTGAGTTATACTTGAAACATCGCCCAGTTTGCATGAAGATCGCTTCGACCCAAAGACCTTCCTCCGTCTCCTTGCTTCGAGACATTCGCCATATTACTCACGAGCAACCCATTTATTCCTTTCTTCCAAAATAAAAATCACTGACACAACAAATGCCGTGCACGTCTACAGATGATCAGAGTGACTCTGATCACCATCGCCATCCCCCACCAATCCTCAGTGATCCACTCGACTCTCCCGAGCTTTAAAATTCTTAAATTTTCCCATCGATCAGAAACAAGCATCTCAACTCGACTGGAAAAAAATCCTCTGACAAAAATCACCTCTACGACGATCATTTCGATCACCAGAAACACTGCCCCTTCGCCCAGACCTTCCCCATACTCACATCTTCCTCTTCACTTAACCTTGTTCAGCTCGACATCACCAAAATGCCGAAATTCCTGCGTTCGACCTCGACCAGAAAAACAGCCTAAACCCTACAATTTCATCAACCGGCTTCTCTGGTGGAAAAAGAATTTTTTAATTATTTTTCCTGCATTCTCCAACCTTCCAACCTTCTTCCCCATTAATCTCGACCACTAACTTCGTGCCGATCACAAGATTTTGACGAAGGTGGCTAATTCGTTCAAACTGTGATTTCTCTTTGGATAACAGCTTAGAAATTCTGATTCTATTATTAAAATTCATGATTTCCGAAGTAGAGCAAAATAATGTAACGAATCAAGAAGTTATGAGTTTCAAATCCATCATATATGTTTTTAAAAAATTCCACTGTATATTCTTGTTTTAGATAAAAAAAAAAATTACCTTCAAATTATCCTTAAAAGTATTTCAAATCTTTGGTCTTGTTAGTTCGAATATTTTTATTTAAAGATCACAGCCTATAATTGAATGATCTAAGGGGTTTTTACTATACAGGTATATACATGCTTGTACATCATATCTGGTCAAATTCTGAAACACACATTTTTTTTCTTTTTAAAAAATATTTTTATGTAGCTAACATCTTTTATTCACATAGTAAAATCTAAAGAGATTCAAGGAAGAGGGTTTGGATTTTTTTTTCAAGTTTTGGAAACCTGAACAACATGGAACAGAGCCTAAATACTGGCATGCATATCATTATCCTTAACCATACACATTCATGTAATCATAATCATATGCAAACTTATTCACAAACATTCATCAATACCAACTTCATGCAAACTAAAATGTGTATAAGGTTAAGGGTTTGCTCACCTGGAGTTTAGAAAGAACAGAGAGGGGCAGAGGCAAGGAACAGAAATCTAAGAATGATGACCTTTTTCCTTTGCTCTTGGACTTTTATTTTTTTGTTTTCTTTAATTCCTGGAGTTTAGATCTGCAAATCTATTAATACCGACCTTTGCTTAATTTCCTATTGTATTTACTAACTTTCTTTAACAAAAACAAACACTTTTGATTTTTACTTACAGTTTAAATTCTTTTATTTTTTTGTTGAACAGAGAGCTTCCTTTTCTGGAACTTGAAACTGGAAATAGATTAAGGTCTTGATCTTGATTACTTTGCTTGAGTTTGTTTTAGAAAACACTGCACTGTTTCTTGCTAACCAAAGCCTGAAGCTCTATCAACCTGAAAGATGGAATTATAGCTTGAACTTGTTTTTTTGCTTCTGATGCTGTTGTTTAAGATTTGAAGCCTGAGCTTCTATTTCATTTGCATTGAGTTTTTCTTTGTTTCAGGTTTCATTTCCTTTGTTTCATAATCTCTGGTTTGTTTGATTCAGTTTTCAAACTTTGCTATTTGAATTTTGAACTGTAGGCTTGATGAATATTAACTGAAACAGGTTCATCTTTATGATATTGTGATGCCCAAACCCTTTTGTTCTAATTTTCTTTTCTCTTTCCTTGCTTGTGTGTTGGAGTTTGCAATGCGAGATCTTGTTACTGATTTGGCCAGATTTGGTGAGAGTAAATATAATTACTTATGGGGAGATGTAAAGTTTCTTGTAATTTTAAATTTCATTATTTTAAATAAAAGTAATGATGCTATTGGTATGTATATAGATATGTAAGATCTAAAGGTATATTTACATTTGTTTTGTTTTCATGTACTTTAAACTTTACACTTCCAAACTATGCATTCATCTCAAAGCTTTGTATAAACAAAATTTGTTTGTATATATGTATAGGTACTATGTGTTTTAAGTCCTCCTTATTTTATCAAATCTAATTATTAAGTATACAAGATAATTTAGCTTTTGTAAACTTTTGTTTATATCAATTTTACAATATCACTTTTTAAACCAATATTACTTTAAACTTAGTTCAATATATTCTGAACTAAAACTATTATATCTTTTAAACAACAAAATATATATATATATATATATATATATATATATATATCTGTGTGTTATTTTAATTTTAAACTTTTATTTCTTGTTTTACATACATATATTTTGTTTAATTATTCTCTACTTATATTAATTTAGGGAAAGAAATGAATTTTTAACTAGTTATAACTATGCTTTTTAATAAATAACACATATAAAATAGTATTTAGTTCTAAACAATTGTTTTTAAAATCATTTGTATCCAATTCAAACTACAACTTTTAAATCCAACTAATTTGATAAAAATATTAATTATTGAGTTTTCAATTAAAAGTTCCATTTTAAAATACATACCCTTTTTTTTTGGTATTAATCTCTAAGCCTTTAAATTCAATATATACTTTAATCTTAGAATCTTCAAATTTCAAGTCAATTCAATTTTTATTGCTTGTAATCAAATTTCTATTTAAAATCTAAAATTTTAAGTTTATTCTGGAAATCTCTAATTAATTCACAAATAACCCCACAATTTAATTTAAAAATTAAATTAATTATTGAATTATTTCGGCTAATATTACAGGAATGTTACAGGTACGAAGCAATATTTTTCAATCTTTGTAAGTCAGTGTGCAAACTACCAGCAAGTTAAGTGTGATCAACAAAAATTAGTTGGACTACTTTAGCCGCTTGATGTCCTGAACTGTAAATGGGAGCAGATCTATATGGATTTTATTGATGGACTTCCATGGTCAAGAAGCGGGAATGAAGGTATTTGAGTTATAGCCCATTGGCTGACCAAGAGTGCTCATTTCATTCCTTTTAAGATGACTTGGACCACTGAAAACCTGGTCAGTTTGTATGTGAAGGAGATTGTGAGGCTATATGGAATTCCTTATAGTATTGTAAGTGACCAAGACCCGATAATCACTAGCAGATTCTGAGAAGGACTGCAAACTGCCTTAGGGACCAAGTTGAGTGTAAGTTAGATTACCATCTCCGGTCAGATGGTGAGACAAAGAGAGTGAACTCTATCTTGGATGATTTCTTACGAGCCTGCATTCTTGACTTTGAAGGGTCTTGCGAAGATCATTTACCCTTCGTCGAGTACACTTACAACAATAGCTAATAGGCAATTATCGACATGGCCCCTTTTAAGGATCTATATGGTCATCTGTGCCATTCTCCTTCATGGTGGGATGATTCTATCGAAGAATTGTCTTTGGGTCAGAAATGATCATAGAAGTAAGAGAGAAGGTAGTTCATAATAGAAGCAAGACAAAGCAAGCACAAGATCGGTGGAAGTGTTATACGGATCGAAGGCGCAAGGATCTTGAGTTATCAGTTGGAGATACAGTGTTTGTGAAAGTTTCTCTGTTGAAGAGTGTTGTGAGGTTTGGGAAGTCGGGGAAGCTTGCCCCTCGATTGATTGGCCCTTTTCCCATTTTGGACTACATTGGTAGACATGCTTATATAGTGAAGTTACCGGATAAACTATCGAATGTGCACAATTTATTTCACATATCTCATTTACGTAAGTATGTACTCGAACCTTTGCTGATAGTAGAACCAGCACAACAAGTTGATTCGGATGTTCAGCCTAACCAAACTATTCTTAGGCAGCCTATTTGTATCATCACTCAAGATATAAAGCGATTGAGGATGAATAAGTGAATCTTGTAAAGGTGCAGTGGAGTGAGGATGATCAAGATTGTACTGGGAAACTATGGATTTTATTAGAGAGGTATATCCTGAGTTGTCATCATAGTTGTCTGTATGTTGTAGTATCTCTTCGTGTACTCACCGATAGTGATGGAGTTACTTTCTTTGTACTTATGTGATTAAAAGATATTATTCTGGTTTCTTTTTGTATATATTGTTATGTATGATAAATTTCTAGGACAAAATTTCTAATAAGGAGGAGAGGATGTAATGACCCGTAATTTAATCACTTTAAAATTGAATATTTAATATATTTTTAAATAATAATTTTTTATGTTGTAAATAATGAAACATAATATGATTTTCTTTAATTTATTTTTTAGCTAAAAACGAGAATATATATATTGTTTGAAATGAATTATATGTGTGATAACGACTTTCATTTGCCTAACTTATTTCACAAGTTCAAAATTTATCAAGACCTTATCTACACTTCCTAACTCCAGAATTTTTCCTTCGCTTCTTGAATATGCATCATGATGGTTGCTATCTTCTCATGTTTGCTTTGTATTAATAAGCTTCTCTTAACTTCTTTTATTAATCTAATTTTGGATAGGTTCTCATGGACGCTTTTTTAGCCTATAAATACATATCCTCATTCACTTCAAAAGGAAGCTAGGTTTCATTATTTTTATCTTTTCATTTTCTTCTTGAAGCATTTAAAATGCTTGTTAATGGCATCTTAGTTTTTGAATTTGAAATGTCTAGACTCAAGGCCGATAGATATAATGACATGTATATACATATGCCAGAATGCAAGCATTGAAGTGGATAGAGAGACATTGCAATCACAGACTCAACCTATCAACCCAACATGCACAGTTAGCTAGACTTGAAATACAATGGCACTACAACAAATTAGACTCTAACCAGAACATGCATAAATACAATTACACCAGACAGAATGAAGTGCAAACTGTTTAAGCAAATTAACATTGCAACTTGATCAAACATGAACGCATTGGAGTTGTAGTAATGCCAATCACACAACCATATAGACATACATGAATGTGTGTATGTATGTATATACATGATAATACCCAGCAAAACAGTTTCAAGCAATAGAGCAGCTAGCACAATGGACCAAAACTTCAATAAGACATGTAAAATTTTATATGCAGTGACAAATATATACAGTTTAAATGATTCAGTTTACAAAACAGTGAAGCAACAAAGTTTAAAAAGTTTAGTAGCAATTTCGAACAAAGTCGGAGGAGTTTACATATTTCAAAATTCACCGGCAAGTCATGATGAACCTGTCAATCAAATTAACCCAATATATTATCTTAAAAATTCAAATTTCAAAGTCAAAGGAGCAAAGAAAGGAACCGACTCAAAGAGATTTGAATTCGTTAACTATTGAACAAGTCAGTATAATCACCATCGTTCAAGCACAAATCAACGTAGAAGATAAAATCATGAGAAGTTCTAATAGAATCATATGAACGTAAATATAGGTTTTTCGTTCCTTATATGAACCCATGTCATCATCGGCATTAAAGGAATTCGAGTTAAAGAAAAATCAGAGAGCATGCATCGAAATAAATCACGAGCAAAAACCAAAAAACTCTAATCAACTTCGAGCATAATCAAAAATTCAAAAAGAGGAAAACATAACTAGGTAAAAACTACGGGGCGTGGTATTAGAATTTGCAACTCATGGCTGAGTTGTGGTAGGGTTTTGAGCTTAGAGTTAGATTAGTTAAGTTAGCGGGTGTTGCAAGTTTACGTGCGTAAGCGTCGGACTACTTAATTTCTAGTAGAAAGCTTAGGGTAACACGTAGTCAGGTTATTGCCGAAGCTGGGTAAATTTTTGTGTGGTCTCTACTGCATTACTTTGTGTGTGATCTCATCTGCACCATAATTAGATTTCAATCGGCCAGTGATCAACTGAGAAAATTTGGGCACCACAATTAAATTTGACAAGGATGAAAAAGGTAAGTTAGTTGATCAAAAGAAATACCGTGGTATGACTGATCACTTCTTCATCTTACTGCTTCTAGACATTATGTTCTATGCTTGCATGTGTACATGGTTTCAATCAAATCCAAAAGAATCTCATTTAAAAGCAGAAAAAATGATCATAAGGTATCTGTTGCATACCTCATGCTATGGTCTATGGTTTCCAACTAATGATAACTTTGAGTTAAAAGGGTATTCAGATGCAGTTTATGCTGGTGGTCTAGTTAATAGAAAAACTACCAATGGAACGTGTTTTATGTTTAGACATTCGTTAGTTTCATTGCATTTTTAAAGAAAATACCTATATAAATTCATTTCAACTGATTTTCAATTGGCAGACATTTCTAAAAACCCCTTCCAGAAAATTGTTTTTTTGACTTCGTCTCAGTTAGGCATTTTAGAAATGTGATTTTTTTTTTCATTTGATCTTAAATGCTTATGTTGAGTAATATGACTCCCTAGTGATTATAAAAAAAAATAGTGACTGAAAGAAGTGACGAGTGTTGATATTAATCATATATTATGACTTGAGATAGTATATTTAGTAAATTTCTTTAAAAATTCAAACAAAATTTGTAATAACTTTGGTTGGTAAACAAAAATATTACATGACCATCTCTATTCCTATCATATTTCAACTACCATCACTCTTCAAAATCTAATATAGTATGCTAAAATGTGGTATTTAAACAGGAAATTATTCATTTTTTAATTAGCAATAAAATAATTCAAAAGTACTCACTCTCATTTAAATGTCCTCACGGTTATGCATGGGTGAACTAGTTGGAATCTTTGATTATATGCTTTCATACTCATTTAAAAGTCCTCATGGTTATGCATGTGTGAAACACAAATCAAAATTGGATGAAATAGGCAAGTTGATTCTTACACCATTTAAAAGTCCTACTGTTATGCATGGTTAGAAGATGCTTGGAATTCATTTTTTAATAAAAATAAGAAAGACTACCTATCTCATTTAAAAGTCCTAATGGTTATGCATAGTCAGTAAGTATTTAAAAAGATTCCTGTCATAAATATACCACATATGGACACGACTATATGGATTTCTATGCCACCATCACCCCTTTCACTCTAAAATGGAATATGCACCTAACAAAGTATTTATGATTTTTTTTTGAATTTTAATATATATGCTCGATTAGGTATTAATGTTGTATTATTATTTATCACTCTTATCTAATACTATTACTCTTTTGCTGATAACAAAAGGGGGAGAGAAGTTAAGATTTTGGTAATTAAGTTCAAATTTTTTATTTTGCATATTCTCATCTTGGTTCATTGCCTATTTTTTTATTTATTTTCATGCATAAAGGGGGAGCTTTGTTGTAGCATGAGCATTCAAATAGGGCCAGCTAATAGAATTCATCAAGGTCAAATACATTTAATAGAGTCAAAATCTTAATATATGTCTGTTATCATCAAACAAAAATCATAGGCTATTGTATTCTACAATTTTAAATATAGAGATTCAATAACCCCCTCCCCGATTCGATACTCCCTCTATCAATATGATTGTTGGGGATGCGGATTAAGGATCTTAAGGCGGAAATAACACTAGAGGGTGGGTGAATAGTGTTCTAAAGAATATATGAACTATATGACTAAATTAAAACTTTCAACACAAATCTAAACATAATTCTAACACAGACTGATCACAGAACATATAACAAATGCAAATAGTAAAGTAAAGCAAGTAAAAGGAAAGAACACACCGGATATTATACTGGTTCGGAATCCTCCTACATCCAGTCCTGCACCAAGGCAATATCCTTGTACAGATTTTTATAAGCCAATATCCAAATTACAACCCTCAATTTCTAAGGCCTTGAGGAACCCTCCTATCTCCGAGTCTAGGGTAAACTCTCTTGATTTACGGGACACAAGATCACCCTAATACTTTCTAATAACAATCCTTTTGAATGGATAGACTTTATGGACTTTTTGAATACAAATTAATCCTATAACTCTGAATAGCACTTTTATCTTTAGTAGAATGATGGAGAATGAAATAGAGAGAGTATCTAAATGATTTCCAATTGAGAATTTGGCAGAATGATGGCACGATCCTGAAAATATGAAGTTTTATGGATATGGAATGGTGGAGAAGAAAGAGTGAAGAAAATAAGAAAGTTAGTTGTTAAAATATTCGTTTTGGAAGCCTTTATATAGATGCACAATAGTCATAACCATTGGCGAAAGGTTTTTGAACGAATGGACACTTCTTTTGAAATTTGAATTTTGAATCCAACTGTCACCATGTCGACATGGGGTATCCCCATATGTCGACATCCCTCAGTTCAAAATTGTAGAGATGTTGTTTTGTAAAAGCATTTGAATTTAAAACAAGTTGAAACTTCGCTGAAGAAAAATAAAGTGTTTAAACAATATTTTGAGATAGAGAATGAATATAAAACATTATTTTAAGTGTATATATATATATATATAATTGATATAGACCGTCAATTACATAAGTAATATTTAAAATCAGAAAAAGTTTAGATGTTTTAAAAATAGACATTTTTAAAATCAGTATGGACGAATATTTTAAGGTAAAACAAGGTTTGAAAACATTTTTGAAAACATAATTTTGAAAGCTAAAACATTTTGAAAAACAGATTTAAAAACATTTTGAAAAATCTATTCAAACTGAAATTGCAAGAACCTTCCTACAGAGCTCCTCCATAGGACTCGAGAACTTGTACAAAGTAGTTTAAATTATTTTGATTTTCGTGGGTTTGTAAGCCACTTGTCGTAGCTTTGTAAGCTACTTGTCGTGGGTTTGTAAGCCACTGGTTTCGATAGAAATTGGGTTCCATCCCAAAAGAAAATTGGAAGAAAGATGAGAGTGCTATTATGAAGTTTTAACAAAATACTAGACACTTATCTTGAGATCTTGAAATCTTGATTCTCTAGAGTCTTGAATCTTGAATCTCTAATCTTCATCTTGATGCTTGAGTCTTTATACTGATCAGTCTTCGATAATACCTGCATATACTTCCTATATACATACATATATATATATATATATCTATATTAAAATGTTAGTATATATTTTATAAAGTAAAGTATAATAACTATATAAGGTTGTTGTCATCAAAACATCATCAACTCAGTTCCTAACAATCTCCCCCTTTTTGATGATGACAACCTTTATTTATAAAATATTCTTACCATACCATAACTCTCCATAACTCCCCCTTACTCCGTGACTTCTTCTCAAAACTACAACTCCCCTTTATTTCATGACTCCCCCTTACACCAAGCACATATATTTTTATAACTTTCTCCCCTTTGTCATCAACAAAAAGGAATAAAAGATTTACCTGTTCTAAAGTATATATAGAATAAAAGTGTAAAGTGAACGTGTAAGTGATCAAGTGTGTGTGCATATATATAAGTGTAACTTGACAATCAAATCAATATCATACATAGCAAACCAATCATGTATAGTATATGAAGTTATATACAAACCAAATCCAAATCAAACTAAAGTAAACAATTCAATCAAATCCTAATCAAATCTAAATCAAATCAAATCAAACAAACAAACATACATAATGATCAGACATTCCTTGGGACTTCCTCCCATCCATCCTCTCCAAAGATAGGATCAGTTTTGATAACATCCCAATTATCTTTGTCGAGAGTGATTGGTGGATTTGCTTCGGGTTCGTCTTTGTTAAGGCTTTAGATCATCCAACGAAGTGCGTCGAAGTGTTTCTCTTGCTCTTTGATCATCTGCATTTGGCTTAAGTGCCTTTGATTTCTAAGTATAAAAGAAAAAATATTCTTGACAGAAGTAAGAGTTTCTTCAAGATTTTCACTTAAATTCTTAATTGGAGAAGCCATAATTTAAGAAATAAGTTGAAGTATGAGAGGAGATGAATAGAAATGGAGATAGAGAAGTTTTTCTGGAAGAAATAGGTATTTATAGGAGTTATTCGCCGTTCAAAATGAATTGTAACTTGGTAGTTACAAGAATTTGAAATTTGAGATTGTAACTACTTTCTGACTGTTATATGTCGACATGGGGGATAGGGCATGTCTACATGGCCTAGACAGAATGACCAAGTTGAGTTATTTTTGATTTCTAAGTTTATTTTTGTACTCGTGGACCTATATAAACTTAAAATAAATAACTAACAGAGATATTTAAAGCTGGAAAACAAAAAATGAGATAGCATTACTTATATTAGTTAACATTACATAATCTTAACTAAAAAAGTAGAAAATACAAAGACAGATAAACGATAGATAGAGAGATAATGGCTAGGATTAGTTTGATGAAGATGATGATGAGGACAAGCCAAGTTTCCTACCTATCTTCCCAAAGAACTTGTCGGTCTTGGTAGAGATTTTATCCATTTTCTTGCTAATAGATCTCTTAAGAACCTTTTGATTTTGGGCAAGTATCTTTTGGTTCTTGAGTATGGTTTTGTTGGACGGATTGGCGGGGGTATGTGGATACTCTATACTTTCCAAAGATGTTTCTTCATTTTCCTCTTCTTCTTCAATTTCCATTCCTTCCCCTACTTCTTCCTCTTCTTCTTCCTCTTCTTCCATCTCTTCATGAGCAAGTCTCTCTTCCTTTTCGGCAAGTGTTTCATATGGTTGAAACATGAGTGGGATTTTCATAAGAGAAATGTTCCCATGATTGAACACTTTTCTACTTACAAACTCTTTCTTTTTAACATCCACACCAAAATAATTGAAAATCCGAGTAAGGTAAATTCCACGATAAAGAGTGTTTTCTCCCATATTAAAATTTTTGGGTCTTAACTCATCCAAAATAGTTTGTGCCCAATTAATATCGTATTTTCCAAAAATAGCAAAATGAGCTTTACACACTTTTGAGGTGGGATTATTGTAGTTTCCCGACCTAGGAATAATTGTGTGTTGAATAAGAAGGTTGAGAATTCTTGCTTTTGGGCGGAAAAAGCGATTCTTAAAATCCATGTGGTCATCGCTTTTAAAAATGTGATGAAAAGTCTCTCGATCGGTTTCATTGATTTGAAATTCCGAGAGATTCATACCCGTAGATTTGCAACCCAAAATAGTACCCAAAATATCGGAATCCAAAACAATAAGTGTTTCTTTAACACTACTCCAAATTTGATCTTCGTTTCCATTATAAAATCCATGATTTAGGTTTGCATAAAACATTTTGACAAGGTTTGGATAACAAACGAAATCTTTTTACTTATTATCAATCAAGCTAAGAATGGAGTTTTCTTCAAAAAGTTGATCGATTTCATAAGAAGAAAAATCATCAAAAATGGCAAATTTTCCCGTATTGACTTTACCATAGTTTACATAGTTTATGTAAGCTTTGATAGCCTCCGGGTCATTGAAAAGATCATTTTTGATGGATTTGGACAGCCTCATAGCTGATGGGTTACTTGAGGAATCCATTGATGAGTGTTTGAGAGGAGTAGAAAATAATGAAGAAAGTTTGAATTATGAGAATAAAGTGAACAGAGATGATAAGAGAAGTATATTAAATAGATTCTCTAAACTCATGTTCTCTGGTCAAGAGGTGTCTTTTTAGAATTTTGAAGTAAGTGAAAAGGTGGAGGGAAATTCAAAAGTTTGAATTCAAATTTTGAAATCAAATTTTTGAGAGGCATGTCGACATGGGGTATCATGGCATGTCGACATGTGCCGGTTGAATTTGAAAGGAGGTGTCTATTTCTAAAATCTAATAAATTCCTAAAATCCTAAGAAAACTAATCTATATTCTATATCTATATTTAATTCAGTAATAATATTAAATATTAAAATATTAAAATATTTTAATATTTAAAATATTATTAGAATAATATTATTTTGAATTTAAAAATTCAAATTTCAAAGGGTGATTTTGAATTTAAAAATTCAAGAAATTGCAAACAAAATCAAAGCAAGCAAGCATCCAATAAAATTAAAATAAATGTGTACCTATTTTTAGATCCAAACTCCGATGGTCTTCTGATTCGAGAATAGCCGTGAAGCACAGAATTGAATTATCAGTTTTCCTCTCGTCATCACTGGATGAATCTGACTCGTCAAGAGTTGCTGCATATGCCTTCTTTCTTTTCTTTGGTTGCTCGTTGTTTGGTTGAAATGTCTGTTTGTCTGGATACGGACAATCCATCTTGTAGTGCCCTATTTTGTTGCAGTTATAGCATCTATCATAATTATTGTTGTTGTTGTAGTTCTCCGAAGTATTTCTGGAATTTCTTTGATCATTTCTTTTAAAGTTATTCATCTTTCTATACTTCAGAAATTTCCTGAAATATCTGGTCATGAAAGCAATTTCTTCATTACTCTCTTGTTCTGAATTTCCAGTTGTTTCTTTGAATGCGATCGATTTCTTTTCCGTTGCCTTAGATTCTTTTCTCCCTTGTAGTTGAACTTCATAAGACATTAGATTACCGATTAACTCTTCGATCTTCATTTGACTAACATCATTTGCCTCTTCAATAGTAAGTGTCTTTTGATCCCATTCTAGAGTGAGTGAATTGAGTATTTTTCTGACTTGATCTTCTTCTGAGAAACCCTCTCCTAAAGCAATCAATGAGTGTACAATATCTTGAAATCGACAATACATGTCGGAAATAGACTCATTTTCATGCATTTTAAACAATTGAAACTGGTTAGTTAATATGGAAATTTTAGTCTGTTTAACTTTGCTTGTTCCTTCATGAGTTACTTGCAAAGTTTTCCAGATTTCAAATGCAGACTTACAAACAGAGACTCTATTAAACTCATTCCTATCTAGTGAACAAAATAGTATACTCATAGCCTTAGAATTGTTTTGTGCAACTGTCTTTTGGTCAGTAGTCCACTGGGCAAAATTTGTAGTTGGTTCAACATATTCAATTTGTGTCATATTCCAAGTATCTAAACTTATGGATTGTAAATAAATTTTCATCCTACATGCCCAATATGCATAATTACTGCCATTAAAAAGTGGTGGTCTAACAGTAGACCGACCCTCTACAAATGAACTAGTGTTAGTGCTTGTGTTGACAGAAGTAGTGGTGACAGGAGTGACATTATTAGTGTGTTGTGCCATTAAAACTTTTCAAAATTTCAGATTATGAAAATAATGAAAACCAATGCTCTGATACCAATTGTTGGGGATGCGTATTAAGGATCTTAAGGCGGAAATAACACTAGAGGGGGGGTGAATAGTGTTTGAAAGAATATATGAACTATATGACTAAATTAAAACTTTCAACACAAATCTAAACAGAATTCTAACACAGACAGATCACAGAACATATAACAAATGCAAATAGTAAAGTAAAGAAAGTAAAAGGAAAGAACACACCGGATTTTATACTGGTTCGGAATCCTCCTGCATCCAGTCCTGCACCAAGGCAATATCCTTGTACAGATTTTTAAAAACCAATATCCAAATTACAACCCTCAATTTCTAAGGCCTTGAGGAACCCTCCTATCTCCGAGTCTGGGGTAAACTCTCTTGATTTACGGGACACAAGATCACCCTAATACTTTCTAATAACAATCCTTTTGAATGGATAGACTCTATGGACTTTTTGAATACAAATTAATCCTATAACTCTGAATAGCACTTTGATCTTTAGTAGAATGATGGAGAATCAAATAGAGAGAGTATCTAAATGATTTCCTATTGAGAATTTGGCAGAATGATGGCACGATCTTGAAAATATGAAGTTTTATGGATATGGAATGGTGGAGAAGAAAGAGTGAAGAAAATAAGAAAGTTAGTTGTTAAAAAATTCGTTTTGGAAGCCTTTATATAGATGCACAACAGTCATAACCATTGGCGAAAGATTTTTGAACGAATGGACACTTCTTTTGAAATTTGAATTTTGAATCCAACTGTCACCATGTCGACATGGGGTATCCCCATATGTCGACATCCCTCAGTTCAAAATTGTAGAGATGTTGTTTTGTAAAAGCATTTGAATTTAAAACAAGTAGAAACTTCTCTGAAGCAAAATAAAGTGTTTAAACAATATTTTGTGATAGAGAATGAATATAAAACATTATTTTAAATATATATATAATTGATATAGACCTTCAATTATATAAGTAATATTTAAAATCAGAACAAGTTTGATGTTTTAAAAATAGAAGTTTTTAAAATCAGAAAGGAGGAATATTTTAAGGCTAAAACAAAGTTTGAAAACATTTTTGAAAACATGATTTTGAAAGCTAAAACATTTTGAAAAACAGATTTAAAAACATTTTGAAAAATCTATTCAAATTGAAATTGCAAGAACCTTCCTACAGAGCTCCTCCATAGGACTCGAGAACTTGTACAAAGTAGTTTAAATGATTTTGATTTTCGTGGGTTTGTAAGCCACTTGTCGTAGGTTTGTAAGCTACTTGTCGTGGGTTTGTAAGCCACTGGTTTCAGTAGAAATTGGGTTCCATCCCAAAAGAAAATTGGAAGAAAGATGAGAGTGCTATTATGAAGTTTTAACAAAATACTAGACACTTATCTTGAGATCTTGAAATCTTGATTCTCTAGAGTCTAGAATCTTGAATCTCTAATCTTCATCTTGATGCTTGAGTCTTTATACTGATCAGTCTTCGATAATACCTGCAAATACTTCCTATATACATATATATATATATATATATAAATATCTATATGAAAATGTTAGTATATATTTTATAAAGTAAAGTATAATAACTATATAAGGTTGTTGTTATCAAAACATCATCAACTCAGTTCCTAACAATGATTACCTTATTCTTCCCCTTTTTCATCAACAAAAAGAAAATAATGAGTTGATAGGAGAAATATAATAAGTATTACACATAAAACACAAACATAAAACATATATAGAAATTTCAAATAAAACATAAGTATTGCATATAAACGTACATAGACAATGCACATAAAAACATGATAATATTTACATCAGAAAACATCACAAACACATAAACATTAGAAAGTTGCAAAAGATCATGTTAGAAAACAAGATAGAAACATTTCCTAACCACCAAAAATAACCATAAAACATATTGCTACGAATTAGAACATCCTAAGAACACGCAAAATATTACATAAATTTATGTTTAAAACAAAGTTGTCATAAAAAATAAAGTTATGTTTAGATAGTTATGAGAAACATACCAAATCAATCTTCACTGCCTCCTTCTTCTTCCTCTTCTTCATTCTCTAATGATGTCTAATTAAACGATGCTGGATTTTCAAGAATACCCGTTGAAGTGTATCCAAAGCAAGACATTTTTTCCCAAATTTTATTTAAAAACCTTTTATGGAGTTTAGCTTTTTGTTTTTCATGGAAATCATTTTCTCAGCGTTAGATAAACAATGATTGAGCTTGCTTTGATTTCAGGATAATGTGACGAGGGCTTATTTAGGAGGCACATCGATGTTTAATTCATGGATTTCATCGTCTTCCTCTTCTTGTTAAGGTTGTTGAGAGAAAGAGGCAATATTTGTGTCTCGAGGTTGTAGAATGCCTTGATTGTGATTGGTGACCCTTACTTGAAAACTTATCATTTATTGACTCTTAGGATGCTTAGTAAGACCACGAGACTAAAGGTTTTCGACTTAAGTTCACCTATTGTCGTGAAATAGGAATCGGGAAAATAAACCTCAAAATTTTGTAATATTCGCATTATATAAGCTCCATAATGAATGGTTTTATAACTTCTCCTATGATTGACACTAAGAAATTCATCTAATTTAATCTTGCCCCAGTTAACTCTCTGAGAGGAATAAATGGCATATAGGGCTTGGAAGTCACATTTATAAACCTTTTCATAGCTTTCGATTCATGGTTGAAGAGAGCGAATAAGTGCGCGATGAATAAGCCTTAGAGCATCTCTAACAGATGATCCAATCCCACATTTTTTAATATATGCATTGAATTCGTGCTCCAACAGAGTACACATTATCTGATAGTGTGGATTTCGAGGGCAATAGTACGGGGATTTGTAATCAAACCGGGTGCCTGTTCAATAGATGCCTAGGGCTTAAGAGCCTATTCAACAGATACCTGGCATCAGAAGCCTGTTTAACAAGTGCCTAATATCATTATTTAATCTATAATTTTAAATTATGAATCTCAGGCACTCGTTCAATAAGCATCCAAACAATAGGCGCTTGTTGAACAAACGTTGCCCTATAAACTATTGGGAAATACGTGCGCTTACATTTTATAAGCCCATAAATTGTAGTATATACAATGAAGACTATTGGATATGCTCTTAGAACGTAAGGCACTTTATTTTAATTCAGCTAAATGATCGAATAGAAATATATTTGACACTTTGTTCACGTTCATACAAATCAATGTCAACCATCTCAATGTCTAAACCTTCGGACGGACATCTTAAATATGCCCTACTCTTTGTAAAGGTAAATAATTTTTAGCACCACATACCAAAGTCCAAATGCAATTGTCTTTGTTTTGAGGATTATGATGGTCTAGACTCATATTTGCATAGAAAAGCTTAATCAAGAGAGGATAAATCCTAATATTATTAGCGTCATACCCAATATGAGAGTTAAATCCATGTGCTTCCGCTAATTCTCTATTATCATATCCATGAAAATCCGGGAACTCCATGAAAGCTCCTTCATAAACTTGGAATTCTTCATGCTATTACATCTACTGACAGCTATATCATTGTGGATCCATGCCCTAATTTGGCTTTGAGATGGACTGGTAGATGATTCTCTTCTTCGTTTCGATCTAGGTGGCATTTTTGTTTAAAAATGAGAGAGATTTGATTTTGTATTTGGAGGATTTATGGTTTTTTATCTTGTTAGTTCTAAAAAGTGAAGAGATGGGTAGTGAATAAATGGTTTGTTGATAATCAGTATTGATTTAAGTTGGATTCGTGCCTTGAAAAAAGTGTTATGCTATATAATAAAATTTAATTTAGGCTGCCAATTGAAATGTTCTGGGCAGCCGACTGGTTAGAAGCCCACAAGAAAATAGTTTAGTTTTGGTATGGTTAAGTCGGCTGAAAGTAAGGGGCCAGCCGGCTGAATTCTGGGTTAAAAATAGAGTACCTTTGAATCCTCAACCGCCTAAATTGTTAAATTTAACTGGCCGATTCTTTTGATTTCTTTACACATCAGCCTATTTTTAGCAATTTTCAACTTTAGTTAACAATGTACGCCATACATGTATTTGTTTGTGTGCTTTATTATCATATATAAATATAATTTTATTTCAATAACCGTACTATATATGTAAATTACAATATCAATATTATGAGTGTAATTTTATGAAAATGTAAAATTTATTTATTTTTCGAAGTTCTTGGGTTCATCCGAGGAATTTTTTTTGAATGAGCTTGGTTTGACTTTAGTGTCCTCTTGTAATGGATTAATAGGAGACCAAGAATTACATCAAATAGGAGATATATTTATAGCACCTTGATCTTAAAAGTTTGGCGATACGTGAGGTCGTTGATGAGATGGATTGTGCACACTTCCTTTAGGGGAAGTTCCACAGAATTTTAGGGAAAATTGTTCGAGAAAATTTAAACGTCTTCCATGGTATTTTTGCTCGTAATACATATCATATTGTATACTTAAAGTTTCATGCTGCTTATGATCAATATCATTGATATTCTCTTTGGTAGAAGGTGATCAAAATTCTAAGTTTCTTCTAGTTCTTTTCCCATTTGATGTATATCCGGTATGGTGATTTGAGAGATGGAGTAATGTTCATAGGGACGTAAATTGGAGTAGATTTGTTAGATGAATCCGAATTTGAGTGCTAGATACAATTAACGAGTAGTCAGAATTTTGTTGAAAAGACATTTAATAAGAATTGAAGCGTAAGTTTGTTTGTTTTATTATGAATTTTAAAAAACAATTCTTCACGTATATATATTAATTTCAATGGTTATTTCTGAATCTGAATTTCATGGTTAACTTTATTCTTTAAATTTAAGCCAACCTTTAATTTATTTCTATGTTATAAATAGAATGTTTGTAAGGTGAAAAATACAAAATGATTATCACCTTTCATAAATTAGAAAGGAGGGGAGATCCTAATGCAAATAACAAAATAGAATACCAGAAAGTCACATGCCTCTTCCATGAGTGTAGAGTTCAAGTGCCACCAACTCCATTTTATGTTCAACTTTATTGTTATATTTTTATTCATTTTATAATCTTTTATTCGTGTGTACTTATAAATCAAGTGAAGAAATAATTCCGAGTTCACGTATTAATTTTAGAAAAATATTTTTATTTAAAGGTTTAGTGAGTATATCTTCAACTTGATATTCTGATGATACAAATTCGAGAGAGATAGTATCTTTTTCTATGTTGTTATGTAGAAAATGATGTTGGATGTCAATATGTTTAGTTCTTGAGTGGTTCAATGGATTTTTCAATAAATTTATCGTACTTGTATTGTCACAATAAATTATTGATTTAGATAAATTTATACCAAAATCTTGAAGTTTTTGTAGCATATATATTACTTGAGAACATGCCAAAACAGCAGAAATATATTCTGCTTCACATATCGAAAGTGAAATGCAATTTTGTTTCTTACTAAACCATGATACTAAAGATTGTCGAACGAAGCGATAAGTATCACTTGTACTCTTTCGATCCGTTCGATATCCTTCAAAGTCAGCATCACTATATGATACTAACTCAAAATGACATTCTTTTGGGTAAAAGAGGTCGTCGTCTTTAGTTTCGCTTAAGGAGTGAAAAATTCATTTCACTGCTCGCAAATGTGATTCATTAGGATTTGCTTAAAATCGTGCAGATATGCAAATGCTCATCATTATATCAGGTCGACTAGCAAAGTAATGATCCAATCATAGTTCGATATAGTTTTTAGTCAATAATTTTGCCATTTTCATCTCGATCAAGATGCGCCGTAGTACTCATAGGTGTGGGTTTAGCAGAAGTATTTTCCATTCGAAAATGATTTATTAGATTATTACAATATTTTTCTTGATTAATAAAAATTCTATTATATAATTTTTTAATTTGTAATCCAAGAAAATATGAAAGTTCTCCCATATGAGACATTTCAAATTGTCTTGTCATAATATTCAAAGTTGTTGACATAATTTTTCGTTTATGGAACCAAAAATGATGTCATCTACATAAACTTGTATTATTAAAATATCTTTCTTCTCTTTTTTTATAGAACGAGTTTGATCTACTTTACCAATTTTAAAACCAGAATTTATAAGACAGATTTTAAGTTGATCATACCAAGCATGGGGTGCTTATTTTAAACAGTATAAAGCTTTCTTTAATTTATAGACATGATCTCAAAACTATCTTCTGTAAATAGAGGTGGTTGTTCTGCATACACATTTTCTTTTATAAATCCGGTTAGAAAAGCCATTTTTACATCCATTTGGTATAGTTTAAAGTTATGAAAACCTATGAAACCTAATAAAATACGTATCGCTTCTAGTCGGGCAACATGAGCAAATTTTTCTCCATTTCCCATTAGGTTTCCTGACAAGTACAAGATTGGATACCCATTCTGGATATAATGCATATCGGATGGGTGTAACTGACCACCCATCGATTAACTCTAAGTCCCAGAGTGTGGAACGGACTATAAACACAAATTGGGTGTGATTGATCACCCACAAATCTATCTATGTCCCTATAGTGCGGATGAAATTTTAAATATTAAACGGGTGTGACTGACCACCCGTAAATTAACTCAAGTCCCCGAAGTGTGGACATATCTTTAAACATTAAACGGGCATGACCGAACATCGACATACAAGTGCAATCCCCAGAGTGTGGAAGCGATTGCCATTAGGTGAGCGAGTGTGATCCGACCACTCGAACTCATCTCGTTTCAATTTGTTCCAAATAAGTTAAGCTTGATTTATCGAACGAGGAAAGCGACTGCCGACCGACCAACTCAATTTATCTCCGGGGCTGGGGGCAAAACTCAAGTACCAGCTACTAATCAAGATAGTACAATATTAGGATTTGACTAAACGTTCGGTTATGACCCGAAGCCATAACTTCAGGACATAATGTCTATGCCAAAAAATCCTACTAGCGGGGGCCGAACCTGCATATATACATGGCCTGTAGGAAGAAAATAGAAATTCCTATCTATCTACCAAAAAACGGAGTAAGCAGACATGTTTACTCCCTTGTTTTCTTCATCTTCTTACTTGGCTTTGATCCACTGGAGCTACCCTCGGATGCCTCTTCAAGCCTTTGCCTTTTGGTGGTTGGTCTCCAGTGAGAAGAATTATGGTAATCTCTTCCTCCGAACTCATGGGTATTGGAATACTTTCTGAATACGAAGTCGGAGGAACCGGAACACTTTCGACGTTGGAAGACGAGGGAGGCACGCCAGTATTGACAACTGCACCACCAGGGGAAATCATTCGTAGAGGAGCTGGGCCAGGACCCACCATACCACCTCCAATGGCACTGGCCTGTGCAGCTGCTTCCATCTCGGCGTTAATCTCCACCATTATCTCTCCCTCATGAACTGCTTGACCATTCACAGGGATGCTGCCAGTTGGCCCAAAGAGCTGGCCATGAATGCGTCTATGACCATGACGAATGGTGGATCGGTTAGTGGGTCACTTTGATGACCAAGTAGTTCTTCAATCAACTGGTCGTCAAAAATAAAAGCGCTCCCATGCACTCCCTCAATTGGTGCAGCGGCCATTGTTTTTTAGTCCTTGAGATGATGGTTTTGATAACAACAACCTTAGAATAAGATTATAAAATATAAATACTAACATTATAGTTTAGATATATGTATATGCAGGATTTAACCATGTAGGTACCAAGAATGAATATTGTACGGTATAGAGACTCAAGACTGAAGATATCAAGATTGAAGACTCATGAGTATCAAGATTATCAAGAGTTTAAGATTTAAATAATAAGTAATTTAATTAGAAATTTGTTAAAACACCTAGAAAAGCACCGGCATCTTAAAATCCATTTTATTCGTTGAATGGAATCTACTTCGAGCCTGTTAAAGGGATGGAACCCTAAGTACGATGGAACCTAAAAAAAATCTAGTGGAACATTGTTTTGTATCCACTAACTTTTATTCAAATTTTTTACAAAATTATATCTTATTTTCAAAATGATTTCAAAATCTTCCTTTTAAAAGAATCAAAAACATCTATCTTGGTTTTAAAATACATTTAGCCTCAAAATGATCTTTATCTTCAAAATCAAATTATCCTTGGTTTTAAACTATCTTTTAATTATAATATATTTAACTTTTAACATTCATACTTAAATTTAAATATATAGTAAAATTTTATATATATACTAAAATTTTATTCTCTATACTTATTTATGTATTTTAACTATAGTTAAGTATATTTATAAAGTTTAAAATAGCTTTAATACAAGATAGAAGTTATTTTCAAAGAAAAATAAATTGCCAAATATTCTATAGGCCTGTCGACAACCCCAACATACCCTTGTCGATAAGGTGGCATTTCAAAATTTTAAATTTTAAAGGAAGTGTCTATTCGTCATATCCGTTCACGAATGGACATGGTTGTCCTTCTACTATAAATAGGGGTTGTTTGAAACGAATTTATATACATATTTTCTACGGTTTCACTCCTCTTCTTCTTCCATATTTCTTTTTATACATTTTTACCATTACTCTGCCGAAATCACCATTGAATCTAACTAGATCATTTCTGGTTTGATTCTCTATCATTATCTCAACAAGATCTCAGTGCTATTCAGAGTTATAGTCTTCTTTCTAATAAATTGAGTGAGAAAAAGTGTGGTTGTAGCCTGTGAAATCAATCAAGCAAGAAAAGGTGTGATTGTAGCCTGTGAAATCAATTGGGTGAACTTGTTGCCTGAAAAATCGAGTATCTCTACCCAGAGTATTGTGAATCTGGAGTGGTGTACCTCTTGGCCTTGAAATCGAGGGTGTAATTGTAAAAATTGGTTTTGAAAGGAAATCCATACTTGTGTTGCGGGACTGGATGTAGGGTAACTCCGAACCAGTATAAAATCTGATGTGTTCTTTCCTTTATTGCTTTTACTTTATTTCTGCATCTGTGTTTAATTTTGTGATCATATCTGTGTCTGAATATTGCATACATTTGTGTTCAAATCAATATAAACTCAAAAAGATTTAGTAATTCCTTAAAACACTATTCACCCCCCTCTTTAGTGTTAATTCTATAGTTAAGATCCGTAATCCGCATTTCTCACATTTGGTATCGGAGCAAGGTTTTCAAAGTTTAATTATATGATTTTTGAAAAAGCTTTTAAAATGGCTATGTTTAAAAATCTTGTTGATACTAGTTTAGAAATATTCATATCGTCATTGTCTCTAGAGTCTGCATATAATCAATATTCAAATTCAAGTTGTCTACCAAAATTGTATGATGTGCAGGAAACATCTTTTATGGGTGTTGAGGAATCAATCCACAATGGACAAATTATGTAGATCAAAAAGAATAAATGGATTCTCGATAGTGGATGCCCTAGACACATGACTGGTAATCCAGATATGCTGAATGATATAATATACAAAGGCAGAGGACTGGTTAACTTTGGAGACAACTCAAAAGGATATGTGATTGACATCGGCAAAGTCGGTAACTTTGAAATTCCTATTATTACTAATGTTTTGCTTGTTAAGAATCTGAAACATAATCTACTAAGTATTAGTCAACTTTGCGATAAAGGATATAAAATTAAATTTGGAAAAGATAAGTGTCACATTGAAGATAATAATTCAACCATAATATTTGAGGGAATTAGGAAAAAGAATATTTATATTCTTCGTATAAAAGTTTCAAATGATAACCGGTGTCTTTTGGCAAATACAAGTGACCCTTGGATTTGGCATAAGAGATTTGGGCATTTTGAATTTCAAACTCTTATCTAGACTGTCAAAACATGATCTAGTAAGAGGTCTCCCTAAAATGAATTTTAAACTAGATAGTTTACGTGATGCATGTCAATTAGGAAAACTTAGAAAAAGTTCCTTTAAATTAAAAGATATGATTTCAACGTCAAAACCTCTTGAATTACTTCATCTTGATTTATTTGGTCCATCTCAAATTCTATCAATAAATTATAGTAAATATGTTTTTGTAATTGTAGATGATTATTCTAGATTTACATGGACAGTATTTTTGAAACATAAAAGTGATACTTTTGAATGTTTTAAGAAATTTACAAAAAGGATTCAAAATCAACTTTCTTTAAAAATTATGACCATCCGTAGTGATCACGGTGGTGAATTTGAAAATGAAAAGTTTAGGAATTCTGCAATAAAAAGGGAATAACTCATAATATTTCATTTCCAAGAACTTCACAACAAAACGGCGTAGTAGAACGTAAAAATAGGACGATGCAAGAGAGTGCGAGAACTATGCTTTCAAATAGCAAATTACCAAAATATTTTTGGGCAGAAAAGTTGCTACCGCCTGCTATATTTTAAATAGAATTTTAATTAGACCTTTAACTGATAAGACATCTTACGAACATCTTCACTTAAAGAAACCTAAGGTATCTTATTTTAGAATTTTTGGAAGCAAATGTTTTATTTTAAATACAAAAGATAAATTTGATCCTAAATCCGACAAAGGTATCATTATCGGATATTCTAATAGAAGTAAAGCAGACAGAGTGTTTAATTTAAGAACAAACACCATCGAAGAAACAATGCATGTTTCATTCGATGAAAGTCTCAAAATTTTTGAAGATACAAATGATGAAGAGGATTTAATCACTCAAAATCAAGAGTCAACTAAAACTAGTAATGAAATTAATCATCCTAATAAAAAGATTAAACTTTTAAAACTTCACCCTATAGAAAATATACTAGGAGATATGCAATCTATTGTTACAATTAGAAATCAACTAAGTAAAATGAGCAAT
Organism: Allium cepa; assembly: GCA_030765085.1. Classification (NCBI taxonomy): domain Eukaryota; kingdom Viridiplantae; phylum Streptophyta; class Magnoliopsida; order Asparagales; family Amaryllidaceae; genus Allium; species Allium cepa. The sequence continues at coordinate 244,790,673 of CM060938.1, read as the reverse complement.
GAAGCCTTTATGTCAACTATTGAACCCAAAAATCCAAAAGAAGCATCAACTGATGATTCAAGGATTTTGGCTATGCAAGAAGAACAAAATCAATTCACTAGAAATGATGTTTGGGAACTTGTTCCTAGACCTGAAAATAAAACTATAATTGGAACTAAATGGGTTTATAAAAAAATGAATGAACAAGGTGAGGTTGTTAGAAATAAAGCCCGGTTAGCCGCTCAAGGTTATTGTCAAGAAGATGGAATAGATTTTGATGAAACCTTCGCTCTCGTAGCAAGATTAGAAGCCATTAGGATTCTACTTGCTTTCGCAAATCATATAATTTCAAATTATATCAAATGGATGTTAAAAGTGCCTTTTTAAATGGATTTGTAAAAGAGGAAGTATATGTTGAACAACCACCACCTTTTGAAAATGAAAAATTACCGAATCATGCTTACAAACTTAAGAAAGCTCTATATGGTCTAAAACAAGCCCCTAGAGCTTGTTATGATAGACTAAGATCTTACTTATTACAATCAAACTTTGAAATTAGTAAAGTAGATAATACTCTTTTTATTAAAAGAAATAAAAATGATATTCAACTAGTACAAGTTTACGTAGATGATATCATTTTCGGATCAAATAGTTTTGAAATGAATAAAGAATTTTCTGAAATAATGGCCAAAGAGTTTGAGATGAGTCATATGGGTGAATTAAACTTCATTTTAGGATTGCAAATAAAACAATTAGATAATGGTATCTTTATAAGTCAAGAAAAATATGCTTAAGAACTAGTTAGTAAACTTGGTTTGACTACTGCAAGTGGAAAACCCATTCCCATGTTAACTAATGAGTACCTATGTAAAGATGATCTCTCGAAAGATGTGGATCAAAAATTATATAGAGGAATAATTGGATCACTACTCTATATCACTACTAGTAGACCTGATATCATGCATAGTGTTTGTCTTTATGCAAGATATCAATCCCAATCTACAGAGACCCACTTAAAAGCTGTAAAACATATCATAAGATATGTTAAACACACCTTTGATTATGGCTTATTTTATCCTAAAAATGATTCTTTTGAATTAATATCTTAATGTGCTGCTGATTATGCTGGTTGTAAATCAGACCAAAAAAGTACAAGTGGAACTTGTCACTTTTTGGGGCATTCTCTGATTTCCTGGTTTAGTAAAAAGCAAAACACAGTTTCTTTATCAACAACTGAAGCAGAGTATATTTCTGCTGCTTTGGCTTGTTCTCAAGTAATATATATGCAACAAACTTTAAAAGATTTTTGTTTAAATATCTCAAAATCACCAATTTATTGTGATAATACAAGTGCAATAAATTTATCCAAAAATCAACTCATCATGCCCGAACTAAACATATTAATATCAGACATCATTTTCTTAGAAATAATATAAGTAAGGAAGTAATTACTCTCGATTATATCAATTTCGAGAACCAAATTGCTGATATCTTAACAAAACCATTAAATAAATCTATATTTACTAAATTAAGAAGAGAATTAGGTATCTGTTCAATAACTGAAATATAGAATATAAATAACAAAGTATAATTAAAAAATTAAATTAAAATAAATAAAATATTAAAAATATAGGTACCATGTCGACAACCCTTCTGTAACCCTTTCGACATGTAACAATTTATTTTTCTTTTGAAATTTTCCCACCAAAATTCAAATAATTAGTTATATATTCTTCTTATTTCAAAATTTTGTTCATTCTTTCTGTCCTTTCTCTGATCTATCTTCTGAAAACAATAAAACAATCGCCTCCTCCTCTAAATCTAATAAATATTCAACCTTTTCATTCCCTTCTACTTCTACTGGACCATTTCAACAAACTACGCTTGCACGAGTAATGAAAATGAAGGATTCTTTGAAGGATGCACTACAACTAATGACTGAAATTCAAGTAATGCAACTCAGAATGGCCAAAGAACAAGAACGGCAAGGCAAAATCCTTAGAAATTTGCAAAAGTTTCTAATGGACAATCATGCTAATCCGATCTTGATTGATGAAGAATCTTCAGGAGATCAAGTGCAAGAGGACAGCGAGGAAGAAGAAGAAGAAGCCCTCAAGGAAGAAGAGCACGCTGAAGATGACGACAAAGTTGTTTGCGTTGGCGAAGTGTGCTTTGACAAGGATGGAAATCTAGTCGAACAACGTGAAAATTTCTGTTTCCACTACCCAAATTGCTCTGTTCATAGATCTCCCATTTTCAAAGACACACATTAGTTTCTTTTCTCTCTTTCTTATCGTTGCATAATCTTACTTACGCAAATGTAAATATAACAATATATAATTAATAAATGATTTGTGTTCTTATGTTTGAATTCTCACATTAGCTCTATTATAAGTATTATCATATATGGATGCTTAGTTAGGATAGTTAGTAATTAAGGACTAAGTTTTAGTTTTAGAATTAAGTGTTGATTACTTATGATAACACTATCATTATAATCACATGTCATATAGTATTAGATTAAGGGGGAGCTAAATAGTTTGGAGTTAGTTTTTGTTGATGATAAAGAGGGAGAAGTATAAAATAGGATAGTTAGGCATAGATTAAGGGGGAGTTATTAGTTTTAGGGGGAGTTATTAGGATATAAGTAATATTTTATAAACAAAGGTTGTCATCATCAAAAAGGGGGAGATTGTTAGTCCTTAAGATGATGGTTTTGATGACAACAACCTTAGAATAAGATTATAAAATATAAATACTAACATTATAGTTTAGATATATATGTATATGCAGGATTTAACCATGCAGGTACCAAGAATGAAGACTGTGTAGTATAGAGATTCAAGACTGAAGATATCAAGATTCAAGATTCATGAGTATCAAGATTATCAAGAGTCCAAGATTTCAATAATAACTAATTTAATTAGGAATTTTGTTAAAACTCCTAGAAAAGCACTGGCATCTTAAAATCCATTTTATTCGTGGAATGGAATCCACTTCGAGCCTGTTAAAGGGTTGGAACCCTAAGTAGGGTGGAACCTACGAAAAATCTAGTGGAACATTGTTTTGTATCCACTAACTTTATTCAAATGTTTTACAAAATTATGTCTTGTTTTCAAAATGATTTCAAAATCTTCCTTTTAAAAGAATCAAAAACATCTATCCTGGTTTTAAAATACTTTTAGCCTCAAAATGATCTTTATCTTCAAAATCAAATTATCATTGGTTTTAAACTATCTTTTAATTATAATATATTTAACTTTTGATATTCATAATAAGATTTAAATATATAGTATAATTTTATATATACTAAAATATTATTCTCTATACTTATTTATGTACTTTAACTATAGTTAGGTATATTTATAAAGTTTAAAATAGTTTTAATACAAGATAGAAGTTATTTTCAAAGAAAAATAAATTACCAAAAATACTATAGGCCTGTCAATAAACCCAACATACCCTTGTTGACAAGGTAGCAGTTTATTTCAAAATTTTGAATTTCAAAGGAAGTGTTTATTCGTCATATCCTTTCACAAAAGGACATGGCTGTTGTTCTACTATAAATAGGGGCTGTTTTAAACGAATTTATATATATATATATATATATTTTTTCTCTGATTTCACTCCTCTTCTTCCACATTTCTTTATATACATTTTTACCATTACTCTGCCGAAATCGCCATTGAATCTAACTAGATCATTTCTGGTTTGATTCTCTATCACTATCTCAACAAGATCTCAGTGCTATTTAGAGTTATAGTTTCTTTGTAATAAATTGAGTGAGAAAAGGTGTGAGTGTAGCCTATGAAATCAATCAAGCGAGAAAAGGTGTTATTGTAGCTTGTGAAATCAATTTGGTGAACTTTTTGCCCATAAAATCTAGTATCTCTACCCAGAGGATTGTGAATCTGGAGTGGTGTACCTCGTGGCTTTGAAATCGAGGGTGTAATTGTAAAAATTGATTTTGAAAGGAAATCCGTACTTGTGTTGCGGGACTAGATGTAGGGTAACTCCGAACCAGTATAAAATCCGGTGTGTTCTTTCCATTATTGCTTTTACTTTATTTCTGCATCTGTGTTTGATTCTGTGATCATATCTGTGTCTGAATATTGCATACATTTGTGTTCAAATTAGTATAAACACAAAAAGATTTAGTAATTCCTTAAAACACTATTCACCACCCCTCCTGTGTCAATTCTAGCCTTACGATCCGTATTCCACATTTCTCACATTGTTGTGGTTACGTCCGTCATAAGGACCTCCTACTTATGGAGCAACTCTTGGGTTGTAGGGGGCACGGCTGGTGCAGCCCCTATCATTGAATAAAGCTAAGAGAAAAGAGGTTAATAACTACTTCAAGCAACGCTCTTGGGTTTGAATAAATACAAGAAGTGTACAGAATACCTTCCTCAGATTGGCACGTGGGTGGAGCCGGAGCAGCTTTAGGGACATGCTCGTAAACTGGAGACAGTTGCGGTTGATCAGGATTGAAAGCAGGCACAGATAGAGGATCAACTGTAGGAGTAGATTTGGGCTGGGTTCGCATAGGAATTTCAGAACTCGTATCATGATGCTCAATGCCGGAACCCTCTCCAGCCTCCGGGTGTTGAGTGACGGGTCTCTTATTTTCAAATATGATAGTGGCATTGTGCAGAACTCTTCTCTCGTCCTCAGTCAGCACCCAGTTCTCTAATTCGAACTCATCGATGGATTCTTTATGATGCTATGCTTTTTCAACTTCAACCAAGTTGCACCACGCATTATACAGACTCGATGGATAATCTTCGAGCTAGCTCAGACTTTGATGCTTTAGAACATTGACATTATATGTGTGTGGAGATCCTCAATGTCGCCCTCCATCCTGGCCTCTCCGCTCTGGCCTCAATCTCAAACCTAGCCTCGGCTTCCTGCACCTTTAGTATAGCTGCATCCCGCTCATTCCTAAGTTCCACAGCTTGATCACATGCCTCTCAGGCAGCCTTATTAGCGTCGTCCTTTTCTTTGACGACCTTGCATACTTTGCCTTAAGCTCATTGAGCTCCTTGAGCGCATTATCCCTTTCGGCTGTGATAGTGGCATTTCTATGGCCTATGTCATCGTCCAAAGTTAGGTGCTCTTGTCTCTTCTGCTCCATCTTCTTGTTCACCTCATCGACTTTATTTAAGGCTTATGTTTCTTAGTTCCTCAGAGTGTCGTTCTCAACAGTGAGCACTTGTACTATACGGTCCTTCTGAGCGAGATCGGTCCCCAGTTTCTCAATTGTCTTCGCCCGCTCGAAGGCCGCTGCTGATGCTTTCTTTGCGGTCTTCATCCATTCTAGATACTGGCCATAAACATCATATATATAGTCATGTATCATCTGATCTGGCTCATTGGGAATTCGCTTTAAGCGTGGAGGAAATACGAAGCCGTCGAACCAGACATTCGAGAAATCCTTTTTCAACTTGGCGATTATAATCGCCCCTTCCCTGGTGGGTTTTACAATGGCTTGTTCGGTGGTGATGGGGGTCTCAGTTTCGATCCTCCAATGTTGTTCAGTGGCGAAGGTTATGAGGATTATTTGCCAAAGCTAGAAGGTTGAGTTGGTCCTCTAGGTGGCAGAGAGCATGACCGGGAACAACGCCTATATTGCCTCTCCTTCTCCCTCTCCTTATCCCTTTCCCGCTCGTAGCACTTCCTCTCTTGACTGGAGTAGACACGATCGCGTTCTCTATCGACCTCATGTCCACGAGGCTTGGAAAATAAGCTAGATGAATGGCGCGTAGAACGAAGACTACCAAGCATAGATTCCCGCCTCGACATCGTATCTGTAAAATGAAAAGAGAAACAGAGTTGGTAATCTCCAAAGATGAATAGCTTTTAACTAGTAATTGTGTGGTGACGTGAAGTGTATATATGTATGTGCACATCCACAACCATTTGGTTGTAATAGCCGTATTCGAAGTAGGTGGCTCTCCTATGTCTAAGGCGCTTTGAAGCCCCTCTAATTAGGTATCTTAGTGCAAAGGAAAGCCATCCATAATCGGGATGTTTGCCAGTCCCACAAAGGAGCTCTCTATCTACGAGGGAGGAATCTCTTGACTAGTAGCAGGTAAAGAGACTATGATGGTTTTGGGCCATACAGATTTTCGAGCAGTAGACTTACCTCTTCTCTTCCGCATTAAAGATCGAGGACTTCGCAAAGGCCCAACAGCGGGCTCATCTCTAGCAGTCATATTCTCATCACCGCCTTGTTCAGTAATTACTATCTCGAGATCTCTCCATCGAGCTTGCCTCACCGAGGCCGTCCTAAGAACTCCTACGAGTCCAATGCTTTGATCTATGTCATTTAGCTCAACGACAAGCAGATTCTCATCTATAAAAATCTCATCAATCTCTTTGTATTCGATGGGCACCTCTTGAAGAACTCATACTATCTCCTTAAATCGAGCAGCTTCAGGCCGTGGAATTAAAGATATAAAAGGAAGAAAATTTTAGACTCGACATCAACTATTATTGTCTGGTTAGTTAGCAAGGAGGCTAGGGTACTTACATCTTAGGAGCCACCGTTTGGCGAACCCCGATGGACACCGAACGTAGAACCATTCAGTTTTAAAGTAACTCAGCTTGCTCTAAGCCTTGGTCATGACTTGACAATTTCTAATTGCTTCTAGGAAAGCAAAGGAAGGGTTTTCCCCACAACTCTTTATATTGTATAGGTATATGATCTCTTCTACCATTATGGATGGAAGACGTGCTCCATGAAGTTGAGAAACAAACTATTGTGCAAGCATATCCATTCGGGTGCAGCTGAGATGAAGCGATCCTCAAGAAAAGTAGAACTTTTGGATGGACTGGTTGATAGGAGGAAGTGTCCCAGCTACACCCATAAATCTGTTGCATGCTGTGTACCCATCTAGGGGGTTATGGGCTCTATCTTTTGGCCTTGGCAGTAAGACATCATCCAGCGACAACCCATGCCTTCAGCAAATCCTGCCTAACATATCTTCATAAATATTAGAGCGTACAGAATCTTGTGGATATGCGATGAAGAATGCTCCAGGTAGCTCATCTGCAGCAGGGCTAATAACTATGGCTGTGATAGTCGGCATTTCGATTACGAAGGAAGGCGGACTTTGGAAATCCTGCGACTGTGGACTTCTAGGTTCCATAGCTATTGAACTCGGTAAAAATCATCATTAGACGACAATAAATCCATGTTCACGCCAGTGTGAAGTGGATGATTGTATTGTACAGTGCAGTGCTACATAATACTTAAGAATTTCTACAGGATTCGCAAGATGTTCAAATGACAAGACTTCGAAATTCAACTATAGTGACCGCCATCACTGATCGACATAACCGCACCATCCAGACTTCGAAAAACGATCCAAGTTAAAGATTTGTCAAAATTTTCAAGTTACTGTTCCATCGACGAGCTTGGAAGGGAAGTCATATATGTAGTGAAATGGTTAAGTCTAATTATGCAAGCAGAAGCTCGTCGGAGTCAAATGTTCGAGTATGCAAGGATTTCAAATCCGTTAAAGTTCAGATTTGGATCGTTCCACAAAAAAACCAACCACGCATTAATCGGGATAAATTGGACTTCGTATCAATCGAAGATAACCGGCTAAGTATTGATCCCCACCCAGCATTTCATACCGATCCACAATTAGGGGTCTCGTATCGACCGCTCACACAGAAGTTCGTATCGATCAATAGCTCCATGATTTCGTATCGATCGGTTTGAAACCATATGAAATTACACCACACTGGACCATTACGAAGTTCCTTTTCACCTATCAGTTCCAGATTAAAAATGAAACCCCCATTCTACATCGATACATAAACCAAGTTCTCTCTCCCCTTATCGATACGAGATTGGAGCTAAAAGTCATTCCACTCTCTTTCTTCTCCGATTGGCCTAAACGCCCGTACTCTCTCCTCGACCTCGCTACAAGCCAACTCCATCATCAACATCACCGAATTCAGCCACGACTTTGTAAGAATTAGCATTAGAACTCGAATCTTATCGTTCTAATGTGAGATTGATTGGTTAATTACCTAAATTAAAGGATAGATGTGAGGGATTAAATGGTTGTGTTAGAATGAAGACAGTTTCCTCCTTCTCGGGCGCTCGACCGATACGAAGGTAGAAATGAAAATGATGGTGAGTGAATTTTTTTTCTAAGTCCACAATGTATTTATATGGGAACGAATCCAAGGGAAGGAAACGACTCATCTCCCTATGCTAATAATCGATAGAAGCATTTTCCATATTATCGACATGAAGGGTCCATTCATATCCATCGATCTAGAGCGGTCTGAGGATTAGATGTTCATACCCATTAGTAACACATCAGTACGAATGGTGCGACAAAGACATGTTTGAACTATTCGAATCCATCAATGATTCACCGATACGTAGTGAAAATTTCGTATCCATCACTTTAAAGACCACAGGAGTTCGTCTCCATTGATTCGAATGATACTCGAAGGACCGGTTGGGCTGTTTGTATCCATCATAAGTCCATCGATACGAAATTACAACTTTGTATCCATCATTTTGACAGCTATTGGGATTCATAACCATCGATACGAGATATTTTTAAAGGCTAACTAATTCGCATCGAGCACCATCGATACGAAGATGATTTTCTAAATTCTTAAATAGATCCAAGAGAGGACCGATACGAAGAGATACTCTAAAACGACGATCAAGCATCATTACAACTCCAATTTCACATCAATCCAGGAGAGGATCGATATGGAACTTGATTTAAAAAAAACTTGACAATGACCCGTGAGTGTGAAAACTTGACAGGAGTCAATTTAACATATGTTCAATGTATGACGAACTAATATTCCATTTTCAAAATTCACAGGAGTTGAAAGCTAACCCGGTGACAATTACATCAGTAAACGATTGATTGTTAGCATTCGGCACTTAGTTAGAACAATGCACTGTACAATCATTGGCAGCCAGTAGTCTAGTATTTATATTGCCAGGAATCAATCAAAGGTTACCTCTTTTGACAACAAAACAATGACTGCTCAACGAATCTGACAAAACGTTTCAGACTAAAGATTGCAGCTTTTCAAAGTGTGTCATGTTCACACGAGACGTATGGGCGGAAAATGTTTTCCTGCCTTTTGGTAAGGCTATGAATCCAAGAAATTAGCTAGAAACCATAGACAGTTCCTCTCGAAGATTGGTCATACACAGGTTCACTATGGATATTGATAAATAATGCCTAAGTCCAGATCGAGCTACAATTGATATGCCATGACAAGCAAAGCTGTGGAAGCCAATGTTCCAAATTTCAAGTCGATCGGAATTTTATGCTCAAGTTATGAACCGATCAAGAATCGTGAAGCAAGCCTCAATTCGTATCCATCACCTTGCAATGACCCTGTCCGTATCCATCAAATATCACTCCCCTTTGTATTCATCATTTCTTGACAAACATCCATTTCATATCGATCGTCCTCCATTCATTTCGTATCGATCACCACCCATTTATTTCGTATCAATCCCCTTCCCTCAACACGAAACATATCGCCAGATAATCAATACGGAGAATGCATACAATAAGCGATACGGAACGGCCTCTAAGTCATCGATACAGAGCGGCTATAAATGATCGATACGAAAGTTCATCAATCATCGATACGGAAGGTATAAGCAGGAATCGATACAAAGTGGAGTGCAAGGCAACGATATGAACGAGGTTACTTTGGACCCACACAAGGAAAGCATGTCCAAGTGGGAGAAACAGTCACTCGAGAGAAAAGTGGATTGCTTCAGGATTATCGTCCCATGTCATCTTGATCGATATGCATGGCATCGATACGAACAGCTATAGATACGAATGGATCGATATGAACTCTCCAGCTCATTGCAAACTCAAACTTGGATCGATCATAGCTCAAAATCTACAAGTCCAAATGCTACCAAATTTTCACAGGTGCTTACGTACCACCTTAAGAATGTCCTTGATCGAACTTGGGCGAAATAGAAGTGTTTTTATGGATACGAAATGTACACATATCGATCAAGGATCGATCATAATCAACATCGGATCGATCACGTGGGCCCGCCCACGTTTGGGAAGAAGTATTACATGGACAGTATTCTAGATGGGCCCGCCCAAATTCTATCAATAAATTATAGTAAATATGTTTTTGTAATTGTAGATGATTATTCTAGATTTACATGGACAGTATTTTTGAAACATAAAAGTGATACTTTTGAATGTTTTAAGAAATTTACAAAAAGGATTCAAAATCAACTTTCTTTAAAAATTATGACCATCCGTAGTGATCACGGTGGTGAATTTGAAAATGAAAAGTTTAGGAATTGTGCAATAAAAAGGGAATAACTCATAATATTTCATTTCCAAGAACTTCACAACAAAACGGCGTAGTAGAACGTAAAAATAGGACGATGCAAGAGTGTGCGAGAACTATGCTTTCAAATAGCAAATTACCAAAATATTTTTGGGCAGAAAAGTTGCTACCGCCTGCTATATTTTAAATAGAATTTTAATTAGACCTTTAACTGATAAGACATCTTATGAACATCTTCACTTAAAGAAACCTAAGGTATCTTATTTTAGAATTTTTGGAAGCAAATGTTTTATTTTAAATACAAAAGATAAATTTGATCCTAAATCCGACAAAGGTATCATTATCGGATATTCTAATAGAAGTAAAGCAGACAGAGTGTTTAATTTAAGAACAAACACCATCGAAGAAACAATGCATGTTTCATTCGATGAAAGTCTCAAAATTTTTGAAGATACAAATGATGAAGAGGATTTAATCACTCAAAATCAAGAGTCAACTAAAACTAGTAATGAAATTAATCATCCTAATAAAAAGATTAAACTTTTAAAACTTCACCCTATAGAAAATATACTAGGAGATATGCAATCTATTGTTACAACTAGAAATCAACTAAGTAAAATGAGCAATGAAGCCTTTATGTCAACTATTGAACCCAAAAATCCAAAAGAAGCATCAACTGATGATTCAAGGATTTTGGCTATGCAAGAAGAACAAAATCAATTCACTAGAAATGATGTTTGGGAACTTGTTCCTAGACCTGAAAATAAAACTATAATTGGAACTAAATGGGTTTATAGAAAAATGAATGAACAAGGTGAGGTTGTTAGAAATAAAGCCCGGTTAGCCGCTCAAGGTTATTGTCAAGAAGATGGAATAGATTTTGATGAAACCTTCGCTCTCGTAGCAAGATTAGAAGCCATTAGGATTCTACTTGCTTTCGCAAATCATATAATTTCAAATTATATCAAATGGATGTTAAAAGTGCCTTTTTAAATGGATTTGTAAAAGAGGAAGTATATGTTGAACAACCACCACCTTTTGAAAATGAAAAATTACCGAATCATGCTTACAAACTTAAGAAAGCTCTATATGGTCTAAAACAAGCCCCTAGAGCTTGTTATGATAGACTAAGATCTTACTTATTACAATCAAACTTTGAAATTAGTAAAGTAGATAATACTCTTTTTATTAAAAGAAATAAAAATGATATTCAACTAGTACAAGTTTACGTAGATGATATCATTTTCGGATCAAATAGTTTTGAAATGAATAAAGAATTTTCTGAAATAATGGCCAAAGAGTTTGAGATGAGTCATATGGGTGAATTAAACTTCATTTTAGGATTGCAAATAAAACAATTAGATAATGGTATCTTTATAAGTCAAGAAAAATATGCTTAAGAACTAGTTAGTAAACTTGGTTTGACTACTGCAAGTGGAAAACCCATTCCCATGTTAACTAATGAGTACCTATGTAAAGATGATCTCTCGAAAGATGTGGATCAAAAATTATATAGAGGAATAATTGGATCACTACTCTATATCACTACTAGTAGACCTGATATCATGCATAGTGTTTGTCTTTATGCAAGATATCAATCCCAATCTACAGAGACCCACTTAAAAGCTGTAAAACATATCATAAGATATGTTAAACACACCTTTGATTATGGCTTATTTTATCCTAAAAATGATTCTTTTGAATTAATATCTTAATGTGCTGCTGATTATGCTGGTTGTAAATTAGACCAAAAAAGTACAAGTGGAACTTGTCACTTTTTGGGGCATTCTCTGATTTCCTGGTTTAGTAAAAAGCAAAACACAGTTTCTTTATCAACAACTGAAGCAGAGTATATTTCTGCTGCTTTGGCTTGTTCTCAAGTAATATATATGCAACAAACTTTAAAAGATTTTTGTTTAAATATCTCAAAATCACCAATTTATTGTGATAATACAAGTGCAATAAATTTATCCAAAAATCAACTCATCATGCCCGAACTAAACATATTAATATCAGACATCATTTTCTCAGAAATAATATAAGTAAGGAAGTAATTACTCTCGATTATATCAATTTCGAGAACCAAATTGCTGATATCTTAACAAAACCATTAAATAAATCTATATTTACTAAATTAAGAAGAGAATTAGGTATCTGTTCAATAACTGAAATATAGAATATAAATAACAAAGTATAATTAAAAAATTAAATTAAAATAAATAAAATATTAAAAATATAGGTACCATGTCGACAACCCTTCTGTAACCCTTTCGACATGTAACAATTTATTTTTCTTTTGAAATTTTCCCACCAAAATTCAAATAAATAGTTATATATTCTTCTTATTTCAAAATTTTGTTCATTCTTTCTGTCCTTTCTCTGATCTATCTTCTGAAAACAATAAAACAATCGCCTCCTCCTCTAAATCTAATAAATATTCAACCTTTTCATTCCCTTCTACTTCTACTGGACCATTTCAACAAACTACGCTTGCACGAGTAATGAAAATGGAGGATTCTTTGAAGGATGCACTACAACTAATGACTGAAATTCAAGTAATGCAACTCAGAATGGCCAAAGAACAAGAACGGCAAGGCAAAATCCTTAGAAATTTGCAAAAGTTTCTAATGGACAATCATGCTAATCCGATCTTGATTGATGAAGAATCTTCAGGAGATCAAGTGCAAGAGGACAGCGAGGAAGAAGAAGAAGAAGCCCTCAAGGAAGAAGAGCACGCTGAAGATGACGACAAAGTTGTTTGCGTTGGCGAAGTGTGCTTTGACAGGGATGGAAATCTAGTCGAACAACGTGAAAATTTCTGTTTCCACTACCCAAATTGCTCTGTTCATAGATCTCCCATTTTCAAAGACACACATTAGTTTCTTTTCTCTCTTTCTTATCGTTGCATAATCTTACTTACGCAAATGTAAATATAACAATATATAATTAATAAATGATTTGTGTTCTTATGTTTGAATTCTCACATTAGCTCTATTATAAGTATTATCATATATGGATGCTTAGTTAGGATAGTTAGTAATTAAGGACTAAGTTTTAGTTTTAGAATTAAGTGTTGATTACTTATGATAACACTATCATTATAATCACATGTCATATAGTATTAGATTAAGGGGGAGCTAAATAGTTTGGAGTTAGTTTTTGTTGATGATAAAGAGGGAGAAGTATAAAATAGGATAGTTAGGCATAGATTAAGGGGGAGTTATTAGTTTTAGGGGGAGTTATTAGGATATAAGTAATATTTTATAAACAAAGGTTGTCATCATCAAAAAGGGGGAGATTGTTAGTCCTTAAGATGATGGTTTTGATGACAACAACCTTAGAATAAGATTATAAAATATAAATACTAACATTATAGTTTAGATATATATGTATATGCAGGATTTAACCATGCAGGTACCAAGAATGAAGACTGTGTAGTATAGAGATTCAAGACTGAAGATATCAAGATTCAAGATTCATGAGTATCAAGATTATCAAGAGTCCAAGATTTCAATAATAACTAATTTAATTAGGAATTTTGTTAAAACTCCTAGAAAAGCACTGGCATCTTAAAATCCATTTTATTCGTGGAATGAAATCCACTTCGAGCCTGTTAAAGGGTTGGAACCCTAAGTAGGGTGGAACCTATGAAAAATCTAGTGGAACATTGTTTTGTATCCACTAACTTTATTCAAATGTTTTACAAAATTATATCTTGTTTTCAAAATGATTTCAAAATCTTCCTTTTAAAAGAATCAAAAACATCTATCCTGGTTTTAAAATACTTTTAGCCTCAAAATGATCTTTATCTTCAAAATCAAATTATCATTGGTTTTAAACTATCTTTTAATTATAATATATTTAACTTTTGATATTCATAATAAGATTTAAATATATAGTAAAATTTTATATATACTAAAATATTATTCTCTATACTTATTTATGTACTTTAACTATAGTTAGGTATATTTATAAAGTTTAAAATAGTTTTAATACAAGATAGAAGTTATTTTCAAAGAAAAATAAATTACCAAAAATACTATAGGCCTGTCAATAAACCCAACATACCCTTGTTGACAAGGTAGCAGTTTATTTCAAAATTTTGAATTTCAAAGGAAGTGTTTATTCGTCATATCCTTTCACAAAAGGACATGGCTGTTGTTCTACTATAAATAGGGGCTGTTTTAAACGAATTTATATATATATATATATATATATATATATATATATATATTCTCTGATTTCACTCCTCTTCTTCCACATTTCTTTATATACATTTTTACCATTACTCTGCCGAAATCGCCATTGAATCTAACTAGATCATTTCTGGTTTGATTCTCTATCACTATCTCAACAAGATCTCGGTGCTATTTAGAGTTATAGTTTCTTTGTAATAAATTGAGTGAGAAAAGGTGTGAGTGTAGTCAGTGAAATCAATCAAGCGAGAAAAGGTGTTATTGTAGCTTGTGAAATCAATTTGGTGAACTTTTTGCCCATAAAATCTAGTATCTCTACCCAGAGGATTGTGAATCTGGAGTGGTGTACCTCGTGGCCTTGAAATCGAGGGTGTAATTGTAAAAATTGATTTTGAAAGGAAATCCGTACTTGTGTTGCGGGACTAGATGTAGGGTAACTCCGAACCAGTATAAAATCCGGTGTGTTCTTTCCATTATTGCTTTTACTTTATTTCTGCATCTGTGTTTGATTCTGTGATCATATCTGTGTCTGAATATTGCATACATTTGTGTTCAAATTAGTATAAACACAAAAAGATTTAGTAATTCCTTAAAACACTATTCACCACCCCTCATGTGTCAATTCTAGCCTTACGATCCGTATTCCACATTTCTCACATTGTTGTGGTTACGTCCGTCATAAGGACCTCCTACTTATGGAGCAACTCTTGGGTTGTAGGGGGCACGGTTGGTGCAGCCCCTATCATTGAATAAAGCTAAGAGAAAAGAGGTTAGTAACTGCTTCAAGCAACGCTCTTGGGTTTGAATAAATACGAGAAGGGTACAGAATACCTTCCTCAGATTGGCTCGTGGGTGGAGCCGGAGCAGCTTTAGGGACATGCTCGTAAACTGGACACAGTTGCGGTTGATCAGGATTGAAAGCAGGCACAGATAGAGGATCAACTGTAGGAGTAGATTTGGGCTGGGTTCGCATAGGAATTTCAGAACTCGTATCATGATGCTCAGTGCCGGAACCCTCTCCAGCCTCCGGGTGTTGAGTGACAGGTCTCTTATTTTCAAATATGATAGTGGCATTGTGCAGAACTCTTCTCTCGTCCTCAGTCAGCACCCAGTTCTCTAATTCGAACTCATCGATGGATTCTGTATGATGCTATGCTTTTTCAACTTCAACCAAGTTGCACCACGCATTATACAGACTCGATGGATAATCTTCAAGCTTGCTCAGACTTTGATGCTTTAGAACATTGACATTATATGTGATGTGGAGATCCTCAATGTCGCCCTCCATCCTGGCCTCTCCGCTCTGGCCTCAATCTCAAACCTAGCCTCGGCTTCCTGCACCTTTAGTATAGCTGCATCCTGCTCATTCCTAAGTTCCACAGCTTGATCACATGCCTCTCAGGCAGCCTTATTAGCGTCGTCCTTTTCTTTGACGACCTTGCATACTTTGACTTAAGCTCATTGAGCTCCTTGAGCGCATTATCCCTTTCGGCTGTGATAGTGGCATTTCTATGGCCTATGTCATCGTCTAAAGTTAGGTGCTCTTGTCTCTTCTGCTCCATCTTCTTGTTCACCTCATCGACTTTATTTAAGGCTTATGTTTCTTAGTTCCTCACAGTGTCGTTCTCAACAGTGAGCACTTGTACTATACGGTCCTTCTGAGCGAGATCGGTCCCCAGTTTCTCAATTGTCTTCGCCCGCTCGAAGGCCGCTGCTGATGCTTTCTTTGCGGTCTTCATCCATTCTAGATACTGGCCATAAACATCATATATATAGTCATGTATCATCTGATCTGGCTCATTGGGAATTCGCTTTAAGTATGGAGGAAATACGAAGCCGTCGAACCAGACATTCGAGAAATCCTTTTTCAACTTGGCGATTATAATCGCCCCTTCCCTGGTGGGTTTTATAATGGCTTGTTCGGTGGTGATGGGGGTCTCAGTTTCGATCCTCCAATGTTGTTCAGTGGCGAAGGTTATGAGGATTATTTGCCAAAGCTAGAAGGTTGAGTTGGTCCTCTAGGTGGCAGAGAGCATGACCGGGAACAACGCCTATATTGCCTCTCCTTCTCCCTCTCCTTATCCCTTTCCCGCTCGTAGCACTTCCTCTCTTGACTGGAGTAGACACGATCGCGTTCTCTATGACCTCATGTCCACGAGGCTCGGAAAATAAGCTAGATGAATGGCGCGTAGAACGAAGATTACCAAGCATAGATTCCCGCCTCGACATCGTATCTGTAAAATGAAAAGAGAAACAGAGTTGGTAATCTCCAAAGATGAATAGCTTTTAACTAGTAATTGTGCGGTGACGTGAAGTGTATATATGTATGTGCACATCCACAACCAGTTGGTTGTAATAGCCGTATTCGAAGTAGGTGGCTCTCCTATGTCTAAGGCGCTTTGAAGCCCCTCTAATTAGGTATCTTAGTGCAAAGGAAAGTCATCCATAATCGGGATGTTTGCCAGTCCCACAAAGGAGCTCTCTATCTACGAGGGAGGAATCTCTTGACTAGTAGCAGGTAAAGAGACTATGATGGTTTTGGGCCATACAGATTTTCGAGCAGTAGACTCACCTCTTCTCTTCCGCATTAAAGATCGAGGACTTCGCAAAGGCCCAACAACGGGCTCATCTCTAGCAGTCATATTCTCATCACCGCCTTGTTCAGTAATTACTATCTCGAGATCTCTCCATCGAGCTTGCCTCACCGAGGCCGTCCTAAGAACTCCTACGAGTCCAATGCTTTGATCTATGTCATTTAGCTCAACGACAAGCAGATTCTCATCTATAAAAATCTCATCAATCTCTTTGTATTCGATGGGCACCTCTTGAAGAACTCATACTATCTCCTTAAATCGAGCAGCTTCAGGCCGTGGAATTAAAGATATAAAAGGAAGAAAATTTTAGACTCGACATCAACTATTATTGTCTGGTTAGTTAGCAAGGAGGCTAGGGTACTTACATCTTAGGAGCCACCGTTTGGCGAACCCCGATGGACACCGAATGTAGAACCATTCAGTTTTAAAGTAACTCAGCTTGCTCTAAGCCTTGGTCATGACTTGACAATTTCTAATTGCTTCTAGGAAAGCAAAGGAAGGGTTTTCCCCACAACTCTTTATATTGTATAGGTATATGATCTCTTCTACCATTATGGATGGAAGACGTGCTCTATGAAGTTGAGAAACAAACTATTGTGCAAGCATATCCATTCGGGTGCAGCTGAGATGAAGCGATCCTCAAGAAAAGTAGAACTTTTGGATGGACTGGTTGATAGGAGGAAGTGTCCCAGCTACACCCATAAATCTGTTGCATGCTGTGTACCCATCTAGGGGGTTATGGGCTCTATCTTTTGGCCTTGGCAGTAAGACATCATCCAGCGACAACCCATGCCTTCAGCAAATCCTGCCTAACATATCTTCATAAATATTAGAGCGGACAGAATCTTGTGGATATGCGATGAAGAATGCTCCTGGTAGCTCATCTGCAGCAGGGCTAATAACTATGGCTGTGATAGTCGGCATTTCGATTACGAAGGAAGGCGGACTTTGGAAATCCTGCGACTGTGGACTTCTAGGTTCCATAGCTATTGAACTCGGTAAAAATCATCATTAGACGACAATAAATCCATGTTCCCGCCAGTGTGAAGTGGATGATTGTATTGTACAGTGCAGTGCTACATAATACTTAAGAATTTCTACAGGATTCGCAAGATGTTCAAATGACAAGACTTCGAAATTCAACTATAGTGACCGCCATCACTGACCGACATAACCGCACCATCCAGACTTCGAAAAACGATCCAAGTTAAAGATTTGTCAAAATTTTCAAGTTACTGTTCCATCGACGAGCTTGGAAGGGAAGTCATATATGTAGTGAAATGGTTAAGTCTAATTATGCAAGCAGAAGCTCGTCGGAGTCAAATGTTCGAGTATGCAAGGATTTCAAATCCGTTAAAGTTCAGATTTGGATCGTTCCACAAAAAAACCAACCACGCATTAATCGGGATAAATTGGACTTCGTATCAATCGAAGATAACCGGCTAAGTATTGATCCCCACCCAGCATTTCATACCGATCCACAATTAGGGGTCTCGTATCGACCGCTCACACTGAAGTTCGTATCGATCAATAGCTCCATGATTTCGTATCGATCGGTTTGAAACCATATGAAATTACACCACACTGGACCATTACGAAGTTCCTTTTCACCTATCAGTTCCAGATTAAAAATGAAACCCCCATTCTACATCGATACATAAACCAAGTTCTCTCTCCCCTTATCGATACGAGATTGGAGCTAAAAGTCATTCCACTCTCTTTCTTCTCCGATTGGCCTAAACGCCCGTACTCTCTCCTCGACCTCGCTACAAGCCAACTCCGTCATTAACATCACCGAATTCAGCCACGACTTTGTAAGAATTAGCATTAGAACTCGAATCTTATCGTTCTAATGTGAGATTGATTGGTTAATTACCTAAATTAAAGGATAAATGTGAGGGATTAAATGGTTGTGTTAGAATGAAGACAGTTTCCTCCTTCTCGGGCGCTCGACCGATACGAAGGTAGAAATGAAAATGATGGTGAGTGAATTTTTTTTCTAAGTCCACAATGTATTTATATGGGAACGAATCCAAGGGAAGGAAACGACTCATCTCCCTATGCTAATAATCGATAGAAGCAGTTTCCATATTATCGACATGAAGGGTCCATTCATATCCATCGATCTAGAGCGGTCTGAGGATTAGATGTTCATACCCATTAGTAACACATCAGTACGAATGGTGCGACAAAGACATGTTTGAACTATTTGAATCCATCAATGATTCACCGATACATAGTGAAAATTTCGTATCCATCACTTTAAAGACCACAGGAGTTCGTCTCCATTGATTCGAATGATACTCGAAGGACCGGTTGGGCTGTTTATATCCATCATAAGTCCATCTATACGAAATTACAACTTTGTATCCATCATTTTGACAGCTATTAGGATTCATAACCATCGATACGAGATATTTTTAAAGGCTAACTAATTCGCATCGAGCACCATCGATACGAAGATGATTTTCTAAATTCTTAAATAGATCCAAGAGAGGACCGATACGAAGAGATACTCTAAAACGACGATCAAGCATCGTTACAACTCCAATTTCACATCAATCCAGGAGAGGATCGATATGAAACTCGATTTAAAAAAAACTTGACAATGACCCGTGAGTGTGAAAACTTGACAGGAGTCAATTTAACATATGTTCAATGTATGACGAACTAATATTCCATTTTCAAAATTCACAGGAGTTGAAAGCTAACCCGGTGACAATTACATCAGTAAACGATAGATTGTTAGCATTCGACACTTAGTTAGAACAATGCACTGTACAATCATTGGCAGCCAGTAGTCTAGTATTTATATTGCCAGGAATCAATCAAAGGTTACCTCTTTTGACAACAAAACAATGACTGCTCAACGAATCAGACAAAACGTTTCAGACTAAAGATTGCAGCTTTTCAAAGTGTGTCGTGTTCACACGAGACGTATGGGCGGAAAATGTTTTCCTGCCTTTTGGCAAGGCTATGAATCCAAGAAATTAGCTAGAAACCATAGACAGTTCCTCTCGAAGATTGGTCATACACAGGTTCACTATGGATATTGATAAATAATGCCTAAGTCCAGATCGAGCTACAATTGATATGCCATGACAAGCAAAGCTGTGAAAGCCAATGTTCCAAATTTCAAGTTGATCGGAATTTTATGCTCAAGTTATGAACCGATCAAGAATCGTGAAGCAAGCCTCAATTCGTATCCATCACCTTGCAATGACCCTGTCCGTATCCATCAAATATCACTCCCCTTTGTATTCATCATTTCTTGACAAACATCCATTTCATATCGATCGCCCTCCATTCATTTCGTATCGATCACCACCCATTTATTTCGTATCAATCCCCTTCCCTCAACACGAAACATATCGCCAGATAATCAATACGGAGAATGCATACAATAATCGATACGGAACGGCCTCTAAGTCATCGATACGAAAAGCATGAGTTCGTATCGATACAGAGCGGCTATAAATGATCGATACGAAAGTTCATCAATCATCGATGCGGAAGGTATAAGCAGGAATCGATACAAAGTGGAGTGCAAGGCAACGATATGAACGAGGTTACTTTGGACCCACACAAGGAAAGCATGTCCAAGTGGGAGAAACAGTCACTCGCGAGAAAAGTGGATTGCTTCAGGATTATCGTCCCATGTCATCTTGATCGATATGCATGGCATCGATACGAACAGCTATGGATACGAATGGATCGATATGAACTCGCCAGCTCATTGCAAACTCAAACTTGGATCGATCATAGCTCAAAATCTACAAGTCCAAATGCTACCAAATTTTCACAGGTGCTTACGTACCACCTTAAGAATGTCCTTGATCGAACTTGGGCGAAATAGAAGTGTTTTTTATGGATACGAAATGTACACATATCGATCAAGGATCGATCATAATCAACCTCGGATCGATCACGTGGGCCCGCCCACGTGTGGGAAGAAGTATTACGTGATTTAAGTCAGATATTTCCAGCCTATGTCTATAAATAGCACTCCAATGGTTCCAGAAAATGGACTTTTGACTTCTCTACACAGATACTCTGCCGATATCACTACTATACTTCAGTTGTATTGTTGTAATCTCATTTAATCAGAAAATCAAATTCAATAAACATCAATCATTTCATATGGACGTTGGCAATGCACCGAACCACTCTAAATTTGTGTGTTTCTACATTTTTTCTTATCTATTGATTGGTATGTTTGTTAGATCTGCCTCGTTTACATTTAATTTCTTCATTTTATCTCTTCAAACACATTCGGAGAGTGTTACACCTAATTTTGGTACAAATAGCTGATATGGAGGAGTTACACTGTCGGCGAGCTTGTTATGGTGATCATGGGTGAATAGCGGCATCAACAAGTTCGGCATCAACAAGTTCGGCATCAATGAAATGCACTACGAGTCTTATCGATAGTCAATGATGACTTATGATGCAGATCTAGTCAATGCCTTCCCTCTTTTGGTTAAAAGTGACATTCTATGGATGTGTATGATGCTAATCTATATTAACGTTCCTGATGTTTATCATTTACAATACTGACTAGGTTTGGGATCATTGTCTCTTTTATTACTCGCGACATGATCTATATCCTTCTATTGGCGAAGTGTAGCCCCCTACTTCTTCAATGCTAATCACATTTCTTCGGTGATAGTGATGGAGATAACACTGTCGTTGACATTTTCACTTTTATTTTTAGCACCGCTTATTGTCGTGGTCAATTTGCACTTCGAACTCCTTCAACAACAATTATATTAGTAAGTTTGCCCCCCAATATTGGAGAAGAATTGACTTTTCAAGTAAATAGTATCCGCATCATCATTTCCCTCCTTCTGGTCTTATTTCATCAATTCAGTCGTTTATTTGAAGCTAATCTAATGGTGGCCTTTCATCTCTCCTTTTAACAATAAATACACGAACCTTCTCTCTATGTTCTTCTTACCTATGATAAAAACTTGAGCAAGAAAATTATTCTTAAAGCAATCTAGAACTCTTTTATGTGTTCAAGCAATAAAATCATTCAAGTAAGCCATCTATTTCATTTTACCTTTATTATTGAATTAGATCTTATGACTTTTTACGAAGCATTATGGTTCGATTTGAGTTTTATTGATTTCAAGTTGAAATTAGGGTTCGATCCTTAACCTGCAATTCTTATTAACCTCAGCGATGGTTGATTCAGATTAGATAAATAATAGACCTTTATTCCTCTCATATGTTTTTAATAGTAATTGAAGCAGGTATCACATCAAGTACATTTTAAATTAATTGGTTTAAGAATTTGATTTATTAGACCCGAAATCCATTAATGACTAACTACGACAACACTTATAACATCATTATGACGATCCATACCGATGTTTTTCAATATCGTTATGATTGTTGAACTTAATATAATCTTTTTATTACCATATTAGTCCATTGTAAATGAAGAAAGCGAAATGCAGTAACCTATTTAGAGTTATAGATGTTATTTGATTCAACATTAATAGCTTCGATAATAATTTTGAAATGGTGTGATGTTAACATGACACTCAACACCGATAAAATTCTTGCTGCTTTGACAACATCAAACTTTGATTTTTATTGAACGTGACAACTCTTACTGTTGTGACTACTGATATTGGTAGGGTTCCTCATTGTTTAATTAATATTGATAAAGCCGAAGTCATTTCACATCTTACTGATTAATTTGAAGTGCAAAAACCCTTAATTGAGAACATAGAGGTCATCAACAACATATGTTCAGATCAGATGCGATGTCAATAAACTCAGCATCAATTATGCACAACGTTGCTCATCTTTGAGGTTTACTTATGAGCATTGTTCAATAGCAATGGCTTTATTTTTCTCTTTACTTTTATTTATGATCATTTTTAACATCGAAAATGGAGCTTTTTATGACATTGACCCATTTGGCACCATTACTTTTAACATGTTATAAATTGTTTTACCAATTGTTATGTTTCCAATTCATATCATACTTATTCATCGGTGTCGACATCCTTGTCATTTCGGCGTTATTCATAGTTGTGAAGTTTGATAATATTTTGTAGAATAAGTTTTGCAACATTGTTGATTTGGGCTTATTGATGCTCATAGCTTGATAGCTTATTGCTAAACTTAATATCACGAATGGAACTTTATAAGATACCGCTACTTATGACATTGCTATTTTAACACGCTGCAAACTATTTAATATGTTAACACATTAATAATTTAATACTTACACTTCCTCTTTAACATCGATTACCTCGATAACTTACAGCATTCATCAATGTTATATGATTATGCGATTCTTGACAAAGAAATATCATAGTTGTCATGAGCTTAGGGATGTCGCGTGTTAACTCCCAATTTTTATAGCTCTTTCATGAGGCTCCTTTATCATGATTAAAATTCATGTTTTCTAACAAAATTGTCATATGTTATCTATGATTTGTTGTCTTATGACTAACATATACCTTATCACTTTGGTAGTAACTAGATTACTAAAGAAACCATTTTAGACATAGCATGTACTAAAAAAAATTATGATGTGAATATTGGTAACTTCTTAAGTTTGGAATAATATCGCCTGATAGGAAAATAAAAGGTCCACAATCTAGCATAAAGTTCGCCGAGGAAGCCAATAAAGGATCTAAACCTTCACCTTTGGTTAGTAAGAAGGGAGGTATTATTTCGAATACATTGTACATCATATCTCAGGCCGAGGTTGACTCAATTCTTGAATGATTTGGAATTACTAGGGTTGAAGCCATTCCTGTTGGCTCCTTGGACAATATTTATAGCCCATAAAAAGGGTATTTGTTTGAACTCTCGGTCATATCTAGCACATGAGCTATCTCCCTTTTCCCAGCTTCCTCTTAAGATATCTAGAGCGCCTGAATGTTGCACTGATCTAATTCTTACCAAATGCTTATATATACTTAAATTATTTGGAAGTTTTAGCTTGGGTGGCCGGACTTCCTTCTCTTAGTGCTGAAATTCTCCATTATATCTGCTATAGACGGTGAACAATCAAGCCATCAATTGTACCAAATCCATCACCAAAACTAGAAAGCTTGATTTATGATAGTGTTAATAAAGCGAGAGGATGGGAAACTAATTTTTATTTATCAAATGTTTTCCAATATCAAAGGAACATTTTCTATTGCTGGTAAGTTTCTTTTTTTGTTTTCCAATATCAAAGAACATTTTTATTTATCAAATGTCTTTCTTTCAAATCACGCCCCTAAGAAATTAACCCTTGAGGATCAAAAACTCGTGATGTCACTAACTCAAGCAATAGGGAAAACAGGGTACAAGCTTAGACTATTAACCTCGGCTAAACTTCCTCAATATTCTACCATTTTGGACTGTCAGAAAGTTCTAGAAGAGCTTCCAATGGTATAGTACAACAATAGGGGAAAAAGCTCATTGGTAATGGGCAAGCCCGAATCTTTACATCTAACTCCCCCGTTCAGCTCGAGATACCCGGTATGTTATCACTACATTCATTCAAAATCCATTATAAAACCACCTCATAAGCTTATTACCTTGATTTACGCTCATCTACTTCAATGGTTTCTCCTATAGAGAAGGAAGCTATAATTGACGCTCTCAAAGACAAGTAGGACAAAACTAACACTTCTGCCTTAGTTCAGGCTCCAGAGGCTCAATCTGTTAAGGACTCTATCTCTAGCTCATTCATTCTAGCCAAAAGGAAACTAAGCGATAGATCTACCATTGCACCTACCCTAGTAAGAAGCCTAAGATTGGGGATGTGCAGTCCTTTATTATTATTGATGAGGAATAATTGGTTTGCACTGATTCAAATTTTGAGACCTCAAATCCTAACTCTACCGAAAATGAGGCCTAGCGGATGGCTGAAGTAGAGCATTCTGAGGATCCACTTCTTAGTATCATGTTCCTAATCATTCCTCAAGCTCTGAACCGTATTTATGAGGTTCTTTGATTTTCTTTTACACAAGAAGATCAACTTCCTTCAATGTCCTAATCATTAACTCCTATTTGTAAGTTGATGACATTCTTTAGCCGGTTATTCAATCCCCTTCTTTTACTACTCTCAGGCCATTACAAACTTCCTCCTATACTCAAGAACATCGATTTGCCCTTATTAAGCAACATATGTTGGTATATACCTCTCTTATTTAACTGTTTTATACTCTTAATATTTCACGTATAATATCTTAACCCAAGATTTTTATTCATTCTAGGTTGCTAAACATTTGTTTTCGTTTTAAAAGGAAGCCTCGGTATTGTCTAGCAAGACATCAATGCTTAAGGAACAAAACTCCTTGCTTAACAACAATATTATTGATTTAACTACAATGAGAGATGAACTCGTGAAGGAAAAAAGAAAAGCTAGCTACTTCACTAAAGGAAATGGAGGCTTTACTCCTTAAAGAAAAGAGTGACAATCAGATTTCGGATGAAAGGATAAGGAATCTAGAATTGGTGTTTAGGGAGGCTGAAATGAAGGAGGCAAAGCTTGTAGTAGAGAATGCATCTCTTAAGAAAAGGCTAAAGAAGAAAAAAAATCTCTTTTAGATAATTCATTCGGAATAATTAAAGACACAAAACAAAAGGTGTCTCATTTCCTCGGCAAGCCCCTCGATGCTATTACTGAGTGTTCTCATGAGAAGGGGCTCTTTATCACATATGTTGATAACGCCCACAAGTGTCCAGGTTTCGACTTTCCTTCTCTCTTTCCAGCATGGAACAAAAAGTTTATGGAAAAATTTGAAGCGATGCTGAACAAATCTCAAGCACCTGGAGAAGCTCCCTTTGAGAAAGAGGAGGAGATTGATGCTACAAATCTATTGACTTCCAATGATTCCCCGACTGATGAGGAAATGGGATGGGATCGGGAAGAGGAGGACAATGATGGAAAAAAGGAGATGATGGCTAAGGTGGTAATAAACACGATGACAATGGTCACAATGACGATGATCACAATGCAGATGAACGAAATTGGCTTTTTGAATAGCCAGATAATAAGTATGGGTCAAGTGATGCCAACCTGAAGTCAACTGCATAAGATGCAAAAACTGCCGATATGCTTAGTCCTCCAAAGAATAATTCTCTTAAAAAGGACAGTGCTTCACGAGGCTAATTAACACCCCATAATTTTATAACATTATTTAGGATATCTAATTAGTTAAATTAAATAAAGTAATGTGAAGATTAATAGGTTAAGATTTGATTTAACTAATGGTAGTCGTACCATGTTAAATGGAATTCAAAATGGAAAGACATGAATTAATCTGTTAAGAAATAGGCAAGTGTAAAATAGGAAATAGGAGAAACTTATACCCTAAACCCTTAGATAATGAAACATGCATTCATTTTCACTCTATCAAACAAAAATACATCATGATCGGCCACCATTTTCATTCTTAAGGGAGGATAAAGCTAGGATTTCAAGAGAGAGAAGTTAATCAACATGTCCAAATACAAATATCACATCTTTTAATCTCAAAGCTAAGGTGAATGATTACTATATCCCATTTTCTTATAGTTTTCGGTTTCAAGTTAGATCCTAAATGTTTTTTCATGTTTATGCCATGTTTTGAATGATTACACACACACACACACTTGTTGATGAATTATTTATGTTCATATTAGCTCCTATGATATGTTTGATATGAAAACCCTATTAAATGGAATCCAAATGCCTTGAAAATTTAAATATGGATCTGAAATGATATTTTAGAGATGGGATTCAATTTTCAAATTTTTTTGAAATAATGTGGATTTTATATAAATTTTCCAGTCAAGAAAATGATCTATTGGGTTATAAATTATTTATGGTTAAATAAGTAATTACTTGGGTTTGAAATTTTTATATGTAGGAAAAGATATTAAAATAGATTTTTTGGAATTTTTCAGATTTTTCCTAAGTGTTTTGATGAATATACTAAATTATTTAAGGTATGGGACAGATATGTTTTATATATTTTATTAAGAAGAAAGGGCATTTTATAAAATAAAATCATCGTTTATTTCTGAAATTATTGATATTCTTTTCTGAAAAAGTATTTAGTAACCAATAAGAATTTGATAAATAAAGGCAGATTAGTTGAAAATTTTCATTTTTAAGTAGAAAACAAGAAAATCATTCTTTTAGCATGTTCAGCCACTTTCGGCATTAAGGGTTCCGACCCAGACCTTTCAACATCATTGCTTTCAAAGCTAATGCATATG
Source organism: Allium cepa (assembly GCA_030765085.1). NCBI lineage: Eukaryota > Viridiplantae > Streptophyta > Magnoliopsida > Asparagales > Amaryllidaceae > Allium > Allium cepa. The sequence continues at coordinate 244,763,348 of CM060938.1, read as the reverse complement.
GTATCATGCTACTTGGTATGTAGCGTATTGGACAAGGTATAAGGAGTATTTGTTTGAAACCTTAGGTTCTAAAGAGGTTGGAGTATGTTTGTTTTATCAGTCAAAAGCAACGCCTACTTTGCTTTAGAAAAGAAACTTTCATCTTGGTTGCTTTTGACCGGGTCGAATACTTAAAGATTTAAAGCTTTCGAAGGGTTCATATCCTATAGCTACCGCTTTTTTTACCTTTCGAAGTCATTGTCTTTCCACAAAATCAAAAGGTGAACTTTTCATTTAAGAATCAACCGCTTCTCCTATGCATTCGAAAGGAAGCTATCGACTTAGATGTTTTATTCATTTATTCTAATTAAAGAATAACCCAAGGTTTCGAAAGAGGTGTTTATAGCATTAAATAGGACGGAGCATATTTTTTTAAAGATATATTTTAAGCTATCGAAGGGGTCAGCAACAAAGCTTTCAAAGGGGTCGAATGGTTTTAAAAGGGGCTTTGCCACATGTTTTAAACTGAACCCAAAGAGCTTTCGAAAGGTATATGTTATAAAGGTTTAATGCTTTCAAAAGGTACTTCTTTCTGAAGGGTTTCGAAAGGTCTTAGTCAAAAGGTGTAATGTTTTCGAAAGGTCTTAATGGAAAGGTCCTATTTTCTGATGGCTTCAAAAGGGTTGAAACGGAAGGTTCTTCCAAGGTTTTCTAAGGCAATGTTTTAAAGTGTTTTAGAATAAGATGTCTAAAATATACTATTTTCGAAAGGAGGGTTTTCAATGCTTTTGAAAGGGTCTGAATTATGATTTCGTGAAGTATGGTTTTAGCCTTTCGGCTAGACAACTAAAGGGTTTTACTGGTTTTCGAAAGAGATACTTTCAAAAGAATTAGAAAGGCGTACTTTCAATGGAAACGAAAAGGGTACTTTTAAATGCTTAAATATTTTCATCAACTAAGGTTTGAGTAAAATATATATATATATATATATATATATATATACACATACATATATATATAGGTGTAGTGGTAAGGTGGTTTTGAGTAAAGCATAAAGTTTATATATTTTCCTTATGCAAGTTTGATTTAAAAGTTTTAAGTCATTTTGAAAATGCTTTCAAGAAAAATTATGGGAAGGAATCTCTAAGTGTATATGACTCAAATATTAGAATAATGGAGAGGACTGGCATAAGATCGCACTATATACATTAGCTGTTGGTCCCAGCTAATTGTTGTCCAAAATTCTGGTGTGTAGGGCTTGGTTAGGTAGACTACATTTACGATTACACACCGAAAGGAATGTATGTTTGTATATAGATAGGTTATTGGTGAACCTGAAAGACCATTAGGATTAGGAGGGCATGGGAAATGATTAAGTTAGGGACAGACGGTCCAAAAGAAAATTACTTAAATGATAGTTAAGGATAGACCGTCCAGAAGAAGAATATCTAAATGTGTTAGATTAACTTTGTTGATATTGTCTGGTAGGCCCGAGTCATCCAAAGGTTAAAAGTTAGCCAAACAAAACTTATGTGTTTGAACAGATAGTTCATTCATTACTTGATATTTATATATGTTTACATAATAATGCTTTACAGTATCACCAGTTTTGGTTGCAGGAAAAAGGTTTTGCAAAGATATGTTTTAGAAGGATATTAGTGAGGGGAATTCCATTTCGTTAAGCGGCATGGTCTCCTTTAACATGTTAGACTGGGATGCATATTATTATTCACACTAGGCTTTATGTCTGACTTGTAGTTTATGTGTTCCCCTTAAACTTTCGGATGCTCCAAAATTGATACGAATAGGCTAAGAGGTTAAGGTTATTTTTAGATTTTAGTAGGAATAAGGCTACGGGAGGCATTTGGGAGGCAAACAGATAGCTATTTAGGCGTTTCAGTTTCATTTTTGGTGTATTTCCGTTGTGTTTGTACTAAGTCTATTATGACATATAACGCTGATCATCCAAGGGGGTATCTTTATATACCGCTCTTGACGTATTTTGTAATAAGTATATTTTATATGTTTCGTGGAATACACTGGGCTTATGTAAGATGAATATGGTAGATTTTTTTTGAATGTGATGAAGAAAATATTGTTTTGAAATCTGTGTTTTGTTTAATATTCAAGTGCTTCTAATATTATAGATACCATTAACGTAGCCATTTTAGTCGCCAGAATCCAATAGTTCAAGTGCCTGCACATTTTATTAATTTAAACTGACTTAAATCTAACAGTTCTCGTGCTTTCCAACACCTATAAATAAGAGCCTAGCCCCTTACTTTTATTCATTATTTATTTTGGGAACCAATCAAAGTTATGTTGATCTCTTTCCTCAAAGATTCAGAAAATTACTTTAGGGTATCAAGTAAGAATTCTAAATGTTTAATTATTCAATTTCTACTCCTTTTCTCCTTCAATCCCTAAGTTTCTGAATCTAATTCGTGTAGAATAACCTTGTTGTCTATTTCTAAAAAGAGATATCTGAAAGAGGTTAAAGCAGGCGTACCAAATCCAAAAGGAAGAGCTAAGGATTGATTCTGGGTGGAAACCTTAGTTTTTCCGTTTTAGTAATTATATAGTATAACTTGGATCTCGTATATGCCTTTGGAGAATTATTTTTATACAACATCACACTAAAACCCCAGCATTCCTCTAAAGTTAAATTCTAATTCTTAAGTTTAAATCTCAATTATTCTAAACTAAACAGTGGAATTGCAATTTAATGTTTTACATTTATTCCACCTCTCATCTTTTTCTTTAGATCTGATTAAGGGTTCTGAAAAGAATAAATTGGAAATGGTTTGTAAAGTGAGGATTCTTTTATTCGTAATTTACACCGTATATTTCCGCAATTTAAATAGAAATCCCCTTTTTCAATTTTATATCGAGTTGAGCGTAAAAGTATTTGAATTGCAACTTTTTATTAATGATTGATTCCAATATTTTAGTATAGAATAAGTTGGTTTTGGATTCTATTTTATACAAGTCTGTTGATTTAATTGTGGATATTTGATATATGGAATATGCATAGATAGGAAATTGAATTTGTACAAATTTGAAACTTTGACATTTAAAACATTATTTTAGGATGCAATCTTCGCACTTTATTTTAGATGTGTGTGTGTGTATGGCACGAATAACGTACAATTATAATGTATTAATTGCATAGTTAATATAATATTAATTATCACTAAATCCCCCTTTGGAATGTAATTAATTGTGAAGGCGAAATAAGAGTTTTATTACAAAAAAGATTTGTAATGTGGTGAGATGTTGGATAATATATTAAGAGAATTTTAGATTATGACTATGTTACAAGGGTATATGGTCATTCAAAAGCACACAGAAGTCTGCCTAACTAATTTGCTATGGCAGTATGACTTAGGGGCTGATATGAGACATCGCCTATAATAAGTAACCACAGATGATGTGAGAATAATCCCAATTTTGCAGGGTAAACCTACCTGGTTAATCTGCCTACTAGTATCTACAAACAATTGGACTAATGCTAGACGTCATGGTTAGGTTATAGGTCATAACACGAAGGGCCTCCTTTGAGGATTGAAATAGGTGGTTGGTTGAGGGCTCGTCACTTCCCTATAATCGAAGTATTAAATAGTCGAGGTAAATGGTTGGGCACGATAGAGGATATTTTAGAGAGGGTCGTCTTCAGGGTTGAAGTATTTTGTCGTCTGAAGAGATTCCATGCAATGTCGGCTAGATAATGCCCATGAAGTGCCCGCCTTGGGATAGGTAGTAAACGATGTGGACCTGCCTTAAATAAGGTATTAAATGGTCAAAGTATGCCTTATTTCCATTAAAAAGGCATTGAGTGGCTTGGGTGATATCTCTTGCATTATTAAGACATTATTGACGATGGATGTGGCTTTTTGGATTAAAAGAATAATGGGCTAGGAAAGCCTTAGGGCTTATGGTTTGAAAACTTATAATATGGTTAAGACACAAAAGACATATTATTATTTAAAATATATTTCCCAAGTACTATTATAGAAAGGCTCGAGATTTTATTCACAGGACATTTTTTCCTAACTCCTTCCTCATCACAACATGGGCTAGAGATGTTGATGTAGATTTTTGAAAGTGGTGGCAGAGATGCAGATTTGTAGTAGTTATTATTTATCTACTTATGTTATTTTCTTTATTTTTGAAGTACTCATTGAATGATGTTTTAACTTTGGAATATTTATATAAGGATATTTATTGTTGCTGTTTTAATAGTTTGAAATTTCAAATAAGATGGGTACAATTCATATATTATTTTTCATTCTTTCATTATGAGTTTTTGAATGTGTAGATAAATAACTCTGTGTATTATTCTTTATACTGACCGAAAGCTAACTTTGGAATTGATCTAAGTTTGATGGGTCTTCTTTGGGATAAAATTTAGGCCTATTCCTAGGTGGGTTGTCATGTCTATGCCTAAATTCCACGTTCCCTGTGCTCTTCTTGCACAATGAAAAATTTAAACAGGACATCCAGGATATTCCAAAGGAAGTGGCAGATGGGGATATCCAAAATGTCCAAAACCACATTGATGAAGGATATAAGTGGAAAAGGCTATGCCAATCCCTCTCTAACATGAATAGAATCAACTACACCAACATCGAATCCTTTCATTCCTAGGAGGATGAATTTGAATGGATCATCAAGAATTGAGATGAGGACTCGTTTAAGATCACAGGAGAGTGGGACACGAACCCATAAGAAAATGCCAAATCTGATAGTTTGAGGGAAGAGAAGAAGCTGGCTTACGATCGTGCTGAAATTATATTGCTAACTTGAAGATTTCCCATGAAGAAGGGGCTGAATTAAAGAAGCAAGTTAAAGAGATAAACCTGGCTCTTACTCAAAAGGATGAATTATATGAGCCATGGGTAAAACTATCTTAGAACAAGAGACCGAACTTAAAAGGCTTCAGAGGAAAATCTTGAACTTTGTGAAGAGAAACTAAACCTATATTATGATTTGGATCAGCTATCAGTTGGAAAAATTACCAATGATATAGAGCTTGTAGTTTCTCAACAGGAACTTAAAGATTTTCAGGAGGCGAAGGCCAGAGAGATAAACGAGCTCAATGAAAATCTCCAATACTTCTTTGCTAGTGTTAATGTGAAAAAAAATCTAAAGTGGTCGGGGAATGACTATCTCGAAACTCTTACTGATGCATGGGAGGAAGTGCTACGTCGGGCCACATGGAGAGATGATAATCATTCCAAGGAAGAGTTTATGGCTATGCACCTTGATGCCAAGGACATAGGATTACTTACAGTTGGGAAGGCGCTCATAGCTGAAGAGGATGCTAATCCTGCTATTGTTACCACCATCGAAGCTCTCACTGGCCTGAGCTATCGAGTCAGCATGAAGTGTGCACTTTAGAAGCTGAAGAGTCGAAGATGATTATTCCCGCTTCCATGTGGGTTTTCTCCAAAACCGCCTGTGTGACTCTAATATCTGCAGCAACTACTTCCCATAAGCCCGACATTCCTTCTCCTTAGGTCAAATGGAGGAGTAAGGGACCAAAGAGTGGGAATTCATGACCTCTTTTAGGGATCGAAGCCTTAGCTCAAGTATATCTTTCTTTCACCAGTCTTTGAGAAGCTTTAGTTCTCCCATGAAATCATCATTGAACCTTATCATTATGTTTACGAACTTATAAGTCAACCGCACCTTCCTTCGCCATCCCCACCAACTTAAGGTTTAGGAACTGAAGCAGTCTTTACTACATCGACTTCTATTTTGATGGAATTAATCACTTTGTCCCTCCCTTTCAATTTTATCCTAGTTATGATTCCCAAAATATTATGGCCTCAAAAGGGCTAGAAGGCATTTCCACGTCCTAAGAACAAGACATCGCAATTGGTCAATGCTTTAAACCTGATAGACACTATCACCACGATGGAGAGGTTGAGGGCTAATTTCAATAAGATCAAGGTGAAAGTTGAGCATGGCACCGTGAAGCCAACCAATTCTACTCTGACATGAACAACCTTCAAGCTTCCCACACTCAAAAGTTTTCTGGAGTCTATATCTTTTTGATTTTTTGTTTTCAACGGGCCGGTATTATGAAGATACTACCCCTGCTTTATGATATACACAAAAGTTATGGTAATGAAAGATTAACTTTTGTCCAATATCTTTCTCTTGTTTACTTTTCTGCACCTTTATGTATTTTTCTATGACTGTTGATATATTACTGCTGATATATTACTGCCTATATATATAATATTACTGCTTATGCTATAATTTTTCTATATTATACACATTTGTTTCTATGCAGTATGCTCATTTACTACAACTTTGTGCATAGAAATAATATTCCTGCAATTGCTTTAGTCATATCCTTTTACTTATCCCTTTATATAGTCGTTTCGTTTGGCAAAATAGATTCATTATTTAACTAACTCTTTGGTTTTTATTGTCGATGCATGATCAAGTTCCTTTCAACCAATTATATGCATGCTTATATTTGTTTATGGTATTTATTACTACGAATGCCTAACTCCAAGAATTTATAAGTTTAAAGTGTTGTAGGGAAAAAATTTTGATTGCCCCTAGTTTAAGTGAGCTTTCCAATCCTGATCCTAGGCCTAGAGAGTTTATGATATTCTATTTTTGATCCTTTACAAATATCCTTGCTTATCCTCTACCAAATGTGTCCTGCTTGGTTGCTAGCATGTCGCTAAGACTCCCATTCATATCCCAACTCCAATCTCCGAGAACCAATGATTTTATGACTTGTTTCCAATTATTATTTTCACGATGCTACCTAACTCTAGCCTACACTGTAATTTTTCTAAGTTCATAGTTGGAATCTGGCTGTGCACCAGTTTCTACCTCAAAAGACCAGCAGACTAGCTGTCCAATTCTAAGAATTTCTTCTTTAACGTTACCTATCCTCGGGCAATGATGAATTCCTGAAGGTCGAAGCCGAATGATTCAATTGAATCATGGATCAAGTCGACGAATCTTCTCGATGTCATCTATCTTCGGCCAAAAACGAATTATTGAAGATTAGTTAAATTGGCAAGCCTTCTCATCGTTGCTATCTCTGAGTGATGAAAAATTCTTGAAGACTTGTGGTTCTTCTACGTGATGTCGCCTAAATCCGAGCAATGCTAGATTCCCAAAGTTTACGGTTTTTCCTTTCTAACATCGCATATCTCTAGGCAATGCCAAATTCTCGAAGTAGGGGGTTGAATTATCTGATTGACTCAAGAGTTAGTGGACCTTCTTAATGTCGCCTATCTAAAGGCAACGCTGAATTCGGAAGGTTTGGAGTCAATTTAACCTTTTGGCCCAGCGGTTTGAGCCGAGTTTCCATGTCGAATGGGCAGCTTAGACCTTCCCAACGTACTTATCTCAAGACAATGTCGGTTCTCAAAATCTTGGGGTCAATTTTCCCGATCAACCTGGAAGTTTGTGTTGCATTTTCTCATTAACCGATAATTTAGACCTTCTCGACGTTGCCTATCTGCAGGTACTACCAGTTCTCAAAAGTTTGGGGGTCGATTTTCCCCATCGGCCAAGTGGTTTGAATCTATACTCCCCATCCACTATCCAAGGAGAGAGGTGCATTTTCTCAGCTGTGCCGCTAGTCCCACGGTTAAGAGTTTTACTTACTAGAATGTGGTTCCATTAGTTCAAGAAGCTGACTTTATTCTTGAGTAGAAGAAGTGGCAAGTACTGCCTATTTACAGTGCCCCCAGTATCCATAGGTGGCTTATTTGGGAAAGCAAGTTAAGAAAGTCTAATCGTAAAAATGTTGTAGAAAATCGTTGTCTCAAGCATGTAGGATTGGGATTTCATCAATGATTGCTAGCTTAAAAGTTCCGTCTCCAAGCTTCTGATAAATTGCATAGGGTTCTTCATAGTTTGGACCAAGTGCCTCTACATATGGAAGAACTTGCTTAAGAATAAGATCCTCCACCACCAAGGTACCGTTGCAAACCTTGGTGTTTAAGTGTCGCGCTACCCTTTTTTGGTAGGCAGCAACCCTTAATTCGACTTCTTAACTTTTTCATCAACCAAGTCGAGAGACTCATACAGGAGCTCCTCGTTCTTACATTAGGTTCGAAATTCCTTTCATGATGAAAAGGGACTTCCAATTTTATGAGGATCATTTCCTCTGATCCATACAACAAAGAGGAAGGCAGGTGTCTAATTGTAGACTTATATTTTATCCTATAAGCCCACGATGCTAGTGGAAGCTCATCGAACCAGTTGCCTTTAGCTCTAGTCAGTTGCTCTTTCATGGTGGATTTGATGATCTTGTTTACTGTTACCACTTTCCCGTTTGCCTGCGTATATGCCACCATAGAGAGGCTCTTCTTAATTATATATAGATGGCAGAAGTCATTGAACTTAGTGCTCTCGAACCGAGTTCCATTGTCTGGAGTACTCCGAACCTGCAAATAATGTTCTTCATTACAAAATTGACTACCTTTTTCGTTATAATCATGGCATGGGGTTCACCTTTAGCCTATTTCGTAAAGTAATCTACTACACTGATGACATATTTGGCTTCTTCTTTCACTATTGATAGCACAACAATGATGTTGAGTCCTCAAATTGCAAACAACTATGGGCTGACCATCTACATAAGATTTGAGGATGGGGCTCGATCGCACCACTGGGTGCAATCAGTTGCATCTCGATTTATTGTCGACCAGAAATATCCATAGTGAAGTATCTTCTTTGCCGAAGTCTGCCCCCGGTGCGATCGCCACAGGTGCCTTCATGGATTTCCATAAGGATCTTCCTAGCCTCATTCTTAGCTACACACCAAAGAAGGGTATTCGAGAATCTTCTCCTTTATAGCACTATGTCTTGCATCATGAACCATGGTGGTTTCCAAAGAAGCTTCTTTCATTTATTTATGTCTCTCGGGAGAGTTATGTTGATCATATAGTCTTTTATTGCGGTCATCCATGACTCCTCTTTTTTGGTTTCCGTAATCCAATTGATGTCCATCTGATCAATACTAGGAGCTATCAAAACTTCCACCGAAACCAATCCCATTAGCTGCTTTTCCCCAGAGTTAGCTAGCTTAGGTTATGAATCAGCCTTTAGACTCTCCTCTCTAGGATGTGCGTTAACGTATAATGCTCTATGTTTTCATGTAGCTCCGGTGCTTTTAACTGATAAGGGGTTAATCTCGCACCCTTATCTTAATGCTCCTTCTCGATTTTGCAACCCACCAGCTGGAAATTTCTAAATGTATTCAGCGTTTTTATCCCCGACTCTTTTGCTATCCTTGATCCTGCTATCAATGCCCCATACTCAGCTTCTTTATCAATCTGTAATACCCCTAATTTTAATAACATTATTCAGGAGATTTAATTAGATAAATTAAATAAAATAATGTAAATAATAGAGTGATAAGGGGATTGATATTTAAAAATTTAATAAGAATGTGCTTAAATTAATAAAAATAATGGGTTATGGAAATGTTTTCATAAATTAACTAACAAGCAAATAAGGCAAGGGAATTATGGGTAATAGCCATACCCATAACCCCATAACACCTAGCCTTTATTTTCATTTCCACTCTACACGTTCATAATTCAAAATTCGAAAACATAAACCAAAGAGCAAGCCCGCAATTACCTAGGGGAAAAGAAGAGGAAATTAAATTAAAAGCTAAGGAATCAAGCAAGGAGAATTAAAAAAGATCAAATCTCAAGTCCTTATCTAAATCAAGGTGGATAATAATCAAAATCATCTCATTTTTTATTTTTAAAGAGCATTAGATTTTGGGTTTAAGTTTAAATTCATTATAATGATTTTTGATGAAGATATGCTTGGATTACATTATATGTTATATTCAAACAAGTTAGTTTGATAAATGTTTTATTCGATTTTAAGGCTAAACTTGTATATCATTGGTTTCAAATGCTATGAGGATTTAATATGTTGCGAAAAACATTATTTAGGAGATAGGTTTGAATTTTTGTAATTATCCAAGCTATTGATGATTTATAATGAATTTTCAAAGGAAGATATGTATAATTGGTTTTAAATATCTATTTCGGTAATTATGTAAAGGAATTTGGGTCTAAAATTTATATATGTTAGTTAACCTATTAAAAGTGAATTTCTATTATTTCTGAGATTTTTCCAACGTAATTTACTACGTAAATTAAATTATATAAGATGGAGGACATAAATGTCTTAATTGTTTTATTGAAGGGAAATGCTAGTTTGTTACTTACCATTAATTAATTCCTGTATAAATTTGGCAGTATTTTATAAAAAAAAAAATTAAATTTTATGGAAACCAATCATATTTTTACAAATAGGCAAGTTAGTTGAAAAGTATTACTTAAAAGGCAATAAAAACAGTTTTGCATAAGTTTATTGTTTCGCCACTTCTAGTAGCCATCTTACAACCCTAAACCTATGCCTCAACCAATACATAAGGTATCAAGGGGCTAACCAAATTTCAGGGAAAAATGATTTCAAGGGTATTGAACCAAAGATGTTGGTATTATTTATATATGTGCTTCTTCTATAAACATATTCACTATGTAATGAACTATAACTGTATTTTGGGGAGTAAGGGTAGAAAAACCAGATAGGTTTACCTAGTAGTGAATATAAATTAACTCCTGAATGAATAAAATTGCATCAGGAGTTCGGGTAGACTAGAATATAGGATGCCCAAAGACAAATTAAGAAGTTTTCAATTTAGACAGGTTCATAGTAAACCCATGAAAACTATGTTTATCAAGAGTTAATGGCATGGGCCAATAGGTTTGCAGTGAACCTAAGAAAACTATATTCGGATTAGGTTATTGATAGTAATCAATAGGTGTATAATCAACCCATGAAAACTATGTTATAAGGGGAGTTATTGGAGATACCAATAGGTTTAGGGAGAACCAACGAAATAATTGAATGAAGTTATTGGCAATGGCCAACAGTTTCCTAATGACCCCGTGAAAACTATGAGTTCGAGCAGACAGCCCATATGTTTGATATAGGTTCTTAGTGTTCCTATGAAAACTATGAAATAAGACTAGTAGTCCATAAAATTTAATCAGGTTATTAGTGAGCCCATGAAAACTAAAAGGTTAAGAGTGACCCAAGAAACCATAACTGAGACAGATAGTCAAAATTAATGGGGATGAGAAATCTTGGATATTTGGCTAGTTTACATATCATCGCAATATTTTAAGTTGATATGTTTCAACCATTGTAGATGCAGGAGCACAATATATGGTTGTTATAAATTTTAGGTAAGATACTAGTGAGGGGAAAACTCGTTTCGATAAGCAGTGCGGTATCACTATGTATCTAAATGGTGTAAAATGATAGGTTATTATTCATACTAGGCTTTATGTTTCACTCAAAGTTTATGTTTTCCCATTAAACTCTCGGGTGCTCAATTAATTTTGAGAAGTTTGAGAGTTGAGGATTTTCAGGTGCTTCTAAAGCTAATAAGCTTCCAAAGGCATGCATGAGGCAAACTTGCTAGTAGTTCTTTTCAATTTTGATTCCAATGTGTTATGTTGTAAAGGAAAAGATGTTTAATTGTCTATGTTTAGACTCTGGTCGCCCATGGGGGCATCTTCATATGTCGCTCTCGCCTTATGTTGCGATAAATATATCTTATCTGAACGTGGCTCTCGAATCTGGAGTTATGTAGTGAATTTTAAATAATCTGAAATGGAATAAGAAAGTTGTTTAATGACTTTACATTTTTTCCATATTTATGTGTTTCTGTTATATCAATGTATCTAACATTGCATAGTCACCGAGGATTAATAACTATGGATGACTGCAACATCCATAACCGTTAGTTTTGGGCCACTAATTGGGGATGTTACAAGTTGGTGTTAGAGCATAGGTTTATGAGATCTTAAGAGAAATTTAAACCTAAAAGATTCTTCAAAACATAATCTAATAGATCAAAAAAAATAAGATCGTGGTTTGGGTTAACACTATAGTAACATACTTATATTTGATGTGTATATATATATAAGTACGTATTCCCCTCTCTTTTAGACAGTTATTCTGTATCTTACTAAGGGTCATACAGATTTGCGAGAAAGAAAGATACAGAGGTAGGAAACGGAAGAGGAAATCTCGACGCAGGAAGCACCACAACAAACGAAAACGTTTGACCCACCAAGAGGAACTCAGGTCGATAGGTAAATGCTAATCAAAATGTAGATGCCAATGTAGGTGTGGGAAACCCACCAGTAGATATAGGTATAATGTATCGGTTCTTCATCAATCTAATGAAAGCTAGAGCAGCTGTAGGAGTGGTTGGAAATGTTTGAGGAGTTAAACCCGTGGCCCCAATTGGAAACAACTATGCTTTGTCAATTAGAGATTACACAAGTATTGGTAGGAAGCATAGAAGTTAAGATTGGTTGTTGCATTGTTATAGAATCTTCGCCGACTTGAGATTGAATGATAAGCAAAAGAGGAGACTGTAGGATCGATTTCACCCTAGAGGGGGGGTGAATAGGGTGATAGTGTAAATTATTAAAAATTAATCGCGGAAGCTTATAAATTAATTTCAATTCAGATCACAGAATAGCAGCACAGATATCGCAGAATATAAATAACAGAATAAAACAGAACAACACAGAATTTACCCAGCTTCGGCAAAACCCTGCCTACGTGCTGCCCCCAAGGTTTCTACTAGAAATTAGATAGTCCCTCGCTTACACACGTAAACTCGCTATACACCGCTATTGACTAATCTAACTCTACGCTCAAAACCTTGACCACAACTCAACTACCGAGTTGCAAATTCCCAAACTACACACCGTAGTTTGCACCCTAGTCACACGACTAGAAAAATAAAACGGTTTAAAAAGAAATACAAATTAAAACAATTAAAAGTAAAATAACCCTATCTACAAATTTAAAACCCTTAATAATAAAACAATAAAAGTAAATAGGCCGGCCCCTTTTATTATTCAACCCGTCTCCTTTCTTTTCTATTCCCTTCGTTGTAACGGCGGCCGTTCCTCTTTTAGGGCTTTGTTCTCTTTGCTTGGCTCTGAGATTTAGGGCTATTTCGAAGCTCCGATTCTAAGTTGATCGATTCAGTGGTTAATTGCCTGAAGCCTTGTTCGATCGAATCGCTGTTGCTCACTTCGGTTGCTTCGAATTTGTTCGAGTTCGAGATGACTTCTGTAAGTGATTTTTTGCTCTTTTAATTCTCTGATTGTATGCTTGAACTCGACGATCATTTTGCCGATGATGATTTGGGTTTTATACGCGTTCGATTTCCTTAATTTGCGTACGTATATTATCAGTTTGAATTTGTCAATGATTTGTTCGGCCGTTCGATTTTACTTTGATGTTGAGATTGATCTCTGACTGGTTCATAATCGTATGCTTGCGTCCCACGGCTTCAATTTTGTACCTGTTCAACTTCGGCCTTGACTCGTTCATCTTGGCTTTGAATTTGATAATCATGACTTTGATAAAAGAAAAACTTTGACTTGTTTAACTAGACTTCGGCTTGTTGATTTTCTACTGTAACAGATGCTACACTTGTTGATTCGATTCTAGTATATATATTTTTACTGTCGCATGCACTTGAGTTTGTAACTTGACTTGTTCTGCACTGCCTGTTGCACTTGTATACATGGTAGAGTTCATCTTCATTCTGTAGTCCTGAACTTTGAGTTGCTGTTGCATATGAGTTTGGGCATGGGTATTTGCAGTTTCATGTTGGCCATTTGGTCGTTATGTTGATTGTTGAGTTGCTTCATGTTTTCTTGTTTCCATGTTTTAACTGCTTCAATTGCTTAGTGCATTGCTGTTGTAGCTCCATATTCTTCATTATTGCATTTTGCACTTGTGTAGTTGTATCATTGAGTTGCTGTATGAACTTGCATTCATCCATTCAAGTCACACTTGTAGTTTGGTCGAGCTGTGGTCTTGTATCACTGCAAAACTGTAGCTTGGTCATTGCTTCAAATATTGTTGCTGCACATGTCTTCATTGGTCATTGTAGTGTTGAGTTGCTGTGTTGCATTTGTATTCATATGCATGCATATAGCCATACTGTTGCATGTTAGTGTGCTTCATCACTTGATTCATTCCACATTGAACTAGCTTTTGATGTTGGTCTATTCTTTACATATGTGCACTTGCACACTTTCATTGTTGAGTTGAGTTTGATTTGCACTGCACTGCGTCTTGTTCACCATGTTGCATATTGGATATTTGCAGTTGGTATTTGAATTTGAGTTGTGGCTTTTGTGCTTGCATTTTGATGCAGTCTTCATGCTACTGATTTTATTGAGCTCGACATTGTTGTTCACTTATGTTGCAACTGCACTGTTGCCTTGTTGATTCCACTGTTTCATGATGGCTTCGGCCTTTGCAGTTTGTGCAGCATTCAATTTGTTGCATTTTGTAGTTGCTGTCATGTTCTTGCATCGACTTGTTGCAGTCCATGTTTGCTGTGACATTGTGTGATGTTGTACATGCATGTGGTCTTTGTTGTTGGCATTTCTTCCTTTACTTGAGCATTGCTTGTTGCATTATGTTCACTGTGTCACTTGGGCTTGTTTTATGCTGGTTTATATTCTTGTTGCCTTGAGACTATTGCTATTCAGTTGCTATGCCCAGTTGTAGCCGTGGTCTTTGCATTGCATTCATGTTGATTTCTGAACTTTCGCTTGAGTTGAATCCAGTTTCAAAAACTCTGGTTTGACCTTGTGCTGAGAATTGTGACTTTTATATTATTGCACGTGAGTTGAACCCGGCTTTATATTTGGGTTTGACCTGTGCTCACCTGTCCCTGTAAATCAATCAAGTGTATATATCGGTGTGCACGGCCTTGTGGCATATACAGTAATATACTGTGTATGTCACAAGTTGTTCGTGTATGATGAATTCAAATTTAAATTATGACGAACAACCCAAATAACTGAGGCAAATCATATTTTTAAAATCATCTTTTAATTTATATTGCAAAAATATTTTCTTTTCAATTTTACTGCGTTAGTGAATATTTTTGCAGATTGCTCAGATGCTGGATTCAAACTGGAATGCAGTTGTAGATAAAAATACGAGTGTGAGTGATATGTAGTGAGGTGAATATGTAAATGTGAAATGTGATGTAATTGTAATCAAAGTTGTATAGTATAGTGAGAGCTTGAAATTGTATTATTCAAAGTTGTAATAAATATTTGTTTGAATAAAATATTCGTTTGAATTTAAAATCTGTGTTATTTATTTTATTCAGCAAATATTTATTTAATCTGTGAAAATAAATAGTATATTAACAAATACATTTAAACGAATGTATATATGTTTATTATCATCAAACAAAAATCATATAAGCGCATATTCAACAATCTCCCCCTTTTGATGATAACAAACATATATTTAAGATTTTGAATATATTAAATGTATTTGATAATTTCAATTGCTCCCCCTATTTGAATGCTTCCTTTCTATATGATACTCCCCCTACATATATGCATACAAATAAAATGTGCAAATGAGTCTATATGCATATTGAAAACTTCTTTGACATTTTCTCTCCCTTTTTACAAAATCTTAACTTTTCTCTCCCCCTTTTGTTATCAGCAAAAGAATAATAGTAATAGAAAGTAGAGATATAGTGATCGGTATTAATTAAACATTAAAAACTCAATTTAATATAAATATTAAATTTCAATAGAAAATCAAACAAAAATCATAAAAATATTGTTAGGCGCATATTCCACTTTTAGAATGATGGAGATGATGTCATCATATAAAACCATACAATTGTGTCTATTTGTGGTATTTTTATATCAGGAATTTGAATATCTACTAATCATGCATAACCGTTAGGACTTTTAAATGAGATTAGTAGTATTCCAATTTTATTTTATTTTTAAAAATGAATTCAAGTATCTTCTAACCACGCATAACCGTGAGGACTTTTAAATGGGATTAGAATCAACTTGTTTATTTTAAAAGAAAGAAAAAAATCAACTTTTGATATGCGTTCCATACATGCATAACCGTGAGGACTTTTAAATGAGCATGGAAGCACATAACAAATTCCAAGTAATTCACCCATGCATAACCGTGAGGACTTTTAAATGAGAGTGAATACTTTGGTATTTATTTATTTTTGTTTTTATTTTAATTTTTTTATTATTTTTTTTTTTTTAAAAAAATGTGAAAATGAAAAACGAACGATTCCTGTTTAAAATACCACATATTGACAAACTATATAGAATTTTGATGAGTGATGGTCGTTAGAAATATGATAGATATAGAGATGGTCATGGAATTTTTACTAACAAACAGTTTTATAACTCTTGTTTAAATTTCTAAAGAACTTTATTAATTATACCATCTAGAGTTATAACATATAATCAATATCAACACTCATCACTTTTTCAATCACTATTTTTCTTTTCGATAATCATTTGGGAGTCAGATTAGTCATAATAGTCATTTAAAATCAAATTCAAAAATAATTATGAAATTAATTTTTCAAAAATGAATAATCTGAAAATATGGTCAAAAATGATTTTCTCCAGGGGGTTTTAAAAGAAAATTTTCTGCTATTTGAAAATTATTTGAAATGAAGAATATGCAGATATTTTCTTTGAAAAAAAATGATGCAGCAAATGAATGTTTCAAAAATTAATCACTTTACACTAATAATTTTTCTATCGACCATATTATCAGTGTAATCTGCATCTGAATTTAAATTTCACTCAATATTCACTCGTTTAATGTCAAAGACCAGATTAAGAAATTTCAACAAATTTTCTCATGATTATTATCAACAAATTTTAAATGAAATTCTCTTAGATTTGAAATGAAAAACCGTGTCAACAAACAAACATATATTAAAGTGTCAATTTTAGAAGCCATCAAACATTATTTTTATTTCAAGGCAATTTCTTAAAAATTTCAATACTTTCAAAAAAAATTAAAATCCTTTTGACAATTTTTAAAATAGAATTCATTAGGATTTTAAATCGAGGCCGTGTCAAAACATGAATATAGATTTAGCCAAAAATATTATGACAAAAATATTATTATCCAATCAAAACACTATCTTTATCCCAAACTTATATATCAAGTAATTCTAGAGAAATTTATAGTGTTTTGGCATAAGAAAATAATTGGCTAACAATTTTGAATAAAGTCAGAATCAAAATCATCATTAAATCATCATCATATTATCATTGCATAATTGGCTGATTTTATTCAGAAAATGGTGCAGATTTTCACAAATAATATATCGTTCAAAAATAAATTTACCTGATTTACCTTTACGATATTTTCCGGCGTTGCCCATTGTGATTCTGTCACCTTTATACTAGGCTAAGGAACTTTGCTTTGTCGCCCGTTGTGTTTCTGGAACAGCCAAAATCCAGATAACACCGTTGTTGTTCCTTAGCCTGCCACCACACCTACACGGGAAAATATTTATGTGACCTATTTGTTTTCATAGGTCCATGATTGTTAGTGGCAGAATATTTAGAAAAATAATTTTGTGGAGACCCAAAACTATTTATAATTGTTCCCTTCGGCACCCAGATTTGTTTAACTTTGAGAGTTTTTATATTTGTGCCTTTTGGAACCCAAATCGGTATAGTTTTCACATGTTTGGGTCTATACCAACAATTATTGTGATTGTGTCCATATTTTCTACAAATTGTGCACATAGAATTAACTTGATTAATGTTGCTTTCAACAGTTTTCGAATTACTATATCCAAGACCCTGTCTAACCGTATTAACAGTTTGCTTTCCTAATAGCATATTCAACGATTTTTCACTTTTTGAAAATTTATCCAAAGTCGTTGACAAATGTTGGACTTGTGTTTTGAGAGAATTATTTTCGTTCAACAATTGAGTGCACTTTTTGATAGAATTTTCTCTCCTAGTATTTTCATTTTCTTTTAAAATCAGAATTTCATTTTCAAGTGATTTTATATTGATTTCTGATTTTCTAATTTCCTCTTCGAATGTTGGACACTTATCACACTTAGGGATCCTACTCTGATAGGTTTTAACTAATTGGTCAAGTTGTTCATTACATTCTATCAAAGTATTCTTTTGAGATTCAAGTTTAGCATATTTTTCCCTAAGTCGTTCATAACACCCGTTTATTTCATGAAAATATATAAGCAACTCCGAATGGGTAAGTTTTGATACCTCACTTGGCTCGTCATCGTCACTGTCAGTTGTATCACCTCGAAGACACAATTCTGCTTTTTCGCTTTCACTGCCAGTGCTTTGATCATTCTCGTCTATTTCATCCCAAGTGGCTGCAAAACTTTTCTTTTTCTGTTTCTTTCTGTGGCTGGATTTAATTTGTGGACAATCGGGCTTGATATGGCCGGGTTTGTTGCAATTATAACAGATAAACTTTTGTTCTTCTGAGTAGTCTA
This sequence comes from Allium cepa, assembly GCA_030765085.1. NCBI lineage: Eukaryota > Viridiplantae > Streptophyta > Magnoliopsida > Asparagales > Amaryllidaceae > Allium > Allium cepa. The sequence goes on along the minus strand of CM060938.1, from coordinate 244,744,960 downwards.
GTGCTTTGGCTATTCTGCTTTTTGCTTTATGAATTCGAGCTGAATTTCCATGTTTTTGATTCCATTTTTTGAATTTCCTTATTAACAGCTCCAATTCTGCTGCTCCATCATCTTCATCGTTATCATCATCACTTTCGGTTGTTCCTTTGAGAGCTATTGATTTCTTTTGAGTGTCACCTCCTTCACGCTCTTCTTTGAATTTCATTTCAAGCTCATAAGTGGTGAGATTTCCGATGAGTTCCTCAACTTTAAGTAGTTTTAAATCTTTTGATTCTTGTATGGCAGTTACTTTTGCTTCAAAGCTTCGTGGAAGGACTCTGAGGATTTTCCGGACTATTTCTAATTCGGTGTATGTTTTTCCGAGAGCTTTTGATTTGTATATGATATTGGAGAGTCGTCCGTACATCTCTTTGACATTTTCTTCCTTCGCCATTTTGAAGTTCTCGTATTCGCTGCTTAGCATTGCAAGGCGAGATTCTTTGACTTGAGATGTTCCTTCGTGAGTCACTTCTAGTATGTGCCATATTTCCTGCGCAGTTAGACAATGTGAGACACGATTAAATTCAAATTGATCCAATGAACAGATAATAGAATTCATAGCTTTGGCATTAGTATTCTGTAATTTATTTTCTAGTTCTGTCCATTGTTCCTTTGGTTTCTCTATTTCCTGATCATCTACAGTTATAGTTGGTATTCTATAACCTGTCTCAACAATATCCCAAGCGTCAATGGTTTTCAAAAAAATTTTCATCCTATTTTTCCAAAAAGCATATTCACCATTGAACATTGGTGGTCTAACTATGGATTGACCTTCTGCAAAAGCATTATTAAAAGAAGCCATTTTAAAAATTCGAATTTTTAAACAAAAACTGATTTTTTTTTTTTAAAAAAAATAGAATTTTTAAAACAAATGTTGACTTCTATTCCTAGCTCTGATACCACTTGTAGGATCGATTTCACCCTAGAGGGGGGGTGAATAGGGTGATAGTGTAAATTATTAAAAATTAATCGCGGAAGCTTATAAATTAATTTCAATTCAGATCACAGAATAGCAGCATAGATATCGCAGAATATAAATAACAGAATAAAACAGAACAACACAGAATTTACCCAGCTTCGGCAAAACCCTGCCTACGTGCTGCCCCCAAGGTTTCTACTAGAAATTAGATAGTCCCTCGCTTACACACGTAAACTCGCTATACACCGCTATTGACTAATCTAACTCTACGCTCAAAACCTTGACCACAACTCAACTACCGAGTTGCAAATTCCCAAACTACACACCGTAGTTTGCACCCTAGTCACACGACTAGAAAAATAAAACGGTTTAAAAAGAAATACAAATTAAAACAATTAAAAGTAAAATAACCCTATCTACAAATTTAAAACCCTTAATAATAAAACAATAAAAGTAAATAGGCCGGCCCCTTTTATTATTCAACCCGTCTCCTTTCTTTTCTATTCCCTTCGTTGTAATGGCGGCCGTTCCTCTTTTAGGGCTTTGTTCTCTTTGCTTGGCTCTGAGATTTAGGGCTATTTCGAAGCTCCGATTCTAAGTTGATCGATTCAGTGGTTAATTGCCTGAAGCCTTGTTCGATCGAATCGCTGTTGCTCACTTCGGTTGCTTCGAATTTGTTCGAGTTCGAGATGACTTCTGTAAGTGATTTTTTGCTCTTTTAATTCTCTGATTGTATGCTTGAACTCGACGATCATTTTGCCGATGATGATTTGGGTTTTATACGCGTTCGATTTCCTTAATTTGCGTACGTATATTATCAGTTTGAATTTGTCAATGATTTGTTCGGCCGTTCGATTTTACTTTGATGTTGAGATTGATCTCTGACTGGTTCATAATCGTATGCTTGCGTCCCACGGCTTCAATTTTGTACCTGTTCAACTTCGGCCTTGACTCGTTCATCTTGGCTTTGAATTTGATAATCATGACTTTGATAAAAGAAAAACTTTGACTTGTTTAACTAGACTTCGGCTTGTTGATTTTCTACTGTAACAGATGCTACACTTGTTGATTCGATTCTAGTATATATATTTTTACTGTCGCATGCACTTGAGTTTGTAACTTGACTTGTTCTGCACTGCCTGTTGCACTTGTATACATGGTAGAGTTCATCTTCATTCTGTAGTCCTGAACTTTGAGTTGCTGTTGCATATGAGTTTGGGCATGGGTATTTGCAGTTTCATGTTGGCCATTTGGTCGTTATGTTGATTGTTGAGTTGCTTCATGTTTTCTTGTTTCCATGTTTTAACTGCTTCAATTGCTTAGTGCATTGCTGTTGTAGCTCCATATTCTTCATTATTGCATTTTGCACTTGTGTAGTTGTATCATTGAGTTGCTGTATGAACTTGCATTCATCCATTCAAGTCACACTTGTAGTTTGGTCGAGCTGTGGTCTTGTATCACTGCAAAACTGTAGCTTGGTCATTGCTTCAAATATTGTTGCTGCACATGTCTTCATTGGTCATTGTAGTGTTGAGTTGCTGTGTTGCATTTGTATTCATATGCATGCATATAGCCATACTGTTGCATGTTAGTGTGCTTCATCACTTGATTCATTCCACATTGAACTAGCTTTTGATGTTGGTCTATTCTTTACATATGTGCACTTGCACACTTTCATTGTTGAGTTGAGTTTGATTTGCACTGCACTGCGTCTTGTTCACCATGTTGCATATTGGATATTTGCAGTTGGTATTTGAATTTGAGTTGTGGCTTTTGTGCTTGCATTTTGATGCAGTCTTCATGCTACTGATTTTATTGAGCTCGACATTGTTGTTCACTTATGTTGCAACTGCACTGTTGCCTTGTTGATTCCACTGTTTCATGATGGCTTCGGCCTTTGCAGTTTGTGCAGCATTCAATTTGTTGCATTTTGTAGTTGCTGTCATGTTCTTGCATCGACTTGTTGCAGTCCATGTTTGCTGTGACATTGTGTGATGTTGTACATGCATGTGGTCTTTGTTGTTGGCATTTCTTCCTTTACTTGAGCATTGCTTGTTGCATTATGTTCACTGTGTCACTTGGGCTTGTTTTATGCTGGTTTATATTCTTGTTGCCTTGAGACTATTGCTATTCAGTTGCTATGCCCAGTTGTAGCCGTGGTCTTTGCATTGCATTCATGTTGATTTCTGAACTTTCGCTTGAGTTGAATCCAGTTTCAAAAACTCTGGTTTGACCTTGTGCTGAGAATTGTGACTTTTATATTATTGCACGTGAGTTGAACCCGGCTTTATATTTGGGTTTGACCTGTGCTCACCTGTCCCTGTAAATCAATCAAGTGTATATATCGGTGTGCACGGCCTTGTGGCATATACAGTAATATACTGTGTATGTCACAAGTTGTTCGTGTATGATGAATTCAAATTTAAATTATGACGAACAACCCAAATAACTGAGGCAAATCATATTTTTAAAATCATCTTTTAATTTATATTGCAAAAATATTTTCTTTTCAATTTTACTGCGTTAGTGAATATTTTTGCAGATTGCTCAGATGCTGGATTCAAACTGGAATGCAGTTGTAGATAAAAATACGAGTGTGAGTGATATGTAGTGAGGTGAATATGTAAATGTGAAATGTGATGTAATTGTAATCAAAGTTGTATAGTATAGTGAGAGCTTGAAATTGTATTATTCAAAGTTGTAATAAATATTTGTTTGAATAAAATATTCGTTTGAATTTAAAATCTGTGTTATTTATTTTATTCAGCAAATATTTATTTAATCTGTGAAAATAAATAGTATATTAACAAATACATTTAAACGAATGTATATATGTTTATTATCATCAAACAAAAATCATATAAGCGCATATTCAACAGAGACTAGCCTCTAGGCAGTTGCAGGGAGGAGCGCTTCATTGGTTGAATAGTGTTATTGTCGGAGTTCCTAAGGAAGAGTTGACTTGGGTAGAATTTCGAAGGAGATTCGAGCTGAGGTTTTTGTCTGAAGTTGCTAATCGGCATTGTTTAGAAAGTTCACGGATTTGGTTCAAGGAGAGATGTCTATAATTGAGTATGCTAATAAGTTTAATGAGTTGTCTAGATATGGGTATGCTACCATTAACATCGTCATCAAGTGGAATGAGAAGTTTTTTCCGAGATTGAGACCCGAGATTTCTAGGGCAACCCTGCGATATCTCCATGACCTTGTATTGTTGTTGTTGCGATGGCAATCCGACATGAGGAAATGCTTGAAATTTATGGGAAGCAGAAGACGGTTGAAACACAGGGTTCTTAGGGTAAGAATAGGAAACTCTTTAAGAATAAGGGAATCCAGAAGGGAGAAGCTGGCAAGGAGGCAAAGGTTGATCTACTTTTTTTCAAGTGAGATAAGAAGGGGTCATTATGCTCATGAATGTCGGATAGACAATGGGAAGAAGGCTGTTGAAAAGTAGGGTGTGAAGTGCTTTAACTATGACCATGTGAGGTATTATAAGAATCAGTGTCAAGAACCAGTCAGGGAGGATAAGGGAAAAGTCTTTGCTGTTGGACCATCACCTTCTAAGCTTAATGTTGCTGAGAAAGGAAAGATTGTGATGGAAGGTATGCTTTTGATTCGAAGCATACCAGTTAGGGTACTATTTGATACCAGAGCATCACATTCATTTATATCTCAGTGTTTGGTTGATAGATTATGTTTAAAACCACATACCTTGTTATTTCCATAAGGGTTTCGAAACGGATAGGAGGGTATGCAACTCTGAGAATGAGATGTGACCAGTTAGAACTTGATTTGTTAGGTTGTAATTTTACATGCATCCTGTATGTTTTTGATTTTGTATATTTCGGAATCATTTTGATTTTGGATTGTTCAGGTAGATATGAGACTATAGTATTTTACCAAGATAGGAAAATATCATTGAGACACCCTGGTAGTCATAACCGAATTATATTCTCAGTGGAGGGTTTTGACTAGAGTGTTTGAGCGCTGTTGAGTGCTATGGGAGTAAAAGAAGAGTTAAGACAGGTTCGAGTAGCAAGAGAATTTGCAGATGTTTTTGAGCCGGTTATAGAATTACCACCAAAACGAGCCATTGAATTTCAGATAGATCTTGTGCCAAGAGCTGAACTTGTAAGCAGCCCACCTAGCAGTATGACACCAACTGAGACGAAGGAATTAAAGGTGCAGCTAGTGGATCTGGAAGGGAGAAATTTTATTAGACCAAGTAGTTCACCTTGGGGTGCGGCTGCGATATTCGTGAAGAAACCATATGCGTCGTTAAGGATATGTATCGACTATCGTAAGTTGAATGAGAAGACGATCAAGAATAAGTATCCTTCGTTGAGAATTGATGATCCATCAGTTGTGCGGAGCCAGAATATTTTCCCAATTTTATTTGGCTGCAAGTTTCCATCAGTTAGGAGTGGCTGAGGATAGTATCCCATTGACCGTGTTTCGAACTGGGTAGGGTTCATACGATTGGTTATTAAAGCCGTTCGGGTTGACGAATGCACCATCTTTCTTCATACGTTTGATGAACCGAGTTTTCCAAAAGTACTTAGATAGGTTTGTATTGGTATTAGATGACATTTTAGTACACTAAGGATGAAAGAGAGCATGAAGATCATCTTAGAGTAATGCTTGAGATGCTAAGGCAGCATCAGCTGAAAGCGAAGTTTTCCAAGTGTCATTGCTGGAAGAAAATGTTAAGTTTCTTGGCATGTGTTTCAAAGAAGGGTTTGTTAGTCGATTCAAATTAGATTGAAGCTATTAATAACTGGAGGAGACCAGAGACGATGACTGAGATTAGAAGTTTTCATGGACTTGCTGGCTATTACCAAAGATTCATTAAGGATTTCTCATGGTTAGCAACACTTTTGAATTAGTTGACCAGGAAGGACGTGTAACATCCCCTATCTAAGGCCCAAAGCTAAATGCTAAGATGCGGCAGTCATCCATAGTATTAACTTCCATGACCAAATATGGTATTGTTAATGGTATCCATAATATCAAAAGCACATGAATATGAAACAAAATCACAGATTTAAAATAACAATATTTTTTATTACAATTTCAAAACATTTCATATTTTCAAATTACATAATCTCATCGCTTTCCCAGTTACAGAAAAACATAGTTATAGCATAAATACACTAAGTACGACATATGATAATGCCCTTTGGTTGGCCAGAGTACTATATATACAATACAAAGGAACCAATCCAAAATTTAAAAGCAACCCCTAATTAGCTGTCCGTCGGCCATATACTCATCGCGGGAAGCTTTATTCACCAATCCTACTGAAATCTGTAAACCTCCACCTTCAACCTAATCAAATCAATTTTTTAGCACCCGAGAGTTTAAGGGGAAAAACATAAACTTCGAGTCAGACATAAAGCCTGGTGTGAATAATACTATATATCTCGGTTATTTAATATTAAGTGAGACCACGTCGCTTAACAGAACGAGTTTTCCGTCACTAATATCCTTTCTAAAACATAAATTTTTCAAATTATAATACTGGAACCAAAACTGGTTAAATCTGTAAAGAAATATCGTGTATATGTACATATCAGTTATCAAATGGACTATCTATCCATTCACTGTAGTTTTGTTTCGCTAACTACCAACCCTTGGCTAACTTGAGCCAACCAAAAAAAACAAAGAAATCTAACATCTATTATATACTCCTCTCCTAGACAGTCTGCCCTTGCTTAATTCTCTAGGTCTAATGATTCTAATGGTTTTGCGGGCTCACCAATAACCTATCTTTCCTTTTTTGATTCCTTTCCGTGTGTAACATAATTTTAGTCTCACCCACGACAAAGCCCTACACATTGGAATTTTTGACCTATTTTGGCTAGCGGCTACTAGCTAAAGTATAGGGCGCGATACCATACCAGTCCCATCTAATATTTTAGTATCCGATTCATTTTACTTAGGGTTATCTACCCATAAATTTTCCTTGAAAGCCTCTTCTTTCAAATTGATTTAAACCTTTAAGTCATTCTTTAAAAAAGGAAATTATTTATATATGCTCTTTTCTTTGCTCAAATCATCTAGCCATTTTACTTATTCTTTACACAAAACCTAGTTTATGAAAACATTTAAACTTTCAAAGTACCCGATTCGAAACTTTTGAAAGTATCCCTTTCAATACAAGTAAAACCTTAGGTCGAAGGTTAAAAGATACCTTTCAAAATCATACCTTTAGAAACCATTCATATTTATCCTTTCAAAAGCATTGAAAAATATTTCATTCGAAAGCTTTAAAACCTTAGACATCCTTTCTTTAAAACACTTAAACAATGCCTTTCGAAACCATTGAAAAACCTTTCCTTTTAGATCTTTCAACACCATTGAGGAACCATCCGTTTCTTTAAAAAAAATTGACAGCATCAAAACATCAAGCCTCAAAAGCATTTGGGTTTAATTTATAACATATGGAAACATCTTTTGTAACCATTAAAACTATCTCTTTCGAAACCATTTACGTTCTGCCTTTTATTAGCAAAAGGGTCATTAAAACATTTAAGTCGAAAACGTCTCTTTTGAAATCATTTCCTAAGTAAAGAAGTGATAGTGTCGAAACCATCCCTTTAAAAGCATTGGAGAAGTGGTTTGGTTTTAAAAACAAGGTGAACCTTTTGAAACCAATCTAGGTTGAAAGGTAAAAAGCGACTATAACAACCTGGAATTTCACTTAATTGATTAGTGAATATTTATTTAATTTCAAATATTCAATTTAGAGGTTTTATAATGAAAATGAACTCATTTTAATTAATTAATAATAATGGTTAAATTGTTTTCAAAACTCGTTTACTAAATTGAATGGTACGTAGTAAAATAGAAAATGTGACCGGAGAACGTTTTCCAAAATTTCGACCTTTCGACACTGGAAATTTATCAGGAATGTTGTTCGTCTTTGTGTACATATATATAAGATGTAATTAACTATATTATAATACACTTAGAAATAAATTATTTTTTATTAATTTGGATTAGTAAGTGATGTGACAATACATAGTTTTAAAAATAATAAACATTTTATATAAATATATACACACTAAGTTTTGTCACATCATAGATTTATGATCATTAACCATAATTATCTCTTATCACATCTTAGTTAGTTAATAGTTAAAGTTATATATACGAGAAAGTGGCATGACTAAACATAATAATATATATGAAAGAAAGTGATGTGACTAAACATAATTTATATATAAAGTGATGTCACTAAACATAATTATATACATATATACTAGAAAAGATTTGCGATTTGACTGACAAAGTGATTAGTGTGAAATCTTGTCTATAAATAGCCCAAATGTTTCTTCATTTTTCCTTCTCTTTCCACCAAACTTTTCTTCCTCATTTCAAACTCAAATGGAGTTTTTATATCAAAACCGTATGAAATTTTAATCGTTACAACATTCTAATTTATCACTTTTTCAAATTTCTAACATACCTATGTCAAAATACCCAATCTTTGCAAATCAATTTTCACCTAGAATTTCAATTTCGAAAATTCTGTTCTTCTTTTGATCATTACTTCTTCAATACAAAATGAAAATGAGTTATTCTTTTCTTGAAATGATCGAGAAAAGAAATACTAATAACTTTCTCTTTGAGTTCTTTTTGAAATTTCATGAGTAGGTTGCCCAAAAATAAGTTGCAAAATGACCTATTTTCGGGTTTATTGTTGAGAATTCGATGTTTATCCGAAGTCGCTCCACCTTACCAAAACAAGTCTCGCTTTTTCTTCCCTTCAAAGCCGAGCCTACCTAGTGCATTCAGGGTTCAAGACTCCATCTTCCTGCTTAGGAATGGAAGTGCTATGTCATACTCTAATTTAGCGAGAGTTTGGATAGCCTTCGATGAGTAAATACTGTAACATTTTGGGAAAGAATTTACATTTATATATGATCGTTATATGGTTGTATTTATAATGTTATTATTTGGAATATGGTATGGTTTGGATGTATATGTGTGTGCTAATTTATGGTTTAGGGTCAACACTTTGAATTGATGATTTAAGTGGTGTTTTGGTTATAAAATTGTAATCTTTTACTTGGAGTTGGAAATGATATGGAATGTTAGTAAGTAAAATTAGTAAATGGAAGAGTTAGTGAGCAACAATTTGGAAATTATGGGTATCCATAGCGATGGTCGCTATGGATGCAGTTCGATTGAAAAAATTGATTTTCGCAAAGTTTGGTTTTTATACTTCAAATTGTTTTGTAAATGGTTTATAAAGTAAATAATGATATTTCAAAAGGTAAATTAAGAATTTAATAATTTTTAATTGATTATATTTTTATAATTAATAGTTAATTAAGGAGTAAACAAGGGTTATTAACTTTTATTAATTAAAGGTTGGTTGTTAATTCATTATTTTTTAAAATTAAGAATCATTTTAATTAATAATTAATTAAGTTAGTTAATTATGATTTAAGTATATGGCTATTTTAATTAACTATTATTTAAATATAATATTAATTATTAATTAATTATTAATCAAGTGTCTAATTATTTTTAAATTATAAGTTACTAAGGTTTAATTTATAATAAATTATTTACTAAAGGTTTAAATTATTATATAAGTTTAATTAAATATTATTTATTTAATTAATTAAGACTAATTAATAATTAATTATTAATAAAGGTTTAATTAATTATTTAATGAGTAATGAAGGATAAATTAAGAATTAATTAATAGTTAATTATTGTTAACTATTTAATTAAATTAGTTAAGATTCAATTAAAATTAATTATGATTTGAATAAGGATTTAACTTATAATTAATTATTATAAAAGGGTTTGAAAGTTTTAAAACCTTTGGTTTTCAAAAGTAAAATTGTTTGAAGGTGCTTCTTTTTCAAAGATGGTTTTGAATGCAAGTGATTCAAGTGTTGATACCATTAAGAAACCATATAACTATGAATGAGTTATAATGTAGATCGTTGGGTTGTTTGGACATATATTAGTAGAATAAATTCCAGTTCTACTATAAATTGACTGTTTTTTTGTTTGGGCTTTTTGACATTTGTTAGCAGAATAAATCCCTGTTTACTATGAATTGATTGTCGGTTTGTTTGTGTGGATATGTATTAGCAGAATAAATCCTCGTTCGGCTATGAATTGATTGAATTGTTTGGAAATCTATTTAGCAGAACAAAACCCATCCTGCTATTATGTTATTTGTACATGTATATGATATTAGTTCATATTGACATGTTATTCGCTATTATGGATATGAGTGGTGTTTACACATATGTTGATTTATGTAAATAACTGTTAAGTGAATTGGAATTAAAATTGAATGTTAAAAAAATTAGTAGCATTTGGATTAATAAGCCTCTTTTCGAATTATTAAAGTATGTTTTTGAATTAACTTTAATTCTTAAATCAATTTGGGTTTAATGGTTATAAATAATTTTCAAATTTTATTATTATTTTATAAAGTTATTTTTAAATAATATCTTATTTTTAAAAATGGGTTTATTAAGTAAAAAGATTTACCTAGAGTGATATACAAATGATATCATGAAAACGATACTTTATAATGGAGATTCTATAAAGAAATTATGAAGAATTTTTTTTAAATAGTTTTAAAAAAAGGAAGAAATTTTATAAATCATTTTAGATATTCTTGAAAGAAGTTTTAAATAAGGTATGGAAACTTTTAAGTGGTTTGAAATGTGAAGCGAACTTACAAAAAGAATTTTTATAAGGAATAAGTAAATGTGTTTTATTAAAGGTGATGTTTTTGAATGGGAATTCTTTGGTTATTTAATATGCAACTTAGAGGAAATGGAATTTCAAAAATGTTTTGGTAAATACATATATTGATTTTTTTTCAAGTAAAAAGAAACGTGAGAGGTTTGAAAATAGGGTTTGAAAAGATATTTTGATCAAGCTTTATAATTTTTTTATTAATTATAGTTTAATTAATAAAGGCATAGAGGATCCCATATGGAATGGAATAATTTGATTGTTTGTATAAATTGATAGTTAAATAACCAACTATCAAATCTGGACCAAAACCTAACTTTTGAAATATCTAGGAAAAACATGGGAATTATGAAGTACAATTACCGTTGTAGGTGTTATATTGTACGTATAAACTTGTTTCATTCTTTCAGGATTAATGAAAAGGAATTTCGTTCTTAAATGGCTAGGAGGTGAAATCTTCTCTTCTATTTTTGTATGCTTCGGGGCTCATTAATGGGCGGATGATCATATTCGATACTGCTAGTCAAGTGGTAGGCCAGTCCTGTATGGCAGGGGTACAAGATGTTCTTGTCAGACCCTAGTGCATTTATCTAGAGATGTACCTTTGGAAGGTAGCTCCTTACCTTGTCATAGTATGGAACCCAATTTCAAATACGTGCCTTACGGTTTTGATTTTAGAGCCTAGTATGTTGAAATTTAATTAATATAACAATTTTGGCTATTTTAATAAGTATTTATACTTAGACACTATTATGGTATCACATGATTTTTATATTAAAGTGGTTTTGGTTATCATAAGGTAAAAAGCCGTCCGTGTCTATGTGTGGTGCTGTCTTGTGAGATGCCTTTGATTTTAAAGGGGTTTTGAAAAGTAATAATTTCGTTGCTTTGAGTTTACTCACACCAGACCCATGTCTGACCAGAAGTTTTATTTCTTGCCCTAAAACTCTTGGTAGCTTAAATTTTTATGAGCAGCCAAGCATTCCAGGTTTTCTATGGATACACCTGGAGGAGCTTGGGGCACGAGGCTTCATCGATAGATAGTTATTACTTGTTTCTGCTTTATATTATGTACTCTATATATGATTTATAAGGAAAGACTTTTATGAATGACCTAGTTCAGAATTGTATTAGTATAACTCTAATGTATCAGTTTTGAGTTGACTTTGTAAAACATTATGTGATTAATATATGTTATCTGGTTGCATTATGAGATTCTATGTTTGCTTTTTGTTTCTTCTATCTTCTATCTCCTTTCTTTTTCCCTAACAATCCGCCTTTTTGTTCAATTTAATTTGACATGTGTGGTTTATTGCCAACTTAAACTGTAGAAAAAAGTAGGTTGTTACAACGTGGTATCAGAGCTGAAGGTTAAGCGAGAACCTTGGCCCTGGTGGGGTATACTCATTTGAGATAGGGTAAGTGAGACACGAGTTTGAGTGTATATTATATAAGAGGCATATTTTTTAGTGCTATTAAAAGGTTTTATTGTGTTGTTTGAGCTGTTGAGTGGCTTTCTAGTCGATGCATCTGGCCAACGTTATCGATAGGAATTTCGTAAACACCGGAACATGTTCAATTGACATGGTATTGTTTTGAAATTGGGTAAATGAAATACATTTACATATAATATATTTTATATAAAAAAAGAATGACTTTTACAAATAGTGTAGTATAGTTGGTTGGGATGTTAGGAGATAATAATAAGTTATTATTATCATTGAGGCTTATTTAGTCATGTTTGTCTAGTTAAGCATTGACTATGGTTAGAGTGTGTAGGAAATTTCATTTTTATGATATGGGTTAAGTAGAAAAGGATTGGGAAAATAGGGTAACAAACACCTTATGAATGAAGTTTCACTGTTTGACTATAGGGCGTCCGATGTTAATGTTGAGGTAGAATTTGATTTAAAAGTTAGAATATTTTGAGACAAATATTCAAAATGGTTTAGTAGAAGTGACTTATAAAATGGGTTTATAAAAATGTATCATTTAAGTTGGAAGAATTTAGGTTGCAAATTCGAGAACCTAAATCCCGGTGCTTTTAGGAAAAATGATTTTAAAGATTTTTGGAAAATAATAATAATAATATTTGAAACCAATTTGGTTTGACTATGAAATTTTGGGAATCAAAATTTAAGTAAGAAGTGATTTTATTTGGATTGTTAGGGGAATGAGTCTGGATTTTTATGTGATGATCAGAATAATCCTCTAAGTGACGATCAGATGTTTGCCTAGGCTAACATTGTTGTGCACTTAGTAAATTATTGTCTTTATTAGTGTACAATCGAAACAAGTTCAGCTCGAACAAACCCAAAGTAAGTTGGTAATAAATGTTTTGTCGGAAGAATTAAATAAATTATCTCAAAAATGAGATGTTGAAATAAAAATAGAATAATTTTTAAGTTAACTAGTTCGAATGGCTCGAAAATACTAAAAATTGGGGAAAAGAAGTGTTTTGATGGTAAACATTTCTCTTCAGTATTACCTTTCTTGGCAAGGAAAATATGACATTATCTGGTGATATCCAATTTCTTAGTATCATTTTGGAGTGTGTGTGTGTGTATGTGTGTTTCTATAACTGAAATATATAGTTTTATTTGTTTTTGGACAAAAGTCGGGTATTGGATCTTGAGTTTTCTTTGACAGATAAATTCAAAATGGAATAATGGAATCATATAGGGATATATGATCTTAGGATGTCGTGGAATAACATCCTAGTTGAACCAATGTAGTTTATGAAATGTTTTCACAAATGATTTAGTAGAAATTGGATTGGGATTAGGGAGGATTAATTAGTAGTGTGTTGGGTGGACGTAGATCATTTCTCCTTTTTATGTAGTCTCGATCCAATATTCGATTACATGACTTTAAGGTGTTTGCACCATTCCGAAGAAGGATCTATTGCTCGACTTCTGGCGGTGAGCACTTAATGAGGTTACTTGGTGTGGGACCAAAGTTTTCTATCATAGTTACAACTATGTAAGGAGAACAAAGGTTCAAAATCAAGGAGCCTGATCGGAGTCCCCACTAAAGAATCGAGTGAGCGATTCTTGTATTGATGGAAAGATAAGTATTCGAGCTGAGATCGAATCAGATTTTTCTTAAGAATGATCAATATATATCATACGAGCCGATGTATAGTGTCAATTGTTTTCTAGATAGGTTAAGATGTAATTTCGGGGATGAAATTCTTTTAAGAGAGGAAGAATGTAACGACCCAGAATTTCACTGTGTGATAAGTGAATATTTGATTAATTTTAAATATTCAATATATGGTTTTATAATGAAAATAAACTCATTTTAGTTAATTAATAATGATGGTAAAAAAATTTCAAAATTTGTTTACCAAATTAAAGAGCTCATAGAAAAACAGAAAATGTGACCGAAGAACGTTTTTCGAAATTTCAACCTTTCGACACTGGAAAGTTGTCGGAAATGTTATTCATCTTTGTGCATTATATGTACAAATATATATGTGTCTTTGTATAAGAGTTAATTAAATGAATAATAATGCACTTAGAAGCAAATTATCTTATATTAATTTGGATTAGTAAGTGATGTGAGAAGTCATAGTTTTAAGAATAATAAACATTTTGCATAAATATATATATTAGGTATTGCCACATTTTAGATTTGTAATCATTAATCATAATTATCTTCTTTCACATCTTAGTTAATTAATAATTATACTTATATATAAGAGAAAGTGACGTGACGAAACATAATAATACATATATACATAAAAGAAAGTGACGTGACTAAACATAATATATATATATATATATATATATATATATATATATATATATCAGAAAGTAATGTGACTAAACACAATTATATATATATATAATAGTGATGTGATTAAATGTAATTGTACATATACATATACATATATATATATATTATAAAAGATCTATGATGTGACCTGACAAAGTGATTAGGTCTGAAATCTTGCCAATAAATAGCCCATATGTTTCTTTATTTTTCCTTCTCTTTCCACCAACATTTTCTTCCTCATTTCCAACTCAAATGGAGTTTTCTTTTTCTAAAACCATGTGATAATTTAATGGCTACTACATTCTAGTTGATCACTTTTTCAAATTTCTATCATAACTATGTCAAAATACCCAATCTTTGCAAACTATTTTTCACCTAGAATTTCAACTCCAAAAATTACCCTTCTTATTTCGATCATAAATTCTTCAAAACAAATTGAAAATGAGTGATTCTTTTTTCGAAATGATAGAGAAAAGAAATTCCAATAACTTTCATGGTAAGTGCCTTTTGAAATTCTATTAGAAGTTAGTCCAAAAATCAGTTGCAAAATGACATATTTTCGGGTTTATTATTGAGAATTCGATGTTTATCTGAAGTCGCTCTACCTTACCAAAACAAGTCTCGCTACCCCTTCCCTTTAAGGCCAAGCCTACCTAGTGCATTCATGGTACAAGACTCCATCTTGCTACTTAGGTAGGAAGTGCTATGTCATAATCTAATTTAGCGAGAGTTTGGATAGCCTTTGATGAGTAAATTCCTTAACTTTTTGGGAAAGAATTTATATTATATATATGATTGTTATATGGTTGTATTTGTGATGCTATTATTTGGATTATGGTATGATTTGGATGAATATATGTGTGCTAATTTGTGATTTAGTATTAGAACTTTGAATTGATGATTTAAGTGGTGTTTTGGTTATAAAATTATGAACTTAGGCATGGAACTGGAAGTGATATGGAAAGTTAGTAAGTAAAATTAGTAAATGGAAGAGTTAGTGAGCAACAAGTTGGAAATTTCGGGTATCCATAGTGATAGTCGCTATGGCCGCGGTACATTAAAAAGATTCGATTTTCGCAAAGTTTGTTCTTTATACTTCAAATTGTTTTATATATGGTTTAGAAACTAAATAATGATATTTTAAAAGGTAAATTAAGAATTTAATAATAAATTTTTAATTAATTACTTTTTGATAATTAATATTTAATTAAGGATTAAACAATGGTTGTTAACTTTTATTAATTAAAGGTTGGTTGTTAATTAATTTTCTTTTAAAGTTATGATTTATTTTAATTAATAATTAGTTAAGTTATTTAATTATGGGTTAAGTATATGGTTTTTTTAATTAACTATTATTTAAATATAGGATTATTTATCAAATAATTATTAATCAAGTGTTTAATTATTTTTAAATTAAAAATTAATTAAGGTTTTATTTATAATAAATTACTTATTAAAGGTTTAATATATTATTTAATTTTAATTAAATATAGATAATTAATCAATTGAGATTGGTTAATAATTAATTATTGATAAAGGTTTAATTAATTATTTTATAATTAATAAAGGAATAATTTGGATTTAATTAATAGTTATTTGCTGTTAACTATTTATTTAAATTAAGTTAAGATTTAATTAAAATTAATTATGATTTAAATAAGGATTTAACTTATAATTAATTATTTCTAAAAAGGTTTGAAAGTTTTAAATCCTTTGGTTTTCAAAAGTAAAATTGTTAAAAGGTACTTCTTTTTCAAAGATGGTTTTGAATACAAGTGATTCAAGTGTTGATACCATTAAGAAACCATATAACGGTGAATGACTTATAATGTAGATCATTGGGTTGTTTGGACATGTGTTAGCAGGATAAATTCTCGTTATGCTATAATTGATTGTTTATTTGTTTGGTTTTTTGGACATGTATTAGCAGAACAATCCTCGTTTTGCTGTAAATTGATTGTCGGTTTGGTTATGTGGACAAGTGTTAGCAGAATAAATCCACGTTCTGTTATGAATTGATTGAATTGTTTGGACATCTGTTTAGCAGGACAAATCACCGTCCTGCTATTATGTTATTTGGTCATCAATAATTATACCATATTGATATGGTATTCCCTGTTTGGAATTTGAGTTGTATTTACATGTATGTCTACCTATGTAAATAACTGTTAAGTGAATTGGAATTAAAACTAAATGGAAAATTAAATTAGTACCATTAGGATTGCTGAGCCTCCTTTTGAATTATTAAAGTATGTTTTTGAATTAACTTTAATTCTTAAATCAATTTGGGTTTAAAGGTTATAAATGATTTTCAAATTTTATAATTATTTTACAAAGTTATTTAAAATAATATCTTGTTTTTAAAATAGTTTATTAAATAAAAAGTTTTACTTAGAGTCATTTACAAAGGATATTTTGAAAATAATATTTGATAAAGGAGATTCTATAAAGAAATTATGAAGGAAGATATTTAAATAGTTTTAAAAATAGAAAGAAAATTTATAAATCATTTTAGATATTTTTGAAATAAGTTTTAAATCTACTTTGAAAACTTTTAAGTGGTTTGAAAAATAAACTGAGCTTATATAAAGTATTTTTATAACTAATAAGTAAATGTGTTTTACATGAGGTGATGTTTTTGAAACAGAATTGTTTGGCCATTTTATATGGAATTTTGATTGGCCGTTTTATATGGAATTTTGATGAAATGGAAATTCTAAAATATTTTGGCAAATACTTATATTGTTTTTTAGGTAAATAGGAATGTAAGAGGTTTTGAAATAAGGTTTGAAAAGATCTTTTGATTAGGTTTTATAAAGTGATTTTATTAATTAAAGTTTAATTAGTAAAGGCGTAGAGGATCCCATATGGAATGGAATCAATATTTGATTGTTTGTATAAATTGATAGTTAAATAACCTACAATTAAATCTGGAAAAAACCTAAAATTGGAAATATCTAGGTGAAACATGAGAATTACATGGTACAGTTACAGTCGAAGGTGTTATACTGTACGTATTAACTAATTTCGTTCTTTTAGTATAAATGATAAGGAAATCCATCCATAAACGGTTAAGAGGTGAATTCTGCTTTTATCTTTTGTATGTTTATTTTTTAAAGAACTTGGGTTGAGCTTACTGGAAATATCAAAAGTTGTTTCGAAGAGATCAAGATCAGATATGTTATCCGAAAACCACTTCGATCCAACTCAAGTGTTTTTAATAAAGACATCTTAAAGCATGGAATCGAAGACGGTGTTTTGAAGTGCAAGGGCTATTTTCTATTTTCCTTAGGAGGGGTTTCCCATAATTAATGTAACAGGAATAGTGCCTTCGGTTTTGTTCAGTCCTAGAACAAACTTGTATGGATGAATGCTAGCATTGCATTGATGCTTGGAGGGCACTGTTAGTATTCCAAATGGGATTTCTATTCAAAAGGTAAAACGTAGCCTCGAACCTTATAAACCGAGAAAGGCCAACTGAGTCGCTCCCAAGTAGGGTATAGTCATTCCAAGTCTAGATCGTTTATTAGTGGTGGGCCAGTCCTATGTGGCAGGTGTAGAAGATGTTCTTGTCAGACCCCGGTGCATTTATCTACTGATGTAACTATGAAAGGTAGTTCCTTACCTTGTCATAGTAGGGAATCCAATCTCCAATACATGCCTTATGATTTTGATTGTAGAGCCTAGTATGCTGGAATTAATTAATGTAACAATTTTGGCTATTTTAATAAGTATTTGTACTTAGGCACTATTATAATATCACAGGATTTTCATATAAAAGTGGTTTTGGTTATCGTAGGTAAAAACCCATCCGTATTTGTTTGCGGCGTGGTCTTATGAGATATTTTTATTTTAAAAGGGATTTGAAAAGAAATAATACATTTGCTTTGAGTTTACTCACACCCAAACCATGTCTAACCCGGAGTATTATTTCTTTCCATAAAACTCTTAGGTGCTCAAATTTTTATGAGCAGCATAGCAGTCCAGGTTTTCTACAGATACACTTGGAGGAGCTTAGAGCAGGAGGCTTCGTCGATAGATAGTTATTACTGGTTTCCGCTATATATTACGTACTCTATATCTGATGTATAAGGATCGGCTTTTACAATTGTCTTGGGTTAGAATTGTGTTATTGTAACTCTGATGTATCGGTTTTGAGATGACTTTGTAAAACATTATGTGATTAATATACGTTATTCCATTGCGTTGTGAAATTCTGTGTTTGTTATTTGTTTCTTCTATCTCCTTTCTTTTTCCCTAACAAACCACTTTTTTGTTCAATTTAAGTGACATATGTGGTTTGCCAACTTAAACTGTATAGAAAAGTAGGCCATTACATCAGTAGTTAGGGGTTTTGACCCCTTCGAAAGCAATGGTTTAAAACAAGAAGCGCAGCCCATTCGAAACCTTTCCTTTTAAACATTTGACTCGGCCGAAATCCAACCAAGTCGAAAGCACTTCCTTCGAAAGCAAAAGCTGGCACATTTTCAATTTAAAATAAAGCATGCTTCGATCCCCTCGGAACCTTTGGTTTCGACCCAGTTTCTTTCGCCTATATCCAATTCACTACGTACCAGGTATCTGATACAATGTGCATTGGTTTTGATGGAGTCGAAGGCGGAGGTAAGGAGTCAGAAGCTTGGTGCCGAAAGCACTGAAACAAGAAAAAACATGTTGATTTAACTTTTTTAATCATCCCTTTGTACCTAACCTGCCTTGTTTGTCAAATTATGATTCGTTACAAATTTTCCTTTTCTAGATGTACTACAAATTTTCAGAAATAACAACTAGAATTATTTACAAAATACCCCTTCTCCCTTTTATAAATATGTAAAACATTTAAGTCCCATACCTTAAATAATTTTATATATCCATTAAAACACTTAGGAAATTTCTACAAATTTTCCTGCGAATCATTTTTAATATGTTTCACAACATATATAAATCTCAGTCCCTAACCTAATATAATTTGGCCATATTTAATTTTAAACCCAAAATAGCATTTTATTCACTAGATAATTCGTATAAAATCCACATTAATTAAGAAAGTTACGAAAATTGAAACCCAATTCTAAATCATTATTTCTAATCTTATTTAAATTTGCAAGGCAATTGGATGTCAGGTAGTTGGGTTTTCATATCAAAACATATCACAAAATATTTGTGAACTAGTATAAATCATCAATAACATATAGATATACATTTTATCATCCAAAACATGGCATAACATTTGCAAATAATTCAGATTTCAAACTAAAAACCAAAAACCATTAAAAACTTGAGATGTAGTCATTATTTACCTTAGCTTTGTGATTAAAGATGTGAGATTTGTTCTTGATTAAGTGATTTGATTCTCCCTCTTGAAATCCTAGCTTTTATATTCTCATGAGTTTGCTAATGGTGGTTAGCCATTACTTGTATTTTTTATTTGTAAAAATGAAATGAACGTGGGTATTGAGGGGTTAAGGGTTTAGGGTATAAGGATGTGCCTTGTTCCTATTTTGCCCTTGTACATTTCCTAACCTTCTATTCTTTTTTTGTTCTTTAGTTCATATGTTTAACATGGCACGGCTACCCCTTATTTAATCAAAAATCTCAATCCATTAACCATCTTACATTATTTTATTTCATTTAACTAATTAAATATCCTAAATAATGTAACTAAAAATATAGGGTGTTACAAGACGTGAAGTTTATTTGGACTGATAAATGTAAGGAAGCATTCCTCAAGTTAAAGCATTTGTTAACCAATGCGCATGTGTTAGTGGTTTCAGACGGAAACCAAGGGTTGGTGGTGTATACTGATGCATTTGAAATTGGATTAGGAGCTGTGTTGATCTAAAAGGGTTAAGTTATTGACTGAGCTTCACGACAGCTTAGTCCACAAGAGGTGAGATATCCTACTCACGATTTAGAGTTGGCTACTGTGATCTTTGCAATGAAGATATAGAGACATTATCTTTTAGGGGAGAGATTTGAGCTGTATATAGATCATAAGCCCTTAAGAAATTTATTCTTTCAGATGGAGTTAAATATGAGATAGCAGATGCGGTTGGACATTTTAGCAGCTTATGATTTTGGTATGGAATATACACCTAGGAAAGGAAATAAAGTAGTGAATGCTCTTAGCAGAAAACATCAGAATGTAGAGTTGGCAATGATGGCAGAATGGAAAGATTTATAAGATTTGACCACTTGTAGTGTGCAGTTAAGATTGATTACTAGTTCCAATCTTAGTACCACCACGTTGTGCTGTTTAGAAGTTCGACCAGTGCTGATCGAAAGAATTGCTTCTAAGTAGAAAGAGGACCCATTACTGGCCAAGAAGATTAGAAGGATTAAGTTGGGTTAGAGATCGATGATCTAAAGGATTTTAGTCTTGACTAGAGGGAATGGTTGAGAAAGAAGGGACGGTTGTGTGTTCCGAACGTTGAAGACTTAAGGAAAGAATTTCTTAGGGAATATCATCGATCCAAATTTACGATTTGTCTTAGAGGAACCAAGATGTATCAAGATATGAAAACATGCTTCTATTGGGAAGGTATGAAGAAGGATGTTGACTTGTAGGTTAGGCTGTGTGCGAAGTATCAGCAAGTGAAGGACAAATGTCAAAAGCCGAGCGGATTGCTTCAACCATTGGAGATATCAGTTTGGAAATGGGATTCAATATCCATGGATTTTATAGATAGGTTGCCAAGGTCGAATAGAGGAAATGAAAGTATATGGGTCATAGTGGACAGGTTGGCTAAGAATGCCCATTTCATTCCATTTAAGTCAACTAGGACAACACCTTGTTTTAGCTAAGTTGTTCTTGAAGAACATAGTTAGACTGCATGGAATTCTTAGTAATATAGTTAGTGACAGAGACGCATTGTTTATTATTGAATTTTGAAAGAGTCCATAGGATGTGTTAGGTACCAAGCTCACAATGAGTACTGCATATCACCCTTAGACGGATGGGCAAACAGAGAGAGTTAATAAGGTACTCAAGGATTTGTTAAAAGCCTATGTGTTGCACCTTGGTGGACCTTGGGAAGATCATCTACACTTAGTTGAGTTTTCCTATAATAATAGTTATCAAACTAGTATAGGAATGGTGCCTTTTGAAGCTTTGTATGGAAGTCCATGAAAATCACCAGCATATTGGTTGGAAACTGGAGACAGTCTTGCGTCCAGATTTGGTTAGAGAGACAACAAAGAAGATTGAGTTGATCCAATAAAGGATGAAGGAAGCTCAGTCTAGACAAAAGAGTTACACAGAAAAGCGGCGTGAATATCTAGAATTCTCAGTTGGAGATAGAGTTTTCATTTAAGGTATCACCGATAAAGGGTGTGGTACGATTAGGAAAGTCAGGGAAACTAGCACTGAGATATGTTGATATGTTCCCAATTATAGAAAGGATCGAAAAGCTCGCATACAGTGTAGAGTTGCCGAGTAGTATGGTAGGCATCCATAATATGTTTCACGTATATCATCTTCGCAAGTATGTGCATAATCCAGAGACTACTATTCCTCCGATAGATTTGGAAGATTTGATAGTAGAACCGAGTTTGACTTTTATTAGACAACTGGTATATGTTATGGCGAGAGATAAGAAGTGGTTAAAAAAAAAAGACGGTTAAATTGGTGAAAGTTCAGTGGAGCGGCAATAGAAAGGACTGTGCTTGGGAGATAGAAGATAGATTAGTGATAATTGTACTGATCTGCTACAAGGGTATGTTCTGTATTAGCTTTATACAGACTGTTGCTAGTTAGGTAGACTAGTATGGTAGATAGGAGATGTTAAAGATGATTGCAATGTTTAGTTTTTAGTCCTTACCGAATTTTGAGGACGAAATTCTTTAAGGAGAGTAGCCTATAACACCTCTAATTTTAATAACATTATTCAGGAGATTTAATTAGTTAAATTAAATTGAATAGTGTAAATATTAGAGTGATAAGGGGATTGAGATTTGAAAATTTAATAAGGGTCGTGCTTAATTAAAAAAAAGAGTGGGTTATGGAAATGTTTTCATAAATTAACTAATAAGGAAATAAGGCAAGGGCATTATGGGTAATAGCCGCACCCAATACTCCATAACCCCTAAATCCTCATTTCCATTTCCACTCTACATGTTCATAATTCAAAATTCTAAAACGTAAACCAAAGAGCAAGCCGGCCATTACCTAGGGGAAAAGAAGAGGAAATTCAATTAAAAGCTAAGGAATCTAGCAAGGAGAATTAAACAAGATCAAATCTCAAGTCCTTATCCAAATCAAGGTGAATGATAATCAAAATCATCTCACTTTTTTTTAAAGTGCATTAGATTACGGGTTTAAGTTCAAATCCATTATGATAATTTTTGATGATGATATGCTAAGATTACATAATATGTTATATTCAAACAAGTTTGTTTAATAATTGTTTTACTTGATTTTAAGGCAATCTATATAATGGGTTTCAAATGCCATGAGGGTTTAATATGTAATGAAAACATTATTTTGGAGATGAGTTTAATTTTTCGTATTTATCCAAGCTATGGGTGATTTATTATGAATTTTCAAAGGAAGATATGCATATTTGGGTTTAAATAATTCTGTCGGCAATTATATAAAGGAATTTGGGTCTTAAATTTATATATGTTAGTTAACATATTAAAAGTGAATTTCTATGAGTTTTGGGAATTTTTCCTATGTAATTTCCTATGTAAATTAAATTATATAGGATGGAGGACATAAATGTCTTAATTTTTTGGTAAAAAGGAAGTGCTATTTTGTTAATTACCTTTAACTAATTCCTTGGTAAATTCGACAGTCTTTTAGGATATTGTTAAAGTTTCTGGCAACCAATCATATTTTTGCAAGTAGGCAAGTTAGTTGGAAAGTATTACTTGAAAAGGCAATAAAAACAGTTTTTCATAAGTTCATTGTTTTGCCACATTCAGTAGCCACCTTTCGACCCAATACTTCCGCTTCGACAAAGTCAAAACCAATACACAATGCATCAGGGTTTTGGTACGTAGTGGATTGGAGAAATGCGGCAGGTATAGAATCGTAAAAAATCTTTCAAAGGGGGTCGAAGCCGTTGTTTTGCATTCTAAAGAAACGCCGCTTGCCTTGCTTTTAAAAGAATGCTTACGAAAGGGTTTAACATAGCTTTCGAAGAGGTTGTCACCTTCTTAGTTAAATAGTAGCTTTCGAATGAGTTGCCTTATTTTGACATCAATGCGTTCAAAAGGGCTCTGGTAGCCACTTATACTAAAGGTTTCGAAGGCTATGGCTTTGAAAGGTGTTTCGACTCTAACCTTCCAATTATTTTACTTAAAGCATAAAAGTTTTAAAAAGGATGGTTCCGAAGCCAACTATTTTTCACTCAAACTCTTTTATTTGATGATTATTGGTTTCGAAAGGGGTATTTTTGCTTGTAATCACTTAGACCCAAAAGATATGTTTTAAACTTAACCTATTATTTCGAATGGGGTACTTTTAAACGGTTTCAAAGCTAAGCTTCTATGAATTAGCAAGTGATGCTTTAATACTTTCAAAAGGAATGTTTTGGTGGTTTGAAAGAGATGTTTTAAAGTGTTTCGAAAGGCATATGTTTAGTGTTTTGAAAAGAAGATTTGAATGCTTCCGAAAGAGGTATTCCAATGGTTTTGAAAGTAAAGTTCTAAGGTTTCGAAAGCCTTAGTTTCCAAAAA
The DNA here is from genome assembly GCA_030765085.1 of Allium cepa. Taxonomy (NCBI): domain Eukaryota; kingdom Viridiplantae; phylum Streptophyta; class Magnoliopsida; order Asparagales; family Amaryllidaceae; genus Allium; species Allium cepa. The sequence continues at coordinate 244,720,803 of CM060938.1, read as the reverse complement.
AAATTACCTTATCTCATCTTTAAAAAGAAAACCCTATGGCACTATAAAAGAGCTATAAATTCTTTTAAATTTGGTGTTTTTGAAGAAGCTTGCCCGGATAAAAATAATGGGACAAAGGGATTAACCGAATTTCAGAGGGAAACGATTTCAAGGGTATTGGACCAAAGAAGTTGGTATCATTTTTGTATATGCTTCTTCTATAAATATATTCACTGTGTAATGAACCCATAACTGTATTTTGGGGAGTAAAGGCGGAATAACTAGATATGTTGACCCAATAATGAATATAAATTAAGTTAACCCCTGAATGAATAGGTTTCATCCAGAAGGTCAAGTTGACCGGAATATAGGATGCTCAAAGATTAATCAATAAGTTGTCAATTTAGATTGGTTCATAGTAAACCCTTCAAAACTATGTTAAGCGGGAGTTATTAGCATGGGCCAATAGTTTTGTAGTGAACCCTTGAAAACTATATCCGGATTGAGTTATTGATAGGAGTTAATAGGTTCATAGTCAACCTATGAAAACTATGATATAAGGGGATTCATTAGAGATACCAATCGGTTCAGGTAGAACCCATAAAATAATTGAATGAATTTATTGGCAGGGGCCAATAGGTTCCTAGTAATCCTATGAAAACTATGAGACGGGGCAGATAGGCCATAAGTTCGATATATGTTCTTAGTGTTCCCATGAAAACTACGAAATAGGACAGGTATTCCATAAACTTTGATAAGGTTATTAATGATCCCATGAAAACTAGTATGTTAATGGTGACCCTAGAAACCAAAACTAAGACCGATAGTCAAAATTAATGGGGATAAAAAATCCAGGATATTTTCTAGTTTTCATATCATCATAATATTTGAAATTAATGTTTTTAACCATTGTGGATATAGGAGCACGGTCTATGGTTGTTATAAATTTTGGGTAAGATACTATTGAATGGAAAACCCGTTCCGATAAGCGGTGTGGTCTCACTAGAAATCTAAACGGTGCGAGGTGGTAGGTTATTATTCATAGCAGGCTTTATGTCTGAGTCGAAGTTTATATTTTTCCCTTAAACTCTCAAGTGCTCAATTAATTTTGAGTAGTTTGAGAGTTGAAGTTTTTCATGTACTTCTTAAGCAAATAAGCTTCTGTAGACATGTAGGAAGCAAGCTACCTAGTAGGAGTTCTTTTTTATTTTGATTTCACTATGTTTTGTTGTAAAGGCAAAGTTGTTTAATTGCCTATGTTTAGACTCTAGTCATCCAAGGGGCATCTTCATATGTCACTCTTGGCGTATGTTGTAATAATTATATTCTCTCTAAACGTAGTTCTTGAATCTGGGGTTATGTAATGAATTTGAAATAATTTAAAATGGAATGAGAATGTATTTTTATTGATTTTAATTTTTTTCGATATCCATGTGTTGCTGTTATATCAATGTATAACATTACCATATTTAGTCGCCGAGGATTAATAAGTATAGATGACTGCAGCATCCATAGTCGTTAGTTTTGGGCCTCCAAGTGGGGGATGTTGCACAATCCTAAGAAATTATATCTTCAGTGCATAAAAGATAGATCATCCTTCTGGTATTTAAAATACTACTCCTTCCTTTGAGCTAAATTCATTTCAAGCAACGTCCATAAATAACTTCCAATAAGGAGCTATAGGTGCAGGATCCTCTTCTTCTTCATAGTCACATATGGTAAACTCGATAATAAACTCTACTAATGCCTAGCATTTATAAGTAATCTCATATTGATTCATCTTAATATTCCATTTTTGCCGTCCTCTCGAGTTATTGGGTCGGTAAAAAACCTACTTCAGAGGATGATCTGTCGGGATCTTGATTGAATGAACTTGAAAATACAGTCATAACATCCTTGACATGATTAGAATGTAATATGCAAGTTTTTCCAACTTTGGGTAATTCTTTTAACTCCGGTGAATCGCTTGCTAATATAGTACAGTGATCTCAGAATCCTAATCTCCTCGCACACTAGTGCTGCACTTAGTGCATGAGCATACACTACCAAGTAAACGAATAAATCCTCCCCGTCCAGTAGTTTGGATAAGACCGATGGGGTTATCATGAGCCTCAATAATTCCTTGAAGGCGTTCTAGCAGTTCTGATTCCATTCAAAGTTCTTCTTACCTTTCTTGGGTGCGTGGAAGAAAGTTATGCACTTATCTGTCGCCCTTGGGATGAACTGACTCAAAGTGGTAATATTCCCATTCAAGCTCAATAATTGTTTCTTCGTGGTCAAAGAAGTTATATTCCTCAAGGCATTAATCTATTCTGGATTAGCCTTGAAGCCCCTTGCACTAACAATAAATCCTAAAAAATTAAGATGATAATCCAAAAGAACATTTCAATGAATTTAGCTTCATTCTTATTTCCATAAAACTTCGAACATCTATAAAAGATCATCCAGATGGTTCTAAGACACTTGTGATTTTACAAGTATGTCATCTACATATACTTCTATCATCCAATCGATTAGATTCTTGAACATGGAATTTACCAATCTTTGGTAGTGGCTTCGGGATTCTTCAAATTGAATAACATAACTCTATAGCAGTATAATCCCAATTCCTTTATAAAGTTAGTATTTTCCTGATCCGGTGTATATGCATTGGGATCTAGTTATAGCCCAAATAAGTGTCCATAAAGGAGAGAAAATCATGCCCTACAGTCCCGTCTACCTGTTGGTCAATCCTGGGTAAAGGAAAGCTGTCCTTCGGACATGCATTTCCAAATCCAAGTCGTCGATGCACGTTTACCATTTTCCATCTGACTTCTTGACCAACACGAAATTAGATAGTCAATTGGGGTATAAAACATCATCGATAACTTCGTTTTCTCCAATAGCTTATCCACTTTTTCCTTCAACAAAGCGGATCGGTTCGAACCCAGACAATGCCTTTTCTATGTTATTGGTGTGAACATTGTGTCAATATTTAGTGCATGACACACTATCTCCAGCGATGTCCCACACATATTTAATTGTGTCCAGGCACATACATCTAAGTTTCCTTAGAGGAAGTTTACCCATTCCTTTTTTAAGTAAGCGCTGAGATGAGATCCAATCTTCAGGGCCTGAGTAGGATCATCCATGTTGATTGGAACATTCACCATCATTTCGACTGGTGCTGGCCAACCATTCCCTGACTGCTTCTTAAGATCCATAGCCTAATTAAAACAGATATGGTTCTTAACCCAAGGTCCAAGCTTTAGTTGTTATGCCTACGAGTCCTGAATGTAGGGAGTTCTCTCCATATATTCTTTCCTTTCTCACACTACTTTGCTTCACTAAGTTCCGCATGGTAACATTCTCTTCCAATGCTTTGGTCACCTTTCACTACTCTTGTTCCATTTTTCGTGGGGAATTTCATCAATAAACACTAGCATCATTGTTATTCTGAAATCGATGAGATCTGGTTGGCCAAGAAGCCGTTATATGCCGAATTCTCATCCACAATAACGAACGTTTGAATTTTTACTATCCTGTGATCTCCTTCGCCTAATTCCACTAGCAAATCGATCATTTTGATCGGTTGTTTTACTAAACCAATAAACCCTTAAATCTTTGGTTTTAAAAGATGTAACCTCTTTCATATTGATCTTCATTTGATCAAATTTTCCCCTGAACAGTATATTCGCCTACTTCCTTGTGCCTACCAAGACTCGGAATATAGTTACCGATCTGATTCCAACTGTTACCACCATAGGGTTAAAATTCGGTGCCTCAACTCCATAAGCAACCCTATTATTGAATATGACATCATCAATTATCATCCTTTGCTGCTTAGCCGGAGCTCCATCTTCCACAGTAAAGCAGCCCACTTGTGATACGTGCTTTAATATGCTCGTGTACATTCAGTTTCCTTTCAGCTTTTCATAGCTAGACAAGGGGCTCCGGTTATAGTGTTGATAACAAATTTTCTATCATTTCATCTGGGCCCCCTCTCCGCTTGGGCAAGATTGTTTCCCTTTGGCAGGTTGTCTTAGGAGTCTTATAACTTGACTGCCTTCTTGTCTTCCTTTAACATACTATTAGAGCTTATTATTCCTTATTAGTTCTTCGATAAGGTCCCTCACATATCAGCACTTGTTGATGTTGTGTCCATAAGTTTCATGGAAATGACAGAAATTTCCGAAGCACCATTCTTGCTCAGTTGCCTCCCTTCTAGGTTGCTTCTTATATCATTTCATTCTTTGAGTGGCTAGATATATGTTGGCTAGATATATGTTTTCCAAAGTACCATTCAGAGCTGTATAATCCTATGGTTTCAAGTTCCTTGGATGTTTCTTGTTGTCATTGTGCTTGCTGTTATGGCCTTGATTCTGTTTCTTTTGGTTTCTAGAGCTTCCAATGTTAGTTGCCACATTATCGGCGCTGTCTTTAGATTGCTTTACTACTATGTTGATCTAGATAAGCTCCTCAAAATATCATTTGTCAGTGTTGCCTGAAGCGAACTTTCTTTCTTCTTCCAAGCATAGAAATTGACTATGCTTCTGATGGAACTCTTCCATGGTTGTAGGCTACTCCATATTTACCCATCTTCCATCCATGTCTGGTTGGATGCCTCGGACCAAATCCATAAATAAAAGATCCTCCTTCAGAGTACTTACCTCGGTAACAGTGACATTAAACTAGTTCAAGAAACCTTTTAACGACTCCTTAGGCCCTTGAGACAAGCTCAACAAGGACATTGCATCCTTAGGTCATGCCACATGCGATCGGAATTGCTTCACGAATTTCTAAGCCAATTCATCAGAAGTCAATATATATCACGAGGCGAGCCTGGTAAACCACATTAACACAACTCCTTCTAAGAAAATGAGAAAGCATTTACATCAAACAACATCTGTTACACTTGCACCATCCACATGCCATTCGTATTTGAGCAAATATTATCTAAGATCAGTAGTTCGATTATACGATGGCATAATGGGCATTGTAAACTTCTTGGGATAATCTTCTCTTAGAATGTTCTCTATAAAGGGAGTTCTGTTTGATGCGTAACCCCAATCCTCATTCTTCCTACCTTTGCTTTCCTCTACCAACTACTTAACCATGTCAGCTTTTTTTTCCTCTTTAGCATGGTACTTTGTAGGATGACTACTAGGGGCTACACCAAGTGTTTAGCTCTACAAAGGATCTCGGCTTCCCTGTTGATGTCTATGTTCTCCAGGCATTGGGAGAACCACCCCTACGGTATTCTGTTGGCATGTGGTTGGTTCTGTTGTGCTGTGTATTTAAAGTGCTTGGTAGATTCATGCGGTGGTTGTGCAATAAGTCATGGCAGGGATACAGCGAGGATATAACGGGATATAACAGTTGATTCTAAAATAGCATATAAAACTCATACTAAATGATTTTGCAAATATAAAAATGGTAATTAAATAAAAACTAACATTCAATTGAATTATGATTAATACATAATAATTTTAAATAAAAACATGTGTGAATATACTGTAAACAAACGGTAAAATTGTTATAATCATAATTGAATTTAGTAGAATATTAGAGTATTTCCATTTCTAAAAATATATTACAAATTCAATTAAATTAATTAATTTCATAATGTATAAATATCACCTTTCAATTCATTTCTTTTAAAGAAGAAATAGCATAATATGCGGGAATAACGGAGTATAGTAGAAATAGCAGGGTTTAAAGCGAAAATTCTATTTTTGGGGCTATATGGAAAAATTCTAGCGGTAGAGACCTGCTATGAGATATAACAGGGTTATAGTTGAGCAGTAGCAGGGCATTAACTGCACAGTTGTTGCAGTTGTCTAAACTCCATCTCCATTAGCCTCAACATCCAGCTTAAGAACATCACTGTCCATTTGCAGGTCATCTTCACAGTCAGAAACTTTCGTATATTTAACTTCTTGTGCACCTTGTTAACTAGATTTCTTGTCAACACCCCAAAGTAATGTTAAGAAAGATGAATATCCTCTGTAAGAACAACGAGCAAGATTCCCTCCAGAATTGCCTTTCGACTTGGTTTTGTTTATGGATAATTCTTGAAGGTAGTCTTTGAATTGAGTAACCTTTCGACCTTATTGGGCTAGTATGTGGTCTCCTTCAAAGGTTTTCCTTCCGATTAAGTTGAATTTCTCTGAGTTAAGTCCTTTGAAGGTAGGTTTCAATCTTGTCGAGGACTAAGGTGATAGCTATCCTTGGGTTAGGAACGAAATCATATACTTTAGTGGTTTTGGAGTAGGTTTCAACCTTGTCGAAAGGTAAAATCATAGAATATATAGCTTCAAAAGGTTTCGGTTGCTATTAAAGCATAAAGAGATATCGACCTTGTCGAAAGGTTTAATCAACGGAGCTGATGACTTCGAATTGTTACAAAAGATTCTTGGGCCAGATATGTTTTCGACCTTATCAAAAGGTTTTTTAAGGGGTTTAAACCTAAAAAATAAAAATTAATCCAACATTGGCACTTGTAAAAAGTAAGTAATCAATAATGCTCAAGACTTCCCTTTCTATCGAAGAAGAGCCTTTCGTATGCCATTATGAACCTTTCGACATTGTCGAAAGGTTTGGCTTTCTTATGCCTTCATGAACCTTTCGACTTTGTCGAAAGGTTTTCCTTTTATATACGGTTGTGAACCCTTCGACATTGACGAAAGGTTTGTCTTCACTTGTTGTTATGAACCTTTCGACATTGTCGGAAGGTTTTCACTTTACTTGAATGTTGTCGAGAGCTGCATTTCCCTTCAATAAATTAGAAGCCTGTACTTCCTCTCGATGTTGTCGAAAGGTTTCCTTTCATTCCTTTGCCTTTACTGACTTCTAAGTGTTGCTTTCTTCATAGCAGCTTTCGACGTTGTTGAAAGGTATCCTGGGTGTGTTTAAACCAATTCTAAAGGCTTGTTATGCTTTCGAAAAGGCCAATGTGGGGTTCCTGATACTTGCTTTGACTTCTTTATCTTCTTTGAAAGGTAAGAACTCCCTGGATATTGTGAGATGGAACCTTCCGACCATTTCGAATGGTTTTGAAGTTATTAAACTTGATGAATGCATCCTTTCGACTCCTTCGAAAGGTTTGGTCTGAACTCCTCTTTCTTAGTCTTTGTCGAAGGACCTTTCGACGTGGTGGAAAGGTGGATTTTCGATGTAACATTTCCCCTCCCCCCATTCGAAGGGATGCTCTTGACGTTCCAAGTCATCATTGTCGAAAGTTAAAATCTTCCCGCCAATTGGCCTTCTTGCGTAGATTTAGGCCATTCATTTAAATCGTATCCAACGGTCGAGAATTTAGGCGACTTTTCTTATAAATTGTGTTTCTTCACTTTTTTCTTCTTTTACCTGCAATCAATATTATCAAGAAAAAGTAAAAGAATTTTCCAAAATTTCCTAAAATTTGCTTCTAGAAATCAAGGGAATTCCAAAATTCAACTCATAAGTTTTAGGTTATTCTCTTTTTTTCTTAATTTTCATTCGAATTTCATTTATGCCTCAATCTTTTTTTCAAATTCCAGATCCAAAATTGAAATTTAACTTTGGCTTGGTTTGTTAAGAAAATTTTCTCAATTCAGTTTACTAAATCAATAAAACTCATTTCTCACTTTGGATTTTGAGGTTGACAGTGATTATTGTTGGAAATCCTTCTATTGGGTTTAGTACTTATTTCAAGAAAAATTATTTCGCTCTTTGTTTGTAACCTGGGATTTCGATTTATTGGTAATCTTTGCACCTCTTTTGAAACAGAGTCAAATCAATTTTAGTTTAAACCCATTTTGTTAATAGATTTTTATATGCTTGTTCCTCAAGAAAATTTTAAAAACTGGATTCATAATCAAGTTTGGGTTGGTTTCACCCGATTCAATTACCCAGAAACTTCTCGCGTACAGGTGATAAATTTGGTGGCACAAAAATGACCTTTATATCCTTTCGAAAGAGGTTGAGATGGAAATATTGGATTTTCCTCTCAGCACCTTTTGATAGGGTCAAATGGTATAGTGCTGCTGAATTGATGAATGTTGTCGAAAGTATAGGTAATTAAGTGGAGTGGATCTACCCCTTCAACAATAACTTCTTGATGAGGTCGAAGACTTTTAAACCTTTAGGCTATTATCCTTCGAAAAGGTTGAAATTTGTTGACCCTAGAGTTATCTCTATGCATCTTTGTCGAAACGTTTAGAGCACATATGAATTGAACTTAGAACCTTTCGACTTCAATGAGTAGGATAGGTTTCGATAACATTGACCATACCTTTCATGACATCGACTACACTAATATTGTCATTCAGGAATTTTGAGTTATTGGTCTTGATTATGTCAAAAGGTCTTGCCGCTTAGCTTTATGTTACACTTGAAGTGTATCCTGGCTTCAATAGATCTTTCTACATTGTCAAAAGGTGATGAATGAATTAACGTTTCATATCTTCCTTTCGACTTTGTCGATTTCTTGAGGAATTTATACTGTTATTTATTTACTTTTTAGACTTTCAACAATGCTTAAGTGTGATGGTTTAAAGTTGCTATTGTACTTTCAACAATGTAAAAAGCCTAAGTTGTTGACCTTTTGACTTTGATGAAAGCTCATACTATCTAGTTTCTAACTTAAATTGCTTGCACAATTTCAAAATTTTATGTCTGTTTTCGTACTTAAACTATCTAAGTAATTTATTTGTTTAATTCCTTAATGCCTTCTAAATTCATAATTAATCAAGGACGTTAGCTAAAATGTTTTCACCTAGCAGAATCATGAGCTCTACTAAAGTTGAAGCGATTGCTAATCATTCCATCATTGTATCCCAAGATGAAGTCGATGCCATCCTTAAGGACTCTGGTATCACTAGTATTGAAGCTATCCCTCCTCAAGAAACTGAAACCATCGACAAGACACCTGAAGGGTACTTTGCCTATACTGCCATCCACATATGGCATGGTGGATTGCTTCCATTTCTAGAGTTCCTATCTTCATATTTATCTCATGTTTGAATTGCTCCAATTCAACTGTCTCCAAATGTTTACACTCATCTTTTGTCTCTGGAGATGATGGCATTGGAGTCTAGGCTCCCCTCACTTAACGCTAAAGTACTAAACTACTTGACCAAGATGGCAATGCTGAGTAATCTCAACAAACAGATATACAGAGTCAATGCCTATAAGAAGTTAATATCAGATAGTGTCAACAAATTCAAGGATTGGGAGAACCAATTCTTCTTTGTCAAATGCTTTTCTGACATTCTTGGGACTTTTGCCACCACGTAAGTCTAGTCTAGTTTTCTCTTTGTTCTACTTTACATTTTCCACTAATGAATCTCTTTCTTTATTAGGTGACTCTTCCAAAAAGCTTAATGATGTTAACAAGAGAACCATTGATTCTCCAATTACAGCTTTAAAACAGATTGGGAGCAGTTTGATGCTTATAACCCCTTCAAACTTGAGAAAACACTCTTTACTGCCAACATGCCAAAGAATCCTGGGAACTCCTCCTTCTATCATGCACACTTCATGCGACAAGCACTTTCTTTCCTAAGGCAATGTCGAACACTTTTCTCCAATGTCACCTATTTGTGCTGACCCTTCTAGTATATCATTGGCTTAGTATTTACTTCATTGTCCTCGGCATTCTTTGAATTGTTTTAACTGAATTTACATCCGTTTGAATTTGTTTCAGCTTCTTCTCAAGTTATAGTGTCTTCTAGTGGTGCTGCCCCTTCCCCATCAACTTCTGGAGTGACATCAACCATTGCCTCCTTTGCAAAGTCTAAGCAAACTTTTAAAAGGAAGTTGATGGAATCTTCCTCAAATGTGCCTCCAAAGAAAATTGCTAAAATTATAGAAGTGGTGGAAGAGGAGGAGCGCCTGTCTCTTAAACTAGTCACCAAGTGCCCCATTGTTGAAGCTTCCAAAGACAAAACAGAGCAAATTCCACCTATTCTTAATCCTTTTCCTCACATCACTATTTTCGATTCCCCTAGAGCACTTGAGCGGATGCAGTTTTCTTTACTGACAACTCCTTCTAAGAAACCCATTCCTCCAGACATATAACTTTCTACACCTCCATTTACCAATTTGGAGAACTGATCGAGCTCATCTTGCACTCTGAATCCTTCACTCCTTCTTGTCCTCCTTCTTTTACTCCAAACATGGCATGAAATTATCACTTTAATGGAGCAACAACTTTTGTTAATCTCTTATTTTATTAACTTTATTATCATCGGTTTTCTCTAATCGCTAACTTGTTTTACACTTCTCATTCTAGATTTATCGAAGTTGGATGGTTCTAAACGGACATGTTTCAAGGCCCTTTGTAGATCCTTCAAGCTGCAGGAGGAAATTCTAAGCTCAAAAATTAAGTATCCTCCTTGACCGCGGCTAAAAACGATGCCTCCATAGAATTGGAGCAAGTAAAAGCTTCCCTTGCCAGGGTCGAGGCTGATTTAGAAGTAGAGAGGCAAGCTCGCCAACTTACCACCGATGAAAAATTAGCCATATAGGTCACTCTAAAAGATGCAAAAGATGAAAAAACTCGCTTGGTCGCTAGGAATGCTTCTTTGAAAGATAAATTCAAGAAGACTAGAGCCTCGCTTAAACTCGGTATTCATACCCTCTCTAATGTCAAAAAGCAAGTCTCTCAGTTCGTCGATGTCACCTTAGGGCCCATGATGCTAAAAAATTATGAAGATGCCCTTATGCTCGCTTACACTGACAACTAAAAGAATTGCACTAGCTTTGACTTCCCTTCACTTGATCCTTCCTTAATCGAAAGAGTGATGGAAAAACTAAATAAGTTGAAGAAGGGCATTGAACCTAAGGGTGGGAAAGAAGCTAATGCAGTGGAAGTTCTTTCTTTTGATATCCCCTCATTTGAAATTGAATCTGATTTCGAGGAATAGAGTGACAAAGATGATGTTGTCGAAGAAGGAGATGATGATGACGTCGGTAGTGATAAATGATGGTGACGACGACGAAGATGGTCCTGCTGGAGGCCAAGGCCTAGATTGAGATAAAAGGGGGCCTTTTGGAGCATCTGAAAAAGATGGTGTGACAAAGCTGAACTCTCTTAAACGGACCCATCTTCTAAAAGGGACATGCCTCCAAAATCACCTGGGCCTCCTGCTCCTCTTGGGGATGAATCTGCTCCCGTTGATACTGAGGGTTCAAAGGAGAAGGAACAGATCTTCCAGGCTCCCATCCCAGTTTCACAGGTATGGGCTTCCTTGTTTAAATGTCTTACACTTCGAAGATAATAATTGGTGCTAGTTCATTTGTTCTAGATAACGAAGAAGTCAAATTTTCCCCATAGAAGAAAGCTTAATAGAAAACAGGCAAAAATTAACAAATTATATACGGAGTTGGACAAATTGATATAGAAGCACATTGTTCTATATAGGAATTATCATAACCTTGACAGGAGTACCTCTATATTTGCATCTTTTAAATATCAAAGGGTTGCACCTATAATAAAGAGAGTGCGCCTCCGATATGACGCTCTCTTGAAGGAAAATTAAGAGTTACTAACTTTTTTCTAGATGATGATCGAAGGAAGTGACATTTTAGTTAATTTCTTGTATAAAGATTATTGTAGACATTCTACTATAGATTTTTCGTACTAAGGCGAGTTCAGTAGGGGTTTACTTTGACGTTTTCATAAAAAATACTTAGATGAATTCGGATCTCACCTGCACCTTAGAGCTTGTTGGAACTTACTACGGGTCAGGTCGATTCCTCAAGATCTCCCCCTTGAAAAGCTTAAGTACTATAAAGATAAATTTATTTCTGAGTTTTTCTCTTAATTTGTTTTGTATGAACCAAATGAATGATTGTAAACATGTAAACATTAATCGACTTATGAATATATGTTTTGGCTTTATTTTTTATGCATAGCTTCTTTTTAATGTACTATTTCAGAACAATACCCCTTTAGGATGACTCGTCCCTAGAGACCACTTAAGAAAATATGTTAAACTAAGAAGATTTTACTCTAAAATGCATCAATTTTAAAGACTTCGAAATTAGCAAGATATTGCTTTCTTCGAGAATTATAAAAATTGTACTTGGAATACCCTCGCCTTCATTTCGACTTCCTCGACAAAGAAAAGGAAAAATTACTTAGTGAAATCAGAACATTTTACACTAAATTAATTTATGGTTACGATAGTCCCCCTGTTGGGAAATGGGACTATAGTCCACGCCCACCGGTAATGACCCCTGAAGGAGTCACTATGCCCTTCGATTTCCAACTATGCTTTCAGCTAATTCTCTTGATAAAGTTAGAATAGTTTCTAAACTTTAAATGTAATCAAATTGCATGTTGTATCTTTTAACTTCGTCACTGTTTTAGTTGTAATCCATTGTGACAATAATAAAGATATTTTTTTATCTCTGTCTTGATTTTCATTCCAATTCTTTTGTTTTAATAGGAGCTACAGTCATCTACGACTCATCTTTCTCAAACTAACTGTCACGCGATGATGTTATCAAAGAGAGACCGTTGACAACGAGTGGAGGAATATTTGTCCACGTGAAGTTTTGCTCGAGCGTTTTGGTGGTAATATTGCAACTGTGAAATGGCATAAGAGATAGTTTCTTCAAAAGACCATTGCCAGTGGTCAAAAGGACCATATTGCCTATCTTGAGGCTGATATTAAGAAAAAAGATGAGATGATCGCTATGCTTAAACGACAAGTAAATACTAACCCCACAGTTGATTTTGATCAATAAATGTCTGAACTCATTCAGTGAATAAATGATTTGGAGTTAAAGTTAAAAGATAGACAAGTATAATGCACCTTTTTGGAGTTTATTTTGGGTGATAAGACTTCATAGATTGATCTTCTGGTCTCTAATGCAACCCCTACAGCTGCTAAGCCTACAAGGTCAAACTTCTCCCGGCTTAGAAATTTCCATCTATGCTTAACACTCCCCCAGGTTTAGATGATAATGTAGTGGGGAATTGGTGTCAAAGGGTAAAATTCGAAATAGCCAAATATTTTGGTGAGCAGCAGAAAGTGAAGTACTCCCAGACCATCAATGAATACACTGCCAAGAACCAGAAGTTGGAGCATGACAATTGCTTGCTCGACAAGCGTGTCGCAGAGTTAGAAAGAGAAAATAAAACAGTCAGGGCAGCAAATGGAGCTTTTAATCGCGCCTTAAAGATCAACATCGATGCAATTGACGACGAGAACGAAATAAGAAGGAAATGAAACTCAAGGAAGTTCTCGATGCCGCAATTTGTCATATTATCGATCCTTGAGTTGTGGAAACTCTTGATAAAGTAGCTTAAGATTTGTAATCTATATTAGATAATTTATCTTGTATATATGTAAGTAATGTTCTAGTTTTTTAAAACAATTTCATAACTTATGTAAATCACACAAACTTTGTGAATATCACCTGGTTTGTAATACTCCTCTGTAATGTCACTTTTGGAGTGCTCTTTGATTGCTCATTCTTTTATTTTTGGACTTGCCAAATCTTCTGTCATTCCTTGCAGTTCTGACTTTCTTGAAAAAAATGTAGCAAACAGTTTTTCTAATTGTTAGCTTGAAACTAACATATCTATCTATGTATGACATTTGCTTAGGTTAATGAATCATCCGGTTAATTGCACGAGTAGTTTATACTAAATGTTAAAATTTCATTTTTCGTCCACGATGAGGGAAAGAATTTTAACTCATTCTACTTGGCTGGATTGACTAATACTATTGATAGAAAATTCCACCTTATTATAAGTTTATATATAATAAAACGTAACCTTTGATAAAGAACCTGATTCGGGAATTAATATTTGAAATTCTGAAGTAGTAACTCTTCTACACATTCCTCAACATCAATGGGATTTCAATAGTTGAAAATTTGAAGTCCCTTTTTGGAAACTTTTTAATAGCGATCTTCATGATGATATTATTTAGCCCATATTTGGGGATTAGGGAAGAATAAAAATCTAAAGATCTTGCACCCAAATTAGGGTTTGCGTAAGAAGTGGCCTTAATATCCGTATTCAAATATAATATATTAGTGATTGATACATTTTTGAAACCCGGATTTGGGTTGTACATGCTGAAATATATATATATAAGAATCTCGAACCCAGATTCGGGCATTAATAAATGATGTAAAGAAAGTTTCGAAGCCCAGATTCAGGTTATAATCAATGGAGTTCCATTTCACTTCTTGGCTTTTGACTTTTTCGACATATGAACCCTTTAAGTTCTGCATAGAAATAATTTCATTAGCTGCCTCTTGAGCTTTGACGTCTTGGTCCATGATTAGATATGCTGCTTCTTAGGCTTGGATGTCTTAGTTCATGATTTGATGAGCCTCTTCCCGGGCTTGGACATCTTAGTCCTTTGCTGAATGTGCCTCTTCTCGGGCATGGGCGTCTTAGTCCTTTGTTGATTGAGCCTCCCCTTAGGCTTGGACGACTTAGTCCACTGTTGATTGCGCCTCTTCTTAGGCTTGGACATCTTAGTCCATTATTGTTCGGTGCTCTTGGTTAGCTTATCTTAGCAGCTAGAATTAAGGACTTACCCGACCTCCCTCTAAGAGGCGCCCTGCCCTGGAACTTTTGTGGCATGGACAAGGGCTTGTTTGGTGCTCTACCCTGACCATCTTATGGCATGGATAGGGGCTTACTCCGTCCTCCCTCTAGGTGGTGCCTTAACTTTTCTATAGCGTGGCATGGATAAGGGCTTGTTCGGTGCATTAACCTGGCCACTTATGGCACGGCTAAAGGCTTACTCCGCCCTCCCTCCAGGAGGTTCCTTGACCTGACCAGAGGCATGCTAAGGGCTTGTCCGGTGCTTTAACCTAGCCGTCTCATGGAGCGACTAAATGCTTACCCACCCTTCTTTCAAAAGGTTCTCTGCCATGGCCATCTCGACGCGGACAGAGGCTTTACTACTATCTTAATTAGACTACCATCTTAGGTAGTATCCATATACGAGGAGCGTTTCACTTCCAACCATGTAGATTTTCTCTTTATAGAAAGTAGATCTTTATTAATCTTTTTTCAATTCCTTTTTTTACAAATTCACTGATCTTTCCTTGCCTAAAGAAATTTATGATCATCCCCTTAGAGCTCTGTAATGGTTGGTTTCATGACCATTCATCGTATAACAGTGGCAGAAGGATCATCTTAAGTTCTTTTCATGTTTTGGCTTCTACTTTTGTGATGGCTAATAGTTAAGCTCGTCCTTAGTAAGCAAGTAGACAGTTTCCATTGATGTTGTTAAGTTACATTCTTTTGGAAGTCTAGATTTGAAGCTTGATTCTTGAGGATGGCCCTTTGACTTTTTATTCTTTGGCCTTATTGTTACATGATCCCCCATCACTTTTCTTTTCGCTACCGTTTAAACCTCTTGAGTCGGAAGTGTTCTTATTGCAGTTGGTTTCCATTTGTGTGCGAAGGCATTATAATCATTCATTATTTCTCTCTCAAAGATTGTGCATTTGGAATAGTGTTGAATAGATCTTCTCATTTGATTAAAGAAATTTCCACTTCCATTTGTTCTTTTTCCAAGTGCAAAGATAGGGGTAGGACCAAAATGGAAAGGATTTAGACTTCACTTTTCAGGATTATAGGATTCTGCTTTCTTTTTGTTTATATTTCTTAGGGCCACAAGCCTTAGTCTTCATTCTTCATCTTGATTGGAGTTTTTGATGATTACTTGGGAGAACCTTGTCAAATGTGGTTTAGAAGACCCTTGTTCCGACTTTTTACATCTGCTGGCCATGATCAAACCAAAGTGGATAAACTTGAAGTATGATTTAATTAAGCTGGGTTAGAGAATGGTAGTGTTAAGGGGTTAACCAAGTCGGAGGTTCGTGCCCACCTTCTAGCGCCAAAAATGTTAACAAGCTTTCTTGTCAACACCCTAAAGTATTGTTAAAGAAGACGAATATCCTTTGCAATAATAGCAAGTGAGATTCCCTTACGAATTGCCTTTCAACTTGGTTTTCTTTATGGATAATTCTTAACGTTGTCAAAAGGTACAGTCTTTGGATTGGGTAACCTTTTGACCTTGTTGGGCTAGTATATGGTCTCCTACAAGGGTTTTCTTTTAGGTTACAATTCCTTGAGTTAAGTCCTTTAAAGGTAGATTTCAATCTTATCGAGGACTAAGTGATAGCTTTTCATGGGTTTAGGTAGGAATACTTTAGTGGATTTGGAGTAGGTTTCGACCTTGTCAAAAGATTAGATCATAGAATATATAGCTTCGTGTTACGACCCGCTTTTTTGGACAGTTTAAATCGACAATAAACCATGCATGTCAAACTCAAACCATTCAAAAGGGAGGATCGTTATGGGGTAAATAATAAAAAGAAGAGAAAAGAAAGAAAACAAAACTCAGAATCTCACAGCGGAATAACAAAATATAATAATCAAATAAACAGTTCATGAAGCTGTTTTTAAAATAACATTTGATTACACTTTTACAATACAGATCAGAGTTATACAAACAATAAGATAAATAAATAATGCAGCGGAACAACATGATGAAATGGAGTATACATATAATAAATAGCATACAAATCTCCTTCTTCGTCCTCAACAAATAAAGTCTTCAACAGCGAAAAGCTCAAGCTGACCCTAGCGCTATGAAAAGTCAAAACACTCGAGTTAGAACTTAAAGTCCTTATGTAAGTTAAATCAAAATAAATATGACTGTAACTGCTTCAGAGATGTTTATGTGATTTTACATCTCTTATCCAGTGTATAACGTGCGCGAAATAACTTAAGAGATGTTCGGAATCACCATCTCCTAAGGATCTGTTAAACTATTTATTGTGTAGTAATATACGCTATTATAATATGTCAATAGTAAAGTATTAAAATAGCGTTAAGGCGTTACACATATCCCTCTTAACACTATTTTATATAAATACCATAGTCTAAACAGGTACTGTGAGCTCCACCAAACCGGTGGGAAACTCAGGAGCATTCCATATGTACGATATAAACCAAAGTCGTAATGGGCTCGATAAGCATATGAAAAGGCATGCGAGGCAATGCCAGGGTAGGATTCTACCATTTGCAGAACGGGGATGGTGGTAACGCATAGCAGCTACTACCACACGCCTCGGAACACACTCCCATAATCAAATCGATGGTGGCTAGCAAATCAATCACAAAGTAACAGATATGGTATCGAAGAAGCATGTTTGATTAGAGGTGCGACCTCACTTGGCCTAGTTATAGCGCTTATTTTAGTCATATCAAGCTGACCCGAGGGGGTCAGGGCTGCGTTCATACCTCATACAGTAACATTCGTCCAACCATCCTACTTCGTTCTGGATTCTCCACCATGGGCACAATTGTTAAAGTGGTTTTCTGTATTGGCAGAGAGTATGATAATATTTGATCCTAGTCTCTTTAACAACCAAACGCTTGTTTCACACCAGTTGGTCTTTTACATTTCCAAAACTGATTCATAATTATATCAAAATATCATATTCAACTCAAAAATCATATCACTTTCGAAATCATATTCACTTTAAAAATCATATCACTTTATATCGTATTTATTTTAAAAATCATAACCAAAAAATAGGTTAAACCATCATATCAAAATATTTGCATTTAAATAAACTAAATCTAAATCGTAACAGTTCTACTTTAAACAGTTTGAATACTAAAAGTAGTTATATATTGGAATAGTTATATATTAAAAATAGTTTATATTAAAATACATATACTAAAAGTTGTTTATAAATTTAAAATAATATATAATAAAATAGTTTATATTTAAAAATAGGTTATGGATTAAAATAGTTTTGATATTAGAAATAGTTCATATATTAAATTGGGATATATATTCAAATATATATATATATTAAAAGATGTTTATAAATTTAAAATAATATGTATTCAAATATTTTATATTTAAAAATAAGTTATAGATTTAAATAGTTTAGATATTAGAAATAGTTTATATATCAAAATAGGTTATATATTAAAAAGTTAATGTATTAAAAATTAAAAATTATTAATATATTGAAATGGTTTATATGAGAAAATGGTTTATATGTTAAAAGAGTTTGTATATTAAAAGAGTTTGTATAAAAAATAGTTTTAAAATTAGAATTGTTTATTAGAATTTCACAAATCAATTCAAATCAACTTTAGTTCCAAAAATTCAATTTAAATCAACCTCAGCTCAGTGATTTCAATTCAAAAGGAGAAAGGTTTTAATTCAAACTCTCATTAAAACCATTTCAATTTATATAGATTTCAAATCCATGTTTGAACAACAAATTTAAAATCAATTCAAATTCAGTAGGTTTCAAAGTATAAATATTCAATCATTTACAATAACTCAATTTCGACAAATTTCATTTATATTTCAAAATTCAACTTTAAGATTTCAATTTAAATTCCATAAACAATTCATTTAACCAATTAAATTTCAACCTTCAAAGCTTGGATTTTAAAAAAAATTAGTTCATATAAATCTATTTTTTTCAAAATATCATTTAACTGGATTCAAAAATTAAGGATTTAAAATCATTTAATTTAACCAATCTGGTGTCCGTGTATAATTTTCTACCTTATGGTCAAGTGATACAGATATATACCATTACAACCTGCGATAAATTTAAATTTATGGGTATATATCATTTCAACCCGCAATCTTGAGTGAAATTCAAAATCCACAAACTCGCTCGGGTTTATCATTTCAACTCATGACGATTTTTCCTTAGTCTATAGTTCGTATGGGTACGTATTATTTCAACCCATAGTGATTTTCCTAACAATAACTATGGGAACTTGCAGTGCGATAACAATATATAAAAAAATAATTTTTCTAATAATAATTAAGGGAACTTGTAGTGTGATAACAATATATAAAAATAAACATATTATCAAATCATCCAAATGTCAACCATTAAGCATCAATCACAATCATCAATCAAATCAACCAATCAATCAAAACAATTAACTGGTTATCAATCAAATATTTAAAAAACAGTTTAAATTCCAATATTAGTTTAAAATGACAATTAAATTCAATATAAATTCGAATTAAAATTAAATGACAATTTAAAATACCAAACAACAATTAATAAATTTCTAATCACCTCATAAATTTAATTTAACTAACATAAGACGATTTAGTAGTTGTGAGTGGGTTAAATCACTCACCTCTGATTTCAAATCGATTTAAAATTGAAATAAAGCCTCAAAATTCTAGTAGTCTTAGAATGCATCCAAACTAGTTTCATAATATTCGAAATTTTGATACAATCGCAATGGAGAAAACGGCATCCAAATCCGATCTCGTATGAAAAAGATATGATCATCAGAATGATTGAAATTTAAATTAAATTAAAAATGGAAAACGGGAAAAAATGCAATTCGAACCTCTCTGGAAACACTAGCCTATAAATTCCTCGCTACAGCATTTGACATAGCCGCCAACGTTCACAAGAAAATCGCCGACCACATGTACCACTTCATCATGATCGAGCACCATGGCTGGGCTAGTCGTCCAAGGCCGAGCTTCCATGGTGGTCACACGACCGCACGAGCCCCCACAGGTTGTACACTGCCGCCTGCATTCAAATGCCAATCATGGCAATTTTGGCGACCTACGATCCAAATGAACCATGTAGATTGACTCAGCATGATGCACTCTACATTGCAGTGCCTTTTGATCGTCCTATAGTCGAAGATCCACGGTCGAATTAAAACCCATAGCAATGGACGGCTGAGATAAATCATCGATTTCTGGCCAAACGATGCACCAAATCAAAAAAATGAATTGCTACAGTAGATTGCGCTAATCGGGAGCTTTCCAAAGATATATAATTTGCTATGATTTGAGGAGTTTCAATTATGGAATTGATTTTGATTTGAAGTTGAAATTGGGAATTAGGGTTTCTTCCATTGAAAAGGAAGGAAGTAGTGGATGAACATATATGTACAAAAATAAGAAAAAAGATGTTGGGGTTTCAGAAAAGAAATCTATTTACATGGACAAAGCTAGATAAGAATGAATGGATATATCGAACTGGGTCGAAACGATAACGACGACTCGAAAAGCCCGTTTTGTTTCCAAAATGAAAGTGGGTCATCCAATATATCGAAATATAGGTTTTTGATAATTTTAAACTCAACGAAACTAGTTTCAAAAACAAACCCAATAGTATGTAGATGTTATATTTCAAAATCAGATTATATTCATTTGAATCCTTTTATTTGATTTCCATGCGTTTCTAGCTCACACGATCAAACAAAAAGTTCGATGCGAAACTAGAAATCAAAAATAATTCACTGTTATGGATCCGATGAAACTAGTTTCGTCGAAATCCGTGACAGTGGCCAAAATGGCTAATTTTCATGTTAATTAAATAAATTATTATTAAGCTGGTTTAATCACTTCAAATTTCAAATTTAATAGCAAACAATTTTCAACATTTCTGATTACACGAAAATTAATAATCTTTTAAAATAAATTATTCCATGTTGAATTCAATATTTAAATATTGCACTACTTACAGCGTTCAATAGCAATTATAATAAAATTCCAGTTAATTATATTTTAATTTCAATCAAATCCTTTTATTTCGATTTACATTCTTTTTATTGAATCAACCATACCCTATGGATTTTATTAACGTAAGTTTACATTTTATTACATTCATATTTTACAAGTTTCAGCTTTTACCACATTAATTATAATATTTCAATTACACTAATTCCATAAATTATCAATTTAATTCCTTATTCCCAATTATAACCCAAATAACTTTACAATTATTTTAATTAATTGCAATTACATTAAAAATAGTTTCAATAACATCCAACAAAATTATTTAATTATATGCTAATTATTTTCTCATAAATAAATCATAAACTTTTAATTTCCCAATATTAATTCCAAAAAAATATTATTAAATTTAATATTTTTGATTATCGAAATACGGGTCGTTACATTCGAAAGATTTCAAGTATTATTAGAGCATAAAGAGCTGTCGCCTTTGTCGAAAGGTTTAATCCATAGAGCTGATGACTTCGAAAGGTTACAAAAGATGCTTGGACTTGATGTGTTGTCGAACTTCTCGAATAGTTCTTTTCAAGGGGTTTAAACCTAAAAAATAGAAATTAATCCAACAGTGGCACTAGTAAAAAGTAAGTAATGAATAATGCTCAAGACTTCCCTTTTTATCCAAGAATAGCTTTGTTCCATAAAATTCCCAAATCAACACCTAATTAGGGTTGCAATGTTTTGATAAGAAAATACAAGTTTGAAATGAGAGAAATCGGATCCCTCAAACGTGACCCCTTGGGTCTTATCTATAGATGCAGGTAGCCCGCCTTTCAAGTCCATGCTTTCGACCCAGTCGGAAGGTCCCCTTTTTATGCAGCTGTGAACCTTTTGACCTTGTCGAAAGGTTTGCCTCTCATATGCCATTATGAACCTTTCAACAATGTCGAAAGGTTTGCCTTTTATATACTGTTGTGAATTCTTCGACCTTGATGAAAGGTTTGTCTTCACTTGTTTTTATGAACCCTTCGACCTTGTCAGAAGGTTTTCACTTTACTTGAATGTTGTTGAGGGCTGAATTTCCCTTCAATGTTATTGAAGGTTGTACATCCTCACGAGTGTTTCTTTCTTCTGAATGTTGCTTTCTTCCTAGCACCTTCCGAAGTTGTTGAAAGGTATCCTAAATGTGTCTTAACCGGTTCAAAAGGCTTGCTATGCATTCAAAATGTTCACCATAAGGTTGCTAATACTTGCTTTGACTTCTTCATCTTCTTCGAAAGGTAAGAACTCTCTGGATATTCTGAGATGGAACCTTCCGACTCTTCGAAAGGTTTTTAAGTCGTTAAACTTTGACGACTGCATCCCTTCGACTCCTTCGAAAGGTTTGGTCTACACTCCTCTTTCTTAGTCTTTTCCAAGGACCTTTCGACCCATTCGAAAGGTGGATTTCTGGAGTAACACGCCTGATCTTCGAAATTCCTCTCAGTATCGAGAGAATTCCTTTAAGACCATGTATCCTTCTTGTGGAAGAGCACTTCTACTTCTTCCTGCAAATCATTCAACAACTGCAGCAACTCCTTCCTTTTGTTTTTGCTTTCCATACCTTCTATTTTGACTAGTGTCAGAGGAGTTTTCATGTTCTAAATAAGGTGATGTTTTTAATTCTCCTAGTTCTCTATGGTTATAGGATTCGCAAAGCGTCCACCTTATCCATCAAAGCTTTCTGACTATCCACAATATTCTGGTTCAATTCCTGCAGCATCTTGTGAAAATCATCTCTAGTAACCACTTCATGTTGAGCAGATGATCCTGGTATCGCCTGTTGGTTACTAGTTTCAACTTGGTGAACATTCGTTTCATCACCACCTTCCACTACTCATGTTAATCTTTTGGATCTTCTAGGTTCCATTGACTTCAAATATCAAATTTCCAAATTCTTCAAGTAAGACTTTGGGATTTAACCATCGGACCTCTTCAAATCCAAAATAGCAAGATAGATCTAACCCTGAGTTGGAATTTCTCAGTGAAAGGATCAAAATATTAATGCCAAAAATGGCATAACACCCTAATATGACATGATTCTAAGATTAGATCCAATGGAAACAGCAAAAATATGCAAAGTGTGCAGAAAAGGTAAGGAGGCACAAGATTTTTATAGTAGTTCGACAATCTCTGGCGTACGATCACTTATATTTTATTAATCCTGGAATTGGAAGAGAATTAACGTCGCTAGTATAAGGAATTGACATGTTCCCAAGCTTGTAACTGCCAACATTATCGACCAAGGTCACTACTATTAGGGAGAGATAGGTGATAAACATGGAGCAGAGTCCAAGGTTAATTTTTGATTGCAATAGGGATAGTATTTATAGAGAAACTACTTTGTTGGTACATGGGCCCACTTGATTCAACGTCCAAAAGAAAGCCTAAAGATGCATAAGTGAGCATGTCGGCCCAAACAATGGAAAAGATCTCTCGGCACCGAGAGCTTTCACTTAATGGAAACTTATACTTTTCACTTGTCTTGCTTTCTTATCTTCCGCTTTAGGTACTCCAAAATCTTTTTCATGAAAATCGAGTTCTTTCTGGTGATTTACTGGATATTTCTCATCTTTTCTACTTTTTACTTTCTTCTCATCAATCTTCAAGGTTGCTTGTCGAATCACCACGAAAAGCACTTGATGACGATTGGTTGCAGTAATGCATGAAATACATGGGGTTTGGAAGAACCAAGTTCGAGAATGGACCTCTCATTACTGAGAGGTTGAGGTTTCTCTTGGTGCTGGGAGCTTTACTTAGCTCAAATTCACATGAAACTCCTTAAACCCCATTCTGTTCTCCTTTTGATCATGTTTCCAAGCTCTTGCGTCATTTCATCTTCATTTGACGTTATATCTTCCAGTTGAAATCTTCTTGGTTAACACATTAACAATACTTAAACATCAAGTAAATGTTAACTGACCGTTAACATTAATCGGCGTTGTTTAATTTCATTTATTTCCTTAATTACATATATAATTATTTCTGATTCAAAAACTTCAAACGTCAACAACTTTTCTATTTGAATTCCGATCAGAAAACTTTATGCATAAAAATTTATCAAAAATCGCTACAAACCCAACTGTGCAAGTTTCATAGCCAAATTCTGAATTTTATTCAAACATTGTTTTTTGATGTTATCATTTATTAATTAACTTCCTTTAAATTAATTGTCCTAAAAGTTACGGTTACAGTCTACTTTGGTCGGCTTTTAGTGCTAAGTAGATGACTAAATACTTTCTATAAACAAGTAACACATAAAGCACGATCGAGTCACATAAATGACTTTTAACCCCCTATATATAATCCATTATTAATTAGAACCTCTTTTGTTAGTAAAACTTCTTTATATATTAAAACTTCTTCATTTAATTTGAACTTCATCGCTTATTTAAAACTTCAATCTTTAATTAAAACTTCTTACTTAATTAAAACTTCACTTATTTAATTAAACTTCTTAATTATTAAATTTAACTTGTTTAATTAAACTTCTTACTTAATTAAAATTTAACTTATTTAAATAAACACAACTTATTCAAACTTGTATATAGATTTAATTTCCCTTTATATAAGATATATATTTGTATTCTTCTATTCATGTAATTTACTATTCACATATTTTACTATTCTTTTATACTCATTTCTATACGTCAAAAATATTCATACACTTATCTCAAATGATAACAGTATATCCATAAATTATTAACAAGATTTACTTACTTTAAGATATAATTGAAGAGGTTAAAACAGATATTACTTCAATATTGTTACTATAAACCCTTCTCCTAAACTTTTATTGTTTTCTATCTTTTTATAAAAGATTCCATCATTGTTACTATCTTTAAAAATTCATTATTAAAGGTCGAAGTATATTCTGAAGGTTTAATGACAATTGTTACTAAAACATTTATCACTACAAACCCAGATCCATTTCACACAACCATTTCCTCTAAAACTTTCTTTTAAAGAATTAGTTCCAGTTACAAGGGTTAAAGACAATTGTCAATTAAGCATTTGTCACTACAAATCAAAAATCATTCACTTATAATTATCCTTAAAGTATTCATTATCAACGTACTAATTATATTCCTAAGTATAACTAACAAGGGTTAAAAATAAATGTACCTTAAACAATGTTTACTAAAAAAAACCATTTATTTATAGTTATATTTAAAATAGTCATTGTTAAATATCCAATTAAGTTCCTAAGTATAATTATTAAGGGTCGGAAACAAATGTTACTTAAACAATGTTTACTGCAACCAGAAACCATTTTTGTACTTATCATTTACCGTAAGACATTTATTTTAAAAATCAAAGCATATCCACACTTATTAATTTAGGTAATACACTTTTAATTTAACTTCTCAAAAACATTAATTCAAAATAAGAGTTAAAATTGCAAACTTCCTATACTATATTTATTAGATACTTAACTTACTTGTGTTTGTAAAAATTTCATATACACACACACGAACACTTTTTAAAATACTTATAATCATGTTAAAACATTTTTAAGTTACTTAAAAATTATATTATAATTACCTATATAAAATATTATGTAAAAATAACGAATTTTTAAATAAATAGCAAAAACAAAAAACATATTTTATTTAAAAGCCTTTTACTTTTAAAATTCTTGATTAATTATTAAAATATATTTATAACTGAAACTAATTTTAAAACACTCTAATACAAGTTAAAACAACCCTGAAAAGATTAGAGAAAAATAGTTAATTTAACTATCATTTTTTACACAATTCAATGTTTTACAAAGAAAAGACACCATATTTCGAAATGATACCTAAACAATTAGAAATAATTAAAAAGTAATTTAGAAGCAAAGACGCATTCTAGAAATGCTATCTAAGGTTCTAGGCAAGTTTTAACATGATTCTACTACAACTTTGAAGCTTGTTTGCAATGCCTATACAATTGATTTTCGATCCAATTTCTTTTAAGAAATTAGTGTACTTAGAGTATTTAAAAACCATGAAGAGATACCCCTAAGGATATCTTTTGATTAGTATATAAATTTTCTAAAAACAAGTTATTTTTGTAAAGTGCTCTTATAACGACTATTTTGCTATAAGTTTTTCCACTTGTTCAACTAGTTTAAAACCTTTTTAAAATTTTATATTATTACATTAGAAAATACTTACATTTTACTTATTTAACCTATAAAGAAACCTCTAAGGATGTCTTCCAAAGTTGAATTAAAAATCGCCAAATACAGAACGATTTCAAAGTGCATCCATAGCGACCTTTTCTCTTCTAACTTTTACAACTTTGCTATATTATTTCCACAAGTTCCTAAACCAATTCTCTTATGTCAAACGCACTGAAACATATGTTGAGAATATTTAAATATATACTTTCACAATATGTTCAAATTGTAACCAATTTAACATATGTTAAATAAAAGGGATTTCTAAGTGCATTTATAGTGACCATTTCGCTTCAAACATCCACATCACACTATAACATCGCATACAACATTATTTGACATGTAATAAATAAGTCATGCCAATAATGCATGTTTCGAAGGGTTTATAAGAGTGATTATACCGTATGTGTATAGTCATTTTCTTTCAAAAGCAAGAGGTGTCCAAAAGTTAAAGCTTGCATTGTTTTTCACATTAACATTTGTATTTCAACTACCACAAATATATATACACAACACATATACATTCAATGGTAAGGAAACTCACCTATTTTCAAGCTAGACACAGAAACAAGCATCCTACTTCCTACCTCAACCTTGCAACCATCCACTCTTGCTACCTCAACCTAGCTTTGTGCAAGGCCACGCCTCAAAACCCCCTAATTGCTCATGGCCCAAATGAAGGTGGGGTTCCCTTGACGTTGTAAGGGCTATATTTGAGTTTGCAGAAGAAAAGGGTTGTTTTACATTGATTTTAGCTTAAGAATTTTATGAAGAGAAGAGGGAAATGAATAGTTTTTATTCTTTACATTTTATTAAAAAAGTTGTCAATTGAGCAAATGCACTAAAGAGGAATGTAGAGAGTAATTTAGAAACACAAAACGATCTCCCTTGCCCTTGCATATGGTCGGCCAAACCCCTTTTCCCTCCTTTGAAATACAAGCACATGCTCCCATTAAGACAAGCCTTTATTCTCTTCATTATTCATGCCTTACATCAAGGGTCTTTGTCTCCTTAATTATTCTTATGTTTAATTAATCTTTTATTAAGAAAGAGAGGTGTTTAAAACCTTGTCAATGTACAAGTTCCAAAGAGTTTGAACAAATTTTATCAAGTAAAAAGTCGCTTATCGATGAAACAATTTTCGGCCATATTATCGATGTTTCTTTGAACTATTTATTTTTATGAACAAAATTCAAATTAAATTTTCCTTCAGTTGTTATTAAGTTAATAAGGTTATAAAGTCATTTTTATATCATTAAATCCAAGATTAAAATATTTAAATAATTTAGATATTTAAATACGAAGTGTGAAACTGGGTCGTTACATTCCCTTCATTTTGAATATTTCATCCTCAAAATTCCAATAAGAGCAATAAAAAGAAACAATCACAAGTCATTAATTAACAACATTAACAATCATTAGCAAATATAGCATGCAAATGTACCAAAGCTCGTACAATGTAGATGGATCATCCGTACGTAATATAAAATCTGATCACTCACTCGATCACATAAATTCCTCTTCAAAACTAGTATAGATCATTTAACCTCTTTTGTGCAGAGTCTGATCAGGTTCCTTGATTAGAAACCTCTGTTTTTCTTACATAGCCATAGACTATGATAGAAAACCTCAAATCATATTAATATCTGTATCAAGTGTTCGCCATCAAAAATTTAGTGAAAAAAATCCTTGTTTGGACTGGTGTAAACAACCATGAAATTATGTACTCGAATCCAAGATTGAATATTGTCATACAAATAAAATGATCTACATACAACTTATGGTCTTTGTTCCATTAGTTTCTTAACTATACCAATTACTTTACATTTTAAATCACATTCATTCCCTTAAAATAATTTTTCTTTTAATATTAAAATCATTTATGAAAAATTTCATAAAATCTTACTTAAATTTATAAATATCTTCACTTATAAAACATTTCATTAAATATAATTTCATTTTAAAACATTTCAAGACTTAGGTCATTACTCGTATAATACTCTACTACATCTTAAGAGTATATAAAAACATTTATATTCATTTTATTTTTCAAGGATGTTCGATTAAACTTGTTTTAACTTACTATCTTTTCAAATTAAGAGTTATAAAAATTTAACTTTTATTTTAATATTAATTTCTTTAAAGAAAAGTTTATAACTAACACCGAGCTATATTTCAAATCATTTTGAAATAATAACATATAATTATAATCTTTAGTATATCAAATCATGCTTGTGGGATTAAACCAAAACTCATTTTCAAAATGGAATCAAATACTTCATAAAATAGTACTAAGTATGATGATCCCAATTTCTATAAATAAATTTCCAAAATATTTTCATTAAAATTCATAGAAAATATACATTAAATTGAGTAACACCAAAATGATACAAGAAACTGGGCCTACCAAGACATATCATATATCCCTTTACTAAGAAGGGTAATACTCAAGGGATATGCTTTCCATCCAAACACATCTCTTATAACAACCTGATTTTTAGTAATAATTAATTGAGGTTGATAATAGTTGGTGGTTAATATAAAATTAGCAAATTTATGTTCGAAATTATTTAATAAAAGAATTTAAATTGTGAAAATGTTATATTTAAATTTAAATAAGTTGAAATGTGAAAAAAATATTTTTAAAAAGTGATGTAATTGAAATACAATATGGATCGAAAAAGAAGTAATTTTTTAAATTAATATTTGTTTAAATTAAATAGAATTTGGTTTTAAACCTAAAAGAAAATAAAAATATGTATATGTATTCTTATTATATTTTCAAGGCCAAAATCCAAGCTTTCATAACCCAAGTCCAATTTCTAGAATTCTATAATTCAAGAATCTTTGTTCTTCAGCAAATACATCATGCAACTATCTTCTTCTCATTCTTTTCTCCCCTTGAAGAAAAAATCCAAATTCTCATCACTTTAATAATTAAAAATAAATCAAATAAATCATGTACAATTCTCAAATTGGAATATGAACATGTAGATGCTTGTATACATTTATGGCATGATGTGCATCGATTTGTGTTGCTGGGATAAGGATACGTGTGTGCGCATTCAAAAGAATAGAAGGGAAAGAAGCACATACAGTGGGTGCTTTCACTTATAAAGCTATGTAAATCATTGAAATCGTGATATATCTGTTCCTTGAATAAATACATGAGTGAATATCATTTTTTTGTTTCAAATCGGAGAAGAATAGGGTAAGAAAATGATCATTGAAGGGAGTAAGTACTTCTAGGATCGACTATACAGGCGACCCTCCATCTTGAATGGTCGACCTATAGAGGTCGACCATTAAAGGGCTCGGATCAAACCCTTGAGATTGGCATTGACTTCTCCTGTAAGCGTAAGCTGTGTAAGTGTGTATGTGTACACGTATTCCTATGCATGTATGTGTGTTTATTTTGGTGTGTGCATTAATATATTCTTTTTAATTAAAAATATGTAAAATTATCATATGTAAAAAAGTTTGTTAACAAAGAGATGTTATATGAATATTGATTTATTAATGAAGATTTTATATGATATTAATAATTAATTATTAATTTAGAAATAAGTTATTTAATAAGAATTTGTATTTGATTTTAAATAAATCTATAAATATCACATAAATTTCTAGAAAAATATAAAATAATCTTTATTTGATATTTTATTGTTTTCAAAGTAAATGTTTTGGAATTCTAGTATATCAAATTGAATTAGATGTTTTATAGTCATTTAGAAACGGATTATTGAAAATTATAGAATAATTATTATATAAAATATTTAACTTAGAAAACTACTTTTGTGGTTTTAAATGTAGTATATGTGTTTTTCGATTATATAAATTATTATAATATAATTTTTAAATTTATATAAGGTTAAGAAACTAATAAATTATTGAAAAGTCGATTGTGTATTTAATTTTAATTATTTATGTTAAACTTATAAATTACTGAAAACTACAAGAAATTCTCAGACTATTATTTTAAGTTTTTCAAAAAGTGTATTTTTCAGTGAATATAATTATCTATAAAATTTGTTAACCATAAAATATGAATGAATATAAAGAAGGTCTTTCGAAAAACTTCCACATAAATAAAGAGCAGTAGGAGAAGTCATCTTTCGACGATGTCGAAAGGATTATACAACGCTAATAAAGAAGAGCACGTAAGAACTTTAGAATGAGGCTTTCACAAGCATGAAGGAAATAAATACTAAAGTACAATGAAGCAGCTAGATATAAAACCGCTAAACATCTCCCGAATGAAATGGGAAAATAGTTCCATAACCTTTCGCCGTAAAACAAAGAGTAAAAAAAGAAGTTCACGTTAAACCTTTCAAAGGAATCAAAGGAATGCGATTAACAGTTTGTAGCAGTCCCCAACCTTTCGAACGAGATGAAGGGTTTCGTCTCTCTACATTCAAAGAGTTCTTACCTTCTGAGAAGAATGGAGAATTCAAAGCAAAAGCAAACAATACTATAATGACCTTTCCAAAATCATAATAAGCCATTCGGACCGGTTGGAACACATACTTGGTATCTTTCGAAATTGTCGAAAGGTTTATGATGAAGGAAGCACTCGAAGGTCAGCAAAGAATGAAAGAGTAACCTTTCGGCAAGGATGAAGGGTTCACAACAGTCATGTAATGGAGGAACCTTTCGACAAGGTCAAAGGGTTCATAATATCGTATAGAAGACAACCTTTCGATGAAGACGAAAGGTCCGTGAATGCATTAAGAGAAATAGACTCTTCGACACTGTTCAAAGATCCATGATAGCTTGCGACGGACAAACCTTTTGACAAAGTTGGAAGGCTTACAACAACATATAAAAGATGGCCTTCCGACGTGGTCGAAAGCATGAAGCCCATGGGAAAGCCGCCTGCATCTATAAATAGGACCCAAGGGGTCTAGTTTTAGGGATCCGATTTTCTTTTCATTCTACTATCGTTTAACTACTCTTGCTTCCGCTCACTAATTTGTAACCCAAATTTAGAAATCAAATTGGGGATTGGTTTCTTGAATTTTGTATCAAACTTCATCATAAGGAAATTAAGATAATCGTGGCTTGTGATCGACTCTGAATTTGGTTATGATCATGATTACGCGTTAATTCAATATTAACGGCTGATCATATATGAATTATTTCTTATCTTCTTTTTTTATTTCGAGTATGTGGCATGGGACTGTCATTAAACATTTTCACAAGTCTTGTTTCCTTCTCTTAGCCCGGGCCATAAATAGGGAAATGCTACTTGTAGGTCAGTCCTTAATATGGTTCCATGGCATGCTAATTCAGCTCTTATTTTGTCCGAGCATGTTAGAATGATGCATTCTTCTCGAAGGTTTCTCAAAAAGAGAATATTAACCTAAGAGGCCAAAAGCATCAGGAAAATGTAAAACAGAGTACCATATCCTTTAGACCAAATCGAAAAGTCTACTACCTTCCGACAAGATTGAAAGGAGATGCAAATCATTGATTAATTTCTTTCAATCTTCAGGGGAGATGAAATTTGATGAAGTGACAAGGTCAAAAGCTATATAAATAGCTCCTAAAAGGGGAAGTGATAATCATAGCAACCTAGTTGAAAGGTTTATATGATTTCCTAAACCCTCCGGCTAGGGCGGAAGGTTCAACAATTCTATTGTTCCAACCAAGCCGTATGGTTTGAAGGGAACCTCAAACTTTCGACATGGCTAATGAGTTAGTTAACTTTCCGCTCAATTTCATAGAAGGGGTAAACAATTAATTAAAACCTTATGATATCATCCATCTTAGACTAAGGTTAAAACTAAGGCCTTAAACCTTTCCGACCTAGTCATTTTATTCGAAAGATGTGAAT
Organism: Allium cepa; assembly: GCA_030765085.1. Lineage (NCBI taxonomy): Eukaryota > Viridiplantae > Streptophyta > Magnoliopsida > Asparagales > Amaryllidaceae > Allium > Allium cepa. The sequence continues at coordinate 244,689,293 of CM060938.1, read as the reverse complement.
CTAGTCAACTACAGAGTTGATCCCATATGAAGCAATCTTATACAAAGCATCAAGGATGTTAACAAAATTTCTTGTTAACATTTTGGGTGTTTGAAGGAGTGCTCAAACCTCTGACCTTGCTATATTAATGCAATTAATTATGGAAATTTAGTTTGTTGTAGGAAAATGAGATTAAAATGACTTTCCACCTTTAATGAAAGGGACGAACATGTAAATTCATTTGAGGAGAATGTTTCGCCATCTTTTAATCCAGGGAATAGGGAATAAGGACAGTCTTCCACCCCATCTCAACTAACTCCACCACCAGCTCAGATTCGACTGTCTCCGCAACTGGCTCCAACTCAAAATCTTCAGCCAGAAGATCACATTGCTAAAATCACATACTTAGAACAGAAAATGGCAGCGATGAAGAATCTCCTAAAAGAAGTACTATCTTACCGGTCATCCATGAAAGCTGCTATGAAGGAGAGGAAGTTGTATCTCCTAGAAGAATTTTGAAAATCAACACTAATGCCGTGAAAAGTAAAGTTCATATTTCGTTGTCTAAGAAGAAGGATTGCCTTCCATTAAAGGCAAACTATCATGGAAGGGTCCAAGATTAAGATAAGGATTGGTTTGCAAGCTCTACTTCAGATGGCTACGAAAAATATATAAAGGAGTACTTAAATAATAAGGTTTACCTCAAAGACATAGCGAAGAAGGCTAGGAAGGATCCATTGAATGTCAAATGTAAAAGAACAGAGGATGAGAGAGTAAATGATAACAAAAGGGTTGCCCATTTCGTTGATGCAATGATGCCAACGCCTCTCCCATCTCATGTAAAGGTCCCTATAATGAAATATCATGGAACATCTGATCCAAAAGGCCATTTGATGGCATTCGATAGTCAAATGAATTTGTACAATGCTCTTGGCACCGTTAGATGTCGGATTTTTCATTCACACTTTAAGTAGCTACTACTAAGTGATACCCATGGTATCATGGGAACACGATCTATTCTTGGAAACAATTCTCTTATGAATTCTCTTCTTAGCTTTGCATCTACAAAGACCCCTCTATTGGCTATACAGTACTCGCTAATATCAGACAGAACCATGGTGAGTCATTAGGAGATTACTTGAAGAGGTTCAACACTAGAGCTTTGAAAGCCAAAGGAATGAATGATAGGGACAAGTTTATTATAGTTCACTTAGGTCTTATAGTCAATTCTCTTTTCTAGAAGGAAATATTTATCCATGGATGCCGAGATTTACAAGACTTCCATTTTCAAGCTGACAAATTAATCCGGATGGATGAATTCTACTATTCAAAGAAAAAAATTAACCAAAAGAAGGACAGTGGTAAATTTGGCTCAGAAAGGATTCCTAAAAGAGCTAGATGGGAGGATGTTAATGCTAACGCGGTGGCGTTAAACCGATCAATTTCTTACATCTATGCAATGACTTAAGACAAGGTCAATTTCCCGACCTTGTTCAAAGTCTGAAATTACCTAGAACAGAAGAAAGGAGATTAATATTGTGCTTACCACAAGAAGAATGGTCACAGAACCAATGAGTGTAAGGTGTTGGAAGGAATAATCTAGAAATTAATTCGAGAAGGACAATTGAAGGACTTTGTAAAGAATCCGCAACTATCTTGCCAGAGGCTGAGGCAAGAAAACATGTTGGTAATGCGGTGAATATGATCCAAGACGAAGACCTACTAAGCCTGAGTCCACCCTAAAACAGAATTGATGTTATATACGGTGGACCACATCCGTGGGTAGAAATCAGAATGTCCAGAATAAGTACATTCGTAAAGCAAGAAGGGTGTGTTTTCTGTACAAGAAGAACCATCGCTTAAGAACCCAAAGTATAATATTAACATGCACACTTTGGTAATCAGTCGCCAGGAATTGAGAAGAGGAATCCATTATCCTCATAATGATCCATTAATGATCACAGCTCAGATAGGATCCTCAATGGTTACAAAAATCTTGTTCCATACTTGAAGTGCTGTAAATGTGATATTCCGACATGCATTTGATTAGATGGGAATCTCCAAGGGCAAACATGAGCCTAGCCTCGAACCTATCTACAAGTTCAACAATAAAGGAATAACTCCACTTGGACAAATGAAGCTTTTGGTTTAGGCGGGACTCCTTCTGTGCTCTCATGTTTTTGAAACAATCTTTGTGATCATAGATCAACCATCATTCTACAACGCTTTCCTTGGACATCCAGCACTAGATGAAGTGGATGCATTTGTCTCACCAAAATCTCTGATGCTCAAATTCCTTACTAAGAGTGGTTGGGAACTATCCTAGGCGAGCAGTTTGCTTTCAGAGAAATGTATTTTGTGACTTTGGAGAGATATAATAGGGAGTTCACTTGTTACTTCGATTCTTCCATTGCTTTACAGCCTTCGAACGATGGATTTCTACATCCATCATTCGAAGCAAAAAATCTGATAAAGATTGTTATCCCTCTTTTTGGCAAGGCCGTGATATCAAGGACTTGACTAGAATCCAAAGACAATTTGGTCCGAAAATCGTTTATACACAGGTTCACTATGGATACTGGCCGACTTGGTCCGAATTTGAATCGAGCTACAATTGACAAGACATGACAAGCAAAGCTACAAAAGCCAACATTTTGAATTTTAAGTCGATCGGAGTTCGTATGCTGATGTTATGGATTGATCAAGTTCCATAAGAAGCACGTTCTGTTCATAACCATCTATTTCGTATCAGTCTATTTCATATCCACCGCCATGTAACCATCCTATTCGTATCCATCAGGTAAGCATCGGTTCGTATCCATCATGATCGCTTCACTTCATATCCATTAATAAACAATTCTTCGTATCGATACTGTCCATATGTGCTTCGTATCATTCTCCTCATCAACTCAATTCGTATCGATCAGCCAATGATCGATATGAAGCGCCACTAAATTCATCGATATGAAGGATTTGTGGAATGGTTGATACGAAACGGCATCCGGGTCATCCATATGAAATGCATGGGTTCATATTGATATGAAGAAGTTACAAGGCATCAGTACGAAGAAGTGCAAACCATTGATTCGAACAAAACATGTAAAAGTGGAAGACTCGGTCATTCGGCAAGAAAAGTGGATCAATCCTGAAATATAGCAACACGTCATTCTGCTCAATATGAGCTAGCATGGATACAAAGCCATCGGTATGAATGGGATTGATACAAAGTCGACAGCATTTTACAAATCCAAACTTTGATTGACCAAAACTCAGAATCCACAAGTCCAAGTGCCACCAGATTTTCACAGGAGCTTATGTACCACCTCAACTTGGTCTCTGATCGATCTCATCCCCAAAGGAGTCATTTTTTATTGATACGAATTATGTACGTATCGATCATGGATCGATCCTAGGCGTCCCGGTATCGATCTGGTGGGCCCACCCATTTGAGAGAAGGTGTCTTCCGTGATTTTAGCCAGATATTTGCAGCCTACACTTATAAATAGCGACCCTGGACCAACAAAAAATGGACTTTTGGGCTTCTCTACATTGAGAGTCAATCGAAATCACTTCTATACTTCACTTGCACTGTTGTGAACTCTTGTAATCAGCAAGTCAAATTCAATCATTTCATAGTGGACACAGGCAATACGCCGAACCACTCTAAATTTGTGTGTTTCTACATTGTTTTTTATCTATTGAATAGTGCGTTTGTTAGATCTACCTCATTCTACAATTACTTTCTTCATTTTACCTCTTCAAACACATCCAAAGAGTGGTGTGTCCAATTTTGGTACAAATATTTTGGGGCTTTCACTGAGAAAACCCAACTTTTATCCTGCTTGTTGGATCTACTGCCGATATTGGATTTCAAAATTTTAAGGAGAAGATCTCGATCTCAAGCCTAGAAGTTCTTTCATCCTATTCAGATTTGCACCTGGTCTAGGAGAGAACTTCACTATTCACCATGGTCGCAACTAGAACTACCTCAACCGCTGCAGATCTAGAAGGACGAGATAGACAAAACCCCGCACAACTTCCCTCTGCAGACCAGAATACTGTCGGACCTTCGGATCCATAAGGCTCTGTCACCAGGGAGGTGTTCCAACTACTGATGCAAGAGCTAACTCAAAGCCGCAAGTAGTTTTCCCAGTAGCTCCATGCCATTGCGGAGTTAATCAATCGGCTGAACCGTGAAAGACGAAGGAGATCCAGAAAGGATCAGGCTTCCTACTCATATACTGAATGTTCAGCCTCTTCTGATTATAACCACAGATTCACGTGCCTATGGTTGGATGGAAACTATACATAGGCTACCGGACATCAGCACACTTTGTATCTTAGGCAATCGAGAGTTGGTCCGTCAACCAGCCACCAGACCAGACCCTCATCCCAAGGAGGGACGGTTCCTCATCACACTGTTGACAACCACGTTGCGGCCGCTGCTATTGAGTTGGGAACTGACACTCGAAACCGAATGGATCCAAACCATCGCCAGCATGATCATACTCCTGAGCCTTATGTTCTTGAAGATCTAGAGCCAAGGAGTTGAGATATGGTGCGTCGACCATGCCCGACCCATCCTTGCATTGTGGAGCCCTTCCACACCTTGGCTCAGCATGTCCAGAATGTCCAGATGCTAACATCCTGACAATGATCCGTCAGATGATCCATGAAAGCCAATGCCTCACCAATGATGACTGGGGAGTCTCCCGCATTAAGACCTTTTTCACCAATGACATCCTCTACGTTGAACGGCCTCGACGATTCAGAATGCCAACTCTGCCTATTTATGAAGGGAGCTCTGATCCTAACCAGCATATTTAAAGCATGAATGGTTGATGAACAATGCGCAGGCTGATGATACGGTCCAATGCCGAAGTTTCTCAATTTCCCTAAGGGAATCGCGACTTTGTGGTTTACTCTCCTACCCAGCCCGATCTATTCATGTTTCAACCAGTTGGAAATGAAGTTTTTTTAACAGTTTAACATGCATTTCACAAGGTCCAGAGATGTTAATACCTTGTCTAGTGTCACTCAAGCTCCCGGGGAGACACTCATACGTTCCTGGAGAGGTTCCACGCTGCATGCACTGAGATAAGTAACCATAATGACAATTCCATTTCGATGGCACTCACTAAGGAAATCGATCTCGATTTCGAATTTGGCAATTGGTTGGTCGGAAAACCGCATGCGTTATAGGACCTTTTCTATTCCAAGGCAGCACAATTCTTGAGAAGAGAGGATGTGAAACATTCTAGGAAAAAGGATGACGCGGGGCCCAGTATGGAAGGAATCCAGAGCAATGTCATTATGAAACCAACCAAGGAGAGTTCTAAGAAGGTGCAGTTAAATATGCAGAATAAGCAGAAAGGCGATGGGAATCAGGGTAAGAAGCAGGATCAGAATCGCGCACCGTGACGTAGAGCTCACATGTTCGACACTTATACTCCTTTATATACATCTCTAGAGAATGTGTATTTGCAAACGTGTAATACTATCTAATATAAGAAACCTGCTCCGAAGAAATCTTCAAAGAGATAGATTCAAACTGGGAAGTTCTGTAGATTTCATGATAGCTTTGGCTACAACACAAACGAGTGTCATCATCTACAGGATATTATCAAGAAGTTGATCCGAGAAAGAAATCGAGCAATTCGTTCGGTCGCCGCGGTCCAGATGTGCGGGCCCATTAAATTAAAGTCAAATAACGAATCAGGTTAGATAGGAGGAACCTACCCACACTTGCGGGAGGTTGGTGAATAACATTGTTAGTGGTGGTCATCATCCAGCAGATCGGAGATGGAGGGAAATGTAGTCTTACGCCAGATCTATTAGGCACATGAGCTTCGAATGTGGCAGTAACTTGGAAGATAGGTCTCCGGCCGAACGACAGAAGATGATGAAAGATGACATCATTTTTCGGGTTAGGAATGCTGATAGAGTTGAAGCCTCTACATTTGATCCACTAGTCATTTCAGCTCAATAGGTCCTGCTTGGATCAAGAGGATCTTAGTGGACAGTGGAAGTTCAGTAAATATATTCTCTAAACGAGCTTTTGATCAAATGAAGATGGAAGCGAAAGATTTGAAGCCATGTTAATCTTGTATTCATGGCTTTAATGGAAGTGCAACTATACCTACTGAGATGATGGAGCTACCTGTGGAGTTGAGAGTTGGAGAACGCCGCAGAGTCCAGATGTTGCAGTTCATTGTATTGGATACTGATTCACCGTACAATGGTTTCTTAGGCCGACAGGCCCTAGCTGAATTCCGGCCTGGTGTTGCCCCTTGGTGTCTGGCTTTGAAATTCCCTACCGACAATGGAATTGGAGTTGTTCAAAGAGACTAGGCTACTGGACGAATCTGTTATGTTGTGAGCTGCGGAAGGCGTAGCGAAAAGTGAAGGGAAAGGGCGTAGAGGAATCTCTTTGCATCTGCTTTGCAAATAATTGACAGTTAACGTCTGGGCCAAGGCCCAGGCACCATAACCAATTCCCAAGAGATCTTGACCCAAGAGATACTGAAAACGACGGCAAAGTCAAAGACAATCAGGCTTCTCAGGCAGAACTGATGATTGATGTTTCTGATCGATAATGATGACGATTCAATACTGGTAAAGATTGGATCTCAACTAATCCAACAAATGAAGGAGGAATTGGTTGAATTTCTCCGGGAAAACCTCAATCTGTTTGCCTGGATGCACACTGACATGTATGGGATCTCGCCGAACATCGCGAGCCACATATTGAATATTGATTTGTAGCATGTCCCGGTCAAGCTGAAAAGGCATGATATGGATCCAGAGAGATCTTCCGCCCTAAAGGAAGTGGTAGATAAACTTAAGTCGAAAGGGTTTATCCAGGATGCATTATATCCAGAATAGGAGTCAACCCTGTACTTGTTAGGAAACCTTACGGGAAGTGGAGAACTTGCATTGACTACCCAAACTTGAATAAAGCCTGTCCCAAAGACACATTTCCACTTTCCCGAATTGATCAGCTCGTAGATTGAACGGCCGTACATGAACTCTTATCCTTCATGGATGCATATTCTAGCTACAATCAAATACCAATGCACCTACCTGATCAGGAGCGTACCAGCTTTGTCACCGATCTAGGACTCTATTTTTATAAAGTGATTTCATTCGGACTTAAGAACGTTGGGGCAACCTATTCGAGACTTGTCAATCGAATGTTCACTAACCAAATCAGGAAAATCATGGAGGTAAATGTGGATGACATGCTTGTGAAGTCACGATTCTCCATCAATCATATGAAAGATTTGGAAACGATGTTCGACATCCTTTAAGAGTATAGAATGAAGCACAACCCGTTGAAGTGTAACTTTGGGGTCGCATTTGGAAAATTCCTTGGATTCATCATTAATGCTCGGGGAATCAAAGCCAATCCCAAGAAAATCTAGGCAATTAGAAATCTTGAGACTCCAAAGACTATAAAGCATGTTTAGAGCCTCAATGGAAAGGTAGTAGCACTGAGCAGGATTATTCCAAAACCCACCGACAAATGCATTCCATTCTTCGATCTAATCCAAAAAGGGAAACAAAACTTTGAATGGACTATAGAGTGTGAGGGCGCCTTCCAAACACGAGTTCAACACCTGTCCACATAACCAATTCTGTCAAAACCTGTTGATCACGAGAGACTGTACATCTACTTGGCGGTGTCAGAAAACGCAATCGGTGCTGCTTTAATATGGGAAAAGGACCGGATACAATGGCCAGTCTATTACATCAGCAAACGGCTGACCGGAGCTGAGAGAAATTATCTGAAGTTGGAGAATTTGGCTTACTATCTTGTCATTGCCTTGAGAAATCTCTGTTTGTATTTTTAGGCTCATCATATCACTGTCTACACTGACCAGCTGTTATGATAGGTCCTTATGCGACCTGAGACGTCTGATAGGCACTCAAGTGGAATATGGAGCTGAGTCGGTTCGACCTCACTTACACACCAAGGCGAGCTATTAAAGGACATGTCCTAGCAGACTTCATCGTTGAATTTACTATCTTGTAGAGCTTGCTCGAAACAAGTGAATCTCCTAAATATGGTTGGAAGCTACATACTAATGGTGCATCAAATGACCACTGCTCAGGCGTTGGGGTTGTGCTTGAAACTCCTAAAGGCCGATCTATATGCTATGCCTTAATGTTCGATTTCCGTGCGAGTAACAACGAGGCCGAATATGAAGCCCTGCTCGTCGAACTAAAGCTTGCCAGAGATTTAAGAATTATTGCTATGATGATTTACTACGATTCACAATTGGTCGTGCGTCAAGTTTGGGGGAATACCAGGCCAAAGAAAGGAGGCTGGATACTTATCTTGCTCGGGTCCAGGAAATATTGAATCAATTCGATTATTATGCCATCCATTGCATACCCCAAGAAGACAATCAGAATGCCGATTCCTTGGCTAAGTTATCCATCACCGATAAGGCACAGCAAATGGGACTGTTCCTATTGAGACATTATCTTCCATGAGCATTGATCAATTACAGACCAATTGGGTACTTGTAGTCATACCCGATAAGTAGTCATGGATGACTCCGTTCAGAAACTATATCGAGCATGGGGCCCTACCAGATCACTGGAGTGAGAAAAGACAAGTTCTTCGAAAGGCTTCGCGGTTCACTATTCAGAATGGAGTGATGTATAGAAGAGGGTACTTTGTTCCTTTACTCTGGTGTATCTCCGACGATGAAAACAAACGAGTATTACTTGATGTACACAAAGGAGAATGTGGAAATCACTCCGGGAGGCAAGCTCTTGCTAAGAAAGTGCTCCAGTATGGTTATTATTGGCCAATTATAAATCGCGACGCATCAGATTATGCCAAGAAATGTGACAGATGTCAGAAACATGCTCGGATTCCAAAAGCCCTGCCTACTGAAATAACTCAAATGGTCAGTCCATGGCCCTTCGCAATATGGGGCATCGACATTATTGGGTCTCTACCTCTAGCTAAAGGTTGTGTGAAGTACGCCACCGATGTAATTGATCACTTTACCAAATGGGCAAAAGATTAACCTCTTGCTACTATCATAATGAAAAAGTAATCAACTTTGTTGTATTCAACATTATCTGTCAATTTGGTCTCCCATATAGCATCATCACTGACAATGGAACCTAATTCGATAGTGTCGAGTTCAAGAATTTCTATCAGCAATTCCATATCCAAAATAAGTTCTCTGCAGTTGCACACCCTCAAGCGAATGGACAAGTCGAAGCTGTTAATAAAGTTATAAAGTCCATTCTGAAGAAACAATTGGAAAAATCTAGGGGCAATTGGGCCGATGAACTTCCTATGGCCCTATGGCTTATTGAAAGACTTACAAGTCCGCGACCAGCCACACTCCATTTTCACTTTCCTATGGTTCAGAAGCCATTATTCTAGTCGAGTTGGAAGTACCTTCTCATCGTGTGACGTATTATGACCCGAAGGCAAATGCTATATTACTTGCCTAATCTCTAGACATATTAGATGAGAAGCGTAAAGAGGCTGATTTGAGGGCAGCCATGAACCTATGTCGAGTCGTCCGATTATACAATGCAAGGTCTGACCCCAAACCTTTGAACTCGACAATCTTATCCTTAAGAAAATTTATCTGGTCCCTTCGCATATGAAACTAGCATGGGAAGAACCATATGTTATTGAAAGAAGACTCGGAGATGGCATATTTAAATTATCGACCATTGATGGTCTCACTTTGCCAATAGCCTAGAACAGCGCGAATCTTCGTCACTACTACACATAAAAGGCTTTATTTATTCATTCAGTCTGCTTTTCATTCTCAAATTTTTTATGCATTTTCAAATTTGAATTTGTAATAAGGCAACAAACCGTGCCATACTATCTTATTACAGCAATAAAATGCCATATCTCTGAGCCAGAGCAGTATTCTTAAAATACTCCTACGACCATCACAATGCATGGGGAGCTAGGTTCCATCCTACGGTGGGTCTTATTCAAATAGGGAGTAACTGTGATATTACCGATCACTCGCTAAGTGCAACACGAGCTTGGAGGCAAGCCATCACACTGAAACCAAAAAGAGATGATACATGACAACCCTCTAACAAACTCCGGCTCCCTGAGTGCGCACTAAAGTATAAACTTACAAATGCGAGCTCGAAGAGGGTGGATCCCTCCACCTAACAACTTCGTGAACGTTTAAACCAAGTCCAAGGAGGATGGATCCGTCCATGATATTGATAAATCTATTATTCCCAAAGTGTGAATGAAATCCTAAAACTCAAAATAGATGTGATGGACCGTATGTTGGCCAACTCCAGATTTCCAAAGTGCAAACTAGAGTATAAACATCAAAATGGGTGTAACTGACCACCCATCGGCTAACTCTAAGTCCCTGATGTGCGGACCGAAGCATAAACACAAATTGGATATGATTAATCACCCACAAATCAACCTATGTCCTCAGAGTGCGGATGAAATTCTAAATATCAAATGGGTGTGACTGACCGCCCATAAAATAACTTAAATCCCAAAAGCGCAGACCTATTTCTAAACATTAAACAGGCGTGACCGACCGTCGACGTACAAGTGCAATCCCCAAATTGTGGATGCAACTACCAATAGACGAGTGAGTGTGATCCGACCACTCGAACTTCTCTCGTTTCAACTTCATTTCAACAAAGTTAAGCTCGATGTATCGAAGGCGGAAAGTGACCACCGGTCGACCACTTCAATTTATCCCCATGACTAGGGGAAAAACTCAAGTACCATCTACCGATCGAGACAATACAATATTGGAACATGACTTAACGTTCGGTTATGACCCAAAGTCATAACTTCGGGACATAACAACCGAACTCAGGTCCGATTCAGAGACTAAGGCTTCACAAGTACACTGAATGGAAATTTGAGCGCTAAAACACTTAAATAAATAAACATAAAACTGTGCTAAAAACAAAATTGAATTTTATTTCAACTATTCTTTGAAAGAGAAGGATAAGTACAAAATTGTTCCAAGAAATCCTACTATCAATGGTCGAACCCGCATCTATACACAACCTACAAGAAGCAAAAAGAAATTCCTACCTATCTACCAACAAATGGAGCAAGCAAACATGTTTATTCTCTCGATTTTTTCTTCTTCTTTGGCGTTGACCCACTGGAGCTACCGCTTGGGTGCATCTTCAAGCCTTTGCCTTTTGGTGGTTGGTCTCCCGCCGAAGGAATTATTGTAATCTCTTCCTCCGAACTCACGGGAATTGGAATACTTTCTGAGTATGGGGTCGGAGGAATAGGAACACTCCAAATGCTGGAAGATGGGGGCGGCACACCAGTATCGACAAATGTACCACCAAGAGAAATCATCCGTAGAGGAGCTAGACCAGGACCCGCCATTCTACCTCAAATACCACTGGCCTATGCCGCTACTACCATCTCGGCATTGATCTTTGCTATTATCTCTTCTTTATGGATTGCTCGAGCGTCCATGGGTTGCTGTCAGTTGAGTCCGAAGAGCTGGCCATGAATACACCTTCGCCCATGATGAATAGCAGGTCAGTAAGTGGGTCACTTTGATGACCAAGGAGTTCTAACATCATATGCCCGTCAAAAGCAAAAGCGCTCCCCTGCACTCCCTCAGTTGGTGCAGCGGCCGTTGTTGTGGTTGCCTCCGTCATAAGAGCCTCCTTCTCATGATGCGGCTCTTGGGTTGCAAAGGGGCACATCCATTGCGGCTCATATCACTGAACAAAGGTAAGAGAAAAGGTGTTAGTTACTACTTCAAACAACGCTCCCAATTTTGAATAAACGCGAGAAATGTTCACAATACCTTCCTCAGATTGGCTCGTGGTGGAGCTGGAGCAGCTTTAGGGGCGTGCTCGCGAGCTGGAGACAATTGTAGTTAATCATGATTGTAAGCAGGCATAGATAGAGGATCAACCGCAGGAGTAGATTCGGGCTGAGTTGGAATAAGAATTTCAAAGCTCATACCATGATGCTCCACGCCAAAACCCTATCCAGCCTCCGGATGTTGAGTAACGAGTTTCTCTTTTTCAAATATGATAGTGGCATCATGGAGAACTCTTATCATATCCTCATTCAGCACCCGATTCTCTAATTCGAACTCATCGATGGATTCAGTATGATGCTCTGCTTTATCATCTACAACCATGTGGCACCAAGCATTGTATAGATGCGATGGATAATCTTTGAGCCAGCTCAGATTTCGATGCTTTCGAAAATTGACATTATATGTTGTGAGGATATCTTCAATATCTCCCTCCAACCTCAACATTTGGAACACAAAATCGCCCATTCTTTCTCAATCATCCTCTTTAGTCAAAACTAAATATCTTTCAAATCATTGATCTCAGTTCCAACTTCAAGCCTTTTGATCCTCTCGGCTATTAATGGATCCCCCTTCTGTTTAGAAGCAATTATCTCGATAAACACTGGTCGAACTTCTAAACCGGACAACATGGCAGTACTCTGACTAGAACTAGCAGTGAATCTTAACCGCACACCACAACTAGCCAAAGCTTCTAGATCCATCCATTCTTCCCACATAGCCAATACCACATTCTGATGTCTTCTGTTGATAGTGTCCACTACCTTACTTCCTTTCCCAGGAGTATAATCTTTACCAAAATCATATGCAGCTAAAAACTCCAGCCACTTCTTCTGTCTCATATTTAACTCTTTCTGAGAGAATAAGTATATTAGAGACTTATGATTGGTATACAACTCAAATCTCTCTTCTAAGAGATAATGCGTCAAAATCTTCAAGGCAAAAATCACCGCAACCAACACCAAGTCATGAGTAGGATATCTTACTTCGTGCGCTCTAAGCTACCTAGATGCGTAGGTAATGACTTTGCCCCTTTGCATCGACATTGCTCCCAATCTAGTCCCACATGCATCAGCATATACCACCAACCTTGGTTTCCATCTGAAACTACTAATACTGGAGCATTGACCAACATATACTTTAACTTAAGGAATGCTTCCTCACATTGATCGGACCAAACAAACGTCGCTTCCTTCTTGGTAAGCATAGTCAAAGGCGCTGCTATCCATGAGATACCCTTGATGAATCTTTGGTGGTAGCCAGCATGTCCAAGAAAACTTCTGTTACCGGTCAGCATCTCTGACCTCTTCTAATTTTTCACAACTTCGATCTTAACTGGATTGACTGACAATCCTTTCTTTGAAACTACATAACCAAGAAACATAAACTCTTTCTTCCAAAAATGATACTCGAAAAACATCACCTTTAGTTGATTATGTTTCAACGTCTCTGCCACCACTCTAAGATAACCTTCAGGCTTTCTCTCATCCACAGAGTATACCAAAATGTCATCTATAAAAACCAACATGAATCTATCCAAATACTCTTAGAAGACTCGATTCATCAAATCAACAAAGAAAGCAGGTTCATTAGTCTGGCATTATTAACCATCCATATGAACCATATCTAGTCCGAAATGCTATCAAATGAATATTGTACTCCGCAACTCTTAGCTGATGGAACCCTGTCGCCAAATCCAGCTAGGAAAACACTTTGGCTCTACTCAACTGATCAAACAGATCATCTATCCTCGTCATGGGGTACTCATTCTTTATCGTCCTTTCATTCAAATTTTGATAGTCGATACACATTCTTAATTACCTATTTGGTTTCTTCATGAATACTGCGGCCTCTCCCCAAGGCAAACTACTTGGTCTAGTAAAATTCCTTCCTTCTAGATCCACTAGCTGCACCTTCAATTCCTTTGTCTCAGTCGGTGTCATTCTGCTAGGTGGTCTACTCACAGGTTTAGCTCCTGGCACCAGATCTATTTAAAACTCAATAGCTCAATTTGATGGTAGTCCTATGATTGGCTTAAACATATCAGCAAGCTCTCTTGCAATTCGAACATGACTCAGCTCTTCTCCTGCTTCCATTGCACTTAACAAAGCCCAACGATTCCGGTTAGAATTCTCTACTGAGAATATAATTCAGTTTTAACTATCAGGGTGTCTTAAAGATATCTCCCCATCCTTGCAAAATATCCTGACCTTATACCTTCTCAACCAATCCATACCCAAAATGATTTAAAATCTACGAAATCGTATACATACAAAAAGCATGCTAACTTATGACCTAACAAATCAAGTTCTAACTAGTCACATCTCATCCTCAGAGTTGCATAACCTCCTATTGGATTTGCAACCCTTAAGGAAGTGACAAGGTATATGGGTTCTAAGCATAACCTATCAACCAATCAATGGGATATAAATGAATGTGATGCACCAGTATAAAAATGTATCCTGACTGGAATATTTTGAATTAAAAATGTACTTTTCATCGTAGTCTTTCCTTTGTCAGTTGCAGTTGGCCTAGCTAATGAACCAATAGCAAAAACTTTCCCCTTGTCCTCTCTGACTAGCTTTGGACACTGGTTCTTGTAATGCCTAACTTGATCACAGTTAAAACACTTCACATTCTTCTTATCTGCAACCTTCTTTCCCTTTCTTGATCGGCACTCACTTCCATAATTACCCTTCTTGTCACATTTGTAGCAAACTAAATCAGCCTTCGCCTTCTTGGTAGCATCCCCATTTTGGGCTCCCTTCTTCTTAAATAATTTCCTCTTCTTTCCCTAAGGACCCTGGAATTCATCTGGCTTCTCCCTAGTAGAAACAGCAAGCATCTCTTCATAGCGAATGGCCATGTTCACCATCACATTATAAGGTTTTTGGACATGGGTCACGGTCATTCTAGCAAGCTAAGGTCTCAGTCCTCAAATGAAACTTTCATTTCTTCTAACGTCGGCGTCAACCATAGCATATCCATATCGAGACAGCTCATCAAACATAGAAGCATACTCGATCACTATCATCTTTCCTTGAACTTGATTCATGAGCTTCCTCATCCATGCAGACTTAGCAACCTCAGACAGAAATCTCTTCTCAAACCTCCTTATGAAATTAGCCCATGTCAGTTCTTCTTCCGAAACTCTAGCAGTAACACTATTATACCAGCAAAGTGCTGCACCTAGCAACTGCCTAGAGGCCAGTCTCCTATTTTTCCTATCATCCAAGCCTAGATCAGTAAAGATCCTCTCACAGTGCAATAGCCAAGTCTCAACTTCAACGACATCCTCCATTCCAACAAATGGCTTTCCACTCAAACTGGTGTAGTCTCTGCTTGGCTTAGCATAGTTATTCCCTAATGGAGCCGTGGGATTTTCTCCTCCAACATTACCAACAACCCTAGCTTACAAAAGATTAGCTAACAACTGATATACCATGCCCGGATCTACTGGCGGATTTCCAGCACCTACATTAGCTTCGGCATTTGGATTAGCATTAGCCTGTTGACCTTGATTCCTCCTGGTATTAGGTCGAGCATTACCATTGGTTCTTGTGCTTCCTCCACCTAGATTTCCTCTTATGTTTCCTACTTCCATGTCTTCTTTATAGTAATCTACATATGAGTCTTAGTAAGAAACAAAATAACGGTCTAAGAGAGCGGGGAACACGTATTTATATGTGTGTGTGTGTGTGTGTGTCAAATACAAGTACATTACTATTGCGTTAACCCAAACCCGAATCATATTTTCAAATTCATTGGATTATGTTTCAAAAACTATTACATTTAACTTTCTTTTAAAGTTTCATAAGCCTATGTTTTGATATCAACTTGTAACATCCCCCTGTATGGAGGTCCAAAACTAAGGGCTACGGAGGCTATAATTGTCCATAGTTATTAATCATCGGCGACCAAATATGGCGGTGTTGATTCACTGATACATAGAAAAATATGGACATGGAAACATTTAAACTTCAAACAAAATCACATTCCATTTCAAAATATTTCATATTCATTGCATAATTCCATATTCGCAAATCACGTTCAAAAATTATATATTTATTACAACATACGCCAAGAGCGACATTTGAAAATGCCTTCTTGGATGATAAGGGTATATACATGCAATATAAGAACTTTTCCATTACAAACAACACAGCGGAATCAAAAGAAAAGAGAAATCTAAATGGCTATCATCCCTCTTACATGTCTCTAGAAGCTTATTCGTCTTAAGAAGCACCTGAAGAGCTCAACTCTCAAACTACTCAAAATCAATTGAGTACCCAAAAGTTTAAGGGGAAAACATAAACTTCGACTCAGACATAAGCCTGGTATAAATAATAATCTACCATCTCATATCATTTAGATATCTAACGAGACCACACCGCTTAGCGAAACGGGTTTCCCCTCGTTAGTATCTCAAAACTTTAATAAAACCATATATTGTTCTCCTGCATCTATAATGGTTAAAACAATTCAAAACAGTATAAGATAATGATATGCAAAAAAAATGAATCAATTTTGGATTACCCATCCCCATTCATTTTAGACAATCTGTCTCAATTATAGTTCTAGGATTACTATTAACCTATTAGTTTTCATGGGCTGACTAATAATCAGTAAAATATTTAAGGACATTTTGTCCAATTACTTTGTTTATATGGGATCACTAAGAACCTATTGGTAACTCCAACATCTGTACTCTTATCCTAGTTTTCATGGGTTGACTAGGAACCTATTAGTGACCCCAATATCATTTCTTCTTACCCTAGTTTTCATGGGCTAACTAGGAACCTATTGACATCTGCCAATGCATTAATCCGAATATAGTTTTCATGGGTTTTCTATAAACCTATTGTCCCCTGCCAATATAAAATCATAGTTTTCATGGGCTTACTATGAACCTGTCTTTCTGACATCTTCCTTTATACATAGTTTTCATAGGATAACTATGAACCTATTGGCCCCTGCCAATATCTTTTTCTATACACAGTTTTCATGGGCTTACTGAGACCTATTGGCCCCTGCCAATATCTTATTTTATATTCTAGCATCCTATATCTTGGTCTTCTTGACATCCTAGATGCAATTCTACTCATTCAGGATTTTAATCAATTTATATTCACTACTGGGTTAACCTAACCGGTTCTTCTGCCCTTTATCTCCAAAATGCAGTTATGGGTCTATTATAAAGTAAATATATTTATACTGGAAGAAGCAAACATAATAAAATAACAATACCACTCTCATGGGTTTAATAGATTTATTAAAGAAAGCTTCTTCTCAAAACCATTACAAAACTCCTCTAATTTAGCCATGGGTTTACCTTTTTTTAAATGAATTCGGGTTATAAAACCTTTCAACGCTTTTGAAACCTAACTTTCGACTTTAGAGGATGACCTCCTTCGAAGGCTTCAAAACATTAGGATCCTGCCTTCTAATACTTTTAAATCTTCCTTTTGAAACCTTTCGATTATATTAAAGCATTATCATTTAACTTTAGAAGCATAGCTTCGAAACCAGTTGAAAGTAACCCTTTCGACGCCATTGGAAGGAATCCTTCCCAAATCATGGAAAGTCCCCCTTCGAAAGCATTGGATTTATAAAAATATTATTTGGGTCAAAGTGAATATAGGAGAAAGCGTCACTTTTGAAACCATCCTTTATCATTTATAGAAACAGTGGGGAAAACATGATGGCATCGACACCATCTCTTTCGAAAGCATAAATCATCTGGGTAAAATAATGGAAGGTTGGCTCCGAAACCCCTTTCGAAACCATTGCCTTCGAAACCACTAACCCCTTTCGAAAGCTACAGGAATTGGCTTAAACTTATAAAACAAAGTACCTTTCGACAGCATTGATATCTTCAATACCATCAAAAGGCTAAAGAATGGCAGCAGGGTTTCGACTAGGTCGAAAACCCTTCTTTCAAAACATTCTTTCATAACCCATTCGAAAGCAAACTTATGTTATGACGACCTTTTCGAAACCTTTTAAAAGCTCTTTCGAAACCATATGCTTCGACTTCGTCAAAGATTAAAACAAAACAAAGGCATGCGCTTTTCTTTTAAAAACAAACCAAGGTAGCGACTCCTTCGGAAGCTATGCTTTCGACATCTTAACTTTCGTCTTCCTCCAATTCACTACGTACCATCTTTGTGATACCTTATGTATTAGTTTCGACTTAATACTTCTCGATAGGTTGAAGGCGGAAGATCTATGTCGAAATGTACTTCCCAAAGTAGGCGGAACCCTTTTTTCTGAGTAAACATAGTTTATTACTACTTAAAGCACACTTTTCCCTACTAGCCTGCCACATGTCAACACCAGATTGGTTGCCTTATTATTTTTTTAAATTCTTTACCAACTTAACTGCTGCTAGTTTCAGATTTAAACCGTGGTTAAGTAAATCGATTAAGCCCTTCAATTAAACAAAACAAATTTTACAAAGAAGCCCCCCTTCTAAAATAATTTAATTTGCATAGCAAATCACTTTGGAAAATCCCCAAAAATTCCATAAATTCACCTTAATCGTGTTATCTAACATATCAAAATTCCAAACGTAAATTATTAATATATTTTCCATAATAAATTTGTAAACCCAAATAATTGTATTTTTCTTTGAAAATTCATAATAATCTTTCCATAGCTTGGCAAAGTATCAAAATTGAAACCTAACCCCAAAATCAAGTTTTTCATAACATAAAATTTTCCCATGGCATTTAAACATCATTAAATCTCGGTTTTGTCCTAGAACCGTGCATATATCTTTTAAACAATCTTGTTTAAACCATGTAAATTATAAATGAAGCATATCATCATCCAATATGTCATAAAAATAAATTTATCTTTAAATCGAAAAATATATGATTCAAAACAAAATAGAGATTGAATTATTATTCACCTTGATTTAAATAAGGAGATTGGATTGAGATTGATTACCCCTAAACTTGATTCTCTATCTTTTAATTTGAAATCTTCTTGTTAATGGCCGGCCTCTCTCTTACATTTATTTTTAAAAATGATGTGAATGAGAAGTAAAATGGTAGGAATGAAAATATATAAGGATGAGGGTCATTGGGTGGCAAATTTCCTAATATACCCTTATGTAATTTAATTAACCCAAAAATCATTCTTAAGCCCATTAATTACTATACTAAGTTTGGCCTTAATTAAACTAATTCAAGTCTCAATCCCCTTATCACTTAACATTTATATTACTCTATTTAATTTATCTAATTAAATCACCTAAATAATGTTATCAAAAATTAGGGGTGTTACATATAGGGTGGCAAAGGGTGGTTGAAAGGTAATAGGAGTAGAAGTTAAAGGCCATGGATTGTGATAGTGAAAGGTTGATGGTTAGTAATGGCCAAGCAGTGAGGAGGAGGATGTAAATAAGGATTGAGAAGTGGTTTGTTGCTTTAGGATGGTGAAGTAATTTGAGTTAATGGTGGCAGATTAGTGGGTCAGGAGGATTGTAATGGTTAGAAGTTTTGAGACGGTGATATGGTTTCTGATGTGCATTATACTATGCACTTTGAAAACGGCAGTTTTGGATGGTAGTTTTGAACTTTGTAAAGGTAGAAGGATAGAGATCAATAGGAATGTAAAAATGCAATGCAAAATGTAATAGAGAAACAAAGAATATAGATGTAAATGAATTGCACTGAAATATATATATATATATATATATATATATATATATATTTGTTTTGAAATGAAGTTGTGTATGTTTTTATATATATAGAGAGAAAATGCAAAGAAACTAGAAAACAAGCGATACATACACACACAACAATAAAAAAAAATTAAATGCAAATCAACGCACAGAATGAAAATACAATAAAATCAAACAAAATTAATTCGAAGATTAGAATTAAGATTAAATTGCACTCCCCAGCAACAGTGCCAAAAACTTATTAAACGATGGGTTTTCTATTGATTAGCATACCGTTGAAAAATACAATCTTATAAAAACGCAAGCGTAAGACGTACAATCGTAGTAGGTTAGCGATTATGGGTCCATCCACAAGGAAAGAATTAAATTCTAATATTACTCAATCAAATTAGCCCAAAGTTTTTAAAATTGGTTTAAACTAGAAAATTGTAGAAAATAAAATAATGCAAAATGGAATAAAACTATGAGATTAAGGAGCAATTTAGAGGCATATCCACTTCCAATCATTCATATAAATCAACACAAAATTCGTTTATAATCTCTTATTAAAATATTAAGTAGAAATAACTGACGTGGTTATTATAAGTATGGCTTATTTGTGCTATTAATTAGCACAACTTAAACCATCAAACCCTAGAACACCATTCAAACCCACTTATCAACTCTCATGAAAATGACGTGAAATTGAAAATAAAATCCATTTTAAGCATGATCTATTTACTATGATCTAGTAACATAGATCATCAAATTTTGATTCTAGTTTGACTTCATCAAAATCACTTAGGAAAATGATCAAATAGTTTATGTTTATATTTTATTAAGCATAGCCTATTTGAGATATCAACATAAACTATCAAATTCACTAAAAACATAAACCACCATCATTCTTAATTTCCTTTAAGTACAAAAGGAGTTAAAGTGGAATATGCTGGAGAAAACCATCATTCTATGCCATACAACGAACTTAAAAGAGAATATCCCTTTGCATCAACTTGGATCGGAGCCAGTCCACGTTCTTATTGCACCTTCATAATGAAAGGATTAAACGGTGGGACAGCACCTCCTCAACACTTGTATCGATTGCATGTTGTGAAGTCCGATGGGAGATTGTGAGCGAATTCGGCCCTTGTCGATAGACTAACATCATCCTTAGGGATGTCGTGTTGAAGATATATTCTCCAGGGCGACCTAGCGGAAAGAATTGAAGGCACCTTCCCCAGATGGTTGTTCAAAATTCTCAATCCTAGAGGTAGCTAACCTAACACTAGCTCAATTGGAACTATTTTTCTTTGAGATTTAGAAGTCTCTAGATGATTTGGCCCAAGAGGGATAGATGGCGAAGTAGGAGCTATAGAAGACCCAACTTCAAAAGAGTAGACATTCCTTTACTAGACTTAAACAAGGTGATCGATAAGTCATTCTAAACAACAAAACTTTGCATTCAACATGGTTAGGTATGTTTTACTTAGAATAATAAAGCCATGTGACCAACGCCCGGAATCTAAAGGACTTCAAAGTGTGTTGACCAATCAGATTTTAATCATTGACCGGCGAAAGTGTGGTGTGTTAATCTGTATACTGTGAGTCTGGTGTCTAACACACCACGAATGGACCATGCTGTGTATATGGCTCACTCATGTTAGAAAAATGAGCCATGTCATACCTTGAAGTTATATTTCGAAACTTAGCCATTATTGATGAATAATCGATAAAAGAGCAACATTCTAGAGCGACGTGGAAAGATTCTCTTTTTAGGATCATTGAAAGTGCAGAAGGGGAAAAAGCCATATGATAGGATCATCTACTACGTTTGATTTTGGGATAAATCAACGCATTAGAATTTAATCAATGATCGAGACTTAGAAAAGTTTCGAAGAGAGATAGTGGAATCTTGAAGAAAGGACTTCTCCGAAAATGCATGCTTTGAACCAAGGCGAACTTAAAACTTCACCATCGATCAAAGACAACCCAAAATTCAAACACGTTCCCTCAATTGCAATTGATCAAATCCCCATCACCATTGCCATTACCACCATCACAAAACCAAAAATCGCTAACCTAAAGATCATGCGAGATTAGGTCGATGCTTGGGTTTTGGAGTTAGATTGGCGTTGTGCTAATTGGACAATGGTTCATGAGGCGGCGGTTGGTTCGGGGTGCTGACAAGGTGTGATGGCGGTAGAAGCAATGCTGGAGATGATTGGTGACCGATTTGGTTGGGTTAGTGGAGGTAGATCGGGTCATGAGAAGTTGGATTGGTACAATAAGATAGCTTGGGTGCAAGGCAAGGAAGAAATGAAAGTGAAGTTAAGAAATTTTTATAAGTGTTAACTTATAGAGGAATGGAAACAGCTCGGTACAAAGCTACATAGGTTGATGCTGACCTATCAATTCATTGCCGTGTTCTCTTCTCTTCCCCTTCGTTGTTCAAAAGGCATGGTAGGGAACATCTATACCAATCCAAAGCATAAGGAGAGCTCTAGAGCACATACGACTTTTTCAATGCAAAAGGAAAAAAAAATCCAACCATGACTAAACCAAACAGTTCAAGGAAAATAGTCAAGTGATAACCACCTTTCGAGATAACACTTGAACAATTAACCGGAGTATATAGGATATCAGTCCAGAACTTATCTAAATCCAGAGCATGCTTTGTCCCCAACAAAAGCATACTTTTGTGGGCAAGCGTTAAATGGATTTTTAACCAAACAGAAGCCAACAGAAGTTAGAACATTAAGATGAATATGAAATGACTCGAAAACTTATAAGCATCCTTAAAAGGAGTAGTGAAACAACTCTTGGGAATTTAAGAGAGATTGGAGCAAAAGACACAGCTTGGTACCGAGCTACGTAGGTCGGTATCAACCTATAAGTTCTCTCCAAACCAGCTCCCAAACTCCATATTTGTATATACATCTCCAATAGCTCGCGACCAACTGATTTTCCAAATTTTGGGCAAACATTTCCAAGGTTGATGAGAGGAAATCCAAGAAAGGAGGATAATCAAGTAATAGAGGAAAGATTATTAGAATCAACCAAATGTCAATGAAAAGAGCATGGAACCTATTAACTAGAAAATAAAAGAGTAGAGCAGGAGTCGATTTTGAATTTGCACTAACGTTTAAACCTCGGTACCGAGCTACATAGGTTGGTACCGACCCATCTCCATGGTTCACTGTTCTTCGATTATTCTTATGTTACATTGAGCAATCCCCAGGACCTCAATGCAAGTGGGCTTCTGACCAATTACCCATATTCCCTTATAAATACTAACCTAATTGCAACAAAAGAAGGATCCGGTTTCTACTAACTCCATATGCAGAAGCTTTATCTCTTCTTATTCACCCACTTCCATACAATAGTCACCTAAACAGCTACTCTTGGTAGTTCTAAGACATAGAACTTGTTAAACCCTCGTACTACTGACTTATACTCTCTCTAACTCTTTTAATCCAACACAAACTCTATCAAATCAATCAATAAAGCTATAAAGTGGGCGTAGGCTAAAGATTGTCGAACCATTACAAAAATCTTATGTCTCTCCATAATATTTTCTTTTAATTTCATCACTATTTGCTAGATCTAGGTCCCATGGTTCTCTACAACTCAGTTCTTAGGGGTCGGTCCATTTTTGGCATCAACACTTGGGTTTGTTATAATTCTCTTAAGAGGCTTTTGGTAGTCTTTTGTTCAATAAATAACCTTCATCGATTTCCCTTTATGCAGAGTCTATATTTGGGGGGCACTTATTAGATTTATTATATTGGCCTTCAAAATTCTTGATGTCGCCTTCAACAATAACCCATTCTACCAAGTTTATGCTTTAGGGCACTTATGTGATTTCTTATATTGGCTTTCAGAATTCTTGATATTGCCTTTTATAACTTATTATTTTACCAAAGTTTATACACTGGGACACTTATTGGATTTCTTATATTGGCTTTTGGAATTCTTGATATTGCCTTTAGCAGTTGCCCTTTCTACCGAATTTTTACTTGGGCAACACTTACTGGATTTTTTATATTAGCAATCGAAATTTTTGATATTGCTTTTGGCCATTTGCCCTCTCTGGCAAATTTATACTTAGGGAGTACTTATTAGATTTCTCAATTTTGCATTTCAAAATTTTTGATATTGCCTTTGATGATTGCCCTTTCTACCAAGTTTACACTTAAGGAGGGCACTTATTGTATTTTGTATATTGGCCTTCAAAATTCTTGATACAGCCTTCAATAATTTCCATTTCTACCAAGTTCACGCTTGGGGGCACTTATGGATTTCTTGTATTAATCTTTGAAATTCTAGATATTATCCTTGATAATTGCCATTTCTACCATGTTCATACTCGAGGGAACTACTAGAGTTCTTCGGCAATCCTTCAGGTTTCTTGGAGTTCTCATATTATGATCCCAAAAAAAATGGGCGTTGTCTCACCTTCTAACCCTCATTCTTTTCTATATATAGTTAGTAATGAGTTTTGTTTCAATTACTTTACAAAACTTCCTATAAAATGAGGGCTTTGATCTTGATTACTGATCGTACAACAAAATGAATTTCACCCAAAAGGTTTTTGAAAAATAAAATGTTTTAAAAGTACCGCGTAGGGGTACTACTGATAGAACTTTTCAAGAAAGAAAAATGAAAACCAAAATATGACTTCTCTATAGATGGAATATTTCTTCAAAAACAAGCATATGTCTCGTTTTGTCGCAGTGTGGTAGTAAAAAATGCATTACTCTGCTTGAACCTACTACTTAATAAATACAATTTTTTTCAAGGGTTAGATCTCGCCATAAATCGACGTGCTTCATTATTACAATATTTTCATAAGTGTTTCCACAGCACCAGCCCTTTTTTACCCAGTCATAAAATCGACAAGGTGGGCAAGCGTCAAGACATCAATATTCTTCGTGAGAGATTCATTCCTTTCATACCCCTACAGCAATGCGCTGTAAGAGTAAGATAAAGCAGTATCACATAGGTTTCGGAATCGATCGACAATGCATGCAAAGAAAACTATGCTACCATGTACATAGTCGGTAGAAACCCATCTAAGGATAGATGTCGTAAGACCTAACTATATGGGCTTGGATATATCCAATCCCACCTAGGGATAGGAATAATAAAATCTAACTATATAGGCTTGGCTATATCCAAACCCCTCTAGGAATAGATGCCAGCAGACCTACCTATACAAGCATGGCTCTGTACAAACTCATATATGGAAAGACGCCATAAGACCTAACTATACGGCCACGGCTAATCCAAAACTCAACTATGAAACTGTGTAAAAGTAGATGCTAAATAATGAATGTCAATAAACATAGTAAAATATGTAACGACAATATCTGAAACCTTATCAGGTTAAACAATCATAATATGGCTAAAAGCCAATTAACGAATACTAATAAACCTGATCAAATAAATTATGACAATATCTAAAAGCTTATCAGGCTATATTATCACAAAAATTCTAAACACTTACCCAAAACCTTATCAAGTTATACAATCGTAATACGGCTAGATGTTAGTAAAACTAATCAGCTCGGTAACAACAATGTTAAAAATTTATCAATTTATAATATTGCAAAATAGCTAAACACTTGTTCGAACCTTATTAGGTTGCACAATCGTAATACAGCTAGATGCTAGCTAACGAATGCCAACAAACCAAACAAACAGGTAACAGAAATATTTGAAACCTGATATGTTATACTATCACAAAATAGCTAAACATATATTTAAAACCTTATCAAATTATACAACCGTAATACAGTTAGACGTCAGCTAACGTATGCCTATAAACCTAATCAGATAGGTAATAACAATATTTGAAATCTTACCAGATTATGCTATCATAAAATAGCTAAAAGTTAGGGGCAAAACGTACCCCCTTAACAAAATAGTGGTCTCATCCAGACCCAAGAGTCTCTACTATAATGCCACCGAGTCAAATTTTCCTAGCAATGATGCGAGAAATATGAGTTCTCATAAAAATAAGCTAAGCAAATTTTTCTAACGAAGTCTTTTAAAATCTTAAACCATATCAATGGGACAAAAGTTCCTCAATACTATACAAAATAAGGATATATATATATATATATATATATATATATATATATATATATATATTAAATATCCAAATGTAGAAATAGCGAAACACTATCAATACATTTTGAAAAAGATTATGCTACAAGCCAAAGAAAGACCCTAAAGAAATGATACAATATTACAAACTAAAGTTATTACAAGGTACATGATTATAATCAAAAGAAAATAAAATCTTGTTCTTCAACTATGGCTTTCTATGGCCTAAGACTTCCTCTTCTACAAACGAAGAGGAGCATCCCGAAAACTGGACCTCTCCAATGTCTCGTACAATGGTTGTTTAGCATTCCCTTCGAGGACTCAGCAAAATCAAAATAGGGGTAAGAGCTATAGCAATCCGTTGACTCATGTCACGTACTATTCTTATGATACGATCGAGCTCTCCATCATTCGAAATGAAAGAATTATTAAAGGGAGCTACATAAGCTACTAATGACTCTAGCATATATTTATAGTAATCCTTAAGTGTAGGATAATGACCGAGCAGTTGGCTCATTTACTTTTCGGCTTGAGAAATAGCCTAATTAAAATCCTTTCATAATGCTCTTTTATATGATTACTTGTGTTCTCAAACCACTTGGCCTTATAATCTTTGAAAGACCCAGCCATTTTTGCTTTAATTTAAATCATAATTTGACCTGGTATTTTAATGGGAGACAAGGATGAAGCCCCTTCAACTTGCTTTAACACCCAAATGGGACTATGGCTTTGTGTCACCACTTTAATTTTCTAAGGACGAGCGAATTTCAATAAAATTTTACCTCAACCTCTTTCCCTTCCCTTAGACGGGGGAGTAGCCATGACAACCGACTAAGACTTTTCTTCAGTATCTATCTCTTCGAGCTTGATCATAAAAAGCTCTTCATTAGCTTTATCCAACTATTTCCTTGGATCGGACACTGAATCACATAAGTTTGAAACTAGTCCTTCTAAAGTTTGATCTGAGAGTGAAACTCCTTCTGGAACATCTTCAAACTATCTTTCAAAATTATCTACCTTTATACTAAACACTTTGTTCACTATAATGAGTTCTAAAGTAATATTATATGAAGATAGCTTTGATTGGAAGAAGTCAACCCCGCCTTTTAATGTCATAAGCTCCACATCGAGCACTTGCATTCCAGCCAACTTAACATCATATCTTTTTAATACAACCATAGGCTTGTCTATTGCTTGGGAAGTTGAGCATAAAAAATCTAAAAGAATTAAATGAAATGTAAAATCAAAATGAGAAGTAAAGAAAACAAAGTTCTATTCCGTTACAACAAAATATTACAAAAATAAAAAGTAAAGGAAAATACAAATTTCAGAACTTCCTAAAGACCATATTCCTCTTTCATACTTAATATAATCCGAAAACCCCTGGGCATCATATTTGCCAAGAAAATTAAAAGGTCTAGCCAGATGAAATATTCTTTCACAACCATGTCTTCGGCTTTGAAGCACTAAGTGGGAAATATCCCCAAATTCTTGTCGAAGGGTAACTCTCAAGGCATACCGAGGGGAATACACCAAAACATAATTGCTTTTGGCTAACATCCCTTTGGTAATAGCCAATGGATATGGAGTAATGCTTTTAGAACTCAGACCTATGAGAAATGCGGATTAAGGATCATAAGTCTAGGATAAACACTAGAGGGGATGAATAGTGTTTTAGAGAATTGTTAAATCTTTTTTAGTTTTTGTTTATTTGAACACAAATGTGTGCAATATTCAGACACGGATATGATCACAGAATCAAACACAGATGCAAATATAAAGTAAAACCAGTAAAGGAAAGAACACACCGGATTTTATACTGGTTCGGAGTTACCCTACATCCAGTCCCGCACACAAGTACGAATTTCCTTTCAAAAACAATCTTTACAATTACACCCTCGATTTCAAGGCAACGAGGTACATCCTCCAAATTCATAATCCTCTAGGTAGAGATACTTGATTTCCCAGGCAACAAGTTCACCAATTAATTTCCAAGGCTACAATCGCACCTTATCTCGCTTGATTGATTTCCAAGGCCACAATCACACCTTTTCTCATTTATTTGATTACAAAGAAGCCTATAACTCTGAATAGCACTGAGAATCTTGTTGGGATAGTGATAGAGAATCAAACCAGAGATAATCTAGTTAGATTCAATGTTGATTTCGACAGAGTAATGGTAGGAATATGTATAAGAAATGTGGAAGAATAAGAGGAGTGAAAAACCAAAAAATCTATGTTAAAATTCATTGAAAACATCCCCTATTTATAGAAGAACAACAGCCATGTCCATTCGTGAAGAGATATGACGAATAGACACGTCTTACGAAATTTAAATTTTGAAACTAAATGACACTATGTCGACGTGGGTAAGTTGAGCATGTCAACATCCCAAAGGAATTTTTGGTGATTTGTTTTTCTTTGAAAATAACTTCTATTTTATATTAAAACTATTTTAAACTTTATAAATATACTTGTCTATAGTTAAAATACATAAGTAGATATATAGAATAATATATACAAAATTTTACTATAATCTTATATTTAAATCTAAGTATAAATATTTAAAAATTAAATATATTATAATTAAAGATAACTAAAACTATGGATAATTTTGATTTTGAAATTAAAGATTATTTTGAGGCTAAAAGTATATGAAATCGGGATAGATGTTTTTGATGCTTTTAAAAGGAAGGTTTTGAAAACATTTTGAAAACAAGATATAATTTTGTAAAAATCATTTTGAATAAAGATTAGCGGATACAAAACAATGTTCCACTAGATTTTTCATAGGTTCCATCCTACTTAGGGTTCCATTCCTTTAACAAGTTCGAAGTGGATACCATTCCACGAATAATTGGATTTTAAGATGCTAGTGCTTTTCTAGGAGTTTTAACAAAATTCCTAATAAATTAAAAGAAAAATTACTTGAGCTCTTGAGCTCTTGAACTCTTGATAATCTTGATACTCATGGGTCTTCAATCTTGATATCTTGAATCTCTATACTGTACAGTCTTCATTCTTGGTACCTGGATGGTTAAATCATGCATATACATATATATCTAAACTTATACTATTAGTATTTATATTTTATAACCTATTCTAAGGTTGTTGTCATCAAAACCATCATCTCGAGGACTAACAATCTTCCCCTTTTTGATGATGACAACCTTTTTATAAAATATTACTTCTATCCTAATAACTCCCCCTTAGTCTATGCCTAACTACTCTATTTTATATTTCTCTCCCTTTGTCATCAACGAAAAATAACTCCAAATATATCAACAAAAACTATTTCACTCCCCCTAAATCTAATACTCTATGACATGTGATTATAATGATAGTGTTATCATAAATAATCAACACTTAGATCTAACACTAGAACTTAGTCCTAAACTACTAACTATCGTAATTAAGTATCCATATAATAACACATATAAGAACACAAATTATTCATTAATTACATTTTGTATTTACATTTTCATAGGAAACATAAGAAAGAACATACACTAAAGGAAAAAGAGAAAAGAAACTAATGAGTGTCTTTGAAAATGGGAGATCTATGAATCGAACAGTTTGGATAGTGGAAACAGAAATTTCCACGTTGTTCGACAAGATTTCCATCTTTGTCAAAGCACACTTCTTCAATGGAAATGACTTTGTCGTCATCTTCCACGTGCACTTCTTCTATGTGGACTTCTTCTTCTTCTTCTTTGCTGGCCTTTTGTATTTGATCTCCTGAAGAATCTTCGTCAATCAAGATTGGGTTAGCATGATTGTCCATTAGAAATTTTTGCAAATTCCTAAGGATTTTGCCTTGCCTCTCTTGTTCCTTGGCCATTCGAAGTCGCATCACTTGGATTTCAGTCATTAACTGAAGTGCATCCTTCAGAGAATCCTCTATTTTCGTCACATGAGCGAGAGTAGTACGTTGAAATGGACCAGAAGTGGGAGAGGAGAATTTTTGTTTGATTTGGAAGAGGAGCCCATTGATTATTTGATTTCAGAAGGTAGAACAGAGAAATAACATAAAGAATGAATAAAATTTCAAAAATGAGAAGAATATATAACCAATTATTTTGAATTTTGGTGGGAAAAAATTAAAAATAAAAAATGTTATATGTCGACATGGGTTGGGGGGTATGTCGACATGGTCCTATAAATTTTTATTAATTGATTTGATTTAATTTTTAATTATACTTTGTTATTTATATTTTATATTTCAGTTATTGAATAAATAACTAATTCTCTTCTTAAATTAGTAAATACAGATTCATTTAATTATTTTTTTAATATATCAGCAATTTGATTCTCGGAATTAATATAATCTAGAGTAATTACTTCCTTATTTATATCATCTCTGAAAAAATGATGTCTTATATTAATATGCCTAGTTTGAGCATGTTGGGTAGTATTTTTGGATAAATTTATCGCACTAGTATTATCACAATAAATTGATGATTTTGAAAATTTTAAACCATAATCTTTTAAGGTTTTTTGCATATATATTACTTGAGAACAAGCCAAAGCAGCAGAAATATACTCTACTTCAGTTGTTAATAAAGAAATCGTGGTTTGCTTTTTACTAAACTTGGAAATCAGATAATGCCCTAAAAAGTGACAAGTTCCACTTGTACTTTTTCGATCTGATTTACAACCAGCATAATCAGCATCACAGTAAGATATTAAGTCAAAAGAATCATTTTTAGGGTAAAATAAGCCATAGTTAGATGTGTGTATAACATATCTTATGATACGTTTTACGGCTTTTAAGTGGGTCTCTTTAGGTTGGGATTGCATCTTGCACAGAGACAAACACTATGCATGATATTAGGTCTACTAGCAGTAATATAGAGTAGTGATCCAATCATTCAGCTATATAACTTTTGATCTACATCTTTCGAGAGATCTTCTTTACTAAGATACTCATTGGTTGCCATGGGAATGGATTTTCCCCTTGCAGTAGTCAAACCAAATTTATTAATTAGGTCTTTAGCATATTTTTCTTGACTAATAAAGATACCATTATCTAATTGTTTTATTTGTAATCCTAAAAAGAAGTTTAATTCACTCATACGACTCATCTCAAACTCTTTTGTCATTATTTCAGAAAATTCTTTATTCATTTCAAAGTTAGTTGATCCAAAGATGATATCATCTACATAAACTTGTACTAGTTGAATGTCATTTTTATTTCTTTTAATAAAAAGAGTATTATCTACTTTACCAATTTCAAAATTTGATTGTAATAAGTAAGATCTTTGTCTATCATACTAGGCTCTAGGAGCTTGTTTTAGACCATATAAAGCTTTCTTAAGTTTGTAAACATGATTTGGTAATTTTTCATTTTCAAAAAGTGGTGGTTGTTCAACATATACTTCCTCTTTTACAAATCCATTTAAAAAGGCACTTTTAACATCCATTTGAAATAGTTTGAAATTATTATGATATGCGAAAGCAAGTAGAATCCTAATGGCTTCTAATTTTGCTACGGGAGCAAAGGTTTCATCAAAATCTATTCCTTCTTCTTGACAAAAACCTTGAGCGACTAATTGGGCTTTATTTAACTACCTCTCCTTGTTCATTCATTTTATTTTTATAAACCCATTTAGCTCCAATTATAGTTTTATTCTCAGGTCTAGGAACAAGTTCCCAAACATCATTTCTAGTGAATTGATTTAATTCTTCTTGCGTAGCCAAAATCCATGAATCATCAATTGATGCTTCTTTTGGATTCTTGGGTTCAATAGTTGATATAAAAGCTACATTACTCATTTGACTTGGTTGATTTCTAGTTTTAACAACAGATTGCATATCTCCTAGTATATTTTCAATAGGATGATCTTTTAAAAGTTTAGTCTTTTTATTAGGATGATTTATTTCATTATAAGTTTCAGTAGACTCTTGATTTTGAGTGATTAAATCCTCTTCATCATTTGTATCTTCAAAATTTTTGAGATTTTCATCGAATGAAACAAGCATTGTTTCTTCGATGTTGTTTGTTCTTAAATTAAATACTCTATATACTTTACTTTTATTAGAATATTCGATAAAGATACCTTTGTTAGATTTAGGATCAAATTTATCTAAGTTAGCTTTGGTATTTAAAATAAAACATTCACTTCCAAAAATTCTAAAATAAGGTACTTTAATTCTAAAATAAGATACTTTATGTTTCTTTCTATGAAGAAGTTCATAAGATGTCTTATCAGTTAAAGGTCTAATTAAAATTCTATTTAAAATATAACAGGCAGTAGCAACTGCTTCTGCCCAAAAATACTTTGGTAATTTACTATCTTAAAGCATGGTTCTCGCACACTCTTGAATCGTCCTATTTTTATGTTCTACTACTCCTTTTTGTTGTGGAGTTCTTGGAAATGAAAAATTGTGAGTTACCTTTTTATTGCAGAATTCTTCAAACTTTTCAAACTCACCACCGTGATCACTACGAATGGTTATAATTTTTAGAGAAAGTTGATTTTGAATCCTTTTTGTAAAGTTCTTAAAACATACAAAAGTATCACTTTTATGTTTCAAAAATATTGTCCATGTAAATCTAGAATAATCATCTACAATTACAAAAACATATTTACTATGATTTATTGACATAATTTGAGATGGACCAAATAAATCACGGTGAACTAATTCAAGAGGTTTTGAAGTTGAAATCATATCTTTTAATTCAAAAGAACTTTTTCTATGTTTTCCTAATTGACATGCATCACACAGACTATCTACTTAAAAATTCATTTTCGGGAGACCCCTTACTAGATTATGTTTTGACAGTCTAGATAAGAGTTTGAAATTCAAATGCCCAAATCTCTTATGCCAAAGCCAAGGGTCACTTGTGTTTGCCCAAAGACACAAGTTATCGTTTGAAATTTTCATACTAAGAATATAAATATTCTTTTTCCTGATTCCTTCAAATATTATGGTTGAATTATTATCTTCAATGTGACACTTATCTTTTCCAAATTTAATTTTGTATTCTTTACCGCAGAGTTGACTTATACTTAGCAGATTATGTTTCAGATTCTTAACTAGCAAAATACTAGTAATAATAGGAGTTTCAGAATTATCGACTTTGCCAATGCCAATCACATATCCTTTTGAGTTGTCTCCAAATTTAACCAGTCCTCCGTCTTTGTATATTATATCATTCAACATATCTGGATTGGCAGTCATTTGTTTAGAACATCCACTATCGAATATCCATTTGTTCTTTTTGATCTGCACAATTTGTCCACTATGGATTGATTCCTCAATTCCCATAAAGCATGTTTCCTACACATCAAACAATTTTAGTAGACAACTTAAATTTGAAAATTGATTATATGCAGACTCAAGAGACAATGACGATCTGAATATTTCTAAACTAGTATTAACAAACATAGCCATTTAAAACTTTTTCAAAAATCAGATTATGAAACTTTAAAAAACTTGCTCCGATACCAAATGTGAGAAAGGTGGATTAAGGATCTTAAGGCTAGGATAAACACTAGAGGGGGGTGAATAATGTTTTAGAGAATCGTTAAATCTTTTCTGTTTTTGTTAATTTGAACACAAATTTATGCAATATTCAGACACAGATATCATCACAGAATCAAACACAGATGCAAATATAAAGTAAAAACAGTAAAGGAAAGAACACACCAGATTTTATACTGGTTCGGAGTTACCCTACATCCTGTCTTGCACACAAGTACGGATTTCCTTTCAAAAATAATCTTTACAATTACACCCTCGATTTCAAGGCAAAGAGGTACACCCTCCAGATTCACAATCCTCTGGGTAGAGATACTTGCTTTCTCGGGCAACAAGTTCACCCAATTGATTTCCAAGGCTACAATCACACCTTATCTCGCTTGATTGATTTTCAAGGCCACAATCACACCTTTTATCATTTAATTGATTACAAAGAAGCCTATAACTCTGAATAGCATTGAGAATCTTGTTGAGATAGCGATAAAGAATCATACCAGAGATAATCTAGTTAGATTCATGTTGATTTCGACAGAACAATGGTAGGAATATGTATAACAAATGTGGAAGAAGAAAAGGAGTGAAAAACCAGAAAATCTATGTTAAAATTCATTGAAAACATCCCCTATTTATAAAAGAACAACAACCATGTCCATTCATGAAGAGATATGACGAATAGACACATCTTTTGAAGTTTAAATTTGAAACTCACTGACAGTATGTCGACGTGGGTAGGCTGAGCATGTCGACATCCCAAAGGAATTTTCGATGATTTGTTTTTCTATGAAAATAACTTCTATTTTATATTAAAACTATTTTAAACTTTATAAATATACTTGTCTATAGTTAAAATACATAAGTAAATATATAGAATAATATATACAAAATTTTACTATAATTTTATATTTAAATCTAAGTATAAATATTTGAAAATTAAATATATTATTATTAAAGATAGTTAAAACAATGGATAATTTTGATTTTGAAATTAAAGATTATTTTGAGGCTAAAAGTATTTGAAATCAGGGCAGATGTTTTTGATGCTTTTAAAAGGAAGGTTTTGAAAACATTTTAAAAACAAGATATAATTTTGTAAAAATCATTTTGAATAAAGATTAGCGGATACAAAACAATGTTCCACTAGATTTTTCGTAGGTTCCATCCCACTTAGGATTCCATCCTTTTAACAAGCTCGAAGTGGATTCCATTCCACAAATAAATTGGATTTTATGATGCTAGTGCTTTTCTAGGAGTTTTAACAAAATTCCTAATAAATTAAAAGAAAAATTACTTAAACTCTTGATAATCTTGATACTCATGAGTCTTTAATCTTGATATCTTGAATCTCTATACTGTACAGTCTTCATTCTTGGTACCTGCATGATTAAATCCAACATATACATCTAATCTTATACTGTTAGTATTTATATTTTATAATTTATTCTAAGGTTGTTGTCATCAAAACCATCATCTCAAGGACTAAGAAGAATAACCACTGGGGTAACATTCAGTTTAGGACCATAAAACTTGCGAAGAAATTCATGTCTTTTATGTTTCAAAACCATATCCCTTGGGGGTTGCTTTACCAACTTCAAAAATTCTAAAAAAATGTCATCCCTATTTTCAAAAAATTTAATTCAATTAGTCAAATTTAAAATTCTAAGAATTAACCTAAACTCCTTTTTCTGAATGGACTTGATAAATGTTGCACAAGATTTTTCATGTGTCTTTTACATCTTCGAGGCAATTAGTTAAACTAATATTACGTAATCTACATGCATGGAGATCATTCTTAAGTATGCCAGTAGTTTTTAGCAATTGATATTTCTTAATTTTGTTTTGATTCCCCAAAACATTATAGTGTGAAATAAAAGCCAAACTCACCCTCTTGACTTGATCGAAGTAAAAAGAAACATTTCAGATAGTAGAATAAATTTAGAATATTATAAGTAAAATTAGAAACAATCACATCATCCATGTAACAACAAATAGAATGTCATAGTTCATAAAAGAATAATTGCAGTCCTACACTTAAGATTGTTCATCATTAGTTTGATTGGTATTATAAGAGAAGAAACATCTTTATCTACCTCATGAGGAACAGAAATATAAGAAGGAATAATTCATATTCCTTTGCATTGGCCAACTCATTCTATCAACCAAAGTTTGCTTAAATAACCCAAGTATTTTCACCCACGAAATCAAATGAGAAGGTGCAGCCTTTGTTGCGGCTCTCGATATAAGACTTGAACAAAACTTTGAAGGTTGTCAATCCAACCACTTTTTTAGCATTTTCTTAAGTCATGAGCCCTTCAATTCCTTTCTAGGCTTCAACCAACTTAACCTTTATCTTGGACAACTTCTCTTTTTAATTTTTACAAATTGGTCTTAAGCTTTTCCGCTTCATTTTTAGACAAGGTTTCCTTATTCTCATAATCCTTAGTTATCTTCTTTTCTTCTCCTCCAAGCCTCCACATTGGTTCCAAAAGGTAGTCGCCTCTTCCTTACTATCTTTAGCCTCTTGAATAGTTTCTTTAAAAATTCTTATATTTATGTTTAAGGACTGACTACTTGGCCATAGTATGTAAAGCAATTATGCTAATGGGTTTTCAAACTAATTTTAAAAAATATGATCAGTAACATCAAATTACTTATACGTTAATGATTTCTTGAAGGCTATACTTTAGGATCTTCTCAAAGCTGTATGTATTCTTAAGCAGCTCCACCTTAGAATCAGCAACAATGTTAGAAATTTGATCTTCAAAGGCTTCCTAAGCCACTTTATCTATTTGGTGGTATTTTGATGATGAAGAGGGAAAATGTGAAGGGACAAGCTTTTTTGTTCGAAAGGAACCACCAATAAAAATCTCAGAAGGGCAACATTCAATGGCTATCTCCCTCTTTCATTTCATAGAAGCATCTACATCATTTTCAGAAATCATCTTAGGTTCATAAGACTTTTCAGTCCCAGATGTCTTTTTGAGTAGGAGAAGGCCTAGCTTGATTTTAGATGAAGGGTCCTATTAACTGGGTTTTTTTGACCAAATTGATTTCAATCAGAATAGGAACTTCAAAACAAAGACAAAATGGTTCGAGGACTTTGGAAATAACACAAAAAGGAGAAAAACGACATATAAAAAAATAAGCAAAAAACTTTGACTTGATTTTTCAACTTGGCACTTGGGATCGGATCCGAGTCAACCTGAGCTGATCATTGGAAAAATGAAGGAAAATCTAAGTTGATAAATTGAAAGATAAGACAACATGACATGGAGTTGAACTTGAGTCAAACCATAGACAAACTAGTCAGATCTGGGTTAACTAGGTATCGAGTTGTAATCCATAACTTGGTACCGAGTTGAGATTCACAAAAATCTTAGGTCGAACTCCAAGCACTCATTACCGAGTAGAACTTAGGTTGGACTCACGAAACTCTTAGGCCTGACTCTAAGCATCATTATCGAGCAGAACTTGGGTCGGACTCCAAGCAATCCATCCTTTGGACGACTCTAAGCAAAGCCTGATGCAAATGCGGAAACCACTTTGGTTGGACACCAAGTTACGTCAACCCCGACCCGAAGCTAATGATTTTCACCGACATGGATTTCACCTCCGTGATTCACTCTAAAATGATTAGAACTATTTAGAATGATGGTACGAAGTAACTTAATAATTTACAAAGGCAATGGACCGAAGTAAATAACTCGTCACCAAATTATTTAGGCCAGCACTGATCTATTTATTCACCAGGTTCTTCCTCCCAAACTACATACACCTTATGTACTACCCTAGCCACTCATGATTAAGCGATTTTCCAAAGTTTGGATAAGCAATTCCAAGGATTGATGAGAAGAGAACCAAGAAGGCAGAACAACTCTAGTGTTAAAGTAAAGATCACTAGAATCAACAAAACTTCGATGAAAAGACCTTGGAACACATCATGTAGAAGGTGGAAGAGCTATGCAAATAAGAGAATTCAATTTGTATCAAAGGAAATAATTCGATACCGAATTAAATGACTCGGTAACGAGTTGAGCTTTTGACTTGCAGGACCTTGAGCTCTGTTGTATAAAATTGGGCTATCGCATGGACTCCAGTGCAAGTAGGCTTCTGACCCAATACCTCTATTTCCCTATAAATACAACACTTAGTGCAACTAAAATAGGATCTCTTCCCTGATCTCTTCTCTTCACTCTGGATCGAGGATTCCACTACTCATTACCATCTTCCTCCTTTATAATAGTTACCAAGGAAACTACTCGTGGCTGTTATAGATCTAAAAACTTGTCAACTTCTTATACTTATGGCTTATAATCTCATACAAACTATCTCAAATCACCATTCAATCAAACTAGAAAGTGGACATAGGCTAGAGATTGCCTAACAACTATAGAAATCTTATGTCTCACTACTCTATTTCTTTTATTTTCAAAACTATCTGCTAGATCTAGGTTTCACTGGTTTCCTACAACTCAATCTTGGTTGTTTATCCATTTTTGGAGTCAATATTTTGGTGCTTTCATTGAGAAACTAAATATGGGCTTAGATCTAGCTCTATACTTTAGATTTGATAGATCTAGAAGTTAGATCTGGAAAGTTGCTTGAAGAATTTATGGATTTACTATTAAAAATTCATTGCAACTATAAAAGGAAGATCTGTCCGATAGATCCACAGCAGCGGTAGTTGGTGGTGATGAAGCAAACACCCACCAAGCAGAAGTTAATAATGGAAATGCAATATCAGGATCTTCTTCTCAACATGAAGTGGTGACCAAAGGAGAGTTCGATAAGATGATCCATGAAATTAACTAAAAGAAGGCGTATAGCCAAAAAGCTCTCGTGGGCAAGATATATGGTTTACTCAATCTACAACTCCAAGCTATCAGGAGAACTAGAAGGGAAACCTTACCCGTTATATAGTAAGAGAATTCCTTTGTTTTTAGCCTAAACATGAGAGATGGAAAGCAAAAGCAGAAGGAAGTAGTTGGTAGAGTTGCATAAATTATTATAAGGGGAAGTTGGGGTTTCCTCTTGGTATAGACTCAAATTTTGGGGAGAACAATGCATAAGAGGAAGTTGCAAAGGTGGTTTCTGGTTCTAATGATGATCTGATGATGGATGACGATGATTTTGAACCAAAAGCTAGAGGAAATATTTTCAAAGTTCAGGCAACCGCAACTGAACCAACCCCATGGCATTGGAATACTACAAGAGTTGTTCTCTCAATGACTGGAGAACCTAGACATCAGCCAACAAACCAAGACAATTTGCAAAGTCAAACACTCGGTGCAACCCCTAATAGCCGCCTTATAGAATATCGTGTTAGCGAGGAATACATAGCCAATATGGTTAAGCAGTTCATCGAAGAAAGCAGAGGTAGGAAGATCGATGATTGGGGTTCTGCACCAAGTAGAACACCGTTCATGAAAAATATTCTAAGAGGGGAACACCTAGGAAATTCACAATGCCCATAGTTCCATCATAGAGTGGAACCGCTGATCCCAGACAACAGTTACTCAAGTACGAATGACATATGGATGGAGCAAGAGCTACAGATGTTGTTCACTATAAATGTTTCTGTATCTTCTTGGACGGAGTCGCTTCCATGTGGTTTATTAGGCTCGCACCGAAGTCTCTTTCTACTTTTAACGAATCAACAAAGAAGTTTGTAAAGCAGTTTAGGCACCGTGCTGCCCGACTAAAGGACGTGATTTCCCTATCAAATTTGCCTCAAGGACACAAGGAGTCTCTAAAAGCTTTCTTAAACCGATTCAATATCACTGTTATAGAAGTTAGCGATCTGAAGGAGAATTTGTATTTATGGCTTTGTTCCAAGGAATTCACTGGGATACAGATTTTGGTAAATGGTTAAAGTTGAAGAAACCTAATACCATAGAAGAATTTCATCGAAAGGTTGGTCAGGACTGGCTAAAAGAGTGATTGGTGATGAATCATCGAAGAAAATAATCTAGGGCCACATCGTAGTAAATTTTTAGAACTCTGGTAATCAAAAGAAAAGAAATCAAAACTATAGTAACAGGCATAATGTGAATGCAAAACACCCAAAGACTTCGGATTAGAAGACTACTCACCCTTCAGCGATACACCAGAGAAGGAGAAACGTTCTGGAAAGTACTTCCAACGAATATTAACATTTGAGGAATCTGATTGAGGAGCAGGAATAACAAGTTCTAGTAGTATGTTAGGGAATCGTAGAATGGCAGAGAAACTACAAAACCCTTGGGCCTACTTGCTCATGGAAAACTGCGCGGAACCAACGGATAGTGCTTGAATGAGCTAATGAAAGACTGATTATCAAATAAACTTCTAGCTAGCCGGTTACCCAGGAATGAAGCAGCAACCTAAAACAATATTGTTTCATTCATCCTTATCTGATTTCCTTATGCAAGTAAGCCTCCAAGGGGCATTGAGGACATTAGGCAAGACTTGCAATTTATTCCACTCATTTAAAATCAACTGCTTGAACTAATGGAACCATGTTCTTGCAAGCAAAACTCATATGCGGCGCAGCCGGCAACACAGTCGAGAAAACACTCCTCTGTTCACGAATAATGGACAAGGAGTGTAGGCACACTATCCGTCGGATCGATGGGTCATATCGATCCCCAATCTTCTGAAAACCAACATGGCCCTAAGACTGGCAATGTTGGGAAGATCAAAATCATTAGGTCAATGGTCACATCGAACCTTTACCTATTGAAAATTGGCATTGCCCAAAGATTGGCAGCGTCGAGAAGGTCTAAACCACGAAAGAAAAATGGGTCGTATCAATCTCTAACCTTCTAAGAACCAGCGTTATCCAAGACTTGCAATGTCGGGAAGATTTAAACCGTCGGATCAATGGGTCGTATCTATCCCCAAGCTTTTGAGAACCGATATTGTCCCAAGACTGGCAACGTCAGGAAGGTTTACACGGCCGTATCTATTGGTCATATCAATCCCCAACTTCTAAGAATCGGCATTGTCTCAAGACTTGGAAATTTTGAATGGTCTAAACCACTAGATCAGAGGGTCTTATCGATCACTAATGTTTTAAGAACCAGGGTTGTCCCAAGACTGGCAACGTCCAAATGGTCTAAACCACTTGATTGATGGGTCATATCAATCCCTAATCTTTTCAAAACTGACATAGCCCCAAGACCTGCAACAAAGGAAGATTAAAACCACTAGGTTAACGGTCACATCATCCCCTCACCCTTCAAAAATCGATGTTGCCAAAGACTTGCAATGTTGGAAGGGTCAAAACCGCTGGATTAATGGGATATAACGATACTCAACCTTTTAAGAATCGACGTGGTCCTAAGACTGGAAAAGTTGGGAAGGTTTAAACTATCGAATCAATGGGTCGTATTGATCCTCTACCTTCTGAGAACCGGAATTGTCCAAAGATTGGTAGTATTGGGAAGGTTTAAACCGCCAGATCGATAGGTTATTTCAATTCCAAAAATTTTGAGAACCGACGTTATCCCAAGACAGACAACGTCGAGAAGGTCTAAACACCAGGTCAATAGTTGTTTCAATCCCCACCCTTCTAACAATCGGTGTTGTCCCAAGACTGGCAACATAGGGAAGGTCCAAACCACTAGGTCAATGCTTATATTGACCCCTAACCTTTCAAAAATCGACAATGCCTAAAGATTGTCAATGTCGAGAAGGTCTTAACTGTCGGGTCGATGGTCACATCGACCCTTTACCTTCTAATAACCGGCTTGCTCCCACTATATCGAGAAGGCCCGAAAAAGAAGGGTCAATGGTCAAATTGACTCCTACCTTCTGAGAATCGGCGTTGCTCTGGAAATGTTGAGAAGGTCAAAATCAATGGATCAATAGTCACACTGATTCCCTACTTTTTGAGAACTCGCATTGCCCTAGAAACGTCTAAAGAGAAGCTGACTTCCAGAAAGTCATTGCTGCCCAAAGACTGGCAAGACCACACTATCGTCCAAAGATAGGCCATATCAAGGGGAAGAAGTGTTTAG
Organism: Allium cepa; assembly: GCA_030765085.1. Taxonomy (NCBI): domain Eukaryota; kingdom Viridiplantae; phylum Streptophyta; class Magnoliopsida; order Asparagales; family Amaryllidaceae; genus Allium; species Allium cepa. Next base: position 244,648,218 of record CM060938.1, on the reverse strand, counting down.
CCCTCAAGAAGACGTCATTGTCAGAAGATAGATGGCGACGAGCAGAATTGCAAAACAAAATCTACCTTTTAGAATTCTTTGCTACCTGAAGATTGGCGAAAGCAAGAGGGTTCTCAAAACCAAACAAATATCCGATTGAATGATTCACCTTCGGCCTTCAGGAATGTGTTATTACCCAAGCCAGTGATGGCTAGAAGGATTGATAACTTATTTAAGGACCATCCAGATCATTTGCTCCCAACTTCTAAGAATGCACCATCGCTCGAAGAATAGTGATGCTATGGGGAAACCCAAGAATGGAACTATCGATATACTGGCTTTCGGAGGTAGAAGAGGGAGCTCAATCGAATTTTTAAACCAATCTTCTAGAATATGATGATGCCCGAAGATTGGCAAAATCAGGAAGGTACCGTCTTATAACATTTAGAGGCCTAGCATCACCAGATGATAGGAAATGTCAGGACCGTGTAATCATAAAGTCTTTAGAAATTTGATGTTACCCGGACACTGGAAACATTAATAAAAAGTATTAACTTTTGAGCAAACTCAATCATTTGATTCTAACCAACAGATATCAGTTATTGCCCAAAGACATGCAACATCAAGGATGAATCTTCATAATAGAATCAACAGTGTGCTAGTTTTGGTAAATAGAAAGTTGTGCAGGACCTAATTTCAAATCTCGAACTTTAGGAACTAATTTTTTGCCAGCATCAAGAAAGGAATGCTCGAAATCGAGTGATCAAATCACTAGTTTCTGAAGACAGATATTGGTATGCAGAATAGATTCCAAGGACCGTAAAGAAATTGAAACCATGGATGACTCCCACAAAGGACAACTTTTTCAAAGGAATTCTTCTGAAAGGAAAGAATAAGCGGAAGAAACTTCCCCAAAAATGCCATGGTTCATGGTCAAAGTGGAGTGCTATACAGGAGAGATTTCTCCACGTCTGCTTTGAAATGTAACCAAGGGCGAAGCTAGGAAGATTCTCATGGTAGACCGTGAGGGCGGTTGTGGTGATCATGCCATGGTGGCACTTGGATAATGTGCTATATTAGTTTATCTCACATGAAAGCCAGAACTCATGACAGTAAAACTCCTTGGAAAGGATTTAGTACATGGTAGAAACACATAAACGAAGTGTAAATATTGCACATAATGTCCCCCAGTGGTAAGGAGCAAAGTAGAACTTGGACGTGATTCATTAGGAACTTAAACGTTAGGAAGGTATAACCACACATGGGTTGATCCAATAATTCAACCAGCTTGCATGCTACAACCATTGCCCGAAAATAGGTAATGTCAAAAAGGATGCTCAAGATTGAACAATTCATGCACAAGTTTTTGAAGATCAAAAAAGTGCACAATTGAAGTCACGTGACAATGCTTGCGGCTAGATGGGTCACTCCTGATTGAGAATTAGCAAGGATCGTCGTGGAAAATCAAAGGCAAATATTGTTGGACTTTCTCTGTCCAGGACTCGGATAAGGAAAACACACTTAGATAAGGGGTAGTTGAATAATTTCCCTAGAAAATTTAGCTACTACTGTTATTTAGAATCGGGCATTTTAAATCTTCCGTAAATAAGATTCAGTTCATGGAAAATATCAAACAATAAGGAAATGAATATCCCAACTGCTTTCTGAGACAGGTGGGAGCAGCAGCTTAATGGGGTTATCCATGACTAGTAGTTAGTCGAAAGGAAGAGGACAAAACACAAGCAAAAATGGCTATGGAGTTGGTTAAATGACAACCATATTTCACTAAGCAGAACACTTTGGCAATTGTATGTAGGGAAAAATAAAGGAACATAACCAAAGCGATTGGTGGGAATTGTTTATATGCACAAATTTGCAAAATAGTGGAGGTCGTTCCCATGAAAACATGACTAAAAGGAAGGCCGACATGCTAGAAAACCTTAAGGGATCCCTACTAACCCTTCCCTCTTCGTCTAAGACCCATAAGGCCATGATATCATTTAGAGGTGGAGGCAGATTTAACAACATCTCTATAAGAGCAACTGTGCCTTGTAATTCAGCCAAAATCAATCATCGTAGCATAGCAGGAATAAAAGGTGAAGCCTAAGCTACGAAGGATCTAGTTTCAAGAGGAGTAGACATACCACCACCGGACTTGAAATGCAATGATCACCTAGTCATCCTAAATAAGAAACTTGGGGCATAACTCGATTATTATGTTTTATTTTGAAAGTTAAATCTGTGTGACCAACGCCTAGAGTGCGAAGAATGTCAACATATGTTGACCAATCGGCTTTTGAGCATTAATCGTGGCAAGTGAGAAGTGATAATCTATGCAGTGGGAGTCTTGTGTCACAAATACAACAGAAGGACTATCCAGTGTAGGTAGCTCGCTCGTGCTAGAAAAATGAGTAATGTCGTGCAATGATATTATATGTCAGAACTTGTCCATTTTCGATGAATAGTCGATACTTTAGTCGTTGTCCATAGGGGCGCAAAGACTTTTCTTTCCAACAACATGGAAGATGAAGAAAAACGAAAAGCATAGCGATGGAGTAATCCAACATGACCATTCTTGAAGCGAACCATCTTATTGGAATGCAAGCGGCAATACAAGAACAACATGCTTTCATAGAAGTTAGCCAAAAATAGGGAGTCGGGCATGTCTTCAAAGTGGCATGAATACAAGGTAAGATAAGCTTGAGATCCATCATAGGTTAACCACAACTCAAACTTCAACTTTCCACTAAGAAGCAATTGGCTGCACCACCACCACCATCATCGCCACGCAATCGCCACTCCTCTGAATTCAGATGAATTTCACTTGATGGCCAGTAGAAATCATGGGCCAATAGCTCTCGGGAGCAACTGAAAAGCTAAGACAATACAAAACAAGAAGAGCGCATGCTGGTCAAAGGCATGGAATGATCTCTAGAGCGTAGATCTTGTCCTTATCGCGAAAATGAAGAATTCTAACTATGAAAAATGGTTGAAGGAATGTCTGCCAGATAAAAGCAATGTATTGAAGTAGATTTTAAACGACTATCCAAAATCAAGCGATAGCAAATCAGAACTTGTCTTGTACTAGAGCATGTTTTGTTTTCAAAAAAAGCATACTCTAGAGGCAAGTGTTAACCAGGTTTTGATCAAAAAAAAGAAGAAAAAATGATTCAAGGACGTTGAAACATCATAAAAAGGAAAGGAAAAGGAAATATCAAAAAATTGATGAAAAACGTTAACTTGAGTTTCTCAACTTGGCGCTTGGTGTCGGACCCGAGTCGTATCTAAGCTGAACCTAGGAAAAATAAAGGAAAACTTAAGTTGAGAAATAGGAAGACAAAGGCATCAAGAATTGGAGTCGGACCCGAGTCAAACCAGAGAAAAGCTAGGGTTAGACCCGAGTCAACTCACTACCACATTGTAAGTCACATATCGGTATCGAGTTGTGATTTTTCCCTAGCTGTCTCACAAAACTCTCAGATCAGACTCTAAGCAATCATTATCGAGAAAAACTCGATTCGGACTCACAAAACTCTTAGGTTGGACTTCAAGCACTCCAACCTTTAGACGACTCCAAGTAAGGCATGAAGAAAACGCATAAACCACTCGGGTCAAACACTACGTTAGGTCAACCCCAACCTGAAGCTCATGGTTTTCATCGACATGGCTTTCACCTTCATGTTTCACTCCAACGTGATTAGAACTATCTAGCTAGAAAGATGTATGAAGTAACTTAATAAGTTGCAAAGGCAATGGAGCTAAGTAAATAACTCGGCACTGAGCTATTCAGGTAGGTACTGATCTATTTATTCACCCCACTCCTCCTCCCAAACTCCATACATCTCATATACTACTCCAACCACTCGTGATTATGCGGTTTTCTAGAGTTTGGACAAGCAATTCCAAGGATTGGCAAGAAGAGAACCAAAAAGGCAGGGCAACTCAAGTGTTAATGAAAAGACCACTAGAATCAATTGAAAGAAGATGAAAAGAGCTTGAAACACATCAATTAGAAGGTGGAAGAGCTATGCAAATGAGAGAATTCAATTTGTATCAAAGGAAATAACTATGTCCCAAGTTAAATGACTAAGTACCAAGTTGAGGTTTTGACTTATGGGAACTGAGCTCTCTTGTATAGTATTGGGCTATCGTCTAGGCTTTAATGCAAGTGGGCTTTTGGCCCTTTACCGTTGTTTTCCTATAAATACAACACCTAATGCAACTAAAATAGGATTTCCTTCCTATTCTCTTCTCTTTACTCTGGATTTGGAATTCCGCTGCTCTTCATCATCTACCTCCCTCATAATAGTCACCAAGGCAACTACTCTTGGCAGTTCTAGATCTAAGAACTTGTCAACTTCTTGTGCTTGTGGCTTGTAACCTCATACAAACTATCTCAAATCATCAATCGATAAAACTATAAAGTGGATGTAGGCCAGCGATTGTTGAACCGCTATAAAAATCTTGTGTCTAACTATTTTGTTTCTTTTTTTTCAGTATTATCTTCTAGATATAGGTTTCACTGGTTCCCTACAGCTCAATCTTGGGTGTTGATCCATTTTTGGCATCAACATGTCCATATCTTAAATATTATAAGAAAGATAAGTAAAGAGTAATATACCTATTAACTAATTTCTTTGTTAACCCCAAAAGTGTTGGAAAAGTGGACTTGTTTAAAGAATGACTAAGTCAATCTTAGGCAAGGTAGCTAGGACGAAGTATGTTTGACGTCAAATCGATAACAAGTCCTTGTATAGTAATTGAAGTAATGTCGAATTTCATGTATGATCTAAGTCAATATACCAATCTTAATTCAAGAGCTCAATATGTCAAATATGCTATGCATTAGTTCGATATTAAATTCCTTATGTGTACAAAGTTTGAGTACTACAATCGGCAAAGATCCCCAAATCTATTTAGGGATTACAATGTATAAAGTGTAAGAAGAGAGGTAAGAATGATTTGCCCTTTCTCCGTAACCTCTAGATCTGTATTTATAGGGGACGAAATGCGACATGATGTTTGGCTTTGACAACAACTTCGGCGATGACAATGTTGCAGGGCCTTGGGCTTCGCTTGATAACGTAATAATGGAACTTCGGTGCTTAGTATTTTGGCTTTCAGTGTCATAATCTTTATGCATTAAGGCGATTTTGATTGATCGTAGGAGGCATTAGTGGGAAGCTGCATTAAACATCAATGAGGAGCGGCCTTATAATGAAACAGTATTGAGAAAGAGTGGCTTCACCCAGTATAATGTCGGTGTTGATAACCCTCGGCATCATCATGAGGCGGTATCCCCTAAGTATTGTTGAAGTGTTGTACTAATACATACGGACACAGAAGAGCAGCGGCACGGAATAGAAGAGACATCGGCGACGTCGTTACTAACTTCTAACGGCACCACTAGTGTAGTATCATGCATAAAGTTCTTTCATTAGGTGGATGGCGGCATTGGTTAGACTCAACGTCAATATTATGTTATATCGTCCATGATAACACAGCATTAATGGCATACAATACCAATCATACTCGATGTCACTGCTTTCTTTGATAACTTATAGCACTAGTTCCATACGGCATTGCTTTTTGATGCAAGTTAATCCAACCATATATATGATCGGTAGCACTGATGTCATTTAGGGTTCTTAGCTCCATTGACGATATGAGATGCTAACGTTGATAAGAGTTGGCATCGTTGGTGTTGGAACTAACTCATTTCCACTACTTTGGCACTACTTATTGATGAGCGTTGTGATCAAGTAGTATGTCGAATATCTTTGGGATCAACAATAGTGATAATATTTGCCCCTTCCTCTGGTATAGTGGAAGCCTTGACTTTACAAGTCAACGGTCTCGTCATCACCTTTTGATGCCTATTGATCTTCTTTCGTCCATCCAATCATTCATTTAAAATCAATCTAATGGCATCTGTACACCTACTCTTTTCTATAAACAACAAGGTTTCTTCCGTTTTCTTCTCTAACCTGCAATCCTCAAATCAAGCAAATAAAAAACTTCTAAATTCTCAAAGATCAAGTCTTTGGATATCAGACGCTTGAATCATTACTAAGTTGCGATTTTTAATTTTAATTACATTGATCAATTTGAAAATGGAATTTTCATATTGAAATCGCTATTTGGGTGTTATTTAGGATTTTACCGATCGTGAATTAATTACCGTGGTATTAAGGATGTCGATTGCATTTTTATTATTGTTGAATTCTTATGCAATATTATTAATCTTGGAGTTTATTAATAGTAAGACGATGTTGGTTTTAGAATTAGAGGCTTCCAGCTTTATGATGAAGTGGGTTACTTTTCTTAAACTTGAACCATTATTATTCAGACCTATTTTAGCACCGACGTTCCCGACACCACTAGTAGATTCAATGTTAGCTGGTCAACCCAATAACTATTAGCGTAAGATTTTCATGCTACCAACACATAAGGATGTGGTAACCATGAGTTGAGCTATGATATTTCATGGCACCGTTATTAAATGGTATTGTTATCGATTAAGTTTAATATTGATTTGCAGCAACGAATAACTCATTTTATATTACATTTCTTTTAATATTTTATAGTTTCAACACAATGTCTGGCACTATTACAAACCCTTTATTCATTTACTGCCATTTAAGCTTTTATAACGTAAATAATTTAATGCCACTACTGAGAGAAACATGACAACTTATTTGGGGTTACTGGAGTTATTATTATGATAGCGTCTATGCCGATTGGACGTGATATTAAGAAACTCAGTACTGACTAAGTGCGTTTTTGCAATACCTGTATAATACTAGGCATTAATAAAGTTCATGATTGACCTATTACCTTCATATCACAAAAAATCTTATATTATTGGCAACTAAGGTGAGATGCGACAACCTTATATTGTTATGAGTTAATGTATATCAGTTAGATGCGATTGTATTTAATTACAAGCAATGTCGCTTATTTTCTGCATGGGTTTATAAAGTTTTTACTTGACATCAACAGTCTTTCTGTTTGTCACTATTGTTCTATAACCATTCTTAATGTCATAAGTTAAGCTTCAGTTAGAATCATTGCCTATTACCTAACAAACATAATATATTACAAGTTATTTTACCGATTAGCGTCATACCCACTCATGTCGTTGATATTTATTAATGTCATTATTATCCCGCGTTTTGGCAAGACCGTGACAACAAGAACATGATTAGAAAACAAGGATAGTTCATCCTGTAGATCGTTAATACACAGGTCTACTATGCATACAGTTAAATTTTGCCCGAGTCCGAATCGAGCTACAATTGCTATGACGCGACAAGCAAAGCTTTGAAAGCCAATGTTTCAAATTTCAAGTCAATCGGAGTTTATATGCTCAAGATATTGATCGATCAAGGTTGAGAAATCCAACTCTATTCGTTTCAATCCAATTTCGTATTCATTCCCCAAGAGAGATTCAGTTCGTATCCATCGCCTACTAACTTCCTTCGTATCCATCATGTTAACAACACTTCATATCCATCAACAAACGTCCATTTCGTATCGGTCTCCCTCCATCCATCCATCCCGTATCGATCTCCCACCATCGATACGAACAATAATAACAACAACCACTGATCGATACGAAGAGAGCAACACGAAGCATCGATATAAAGGTTGCCTCCAACCATCGATAAGAAGTAGCAGCAAGCATCGATACGAATAGAGCCACGCATGACCGATGCGAAATATTATCGATACAAAGACGACAATATCATACATATCCAAATTTACATTGATCATAACTCGAGATCTACAAGTCCAAATGCCACCAAATTTTCACAGGAGCTTGCCTACAACTCAAGAATGTATAGATCAATTTCAGCCAAAAGGGTAAATTCTTGATCGATATGAATTCCATTCGTATCGCTTCTAGATCGAGCCGAAATAACCTGAACTCAATCCCATTGGCGCACCTACATGAGAGAAGAAGTCCTCCAACATCTGGACGAGATATTTTCAGCCTACGCCTATAAATAGCACCCATATGCATCCAGAAAATGGACTTTTGGGAAGCTTCTAGGCCGTCACTCTGCTGAAACTCCATTGTAACTTGAGTACTAGCTATTATATCATTGTAAATCGGTTGAGAATCGTGAATAAATGTGACGCCCCACCTCAATACTCACGCTAGCCAAGAACACTACGGTGTAATGCTGTCAAGTAGCACGGAGAATAAGGCTGTTGAGGAGCGACCATCCGTGTAATTGCTTTGCGCGAGCATCGTTATGTCAGATGGTACGACATGCATTTGTTTATCAAGAGGGAAATCCGACATTCCGACGCAAACTCAAAGCTACTACACAGTGGCTATAATATCTTCGGAAACAAATATAGAAATAAACATAACATAAATCAGTCACAGATAATTCATATCACAAAGGCGGAAATAGATATGAATATTACACGAGGAAGTGTATATCAGAGTAGTGGTCTAACAAGATCCACACTATCACAAAATAATAGCAACATGTGCTATACAAAAGAATACATCAATGAGTCAATATCTCAAGAGTATACAACAAAAACTACTAATCTAAGTAGTAAGCAAAAGGTCAGAGTAATGGATCCCTGGAGAGAAGTCAAGTCGAAGCACCTGCAACATCTCGGTCTGACCCGAGCATTATTTATAAGAAAATAATAAACGGATCAGTCTAGCTATAAATATCAGATAACATGATATAGAACGAAAGATACGGCATAGACGTATAATATCCATAATGACATACTACTATAAGTATGTAAACGATAATCAACAAACGATTAATCAATATCAGAGAATCTTCTCAAAGATCCAAAAAGGGTATCATACCCAAAACTTGTATTCACAACAAGTAAATGACACACGAATTCACCAATGCACAAAAATTGATAAATCATATCAATGAAAATCACTAAAATTGGTGAAGCATAAATTCTAGAATTCAACACACGAAATCCAGAAATCAAAAAATAAAAAGGGGGGAAGGCCTATCACATGAACGGGAGCATGAAAACTCACCAACAGCTGTAACACACGAACGAGAAGCTATCTCATGGTAGCTAGCCATTAATTTGACACACGAATGACCTGACACACGAATGGTCCGAAGACCGTGGGTTGCTACCCCACCAATTTGAGTCGAAACTCCACAAAGCGGGGTTTAGTCTCCCTCGCAGACAAAGAGACATCGCACATTGCTAGTCTAAATCACAAAAATCATCGTCACGATCATCAAGAAGTGTCAATCACAGTAAGCTAGTAAATATATGAGCTTAGCTTCATGTCCCATAACCACTAGCTTAACTTAAATATTTACGAACAAATTGTAGATCTCCACTAGAAAATTGTCACAAGAGATTCAATCGAACAAGTCCAAGAATTAACCGACGAAGTAAACGCAAGCGTTTCATACCACTCGTTTTACTAAGTCATTTAATTAGATTTCTCATACGAGTGAGGTAAAGGTTTGTATATACTAATAGATTGGACAAAGGTTTTAGAAATGAACTTTGTAATTAAAATAGTATTAAAATCGTTTGAGGAAAGAGTTTTGATATTTACTACTAGTATAGAAAACCTTTATATTTTTAAGGTGATAAATCACAAAGGAGATTGTAAGAACAATCAATCAGTAAAATTCACATTCGAAGACGTGAATAAAATCCAAAGAAACCGATAAAGAATCCATCGAAATGGATATCCAAAAATCCCTAAAGAGAAGTCATCAAAGTCATAATAAATGATAACAACAAATAGGATTATCGCGAATCGATTTAAATTGGAATTCTCAAACAAAAAGGCAAGAAGGCAAAATCACAACAGTTTCAAACGTCTGAAACAAGTGGTTCAGACGTCTGAATCTGGAAATATAAAAATTTCCAGAACACGATTCAGACGTCTGAACCAAATGTTTCAGACGTCTGAAATAGGCATATTTTAGCCTATTTTCTTTCTGTTTGAAAATAAGCCAATTCAGACGTCTGAAACCATATATTCAGACGTCTGAATCTGGGAATAGAAATCTTTCCAGACAATATTCAGACGTCTGAATCTTCCGTTTCAGACGTCTGAATCTGGGGTTCAGGGAATTCCCAGAACCTAGGCCAAAAATGGCCAAACGAATATCGGAAACGATCGAACGAGCAAATGGCGATGACTAAGGAATTACGTCGAACGACAACCCAGCCTAAACGGCTCTTTGATACGCCTCAAATATCAATGTCCAAATATCCATAGTAGGATTTTCATAAATTAGACCAAATCACCAAAAATTGAAATATACACCAAATCAATCCAAACCAAAATCAATTGCACACGAATAAACGTTAGGAATTCATACCTAACAATCGAAGATAATTATAGACAAAGATGTGAGATAAAAATCTCACCTTTTTACCAAAATCAAACAAGAAGAAGCTTGAAAGAAAATGGAGAATCAACCTCTCTTCAACACAACCCAAATGAGCTTGAATCTATGCTCAAAACAAGAACATTTCCAAAATTAGGTTTAGGAATTTCTGAAATTGGTAAAAGAATAAGTTGGAGAAGAAGAAGAGAAGCTTACCAATGGGTTCTTCTATTAGTTTGGAGCTAGAACTTGATTTGCAAAAGAAAACTAGGGTTTTGGAGTTTTAATTTCCAATCTCTCCCACCATTATTGCCTTAGAACTGAAAAGAGAAGAGAATGAGGGTGAGTGGGGAAGAATGGCTCAGATTTGAGCATAAGTTAAACATAGGGCTGAGCCCAAAACCAAACCCAAAGTGAAAAGTAGCAAAAATCAACTTTCTCCAAACATATCGAAGCTTATACTCAAAAAGGTCGCAAACGTCATTTTAAACTCAATGGGAGTGGTCCCGAGTCCTAATTCAACCGTATGCAAAAAGTAGCTTTTCGGACTAAATTCCGACTAACGATAAAATATTTAAATAAAATATTTAAATATAAAATCGATAAATATGCGGATTGTTACAGACTCCCCTCCTTAAAGAAATTGCGTCCTCGCAATATTTAAGAAGAAGATATGTAGTAACAACCATAAAAGCATATTCAACACAAAAGAAGTTTGAAATAAGAATTTCACCTCAAAGAGAACGAGAAAGTAAGTCCGGATGTGTTCGCTCGATGTACTCTCTAGATTCCCAAGAACAATCCTTAGGATTTGAAGACCATTGAACTTTAACAAGCGGGATATCTTTATTTCGAAGTCGTTTGACCTCCGTAGAAATGATACGAACAGGATGTTGCTCATAAGTTAAATTAGACGAAACTTCAATCTCTTCCACAACATCGGGCTCAAAAATAGAATCGGAATCTCGAAGGCATTTCCGTAATTGAGAAACGTGAAATACGTCATGAATGACAGAAAATTGAGCCGGCAATAAAAGGCGATAAGCCATGCAACCAATACATTCAGTGATAGGAAATGGCCCAACATATCGAGGCGCCAATTTTCCCGATCGACTGAAACGTACCACACCCTTCATAGGTGATACACGAACGAACACAAGATCTCTCACAGAAAATTCTAACTTCCTTCTTCGGTTATCGGCATAGGATTTTTGTCTACTCTGGGCTTCTTTCATCCTAGACGAATAAGATCAATCTTTTCTGTGGAATCACGAATAAAATCTGGACCTAAAACCAGCTTCTCACCGGCCTCAAGCCAACAAGAAGGAGATCGGCATGGCCTTCCATAGAGTGCCTCGAAAGGTGCCATACCAATACTAGATTGGAAGCTATTATTATAGGAAAATTCAACAAGTGAAATATGATCTTCCCAACTTCCACCAAAATCAAGAACACATGCACGAAGAAGATCTTCAAGAGTTTGATTCACACGCTCAGTTTGTCCATCGGACTGAGAATGATAAGCGGTGCTAAACTTAAGCTTCGTTCCCAAAGCTTTTTGAAGACTCTTCCAAAATCCACTAGTAAACAATGGATCACGATCACTAACAATAGAAGTAGGAACACCATGTAATTTAACAATCTCTTTAACAAAGAGTTTGGCCAAAAGAGGAACGGTTCGGTTAGACCGAACGGGAATAAAATGGGCGGATTTAGTAAGTCTATCAACAATCACCCATAAGCTATCATGACCCGATCGAGAACGGGGAAGACCATCTTTAAAACCATGGAAATTTTGTCCCACTTCCAAATTGGAATTTCTAAAGGTTGCAATAACCCACCGGGCCTTTGATGTTCGGCCTTAAAGAGTTGGCAAGTCATGCAACGCTTAACGAAGTTAGCGATGTCAGGTTTCATTCCCTCCCAATAATAAAGTCGCTTCATATCCACGTACATTTTACTACTACCGGGATGAATGGTGAATTTAGAACGATTAGAATCTTCTAAAATATCGTTACGAAGATCAATAATATTTGGTATGATAAGTCTACCAAATTTTCGAATGCCGCCACGAGAATCGATATCAAATTCTTTCAATCCTTCAATATCAATTTTATCCCTAATATTTTGGCCAAGAAGAGCCATTTCGGGATCTAGCCTTTGAGCTTCAAGAATGCGGTCTAAAAGAGAAGGACGAGCCTCAAGCTACATAAAACAAGAGATGAACATAAATCGGGAACACGGTCTCGAAATTCACAAGAGGATAAAATCTAAAGATCGTTCCATTCGGATATCATCATCGAAACAATCGCTTGTTGCTTTCGACTAAGTGCATCCGCAACGCGATTTCCCTTTCCGGGAGTATAAAGGATATCAAGATCATATGGTGCAAGAAATTCGAGCCAACGCTGTTGACGCAAATTAAGTTCCTTTTGAGAGAATAAATACTTCAAAGACTTATGATCGGTATAAAGAACAAATTTCTCTCCTAAAAGATGATGACGCCAAATACGAAGGGCGAATAGCCGCAAGCTCTAAATCATGAGTGGCATATCTAGTCTCAGCAGGCTTCAATTGCCTAGAAGCATAAGCAATAACACGTTCTCTTTGCATAAGAACGGCACCCAAACCAACGCGACTAGCATCGGTATAAACAACGAAATCTTGATTCCCCTCGGGAATAATGAAAATAGGAGCATCAGAAAGAAGTTCTTTTAATTTCTGAAAAGAAACTTCACATTTGTCCGACCAAATGTATTTAACACCTTTCTTCGTCAAGCTAGTGAGAGGCACGACAATCTTAGAAAAGTCTTTGATAAAACGACGGTAATAGCCCGCCAATCCGAGAAAACTACGAATCTCTGCCACACTCTCCGGTCTCTTCCAATCATGAATCACTTCAATCTTTGAAGGATCCACGGAAATTCCAGATTCGGAAATAATATGGCCTAGAAACTTCACACGAGATTGCCAAAAATGGCATTTAGAAAATTTTGCTTTTAATTGATTACTCCTAAGAGTTTCCAACACAATGCGAAGATGTTTTTCATGCTCCTCCTCAGTTTTAGAATACACAAGAATATCATCGATAAAGATGAGAACAAATCGGTCGAGAAAATCTTTGAAAACCCGATTCATAAGGTCAACGAAATACGCCGGAGCATTCGTCAAACCAAATGGCATGACAAGCCATTCATAAGATCCATAACGAGTACGGAACGAGGTTAATGGAATGCTATCTTTTGCGATACGAAGCTGATGAAAACCGGTAGCCAAGTCCAATTGTGAAAAGACTCTAGCACCACTAAGTTGGTCAAATAAATCATCAATCCGAGGTAAAGGATATTTATTTTTGATAGTAAGATCATTAAGCTTGCGGTAGTCAACGCAAAGCCTAAGTGTACCATCGGATTTCTTCACAAAAATAGCTGAAGCTTCCCAAGTCGAGGAACTAGAGCGAATAAATTGCTTCTTCTCCAATTCAGATAATTGTTTACGCATCTCCTCGTTTTCTTTATTGGACATACGATAAGGAGGGCGAGTGATAGGTTGAGCTCCAGGAATGAGATTAATTCTGAACTCAATTGCTCGCTTAGGTGGTAATCCTAAAACGGGCTCGAATATGTCGGAAAATTCACGAACGACGTGAATAAGAGAAATAATATCACCCTCATCATCATCATCGTCATCACGAGGATTTAAAGAATATAAAGATGCGACCAAGCTGGAAACTGAATCTTGAAGATTAATAGAAATCTGCTTAACAGATTGAGGATGTCGAAGGTGAATAGTCCGCTCAGGACATAGGACTTGAGCTTCATAACGGTTAAGCCAATCCATTCCCAAAATCATTCCAAAGCCTAAATAACGCATGACATGCAAATCGGCTAGGAAAGGAAAATCACACAAAATAATCTCGACATCTTTACACAATAAACTGATTGTTGCGGATCCACCAATCGGAGTCGCAATTCTCAAAGAAGTCATTAAACACAAAACATCCAAAGAAAAAGTATCAACAAGTTCTTTTGATATAAAAGAATGGGACGCACCCGTATCAAATAGAACTCGAATAGGATGATCACGAAATAAAATAATTCCATCCAGAATAGAATGAGAAATACCTTGGCCACGAGATGTGTTGCCAGGGACTTGAGCAACATTAAGCTTTCCCTCCTTCCTATTTTGAAGTTTGGGACACACATGCATAAAATGGTCCGGGTTTTTGCAATAGCGACAAGTACGAGGCTTTGAACACTTGTTCGCAAAATGGTCTTTCGAACCACAATTATAGCATTTCCCTTGAGTAGAGGAAAAGGTCTTTTCAGCAGGAGTTGCTTGCCTCCCTTTCTTATTGGGATAAGGGCCTTTGAATTTGTTTGGCCTCTTCTTGTTGTTGAAGTTTGGTTTGGAACCCGCCACTTCAACATCATTCTCCCTCTCCGCCTCTTCAAGACGAAGAGCGATATCAACGAGTTGGTCGAAAGAAACTTCTAATTTTAGAAGTAATGGCTTCTTAAGACTTTTGTTTAAGCCATAGACGAACCTCCGGTTCTTCTTTAAAGGGGTGTTGATGTATTCAACCCCATATTTGGAAAGCGACTCGAAGGAGGCGACGTAATCAGTCACTGAGGACTCACCTTGAACAAGGTCTATAAATCGTCGAGCCAATGTCACTTTCTCTGCTTCTGGTACAAATTTCAACTCAAAGCGTTCTCGAAATTGCTCCCAGGTGAGATCCGCTTCATTAATCTCAGAAATAAGAAGCTCGTACCAGTCCAATGCTCTTTCTCGGAGCATACTAGCGGCCACTTGAACTCGGTGAAGGTCAATAAGATTCATGCGAGAAAAGATTCGATCGCATGACCTTAGCCAAGCCTGTACTTCAATAACAGTTTCGGAACCTTTGAATGGCTCCCCACCCAAAATGGTGTAATCGCTGCACAAGCGTGCAAATCCCGACTTTGGGTGAGTAGGTTCCGGGTTAGCTCCAACTGCTTGAGCATTAGTTACCAAATCAAGAAGCTGTTGAGCAGTCATAAAAATTCCTTCTTGGGGTGGAGTGCTAGATGGTACGGCTTTGGGGCGGCCTGGTCTAGACATTTCTCTTCCTTAGGAAAGAAAGAAGAAGAAGAAAAAGGTTATTCACCAAATTCAATATCAAGCAATTCTTGATAGATAAAACAAGGAATCATAAAAGAAAATAGGATAGGACGGTACGTAGACCCGAATAAAATCCTAAAGCATGACTCCTAAGGCAGACTTAGGACGATGATCCTTGTTATATTATTCCATATTGTTCCGAAGTTTGGCTTTGATACCAAGCTGTGACGCCCCACCTCAATACCCACGCTAGCTAAGAACACTACGGTGTAATGCTGTCAACTAGCATGGAGAATAAGGCTGTTGAGGACCGACCATCCGTGTAACTGCTTTGCGCGAGCATCGTTATGTCAGATGGTACGACATGCATTTGTTTATCAAGAGGGAAATCCGACATTCCGACGCAAACTCAAAGCTACTACACAGTGGCTATAATATCTTCGGAAACAAATATAGAAATAAACATAACATAAATCAGTCACAGATAATTCATATCACAAAGGCAGAAATAGTTATGAATATTACACAAGGAAGTGTATATCAGAGTAGTGGTCTAACAAGATCCACACTATCACAAAATAATAGCAACATGTGCTATACAAAAGAATACATCAATGAGTCAATATCTCAAGAGTATACAACAAAAACTACTAATCTAAGTAGTAAGCAAAAGGTCAGAGTAATGGATCCCTGGAGAGAAGTCAAGTCGAAGCACCTGCAACATCTCGGTCTGACCCGAGTATTATTTATAAGAAAATAATAAACGATCAGTCTAGCTATAAATATCAGATAACATGATATAGAACGAAAGATACGGCATAGACGTATAATATCCATAATGACATACTACTATAAGTATGTAAACGATAATCAACAAACGATTAATCAATATCAGAGAATCTTCTCAAAGATCCAAAAAGGGTATCATACCCAAAACTTGTATTCACAACAAGTAAATGACACACGAATTCACCAATGCACAAAAATTGATAAATCATATCAATAAAAATCACTAAAATTGGTGAAGCATAAATTCTAGAATTCAACACACGAAATCCAGAAATCAAAAAATAAAAAGGGGGGAAGGCCTATCACATGAACGAGAGCATGAAAACTCACCAACAGCTGTAACACACGAACGAGAAGCTATCTCATGGTAGCTAGCCATTAATTTGACACACGAATGGTCCGAAGACCTGACACACGAATGGTCCGAAGACCGTGGGTTGCTACCCGGGTTGCTACCCCACCAATTTGAGTCGAAACTCCACAAAGCGGGGTTTAGTCTCCCTCGCAGACAAAGAGACATCGCACATTGCTAGTCTAAATCACAAAAATCATCGTCACGATCATCAAGAAGTGTCAATCACAGTAAGCTAGTAAATATATGAGCTTAGCTTCATGTCCCATAACCACTAGCTTAACTTAAATATTTACGAACAAATTGTAGATCTCCACTAGAAGATTGTCACAAGAGATTCAATCGAACAAGTCCAAGAATTAACCGACGAAGTAAACCCAAGCGTTTCATACCACTCGTTTTACTAAGTCGTTTAATTAGATTTCTCATACGAGTGAGGTAAAGGTTTGTATATACTAATAGATTGGAAAAAGGTTTTAGAAACGAACTTTGTAATTAAAATAGTATTAAAATCGTTTGAGGAAAGAGTTTTGATATTTACTACTAGTATAGAAAACCTTTATATTTTTAAAGTGACAAATCACAAAGAAGATTTTAAGAACAATCAATCAGTAAAATTCACATTCGAAGACGTGAATAAAATCCAAAGAAACCGATAAAGAATCCATCGAAATGGATATCCAAAAATCCCTAAAAAGAAGTCATCAAAGTCATGATAAATGATAACAATAAATATGATTATCACGAATCGATTTAAATTGGAATTCTCAAACAAAAAGGCAAGAAGGCAAAATCACAACAGTTTCAGACGTCTGAAACAAGTGGTTCAGACGTATGAATCTAGAAATATAAAAATTTCCAGAACACGATTCAGACGTCTGAACCAAATGTTTCAGACGTCTGAAATAGGCATATTTTAGCCTATTTTCTTTCTGTTTGAAAATAAGCCAATTCAGACGTCTGAAACCCTATATTCAGACGTCTGAATATGGGAATAGAAATCTTCCCAGACAATATTCAGACGTCTGAATCTTCCGTTTCAGACGTCTGAATCTGGGGTTCAGGGCATTCCCTGAACCTAGGCCAAAAATGGCCAAACGAATATCGGAAACGATCGAACGAGAAAATGGCGATGACTAAGGAATTACGTCGAACGACAACCCAGCCTAAACGGCTCTTTGATATGCCTCAAATATCAATGTCCAAATATCCATAATAGGATTTTCATAAATTAGACCAAATCACCAAAAATTGGAATATACACCAAATCAATCCAAACCAAAATCAATTGCACACGAATAAACGTTAGGAATTCATACCTAACAATCGAAGATAATTATAGACAAAGATGTGAGATAAAAATCTCACCTTTTTACCAAAGTCAAACAAGAAGAAGCTTGAAAGAAAATGGAGAATCAACCTCTCTTCAACACAACCCAAATGAGCTTGAATCTATGCTCAAAACAAGAACATTCCCAAAATTAGGTTTAGGAATTTCTGAAATTGGTAAAAGAATAAGTTGGAGAAGAAGAAGAGAAGCTTACCAATGGGTTCTTCTATTAGTTTGGAGCTAGAACTTGATTTGCAAAAGAAAACTAGGGTTTTGGAGTTTTAATTTCCAATCTCTCCCACCATTATTGCCTTAGAACTGAAAAGAGAAGAGAATGAGGGTGAGTGGGGAAGAGTGGCTCAGATTTGAGCATAAGTTAAACATAGGGCTGAGCCCAAAACCAAACCCAAAGTGAAAAGTAGCAAAAATCAACTTTCTCCAAACATATCGAAGCTTATACTCAAAAAGGTCGCAAACGGCATTTTAAACTCAATGGGAGTGGTCCCGAGTCCTAATTCAACCGTATGCAAAAAGTAGCTTTTCGGACTAAATTCCGACTAACGATAAAATATTTAAATAAAATATTTAAATATAAAATCGATAAATATGCGGGTTGTTACAATAAACATCAATCTCTTCAAAGTGGATGTAGACTACAATGTTGAACCACTATAAATGCTTGTATTCTTTTATTTGTGCATGCTTTTATTTGTGTGATCGTTAGATTAACTTTATTTTCCCTATAATTTCTGCATTCTGATCTGTTCAATTACTTCCGATGAGTGTTGTGCCTAATTTTGGTACAAACAATCATCAACCTTGTTGCTTTGGTATTGGTTATAGTTACGGTGTTGACTAGTGTTTTATAACATAAGTTACGTGACCTAGTTAATATTGATTTATTGATGTTGCATATTCATTTTTGTTTAACCTTTATATAACTTCTACATGGAATTTTTCACTGAAGTTTAAGCTTAAATTTTCATATAAAAAAATTTATATATTCCATTTAAGGATTGTTAAATTATGGCTAACATACAGTTTGTATTTAGGTAATAAACATATCACTTGGATGATAATTTTCAACATAGAATGTAGTAAGTCTTTTTTATACTGTATGAGTATGACTATTTCTTGAAATTTGAATAATGTTATCAAGCAGCAAACGGATGGTCAACAACCTAGTAAGAAGTCCATCAAGAAGCCTAGCAAAATGGCTTAAACCTTCACCCTCAGCTAGTAAGAAAGGAGATAATCTTTCAAATCTATCATATATCATGACCAATGAAGAGGTGAATTTCATCCTTGATAAGTTTAGAATTATTGAAACTGAAGCCATTCCCATGGATTCTACATATAATATTTTCAATCCACCAGAAGGGTATTTTGCTTTTACCCCGATTAATATCTAGCACATATGCTACCTTCCTCTTCCCGATTTCCTTCTAAGATATTTGGAACATTTGAATATCACGCCCAGACAATTTTTACCAAACGCTTACACAAATTTAACCTGTTTGGAAGCCTTAGCACGGGAGGCAGGACTCCCTTCCCTTAATTCTAAAATTCTTCCTTCAGTAGCTAGTCCTGCTAAGATTAGTGAACAAGAAAATCATTAATTATATCGGATATGTCCCCACTCAAAAAGTATGGTTTCTGAGAGTGTTAAAAATACAAAAGGATGAGAGGTGCAATTCTTTTTAGTTCAGTGTTCTAACATTATAAGAATATTTTATATTGGGGGAATTAATTTTAAGGACGAAAGTTTGTATATTTTTTGCCTCAAGGACACGATCTCAATATTTTTACCAAAAGGACAAACATTCTTCTAAAAATTATTCATAAGGACAAACATTTTTCAAAATTATTCATAAGGACAACAAAACTGCTACCAAGCTAAAAACTGATACCTAAAAACTGCTACCGATAACTACAAACTGATACCTAAAAACTGCTATCAATAACTAAAAACTGATACCTACAGAAAGTTGTCCTTCAGGATAAAATATTGAAGGTTTGTCCTTGAGGCTAAAAAGCTATGAAATTTTGTCCTTGACAATAATTTCCTGTTTTATATTCCCGGTATGTTTCTTGTTGTTGGTTTTTTAATGTTTACTTATTATCCCTTACTGATAGGTGTTTTCTTAAAGTTTCTACTCCTAAAAATCTAAGCCTAATGACTAGAAGACTCTGCGATCCTTAAATCATGTGGCATAGAAAATGGGGATAGCTCAGATTGTAACTCCATTAAAGCTTCTTTAGTATTCCATTATCTTAACTCATCACAAGATCTTGGGAGAACCTCTAATAGTTTTTTTTTAATTTTTTTTGATATCATGGGGAACCTTAAGATCATGGAACTCATTGATACTCACTTAAGTAAATCCCACGCCGTGTGTATACCCCGCTTTTATTTAGTCGTCGCACACGGATGCGTAACGTTGAAACTCCCACTGATGGTTATGGCGCTGGGATTCGAAACTGCCCGGACACAGTCCTTTGGTTCCCATCTTCCAACACCCTAACCAATCGAGCTACGAACGGCGGGTCGAGAACCTCTAATAGTTAAACACAATGCTATGGGAAAAAGATTGTTGGTGATGGGAAAATTAGAATTCTTTACTTCTAATTCTCCAATTCAGCCCGAGATGCTTGGTAAGATATAAGTGCATTTTATAAGAAACCTCTTGTGACGTTATCTCATAAATTTATTTTCTTAATTCAGGGTCATTTGCCTTAGTAGTTGTTCCAACAGAGAAGGAGGCCACAAGTGACGCTCCCAAAGATAAAATGAGTAAAGATGACAGTTCTACTCTGGCTCAGGCTCCCAATTCCCAATCTCTCAGGGATGTCATTGCTAGTTCGTTCAAATCTCTAAAAAGGAAACAAATTGATGGTCCGCAGCTGCTACCACTCCTAATAAAAAGCGTAAGGTCGGGGGCATGCATAGTCCCGTTATTGTAGAGGAAGTTTCATTTGTAGATATTGACCCGAGCCCCGAAGCTTCAAACCTTAACATTTCTGGGGAAAAGGCCCAATAGTTGACTTAAGAGGGGAAGTCTAGGACCTAATTATTCGCATTACTTTTCTAGGTTTTCCTAGAGCTTTGAATCATTTATGTAATGGTCTTGGTTTACGTCTCACTTCGAAGGACGCACTTCCTTACAAATCTCAATCCCCAACTCCAATTAGTAAGTTAGATGACCTTCTCTTATTGGTAATTCAATCTCCATCCTTCACCGCCCTTAAGCTGCCACAGCGTTCCTTTTATACTTAAGATCATTGATTTACTATTCTTAAACAATTTCTATGATTACCCGGATTTTGGATATCTGATTAATCGGTAATTAACTGATTTTTACCATTAAGATACTAATTTTATTTAGTTGAACAAATTAATATTGATATCTGGATTTATATTATAAATAGATATATGCAAACTTTATAAAGTTGTAATTATAAGTATACAAGTATATAAGTATGTGTGTGTGTGTGTATATTTGATTTGAAGCATGGATTTGAATCCAATGTAATAAATTTTCAACATTTATCTAAAGTTAATTAGGTATTTTAAAACTCCACAGATAAATATTTATTCATTTAAAAGTATAGTTGAAAAAGGTTTAACAAAAAGGTTTAGATACTACTTTTAAAAATTAATACATGATATAAATATGGGTTGTAAATATATATTAGTACAAATTCACATAAAACTAAATATAATAAAATGTAAATATATATATATATATACATATATACAAAACTAAATGATAAATATAATATAAAACTAATATTAAAACACATAAAAGACATAAAGACATGCATGTTTAAAAGTGTAAGTTAATTTTATCATCAATTTAACATTTGCTAGAATAATAACTTGCATAATAAACAAATGTCATTAGTTCTCTTATTTTTATAATTAAAAAAAAAGTTTTATATATATATATATATCACTGTTTCCCCTCTATTCTCACTTTCTTCTATTCAAACCAAAATTTAGCAAACTAAAGAAAGTGAAACCCGGTAACCAAGAACAAAATCCTATAAAGAAAATCATATCTGAAGCAAATTAAAACAAGCAAAGATCATAAATAAATACCTAATTCAAATTCAAAGTTTAATTCAATTTAAAAAAACAAGATCCAGATCAAACATCATCTTAAACCTGAGAAAACAAATGCAAGATCAACACAGTTGCAATTTAGATTAACTCAGCAATCAAAAACAAATTCAACAAGATTAGGATCTAATTACAGATCAAAACAAATCATTTCCAGATCAAAATCATAGACCAGGCTTCTCTGTTTATCAATTACAGGTGAGTAAACTTTAATCCCTTTTAAGATTAATCATTTGCATAGTTTATGCATGCCACAATAGATGATAACAATAAATTAAATATGATTTGCATGGATGAAATAATTGTTGCCTGGATATATAAATGAAATTTCTGTCGCATGCCTGTGTAAACATATGTATATCTCTGTTTAATTACAACAGACTAAAAATATGTTCAAAGAAAAATTAGTATATCTTTTGTGACGACCTGGAATTTCTAACGATTTAAATTGGAATAATTAATTGATTTTAAATATTTAAAAGTTAATTTTAACTTGAAATTCAAGACATCAATATTTACTTAATAATTAAATTATTGAATCATATAGGTTAAATATTGAATCATAGAATTTGAAACTGGGTAAAACGCTGAATCTGAAGTTTTAAGCCTGTTAAAAATAATTGGAAGGCTTATAAAAAATTTATTGATAGCACGGAAGGTAGTGAAAGTGTTGAAATTGAGTTTGGAAGTGTTTGGTTCAATTTTAATAATATATCGTTTAAATTGAATTTAAAAATAGCCTTCCGAGGCACAGTCTCGGAATTCGACGAAACCAGTTCCAATGGATCCGTAATAGTTAGTTATTATCGGATTTCAATTTTCATAGCAATCGGAGTTGCCGTTTGACCCTGGCAACTCGAAACGCTTAGATTTATTTTAATCGATTTAATTTAATATCGATCATTTAATTCCGTAACTCGCGCATACGATCAAATTAGCCTCCGAAACACGTTCTATGGTGTTCGAAATGCGAGGAAAACCCTATAAATGCCTGGCGGCTTGTCTGATTCGGAGTCCGTTCGAACAACTTGTAAAATATAAGAGTATTAATAATAATAAAAAATAAGCAACCTTCTTCAATACGCCGTTCTTCCTTTCCTGACACGCCAATCCATCCTCTTAAAAGTCAAATCTCCCCTTTCAGCTGAAATCTATTCTCCTCCCCTCTAATTCACTTCAAATCGCGATCTCGTTTTTATTAAAAGGAAAAAGAAAAGGGGGGGCAATCACTTCGAAACAGAAAAAAAAGAGTAATGGCCGTGTCGGCCCATCAAAATCGCAATCGACATCGCGATGGTGGAAGCATATTTGGGGGCGAGGTGATTTGATTTGAAGTCGATGTAGTGGGATGCCTCGAGTTCGAACGGAATATGGGAACTAGGGTTGAGCAAGCACGAGTGACGTTGTTGCTCAACACGGGGAGGTTTCGGCGACAAGCGTGGAGTCGCGGTGGTGATGAAGCGCGAGCTTGAGGCCGCGATTCTCGATGGTGACGGGGTTCGCGTGGGTGTGGAGGTTGTCGCGCTCATTTTGGGTAGCATGGATGGATGGGCGGTGGTGCCTGATCGATGAGGTCAATAAGGCAGTGGTGCGGATGATGGAGTGGTCGCTGGTGGCTTGGAAAGGCGTGCGCGTGACGGCGAGGCTCGATGGCAGGAGCACGCGTGCTACGCAGATGTATTCAGCGAGTTTAAGGCATTATCAGGTTATTTCTTTCAAATTTGATTTTTTTTATTTTAATAACACAAGTTTAAATTTTAAATATATACGAGGTTTGGGGCAAAAAAATATTTTATTAAAAGAAAATTGGTTTGAGATTAAATTATTAAATAAAATTATTAAATGGAAATTAGTTTGGCCAATTATTTCAAGTATTAATAAAATCCATACTGTTTGGACAAGGTTAAAATCTGGAGAAAACAAGACGAGATTGGATTTGGATTGCAAAATCAAAGGTGGTAAATCTCACTCTGTGGATTTCTATTTAAATTTAAATGGTTAAATTTAAATAATTGGTTGGATGAATAACTTGATTGGATGTGCTATTGAAGATGATGTGACTTGTTTTAGTTTGATCTCGAGTTAATTGTGGTTGACTCGAAGTGTTCGGGATTTTAAATTGTCTAGATTAAATGTTATAAATAAGAAAATGTTTTCATTCTAATGTTGTTAAGGGCTTAATGATTTCTGGTTCATCAAATTTGAAGCGTAATTAAAATAAATAATCAATTAGTTCAATTAATGTATAATTTAGGTTAATGAATTTTGTAATTAAGGGTTTGGAATTAATTATTTATGGATTAAGTTAATTAATGAAGTTTAATTAATTTAGAATAATCAACGGATGGTTTGATGAATAATTACTTAATTAAATTAAAATAAAATAAAATTACTTTGTGTGATTAATCAAGAGATTAATTAAGACTATTAATTAAAAGGGAATTGATGTATTTAAAGAGTAAATAAATAGATAGTTAATTTAACGGTTGAGATAAATCAAGAATGATTAATATTTGTGGTTTAATTAATGATCAATTGTTTAATGAATTTAATTTAGATTAGGATAAATTAAAATTATAATTGGAAATCGTTAGTTTATATAATCAAGGACTTAATTAAAGATTGATTAATTAAGATTGATTAATTATTAATTTGTGTCTTATGTGAAGTTAATATAAGTAATTAAATATTAATGTAACTAAAATAGCTAACTTGTTCATGAAGTAATTAAGATTACTTATCGTTTGGTTAAGGATAAGTAATATGATGAAGTTACTCAAAGATAGTTGTTTAAATGAAATTGAAAGATAATTAATCCAGTGTGATTAATTAAGATGAATAATGAAGGATTGATTAATTGATTGATTTGAAATTAATTAATATTGAATAAATGAATCTAAGGGGATGAGGATAGAAATTCAATCAGGATTAATTTGAATTGATTTGGAAGTGATCAAATTTGCTTATGGATGATTGAATGGTATTGGATGTTTGAGTGAGATGATATCTCTGATATGAAATGTTGTGTATTTTATTTGAATATCTTGGGTTAGGATAACATGAGTTTCGAAGAGGCCGGGATCGGGTATAGGGAAATACCCGGAACCACTTCGAATTCTTATAAATTGATATGTGGGAGTAACATGTTGGAATGAAACATTTTTAAGTGAATCAGACTATTTGATCGAAATGTTGGCACTTAGGAAACTTATGTGTGAAAGAAATTATGTCTATGACATATTGTGGATTTGTAAAATTGGTTTGAGTTACCCCGGGTTCCATAAAAGTTGTATGCTTTGTATTTCATGTTAGTTGGGTTTACTCACGCTGGTTTCCAGCCTGATCCGGGTGTTACTTTGGTGTAATGCTCGGGTCAGACCGAGTATTACAGATTTTCAGGTAGGTACGTTCTGGAACTCAGGAGTCAAGCTGGATGGCAAGAATGTATGGAGTGCTTTCGCCCTATTATAATTATTGTATATCATATGACATGATAATTGTATACTGAGTGACTGTATGTATATATATATATATATATATATATATATATGAATCTCTGATGTATATTTAAATGTAATCGACAGATATGGTATTTTTTGTAAACTGTTATTATTTATTATTATATTTTATCCGCTGCGAATGTGAGATGTTTGGTGTTTATGTTCTTCTTCTTCTATCTCTTTCTTCTTTTTTCATAACTATCTGAAATTATCGGTTTCGAAAATTTCGGGTCGTTACATTTGGTATCAGAGCCGAAAGGTTAAGCGAGAACCTTGGCTCTGGTGGGAATTACTCATTTAATAGAGTCTGTAGTACTCTAGAATGAGTTGAGAATATATATGAAAGCGTACTTGTTATTTTCTTGTAAAATATTTTAACTGATTTTATATAAAATATATATTTTGATATATATAAAGTAATATTTCCTTCTAATAAATATTTAGGTGATTGGTTGTTAATTATTGAAATTAAATTTAAGGAATAATATAATACAACCAAACTGAAATTTAATAAAGATAAGTTCGAAATGGATTCAAACTGAAATTGAAGTCTTGAATTGGAATTAAATTAAGTAGAAACAGAAATACAACCAAATTAAAATTTATTTGATTGAAGATAAAATTCTAAATCTGGTCCTAGAATTTGAAAATTTTGTTTCAAAGTAATGAAAAATAATAAATAAGTATTATTTCGATAATTGGGACTTGATGAAAACAATGGGTTGTTTGAAGTTTGATTTGGATTTAAAACCAAGGGTGGTTTATAATTTTAAAACATGGCTGGGAGGGCCGAGAAATAAAAATGTATAAATAAAATAAATTTGAATAATTGAATTGTAAAATAAACTTGTTTAATAACTGGCTTCAACTGGAAGATAAAATTTAGTAATAAATTAAATTGTTAAAATAAAATCGTACTGAACTCTTATTTGAACCTTGTAATACATAAATTAAGATAGTTTAAATGGAATTTTGAGAATTGGACTCTAACATTAAATTGATTATAAACTTTAAATAAAAGTTAATTTGGTTTAAAAAGTTAAACCAATCTTTGAGAATTTAACTCGAATTTCTATAATTCGAGATAGTTAAAATTCAAGATTGAAATTTAATTAGTTCAAAATTTAATTTGGTTTGAATTAATTGGATTGGTGATCGAAGACATAAGAGATGAAGAATTTAAATGGTAAATTGATTTGGATTTTACTGAAATGATTTGAATTTGAAATGGGTTCAATTGATAATAATTCAGATTGATTCGAATAATTTGAATTATAATATAAGTTGAACGTGATTAAAATTAAATGGAATTTGATTTAATTGGGAAGGGAATCAAGATTTATTCGACTTGAATTGGGTTTAAATAAATTTCAATGGAAATTGAAGTTATTTAAGTTAGAATTGAGTCAATTAAATGGAAATTAGTTGGGGAAGTGAACAGTTGGCTCTTGACTATTTTCAATATAAATTGTTTTGATATAAATTTATTTTTCTAAGCTATTAAATATATACAACCTTTCTTTCTTAAAGCCAAATTATTTTATACTTGTTTTACAATTATTTTTGAAGCTATTTAACTATTTTTTCAATTGTTTTATGAACTAATTACTATTTTTTAACTATTGCACAAATAAATTACTATCTTTCAATTACCTAAAATTTCTGGAACTATTTAACAATTTCCAACTATTCTACGATTAGTTAACTATTTTATAGCTATTTTGTAAACTAATATTTATTTTTCAACTACTTGTTTATTTTTAAAATTTTCAAGCTATTTTCTAAATATAAACTGGTCGGAGTTCAAACTGTTATGGATGTAATACCCAACTGAGATAAGAATTGAAATGATAATTCAATGGAATTGAGACAATTGTAACTAAGTGAATGAAAATTCAAGTGAATGAGAATAGAAATGGGAAATTGATTTGGCTGATAATCAATGGAAATAAATACGTAGGATGTACGTATATTATTCTATTCGCATAGTGATTTGATCCAGATTCGAGCACAGAATTTCGAGGTAGTTTATCGATCCGAGTTGGGATTTTTCACTCGATTTTCGACGGCAAACCTGGATATGGATTGTTGATTGGTTCTAAATGTTCTCTATCATAGTTATAGCTATGCAAGGAGAATGGAGGTTTCTAATCAAGAAACCAGATCTGAGTCCGCACTAGGAAGTCGGGTGGACGATACTAGTTCGGAAGTGAAATTGTGTGATCGAATGAGCGATCAGGTTGATATAGCATACTGATGATATGTGTACATCGTACGGATTTGAATGAAATTGATATTGGAAAGAGTAATCAAATTTGAATATTTGATTTGAATAAACAAAGTTATATATATCTTTGTTATATAAGATAAATATTTCCTTGTTAAATCTATTGCTGGGAGAAAAGGATTTTTGAAAGTGTTTGAAGTATAAAAGGGTTTTATACAAGTTGGAAATGATCCAAAGTTTTAAAAATTATATATATATATCTATATATATATAAAGGATCTTATGAGGATTTTGGAAAAAGGATTTGAGAACCTTTGGATTTGGGAAGGCTTTTGATTTTTGGGTAAAATCAATATGAGAATTTGGAAAGCCTAGTTTGAGAATTATCGATTTTGGAATAATCGATTTTGTATAAATGAGCTTTGTATGAGATCATACTAGGTGTGTGAATTTAAGATACTATATGTGTATAGTATAAAATGTTTTGATGATGGCTCTGGGGAAAAAGGCGCTCCCTTGAAAAGAACTTCTCAGGAGTGCCACCGGGTGGTGCTGCCTTGAGCCCCAAGGGGGGGTTCTAAAGTTGATCCTGTGAGGAGTCCGGACAAAACTAGTTCCTGAGGATTATTGGGTAGAGAAAATTGTGGGCGCTGATGCCTACAGAGGCATTTGGGTTATGCTGTGACGACAGTGTAACTCGATGTCGCTGCGATCTACTGTGGGGACCATAGCGAAATTTGTGTGGAGGATGAGTGCCAACAGTCTACACTTGATTTTGCCGGGAAGGCAACGTAACATCGGTAGACTGCGATCTATGGTCAAGTGGAGTGGAGAAGTTTCATTTTTGGCAGCGAAATTCGATGGCGCTGATGCCTACAGTTATATGGGTTTTTGCTGTGATAGCTACGTAACCCCAGTTGTAGTTGCGATCTGTCGTGGGTTCCATGGTGTAATCGAGGGCCGCGGAGGCCTACAGTTATCTATGGATTTTGTCGGGATGGCAACGTAACCATCGGGTTAACTGCGACCATGGATGGGGGTGATGATTTCCAGAGCATTCTCACCAAAGATATTTCCTCTATTTTCAAAAACTGTTTTCTATATTTTCAATAAAATTATTTTTCAAAAGTATTTTCACTGGATGTTGAAAACGGGTTTGCCAAGTACTTATAGGTTTTCAGTCCTACGCCTGATCAACGTATGACTGAATTTCTGTGAGAACAAGGATGGACTGGTTGAGACATCGAGTTATAAAAAGTATTTTTATAAAGAGTTATTTTATTAAGTATGATGTGAAATTAAAATCATTTCTAAATTATTTTAAATAAAGATGTTGGAATTTTGGGGAAATAAAAGAAAATCCAAACTAGAATTTTAATGAAGTAATTTTTTAGTTAAAATCGAATATTGATTTAGAAGTTGGAAATAAGCTAATTGGTTAAATAATTATTTGATTGAGTATGTTAATAAAATTTAACTTTGGTAAATAAATGGATTGTAAATTAATAATGGAGTTTGGAAATGAATTAGAATTGTAGATAGAATTCGACTTGGATTTGATAATGAATTAAAAAGAGGAAATGATGTAGAATAAAAATAAAATTTAGTTGGATTGGAAAATGTGATGGTTTGAATTACAAATAAAATTCAAGGGTGATTTGAATAATATTTAATGAATTTGCTAGTAAATTGGATATAAGAGAAGTGATGTCATATGTAATGGAAGTGATTATAATAGAAATAGTTTAAGTTGCAAAACAAAACCCAAGTGAATAGAAATAAACTGAGAATGCCTTATATTAATAAAAAGAATTCGAAAATGAATTAAGTAAGTAAATTAAAAATTTATAATGGATTAATTGAATTAAATAATAATTGAATGAAGTCTGATTACATAAAAACTAAATCAAGTTGTGATTGAAATTGGATTATCAAACTGAACTTAAGCTTGGTGGCATATCAATTTGAAGTATAAATGAGTTATGTATGTGCTTGGATATTATTTTGGAAATTGAGAAGGTGAATCAAAATTAAAATTTAAAAGTGATGGGCTAACTGAATTTAATGGAAGTTGATTAAATGAGGATCAAATGGAAGTAAACTTAAGTTTGATGTTAGAATAAATTAAAGTAAATTAACTTAGTTTAAAATTTATGGAAGCTTGGCTTCGAATAAAGGTGAAAACCCATTAAATAAAGTTTGGATTGAATTAATTTGGGAATGGCTAGTAGTATACAAGAATGAAATGTGTCGAGCTAATGAATGGTGGGTGAATAAATTAGAAATGAAATGGAATTAAATATAAAATGAATTGAAAATTTATTTAAAGTAGCTATAAACTAAAATATAATACCCTATTAAGCGAATATTGTCAAATTTGCATAAAATAAATTGTCGTTTGACGTAAACAAAATAATTAAAATTCTATGAGTCGACAGAGATTAAATTAAATTGATTTTGAAATCATTTGAAGTGAATATGAACTTGTTTGGATTAAAAATAAATTGGATGTAAGAAATTGAGTTGCAAACCATTGAAACTGAATGAAACGGCTTATGAATTGATAGAAAGCAATTGAATAATCTTTAAAGTTATATAAATCGCTTATGGTAAGCGTTTGGTGTTTGTTGCTTTCGAAATGCTTGTGTTTAGCTATTGAAAATAAGTGAAATACTAATAGATTTTCTATATTTGGCACTTACATATGTAAATTGAGAAAGTACAGGTACCGTGGAGCCGTCTGGTTGGTTTGGATTGCGCTAATTGCTTAAATTAATAAGCTGCTTGCTTAAAATGATAAATAAGGTACGCCTACGCAATAAAAATAGGAAATATGAACTGTTTTTGCTTTTTTCCGACCGAGTGGGTCGATGTATACATATTTATATCTCTTGTCAAATTGCAAAAGCTCCTTCGTATAAGGGAGACTCTGCCAAAAAAATTTCGAAAATTTTGGGAGTTAGAAAATTTTTGAAAATTTTTTGTTAACAACAAAACAATTTCAAATTAAAAATTAAAGTAAATTAGTGGATGAACTTAATGTGAATCAGTTATACTTGAAAGGTAAAATTCAGTATTCAAAATTTAAAGCAAATTGAATTCGTATGAAGTGGGGAAAACTAGTTGAATAGAAATGGATATGAAAACATATGTGAGGAAATGTATGGAATGATTTGAAAGGTTATGATTGAATATTGTTGCTAAGTAAGATATGCAGGTATTAAGAGAAAGGAAATTGGATTTGGTTCCAAAAGATAAATTTGAATTGCCCGACAAAAAGGTATGTATTCAAGTTTCTGTATGAAATTGGATTGGGTTTTTGATGTAGGCACTTGGCTTTTGTTTTATTTTGGAATTTGGTAGCCCGTAGAGGCCTTTTATAGTTGTACCGAGCTAGCCGCGCAAAGGAGACGCTGACAAAAAATTTCGGAAATTTAGAGAGTTAGAAAATTTTTGAGAAAATTTTGATAATTTCAAATTTGGTTTTAAACTGAAATTTAAATGATTGAGCAATAGGGTATTATTTGAAACTATAGAAGATTTTGGGTAGTGGGTTAAGGGGATAGTGGGTCTTAATAAAAGATAGTTGGTAGGATGTTGATAAAACTATTGGTTTTGGAGAAAAGGTAAATGGGTATTGGTCCATTCTTCCTAACTAGTAATTTCGGGGACGAAATTCTTTTAAGGGGGAAGGAATGTGACGACCCGGAATTTCTAACAATTTAAAATGGAATAATTAATTGATTTTAAATATTTAAAAGTTAATTTTAACTTGAAATTCAAGAAAACAATATTTACTTAATAATTAAATTATTGAATTATATAGGTTAAATATTAAATCATAGAATTTGAAATTGGGTAAAACGCTGAATCTGGAGTTTTAAGCCTGTTAAAAATAATTTGAAGGCTTATAAAAATTTTATTGATAGCAAGGAAGGTAGTGAAAGTGTTGAAATTGAGTTTGGAAGTGTTTGGTTCAATTTTAATAATATATCGTTTAAATTGATTTAAAAATAGCCTTCCGAGGCTCAGTCTCGGAATCCGACGAAACCAGTTCCATTAGATCTGTAATAGTTAGTTATTATCGGATTTCAATTTTTGTAGCAATCGGAGTTGTCGTTTGACCCTGACAACTCGAAACGCTTAGATTTGTTTTAATTGATTTAATTTAATATCGATCGTTTAATTCTCGCGCATACGATCAAATTAGCCTCCGAAACACGTTCTATGGTGTTCGAAATGCGGGGAAAACCCTATAAATGCCTGGCGGCTTGTCTGATTCGGAGTCCGTTCGAACAGCTTGTAAAATATAAGAGTATTAATAACAATAAAAAATATATAATAAGCAATCTTCTTCAATACGCCGTTCTACCTTTCCTGACACGCCAATCCATCCTCTTAAAAGTCGAATCTCCCCTTTCAGCTGAAATCTATTCTCCTCCCCTCTAATTCACTTCAAATCATGATCTCGTTCTTATTAAAAAAAGAAGAAAAAGGGGGGCAATCACTTCGAAACCGAAAAAAAAGAGTAATGGCCGTGCCGGCCCATCAAAATCGCAATCGACGTCGCGATGGTGGAAGCATATTTGGGGGCGAGGCGATTCGATTTGAAGTGATGTAGTGGGATGCCTCGAGTTCGAATGGAATCTGGGAACTAGGGTTGAGCAAGCACGAGTGACGTTGCAGCTCAACACGGGGAGGTTTCGGCGATGAGCGTGGAGTCGCGGTGGTGATGAAGCGCGAGATTGAGGCCGCGATGCTCGATGGTGACGGGGTTCGCGTCGGTGTGGAGGTTGTCGCGCTCGTTTTGGGTAGCATGGATGGATGCGCGGTGGTGCCAGATCGATGAGGTCAACAAGGCAGTGGTGTGAATGATGGAGTGGTCGCTGGTGGTCTTGGAAAGGCGTGCGCGTGACGGCAAGGCTCGATGGCAGGAGCACGCGTGCTACGCAGATGTATTCAGCGAGTTTAAGGCATTATCAGGTTATTTCTTTCAAATTTGATTTTTTTTATTTTAATAATACAAGTTTAAATTTTAAATATATACGAGGTTTGGGGCAAAAAATATTTTATTAAAAGAAAATTGGTTTGAAATTAAATTATTAAATAAAATTATTAAATGGAAATTAGTTTGGCCAATAATTTCAAGTATTAATAAATCCATACTGTTTGGACAAGGTTAAAATCTGGAGAAAACAAGACGAGATTGGATTTGGATTGCAAAATCAAAGGTGAGTAAATCTCACTCTGTGGATTTCTATTTAAATTTAAATGGTTAAGTTTAAATAATTGGTTGGATGAATAACTTGATTGGATGTGCTATTGAAGATGATGTGACTTGTTTTGGTTTGATCTCGAGTTAATTGTGGTTGACTCGAAGTGCTCGGGATTTTAAATTGTCTAGATTAAATGTTATAAATAAGAAAATGTTTTCATTCTAATGTTGTTAAGGGCTTAATGATTTCTGGTTCATTAAATTTGAAGCGTAATTAAAATAAATAATCAATTAGTTCAATTAATGTATAATTTGGGTTAATTAATTTTGTAATTAAGGGTTTGGAATTAATAATTATGGATTAATTTAATAAATGAAGTTTAATTAATTTATAATAATCAACGGATGGTTTGATGAATAATTACTTAATTACATTAAAATAAAATAAAATTACTTTGTGTGATTAATCAAGAGATTAATTAAGACGATTAATTAAGAGGGAATTGATTTATTTAAAGAGTAAATAAATAGATAGTTAATTTAAAGGTTGAGATAAATCAAGAATGATTAATATTTGTGGTTTAATTAATGATTAATTGTTTACTGAATCTAATTTAGATTAGGATAAATTAAAATTATAATTGGAAATCGTTAATTTATATAATCAAGGACGTAATTAAAGGTTGATTAATTAAGATTGATTAATCATTAATTCGTGTCTTATGTGAAGTTGATATAAGTAATTAAAGATTAATGTAACTAAAATAGCTAACTTGTTCATGAAGTAATTAAGATTACATACCGTTTGGTTAAGGATAAGTAATATGATGAAGTTACTCAAAGATAGTTGTTTAAATGAAACTGAAAGATAATTAATCCAGTGTGATTAATTAAGATGAATAATAAAGGATTGATTAATTGATCGATTTGAAATTAATTAATGTTTAATAAAGGAGTCTAAGGGGATGAGGATAGAAATTCAATCAGGATTAATTTGAATTGATTTGGAAGTGATCAAATTTGCTTATCTCTGATATGAAATGTTGTGTATTTTATTTGAATATCTTGGGTTAGGATAACATGAGTTTCGAAGAGGCCGGGATCGGGTATAGGGAAATACCCGGAACCACTTCGAATTCTTATAAATTGATATGTGGGATTAACAAGTTGGAATGAAACTTTTTTAAGCAAATCGGACTATTTGATCGAAATGTTGGCACTTAGGAAACTTATATGTGAAAGAAATTATGTCTATGACATATTGTGGATTTGTAAAATTGGTTTGAGTTTCCCCGGGTTCCATAAAAGTTGTATGCTTTGTATTCCATGTTAGTTGGGTTTACTCACGCTGGTTTCCAGACTGAACCGGGTGTTACTTTGGTGTAATGCTCGGGTCAGACCGAGTATTACAGATTTTCAAGTAGGTACGTTCTGGAACTCAGGAGTCGAGCTGGATGGCAAGAATGTATGGAGTGCTTTCGCCCTATTATAATTATTGTATATCATATGACATGATAATTGTATACTCAGTGACTGTGTGTGTGTGTGTGTATATATATATATATTTGTGAAACTCTGATGTATATTTAAATGTAATCGACAGATATGGTATTTTGTTGTAAACTGTTATTATTTATTATTATATTTAATCCGCTGCGAATGTGAGATGTTTGGTGTTTCTGTTCTTCTTCTTCTATCTCTTTCTTCTTTTTTCATAACTATCTAAAATTTTCGGGTTCGAAAATTTCGGGTCGTTACATCTTTCCTTGGTCATTTTTGGCATATGATGTTTAAAAGGAATTTGGTTGTGTTTGTATAATACAAATTTTTAAAATGTTTGCAAGTAGGATTATCGAGTAATTTATCTGGAAAAGAAAATATTCAAAGGGAAATATATCAAAAAAATTGATTGTTTCAATTTCAAATTTCACCTATATAATCTAATCCGTTTTGTAAAACTATGATTTTTAGTAATAATTTCAAGATTTTTAAGTGAGTTTTGGGTGGGAATTGCTAGTTGAACAAAAATTGGGTACTTATCATTTTTCGGCGATTGAAGGTGCTGAGGGATGTCGAGTTTGTTGCTGAAGCAGGCTTATGGGTTAAGGAGCTCGGCAAAATTAGTTGGAAGGTTGATAGTTCGCCGTGGTGGCACGGCAAGGGGGATGTAGGGTTTAAAGTCTGTTTTAGTCAAGGTGGCTCGTCGCTCGATTTCGATGTCACGATGGTGTGGAGTTGGATCATAGGTGGGGGAAAAGAGAGAGGGGACTTGGGTGTGGCTCCAGGCATGATGACGTGAACTCCGGTGATCAGAATTGGGTGGCGCCAGGTGGAATAGGTGATCGGGTTTTCTGCCTAATGGGTTCGAGTTTGTTCGATTTTTATTTCACGTCGGGGTTTCGGATTATGGGACTCGGGTCAGGCTCGAAGTTGTGCACGAGTCGTCTCGAGGATGAGAGGGAAGAGTGTGCATGGGGTTGGCTCGGGTAAATTTGATTTGGGCTTGGGTTTTAACAGAGTAAATAACAAGTTTTAAAACCTTAGGTAAATGCAAGTTTTAATGAAAATTGTTAAACAAGCTTTCAAGGGTTAAGTATGATCAAGATGTCAAAAACAAAATAAGTCAAATGTTTTTTTGAATTTTATTTGTTTGATTTGGGTAACTCTATATTAAGTTAATTAATTGAATTAAATCCTAAGTGTTTCCAAGTAAATTAATGATGTAATTAAGCGAGTGCTCAATTATTGTATTAAACTTTAATCAATTAATTTCTCAAGTAATTAATTTGAAGCATTTGATTCAGTTTAATTTAAATGATAAGTAAGAGATTAATTAAGGTAAATGGTTTATCTTAATTAATTAAGGTCTTATTAATAAAAGTAATTAAAGTATAATTACTAAATTAACTAAGATGATTAATTAATGTAATTAAATTAAGATAATTAATTGGTTCAATTAATTAAGGATAGTAATTACTTAATTAATTAAGGGTTAATTAATCTAAGTAATTTAAGGTCAATTAATTTAAGAATAATTAATTAATTGGAAGTAATTAGAGGTTAATTACTTAAAATAAATAATTTAAAAGGATTATAAAAGGGTAATTACTTAGTGGAAGTAATTAAAGCGATTAATTACTCAATGTAATTAATTAAAAGAGTAATTAATGAAGTAATTAAGGGATCATTAATTAATGTAATTAGTTATAGTATAATTAATTAATGAGAGTAATTAAGGGTTAATGTGAATGGTCAAAGGATTATTTTAGGCTAATTACTTATTGTAATTAAAGAATAATTAATTAAAGGATGATTAATAAATTGGTTTGTAATTAGTTAATGCAAGTAAGTAGGATTAAAGGGTAAATAAAGTAATTAATTTAATTATTTGGAGATTAATTAAATTAATTAGAAATTGTACATCTGATTCCTCTTGCTTATGGATGATTGAATGATATTGAATACCTTGGATTATTTGTTATCTCTAGTATGTGATTTGTGATGCTATGTGATATGATATGATTGGGATATGGATTATCTATCTGTAGTGGCATCACTATGTGAATATGACACTCTGAATATAAATTGATTTGTTTTCACTTAAACGACTTGGATTTAAAATGACATTGGTTTCGAAGAGACCGGGGTCAGGTATCAACAAATACCCGAAACCACTTCGATTTGCAACTGCAATAATTCTATATAACTTTGGTTGTAGAATCAAACGGGCTGGAATGAAATAAATGGAGCAACGTGACCATTTAAACTAAGTAACAATTTTTAAATATTGCTTTGTGATAAGTGATTAACTATAACAAGTTAAGAATTCCTAGTGAGGTATGAGTTACCCTGGGTTTTCAAATAAGTTTTATATCTTAGTATTTCTAGTTATATGGGTTTACTCACGTTGGTTTCCAGCCTGACCCGGGTGTTACTGGATTGTAACGCTCGGGTCAAACCGAATATTACGGATTTTCAGGTTAGGACGTTCAGGAGCTCAGGAGGTGAGCTGGATGGCAGTAACGTATGGAGTATACTCTACTGTGCATTGTAGTCATATTACATGTATTCTGGGACAAGTACATCTTAGCTGTCCATTTAGGTGATTGGGTGTAACTCTGATGTATTGGATGTATATTAAGGATACCGCTTTCTTGCATAAATGCTATTACTTGATATTATATTTAATCCACTGCGCACGTGAGCTATTATTGTTTTCTGTTCCTTCTTCTACCTCTTTTCTTCCTTTCCCTAACAATCTGGGATTTCCGTCGTTCGATTGCTCGGCACTTCTACAGTGAAGTATTAGCGTCGAATTTTCGAGGTCGAAAATTTTCGGTCGTTACATTTGGTATCAGAGCTGAAGGTTAAGCGAGAACCTTGGCTCTGCTGGGTTACTCATTAAGGATAGGGTAAATAGTACCCTAGAATGAGTTGAGTGTATATATAAGAGAGCACAATTGTTATTTTCCTATATAAAGATTTTAAAACGATTTTTTTAAAAAACTAATTTTTATATAAGCTAATATTTTGATATATAACGCAATAATCTTTCTAATTATTACGTATATTAAGATAATTGGGCGTTGAATTATTGGAATTACATATAATAATAAGAATTAAGTGGTAATAGAAATACAATCAAATAGGAATTAAATAATATAAATTATGGATAAGATAAGCCAAAAATGGATTCAAACTGAAATTAAAATCCTGAATTTTGTAGAAGTATTTTCAGAATGAGATAATATATAATAGTTTCCAGATATAATAATCTTGGAATGGTCATGGGATGTTGTTTTCTAATAATAATTAATGATAAAGCAAATGAAATGTTTTAAGGAAGTAACATTTAGATAAATTATGAGGTTTTAAAATCTAAATCCCGAAATTTTGGAATTGTTTCAAAATGTTAAAAGATATAATAAATAATATTTTTTAAATGTGGGAATCTTATCTTAAAACAAGAGTTTCTTTAAAATTTTTAAAGAAATTGTTTAAATTAAAAACCAAGAATGGTTTAAAAATCTAAAGTATGTCTTGAAGTGCAAATGAAATGAATATGTGTACATGTGGGATATACATAAGATCAAAGTTGATTAGAAGTAAATACTAGGTGTTGAGTTTTGAATTTTCCCCGAAATGTGATGTAATAACCCAAAGTGAAATAAGTCTTTGAACTTATAAGTGATAAGGGATATTGATAAGAAGTTTAAAATTTGAAATGGAGAAATCAAATTTAGTAAGATTGACTGGAATAAATGAATTGAATTTAACTTAGAGGAAGTTAAATAAGTTTAGGACAAGCAACCTGAATTGGAAATTTCAAGATGAAATTAGATTTAACTCAGGGAAGTTAAATGGGTTGAATTGAAGGGTAGTATGTATGATCTCAAAATGGGTTTGAGATCTAGAAATTGGAAATGGATACTGTTGAATGTTTTAAATAATTTGGAATGTTATTATGATTTATACTAATATCATCCTGTTGTTATTAATAATCTATGAAACTGATTGGATTATTTTAAATGAATTAAGAAATGGATTGAGGTAATATACATCCATTACTGAAATAAAATAGAAATTAGATTGAACTTATGAAAAGGAAATCGCTTTGAACTTAAAGATTTAAATGTTAGAAATGAGCTTGCTGAAATTTGTTAAGAATTGTTTTCGAAGTTAAAATTAGGTAATAAATTGGATTCTAAAAATTAAATCACTTAAAAAGTTTTGAACTCTTATTTGGACTATGAAATAAGTTAAGTAAAGGTAATTTAAAATGGAATTTTCAAATTTGGACTCAGAATTAAATTGTTTAAAGATTTGGGCTGTTAAATTAAAAATAAAGGTTGATTTGATTTAAGAATTCAATCAACATTTAAAAATTTAACTTGAATTTATATAATTCGAGATGGTTTAGAAATTGAGATTGAAATTGAAAGTTTTTTCAAATTGAATTTGATTTGAAATTGGTTGAAATTATGATTGAAGTTGAATAAGTTTAAATTCAATTGAGAATTGATTTGAATTTGGGAAAGGAATTGAAGATTATTTAATTTGAAATGAAATTGAACCAATTTAAATGGGAGTGGTAATTTAAATTGAAAGTCATTTTTGAATGACAAATTGGAAAATTGAACCAATTTGACTCTGAAACTATTTTTGAATAAATTGTTTTAATATAAACTATTTTAAATCTCTTTTCCTAGTTATTTACTATATAGCCTTTCCTTTTAAAACCCAAACTATCTTATACTAATTTTACAATTATTTTGAAATTAATTACTATTTTACATCTATTTTACAAATTAATTATTGTTTTACAACTATTTTGCAACTATTTAACTATTTTACTGCTATTTTACAACTAATTCTATTTTACAACTACTTTTCTATTTTTAAACTTTTCAAGCTATTTTCTAAATTGAAGCTAGTCAGAGTGTAAACTATTTATAATTGAAATGATAACCCAAATGGAAATGGAAGCAATTGTGAATAAGTGAATAGAATTAAAATGAAGATGAATGGAAGATAATTGATTTATCTAATAATCAATGAAGATAAATACGTAGGATGTACGTATATTATTCTATTCCCATGATGATTTGATCCGGATTTCGAGCATAGAATTTCGAGATAGTATATCAATTCGAGTTGGGATTTTTCACTCGATTTTTGACGGCGAACCCTGGATATGGATTTTTGATTGGTTTTGGAAATTCTCTATCATAGTTATGACTATGCAAGGAGAATGACGGTTTCAGATCAAGAAACCAGATCTGAGTCCACACTAGGAAGTCGGGTGGACGATACTAGTTCGGATGTGGAATTGTGTGATCGAGTGAGCGATCAAAATTTATATTGCGTACGGATGATATATGTACATCGTACGTGCTTGAATGAAATTGATATTGAAATTTTGAATAGAAATGATTTTTGAAAAGAAAAGTATATTTTGAAAAATATATATGAATAAAAGTGGAAGTTCGATAATTTTTGAAATTCACGTTATAAAAAGTAAATGTACGGTGAATAAATTTATAAGGGGAATCAAACTTGAATATTTGATATGGTATAAATAAAGTTATTTATGTTTGTTATATATGATTAATTTCCCTTTTTTGAATCTATATCTAGAAGAAAAGATTTCTGAAAAGATTTTAAGTATAATAAGATAATTTATATAAGTATGAAGTGATCCAAG
Source organism: Allium cepa (assembly GCA_030765085.1). Lineage (NCBI taxonomy): Eukaryota > Viridiplantae > Streptophyta > Magnoliopsida > Asparagales > Amaryllidaceae > Allium > Allium cepa. The sequence continues at coordinate 244,608,032 of CM060938.1, read as the reverse complement.
ATTTTTAAGACTATATATATATATATATGATTTTATGAGAATGATTTTGGGAAAAAGGTTTTGGAACCTATGGATTTTGGAAAGGCTGTTGATTTTTGGGAAAAATCAATTTTGGTAATTTGGAAAGCCAAGTTTGAAACTATCGATTTAAGATATCGATTTTTGTAAAGGATATTTTTATGTGAATCATAAAGAGTATGATTTGAAAGATACTATAAGTGTACAGTATAAAATGTTTTGAGATTGGCTCTGGAGAAAAAGGCGCTCCATTGAAATGAATTTCATAGCGGATCCATGGGGTGGTTCTGCCTTGAGCCCTAAGGGGGAGGCTCTAAATTGGATCCTGGGAGGAAGTCCGGAAAAACTGAAGTTCCTGAGAATTATGTGTGTGGATAGTGAAAGTTGAGGGCGCTGATGCCTACAGATACATTTGGATTATGCTATGACGATAGTGTAACTCGATGTCACTGCAATCTACTGCGGACTATAGTGGAAGTCGTGTGCCCATGAGAGCCAACGGTCTACGTTTGATTTGGTCGTGATAGCAACGTAACATCGGTAGACTACGATCTTTGAAGACATAGCAAAAGTCGTAAGGCAGTGAGATCCTACAGGCTATATTGGGACTCGACTGATGTAGTCTGCGATCTATGTAGGAGTGATGAAGTTTCATTTGGCAGCGAAATTCGAGGGCGCTGATGCCTAATGTTACATGGATTTTTGCCATGATGGCGACGTAACCCTAGGTGTAGCTGCGATCTGTAGCGGGTTCCATGGCGTAATCGAAGGGCGTGGAGTGCCTATAGTTATCTGTGGATTTTGCTGGGATGGCAATGTAACCATCGGGTTAACTACGACCGTGGAGAGGGTGAATATTTCCAGAGAATCTCACCAAAAATGATTTCTACATTTTCAAAAATGTTTTCTATATTTTCACAAAGTTTTCAAAAATGTTTTCCATGTACTTTCACTGGGTGTTGAAAACAGGTTTGCTAATTACTTATCGATTTTCAGTCCTACGCCTGATCAACGTATGACCGAAATTCTGTAAGAACAAGGATAGACTTGTTCAGACATCGAGTTATAAAATATTTTTATAAAGCTATTTTGGCAATAGTATGTAGATTTTAAAATGTTTAAAAAAGTTTAAATAGTGGGAGTTGAGAATGTTTAAAGGGTAATTTAACTGATGATGAGCATTATAATAAAATTCTGGTTTCGTTCCTTTTCGAGGACGAAAAGATTCAAAGGGGGGAGGAATGAGATAACCCGGATTTTGGATATCTGATTAATTGGTAATAACTGATTTTTACTATTAAGATACTGATTTTATTTAGTTGAACAAATTAATATTGATATGTGGATGTATATTATAAATAGATATATGTAAACTCTATAAAGTTGGAATTATAAGTATATAAGTGTATGTGTGTGTGTGTGTCTATATTTATATACGTTGTGATTTGAAGCATGGATTTGAATCCAATGTAATAAATTTTCAAAAGTTATTTAAAGTTAATTAGGTATTTTAAAACTCTAAACATAAATATTTATTCATTTAAAAGTATAGTTGAAAAAGATTTAATAAAAAGGTTTAGATACTTCGTTTAAAATTTATACACAATATAAATATGGGTTGTAAATATATATATTAGTACAAATTCACATAAAACTAAATATAATAAAATGTAGATATATATATACAAAACTAAATGATAAATATAATATAAAATTAATGTTAAAACACATAAAAGACATGAAGACATGCATATTTACAAGTGCAAGTTAATTTTATCAACAATTTAACAATTGTAAGAATAATATCTTGCATAATAAACAAGTGTCATTAGTTCTCTTATTTTTATAATTAAAAAAAATTTATATATATATATATATATATCACTGTTTCAACTCTATTCTCACTTTCTTCTATTCAAACTAAAATTTAGCAAACGAAAGAAAATGAAATCTGGTAACCAAGAACAAAACCTTAAAAAGAAAATCAGATCTGAAGCAAATTAAAGCAAGCAAAGATTAGAATTAAACACCTCTTTCAAATTCAAAGTTCAATTCAATTTAAATAAAACAAGATCCAGATGAAACAACATCTTCAACCTGAGAAAAAAATTTCAAGATCAATACAGTTTCAATTTAGATCAATTCAGCAATCAAAACCAAATTCAAGAAGATCGGGATCAAATTACAGATCAAAACAAATCATTTCCAGATCAAAATTATAGATCAGGCTCCTCTGTTTATCAACTACAGTCTACAGGTGAGTAAACTTTAATCCCTTTTAATATTAATCATCTGTATAGTTTATGCATGCCATAAGATGATAATAATAACTTAAATATGATTTGCATGGATGAAATAAATGTTGCCTAAGTATATAAATGAATTTTTTTTTTGCATTCCTTTGTAAACATATGTATATCTTTGTTTAATTAAAACAGACTAAAATATGTTTAAAGAAAAATTAATATCTCTTTCCCTGGTCATTTTTTGCATATGATGTTTAAAAGGAATTTGGTTGTGTTGGTGTCATACAAATTTTAAAATGCTTGCAAGTAGGATTATCGGGTAATTTACCTTGAAAAGAAAATATTCAATAAAGGGAAATATATCAGAAAAATTGATTGTTTCAATTTCAAGTTTCACTTATATAATCCAGTCCGTCTTATCAAACTATGATTTTTAGTAATAATATCAAGATTTTTACATGAGTTTTTGGGTGGGAATTGCTAGTTGAATGGAAATCGGGTACCTATCATTTTTCGATGATCGAAGGTGCTGGGAATGTCGCGTTTGTTGCAAAAGCATGCCTATGGGTCACGGAGCTCGGCAAAATTAGTTGGAAGGTTGATAGTTCGCCATGGTGGCGCGGCAAGGGGGATGTAGGGTTTAAAGTCTATTTTAGTCGAGGTGGTTCGTCGCTCGATTTCGATGTCACGGTGGTGTCGAGTTGGATCATAGGTGGGAGAAAAGAGAGTGGGGACTCGGGTGTGGCCCTAGGCATGACGACGTTAACTCCGGTGATCGGAATTGAGTGGTGCCAGGTGGAATAGGTGATCGGGTTTTCTGCTTGATGGGTTCGAGTTTGTTTGGTTTTGATTTCACGTGGGGTTTGGGATTATGGGTGGTCGCTCGTGTCAAGATGGTCGTCATCGACTTTTGGAGGGTCACGGTGATGATCGGAGCGTCGGTGAGGTGTTGTGCACGTGCACGCGTTAACATTTGTATTTGTTGATTGCTTTGTGGTGATGCATTGGGGAAGAAGTAGTTCGCTTCGGGTCGGGCTCGAAGTTGTACACGAGTAGTCTCGAGGATGAGATGGAAGAGTGAGCATGGGGTTGGCTCGGGTAAATTTGATTTGGGCTCGGGATTTAATAGAGTAAATAACAAGTTATAAACCTTAGGTAAATGCAAGTGTTAATGAAAATTGTTAAACAAGCTTTCTAGGGTAAAGTATGATCAAGATATCAAAAACAAAATAAGTCAAATGTTTTTTTGAATTTTATTTGTTTGATCTGGGAAACTCTAGATTAAGTTAATTAATTGAATTAAATCCTAAGTGTTTCCAAGTAAACTAATGATGGAATTAAGTGAGTGCTCAATTAGTGTATTAAATTTTAATCAATTAATTTCTCAAATAATTAATTTCAAGATTTGATTCAATTTAATTTAAATGATAAGTGGGAGATTAATTAAGGTAAATAGTTTATCTTAATTAATTAAGGTCCTATTAATCAAAGTAATTAAAGTATAATTACTAAATTAACTAAGATGATTAATTAATGTAATTAAATTAAGATAATTAATTGGTTTAATTAATCAAGGATAGTAATTACTTAATTAATTAAGGGTTAATTAATCTAAGTAATTTAAGGTCAATTAATTTAAGAATAATTAATTAATTAGAAGTAATTAGAGGTTACTTACTTCAAATAAATAATTTAAAAGGATTATAAAAGGGTAATACTTAATGGAAGTAATTAAAGGATTAATTCTCAATGTAATTGATTAAAAGAGTAATTAATGAAGTAATTAAGGGATCATTAATTAATGTAATTAGTTATAGTATAATTAATTAATGAGAGCAATTAAGGGTTAATGTGAATGGTTAAAGGATTATTTTAGGCTAATTACTTATTGTAATTAAAGAATAATTAATTAAAGGATGAATAATAAATTGGTTTGTTATTAATTAATGTAAGTAAGCAGGATTAAAGGGTAAATAAAGTAATTAATTTAATTATTTGGAGATTAATTAAATTAAGTAGAAATTGTACATCTGATTCATCTTGCTTACGGACGATTGAATGATATTGAATACCTTGGATTATTTGTTGTCTTTGTTATATGATTTGTGATGCGATGTGATATGATATGATTGGGGTATGGGTTATCTATCTGTAATGGAATCGCTATGTGAATATTATACTCTGAATATAAATTGTGTTGTTTTCACTTAAACGGCTTGGATTTAAAAATGACATTGGTTTCGAAGAGACCGAGGTCGGGTATCAGCGAATACCCATAACCACTTCGATTTGTAACTACAATAATTCTATATAACTTTGGTTGTAGAATCAAACGGGCTGGAATGAAATAAATGAAGCAACGTGACCATTTAAACTAAGTAATAGTTTTTAAATATTGTTCTGTGATTGACATTAACAGGTTAAGAACTCCTAGTGAGGTACGAATTACCCCGGGTTTTCAAAGTTTTATATCTTAGTATTTCTAGTTGTATGGGTTTACTCACGCTGGTTTCCAGCCTGACCCGGGTGTTACTTGATTGTAATGCTCACGTCAGGTCGAGTATTACAGATTTTCAGGTTAGGACGTTCTAGAGCTCAGGAGGCAAGCTGGATGGCAGGAATGTATGGAGTATACTCTATTGTGCATTGTAGTCATATTGCATGTATTCTAGGACAATTAAATCATAACCGTCCATTTAGGTGATTGGGTGGAACTCTGATGTATTGGATGTATATTAACAGATACAGCTTTCTTGTATAAATGTTATTACTTGATATTATATTTAATCCACTACGAATGTGAGATGCTATTGTTTTCTGTTCCTTCTTTTACCTCTTTTCTTCTTTTCCCTAACAATCCGGGATTTCCGGCGTTCGATTTGCTTAGCAGTGAAGTATTAGTGTCGAATTTTCGGGGTCGAAAATTTCGGGTCATTACAATTTCTGTTAGTATGTACTTTTCTAACTTAGCTATTTCGGGATGCTTAATCTTTCATGCATAGCATCCTCATTCATGTTTGCTACTCATTTCAGGCTACTAAATATATATTTATGCTTCCAAAGGATGCTTTGGGAACTTTTGATGAATTGTCTAAGCTTAAAGAGCAAGTTCTTCACTTAATGATCACATAATTGACATCTCAGTGGCATGGGATGAGGCTATGAAAGAAAAAGAAAAGCTCGCAACCTCACTTAAGGAAAAAGAAAGTTTAGTTCGTAAAGAAAGAGATGCCAAATAGATTTCATATGATAAAGCAAAAGCTTTGGAAATAACACTTGAAGAGGACAGCATGAGGATGGCTAAGCTTGTGGAGGAGAATGCATCTCTCAAGAGAAAATTGCAAAAGAAAAGAATCCTTATGAATAAATAAACCAGCGTGATTAGCGTGATTACAGACGCAAAGCATAATGTATCCCATTTCCTTGACTCAGCTCACTAAACCATGTTGAGAGATCATATAAGTAGGCTCTTTTTATAGTGTATGTTGACAACACTCATAAATATCCATATTTTGACTTTCCTTCTCTTTCTCTAGTCTGGAATAAGAAGTTTATGAAGAAATTTGATGTAATGCTAAATAAAACTCAAGCATCTAGGGAGGGACCCTCCGAGGAAGAGGATGAGATTGATGCTAGGAAGCTATTGACCTTTGATGATCCTCCAAGAGACGAGGACATAGAGTCAGATGAGGAAGAGTAAGATGTATGTAAGAACAAAGGCAATGACAGGAATGGTGGTGATGATGATAGAAATGATCATGATGTTGGTAAGGATGGAGGCAACGGAAAGAGTCTCACTGGACCGCCACATGATAAGGATGGATAGGAGATGCTAACCTAGACATAGCAGTCCTGGTATAGATGCTACTAAAATTCTTGATTCTTCCATAAAATATTCTTCCCAGAAAGACCATGCTCCTCAGAGTAACAAACCCAAAGGGAAGGAGCAGACCCCTTTGCCATCCATTTCACTCTCTCATGTATGGACTTCTCTACTTAAATGTCTTAAATTATCAAACAGCTCTTAGTTAACACGTTGGTTATTTTTGTTAAGGAAAAAATTAAAATACCATTATGACACTATGCTTGAAAAGAAGCAAATGAAAATAGATCAAAGAGTTGGATAAATAACCGAATGAGTATAATGATTTTTTTAAGAAATACAAGAACAGTGCTGTAAGTGCATCAAAATTAAGGTTTTTGAAGAGACAGAAGTTGCTCTGTGAATGAAGAGAGCATGCCTCTATCGAGATAAACTCTTAGCAAAGAATGTAGAGCTAATGACCCTTTTTAGATATTGATCAGCGATAGTAATACCTTCTAATAGGTTCTATATAGAGCTTACTTTGGGGGTAAGTTCATTAACTTCTCCTATTTAGATGACAGATGCGGAGGTTTGCTCGAGCGCTTTTAATTGTATATACTTGGATTAGCATGGGTCTAATCCTCATCCTGGGATGTGTTGGGGTGTGTTGGAATCTCCCAAGAGTTTCCTCTTTTCCTGTTTCTTCTTGTTCTCTTCCCCTCGAAAAACTCAAATATAATAAGAAAAGATTTATTTTTGAATTTTATAAGAAATCAATTTTGTATGAACCAGAGTGATTGTATAATTATATTCTAGTAGCTTATGAAATTTATCGCACTTTTTTCTACTTCTATTAGTCTAATTTTATCATATTGAATAGACTAAAGACATCTCAAGTAGTCCTGTTCCAATGGAGCTCTTGGGTAAAATTTGTTAAGTTAGAGGAAAGATTTTAAATAAAAAATTTAATTCTCAAGACATCATAATTAGCCAGACACTACTTTCACAGAGATCTACAAGAAGTTTACATGCGGTTTCTTATTTCCATTTTTACTTCTTGGGTGATGAAAAGGATAAATTGCTAAGTGAAATTCGAACCTATGATGCCAAATTAATATGGAATCATGCTAATTCTTTGGTCGGGAAATCAGATTATCATGATTCCCTATGGTTAATACTCCAGAAGGATTAACTTCTATTAGATCCACTCTTGCCCTATTTGCTAGGTCATTCGAAAAGACCAAAACTATAGCTCCGAAACTCTAAAAGTTGGTTGAATGTTTAGAAAATATATGCTAACATAATTTGACATTATTTGTTTTCTGTAAACTTAGCTATTATAAATGAAAAGGTTTCTTTTTCATGTGTTAATCCTGTTTTACTTATTCTGAATAGGAAACCCAATTAATGCGTGCATCTGATCCACTAGATGTTTTCTCTCGAGTGGTTGAGAGTAAAGATAGATTAATAGCAAACATTTAAAAGAGTAATTCCTCCTAACATGTTTCAGCTTTACGATTCTCAAATAATCTTAAGGCACAAGAATGGCATAAGAGATACTTTCGATGAAAATTGACCTTTAGAGGTTTTCAAGGAACAAGTTTTTTTGCTTAGAAGAGGAGATTAAGAAGAAGGATAAAGGAATTCCATACTTGAAAGAACAGATAAACTCAACCTTAGAATTTTGGCCTTTAGTTGAGATCGCCGTTAAAATAGCTAAAATACATCAATGAATAAACGATCTTAAAGTGAAACTAATAAAAAAGTCAAGTCTACTGTCAACCGTTATAGCTTATTATGAGTGAAGGCGAATTTGGCCTTCCTATCCCTACTCCCAGTAAAATGACCAGATCACGATCTTTGGCTCGTCAAAAATTTCCTACCCTTATTAAATCCATATTTGGATTTAAGCGATGAGACGATCTCAAAATAGAGTAGATAGGTTAAACTTGAATGCATGCACATTTCAGCAATAAGTGCACTGAAAAATTATCTTAACGGCTTAATGAATATGAAAGCAAAGTTCAAAAGCTTGAGTGCAAGAAATATATTTTTAAATAAGAGACTGAAGAGTTAAACAACATGGTTCAAGCTTTACGAGGAGCCAATAAGACTCTCCAACAGGTTTTGAAAATGCAAATCGATTCAGTTGAAGATGCAGATGTTATTCGAAGGAAGGAGAAGAAATTTAAAGAGCTTTTGGATGTTGCACTTTGCCACATCACCAACCCTATATTTACCAAGGATTTGGACAAGCTAGCATGGAGCCTTATTCTTTAACAAATATTTTCTTTAAATAGATTCTTCTTTTTGTCTGACTTTTGCACTTGCACCTTTACATATAGTGTATTAGATCATGAACAAATTTGTATTTAAATGAATGTTATCTCAAATATAAGGTATGTATCTTTAAATCAAATACTAGCTCTTATTTAGAATTGCTTGACGATTAATGTCTTGCCTATTTTATATATTTTTAGCTTTTAACGTATAGATCAATATTCTGCTTGCTAATAGAACTAAGGACCTTATTAATTGAGTTTTCTAGAACTTGATATAAGGATCTACCTTTCATTAATAAATATCCAACAGCTTGTTTAGTAATGGAGATTCCGTTAAATGAATTTAAAGAGTTAATTTGGTGACACTTTGACTTCAAAGTAATTACTTCTTTGAATAATTAATTAAAGCATTTTTCTTATCGAGTTGATAATAAATTGAAAACTCCTTTTGGTAGTAATTAATAAAAGACTAAAAAACCAATCCAACAATAGATAGAAGATAAGAAATCCAATCTGGAAGCAGATAGAAGACCAGAAATCCAGTCTAGTAATAGATAAAAAAAAAAGTAAAAACCAATTTGGCTATAGACAGAAGACCCAATCTGGAAGAAAACCAATGCGGCACTAGATTTAAGACCATAAAACCTTATCCGATAGTAGACAAAAGACAAAAAGAACTCATCTGTTAACTGAAATTGCGTTTGTTGAGGAATGTAAATAGCTTATGTTTGATGGATCTTCCACTTAGAAGATTTGTTTAATTTAAAGTGCTAGCTGGCTTTGATTTTTGGTAGATCTTCCTCTAGAATATTGAATGATTTGGAGCATTACTGGGCGCATATTTTTGATAGATCTTTCTCTAGAAGGTTGATTGATTTGGAGCACTACTTAACTCAGATTTTTGTTAGATCTTCTTTTAGAAGATTGACTGAATTAGGGCGCTACTTGGCTCGGATCCCTTATCACTATCTTAGGTCATGATTTAGGTCTATTACCTAGTGCGTTTGGCTTGTTATTCTTAGGCAAAATCAAAGATTTATCCGACCTCACTCTAGGAGGCGCTTCGATGATGCCTTTGATGATGGCATTGAAGGATGGTTCGCTGCTTTGGACAAGCCAAAGGCTTACTCCATCCTCCCTCTAGGAGGCGCCTTGGCCTGGACACGTAGATAGGGATGAAGGGCTTATATAAACTTTGTATGGGCTATTTTCAGGTGAGACCAAAGGATTACCCTGGCCTCCTTCTAGGAGGCACCTTAACCAGGCCTTGGAGATGGGTTTAAGGGCTTATGCTCTGGCCAGACCACATAGGTGGGACTAAAGGCATAGGCGGTGCTTTAGCCAGGCCATTTCAGGCAGGACCAAAGGCTTACTCAATCCTCCCTCTAGGAGGTGCATTGATCGGGCTATCTTAGCGAGACCAAAGACTATTGCCTCTTACTGCCGTCTTAGGTAGTGGTTTCTTCATTCCCATTATTTTAGGCGAGTCTTACTCCTTAACCATGTAGATAACTTATTCATAAAAAATATATTTTATTAATGGTCGAAATAGTATCTTCATACAAATTCATTTAGCTTCCTTTGCCCTCGAAATTGTTGATCAATCTCTCCAACCTTCGACATTGGCTTGTCTTATGTCCATTAGCTTGATGATAGTAACAATATGGTACTCTAAGATTCTTTCATTTCTTGGATGCTTTTTTGTGAAGGTTAGTAGTTAATTGGTCAAAAGATAAATGCTCTCATAGGAAGTAGTAAGGCTGTAGTTCTTAGAAAGTTGTGATCGTTTAGAGGATGATTGTTTTGATTGGAATTGAATTCTTTTATTGCTTGAGATGGACTCTTCATCTTTGATGACTAGTTTCCTCTTTAGGAAGCCTTGTGCTTTATTAGTTTTGTAAGATCGATCAAGTACACTCTTCCATTTTCTATTGAACTGTTCAAAGTCCTTTTTTTATCTCTTTTTCAAAAATGGTCCTTTGTCTTTGAGCTGAATTTCCTTTCTCATTGCTAGGTAGATTCCATCTTTTTGGTATTGCTTCCTTAAGGCGAAAATTGGTGTTGGACCAAAATGGAATGGATTCAAACTCAATTTTTGGGATTGTAGGGAATTACTTATGTTTTCTTTTCTTCCATAACTTGTAATGCTACCAATCTTAGCACCTACTCTTTATGAAGCCCGGGATCACTAGTGATTTGGTAAGTTGGCCTGGTCATCTAAGGCTCGGACGACCCTTGTTTTGAGAATTTAATAATTAATTGGCATGACTAAACAAAACTTAGTTGATGCGATTAATCAACTTTAAAAATGCAAAGTAGGTTAGCTTGGAATGGGATACACTTGGTAGGGGCAAGTTCTCTAGGTCCTAAATATGGAAGCTAAGGTAGTTCCACTTAGGGTTTTAATGGAGATGGAGGTTCAGACCCTCCTTCTAGTGCCAAAATGTTAACAAAATTTTTTGTAACCCCAAAGTGTAGGAAAAAAGGACTTGGTTAAAGAATGACTAAGTCAATCCTAGGCTAGGTAGCTAGGGTGAAGTATGATTGATCTCAAGTCCATGACAATTCCTTGTATAATAATTGAAGTCATTCCAAAAGTCATGCATGGTCCAAGTCAATATGCTAGCCAAAGTTCAAGAGTTCAATTTGTCGAATATGCTATGCAATAGTTTGATATTCAATTCTTTGTGTGTACAATGTTCGAGTATTATAATCAGAAAAAGTCCCAAATCAATTTACAATATTTAAAATATAAGAAGAGAGGTAAGTATGATTCAACCCTTCTCCATAACCACTAGGTCCGTATTTATAGGGAAGGAAATGCGACACGTCATTTGGGCTTGGCCGTAGCTTCGGTGATGACAATGTTGCAGGGCGCTGGGCTTCACTTGGTAATGATAATAATAGAACTTTAGTGCTGCCTTAGTAATATGGTCTTCAGCATCAATAATCTTTATGCGTTAAGGCACCCTTGGTTGATCATTGGTGGAATTATTGGGAATTGGCATTAAACATCGATGAGGATTGGCATTGATATGAAATAGTGTTGAGAAAGAGTGGCTTTACCCTACATAGTGTCGGCGTTACCCTTGGCATCATCATAGGGAGGTATCCCCTAAGTATTGTTGAAGTGCGGTAATGATACATGTGGACACAGAAGAATGGAAGCATGGAATAGTGGTGAGATCAACGATGTTGTTACTGACTTCTAACAGCATCACTGGAGCAGCATTGTCTATAAAGATATTTCATTAGGTGGATGGCGGCATTGGTTGGACTAGACAAATGTTATGTTACATCTTACATGATGACACAACATTAGTGGCTTAAGATACCAATCATACTCAATGTCACTGCTTTCTTTGATAACTTATGTGTAGCGACCCAACTTTCTTACACCGGAAAGTCGCATCACTAATTAAGAAGGAAAGGGATAGAAGAAGAAAAGAAAGAGAAAGAAGAAACACAACAACATCAGATAACTCACAGCGGAACGAATGAAATATAATATATCACATAAAATATTACATAGTATCATATTACATCAGAGTACACAACTTATACAACACATATTAGACAGCAAACATCTGTCTAACTATACAACTCAAGCACACAAGATATAGATACAATCACAAACACAGCGGAACCATAATATATTTACACATGGAAGCCTCCTGCTCCATATCTCCTCCAGAATTCGTCAAGCTAAACTGAATCCCTTGACTACTCATAAATAATATGAGTACCCAAGAGTTTGATAAAACAGAAAATAAATACTCGGGTCAGACAGGGGTCTGGTGTGAGTAAACGGTTAAAATTGCTTAACTTTAGAAAACCTTTCGAAAAGAAAAGGTATCACGTAAGACTTCCCACACATAAACATGGAAAAAAATTTACCTTACGCTAACCAAAACATTTGATAGGAAATCCAGTGATATTATAATAGTGTCTAGGGTTTTCAAGTAAATAAGAAATAGCCGAAATTGTTACATTATTAAATTCCAGCTACTAGCCACAAAAGTGGGTAATACAAACAAAACCGTAGGGTCTCGTAGGAAGAATGGGTTTCCATCAATGGCAGGGCTACCGGAGTACCGCCCATCACAGTACGTGGCCTAGATCGCCGTACCGAGGATTACGCCCAATCCCCTGCATCACAAAGCCGGAACCATTCCTTACTGAACGATCCCGAGTAAGATCACCCCGTGGTTGGCGCGACCAACCACCCACTAAGCCGAAATAAAAGGGACATCTAGACAGGAATGACCTCACCTTGAAATGGGTGCTCCCCACCTAGCCTTGCTGCACCTCCCTTATTTTAGCCATTCCCGGTTGATGAGGCTTGAGGCTGCGATTACCTTTATAGAACGTATCTATCTTAGAATTCTCATCGTCCACCTGACGATGTTCTGAAAGCATTCAATCCATACAAGTTCGTTCCGGCTTCGAACGACACCGAAGGCACTATCTCATCGCACTCATTTTGGAATCACCCTTAGAGTCAACGACCATAGCCCTTGCACTCTGAATCACCATCTCGAACCTATAAGTACTATCTCCGTCAAACTCATCGCGGAATCACCCCAGAGTTATGCTGATGAAAAGTTCTTACACCTCGAGTCTTCACTAAGCTCCACTTGGATTCATGACCTAACGTTTAATTTGGATCGATGTGGTTTTCGGATATCCAAATATGGAAACCCGATCCCGTTCTCACCGAAACCAAACACCAATTTAATGTCTAAGTTGTTTGAAGGTTTTAAACAATTAAACTTATATTCAGGATGATATAAACAGATATTATCACAATAGATAATTTATAACAACATTCATATCACAAAGCAGCATCTCACATATCATAGATATCCAAATCATCCAGTATCAACCAATCACTCAATATCAATCATCCAATATAAATTAATCATCCATAAACAGAATTGATTAACTTTAAATCAATTGGATTACCAAAATCCTTCTTCATTAATTTATTCCAAATAAATAAATTAATCATCTCTTAATGATCTTTAATTAATCTCCCTTGATTAATTATCTTATAATTACTCTCAAGTAATTAGCCTTCAATTCTTTAATAAATTCTACAAATTAATTATTCTTGTCCATATACAGTAATTAAACTTTAATTACTATCATTAATTACATTAATCAATGATCCTTCATTTTCTCCCATTAATTAATCAACGATAATTAATTACATTAAACCTCAATTAATTACAATTAATTGATTATACTTAAATTAATTACTTTTATTAATCAACCTTGATTAATTATATTAACTAATGATCCTTATTAATTAATAATCCCTTTAATAAATTAAATAATTAACTTGTAATTAATCATCTTATTAATCATAAACAGTAATTAACAACTTGTAATTACTTATCTTAATTAATTAACTTCTTAATTAATTATGTTAACCCTTTGGTTAATTAATCTAATTAATTAATCTTTAATTATTTCATTAAGTAATTATTAATCAATTTAAATTAACAAATAATCCTTAATTAATTACTTTATTAATTAATTACAATTTAATTAATTACACTTAGTAATAAATCTTAAATAAATCTCATTCATTAATTAAATTAATCACATTAATTAATTAACTAAAAATTAACTAAGTAATTAACTCTTAATTACTTACATAAGTAATTATCTTCTAATTACTTCTATTAGATGATTACTCTTTAAATCAATTACCTTAACAAGTAATTAATTCCATCATTAAATAATCCTTAATTCATTAATTAATTAATTACTACATAATTAATTAACTTCAAAACAATTATATTAATCAATCCTTAATTAATAATATCAAGTGATTAACCATTAATTTCCATTTTAATTACTTCCATTTCCCATTAATTACTTCCATAAGTAATTACCATCCTCAATTAAATTCAATAGTTAACCATTAATTACTTCATTAAGTAATTACACTTAATTAATTCATAATTAAGTGATTATTTAAAATTAAATAAAAAATTAACCTATCATTAAAATTAATTAAATAATTAATTAATTAACTTCTTATATTTAAAAATCCTTAATTAATTAAGAAAAACATTAATCTTAATTAAGCTTTTACTTATTAACAAATCATATTTTAATTAAGTACTCTTAAGTTCATAACCAAGATAAGTTAACCATATTTATCTTCATAAATAAATTATTTGAAATTAATCAAATTTTGACAACTTGGAAACAAATTATTTTATTGGTTACAAGATTATAACCATAACCTTATTTGAAAATAATGCATTTAGAAATCAAATTTAAAAATTAAAACACTTTAGTTGTCTAATTCAAACTTATTCATTTTAAATAAAATTTGAAAACTTAGTTTTTAAAATCATTACATAAAAATTTACTTTAAACCTTGATTTAATACTTTAAATTCAAAACATTCTTTTAAATTGAAATTCAAAATTTAATTAAGATAATTACTTCCTAAAGCAAGCATCTTAAAACAATTTTAAATTTGAAAAGAATTCAATTATCACTTTTTAAAAGTTTGATTTACATTTATTTTTAAAACAACAAGTTTGAACTTTGTATTTTGTTTCCTTTATAAACTTGTTTTATAACTTAATGCTTGAGTTCATTTATTCAAACTCAAGTTTCATTTGTAACTTGTCTTTAATTTTTACAGTACTTAACAGAAAAACAAACAACCCTAAAAACCCGAGACTAGCTCAGTAACTACACGAGCTTTCCCCGAGTTAGAACCCAGGCATCTCTGCTTCGAGTCGTCTCTACGAAAAACACGAACACCCCTTCGAGTAGAACTCGTCTTCCCCAACCCATATTACCCAGTGCACATAAACGTGCACGGTGCACATGCGCGACCAACCCAAACAACTCCGACCATCAAACCGATCGCCGACCAACCACACGCGACCTCGACAACTCGTTCCTTAACCCAGATTCAAGAATCCATTAACAAATCAAAATTCGACCTGCGCATTGAAAAACTGCAACAGATCACCTCCATAAAACCCCCCACGGCCAACCACCACGACGTCGTCGAACTTCGCCGACCTCACAATCGAACACCACGACCACGAGCTTCGTCTTCCCAAAATTCGAACGACTCCGGTCCAATCTTCGTGATGCAAAAATCTCGACATCCCAAACGAATAAAACACAAAGAAAAACCCTAGATCGATCAGTTTCGAACAAATGGGCCATTGGAAAAATTCTAAAGCAATTTTCCCTTCATCCTCAACTCAAAAGCAAGCCTCGATGAAGATATCAACTCAAATCAAGGAGTTGATCATCGGCAATTGATCAAATTGCTGAAACCCTTCACCCCCAAATTCCCAACAAATTATCAACTTAAAAATTATGCATTGCATGTTAAAAATCATAATTTCTAACAACTAATCCATTTATATAATCCAAAACAAGAATTTAGGAAATCAGATTTTGACATGCAGTTGTGTTTCACTGTATTATCCTATTTAAACATTATTTGTAAACTTAAATTTACAGAAATTATTCTTAAAATTACTATCAAACATTAATACACAACTTTCATTTAATCATCAAAATCAAATAATGGTGTTAGGGGGAGATTTGAATTAAATTGTAAGATCAAAGCTGTAAATGACAGAACATATCTATACATTATACAGTCACCATATATCTTCTTTGTATTCAAACATGCAATCAACTTCACTTAACATTTGCAACTAAACCACTGTATAATTCATCACACATCTAGATTAAATAACAGGTTCAAATCTGTTTTTAAAATGAAGATTTACTCACATTTTAATTTGCAGAGCAGTTTTTCTGAATTTTCCAGGCTTTGAACATTAAATCTGGAAAAAGATGCTTTGATTTTGCTTATGAAATCCTACTGCATGCTTCAATTTGATGCTTTAAAATGTTGGAACATATCTTGATCTTGATGTTGAACTTCATTTGAATATGCAGGTTGAAGTTGATATGAAGAACTTAAATTTGCAGATTTTACTTTTCAATTTTCAGGTTTGATTTGCTTTTTGATTTAAATTTTTAGGTTCGAAGAATAATTTCTGTTTTGAGTTAAGAAAAGAAAACAAAGGAAAAATGTTTTTGAAAAACTAACTTTCTTCTTAAAACTTTTATTAAAAATTAAAATAGAAATGTTGCCACTTGTTCCAAAAACTTACATTTGTCATTTATATAACTTAATTTTCTTACATGTGTTATTAAGAGGTGTTAATATGTTACACATGTTACTTAATTATTTTTTTAATTGAATTTTTATTTAATTTAAATGTAAATATAAACTTACATATTTAATTTAATTTATTAATTAAATACTTATACATGGAAATATAAATTTACTTTTTAATGAAAACATTATAAAACTAATTACAATACAAATATATTTCTTATATATGTAATTTAAAATCTAAAACATTTATTTTTAGTGTTTAAGAAATAATTTTTAAAAGAAAGTTTATTAATAACTTCATACATATACATATATAAGCATTTTAATTTAAGCATTCTAAAAGAAAACAAAACAAAAATTTGTTTAAATCTTTTTTAAACTATCATATTTAAAAGAACAAACAAGTATCTTATATTTTTAAAACAATTGAATTAATCTTTAAATTAACTTTTGAAACATATTAATTCTAAAACAAATCTTCAAATTACAATATTCATACATATATAAATTATCAATAGATTATAATTAAATTTCAAAACAACTCAAATTATAATATATACACACATATGTATTACAATTTTAAAATTCAATCTTTTATTTAAAACAAAAGATATTTCTGTTCACAATATATATCAAATATATATATATATATATTATAAATAGAATAAATTTTATTAGCTTTGAAAAAATAATTCTTATCAATATTGCCAAATTAAAAATTTATTAACCTTTAAAAGATTAAATTTATCAATTTAAATTAAAATTATAAAGAAAAATTGTCAAACCAAATTAATTATTAATACAGATTATTAAATTGATATTGCCTAAAATTCCGGGTCGTCACATTGTGGCGCTGGTTCGTTTCATCATTGCTTTCTGATGTGAGTTCATCTAACCCTATAGATGATAGGTGGTACTGATGTCGTTAGGGTTCTTAGCTTCACTAATGACATGTGATGCCAACATTGATGAGAATCAACATCTTAGGTCTCAGCACTAACTCAATTCCACTGGTTCAGCACTACTTATTGATGCGGCATCGTGATCAGGAAGTATGTCAGCTATCTTCGAGATCAACAATGGTGATAACAATACTAGAAAACCAAAGGAAAATATGAAAGAAAGCTATTTGTAAATATAGAAAACTCTAAAAGTAAAGGGTCAGGCCTAAGATATACCCTAGCTCCAGTCTCGAAAGGACTAACATGATCAGGGGTATGAGAACCACCGCTCATTCGAACTTTCAACCATTATGAATTTCAAGGAAGTCTTAACTCTCGATTGTGATTATCCTCTTAGCAAAACATTCAGAGGTATCAAACCATACATTTTTTAGTTAGCAACCATCGATACTAGATGACGTTGCTACTGATTTTCCTAGGTATCTTATGCCCTCTCAAGTTACCTTGGTAATAGACATATCCAACTTTGAATTGGAATCTTAATTAATAAATAAAACTATCTAAATATAAATTTGACTTACTGGCCTCGATAAAAGCGGTGACAATTCGATGATTAGTGGCTCTAATAAAGAACCATCTCCTTACAACTACCTTACTGATGGGAGGGATAAAAGAATGTTTCTTTCGAATTTGTGAGTAACACATAGGTATAAGGCCGAAAAATCTAGAAGCCTTTAAGGTAGACAAATAATTTATCTCAATAATGGACACTTCCTTACACCCTTCCCCCCATTAGTCGATACATAACTCTTAATTCCCAAGGGGTATTATATGAAATTGGGGGAAGTTGATATAGGTTAAGATCGTAAATTTCAAGCAAGTAGACTAAGAAAGGAGTAAGAGGTAGAGATATCTTATTTGGTAAGTACTCTATAGCCCATATACCCTCCAAAGGGGAATTTAAAACATCATTGGGACGTGGAACAGTTGCCTTTGCGTCTAAGATATCGAATTCTTAAAATATACAGTCAAGACCAGCTTGAGTATTAAACCTACTCTCATGACAAAAATTTCAAAACCAATATAAACAATGATAACTCGAACAACAAGTATGGTACCCCTTTGAAAATAGGGCAAAAACTCAATCTTATAATCAATTTTTTTAAGGTTATACATCTATACAACAATCTATAAACACCAATGATCTTGATATAGGTTTAAGGAATATCCATTAATCAATTTAATATCCAAGGAAGCAAGTAACAACTAATTAGTTTCCAAACTACTACTACTAATAAGTTATCAATACGACAAAAACAAAAAATCATCAATATAAGGGCATCACATTATTCAAAATATATAAAAATCGTCACACGGTAGCCTTAAAAACTATAAAAAATAATTGCAAAAACAAAATCAAAACTCAATATAAGAATGAGATAATCATCGTGATTAAAAATACAAGAAAATGAGAGCATAAGACTTATTAATTTTTCTTGAAAAATGAGAAGTTTTCGATTTTCCAGTATGCTCAAATGGCAGCAGCAAGAAAATTATAGGCTAAAGGTAAATAAAGAAGAAGAAGGAAACTTTCTATACCTTGCCATTTACAAGCAAAATAAGAGTTAAGGAAATCTCAACTACACGATCAAAATGATTATTATAAAACAATATTTCCAAAAGCTTCCAAGTTAGAAATCAAATTTCCTTTGTAAAATAAAAGAGATATCATCAAATAATGCCATGTGGAAACAGCATTTAATGCATATTAGAGGGGTTACTTCATGTCTAGAAAAGCTAAATTTAAAATATAACTGTAGCCTAAACTCTACCATAAACGAAAACTCACTTCACCTTCGGCGTCTGATATATTTCACTATCAGCATATAGCATATATCGCCTTCGATACTCAATCCACAATGTCTTACAACATGTTATTTTCAATGTCTTATGGAAATCAAACTACTACGCCTTCGGCATCCAAACATTAAGGCTTACAGCTCAAATCAAATAGTAAGCTTAATGGGGCATGAACTACTATGCCTTTGGAAATAAAATACAGAGCCTTACGTCATTATTCAAATACTAAGCCTTACAACACTCAATCAACTATGCCTCAGAAAAAATTATTATTAGACAATAAGGATATATTTCCAAACTCTTACAATATAATAAGGCTAGAATCTTCAAATCTTGAGGTTCATACCTTCAATTCCTCACTAAACAATCAAACAACTCCTGAGATTCGAGCTTTCAAGTCATTACTGAAGCGATGAGGCAGCTCTTGAGGTTCAAACTTTCAAGTCCTACTAAAATGGTGAGGCAACTCCTAAGGTTCAAATCTTCAACACCTCACTAAAATGATGAGGCAACTCCTCAGGCATAGACCCTCAAGTCCTTACTAGACAATGAAGAAAAGATTTTCAAATTCATTTTGAAAATATTAACTATGAGGTTAGATTTCTAAAATTACTTCCACCTTCATGACACTCTATTATAAAAACCCTTTGACATCCAACTACTTTTGCTTACAGGCACATACTATATAGTCTTCAACTTGCAATAACATTTTCCATCACAACATTCTATTACACATAACCTATGGTATCCAACTACTCTCACCATCGGGCACAAACTATATATTTCATTCAACTTACAACCAATTTTCCTTCGTGATATTCTATTATAGATAGCCTTCAACATCCATTTAATTTTTCCTCCAGACACCTACTATACATAGCCTTCAGCTTAAATTATTTTTTCCTTAACGACAACCTATTAAGCCTTCACCTTTCAACTATTTTCACCCCAAGACACCTACTATGCATAACTTCGGCCTATAACTACTTTGCCTCCATGGCAGTCTATATATATGCATAGCACTCGACATCTAACTACTTTCGCCTCCGGGCACCTACTATATATAGCCTTCGGCTAACAACTACATTTTTATTTATGAAGCTCTATTATACATAGTCTTCGTCATCCAACTATTTTCTCCCCAAGCACCTACTATACATAGCATTCAGCTTACAACTACTTTTGCCTTCATGACACTGTATTATACATATCCTTTGACATCCACCTACTTTCATCTATGTGCATGCATTATACATAGCCTTTAGTTTACAACTATGTTTTCCTTCATGACACTCTATTATACATAGCCTTCAACATCCAACTATTTTCGCTTGTAGGCATCTACTATACATAGTCTTTGGGAGTTAAGGTGTACTGGATATTAATGATATTATAACATAGAGAGGGGGTGAATAGTTTTTTATAACTTTTATGAATCTTTTTCAAAACGATTTCAAGCTTTATATCAAATCACATATTGTCGACATAGATCTATATAATCAAAAAGTCATAGATACAATTATATATAAATATAAAAGAAATAATAAAAAGTAAAGTAAGAGAGATGGCACTAAGAATTTTATACTGGTTCAGATTAATCAATCCTACATCCAATCCCGTATAATAATGTACAGCTTTCTTTTCAATCGCCTACTTTCACTAAGTAGCAAGCAGACCGAAAACAATCTCAATTTCAAGGTTAGAGGTACAACCTTCTATCTCATGATTCAAGGAAAAACTCTCTTGATTTACAAGATAACAAGATCACCCACTAGATTTAGATGGACTACGAAGCATAACCACTTAATTTGAACGGCAACAAGCACACCCAAAAAAAATAAGGGTAGAGTTGTTGATCTCCAAATACAAATAGTTGTACTTGGGATACGAGATATCATATAGCCTTCTAATAGCGGTTTGATCTTTTAGTTTGTAGAGATACCACTTCCAAAATAGTAGACAATTTGTAGAAAATCAATCTAGTGGAGTATGGATTAATTCTATATAGATATTGAAGAATACCGAAAGTATTTTTCAATAAATATTTCAAGAGTATAAGAAGTAAGAAGAAAGTAAGAAAATTAGTGTTAGCCTGCATTTGGCCAAGGCAATATACAAGCGGATTTAACCTAACAGACTTCACAATTATCAAAGCCGATGAGTCCAGACCGATGATTGTATGGTCCTAAGATCAAGTACAGATAGTAACAAGAGTCTGAATTGAATGGAATTGGTAGATAAACAAATCAGGATGCTCAATGTACGGAATATGGTTCAATGGATGGATGGGATCATCTTGGATTGGCTAGTGGAAGGGGTCCACATGCTCGCTCTAGAGGGATCGTTATACATCAATTCATAAAGGAGGGATTGGCATGAATAATTAAGAGGGATCGGCGGGCTTTAGCTTATGAAGGAGAGATTGGCTTAGTTGATTAAGAGGGATCAGCGTACTTCAGCTTATGAAGGGGGGATCGGCACCTATCGTTATTCAGAATTGGTTCGGTTGGATTTGCAACAAAGATTGATCAATAACTCGAGTTCCACTAATCCATTTTCCATGAAACTTGGAGGCAAAGCATAATATAACAGGGAGAAGCTCCTCTAGGGATCACATGGCACTTCAGAGGAAAACGATATCTCACAAACCGTAAGTCAAAACAGCACAAAATTTGGACAGCAAGTAGCTAACACCATGGAGAACGCCCAAAGGGATTGCACCCATTTGGACACCAAAGAGGGGTCAGTACCGATCCCTTTCATGGGCCTAAATGGACCTGAAAATTTATGGGTGGCCTCGTCTTGATCTGTCGAACTTCTATTAAAATTCCCGCCCGATCCGTGCACGTCTTCCCCAATAAATATAGCAGGTATGACATCAAAAAGAGGACCTTATCGCTACTTCACTTTATCTTCTACCAAGGCATTACTCTTTTATTTGTATTCTTTAATTTCATGGATTTGTAGCTACAATCAATAGTATAAACTAATAAAAGAAAAATCTTTGGAGTGGACGTAGACTGGAGTCAGCCTAACCACTATAAATCTATGTCTCCATTTACTTGCTTTCTGATAGTTTTAATTTTGTTCTTCATTTGTTTCTCATCTTATTATTGTGTTTGGATTAGATATTGGTGCTTTCACATAACTGGGTGTTGGTGGTCAATTTTAGTGCCACCATTTTTGTGCTTTCACTAAGAAGACTTGCACCTGCTGATTTGGTAGCTTTGATCCTTTAATCTAGAAATCAATGGCTAGGCAATCAAAAAGGAGAGTGCTATAGGAAAGGAGTCACGATGAAGGGAGTCAGGAGGCTTTCTCGGGCGTTGGAGCTAATCAAGCATCTACCTACATCACTAGGGATGAAATGGAAATAATGATGGATGCTATGTAGGAGAGGATTGTGAAAAGGTAGGAGGAGATGATAAAAAAACTACTTCAGAAAATTGGATATGCCGGAGCAACAGGAACAGCTGGAAATCAGAATCAGGAACATGGAAATGGAGCTAATGTAATAAAGTAGCCAGGGGTAGTTCCTTGCCATCCTAGAGGGATCGGCACTGATCCCTCCAAAGGGATCGATGCCGATACCCAAAGGCCAGGAGGCATGCCCATGGGTCTGGTTGGTCGCGATGCTGGAGGATCTACGATCAATCCCATGGAGCTTGGTGCGAATCGGAATTCCCATGCTCATCTAGAGGAGTACGTTCTAGAATTTCCACATAGACTCGAGAGAAGCTTGGGCATAATGATAGGTGGCTACCATTGGAAGATAATGACAGGTTTGCAGAGATGATAAGGCGAGCTTTGCATGGAGGATTGGTGAACAGGGATTTGGAGGATGTAAATAGAAGTCCATTCGCTCCAAATATTGGGCAACCTAGTAATCCGTCGGAGTTTAAAGTACCGATGCTTGAGACATATGATGGAAAAATGGATCCCGCTATTCGTTTTACGAGGTACCTGAGGCACATGGAAGTACTGGGGGCATCGGAGGAAGTTATGTCATGGTGCTTCCCCTTGTAGTTAATAGATATAGCTGCACCATGGTTCAGACACTTGGAAAGAGGCTCTACTGGCACGTCGATGGAATTGATCGAAAGATTTTATGAGGCAGTATAGGGTTCACATCTTAAAACCCAAAAATGTGATGAGTTTGGCAATGCTGAAACAGAGGACCGGAGAGTCCCTAAGGAGTTTCTTAACACGGTTTAATGCCGT
This sequence comes from Allium cepa, assembly GCA_030765085.1. Taxonomy (NCBI): domain Eukaryota; kingdom Viridiplantae; phylum Streptophyta; class Magnoliopsida; order Asparagales; family Amaryllidaceae; genus Allium; species Allium cepa. Next base: position 244,584,513 of record CM060938.1, on the reverse strand, counting down.
GACGACATCGATGGATCATCCAGATGCATCCATGGTTTTGATGGTTGCTATATTTGGAATTGCAAATGGCACGGAGTTCAAGGATTCACTGACGTGGGATCCACCTACGGATCTTGGGGAGTTTCATCCTGAAGCAGAAAGGTTCCTACGACAGGAAGACGCATGTGCAAACAAACCGGGGGTGAATGTTGTGCGAAGTGGAGGATCATAAAAAGATGTAAACAAGAATGATAAACGAAAACGGAAAATGAATGATGGCATTGATTTGTCGAAGTGGCAATGGAGGAAAACAAAATTCTCTTCTTATATGGATTTGACCGAATATCTGGAAAGGATTTATTTGGATGCTCAAGGACGTCTTTAGTATTGAAGGCCTGCAAGGAGGGAACCCTCCGAACGTGAGTGGGCGTTAGGAAAGCACTGGCTATTCCATGAGTTGGATGGGAACAATACAAACGGCTGCAGGCATTTGAAGGATATCATTGAGGAATACATGAGGAATTGTCAGTTAAATAATACATAACGACTCGAGCTGCGATGGTGGAATAGGAGCAGCCACTGTCCACCTCGAATGAAAATGGCACTAGATTAAGGCATCATCATAAACTTAACATTAATGGATCGGGATGGCATGGAATAAGTGATAAACTTCACAGTAGTATAGCTAAGTCACTTACACATGTACGATATCGAGGATGGCCCAATGCATGCTTTGTGATGATGATGAACCGTAGTGCTCATGTTTGTGAAATATTTTTTTCCTTATCTACTTCGAACTTTGGTTTATTGGTTGTATAGAATTTCATTTTATGGACATAGGGATGCTTAAGTTAGGATTAATATAATAAATAACATAGGTCATGGTTATGGCTCCAATCGGAGAGATGGGGCACTAACCGCAAGGTGCGAGACCCTTCATCGGGGAGCGATATGATGGATTCATACATGGATTAAGTCCTCGACTGAGGATCGTGGTTGGAGAAGGATACAACATGATTTAATTCCTCGAATAAGGATCGAGGCCGAAGAAGGATACCCTACAATTTAAGTCCTCAACTGGGGATCAAGGATGGAGAAGGATACCCTATGGTTTAAGTCCTCGACTGGAGAGTCAAGGCCGGAGAATAAAACCTAGCAGGTCATCTAGTATGAATTGTGCTTGGCACGGATTCGAAGACATCAAGGTCGTTGGTTATGGACTATGCCTGGTAAGGAGTAGGCCCCTTCGCTGGAGAGCGACAGGATCGGCCTACCCAGATCATCGAGTATGGATTATGCTCCTTAAGGATCCATTGGGATCAAGGATTTGGATTAGGATAATGACCCAGAAAGCTCCATGGATTTGGATATAGACCCACAAAGGTTTAAGAATTGGATAAAATGATTCAGAGAGATCATGAATTTGGTTAATTAATTTGGAATGGATTAGGAATTGGATATCGAATTAGAATAGTCATGGATTCCGATAATGATCCAGAGAGATCAAGCCTTGGATTATCAATGGATTGGATTCTAAATTGGATAATATGGAAATCAATGGATTATGGACTTTGGATTTTGGATTTACGGTGATTCAAAACACGCCTTGCTATCCCAAGGCATCTTTTGGGGAGCAAAGTGTCAACCCTCCTTTTGCCAATGCAGTTTACAGGTGGAATTAACCCAACAGACTTCACAATTAGAAAAGCCGATGAGTCCAGAGCAATGATTGTACGGCCTAGAAATCAAGTACATATAGTAAAATGAAGGCATAATCTAATGGAATTGGTAGATAAACAAAGCAGGATGTTCAAAGTATGGAATATGGTTCAATGGATGGAAGGGATTGTCTTGGAATAGCTAATGGAAGGGATCATCATGCTCGATCGATCTAGAGGGATCAACATGAATAATTAAGAAGGATCAGCATGCTTCAGCTTATGAAGGAGGGATCAGCGTAGTTGATTAAGAGGGATTAGCATACTTCAGCTTATAAAGGAGGGATCGACGTAGTTGATTAAGATGGATCAGTGTGTTTTAAGCTTATAAAGGAGGGATTGGTACCTATCCCTATTTAGAATTGGTTTAGTTGGGTTTGCAGCAAAGGTTGATCAATAACTCGAGTTCCACTAATCCAATTAGCATGAAACATAGAGGCTAAGCATATTACAATATGGACAAGCTCCCTTAGGGATCGCATGGCATCTAGAAGAAGTTGGAGGGACCAATACCTATCCCTCAAAAGGTATCGGTAGGAATCCGGACTTAAACGACACCACTTCACGAAAAACGTGATATCTCACAAATCATAAGTTGAAATGGCACGAAATTTGGAGTGCAAGTAGCTAATATAATGAGGCTTGCCCTAGAGGGATCGCACCATATTCGTGCACCAAAGTACGGGTAGGTTTTGATTCCAATTGTGTGCCCTAATGGACCTAGAAATTTATGAGTGGCCTCATCTTTGTCTCCTGGAACTTCTATCAAAATTTCAGTACAATATGTGCATGTCTTCCCCTATAAATATAGTAGGTATGACGTTGGAAAGAGGATCTTCTGGCTACTTCTCTTTTCCTTCTACCTAGAATATACTCTGCCAGTTTAACTCTTGAATTTCACAAATTTGTAACTATAATAAACATTATAAACTAATGAAAGGAATTTTTTTCGGAGTAGATGTAGACCGGAGTCAGCCGAACCACTATAAATATGTGCCTCTATTTACTTGCTTTCTTGTTGTTTTAATTTTGTTCTTTTTTGTTCCTCTTCATATTTCTGTGTTTGGATTAGATATTGGTGCTCTCACATAACTAGGTCTTGGTGGTGAATTTTAACACCAACAATTAGTTAAAAAGTTTGTATGCACTCCTTTTTATATTGTGAACGAACAAAAGTATCCATTTGGGAAGATATGCATTTGAAAGGCACTTATTTTTAGAAATTATAAAAGCAACCAGCGGCCACTATATCGACATAACCTTGTTAATTTTGAAAAAAATAATCCTTTTAAACTGTTTTCAAATCTTTGTAATTTTGCAAAATAATTTTATACATGATTTTTAAATACTTTAATCACATAAAAAATTATAAAATATTTCTAGAAATATATTTGAGTTTAAAGTAATTTATTTTGACTAAAATATCAAAGATCTAAAATTTGTGATAAAGATCAGAATCTACTATCAAGGACTTTAATAATATTTTCTAATGACACATACTAAATCCTTGAGTGTAACATCCCATAACTTTATCATTATGATTTTTAATATTTAAAAAATCTTAAATATTGAAAATTGGGTTTTAGAGTCTAATAACTTGAATCCAAATATAGGGATTATTTATATATTTGAATTACGAATCAAATATTAACTAAATGAATTTAATAACCTTATTTAACTCCTCTTAATTAAAAAATAATAGTTGTGAAATCATTTTGTAAAATTATTTACAATAATAAATGGTTTAAATAAATAACAAGAAAATCAATTGTTAATAAAATGACTTGGTTGTATTGACGTATTGGTATTTTAATTTATTTGATTTTTCCATAATTTTTAATTTGGAAAATAGTGATATTATTATTTGACGATTTTTTGGCAAACGATGGTATTTTTGAAATTTCATGGAATTAAATAATCTATGTATTTCATTTGTTATTGAAATCGTGTCTCATTTTGGTGCATGAACATATTTTCATTTCTTTCATTTATGGTTCATACGCTGATGGATTATTCGATGGCAGAGTACCACAAAATCTCCTTTTCAAAACATTTTTATATTAAATCAAACAAATTCAAAATTTTGAAATTAATTTGATTTTGATTTAATATGTTTCTTATAAAAATTGTTTAACTTATGATAGAAGATAGGTAAAGTAGATTGATTATCTATAAAACTTAAAAGCAAGGTGAAACTTACCAAAATGAAATCATTCATGTTTCTTTTTCTCTCTAAACTCTTGTCTAAGCAAACATAAACAAAGAAATGTCCTTGCCTTTTAAATTCAATATCAATTTACACACTCGATAAAAAATTGGAAGTTTGGATCTTTGAACTTGTTTAGGGCTAAGCTTCGAATATATATGCTCCTTATTGTATGCAATCAAATGGGGGGAGGTGTTTAATAGTTTTGGCTTAGCAATGGGGAACTAGGGTTTGACTATTTTAGAGATTGAAGTGGAGTTCAGAAAATTGGAGTTTAGATTTGAGTTTATGTTGTCGTATAGTATCACTGGTGGAATTTTGAGGTGGTCTAGTCATGTTTGGCTAAGTCTGACATTTATGGGTCAGGTGAGCATGTCCAGGGTCATCTTGAAGGGTGATGCCGAACACTATGTGTGTGTGTGTGTGGAAGTTAAAGATCTTGCGAAGAGTGATACGATGGCGCGATGTGGTAATTTTCATCGAGTAATGAGTGGGAGAGAAGGAGAAATGGTGTGTCCAAATTGCATGCAAAATAGGGTATCTCCATGCATTTTAGATCTTATACAAGCTTTTGAATAAACGAGGGAAGACGGATCAAACTATTGACTAAGGATAATGAATATCTAATTAAGTAGTTAGTTGAATTTAATTATTTAATTAAAATCGATAATTTATAAAATTCATATCTTGCATATACGAGGTTAGATTTGGACACGGTCAGTTGCGTTGTACTCGTAAGAATATCATCTATGTTTTGGAACTGATTTTGTAGGATTCAGAGCTAGTAGAATTTTGAGCCAAAATTGAACGTTATTCATTTTAGATTGAACCAAAATGCGAAAGTATCAACTAGAATTTCAGAGAGTTAACTCACCTTAAATAAACTATATGATATCGGTGTTGATGTAGCATGTAATTGAGTGCTTGAATGATAATTGATAATTTTAATGAAGTAAAGATTAGTAATAAAATTATAATGGTTTAATTTAATTGTGTTTAAAATAGTTAAATTAGTTGCACTTTGTTTGGAATATCTATTTAATAGAATAAAACCCTGTTTCTGCTATAATTAAAATTGAATAGATTATTTGGATAGCTAACGAGCAGAATAAATTACCATTTTTTGATTGCAAAGTAAAAGGATTGTTTTTATTTGACCATTTGTTTGGATTTGAATTCTCGATTGATTGTAGATGGCATATATAACCATTTAGTTGTAGGGGTCAAAAAGGAGAAGTTGGAGTGCTTCTATAGCGAATAGGTCATTGTGGAATACTTAGAAAAATATAAATACATATATGTGATTTACAATGGAGTTTTGTAGAAAGACTCAAAGGGATTTCGCGCTATTATTTATTTACTTTTATCTGCGCATTATTTATATTATTTTATTGTTTATATTAATTTTTCGTCGAAGTATATATGACATAATATTTGAATTATGTAATTCTTGTTATAGCAATTCTCATTATACCGTCACTTATGAAGTATCATCTCATAAAACCCTTGTGTGTGGTTATTTTGTGCTTGTATTTTTACTAAATAAACGTTTGGTCATTTTTTTGCAATTTAAAAATTATTTAAACGATATTTTTATATATCTTGTGAATTTTGAAAATTCAGGATAAATATTGATTAAAACTTATAAAAGAGATTATAAATTTCATTAATTATCTTTTAGGTTTATTAAAATGGTTTTTAAATTTATAAATGTTTATAAATTTGATTTATTATCTTTCAAGATAATTAACATAGTTCTAAATTTAAAAATGATTATAAATTTGATTTATTAGCTTTCAAGTCAATTAATGGTGTTTTAAATTTGTAAATGATAATGAATTTGATTCGTTATTTTTAGGATAACTAATGATGTCTAAATACATAAAAAAATTATAACTTAATTTATTGTCTTAATTACTATGGATTTTAGATTTATAAATGATAGCTTATAAATAAATTAAATCTTTAAAAAGAATGTTTAAAAACAAAGCTAAATTTAAATTGTTTTGGGATTTATAGTAAACAATGATTTTAATGACAAGTGTTTTTGGCCCTTCTTTTTTATACACTTGGAAATATAATTTTCCCATTTAAAAGAATATTTTTAATGAGTGTTTTAAAGCATTTTACAAATATTTGTGGTGAAAATCAAGCACAAGTAAGACTCAAATGTTTTAAATCTTGAGTCATTTATTATTGACAAGTGTATGCGACTTAATTCCTATATACAATCATTCATTTACTTTCAACAATTTATTTCTTAACTATTGATTTGATATCATTCCTTGTGCTTCATGAGTCTTAAAACGATTTGTCACTCATTTTGAGCGTTGGCACCCAACACTATGGATAACTAAAACCGAAGAGTGAGTAAGAGCCAAGACATATGGGTTGCACCCATTAGGATATATTCATATTGATCTAGAAAGTTGTTGGTAGCATGCATCCATTGACATGAGTATGTTCGGATGCGACTGTGAGCAGGGGTCCAGCTTTGAAGTTCCAGAATGTGATGTGTATTTGGCATGGGCTCTCAAGTATGTTCTATGAAGAGGTATACTTTCTATGTATCTTGACACACCCTCATAGTCATGTTGGATAAATTCATTTTTGTTATTTTTGTTCGAACCTTGGAATAAATATCTTCTTCTTTCGTGTTTCATTAATTTAAGACAATTTATTGCTTATTTGAGCGTTGATATCCTTTAAACTAAAACCAAAAAGCGAGTGGGGGCCAAGCTATGTGGTGTTACTCCCATGAGGGTATCTTCACATCTACTTTAGATTGGATCTGATTGTATGCTTATGGAGATGTGAAATACTCGGATACTCGGTAAGGTTGGTTTAGTCGGGCTTTGATTTCTTGATAGGACCTATAGGAAAATGACCCCCTTAATTATATTGATTAGAGGTAAATTTTGATAAGGGAATCGCACCCCTTAGTCATTGTTGGAAAATATCCCTTTACATTATTTAATTCAAATATTTAAATTGTTTCCTTAATTGCATTGAGAAGTATCTGGATCGATTCTCGATGTTTAATTATTTATATCCATTACTTATGTTTGAGTTTTGATCTTGTCTGTATTCATCGTTTCTTGTTTAGTTTGTTGTTCTGAATTGTTTTCCATTTCTACATGTGTGGAAGTTGTCCTTGTGAGGTAAAACCCCATTTTGCATTTAGCAGCATGGTCTCATAGAACTATTAAACGTTCACATATTACATGATTTTTCTCACGTTGGTTTTTCAGACTAATTCAGGTGTTATCGTATTATTATGCTCGGGTCAGACTAAGCATTTTTCCAGGTTGTCAATGGTGGGACATGCAGCTCATGGGGTAGAGCTACATGTTCACTTGCCGTAATTTTTTTATATTCCACTGTATTATTATACATACCCATCAGTGATTGTAAGGTTAAAAATTTACAACTGTCTAGTTGATAAGATTTTTTTAACTCTAATGTACTTTGTGTCTTGGAGTGACTGTTTATACTGTCTTTATAATATTATGTGTTGTCAGTTCTGGTGTGCGATTTTGTTTTGCTCTATTTGTTCATTTTATTTTACCTAACAATCTTCTTTCCTGATGATTGAATGTTTGGGATTGGAATACGGTGGATGTATTTGGTGCCGACCTTCTAAGGTCAAAATAGTGGGTCATTACATTTGGTATCAGAGCTGAAAAAATTAAGCTAGAATCTTGGATTTGGTAGGGCATGGCTCATTACACATAGGGTTAGGGATGCCCAAGAATGAATTTGTGTGTATTATATACACTAGAGTGTTATTGTTATTGTTATAAAAACATACTGTGTTAACTGGTTTATTGGGTTGTGTATGAATTTTGGTCAATATATGGGATGCTACGGTATCGATAGGGATTTATAAACACTTGAATAAGGCAAACATACACAATATTGATATTTTTGAATATTTGATAAATGAAGTATTTTACATCGGATCGTATATTATATAAATATAAAGGGATAATTTTCAAGTTTACATAGTTAATATGGCATGTTTGTTTGAAAATGAAAGTATTTATTTATTATCAATATTTTTTGACTATTTTCTGTTTTTTGATTATTTGTTAATTATGACTATAGTTAATATGGCATAGTTAATATTTTTTTACTATTTGTTTGCTTAAATAGTTTAGTAGCATTGACTATTTTCTATTAATTATTAATTACGCTTGACCAGTTTATGAGCGTTTAACATTTGATAATTATGAGTGTATTAAAATGAACCCTTTGTGAATTAAGTTTCACAATTTGAGTATAAGATGATTGGAGAAAATGTTAAGTTAAAAGTAATTTTTTAATAAAAGTTGTTTAGTATAGTCTAAATAGGAAGATAAAACATTTAGAGGATAAATATTTGAGAAAATTTTGTTATAATAAAGGAAAACTATTATAATGTAAGAAAATTTTTAAAGGTATATTTTATATGATTATAGTATATATAAAATGATTTATATGATTTATAGATGGTGTCTTATATGTAAAAATGATTTTTTAAGAATTTAGATCCTGGAATTGTTTGAAATACTTTCAAAAGAATTTGAGTAAGTAATGGTAATATTACTTAGAATTATTTACTGCAATAATTATGTCAAATGAAATTATATAAGTATAATTTATAAACAGAGTTTGTAAATAAAAAGGGAATTAAGAAAAGAATTTGAGGACTTAAATCCCAATGTTTTCGAAAGTTCTTTTCAAAGTTATGGAGGATATAATAGTAATATTATTTAAAAGCATTTGTGTATAGAAATATTTTAAAAGAGATAAGAAAGCGCTGAATTCGCTTTTTTTGCTGGAAAATAATTTTGGTAATGACAGATCGGTGTTCATTTACGAGTTTGTAGGCGAGGGGAATGATACCATAGTAATTTGCTATTTGGTTGTTTTGGTGAAACAAATTTTATTTTTAACTCCAAAAGTACGATTTGACGTAAAAAAGGGAGATGTGTATATTATTATTATTTCAAAAACGATCTGAAATAAAAACCGAATGTTTAGTTTTACACTTCCTTAAAGGAAGTCGATTTAAGACAAAAAGGTGTTTTGATAAATTGAATTTTTTAAAACTCTTAGATACAAAAGAGATAATTTAACTCAAGTTTTAAATGGGTTGAATTGGATAGGAAGGTTTTAAGAAGCATTGCTTATTTAAAACCATAGTTTTTGTTAATCACCTAAGTTGTGTAAACTATTTGGTGATATTGGGCCAACCTGTAAAACATCTCTTCTTTAGGCACTCTAAGGTAAAAAAAATCAAAGGATTGACTAAGTTTTAGGACCTATATTTTGTTTGTACCTCCATCCAAATTTCGAAAAGTAAAATGAAATAATGTTCTATATGTACTCTTAGGATGTAGGAGAGTGTTATATAAGTAAATAATAGTAGAGAAAGTTTTTAATTTAATGTTGTACAAGGTTGTATCTTTGTACAACTATTTATAAACTTAAGTGAAAATTTATGAAGCAATTCATAAATAATTTTAGTATTGAATGAAATACTATAAATAAAAAACTGGAAATGATTTAGAAAGAAATCGAAGTAGTTAAGAAACCCAAAAAATTAATTACGTATTATGTAGATCATTTTATTTGCACATTTATTGATCCAGGTTCGGGTACATACCTTCAGGGTGATTCACATGTTCTCATAAAAGGATTTCTCACTTGATTCTTGTCAGCAAAGACTTGATTATGATTCTTGATATGATATTGAGGTTTTCTATCATAGTATATGGCTATGTAAGAAGAATAGAAGTTTCTAATCAAGAACTCTGATTTGATTTTGCACTAAGGAAGTCGAATGAGCGATACTAGATCGCAAGTGAAGCCTATATATCCGAGCAAGTGGTCGGATCAAATATCACTTACGGATGATTTATGTACATGTTACAGGCATAAGTGTATTTGTATACTTGTTATGTGACTTTAGAAAGTTGTGAACCTAAGCAAATTTTTAAATATAGTTCATTAGTCATTTAAAAAATTAAATAATGTTAAATGTTAGTTTATTCGATTGTGGAATTTGATTTGATTGATAGTGTGATTTTATAGACAATGTTTATAAAGTTGTTGTTTATTAAGAATTAAATCCAGGTGCTTTTGAAAAAAAAAGTAACTTCGAAAGAATTTTCGAAAAAAATAATATTACTATTATTTTGAGACTTTGGTGAAATATTATTATTTTAAGATATTTGGAAACAATTTTCTGAAATGATTTTTTAAATATGTTTGTTATGACTAAAGTGGGCGATTAGTTATACTAGGTTACTCTAGTTGTTTTTTTTGGAGGAATTGAAATACCACCGGATGCTCTGTGTTGTTTTGATTTAGTGTTATACCATTCTCCGGTAGGAGGAGCCCCTTCCTTGTCATAATTGATTTTTGTGTCGATTTATTTCTCTTTTTAGAAATTTGAAAATATATTTTGAATAATATAAAAACCAGGATATATAGTTCTACATTTACCTTTTGGAAAGATTGGATGCTTATTATTATTTTTTCGAATATTCTCTATAATTGCACTGTATATGGCTGCGTATTATATACATTGTTGTGTATTACTCTTTTGTCATCATGATCTCTTTTGAATTACATAAATGCAGGATAGGTACAAGGAAGCAAGGGACTACCATTTTATATCTTGTGCACCTACATTCACATTGAGATAGTAAATTGCTTGCTAAATAAATATCAAATGCAAAAGAGGTACGTAGTCGTTTTAGAAATCAGTATTTTGATTGATTAAGATTTATACCCCAAATAGGGGAGGCAACTTGGCTTTTGTTTTCTTTCATTGGTTTGGACCAGTGTGGTGAGTTGTTTAGATCTAGTCGCGCAAATGAGGTGCTGTCAAAGATTTCCATAATATAAGAAACTTTAAAGTTTAATAACTTATCTTGGTTGATAGTTTTAAAATTAAGGATCTGAACATTTTCTTCCTTTGAGAATTTCGAGGATGAAATTCTTCTAAGGGTGGAGAATGTAACATCCCATAGTTTTATCATTACGATTTTTAATATTTGATAAGTCTCAACCATTTAGAGAAGTGGGTTTACAGTTTAATATCTTGAATTCAAATCTAGGAATTAATTAAATATTTGAATAGTGAATTAAATATTAATTAAATGTATTTAATAACCTATTTAACACCTCTTAATTCATAAAAAATAGTTGTGAAATCATTTTGTAAATTTATTCACAATAATATATGGATTGAATAAATAACAAGAAAATTAATCGTTAATAAAACGACTTGGTTTTATTGACGTATTAAATTATAATTTATTTTATTTTTCTATAAATTTTATTTGGAAAATATATAAATTATCGTTTAATGATTTTTCGGCAAAAAAAGTATTTTTGAAATTTCACAGAATTAAATAATCTATGTATTTTATTGTTGATTGTGATTGTGCTGCATTTTTGTGCAGGATCTTATTTTTATTTTTTGTCATTCGCAGTTCTTACGTTGATGTAAATATTGGGTAACAGAGTACCATACAAACTCTTTTCCAAAACATTTTTAAATTAAATAAAAAAATTCAAATTTTGAAACTGATTTGATTCTTTTGATATGTTGCTTAGAAAAATTGTTTAACTTACGATGAAAGATAGGTAAAGTAGATTGATTGTTTATAAAACTTATATTTACAAAAATCAAATCATTCCCATTTCTCTTCCTCTCTAAACTCTTGTCTCAGTAAACACAAACAAAGAAATGTCCTCATCTTTTAAATTCAATATCAATTCACACACCCGAAAAAAATGGGTTCTTTGAACCTGTTCAAGCTAAGCTTTGAATCTATATGCTTCTTGTTGCATGCGATCAAGTGGGGGGTGTTCCATAGTTTTTGCCTAGCAATAGTGAAATAGGGTTTGACATTTTAGGAGATTAAAGTGGATTTTCGATAATCGGAGTTTAGATTTGAGTATGTTTTGTCGTATAGCATCAACGGTGGAGTTTTGAGGTAGTTTGGTCATGTTTGGTTAAGTGCGACATTTATGGACCGCATGCGCTGGTTTGGTCATGTTTGCCAAGCACTGTGTGTGTGTGTGGAAGTTGAATCTCTTACAAAGAGCGATGTGATGGGTCGAACGAAGGTGGTTTTTGTCGAGTAATGAGTGGAAGAGGAGGAGAGACGGTGCATGCAAAATTAGGTATCTCTTTGCATTTTATATCTTGTACATGCATTTGAATAAAAGAGGGTAGAAGGATTGAGTTTTTGATTAAGGGTAATGAGTATTTAATTAAGTCGATAGTTGAATTAATTATTTAACTAACATCGATAACTCATAAATTTGTATCTTTCTCATAGGAGTTGGATTTGGCCATAGTCGGTGCCTTGTGCTTGTAGGAATGTCGCATATGCATTGGAACCAATTTTGTTGGATTCGAAGCTAGTAGAATATCGGATAGACCAAACCAAAATGTGAAAGAAACAGCTGGAATTTCGATGAGTTAATCCACCTTTAAATAAACCATACGATATCAGTGTTGTTATAGAATGTTATTGAATGCTTGGACGATAATTTATAGTTTTAACGAAATATAGATTAGTGACAAAATTATAGTGATTTAACTTGATTGCGTTTAACGTGGTTAAATTGGTTATTCTTGGTATCGGATATCTATTTAGCAGAATAACCCCATTCTGCTATGGTTAAATTGAATAGATTATTTTGACATCTATCGAGCATAATAAATCCCCGTTATGTACTTGCAAAGTAAAAACATCGCTATTATTTGACTGTTTGTTTGGATTTAAGTTCTTTCTTGATAGCGAATGGCATAAATAACCATTTTGTTGCAGGGGACAAAAAGGAGTAGTCGGATTACTTTCATAGCTAATAGGTCATTGCGGAACACTTTTAAAAATACATATACATGTGTAATTTAGAGGGGACTTCTGTAGAGAGACCCAAAGTGGTTTCTGCCATTATTTATTTACTGCTATTTATAACTTATTTATATTCTTTTATTCCTTATATTGATTTTTAATTGATATATTTATGACATACAATTGGAATTGTATAGGTGTCGTTATAGTAGTTTTCGCTTTACAATCACTTATGAAATATCATCTCATAAAACCCTAGTGTATGTTGATATTGTGCTTGTATTTTTACTAAACTAAAGTTTGGTCGTGATTTTGCACTTTGAAAATTGTTTAAACTATATTTTCAGATATTTTGCAAATTTTGAAAATTCAAGATAAGTATTTATTAAAATTTATTAAAGAGGTTATAAATTTAATTAATTTTCTTTTGGGTTTATTATAGTGGTTTTAAAATTTATAAATGAAATTTTATTTATTATCTTTCAAGATAATTAACGTCGTTTTAAATTTATAAATGATTATAAATTTGATTTGCTAGCTTTCAAGATAGTTAATGTTGTTTTAAATTTATAACTGATAATGAATTTGATACATTATTTTTGGGATAATTAAAGATGTTTAAATACATAAAAAGATTAAAACTTAATTAATGTGGTTCTTAGATTTATAAATAATTGTTTGCAAATAGAATAATCTTTAAAAAGGAATGTTTAAAAACAAAGCTAAATGTAAATTGTTTTAGGGTTTTAGTAAATAGTGTTTTAATGACAAGTGTTTTTGGCCCTTCTTTTTAATACACTTGGAAATCTGCTTTGCCCTTTTAAATGTATTTTTATTAAGTGTTTTTAAAGCGTCTTACAAATGTTTTTGATGTGAAAATCAAGTACAAGTAACAATCAAATGTTTTAAATCTGATTCATTCATTGTTGACAAGTATATGTGACCTAATTCCCATATATAATCATTCATTTTCTTCCGAGAATTGTTTTATTATCTATCAGTTTTGATATCATTACTTGTGCTTCATCAATCTATGACTATTTGTTGCTTATTTATAGCATGGGCATCCAACACGATAGATAACTATTATTAATAAGATTTATTGTTAACATCCCTTTTACATTTCATAGGACTGTTTCATATGAATTAACCTTTCGGTTGAGTAGATTTTTCATTATGAATGAAATGGTTAAATCAGAAGGTTTCGAGATCTCAATTCTAATCCTAACAAGAGGGGATTGATATCGGAAGGCTACAAGTGAGTGCTCATTTCTTATGAGGATTTGAGGGAATAATCATCTTACTTTCGGACTTACCGAAAGGTTTAAGTATGGTTTAAGCATTTTGACTGGAAGGGATCCATAGTATTGCTGCACCTTTCGGTAATCCGGAAGGTTTTTAGAAGTTACAAGCAGTCACTTAGCCCCAATCAAAGGGTTCAAGTGTATATTAGACCTTGCGATTTGACCAGATTGATGGTTTTATTAAACCTTCCGATGGTCCGGAAGGTTTAGGAAACCATTTAAACCCTTCCGTCAACTTATTTGGATCAAATGACCTTTGTCCATATCATTTCATTATATCTCCCTTAGAAGCCAAAAGTAATCCTCATCTCTTGATGGTTACATTAAACCTATCGATGAACTGAAAGGTTTAAGAAACCATTTAAACCCTTCGTAAGGTTAAGAAAACCGTTCGGGGGCATCAAATGATGAGATAGCTTTATTTGCCATTCCTTTAATACTTTCATCTTCTTAGGTTGACATTCTATTATGAAAACCTTTCAAAAAGAATGCATGATTCAAACATCTTAAGACAATAACAAGAATTGAGTCAATATGTCGTGAAACTTATATTGGAACTGTCTCTCAAGTTTCATTCCCCCTTCTTATAATTTATATTAGGTAGAGGAGAAGGAAACTTATAAGGTTGTTTGATGATAATTTCATGGCATATTCTCGAAATAAACAAAGAATATAAGAAATAAATCATCTAAGATCAACCGTTAATGTAAAATTAACACCAAATCATGATTATCCCCAAATTCCAAGTTGATTGCAAGCCACAATTCTCTATATTTCTCCATAATGGATTCTGATGCAAAATTTAAGAAGATTGCCCCCAATCTGATTTCAAAATTAGGGTACAATGTGCTGAACGGAAGCAATAGAAGTTGTTGAGTATACGAAATGAGAAGAAGATCGGATCCTGAGATCGGACTCTTGGGTCTTATTAATAGATGTAGGCGACGTCCCTTTCGACCCTATGCTCTTGTTAGGATGGAAGGTTCCTTCTTCTATATAGTTGTGAACCTTTTGATTCTAATAGAAAGTTTATTCTTCACACACCATCATGGACCATTGAATGTCATAGAAAGCCTTGTGTTTCCTAATGCATTTATGAGCTCTTCATCTTCCCGCAAGGTTGGTTTCTTATGAGAGACTATGAACCTTCCAATCTTGTCGGAAGGTTGCTCCCTCATGTAATTACTGTCGAAAGCCACGCCTTTCCCGAATGTTGTCGGAAGGTGGCCTTTTGTTGAATTATGAATGCTATCTTTGTATAAACCTTTGGTTGCTACTGAAAGATGCTGGATATGTACTTCAACCGGTTCGAAAGGCTTATTATGCTTCCAAAAAGGTTGTCAATTGTGTTGCATATTCTTGCCCTATTCTTTCTACCCTTCTTAGAAGAGATCAGTTTGAATGACTAATGATAAATCCCTTCATCTACTTCGAAGGGTTTAGATTTGCGACGAATCCCTTCCTTTTTCTTTAAAAGACTTGGGGTGCTCTTCTTTTCTTTTGTCTTTGCGTTATGTTATGCGGCCTTGCGAATATCTTCCATTTTGTACATGTGAAAGCTTTTTCCTAAAGTTATTATGTGCTTCTTTTTCTCTGGTGTTATACAACCCTTTTAGTGTCGTCGAAAGGTAACTTCTCCTGATACTCTGTGCCTACGCGAAGGGTCATTGAAGTGCCTTCTTTATCTTCATTTGCATTTTATGGTAACATTTAGCCCTCTCCTATAAAGAAGCCTTTTTTTTTCTTTAGGACATAGATTCTGAGGTCACAGAACTATCCCTGCATTCTTCTAGTTGATAATGAATTACCAAAGACCAGAAAACTTGATTTAAACATTGACAATAGGAGCTCTTGAATCCCAAGATGCCACTTTTAGGACACTATTTTCTGACAACTTCTAAAGGAATTCCAAAATGTCATTGATAAGTGAAGGCCCAAATATCTCTTCCAGTGGTTAATGATAGAAGTCCAGAATACCAGTTTTGGGAATTAATAATATATGACCAAAATACCAATTTTAGGAATTAATAATGGAAGACTAGAATACCAATTTTGGTAATTAATAATAAAAGGCCAGAATACCACTGCTGGTCAGAATACCATTACTGGTAATTAATAATTGAAGACTAGAATACCATTGTCGGTAATTAATAATAGAAGACCAGAATACCATATTTAGTAATAGAACATTGGGATATTATCCTTTACGATAAGAGTCCAGAATACCCATCTAGCAAATTTTCGCGAGAAGAATTCAGTGACTTCCCTTTGATTTTCTTGTTGAGTATGCCATACTTGGCTTTATTAGTGCTTTGCATGCTTTTTATTCCTCGGGCTCGAGTTTTCTTTCTCCATTTATCATTTGTCATAGCCTATTTTAGGCTGGGACTCTTTTGTCCGATTTTGTGCTTATTACGCAAAGCCTATATCAGGAGGTTTGTCATATTTGACCGTACCAACCTCTTTTGGTGGTTCCTATCTTAAGCTATACCGATTTCCGGCAGTACTTGTTTCGGGCATGAACATTTCTTAGTCCGCCGGATATTTCAACTGGGTTTTCGGTGCTCTCGGCAAGCTTTTTCTAGAGCAAGGCCTGAGGATTTACCCGACCTCCCACCAGGAGGTGCCTTAACCTGGCCATAGCGTGATATAATTAAGGGCTTGTTCGAAACATTGGCTAGGCCATAGCATGGCGGGACAAAGGGATTAGTCGTCCTCCCTCCAGGAGGTGCCTTATCATGTCTATAATGTGACGCGAATAAGGGCCTGTGCTGCTTTAACTTGGCCATTTCTGGTTTCGGTGCGGATAATGGCTTATGCCCTCCCTCCAGGAGGTGCCTTGACCTGGCCTTCTTGGCGTGACCAAGGGCTTTCTACCATTATTCGTAGCCTACCGTCTTAGGTAGTCTGAAATTTTAAGGATAATTTCACTCTCCACCATGTGGACTCTTCTTACTACATCATAAAGTAGACATTTTTAGGAATGTGTTATTCATTCAAAGTTAGAAAATATGGTCTCAAATGTTCCGCTTTCCACGTTTTTGGTACCATGTTTCCATTAAGGTAGCATAGTTTGTAGGCTCCTAGGGGTATTTCTTTGAAGAATATCAATGGGCCTTCCCAATTTGGTTCTAATGGCCCATCTGGTGGTTTTCTTGTATTGGCCATTACTCTTCAAAGTACTAAATCCCCTTGTCTGAATGACCTGGCTTTTTACTTTTGAGTTGTAATATTTTGATATTGTCCTTTGATACTCAGTAATTCTCAAAGCTGCTCCATCTCGTCCATGAATGAGGTCAAGTGATTCCTTTCTCAACTTTTGGTTTGGGTTAAAGGCGTATGCAATTCTTCTATGAGAAGGTACCTCAATCTCTACAGGTAGCATTGCTTCACATCCATATGTTGAAGAGTCTGGGGTATGACCCGTTGCAGTTCTAGTTGAAGTATTATAAGCCCACAGAACTATGTGCAACTCTTCTACCCAATTCCTTTTTGCTTATTTAGCCTCTTTTTCAAGATGGTTTGATTGTTTGTTAGCCACTTCAACTGCTTCATCGGCCTTTGGATGAGCGATCGAGGAGAAGCTTTTTATAATTCCATTCTCGTGGCAAAACCGTGAAAACTCTTCACTCTCAAATTGAGTCCCATTGTCGGATATTATCTTATAAGGTATCCCAAATCTTGTGACAATGTTTCTAATGACGAATCTTTGCACTCTTTCGGAGGTAATTTTCGGGAGTGGTTCTGCTTTAACCCATTCTGTAATGCAATCCATTTCCACCATAGTATATTTCGCCCCACCCTTAGAGATTGGAAGTGGTCCAATTAAGTCGATTCCCTGAACGTCAAATGGCCATAGGGTAGCAATAGGGGTTAGTTGACTTGGTGGGAGATGTGGTATTTTTGAATAACACCGACATTTCTCACACCTTTTAACCTATTCCATAGTTTGTTTAGTCAGATGTGGCCAGTAAAACCCTTGCCTTGTTATCTTCTTGGCTAGTTTTATTCCATTAGAATATTCCACATAGAACCCTTTGTGTGTTTCTTTTATTACTCTCAATTCACTTCCATGTTTCACATATCGTAAATAGGGAAGGGCATTCCCTTTCTTGTAAAGAACTCCATCCGTAATGGTAAATCTTTGAGCTCGCCATTTTAGCCTTCGTGCTTCTATTTTATCCGTGGGCAATTTTCCATCGACTATATAATCATGATTGGTGCCATCTAAGTGTTTTCATAACTTTCTTCAGCTATTGGTGCTATGGGTTCTTGATTCGGTATCTCTTGGTCCATCCCTTTCGATTCTGATGCCAAGGCCTGTGATTGGGTTAACACTAGTATTTCCGCAGCTTTCTCTCGTTTGTTTCCCTCAATGTTGGGATTGGCCTGAAATCCTACCGTATAATTCGAGTTTTAGGAGCTCCTCTTGAGCTTGCTAACTTAGCCAGTGAATTTGGTTGAGAGTTTTCTACTCTTGGTATTTGATGTATGGAGAAAACTTCAAAAAGTGCAAGCATTTTTAAAACTTTCTTCACATACTGATTAAGTTTAGCATCCTTGGTTTGATATACTTGCTTGATCTAGTTAACCATAAATTGAGAATTGCTGAATACCTGGATTCTTGGGATTTTAAGTTGCAAACCAAGGGTTAATCCAACAACCATAGATTCATACTCTGCTACATTGTTAGTTGCAGAGAATTCCAACTTCATAGCATAGTGTGACATGTTCCTATCTGGGGAAATTATTACATTCCTGCCCTTGCTCCTTGTTCATTTGAAGCACCGTCCACAAATAGTTTTCGCTTGGGTTTTGTATCTTTTTCCTTTTCGGATTGCTCTAAAATAAGCCCTGTACATTCATTGATGAAATCGGATAATGCTTGACCTTATATAGCCGTTCTAGGCTGATATGATATATCGTACTGACTTAGTTTAATTCCCCACTTAGTTAACCTTCTAGGATTTTCGGGCTTGCCAAAGATTTGCTTCAATGGGAAGTTGGTCAACACATTTACTGGAATCTCTTGAAAATAGGAACTTACTTTTTGAGCTGTCAAAATTAAACAGTGCGCTAGCTTTTCAATGACTGGGTATCGGATTTCAGCATCCTTTAACCTTCTGCTTACATAGTAAACTAGTAGTTGCAATCCCTCGTTATTTATAATCAATACCGAGCTCACCGCATGTTCAGAAATTGCCATATATAAGACTAGATCCTCTCCCTCTTTGGGGCTAGATAATACTGACGACTTTTCCAAATGTAGCTTCAGCTCTTGAAATGCCTTTTTACAATCTTTATTCGATTCAAAATTCTTCTTCTTCTTGATCACCTCAAAGAACGGTATGCACTTATCGGTGGCTTTTGATATAAACCTGCTTAATGCTTCCACTTTGCTATTCAAACTCATAACATCTTTATTTGTCCTAGGTTCTGCCATATCTTTAATGGCCTCGATCTATTCTGGGCTAGCCTCAATCCCTTGTGAACTTGCAATATATCCAATAAATTTTCCGAAATGGACTCCAAAATTGCATTTTTGGGGGTTGAGCTTCATTTGATACTTGTAGACCACTTTAAACATTTCGTTCAAATCTTCAAGATGATCTTTTGCCTCTTGAGATTTCATAAACATGTCGTCAACATAAACTTCCATATTCCTCCTAATTTGCTCTTTGAAAATTCTATTAACCAACCGTTGATAAGTTGCTCCTGCATTCTTCAACCCGAATGGCATTACCTTATAACAATAGGTTCCTTTGTCTGTAAAGAAGCTAGTATGTTCCTTGTCAGGTTTAAACATAGCAATCTGATAGTACCTAGAATAGGACCCATTAGGGAGAGCAGCTTATGTCCACTAGTAGAGTTGGCCAACTGATCTATCCTTGGCAACGGGGAATAATCCTTTAGACAGGCTTAACTCAAATTTGTGCAGTCTATACAAGTCCGCCACTTTCCCTTAGATTTCTTTACCAGAACCGTATTTGCCAACCATTTAGGGTATCAGACTTCCCGAATAAACCCATTTTGTTGTAATTTCTCGACTTCTTCCTTTAAGGCGTCGGTCCTAACCTTATCAAGCTGCCTTTCTTTTGTAGAACCGAAGGAATGTCTGGATTGATATTCAGGGCATGGCTCATGACTACGGGGCTAATTCCAACCATGTCAGAATGGGTCCAAGCAAAAACGTCCTTATTTTCTTTCAAAAATTCTATCAATCTTGAATTTAGTTGTTCCTCAAAACCCTTTCCCACTCTAATTATTTTAGTATAATCGGTACAATCGAGTAGAACCTCTTCAGTTTCTTCGACTGGCTTAACTCTTTCCACTTCTCCTCGACAATCTAATTCTGTAACGATTTCGCTTTCTTCGATTGAGTTGGAATCTGCTCTCTTTCTTTTTTCGTAAACTGCAAAACACCTTGCAATAATATGTTTATAAGTTTTATTATATATTTTTCTTTGCTTCGAATGACGGATGTAGAAACCCATCTTCCGAAGACTGCAAAGTAATAGAAGAATCAAAGTAACAATTGAACTAATTGTTGAATTGTTCTAGGGTTGCAAAGTACATTTCTCGAGATGAGAATTGTTTGCCTTGAATAGTTCACCAGTCACTTTTAGTGAGAAATTTAAGCATTAGATATTTCGACGAGATGAATGCACCGACCTCATCCAGCATCGGTCGTCCAAAGAAGGTGTTATAGAATGATGGCTGATCTATGATCACAAAGGTTATTTCAAAGACTAGGGAACATGGGGGAAGTCCTAGTTGGACAAAAAGCTTCACCTTCCCAAGTGGAGTTGTCCCCTTATTATTGAACCCAAAGATTGGCTCAGGACTGGGTTCAAGTCTACCCTTGGAAATCCTCATCTGATCAAATGCATGGCGAAATATCACATTTGCAGCGCTCCCATGTCAACCAGGATTTTCGTGACCACTCGGGATCCTATTTGGGCTATAACTCTTGTGGATTAATCACCAGTGTGTGCATATTGATGTTGTGTTTTGGACTTTTGAACGGCGGTTCTTCCTGTATAGAGAATACAACCTTCTTAGCTTCTTAAATGTATTTGCTTCGGGCATATTGACTTCTACCGGTTGGATGTGGTCCTCCATATATGACATCAATCCTGTTCTGGGTGGACTTAAGCTTAGTGGATCATCTTCCTCGATCACATTTATGGTATTACCAACAGGCCTCCTTGCGTCATTGTTTGTTGGGAGAGTTTGCGGTAGGTTCTTCACGAATTCCTTTAATTGCCTTTTCGAATCAATTTCTAAATTACCCTAGCTAAAAACTTACGGTCATTGGTTCTGTGGCCATTTGCTTTATGATAGGCACAATATTTGTCTCCTTTTTTCTGCTCAGGGTAATTTTTGGCCTTAAATGAAGTGGAAAAGTTTACCTTATTTTGGGTCTTGCGTAGATGTAGGAGATTGGTCGATTTAATGCCACCATGTTAGTATTGGTGTCTTCCCACCTAGCTCTCTTGGGAATTATCTCTAGGACAAATCTACCATTGTCCTTCTTGTGACCAAATGTCTTCTTTGACTAATACAATTCGTCCATTCGGATAAACTTATCGGCTTGGAAATGGAAATCATGAAGATCCCGGCATCTATGAATAAACAGCTCCTTCCAAAAAGGAGAATTAACTATGAGTCCTGAGTGGACAGCTATGCGCTTATCTCTGTCATTCATGCCTTTGGCCTTCAAGGCTTCAGTATTGAATCTCTTTAGATAATCCCCTAAGGACTCTCCATGGTTTTTCCTAATGTTAGTAAAAGCACGGTATATTCAATTGAAGGATCTTTACATATGCAGAATTGCGTAGAGAACGCGTATGAGAACTTCTTCCAAGAATATATCGTATTCTCATAATATTGCCGATACTAATTAGCTGTGTCCCTTTGTAATGTGACCGAAAAAAGTCAACACCTCATAGTGCCAGGAGCGTTGTATAAATCGATCTGACTATCAAATGCTATCATATAGTCATCCGGGTCGGTTGTCCCATGATATTTCATGGTGGGGACCTTCAAATGAGATGGTATTGGAGCTGACATGATTACATCGATGAAGGATGCAAACCTTTCATTGTTTTTTACTCTTTCATCTTCGGTTCTCTTGCACTTACATTTAGCAGTTCTTCCATAGCCTTTTCCTCCACGTCCTTAAGATAGGCTTCATTGTTTATGCAGTTTATATTATTAGGTTTGTAGTCATCTAAAGTTCAACTCATGGAACAATCTTTATCTTCTGCATGAACTCTTCCTTGATAATTTTCCTTCGGTGGAAGGCCCTCCATCGATTTTAATGGAGAAATGTGAGCTTTACTTTTAGCAGAATCTGCGTCGATTTTCAAATCCTTCTTGGAGACTCAACTTCTTCCCCTACCGCACTAGCTTTCATTAACGATCGGTGAGGTTACAATTCATTCAGAAGATCTTTCATTCTGCCATCTGGCATTCCAGATATGCAATTTTAGCTACATGCTCTTGTGGTTGAAGATCTTCAGTCGGAGCTAGTTATGGTGATTGTCGAAGCTGAGCTGGAGAGGGAGTTGATTGAGTTGAGGCAGAAGGTTGACCCTGTTCCTTATTCCCAGGATTAAAAGAGGGTGATATGTTTTCCTCTAAAGGAGTAGCACGCTCATTCCTTTTGCTAACAGTAAGAGGTATTCTTGATTTCCTTTTTTCCTACAATGAACCAAATTTCATCATCAGTCATATTAATAAAGCATGTCGGAGGTTCGAGCCCACCTTCTAGCGTCAAAAATGTTAACAAGATTTCTTATTAACATCCCCGATGCATTTCATGGGACTGTTTCATATGAATTCAACCTTTCGGTTGAGTAGATTTTTCATCATCGAATGAAACGACTAAATCGGAAGGTTTCGAGATCTCAATTCTAATCCTAATAAGAGGGGATTGATACCGAAAGGATATAAGTGAGTTCTCATTTCTTCTGAGGATTTGAGGGAAGAATTATCTTACTTTCGGCCATACCGAAAGGTCTAAGTATGGTTTAAGCATTTCAACTGGAAGGGGTCCATAGTATTACTACACCTTTCAGTAATTCAGAAGGTTTTTAGTAGTTACAAGAAGTCACTTAGTCCCCATCGAAAGGTTCAAGTACATCTTAAACCATGCGATTTGACCAGATCAATGGTTTTATTGAACCTTCTGATAGTCCGGAAGGTTTATGAAACCATTTAAACCCTTTGGTCAACTTATTTGGATCGAATGATCTTCGTCCATATTATTTCATTATATCTCCCTTAGAAGCTGAAAGTAATCCACATCTCTTGATGGTTTTATTAAACCTTCCGATGGACTGAAAGGTTCAAGAAACCATTTAAACCCTTCGAAAGGTTAAGAAAACCCTTCGGGGGCATTAAATGATTAGATTGTTTTATTTGTCATTCGTTTACTACTTTTAGCTTCTTATATTGACATTCCACTTATGAAAACCTTTCGAAAAGAATGCACGATTTAAACATCTTAAGACAATAACAAGAGTTGAGTTAAAATGCCATGAAACTTATATTGGAACCGTCTCACAATAATTTCATAACATAATATCAAAATAAACAAAGAATATAAGAAATAAATCATTTAAGATCGGCTGTCAATGTAAAATTAACACCTAACCATGGTTATCACCAAATTACGAGTTGATCTATAACGACCCGCTATTTTGGACTATTCGCATCCGCACATGTCGGACTTGAATAATTCAAAATACCGAATTGTTAATTTAAATTTGGTAAAACTGAGATATACAGTAAATAAATAGTCACAGCATCACAGACACAGAGTAATAATATGCAGCGGAAATAAAAGAGATAGTAGTTCATGAAGCTACTATGTAAATATATGAGATACATCAGAGTTTACAACAAAAGAGTAATACGATACATCAGATATAAATCAGAATACATCACTAGAATCATCGAATACTGAAAGCAGAATAGATGGCTGGATCTTCAAGCAAAGCTCCAACTCCAAAGGTGAGTCTCGAATACTGGTACACTCAGTCTGACCCGAGCGTAAAGCAAAACACAAGACACTCGAGTCAGGATTAATATTCTTATATCAATAAATCCAACTCAAGTGAAATAGCAATCGAAATACAAGTAACTCAAAGGATGTTTGGAATAACCATCCTCTAAGGATCCGCTAAACTATCTACTAGGTAGTAATGTACGCTAAGTAGATAATGTCTATTAGTAATATAAAATATCAAAATAGCGTTAAGGCGTTACCATAATTCCCCTTAACACATTTTATATTCCCAAAAGCATATACAAGACCGTAGTTTCCCCAAAACCGGAAGTCACCAGAGGGCAATCCATATGCTCAAGGTACAAATCAAAACGTAGTGGTCGCGAATAGGATAATCAGTATGACAAGGTACATGAGGCGATACCAACTAGGATACTAGTAGTTGCGTGATCCGGACTGATGTTGAGCATAGCCAGCAGCTACCTCAACACCGCGAAACAACACTCCCAAATCGAGGGGTGCACCCAAATCGAATCACAAAAGTAATAGATATGGTATCGAAGAAGTGTGTCCGCTAGAGGTGGCGAATCTCAATGGCCCGGCGCGGCTCCTGTTTTAGTCATGTCAGGGGTCATCCAATATCGTTCTCTTTCTTCAGTCAACGCGTTCACCAAACCATCCACTTCATTCTGGATCAACACTCCACGTATAATAGTTATTAAAGTGGTATTCGGTATCGACAGAGAGTATGTCCATATCCGATCCCGGTCTCTTTAATAACTACGTATAATTACACCGATTGGTCGTTTAATATATTTCAAAACAATCAATTTCAATTTCAATTAGAATTCGTAAACCATTATTTCATTTGTCTTTCAAAAATCAATTTCCAAAATCTACGTTCCAAAACTCCCAAATTACCATTTCAAAGTCTTACAGTTCAATTTCAATTTTATTTAAACGATTCAAATATTGATTCAAGTTCATATATAAGTTTTATTCCGAAAATCATTTAAATGATTAAATTCAACATTCAAATCAATTTAAACTTATTTATCGATTTTATTCAATATTCTTTAAGTTAATTCAACATCCAAAACCATTCTTTTTAATTTCCAAGCCATTAAAACAATCACTTAAGTTAACTTCATTATATCAAACTTACAAATTTAATTAAATTAAATTTGTCAAATCAAATTCCTGAAATTACAATTCTTACATTTATTTCAATGAAACGCATTTTTTTCTTGTCAAAGAAATTCAATTTCATTTATTCACTTACTTAAATAATTTCCAAAACTAAATTAACAAAGAATCCCAATTTCAATTATTTACGAAGTTCCAATTTACTTATTCAAAGTTCAATTCCTCTTGTCAAAGAATTCAATTTTTATTCCATTTCCAAATAATTCAATCTTATTAAATAATTTCAATCTTAATTATTAATAATTTCAAACTTAATAATTTCCAAATTTAATTATTAATAAATTCAAACAACGTCCTTTCATCAGTCATTACATTAATATCTTGTTTCAGATTTTCAGTATTAACGTTTTCCTTTTATCAAAATTTACGTTTCGATTTTATTCCAAAACTTTATTATTCAAATAAAATCTTTATTTTATTTCAAATCAAATTATTGACCAATCGGTTTATTTAATTCTCTATCCTAAGTCATGTTCATTTTGGGTATTTATCATTTCAACCCGATTCCAATTCCAATTCAAAAATCAAAGCATAGCAAAGGGAACTTGCAGTGTGATAACAGGGATGGTGTCAAAGTAAATAAACAAGCAATAACAACAATCGATAACAATTCAATAATCAATTCAAATAATCCCGAAATAATCGTATTAATTCACATTGTTATTTGTGCAAATTAATATAATTATTTCTAGAATCTACACTATCATTTCATGTAGATTAAAGATTATTACACTATTATTTTATACGGTTTTTCACTTGTCATTAAATTTCCATTTCATACTACAACAATCAATCCAATATACGTTAAATGGTTCAAAGTGTAATTTATCACTATTCTACATGTCAATTAATTTAACAATTAAAATGGTCAAATTTAACTAATCAAATTTCACATATATGTCGGTTCAACTTTTAGTTATCCTACGTCGAATTCAATTGCAGAATATTTATCACTTTATACATTACAAATTTAACATCCAATATAAACAACAATCAATCAATCAATTATCAACCAAACTGTATTATCATCGCATAAATAATTAACAGATAATGGTGTCAGATGTCATAGGTGAACAGATACAGGTAATAGCATATAACAGTGTAAATAACTGACGGTCGCATATTTCAATTGTCGTTTTAATTGAAATTAAATTTAATAAATAAAAGAATATTAATCGTGAGTGAATGCTCACCTTTCAAGGCTAGAGAAAATAGGAGATGGCACGGATACGCACACTGATACGGACACTGAAATTGAGTTACAAATCCAAGCATGAATCTCAGAGCAAAGTAAGATTGGCACGAATCGACGAGCAAAACTGTTAAATAGGAATTGCCGAAATCAAATCAAAACATTCAACATAGCAACAATTACAAAACAAGTCCTACGTCAAGGTTTAACAATATAATTCTATGTGCTAACGATATCGAAATGGTCTGAAATTTGGTATGAATAAAGATCAAAACTTGTATTTCAAAACTGCAAAGAATCACTAGATTCCGACGTAAGACGGAGAAGATACGATGCGTCAAACATGAACTCAGGTCGTGTTTGCAGCAGTGTAAAATAAATTCTAAGTACAAAAGAATATCTGCCTGGGTCTAACTTCCAGATCCTCGACCACAAATCAAACGATGTCGGATTTTGCTGGAATTTGACATGTATAAACTAGGTAACTCAAACTCCTTTTTAAAAATAGAAACAACACATTCCGATAAAACATGAGTGAGATACGATGCGTCAAATATGAACTCAGGTCGTGTTTGCAGCAGTGTAAAATAATTCCAAGTACAAAAGAATATCTGCCTGGGTCTAACTTCCAGATCCTCGACCACAAATCAAACGATGTCGGATTTTGATGGAATTTGACATGTATAAACTACGTAACTTAATCTCCTTTTTAAAAATAGAATCAACCCATTCCGATAAAACATGAGTGAGATACGATGCGTCAAACATGAACTCAGGTCGTGTTTGCAGCAGTGTAAAATATTTCAAAAACATTTTATATTTATATTTGTTTTATAAATTTTTTTTTTTAAGAAAAACGCACGCTTACAGAAATCAAATAGTATGTATACTGTACACTTACATGTATATAACACAACAGCATGGTTAAATCAAATATACAGATTAGACTATAAACTATTGCATGCAGACTTCATTTATTACCAATATATATGTGAAACAATACGCACAAATGTTTAAATACTTTCATATACACATTCATATATACATATAAATATGAACTACATAAAACGCATGCTATATATATATATATATATATATATATATATATATATATCAAGGTATGCAAACAACGTACTTATACATATATACAGAAACTACATAAAACGCATGATATTTATAAAACAAATGCAACTCACTTTATAGTTATACTGGGAACACTTTTAATACAACAATGATTTGCAAAAATCCATATATATAGAACATACGTAACTACAGATACTTACTGTAAAATAAATAACTTATAACTTTCATACTTTATAATAAACTAATATAACTTATATGTGTTATATACTGTAATAACATAAATATACTTACGTTGCAACCTTTAAAAAGCTTTGTTGTTTCAAAATATACCAAGTATAAACCATAACTTCAACATTACAGTATTCCAACCCAAAATAAATATGTATGCATGCATTGAGCTTCTTTTGCCCAGACTAAACATACGCAAGTTAATAGAAATATATGCAGACTTTATACTTTATAAATAAACTAATTAACATATATATAAGTAGATATATGTACTCACTTTCAAAATGCAACAAAGGAGGAAGACACATCTGTCAGGTTGCGGTGAGAGACTCGGCCAGCGATGCTCGAAGCGGGTTCGGCTGTGGAAGCGAAAAAGGTGGATGTTGTGATCGGTGGAGATGGTGCGGTCGGGTCGGTTCATGTGGCGAGGTGAAGTGCTTGGTCGCCGAGTGGGAGAGGGTGGAAGTCGGGTTACAGGTGATGAACGCAGGCTGCTGCGTGTGGTTGCGTGGGCGGAGGCTGCAGTGGGCAGTGGAGGGAAGCAGTGGATAGGGGCGGGCTGTGTGGAAGGTGAGGGGCGGTTGTGGGCTGGTGCGCATGCGGCATGGGCGGAGGCGAGGGGGAGGTGGCGGCTTGTGGGGCGGAGCTGCATGGTGGGGCAGTGGGTTGTCGAGTGGACAGTGGGGCGGAGGCCAGTAGTGGAGTGGTGGAGCATGGGGCTAGTAGGGCGGAGGTCGGGCCGTTAGTGGTGCATGTGGAGGCCGAGTGTGTGGGGGAAGTGGCCGTGTGGGCTGCAGATGGCAGTGGGGATGCACGGGCTGGAGGCGGTGGCTTTGGAGGGGAGAGAGGCGGAGGGGAGGTGAGGTTTTGCAGCAGTTAGACTCTCTTTTTTTTTTAAGATAGAAGAGGAGGAGGAAATCTCAAGAAGAAGAAAGTAAATAGAAAAATGAAGGCAAACCAACCGAAGCTCCAGGTGGAGGAAAATAAGGGAGGGGAAGGGACAAGCATGGAAAAGTGAAAGGATGGGCAAGTTACAGAAGAAAGAAATATAAACTTTAACAGATATAATTTAAAATAGGTAACGTATAGCAGAGAGTATACGGATTGGAAAAAGAGCCAATGTGAATATCAAACCATGGCAAGTGAGACATCCTAGGGGATAATGACAGCCTACCGTTGAATTGAGTAATTATATTAAAAGCAAACGTCTACTCATTTTCTCCAGGACAAATGAAAAGACAGAACCAAAAGAATAAACGGTACCAATACAGATAACTGTTTCGAACATTTAGCCGCGCAGCGGACACCGAAATACACCACCGAATATACAACGAAGATTAGCGCGACGAGGCGATCACAACGGTATGAAGATATTGGTGATACGATCGAATTATAAAAATTCGAAATTTTCTACTACGGAAAATGCATAAAATTCACCGAAAAATAAGAACGACGGAGTCAAAGATGTCCGAATTTGGAAAAACGACAAACTGACAACTTGCTCAAAAGATGGTTTAGAATTTTTCTATGTAAAAATATTTTGGTTTCGAAAACGGTTTATTTCCATCGATTACAACTGATTTAAATTTGAAGTAAGTTTACGCGCGAAATAAACTTCATATTTCCGGACGAAAATTTACCAGTTGCTATGTTTAATTAGACGCATTTCAAATATGAAGTTTGAATAGCATCGGAATTTGTTTGTGAAAATACGAAATTCTACACTAAATAATCAATTTTAAAAATTTTAAACTGGGTCTGAATTTCAGGGTCGTTACATTCTCCCCCACTCAAAACTTTTCGTCCGCGAAAAGGAAGGAGGTAGGAAAATAGAAACAACTAGAAGAAAATAGACTTGAATTTACATAATAAACAATTAATTTGAACCATACAGATTTCAATTTAAGTAATTTATTAACTTTCAAAACATTTTTTCTATTTTATTGATCGCATCTATTATTCAATTAACCTATTATTTTATTTATCTCCCGAAACATTTATAATATAATTAAAATCTAAGTAAATAACATTTATTATAAACACCCAAATTTATTTATAAAGATATTTATATTGTATATTATTAATAATTTCAAAGATTATACTTTGAATAGTCTTTTATTATAATCATACTTTATTTGACAAATTTAATTCTTCTTTATTCGAAGTTATTATTAAATTTATCCTACTTAATATATCTTATCACATATATATTAAGTATATCTACACTTATTCTAACTACACAAGTTTATTTAAAATTTCTTTGATGTCATTTTCTACCTGTACAATATTCAATTACATAGTTAACTTTTTTTAAAAATTTTAGGTAAGTTGTACATAATGCAATTGAATATTATCCAATCAAATTTTGCAATTTACTTATTTCAAGCTAAGTATGTTTAGCCAAAACTTTTGGTTTCATTGAAAATCATCTTTAATCATAAATTTAAGAATTTAAATTTTCGATTTCCCTTCAAACCATTTAGAGATAATTTATGTATATGCTATATATATCAAATCAAACTAAATTTAAAATCATATACCTATATACATATAAATCAAATCATACTTAAGAAATTTAAATCGATTTAATTTCCAAACAAAACTGTAGCAAAACTACAAATTGGTCTCCCAACTTCAAAACTCGAAAATGAATGTCGATGATGCGGCCGTCATCACCGAAATTATTTTCCAGCGACAAAGAGAAGAGCACTAATTTAAAAATTTAAATTCTTTGAAAATGGTTTTTATTTGAAAATACATCAAATACTATACGCTTTAAAACTTTAAAATCAAAGTTTGAAATCACCGAAAATCAAATTCTCTAATTCCTGATTTACATTCATTTAAATTTTCAAATAAATTTACAAACCAGGTTTTATAAATTCATTTATTTATTTTATGCAATAGTCAATGATTTATAATACAATAAATGAGAATTAAATTTTAACATTTTGAACAACAGATTCATTAACCTTTTGATTTCAAAAAAATTTATGCTTATATATAATATAATTATACAAAACCATTTTATTCACCAAATTTGAAAATATTATTGTGTCAGTTTGCTCTGCTCAAGTGTTTTAGAAATTCTATCGATAGCGTTGATCAGACGAATCGATCGAAAATCCAAATCAACATCAACAACTCAAACAACACAATATATAGATATATAAAACATTTTAATATCAAAACAAATACACTTCCTCGCTCGACGATACAAGGATGGTTTTCAAAGCAAGGATAGAGATTCAATTTTGATGGAAATCAAATCAAAGAGAATTTTGATTCGATAATAAGTTCAAAACGGAAAATAAGATAATTCAGTTAACAGAATCAGGAGATGGATAAGCTTATTTAATTCCCGGGCAACCATAACTGAGTCGACCGTAACATAAAGAATAAGATCGATGCTGATTTCCGAGGTAAGTCAACATTCAATCTCAAGAGATAGAATTCAGGTATAGCACGGAATAGATAGCATCGTAAACCGAGGATACAGAAATCTCCGGTAAATCGATGTCTATTGTAAAGGAGTTTCACCCCTTTTATGAATCAATTCGAGATTGGCGAGATCGCCGTCTCATTATAAGATCATTTGAAGTGGAGTTTATGGGATAATCCAGAATTTAGACGACTAAGAATAGTGAGGGACAAGAATGAATTTCGAAACCGAGGGGACGTTCCAAAATTCAAGTGAATTGAGTCAAATGGAGGAGATTGAAACTCGAGTGGGAGTGATTCTGTAAATACATTTACCCTATATGCTAAGTTTTGCCTAGAGCTACCAAAAGCTCTGATACCAACTATAACGACCCGCTATTTTGGACTATTCGCATCCGCACATGTCGGACTTGAATAATTCAAAATACCGAATTGTTAATTTAAATTTGGTAAAACTGAGATATACAGTAAATAAATAGTCACAGCATCACAGACACAGAGTAATAATATGCAGCGGAAATAAAAGAGATAGTAGTTCATGAAGCTACTATGTAAATATATGAGATACATCAGAGTTTACAACAAAAGAGTAATACGATACATCAGATATAAATCAGAATACATCACTAGAATCATCGAATACTGAAAGCAGAATAGATGGCTGGATCTTCAAGCAAAGCTCCAACTCCAAAGGTGAGTCTCGAATACTGGTACACTCAGTCTGACCCGAGCGTAAAGCAAAACACAAGACACTCGAGTCAGGATTAATATTCTTATATCAATAAATCCAACTCAAGTGAAATAGCAATCGAAATACAAGTAACTCAAAGGATGTTTGGAATAACCATCCTCTAAGGATCCGCTAAACTATCTACTAGGTAGTAATGTACGCTAAGTAGATAATGTCTATTAGTAATATAAAATATCAAAATAGCGTTAAGGCGTTACCATAATTCCCCTTAACACATTTTATATTCCCAAAAGCATATACAAGACCGTAGTTTCCCCAAAACCGGAAGTCACCAGAGGGCAATCCATATGCTCAAGGTACAAATCAAAACGTAGTGGTCGCGAATAGGATAATCAGTATGACAAGGTACATGAGGCGATACCAACTAGGATACTAGTAGTTGCGTGATCCGGACTGATGTTGAGCATAGCCAGCAGCTACCTCAACACCGCGAAACAACACTCCCAAATCGAGGGGTGCACCCAAATCGAATCACAAAAGTAATAGATATGGTATCGAAGAAGTGTGTCCGCTAGAGGTGGCGAATCTCAATGGCCCGGCGCGGCTCCTGTTTTAGTCATGTCAGGGGTCATCCAATATCGTTCTCTTTCTTCAGTCAACGCGTTCACCAAACCATCCACTTCATTCTGGATCAACACTCCACGTATAATAGTTATTAAAGTGGTATTCGGTATCGACAGAGAGTATGTCCATATCCGATCCCGGTCTCTTTAATAACTACGTATAATTACACCGATTGGTCGTTTAATATATTTCAAAACAATCAATTTCAATTTCAATTAGAATTCGTAAACCATTATTTCATTTGTCTTTCAAAAATCAATTTCCAAAATCTACGTTCCAAAACTCCCAAATTACCATTTCAAAGTCTTACAGTTCAATTTCAATTTTATTTAAACGATTCAAATATTGATTCAAGTTCATATATAAGTTTTATTCCGAAAATCATTTAAATGATTAAATTCAACATTCAAATCAATTTAAACTTATTTATCGATTTTATTCAATATTCTTTAAGTTAATTCAACATCCAAAACCATTCTTTTTAATTTCCAAGTCATTAAAACAATCACTTAAGTTAACTTCATTATATCAAACTTACAAATTTAATTAAATTAAATTTGTCAAATCAAATTCCTGAAATTACAATTCTTACATTTATTTCAATGAAACGCATTTTTTTCTTGTCAAAGAAATTCAATTTCATTTATTCACTTACTTAAATAATTTCCAAAACTAAATTAACAAAGAATCCCAATTTCAATTATTTACGAAGTTCCAATTTACTTATTCAAAGTTCAATTCCTCTTGTCAAAGAATTCAATTTTTATTCCATTTCCAAATAATTCAATCTTATTAAATAATTTCAATCTTAATTATTAATAATTTCAAACTTAATAATTTCCAAATTTAATTATTAATAAATTCAAACAACGTCCTTTCATCAGTCATTACATTAATATCTTGTTTCAGATTTTCAGTATTAACGTTTTCCTTTTATCAAAATTTACGTTTCGATTTTATTCCAAAACTTTATTATTCAAATAAAATCTTTATTTTATTTCAAATCAAATTATTGACCAATCGGTTTATTTAATTCTCTATCCTAAGTCATGTTCATTTTGGGTATTTATCATTTCAACCCGATTCCAATTCCAATTCAAAAATCAAAGCATAGCAAAGGGAACTTGCAGTGTGATAACAGGGATGGTGTCAAAGTAAATAAACAAGCAATAACAACAATCGATAACAATTCAATAATCAATTCAAATAATCCCGAAATAATCGTATTAATTCACATTGTTATTTGTGCAAATTAATATAATTATTTCTAGAATCTACACTATCATTTCATGTAGATTAAAGATTATTACACTATTATTTTATACGGTTTTTCACTTGTCATTAAATTTCCATTTCATACTACAACAATCAATCCAATATACGTTAAATGGTTCAAAGTGTAATTTATCACTATTCTACATGTCAATTAATTTAACAATTAAAATGGTCAAATTTAACTAATCAAATTTCACATATATGTCGGTTCAACTTTTAGTTATCCTACGTCGAATTCAATTGCAGAATATTTATCACTTTATACATTACAAATTTAACATCCAATATAAACAACAATCAATCAATCAATTATCAACCAAACTGTATTATCATCGCATAAATAATTAACAGATAATGGTGTCAGATGTCATAGGTGAACAGATACAGGTAATAGCATATAACAGTGTAAATAACTGACGGTCGCATATTTCAATTGTCGTTTTAATTGAAATTAAATTTAATAAATAAAAGAATATTAATCGTGAGTGAATGCTCACCTTTCAAGGCTAGAGAAAATAGGAGATGGCACGGATACGCACACTGATACGGACACTGAAATTGAGTTACAAATCCAAGCATGAATCTCAGAGCAAAGTAAGATTGGCACGAATCGACGAGCAAAACTGTTAAATAGGAATTGCCGAAATCAAATCAAAACATTCAACATAGCAACAATTACAAAACAAGTCCTACGTCAAGGTTTAACAATATAATTCTATGTGCTAACGATATCGAAATGGTCTGAAATTTGGTATGAATAAAGATCAAAACTTGTATTTCAAAACTGCAAAGAATCACTAGATTCCGACGTAAGACGGAGAAGATACGATGCGTCAAACATGAACTCAGGTCGTGTTTGCAGCAGTGTAAAATAAATTCTAAGTACAAAAGAATATCTGCCTGGGTCTAACTTCCAGATCCTCGACCACAAATCAAACGATGTCGGATTTTGCTGGAATTTGACATGTATAAACTAGGTAACTCAAACTCCTTTTTAAAAATAGAAACAACACATTCCGATAAAACATGAGTGAGATACGATGCGTCAAATATGAACTCAGGTCGTGTTTGCAGCAGTGTAAAATAATTCCAAGTACAAAAGAATATCTGCCTGGGTCTAACTTCCAGATCCTCGACCACAAATCAAACGATGTCGGATTTTGATGGAATTTGACATGTATAAACTACGTAACTTAATCTCCTTTTTAAAAATAGAATCAACCCATTCCGATAAAACATGAGTGAGATACGATGCGTCAAACATGAACTCAGGTCGTGTTTGCAGCAGTGTAAAATATTTCAAAAACATTTTATATTTATATTTGTTTTATAAATTTATTTTTTTAAGAAAAACGCACGCTTACAGAAATCAAATAGTATGTATACTGTACACTTACATGTATATAACACAACAGCATGGTTAAATCAAATATACAGATTAGACTATAAACTATTGCATGCAGACTTCATTTATTACCAATATATATGTGAAACAATACGCACAAATGTTTAAATACTTTCATATACACATTCATATATACATATAAATATGAACTACATAAAACGCATGCTATATATATATATATATATATATATATATATATATATATATATCAATGTATGCAAACAACGTACTTATACATATATACAGAAACTACATAAAACGCATGATATTTATAAAACAAATGCAACTCACTTTATAGTTATACTGGGAACACTTTTAATACAACAATGATTTGCAAAAATCCATATATATAGAACATACGTAACTACAGATACTTACTGTAAAATAAATAACTTATAACTTTCATACTTTATAATAAACTAATATAACTTATATGTGTTATATACTGTAATAACATAAATATACTTACGTTGCAACCTTTAAAAAGCTTTGTTGTTTCAAAATATACCAAGTATAAACCATAACTTCAACATTACAGTATTCCAACCCAAAATAAATATGTATGCATGCATTGAGCTTCTTTTGCCCAGACTAAACATACGCAAGTTAATAGAAATATATGCAGACTTTATACTTTATAAATAAACTAATTAACATATATATAAGTAGATATATGTACTCACTTTCAAAATGCAACAAAGGAGGAAGACACATCTGTCAGGTTGCGGTGAGAGACTCGGCCAGCGATGCTCGAAGCGGGTTCGGCTGTGGAAGCGAAAAAGGTGGATGTTGTGATCGGTGGAGATGGTGCGGTCGGGTCGGTTCATGTGGCGAGGTGAAGTGCTTGGTCGCCGAGTGGGAGAGGGTGGAAGTCGGGTTACAGGTGATGAACGCAGGCTGCTGCGTGTGGTTGCGTGGGCGGAGGCTGCAGTGGGCAGTGGAGGGAAGCAGTGGATAGGGGCGGGCTGTGTGGAAGGTGAGGGGCGGTTGTGGGCTGGTGCGCATGCGGCATGGGCGGAGGCGAGGGGGAGGTGGCGGCTTGTGGGGCGGAGCTGCATGGTGGGGCAGTGGGTTGTCGAGTGGACAGTGGGGCGGAGGCCAGTAGTGGAGTGGTGGAGCATGGGGCTAGTAGGGCGGAGGTCGGGCCGTTAGTGGTGCATGTGGAGGCCGAGTGTGTGGGGGAAGTGGCCGTGTGGGCTGCAGATGGCAGTGGGGATGCACGGGCTGGAGGCGGTGGCTTTGGAGGGGAGAGAGGCGGAGGGGAGGTGAGGTTTTGCAGCAGTTAGACTCTCTTTTTTTTTTTAAGATAGAAGAGGAGGAGGAAATCTCAAGAAGAAGAAAGTAAATAGAAAAATGAAGGCAAACCAACCGAAGCTCCAGGTGGAGGAAAATAAGGGAGGGGAAGGGACAAGCATGGAAAAGTGAAAGGATGGGCAAGTTACAGAAGAAAGAAATATAAACTTTAACAGATATAATTTAAAATAGGTAACGTATAGCAGAGAGTATACGGATTGGAAAAAGAGCCAATGTGAATATCAAACCATGGCAAGTGAGACATCCTAGGGGATAATGACAGCCTACCGTTGAATTGAGTAATTATATTAAAAGCAAACGTCTACTCATTTTCTCCAGGACAAATGAAAAGACAGAACCAAAAGAATAAACGGTACCAATACAGATAACTGTTTCGAACATTTAGCCGCGCAGCGGACACCGAAATACACCACCGAATATACAACGAAGATTAGCGCGACGAGGCGATCACAACGGTATGAAGATATTGGTGATACGATCGAATTATAAAAATTCGAAATTTTCTACTACGGAAAATGCATAAAATTCACCGAAAAATAAGAACGACGGAGTTAAAGATGTCCGAATTTGGAAAAACGACAAACTGACAACTTGCTCAAAAGATGGTTTAGAATTTTTCTATGTAAAAATATTTTGGTTTCGAAAACTGTTTATTTCCATCGATTACAACTGATTTAAATTTGAAGTAAGTTTACGCGCGAAATAAACTTCATATTTCCGGACGAAAATTTACCAGTTGCTATGTTTAATTAGATGCATTTCAAATATGAAGTTTGAATAGCATCGGAATTTGTTTGTGAAAATACGAAATTCTACACTAAATAATCAATTTTAAAAATTTTAAACTGGGTCTGAATTTCAGGGTCGTTACATGATCACAAGCCACAATTTACTTTGTTTCTCCATAATGAAATCTGATACAAAATTTAAGAAGATAGGCCCTACTCTGATTTCAAAATTAGGGTTACAATGGTTGAATGGTAGCAACAGAAGTTGTTGAGTAGATGAAATGAGAAGAAGATTAGATCTTGACACCGGTGAAAGGGAGTGCGGATTAAGGATCTTAAGGCTAATTTAACAATAGAGGTGGGGTGAATAGTGTTTAATGGATTCTAAGACTTATATAGACTAATTTAAAAAATTACGATATAAAAAATGCAGAACTTAATCACAGAACAATCACAGAATCAAACAAAGGTGCAGAAAGTAAATAAAAAGTAGTAAAAGGAAAGAACACACCGAATTTTATACTGGTTCTGAGTTACCCTACATCCAGATATCATGGCAAACACCTCACACAGATATTATACCAATGTCGAGTTACAATCCTCAATTTCTATAGCCTTAAGGTACCTCCTATCTTCGAGTCCGGGGCAAACTCTCTTGATTTATAGGACACAAGATCACGCAATTGATTTCCAGGCACAACCATACGTTATAGAGAGACTCGAAAAACTTTTGATTATAAATTGATCCTATAACTCTGAATAGCACTTTGATCTTCGAGAGAGGGTAAAGAATCAAACAAGAATGAGATTCTAATTTGACTCACTTGAGAATTCAGCAGAATTTCGGCATGATCTTAAAAGTATGAAAATTTTAGAATATAGATTTGTGGAGAAGGAGTGAAGAAAATAAGAAATTAGTTAGTTAAAAAATTCATTTGTGAAGGCGATTTATAGACCAGTAACGGTCATAACCATTCGTGAATAGATTTAAACGAATAGAAACTTCTTTTGAAAATTGAAACTTTTGAATTTAACGACCACCATGTCGATATGGGTATCCCATAATGTCGACATCCCTTAGTTAAAAACAATGTAAAATTTGTTTTGAAAATGGTATTGAATGGAAAACAAGATGAAATGATTCTGAAGTGAAATAAACTAATTTTTCCTATGTTTTTAAAATAATGAAGAGTAGAAAAATATATTTTTAGAATGTATATATAAATTTGATTTTAAATCCCTAGTATATATATTATAAAGAATATTTAAAAATCAGATGATAGTTTTAAAAATAAACGAAGTTTAAAACAAGAGTTTAACAAAAACAAAGAATATTTTAAGGCTAAAACTTCTTTTGGCTCGTTTGAAAAGATAATTTTTAAAGCTAAAACATTTTGAAAAGCAGTTTTGAAAGACCATTTTGAAGTAGTTTTGCATGCTTCTTCCTACGGGATATTTCATCACATCAGGACTCGAGAACTTGTACAAAACCAGGATGTTCGTAGGATTTTAAGCCACTTGTCGTAGGTTTGTAAGCTACTTGTCATGCGTTTATAAGCCACTAAGAAGGTAGAAATGGGTTCCATCCCAAATGAAATTTGGAATGAAGATTTCCATGTTATTATGAAGTTTTAACAAAACTAGACATTTATCTTGAAATCTTGATCTTGATACTCATGAGTCTTCAAACTTGATTTCTTCATTCTTGATCTTTATACTGTACAGTCTTCAATAAACAATACATGTAACGACCCAGAATTTTTGATAATTAAAATTTGAATATTTAATTAATTTTAAATATTAATAAGTGAATTTATAAGTCGAATAAATTTTAATTTGAATTATTGGATTCAATTGGATAATTTAATCGATAATATAATACGTTAAATTATGGAAATAATTGAAAATTGGATTAAATATGATTGAAAATGATTTGTAAAATTTTATTTTATCATGTTGGAGTTAGAATGATATTTTAGAACTTTTAAAATCGAATTAAAAGTTAATTTGTGAAAATTGAATATTTTAATATTTAAATCGACTAGTGAAAATAGTCAATTTTTGAACAGTCTCAGAATTGAACGAAACCAGTTCCATTGGATCCGTAATAGTTAGTTATTACCGGATTTCAAATTTCGTGTCAATCGGAGTTACCGTTTGATCGTGGCAGCTCGAAACGCATCGAATTATTTTTAATTTTAATTTGGCGAGTTAAAATAGTCATTTTTCAAAAAGTCTCGGATTTCGACGAAACCAGTTTCATCGGATAATGTGATATTATTGTAAGGTTTCAAATTTCAAGTCAATTGGATTTACCGTTTGTCCGGTACAAATTAAAACGCCTAGAAAATCGTTTAAATCGGTTTAATTTAAATTGAGCGTTTATAGCCATAACTCGCACAGATGTCCGAATTAGCTTCCGAAACCTGTTCCATTGTGTCCGGAACGCGGGGTAAACCCTAGAACGCTGGTTACGGCGCGTAAATCGGAGTTCGGGATTTCCGGATGAATAGTGTCGTTCGATTCCCTATAAATAGACCCTAAATTCTCACAAATTTATAAAAATCCAAACCCTAACCCTAAATAAACTGCAGCCGCCACCTACAACCATGAATGGCCGAAATCATCCCAACTTCTCCCTCCATTTTCTCAAAATCCATGCATCGAATCGAATAACTTCCTAAATGAAAGATGTAGAGCATGAAGAGAACTACAAGATCAACGGTTAAGATGTGGATTGGAGCTATGAATTGTGAGATATGGGAGGCCGACCGTGGCGACTTGCGCACGAGATTCAAAGCACATCAGGTGGCCGAGCTTCAAAGCCTTCTGGCCGAGCATGGAGGAGATGGAGGCGCGCGACATGGCGCTACCTGATCGAGCTAGAAGTCGTTGTGGTGATCGAATTTATTAACCGTAGTTTTGATCTATGGGTTCGAACGTATCTGTAGATGGAACATGATGTAGGAGATGGTAACGTGCGGCTATGATGGCATGATGAAGGATCCAAGGGTGATGAGGGGTTGTAGGTTTATAATTTTAATTTAAGTTGTAAATTATTTATATAAAAACTCGTGTAACTTCAAATATGTATAACTTTTTCATACGAGGTCGAAAACTTGCGAAACCAGTTGCGTTGGAATCGTATGGACGAGCACTACGCGATGAAATTGGATTGGAGTCATTTGGAGTTAGTGAGAATTTCGGGTAAAATTAAACGTCCGTTTAATTTTATTCGAAATAAATCGCTAAAATGAAATTGAAATCAAGGTGAGAACTTCTCACTCAATCGAATCAGTTTCGATTTTATTTTAAATAGTTAGATTTAAATTATTTGAATGCATGTTTGAATGATAATTGTATCTATTGATTGTTAAAATAGACATTATACGCCGTTAGTAAGCGGATGTTATTTATTAAAAACATATACCGCGAATATTTCATAAACAGTGAAATTGGTATTATATATAATAGCAATATATATATTGGCATATGTATATATTGGAGTTATTGATTTCCCGCATTATTTGTTTAGCGGATGAGACCCTATTGCGCCGTCTATTAAGCGGATAATATTTTAAATCCCATATACCGCGATAATTCCGTACTGGAGCGGAATTGGTATTGTGCTAATGTTTGTGGATGCAGGAAAACAGGTTGGAGGGATCCAACTGGATTCCTCAACAGTATTTATTTGATTTCAGATATTTTGATATTTGATGGATTATCATATCGATATATGATATCGTTGTTTGTCGTGATTGACTATTTGGTATGTAGCATCATTGGACCAAACTTTGGAATTTTAAAATGATTTTTAAAAGTGATTTTTGAAAGTATACTATATTTTTGAAATTGATCCATGTTAAATAAATAAACGTTATAATTTTCAAAGTTATAAAATTATGGTTTTTGAGAAATATAGTTAAAAGCTGATTTTTGAGAAATAAGGGTTAATGATTTTATAAAATAGTTTAAATTGGATTTTTGAATTTATTATGAAAAGTTTAAGAATGGGATTTATAAAATTTGATTATTTTATAAATC
Source organism: Allium cepa (assembly GCA_030765085.1). Lineage (NCBI taxonomy): Eukaryota > Viridiplantae > Streptophyta > Magnoliopsida > Asparagales > Amaryllidaceae > Allium > Allium cepa. The sequence continues at coordinate 244,543,193 of CM060938.1, read as the reverse complement.
AAAATGATGAAGTTTTTAAAGGAGTTTAAAAACGTTTTAAAGATTAATATGAATTGATTTATATAAGAGATTTATAATGGATATTTATAAATTGAAATATTGACATTATAAAACGAGTTTTTATAAGTGTTTGAATGAAGTGAAAATGAATTTTGTAAATGAATGAAATTTATAGAATTATAATCGGTGAAGTTATAAATGGAATTTTATAAGCAGTAGGTTTATAAAATTTATAAAGCTATTAAAGGAATAGATTTGGATAATTTATTGAATCTTATAAGTTATAAGATTTGTAATTATGAAGTTTAAAAGAACGATTTTGTAAAATAATCGTTTTATAAGAATTTAACTTATAATATGGACTTTTAGTTTATAATTGAGTTATAAACTGGAATAGGTTAATAAAGGAATTTATAAACGTTGTTTTATAAATTCGCAAACGACTTATTTTGATAAGTAAATTGTTGAAACCTATTAATGGAGTTATATTCACATTTTTGACAGTGAATAATCCTTTGAAATAAAACGAATAAAGGGATGAAAATTTTTAACGTAGTTTATTCACGTTTTTAAATAGTGAATAATATGTTAAAGAAAATTGTTTTGAATGAGATGTTTAAATTGAATTAAAACGATCTAACGATGTTTTAAATATGTTAAGATTCGAAACCATAGATTTCAACATTCATTGTTGAAATAGACGTTTTCGAGAAATAAAAGGAAATAGTGGACTATAACACTGTTGTTATAGTAAATGATTTCCGAAAGGAAATGTTTTGTATAGTATTGGGATTTATATATCTATTTAATTTCAAATCCCTATACTAGTGATTTTGGGTTGTCGTAACGATGTTTTACGCAACATTCATTTTGGCCCAAATAAATATGTTTAAGAGAATGATTTCCTTAAAGAATGAAATATATGCTTAATCTCGATTTAAGTATATTGAATATTTTCCAAGTGTTGAAAATAAATAAAATTTGTGAATTACTTATGAATAAATAAGTATGGAAATGTTTTCCAATAATAAGTGAATATTTAGAGAATTTATCTTTTTGAAGATAAATTGAAAAAGAATATTAGAAATCGAATTGAAGTCGTATATTCATTAATATTTTGGAATGTAAATTCACTATTGAATTTATAAAAGAAAGTGGAATCTGTTTAAAAATAAATATTGATTTATTTTTGAAGTGCGAAATAATATATCTTGTAAAGATATTTTGGAAAATAAATAATTTGGAAAATTATTTGGAATCTGGTGATGTGTGCATATCAATTGATAGTTCAATAACCGACTATCAATATTTCCCTTTGAATGGGTAATTGATGTGATTTGTTTGAATTTGAATGCCACAATTATTTTTGAATAAGCGCTCACTATTCGGGTTAACCGGGAAAGGACCATGGGGTCGTATAACCCATTCCGAATATGTGATACGTCGTTGTGAATTGCATTGAAGATCGGTGTTGAAGACCCGGTATTTGCGAAAGCGATAGGATGACCTATCGATTGACTCTGCACCGAGTAGCTACGGTATAGAGTTCTCCATATGTGATGGTGAATCCGATCAGGATTGTGAATATCCGGATTTTTAAGGACTTCTTTGTAAGTGCCTTCGGTTTTGTTCGAGCCCGGAACAGACTTGTATGGATTGTATGTCTGACGTTACAAATTGAGATATAAAGCAGATTTCCTTCAAATATATTTCTGTTGGTGGCGGAGAATTTATTCTTTTAGCTTAACACCCTTCTCTGAGACGTACGAGCTCAGAGGTTATGTAGTTGAATGTTATCAGCAATATATTCCCAATTTGGTAATGTGACATGCTGAATGTTGCTGTAAATGATCATTGTGTTGATTATTTGATATAGGATCATTTATTTGATCGTCTATCCTGGTGATCATTTCTATGATCATTTGTTGACCCAAAGCATGGCTTTTGTATAAAGTATGTTTTTGTGGACGTGACTTCGTCGAGCCTCACACCCCGTGAATGGTCAAAACAGGAAAGATGCGGCAAGGTTATGAGGGGTAGCGCCCTTTAGGATGTGTGCATTTCCTTCTGGAAAAGGGGTGGTATCATGGTATGGAGCCCAGATACTTACTCATGTTGAAAACACTTTGTTATGATTGTGTGAATTGATTACGAGCGCTCGGTTAAAGGTCCCAAAGGACCGGGGGATGGCATATTTGGTCAGTTGTTACTCAGTTAGGGGTAACCCGGCCTTGTGTTGGTAGAGATCCGGTTTGGTTCTCGGGGATGTCCATCCAGAGGCATTCTCATGTGGCAATGGGAAGTTTCTTGGCCTGATCATTCGTTGGAAATCCAAAGAAACAATATGAAACTTGTACGATATTAGTTGTAGAACCTGCCATCTAATATGGTAGCTATTAGTAGGCATAATATAATGGTACCTATGCTGGCTAAGATTTATATTCTACTTTCGAAATGAATTTTTCCTACACTATGCACTAATAATAATATCAAATGTTTCTTTTTAAATGCGTATCAAGCATCTTTGACTATCATAAGGAGAAATCTCCTCCAAGTCTGCGTTTGCATTGTGTGTGTGGCGGGAGGTCTTATGGTAGTCTCATTTTTAAAAGCATTGCGAATTGACTAAAAAAAAAATATTTCTCTATTTTGATTTTAAAGATAAATAAACTGTTTTGAGTTCTCACACCAGTCACATGACTGACTCGGAGTTTATTGTTTTCCTTCCTAAACTCTGGGTGCCCACCAATTTCCACACGGGCAGTCAAGAGTAAGGTTTATCAGGATATTCTGGATATTCTGGAGTTGCTGGAGGCAAGATGGATGGCATGGCGTATTACTAGTTATATAGTATTTCTTTTTCCGCTGCACTGTTTATTGTTCTATGTTGTTGTACACTCTGATGTAATGTAATGAAATGTATAAAATGTAATAACTGATATAGTTCTTTGTTTAAAGATTATTCATTTATCTATTATATGTTGTTCCGCTGCGAATTGTGAGATTCTGTTGTTGTTCTGTTGTGTTCTATTCTTCTATTTTCTTTTTTCTGTTTTCTTTTCCCTCCATTTTCTATCTTCTTATCTCTTCTTCTGTCTTTTTCTTTTCTTAAATTCTTTTTAAAACCCTAACTATTTGGTTTTTCGGCAACGAAAAATCGCGTACGTTACATTTGGTATCAGAGCATATGGTTAAGCGACAACCATGGTTCTGTTGGGTATTACTCATTAGAGATAGAGTCAGCAGTACTCTAGAATGAGTTGAGTGCAATAATAGCTATGAGAGCGTATTTATTAGTGAATATATATAATTGTTTATATTGTGATGATTGGTTTGTTGAGTGGCATATGAACCTTCGTCAGCGTGGTCTCGACAACTATGCCGAAGGGGTTTCTAAACACTTAAATAGGACAATTCGACACAGTATTGTTTTAAAATTGGGTAAATGAAATAATTTTACCTTGATTATATTTTTATATATGAAGAAATAATTTTTCAGAATTATTAAGGTATATAAGTTGATTGTTAAGTTGTTTGAATAATCTTAATTAAAGAATAAATTGTATAAGCAAAAGAATTATAAGAATTGAATTATAATAAAAGTGATTTACAATTGTGAAATAAAATTATATATATAAGAAGTGAAATTATATGAATATATTTATGAATATGAGTTGTAAATAAAAATGAATTTAAAGTTAAATGGAAATTTACTTTAGAATTAGAATCTGAATTTATTAATAAGTGGGAATTTAAGTTAAGTAAAACAAAGTGATGTTATAAAATGGAAGTATAACTTAAGAGATGTTGAATGAAGTTGATATTAGTATCAAAGTAAATTAATAAAGTGAAGTGATAAATGTGAACTTAAGTTATGTAAATGAAATTCAACTTTTATAATTGAATTGAATGAATCAATTGAATATAAATAAAATTGGTATGAAATAATGGATATAAGTGTTAATTCATTAAAATTTAATGTTATTGAAAGTTGAATAATTGAATGAAAAAAAAATCAATTTAATTAAACCAATTGATAAGCAAAGGAATTTGGTTGTAATTAATATACATTGGTTGTTATATGATTGTTAGTTAGTTGATTGTATATAATTCATTAAGTATTAATGAAATTGGAAACTAAAGTAATTGAAATTCAATTGGAAGTTAAGTGAATCTTAAATAGAATTGAATTTGAATTGGAAGTGAACCAACTTGAATATGAATTAGTGAATATAAACTAATTGAAAATGAATGTTAGTAAACATCCACTGTTAATGAATCGAATGTGATTAAATTGAAAACCCAATTCATTGAATATTAATGAGAATATAAATGAATATATATTGGTTATGAATTTTTGGATGATAGTTGGTTGATGGTTGAATATATTGCTTTTGCTACATTTGCTATGTTAACATATATAGTTATTATGTTGCTATATGTTGTATATTGAGATTATTTTCATATATGCATGATTCTCATGTTGTTTGTTGAGTGTTTAGTAGGTGCGGATCACGTTTGCTTCGCATTTGGAGCTCGCTTTCGCGCTATATTAGCCGTATATGCTCGCTAATAAAATATAAGGTACATATCTCGGATTACATACCGTACTTTTATACTTTTTCCCTGCGGGATGCCTCATTACTTGATGAGATGTATATTTGTGATATATATACTGTCATTTTTTTTTCGGATCGAGCCGCGCAAAGGTGACTATGGCGAATTTTTCCGGAAATTTAAGGCATTAGAAAAAATTTGAGAAAATTGGAAAGTTTTGAAAACTTTAACTTTGATTTGAAATTGAAAGTTAAACGATAGTAATTGTTTTTGAAAAGATAATTAAGTATGATTTGAAAACTTAGTAAAGATTGTAAGATATTTAACTATGAATTTTGGAAAATTAATAGATTCTGTAACTTTTCATACTTGTTAATTTCGAGGACGAAATTCTTTTAAGGGGGAAAGATTGTAACGACCCAGAATTTTTGATAATTAAAATTTGAATATTTAATTAATTTTAAATATTAATAAGTGAATTTATAAGTCGAATAAATTTTAATTTGAATTATTGGATTCAATTGGATAATTTAATCGATAATTTAATACGTTAAATTATGGAAATAATTGAAAATTGGATTAAATATGATTGAAAATGATTTGTAAAATTTTATTTTATCATGTTGGAGTTAGAATGATATTTTAGAACTTTTAAAATCGAATTAAAAGTTAATTTGTGAAAATTGAATATTTTAATATTTAAATCGACTAGTGAAAATAGTCAATTTTTGAACAGTCTCAGAATTGAACGAAACTAGTTCCATTGGATCCGTAATAGTTAGTTATTACCGGATTTCAAATTTTGTGTCAATCGGAGTTACCGTTTGATCGTGGCAGTTCGAAACGCATCGAATTATTTTTAATTTTAATTTGGCGAGTTAAAATAGCCATTTTTCAAAAATCTCGGATTTCGACAAAACTAGTTTCATCGGATCCGTAATGTGATATTATTGTAAGGTTTCAAATTTCAAGTCAATTGGATTTACCGTTTGTCCGGTACAAATTAAAACGCCTAGAAAATCGTTTAAATCGGTTTAATTTAAATTGAGCGTTTATAGCCATAACTCGCACAGATGTCCGAATTAGCTTTCGAAACCTGTTCCATTGTGTCCGGAACGCGGGGTAAACCCTAGAAACGCTGGTTACGGCGCGTAAATCGGAGTTCGGGATTTCCGGATGAATAGTGTCGTTCGATTCTCTATAAATAGACCCTAAATTCTCACAAATTTATAAAAATCCAAACCCTAACCCTAAATAAACTGCAGCCGCCACCTACAACCATGAATGGCCGAAATCATCCCAACTTCTCCCTCCATTTTCTCAAAATCCATGCATCGAATCGAATAACTTCCTAAATGAAAGATGTAGAGCATGAAGAGAACTACAAGATCAACGGTTAAGATGTGGATTGGAGCTATGAATTATGAGATATGGGAGGCCGACCGTGGCGACTTGCGCACGAGATTCAAAGCACATCAGGTGGCCGAGCTTCAAAGCCTTCTGGCCGAGCATGGAGGAGATGGAGGCGCGCGACATGGCGCTACCTAATCGAGCTAGAAGTCGTTGTGGTGATCGAATTTATTAACCCTAGTTTTGATCTATGGGTTCGAACGTATCTGTAGATGGAACGTGATGTAGGAGATGGTAACGTGCGGCTATGATGGCATGATGAAGGATCCAAGGGTGATGAGGGGTTGTAGGTTTATAATTTTAATTTAAGTTGTAAATTATTTATATAAAAACTCGTGTAACTTCAAATATGTATAACTTTTTCATACGAGGTCGAAAACGCGCGAAACCAGTTGCGTTGGAATCGTATGGACGAGCACTACGCGATGAAATTGGATTGGAGTCGTTTGGAGTTAGTGAGAATTTCGGGTAAAATTAAACGTCCGTTTAATTTTATTCGAAATAAATCGCTAAAACGAAATTGAAATCAAGGTGAGAACTTCTCACTCAATCGAATCAGTTTCGATTTTATTTTAAATAGTTAGATTTAAATTATTTGAATGCATGTTTGAATGATAATTGTATCTATTGATTGTTAAAATAGACATTATACGCCGTTAGTAAGCGGATGTTATTTATTAAAAACATATACCGCAAATATTTCATAAACAGTGAAATTGGTATTATATATAATAGCAATATATATATATTGGCATATGTATATATTGGAGTTATTGATTTCCCGCATTATTTGTTTAGCGAATGAGACCCTATTTCGCCGTCTATTAAGCGGATAATATTTTAAATCCCATATACCGCGATAATTCCGTACTGGAGCGGAATTGGTATTGTGCTAATGTTTGTGGATGCAGGAAAACAGGTTGGAGGGATCCAACTGGATTCCTCAACAGTATTTATTTGATTTCAGATATTTTGATATTTGATGGATTATCATATCGATATATGATATCGTTGTTTGTCGTGATTGACTATTTGGTATGTAGCATCATTGGACCAAACTTTGGAATTTTAAAATGATTTTTAAAAGTGATTTTTGAAAATATACTATATTTTTGGAATTGATCCATGTTAAATAAATAAACGTTATAATTTTCAAAGTTATAAAATTATGGTTTTTGAGAAATATAGTTAAAAGCTGATTTTTGAGAAATAAGGGTTAATGATTTTATAAAATAGTTTAAATTGGATTTTTTAATTTATTATGAAAAGTTTAAGAATGGGATTTATAAAATTTGATTATTTTATAAATCAAAATGATGAAGTTTTTAAAGGAGTTTAAAAACGTTTTAAAGATTAATATGAATTGATTTATATAAGAGATTTATAATGGATATTTATAAATTGAAATATTGACATTATAAAACGAGTTTTTATAAGTGTTTGAATGAAGTGAAAATGAATTTTGTAAATGAATGAAATTTATAGAATTATAATCGGTGAAGTTATAAATGGAATTTTATAAGCAGTAGGTTTATAAAATTTATAAAGCTATTAAAGGAATAGATTTGGATAAATAATTGAATCTTATAAGTTATAAGATTTATAATTATGAAGTTTAAAAGAACGATTTTGTAAAATAATCGTTTTATAAGAATTTAACTTATAATATGGACTTTTAGTTTATAATTGAGTTATAAACTGGAATAGGTTAATAAAGGAATTTATAAACGTTGTTTTATAAATTCGCAAACGACTTATTTTGATAAGTAAATTGTTGAAACCTATTAATGGAGTTATATTCACATTTTTGACTGTGAATAATCCTTTGAAATAAAATGAATAAAGGGATGAAATTTTTTAACGTAGTTTATTCACGTTTTTAAATAGTGAATAATATGTTAAAGAAAATTGTTTTGAATGAGATGTTTAAATTGAATTAAAACGATCTAACGATGTTTTAAATATGTTAAGATTCGAAACCATAGATTTCAACATTCATTGTTGAAATAGACGTTTTCGAGAAATAAAAGGAAATAGTGGACTATAACACTGTTGTTATAGTAAATGATTTCCGAAAGGAAATTTTTTGTATAGTATTGGGAGTTATATATCTATTTTAATTTCAAATCCCTATACTAGTGATTTTGGGTTGTCGTAACGATGTTTTACGCAACATTCGTTTTGGCCCAAATAAATATGTTTAAGAGAATGATTTCCTTAAAGAATGAAATATATGCTTAATCTCGATTTATGTATATTGAATATTTTCCAAGTGTTGAAAATAAATAAAATTTGTGAATTACTTATGAATAAATAAGTATGGAAATGTTTTCCAATAATAAGTGAATATTTAGAGAATTTATCTTTTTGAAGATAAATTGAAAAAGAATATTAGAAATCGAATTAAAGTCGTATATTCATCAATATTTTGGAATGTAAATTCACTATTGAATTTATAAAAGAAAGTGGAATTTGTTTAAAAATAAATATTGATTTATTTTTGAAGTGCGAAATAATATATCTTGTAAAGATATTTTGGAAAATAAATAATTTGGAAAATTATTTGGAATCTGGTGATGTGTGCATATCAATTGATAGTTCAATAACCGACTATCAATATTTCCCTTTGAATGGGTAATTGATGTGATTTGTTTGAATTTGAATGCCACACTTATTTTTGAATAAGCGCTCACTATTCGGGTTAACCGGGAAAGCACCATGGGGTCGTATAACCCATTCCGAATATGTGATACGTCGTTGTGAATTGCATTGAAGATCGGTGTTGAAGACCCGGTATTTGCGAAAGCGATAGGATGACCTATCGATTGACTCTGCACCGAGTAGCTACGGTATAGAGTTCTCCATATGTGATCGTGAATCCGATCAGGATTGTGAATATCCGGATTTGCAAGGACTTCTTTGTAAGTGCCTTCGGTTTTGTTCGAGCCCGGAACAGACTTGTATGGATTGTATGTCTGACGTTACAAATTGAGATATAAAGCAGATTTCCTTCAAATATATTTCTGTTGGTGGCGGAGAATTTATTCTTTTAGCTTAACACCCTTCTCTGAGACGTACGAGCTCAGAGGTTATGTAGTTGAATGTTATCAGCAATATATTCCCAATTTGGTAATGTGACATGCTGAGTGTTGCTGTAAATGATCATTGTGTTGATTATTTGATATAGGATCATTTATTTGATCGTCTATCCTGGTGATCATTTCTATGATCATTTGTTGACCCAAAGCATGGCTTTTGTATAAAGTATGTTTTTGTGGACGTGACTTCGTCGAGCCTCACACCCCGTGAATGGTCAAAACAGGAAAGATGCGGCAAGGTTATGAGGGGTGGCGCCCTTTAGGATGTGTGCATTTCCTTCTGGAAAAAGGGTGGTATCATGGTATGGAGCCCAGATACTTACTCATGTTGAAAACACTTTGTTATGATTGTGTGAATTGATTACGAGCGCTCGGTTAAAGGTCCCAAAGGACCGGGGGATGGCATATTCGGTTAGTTGTTACTCAGTTAGGGGTAACCCGGCCTTGTGTTGGTAGAGATCCGGTTTGGTTCTCGGGGATGTCCATCCAGAGGCATTCTCATGTGGCAATGGGAAGTTCCTTGGCCTGATCATTCGTTGGAAATCCAAAGAAACAATACGAAACTTGTACGGTATTAGTTGTAGAACCTGCCATCTAATATGGTAGCTATTAGTAGGCATAATATAATGGTACCTATGCTGGCTAAGATTTATATTCTACTTTCGAAATGAATTTTTCTTACACTATGCACTAATAATAATATCAAATGTTTCTTTTTAAATGCGTATCAAGCATCTTTGACTATCATAAGGAGAAATCTCCTCCAAGTCTGCGTTTGCATTGTGTGTGTGGCGGGAGGTCTTATGGTAGTCTCATTTTTAAAAGCATTGTGAATTGACTAAAAAAAAATATTTCTCTATTTTGATTTTAAAGATAAATAAACTGTTTTGAGTTCTCACACCAGTCACATGACTGGCTCGGAGTTTATTGTTTTCCTTCCTAAACTCTGGGTGCCCACCAATTTCCACACGGGCAGTCAAGAGTAAGGTTTATCAGGATATTCTGGATATTCTGGAGTTGCTGGAGGCAAGCTGGATGGCATGGCGTATTACTAGTTATATAGTATTTCTTTTTCCGCTACACTGTTTATTGTTCTATGTTGTTGTACACTCTGATGTAATGTAATGAAATGTATAAAATGTAATAACTGATATAGTTCTTTGTTTAAAGATTATTCATTTATCTATTATATGTTGTTCCGCTGCGAATTGTGAGATTCTGTTGTTGTTCTGTTGTGTTCTATTCTTCTATTTTCTTTTTTCTGTTTTCTTTTCCCTCCATTTTCTATCTTCTTATCTCTTCTTCTGTCTTTTTCTTTTCTTAAATTCTTTTTAAAACCCTAACTATTCGGTTTTTCGGCAACGAAAAATCGCGTACGTTACAATACCTGCCTTATATATATCCTGCATAATAACATTCATATATATCTAGATAATAGTGTTAGTATATAAGTTATAATAAATTAAGTTACAAAGGTTGTTGTCATCAAAACCACTATCTCCAGTTCCTAACAATCTACCCCTTTTTGATGATGACAACCTTATAAGATATACTTACCACTTCGATCACACCATACCTCCCTCTTACTCCAACAACTCCCTCTTACTCCATGCGTACTATTTTATATAACTTATCCCTCTTTGTCATCAACAAAAATAACCTATAAACCTTGAACTTGATGGAAAATGAGATAAACAAACATATGACATAAGAATAACAACTGTGTATGAGTGAAATGTAGCATCCTAAGTTAAATGGAATTCAAGATTTTATACATCAAAGATTGTTTTTAGCAGAACATTAATTAAGATAACACTTATATACAAATTAACAAACCAATCTACAATCAAGAAAGAGAAAAACGAAAAAGCGCTTAACGAGGACCTTTAACTATTGTTGATTTATGGACCGAACAATTTAGATAGTGGAGACAAAAGTTTCCACATTGTTCGACCAAGTTTCCATTAGTGTCAAAAAGGACCTCTCCAACGCAAATCACGCCATCGTCTTCGTCTGTATGAACATCCGGATTTGGCAGAGGATGTTCTTCTTCTAGATCCTCTTGTGGTTCATCTAGAGGCACTGCTTCTTCAGAATCCATGGCTTGTGATGATTCTTCGATGAAATTGGGATTGGTATAGTTATCCATAAGGAAGTTTTATGAATTCCTAAGGATTCTACCTTGCCTATCTTGTTCTCTAGCCATTCGCAGTTGACTCACTTGCTTTTCATCATCATTTGATGCAAACCATTCATCTTCTCTTGTAATTTGATGACTCGCATGTGTGTGGAACGTTGAAAAGGACCAGAATGAGGAGAAGTAGGTGAAGAAGGTTCATTACTAGAAGAGAAAGCCATTAATTTATTGTTTTAGAAGTTTATTACAGAGAATAAAATAGAGAAAATGAGTAAAAGTAAAAATATATAAATACATAACCAAATAAATTCTTTTAGAGAGAAATTTAAATTTGAAAATCTTGGCCTGTATGTCGACACAGGGGGACTGGTCATGTCGATATGTCCAGTTCAATTTTTGATAAATTTTTATTTATATTAATTATTAACTATACTTGTATTATTTATAATTTATATTTCAGTTAATGAACATATACATAATTCTCTTCTAAATTTAGTAAAGTTTTGTTCATTTAATGGTTTGGTTAATATATCAACAATTAGTTTTTTAGTATTAATATGTTCAAGAGTTATGACTTCTTTACTTATATTATCTCCAAGAAAATGATATTTAATATCAATATGTTTTTTTCTAGCATGATGAGTTGGATTTTTAGATAGGTTTATTGCACTAGTATTACCACAATAAATTGGTGATTTAGTTATAGTTAATCCAAAATCTTTTAAAGTTTGTTGCATATATATAACTCGAGAACAAGCCAAAGCAGCAGATATATATTCTGCTTTAGTTGTTGACAAGGATACACTGTTTTGCTTCTTAGTAAACCAAGAAACCAGAGAATGTTCTAGAAAGTGACAACTTCCATTTGTACTTTTTCGGTCTGATTTACAACCAGCGTAATTAGCATCGCAATATGAAATTAAATCAAATACATCATTTTTAGGGTAAAATAATCCATAATCTAAAGTATGTTTTACATATCTTAAAATTCTTTTAACAGCTTTTAAGTGAGTTTCTTTAGGTAGAGATTGGTATCTTGCATAGAGACAGACACTATGCATGATGTCAGGACGACTTGCTGTTATATAAAGCAGCGAACCAATCATTCCCCTATATAATTTTTGATCAACATATTTTGATTTATCTTCTTTACTTAAAACTACATTAATTGTCATTGGAGTTGGTGTCCCACTAGAAGTGGTCAATCCAAATTTATTAATTAAATCCTTAGCATATTTTTCTTGACCAATGAAAATTCCTTTATCTAATTGTTCGATTTGAATTCCTAAGAAGAAACTTAGTTCTTCTATATGACCCACTTCAATTAATTAGTCATTATATCTGAAAATTCTTTATTCATTATGTTATTAGTTGACCCAAATATTATATCATCTACATATATTTGTACTAATTGAATATCATTTTTGCTTCTTTTAATAAAAAGAGTTGTATCTATTTTACCAATTTCAAAGCCAGATTGTAGTAAATAAGATCTTAGTCTTTCATACTAGGCTCTAGGTGCTTGGTTTAGACCATATAAAGCTTTCTTTAATTTATATACATGATTTGGAAATTTATTATCTTCAAAAAGTGGAGATTGTTCAACATAAACATCTTCTTTTACAAAACCATTTAGAAAATCACTTTTAATATCCATTTGATATAACTTGAAATTATTGTAGTTTGTGAAAGCAAGTAGAATACTGATAGCTTCTAGTCTTGCTAGGGTGCAAAGGTTTTGTCATAATCAATTCCTTCTTCTTAACAATAATCTTGCACGACTAAACGAGCTTTATTTCTCACGACCTCACCAAGTTCATTCCTTTTATTTTTATAAACCCATTTTATTCCAGTTATACTTTTATCCTCAAGTCTAGGAACAAGTTCCCAAACATCATTTCTGGTGAACTAATTCAATTCTTCTTGCATAGCAAGAATCCATGAATCATCAGATGATGCTTCCTTTGGATTTTTAGGTTCAATAGTTGATCTAAAATCTACATTACTCATACTATTTAGTTGATTTCTTCTTTTAACAATAGATTCAATATTTCCTAGTATATTTTCTACAGGTTGATCTTTTAATAACCTTATTCTTTTATTAGGTTGAGTGATTTCACAATTAGTTTCATTAGGTTCATTATTTAAAGTTACAAAATCTTCTTCATCTGCTATTTGTAACGACCCAAAATTTTCGATTCAGAAAATTCCAGATAGTTAGGAAAAGAAGAAAAGAGACAGAAGAAGAAACATACTAGGTCACAGTAACCTCACATTCGCAGCGGATCAAAATATAATATCACGCAAATAACAGTTTTACAAAGAAGAATTACATCATTACACTTATATTTTTATAAATTAGAGTTACAACCATTACCAATCACTGGACAGTTTAAAATAACATGTCCTAGTTATACAATAATATATCACAACGGGAAACACTCCTTACGTTCCTACCATTCAGCTCGTCTCCTGAGCTCCAGAACGTCCTTATCTGAAAATCTTTAATATTTGGTCTGACCCAAGCATTACATCAAAGTAACACCTGGGTTAGGCTGGAAACCAGCGTAAGTAAACTCAGCTAACATGAAATTTCAAATATTTAAACAATTTATAACCCAGGTAACTTGTATCAATTTACAGATTCACAATTTGATATAGACATCACACATAAATTTCTAAGTGCCAAAACTTAGATTAAATGGTCCAATTCACTTAAATCATTTCATTTCAGCCTACTGATTTCACATATCAATTTACAAAGAATTGAAGTGGTTTCAGCTATTTTCTAATACCGGACTCCGGTCTCTTCGAATTCAATGCCATATTAATCCAAGTTATTCAAGGAAAATACAATTCAACTATAAAAACAGGATGTCACTTATACTCAGCAATTTACCATCAATAAATAACTACGTTATCACTGGCCACCTAGTCATATCGTATCACAAAAATCATTTCATATCAAAATATCAATCAATTCAAGACATTAAATCATTCATAAACAAGATTGATCACTTCCAAAATTAATTCAATTTTATCTCTAATTAACTTAATTTCAAGTCTTAAATCACTTAGATTACCTTTACTCAACACTAATTAATTACAAACAAATTAATTAATCATCCTTAATTTACCATCTGAGTTTAATCACCCTTGACTAAATTATCCTTAAATTACAATTAGTAATTCACTCTTAATAATTACACAAATTAATTAACCTTCACCTATTCACATTTATCACATTGATCCTTAATTAAGCACTCAATTTAATTATCCTTTAAATCACTTTCATTGATTAATTATTCTTTAATTAATCACACCCCTTAATTTAATTACCCTTAATTTATTTCCTTAATTAATCAATCCTTTAATTCATTACACTAAGTAATTATTCCTTAATTTACTTACTTAAGTTATTTACCTTAAATTAATTGCTTTTATCAAGAAATTATCCCATTGGTTAATTATCCTCAATTAATTAACCTTTATTTATTAATTAATTTAACCTTACTCATTAAATAATTGTCATACAATCACATCAATTAATCAACCTTTAATCTCATTAAAGAAATTTACCTTTAAGTAATTACCCAAATAAACTATCCTTTAATTATTCAAGTTGTTAATAAATCAAAGATAAATCATTTATCTTTATTAATCATTTAATCCCATTATTAAATTTTCATTTAATGAACCTTAGAAAATAATGTATCATTTACATATGAGCTAACTTAAGATCACAATATTTTTTTTATTTTTTTACATTCTTAAATTAAATAAACTAAATTAACTTTCCAAGGTTAAAAATAAAGTGTACAACTTAATGAATAAATATTTAAGCTCACACTTTTATTTAAGAATTATAAAAACTTAATTTTTGTAAACAACACTCTAATCACACCCGAGTCACACCAGTGTTCGCCTGAACTAAGACCGAGTCTTCCATGCTTCTTCTTTTCGTATTATTCTTCTTTTTTTTAAAAACCGTTTGCTCAAAATATAAAACTGATGTCAAGAAAATCATTCACAAAAATCGATGCTGCACCCGAGTTACTACACATCTACCCCGAGACAACCCAATTCCCTCTCCTCTTCACTTCCTCACCTTCTTTCTTCAAACATAGTACACGAAGACACACCGATAGCCGTGCACCTTCACACCCTAATGCCGCTGCTCCGACCCTTACTGTTATCTCCAGCAAGTCCATGTCGACGAGCAAGTATATACTGACCACCCAATCACACGAAGTTGCACAAAAATCGAATTTAAGAAATTTGCGACCCCCCCCCCCAAACAAAAACGGTCACAAAAACCTACCTCTCACTATCGCCACCACCCACTAGAACTCACGATCTTCCATATGAAACTCAATTGAACACCTCTTCATCTATACCCCCCTTGCGACAGAGCCCGAAACACCATAGACGGAGCAAATGGTTCGAGAACGAAGCATACCCAATCGGGGCTTAAACCCTAAATCGACCAATCCATGTCATCACGGCGATAAATCGTCACTTCCCCTATTTTTGTCGATACCATCAATCACCAAACTTGCTTCGATCAAAAACCCGACCATCCAAAATTCGTCAATCACCAGAAAAAGGTCGAAACCCATGCTCTGATCATCTTTGAAATGCACATCCAAAACTCGTCTAAAAATTTTGATTTTAAAAATCCTAGTTTTTATAGTAGATTCAAGCTACATACTTGGATCATTTGTTTGTTGAAAACAAATTTTGTCAAACTTTGAGTTTTTACTGTATATTTATCATCCCAGTAAAATCTGGCCTCGATTTCTATCCAGACTATTTTTAGAATACAAATGATGTTGTTGCTAACAGTTTATATTTAAAAAATATATCCTAAAATTTATCAGAACTAGAACAAATGGTTTTAGAATTATATTAGCATCCAGAATTTTTAAGAACAGAGTAAACAGATATATACACACAGAGATATCCATATACACATACACATATGATCATTTAAGTCAACATGCAATCTATCATTGACAATTTATTTCTCAAGTTTACTGCATGCATTAAGGACTAACAGGTTTAAAACTTTTTAAATTAAAATTGTTTACTCACCTTACATTTAACAGAGATCTTGAAAACTAGATTGAACTTTGAAGACTTGACTGCTTTAATTTAAAAACTGGAAAGCTTGAATTGCTGAATAGCTTTGCTTGATAAACTATACTTCAGGTTTGCTTTGCTTGATATTTGAGAAGGTTACAGGCTTCTGAAAAATACTTGCAGGTTTGGCTTAGATTTTGGAAGATGATTTTCAGGGTTTTAGTTTTGAACTTTAGAAATGTTTGCTGTGTTTTGGTATTTGGTTTGAGGGATTGATCGCTAGCTTTGTTTTTTTTGAGGATTTTTGGTTGTATCTAAAACTTGTTACATGCATGACTTCAGATTAGAGAGAGAGTTTTGCAGGTTGCTCTTTTTTTTGAAAAGAGAAAATAGAAATAAAGAAGAAGATAGGAGTAAAAATAGAGTTTATTTTGATTTATTAAAATTAAGAAAAATAAGAAAAATGTGACACTTCTCACTAAACTTACCTAATTATTTAACCCATGTTATTAGGAGTGATTACAAGTTAACATATGTAATTTAAATGCAAAATTTATTTTTGAAAGCTTTTAAAAGTAAATTTTTCAATTTATAAACACATATTTAATTTATATAAATATATCTCTTTAAAAAAAATTAATATAAAACAATTTTATATCCTAAATAAAAATCATG
Source organism: Allium cepa (assembly GCA_030765085.1). Lineage (NCBI taxonomy): Eukaryota > Viridiplantae > Streptophyta > Magnoliopsida > Asparagales > Amaryllidaceae > Allium > Allium cepa. The sequence goes on along the minus strand of CM060938.1, from coordinate 244,526,234 downwards.
AAAATATACTTTAAAACCAAAGTATAATTTAAGATATAAATAACTATCTTTTGAATTTCAATTTAAATATTCAAATTCAAATTAAATTTCAAATTCTATTTATAAATCAATTTGATATGTACATATAATTTTAACAAATCCAAATTTCATTTGTATATAAAAATTCTATTTAAAATCAATATACATACAACAATTATTATTATTGTTTAAAATATCAATTTTAATTAATTTATAATGGATATTATCTCATTTAAATTTGGTTTGAAATTCTAGGATATCACATCCCTCCCCCCTTTGAATCTTTTCGTCCTCGAAAAGGAACGAAGCGAGAATTTGTTAAAATAGTTAATATTAGTTAAATCAGTTTTTAAAAATTTTAAAATCTATATAATATTTCCAAAATAGTTTTATAAAAGCATCATTTAATAAATCGATGTTTCAACAAGTCCGTCCTCGTTCTTACAGAAATTCGGTCATACGTTGATCAGGCGTAAGACTGAAAATCTGTAAGTACTTGGTAAACCCGTTTTCAACATCCAATGAAAATACTTGAAAAATAATTTGTTGAAAATATAGAAAACATTTTTGAAAATAGAGGAAATATCTTTGGTGAGAATGCTCTGGAAATCATCACCCCCATCCATGGTCGTAGTTAGATCCTGGGTTATGTTGCCATCGCAGCAAAAATCCATGTAACTGTAGGCACTCCGCGCCCCTCGATTACGCCATGGAACCCACAACAGATCGCAATTACATTCCAGGGTTACGTTTCCATCGCAGCAAAAGTCCATGTAACTGTAGGCATCAGCACCCTCGATTTACGCTGTCAAAAATGAAACTTCTCCACTCCCACATAGGTCGTAGTCTACCGATGTAAAATCAAACTTAGACCGTTGGCTCTCAGCAGCACATACTACTTTCGCTATGTTACCATAGGTCGCAGTCTACCGATATAAAATCAAAAGTAGACTGTTGGATCTCAACAGCACACACGACTTTCTCCATGTTACCATAGGTCGTAGTCTACCGATATAAAATCAAACGTAGACTGTTGGCTCTCAGCGGCTCACACGACTTTCGCTACGGTATGTAGTAGATCGCAGTGACATCGAGTTACACTGTCATCACAGCATACCCAAATGCCTCTATAGGCCTCAGCACCCCTCGACTTTCTCTACACACTACTCATAATCCTCAGGAACTAGTTTTGTCCGGACTCCTCACAGGATCAACTTTAGAACGTCCTCCTTTGAGGCTCAAGGCAGTACCAACCTATGGTACTTCTGAGAAGTTCATTTTAAGGGAGCGCCTTTTTCCCCAGATCCATTTCAAAACACTTTATACTATGTACATATAGTATCTTCCAAATCATACACCTAACATGAATTTCATTAAAATCTCCTTTCTCAAATCGATTATCCCAAAATCGATAATTCTCAAATTAGGCTTTCCAAATTCCAATATTGATTTTACCCAAAAATCAAAAAGCCTTTTCAAATCCAAAGGTTTCAAAAAACTTTCCTCCAAAATCATTCTCATAAGATCCTTAATATATATATATATATATATATATATATATATATATATAATCTTGAAAAATCATTGGTTCGTTTCAAACTTGTGTAAAACCCCTTTTATACTTTAAATATTTACAAAACCCTTTCTTCAGGCTATAGATTCACAAAGGGAGATTTATCTTATATAACAAAGATATATAACTTTGTTTATGCCAAATCAAATATTTCAATTTGATTTCTCTTTACAAAATCACTTATCATATCACTTGCTTCCATACAGTAAATTTCTATTATAGAAATATCCAATTTTCATTTTACTTTATCATATATTTCACAAAATAGACCTTTCATTTCAAAAACCATTCACAATTATTATCCACAAATTCCCAGTAATAATTTCATTCAAAACCGTACAACGTACACATATCATTTGTACGCTATATAAATCTGATCGTTCACTCGATCACACAATTTCACTTCCGAACTAGTATCGTCCACCCGACTTTCTAGTGCGGACTCAGATCTGGTTTCTTGATCAAAAATTGTTATTCTCCTTGCATAGTCATAACTATGATAGAGAATATCCAAAACAAATCAACAATCCATATTCAGGTTCGCCTTCGAAAATCGAGTGAAAAATCCCAACTCAGATCGATAAACTATCTCAAAATTCTGTGCTCGAATCCGGATCAAATCAATATACGAATAGAATAATATATGTACATCCTACGTATTTATCTTTATTGATTTATTAATCAAATCAATTCCCTTTTCTATTCATATTTCCTCTAATTCTATTTACTTACTCGCAATTGCTTAAATCCTCATTTGGATTATCATCTCAATTCTTATCTCAAATGGATATTTAATCATAAACAGTTTGAACTCTGTCCAGCTTAAATTTAGAAAATAGTTTGAAAAATTTAAAATTGATAAGTAGTTGAAAAATAATTATTAGTTTGTAAAATAGTTGTAAAATAGTTAAGAAATTGTAAAATAGTTGGAAAATAGATAAATAGTTATATAAATTTTTAAATAATTGCAAAATGGTTGTAAAATAGTAATTAGTTATAAAGTAGTTGAAAAATTGTTAAATAGTTCCAAAAATAATTGCAAAACAAGTATATGATATTCTTAGGTTTAAAAAGAAAAGTTGCATAGTAAATAGTTTGGAAAAATAGATTTTTAATAAAATATTTTATATTGAAAATAGTACAGAGCCAAACTGTTCAATTCCCAATCTCCATTCCCATCAATTCAATTTAAATTTCCACTTACATTTAGATTGACTCAACTCCAATTTGAATATCTTCAATTTCCATTGAAGTTGATTTAACCCTAATTCAAGTTGAATTAATCCTCAATTTCTTTTCTAAATTCAGATCAAATTCCATTTTGAATTTACTTATTCAACATTAATCACAATTTCAATTAATTCAACTAAATTTCAAATTGAACCAATTTCAATTCATATCAATTCCATTTTGAATTAATCCCAATTCCCGTTTGAATTTGAACTCATTCAACTTCAATTTCATTTCAAATTAATCCAATTCAAAATTTCCATTTGAATTTTTAAACTTATCCATCTTCATTCACAATTCCAACTAATTCAAATCAAATTCAATTTGAACTAATTCAATTCAATTTCCAAATTTAAACCATCCCGAATTATATAAATTCGAGTTAATTTTTTTTTAAACGTTGATTTAATACTTTAAATCAAATCAACTTGTATCTTTAAATCATTTAATTATGAATTCAAATTCTATTTTTAACTTATTTCAAATTTCAAATAATTGAAATCCTTTTTAAACAACTACATTTTTGAAATTCAATTTATTATCAAATTTCAATTTCAAAACCAAACCTTTAAATTTTTATCTTAAACTTTCAAATATTAAGTCCAAAATGATTTCATTTTATCTTAATAATGGATATATTACCACACTCCATTTCTTTAAACAAATCCAATTCACAGTTTAAAGATTATTAATAACAATAGGGTAATATTATCCAATTATTTTAAAACATCCATCCATTTCCAATTTTCGGATCTCAAACCCATTTTGAAATCACTCAATATCCCAATTCAAATCAACCTTTTAACTTCCTAAGTTAAATCCCAATTTCATCTTGAAATTTCCAATTCAGATTGCTTGTTAAATTATTTAACTTTTCCAAAGTTAAATTCAATTTACGTAATCCAGTCAACTTTATCCAATTTGAATTTCTAATTCAAAATTTAAACTTCTCATAAATAATCTCCCCACTTATAAGTTAAACTTATATCACTTTGGTTTTTACATCACATTCCAAATTTAAAACTCAACATTTAGAGTTTATCTCAAACCATCTTTGATATTATGTATATTCCTCATATATACATATTATTTTCTTTACACACCAAGTTATCTTTAAATTTTAAACCACCTTTTGTTTTTAATTCAAAAAAAATTCCTTTAAATTTTCAAACAACTCTTGTTTGAAACAGGATCCTTCATTCAAATACATTAAATAACTTTATTTCTTATTTCTTATCACTTTGAAACAAATTTCAAATTCTGGACCCAGATTTAAAACTTCACAATTTAGATCATTTTCAATTCCAATATATAAGTCATACTTTCCTAAATGTTTTACTTCCCTAAAACATTTCATTTTGCTTACTCATTAATATACATTTTATTATTAATCACAACAATCATTTATAATAATAACCAAGATTAACATATCTGGAAACCAATTCATGAATATCTTATTCTGAAACTCTTTCCCGAATTCAAGATTTTAATTTCCGTTTGAATCCATTTCAAACTTATCTTTATTGAATTTCAATTTGGTTGTATTTCTATTACCACTTAATTTAATTCCAATAATTTGACAACCAATTACCTAAATATTTATTAGAAAGAAATATTGCTTTATATATCAAAATATATTCTTATATAAAATCATTTAAAATCTTTATATAAGAAAATAACAAGTACGCTCTCATATATATAGACACACACACACAAACCCTATCCTTAATGAGTAATCCCACTAGAGCCAAGGTTCTCACTTAACTGTCAGCTCTGATACCAAATGCAACGACCCGAAATTTTCGATTCAAAAAATTCCAGATAGTTAGGAAAAGAAGAAAAGAGAAAGAAGAAGAAATGGTAACAGGTCACAGTAACCTCATATTCGCAGCGGATCAAAATATAATATCACATAAATAACAGGTTTACAAAGAAGAACTGTATCAGTACACTTATATTTTTATACATCAGAGTTACAACCATTACCAATAACTGGACAGTTTAAAACAACATGTCCTAGTTATACAATAATATATCACAGCAGGAAACACTCCATACGTTCCTACCCTTCAGCTCGCCTCCTGAGCTCCAGAACGTCCTTACCTGAAAATCTGTAATACTCGGTCTGACCCGAGCATTGCATCAAAGTAACACCCGGGTCAGGCTGGAAACCAGCGCGAGTAAAGTCATCTAACATGAAATTTCAAATATTTAAACAATTTATAACCTAGGTAACTTGTATCAATTTACAGATTCACAATTTTATGTAGATATCACATACAAATTTCTAAGTGCCAAAAACTTAGATTAAATGGTCCAATTCACTTAAATCATTTCATTTCAGCCTATTGATTTCACATATCAATTTACAAAGAATCAAAGTGGTTTCAGATATTTTCTAATACCCGACTCCGGTCTCTTCGAATTCAATATCATCTTAATCCTAGTTATTCAAGTAAAATACAATTCAACTATAAATACAGGATGTCACTTATACTCAACAATTTATCATCGATAAATAACTACGTTATCACTGTCCACCTAGTCATATCGTATCACAAAAATCATTTCATATCAAAATATCAATCAATTCAAGACATTAAATCATCATTCAATAAATCATAAACAAGATTGATCACTTCCAAAATTAATTCAATTTTATCTCTAATTAACTTAATTTCAAGTCTTAAATCACTTAGATTACCTTTACTCAACACTAATTAATTACAAACAAATTAATTAATCATCCTTAATTTACCATCTGAGTTTAATCACCCTTGACTAAATTATCCTTAAATTACAATTAGTAATTCACTATTAATAATTACACAAATTAATTAACCTTCACCTATTCACATTTATCACATTGATCCTTAATTAAGCACTCAATTTAATTATCCTTTAAATCACTTTCATTGATTAATTATTCTTTAATTAATCACATCCGTTAATTAAATTGCCCCTGATTTATTTCCTTAATTAATCAATCCTTTAATTAATTACACTAAGTAATCATTCCTTAATTTACTTACTTAAGTAATTTACCTTAAATTAATTACTTTTATCAAGAAATTATCCCATTGGTTAATTATCCTCAATTAATTAACCTTTATTTATTAATTAATTTAACCTTACTCATTAAATAATTGTCCTACAATCACATCAATTAATCAACCTTTAATCTCATTAAAGAAATTAACCTTTAAGTAATTACCTAAATAAATTATCCTTTAATTATTCAAGTTGTTAATAAATCAAAGATAAATCATTTATCTTTATTAATCATTTAATCACATTATAAAATTTTCATTTAATAAACCTTAGAAATAATGTATCATTAACATATGAGCTAACTTAAGATCACAATTTTTTTTTACATTGTTAAATTAAACAAACTGAATTAACTTTCCAAGGTTAAAAATAAAGTGTACAACTTAATAAATAAATATTTAAGTTCACACTTTTATTTAGGAATTCTAAAAAACTTAATTTTTGTAAACAACACTCTAATCACACCCGAGTCACACCAGTGTTCACCTGAACTAAGACCGAGTCTTCCATCCTTCTTCTTTTCGTATTATCCTTTTTTTAAAAAAAACTGTTTGCTTAAAATATAAAACTGATGTCAATCAAATCGCGCACAAAAACTCGATGCTGCACCCGAGTTACTACACATCTACCCCGAGGCAACCCAATTCCCTCTCCTCTCCACTTCCTCACCTTCTTTCTTCAAACATAGTACACGGAGACACACAGATAGCCGTGCACCTGCACATCCTAATGCCGCTGCACTGACCCTTACTTTTATCTCCAACAAGTCCATGTCGACGAGCAAGTATATACTGACCACCCAGTCACACGAAGTTGCACAAAAATCGAATTTAAGAAATTCGCGACCCCTCCAAACAAAAACGATCATAAAAACCTACCTCTCACCATCGCCACCACCCACCAGAAGCCACGATCTTCCATCTGAAACTCCATCGAACACCTCTTCACCTATACCCCCTCTCGTGACAGAGCCCGAAACACCATAGACGGAGCAAATGGTTCGAGAACGAAGACGAACCCAATCGAGGCTCAACCAATCCCCGTCGCCACGGCGATAAATCGTCACTTCCCCTGTTCTTGCCGATACCATCAATCACCAAACTTGCTTCGATCGAAAACCCGACCATCCAAAATTCGTCCATCACCAGAAAAAGGTCGAAACCCATCCTTTGATCATCTTTGAAATGCAATTCTAAAACTCGTCTACAAATTTTGATTTTTATTTTAAAAATCCTAGTTTTTATAGTTGATTCAAGCTATATACTTGGATCATTTGTTTGTTGAAAACAAATTTTGTCAAACTTTGAGTTTCTACTGTATATTTATCATCCTAGTAAAAACTGACCTCGATTTCTATTCAGACTATTTTTAGAAGTTAAATCATGTTATTGCTAACAGTTTATATTTAAAAAACATGTCCTAAAATTTATCGGAACAAGAAGAAATAGTTTTATAATTATATTAGCATCCAGAATTTTTAAGAACAGAGTAAACAGATATATACACACAGAGATATCCATATACACATACACATATAATCATTTAAATCAACATGCAATCTATAATTACCAATTTATTTCTCAAGTTTACTGCATGCATTAAGGATTAACAGGTTTAAAACTTTTTAAATTAAAATTGTTTACTCACCTTGCATTTAACAGAGAAGCTTGAAAACTGGATTGAACTTTGAAGACTTGACTGCTTTAATTTAAAAACTGAAAAGCTTGAATTGCTGAATAGCTTTGCTTGATAAACTATACTTCAGGTTTTCTTTGCTTGATATTTGAGAAGGTTACAGGCTTCTAAAAAATACTTACAGGTTTGGCTTAGATTTTGGAAGATGATTTTCAGGGTTTTAGTTTTGAACTTGAGAAATATTTGCTATGTTTTGATTTTTGGTTTGAGGAATTGATCGCAAGCTTTTTATTTATTGAGGATTTTTGGTTGTATCTAAAATTTGTTACAGGCATGGCTTCAGATTAGAGAAAGAGTTTTACAGGTTGCTCTCTTTTTATTTTAAAAGAGAAAATGGAAAAAAGAAATGAAGAAGAAGCTAGGAGTAAAAATAGAGTTTACTTTGATTTATTAAAATTAAGAAAAAAAAAGATAAAAATGTGACACTTGTCACTAAACTTACCTAATTATTTAACACATGTTATTAGGAGTGATTACAAGTTAAAATATGTAATTTACATGCAAAATTTGATTTTTGAAAGCTTTTAAAAGTAAATTTTCCAATTTATAAACACGTATTTAATTTATATAAATAAATCTCTTTAAAAAAATTAATATAAAACATTTTTATATTCTAAATAAAAATCATGAAAATATACTTTAAAACCAAGGTATAATTTAGGATATAAATAACTATCTTTTGAATTTCAATTTAAATATTCAAATTCAAATTAAATTTCAAATTAAATTTATAAATCAATTTGATATGTATATATAACTTTAACAAATCCAAATTTCATTTGTATATAAAAATTCTATTTAAAATCAATATACATATAACAATTATTACTATTGTTTAAAATATCAATTTTATCAATTTTAATTAATTCATAATAGAGATTATCTCATTTAAATTTGGATTGAAATTCCAAGATATCACACTATTTGTACAGTATCTTTAAAAATTTAATCAAAAGATACATGCATTGTTTCTTCAATAGTGTTAGTTCTTAAATTATAAACTCTAAATGCTTTACTTCTGTTAGAATATCGATAAAGATACCTTTGTCGCATTTCGGTTCAAATTTATTTAAATTATCTTTTGTATTAAGAATAAAACACTTACTACCAAAAAATTAAAATAAGCTACTATGGGTTTCTTATTGTAAAGTAATTCATATGGTGTTTTATTAGTTAATGATCTAATTAAAATCCTATTTAATATATAACAAGCTGTAGTGATTGCTTCAGCCCAAAACTTTTTAGGTAAGTTACTATCAGAAAGCATTGTTCTAGCACACTCTTGAATCATTCGATTCTTACATTCTACCGCTCCATTTTGTTGTGGAGTTCTTGAAAAAGAGAAATTATAGGCGATTCCTTTTTTATTACAGAAATTTTCAAAATTTTCATTTTCAAATTCTCCACCGTGATCACTATGAATAGTTTTTATTTTTAAAGAAAGTTGATTTTGAATTCTTTTAACAAAATTCTTAAACAATTCAAAAGCATGACTTTTAAGTTTAAGAAGAATTGTCCAAGTATATCTAGAATAATCATCTACAATTACAAAAACATATTTATTGTGATTAATTGATTGAACTTGAGATGGACCAAATAAATCTAAATGAAGTAATTCCAGGGGTTTAGAAGTAGAAATAATATCTTTTAATTTAAGCATCACATATACTATCTACTTTAAAGTTTCACTTGGGAAGACCTCTAACTAAGTCAAGTTTTGATAACCTAGATAACAGTTTGAAATTTAAATGACCAGATCTTTTATGCCAAATCCAAGGGTCACTTGTGTTAGCCAAAAGACATAAGCTATCATTTGAAACTTTCATGTTAAGGATGTAAATATTTTTCTTCCTAATTCCTTCAAAGATAATGTTTGACTTATTATCTTCGATGTGACACTTATCTTTTCCAAATTTAATTTTAAATCCATCATCACATAGTTGACTTATACTAAGAAAATTATGTTTTAAATTGCTAACAAGAAAAACATTAGAAATAAGAGGAGTTTTAGAATTACCAACATTGCCACGCCAATCACATATCCTTTTGAGTTATCTCCAAAGTTGACCAATCCACCATCATGATATATAATGTCATTGAGTATCTCGGGATTTCTAGTCATATGCCTTGAGCAGCCACTATCAAGTATCAATTTATCTTTCTCAATTTGCACAGTTTGTCGATTGATTGTTGATTCTTCACAAGCCATGTAACGTTTTTGTCCTGCATAACAAACCAATTCGGTAGATAACTTGATTTTTCATAAAAACTATATGCAGACTTATGAAACATTGATGAACTGCAGAAATTCAAACTAGTATTACAAAATTTCCTAAAAATGCCATTTTTGACTTTTCAAGTTTCAGATTATGAAAACTATGAAAACATATTCTCTGATACCAATTGAAAGGGAGTGCGGATTAAGGATCTTAAGGCTAATTTAAAACTAGAGGGGGGTGAATAGTGTTTAGTGGATTCTAAGACTTATATGGACTAATTTAAAAAATTATGATATAAACAAATGTAGAACTTAATCATAGAACAATCATAGAATCAAATACAGATGCAGAAAGTAAATAAAAAGCAGTAAAAGGAAAGAACAAACCAGATTTTATACTGCTTCGGAGTTACCCTACATCTAGTCATATACCAAGGAAAACATCTCGTATGGATTTTTATTATACCAATGTCGAGATTACAATCCTCAATTTCTAAAGGCCTTAAGGTACCCTCCTATCTTTGAGTTTGGGCGAACTCTCTTGATTTACGTGACACGAGATCACCCAATTGAATTTCAGGCACAACCACACCTTATAGAGAGCCTCGATAAACTTTTGGTTACAAATTGATCTTATAACTCTGAATAGCACTATGATCTTCGAGATAGGGTAGAGAATCAAATAAGAATGAGATTCTAATTTGATTCACTTGATAATTCAGCAGAATTTCGACACGATCTTAAAAATATGAAAATTTTAGAATATGGATTTTCGGAGAAGGAGTGAAGAAAATAGTTAGTCAAAAAATTCATTTGTGAAGGCTATTTATAAACTAGTAACGGTCATAACCATTCGTGAAGAGATTTAAACAAATAGACACTTCTTTTGAAAATTGAAACTTTTGAATTTAACGGCCACCATGTCGACATGGGGTATCCCATGATGTCGACATCCCTTAGTTAAAAACAATGTAAATTTGTTTTGAAAATGGTATTGAAAGGAAAACAAGATGAAATGATTCCGAAGTAAAATAAACTAAATTTTCCTATGTTTTCAAAATAAAGAAGAGTAGAAAAACCTATTTTTAGAATGTATATATAAATTTGATATTAAATCTCAAGTATATATATTATAAAGAATATTTAAAAATCAAAAGATAGTTTTAAAAACAAACGAAGTTTAAAACAAGAGCTTAGCAAAAACAAAGAATATTTTAAGGCTAAAACATCTTTTAGAAAATCATTTGAAAAGATAATTTTGAAAGTTAAAACATTTTGAAAAGCAGTTTTGAAAATCATTTTGGAAAACCATTTTGAAGTGGTTTTGCAAGCTTCTTCCTGCAGAATGTTTCATCACATCAGGACTCGAGAACATGCACAAAACTAGAATGTTCGTGGGATTGTAACCCACTTGTCCTTGGTTTTTAATCTACTTGTCGTCGGTTTCTAACCCTCTAAGAAGGTAGAAATGGATTCCATCCCAAACGAAGTTTGGAATGAAGATTTCCATGCTATTATGAAGTTTCAACAAAACTAGACACTTATCTTGAAATCTTGATCTTGATACTTACGAGTCTTCAAACTTGATTTCTTCATTCTTGATCTTTATATTGTACAATCTTCAATAATCAGTACCTGCCTTATATATATCATGCATAATAACATTCATATATATATAGAAAATAGTGTTAGTATACAAGCTATAATAAAATAAGTTACAAAGGTTGTTGTCATCAAAACCACTATCTCCGGTTCCTAACAACCGGACCCTTTGGGTCATATTTATAAAGGTAGGCGGCCTTCCTTTCTGCCCTATGCTCTTATCACGTCTAAAAGTTCCTTCTTCTATACAGTTGCGAACCTTTTGGTTCTAATGGAAGGTTTGTTCTTCACACACCATCATGGGTCGCTGAACATCATAAAAGGCCTTGTGTTTCCTAATGCATTTATGATCTCTTTGTCTTCCCGTAAGGTTGGTTTCTTATGAGACACTACGAACCTTTCGATCTTGTCGGAAGGTTGCTCCCTCATGTAATTACTGCCGAGAGCCGCGCCTTTCTCGAATGCTGTCGGAAGGTAGCCTTTTGTTGAATTATGAACGTTGCCTTTGCATAAACCTTTCATTACTGTTGAAAGATGATGGGCATGTACTTCAATTGGTTCGAAAGGCTTATTATGCTTCTGAAAAAGTTGTTAATTGTGTTGCCTATTCTGGCCCTATTCTTTCTACCATTCTTGGAAGGCATTTGTTTGAATGACAAATGATGAATCCCTTCGTCTGCTCCAAAGGGTTTAGATTTGCGACAAACTCGTTTCCTGCACTCCTTACTTTTTATTTAAAAGACTTGGGGTACTCTTTATTTCTTTGGTCTTTGCATTATGTTAGGCGACATTATGACTTTCATCCTTTTTGTACCTACGAATGCTTTTCCCTAAATTTATTATGTGCATCTTTTTCTCCTGGTATTATACAACCCTTTCGGTGTCGTCGAAGGTAAATTCTCCTGATACTCTTTCCCCTACGGAGGTTCAGTGAAGTGCCTTCTTTATATTTATTTGCATTTTATGGTTAACAACTATAACTAAAGAGCGAATGGGAGCCAAGCTTTGTGGGTTGCACCCATTCGAATATATTCACATTTATTTAGAAAGTTGTAGGTAGCATGCATGCGTAGACGTGAGTATATTCGAATGATCATGTGAGGCGAGCGTCTAGCTTAGAAGTTCCCCAGAGTGATCGTGTTTGGCATAGGCTCGCCAGTATATTCTATCTAGAGGTATGCTTTCAGTATAGAGGCACATCCTCTTAGTCATATTGGATAAATTCATTTTCCTTATTTATATTCGAACCATGGAATTAATCTCTTCTTATTTTGTTTTTCATCAATTTAAGATGATTTTTTGCTCATTTGAGCATTGATATCCTTTGTCGGAAATGGCTAAAACTAAAAAGCTAGTGAGGGCCAGGCTACGTGAGGTTACTCCCATTAGGATATCTTCACACCTACTCTAGATTGGATTCAGTTGTATGCTTATGGAGTTGTGAAAAACTCGAATACTTAGTAAGGTTGGCAGGGTCTAGCTTGGAGTTCCCGAGGGAGTCACAAAAAAAATGATCCTCTTAAGTAAAAGAGGTATATTTTTGACAAAGGGGCACACTCTTCTAAACATTGTTTGAAAATTCCCTTTCTCTTATTTGATTCAAATTATTGAATTGTTTCCTTAATTGCATCGAGAAGTATTTAGAGCCCTTCTCGATGTTTAATTATTTATGTCCACTCTTTAAGTTTGGATTTTGATCTTGTCTATGTTCCACCTTTCTTGTTTAGATCATTGTTCTGAATTGTTTCCATTTTGCATATATGGAAGTTGTTCTTATGAGGTAAAAACCAGTTCCCATTTAGCGTCGTGGTTTCATAAAATTATTAAATATTCATGTATTACTTGAGTTTTCTCACGCTATTTTTTCAAATTGATGCGATGTTATTTCCTTATAATACCCGGATCAAACCAAGTATTTTTTTTCTCGTTGGTGGGACGTGGAGCTCATGAAGTAGAGTTGTATGTTCACCTGCCATGATATTTTTATTTTCCGCTGCATTATTATACATACCATTGGCGATTTTATGGGCAAAAATTTATAACTGTCTTGTTGGTAAGCTTTTTTTACTGTGATGTATTTGGTGACTTGGAGTGACAATATATATTGTCTTTATTATATTATATGTTGTCGTTTCCATTGTAAGATTTTGTTTTCTCTGTTTGTTCCTTTTATTTAACCCTAACAATCTGCTTTCTCGACGATCGGATGCTTGGCATTAAAACATCATGGATGTATTTGGTGTCGAATTTCGATGGTTGAAAAAGCATGCCATTACATTGAGCTCTTCAAGTCTTTTGTCTCTAAACTTATGAGTCTTGATTGTCATCTCTAAATCTTCATTCTTGGTCATTATACTGATCAGTCTTCAAGTTTAACCATTTCGTACCTATGTAATATTCTGTAATATATACTATATAACTCAACAAAATATTAATATCTATATTTATATGGTTATTATCATTAAAATCAATATATAAGGTATTAATAATCTCCCTTTTTTATGATGAAAACCATGTAATAATCCTATATATACAAATAATACTCCCTTAAAATATGCATGTATCATATCTTAAGTTTTTCTCCTCATTTGTCATCATAAAACATGGATGAAAAACAATACTTCCCTAAATGTGATATTCATATGAATTATGGAGTCAAAATCAATATTTAAATACTAAATCTCAAAGAAATTTAAATATGACAAATTTTTTATTATTCATAAATCAAACTATTACACAATTCAAACAATCGTTAGCAAACAAATTCAGTACATAAAAACCAAATCAATCTGAACTTGACTTTATACATAAATGAACAACCAACCCAAATAAACTACATACAATTTGATGTTTCATTTTGATTATGGAGACTAATTGATTGAGCAATTGGGCTGGTGGAGGAAAAAATTTCCTTTTCATTCAATGAGATTTCCATTATAGTCGAAGATAACTTCCCTTACACACTTAACCTCGTCGCCTTCTATTTCATTGTCTTTCTCCTTTTCCTCACCATTCACTAGATTATGAATGACAAGATTGGGCATATCTTACTTAATCACTGTTGGATTAGTCTCGTTATCCAATAGATGCTTTTGAAAGTTTTAGAGAATTTTTTCTTGTTTCTCTTACTCTTTGAAGAGATGATTTTGGTAATCTCGATTTCAAAATGCATTTTAAGGACATGCTTCATGTCATCTTAAATTTTAGTGACTTTGCAAGGATAACATTTCGAAATGGTCCTAAACTAGAGACATTGAAATTTAAGGTAGATTCCTCCATTGGCCTTTTCGAGTTTGAAGGAACCATGATTTTACTTTTTATTTTGAGTTTTTAGGATGAAGAAGACATGGAAATGAGAGTAAATTTGAAATTTGATGGTTATGTAAATGGATTTTAAATTATCAATTAAAAAGGGAAATGTAGTTTTCAAAAAACCCGTCAGGTATTCGACATATATGGGATATGCACCTAAAATATAATTTTTTCTTTTCTTTTTGTTCTAATTAACAAAAACCATGATACTTAGATTTCTATGAACAAGCATATTCCTATCACTCCTCTTAATTTAATGAACGTGGTTTGTGCTAACGGTTTCCTTAAGATATCGGCTATTTGTTTTTCATTATTTATAAATTCGACTGCAATGACTCCTTTATTTACTTTGTCTCTTAGAAAATGATGTCTTATGTCTATGTGTTTGGTCCTAGTATGATGTATTATGATTTTAGACATATTTATTTCACTAGTATTATCACCGTATATTGGTGTCTGTTTAAAAATTAAACCAATATCTTTTAATTTTGTTGCATATAGGTAACTTGTGAATATGCTAATACAGCTGAGATATATTCTTTCTTTGTTGTAGATAGTGATACATAATTTAGCTTTTTGCTAAATGGGGAACAAAGAGAATGTCCTAAAAAATGCCAAGTTCCAGTTGTACCTTTTGGATCTGATTTGCATCGAACAAAGTCGGCATCACTATCATTTAGCACAGTCCTAGCACATTCTTATATAGTTCTATTTTTACATTCTACTACTCCATTTTGTTGGGGTGTTCTAGGGAATTAAAAGCTATGTATAATTCCTTTCCAACTAAAAAAGTTTCCAAATTTTTCATTTTCGAATTCTTCTCCATGATAACTTCGTATTGTATTAATTTTAATTGACTTTTGGTTTTGAATTATCTCGGTGAAAATTTTAAATATTCAAATGTACCACTTTTATGTTTAAGGAATATTGTCCAAGTATATCTTGGAAAAACGTCTACTATTACAAAAAACATATCTATTATGATTTATTGATTGAACTTGTGATCGTTTGAAAATATCTAAGTAAAGAAGCTCTAAGGGTTAAGAAGTAGAAATCATATCTTTTGATTTAAAAGAACTTTTATGAAGTTTTCCTAATTAGCAAAAATCAAATAAGTTGTTGACATTAAAACCCATTCTAGGGAGTCCCATAACAAGTTCATATCTAGTAACTTTAGATAAGTGTTTAAGTTTTAAATGACCAAACCTTCTGTGTCAAATCCAAGGTTCACTACATTCAAGAAAAATATAAAGATCATCATTAGATATTTTCATACTTAAGATATAAATATTATATTTCCTAATACCTTCATTGTTAATTTTAGACTCACTATCCTCGATGTTAAAAATATATTTTTAAACCTTAATTTTAAAATACTTATCAAACAATTAACAAATACTTTGCATGTTATGTTTCAAATTCCTGCCTAGAAAAACATTAGAAATGGTAGGAGTTTTAGAGTTACTAGAATAAAAGATGTCAATCACATATCATTTTGAGTTGTCTCCGAAGGTAACCGATCCTCCATCTTTGTAAACTATATCCTTTAAGATCTCCGAATTTCTAGCCATATATGTTGAGCATCCAGTGTCTAGTATCCATTTGTCCATCTTGATTTGCGATGTATGAATATCAAATGTCTATTTGCAATAATCCATAAAGCATACTTATTCTGTAATTTCACACTACACCTTTCCAAAACATCAAGTGGGTTTTCAAAATGATTAGTTTCGGATCTATTTTATATTAACATACATACTTCATAACTTTTTCTTCTACAAAAGTGTTAGAAAATGCACTAACAGTATTACTAGCCATTTATGCTTTTCAAAAATCAAATTACGAGTGTTTTCAAAATCTAATGCTTTGGTACCAAATGTGGGTTATGGTGTAATGGAAATTAAGGCCATTTTAACACCAAAAAGGGGGGGGTTAATAGTGTTTTATAACTTTTATGATTCTTTTTTTAAAAAAATTTGTAATTTTTAAATCAAATCACAGATTATAAACACAAATTTATACAATCACATATAAGTATAAAAGCAATAATAAAAAGGAAACTATGACAGATGACACCAAGAATTTTATATTGGTTCGGGCTAAACAATCCTACATTTGTCCCGTATAATATTATACAGTTTTGTTTTCAATTGTCTACATTAACCATGTAGCAAGCAAACCAAAATACAATCTCGATTTCAATGCTATAAGATACACCATTTTGACTCAGAGTTTGGGGTAAACTCCATTAATTTACCAGGCAACAAGATCACCTACTAGATTTAGATGGACTACTAAATATACCCACTTGATTTGAATGGGAAACAAGCACACCAAGCAAAGCAGAGTAGAGTTGTTGATTTTCAAATACAAACAGTTTTACTTTTGATATATGATATTCTATAGCCCTTCTGATAGTGGTTTTCTACGGAGAGAATGCGTCCAAAATAGTGGATGGTTTGTAGACAATCAACCTAGCATAGTATGGATCAATTCTATGTTGATTCTAAATAATACAGAAAGTAGTTTTCAAGAAATATTTTAAGAGATAGAGGAGTTAGAAGAAAGTAAGAAAATTAGTTCAAAAATTTGTCTGTGCTTCACTTTATATAGTGAATGAACAGAATTATCCATTCGTGAAGAGGTACTTTCAAAAGCCGCCTCATTTCAAAAATTATAATAGCAACCGATGGTCATTATGTCGACATATTTAGGAGTGGTATGTCGACATACCCTTGGTAATCTGGAAAAATAAATTTTTTTTTAAATTGTTTTCAAACTGCTATATTTTTGTAAAATAATTTTAAACATAATTTTTAAATACTTTAAACACATAAATTTTTTTATAAAATAATTTCAAAAAATGTTTTGAATTTAAAATACTTTATTTTGATTAAAATATCAAAGATCATAATTTTTTGATAAAGATCAGAATCTGATATCAGGGAATTTTACAATTTAGTTTAATGACTCATACTAAAGTCTTGAGCTCTTCAAGTCTTTTTTCTCTAAACTTATGAGTTTTGACCATTATCTCTAAATCTTCATTTTTGGTCTTTATACCAACCAGTCTTCAAGTTCAATCATTTTGTGCATGTATAATATTTTGCAATCAGAACGTTAGTATCTATATTTGTACAGTTATTATCATCAAAATCAATAGCTGGGTATTAATAGCCTTCGGCTTACAACTATTTTTGCCTCCACGGCACTCTGTTATACATGGCCTTTGGCATCGAACTACTTTTGGCCTCGGGCACATATTATACATCGCCATTGGAATACAACCACCTTTGACTTTATAACACCATGTTATGCATAAGCCTTTGGCCTCCATATCCTTACTATAAAATAAGGTCTTCAAATTTCTATTAAATATTGACCAGGTTTAATAGATATGAAGAATTAATACAGACTACAGATAGAATGAAACAACCAAGTACAAAGTATGGTCTAACTCTTCCTACAAATAAACAAAGCGAACTCTTTATTTATAATACAAAGTAAACTATGGGGTGGCATGTGTTATACCATAATTTTTACTCAGTTGTATTCCACATCTATGTCATGTGAACTTTACCCTATATTAAACTTCACATAAATGTTAAACATCAAGGAACAAGTTATAAATACTCTTGCATAATACTCCTCGGAACATCAAATCCTAGGATAATCCTAACAAAATCCGAGAGGAGTATTAACTTATATAGCCATATACCAAAGGGTTAAGCCCTTAAAGAGGCACCAATCGCAAGCCAATGCCAAGGAAAAGCTTCAAATCCGAAGACTCTCTACAAAAAATTATAATTAATAGTTCAAATAGCCCAAAGTATATCCTATGCAAGTAATTTTCCACATCAAGAAGCTATATATAGGCTTTTAAGAAAAATCTGTGTCAATTGGCAAACAACTCAATATCGACACGTGTTTAATTTCAGCCCTATAATCGGGCGAAGCCATCAATCCAAGGAGAATATATTTCACCAATGACTATGTAGCAAGATATTTATAAATAGGCATTGATCCCAATGCATAATGGATCTTTTTTTGACATCTATGTAATTCAATATTAAGTAAATTGTAATTTCTTATAATAGATCTCATATCAAAGCTCATTAACGATGGACTTAGCGTTGTGAACAACCTCTTGTCTCGAATATAGAACACTATAGAAAAAAATGATAGCCGACATTAGGATTTTAGCCCTAACTATTATACCTTTTGGTACCTTTACTTTCAGTACATTTATTTTCAGTACATTTAATACCAAACAAACAATTAGGCGGATGAAGATAATCCATATTTGAATATGCAGTTGATGAAGGCGTTGCTTATATGACCTATAGTGTGTTAATATGACTGGTTTTATAGACAAGACTATGTTGCTGGATTAATTGGAATATGAATATATTTTATATTATACGTTGTTTTCTTTCATTGCAGGTTCGAAATTAGTTAAAAATCTAAGGACCTTGTTGGTTTTATTTTGAGTTTTCTATTTTACCTTTTCAAAATTCACCACAAAACATAGGTTGAGAGGACGTCGATGGAGGGATGACGAAGGGAATGGGGGGCCAGCGAAGGGATGGAGGAATGACGGAGAGATGCATCGTTTTCGTGCTTTTGCCATTTTCCAAAACATGGAAAACAAAAGAAATTTATTTTCCGTTTTGTATGTTAGTTTTATTTTTCAAATCAGATGCTTTTAAAAAAATGAACTATGCATGTTTTTGATCGGAAGAAAATCTAACACTAAAAATGGTAAAGAAAATGGACTTAATTTTTTTTTGTCACCTAACAATCCTTCGTTTTTTGGTTTTCATGATTTGCATGTTCGGATGTTAAATCAGAAGGTCAAAAGGGTCGGGTCGTTACAACTTTAGATTCAAACTCACTCCAATCCTAGTAGTTAGACCTTTCCCAACCATGGTTGATTGGGAAGAATCTGACCCCATTGGGGGGTCGGTTGGCCACTTCAGGGTCAACCGTGAAGGTTGCTTCTTAGCTGGCTAAAACAAGGCCGGTTAAGTTTATCCGGCCTTATTTTGGTCGGCTAAGTCAATGGCTTCAAAGTAGTCGTTGGCTCTTAGCCGGCTATACATTAGCTGGCTAAGAGCCAACGGTTACTTTATAGCCGTTGGGAAATTATCGGCCAAAAAATAGCCGACTAACTTTGTTCAGGTGACCGTTGATTCTTCCCCTATATAATATGTTTATTCCATCATTCTGTTTACACAATTTCCACTTTAATTTTCTCCCTTCTCAACACAGTTTCTTCAATCAATATTAGCAATGTCGAGAAATTCTAAAGGAAAATCATAGAAGTATTTATCTCCTAAATTTCTACCTCTAAAAAGGCCAGATAATCAGAATCTAGCGAAATTCAATCAGCATAAGTACAATTATCAACGCAATCAGAATCAATTTCATTGTCAACAGGAGCCAATTTCATATCAGCCTCAACAAAATCAGAATATCTACCATTCTCAACAAGATTCGAATCAGTACCAAAATTCTCAAAATGGAAATTATTTGCAGAATAGTTCGTTTCAAGAAAACTATTAGTACGGTCAAAAGTACGTGTCTCTCAATAGCCAACGATGGTCAGTAAAGCCTTATCTCTCACAAAATATATCTAGAAATCTCGCTAATCAATTTGGAGGCAACAGATTTGTAAATCAAAAACGCAATTTTATATCAATGAAATAGTCGATGAAGAAGACGATTGTAGGAATCCTACTTTGTCTTCTGGTCAAACTTGGGGAAATCAACCATCGAGAATCAACATTTTAGAATTTGGCACTGCAAAACCGAAAGGTGGGAAAATGGTAAAATGGTCACCGGACGAACAAGCAGAATTAGCATTCTGTTGGGTTGAATGCTCTAGAGATAATAAGAAAGGTACAAGCAAAAGAGAATCCTCATTTGGGACTCCTATATGCAATTTTTTCAACCTTCGAACTCCAAATAGCCCCTCGAGATCGGTAGATTCTTTGAAGTAGAAAAGATAAAATGACGCTTGTCAACATTGGAAAGAAATAATGACTGGCCTGATTCTAGATAGCAAAGTGGGGCAAACAACTTGGATCTGGCAAATTTTTGAATTTTGGACTTTGAAATAACAAGTTTTATGTTTAATTCATCTAATAGAATTTCATCCTCCGCAGTTCAATCAAGTAAATGCATTGTGTATGTCTGAACGTAACAATCAATCTTTCAACTTTCAACATTGCTATGGCATACTAGAAAAAGAGGAAAAATGGACCCAGGTGTGACAAGAACATTCGGTGCTGCGCTTTCTTCCTAGAAAGATGAGCAATGAATCCAGCCCCTGTAGTTCTGATCCGCATGTGGCACCCCCTTCACAACTAGTTCTGGTGGTCGACCTCCAGGAAAGTTCAAGGAGAAGAAAAAAACCACCCTCGATTACAATGCACATTACGAAAATATTGGACAGTGTATAGCGATCGTGGATGATGCAAACAAATTATATCTGGAAACAAAAGAAACAAGGAGAATTGAAAGGGAAATGGAAACACAATGGCGGCACGATGAAAAACAGAAGTTAAGAAATGATGAGCTAGAGTTAAGAAAATAAGAACAAGCTCGACAACTACGAGCTGATGATATGCCTCTTTTAACTTGAAACTTAAATGAACACAATCCAATTCAGAGGATATATATGGAGAAGCAACTCGAGGAGTACTATAGGCGTCAAGGGGGGATGTAAGTGTTAGTTGTAGTTGCTATTGTTATTGCAAACGAAAGTGTTAGTTATAGTAATCGTAAGCATTGGTTGTAAAAGTATTGGTGGTACTAATGTAAGTTTTGGTTGTAACTTTAATGAAAAACTAAGTTGCTACTGCTATTGTTACTCTTGAATACTCGTAATTTGTCACAAACAACTTAGTAAAGTGGAAATAACAAATTCAAACACAAATAATAATACAAACTAGATACAACCACTAAATATTACAAAAAATAACTTTTGGACAACCACTTAATAATACAAACTGTCAATAAGTGAGGAGGAGAAGCCAATTGCTTTTGTAGTTGGGGCGACCGCGATTCGGGACTTTCTCGGCTTCCGAAAGGAGGACCGAACTAGGAATTTCTACGTAGAAACTGCCCAAGTTATCGCGCCCGGAAGCTGCCATAGTGGCTCCAAGACGACCGGGTGGGAGTACGGGCTCCCCTCCTCCACCTGACCCACCCACCCAAGAGGGGAACTGATCGTTTTTTCAGTTGGGGTGATCACAATACGGGAGCGTATCGGCCTACGAAAGGAGAATCAAACTTGAAATTTCTAAACAAAAACTTCCCATGTTATCGCACCCGGAAGCCCACGGAAGCCGCCATTGTTGCTCTAGGACGACCGAATGGGAGTCCAGGCCCCCTTCTCCCCATGACTCACCCACACAAAAGGGGAAGCCGATCGTTTTTCCAGTTGGGCAATCACGATACGAGGCTGTCTCGGACTCCGAAAGGAGGATCGAACCCGAAATTTCTACGTAGAAACTTCCCAAGTTATCATGCCCGAAAGCCGCCAAAGTTACTTTGAGACGACTAGTTGGGAGCCCGGGTGCCCCTCCTTCCCCAGACTCACCCACCCAGGAAGGAAAGCCATCGTTTTTCTAGTTAGAGCGATCGTGACCCGGGACCGTATCGGCCTCCAAAAAGAGGATCAAACCCAGAATTTCTACATAGAAACTGCCAAGTTATTCGCCCGGAAGCCCCTGGAAGCCGCCATAGTCGCTTCAGGATGACCGCATGGAATTCCAGGCCCCCTCTTCTCGCTGACCCACCCACCCAGAAGGGGAAGCCGATCATTTTTCTAGTTGGGATGATCGCGATCCAGGACCATCTCGACCTTCGAAAGGAGGATCGAACCAGGATTTTTTGCGTAGAAAATGCCTAAGTTATCATGCCCGGAAGCCACCGAAAGCCGCCATAGTCGCTCCGAGACGACCGAGTGGGAGTCCGAACCCGCTCCTTCCCCTGACCCACCTATTGAGGAGGGAAATTCGATCGTTTCTCCAGTTGGTGTGATCGCGATGCAGGACCATCTCGGCCTCCGAAAGGAGGATCGAACATAGAATTTTTGCGTAGAAACAACCCATGTTATCGTGCCTGGAAGCCTCCGGAAGCCGCCATAGTCGCACTAGGACGACCAGATGGGAGTCGAAGCCTCCCTCTTCCCCCTGACCCACCTATCGAGAAGGGGAATTCAATCATTTTTCCAGTTGGAGCGATCGCGATACGGGACCATCTCGGCCTCCGAAAGGAGGACAGAATCCAGAATTTCTAAGTTGAAACTGCCTAAGATATCACTTTTGGAAGCTCCCGGAAGCCGCCGTAATCGCTCCAAGATGATCGGATGGGATTCCAGGCCACCCTCCTCCACTTGAGCCATGCACCCAGGAGGAAAAGCCAATCGTTTTTCTAGTTAGGGAAATCGCAATCCGAAATCATCTCGGCCTCCGTAAGGAGGATCAAACCCGGAATTTTTGCATCGCAACTACCGAGTGGGAGTCCAGGTCGCCCCCTTCCCCTGACCTACCCACCGAGGAGGGGAAGTCGATCTTTTCAATAATTAGGGCAATTGCGATCCGAGACCGTCTCAACCTCCGAAAGGTGGATCGAACCGTGAATTTCTACATGGAAACTTCCCAAGTTATCACGCCTGAAAGCCACCATAGTCGCTCCGGTACGACTGGGTGGGAGTTTGGGCCCCCTCCTCCTCCCGACACACCCACCCAAGAGAGAAAGAAAATTGTTTTTCTAGTTGGGGCGATCGCGACACGGGACCGTCTTGGCCTCCTAAAGGAGGATCGAACCCATAATATCTACGCAGAAACTGCCCAAATTATCGTGCCTGGAAGCCACCGGAAGCCACCATAATTTCTATGGGACGACCATCTAGGATTCCAAGCCCCCTTGTCTCACTGACCTGTCAAGCCAAGAGGGAAAGCCGGTCGTTTTTCCAATTGGGGAGATCACGATCCGGGACCATCTCGGCCTCCAAAAGGTGGATCGAACCCGGAATTTCTACGCGGAAACTGCCCAAGTTATCACGCCCGAAAGCCGCCATAGTCACTCCGAGACGACTGGTGGGACTCCGGGCAACTCTCTTTCCCCTGACCCACCCACCGAGGAGGTGAAGTCAATCGTTTCTCCTGCTGGGCAATAGCGATGTGGGGCTGTCTCGGCCTCAGAAATGAGGATCGAACCTGGAATTTCCACGTAGAAACTGCCCAAGTTATCACGCCCGAAAGTCCCCGAAAGCCGCCATAGTTGCTCCAAGACAACCATGTAGGAGTCCCGACCCCCTTTCTTCTCCTGATCCACCCATCGAGGAGGGGAAGCTGATTGTTTTTCTAGTTGGGGCGATCGCAATCGGGGACCGTCTCGGCCTCCGAAAGGAGGATCGAACCCAGAATTTCTGCGCAGAAACTGCCTAAGTTATCGTTTTCGGAAGCCGCCATAGTCCCTCCGAGATGATCGAATGAGAATATGAGCCCCCCTCTTCTACCTGACCCACCCATCAAAGAGGGGAAGCCGATCATTTTTCCAGTTAGGGCGATCACGATCCGAGACCGTCTCGGCCTCCGAAAGGAGGATCGAACCTGGAATTTTTGCATAGATACTACCCATGTTATCGCATCCAGAAGCCCTCGAAAGTCTCCATAGTCGCTCTAGGATGGCCGAGTTGAAGTCCGAGCCCCCTCATCCCAATGACCCACCCAATTCGAAGGGAAAGTCGGTCGATTTTTCAGTTGGCGCGAGCGTGATCCGGGTACGTCTCGGCCTCCGAGAGGATAATCATACTCGAAATTTCTACATAGAAACTGCCTAAGTTATCACACCTACAAGCCCCCAAAAGCCATCATAGTCATTCCGGGATGACAGGGTGGGAGTCTAGGCTCCTCATGACCCACTCGTCGAGGAGGGGATGCCGATCGTTTTTCCAGTTGGGGTGATCACGATCTAGGATCTTCTCGGCCTACGAAAGGAGGATCAAACCCGGAATTTCTGCATAGAAACTTCCCATGTTATCACGCCTAAAAGCTGCCATATTCGCTCCGAGATGACCAGGTGGGTGTCCGGGGCCCACTCCTCATGACTAACCCGCCCAGGAGCGGAAGCTGATTGTTTTTCTAGTTGGGGCGATCGCGACATTGGACCATCTCGGCCTCCAAAAGAAGGATCGAACCCGGAATTTCTATGTAGAAACTGCCCAAGTTATCGCACCTGGAAGCCCTCGAAAGCCACCTTAGTCGCTCCAGGACGATTGGGTGCGAATCTAGGCCCCCTCGTCACACTGGCCCACCCACCCAGGGGGAAGCCGATCATTTTCCAAGTTGGGGCGATCGCGATCTAGGACCATCTCGGCCTCCAAAAGTAGGATCGAACTCGGAATTTTTACGTAGAAACTGCCCATGTTATTGCGCCCGAAAGCCCTTGCAAGCCACCATAGTCGCTCCGAGATGACCGAGTAGGAGTTTGGGCCCCATCCTTCCCTAACCTTCCCACCGAGGAGGGGAAGTTGATCGTTATTCCAATTGGGTCAATCGCGAAGCGAGACCGTCTCGGCCTCCGTCAGGAGGATCGAACCCGGAATTTCTACGTAGAAACTGTCCAAGTTATCTTGCCCGGAAGCCCTCAGAAGCTGCCATAGTCGCTCCGAGACAACGGAGTAGGAGTCCTAGACCCCTCCTCCTCCTAATCAACCCATCAAGGAGGGGAAGCCGATCGTTTTTCAACTGGAGAACTGCATTCCAGCACCATCTCGCCTCCAAAAAGAGGATCAAACCTAGAATTTCTATGCAGAAATTGCCTAAGTTATCGCTTTTGGAAGCCCATGGATGCTGCCACAATTGCTCCGAGAAGATCGGATGGGAGTTCGGGACACCCTCCTCCGCCTAACACACCCATCGAAAAGGGAAAGCCGATCATTTTTCTAGTTGGGGCGATCGCAATCCGAGACCGTCTCGGACTCCGAAAGGAGGATCAAAGGCGGAATTTCTGCGCAGAATCTGTGAGAAATGTGGATTACGGATCTTAAGGCTAAGATTAACATTAGAGGGGGGGTGAATAGTGTTAATAAAGAATTACTAAATCGTTTTCGATTTATGTTAATTTAGACACAAAAGTATGCAATACATAGACACAGATATGATCACAGAAACAATCACAGATTCAAAAATAAAATAAAAGCAGTAAAGGAAAGAACACACTGGATTTTATACTGGTTCGGAGTTACCCTACATCTAGTCCCGCAATACAAGTACAGATTTCCTTTCAAAAGCAATCGTACAGTTACACCCTCGGTTTCAAGGCTACGAGGTACACCCTCCAGAATTTCAATCCTTTGGATAGAGATACTTGATTTCCGGGCCACAAGTTTACCCAATTGATTTCCAAGGCTACAATCACACCTTTTCTCGCTTAATAGATTACAAAAAAGTCTATAACTCTGAATAGCTCTGAGAATCTTGCAGAGGTAGTGATAGACAATCAAACTAGAAGTAATCGATTATGATTCAATATTGATTTCGGCAGAGTAATGATAAGAATATGTATTAAGAAATGAGGAAGAAGAAGAGGAGTGAAAACCAGATAGGGTTGGCTTGGTTATCCATTAGGAATTTTTGCAAATTCCTAAGAATCTTGCCTTGCCTTTCCTGTTCCTTTGCCATACGAAGTTGAGACACTTGAATTTCAGTCAACATCTGAAGAACATCCTTCATAGATTCCTCCATTTTAGTCACACAAGCGAGAGTAGTACGTTGAAATGGACCCAACGTAGGAGAGGGGAATGAAAAGGTTGATTTTATGTTTGAATTGGAAGAGGATGCCATTAGTTTATTTACTTCAGAGGATAGATTAAAGAGAAAACAGAGAGAATGAACAAAAATTCAAAATAGAGAAGAATATATAACTAATTTTTTTGAATTTTGGTGGGAAAATTTTCAAAATTTAAAAACATTGCATGTAGACATAGGTATATGGGGGATGTCGACATGGTCCTTTTTATTTTAAAATTTTGAATTTTTTTTAATATTAATTCTTAATTATACTTGTTATTTATATTTTATATTTCAGTTATAGAACAAATACCTAATTCTCTTCTTAATTTAGTAATATTGATTCATTTAAGGGTTTTGTTAAGATATCAGCAATTTGATTCTCGGAATTGATATAATCGAGGGTAACTACTTCCTTACTTATATTATCTCTGAAAAAATGATGTCTGATGTCAATATGTTTAGTTCGAGCATGTTGTGTAGTATTTTTGGATAAATTTATCGCACTCGTATTGTCACAATAAATTGGTGATTTTGAAAATTTAGAACCAAAATCTTTTAAGGTTTGTTGCATATATATTACCTGAAAACAAGCCAAAGTAGCAGAAATATATTCTGCTTCAGTTGTTGATAAAGAAACTGTGTTTTTCTTCTTACTAAGCCAAGAAATCAGAGAATGCCCCAAAAAACGACAAGTCCCACTTGTACTTTTTCGGTCTGATTTGCAGCCAGCATAGTCAGCATCACAGTAAGATATTAAGTCAAAAGAATCATTTTTAGGGTAGAATAAACCATAATCAGACGTGTGTTTAACATATCTTATGATTCGTTTTATGGCTTTTAAGTGAGTCTCTTTAGGTTGGGATTGATATCTGACACAGAGATAGACACTATGTATGATATCTGGTCTACTGGCAGTAATATACATAAGTGATCCAATCATTCCTCTATATAGTTTTTGATCTAAATCTTTTGAGAGATCTTCTTTACTAAGGTACTCATTGGTTTCCGTGGGAGTGGGTTTTCCACTCGTAGTAGTCAAACCAAATTTACTAATTAGGTCTTTAGCATATTTTTCTTGACTAATAAAGATACCATTATCTAATTGTTTTATTTGTAGTCCTAAAAAGAAAGTTAATTCACCCATATGACTCATCTCAAAATCTTTTTTCATTATTTTAGAAAATTCTTTATTCATTTCAAAATTAGTTGAACCAAAAATTATATCATCTACGTAAACTTGTACTAGTTGAATATCATTTTTATTTCTTTTAATAAAAAGAGTATTATCTACTTTACCAATTTCAAAATTAGATTGCAATAAATAAGATCTTAGTCTATTATACCAGACTCTAGGAGCTTGTTTTAGACAATATAATGCTTTTTTAAGTTTGTAAACATGATTTGGTAATTTATCATTTTCAAAAAGTGGTGGTTGTTCAACATATACTTCTTCTTTTACGAATCCATTTAAAAAGGCACTTTTAACATCGATTTGAAATAATTTGAAATTATTATGATTTGCGAAAGCAAGTAGAATCCTAGTGGCTTCTAATCTTGCTACGGGAGCAAAGGTTTCATCAAAATCTATTCCTTCTTCTTGACAATAACCTTGTGTGGCTAATCGAGCTTTATTTCAAACTACCTCTCCTTGTTCATTCATTTTATTTTTATAAACTCATTTAGTTCCAATTATAGTTTTATTTTTTGGTCTAGGAACAAGTTCCCAAACATCATTTGTAGTAAATTGATTTAATTCTTCTTGCATGGCCAAAATCCATGAATCATCAGTTGATGCTTCTTTTGGATTTTTGGGTTCAATGGTTGATATAAAATCTACATTACTCATTTGACTTAGTTGATTTTCTAGTTTTAACAACAGATTGCATATCTCCCAGTAGATTTTCTATAGGATGATCTTTTAAAAGTTTTGTCCTTTTATTAGGATGATTAATTTCATTATTAGTTTCAATAGGTTCTTGATTTTAAGTGATTAAATCCTCTTCATCATTTATATCTTCAAAAATTTTAAAATTTTCATCAAATGAAACATGCATTGTTTCTTCAATGGTATTAGTTTTTAAATTAAACACTTTGTATGCTTTACTTCAATTAGAATATCCGATAAAGATATCTTTGTCGGATTTAGGATCAAATTTATCTAAATTATCTTTTGTATTTAAAATAAAGCATTTACTTCCAAAAATTCTGAAATAAGATACCTTAGGTTTCTTTGAATAAAGAAGTTCATATGATGTCATATCGGTTAGAGGTCTAATTAAAGTTCTATTCAAAATATAACAGGCGGTAGCAACTGCTTCTGCCCAAAAAGTCTTTGGAATTACTATCTGTAAGCGTAGTTCTGGCACACTCTTGAATCGTCCTGTTTTTACGTTCTACTACTCCGTTTTGTTATGGAGTTCTCGGAAATGAAAATTTGTGAGTTATTCCCTTTTTATTGCAGAATTCCTCAAACTTTTCATTTTCAAATTCACCACCGTGATCACTTCAAATAGTTATAATTTTTAGAGAAAATTGATTTTGAATTCTTTTTGAAATTGTCTTAAAGCATTCAAAAGTATCACTTTTATGTTTCAAAAATATTGTCCATGTAAATCTAGAATAATCATCTACAATTACAAAGACATATTTACTATGATTTAATGATAGAATTTGAGATGGACCAAATAAATTAAGATGAAGTAATTCAAGAGTTATTGAAGTTGAAATCATATCTTTTAACTTAAAAGAATTTTTTCTAAGTTTTTCTAATTGACAAGCATCACATAAACTATCTACTTTGAAATTCATTTTAGGGAGACCTCTTACTAGATCATGTTTTGACAGTCTAGATAAGAGTTTGAAATTAAAATGCCCAAATCTCTTGTGCCAAATCCAAGGGTCACTTGTATTTGCCAACAGACACAGGTTACCATTTGAAACTTTCATACAAAGAATATATATATTCTTTTTCCTGAATCCCTCAGATATAATGGTTGAATTATTATCTTCAATGTGACATGTATCTTTTTCAAATTTAATTTTATAACCTTTATCACATAGTTGACTTATACTTAGCAGATTATGTTTCAGATTCTTAACTAGCAAAAAATTAGTAATAGTAGGAGTTTCAGAATTACCGACTTTGCCGATGCCAATCACATATCCTTTTGAATTGTCTCCAAAGTTAATCAGTCCATCGTCTTGTATATTATATCATTCAGTATATCTGGATTACCAGTCATGTGTCTAGAACATCCACTATCAAGTATCCAATTGTTCTTTCTGATCTACACAATTTGTCCATTGTGGATTGATTCCTCAACACCCATAAAGCATGATTCCTACACATCAAAAAATTTTGATAGATAACTTGAATTTGAATATTGATTATATGTAGACTCATGAAACAATGATGATTTGAATACTTCTAAATTAGTATTAACGAATATAGCCATTTTAAAAACTTTTCAAAAATCAGATTATGAAACTTTGAAAACCTTGTTTTGATACCAATTATAAGAAATGCGGATTATGGATCTTAAGGCTAAGATTAACACTAGAGGGGGATGAATAGTGTTAATAAAGAATTACTAAATCTTTTACGATTTACATTAATTTACACACAAAAGTATGTAATATACAGACACAGATATGATCACAGAAACAAACACAGATTCAGAAATAAAATAAAAGCAGTAAAGGAATGAACACACCGGATTTTATACCGGTTCGGAGTTACCCTACATCCAGTCACGCAGGACAAGTACGGATTTCCTTTCAAAAGCAATCGTACAATTACACCCTCGGTTTCAAGGCTACGAGGTACACCCTCCAGAATTTCGATCCTCTGGGTAGAGATACTTGATTTCCGGGCCACAAGTTTACCCAATTGATTTACCAAGGCTACAATCACACCTTTTCTCGCTTCATAGATTACAAAGAAGTCTATAATTCTGAATAGCACTGAGAATCTTGTAGAGATAGTGATAGAGAATCAAACTAGAAATAATCAAGTATGATTCAATGTTGATTTCGGCAGAGTAATGATAAGAATATGTATTAAGAAATGAGGAAGAAGAAGAGGAGTGAAAACTAGAAAACTATAATTGAAAATTCGTTGAAACTGACCCCTATTTATAGAAGAACAACAGCCATGACCATTCATGAAGAGTTATGGTGAATAGACACTTCTTTTGAAATTTAAATTTTTGAATCAAACTGTCACCATGTCGACATGGTCATGCTAGGCATGTCGACATCCCAAAGGATTTTCTGGTGTTTTTGATTTTCTTTGAAAATAACCTTTATCTTATATAAAAACTATTTTAAACTTTATAAATATACTTGACTATAGTTAAAATTCATAAGTAAATATAAAGAATAATATATATAGATTTTAAGTATAGTTTTATATTTAAATCTAAGTATAAATATTTAAAAGTTAAATGTATTATTTAAAAAGATAGTTTAAAATCAGGAGTAATTTGACTTTGAAAATAAAGATGTTTTTGAGGCTAAAATTATTTAAAATCAGGATCGAGGGTTTTGAATTTTTTAAAAGGAAATCTTTGAAAACATTTTGAAAACAGGATATAATTTTGAAAAATCATTTTGAAAAAAGTTAGCGAATACAAAACAATGTTCTACTAGATTTTTCGTAGGTTCCATCCTACTTAGGGTTCCATCCCTTTAACGGGCTCGAAGTGGATTCCATTCCACAAATAAATTGGATTTTAAAATGCCAGTGCTTTTCTATGAGTTTTAACAAAAATTCCTAATAATAATAAAAATACTTATCCTTAAAATCTTGAACTCTTGATAATCTTGATATCTTGAATCTATATACTGTACAGTCTTCATTCTTAGTACCTGCATGGTTAAATTCTGCATATACATATATATCTAAACTTATAATATTACTATTTATATTTTATAATCTATTCTAAGGTTGTTGTCACCAAAACCATCATCTCACGGACTAACAGAATCTACCCAAGTAATCTAACCCATATGCCCCCGAAAGTCGCCATAGTCGCTTCGGGACGATCGGGTGGGAGTTTGAGCCACCCTCCCCCACTAACCCACCCAACCAGGAGGGTGGGCCGATCATTTTTCCAGTTGGGGCACTCATGTTCCGGGATCGTCTCGGCCTCCGAAAGGAGGATCGAACCCGGAATTTCTACGTAGAAACTGCCCAAGTTATCGTCCACAAAAGCCCCCGGAAGCCGCCATAGTTGCCCCAGGACGACCGGGTGGGAGTCCCGGCCCCCCTCGTCCCCTTGACTCACCCATCGAGGAGGGGAAGCCAATCGTTTTTTTGTTGGGGAGATCGCCATCTCGGCCTGTGAAAGGTGGATCGAACCCGGAATTTCAATGCAGAAACTGCCCAAGGTTTCATACCCGAAAGCCCCCAAAAGCCGCCATAGTCGCTTTGAGATGACCGAGTGTGAGTCCGGCCACCCACCTCCACATGACCCACACCCGAGAGAGGAAGCCGATCATCTCTCTAGTTTGGGCGATCATGATCGGGGACCGTCTCGGCCTATGAAAGAAGGATCGAACCGTGAATTTCTGCACAGAAACTACCAAGTTATCGCGTCCGAAAGCCCCCGGAAGCCGCTTTAATTTCTCCGGGATGACCGGGTGGGTGTTTAGGGCTCCTTCATCCTCTTGACCCACCCACCAAGGAGGGAAAGCCGATCATTTTTCCACTTGGGGCAATCGTGATCCGAGACCATCCTGGCCTCCGAAAGGACGATCGAACCCATTATATCTACGTAGAAACTGCCCAAGTTATCACGCCAGGAAGCCCCCAGAAGTTTCCATAGTCGCTCCAAAATGATCGGATGCGAGTTAGGGCTACCCTCCTCCAACTAACCTACCCACTTAAGAGGGAAAGCCGATCATTTTTCCAGTTGGGGTGATCGTGATCCGACACCGTCTCGGCCTTCGAATAGAGGATCGAACCCAGAATTTCTAAGCATAAACTACCCAAGTATTCACGCACAGAAGCCCGCAAAAGCCATCATAGCCGCTCTAGGTAAACTGGTTGGGAGTCCAGGCCCCCTCCTTCCCCTGATCCACCCAACCAGGAGGGGAAGCCGATCGTTTATCCAGTTGGGGTGATGGCAATACAGGACTGTCTCGGCCTCCTAAAAAAGAATCGAACCTAGAATTTCTACATAGAAACTACCGAAGTTATCACAGCCAAAAGCACCCAGAAGTTTCCATAGTTGCTCCGAGACGACCGGGTGGTAGTTCGGGCCTCCCTCCTCCCCCTGAGTCACCCACTGTGGAGGGAAAGCCAATCGTTTTTCCAGTTGGGGCGATCGTGATCTGGGACCATGCTGGCCTCCGAAAGGCGGATCGAACCCAAAATTTCTGCGTAGAAAATGCCCAACTTATCACGCACGAAAGCCCACAGAAGCCACCATAGTCGCTTCGAGACAGCTAGGTGGGAGTCCAAGCCACCTACCTCCACCTGACCCACCCATCAAAGAGGGGAAGCCGATCATTTTCCCAGTTAGGGTTATCATGATCAAGGACCGTCCCGGCCTCCGAAAGGAGGATCGAACTCGGAATTTCTACATAGAAACTTCCCAAGTTATGGTGTTCGAAAGCCCTCAAAAAACGCCATAGTTGCGCCAGGATGATCGGGTGGGAGTTCGGGCCACCCTCCTCCCCTCGACCCACCCATCGAGGTGGGAAAGTCGGTCGTTTTCCCAGTTGGGGTGATCGCGATCCGGGATGTCTCGGCCTCCGAAAGGAGAATCAAATCCAAAATTTATATCGTGAAACTACCCAAGTGATCATGCTCGAAAGCCCCCGAAAAGCAGCCATAGTTGCTCCAAGATGACCGAGTGGGAGTCCGGGCCCTCCTCCTCCCTCTGACCCACCCATCAAGGAGGGAAAGCCGATCGTTTTTTCAGTTGGAATGATCGCGATCCAGGACCATCTCGGCCTCCGAAAGGAGGATCGAACCCGAATTTCTACGTAGAAACTACCCAAGTTATCATGCTTGGAAGCTCTCGGATGTCGCCAAGTCACTCCTCGACGAATGGGTGGGAGTCCGATCATCTCTTCTTCCTCTGATCCAATCCACCGAGGAGGAGAAGCCGATCGTTTTTCCAATTGGGGCGATCGAGATACTGGACCATCTCGACCTCCGAAAGGAGTATCAAACCTAGAAATTCTATGCAAAAATGCCCAATTTATCATGCCCGGAAGTCGTCGAAGGCCGCCATAGTCGTACCGGTACGACCGGATAGGGGTTTGGGCCCCCTCCTCCCCTTGAACACCCACGTGGATGGGAAGCCGATCGTTTTTCCAGTTGGTAAGATCGTGATCCGGAACCGTCTCGGCTTCCGAAAGGAGGATTGAATCCGAAATTTCTACGTAGTAACTGCCTATGTTATCACTCTTGGAATCCCCCAGAAGTCGGCTTTGTTTCTCCGAGATGACCAGAATGTAGTTCGGTCCCCCTCCTCCACCTGAACCAACCAACAAGGAGGGGAAGCCGATCGTTATTCTAGTTGGGGCGACGCGATCCTGGACTGTCTCAGGCTCCAAAAGGAGGATCGAACCCGGAATTTCTACGCAGAAACTGTCCAAGTTATCATGCCCGAAGGACCCTAAAATCCGCCATAGTTACTCCGAGATGACCTGGTGGGAATCCGGGCAACCCTCGTCCACCTGAACCATCCACCCAAGAGGAGAAGCCGATCATTTTTCTATTTTGGGAGATCACGATCCGGGACTGTCTCGGCCTCCGAAAGGAGGATCGAAGCTGGAATTTCTACACAGGAGCTGCACATGTTATCGCAAATGCAAGCCCTCGGATCCGCCACGGTCGCTTCGGGATGACCTGGTGGGAGTCCGGGCAACCCTCCTTCCCCTGACCCACCCACCAAGGAGGGGCAGCCGATCGTTCTTCCAGTTTAAGCGATCACGATTCGGGACCATCTCGGCCTCCGAAAGGATGATCGAACCTAGAATTTTTGCATTGAAACTACCCAAGTTGTCACACCCAAAAGCACCCAGAATCCGCCATATTCGCTCCAGGACAACCGTGTAGGATTTCGGCCCCCCCTCCTCCTCCCGATCCACCCACGGCCATAGTCGCTCCTGGACGACCGAGTGGGATTCCAGGCCACCTCCATTCGCTAACCCACACACCGAGGAGGAGAAGCCTATTGTTTTCCTAGGTTGCATTATGGCGATCCGGAACCGTCTCGGCCTCCGAAAGTAGGATCGAACCCGGAATTTCTACGTAGAAATTGCCCAAGTTATCTCACCCGGAAGTCCCAGAAAGCCGCCATTTTTTCTCCAGGACAACTGGTTGGGATTCCAGGCCTACCTCCTCCCCCTAACGCACCCACTAAGGAGGTAAATCCGATCGTTTTTCCAGTTGGGCGATCGCAATCCGAGACCGTCTCGGTGTCTGAAAGGAGGATCAACCTCGGAATTTCTGGGCAGAAACTACCCAAGTTATCGCGTCCGGAAGCCCCTGAAACCGCCATAGTGGCTCCAGGATGATGGGTGGGAGTCTAGGCCCTTCTTCTCCCCCTGATCCACCCATTTAGAATGGGAAGCCAATCGTTTTTCCATTTGGGGCAATCGCGATACGGGACCGTCTCGGCCTACAAAAGGAGGGTCGAACCCGGAATTTATATGTATAAGTTATTCAAGTTATTGTGCTAGGAAGCCACCAAAGTCACTCTGGGTTGACCTGGTTGGAGTCCGTGCCCACCTCCACCTTTGACCCACCCCCTGAGGAAGGGAAGTCATTGTTTTTTCAGTTGGGGCGATGGCAATCCGGGACCGTCTCGGCCTCCGAAAGGAGGATCGAATCTAGAATGTCTACGTAGAAACAGCCTAAGTTATCGTTCCATGAAGCCCCCGGAAACCACCATAGTAGCTCTGAGACGATCAGGTCAGACTTCGCGCCTCCCTCCTCCCCCTGACCCACCCACCCAAGAGCCGTAGCCGATCCATTTTTAAGATTGGGCGATTGCGATCTGGGACGGTCTTGGCCTTCGAAAGGAGGATCGAACTCGGAATTTCTGCATAGAAACAGCCCAAGTTATCGCATCCGAAAGCCACCGGAAGCTGCCATAGTCACTCCGGGACGACCGAGTTTTAGTCCGGGCCTCCCTGACCCACCCATATAGGAGGGGGGCTGATTTTTTTCCATTTGGGGCGATCGTGATACGGGACGGTTTCAGCCTCCGAAAGAAGGATCGAACTCGAAATTTCTACGCATAAACTGCCTAAGTTATCGCAATCGGACGCCACCGTAGTCTCTCCGGGAGGACCGGGTGGGCGTCTGGGCCCCCTTTTTCCACCGACCCACCCACCCAAGAGGTAAAGCCGATCATTTTTGCAATTGGAGCGATCGCGATACGGGACCATCTCGACCTCCTCAAAGAGGATCGAATCCGGAAATTCTACACAGAAACCGCCAAAGTTATCGCGTCTGAAAGCCCCTAGAAGCCGCTATAGTAGATTCGAGATGACCGAGTAAAAGTCCGGGCCCAAATTCCCCCATTGACCAACCCACCCAAGAAAGGAAGCCAATCGTTTTTCCTATTAGGCCGATCGCGATTTGGGACCATCTCGGCCTCCAAAATGAAGATTGAACCCAGAATTTCTACGTAGAAACTTCTCTAGTTATTGCGCCCGGAAGTCCCTGAAAGCCACCATAGTCACTATGAGACGAATGGATGTGAGTACGGCCTCGTTCCCCCCTTGACTCGTCCAACTAAGAGTGGAAGCCGATCGTTTTTCCAGATAGGGCAATCGAGATCTAGGACCGTCTCAGCCTCCAAAAGGAGGATTGAACTCTGAATTTCTATGTAGAAAATGTTAGAATTATCCCATCTGGAAGCCACCGAAAGCTGCCATAGTCGCTCTGAGACGACCGGGTGGGAGTCCGTGCCCCCTCCTCCCCCTGACCCACCCATCCAAGAGGGGAAGCCAATCGTTTTTCCAGTTGGGGCGATCACGATGCGGAACGTCCCAAGAGGGGAATCCGGGTGGGATTCCGAGCCCCCTTTCTCCCCTTACCCACCCACCCAAGAGGGAAGCCGATCGTTTTTGTAGTTGGGGCGATTGCGATCTGATACTGTCCCGGCCTTCGAAAGGTGGATCGACCCCGTAATTACTGCGTAGAAACTGCCCAAGTTATCACATCCAGAATCCCTAGGAAGCCGCCATAGTCTCTCCGAGATGACCGGTGGGGGAGTTCGGATCCCCCTTCCACCCTGACCCACCCAACCAGGAAGCGAACTCAATCATTTATCCAGTTGGGGCGATCGTAATCCGGGACCGTCTTGTTCTCCGAAAGGAGGATTAAACACAGAATTTCTACGCAGAAACTGCCCAAGTTATCGTGCTTGGAAGCTGCAATAGTTACTCCAAGATGGCCAGGTGGGGGTCTGTGCCCCCTTTCTCCCCCTGCCCACCCACCCAAGAGGGAAAGTCGATCGTTTTTGCAGTTGGGGTGATCGCGATCCGGGACCATCCCGGCCTCTGAAAGGAGGATTGAACTTGGAATTTCTGCGCAGAAACTGCCTAAGTTATCAATTCCGGAAGCACCAGGAAGCCGCCATAGTCTCTCCAGGATGACCTAGAGGGAGTTTGGGCTCCATTCCCCTCTGATCCACCCACCAAGGAGGGGAAGCCGTTCATTTTTCCAGTTGGGGTGATCGAAATCTGGGACCGTCTTGTCCTTTGAAGGAATGATCGAACCCGAATTTTTTTTGTAGAAACTACTCAATTTGTCACGCCCGGATGCCTCTGGAAGCCGCCATAGTCGCTCCAGAACGACCGAGTGGGATTATGGGCCCTCACCTCCCCTTGACACACCTACCTAGGAGGGGAAGCCGATCGTTATTCCAGTTGGGGGCGATCGTAATTCGGGACCATCTCGGCCTTCGAAAGGAGGATCGAAGCCGGAATTTCTACGCAGAAACTGCCCAAGTTATCGTGCTAGAAAGCCACCGGAAGCCACCGTAGTTGCTCCAAGATGACCGATGGGAGTCTGGGCCTTCCTCCTCTCCCAAACACACCTACCCAAGAGGGGAAGCCGATAGTTTTTTCAGTTGGGGTGATCGTGATCTGCGACCGTCTCGGCCTCCGAAAGGAGGGTCGAACTCGAAATTTCTGCGCAAAAAATGCCAAAGTTATCACGTCTAGAAGCTGCCATAGTCACTTCAGGATGACCGGATGGGAGTCAGGGCCCCCGTCACCCCCCTAATTCACCCACCGAGGAGGAGAATCTGATTGAATTTTCAATTGGGGCGATCACAATCAGGGATCGTCTTGGCCTCCGAAAGAAGGATCGAACATGGAATTTCTGCGCAAAAACTGCCCAAGTTATCTCCCTCGGAATCCCCTGGAAGCCGCCATAGTCGCTCCGAGATGACCGGATAGGAGTCTGGGTCCCCTCCTCCCCTGGAACCACCTACTTAGGAGAGGAAATTGATCGTTTTCTATTTGGGGCGATCGTGATCCGTGACCGTCTCATCCTCCAAAAAGAGGATCGAACTCGAAATTTCTATGTAGAAACTGCCCAAGTTATCGCATCCACAAGACTCCTGAAGTTGCCACAGTCACTTCGGGATGATTGGTTGGGATTCTGGTCCCCCCTCCGCCCTCTGATCCACCCACCGAGCAAGGGAAGCTGATCATTTTTTCAGTTGGCCGATCACGATCCGGGACCGTCTTGGCCTCCGAAAGGAGGATCGAACCCGGAATTTCTACGTAGAAACTACCCAAGCTATCATGCCTGTAAGCCTCTGAAGACGCCATATTCGCTCTGGGATGACCAGTTGGATGTCCGGGCCCCCCTCATCCCAACTCAGCCAACGAGAAAGGAAAGCCGATTGTTTTTCCAGTTGGGGCGATCGCGATCCGGGACCATCTCGACCTCCAAATGGAGGATCAGACTCGGAATTTCTACGTAGAAACTGAAGAATTCATCGCGCCCGGAAGCCCCCTGAAGCCGCCATAGTCACTTTGGGAGGACTGGATGGGCGTCCGGGCCCCCCTCCTCCCCGTGACCCACCCACCTTAGAGGGGAAGCATCGCGACCCAGGACCGTCTTGAACTCCGCAAGGAGTATCGAACTCGGAATTTCTACGCAAAGACTGCCCAAATTATCGCTCTCGAAACCCGCGGAACCTCCATAGTCGCTCCGGGACGACTGGGTGGGAGACCGAGCTCCCCTCCTCCCCCTAACCCACCGACCTAGGAGAAGAAGCGGATCGCTTTTCCACTTGGGGCGATCGCGATCCGGGACCGTTTTGGCCTCCAAAAGAAGGATCGAACCTGAAATTTCTACGCAGAAACTGCTCAAGTTATCGCACCCGGAAGCCGCCATAGTCGCTCCCGGACGATCAGGTGGGAGTTTGGGTGACCCTCCTGCAACTGAACGGCCTACCCAGGAGGGAATGCCGATCGTTTTTCCAGTTGGGGCCATCGTGATTTGGGACCTTCTCGGTCTTCGAAAGGAGGATCGTACCCGAAATTTCTGCGCAAAAACTGCCCAAGTTATCGCGTTCGGAAGCCCTCGAAAGCTGCCATAGTCGCTCCGGTGTTACCAGTTGGATTACGAGCGCCCAACGACCCCTTTACCACCCACCTGGGAGGGGAAGTCGATCGCTTTTCCAGTTGGGGTAATCGCGATCCGGAACTGTCTTGGCCTTTGAAAGGAGGATCGAACCTGGAATTTTTGCCTAGAAACTACCCAAATTGTCACGTCTGAAAGCCCCCGAAAACCGCCGTAGTATCTCCGAGACGACCGGGTGGGGATCCGATCTCCCCTCCTCACCTTGACCCACCTACCGAGGAGGGAAAGCCGATCGTTTTTTCAGTAGGGCGATCGCGATCCGGGACCGTCTCGGCCTCCAAAAGGAGGATCGAACACAAAATTTATGCACAGAAACTGATTCCATTTCTTCTGTGCGTAAAAAATATATTTGTTTTCGCTAATTTGACGTGAACCCGATTAAAGATATTCTTCGACACCCAGAATCTTCGTCTAAAATCCAGTTCCCATATATTGGGTTTGACATAAAATAACCCTTGATCAATTGATTATGCCCGCTAGCATAGTCACGTGCATAATGCAAGTCTCTTCTACCCACAACGCTACCTCCTTTGGAAGTCATAGAGCCATCAGCAATTTCATGGGTCATTAAATCCATTGCTTCGGTTACATACATTCTTTGTTGAGTAATACAGTATTCAACAAAGCTGTCGGAAGAAGATGACAACGAGGAAGATGAGGATGAGAAGCACCACAATCATTTTAGAGCACTCATGGAACATTGGTAGAAGAAAGGTGTGTAATATTTTATGTTTGTGGATGAGTACGTTTTACAATATTCTGGCCTCTATTTAAAAGCTCTTGTTGATTAAAGTTGTGGTGGTCATAAGGTCTAGTCATGTCACAAACATTCATAGAGTCGATAGGTCGACCTTTCATACTGGTTGAATATGCTCTTAATGATTAAAGCTGCGGTGGTCAAGAGGCCTGGTCAAGTCACAAACAATCGTAAAGAAGACAGACACACCTCTAATACTACTTGAAGATGCTCTTCATGACTAAAGTTACGGTGGTCAGAAGGTATGGTCTTGTCACAAACAGAGATAGAGCAGACATGTCCATCTATCGTATTGCTTGAAGATGCTCTTGATGATAAAAGCTGCGGTGGTTGAGAGGCCTGGTCAAGTCACAAATAGAGATAGAGTAGACGGGTCCATCTATCGTACTGCTTGAAGATGCTCTTGATGATTAAAGCTGCGCTGGTCAGAAGGTCCTATCTTGTCACAAACATTTGCCATGCTTCTCTTCAAGGTCCAGACATGTCACAAACAGATGCTCTTGTCACCATTATCTAGTATATAAATATCAGTTTACTTGCCGATATTCATTTCAATATTATCATAGCTTTAGTTTATAAAAATGGTTGACTACACCCATATTTCATTGCCATCCTCATGTTCATATGAAGGTCCTTTAGAGCATAATAGCCCACTGAATACCTCATCCCCGCAACCACCTACTGAGTGGTATATTGAAATGGAGGAGAGACATAATGTTGATGTAAGGGAGCATGAGATGCAAGTGCAGGAGCGCATGTCGCTAGACAATGGACGACCTAAAGACAAGATTGGTATAGCCATAACAAAAATAGAGCTCAAAGAAATGGAATACGACACCAACTGCTTCGCACAAATCAAGAGGTTAACTCTAATGAGATATACTGTAACTGTGGGGTTTCTATTCTATACATTATTGTACCTAACGGAATAGATATCGGTCGCCGTCGTCATAAATGCCGTAATTCTTCCAATGATTGTGACCTTTGGCAATGGCTATACGATCCACTTCCTCAACGTGTAGTTGTTTATGCCAATAAACTTGAAAACCAAATTCAGATGCTTCAAAGGATGTTGGGTTCAATTAACTTATGTGGTGGTCGAAGGTAGTTTTTTTAATTATCTATTGTCATGATTGCTTTATAGTTCTTTTAATATGTTGTTCTCGTGTTTTCTTTAGTTTGTTGTCATATTTGATTTCAATGAAAGTTGTTATTTGTTCTTTTCGTAAGTTAAGTGTTGTTTTTAATGATTTCCAACTGTTTGTATACGGTTATTATGTTAAGTGTGGAGTAGATTATGAGAATGAAAATTTTACTAGAATTTGAAATTACATTTAAATTACTGATAGTCCAAATAACAAGCAGAAGGTAATAAACTTAACAAATATACTTAACCAATGCATACTTATTCAAATTGTCTAATATATCTAACCTAGAGATTGTACGCAGCATGTCCAACAAAATCAACGTGATAATCCCAGAAATAACGGGAATCGTACGTGGCTCGTGTAAGCTAAAATAAATCTTCTTCTTTCATTGCATTTATAACTTGTCTATATCGTCGATGTGCCCTTGTAAATGTTACAAAAGTGCTAAGAGTTTCCAAAATCCTTCGAATTAATCTGCAATTCGGATGACTATTAAAAGTCTCGTTTAGAGTGATCCAAAAATCTTGCTCCATCTCCTCTTTCATGTGTCAATGGTCAGTTTCTATGTAAGACTTGATTAGAACTAAATAATCACCAACGTTATTTAAGAAGGTGAGAATAAATGAAGTTATTACGAATTTTCAATACAGAAAGCTGCCTTATATAGAAAGTTCATGATTCGTGTCTCATGAGACAAGTGTCCTATAATCACACACGTGCCAATCATCCACAAAGGTTTGGAAGAACAAACACATAAAGAACAAACACATATGAGTTTGTTCTTTCAAATATAGTGATTTACACATATGTAAGAAAAATATTAAATCCATAGCTGATACACAATACATAACAATATTAATACTCAAATACAATCACTACTACCACATACAAACCACTGATAATACAATCACAAACTCTACTACGGAATACATAACAATGATAATACTCATATACAACCAATGCTACTACGTACAAACCACTAATAATACAATCATACAAACTCTGACACACAATACATAACAATGATAATACTCATATACAACAATTACTACTTCATACAAACCACTGAAAATACAATTACAAACTCTGCTACATAATACATACAATGATAATACAATAGTACATGCTAACACCAAGGCATATCAAACTGATACCGATCATCAAAAAGATTGGTTGCTTCACCATCGTCGTCGTCGTTGTTGGCTACTCTAGGTGTAAGATGATATCGCTGCTCATCGGCTATAGCAAGCTCGTTAATACGAGCAGTCAACTCATCTATACTACATCGATGCTTGACGTACATGACCTAGCGGAGCCCCAACTGCATCTGAAATAAAATCTCATACGAAAATGCTGCTAGATCAGGATACTGGGAAATGTCTGGTCGAGGAATATCAACATATCCATCAACCTCAGACGTTGTCGGAACACCCATTGTCCAACCATAATCTCCTACCTGGGAGGGCTGTGGAGCGTGATACACCTGAGTACTCTATGTAAGGTTGGGCAAAATAAGAGGCAACATCACTACGTATGCCCAAGGGCCCAGCCAAATCAACATATGCAGCATGAACAAATGTAACCGTATGCGATGGAGTGTAAAAGCGACGTCAAAATGATACATAATCTACATTCATTACAATGTAGTAATTTACGGACCACCACTCTTCTGCATATTGCTGTAATGCAGCGCTATCATAAACCCTCAAAAAAGGAGTATACAGACGCGGATCATCGGGAACGAAATCACCATCTAAGGTCTTTCTCCAACTATGCTCACTGAGGAACTAGTAGCATCCTAGGATGGCTGGTGCTGAAACTAGTAAAAAAACGTCTCGTAGATAGGAAAGCAGCATGCACTACAATGGGGTCGGTCATAAAAGCCGATCCATCATATGGATGCCAAATAACGCTCTCTTGTGTGGTCCGTAACTCGATCTGATTTTCGGGCCACTATAAAAATATGACGTGCCTCCCCTCCTTACACCATTTTACGGTTATCCCGTACCCATACTCTAACTTGGGGAAAGAAAAGGGGAAATGCGGAGTCCAAAGTAGGATAAGTCATGTTACGGAAGTACACGTAGTACCAGTATCGTAAAACCTACCAAAACCCTATAATGGACGAGGATCTACCCCTAACAACACACTGATCATCCAGAATGCGATACAATTACGATAATATTAGAGTCCCCCAGTCATATGCGACCGACTATCAAATGACAACTCCGCTATAGCTGCTACACAACCGGCCGGTAGAGTGTTGGATGTATTTGTAAAGAATAGGTTCCCCATCATGTAGAAAATAAAAACTCGAGCTATTTCCAAGGATTATCAGAACTATGTACATGTATCAATTCCATTATCGCTTGCCTAATGTAAGAGCTTCTAAGCTGTAGTCCGGATGACAGTCCGTCATGCGAATCAAAATGTGGAATAACACTAGATAAACGATAAAAATGCTGATATTGCTCATCATAGGGTAAGCTCTCCCTCCGACCAATGTCTATACCGGTCAACATTGCAAAGTCTAATGGTGTAACACTCATCTCTTCAAAATTAAAGTGAAAGGTAGGAGTGGTTTTCCACCAATATGCGGTTAAAGCACCGCATAACTGAACATCCGAATTTAATAATTTATTGATACCTACTAAAGCAATTTAGCATTATTTAAAACATAAATATCAATAATAAAATAAATAATAATTATGTAATTACGTACTCAGAAAGTCTTCAAATCCCATCTCTCGCAGCAAAACATATATAATGTCGTAATCTCGGATAATCCTATAAAGCCGTATTACGCAAAGTCTATTTTCTCCCTGGTTGT
Source organism: Allium cepa (assembly GCA_030765085.1). Lineage (NCBI taxonomy): Eukaryota > Viridiplantae > Streptophyta > Magnoliopsida > Asparagales > Amaryllidaceae > Allium > Allium cepa. The sequence goes on along the minus strand of CM060938.1, from coordinate 244,482,359 downwards.
GGTCGCTTTGGTGGTCCATTGTCTTGATTCGATCTCAAGCAACCCCTACCGTTGGAAGGAAATGCTCTTAAAAGTAAACTGATCACGTAGTCTCATGCAGGAAAAATCACTACGAGTTATATCCATTCGATAAGCAAAAAGCATACATCACAAATACATACAGCAGCACATACAGAAGGTACAAAAACAAAAAAAGTAAAGTGTAAAATAGAAAGAGGACAAAGACGAAATGCAGTAGCATGGCACACAAAGATATTGTTCACAAATTTGTCACCTTTTCCGACCTCCAAGGCAACATCTACTGCTGCAAATTTGCTGATGGGCACCACTTGTTTTATACTCACAACTGTCCGCTAAGTTAATTTCTAGACCAGTCCCCCATATTCTTTTGCATTAAAATAAAATGACAATGAAATGTGTGTATTCACGGAGATGCGTGCAGGCAGAATGAGACAAAATTCAAGTACAATGCATGCATGATGGCGCACACAGACTGAGCTTCTAGTGCTATGCCTGTTCATCATAGCTGCGTACCTACCTAGCATGGCTCTATACTTCGTAAGTGTGTACGTACACACATCATCACTAGATAATGATTTGATGTATCAGCCATCATCAAATCTTTTGCAGCCCTTTTCACGCTACCATTGTACGGGCTTCAGATTCTGCGAATTCATATCGCTGCATCGGACGACGAACTTTTGTGTTTAGCTGTCCTCCAAACTCTGTAGATTGTACGCATCCTCTTACTTTCTACATGCTTTTGTGTCTTTTGCTTTTTAATCCTACCCCCCACGCTGCTAGATCTTTCGTTTTTAAGGCTCATCATGGCTTAATTTAGATGACAAATATGCATTTTACTATTTTTGAATTTTGTATTAATTATTAAGTTGACTTTCAAGCATTTACAACACAAACCGACAAACATGTGGTTTATTTTCAATAAAATTAAAGGGTTTCAACCGTCTAAGACGGGTCGTTCGCACAATTCTATAAAAATTATTTATCCACTGTTGAGTTCAAATCACCAGCAGTGCCTGGAAGATTTTACACTGTTGATTTAGAGAAGCAGACCTGATATTTGAGCGGGTCATTAGAACAGCGCATTTGAACATGAAAGTTGATCAAAAAATAGAATATGTTTGGTGATGCAAAATTGATATTTGAATGGAGTGCTAGAGTAGATTATTTGAAACAGGTAAACAGACACAAGGAAGAACTTGCAAAAAAAATTTAGTCTATGGACAACAAGTTTGCTATTTAGTCTGAAGGACACTTTTTAGTGTAAACTGAAAATGATAGTTACAACTATCATTCTGTGAATTACACTAAAAAGTGTCATTCAACCTAAAAAATAAACTTCTTGTCCTTGAAACTAAATTTTTCTCTAACTTTTTCCTTCAGCCTAAAAACCCTATTTGAAATGTATTTTTAAATTAATTGATTCATAACTAATTAATTATTTGTTCTTATTCTGTAATATTCATTTGATTAAAATAAAATAATGACAAAGAATCGAAATACATTAAAATTAACTAAAATAACTTAAAAAATACAACGATAATAAGCAATGCATGGAAAATATAACGGAAGTGCTATTTTTTGAAAATCCTATCCCTTAGTGTTATTCGGCAAATTAGTCAACATCCTTGAAGAAGAAATTAAAGATTTATTTTCTGAATTTCCTACGTTTATCACCTCAAATGATTAATAAAACCAACCATATCTCCACCTTAAGTACCAATTCATTACCAACCGAAGCTAGATTTAATGTCCAATAAATGTCATGATAACCTGCTTATTTATTACTAATTAATGTCAACCATTTTCATATCAAATATTTCTTAATTCCTTTCATCCTTATCTTAAATAAAAAGATTATGGTGCAATTAATATCAGCATAGTCAGTGTCACCACAATTCCACATCAGCACTGTGTCAACGCTTACAGCTATAAATACACGTAATATTGCAAAATAAAAAAGGAACCGAAGCAGAAAATGTAACTTCTCTTCTGCTACTCAAAGTCTCTTGTAATATGAAACTAAAAGTGATATATAAATTATAAAGTGGATTAGGCCATAGATTTCGCCGAATCACTATAAAAAAATTAATGCCTCTTTTTTTACTTCTGCAATTTATTTATTATTTATCTAAGGTTTGTGATGCTGATTATCTGCACTGGTGCTTTCACACTTGATTCAGGGTGTTGATCAATTTTTTGGGTTAACACTTAGTAGCACTTTGGTTTGTCAAATACGGTTGTTACTCTTTTACTTGTCATTTATCCACAATCATCGACAATAATCATTGTTTTGCTAACTCATCGCTAAGAATATAAAATACCTCTCTATTATCGGTTGCGTAATGATTAACAACGCTTCATCAAAATCAAATTCTTCTCTTCCAATCCTTCGAAGGCGCGCAACCATATTTGCGCAATTTATAGAATTTTCAGTGGAATCTATGTTGTTTGTGTTGTTGCATGTATACGGACTTTCTGAATCCGTGCGAGATTTTCTCAGCTATCTCCCGTGTATCGATCAATGATCTCGCACAACTTCTCATCGGTTTCTCTATGGCGTCTCCTTCCACTACTACGTGCTTTGTTTTATTTTTAGAAATGGTACTTAGATACAGCATGTCACTGGTAGAACATAATACAAATCACATGTTAATATCTGTTCGAATCATGTTACGCAAGTTTCGAACTTGTGATCTCTCGCACCAAAGTCGAATTACTTAACCACTGGAATAATGGCGTTTGCCTAGATGCTTTGTTAGCACCAAAAAATAACCAGCACGTGCAGTTTGTTGCAATGGATGATTGTTAGTTGAATTCAAATTTAGATTTTGTCCACATGGCATATTTGTTTCATCAAAGCTCATCAAAAGCTCATGTTCTATCCAACCGGATTTGCTTAGGAGAGAAGTTTCTTGTCCTGGTAATTCTTTGTTAGTAACGGTCGTCTACGACGTTTGTTTAGTAGCATTCGTCCTTAAAATATTTGTTGCATCATCTCCAAATTGTCAATCAATTCTCTTTTATATTTTAAATAATATGTCCAAACTCCCACAAGTAAAAAAGAAAAAATTAATCAAACCGTAACATATACAATATAACTAAAAGTATAACGTATATATAAAATACTTTTACACGTTCATTCCATCATTTATTGTTGTCTATAACAGTTTGTCTTTGGATATTCCAGCCAGAACCAGTTTCGTTATACAGACTTTTATGTTTAACTCATTCCCTTCGAAGACTATCATATTTATGTCGGTCTTTGTTTTAATCTATTGGTCCAATATACTTAATGTTTTCTACAGCTCAATTAAACTATTCCACTACACTTTGTGCACTCCTTTCCTATTACTACCACAAGCAACATACACTTCTATAACACTGTAATGGCCCAGAATTTCAAACAGTTCGTATTTAAATATTTGAATTATTTAAATATTTGATTTATTGATATAAAAACGATTTCATAACCTTACTAACCCCTTTTAATTAATAACTACTGAAGGAAATTTTATTTTTGATGTTTACAAAAATAAATAGTTCGAATAAATATTGGTAATGTAACCGAATATCGTTTTATCAATAAACGACGTTTTACTTGATAAATGTTGCTCGAACCATTGGAACTTGTACAGTAACACATGAACACATTAATAAATTTTCAAACACCTCTCTTTCTTAATAAAAGATTAATTAAACATAAGAATAATTAAGGAGGCGAAGAACCTTGATTTAAAGTATAAGAAGTGGAGAGAATGTATGCTTGTCTTAAGGAGAGCATGTGCTTGCATTGGAAAGAAGGGAAAGGTGGTTTGGACGACTATATGCAAGGGCAAGGGAGATCGTTTTGTGTTGGTAAATCGCTATCTTCTTTTCACTTAGTTCATTTGGAAAATTGCCAAAAAGTTTGATAAAAAGAATAAGAATTGAAATTGTTCATTTCTCTCTTATTTTCATAAAATTCCTAAGCTAAAATCAATGTAAAGCAACTCCTTTCTTCTTCAAACTCAAGTATATCTCTTAAAATATTAAAGCAACACCATCTAGCAAGTCAAAGCTCAAAGAAAAGGAGTACAACACCCAACCTTCGTTTGGGTCATGAGCAATTAAGTAGTTTTTGAGGCATGTCTATGAGCAAAGCTAGGTTTGAGATAGGAAGAATGGATGCTTGCAAGGTTGAGGTAGAAAGCTGGATGCTTATTCTTGTGGTTCGTTTGACAATATGTGAGTTTACCCAACATTGAATGGATATATATTGTGTAAATACATTTGTTGTTGATGAAATACAAATGTTAAAGTGAAAAATAATACAACTTATAACTTTTGGACCCCTCTTGCTTTTGAAAGCAAATGACAGTATACATGTAGTATAATCTCTTTTATAAACCCTCTATAATACGTATCAAGGCCATGATTTTTGGTTTACATGTTTGATAATGTTGTATGCGATGTTGAAGTGTGTTGTGAATGTTTGAAGTGAAATGATCGTTATAAACTCACTTTGAAATCTCTTGTATCTAACATATGTTAAATGTATTAAAATGTGAATATATTGTGGAAGTATATATTTGAATGTTCTTTATACATGTTTTAGTGTGTTTGTGAAGGGAACTGATTTGGAAAGTTGTGGAAATAATATAACAAAGTTGTAAAAGTTAAAAGCGAAAATGTCGCAATGGATGCACTTTGAAATCGCTTTGTGTCGGTGATTTTTATGTCAACTTTGAAAGACATTCTTAAGGGTTTCTTTGTGGTTTTAATAAGTAAAATATAAGTGCTTACTAATGTAAAAATAACAAGTTTTAAAAAAGTTTTAAACTAGTTGAACGAAGTGGAAAAATTTATAGAAAAATAGCCTATAAGAGCACTTCGGAAAAATAACTTGCTTTTAGAAATTTTTATAAATTAATAAGAAGATATCTTTAGGAATTTCTCTCCATGGTTTTTAAGTACTCCAAGTATACTAACTATGAAAAATCAATCTGACTGAAAACCAATTGTTTAAGCATCAAAAACTAGCATCAGAATTGTAGCAAAATCGTGTTAAAATTCGCCCAGAACTTTAGATGGGATTTCCAGAATGCCTCTGTACTTCTGAAACACTTCTTACCTATTGTGAATTGTTTAGATAGCATTTCCAGAAATGTTGTCTTGCCTCTTTTAAACTTTAAATTGTGTGAAAATAATAGTTAAACTAAGTATTTTTTCTAACCTTTTTAGGTTGCTTTCTGACTTATATTATATATTTTTAATAATTAATTATGAATTTTTAAAGTAAGAGGCTTTTAAAATAATAAATGTTTATTTTGTTTTTTCTATTTATTTCAAAATTTGTCATTTTTACATTATATTTTATATAGATAGTTATAATATATTTTTTAGTAGTTTAATAGCATTTTAACATAATTATAAGTATTTTCAAAAGTACTTACATATATAAGTATTAAAAGAAAATGTAAGTTAAGTATTTTATAAATGTAGTAAAGGAAGTTTGGACTTTTAACTCTTAAGTAAAATAAATAGTTTTGAGAAGTTAAATTAAAAGATATTACCTTGATTAATAAGTGTGGATATGCTTTAATCTTTAAAATAAATGTCTCAAAGTAAATAGTAAGTATGAAAATGGCATTGGGTTGTAGGAAACATTGTTTAAATAACATTTTCTTTTAACCCTTATTAATTTTACTAAGGAATATAATTAGATATTTAATAATGAATATTTTAAAGAAAACTGTAAGTAAATGGTTTGGGTGGTAGTAAATATTGTTTAAGTAACATTTATTTTTAACTTTTATTAATTTTACGTAGGAATATAATTAGTACATTAATAACAAATACTTCAAAGATAATTAAGTGAATGATTTTAGGTTTATAGTGGCAAATATTTAAGTAACAATTGTCTTTATCCCTTATAACTAGAATTAAATCTTAAAAGGGAAGTTTTAGAAAAAAGGGTTAAGTTTAAAATGGTTTTGCATTTGTAATGACAAATGTTTAAGCAATTGCCTTTAACCCTTAAGAATATACTTTGATATTTAATAATGGATATTTTGAAGATAATAACAAGTTTGAGACCTTTTATAAAAAGATAGAAAAAGTTAGCATTTAACTTATAAAAGAGAAGGGGTTTATAGTAATAATGTTTAAGTAACATTCATTTTAACCTCTTTCATTGTATTATAAAGCAAGTAAATCTTGTTAATAATTTGTGAATAACTTATACCATTTGAGATAAATATATGAATACTTTTGAAGTATAGAAAAAAGTATAAATGAATAATAAACTAAGTGAATAGTAAAATATGTGAATAGTAGAATACAAATATATAACTTTTATAAAGGAAAATTAAATCTACGTACAAGTTTAAATAAGTTAAGTTTAATGAAATAAGCGAAGTTTTAATTAAGTAAGAAATTTAATTAAATAAGTGAAATTTAATTAATAAGAAGTTTAATTAAGTAAATAAAAGTTCAGTTAATGATGAGTTTAATTAAATAAGTGATGCTTTAATTAAGTAAAAAGTTTTAACTAAGGAATGAAGTTTTAATTAAATAATGAAGTTTTAATTAAATGAAGAAGTTTATTAGATAAAAAAGTTTAACTAATAAAAGATGTTTTAGTGAATAAAGGATTAACTAAATAAAGGGCTTAGAAGTCGTTTATGTGATTTGATTGTGTTTTATATGTTACCTGTCTATGGAAAGTATTTAGTCATGTGCTTAGTACTAAAAGTCAATGAAGTAAACTTGATTCTATTTGTGAGAGTTAAGAATAATGATTCGAGTAGGGTGTAGAAGCAAAAATGCCCTGATCTACTGGGCTTTGCTCTTGATAGAGGGATAGTAGAAGTTGAAAAGGTTGGAAATGTGATAAGTATACATGACTTGGTTTCCATATGCGATCATTTCATTATTGTTGAATTTCACCAAATTAACTTAGGAAAAATCTAGAGGAAACCCAGAAATTATATGTATGGTTGATCACTCGATGATGATGTAATCTACGTATAAACTTTTCTTGCTCTTCTAAGAAAGAGATAAGGAAATTGTAACGCTTTGTAATTTAAATGCTAATTAATGTAAAAATAATTAATTAATAAATAATAACGTTGAATTTTTTTACAAACGTCAGAATTTGGCTATAAAATTTGTACGATTGGGTTCATGGCGATTTTCAGATCAATTTTCATATATAAAGTTTTCTGACTGAAATTCAAATGAAAAAATTATTAACGTCTGTAGTTTTGAAATAATTATATATGTAATTAAGGAAATTAGAATAACTAACAAATGTTACTTAGTGCTAGTTAAAGTTAATGAATAGTTGACACTAACTTAAACGTTAAAAAAATTATAATGGAAAGAAAATTATATTGGTGGTTTAAGAAAGGAAGAAAACAAACAAAATCTAAAATACATCACATGTCAACCAATAAGGCACCTAGGTTGATCGATAACGGTCGAATGAAGGTAATAAGTGGTCGATCGGAGGGCATATTAAACCGTGGATTTTAAATAACACATGGACCAACGTGATGGACCGATATATTTTACTTGCTTGTGAAGTAAATGATGTGCATCTCTGATTAAAATAAAGATTTCATAAGATAAATCTAATACTGCAAGTTTATTCCAAACTCCTATAAATATAAGCCTAGTTTTCATTGCTCTTCTCATGTCTTTTAGATCACAGAACGGAGCTCTACCCTTCTCTTTTCTCCACAATTTGTAAAATTTCTAAAAGTAAAATACTATATATATGTACACACACATATAAGTGGAGAAAAGCGGAAAACAAGCAAAGAGAAGAGTAGAAGTAATTCAGAATGGAAACAAAGGTTTTCATAAATCTAAAACTTTAATTTAAAATTGATTCAATCCTTTCCTTAGATTTATAGTTTTAATAGATGTATACCCTTCTATTATTTTGGATTTGAAGAAAGAGAAGTTAAATAAAAAGAGAATGGATCCTGATCTAGAGAATTAGAGCTAATTAAAAGGTGAGTGAAAAATTACATGTTTTGTAATAAGATTAAATTTATATCATTGAAATATATTTCATCTGTGTTTAAAAATCGTTTTGGATATTTTATTGTAAATGTGAAAGGATTATATATAAATCTTAGTTTGGTATTTTATAGTGAATATACGTATTGATTGATAAATAACGAATTGGATAATATATTGTATACGCATAATAATTATGGAATCGATTTAACGGAAATTGATTATGGAATAGATTTAATGAAATTGGTTATGTTTAGAATTTTTTATTTGACTGTTATTGGGATTCATTGTAATTAGGTTGGGATTTGACATGTTTTAATTCATTGGAATGAAAAGGGGTAATGATATAAGTATCTGTGGATCATCAAAGTTAAAAATAAGGTTTATTGTTTGAAAAAATAAGGAATGCAAATGTAAACAAAGAGATGTGCAAAATAAAGGAAATCTCTTATTTTATACCATCTATTTCGATAAAGAAATAAAATGTAATTCCTTTTAATTTCACACAAAACACAAATCCTCTTTTAAGCAATTCATTGAGAATTATGGCATTAACAATTCTTTTTGAAGGGGAAGTGGTTCAAATGCATTAAAGTATAAGATCCTCAAGTATACTAAATGGTGAAGTAAAAATAAAAAAGAACAATAGTTAAAAAGGGAATTTAAAATGCACATTTAGACAAGTAAGAAATAAACAATAAAGGAAAAAGAAATAATTAAACTAGAAAGGAGATTAAAGTCCAATAGGCAACTAAAGATAACTAGTAACGAGTAAACAGTAAATAAGGATTGGTAATGAATGATAGTGGACAAAATTAATCAAAAAGTAAAGCTATGTAAGATTCATTAAACACTAATGACTGAAAGGAAAGAAAATAATAATTGAATGGAATATCTACAAATTTAAATATATGTTTGCGAGTGTGAATTTCGTAAGTATGTAAATAACTTAAATGATTAGAATGACATTACTCATTAGAGTAGGTTAGAATGCAAGATCCATAGTGTTACACAATAGAAGTTTGTCCACCGCAATGGGCTATATCAGTCGTGTATCTATACTGATTTGGGATATATCCAACCATAAGACCTATGGAAAGTATATGTTTATGTATGGATGAAGTAATACTCAAATGGTAAGTGGAGTTCACTTTAAAAATAGAAAAAGGGGTTTTTCCTTCATTGCATTAGGAAATCTAAATATGATGGTGAGCAGCTCAACGCTATGGTAACAGGTGCAGGCACCAAATGAGGAGTAGGAGCTACATAGATTGGGTGCGCCATCGGTCTACAACGGTCAAAATGGAAAAGACAAGGTTACACTTAGCGGGCTATTCCTTCTACTAGGGCAGGCCATGATAGATAATGCATGACCATGGTTGTTTGCTAGTTTGTTGTTAAGCTAATTAAGCTATGACAAAGTTCTTTCAAAAATAATGGGGTGATCCATGGAGCTGAGCCCACAATAAGAAGCAAACGAGTAGAAAATCCCAAAAGCAAAGCGGGAAAAAATACGGCTAAATTATAGTGACGTCTTTATTAGGCACTAGCAGAAGGTTCTACTTTATATGCTGGCAATTTGGCCTAGACACTGACGATGATGTCTAGTAGTGCAGAATTATGGATGTTAGCGGGGATAGAATTTTGGTCAAACGGGGGATAGTGGCGCTTACATATATATGGGTACTATTAACGAATAAATTCGCTAACCCCAAAAGTGTAGTAAAAAAATTTGATTCAAGGAGTGGCTCTGTTGAGGCCAGTTGAAGTCATCAAGTCGAAGATAGTTCCCATAACATTCCTTAATGTAGCCATCAAAGTCGAAGTCATATGAGCTTATGTAAGTTTGAAGTTAAAGTTGGGTATGTTATTAAGGTTCAAGTACGAATTCAAATATGCTATGAAAGTACTAGTTCGAAGTCAAGTATGCTATGCTACAATAAGTTCGAAGTCAAGTATGCTATGTAAGTCACAAATCCACGTAAATCAATATTCAAAGTTAAATGGTCATATGACTCATAAATCACAAGTTCGAATCGAATCAATATGCTATGCTATGTAACTATTTGATTTCCAAACCCTTACGCGTACAAGGTTCAAACAATACAATAGGCTCTAAAAATCCCCAAATCAATTTAGGGTTTACAAAGTTGAAAAGCAAGAAATGAGATAAGAGAATTCATCACTCGAAATAGCACCCCTAGGTCCATATTTATAGGGGTGAAGGGCTCTACTTCGCCTTTTATTGTCTTCAGAAGGATCATCGTCGGCATACTTGACTTCAATAGTGTCATCCCGACATTACTCTCTTTAATGTATAGAATAAATAAAAGGTGGGTTCAAGAATTGTTGAAGAGCGATGTCGTCGCTTGGCAGTGTTATGAAAGAGCAACTCTCTCATAGTACTGTGTCAAAGTTGATGACTCAAGGAGTTGATGGTTGGCGTCATTGTTCGAAGACATCACTAAACAGATATAGGAAGCGACGATGGCATAGTATTGCATTGCTAAAGGCGGCCCTATTCCTTATGCTGTCAGTGTCATCAATGATTTCGATGATAATAGATGAGCAATGACAGCACTGATAATAGCAGCATTGATGGTTGTTGTGGATAGAGACGATATGCAATGTTGACCATTGTCGAAGAGCGGTGTTACTATGCATTCCCTTGATGTTAGTGATCCTGGGCGTCATCATAGGGGAATACCTTCGAAGTGCTTGTGTAATGCGATACCAATAGAGTTTGGCACCAGTGAAATGGGCTATTAGTTACTTCAACATTCATTGATGGCATATGACATTGACTGTCTTCGACGCTTTTGCCTATTCGGTTGCATGCGACAACGTTCCTTTTCCCTTGTTGATAGATTGTGACGTGAAGAGATATGATGCTGAAGTGATAAAGTGCAGAATTGTTGATCATAGAACCTTATTCCTTTGATAGTGATCATAAAAGGCAATGACATCTCTACATCTCTCTTTTCGTATATCCTCAAAGTCAATAAGAAGCAGCACTAGTAAAGCACGAGTGGCATTGATAGTATGCGTTGTCTTCAAGGTTATTGATGGTCATGACATTTTTCATTGGCATTGACACTATTTGCTTTGGTACTTGCTTATCACTATGATCAAGTAGCACACCGAACTCCATCGACTACGATTATAGTAGTAACATTTACCCCTATAGTGTAGAGGATCCATTGGTTTTTCATGCCAATAATCTCAGTATCATTCTTTTCCCGCCATTTGGCCTTCTCTTGCTAATTTAAATCGTCTTTTTAAAATTAATCCAACAGTCTTTCGCGCGCCTATCCCCTTTTATAAATAGGTAGTTTCTTCCACTTTTCTTCCTTCACCCGCGATTAGTAGCTCAAGCAAGAAATCAGCATTCCTTTTAAGAGAACTCAAACTTCTTCATTTCTTAATCGCCCAGCTCCCATTCAGATACAATTTATATTTCAATTTGATTAAGTTGAGACACCGATTCAGTCAACTGAGTTTTTTTAAAATCGTTATCAGGGTTTAATTTGGGGATCTTTTTATCGGTTTCAATCTGATTATCAACGTGTTAAGAATTAAAATCACGATTTTGTGATTGCTAGATGTCATTCTTTTACATTATCCTTGAATTAATTGATTATGAATTGATGTTTTCACCAAGATGTGAGGTTTTCAGCTTAACGACGAGTCAAGTTGCCTATTTGAACTCGAATTCATATTATTCTCGACCCAAATTGGTATCAACATTCACGACACTACTAAGAGGTGTAACTATTAGTTAATCAGCAGTGTAAGGCATTCATATCGTCGAAATTGGTTCTAATGTTAATTAATACTGATATAAAAATCTGCATGTCTTGTGACAAAGACGACCTCAACTTCAAATTCCATCACGTCGACGTTAACCCTTACCGATGTTATTATAATTAATGAAATTATTGAGTCCTCATATTACCTTATTATTTCAATAGCCAAAGACTTTCATGTTGTAAGCAACAGGAGCAAAGTGCGGTATTTTATTCGAAGTCATGCACACTACTATTATTTGGGCATTAAAGTTGGTTAGACGCAACACTAATTAGCTTGATACTAGTTTTTTAAAACAACATTTTCATATTAGCATGGCATTTGACACCGATAATGCTTTTATTGTCTTAGTCAACACTACACCTTTAATGCGCTAGAATGCGACAACCTCTTTTTGTGTCGTGACATTCAATTAGCATCAGTAGCGTTGAAATCATTCCACATTTTATCTGTTACGTTAAAGCTCAAAAACACTTAGTTGAGAACATAAAGGTCATTGATAGTATTTGTTGTGATTAATTACAACACTAATAAACTCATCGTCAATTGAGGACAACGTCGTTCATCTTAGACGTTTGCCTATGAGCATGGTTCAATATTAATTACTTTATTGTTTTCTTTACCTTTCCATAATCATTTTCGATGGTGCAAACATTGCTCTATATGACATCGACACTATCGCTACCACTACTTTTAACACGTTATAAATTATTTAACTAATTATTAGGTTTCCAAATCACATCGCTACTATTCGCCAACATCAATATCCCTATCACCTCATTGCCAATTATGGTTGTAGAGCTTGTCAGTATTTTATAGCATTAGTTTTATGACATGGTCAGCGTGAGCTTATAGAAGCCGATAACTTTATTGCTTGTTGCTGACCTTAATATCTCAAATGAAGCTTATTCATGCCATTGCTATTTTAGCATGTTGCAGACACATCATTAGTTTACTAATCACTTATTTGTTAACGTTGATAACCTCATTATTTTTGGCATTAACCAACTTATAGCATTCACCATTGTTTAATGATTACATGACACTTGACAATGATTTATCTTATTTGCTATGAGTACATTGACACCGCATGTTATCTTTCATTTTATTTCTTTTCATGAGGTTCCTTTATCTAGATTTGAAATTCATATTTTCCAACAAACTTGTCATATGTTATTTATGTACTGTTGTCTTATGATTAATATATACCTTATCACCCTTGTAGTAAATATATCACTTAAGCAATAATTTTAGGTTTAGCATTAGCATGCACTAATTTTTTATATAATATGAATTATGGTAGTTTCTTAAGTTTAGAATAATATCACATGGCAGGAAATTGTAAGGCCAACAATTTGGTAAGAAGCCCATAAAGAAAGCTTGTAAAGAGTTTAAACCTTCTCCTCCAGCTCATAAGAAGGGAGACATTTCGAATCCATCGTACATTACCACCCAAGCGGAAGTGGACTCCATTCTTCAATAATTTGGAATTACTAGGATCGAAGCCATCCCTATTGGTTCTATAGCCAATATCTATAACCCACCAGAAGGGTAGTTCACTTTCACTCCTATTCATATCTGGCATAGCTATCTTCCTTTTTTGGGTTTCCTCTTAAGATACCTAGAGCACCTGAATATAGCACCGATCCAGTTATTTCCTAATGCTTATACATACCTGACATGCCTGGATGTCCTAGCTCAAGAAGTTGGACTTCCACCTCTCATGCTGACATTTTTCATTACATAGCTGGTCTTGCTAAGATGGGTGAACAACCAAGCCATCAACTGTAATGAATTCATCCCCACCAAAAAGTTTGATCTCAGATACCATTAATAAGGTGAGAGTATTAAAGACTCGATTCTTCTTCGTCAAATGCTTCTCTAATATTAGAGGGACATTTTCTACCGCTACTAAGTCTTTTCTCCTTGGTTATCCATGTTTGATTATTATTCTTTATTGATGGGTGTTCTTTTTCAGATCTTGCTTCTAAGCATCTAAAATCCAAAGATCAAAAGACCGTAGACTCCCTAATCCATCTAGTTGAGAATAAAAGAAATAGATTCACGCCATTAACTGTAACATCCCCCACTTGGAGGTCCAAAACTAATGGCTGTAGATGCTGCATTCATCCATATTTATTAATTCTCAATGACCAAATACGATAATGTTAGATAAATTGATATACCAGAAACACATGGATATGGAAAAAAAATTAAATTTCAAAACAACTTTCATATTCCATTCCAACCTCATTTCAACATTATTTACATAATCCCACAACGTTAACTTCGTTCAGAAAAATATACTTATTACAACATACTCCAAGAGTGACATTGATGAAAGTGTATAATAACAAAAATACGTAGCAGAATCGCATGAAAAAGAATTTAAATAACTACATGCCTTCTGCACGACTCCAAGAGCTTTTTCGTCTTAAGAGGTAGCTGAAAACCTCAAATCTCAAACTACTCAAAATCAATTGAGTACCCGAGAGTTTAAAGGAAAAACATAAACTTCGAGTCAGACATAAAGCCTGGTATGAATGATAATATTCCATCTCAAATCATTTAGATATCTAGTGAGACCACGCCACATAGTAGAACGAGTTTCCCCTCACCAGTATCTTAAAATCTTTATAAACCATTTTTTGTACCCCTGCATCCGTAATGGTTAATTCAATTCAAAACATTATTTTGTGATGCTATGCAAAACAATTGAATCAATTTTGGATTTCCCATCCCCAATTCATTTTGACCATCTGTCATAATTGTAGTTTTTAGGATTACTATTAACCTAATAGTTTTCATAGGATTACTACGAACCTATTAGTAACTCCATATCATTTATTTTATCCTAGTTTTCATGGGCTAACTAGGAACCTATTGACTAACAGTCAATATCTTTCTTTTACTCTAGTTTTCATGAGCTAACTAGGAACCTATTGACTGACAATCAATATCTTTCTTTTACCGTAGTTTTCATGGGCTAACTAGGAACCTATTGACTAACAGTCAATATTTCATTTTCTTATCCGGATAAAGTTTTCATGGGCTAAATATAAACCTTACTAGCTGACACTTTTAATTATACATTTCATGCGCTAACTATGAACCTATTGGCCCATGCCAATATCTTTTCCCTTACATGGTTTTCATGGGCTTAATGTGAACCTAGTAGCCTCTACCAATATATTTAATTTATATTCACTACTGGGTCAACCTAACTGGTTACTCGGCTCTTCCCCATGGTTCAATTTTGGGTTTATTACAATGTGAATATATACACACACACATATACGTACATACATACATACACACACACACACATATATATATATGAAGAAGGAAACAATATAACTTGGTTAATTCCTTTAAACCATTTAGACTTTTCATAAGTTCCATTTTGAAATAATTTTTTATTAATATGCCATGGTTTTGCTTTTAAATAAGATTGGGTTATTTATTTTGAAAACTATAATTTCAAAACCTTCGAAACCTTGCTTCGACCTCACTGGACAACCTGCTTCGAAAAAATATATTCCATTTCAAAACACTAGGCTTCTGCCTTTAAAAACACTTTAAAATCCTTCTTTCAAAATCTTTCGACTCTAATAAAGTATTACTTATTTATTATTAGAAGCATAGCTTCAAAACCATTGGAAGTATCTCTTCCAAAAGCATTGATAGTCCCCATTTCGATATCATTGGGTTTACTTTTTAAAATATCATTTGGGTTAAAGCGAATATAAAAGAAAGTATCTCTTTCGAAACCATTCTTTATTATATAAAAATATTAGGGAATTTATGATACGTCGATACCATCTCTTTCGATAGAGTCGAAAGCATACATTTAAAATGTTGGAAAATAGCTTCGAAACTCCTTTCAAAACCATTGCCTTCGAAACCCATAACCCTTTCAAAAACATTTAGAAAGTGGCTTAATATAACTTTAACACAATTAATACCTTTCTCCAGCATTGATGACTTCAATACACTAGAAAGGCATAAGAATCAGTGGCAGGGTTTCGACTAGGTCAGAACTCCTTCATTCAAAAGCTTTGATTTATAATTAAAGGAACACATGCAAATCCCTTTTTTTTAAAAACATGGCAACCCCTTCAAAGCCATTATAAAACTTCTTTTTAAAAATATACGTATCGACTAAGTCAAAAGCTTAGTAAAACAAAGGTAGGCGCTTATCTTTTCCAAATAAACCGAGGTAACGATCCAATCGGAAGCTATGCTTTTGACACCATGCCTTACGTCTTTCTCCAATCTACTACATATCATCTAGAAGATACCATGTGTATTGAATTTAACTTGATGAGGTTTTGACATAGTCGAAAGTGAAAGGAAAGGAGCGAAAGGTACTATGATTAGAGGCGAAACCTATTTTACTAGGTTAACACTAAATTAAGTAACCCATATAAACTAACCTGCCTACGTGTTCATTTATTATTGGTTGCCTTAACTTTTCCCATGCTTTTAAAAACTAACTGCCTTTTTATTTTGGATAAGTATAGAACATAAACTTATGCAAATAAAACCTTCTTCTTTATTTATGTAAATCATTTTGATCCTCTACTCAAAATAATTTATTTTATATATCAAATCAATTTATAAAAATCCTTAAAATTCATAGAAATTTACTTAGATCATGTTATCTAACATATCAAAATTTCAATTTCAAATTCTCAATATATTTTTTGAAATAAATTATTAAACCCAACGTGCTATATTTTCATTTAAAAATTCATAATAATCTTTTCAAAGCTTGAAAAATTATCAAACTTAAAACCCAACTCTGAAATCATGTTTGCATAACATATAATTTTTCCATGGCATTTAAACATCAATATCACACGGTTTTGATCTAAAGCCGTATAACCATCATTTGAACAATCTTATTTAAATTTAAACAACCCATAAATTCAAGCATATCATCATCAAATATCATATATACGAATTTAAACTTAAATCTGAAACATATATTTAACAAATAGAGTTAGAAATTATCATTCACCTTAATCTTTGATAAGGAAATGTACTGAAATGAGTTTGATTCCCCTTTTTATTTTTCTCTTCTTTTCTTTGAATTTCTACTTCTTCTTTTCTTTTTAATGGCCGACTCTATTCTTCTTTTACTTACAATTTTGATTTGCTTTTAAAATGAATTGAATAGGAAATGAAATGTTAACAAGAGAATACATATATAAGGATAAGGGGTTATGTAAAACTTATTCCCATTATACCCTTATGTAGACTAATGTACTTATAATCCATTCTCATATCCATTTAATTTATTACTTAATCACGACCACTTAATATCCATTCAAATCTCAATCCCCTTATCACTTAAAATTTACGTTATTCTATGTAATTTATTTAATTAAATATCCTGAATAATGTTATTAAAATTAGGGGTGTTACAGGCTCCTCTCCTTAAAGAATTTCGTCCTCGAAATTCAATAAGGACTGAATACTAATCATAGCAATCATCTATAACCACTCCTAATAATTATACTAGTCCATCTGACTAGCTATTACCTATATAAATCTAATATACTCATACCATTTTAAAACAAATCAGGTTAAATAACTCGAGTCCTGTCTTCTATCTCCCAAGTACAGTCCTTCTCATTGTTGCTCCACTGGACTTTCACCACCTTGACTGTCTTGGACTTTAATCTTTTCTCATCTCTTGCTACAACTAGAATTGGTTGTCTAACAATTGTTAAATTAGGCTTTACTACCAACTCATCCAATCCTGTTGTAGGAATAGTATTCTCTGGATCATGCACATACTTACAAAGATGGGACACATGAAATACATTATGGACACCTGTCATATTGCTCGTTAATTCTACTCTATATGTGAGCTTTCCAATCCTTTCTATAATCTGGAATAGCCAACATATTTCGGTTCCAGCTTCCCTGACTTTTCGAATCGTATCACTCTCTTTATCGGCGGCACCATAATAAAATCTTGATCTCTGATTGAGAACTCTAAGTCTTTACGCCTTTTATCTACGTAACTCTTCTATTTGGACCGAGCTTCCTTCATCCGATCTCGGATCAACTCGATCTTATCTAACACTTCTCTAACCATACTTGGACCTAAGACTAATATTTCACCAATCTCTAACCAACATGCGGGTGATTTGCGCATGGCCTTCCATACAAAGCTTCAAAAGGCGTCATTCCTATACTAGTCTAAAAACTATTATTATTATAGGAAAAATCAATCAAATGCATGTGATCTTCCTAAGATCCACCAAAGTCTAGTACACAAGCCCTCAATAAAATCTTCGAGTACCTTATTGACTCTCTCAATCCGGCCATCCGTCTGTGGGTGATATGCTATACTCATCCTGAGCTTGGTACCTAATACTCTCTGTATACTTCTCCAAAACTCATTAGTGAATAGTGCATCTCTATCATTGACTATGCTACTAGGAATTCCATGAAGTCTAACGATGTTCTTCACGAACAATTTTGCCAAAAAAGATGCTTCCTAGTTGACTTGACTGGAATGAACTGGGTGCTCTTGGTCAATCTGTCCACTATGACCCATATGCTTTTTTTTTCCTTATTCGACCTTGAAAACTTGTCTACAAAATCTATGGATATAGAATCCCACTTCCAAACTGCAATCTCTAAAGGCTGAAGCAACCTGTTCGGCTTTTGATATTCGGTTTCACTTGTTGACAATTAGTATATTGTCTAACCCACAAGCCAACATCCCTCTTCATGCCTTTCCAATAGAAGCTTCTATTCATATCTTGATACATCTTGGTTCCTGCAGGATGAATCGTAAACTTGGATCAATGAAACTCATCTAGAACTTCTCTTCTTAATCTCTACATTTGAAACACATAATCGTCCTTTCTCTGTCAACAATCCTTTTTGGTCAGTGCTAAAATCTTTAAGATCATCGAGCTCGAATCCCACTTCGAGTCTTCTAATTTTCTTGGCTGTCTCTGGATCCTCATTTTTTTAGAAGTCATCATCTCGAACAGCATTTGTCGGACCACTAAATAGGCAAACATAGCAGTACTCTGACTAGAATCGACATTCTATCTCGACTTTTTACTACATGTAGCTAAAACTTCAAAATCCTTCCATTATCCCAACATAGCTAACACCACATTCTGATGTTTCCTACTAAGGGCATCCGCTACCTTATTTCCTTTTCCAGAAGTATACTTTATACAAAAATCATAAGAAGTCCAAAAATTCAGCCACCTTTGCTGTCGCATATTCAGCTCTTTCTGAGAGAATAAATATTTTAAGGACTTATGGTCAATGTATATCTCAAATCTATCGTAATATCTCAAAATCTTCAATGTGAAGATCACCGTAGCCAAGTCCAAATCATGAGTATGATATCTTACTTTATGCGGTCTGTTACCTGGAGGTTTGACCAAGTAACTAGAGGCATGGCATAAGCACCGGTCGGCAATGAAGAGGTTGCTCGGCATTAGTGCACCGTTCGGCATCCAGGCTCAACCGGCATCTAGCACCGTTCGGCATCCAGGCTCAACCGGCATCCAGCACCGTTCGGCATCCAGGCTCAACTGGCATCCAGCACCGTTCGGCACAACATTATCGTTTGGCATAAACCTCGCTCGGCATAACAAGGTCGTTCGGAATGAGCCTCGCTCAGCATTCCCACCTTATTCGGCATTCGTGCCTCGTTCGGCATTCCAGCTTCGTTCGGCATTCCTGCCTCGCTCGGCATTCCAGCCTCGCTCGGCATTCCAGCCTCGTTCAGCATTCATGCCTCATTCGACATTCCCGCCTCGTTCGGCACATGGCCTCGCTCGGCATAAGTATGTCGCTCGGCATCTCCCCTCGATCGGCATCGGATCTCGTTCGGCCTACATGTTTCACTCAACACACTGTCTCGTTCAGCTTGGAGATGTAGCTCGGAATTTGCCGTTCGACATTTGTGGCTCGACACACAGAAGTCACTCACCACGGGCCGAGGTATCTCGCTCCTAGGCCCATTAAGGAAGTCCAACCCATCTTCGTCTATAAATAGATGGGCAGGGGCACAGTGAAATGGATTTTTTCGAGAACACTGGGGAGACTCTACCGCTTTCAAGACTCACTTTATTTCATTTAATATTTTTATTCAAGTATATATAGTACAGATTGTATCTGTATTCAGTCACTTGTGAAAGCAATAAAGATCAAAACTTAAAGTGGACGTAGGCAATTACGCTGAGCCACTATAAATCCGGTGTTCTTGTTTTCTGCATTTAACTTAGTATACAGTTATCTGTTTTAATTTACTTTCTTCATTAATCTCTCTACACAATCTTTCTAAAGGGTTTTAGTGACCAATTCTGGTGCTAACATTTCGGTGCTTTCACTGAGAATCGAATTCTCAGGCCGATAGGATCTACTTTGTAGCTATTGGATTGAATAAATCCCCCAAAAGAGATCCAACCTACTCATAGGACGTCCATTGAATCTACTCAGAGTTTCGATCAATAAATCTACTACGAAGACCACATACCCGATCAACCTCTCAAAATGCGGATGTCAACGAGACTGCTAGCGTGCAACAAGTTGGATCTAGCAATCAACAAGCAAATTTAGGTGCAGGGACTACTGCCCAAACTCAAACAGATCACCAGGACGGAGTTCAATGAATTGATGAGGGAACTCAAGGAAAGTAGAAGGCAACTTGCTGAGCAGCTTTAGGCCAACGCTAATCTCATGACTCGGCTTACTCAACAGCAACATCAGAATGCTGGAGGTAGCCCTGCTCCTTATTCTTCATCTAATAGCTCGACTTTAGCCGATGAACCTCCTAGGCATAGACATCGTAAGACTGAAACTGCACAAGCAGGTGCCACTAATCGATCAACCAGGGATCAGGCACGTGAGGAGACCGGACGCCCGGTTCACCAAGATCCTAATAAAGCTGGCCTTCAAGATGCACATTTGGCCGATCGCCAGTAGATGGGACATCAACCTGAGCGGTCCCGTAGAACGGAACCCAACCTTTCATCCTCCATACAAACTCCGGACTTATCAGCTATGGTCAGGTAGTTGATGAGAGAGAACCAAGGCTTGACCAACGAAGATTGGGTCATACTCCCTTCACAGATACTATCCTATAAGCCGAGTATCCCAGGAAGTTTAGTATGCCAACTATACCGGCTTACGAAGGGAAGACTGATCCCAGACAGCACGTAATGAGGTATGAATGGATGATGGATTCTGCCAGACCGAATGATGCGACCAAGTGTAGGTGCTTCTGAATCACTTTATCAGGAATCGCCACTATATGGTTTACTCGACTTTCCCCGCGGTCTATATCCAGCTTTGACGAATTGGCAATGAAATTTGTAGAATAATTCAGGATACATGCTACTCGTCCAAAGGATGTGATGTCCCTATCAAGCGTACTCCAAGCTCCGAGAGAGTCATTGAAAGCGTACTTGCAGAGATTTCATGTAACGACCCGGAAATTTCGACCTAGAAAATTCCAGATAGTTAGTGAAAAGAAGAAAGAGGAAGAAGAAGAAACAGAAACTCAGAATCTCACATTCGCAGCGGATAAAATATAATATCACATAAATAATAGTTTCACAAAGGAAACCATAGTTGTCAAATTACACTTTAATATATATCAGAGTTACAACATATTTACAAACACAGGACAGATATATCAATCTGTTTCAGATACTCATATATCATAGTAGAAACTCTCCATGCGTTTCTGCTCTCCATCTCGACCCCTGAGCTCCAGAATGTCCTTACCTGAAAATCTGTAATACTCGGTCTGACCCGAGCATTACATCAGAGTAACACCCGGGTCAGGCTGGAAACCAGCGTGAGTAAACTCATTTAACAAGGAATATCAAAACATGCAACTTATTTAAAACCCGAGGCAACTCATATATATATTTACAACTTCACAAGTTGTTAGACTCCACTTGTTTCACACATCAATTTCTAAGTACCAAATCTTAGATTAAATGGTCCAATACACTTAAATCGTTCCATTACAGCTTATTGATTTCACCTATCAATTTATAAAGGATCGATGTGGTTTCGGGTATTTACTAATACCCGACTCCGATCTCTTCGAAACCCATATTATCTTAAATTAAATTATTCAACTGAAGAATAATTCAATTTTAATATAGGATGTCACAGTAATTCATCATCAATAGATAGCCATATCGTCACAGTTTAAATCAAACATATCTTATCACAAAGCATCACGAACCACATATTAGGGATAACAATTAATCAAAGGCTTCCACTATCATTCTATTTATCCCTTAATTAGTTTCACAAATTAATTTATTCTTAACCAAATACAGTAATTAACCCATAGTTACTTCATAAATTAATTTTAACCATAATTATTAATCACCCTTGATTAATAATATCTAGTAATTAACTACCCTTAATTACTTCATTCAAAAAAAATAGTTACCCTTAATTAATTACCTCAATTGATCCCCAGATTAATTACATAGGAATTTAATCCAAATTACTTCCATCATCAACATCCTTAATTACATCCAGTATTTACCATTAATTACTTTAACTACTCTTAATTACTCATTCCATGAATTAATTACTCTTAATTAATTATCTCCATTAATCCCTTGAAAAATTTTCAAAGTAATTTAATCTAAATGACTTCCATAAATAAACATCTTCAATTACATCCAGTAATTATCAATTAATTACTTCCCTAAGTAGTTATAACTCCATTAATTACATAAAGTAAATATTCATCAAGTCAACAAATGTTTAAATTAATTAAACTTAATTAGTTAATCTAAACAAATCACATTAACCCAATTAATTACATCAAGAAATTAATTCATTAATTACTTCCATTAAGTAATTAACTTAAACAATTTCAAAAATTGATTCTTATTAATTAATTAATCTAATTAATTATAAAAATTAATCACATTAATTAATTGTTAAATTATCTTAATTAATGACCTTCATTAACCATTCTTAATTACTTCTCAAGTAATTAACTCAGATTTACCATTGTTAATTTCAAATTAATTAATATTTAATCACCAATTAATTAATCTCTAATTATTTTTATTAATTAAGTGTTAACTGCAACTTAATTATCCTTCATTCCTTGATTAATCAATTCTTAATTATTAATTAGAATTTAATTAATAATCCCTAATTATAGATTAATTAACCCTAATTAATTAGTTTTAAATCTTAATTAATCAATTAAAAAAAATTCCTTAATTCCTTAATTAATCATTCATATTATAAATTAATTAAATAATTAATTACTCATTTAAATTAACTTAATAATTTAAATGAATTCAAGTTCTTAAATTCTAACTTAATTTAAGAAAACATTTCTTACTTATTTAAACATAAAAAAAACAAATTGTTTTTATGTTTAATTCAAGTTCCATTTTCAAACTTCATTTTAAAGTTAAGATTTTAAGAATGAAAACCAATTTATCTAAATAAGGTTTTAAAACCTTTTTATCTTATATGTTAAGAAACATTCCTTTTACAAAGAAGTTCTATAAGAATTTAAACCCAGTTCCTCTTTAAATTCCAATTAATTTAGAAATACACTCTAAACATTCCAAGTTATAAAAACAATTTCAATTCAAACATTTTCTTAAATTTAAAACTGAAATACAGCTTTTAAACTTAAGTTTTAAAAACTTAATTAAAATTTTCATCTTCATTTTAAAATTTTAATTATTAAATCATTTCTAAAATATTTAAAACAAATTAAATTTAAAACTTATTTTATTTTAAAACTTAAATTCAAATCAATTCAGATTTAAATTCCTATTTTACAATCTTAAACTTTCAGCTCAAATTTAAAACCAATATACTTTTAAACTTAAAAGTTTTAAAACCAAATTCTAAATTTAAAAACTTTATATTATTTCTATTCTGAGATTCAAACTACTAGCATTCATATTCAAAATCCGTTTTAAACACAGTTTAAATTTCAGTTTACATTTTATACTTTTCTAAAAAATATATAAACAAAACAGATCAAGTATCTGTTTTATACTAAAACTTGAATTTACAAAATTCAAATTATTTTAAAAAATCCACATTCAAATTATTTGAATTCAGATTCAAATTCAGTTTAAACTTATTTTAAAAATTTTGTTTACACTCTAAAACTTTACTTTTAATTTTAAAACTGAATCAGGTTTTCTGTTGTTAAAACCTGTAAATAAATTTTAACCCGAGCCTTCTCAAAATTAACTTCGGGTCAAATCTTTAGCTGCTTCGATTTAGAACTCGAATTCCCCGAGAACTTACTCGAGTATGCCACAACCCCAACTCCAACAGCTACATCATCAGGTCAAAATTCACCGTGCACGTGTACAGTGCCTCCGGCTCCCCTGATCAACTTTGCAACCTCCCATTGGTCGACGAACATCAACTCAGATTCATCCAAACAACAATTCCACTGATTCATAATCGAAAACGGGTTCGAGAACCCTGAAGCAAACCTGGAACAATCAGCACTTCCCTAACCCAAAACCTGGAAAACTTCTCGTTTCCATACCTTCGACCACTAGAATATCAACGCCTTCGGCCACACGATCGCCAACCACCAAGCTATCATTTCCCAAAGCTACGTTGAACTCGATCACTTCTACAAACAGTGGTGATCGATCCTCTTCACCTAGCTAAAACTAGGATTCCCACCTTTAAATCACAACCACAACTTATCTGATGAATTAAATCACCATCAACAATTTTTCTAGGCATCAACAATCACCCCTCTACCATCTAGAAGAACTCTGTCCTCTCCAGTTACAAAGATCACCAGGAAATCAAGAATTTCCACTTCCAGTAAATAGCCAAACTGCACCTTAATTCTTTTCCTAAAAATCTTGATTCTTGATTTAAAAACCAAGTTTTAGTTAGTGTATTCAATCTACAATATTGAATTTATAATTTATACGGTATGAATTTTGATTTATATCAACATGCTTTGGTGTTTTATATGTTTCCAGAGACCATCAAGTTTATATTTCAACTTACCTAAATCCTTAAATATTAACCTCAGGTAAATCATCAACTTTGATTTATCAATTGCATTCTAGAGAAACTAATACAAAAATAATAAGGATTTTAAATAAAAACTTGTACCAGGAAAACAAAACAGATCAAGGCAATTTAGACAGCATGCATACAAATACAATTTCACACCAGACATTTAATTATAAATATATGCAATATATATTCATTTCCAGTATACCAGTATGCAACAAATATTTAACCCTTAAAGTTTTTTATTTAAAAAAGTTACTCACCCGTGTTTTGAAGACAGGGAACAGGCCTTTGAATCTTGAATTGTTTGCTGAAATCTTAACTTGTCATTTGATTAAATCTTGCTTTGATTTGGTTTCCAGTTTGATTTTGAAAACATACTTCTGATTCGAATCTTCCTTTGCTTCCAGATTTTGAAAACTTGGCTGCCTTAATTTAAAAACTGGGAAGCTTGAATTGCAGAGAGGGTCTTAGGTCTTGATTTTCTTAAAACTGAAGTACAGATTGCTGATTAGCTTTGATTGATATTTGAGAAGATTACAGGCTGATACAATCTGGTTTTAAGTTTCAGATCTTTGAGTTTAAACAGGTTTTGAGTTACTTAAAATTTTTGAGATGATCTAAATGCTTTGATCTTTTAGATCTAGTTTTCAGTTTTAGAAGAGAAGAAAAAATGTCTTTGAATACAAAAGATTTTTGCTAAGTTTGAAAGGCAATAAGCATGCCACTTGTTAAGTTGCATGTTAACATTATTACATTTGTTTTAATGTTTATTAAGAGTTATTACACTTGTCTTTTATTCATGCATTAATTTCTTTTAAATGTTAATAGAAATTTTTATATGTTATATTTACCTTATGTTTAAAGTATTACAAATGTTTGGTTATTAATATTCGTAAAGCTTTTAAATTTTATTTTCTTATTAAATAAATACTTATCTTTTTAGAGTTTTTAAATCATAAAATTGAACACTTGTTGACTTATGTTTTATATTGGATGTTATAATTGTCATAAATGTTTTTTAATGTATTTTCATTTATTTATAAATTGATTTTTTGAAAAAACTTTTATATAAATACCCAAATTAGTTAATATATTTCTAATTTAATAAGTACTTTTGTAATAAATTTTCTAATTTATAAATATATATCCTAATTTATAAATAACTTCCTTTAAAAGAAAAACAATACAAACAATTTATGTTCTCAATAAAATCAAATAAAAATACATTTTTAAAAACAAAGTATAATTTAATATATATATATATATATATATATATCTGAATTTCAATTTAAATACCTAAATTCAAATTAAATCTCAAATCAATTTTACACATACATATATTTAAACCAATACAATTTCAACTTGTATATAATAATTCTATTTAAAATCTATATATATACACAACAGAATTACAAATATAAATATTTATTTGATCAGATTCATTTATTCAATCTATAAATTCAGTATTTTATTAATTAACCCAATTATATTATTAATTACAATGTCCATAATTCCAGGTTATTACATTCCTCCCCCCTTTGAATCTTTTCGTCCTGGAAAAGGAACGAAGCCAGAATTTATTAAATATTTTAAAACTAGTTAAAATATTCTTTGATCATTTTAAAACACTTTTAAATTTTGTATGGTATTGGCAAAATAGTTTTATAAAAATATCTTTTTATAACTCGATGTTTCAACAAGTCCATCTTCGTTCTCACAAAAATTCGGTCATACGTTGATCGAGCGTAGGACTGAAAATCTATAAGTACTTAGCAAATCCATTTTCAATATCTAGTGAAAATACTTTGAAAATAATTTTATTGTAAATATAGAAAACGATTTTTGAAAATAGAGGATATATCTTTGGTGAGAATGCTCTGGAAATCATCACCCTAATCCATGGTCACAGTTACATTCCAGGGTTACGTTGCCATCACAGCAAGAGTCCATGTAACTGCAGGTTCTCCGCGGCCTCTCGATTACGCCATGGAACCTAGACAGATCGCAGTTACATTCCAGGGTTCCGTTGCCATCGCAGCAAAAGTCCATGTAACTGTAGGTTCTCAGCGGCCTCTGATTTTCGCTGTCGAAATGAAACTACTCCACTCCTACATAGGTCGTAGTCTACCGATATAAAATCAAACGCAGACTATTGGCTCTCAGAAGCACACGCGACTTTCGCTATGGTATACACTACTCATAATCCCCAGGAACTAGTTTTGTCCGGACTCCTCACAGGATCAACTTTAGAACCCCCCCTTGGGGCTCAAGGCAGCACCACCCGGTGGCACTCCTAAGAAGTTCATTTCAAGGGAGCGCCTTTTTCCCCAGAGCCATCATCAAAACATTTTATACTATACACATATAATAACTTCAAATTATACAACTAGTATGACCTCATACAAAGCTCCTTTACACAAAATCGATTATTCCAAAATCGATAATTATCAAACTAGGCTTTCCAAATTTTAATATTGATTTTACCCAACAATCAAAAAGCCTTTCCAAATCCAAAGGTTTCCAAAACCCTTTTCCAAAATCCTCATAAGATCCTATATATATATATATATTCAGATATATATATTTTTTTTAAAACATTGTATCCTTTCAAACTTGTATAAAACTCCTTTTATACTTCAAACATTTTCAAAAACCCTTTTCTTCTGGCAAAAGATTCAACAAAGGGAGTTTCATTTTGTAAAACAAAGATATTTAACTTTGTTTACTCAAAATCAAATATTCAAACTTGATTACTCTTTTAAATATCATTTTCATTCAAATCCGTATGATGTACACATATCATCCGTACGCTATACCAATCTGATTACTCACTCGACCACGCAATTTCACTTCCGAACTAGTATCGTCCACCCGACTTTCTAGTGCGGACACAGATCTGGTTTCTTGATTAGAAACCGTCATTCTCCTTTCATAGCCATAACCATGATAGAGAATATGCAGAACCAATCAACAATCCATATCCAGGTTCACCGTCTAAAATCGAGTGAAAAATCCCACTCGGATTGATATAACTATCTCGAAATTCTATGCTCGAATCTGGATCATGTCACTATGCGAATAGAATAACATACGTACACCCTACTATTTATCTTTATTGGTTATTAGCCAAATCAATTCCATTTCTATTCCATTCACTTTGATTTTCATTCACTTACTCACAATTGCCTCAATCCATTTGGATTATCACCTCTATTCTTGTCTTGATTGGGTATTTAACCAATAACAGTTTGAACTCCGACCAGTTTATTTAGAAAATAGTTTGAATTTTTTTAAAATAGATAAGTAGTTTGAAAATAATCACTAGTTTGTAAAATAGGTGTAAAATAGTTAGAAAATAGTTAAAATAATTTTAGAAATTTTAGTTAATTGCAAAATAATAGTAAGATAGTAATTAGTTTTGTAAAATAGTTGGAATATAGTAATTAGTTTATAAAACAGTTGGAAAATTGTTAAACAGTTTCAAAAATATTTGTAAAACAAGTATAAGATAGTTTGACTTTTAAAAGAAAGGTTGTATATATAATGAATAGCTTGGAAAATAAGTTTATATTAAAACAACTATTAAAAATAGTCCAGAGTCCAAACTGCCCACTTCCCAATTCCCATTCTCATCAATTCAATTTAAATTTCCACTTTCATTTTAAATTGAACCAATTCCAATTTTAAATAACTCCAATTTCCATTGGACTTGATTTATTCCCAATTCAAGTTGAATTAATTCTCAATTCCCTTTCAAATTTAAATCAAATTCCTTTTGATTTTAGCATATTCATCTTTAATTTTAATATATTCATCTTTAATTACAGTCCCAAGTTATTCCAATCACTTTGGACTAATATCCATTCAATTGAACCCACTTCAATTTCAATCATCTGTTTGAATAAATTCTAATTCCTTTTTGAATTTGATCTTATTCAACTTCAATTTCATTTCAAAACAATCCAATTCAAATCTTCCATTTGAATTTTCAAACTTATCCATCTTCAATCACAATTCTAATTAATTCAAATCAAATTCAATCTGAACTAATTTCAATTCAAATTCCAAATTTAAACCATCTTGAATTATATAAATTCGAGTTAAATTTTCAAATATTGATTTAATTCCTTGATATTAATTTACCCTTAAAGTTTTTAAACAATTCAATTTACAGTTCAGACCTAAACATATTATACCACAAATCAAATTAAACTTTATTTTTACATCAATAACCCAAACCTTTAAACAATTTAATTTTGAGTCAAATTCTCAAAATTCCATTTTAAATTATCTTTACTTAACTTTTTTCATAGTTCAAATAAGAGCTCAAAACAATTTTATCTTAAAAATTTAATTTATTACTAAATTTTATCCTCCAGTTTGAAATCAGTCCTTAAACAATTTTAATTTACAAATTCAATTACTCAAAGTTTTCATTCAAGGTAATTCCATACCCTTAATTTCAAATTAAAGTTTAATTTTCCTTTTATCTCAATAATGGATTACCATACTTCATTTCTCATTCATTTAAACAAGTCCAATTTGTTTAATAACAATAGGATGATATCATCCTATTTACTTAAAACATCCATTTTCAATTTCCAGATCTCAAATCCATTTAATTAATACTACAACCAATTCCCTTAATATAATAAATAATCTATTTCTTATATAAGATTCATTTACTTTTGAAATCATTTAAAAACCTTTATATAAGAAAATAACAAGTACGCTTTCTTATATATATACTCAACTCATCCTAGGGTACCATTTACCCTATCCTTTAATGAGTAATCCCAATAGAGCTAAGGTTCTCGCTTAACTTTCTGCTCTGATACCAAATGTAACGACCCGAAAATTTCGACCTAGAAAATTCCAGATAGTTAGTGAAAATAAGAAAGAGAAAGAAGAAGAAACAGAAACTCAAACTCAGAATCTCACATTCGCAGCGGATAAAATATAATATCACATAAATAATAGTTTTACAAAGGAAACCGTACTTGTCAAATTACACTTTAATATATATCAGAGTTACAACATATTTACAAACACAGGACAAATAAATCAATCTGTTTCAGATACTCATATATCATAGTAGAAACTCTCCATGCGTTTCTGCTCTCCAGCTCGGCCCCTGAGCTCCAGAACGTCCTTACTTGAAAATCTGTAATACTCGGTCTGACCCGAGCATTACATCAGAGTAACACCCGGGTCAGGCTGGAAACCAGCATGAGTAAACTCATTTAACAAGGAATACCAAAACATGCAACTTATTTAAAACCCGGGGCAACTCATATATATATATATATATTTACAACTTCACAAGTTGTTAGACTCCACTTGTTTCACACATCAATTTCTAAGTACCAAATCTTAGATTAAATGGTCCAATACACTTAAATCCTTCCATTACATCTTATTGATTTCACCTATCAATTTATAAAGGATCGAAGTTTGTTTCGGGTATTTACTAATACCCGACTCCGGTCTCTTCAAAACCCATATTATCTTAAATTAAATTATTCAAGTGAAGAACAATTCAATTTTAATATAGGATGTCACAGTAATTCATCATCAATAGATAGCCATATCGTCACAGTTTAAATCAAACATATCTTATTACAAAGCACCACGAACCACATAATAGGGATAACAATTAATCAAAGGCTTCCACTATCATTCTATTTATCCCTTAATTAGTTTCACAAATTAATTTATTCTTAACCAAATACAGTAATTAACCCTTAATTACTTCATAAATTAATTATTAACCATAATTATTAATCACCCTTGATTAATAACATCCAGTAATTAACTACCCTTAATTACTTCATTCAAAAAAAATCAATTACCCTTAATTAATTATCTCAACTTATCCCTTGATTAATTACATAGGAATTTAATCCAAATTACTTCCATCATCAACATCCTTAATTACATCCAGTATTTACCATTAATTACTTTAACTACTCTTAATTACTCATTTCATAAATTAATTACTCTTAATTAATTATCTCCATTAATCCCTTGAATAATTTTCAAAGTAATTTAATCTAAATGACTTCAATAAATAAACATCTTCAATTACATCCAGTAATTATCAATTAATTACTTCCCTAAGTAATTATAACTCCACTAAATGCATAAAGTGTTAACGAAAAAATTTAAACGCTAACACCCTGGTGTATAAGATGTGATTGTGAAAGCACCACCCGTTTGTACGGGAAACAGAAATAAGCAGAAAGTATGTAGAAAAACGGTAAGAGACACAGTATTTATAGTGGTTCGGCTTATAATCCAGCCTACGTCCACTTTAATCTTTTTATCACTAGTTTGATTACAATTCTTTACAAGATCTTTCAATTACAACACACTTCAAGTGATAGGGTATGTGAAACAAGTAGCTCAAGCTTTGATGTTGACAATCATCTTCAAATCCATGGTGAATGTGGATGATTCCTTCATGGAGTTCCTTTAGAAGTTTGTTGGATCTAAAAAGCTTTGAAGTCGTCTGGAATTCGGCAGAGTAACGGCGCTTGAAGAGAATGAGCCAAAAGGTCCCCTTCATGTTGAAGGTAGGGTGGTATTTATAGGCAAAGATTAGGCTCGGTCTTAACTCCTCACCGACCCAGTTAAGTCGCAGCCGGCTTATAGGAGCTCTGATATGGTCAAGCTGTGTTGATCCTTCTTCGCTGAATTTGCACAAGTCCAAAGTCGTTACCGGGTCAAGCTAGGTCGCGACCGACTTATCTTATCCCTTCGCCGATCTAACGAGTCAAGCCCTACGACTTAATGGAAACAAGCTAGGTCGCTACCGAGTTAGTATGTCACATGCTAAACTGCCCCGCTACTCCATCCTTTACACCCTTAGATCGGTTACGACTTACTATAAGTCGGTAAAGTCCTCGAGTTGCTAGATCGGAGCATACACTAGGTCGGCTTCCATACTAGGTCGGAACTTTCCTTAGGTCGGCATAGCCTCGTTAGACCGGCATCCCTTCAAGCCTTAGGTCGGAATTTCTTCATGCCTTAGGTCGGTATTTCTTCATGCCTTAGGTCGGTATCTATGGGAAAGCATTGGATCGGCGCGTTTCTTAACTAATTAGGTCGGCACCGAACTAAGTCGGCCACCTTGTTAATTGGTTAGGTCGGCAAAGTCTTTGGGTTGTTAGGTCGGCAACTCTTCTGAGTCGGCATCTCTTGAGTCGGCGCCATCTCCACGTACTAGACCTGCTGAGTCGTAACCGAGATAGGGTTAACATTTGCCCCTCGAAGTATACGCCTTAGGCTTAAGTCGTGTGCTTCGAAACATCTCTTATCTCGGCCCTTCACTGAGTCGGCACGTTATTAGATCGGGCACGGTCCAAATGTTAAGCCGGCGAATTGCCGCTTCAGTTCCTTTCACTACGAGGTATAAATCATATCCCCTTCTTCTTTCTCATTACCTGCTCTCTTAACTCCGCCATTAAAATTCTCTTGAGTTCTTTAAGGCGATTCCATCCTACCTGATCACCAGCAATTCCTACTATTCAGAGCGTAAGTGAATCCGTCCCCTTCTCGATCATAGATTGCTATTGGTTCATGAATTCTGTCACTTGAATACGAATTGTCTCTTCGCGCAACGTTCCATCACGAATCTCACTATACCTGTAGTCGATGAAGTTTAGGTTACTCGATTTTGGCTTCAGATGATCGTTGAGATGATGAAGAAGGTTTTATCACTCAGGTTCAATGATCTCTGAAGGCAGAGCAACGGACTTATGCGATTTGGAGCTGTTTTATTGGATGATCCGATAGCTTGAATGAAAGGCTGCTGTTGAAGAAATGGCTATTGGGTTATCGGGTTTAATGCTATGGGATGTTGGCTCGAAGGCGAGTTAGTGGGTTTAGGTGGCTTAGCCTTCGACCGATCTAGCTCTTACACGACCTTAAATCGTGGTTGAGATAATGCTTGAAAGAATCTCGCCGACCTAAACATTAAAGCTTAGATCGTGACCGAGTTAAGACTTGGAGGAATTCCTGCCTTTCGACTTGGAGCTTGCCTTCTTATCTCCCCCGTGCGAACTAGAGGAAATGAGTCGCCAAGCTGAACCACCTAGATTTTGACCCGTTACCGACTCAGTCTTATCTCGCATGAGAATTTTTGAATCGTAGCCGAGCTAACACTTGGGCTCTGGACGTATTGACACTTAGAAACATAGGCCTTCTTCAAGTATTTTAACCCGGACTACCGAACTAAATTGAATAAACCTTGAACCGGGATTAAGATTTGAAATGCCCCAACTTTAAATTTGTTTGAATGTCATTGTGTCACTTCACATATCATTCTCACTTTTGAGTTGTAAACCTGTTGATAATAACATACAAACAAAGAAAACCAAGGCGCACATACTGCCATTGACTGCCCATATCAAATGACAGATTAGTTAAGACAAGATAAGAGATATGAACATATTGCATGAAATGTTGTAAATTAATTGACTAAAGTAGAATATTAATGCAAAGTATCAACAATTTGAACTGATTTGTTTGCATCAACATTGTATTTGCATATTCAAACTCAAAACAAAGATTCCTGGTTTTTATAACTAACAAATGTTTGCTAGGTTTTATTCCAGTTACCTTTGCTTATTGTTTGATTGATACTTGTACAACACTTCACACACTTTAGGAAACGTGCACCTTCATGTTTGAATATCCAATTGCTTGTGTAGAATGACTTCCCATCAAGGAGAAGAAGCAGCAAGTCAAGAAGAAGAAACTTTCCCGATAGCTGTTCCTATAGAGAATCCTCCGGAAAGAACTTCGACTATTCTATCTTCGAGAACATTTATTCAGTTGCGTACTCAATTCGGCTTTGCTGAAGATGATGTCATATTTCCTGGACCGAATGATACTGCTGACAGACCTCCCTATGGTTTTGTCGCGGTTAATCGTCAAATGTGCTTAAGTGGGGCGATCCCACCTTTCAATGACTTTCTCCGAATTCTTCTTCTTCGGATGTCAATTTCTCCGTTCCAACTTCATCCTAATGGTTACGCTATCTTGATGGGGTTGGGTGTTTTGTTCAGAAGAAATCTTGACCGACTGCCGAGCTTCGAAGAAATTCGCTACTTATGCTCGTTTGCAAAGAGCAAAGACCATCCTTCTCTTATCATTGTGAGAAGTGCAAGAAACCGCAAGCTCATTCTTGATCTTACTGAAAGTGTCCATGGATTTTTAAACCAATTTTTCTTTGCCCGCAGTCCCCCAGAGTTTTATGCTTCTTGGAGAGTAGGAAGTAAGATCATTTATTTCCGTCTTTCCACTTTCTTTCTTAACTCTTTTCGGGGTCCAAATTGCTAATCTCATTCTTTGCTTTTTTCAGCACTTCCCCTTCCCTCTAGAGATCCGATACATAGGCAGACTTTTGATAGACTGAGCGCTGTAGCCGCAGAAGAGAGAAGTATCAAGTTTCTACTAAGCGACGAATTTCTACATCAATACGAACTTCTCCACCCTTCTCGCTATACTCAGCTTTGTGAAGCTCCGACTGAAGTTCCCGATTCCCCGACTGAAGCATCGGATGCCCCCGTTACTATCGAACAACCCTCATCAAAAGAGTCTAACATCGAAGCTTCATTGGTGAAATGTTCCACCCCTACCGACATTATGGGGTCATCTAGTAAGACGGCACTTGCCCCGATTGAGGAAGAAGAAGAACCTTCACAGCCTCTCGGGGGATTAGCTGATGTAGGAACTGAGAAAACAAGTCTCACCGAGCATGATGGTGACGATGTTTATGATGGGTTGAGCGACATAATAGTGACCTCACAGGAGCTTTTTAGAGATGACGTGTCTAAAACTATCTCTCCTATAGTTGAGGCGACGTCCCTTCTTCGACTAACACCAACACAAACACCAACTCCTCATACCCAAGCTATCATCACCTCTACACCAATGAGTGGTTTGTAGCTTAATGCGCGTAGCTTGCACATCACACAACACTTAGGATTTTTTGGCATTTGTTCACATTTAACTTCTTTTCTCCGGAAGTTTCTAAGACTTGCTATTTTTGCCTTTTCAGATTCCTCTATGGGGCGCAGCGGCAGCGGTTCTTATTACAAAGACTTTCGACGCTATGGAGGGCGTGGCAGCTATGATTACAAGCAATACTATACCGATCCCAGAGAGACCAATGAGCAGAGAGCTGCGCGAAAAGCTGAAGAGAGGAGAAGGTATGAAGAACGTCATGAGGGAGCGGGCACGCGACATGAATCTTTCCCAAGGGATGATGATTCCCATAAACGTAAAACGCACGATGATAGGGGGAAGAGCCATATTGAGGATTCGAGAAAGCGGACCAAACTTGGCGAGGAGCACGTGCCCGTGACATCTGAGAGACCTGGTGCCTCAGTTTCTATTGACATCCCTTCCAAATCTCCTGCTCTTGAAGGAAGTGCCATCCAAACACTTCTCAACAGGCCTTCATACCATGTTGAAAGGGGCCCCCCGACTTTGCAGAGCCGATTCCCGAACTGGTGTTTGAGGGGGGTACGCTTCGACCTTGATTTGGTCCCCATCGACAAAGAAGCTATGTACAGAAATCTCGATGCTGTCAAGCTTGATATCGATAGAATGTCTGGATGGCAAAAGCTGGTTGATGAACTTCAAAGAGTTAATCGGGCTAACATCGAAGCAATGCTGACCATGGAAAATGACAAATCAGAATGGCAGAAGATTCTTGATCAACACAACACTGAGATGAAGGAGATAGCCGAATACAATGAAAAACTCGAAGCTGAAGTAAAGCAGCTCAAAGATGATCTTGCCTCTTCTACTAATACTTACACCCAAAGAGAAGAGGTATTGCAAAAACAAGTGCGAGATGCGCACGCCAGCCAGAGGGACGCTGAAGCTAAAGCTGAGAGGTTGGAACAAGCTGTAGAGAACCACCGCACTGATGTCACCCAGCTGCAGAATAAACTGAGCGCCCGGGACATGGAGATTGAAGCGCTAAAAGCCCAACTTGCTCAGACCGAAAAAGATCGAGATGAGGCCATGGCTGGCAAAATTGCAGCCGAAGAAACTGCTCAGACCATGGAAAACGATATCAATTCGACTTTATTCGATTTTTATTTACATTGTGTCTTGGGACGCGGCAGCCTCTCTTTTCTTGGTCCTAAGTATGAAATCACCCTGGCCGAGGTGTGGGAAGCTGCTCTTAACATGTTTAAAGACGCCGGGTATGGCGATGAAGATTTTGAGGCGCGTTACCTGGATGAGGGAGCTCGCGCTGCTCTTGCGAAGGGGCGAGAACAACTTGCCAGGATGAGAACTGGAATGGCGGAAGAGGAATGTTCTGGAAAGGAATTAACGCTTATTTCCTCTGTCCATCCTCCAGTTTCTCCTGTGGTTGACATCACGGGTTCTAGCTCCTCTACTCCGCCTGCAACTAAGACAGTAACTGAAACTACAAGTGCACAAGGCGGGGATGAAGGTGGTGAAAGCAACGAAGCACAGCGATATGAAATCAGCCTCAGAGATCCAACTACCCCAGGTAAACTTGACACCGGACCAGCTCAAGTGGTGAACTGCTCGTTCGCTCCTTGTGAACTTGACGATCTTCTTGATTATTTTTCAAATGTCAATGAATTCCCGACTTTTGATGAGCCGTCATCCCCTCTCTTTTCGAAAGATACTGATATTTTAAGTTTTTTCTCCTTTGTAGAGAAAGCACCGAGTCAAACTCAAGCTTCTTCTCCCCCGGTGATCCTTCCTCCATCTCTTCAAGTGGCGCCTCCCTCTGCTTCTCAACCTGGGTCACAAGAAGAACAAATAGAAGCTCTCCATGGCCTGGATGATCCCGTTGCTTCGCAAGAGCAAAAAGATGAGGGACTTGAGGGAGGTGACATATCTCCGGAGCGGACTCCTTCTGACGATATAACTTTATCTAAACTTGCCACTCCAGGAAGTGAGTCTTCCTCAAAGAGGAGAAGGAAGCAAGGAGCATCAAGGAGGAGAGGGAAGATAATCACTGCCACTGAAGAGGAGCCAGAAGTTGGGCCAGCTGCGCCTACCTCTCCTTCCTCCCTTATACCCACTGGTCGACCTGAAAAGCTGATCATTCGGCCGGGTAAAGGGTCTAAAGGCAGCAAAAAGAAGTGAAGATCTTCAGTTTCTAGTTTTTTTGTGTTTTGCATGTACTGGCCGAGAATTGTGCGGGTACCGGCCCCCGCTTTTCTTTATTTTGAAACCTGTACCTGCGTTGTAATTGAATAAAATGATTCCTTGAATAAAATGATTCCTCGTTTGTACAAACTTTTGTTTGAATTAAAGAATACATTTGTTATTTGTTTTGGCATGAGTTTATTTGATATTGCAGCGAGCTTATGGTATGTTACTTGAGCGTTACCTTTTGCTGGTTTAGTTATACCATATTGTGTGTAATTATACTATATTGCCCCCATTCCATAAGTATGCTGCAATATTCTATACCTCGAGGGGACTTACACTCTTATTTGCTAAAGAATAATTATTTTATTCTTTAAAGAAAATTTTATAGAGTACAACTCCCTTCGTATAAGTTTTTACGCTTGGTCGTTCGAAGAAATCACTTTTTTCTTTTGCTTATGTGCATATCTCATCAAGTGAATTCCTCTATGTGGTAAAGCGGACCTCTGAAGGGTACTTTAACTTCTTTTCTTTTTACGATCATTTCCCACAGTAGGCAAATTACTTTTCCTTTGAAAGTTAAAGTACGCTTTTGATGAGGATTTTTTTTTTATAGAAAGTTGTACCTCTGAGGAGGGATTTTTTCACGTTTCAACACTTGGAAGTTTTATTTCAATCTCGGTGAAACGTGTACCTCCAAAGAGTTATGCTTTAGAAATCCTTTTCACGTTTCAACACTTGGAAGTTTTATTTCAATCTCGGTGAAACGTGGGTTTCCAAAGAGGTCTTTTTTCTTAATTGTGTTCCCGGGAGGGGGTTGTACCTCTGAGGAGGGATTTCTCACGTTCCAACACTTGGAAGTTTTATTTCAATCTTGGTGAAACGTGTACCCCCAAAGAGTTGTGCCTTTGAAGAAAGCCTTTTCACGTTTCAACACTTGGAAGTTTTATTTCAATCTCGGTGAAACGTGTGCTTTCAAGAAGGTCTTTGTTTTTACATTTCAACTTTGGTGAAGTGAAATTCCGAAGAGCGGCTGCTACACTTCAACTCCTGGCGAAATGGGCCTCCGAAGAGGGCTTTTATTTTGTTTACATTTCAACTCTGGTGAAGTGAAATCCCGAAGAGCGGTTATAACACTTCAACTCCTGGTGAAATGGGCCTCCGAAGAGGGCTTTTATTTTGTTTACATTTCAACTCTGGTGAAGTGAAATCCCGAAGAGCGGTTATAACACTTCAACTCCTGGTGAAATGGGCCTCCGAAGAGGGCTTTTATTTTGTTTACATTTCAACTCTGGTGAAGTGAAATCCCGAAGAGCGGTTATAACACTTCAACTCCTGGTGAAATGGGCCTCCGAAGAGGGCTTTTATTTTGTTTACATTTCAACTCTGGTGAAGTGAAATCCCGAAGAGCGGTTATAACACTTCAACTCCTGGTGAAATGTGCCTCAGAGAGGGTTTTCATCGCCTGGAAGTTACTCTCTCATGGTTGGAGGGTCATGACTCCTCCAATCTTTTTTGTTGAGTAGAGAACTTTCTTTTTTGTGGCATATGACCCATTAGAGGTCTTTTATTATCCGAAGAGTTGTGCCTCCGAAGAGGACTTGTGGCGCTGATGGTAGCTTTGGTTGTTCCTCTGTTCACTTGCTTATGCCTTTTCAGCGATCCCCTTTTTTTTTCACAAGTGGCTTGTTTAATCCAAGGAAGTGTACTTCATTGCCAGGCAAGTTCGTGAGAACGGGCACTAGCTTCCTAATTGGATGTTTGTTTGTTTAAACAATCTCAATTTATCAGCAAGGGCTCGTTCCTATCGAAATCATTAGCCGTTCAATTGAAGCATTTCCTATCTAGGATTTGAATTCGGGGTCTTTGTGACTTGAAATTTGTTTGTTGAATGATGGTGAGAATCGCTCGGTCTTATTATGCGCAAGTTTTATCTCCACTGTCTGCAAAAATTTAAATCGATATTTCAGCAATACATTTTGTGTATTTTTATATCGAAAACAAAGCAAACATATAATGATAATAAGGAACACAAGATTTATAGTGGTTCGGCCATGAAATTGGGCCTACATCCACTTTATATTCTTTCATTATTTACTTGCATCAGTTTCACAATTGCTTTCAATTACAGGAATCATACATTCATAATTCTTTTTACAATGTTTCAACAAAATTTTCAAGTAAAGTATGGACGCAAGTGATTGCTGTTCCATGCCCTTGGAATTTGATCTCCATCAACTGTGGTGAGCTTGAATGTGCCGTCAAGAAGTTTCTGACCTATCACATACGGTCCTTCCCAATTTGGCCCAAACACACCTGTCGCTGTCATAATTCTTTTTAGGACTAGATCTCCAATTTCAAAGCTGCGTTGACGAACTTTGGAATTGAAATGTCTGGCTATCCTTTGCTGATGAGCTGCAACTCTGAGGTTAGCTTCATCTCTTTTTTCATCAAGGAGATCCAGCGCTTCAAGTTGCAGCTTTTCATTTTCTGCTTGATTGAAATGGATTCTTCTGTGTGAAGGGACCTCTGTTTCAACCGGGATCATTGCTTCCGATCCGTATGCTAACGAAAAAGGAGTATGCCCAGTTGCAGTTTTGTGAGTAGTTCTGTATGCCCATAGTGCAAGCGGTAGTTTATCGACCCAACCACCTTTTGCTCTTTCGAGTTGCTTTTTGATGGTTGATTTGATGATCTTGTTCACTGCTTCCACTTGCCCGTTTGCCTGCGGATGAGCTACTGCCGAAAAGCTTTTCTGGATTTTGAATCGCTTGCAAAAATCCTGGAATTCCTCGCTTTCAAACTGAGTACCATTGTCTGTGATTATTTTCTGAGGCACACCGTATCTGCAAATGATATTCTTAGTCACAAAATTTATCATCTTTTTGGAGGTGATAGTTGCCAATGGTTCAGCTTCAGCCCATTTAGTGAAATAATCTACAGCAACAATGGCATATTTGATTCCAGATTTGGCGGTTGGTAAAGGTCCGATCAAATCTATTCCCCAAATCGCAAACGGCCACGGACTGGTCATTTGTGTGAGCTCAGTAGAAGGTGCTCTAGGAATTTTGGCAAATCTTTGACATCTGTCACATTTTCGAGAGTAATCTGCAGCATCTCGATTAATTTCTGGCCAAAAATATCCATATCGGAGAATTTTCTTTGCTAAAGTTTGACCACCTGAATGATCCCCACATTCTCCTCCATGTACCTCTGATAGGATTATTTTGGCTTCTTCTTTGGATACACATCGAAGCAATGGCATTGAGAATCCTCGTCTGTATAATTGACCATCCTGGATTATATATCGAGAAGCTTTTCTCAGTAGCTTTTGTCGTTCTTTAGAGTTTTCTGGTAAAGAGCCATTGAGTAGATACTTTGTTACTGGAGTCATCCATGATTCTTGCTCTTGCGACATACTCATAACCCAATCGATATCCATTTCATCAATGCTCGGATTTGACAAAACTTCCACTGGAACTAACCCTAAGGATTGGGCTTCGCCAGAACTTGAGTATTTTGCGAGAGAATCTGCTTTCATGTTTTCTTCTCGAGGAATATGACTTATCGTGTAATGGTCGAATTCACATAAAAGTTCCCAAGCCTTTGACACATAAGCGGGCAGATTTCCTCCTTTCGTTTGAAACTCCTTCTTGACTTGACATACTATAAGCTGCGAATCACTGAAGATCTGTAACGCTCGAATGTTTAGTTCTTTAGCAATTTTCAAACCAGTGATCAGAGCTTCATATTCTGCTTCATTGTTTGTTGAAGGAAATTCTAATCTTAGCGCATAGCATAATGACCGGCCTTCAGGAGTTTCAAGAACAATTCCAGCACCTGAACAGTAATCATTTCTTGCGCCATCTACAAATAACTTCCATTGGGTTGGGGAGTTCTCGATTGTTTCTTCCTCGCTGTTACCCTTGTCTGTAAATTCTGCAATAAAATCTGCCAAAGCTTGTCCGTTGATCGCTTTTCTAGGATGATAAGTGATGTCATATTGGCTCAATTCAATATTCCACTTTAAAAGGCGGCCCGAAGTCTCAGGGCGAAACAAGACTTGCTTTAAAGGTTGATCAGTGAGGACTTTGATAGGATGAGCCTGGAAATATTGCCTCAACTTTCTTGAGGCAATCAATAGACAATAGGCGAGTTTTTCCAACTTGGAGTAATTCATTTCTGCCCCAGTGAGTCTTTTGCTGATATAGTAAACTGGATGTTGAATCCTTTTGTCTTCCCGTACCAGCGCTGCACTTAAAGCATGAGATGAAACTGCCAAGTATATAAGAAGATCCTCGCCATCGCCGGGCCTGGAAAGTATTGGAGGCGTTTCCATATGTTGAATCAATTCTTCAAAAGCTTTCTGGCATTCGGGAGTCCAGTCAAAGTTTTTCTTTCCTTTCTTTAGAGCGTCGAAGAATGGAATGCATTTATCAGTAGCTTTGGATATGAACCGACTTAAGGCGGCAATTTTTCCATTGAGACTTTGCAATTCCCTCTTTGTTTTAGGAGCTTTGACTTCTTTTAGAGCAGTGATTTGAGCTGGACTAGCTTCAATGCCCCTAGCGCTCACGATGAAACCCAAGAACTTCCCAGATTCTACCCCGAAAGAACATTTTAAAGGGTTAAGCTTCATTCCGTATCTTCGGAGAATTGCGAACATTTCTGCTAAGTGTTCGATGTGATCCACTGCTTTCTTAGATTTTACTAGCATGTCATCAACGTAAACTTCCATAGTCTTTCCCAACTGCGGTTTGAACATAGCATTTACCAGTCTTTGGTATGTTGCCCCCGCATTCTTCAACCCAAAGGGCATAACTCTGTAACAGTAAAGACCGACATCGGTGATAAAGCTTGTGTCCTCCTGATCTGGCTCATGCATCATGATCTGATTATATCCGGAGTAGGCATCCATAAAAGACAACAATTCATGACCCGCTGTTCCATCTACCAGTTGATCGATCCTGGGTAATGGGAAGCAGTCTTTGGGACAGGCCTTGTTTAGATCTGAAAAGTCGATGCACACTCTCCATTTACCATTGGCTTTCTTAACTAGCACTGGATTTGAAACCCAATTTGGATAGGTAGATTCTCTGATGAAATTATTCTCCATGAGCCGGTCAACTTCCTCTTTCAATGCTGTCGACCTTTCTAGACCTTGGATTCTTCTTTTCTGCTTTACTGGCGTGAACTTTGGGTCAATATTCAGAGCATGTACCGCAACTTCTGGGGATATTCCGCACATATCGGCATGGGTCCAAGCGAAAACATCCAGGTTTGCTTTCAAAAAAGATATCAAGGCATTCTGAACTGACACATTAAGTTGTGAACCCACATTCAGCACCTTGTTTGGGTCCTTCAGATCAACGGGCACCGGTATCGTTGTTTCTGCTGGTACCACCCTACTCTCCCCCGCACTGGCCTTTCTAGGATCCATCACTTTTCGTGCCCCGCTATGCTCGCCAGTGCAGGGTCCGCCCTGTAGTTGCTATAGGGTTGGTGTTTTGATGCGGATTGGGGTTGCCGCATCTTTCCCTATTTCTCTCTTCCTTGTTTCTCGCAGCTCTGTCATATAACATTCTCGCCCAGCGTTCTGGTCTCCTTTAATAACTCCTACCCCATTGTCTGTAGGGAATTTAATAGTAAGACACCATGGGGCAAGGACAGCTTTGAATGCAGCAAGAATAGGTCGACCAAAGAAAGCATTATAAGCAGAAAATTCATCTACTATCACAAAAGTCTGCTTGCGAACTACTTTTCTTTCTCCTTCTCCGAGTTCCACAAGCAAGTCAATGGTTCCTACTGGTTGCTTTGGCTCCCCAGTGAAGCCAACAATCTTCTGAGATGAGGCTTGCACATCCGCCATCGGGATTCTCATCTGGTCAAACGTTTTCTTGAAGAGGATGTTGCAAGATGCGCCGCAATCAATAAGAACTCTTCTGACAATAGCCGGTCCAATACCGGCCGAGATGACTAACGGGTCCAAAGTAGGGGCCTCAATGCCCGTGGAATCTCTAGCCCTGAACACAATATCATCATTAAAAGTCCTTTGTTGTTTCAGGGGTGTAGAGTCCTCTAAAACAAAGACATTCTCTTCAGTTGGCATATGTTTCAGAGCTCGAGTGTACCTCTCCATTTCACCCCAGCTTCTGCCTGCTGGGTGGGGTCCTCCTGTGATGACATTAATAACTGGCCTTCCAGATTCATGTCCTGCGGCCTTCTCATTTGTCCTGGGCTGATGAGCAAGAGCTTGTTGCCCCTGACTTGACGAAGCAGGATCATTACCACTCTTCTTCACAAATTGCTGCAGCTTATTTTCTCTTAGCAATTCTTCGATTATATTTTTCAATTGACGGCAGTCGTCTGTGTCATGACCAGGCTGATTATGGAAGCGACAGAACTTCCCACTTTGCACAGCTTTTCTTCCGGTTCTGAGAACAGGAGGTTTGGGATACTCAAAAGAATCTTTTGTAGCCAGGTAGATGCGCTCTGGTGTCTCTAACAAAGGAGTATATTCTGATGGCTTGAAGGATCGAGGCTTCTTTGAATTGTGTTGTTTCCTTCCATCATTATTTTCTCTTTTCTGTCCCACAGATCCATTCTTACGTGGCGCAGCAGTGTTGTCTTCAGCTTTCTCTACTGTTGCCTTTGCCGGGACAGGACGGCTTTCCAAACGCATGAATTCATCCGCCTTTTTGTAGAACTTTTCCAGAGAATTTGGCTCCTTCATGTTCAGCCACTTTCCGAATTCACTTGACTTATCAATAGCTCTCATCAAATAGGTCAAGACCATGCGGGGTTCTGCATTATCCACCTCAGCTAACGCTATATTAAAGCGATTTAAAAAAGACTTGATAGTTTCCCCCGGATTCTGTTCCAAACCGGATAACGACATGATGTCTTTTGCCTTTGAAGCATATAGCCTA
Source organism: Allium cepa (assembly GCA_030765085.1). Classification (NCBI taxonomy): domain Eukaryota; kingdom Viridiplantae; phylum Streptophyta; class Magnoliopsida; order Asparagales; family Amaryllidaceae; genus Allium; species Allium cepa. The sequence goes on along the minus strand of CM060938.1, from coordinate 244,438,383 downwards.
AATTGCTCTTTAAATTTCCTGGTTAGGTCTGAAAACTGATCGATGGACCGGACAGGTAGTTTTGTGAACCAAAGCAGAGCTACCCCTTCCAAATACACAGGAAAATAGCGGCATTTTATCTCGTCAGAAGCTCTGGCACCTGTCATGTGCCAATCATATTTGTACAGGAACTCATTTGGATCACTTGTCCCTTTGTAAGCTGGAATGGTCGGAGGGACGAACTTCCTTGGGAATTCAGCTTTTAGGATCTTTTCAGTAAACGGAGTCTTGCTCGGAGCGAAACCCCACTCTTTCTCATCTTCGACCCTTTGCATACTTTCTTTCATAATCTGTCGAACCATACCAGAAAGATATTCTTCGTCATTCCTATTTCTGGATCCTCCAGCCTCAGGCAATGTCTGTTCAAAGGGGCTAGCAGCCCTTTCGGGAATGTTTCTAGTTTCAGCATCATGGACATTACCGACAAAGTTCCTTTCATTATTCGCAGGTTGACGGTTTGCCCCGAGCAGATCGTTTAACCTATTCAGAATCAGAGCATTCTGAGCATTCTGAGCTTCCAATTGCGCGTTCTGGGCATTTATTTGCTGATTCAACCCAAAGATAGCAGCGTCCAATTCCGCTTTTGAAACTCCAACAGCTGGAGTGGCTTGATTTGGTGTTGGGGAAGTGGAGGTTCCCTCTTGAATGTTTGCAGATCTCACAGATTTACTTTTCCTTCCAGGAGCCATGATTTCGGATAGACTTCTGGTTCTTAAAGAAACTCTATCTACAAATCTTTCTGAAACAATGATGATAGATGTCCTGAGTTCAATTCTCAGTGAAAGCACCAAAATGTTAACGAAAAAATTTAAACGCTAACACCCTGGTGTATAAGATGTGATTGTGAAAGCACCACCCGTTTGTACGGGAAACAGAAATAAGCAGAAAGTATGTAGAAAAACGGTAAGAGACACAGTATTTATAGTGGTTCGGCTTATAATCCAGCCTACGTCCACTTTAATCTTTTTATCACTAGTTTGATTACAATTCTTTACAAGATCTTTCAATTACAACACACTTCAAGTGATAGGGTATGTGAAACAAGTAGCTCAAGCTTTGATGTTGACAATCATCTTCAAATCCATGGTGAATGTGGATGATTCCTTCATGGAGTTCCTTTAGAAGTTTGTTGGATCTAAAAAGCTTTGAAGTCGTCTGGAATTCGGCAGAGTAACGGCGCTTGAAGAGAATGAGCCAAAAGGTCCCCTTCATGTTGAAGGTAGGGTGGTATTTATAGGCAAAGATTAGGCTCGGTCTTAACTCCTCACCGACCCAGTTAAGTCGCAGCCGGCTTATAGGAGCTCTGATATGGTCAAGCTGTGTTGATCCTTCTTCGCTGAATTTGCACAAGTCCAAAGTCGTTACCGGGTCAAGCTAGGTCGCGACCGACTTATCTTATCCCTTCGCCGATCTAACGAGTCAAGCCCTACGACTTAATGGAAACAAGCTAGGTCGCTACCGAGTTAGTATGTCACATGCTAAACTGCCCCGCTACTCCATCCTTTACACCCTTAGATCGGTTACGACTTACTATAAGTCGGTAAAGTCCTCGAGTTGCTAGATCGGAGCATACACTAGGTCGGCTTCCATACTAGGTCGGAACTTTCCTTAGGTCGGCATAGCCTCGTTAGACCGGCATCCCTTCAAGCCTTAGGTCGGAATTTCTTCATGCCTTAGGTCGGTATTTCTTCATGCCTTAGGTCGGTATCTATGGGAAAGCATTGGATCGGCGCGTTTCTTAACTAATTAGGTCGGCACCGAACTAAGTCGGCCACCTTGTTAATTGGTTAGGTCGGCAAAGTCTTTGGGTTGTTAGGTCGGCAACTCTTCTGAGTCGGCATCTCTTGAGTCGGCGCCATCTCCACGTACTAGACCTGCTGAGTCGTAACCGAGATAGGGTTAACATAAAGTAAATATTCATCAAGTCAACAAATGTTTAAATTAATTAAACTTAATTAGTTAATCTAAACAAATCACATTAACCCGATTAATTACATCAAGAAATTAATTCATTAATTACTTCCATTAAGTAGTTGAACTTAAACAATTTCAAAAATTGATTCTTATTAATTAATTAATCTAATTAATTATAAAAATTAATCACATTAATTAATTGTCAAATAATCTTAATTAATGACCTTCATTAACCATTCTTAATTACTTCTCAAGTAATTAACTCAAATTTACCATTGTTAATTTCAAATTAATTAATATTTAATCACCAATTAATTAATCTCTAATTATTTTTATTAATTAAGTGTTAGATGCAACTTAATTATCCTTAATTACTTGATTAATCAATTCTTAATTATTAATTAGAATTTAATTAATAATCCCTAATTGCAGATTAATTAACCCTAATTAATTAGTTTTAAATCTTAATTAATCAATTTAAAAAAATTCCTTAATTACTTAATTAATCATTCATATTATAAATTAATTAAATAATTAATTACCCATTTAAATTAACTTAATAATTTAAATGAATTCAAATTCTTAAATTCTAACTTAATTTAAGAAAACATTTCTTACTTATTTAAACATAAAAAAACAAATTGTTTTTATGTTCAATTCAAGTTCCATTTTCAAACTTCATTTTAAATGTAAGATTTTAAGAATGAAAACCAATTTATCTAAACAAGGTTTTAAAACCTTTTTATCTTATATGTTAAGAAACATTCCTTTTACAAAGAATAAGAATTTAAACTCAGTTCCTCTTTAAATTCTAATTAATTTAGAAATACACTCTAAACATTCCAAGTTATAAAAACGATTTCAATTCAAACATTTTCTTAAATTTAAAACTGAAATACAGCTTTTAAACTTAAGTTTTAAAAACTTAATTACAATTTTCATCTTCATTTTAAAATTTTAATTATTTAACTATTTCTAAAATATTTAAAACAAATTAAATTTAAAAAGTTATTTTATTTTAAAACTTAAATTCAAATCAATTCAGATTTAAATTCCTATTTTACAATCTTAAACTTTCAGCTCAAATTTAAAACCAATATACTTTTAAACTTAAAAGTTTTAAAACCAAATTTTAAATTTAAAAACTTATATTATTTCTATTCTGAGATTCAAACTACTAGCATTCATATTCAAACTCAGTTTTAAACACAGTTTAAATTTCAGTTTACATTTTATACTTTTCTAAGAAAAATATAAACAAAACAGATCAAGTATCTGTTTTATACTAAAACTTGAATTTACAAAATTCAAATTATTTTAAAAAAAAACCAAGATTCAAATTCAGTTTAAACTTATTTTAAAATTTTTGTTTACACTTTAAAACTTTACTTTTAATTTTAAAACTGAATCAGGATTTCTGTTGTTAAAACCTGTAAACAAATTTTAACCCGAGCCTTCTCAAAATTAACTTCGGGTCAAATCTTTAGCTGCTTCGGGTTAGAACTCGAATTCCCCGAGAACTTACTCGAGTATGCCACAACCCCAACTCCAACAGCTACATCATCAGGTCAAAATTCACCGTGCACATGTATAGTGCCTCCGGTTCTCCTGATCAACTTCGCAACCTCCCCTTGGTCGACGAACATCAACTCAGATTCATCCAAACAGAAATTCCACTGATTCATAATCGAAAACAGATTTGAGAACCCTGAAGCAAACCTGGAACAAGCAGCCCTTCCCCAACCAAAAACCTGGAAAACTTCTCGTTGCCATACCTTCGACCACCAGAATATCAACGCCTCCGGCCACACGATCGCCAACCACCAAGCTATCATTTCCCAAAGCTACGTTTAACTCGATCACTTCTACAAACAGTGGTGATCGATTCTCTTCACTTAGCTAAAACTACGGTTCCCACCTTTAAATCACAACCACTGCTTCTCTGATGAATTCAATCACCATCAACAATTTTTCTAGGCATCAACAATCACCCCTCTACCATCTAGAAGAACTCAGTCCTCTCCAGTTACAAAGATCATCAGGAAACCAAGAATTTCCACTTCCAGTAAATAGCCAAACTGCACCTTAATTCTATTCCTAAAAATCTTGATTCTTGATTTAAAAATCAAGTTTTAGTTAGTGTATTCAATCTACAATACTGAATTTATAATTTATACGGTATGAATTTTGATTTATATCAACATGCTTTGGTGTTTTATATGTTTCCAGAGGCCATCAAGTTTATATTTCAACTTACCTAAATCCTTAAATATTAACCTCAGGTAAATCATCAACTTTGATTTATCAATTGCATTCTAGCAAAAACTAATAAAAAAAATAAGGATTTTAAATAAAAACTTGTACCAGACAAACAAAACAGATCAAGACAATTTAGACAGCATGCATACAAATACAATTTCCCACCAGACATTTAATTTTAAATATATGCAATATATATTCATTTCCAGTATACTAGTATGCGACAAATATTTAACCTTTAAAGTTTTTTTTAAAAAAAGTTACCCACCTGTGTTTTGAAGACAGGGAACAGGCCTTTGAAACTTGAATTGCTTGCTGAAATCTTGACTTGTCATTTGATTAAATCTTGCTTTGATTTGGTTTCCAGTTTGATTTTGAAAACATACTTCTAATTCGAATCTTCCTTTGCTTCCAGATTTTGAAAACTTGGCTGCCTTAATTTAAAAACTGGGAAGCTTGAATTGCAGAGAGGGTCTTAAGTCTTGATTTTCTTAAAACTGAAGTACAGATTGTTGATTAGCTTTGATTAATATTTGAGAAGATTACAGGCTGATACAATTTAGTTTTAAGTTTCAGATCTTTGTGTTTAAAGAGGTTTTGAGTTACTTAAATTTTTTGAGATGATCTAAATGCTTTGATCTTTTAGATCTAGTTTTCAATTTTAGAAGAGAAGAAAAAATGCCTTTGAATACAAAAGGTTTTTGCTAAGTTTGAAAGGCAATAAGCATGCCACTAGTTAATTTGCATGTTAACATTATTACATTTTCTTAATGTTTATTAAGAGTTATTACACTTGTCTTTTATTCATGCATTAATTTCTTTTAAATGTTAATAGAAATTTTTATATGTTATATTTACCTTATGTTTAAAGTATTACAAATGTTTGGTTATTAATATTCGTAAAGCTTTTAAATTTTATTTCCTATTAAATAAATACTTTTCATTTTAGAGTTTTTAAATCATAAAATGTAAAACTTGTTGACTTATGTTTTATATTGGATGTTATAATTGTCACAAATGTTTTTTGATGTATTTTCATTTATTTTTAAATTGATTTTTTTTAAAAAACTTTTATATAAATACCCAAATTAGTTAATATATTTCTAATTTAATAAGTACTTTTGTAATAAATTTTCTAATTTATAAATATATATCCTAATTTATATAAATAACTTCCTTTAAAAGAAAAACAATACAAACAATTTATGTTCTCAATAAAATCAAATAAAAATACATTTTTAAAACCAAAGTATAATTTAAAATATATATATTTCTGAATTTCAATTTAAATACCCAAATTCAAATTAAATGTTAAATCAATTTTACTATACATATATTTAAACTAGTACAATTTCAACTTGTATATAATAATTCTATTTAAAATCTATATATATACACAACTATAAATATTTATTTGATCAGATTCATTTATTCAATCTATAAATTCAGTATTTTATTAATTAACCCAATTATATTATTAATTACAATGTCCAGAAATCTGGGTTATTACATATCACGTTACGGCCACTGAAGTTAGCAACCCTAACGTCCATGCAATTTTGATGGCGGTAATGCGAGGTGTAGATCCAGACTCAGGAGATTGGTTAGAGGGAAAGCCCCCAACTACGTTGGAGTGATTCTATTCGAAAGCTCATTAATTCATAAGGATGAAGGAAGCTCGATGGACAAGGCGAGATAAGGCGCCAGGGCCTGTTCAGGAGAGTGTGAAAAGCAACATCGCCGTAAAGCAATCCGGTGATAAATCGGGAAAGGTCAAGTCAACGTCCAGAACAAGACTGGGCAATCTAAAGGGTCCGGAGGAGGAAATCCTGGAAAGAAAAGAGAGGCGGGGATATGGAAGCCGAGGATTCCAACCTACAACGAATACACCCCCTGAATACGTCCTTCGAAAATATTTATTTATCAACCTGTAACACCTTTCAATACAGAAAGCCATGCCCAAAGGAGTCCACAGAGGAACAGAAGCGGATGAGGAAGTACAGTCGCTTCCATGAGGCTCACGGGCACAATACTGAGGAGTGTAGACTCCTCCATGATGCCATAGAAAAGTTGATCAGGCAGAAAAAGCTGCAGGAATTTGTTAAGAACCCACAAGAGGGCTGGCAAGGAACATCAAATCCCGGACGCGGTCCGGCTCCACGCCATCCAGAGGAACCTGCCCAAACCGTGGGCAGATTAATCATAAACACTATAGTTAGAGGTCCTCACCCTGCAAACAAGAATTGCCCTGGAGATGGAACGATATGCTACCTCCTTAAGGCATGCGGATTATGAATGTTGTTCAAATGTGGAAGATGGAACCCCCACAAAACAATAACACATGATGATAAACGACATAGTATTTAGGAGCCGAGATGCAGACAAGGTGGAGGCTCCTACCATCGACCCGATGGTCATATCTGCGACGATCAGGCCAACATACGTCAAAAGAATTTTAACTGATTGTGGAAGCTCCATCAATATCATCTTCAAAAAGGCATATGACCAAATGAAGATGGAGGAAAAAGACTTAAAGCCATCTAAAGCCCGTATTCATGGCTTTAGTGGTGCGACGACTGACACGATGGGGTATGTTGAGTTGCCAGTTGAACTGGGAGTGGGTGAGCGTAGGAGGGTGCGAATCCTACCGTTCATAGTGTTGGATGTTGACTCTCCATATAATGTATTTCTGGGTCGTCCGGCCCTGGCGGAGTTTAGGGCAGCTTTGGCCCCATGGTATTTGACACTAAAATTTCCGACAGACAAAGCAGTCGGTGTAGTGCATGGCGATCAGGCGACCGATCGCGCATGTTATGTGGTAGAGCTGAGAGAGGCTCATCACAGAGAGAAAGGAAAGGTTGTTGACAACTCCATCCGCATCCAAAACACTAACAATTGACAAGTAGTGCCCGAGCCCTGGGCCGGGCAACATTCTCAGATCTATAGAGACACGGATCCGAGAGATGATGATGGGGGACCCAGGGAAGTGAATGCAGCATTCTGGACATTTCCTCCGTCACGAGTTCTTAAGATTGGATCACAACTCGACCCATCATTGGCCGAGGATCTTACTGATTTCCTCCGAGTGAACCTGGACATTTTCGCTTGGACACATTCTAATATATGTGGGATTTCTCCCGCTATTGCGAGTCATATGTTGAACATAGACCCGAAGTACGTCCCAGTAAAACAGAAACGGAGAGGCATGGACCCGGAGAGGTCCACCGCTCTCAGAGAGAAGGTGGATAAACTCAAAGCCAATGAGTTCGTCCACGACGCCCTCTACCCTGAATGGGTATCTAACCCTGTGCTAGTGAGGAAGGCGAGTGGGAAGTAGAGAACTTGCGTTGATTATTCTAATTTAAACAAAGCATGCCCGAAGAATAGTTTCCCCTCACCTAGAATCGATCAGCTGGTCGATTCAACGGCCGGACATGAGTTACTGTCATTTATGGATACGTACTCGAGATACAATCAAATCCCGATGCACATTCCAGATCAAGAACACACCAGTTTGTCAAAGACGTTGGGTTATATTGCTATGTAGTGATGCCCATCGGATTAAAAAATGTGGGAGCAACTTATCAGCGTCCGGAGAACTAAATGTTTAAAGATCAGATTGGTAGAATGATGGAAGTCTATGTGGATGACATGCTCGTGAAGTCACGACAATCAAACGACCGCATTCGAGACTTAGCAGAGGTGTTCGATATACTCAGGCATTATGGAATGAAAATCAATCCTTTGAAGTGTTCTTTTGGCATTGCGTCAGGGAATTTTTTAGGTTTCATTGCGAATGCATGAGGAATCGAAGCTAACCCGGAAAAGATTCAAGCTATTCGGGACATACAAGTGCCTAGAACTATAAAGCAAGTCAAAGCTTGAATGGAAAGTTGGCTGCGCTAAGTCGGTTCATATCCAGAGCTACGGATAAGTGCATTCCCTTATTCGATGTGATAAAGAATGGAAAGATAAATTTTGAGTGGACATCCAACTGTGAGGAAGCATTCCGAGCTCTGGTAAGGCATTTAGGAAGTCCCCCGGTGCTATCAAAACCGATTACCACTAAATGCTATATGTATACCTGGCTGTATCCCAACATGTTATCAGTACGGCTTTGGTTCGCGAGGAGGACCGAGTTCAAAAGCCAGTGTATTATGTCAGTAAACGTTTGACGTGGGCAGAAAGAAATTATCCCAAGATTGAGAACCTAGTTTACTGCTTGGTGATTGCATCATGCAAGCTTCGTCCATACTTTCAGGCACACTCAATCAGTGTTTGCACTGATCAACCCTTGCGATACGTACTCCAATGACTAGAAACCTCTAGAAGGATGTTAAAATGGAATATCAAGTTGAGTCAATTCGATATTACCTACTTGCCATGAAGGACCATACAGGGGCAAGCGCTAGCAGACTTTATTGCTGAATTCACCATGTTAGACGAATCAAGTGGTCACAATGTCATACCTCCCGTTCGATGGAAGATGTACACCGATGGGACATCTAACGACCATTGTTCGGGGGCTGGCATAGTTCTTGTGACTCTTGAAAACCAATCAGTTTGTTACGCTTTGAAGCTCGAATTCACGGCAACAAATAACGAAGCCGTGTATGAAGCATTGATTGCTGGCTCGAGACTTATTAGATAATTGGGGGTAAGATTGGTTGAAATCTTTTGTGACCCACAACTGGTGGAGTACCAAATTCGGGGGGACTATCAGGCAAAGGGATAGAGACTTGCCCCATACCTGGCACAGTTTCAAGAGCTGCTAGCGAATCTGGAGTATTATGATATTTCCTTTGTCCCGTGTGAACAAAACAGAGCAATCGATTCATTAGCAAAATTTGCAAGCACTGTCGATGCACAACAAATGGGATTGCTTCCTGTCGAAACCTTACATGCTCCGAGTATAAATATGAATGAGGTAGATTTCATGTTAGAAACAGAAATCGAGAAGGAATCATGGATGACCCCACTCAAGCAATACCTGTTACACGGGGTCAGGCCCGAAAGAAGGAGTGAAAGACGACAAGTCATTCGTAAGGCTTTGCGATATGTAATGCAAGATGGGGTAATGTGTCGGAGGGGATTCTCGACCCCCTTACTCTAGTGCAGAGCCCATGATGAGATAAAATGAGTCCTGAAGGAAGTCCATGAAGGAGAGTTTGGTGACCATACTAGAGGACAGACGTTAGCAAAGAAAATCCTCCGCTATGGATACTATTGGCCGACTGTAAATCGAGATGCTGCAGACTATGTGAGAAGATGTGACAAATGTCAGAAATATGCAAAAATCTCGAGAGCTCCGCCGACGGAACTCACACAAATGGTTAGTCCCTGTCTGTTTACAATGTGGAGGATCGACATAGTCGGTTCCTTACCCATATCCAAAGGTGGTGCGAAATACGCGATAGTTGCGGTCGATTACTTTACCAAGTGGGCAGAAGCAGTGCCTTTGGCCACTATCACCACCAAAAAGGTCATTAATTTCATTGTACGAATTATTATATGCCGTTTTGGCCTTCCACGGACCATCATTATGGACAACAGAACTCAATTCGAAAGCAAAGAGTTCAAAGAGTTTTGCCAAAAATATGGTATTGAGAAAAAGTTTGTAGCGGTTGCTCATCCGAAAGCCAATGGACAAGTGGAAGTCGTGAGCAAAATAATCAAGTCCATATTGAAAGAGCATTTGGAGAAGGCTAGAGGCAAGTGGGTGGATGAACTTCCAATAGCACTTTGGGCTTATATAACCACCCACTAGTCCACGACTAGCCACACTCCATTCGCATTGGCATATGGCATGGATGCTGTAATACCCGTAGAACTTGAAGTTCCATCACATCGGGAAATTTATTATGATTCCAAGTCGAATCAGGATCTTTTGCTGGAATCACTGGACTTCATTGATGAAAAACGCGAAGAAGCTAATTTAAGAGCGGCCGCATACATACACCAAGTCACTCGATATTATAATGAAAAAGTCCGACTGAGAATCTTTGATGTGGGTGACCTTTTTTTGAAACGAGTTTTCCTAGTCCCATCACATATGAACCCCGCATGGGAAGGTCCATACGTCATTGAATGGAAGCTTAGAGAAGGAACTTTCAAGCTAGCGACCGTTGATGGTGCGACACTCCCCCGAGCATGGAATAGCGAGCATTTGCAGCATTATTATACTTAGTTCATTTCTTTCATATTTTAGTTGCAATTATTTCCAGCATGTTTTTATTCTTAGTTTATGGCATGTAATAAGACAATTTAGCTTGTTTGCACTAATAAAGGCTTGAAGCCATTTTTTTTCATGGATTGTTGATGTTTATGTGTATGATAATTCTGTGGCAAACAACTAAGAGTTACATTATTCTGTTTGACGTACGAACGCGCACGAGCACTCAAAATCCCCAAGTCCCCTAAGTGTGGACTGGAGTACTCTGAGTCCCTTGAGTGCGGACCAGAGTATAAATGACTCAAAATCTCCAAGTCTCCTGAATGCGTACTGGAGTAGTCCGAGTCCCCTGAGTGCGGAAAAAATTATAAATGACTCAAAATCTCCAAGCCCCTGAGTGCGGACTGGAGTACTCTGAGTCGCCTGAGTGCGGACCAGAGTATAAACGACTCAGAATCTCCAAGTCCCCTGAGTGCGGACTGGAGTACTCTGAGTCCCTTGAGTGCAGACCAGAGTATAAACGACTCAAAATATCCAAGTCCCCTGAGTGCGGACTGGAGTACTCTGAGTCCTCTGAGTGTGGACCAGAGTATAAATGACTTAAAATCTCCAAGTCCCCTGAGTGCGGACTGGAGTACTCTGAGTCTCCTGAGTGCGGACCAGAGTATAAACGACTCAAAATCTCCAAGATGCCTGAGTGCGGAGTGGAGTACTCTGAGTTCCCTGAGTGTGGACCAGAGTATAAATGTCTTAAAAAGCTCTACGCCCCTAGAGTGCAGACTGGAGTCCTCCGAATCCCCAGAGTGCGGATTTGAGTATAAATGGTTTAAATTCTATAAGTCCCTGGAGTGCAACACTTGGACACAAATGACTTGAACTCGTCAAGTCCCCAACATAGGGACTAGAAAATATTCTAAGTGCTTGAAGCATGGAGTAAAAGATGAACAACTCCAAAGAATTTCAAAGTTATATGAAGATGAATTGAGAAGTTTATATAACTCACAATCGCTTGGGTTTCAACCACAATCATGCAGAAAGCTGGACGATAAAAAGTCTTTTAAAAGACAAAAGAACAAAAGTTTATTTATTCAAAAATAAGTTTCTAGTACAACTCCTCCAAAAATCAGAGTCAAAAGTCTATTTATATGCACTACGAAAATAAATATAATAATTACATAATCTAAACTAACTCTCATTGAACGAGAGTAACTATTACTTCTTCGATTTCTTCGACCTCTTCCCCTCCTTCGTCTTCTCAGATGACTCCTCTCCCGTGCATTTTCCCTTGGTAATTTTCTTTGATGGGGAGGTAACAACCAAAGAAGTATGGGGAACTTCCACTGGCGTGGACCTGCCAGGGAGGATGACCTTCAACGGCTTATTCAGAGGATCGTCTAGGTCCACGACTCGAGGATCGACTTTAATTTCAACCGTCCTTTTCTTTTCCTCTTCCGGCTGCTCCTTCATGCTCATTTTAGAAGTATGTTCAGAGGCGCTTGTGATCTCTATTTCATAACTTCCTTCGATGGGAGATGAAGTCCCGAACTTATCCTCATCAAGCGCCCCAATCACTTGAGCATCTAGACCGGGAGCCTCCCCTGCGTGAGTAGCCTCACTTGTTTTCCCCTTCACCTCCTTAGCATCATCGCTCCTCGGAGTGGGCTCGGGATCAGAACGGCCTGTGCAAAATCATGGAAAACAAACATTAGAATACAATAGCCTCTCGTCAAAAATTACGACTCTTGGAATGTTAAAGTGAAGGGTTATCTACCAGCTTCTGGCAGACTCTCAGCCGTCCGAGGGATCTCACCCTCTGGAATGGGAGGTAGAATGTGAACGTCAAGGCCAAGGTCATCCGGGTCATAACTAATATGTTGCTCAAATGGATCAAGTATCAGTCGATCGGCCGACTGAGTAGGAACATGAGTTGGATACTCGGTCCCGGATGGACCGGCAATAACATCTTTCCCTTTCGATGAGGAGGAACCTTTGAAGTAAAGAGCTTTCACCGCAGACAGGTCTGAAGGCTTGTTCCCCTTAAGAAATTCTTTTATTAAAGTATTTTCATCGACCTCCTCGGTGCCAAGTTCGACCGTCCTGATTTTTATTAAAGTCTCCCACGCCTCAGCTAGGGATTCGAGGTAGCCCTCACCCAGAAAAGTTAAGTCTCAATGCATGAGGACGCGGGCGTTGAATTCTGCAATCAGTGGGTCAAACATGACTTTGACCTCCTCCCTACCAGCCTCTTTAGCTGCCTCCAAGCGAGAGTCAATCTCCGCAGATGCTATTTTCTTGCCCTCTTCATGGGCTTCATCCTTTAGCATCCCGACCTTAGAAAGTTCATCATCAAGCTTCGCCTTTAGAAGTCGTGTAGAAACGATCTCGTCACAATATCGTTGCGACTCTTCTTTGGCAGCAGTCTTCTCCTCCCTTTCTTTGCGGAGTTTCTCCTCCTGTTCTTTGACTCGGAGGGCAAATGCATCCCTTTCTTTCTATACCGAGTCCTTCTCTAAAGCTAGGGCCCCACAACGTTGGACCGCCTCGTCAATTTCTTTTTTATGAGTTGACTCTAGACCATTGACGGCCTCTGCAGTATCTTTAGCGCTCTGTTGGGCGGCTTCAAGCTGAGACTTGTAAGAAGCAAGCTCTTCGTCCTGAGCTTTAATAATATCTTTATCATGGATAGCCTCAAGCTTCAAGCGATCGATCTCATGCTGGCGCTCTATGGAGACTTCTGAAACTTTTTTGGCTAAGTGGACGAATGCATCGTGCTGGACATAGACGTCATTAGTACAGGCAATAGCACTTTGCTTGACATGTCCTAGATTCTGGTGAATCACCGAAAGGAATTTTAAGCCATCGAAGCATATCTTTGGGAACGAGGCTTTAAGCTCTGCAAGTCGGTCTGCTACCGATGGATCAGAAACAAGATCGAGAGGAGTCTGCTTGGAGACCGTAGGTGTTCTGTGGGGATCTCGAGATTGCCTGATACTTGATGAACCAGAGTATTGATCCCGATGGGCCTCAGGCTGAAACCCCTTATGTGCAGGTTTCTCTTTGCTATGCTCCAGTTGAGATAGAGGATCACGAGGGTAGGAGGGCTGACTATAAATTTTTCTCCCGTAGGACAATTCTCGATGGTGGTAGTCTTGATCACCGGGGTCGTCTCTATCTCGACGCTTGCCGGAACCCGAATCCCGTCCGGATTGGTGAAAAATCGATGAATCGCATGGCGATCAAGTCCATGTGTGCGTCCCATGTCACCTACATAGAGTTTAAGTAATGACGAGTTAGCAAAGAGTAGGGCGATGACAGAAAATTTAAGTGCAAGGTGAAGTGCATGTGTTTGTGTGTGTCCTAGTGTTTCCTCCAGACGAACCAATTTCTTTACTAATAGGAGTTTTTTCTCCCTGATTTTGGGCTTGAGCGCTTGTATCATTTTTCGCAGGCGAATGAAGCTTAAAGGCCTTTGGATCGTTGAAACCATAGTTGAGCAGATCATCAGGTATGGTAAGGTTCGGCAGACCTTTCAGAGAACTTTCCAAGTGCTGCGAGGAAGCTTCCTTCTCTACTGGAATAAGAGTAACTTTAGAACTTCCACCCACTATTTTCTTCCTCAGCTTGTATGTCAGTTTCTTCTTCCCCTTCGAAGGGGAAGGCATCATTGCAATGTCATGAACTTCGACTATTGGGTCTCGAGATGGACTAACATTTTCGCCCTGTACTTCGGGCGTTTCGGTTTCTTTAATCTCCCCCTCCTCTAGTGTGTCATGGGCGATATATGTTGAGGACTCGGCCCTCTTTTCCTTTTCCCGAAGAAGGCTTGGGTATGATAACACCTTGGGGGAGGCTTATGCAACGACCTTCTGCTAGTAACCCAAATTTCATGAGCGACTCGTTCGAAATGAGAGTTCTGATGTCCCGGTCTTCGGCGGGAATGGCTAGGATATCTTCGACAGCTTCAGAATATCGGGAGACCTCGGGATGCGGGTTAATACCTGAAAAGATGGAAGAAGAGTTAGAAAAGGTACAGCTTCTACCAAACATGAATTTTGGTCCAGGAAAAAGATTTACCTCGTTTCACCTATCTTCTCGCAAAGCCGGAAGGACAGCGCACATAGAACCACTCCTGTTTATACTGGGCAAACTTGCTCTATGCCCCAGTTAAGATTTGACATTTGCTGTGCTGCTCGAGGAATTCGAAAGATGGGCTATCCGACCATCTCTTGATGCGATAGATATAGCGATTTCATCCGGAGTCGGAAGCCTAAAGAGGACACTCATAAAGAGGATGCAAGTGCCGTATATGAATGCGTGGCTATTCGGATGCAGTTGCGATGGGGCAATCTCGGTATACTGCAACACGTCACGAAGAAAGGAGTTGAATGGTGACACGATGCCAACCCGGCACATGAATCTATTACAGGCTGTATATCCGATTGGGGGCAAGTGAGGACAATCATGCCCCAATGGAACTAACACATCGTCGAAGGGGATTCCATGGACAGAGCATATCCAACGGAGCGTACTTTCGTTAAACCTTGAGGCCTGGGAATCAATCAGATCATCTAAGAAAATCGCTACCTCTAGAGCGTCGGGAGCCAAGTCGACAGATGCAGTCACAGGGATCGCTAAGTCTTAAGCAGGAATAGCTGACGAATTTGAAGTTCCTACAACTTCTTATCGTAAGGATGGCCCGGGTCTGTCCGAGATCGTAGCAGAGCAAGATTTCCTAGACATCTCTAATGAAGATATAAATCTGACAAAACACCTATTTGAACTATACTTGAAAAACAATCGTTGTTAGAGTTAACGACATAAATATTCCCTCCGTGTGGTGTGTGAACTAGTGCGATCATTCGAATATAAGTGCCAAGAAATGAAAAGCCACTAAGTTGATGAAATAAGTTTGAGCTTTGAATTGTCGTCTACGAAGATCGTCATCGCTGACCATCAACGAGAGCTTGTCATAAGGTGATTTAAGTTTTAAACTCGGCATCGACACTGCATTTGAAAGCTTATTAACTGTTAAGCAAGTTAAGTCCAAGTTTTCAGTTGTTTAGACACGGGAGTTATCAGTCCGGATTGTCTGATATTCTTTGTTGTTTAAGTCTGTCCTTGTTCACTATTATATGTTCAGGCATGAAATGTGTTAAGTCAACCATGCGTTAGGTTCGACTAGTGTTGCTGTTGTGCACAACTCTCCTATCATCCACCATTACCGTTCGGCATGCGACAAGGCGTGCCGAACCGCAATCATGCCGGGTCGCGTCTTTCGACACTCCACTCTTCCATCTGTCCTCTCCACCGTTCGGCATAAGGGAGTCATGCCGAACCACACTCAAGTCGAGCCGCATCGCTCGGCATTCTACCCTCAACACCAACGCTTTTACACCTATCCACTTCAACGTTCAACATGCGGCAAATCACGCCGAACCACAATTATGCCGAGCCACATCGCTCGGTATTCTGTTCTTAATACCGATTTTACTCCTTCCCTCCATCCCTACTGACCGGCATGGTCGAGTCCTTCGGCAAGTCACACGGAGCCATGTCGATCGGCATTTTACCAGAATCCTACATCTCTCCATGATTCCCTCCTACCTCGTTCGGCATGAGAGAATCATGCCGAGCCATGGTCGTGCCGAGCTGCATCGCTCGGCACGCCGAATCTTAACTCCAATTTTACTTCTATACATCCACTCCGTCGCTCGGCATAAGGAAGCCTTACCGAGCCACATCAATACTTCTTCCACCAACACCCTCCTTTGAACACTTCTAACGCCTCCTTCCTTCCATCACTCCGCCTATCCCTAAAATATGTTTTGATCTTGACTTCGTTGTCCTTTCACGCGGTTCCTACCATCCTCATTCTTACAGGGATTCACGTGTTCGAATCTCGTGCTATGTTTCTTATCCGGGAGTAAAGTGTTTAAGGGAAGGGCTACTACCTAAGAAATAACTCGAAGATTAGGGATGTTCTGGGGAAGGAAGCACGACTCTGGTCGGGTTCGTTGATTTGGGAAAGGAGGTGAGGCAATGTATCGAGTTTGAGAAAAGGAGGTAAAGGTAGGTAATTCGCAGAGGTTCGAGGCGAATTCGTAAGTACTGAAGAGTGGAGGTAAAAGTAAAAGGGAGAAGAAGAAGGAGCATCGGCTTATATAGAGAGAAAAGAAGTCAAAGGGACAACGACCGGTAGAACCGGTCAAAAAACCTCCCTCGTTCGGCATTAAGGTCGTTCGACATTTATATGTCATTCGGCCTTAGTATGTAGTTCGGCATACAATGCCTCGATCGGCATTCGGAATAAGGGCTCAAAGCAAGGCACGGAGAACTCATGATTCAAAGCGCATCATGCTCATCCATATGATGCACTTTGGGGGCAAGTGTTACCTGGAGGTTTGACCAAGTAACTAGAGGCACGACATAAGCACCGGCCGACAATGAAGAGGTTGCTCGGCATTAGTGTATCGTTCGACATCCAGGCTCGACCGGCATCCAGCACCATTCGGCATCCAGGATCAACCGGCATCCAACACCGTTCGGCACAGCATTATCGTTCGGTGTAAACCTCGCTCGGCATAGCAAAGTCGTTCGACATGAGCCTCACTCAGCATTCCCGCCTCATTCGGTATTCGTGCCTCGTTCGGTATTTCAGCCTCGTTCGGCGTTCGTGCCTCGCTCGGCAATCCAGCCTCATTCGGCATTCATGCCTTGTTCGGCATTCCCGCCTCATTTGGCATATGGCCTCGCTCGGCATAAGTATGTCGCTCGGCATGTCCCCTTGATCGGCATCAGATCTCGTTCGGCCTACATGTTTCACTCAAAACATTGCCTCGTTCGGCTTGCAGATGTGGCTTGGCATTTGCCGTTTGGCATTTGTGGCTCGACACACAAAAGTCACCCACCACGGGCCGAGGTATCTCGCTCCTAGGCCCATTAAGGAAGTCCAACCCATCTTCGTCTATAAATAGAAGGGCAGGGGCACAGTGAAGCGGACCTTCTTTCGAGAACACTGGGGAGACTCTGCCGCTTTCAACACTCACTTTATTTCATTTAACATTTGTATTCAAGTATATATAGTATGGATTGTATCTGTATTCAGTCACTTGTGAAATCAATA
This sequence comes from Allium cepa, assembly GCA_030765085.1. Classification (NCBI taxonomy): domain Eukaryota; kingdom Viridiplantae; phylum Streptophyta; class Magnoliopsida; order Asparagales; family Amaryllidaceae; genus Allium; species Allium cepa. The sequence goes on along the minus strand of CM060938.1, from coordinate 244,420,876 downwards.
TAGATCGAAACTTAAAATGGACACAGGGAATTACGCTAAACCACTATAAATCCGGTGTTCTTGTTTTTTGCATTTAACTTAGTATACAGTTATCTGTTTTAATTTACTTTATACATTAATCTCTCTACACAATCTTTCTAAAGGGTGCTAGTGACCAATTCTGGTGCTAACACGGTCTAAGCTGTCAAGAAGCGTAGGCAATGACTTTACCATTCTACATCAATATAGCTCCCAATCCTATTCTACATGCATCTGCATACACCCTTAACCCTTAGTTTCCATCTGGAACAACTGAGACTGGCGCATTGGTCACTAAATGTTTTAACTTAAGAAACCCTTCCTCACATTTGTCAAACCAAATGAACTTTACATCCTTTCTGGTCAACTTAGTCAAAGGAGCTGCTATCTGAAAAAATCTTTGATAAATCTCCAGTAATAAAAAGTAAGTCTGAGAAAACTTCTAATCTCGGTTACTCTCTGGTATTTTTCCAACCATTGACACCTTCAATCTTAACTGGATCCACTGCCAAAACTTCCTTTGAAACTACATATCCAAGAAATTTGACTTTCTTTTTCCAAAAATGACATTTAGAAAACTTCACCTTTAGCTGATGTTGCCTTAGCTTCTCGAGCACAACTCTCAAACAATTCTCATGCTCTCTCTCATCTTTTGAGTACACCAAAATGTCATCTATGAATACTAACATGAACCTATCCAAGTGTTCTCGAAAAACCCGGATCAATAAGTCTACGAAGAAAGCAGGTGCATTCGTCAACCCGAATGGCATCACTAACCGTTCATAAAAACTATACCTAGTTTGAAATGCTACCAAAGGAATACTATCCTTTGCCACTCTCAACTGATGGAAACCAATCGCCAAATCTAATTGGGAAAACACTCTGGCTCCATTCAATTGATCGAACAGATCTTCAATTCACAATAAAGGATATCTACCTTGATCATCCTTTCGTTCAGCTTATGGTAGTCGATGCACATCCACAATGACCCATCTGACTTCTTCATGAAAGTCATGTCACTCCCTAAGGAAAACAACTTGGTCTAATGAAATTTCTTCCTTCTAGACCCACTAGTTTAGCCTTCAATTCTTTCATCAGTCGATGTCATTCTGCTAGGTAGTCTGATGATAGGTTCAACTCCTGCTACAAGATCTATCTGAAACTCAATAGCTCATTTCGGTGGTAGTCCTATAATCATCTCAAATATATATGCAAACTCTCTTGCAATTCGCACCTAACTTAGCTCCTCTACTGCTTCTAAGGTACTTAACATAGCACAAATACTTCGGTCGGAAATTTCTACTAAGAAAATGATCCGGTTATGACTGTCTGAGTGCCTTACTAATATTTCCTTATCCTAGCAAAATATCTATCCAACAAATCCATACCCAAAATGATCCCAAAATCTACGAAATCATAAATATACAAACTACATGCAAACATATGACCTAACAAATCAAGCTCTAATTGGTCACATTCGTCCCTAGAGTTGCATACCCTCCTATTAGAGTCGCAACCCTTAAGGAAGAAACAGGCTAAGTGGGTTCTAAGAATAACTTATTAACCAAATTCTGGGATATAAATGATGTGATGCACCGTATCAAATAGTATGCTAACCGAAATACTTTGAATCAAAAATGTACCTTCCTTCACAGTCTTTCCCTTATCTTCTGCACTTGATTTGGAAGAAAACGGTGGTCCAAGAGCAGAAACCTTTCCTTTTTCTTCCCTAACTGGCTCTGGACGTTGGTCCTTGTAATGCCCAACTTGATTACAGTTGTAACGCTTAATATGCTTCTTACCTGCAGCCTTCTTCTGCCCCTTTCTTGACCGACACTCATTTGCAAAATGATCCTTCTTGTCACATTTGTAGCAGGCTAAATCAGCTTTTGATTTCTTAGCTGAATCTCCCTTCTAGGATTCTTTCTTTTTGAAGAACTTCCTCTTCTTTCACTGAGAACTCTAGGATTCAATTGGCTTCTCTCTAGCACAAATAACAAGCATCTCTTCATGGCGAATGGCCATCTCCACCACCATATTACAAGGATCATGGATATGAGTCAGGGTCGCCCTAGCAAGCTCAAGCCTCGGTCCTCGAATGAACTTTCATAATCCCACAATGTTAACTTCGTTTACAAAAATATAATCACTACAATATACTCCAAGAGGGACATATGACGATGCCCTCTTGGTGATCAGAGTGTATAACAACAAAAATACATAACGGAATAACATGATAAAGAACTTAAATAACTACATGTCTTCTGCATGACTCCGAAAGCTTCTCCATCTTTAGGGGTACCTAAAAAACCTCAAATCTCAAACTACTCAAAATCAATTGAGTATCAGAGAGTTTAAAGGGAATACAAAAACTTCGATTTAAACAAAAAGCATGGTATCATTAAGATATCTACTGAGACCACGCCACTTAGCGGAACGGGTTTCCGCTCACCAATATCTTAAAACCTTTATAAACCATTTTCTATGGCCCTCATCCACAATGGTTAATTCAATTAAAAATATTGTTATGTGATGATATGCAAAACAATTGAATCAATTCTGGATTACCCGTCCCAATTCATTTTAACTATCTTTCTAGGATTACTATTAACCTAATAGTTTTCATAGGATTACTATGAACCTATTGGTAACTCTAATATCATTTCTTTTATCCTAGTTTTCATGGGCTAACTAGGAACCTATTGACCAACAGTCAATATATTTATTTTACCCTAGTTTTCATGGGCTAACTAGGAACCTATTGACTAACAGTCAATATCTTTCTTTTACCCTAGTTTTCATGGGCTAACTAGGAACCTACTGACTAACAGTCAATATTTTATTTTCTTATCCAGATATAGTTTTCATGGACTAACCATAAACCTGCCTCGCTGAAATCTTTAATTATACATAGTTTTCATGGGTTAACTATAAACCTAATAGCCCTACCAATATCTTTTTCCTTACACAGTTTTCATGGGCTTACTATGAACCTATTAGCCCTGCCAATCTCTTTAATTTATATTCACCACTGGGTTAACCCAACTGGTTATTTGACCCTTCCCCATCTATTTTGTGTTTATTACAATGTGAATATATATATATATATATATATGAAGAAGCAAACAATATAACTTGGTTAATTCCTTTGACCCATTTAAACTTCTTCATAAGTTCGATTTCAAAATACTTTGTTTATGCCATGGTTTTTTTGCTTTTAAATACTTTCGAAACCTTTGAAACCTTGCTTTCAAACTCACTAGATAGCCTCCTTCAAAAACATATATTTCTTTTCAAAACATTTGGCTTCTGCCTTTAAAAACACTTTAAAATCATTCTTTCAATATGTTTCAACTCTAGTAAAGTGTTACTTATTGATTATTAGAAACATAGCTTCGAAACCACTGGAAGAATCTCTTCCTAAAGCATTGAAAGTACCTGTTTCGACATCATTGGGTTTACCTTTTGATAATACCATTTGGATCAAAGCAAATATAAAAAAAAGTATCTCTTACGAAACTAGTCTTTACTATATAAAAGTATTGAGGAATTTATGATGGCGTTGATACCATCTCTTTCGACAGAGTCGAAAGCATACATTTAAAATGTTGAAGGATAACTTTGAAACACTCATAGACTTCAAGTGGAACCAGACACCAATTGTACAAAGAAATGAAAAAACTAGTCAAAACAACTAGACTCCAACCAAGCAATACAACAGCAGTCAAAGGCACCAAGTTTATCAATCAAAATCAATGAGCAAACGCAGGTTCAGAGGCAACCTAAACCAGACTTCAAAAATGCAAATCAACCATACAACCAGTTCGGTCCAGTCAAACAACAAGTATGCACATGTACAGGGGCTTGAAGCAAATGCAAGACCAACAAGATATGGTCAAGGGTGCAACCAGACCACAGCAATTCGTTGAAGCATGTATCAGTTCAACCAGAAATAAACATGAAACCAGACATGTTCAGACAGTTCAGATGGATCAACATGAATGCAAAACATGAAACATAGGAATGGACATATGCAAGTTCAACTTCAACATATACAAAGTGGTGCACCAAATAGTGACAAGTGTATGCATATGCAACATGGAGACATCAGGTTGAAAATCAAGCAAATAGTGAATAGAGAAATGAAATGATAGTGAAGCAGTTCAACATGGATGAACTCGAAGCAACTGGAAAAAATTGCACCAGCCTCAACCAAAAGTACTAGGGTCAGTTCAACCAACAAACAGTCCAAACCAATTACCAAAAAGCACCAGAAATGTACACAAAACATTCAACTTGAAATTATGCTCTAGATCAATGTTTATGCAACTAGATATGTACAAAGGATATGTATACAAGAATAAACACGACAATTTAAAACCAGACCATATACAAATGCAACAAGCTACATTCAGGCATGAACACAATGCAACATGAAGACCAACTGACCAGTGCATAAGTAGTTGTGAACACAAGGAATGCAAAATAGACCAGTCACAACAACAAGCCTCAGCATGTACAAGTTTATATGCAGTGAAATATATACATAAATATGCATATAAACTTATGTATGTATACATGTATATAAGGATATAAAAATGAAGAAAATCAAATCCATGGATCATGAACCAGTCAAGGAATAATTTTTTTTGCAATGAAGTCAATCAGAGGTCACAGTGAATGAAGAACAAGTCATTGGCAGTAAAAAGAAGAACCAGTTCAAATATATTTAAACGTATCAGAAATACAATTGATGGACAATCAATTCGATAGTTCTCAAATTCAAGTCATAGGAGAAAAGGTTAGAACAAATTCATTCAAATTCAAATTCATTATAGTTATCTTCGATCAATGGAAAAAGTCAGCAAATAACAAGACCATACGATCAAAAATAAATGCAAGTGATAAAATCACGACAGATTCAAACCAAAATTATGTGAATTAAATATAAGGTTTCGATCCCTATAAATGCCCCGTATCATCATCGATAAATGATTATCGAGTTCGAGCTTTAGCAAATAAACAGAGCATAAAGTCGAGCATAATCAAAAATCGAAAAGGTGCAAATCACATACCAGTTGAAAGTATCACACAAACTCGACATTGAAGCAGCCGCAAGCCAATCAAATTACATCGATCGAAGAAGTAGCGAAGCGAATTAAGGAATGAGAGCATACAATAAACAATTTGAACTTCTAACTCCAAATTGTGGCTTCAATCATTTCAAAACCCTAAATTTTTGAAGAGCAACAAAAGGAACGGTCGAACATTTCACAAACAAAAGGGTGAAGACGTTCTTTACTTTATTTATTTAGGCCAGTATTTTCATTGGGCTTTACTTATAATAATAAGGTTTTGATTTTTAATGTTTATTTATAACTTTCTATTTTAAAATTGTGTAAATTTTTAGTTATGTAACTAGGTACAAACTACTGGGAGTAGTTTGAGAATTCGCAACTCAATGTCTGAGTTGTGGCAGGGTTTTGAGCTTAGAGTTAGGTTAATCAAATTAGCGGGTACCGCAAGTTTACATGTGTTTGTAAGCGTTAAATTACTTAATTTCTAGTAGAAACCCTAATAGCAGCACGTTGGTGGTTTTTGCCGAAGCTGGGTAAATCTATGTGTAATCTTTTCTGCATTGCTTTTTGTTTTTATTTTTATTTTTATTTTTATTTCCACCTTATCTTTTAGCACCACCCTATTCATGTCCCTCTAGGGTGAAAATGATCCTACACTTGGCTGGTCCTTTCTCCAAAGGATCCTCTTCCTTCAAGGAACCAGATTCGGAGTTCAGCAATGAACTTTTAGGAACTCTCTCAGTTAGCTATTCAATCTCCATCCATTACTTCTCTTGGATCATCGTAGCCTCCAGTTTATTCTGATGATCACCTTTTCCTTATTCTCAAATAATTTATAAAGGTATGTTTTCTATTTATTTCGTTACTTTTAACTTCATAGAAGCCATTCTGATTAAATAGGTTATGTATTCCAGGTGGAAAGGCATAAGTTTCTTCTTCGGGATGCTTCTCAAGGGCCTTCTAATGAAGTAGCCGGGCTTAGGGCCAAGATTTCTGCATTTTAGAATAGTATGATTGACAATTCGATGGAGAAAGATGATGCTATCATGGAAAAGGGGAGAATGGCTTTTTCTCTTGACGAGGAAAAGAAAGCTAAGCAACTGTTGAAGGAGAAAGTGAAATTTTTGAAACTTATCTCAAGTCATTTAATAAACTCAAAGCAGATCTGGGGAGTGTGACTAAGGAGAACACAGAGCCGTTCAACGAAAATTCCAAGCTAGTCAAGAAAAATAAACCGCTCGAAGACAAATTACAAAGGAAATATGGCCTCTTGGATTGTTCAAACAACATTATATGTGACATCAAGAAAAAGGTTACTTCCTCTCTCAATGTGGCTCTTCCCAAAATCACCGAGAAGTGCTATGAAAATGTATTGTATGTTGAATACACCAACAACATTCGAAAATGCCTACACCTGGACTTTCTCTCTTCACCAGCCTTGAACAAAAAATGTAAGGAAGTTTGGTCTTAGGATAAGAAAGGACAAGAAGGCTCTTGAGGAAGAATTCCCCGTCGAAGAGAAAATTAACACCGAAAAGTGGCTAACATTTGACGAGAGTGAAAAACTCGATGAAGAAGAAGAAGATGATGACGATAACGATAATGATCATGACGATGACTAGGATGATGATCGTGATGAGGTGATGGGTCTTTCAGGTTAAGCAGACGAAAGGGATGGACCTGGCGACACTTTAAACTTAGCTATTCAAGATATATAAATTGTTGACATGCAAGAGCTTTCAACGAAATATTCTCCTAATAAGGAGAGTACTTTCTAAGGCCAACAGTAAAAAGGCAGATGAAAGATATTGTTGTCTTCAGTTCTACTCTTTCAGGTACGGATATCTTTATCCAAATGCCTCAAGCTAAAGCTTGCCGAGGATGTGTCGAGAATAAAAATTTTCAAAGAGAAAGAAGTCGCTCCTTGGATGCAGAAAGTCCACCTTCACCAGGAAATACTCATGAAAGCAAATTCTGAGTTGATGACCCTCTTTTGGAAACTAATTGATTATAGAATCACCCTGATGGAGTTTTTGTATAAAGCTTATTATAGGGGTAAATTTGCCGATTCCTCATACATAAGTGACAAACCATATATGTGTGCTCAAACGTTTTCATCGTAGATATTTGAAAGAGTATGAGTCTGATCACCATCCTAGAGTGTGTTGGAACCTTCCTAAAGTGGCATCGATCCCACTTTCTTCTAGCTCTCGTCCCCCAAATTAAAGTATAATGGGAAAAGATTTATTTATGAAATGTATAAGTAATAGATCTTGTATAAACCCAAATGTTTATAATATGTAACTTGGTTTGCTTATAGATTTTATCACTTTAATTTCCTTATCCTTACTCTAATTTCAATATGTTTGATAGAATAGAGATCTCCCAAGTAGTCGGGTTTCTAGGGATCTTTTGAGTAAATTTGTCAAGCTAAGAAAATATTTTAGGGGAAAATCTTTGATTCTCAAAATGTCATAATCGGCAAGACATTGTTTACTTAGAGATTTACAAGATTTCTACATGCATTACCCTCTTTTTTTCTTTGACTTCCTAGGAGAAGAAAAAGATTAAGTTACTTGATGAAATCTGATTTCATCATAGCAAATAATATGTGGTCATGATAACCCTCCAGATAGGGAATGGGATTATCATCGGTTCCCTCCTATTTATACCCTAGAAGGAAGTAAGGCTACCTTCAACTCTATACTTACGTTGTCTACAAGATCAAGTCTCGAAACTTTAAATGTTGATTATATGTTTTTGAAATAGAATTGCAATGTAAAATTAATTTTTTTAATACTTGTAAACTCTGCTTATTATCAATAAAAAAGTTTGTTTCTCATATATTAATTCTTGTATCCCCTTCCTTTAATAGGACACTCGGTTAGTGTATACATATGATTCTCTAGATGCTTCACGAGTTATTCAGATTAAGGATAGGTTGCTTGCCTATGTAGAAGAGAAAGGGTCATCCCAAGACGACTCAACTTTGTGATTTTCGGATAATCTCGAGGCATAGAAGTGGCATGGGAAAAACTTCATATTCAAATAAAAAATTTAGACTTACAAAGAAATGGCTACTCATATAGAGGAGAAACTTAAAGAAAAAGAAAATGAGCTTCAGGCATTGAAAATGAGAACTAACATGGTTCAAGGATCCAGTTTTCAATCGGAGCTAATGTTGAGATGGCTACACTATACTAGAGAATAAGTGATCTTGAAGTAGATCTAATAAAGAGCCAGAGTTATTGCCAACCATTAGTGCTTACTGCGAGTAAAGGAGAATTCGCCTTTCCTACCCCTACTCTTGGTAGAATGAACAGATTTCGGTCATTGGCGAGTTGGCAATTCTCAACTTCAGTAAACACTCCTTCAGGCTTTAGCGATGGAACGATCTCAAGGTGGGTTAGAAAGGATAAATTTGAATGTATTCAATACCTAAGCAAGAAATGGGATGAGAAGTATCTCAACGCATTAGTGAATATGAAAGCAAAGTTCAAAAACTTGAGCATGAGAAATATGATCTTAATTAAAAGATTGAGAGTTAAAGAGTATGGTTCATACTTTGCAAGGTGCCAACAAGACTCTCCAATGGTCTTTATGAACTCAGATTTCTTCTATTAATGATGCAAGTACCATTCCGAAGATGGAAAAGAAACATAAAGAAATTTTAAATGTGGCCATGTGCTACATTATCGGTCCTTTACTTTCCAAGGACTTGGAAAGGTTAACACGAAGCCTTGAGTTTTAACAATGATCTGTCCTTAAATAGATTTTCTTTTGTATCTGATTTCTATACCTGCAACTTTGTACATAATGCATTTAATTGTAAATAAATTTGTAATTGAATGAATTTTACCTCAGATATAAGGTATGTAGTTGTGAATTGAATTGTCCAATCATCTTGCTTTTGTACTTCGAGATTTTGATGTCTAGAACAACATTCTGCCTAATAATAATAGAAGAAGACCAGCAACCCAAATCTGGCAATAATAATAAAAGACCAGAAATCAATATCTAGGAATAATAATAGAAGATTAGAAATACATGTCTGGCAATAAGAATTGAAGAAGATCATAAATCCATATTTGGAAATAATAGAAGACTAGAAATCTATATCTTGCAATAATTATAAAAGTAGACCGAAAATCCATATCTGGCAATAAGAATAAAAGAATACTAGAAATCCTTATCTAGCAATAATATAAGACTAGATATCTATATTTAGCAATAATAAAATAAAACCAGAAATCCATATTTGGTAATAAGAATAAAAAAGACCAGAATTCCATATCTAGCAATAAGAATAGAAGAATACCAGAAATCCATATCTCGCAATAATAGAAGAAGATTAGAATCCATATATAGCAATAATAGAAGAAGAAGACCACCATATCTGACAATAATAGAAGAAGACTAGAATCTCATATCTGGCAATAATATAAGAAGAAGACCAGAATTCCATATCTCGCAATAATAGAAGAAGACCAGAATCTCATATCTGGTGGCTGAAAATTGCATTTGTTGGGAAGCATAAATAGCTCATATTTGATGGAATTTCCTCTAGCAGACTTTGTTTGACTTGAAGTGCTACTTGGTTCGGATTGTAGATATCCCTTTAGAATATTAATTGATATGGAGCTGTACTTAGCACTGAATTTTATTTATTTGGAGCACTACTTGGCTCTGATTTTAATTGATCTTCCTCTTGAATATTTTGGTGCGTTAGTGAGGCCTTTATTGATTGGCACTAAAGGCTTACTCCGTCCTCCCTATAGAAGGTGCTTTAGTGAGGCCTTTGACAATGTGTCTGAAAGCTTTGTTGATGCTTTAGTGAGGCCTTTGACGATGACACTAATGACTTACTCTGACCTCCCTTTAGGAGCACTTCAACTAGGCCACATACGCAGTGATTAAAAGCTTATGTAGTGCTTTAGTGAGGCTTTGATGGCAGCACTAAAGGCTTACTCTGATCTCCCTCTAGAAGGTACTTCAATGAGTCCTTTAATGGCCAAGGACCTCTTACGGTCATGGGCCTTTGGTGGCTAGGGCCTTTGATGATCAGGGACCTCTTGAGGTCATGAGCTTTTGATGTCTAAGTCCTTTCATGGCCAAATTATTTATCCTAAGAGAATCCTACTCCTTAGCCGTGTAGATATTCTTATTTGAAACTCCTTGTATTATTGTAAAATTTGTTCAACATTTCTTTACAAATTCGTTGAGCTTTCCTTGCCCTAGGAAATTGATGATCATCCTTTCTAAGCTCCTACACCGACTGGTGTTATGGTCATTTGCAAGATAATAAACACAGTATAATCCTCTATATTTTCATTAGAACTTGGGTCTCCTCTTTGGTGATGGCTAATAGTCGAGCTCATCTTTAGTCAAGAATTAGATGTTTTCAATAGTAGTAATGAGAATAGAATTCTTTGAAAGTCGTGGTTTAGGGATTGGCCCTTTTAGCTGATGCTTTGCCCTTTTATTGCATACTCTTGGCTCCTTAGCTTCCATAGCAAGCTTCAATTTCAAAGAATCTTGAGGTTCATTTTTTTCTTGGGAGTGACCAAGATTACTTTCCCACTTTCTAGTAAATTGTTCGAAATCCTTTGTCATTTATTTTTCGAAAATGGTCCCCTTGACTTGAAGTTGAATCTCTCTTCTTATTCTTGAGAAGACATTATTTCTCTTACATTGGTTTCCTAGAGAAAAAATTAAGGATGGCCCTAGATGAAACAGAATCAAGCTCCATTTATCGAGGTTATAAGATGTTGCTTGTCTTCTCCTACTTTTCATAATCTTTAATGCTCTAATTCTTAACACTTATTCTTCGTGAAGTTGGGGATCATTAGTGATTAGATAGGTGTTGTTTTAGGCTTAGAGGGTCCTCGTTTGGACATCCTAATACAATTTATTGACATTATGTAAACTAAAGGTAGGTTGGCTTAGAAAGGGATATGCTTGGCTGGGTAAGATCTTTCAGCCCTAAATATGCAAGCTAGGGTTGTTCAATGTAGCTAAAGTAATTCCACTTAGGATTTTAACAAAGTTGGAGGTTCAGGCCCTCCTTCTAGTGCTAAAATGTTAATAAGTAAATTTTCTAACCCCGAAAGTGCAGTAAAACAAAGTTGATTCAAAGAGAGGCTTTGTTGAGGCCATTCGAAGTCATTAAGTCAAAACAGTTCGATAACATTTCTTAATTTAATTATCAAAGTCGAAGTCACATGACATTATGTAAGTTTGAAGTCGAAGTCATATATGCTATTAAGGTTCAAGTTTGAAGTCAAGCATGCTATGCAAGTATTAGTTCGAAGTCAAGTATGCTATGCTAGCATAAGTTCAAATTGAAGTATGCTATGCAAGTCACAATTGCTATGTAAATCAATATATGAAGTCAAATGGTTATACGAGTCACGAGCTAAAAGTTCAAATCGAATCAATATGCTATGCTGTGCAATTATTTCACTTTCAAATCCTTATGTGTACAAGGTTCAAATGGTACAATAGCCTTTAACAATCCCTAAATCAATTTAGGCTTTATAAAGTTGAAAAGGTAAGAAATAAGATTAGAGAATTCGTCTTTGAAAATGGTACTCCTTGGTCCGTATTTATTAGGGTAAGCGGTTTTGCTTTGCCTTTCCTTGTCTTCGGCAGACTCTTCTTTGGCATACTTGACTTCGATGGTGTCATCGTGGCATTAGTCTCCTTATTGTATAGCATCAATAAAAGGCGACTTCAAGCATTGTTGAAGAGCAATGCCGTCACCAGGTAGTATTGTGAAGGAGCAACTCTCTTACAGTATAGTGTCGAAGTCGATGACTCACGGGGTTGAGGGATGGCATCATTAGTCAAAGAAAGCACTAAACACAAATGAGAAGCGGTGACAGCATATTGTTGCATTGGAAAAAAGCATCTCTATTCCTTACATTGTTGGTATCATTAATGACTTCGATGATTATAGATGAGTAATGATAACGCTAATGAATAGCAGCACTATTGGTTGCTGTGGGTACAGAATATATGCAGTGTAGACAATGGTTAGAGAGCGGTGTCACTAGTATTCCCTCGAGGTTTGTAATACCCCATAAATTGGCATTATTTATTTAACTATTTAGTTAACTAATTAGGCTCCAAAAATGGAATTTGTGCAAATAATGGAATTGACCACAAAACTTGCACTATTGCATTTGTATTTAAATTCTGAGCAACTTTTATATTTGGATTTTTGCAATCGGAGTCCAAAATAAGACGTTACGGACCAAAAGCGAATTCGAAATGGAAATAATTCGTTTAAGAAATTAAAGTTTTTAATTAATTAAATTAGGTGCATAGATCGACCTTCTTAGTGTAGCAGTCGGCCCGGTCGGCCTAGGGGTTGACCACATGAGGGGGCGATCGACCGCTCTTCAGGCGGTAGCTAGGGTTTTCCTTGTCCTAATGGCCTAGATCTATTGTATTTTGATCTAACGGTTGTGGTTGAACCAAACGCCAATAAATATAGGCCTAACCCTTCCTTCTCATCTCATATTTTCTAAATAGAGCAATGAAGCTCTACCATTTCTTTATCTCCACTTTCTTTCCAAATTTTAAAAATAAGATATAAATCTGTATTCATACAAATTGGAGAAGAATAGAAATCTAATAAAAAAGAAAATAGAAGAGAATCAACTATACGCAAATTTGAGTTAATTTATATATATTTGTATCTATTTTCTCTTCCAACCCCAAATCTCTTCTAAGATCTATAATTTTAATATATGTATATACTCTTTTTATACATATTTCTTAGATTAAAAAGGATTTGGAGGTGTCAAAGGTTCTACTTTAGATCTAAAGCTTTGGATCATTTTTAAAAGGTGAGTGAGAAGTTGTATATATTGTTTATGATTTTAAATTTATTCCATTGGCATACTTTTTTTTTGCCTAAATCAATTTTATATGTGAGTTGTAGGATTAAATTAGTATAGAAAATTATTACGTACATATTCTTATTCAGATCTATCTTGGTAACATGTTTACACCTAGATCTGAAAACTAGTCCAAAGATTTTAGAATTTGAATGATGTGTATTTTTGTTCCAGATCTGTACTTAGGTGTAAAATTGGATTTTTGATTATTTCCCAATTTGTGCTCAGTTGTAGATATTCCATAGTTTAATTTATGGAAAGAACATCCATTTGATTTTATAAATTTGTTTGCATGTTAAACTAATTTGTGGAAATCATTGTGGAAAATCTAGCTAAGCAATCTAATTCCAGCAAATTAAATATGGAAAGCATATTCTACTTAAATATTTATGACTATATATTTGGATTAGAATAGATAGTTTTATTATGTAGTTTATACGTATTTATTGTGTTAATGTATAAGAATAGCATTTTTTGTGTGTTATTTATGTGCGACGTTCGTTAGTTATTACTACATTTAGGGAAGCAAATAGGTAGAAATTAGGAAAGGTAGTACTTCCTATTAACAGGAAATTAATGAGAATTAATGGATAGGATTGGATTCTTAATTATTTAAATAAATTTAATGGGATTGTTTTATCATATTCCATTCCACTTCTCTTTTCTCTATGATTGAAATTTGTGATTCTTCAATAAAATAAGTGTTTAGATTATAGATTTATTTGTAGTTTACACCACTTGTTCCACACAAATTTCCTTCTCATCTAATTCTTTATCAAAGAGGAGTTGAATAGAATATAGTATGGAGATTGCAATTCCTATAGTATAGAATATTCCATTGAATTGTAACAATAAGTTTCAATTCTATTTACGAATCTATTATTGCAAGTTTTGATATGAATATTTATTCCCTTGTTGTACGTAGGAATTATGGGAATTAAAAGTTGTAACGTCTGTTAATGGGTAATTAGTGGAAATGAATTAGGAGTCACTTTTAATAAGGACAAGTGGATTGATGGGACTAATAAAAATGGAATAGATATAAAAGGTCACTAATTTGAAATTGGTAATCATACATAAATGTCTAGGGAAATGTCCGTTAGGATTTTATGGACAAATTGACATTTATGAGCATTAAAAGGTGATTTTTTTGTAGATAAGTATTTAAGGTAAATCTTATTTCCTTAAATAAAAGGATATTTAGTAAGCTAAGTCTAATGTCTACCTAAGATAATATAACTAATGGCTGAAGATTGTTAATTAGACATAGTAGGTTAGTGATGCAGGGTCAGTAGAGTCACTCGTCAAAAGATTATCCATTACATTAAGGCTAATGCACTTACTACTGATGTGAGATATCACTAATCCTAGAACCTATGTCGACGTGAGAGATTGGACTTGCTTTCTTATTGTAAAGTATTAAATGTTCCAAATTTGGAATTAGGAGCAGTGAGTGATATCTCTAAAAAGGTTTACTTCACTTTTGTGGTACTAAATAGCTATCTTAGGGCAGGTTTCTCTACCGAAAGAAGAAACCTATTGAGATTCCATATTTATAATTAAGAGTGATGTTGGATATCTTAGGAAAAGTTTGCTTTAGGTTTGAGGTACTAATTGACTGATCTAGGGTTCGCCTCTCTCCTATAAAAGAAGTACTAAGTAGCCTAATGAGATTTTCAAGCAATGTATGCTAGATAGTACCAATGAAGAGTCCGCCTTGGAGTTAGATATTGAATGGCAAAGGCTTACCTATAAATAGGTGTTAAACGGTCAAAGGCCAACTTAATCCTTGTTATTGAGGTATTAAGTGGCTTAGGTACAACCTCTCACATTGCTAAGACTTCAGTAATGATAGATGCTCTAGTAGTATGGTAATACAAGGTTAGATTAGAATTGCTCACCTTAATAGACATAATACTTAAATGAAAACAAATCGGTATAAATTTATGTTATGGAATGTTTATAGATGTTTCAGTCACCAAAAAGTTGTTCTGACCCCAGCCTCATTACAACCCATATGATATATGTAGAGGAACAAGTCACTGGAGCTGAATGTATTTGGCTGTTAGAGAAAACTTCTTTTCTCTCATGCTCGATGCTGATGCGACAATCTGCTATCCCAGGAATACAATAAATTCCAAAGTAGTATTATAATCAGTATTCCTATCCTATTATTGTTTCCGCTATGAATTTAGATTTCTGTCAATCTCTGTTAATGCCCATGCTTATTTGTAGGTAATCCAATGATCCATGCTTTGATGGACTTGGGTTTCGATTTTTGTCAAAATTTAGGCTCATTAAGGTACAGGATGTTACATTTGGTATCAGAGCCTAGGTTAGTAGATAGATGAACTTGGATAATTTGAGAGAACACATCCTACTTTCCTATCTAATATTGTTATATTTTTATGTTAGATTCTATGAATTCCAACTACATAAGTAGTGGTTGTTCCACTCCAAAGGAATGAGCAAAGTAACTACGGGTTTTAAATATCTTAGAGTTAAGATTTTCACATAGACTTCGAAGTACCCAACAGAGTGCGGGCGATGCGTAAGGCGCCATTGATAAAGAGCATGAGTGCGATACATGGTTGAATCCTAGAGACTTAAGTACTCAACTTAATGGTTTTGTGATTTTAGGTTTTTATGATAAGTTTCAGTCAGAGACACACATTTATTCTTGATGGATGGAAAATTGGAGTCCGTATGTCGCAAACATTTGAGAACCAATTTCGACAAGAGATTGTCCATCGATCACTTCATTGATGGCAAACCATATTTTTATTTGAATAATTATTTTCAATTCCTTAGTCTAAAACCCATGAGAGAATTTTTATGAGGTATATTTTGAAAACGCCTTAGACTTTGGAAAAAGGGTTTTCGAAGGAATTCTTTTCTCAAGGATTTATTTTGGAATTCTATTTTGGTAAAGTTTTGAAATTTTAATTTTCAAAGAAACATGTATAATATTACATTGGTCGTGTTAAGTAATTTTTTGTTTACAAATTTTTTGAAATCCTTAAATATTTATATGTATATATCAGTAAAGGTTTGATTGCGTTTTTTTGCAAGGAAATAGTTTTCCAATTTGGATATTCATGTTTTAAAAAAAAAATTGGAAACCCTGAAATATTTATATATAAGTATTATATTTAAGGGAAGTTTTGGTACAAAATAGTTTCTATTATTTAGAAACAATTATAAAGAAGCATATATTTAGCTCAGTAATTTTTCTGTTTATAAAATCGAGGTTTTTAAAATCTTTTCTCTTTAAGGTACATAAATAATAGGAATGACATTGAATTTTATCGCGATATGTAGTGTGAAGTGTTGTTGTACCACCAGCTATTGGAAGAAATATTTCTATGCGAAATAGGTAAGAAATAGTAGTTGGAATATTTTTGGATTTTAGGGATTGTCATTGATCGCAGCAGTTTCCTTGGGATTATAGTGAATTGCTAGGGCATGGTTCAAGACTAGGAAGTAGGCTTTGACACCGCCATGATGAGGACACGAATTTTGCGAATCGTGTCCAATCGAAGAAAATGACATGAAATTATTTTCATTATTTAATCCGACTCTAAATGGGTCTAGCTTCAATTAATTCCCAAAGCCTATCTAGCAGTTGACCACCTAACGATAAACCTAGAGTAGTCGACCAGTTAAAGAGTTTTGGCACAATTTAAACTAGGAAAGAAACTATAAAAGTCACATCCACATTCCCCCAGTTGCCTTCTTTCATTCCTCCTTCCTCAATAAGCCGAACCCAATCACCATCCTCCTCCTCCTCCTCCAAGTATCAGCCTCGCACTTCCGTTCCTCCCTTTGGCGATACCGTTTTTTCTAGGATCATCAGCCTCGCCTCCACCTCATACTAGTTTTGCATGTTAGATCTCGCACCACCACCACTCCAGATCTGAACTATATTTCCTCCCTCCAACCATTTCTTATCCCAAGATACCTTTCCGCACTTTAGGTTTTTCCTCACACCATTATGGTCTCAACCCTCAATAGCCCACTTGACTGGACTGAAGTGAGCAAAAGGTTTTGCTGCTTTCGGGGTAGAAGAGCTATCCGTCATGGTAGGACTTGCACTAGTCCTCTACTTCAAGACCTTTGAGCGTAAATGTTACCCATGTTGCATCTTCCTTTTTAATGTTCTGTTGGTGCAGAATTTCGATGGAGGCATAGTTTGATTCATTTGGAGGCGAAGGTTGTCTTGACTTGGCAGATTAGTGATGATCTCGATTAGACTTGGAGCCCTCGACGAAGGAAGTAGGCTTGGATGATTTTGAAGCGATCAACTTAAAGATTTTACAGCAAATCTTTTTCCAGGATGTCGGTATTTGAAAGACGGATAATCTGCATCTGATTATCCATCAGGTTATGCACATCATTCAACATAATGTCATCCCTAAGATGGGATGTTATGACCAGATTTGCCTTATGGTGTGGAAGACTACCTATGCTAGCATTGGCGGCAATGCCATCAATTTTACCCACACCCTTATGATGGAATTTGTTGATCATGGATTAACAGTATATAGAGTCACTTTTCGTATTTTTATCTATCCACTCTCATCTATATCAAATAAGGTTGAACCTTCGTGAAGAGGTAGTTTGGTGGAAGGTTCCTTCTATAATCGTTAGATCCATTCTTAGCAAGATGGAAATTCCAAAGCCGTCAGTAACACCAACAGTGCCGGTGACACGAGATTGGGTGTATAGCCGCCATGCTATGACCATTTGAGGGCCCCTGCAATAGATCAAGCTCCAACTGCAAAGCAGGGCATCTCGTAGTCTATAGACATTATTTTAGGATTTGTGGTGTTGTTGTCTTTCCCTTCCATCATTTTTTCTTTTCTTTTACGATGTTCGAGTTGTAGTCGTTAGTTATCTCTTGTAAAAGGTACACATGATATTATGAGTTCATATATATTTACCATGTTATTATTACTAGACATGTAAACTGCTCATATATATTCATAGTGAAGAAGGAGTATAAATATGGAAATCTCCTAAAAGACACTTTACTAATAGTAAATGCAATATAAGACTGGAAGTTTGGAAATAGTTGGAAAACTTTAGCGAAGGACACGATAAAGTTGTTTTGGTATCATGGTTGCTCATATTCCTTAAAAGCTAAATTTATTGGGTAACTGGGCATGATGACATTTTTAAATAAAATGTCAAGTTTTATGTGTAAATGTTAATTGTAGAATTTTAAATTTTGGTTTAAGTGTTTAGCGCATAACGGACTTTTGACTATGCTAAAATTATGGCTTAATTTGTCAAAATATCATAAAGGAAATATTTGAAAAGCTTCTCTTTTGAAAAAAAAGTTTTTACAATTTTGTTATTTTTTGCACTTAAAGTATTTCTGGAATTTTTGTCCAAAAGTTTGATTTCAAAAGGAAATGTGCATCTAAATATTTTGGGATTTTATTTTTCAAATGACTTACAAATTAGAAAAATGAGAGATTTCTGTGAAATATTTGATTTTGAAGGCAATATGTTAAGCGTAAGGAAGACAAATAGAGTTAGAGTTTGTGGATTTAGCGGTGCATTAGGATCGACGATACGATAAATGCAAGCGATAATTAGGGAAAAGCTATTTTAGCCTTGGAATTTCTATTTCCATACCTTGTTGATGACGTGCGTGAGTCTATTTTTAGACTCAATTCTATTTCATAGCCTGAAAATAAGCCTTTTTTGTGTTTTGTTCGTGGAAAATTTGGAGTAAATCCGAAGCAGTGAGGAAATTTTCAATATACTATGGGAATAGGAAGATTATAGAGTTGTAAGAATGTCAAATTCTCTATCTAAATTCCTTTTTTCGACATAGGAGTAAAGTATAGGAAGCGATTTTTTGAACGTTAAATTTTTAGATGTTGGAATTTTATGCAAAATTGGTTGCTTCATACTTCTACTCGCCGGAGTATGGGTTTTTTGTTGAAAAGATTTTTGAAAAGTTGCATACATATAGAACTGCTAGTATAAAGAAACGCATTTACATAGGAGGATCAGATTTAGAATTATTCTGCAAACCTATTTTCTGTGTGGTGATATAGTAATACACTATGCAGTTGTGCACGTTTGGTTGCAAAATTGGTTGTACACGCAATGTTTATGTAGTTTAGGATAATTAAGAGCCAAAATCATGACTTAGACATTGGTGAAATTTCGGGGACAAAATTATTTTTAAGGAGGGAAGAACGTAACACCATGTAATTCGACGTTAGTTGTTTAATTAATAATTAGTTAATTAATTATGCTCCAAAAATGAAATTTGTGGAAACGCTGGAATTTGGCCATAAAACTTGCACCATTGCGTTAGTGTTGAAAGTCAATGCAACTTTCATATTTGGAGTTTTGCAATCGAAGTGCAAAGGAAGAAGTTACGGATGAAAAACAAATTTAAAATGGAAATAATTCTTTTAAGTAATTAACATTTTTAATTTATCGAATGGGGTCCATAGGTCGACCCGCTTAGTGCAGCGATTGATCTAGGGTTGTCGACCGCTCTTAAGGCGACCAGGGTTTTCCCTAGCCCAATGTCTCGGATCTATTATATTTTGATTTAGCGGTTCTGGTTGATTCTAGCTCCTATAAATACAGGTCAACCATTCTTTCTCTTCTCATATTTTTTCGAGTAGAGCAATGAAGCTTTGCCATTTCTTCTTCTCAACTTTCATTGTAAATTATAAAAATAAGGTATTATACCTATATTCATACAAATTGGAGAAAAATAGAAATCTAATAAAAAGGAGAAAAGAAGAGAATCAACTAGACGTGTATTTAAGGTAATTTATATATATTTGTATCTATTTTCTCTTTCAATCCCAAATCTCTTCTTAGATCTATAATTCTAATTTTTTTTATATACCCTTTATATACATATTTCTTCGATTATAAAGGTTTTGGAGATGAGTCAAAGGTTCTACTTCAGATCTGAAGATTTGGATTACTTTTAAAAGATGGGTGGGAAATTATATATATTGTTAATGATTTTAAATCTATTCCATTGGCTTACGTTTTATTTTATGCCTAAATCAATTTTATTT
This sequence comes from Allium cepa, assembly GCA_030765085.1. Classification (NCBI taxonomy): domain Eukaryota; kingdom Viridiplantae; phylum Streptophyta; class Magnoliopsida; order Asparagales; family Amaryllidaceae; genus Allium; species Allium cepa. The sequence goes on along the minus strand of CM060938.1, from coordinate 244,400,812 downwards.
GTGAGTTGTAGGCTCAAATTAGTGTAGAAAAATGTTGCCCATATATTCTTATCTTAGATAGGTTTTGGAAACATGTTTACACCTAGATCTAGAAATCAGTCCTAACAGTTTTAGAATTTGAATGATGGGTAATTTAATTTCAGATCTGTACTTTGATGTAAAATAGAATTTTTAGATTATTGCCCAATTTGTGCTAAACATTAGATTTTCCATAGTTTAATTTATAAGAACATTTGTTAGATTTTTATAGCTTTTTTTTATGTTAAACTGATTTTTGAAATTCATAGCTGAAAATCTTGCTAAGGAATCTAACTCCAGCAAATGAAAAATGGAAATCATATTCTAGTTAAATATTTATGATTAGAATATATTTGGATAAAAAATGATAGTTTTATTATGTAATTTATACGTATTTATTGCATTAGTAAATAAGAATAACGTTTATTTGTGCGTTATTTATGCCTAACGTTCGCTAGTTATTATTACATTTACGGAACAGAATAGGTAGTAATTAGGAAAGGTAGTAATTCCTATTTATAGGGAATTAATGGAAATTAATGGATAGAATTGGGTTCTCAATTATTTACTTAAATTTAATGGGAATGTTTTATCACAGTCTATTCCACTTATCCTTCCTCTTTGATTCAAATTTGTGATTCTTCAGTAAAATAAGGGTTTTGATTATGGATTTTATTAGTGGTTTACACCACTTGTTCTACACAAATTTGCTTTTTATCTATTTCTTCGAAAAAGAGGAGTTGAATAGAATGTGAGGTTGACATTGCAAGTCCTATCATTTAGAATATTCCATTAAATTGATGTAATAAATTGAGTTTCGTTTTATTTACAAATCAATTATTGCAAGTTTTGATATGAATATTTATTCCTTAATATATATGGGAATCATAGGAATTACGGATTGTAACTCCAATTAATAAGCAAGTAACGGAAATGAATTAGGAGTTACAATTAATAGGTACATGTGGATAAATGAGACTGATAAAAATGGAATAGATATAAAAGGTTACTAGTTTGAAATCAGTAATCATACATTAATGTCTAGGGAAATGTATGTAAGGATTTTATGGAAAAATGACATTTATGAGCATTAAAAGGAGATTTATGGGTAGATAATTATTTACGGTAAATCTTATAGCCTTAAACAAAAGGGGAATTAGTAAGCTAAGTCCAATGTGTACCTAATATAATATAAGTAAAGGCTTAGGATAATTAATTAACTTAGTTGGTTAGCAATACGAGGTTGGTACAGTCACTCGACGGATGGCTGCCCTTTACTATGAAGCTATCAATATTAGGGTGCACTTACTACTAATATAAGATATCATTAATCCTAGGACCTATGACAACGTGATAGATTGGACTTGGTTTCTTAATTGGAAAGTATTTAATATTCCAAATTTGGAATTAGAAGCGATAAGGGATATCTCAAAAAAGTTTAATTAAATGCTGAGGTATTAAGTGGCTATCTTAGGGCCCGCCTTCCTATCGATAGAAGCAACCTAATAAGATTCCATGCCTATAATTAATAGTGATGATGGATATTTCAAGAAGGTTCACTTCGAGTTTGAGGTACTGAGTGACTGATCTAGGGTTTGCCTCTCTCTTATAAAAGAAGTACTAAATAGCCAAATGAGAGTTCCAAGCAATGTCAGCTAGATAGTACCAGTGAGGAGCCCGCCTTGGGGTTATGTCTAAATGGAAAAGGCCTTCCTCTAAATAGGTGTTAAATGGTCAGAGGCCTGCCTAGTCCTTGTTAATGAGGTATTAACTGGCTTGGGTACAGTCATTCACGTTGCTAAAACTTTAATGACGATAGATGCACTAGTAGTATGGCTATTATAAATTATGAGGCCATATATAATGGTTAAAGGTCTCTATTGCTAGGACCAATAGACCAATAATGATAATGCTAGATGTCCACCTTGGGAATAGGTCAATTATGACGGAGTCCACCTCGATTGAGGTCTTAAATGGAAAAGTCTATCTATTTCTCTTTTAAAAGTATTATGTTGTGATAGTAGAAGCCCACCTCATATTTAAAAGTATTATGTGGCAAATGCGTGTGGAAATATTAGGTGGTTGACAAGAATTCATCAGTATTTTGTACCTTGGTAATGGGTAGGTAAGTAATCGTGTATGCAATGCAAGGTTGGATTAGAATTACTAACCTTAATAGGCATAATAATTAAATGGAAACCAATCAGTATAAATTTATGTTATGGACATATTATAGATTTTCCAATCACCAAAACATTGTTCAGACTGCTTCTCATTAAAATCACATGTTATATTTAGTGAAACAGGCCACTTGAGCTGAATTGTTTAGTTGTTGGAGAAGTTTTCTTTTCTCTTATGCTCAATGTTGATGTCTATCTAAGGAATACCATTAATTCCAATGTAGTAGTCATAATTAGTATTCTAAACCTATTATTATTTCCGTTGTGAGTTTAGATTTCTATCAATCTCTAATAATGCTCATGCCTATTTGCAAGTACCAAATCCAACAATTTGTTCTTTGATGGACTTGGGTTTTGATTTCGCAAAATTTAGGCCCGTTAAGGTACAAATTATTACAACGTTGGTGATCCTTGGCATCATCATAGGGCAATATCTTCGAAGTGCTTATAAGGTGCGAAACTAAAAGAGTTTAACATCAATGAAATGTGCTATTGGTCACTTCGACATTCATTGATGGCTTCTGAAATTGACTATCTTTGATGTTTTGCCACTTTGGTTGCATGCGGCAGTGTTGCTTTTCCTTTGTTGATTGAATGCGACGCAAAGAGATATGATGCCGAAGTGATGAGGTGTGACATTATTGATCACAAAACCTATTCCTTCGACATTGACTATGAAAGGCAATGTCATCTACGCATCTCTCTTCCTGTATATATTCCGAGTCAATAGGAGGTTGCACTAGTTAAGCGTGAAGCGACGTCGATGATGTGCCACGTCTTTAAGATTATTGACGGTGATAACATTTTTCATTGGCATCGACACTATTGTTTTGGTATTTTCTTATCACTGTGATCATGTAGCATACCGTACTACTTCGACGATGATTATAGTGTCAAATCTTGGTTAGTAGTTATGTCACTTATTATATTTTGTTTATTCCACTATGACTTGTATCGTTTGTGCTCTGATATGCATTCATTGTTTTATTTACGGAATGCCAAACCAATGATCTGTACTTTGGTGGACTTGAGTTTTTGATTTAGCGAAAATTAAGGCCCACTAGGGTACGGGTTGTTAAAGAAATCCATCTAGATAAGATTTGATATCCACCCTTATCGTTGTATATTTCTTAAAGAACATGAGTAAAGTTAACCCGAAATTCGTCGATTCAGTCTTGAAGTGACCGAGATCGATAAGTATTTTACTTACTGAAAACCACTTTAAGACCGGGATATGTGTTCTATCTCTTGGAAGTGGATATTTTCAAGAAGTTGGAATTAATGTGGAGATTTGTGATCTGTTCGGGATGCTAGATTCCTTATAGAGGTTGGTGATTTTTTCTAGTCATGACTTATGTGTAGAGATGGTAAACATGACTTCACTATCGCTAATGACGAAAAAAGGGTATGATCCATAGCTAGTGGGTTTAGCTAACCTAAGGGCACATCAACTTCATATCTAAAGTTGCTTTCAATATGTTAGGCGCCGAGAGTTGATGGTATTCGGCAGCACGTGTTAGGGCATGGTCTAGCTGTATTTACCTTATTAGCATATTTTATTTAGTGAAATACGATGTTGGGCGATACTTTCTGACTCTTATGCAGGAGGTTTGCCTCAGTTTACCGGGGGAATCTTCATGGACAGTACATTATGCATGCGTACCTTAGCGGTTTTGATTGTATACCTATTCAATATTGTTGTGTTGTGAGATTGTATACCTATTCACCCTAGACATTATCTATTATATTGCAATATATAATTATTAGATGGTTGACTCATTTGAGGGAAAAACCAATCAAGCGATTAGGTTGGTCTCAAAAGGTGTTATAATATGTCATGCATATTTCCTATGTTTCTCACACCAGACTTAAGTCTGCCTCATGGTTTCGTATTTCCCTTATTTTCATGGATGCTCTTTCGAGAAGTTTAGGAAAGACATGTTTTCGTTGTTCATTGAGCTCTTGGAGAGGAGCTGAATGTCTTACCTACCATAGTATTTATTTCTACTTGCATTACTTTATGTGTATATGTCAGCAATCGTAAGAACAGACTGTTATGATTGTCCAGGCCGTTGACAATGCTTTGATTAGTAATTTTGAAATGCTATGTAGAGTAGCTTTGTGCACACTCATTTGGTATTATATGTTATCATTCTGCATATGAGATTCAGATGGTTTTATGTTCTCCTCTTTCTTATTCCTTTTCTTTTCTTCATTTTTCTTTACCCAAACATTTTATCTTTCAGACATTTAGTGTTCGACATGGAATATCATGCATGTATTATGTCGACATTCGAGGGTCGTAAAAGTATACCATGCATTTTGGATTAGAGCTGAAGGTTAAATGAGAACGTTAGTTTTGGTTGGGTATAACTCATTAAGAGAGAGGGCAATGGAATGCTCTATTATGAGTTGAGTGTATCATATATATAAGAGCATATATGCATTTGATATATATTAGTAATATACAATCATAAGTTGGTAGTGTAGTTGATTAATGAAGGGATTACTGATGTTTCTTTACTGTACTTCACTGATTAGCTTAGTTATGCTCGACAAGTTTATGAACATTTACTATTGTTTGTTAGTTTACCTTTACACAATATGGGTTGGGAAGATGCTAACTGTAGGAACGTTGAAATGAACACCTTGTGAATTGAGTTTTATAGTTTGACTATAAGGCGTTCAAGGAAATATAGGGTTAAAAAGTTAACTTTAAAAAAGCTGTTTATTATAATTTAAAGGAAAGATAAGATAATTTTAAGAATAAGTATTTGTGAAATATTATACGTAAGAAAGTGACCTTATAAATATGATTTACAAATAAAAAGGATTTAAAGTGAGAATTTGAGAACTTAAATTCTGGTGTATTCAAAAATGGTTTTCTTTGGTATTGGAGAAAATAATTATAGTATTATTTTGAAGTATTTTAAAAGACTAATATTTTTAAAATGGTTTTTAATATTTGTTTGAGTTCGATGTTGCTGTTGAAGTCAACGAGCAGATTCGGGAACAAAGTAATTTTATATTCGCTAGTTCGAGTAGCTCGAAAGTGTCTAAAGATGGGCGATAGATGTGACACCCTACCTCTATACCTATACTATCCAGGAGTATTATAAGGTAATACTTTTGGATAATATGGAGAATGAGGCTATATGTGGTACACACATGAATATTCTCTTGGGGTAACACCGATACGTGTTAAAACATCAAATAAATATCTCACTCATACATACACATTATTAGTACAAAGCAATGAACATTTGTGCCTCCAAGACAGAATAATACATGGTATACAGTAAATTATAGGGAACATAGTCAAAATCACAGCGATAATATATAATACATTAATGCCATCAAAGTACAGCATATATCAATTGCTAACAACCTTAAGGTAATGTGATAAATAATCAATATACATCTCAATGTCAAAATATACAATGAATTAATATCATATAAATACCATACAACTTCCTAATATATGTCTCTTCTAAGCCTAATACAATACATGCTGGTCATGTCATCCTTGCTCTTCGACTGACCTAAGTATTATAAAATAACACACGGGTCAAACAATATCTAATCAAGAATTTATAACACGAGTAACACCGTGTAAACATGGAATGATAATATGATAATTCTAACATAGATAATAAAATCATTAGACAGTGTGTTAAAGGATGCATATAAAATCTAGCAATGCATGCCTAGAATATATGAGTAATGCCATAAATAATCATTTAGGCATCACATCACCCAAATAACTATAATCCATATGAAACAATCAACACTAGTATCGAAAGTTTTCATCATCCATATAGAAACATATCAAATTGGAAATCACAGAAGAAACATAAAAGGGTTAATCATACGTATCTTCAAATTATAAGCAAATCCAGAAATATCAATAGATGAGATATCACCAAGTACAATCGGGATAGCATGAAGTATTGCCTAAATATATCTCTAAATCTAAATAAATATAATATCATCATCAATGCACATAAAATATGATATGCTACCTATCTATATGCTGAGAATCCACTGTACACTAGTCATGTAGGTTGTAACATAAGTATAAGCTCATCTCCTTATATCTTTACCATCATAAAGTATCATGACGGGACATGAATATACGACAGATACGAAGTACAAAGTATAGCCATATATAAAAAAATATGTGGGTCATCAAACCCATATCTATAATACAGTGAAGTGTATCAATCTTATATGCCAATCTAGTACTCTGTTAGAATGAAGCAAGCTTTAGAGACATGGAGTCTTTATAATCTTTAGTTACCTTACAGTCATTGTGACAAGTATCCATCAGTGCACTTATAAACGTGAGGACTCCTAAGACATGATACTACAAATGCCCCTATAGGTAATAGAGTGCTGGCCTAGGTGACATAGAGGCAAATGTATACATAGGAGTATCACAAAGCTATACAATACAGTGTCTTAAATCTAGGGTACGACCCTACGATCAGGTCGCTAGGGTGGATTCTAGCCATCTGATCCTCTCCAACAAAAATAATAGGAGTACATTATAATACTAGCATATAGAAACAATAGATATAAATACATAGTCATACTTATCGTTAGGCATGGAGCCGTACTTCCTAAATATAGGCACTGGGCCATATCTCACTTCATATCACCTCACACTATCCACTCAATTCCCGTCACATAAGTGTCATTCACTTATAATGAACAGTCGAATAAATATCACCATGGCACCCCATACCACTACGTGATACTTAAATGTCTATTTATTGCTTATAAACTACACTCAATCTACTCATTATTCTATGTGTACAAAGAATAATTGGAGAAATATTACCAAATACACTATCCAAAATGGTATTATAACTCCGTTTGTTTAGGTTTCTTATCACACAGAAATAAATATCATAAAATCTCATAGAAAGATGTCATCACTATATCATCTTAAAATCAATCAAATTTATATCAACCGCGAATCACTTATAACATAAGAATCGTCATAAAGAAAATGTGAAATTTGGGATCATAGAGGACTGACATAAATATATATATTTCCGACACACATTAATAATTTTATGCATAATTATATTCTTTGGAAAATACACCTTTTGAAATATTTAAAATAATAGTATGAGAATTTCCTACGGTTTCTATAATTTATGAGTTTCACATAAAAATTAAAACTAAATACACATTCTACTTGTTAATAGCTTATTAGTTTCTCACCCTTATATTAATTCAAATATTAATCCAATAATTTATATACTCGAAAAACACATATACTACATTTGAAACCACATAAATAGTTTACAAAGCTAAACATTTCACATAATAATTATTCTGTAATTTTTACAATCAAACACTATTTCTAAATAACTTTAAAACATCTAAATCAATTCGATATATTAGAATTCCATTAAATATACTTTGAAAATAATAAAATATCAAATAAAGATCATTTCATATTACTCTTGAAATCCATGGAATATTTATCTATTTACTAAAAATCAAGAACTAGATTCTTATTAAGTAACTTATATCTAAATCAATAAGTAATAATTAATACCATATAAAATCTTCATTAATAAAGTATATTTATATAACATATTTTTTTATTAACAAACATATTTATTTATAATACTTTTCCATGATTTCCATTATGTAAAATATATTAATACACATACCTACACAAACATACATACACGCATTTTAATATGTACACATAACTACACAACATACGCACATAGGATGAAGCCAAGTTCGAAATCAAGGGTTGACCTGAGCCCTTTAGTAGTCGACCTCTGTAGGTCGACCATCCAAGGTAGAGGGTCAGCTTGTATGGTCGATCCTGGACAGACTTTCCCCTCCATTGATCAATTTCTCACCCAGATTCTTATCTAATTCAACGCATAAATGATATTTTCTCAATTATCAATTCAAGCAGTAGATATATTATGATCTCAATAATATATAACATAGCTTTGTGAGTTAAAATACTCACATGTACGTGCTTCTTTCCCCTCTTGTCCTTCGAATGCACGCACATAGATCCTTATCCCAGCAACACAACTCGATGTACTTCATGCCATAAACACATGCAAGCATCTTGATGTTCATCTTCTTATTTGAGAATTTAACGTAATTTTTTTGATTTATTTTAATTATTAAAGTGATGAGAATTTGGAATTTTTGCTTCAAAAAAAGAAAAGAATAAGTATAGGATAGTTGTGTGATGTATTTACTGAAGAAAGAAGATTCTTGAATTAGAGAACTCTTTAAATTAGACTTAGATTATGAAAAATTAGACTTGGGCCTTGAAAATATTACAAGAATATATATATATATATATATATATTTATTTTTATTTTAGGTTTAAAACCAGATTTTACTTAATTAAAATAAAATACGAATTTCTAAAAATACCACTTCTTCTCCAATTCATATTGTATTTCAATTACATTAATTTTATAAAATATTATTTTCACATTTTAAATTTCTTAAATTTGTATCACATTTTGACAATTTAAATCCTTTTATTAAATAATTTCAAAACAAATTACCAAATAAATTTGCTAATTTTAGCATAATCGCTAAACTAATATTATTCAATTTAATTAATTATTACTTAAAAATGGGGTTGTTATAGTCTTCCCACTTAAAAAAATTGCATCCTCGCAATTTTCCAAAAGAACAGATCTATAACAAACTAATTACAATAAAATTACTAATATCGATTAAATATATATTTTTAAATTCCAAATTTTTTTGCCCAAAGAGGAATTGCTTTACAAACCACAAAATTCTTCATTTTAATAATTTCCTTACCAAATATCATATATGTATATATATATTTTTTTCCAAAATTCATTTTTTTCGAATTCAAACTCAAATTCTCTATCAAACAATTAACAAAAGCCAAAATTTCATTAATAAATTTCTACTAAATCTCGTTTTTCTATTTAATAAAACACTCTTCTATATATTATTTACTTTTAACATCTAACTATAAACAAATTTGTTGTCAAATACTGTTTTGCAAATTCTTTTATAAATTTAAACAATTTCAATTCTCTTTTTAATTGATATATGAAGGGAAGTTTAAATTTATTCTCAAAACTTTACATTTCAAAATTAGTTATGTATCTCACACCATAATAATTCCCAAATGAATAATTCATTTCATTTCAAAATCTGTTATACTCTCCAAAATATTTTTGTTATCAGAAAATATTCCATTCATCAAAACTGAAATAACAAAACCCATGCCTTGTTAAATTTGAAAGCTAAAACAAAATCAGATTATTTTTATCTCTAAATCATTTAGTAATACATATAACTATAAAGAAATTCGTTCATTTTTAAATTTCAAATTATCTAAAAAAGTTATCAATTATGCGCTCATATTCACAAATTCTAAAATACTATAAAGTAGAGTGATGTTGCCTCTCCATCTATTATAGTGATTACTAATATCAGTTTGCTACAATATTGACCATATAAACAATACTGCATCACCAGTCATCACAACTACGCACTAACGTCCAATGGTTGCAACTATCACTAAATGCACACTAACATATAAAATATCTTTGCATATATAAATTCCAGATAACACTCTTACCAAAATAATTAACTCTTCATAAATTATTATTTTAAATATACAACTCTTTCCCTAAATACTTTAATTTTTACTCAAAATATCAACATTTATTAAAATTTTGTGTCCAAACATTTAAGAATATCTATTGAATACGTATGTAATCACATCAACCAAAATCCTTAACACACCCAAAGGAAAAGTTGACACAATTCCATTTCAAAAATTTATATAAGTATTACTTTCACATATTATATAATATCATACTTTAAATAAAACTCTTATTTATTCATTTTTCAGTTCCTCATTTAATACTATAGTATTAATAAAAACAATCCAAAATATTTCTAATTGAAACATTTACTTGATTTCCAAAATCATTTAATAATAATAATCTATATTTGTATATGTTATAAATCTTTGTCTCTATCAAACACTCAACATCTTTAAAGCATTTCCAAATTTCCTTCAATTACTATAATATGCATGCAAACACACTCTTTACAATAATCCATTTCAATAAACATTTTTATGATATCAAATAAAAACCCTTCTGATTCATTTATAATATATGTAAATAAATAATGAAATTCACTTCAAAATTGGTAAAATGCATACAAACTTAAAAGTTAATTTAAATACTAGGGATTTCAAATATCCAAACCAATATATGAAACAAAAATAAATATACCAAGTAGAAACTAATTAATATATTTTCCACTAATACTCTGATCAAAATTAAATCAAAACTCAACCACACAATATCAAAACAAGCACCGCAATACAACACAAAACCATCTGAAATCATAAACGTAACTGCTACTGGTTGGACAAACTCCTTTCGCTAATCCTACCATTTTATACTTCATACTTCAAAGAAAAGAAACTAATTATAAATTTAAGTACATATAATTATAAAACCACAAATATAACCTTAGATGATTACCCCAGCAATGATCTTATATATAATATAGAAAATTATCTAACACTCTCAGGGTTAGGAACTTTACGTCTCATCTATGGTGTCGACTCGTGTCATAAATATACGATGTATTGTTATGAACTTTCTCTGATACCAACTTGTGACACCTCACATCTATACCATACTATCCAAGATTACTACTAGTAATATAGTCGGATAATAGGAGAAAATGGCTATATGGGATAAACATGTGAATATTTCCTTGGACAAACGCTGGTATGTATTAAAACATTAAACAAATATCTCAGCTATACATACAAAGTATTAGTACAAAACAATAGACACATATGCCTCAAGGGCAGAACAATACATAATATACAGTGAATTATAGAGAACACAAAGTCGAAATCACAGTGATAATATATAATACAATAATGCCATCAGAGTACAACATATATTAAATATCAACTATCCTAATATAATGTGATAAATAATTAATATACATCCCAGTGTTAAAATATACAGAATCAATATCATATAATTAACATACAACTTCCAAATATATGCCTCCTCTAAGCCCAATAAAAATACATGCTAGCTGTCATCTCTGTACCTGAAATGTCTTAGACTGATCTAAGTAATATAAAATAACGGGTCAGACTATGCCTAATCAAGAATCTATTATATGGGAAATGCTATGTAAATATGGAATAATAATATGATAACTCTAACATAGACAATCAAGTCACCAGACGGTATGTCAAAGGATGCACATAAAATTTAGTAATGCATGCCTAACATATACGAATAGGGCCATAATGAATCATTTAGGAATCACGTCACCCAAATAACTGTAATCCATATGAAACAGTCAACACTTATCCCAAAAGATGTCATCACCCATGTAGAAACACATCAAATCGGAAATCATAGAATAAACATAAATAAGTGAGTCATATATATCCCAAAATGATCACCAAATCAAAAAATATCAATAGATGAGATATCAAAAAGTATAATCAGGCTAGTATGAAGCATTGCCGAAATATATCTATCAATCTCTATAAGTAGAACATCATCAATGCACATAAAATAGGATATGTTGCTTATCAATATACTGAGAATCTACTATACATTGATCATGTAACACTTGTATAATCTTATCTCTTAAAGTATATACCATCATAAAGTATCATGACGGGATATGACTTTATGACAGACACGAAGTCCCAAGTAAAGCCATTTATATAATAATATGTCAGTCATCAAACCAATATCTATACTACAGTGTGGTGTATTCATTATATATGCCAATCTACTACTCCGTTAGTATCAAAAGGGAGATTGAGAGGAAGAAGCAAGCTCCAGAGGCACTGAGTCTCTACTATTTAGTTACCTTACAGTCATCATGACATGTATCAGTTGGTGTGCTCATCAATGGTAGGACTCTTATGTCACAATACTAGAAATGCCCCTATCGGTAATAAACTGCTGGCCTAGGTGACACAGTGGAAAAAGCATGCAGATGAGTAGCTTAAAACTATATAATACAGTACCGTAGATCTTGGGTGCAACACCACGAACATGTCACTTGGGTGGATTATAGCTAGTTGGTGCTCTCCAACAAACATTATAGGTGTACATCATAATAGTGGCACATAGAACCAATACATGTAGACATAAAGTCATGTTCATCATTACCTCGGACCCATACTTGCTAAATATAGAGGCAAATCCATATATCGCTATGTATCACCTTACATTATTCACTCTATTCCCGTCATGTGGGTGTCATCTACTTACAATTTATAATTGAATAAATATCACAATAGCATCCCATGCCATTACATGACACTTAGAAATTTATTTACTATTTATAAACTTCACTTAATCTACTCATTATTGTATATAATGATTCCAAGAAATAACTGGAGAAATACTATCGAATTCCACATCCCAAACAGTGTTATAACTCCATTTATTAAGATATCTCATCACACATAAATAAATATCACAAAATCTACAGAAGGATGTCATTACCATATCATCTTAAAATCAATCAAATCTTTATCAATGGTGAATCACACATAACATAAGAATCATTATAAAGAAATGTGAAATCAGGAAACATTAAGAACTGACTTAAATATATATTTTTAACACACATTAATAATTTTGTTAATAAGATTTCTTGTTAACATCCCCGATGCTTTGTATAAGATCGTTTCATAGCTTAACTCTGTCGTTGAGTAGATTCACATCTTTCGAACAAAATGACTAGGTCAGAATGGTTTAAAGCCATAGTTTTAACCTTAGCCTAAGATGGAAAATAATGAAAGGTTTTAAGAAATTGTTTACCCCTTCTATGAAATTGAGTAGAAAGTTAACTAACTCATTAACCATGTCGAAAGGTTGAGGTTCCCTTCAAACCTTACGGCTTGGTTGGAAATAATTATTGAACCTTCTGCCCTGGCCGGAGTGTTTAGGAAATCATCTAAACCTTTCGACCAAGTTGCTACGATTATAACCTCCCCTTTTAGGAGCTGTTTGTACAGCTTTTGACCTTGTCACTTCATCGAATTCATCTCCCCCGGGGATCGAGAGCAATCAATCAATGATTTGCATCTCCTTTCAATATTGTTGAAAGGCAGTGACCTTTTGATGTTCTCGAAAGGAGATTTTACTCTATTTTACATTTTTTGATGCTTTCGGCCTCTTAGGTTAATATTCTCTTTATGAGAACCCTTTGAGAAGATTGCATCATCCTAACATGCTTAGACAAAAATAAGAGCTGATTTAGTATACCATGGAACCATATTATGGACCGATCTACAAGTAGCATTTCCCTTTTTGTGGCTAGGGCCAAGGAAGGGGAACAAAACTTGTGAAAATGTCTATGACAGTCCCATGGCATATACTTGAAATAAACAAAGAAGATAAGAAATAAATCATATACGATCAGCCGTTAATACTGGATTAACGCCTAATCATGATCATCCCTAAATTCAAAGTAGATCACAAGCCATGATTCTTTTTATTTCCTCATGAAGAAGTTTGATACAAAATTCTAGAAACCAATCCCTAATTTGATTTCGAAATTAGGATTACAAAGTAGTAAGTGGAAGCAAGAGTAGTTGAGTGATAGCAGAATGAAAAGAAAATCAGATCCCCAAAACCGGACCCCTTGGGTCCTATTTATAGATGCAGGCGTCCTTCCCTTCGGCTTCATGCCTTCGACCACATCGGATGGTCACCTTTTATATGTTATTGTAAACCTTTCGACTTTGTCGAAAGGTTTGTCCATTGCATCTATCATGGATCTTTGAACAGTGTCGGAGAGTATATTCCTCTATATGCTTTCATGGACCTTTCGTCTTTACCGAAAGGTCTGTCTTCTATATGATATTGGAACCCTTCGACCTTGTCGGAAGGTTCCTCGCTTACTTCACTATTGCAAACTCTTAGACCTTGCCGAAAGGTTTCTCTTTCGTTTTTTGCTGACCTTTGAATGCTGCCTTTATCATAAACCTTTCGACGCAGTTGAAAGGTATCAAGTATGTGTTCTAACCAGTTCGAGAGGCTTATTATGCTTTCGAAAAGGTCATTACAGAATAGTTTGCTTTTACTTTGACTTTTCCATCCTTTTCAAAAGGTAAGAACTCTTTGAATGTTCAGGGATGAAACCCTTCATATCCTCCGAAAGGTTGGGAACTGCTATAACCTTCGACTCCTTCGAAAGGTTTAACGTGAACTTCTTTTCTTTAGTCTTTATTTTATGGCGAATGGTTAAGGAACTATTTTCCTATTTCATCCGGGAGGTGTTTAGCAATTTTATAACTAGATGCTTTATTGTGCTTTAATTGTTCTTTCTTTCATGCTAGCGAAAGCCTTATTCTGAAGTTCTCATGTGCTCTTCTTTATTAGCGTTGTACAATCCTTTTGACATCGTCGAAAGTTCACTTCTCCTATTTCTCTTTATCCATGTGGAAGGTTTCTGAAAGGCCTTCTTTATCTTTATTCATATTTTATGGTTAACCCCTAGCATCCCTTGTATAAAGAAGGCTTTTGTTCTTTAGGAAAAAAATTCCAGGATTGTCAAATTGCCTCTGCGTTCTTTTAGCGACAGGATCATCCCTTAAACCTTCAGGACCTATAGTGGCCATAAGTATTTGAACCCCAGATTCAGGTCTCAATGGTTGGAATTTACTAGTTTCTAATCGGATAATATCCATTTCTCTTAGTGAAAGGATGTTAGGAGACTACGCCTAGATCATTTAGAAATTTATTTCCTATGACAATAAAGGCTGAAAATACCACATCGAGTAATAGTGGGAAGTTCCGGATCATCTTGATAATAATAGAAGGCCAAAGTCTTATATCACTTTGATAATAACAGGAGAGGACCAGAATGCCTATTAGAATATCCGTCTTGACGCCAATAATGAAAATCCAGGAGATTACTTTTGACTGTAAACATTTAGAGGTTTAGATGACTTATTTTGTCATTTAATAATAAAAGATCGTAAGATCATTTTTGGCTGTAAGCAGTAGAAGATTAGAAAACTATTTTTTTACAATAAGTAATGAAAGCCCAACGAATCCATTACTGGTAATAGGTAAAAGAAAGCCAAAATACCGTTCTAGTTAATTAATGTAAAAAGATCAAGATGCCAGTTTTAGAATATCATTCTCAGAGTACTATTAATAATAGAAGACTAATATACTATTTTTGGCAATAGATAACGGAAGATCGGAATACCATTTCTAGTAGTTATTAGTAGAAGACTAGAATACCAACTCTGGTAATTTATAGTAGAAGACCTGAATACCATTTTTGGTAATTAATAATAGAAGACCAAATACCATTTTTGGAAATAATAGAAGACTAGAATACCAATTTGGTAAATGTTCATGAAGAGAAGTCAGTGAACTCTTTCTGAATTCTTTTGTCAAATGCACTATCTTTAGGCTTTGATGATATCTTGCATGCTTTTTTTTCTTTCTTGGGCCCGAGTTTTCTTTATCCAATTGTTCTGGCCTATTTCAGGCAAAGACTCTTTAGTCCAGAAGATATTTTATGCCTATTTAAGAAATGCCCGTTTCAGGCTATTTGTCATTTTAGACGTTGCCACTTTCCGATAGTTGCCATTTTAGGTCGCCGATTTCCAACAGTTCCCATTTTAGCCATGGACTTTTCTTAGTCCGCCGAATATTTCATCCTGGTTTTTGGTGCACTCGGCCAGTTTATTCTCAAGTAGGGCTCGAGGACTTACCTGACCTCCCTCCAGGAGGCGCCTTAACCTGGCCATAGTGTGACACGGCTAAGGGTTTGTTCGGTACCTTGGCCAGGCCAGCGCAGCAGGACCAAGGGATTAATCGTCCTCCCTCTAGGAGGTGCCTTATCCTTGCCATAGCGTGACACGAATAAGGGCTTGTGCTACCTAGCCATTTCTAAGTTTGGCATGGACAAAGGCTTACGCCCTCCCTCCAGGAGGTGCCTTAGCTTGGTTATCTTGGCGCGATCAAAGGCTTTCTATTAGCCAACCATCTTAGATAGTCCAAGTTTAAGGAGAATTTTATTCCCAACCATGTAGACTTTTCTTAGTGAATCATAATAGAGACATTCTTGAAAATGCTTTATTCATTCAGAGTCGGAAAATACGGTTTTAAATGTTCTGCACTCTAGGTTCTTGGTACCATATTACCATCAGGATGACATAGCTTGTAGACCCCTAGAGGGATTTATTTGAAAATTATTAGTGGACCTTCCCAATTTGGTCCCAATGACCCATCTGACGGGTTTCTCGTATTGGCCATTACTCTTCTAAGTACATAGTCTCCTTATCCGAATGACCTTGTTTTTACCATGAGTAGTACTTTGATATTCTACTTTGGTATTCAACCGTTCTTAAGGCTGCTTCATCTCTTAATTCGTGAATCAAGTCAAGTGATTCCTTCCTCGGCTCTAGATTTTGGTTAAAGGCGTCGACAATCCTTCGATGAGAAGGTACTTCAATTTCTACCGGCAGCATTGCTTCACAACCATATGTTAGCGACCACAGGGTATGACCCGTTGTAGTTCTAGTGGATGTTCTATAAGCCCACAAAACTAGGGATAATTCCTCTACCCAATTCCCTTTTGCCTTATTCAGTCTCTTTTTCAAGATCGTCTTTATTGTTTTGTTAACAGCTTCAATGACTCCATTGGCCCTTAGGTGAGCGACGGAAGAGAAGCTTTTTATGATTCCATTCTTATGGCAAAATCGTGAAAATTCTTCACTTTCAAATTGGGTTCGATTATCGGATATTATATTGTAAGGTATCCCAAACCTTGTGATAATGTTTTCAATGACAAATCTTAGCACTTTCCCATAGGTGATTTTTGGAAGCGGTTCTACTTCGACCCGTCTTGTGAAGTAATCAATTGCCACTACAACATATTTTGCTCCTCCTTTGGAGAATGGAAGTGACCCAATTAAATCAATTCCCAAAACATCAAATAGCCACGGGCTGGTAATGGGGATTAGTTGACTCGAAGGAAGACGTGGTATCTTTTAATAACGTTGACAGTTTTCACACCTTTTAACATACTTGAGGGCTTGGTTGGTTAAATGTGGCTAGTAGAACCCTTGTCTCATTATCTTTTTTGCCATTTTGATCCTGTTGGAGTGATCTCCATAAAATCCTTCATGTACATCTTTTAGTATCCTCAGTCCACTTCGAGGTTTTACACATCACAAATAGGGAAAGGCGTATCCTTTCTTGTATAGAATTCCATCCATAATGGTAAAGTTTTGAGCTTGTCTTTATAGCTTTCGTGCTTCTGTTTTATCTGCAAGTAGTGTCCCATTGATATTATAATGCATAATCAGAGCCATCCAAGTGTTTACATAATATTCTTCTGCTATTGGGGCTACAGGTTCTTCACCCAATATTTCCTGATCTGTTTCTTCCCCTTCTTGTGCCAAGGCTTGTGATCGGTTTATTATTAATAGCTCCTTGGGTTTCTCTTGTTTGTTTTCCTCAATACCGGGATTAGCCTAAAATCCCATATGTACAATTCGAGTCTCAGGGATCCCTCTCAAACTTAACAACTTAACAAGCGAATCTGCTTGAGAATTGTCTCCCCTTGGTATTTTGTGTATAGATAAATCTTCAAAAAGTGCGAGCATTTTTAAAACTTTCTTCACATACTGACTAAGTTTGGGATCTTTGGTTTGATATACTTGTTTGATTTAGTTAACCATCAATTGACGATCACTGAATACTAGAATCCTTGGTATTTTGAGTTGTAGAGCAAGGGTTAATCCTACAATATTGGATTCATATTCTGCTACATTTTTAGTTGAAGAGAACCCCAATTTCATAGGGTAAGGATGTTTGTGTCCATGTAGGGTAATTATTACACATCTTGCTCCAGCCCCTTGTTCGTTCGAGGCGCCATCCATAAATAACTGCCACTCGGGAGTTACATCCTTTTCCATTTTGGATAGTTCTGAAATGAATCCTGAACACTCGTTAATGAAATCAGCTAAAGCTTGTCCTTTTTTAGCCGTTCTGGGATGATATACTATATCATATTGACTTAGCTCAATGCCTCATTTAATCAATCTTCTAGAAGTTTCAGGCTAATCAAAGACTTGTTTCAATGGAAAGTTGGTCAACACTGTCACCAGGTGCGCCTAGAAGTGAGGCCTTAACTTTTAAGCTATCAAAATCAAACAGTATGCCAGTTTCTCAATAACCGGGTATCAGATTTCGCCATCCTTTATCCTCTTGCTCACATAATAAACTGGTAGTTCCAATCCCTTGTCATTTCAGATCATTAAGAGCTAACTGCATGTTCAGAAATTTCAGTATACAAGCATAGATCCTCTCCATCTTCGGGGCCGGATAAGATCGGAGGTTTCTCCAAATGTAACTTCAACTCTTGAAATTCTTTTTTGCAATCTTCATTCCATTCAAAAAAATTCTTTTTCTTTATTACCTCAAAGAATGGTATGCAATTATCAGTGGCCTTTGATATATAACTACTTAGTTCTACTACTTTCCCATTCAAATTCATGACGTTTTTACTCGTCTTAGGCACTTCCATATCCTTAATGGCCTTGATCTGCTCTGGGCTAGTCATAATACCTTGTGCACATACAATATAACCTAGAAATTTTACAGAATTGACTCCAAAGTTGCATTTTTCGATGTTGAGTTTCATTCTATACTTGCAGAGCACCTTGAACATTTGATCTAAATCTTCAAGATGATCCTCTGCCTCTTTGGATTTTACCAACATGTCATCTATGTAAACCTTCATATTTCTTCCAATTTGATCTTTGAACATTTGGTTAACCAACCTTTGGTAAGTTTCCCCGGCATTTTTCAATCCATATGGCATTACTTTATAACAATAGGTCCTCCCATTGTAATGAAGCTGGTATGTTGCTCATCAGGTTTAAACATAGGCATTTGATTGTATTCAGAATACACATCCATCAAAGAAAATAGCTTATGCCCACTGGTCTAATCGACCAATTAATCTATCCTTGGCAGTGGGTAACAGTCATTTGGACAAGCTTTGTTTAAATCCGTATAATCCATGCAAGTTCTCAACTTCTCGTTATATTTCTTTACGAAAACCAAATTTTACAACCATTGGGGGTAAAAGACTTCTCGGATAAGCTCGTTTTGCTGTAATTTGTTGACTTCTTCCTTTATGGCGTCGGTCCTCACTTTATCAAATTGTCTTTTCTTTTGCCTGACTGGAGGGATGTCTGGATTGATATTCAGGGTATGACTAATGTGTAGGATCTAGATTAACCCTAGAGGGGGGGTGAATAGGGTTATAGCAAATTTTCTCGAATTAAACACTGAAATAAACTGCAGAAATAAATATGCTGAAAAGTAAATCACACACAAAATTTACCCAGCTTCGGCAACCCCTGCCTACTGCTGCATTCCCAGATTTCTATTAGAATTAAACAGTATCACGCTTACAAACACTCTACTAGACTCGCAGACCCTTTTACTCCCGCTCACAAACACTCTACTAAACTCGCACACCCTGCTCCCGCCTATAGAGTTTCGCTTACTCGCTAACACTGCTCCCGCCTATAGAGCTTTGCAAACTCGCACACCCTACTCACTGAACTAATTCTAACTAGACAATCTGACACTACCTACAACCTAGGTGGTGATTTACAAATTCTTTTACTCGAAAAGAAAAAAAAACTTCAAAAATAAAACCTGGAGCAAAAATTAAAATACGAACTTGAATCCCTAATTTTTGCTCAATTTAAAAAAAAATAAACCCTATTAAAATAAAACCCCCTTTTTAATAAAACACGGCCGGCCCTCTTTTGTTTCTTTAGCCCAATCTACTTTTTCTTTGACCCGTTCCTTTCTTCTCGTGAGAGTAATGTCGGCCGATCTTCCTCTTTCTGAAATTAGGGCTTTTGTGCTATCGATCCAAATTGAGGCTTTCGGCTCTTGCTCGTGCTCGATTTTTGATGATCGATTGTTGCGTCGTTTGTACTCTGATAGTTGATGCTTGTTGCTAGCTCGTTCTCTGATGATCGAGTTGTTGATGATTTCGGTATGTAATTTCTTTTGTTGCTCGTTTGTTTGCTTGCTTCGATTGAACTCGATTTTACTCGGTGGTCGATGATGAACTTGGGTTTGGTATTTATATGAATTCGAGACTTCGTCACTTTCCTAATTTTATTACAACTTGATACACACGGCTTTCCTGATATAATTTCAACTTGTTGTTCACGGCTTTGATTTTCATGCGTACGATTCTTCTTGAACAAAAAGGCAGAAACTTTCCCTTTTTAATTCTCTGACCATTTCAAAAACAAAGATACGAATTTGACTCACTGTCATGAATTCGAATTCTCTGTACTGTTGAACTTCGTTCATTTGTACTTTGTTTCTTTATAATGCTCGAACTTGTTTATGTGATTCATGCTTTATTTTGACCTGATCATTTATTGTTTCTCGGCATTGACTTTGGGCTGGAATTGTTTCTTTGATATTGAAACCTGTAGTTGTGTAGTTGTTGACTACATCACCATATATCAATTGCTCGGCCTTTGGTTTCATGTGCATTGAGCTGTTGTTTCTGGCCTGTGCACATTGTTGCATGCATTGAGTATTTTGTATGCTTGTAACTTTGGTTTTATACCGCTTCACCATGTCACTTGAGGTCTTACAGTTTGGTTTATTGATGCATTCATGTACACTACATTCATGTCGCTGGTTTTCTTGTTCAAAGACTGCTGTGTCACTTGATTCACTTCATGTTGTCTTCATCCTTTCTCTGATTTTCATTGTGTTTCTGTGTTGGGCCACTGATGCATACATGAACTGGTTTGCACTTTGAATGCATTGTTTGATTAGTTGATCTTGATTTTCCTGTTGAGACCTCTGGTATGCTGCATATTGTCACTGTATTGGTTCGAGTCAGTTTGCATGGTCACTTATGCAGTTTGGCCTTGCTGTACTTCTGGTCTTTGCTATATTGAGATCACTGTAATGGTATTCTTGTATCTGCTATTGCACTTTGCATATGAACTTGATATTGCAGTCTCCATTAGCTCGTGTGCTTCCGGTGCTGCCACTGTGTTTCATTTGCATAGCTGAACTTGTGTTGTCTTTGATGTTGTTGAACTTGGTGACATGCGTTTCTTCAAATCTGCCTTTAGTTGTATTCATTGTGTTGTTGTCTAGACACATGTTTTATCACTTGAGCTTGCAGTAATGTATACTTGATGGCTTTTGTAGTCGAGTTGTATTCATGTACACTACTGCCTTGAACTTGGTCTCTGTTGTTATATCACTTCGAATTGCATTCATTTGCTGTCACATTGTGTTCTGGTCATTCCTTCTGTTTGTTACTGCATTCCTATGCAGTTGCTGTTGGTTCGACTTTGTTCTTGCATTGTTCATCTCAACTTGTTCTTGTATTCACTGTTATATTTGGGCTTCTGGACTTGTTGTACATTGCATAGTGCATTGCCCTGTTTGTTGAAGTTGTAACTGGACATGTTGCCTTTATTACAGTGGTCTGACTTGAACTTCATGACTTGACTGGTTCATCTGGTTGCACTTTGGTCTACTGCCATGTTGCTTGTGCACTTGCTTGAGTTTTACTACCTCACTTGTCATTGTGCACTGATTCTTGATGGCTTGCATGTTGATTTTTGAGATTTCTTTGTGGTCTTTGGGATTTGCACTTGCACACTTGCTCTTGTTGGCTGCGCACACGAGTTGGCGAGGCAGTGTACATGTGTATGAATGTACACGTGCGTATTGCAGCCACTTATGGTTACTTGTCCCTGTAATATCTATGTGCACGACTTTGTGGTGAATTCAAGTGTGAATGATAACGAACAACCCAAATAACTGAGGCAAACCATATTTTCAAAAATCATATTTCATTTTATATTGCAAAAATATTTCTTTTTCAATTTTACTGCGTTAGTGAATATTTTTGCAGATTGCTCAGATGCTGGATTCAAACTGGAATGCAGTTGAAGACAAAATACGAGTGTGAGTGATATGTAGTGAGGTTATCAATGTAAAAATATTTGTGATGTAATCGTGATGTAATCAAAAATGTATATGTATAGTGAGAGCATGAATTTGTACTATTCAAGATTGTAATAAATATTTGTTTAAATAAAATTTCTGTTTGAATTCAAAATCTGTGTAACTTGTTCTGTTTGAATTCAAATTCAAATTCTGTGTAATTAATTTTATTCAACAAATATTTATTTAATCTATGAAAAAACAAAATAGTACATTACCAAATACATTTAAATGAATATATATGTTTATTATTATCAAACAAAAACATATAAGCGCATATTCAACAATCTCCCCCTTTTGATGATAACAAACATATATTTAAGATTTTAACCGTGTTAAATGTATTTGATCAATGATATACTCTAATTGCTCCCCATATTTAAATGCTTCCTCTCTACATGATGCTCCCCCTACATATATGCATACAAATAGATATATTCAAATAAGCCTAGATGCAAATGGAAAATTATTTGACCCTTGCTTGATTCTATTTGACAAAATCTTAACTTTTCTCTCCCCCTTTTGTTATCAGCAAAAGAATAATAGTGTGAGAGAAAAATAGAGATAACGTGATCAATATTAATCCAACATTAAACTCAAATTGAATATGAATATTAAACTTCAATAAGAATCAAACAAAAACCATAACTACCCTTGTTAGGCGCATATTCCATTTTTAGAAATGATGGATATGATGTTCATATAAAATCATACAATTGAATCTTCTTGTGGTACATTCATATCAGGAATTTGAATATCTACTAATCATGCATAACCGTTAGGACTTTTAAATGAGATTAGTAGTATTCGAATTTAATTTTAAAAATGAAATCAAGTATCTTCTAACCACGCATGACCGTGAGGACTTTTAAATGGGATTAGAATCAACTTGTCTATTAAATCAATTAATTTTGATATGCGTTCCATACATGCACAACCGTAAGGACTTTTAAATGAGCATGGAAGCACATAATCAAAAATCCAAGTAATTCACCCATGCATAACCGTGAGGACTTTTAAATGAGAGTGAATACTTTGGATATTTATTTATTTTTACAAAAAAATGTGAAATGAAAAACAAATGATTCCTGATTATAGTACCACATATCGACAAACTATATTGAACATTTGATAAACCATGGTCGATAGAAATAATGATAGATATAGAAATGGTCATGAAATCTTTACCCAACAAAAAGTTTTATAATTCTTGTTTTAATTCCTAAAGAAATTTTCCAAATATACTCTCTTGAGTAATGTATGTTAAATATCAACACTTATCACTTTTTCAATCACTATTTATCTCTTTGATAATTATTAGGGAGTCGGATCAGTCAAAATTTGTCATTTAAAATCAAATAAAAATGACCAATCTGAAAATATGGTCAATCTATTATTTTCTCGAAGGGGGTATATGAGAAAAAAATTCTGCTAAATGAAAAATTATTTCAAGTGAAAAATATGCAGATATTTTCTTTGAAAAACTATGCAGCAAATGAATGTTTCTAAGATTAATCACGTTCCACTAGTAATTTTTCTATCAACTATATTACCAGTGTAATTTGCATATGAGTTTCTCTTTCAGTCCAAACTATCACTAACTAAAAATGATAAACCAGACCATGAATTGTGCATCAAAAATTTCAAACCCAATTTTAGCAACAATTTTAATGACATTCTTTGGATTTGAATTGAAGCCATGTAAATAATCAGCAAACCGTGAATATAGAGTTAGCCGAATTATGACCAAATGTATCCAACAAGACACAATGTTTAATCCAAACAAATATGAATGAAGTAATTCGAAGAATAGTGATTTTGGTATAAATGTAATTGGCTAATTATGTAGACCAAGTCAGAATCAAAAAATCAACTCTTTTCAACATCTCAATAGTGGCTGATTTCATTCAGAATACGGTGCAGATCATCACAATTAATATATTGATCAGATAAGTATACCTTCACCTGTTTTACCTTTACGATACTTTTTCGTGATTGCTCATTGTGATTCTGTCACCTTTATACTAGGCTAAGGAACTTTGCTTTGTTGCCCGTTGTGTTTCTGGAACAGCCAAAATCCAGAGAACACCGTTGTTGTTCCTTAGCGTGCCACCACACCTACACGATGTAATATTTTTGTGACCTATTTCTAGGTCCATGATTGTTAGTGGTAGAAGCATTATGAATAAACAAACCCTTTGGAAACCAAACTTGTTTAGCCCTTTTATTCTTGTTCCAATAGACATGAAATTTGGTTGTAGAATTCTTAGGAACCCAAACTTGTATAAATTTTGTGTTCTTGTTCCTATGACTACAATTTTCAACACGTTGTCCAATTATTTCACATCTATCAAAGACACTCTTCCCTTGTGCATTATCCTCAACTTGTGTTTTCCCAAAACCTAATCCTTTTCTGTTGTTAGCAAAAATTTGATTTCCCAATAACATGTTGAAAGATTTTTCGCCTCTCGAAAAGTTATTCAAAGATTTCTCAAGATTTTGGACTTTGGTTTTTAGTGTTGTGTTTTCAGTGACAAGTGAGGTGCATCGATTTATAAAATCCTTTTTCCTAGTGTCAATGATTTCCTTAAGAATCAAGTTTTCTTTTTCAAAATTCTCAGAGTTATTGTTAAGTCTTGTCAATTCTGAATCTAAAACTTTACATCTTTTACATTCTAGGTTTTGAATATTTTCAAGTTCAGTTTCTAACCTAAAATTTTCACGAGCAAGTTCTCTCCTATTAGTTTTCAGTTTTTCAATTTTAGATTCAAGAGCATCAACTACTTTAGTGAGATCAAGACACATAAAAACAAGATCTCTATAGGAATACTCACCTGCCTCACTAGATTCCTCAGAGCTTGCTTCTGATTCTGATTTCGCCATAAGACACAAGTTAACCTCCTCTGAGCTGCTATCCGAAACTTCCTTTCCTTCTTCATCATCCCAAGTCGCTGCAAATACCTTCTTTGTCTTTTCCTTTCCTTTGTTGTTTTAGAGAAGTGGGCATTTTTGTATGAAGTGTCCGGGCTTCTTGCAACTAAAGCACGTCGGTTCATTATCGGAATTGTCAGAATCTTTTAGCCTATTACGACTTGTTTTCTTCTTGCATGGCTTGAATCTCGACCATTTTCTAAGATTATTGACAGCCATTGCAAGCTCTTCAATTGGATCTTCTCCTTCTTCATCGCTTTCTTCTTTGCTCTTTAAGGCAATCGTCTTCTTCTTTGGTTCGGAGTTGTTGCGTTCTTCCTTTGCTTTTAACTCAAGCTCATGTGTCATCAAGTTACCAATCAACTCCTCCATACTTAGTTTACTCAAATATTTTGATTCTTGGATTGCCGTGACTTTTGCCTCAAAGTTAATCGGTAAGACTCGTAATATCTTCCGCACAAGCTCCACCTCAGTGAATACCTTCCCAAGCGCTCTAGCGTTGTACACCAAAGTTGAAAAGCGTCCAAACATGTCCTTTATTCTCTCTCCTTTGTCCATCGCAAAGTTTTCGTATTCATTGCTGAATAGGGCTAGACGAGACTCCTTGACTTGAGAAGTTCCTTCGTGTGTCACCTCCAAAGTGTGCCAAATTTCCTGTGCTGTTGTACAATGAGAAATTCTACTAAATTCATTTTTATCAAGAGCACATATCAAAGCATTCATGGCTTTAGCATTTGTCGTTTTCAATCTCTTATCGTTAGCATCCCACCTATCCTTAGGTTTAGGAATCTTAGTATCACCAACGATTATAGTGGGAGGTTTATAGCCAGTTTCAATAATATCCCAAACATCATAATCAACGAAACTAAGGTAAATACTCATCCTAACTTTCCAATAAGCATAATCATTCCCGTTAAACATGGGTGGCCTAACAATTGATTGCCCCTCAGAAAAAGCACTATTTGACGGATTCATGACTCTAGAGTTAAAGAAAAAAACCAGGCTCTGATACCACTTGTAGGATCTAGATTAACCCTAGAGGGGGGTGAATAGGGTTATAGCAAATTTTCTCGAATTAAACACAGAAATAAACTGCAGAAATAAATATGCTGAAAAGTAAATCACACACAAAATTTACCCAGCTTCGGCAACCCCTGCCTACTGCTGCATTCCCAGATTTCTATTTGAATTAAACAGTATCACGCTTACAAACACTCTACTAGACTCGCAGACCCTTTTGCTCCCGCTCACAAACACTCTACTAGACTCGCACACCCTGCTCTCGCCTATAGAGTTTCGCTTACTCGCAAACACTGCTCCCGCCTGTAGAGCTTTGCAAACTCGCACACCCTACTCACTGAACTAATTCTAACTAGACAATCTGACACTGCCTATAACCTAGGTGGTGATTTACAAATTCTTTGACTCGAAAAGAAAAAAACAACTTCAAAAATAAAACCAGGAGCAAAAATTAAAATACGAATTTGAATCCCTAATTTTTGCTCAATTTAAAAAAAAAATAAACCCTATTGAAATAAAACCCCCTTTTTAATAAAACACGGCCGACCCTCTTTTGTTTCTTTAGCCCAATCTACTTTTTCTTTGACTCGTTCCTTTCTTCTCGTGAGAGTAATGTCGGCCGATCTTCCTCTTTCTGAAATTAAGGCTTTTGTGCTATCGATCCAAATTAAGGCTTTCGGCTCTTGCTCGTGCTCGATTTCTAACGATCGATTGTTGCGTCGCTTGTTCTCTGATAATTGATGCTTGTTGCTAGCTTGTTCTCTGATGATCGAGTTGTTGATGATTTCGGTATGTAATTTCTTTTGTTGCTCGTTTGTTTGCTTGCTTCGATTGAACTCGATTTTACTCGATGGCCGATGATGAACTTGGGTTTGGTATTTATATGAATTCGAGAAATCATCACTTTCCTAATTTTATTACAACTTGATACACACGGCTTTCCTGATATAATTTCAACTTGTTGTTCACGGCTTTGATTTTCATGCGTTCGATTCTTCTTGAATAAAAATGCAGAAACTTTCCCTTTTTAATTCTCTGACCATTTCAAAAACAAAGATACAAATTTGACCCACTGTCATGAATTCGAATTCTCTGTACTGTTGAACTTCGTTCATTTGTACTTTGTTTCTTTATAATGCTCGAACTTGTTCATGTGTTTCATGCCTTATTTTGACCTGATCATTTATTGTTTCTCGGCATTGACTTTGGGCTGGAATTGTTTCTTTGATATTGAAACCTGTAGTTGTGTAGTTGTTGACTACATCACCATATATCAATTGCTCGGCCTTTGGTTTCATGTGCATTGAGCTGTTGTTTCTGGCCTGTGCACATTGTTGCATGCATTGAGTATTTTGTATGCTTGTAACTTTGGTTTTATACCGCTTCACCATGTCACTTGAGGTCTTACAGTTTGGTTTATTGATGCATTCATGTCACTGGTTTTCTTGTTCAAAGACTGCTGTGTCACTTGATTCACTTCATGTTGTCTTCATCCTTTCTCTGATTTTCATTGTGTTTCTGTGTTGGGCCACTGATGCATACATGAACTGGTTTGCACTTTGAATGCATTGTTTGATTAGTTGATCTTGATTTTCCAATTGAGACCTCTGGTATGCTGCATATTGTCACTGTATTGGTTCGAGTCAGTTTGCATGGTCACTTATGCAGTTTGGTCTTGCTGTACTTCTGGTCTTTGCTATATTGAGATCACTGTAATGGTATTCATGTATCAGCTATTGCACTTTGCATATGAACTTGATATTGCAGTCTTCATTTGCTCGTGTGCTTCCAGTGTTGCCACTGTGTTTCATTTGCATAGCTGAAATTGTGTTGTCTTTGATGTTGTTGAACTTGGTGACATGCATTTCTTCAAATCTGCCTTTAGTTGTATTCATTGTGTTGTTGTCTAGATACATGTTTTATCACTTGAGCTTGCAGTAATGTATACTTGATGGCTTTTGTAGTCAAGTTGTATTCATGTACACTACTGCCTTGAACTTGGTCTGTGTTGTTATATCACTTCGAATTGCATTCATTTGCTGTCACATTGTGTTCTGGTCATTCCTTCTGTTTGTTACTGCATTCCTATGCAGTTGTTGTTGGTTCGACTTTGTTCTTGCATTGTTCATCTCAACTTGTTCTTGTATTCACTGTTATATTTGGGCATCTGGACTTGTTGTACATTGCATAGTGCATTGCCTTGTTTGTTGAAGTTGTAACTGGACATGTTGCCTTTATTACAGTGGTCTGACTTGAACTTGATGACTTGACTGGTTCATCTGGTTGCACTTTGGTCTGCTGCCATGTTGCTTGTGCACTTGCTTGAGTTTTACTACCATACTTGTCATTGTGCACTGATTCTTGATGGCTTGCATGTTGATTTTTGAGATTTCTTTGTGGTCTTTAGGATTTGCACTTGCACACTTGCTCTTGTTGGCTGTGCACACGAGTTGGCGAGGCAGTGCACACGTGTATGAATGTACACGTGTGTATTGCAGCCACTTATGGTTACTTGTCCCTGTAATATCTTTGTGCACGACTTTGTGATGAATTCAATTGTGAATGATAACGAACAACCCAAATAACTGAGGCAAACCATATTTTCAAAAATCATATTTCATTTTATATTGCAAAAATATTTCTTTTTCAATTTTACTGCGTTAGTGAATATTTTTGCAGATTGCTCAGATGCTGGATTCGAACTGGAATGCAGTTGAAGACAAAATACGAGTGTGAGTGATATGTAGTGAGGTTATCAATGTAAAAATATTTGTTATGTAATCGTGATGTAATCAAAATGTATATTTATAGTGAGAGCATGAATTTGTACTATTCAAGATTTTAATAAATATTTGTTTGAACAAAATTTCCGTTTGAATTCAAAATCTGTGTAACTTGTTCTGTTTGAATTCAAATTCAAATTCTGTGTAATTAATTTTATTCAACAAATATTTATTTAATCTATGAAAAAACAAAATAGTACATTACCAAATACATTTAAATGAATATATATGTTTATTATCATCAAACAAAAACATATAAGCGCATATTCAACATAATGACCATAGGGTTGGTTCCAACCATGTTAGAGTAGGTCCAAGAAAAAACATCCTTATTGGCCTTTAAGAATTATGTCGACCCTAACTTTAAGTGCTCCTCAAGATCCTTTCCTACTCTGGTTATTTTGGTAGAATATGTAGAATCTATCGGAATTTCCCTCGTTTCTTCAATCGGCTTTAATCTTTCAACCTCCCCCAGCAATCTAGCTCTGTAACAATTTCACTTTCCTCTATCAAGTTAAAAACCATTCTCTTCCTCTTTCCATAAACTGCAAAACATCTTATGGCAATACGTTTGTTAGTTTTGTTTGTGCTAAAAGTGGGTACAACACTCTGCGGATGTGTTTGAAGAGATAAAATGAAAAAAGTAAATGTTAAATGAGTCAGATTTAACAAACACACCAATCAACAGATAAAAAACAATGTAGAAACACACAAATTTAGAGTGGTTCAGCGTATTTCCTGTGTCCACTATAAAATGATTGATTTTTATTTAATTTGACTTGCCGATCACAAGAGTTTACAACAATACAACTTCATTTTCTATAGGTCCGGGGTCGCTATTTATAGGTGTAGGTTGCAAATATCTAGCTCAAATCTTGGAATGCTCCTTCTCTCACGTGGGTGGGCCCACCAAATCGATCCCCAAACGTTTGGGATCGATCCATGATCGATACGTACATAATTTGTATCGATCAAAAATGACTCCATTTGGGCTGAGATCGATCAGAGACCAAGTAGAGGTGGTACGTAGCTCCTGCTAAAATTTGGTGCCATTTGGACTTGCAAATTTTGAGTTATGATCGATCCAAGTTTGGACTTGTAAAAAGCTGCCGAGTTCGTATTGATCCCATTCGTACTGATGGCTTCGTATCCATGCTAGCTCGTATCGATCAAAATGACGTGTCGCCATATTTCAGGTTCGATCCACTTTTCATGCCGGGTGACCAAGTCTTCCACTTTTACGTGCTTTGTTCGTATCGATCTGGAGTTTTTCTTTCGTATCGATGGTTTGCACTTCTTCGTACCGATGCTTTGTAATTTCTTCATACCGATACGAACCGTGCATTTTGTATCGATGACCTGGATGCCATTTCGTATCAATCATTCCACACATCCTTCATATCGATTACTTTAGTGGCGTTTCATATCAATCGTTGGCTGATCGATACAAATTGAGTTGATGAGGAGACCGGTGCGAAGTACATATGGATGACATCATTTGAAGCTGTGCTTATTGATGGATACGAAGGGAAGCAATCATGATGGATACGAAATGATGCTTACCTGATAGATGCAAATAGGATGGTTGCAAGATGATGGAATGAAATGGACCGATACGAAACAGATGGATACGAACAGAACTTCCTTCTCATGGAACTTGATCGATCCATACTTGAGCATACGAACTCCGATCGACTGGAAATTCAAAATGTTGGCTTTTATAGCTTTTCTTGTCGTGTCTTGTCAATTTTAGCTCGATCCAAACTCGGACCAATTTATTAGTATCCATAGTGAACCAGTGTATAACTGATCTTCGGATCGAATTGTCCTTGGTTTATAGTCATGTCCTTGATATCACGACCTTGCCAAAAGGCGGGATAACATTTGCCCATCAAAGTACGTCTTATGTGAACACGACATGCTTTGAAAGCAACGTTCTTTATTCTGAAAAAGCTTTATCCGATTCGTTGAATAGTCATTTCCTTTTCATCAAGAGATGTAACCTTTGATCGATTTTCGGTAATATAAATGCTGAATTGTTTGCTGCCAATGATTATGCAGTGCATTTTTGTAATTGATTGTCAAATGCTAGGGACTTGATATTCACCATTGTGATTGTCATAAGGTGAGCATTCAATTCCTGTCAATTTTGAAAAATGAATGTTAGTTTGTCATGCATGTACATATGTTAACTTCACTCCTGTTCACGTTTGCACGTTCACGGGTCATTGTCATATTTTTTAATCGTGTTTCGTATCAATCCTCTCCTAGATCGATGTGAAATTTGAATTGTAACGATGCTTGATGGTCGTTTTTAGATTATCTCTTCATATCGGCCCTCTCCTGGATCTATTTGAGAAGTTGGAAAATCATCTTCGTATCGATGGTGATCGATGCGAATTAGTTGGACTTTAAAAATATCTCGTATCGATGGCTATGAATCTCAATAGCCTTTAAATTGATGGATACGAAGTTGTAATTTCATATCAGTGAATCTCTGATGGGTTCGGATGATTCAAACACGTCTTTGCTTCGTGCTTCATATCCATAGCTTGATGGATATGACTACTTCATCTCGAATAGGCTGTAGGTGGATATGAAAGAATTTTCATGTCGATGATGGTAAAACTATTTCGATCGGTCATTGGATACGAATTGGCTAATTTGTATCGATTTGGTGAAGGGTACAAAGAGGGCTCTTCATACCAGTTCTATTATACACCGCTCCAACGCTCATTTTTCACTGGGAGACGAATCGACATTTGCCTAGGGTAGAACCATAAAAATAAGGCTTTGTACTTAGACATTTTTTCACTTGTTTTCATTTTACTCCAAGCCGTTTGTATCGATTGCAAAGACGAGAAAAAGAGATCGCTCTTGCCTTTAAATCGAATTATACTTCCAATCCCTTGAGCTACTTGTTGAAATTAGGTAATTTATCAATGAACTCGCATTAAGAACGATGAGATTTGAGTCCAATTGCTAATCCATTCACGTGCATAGCCGGTTTCTAGTGAAATCGGGCCGGAACTTGGTTAAGGAAGGATGAAATGGCGGTCATGTTAATTGGAGAGGAGAAGCAGTATTGAGGGATAAGAATACGACATTCGTATAGATGATGGGCGATGGACGAGTTTGTATGGATCTTGATATGCTACAGCTTCGTATCGATTGACGGGACCGCTTCTTGTCGATGGATGGAAGGCATTCACATCGATTGATAACCGATGGAATTCGTATCAATATGTATTGATCGATTTGAATTTGGAACTGGCAATCGATTACTTAATCGATACGAATCGATGATATATTGATCGATGTGAAGGTGGTCTACTGATCGATACAAATTGCTTTTCCCTGATCGATGCAAATTGCTCTTCTGTCGATTGATCCAAGATTGAATAGTGATGGATATGAAATTTTTTCTCGCTTGAATATTTAACTCCTATGAGCTTCTGCCTTGCATAATTGGACTTAACCTTTTCACTGCATATTTGACTGCCTTTCGAAGGTCGTTGATGGAACTGTAACTTAACAAAATTTACCAAACTTTAACTTGGATCGACCTCAAAAGTATGGATGGCATAGTTGTGACGGTCATTTTGGTTGAATTTCGATGTGTAGTCGTCCAAACATCTTTCAATCATGTAGAATTTCTAAGTATTATGTAGCATTACACTGCATAACACATTCAAGCACTTTATACTAGGGGAAACACGGGTATATTGTCATCTAACGATGATTTTTACCGATTTTAATAGCTATGGAACCCGGAAGTACATAGTCGTAGGATGTTCAGAGTCTGCTTCTCCCCGTAATCGAAATGCCGGCTATCGCAGCCGACGTCATTATCCCTGCTCTAGATGAGCTACTAGGGGTTGTCTTCATCGCACACCTACAAGATTCTGTCCACTCCTATATTTCTAAAGATATGCCAGGCAGAATTTGTTTAAAGCATGGTTTGTCGCTGCATGATGTCTTATTGCCGAGGTCAGAAGATAGAGCCCA
This sequence comes from Allium cepa, assembly GCA_030765085.1. Taxonomy (NCBI): domain Eukaryota; kingdom Viridiplantae; phylum Streptophyta; class Magnoliopsida; order Asparagales; family Amaryllidaceae; genus Allium; species Allium cepa. Next base: position 244,367,761 of record CM060938.1, on the reverse strand, counting down.
CAACCCTCGGAAGGGTAAACAGCCTACGATAGATTTGTGTGCACGCTGGACACTTACTCCATTCAACCAATTCTTCCGGGAAGTTCTACTTTTATAGAGGATCACTCCGTCTTAGCTGCACCTGAATGGATATGCCTTGCTCAATAGTTTATTTTTCATCTTCATGAAGCACCCTTCCATCCTCCGACGGTAATGGAGATCAGATACTTATTCAATGTAAAGAGTCGTGGGGACAAACCTTCGTTTACTTTTCTAGAAGCATTTAGAAATTGTCCTGTCATGACCGAGGCATGGAGGAAGCTGAGTTACTTTAAGGATGAATGGTTCTACGTTCGGTGCCCACCAGGGTTCGCCAAACGGTGGCTAACAAGATGTAAGTGCCCCTGCCTCTTCGCTGACTAACTGGATAATAGTAGGCGATATCGAGTCTAACACTTTCTTCCTTTTACTGCTTCATTTCCATGACCTGAAGGTGCTTGGTTTAAGGAGATAGTACGAGCTCTTCAAGAGACCCCCCGAACATATAGAAATTGATGAAGTCCTTACGGATGAGAATCCGTTTGCCATTGGGCTAATTGATAGAGATCAAAGCATTGGACTCGTAGGAGTTCTTAGGATGGCACCGGTGAGGCAAGCTCGAAGGAGAGCTCCTGGGAAAATAATTATTGAAAAAGGCGGTGATGAGAATATGACTGCTGGTGATGAGCCTGTAGTTGGGCCTTCACAAAGTCCTCAATCTTTAGAGCAGAAGAGAAGAGGCATGTCTACTGCTTGAAAATCTATAAGGCGTAAAACCGTCATAGTCTCTTTGCCTATTACTAGTCAAGAGATTCCTTCCTCGCATATGGAGAGTTCCTTTGTGGGACTGGCGGACATCCCCATTCTGGATGACTTGTCTTTGCACCAAGATACCAAATTAGAGGGGCTTTGAAGCGCCTTAGATATAGGAGAGCCAACTCCGCCGAATACGGCTGTTGCAACCATTTGGTTGGGGGTTGTGCACATGAATAAACACACTTCATGACACCACACAATTTCTAATCACAAGCTATTCATCTCTGAAGATTACTAACTCTGTTTCTATTTTCATTTTATAGACACGATGTCAAAGCGAGGATCTATGCTTGGTAGCCTTCGCTCTACATGCCATTCATCTAGTTTATATTATGAGCCTCGCAGACGTAAGGCCGATAGAGACCGTGATTGCGACTACACTAGTCAAGAGAGGGAGCGGTACGAGAGGGAAAGGGACAGGGAGAGGGAGATTAGGAGCATAGGTGCCATTCCCAGTTGCAATCCCCACCACCTAGAGGTCCAACACAATTTTTCGGCTCTGGCAAACAACCCCTTGAATCCTCGCATCAAATACCAACTCCCCAAGCATCAAGGTCTAACCAACTATGTCGGTGGACTGAAATTGAGGCTCCTATTGCAACTGAACAAGATGTCATAGAACCCATTGAGGAAGGAGCGATTAGAATCGATAATTTAAAAAAGGATTTTTTGAATATCTGTTTTGATGGCTTCATATTCCCCCCTGCACTTAAAGTGAATTCACAATGAGGTAGAAATGACAACGTATGACTATATATATGATGTTTATGGCCAATTTCTAGAGTGGATGAAGACCGTGGATAAAGTATCAGCGGTGGCCTTCGATTAGGCGATGACAATCGAAAAATTAGGAAGCAATCTCGTTTAGAAGGACCACATAATTAAGATGCTTAACGATGAAACGAGTCCTAAAGAAATTTAGAAATGGCGGCTAATAAAAAAGCTGACAAGGCAACCCAAAGGATGGAGGAGATGAGGCAAACACATTTAGCCCTGGTTGAGGAAATGGGGGCACCGGGCCACCATAGTAGATGCGGCACTAAAGGATCTTGAGGAGATTAAAGCTAAATTTGCTGAAGACGTCAAAGAAAAAGACGATGAAAATAAAGCCAATCAGGAAGCATGCGAGCAGGCTGTGTCGCTCAGGGACGAGAGGGATGCGGCAACACTAAAGGTCCAGGAAGCTGAGGCCAGGGTTGAGGCAGAAGTAAGAGCGGCGGAGGCCAGGTTGGAGGGAGATATTGAAGATATCCTCACTACATATAATGTCAATTTTCTAAAGCATCGAAATTTGGGCTGGCTCAAAGATTATCCATCGCATCTATACAATGCTTGGTGCCGCTTGGTTGTAGATGATAAAGCAGAGCATCATACTGAATCCATCGATGAGTTCGAATTGGAGAATCGGGTGCTGAATGAGGATAAGATAAGAGTTCTCCATGATTCCACTATCATATTTGAAAAAGAGAAACTCGTTACTCAACATCCGGAGGCTGGAGAGGGTTTTGGCGTTGAGCATCATGGTATGAGCTTTGAAATTCTTATTCCAACTCAGCCCGAATCTACTCCTGCGATTGATCCTCTATCTATTCCTGCTTACAATCATGATTAACTGCAATTGTCTCCAGCTCGCGAGCACGCCCCTAAAGATGCTCCAGCTCCACCTACGAGCCAATCTGAGGAAGGTATTCTGAACATTTCTCGCGTTTATTCAAAATTAGGAGCGTTGTTTGAAGTAGTCACTAACACCTTCTATCTTACCGTTGTTCAGTGATAGGAGCCGCAATGGCTGTGCCCCTTTGCAACCCAAGAGCTGCATCATGAGCAGGAGGCTCTTATTACAGAGGTAACCACAACAACGGCCACTGCACCAACTAAGTGAGTGCAGGGGAGCGCTTTTACTTTTGACTGGCATATGATGTTAGAACTCCTTGGTCATCAAAGTTACCCACTTACTGACCTGCTATTCATCATGGGCGAAGGTGTATTCATGGCCAGCTCTTCGGACCCAATTGACAGCATCCCCATGGACGCTCGAGCAATCCAAAAAGAAGAGATAATAGCAAAGATCAATGCCGAGATGGTAGTAGCCGCATAGGCCAGTGGTATTTGAGGTGGAATGGCAGGTCCTGGTCTAGCTTCTCTGCGAATGATTTCTCTTGGTGGTACATTTGTCGATACTGGTGTGCCGCCCTCATCTTCAAGCATTTGGAGTGTTCCTATACCTCTGACCCCATATTCAGAAAGTATTCCAATTCCCGTGAGTTCGGAGGAAGAGATTACCATATTTCCTCCGGCGGAAGACCAACGACCAAAAGGCAAAGGCTCGAAGATGCACCCAAGCGGTAGCTCCAGTGGGTCAACGCCAAAGAAGAAGAAAAAATCGAGAGAATAAACATGTTTGCTTGCTCCCTTTGTTGGTAGATAGGTAGGAATTTCTTTTTGCTTCTTGTAGGTTGTGTATAAATGTGGGTTCGACCATTGATAGTAGGATTTCTTGGAATAATTTTGTACTTATCCTTCTCCTTCAAAGAATAGTTGAACTAAAATTCCATTTTGTTTTCAGCACAGTTTTATGTTTAAGTGTTTTAGCGCTCAAATTTCCATTCAATGTACTTGTGAAGCCTTGGTCTCTGAATCGGACCTGAGTTCGGTTGTTATGTACCGAGACTTTGGGTCATAACTGAACGTTAAGTCAAGTTCCAATATTGTACTGTCTTGATCGGTAGCTGGTACTAGAGTTTTGGCCCTAGTCCCGGGGATAAATTGAAGTGGTCGACCGGTGGTCACTTTCCGCCTTCGATACATTGAGCTTAACTTTGTTGAAATGAATTTGAAACGAGAGAAGTTCAAGTGGTCGGATCACACTCACTCGTCTATTGGTAGTTGCATCCATAATTTGGGGATTGCACTTGTACGTCGACGGTCGGTCACGCCTGTTTAATGTTTAGAAATAAGTCTGCGCTTTTGGGATTTAAGTTATTTTACGGGCGGTCAGTCACACCCACTTGATATTTAGAATTTCATCCGCACTCTGGGGACATAGGTTTATTTGTGGGTGATTAATCATATCCAATTTGTGTTTATGCTTCGGTCCGCACATCAGGGACTTATAGTTAGCCGATGGGTGGTCAGTTACACCCATTTTGATGTTTATACTCTAGTTTGCACTTTGGAAATCTGGAGTTGGCCAACAGACGGTCGATCACATCTATTTTGAGTTTTAGGATTTCATTCACACTCTGGGAATGATAGATTTATCAATATCGTGGACGGATCCATCTTCCATGGACTTGTCTTAAACGTTGACGAAGTTGTTAGGTGGAGGGATCCACCCTCTTCGAGCTCGCATTTGTAAGTTTATACTTTAGCTCACACTCTGGGAGCCAGAGTTTGTTAGAGGGTTGTCGTGTATCATCTCTTTTTGGCTTCAGTGTGATGGCTTGCCACCAAGCTCATGTTGCACTTAGCGAGTGATTAGTCATATCACAGTCACTCCCTATTTGAATAAGACCCACCGTAGAATGGAACCTAACTCCCCGTGCATTGTGATGGTCGTAGGACGTATTTTAAGAATACTGCTTTGGCTAAGAGATATGGTATTTTATTGCAGTAATAAGATAGTATGGCACGTTTTTCTGCCTTTTTACAAATTCAAATTTGAAAATGCATAAAAAAGTTGCAAATGAAAAGCATACTGAATGAATAAATAAAGCCTTTTATGTGTAGTAGTGACGAAGACTCGCGCTGTTCCAGGCTATTGGCAAAGTGAGAACATCAATGGTCGATAATTTAAATATGCCATCTCCGAGTCTTCTTTCAATAACGTATGGTCCTTCCCATGCTAGTTTCATATGCAAAGGAACCAGGTAAATTCTCTTAAGTACAAGATCGTCGAGTTCAAAGGTTTGGGGTCGGACCTTTGCGTTGTATAATCGGGCGACTCGACATAGGTTCATGGCTTCCCTCAAATCAGCCTCTTTACGCTTCTCATCTAATAAGTTTAGAGATTAGGCAAGTAATATAGCATTTTCCTTCGGGTCATAATACGTTACACTATGAGAAGGTACTTCCAACTCGACTAGAATAATGGCTTCTGAGCCGTAGGAAAGTGAAAATAGAGTGTGGCTGGTCGCGGACTTGTAAGTCTTTCGATAAGCCAGAGGGCCATAGGAAGTTCATCGGCCCAATTGCCCCTGGCCTTTTCCAATTTTTTCTTCAGAATGAACTTTATAACTTTATTAACAGCTTCGACTTGTCCATTCGCTCGAGGGTGTGCAACTGCAGAGAACTTATTTTGGATATGGAATTGCTGGCAGAAATTCTTGAACTCGACACTATCGAATTGGGTTCCGTTGTCAGTGATGATGGTTTATGGGAGACCAAATCGACAGATAATGTTGAATACAACAAAGTTGATAACTTTTTCATTATGACAGTAGCAAGAGGTTCAGCTTTTCCCTATTTGGTAAAATAATCAATTACAGCGGTGGCATACTTCACGCCACCTTTAGCTAGAGGTAGAGACCCACTAATGTCGATGCCCCATATTACGAAGGGCCATGGACTGACCATTTGTGTTATTTCAGTAGGCAGGGCTCTTGGAATCCAAGCATGTTTCTGACATTTGTCACATTTCTTAGCATAATCTGATGCGTCGCGATTTACAATTGCCAATAATAACCATATCAGAGCACTTTCTTAGAACGAGCTTACCTCCCGGTGTGATTGCCACATTCTCCTTTGTGTACATCATGTAATACTCGTTTGATTTCATCGTCGGAGATACACCAGAGTAAAGGAACAAAGTACCCTCTTCTATACATCACTCCATTCTGAATAGTGAACCGCGAAGTCTTTCGAAGAACTTGTCTTTTCTCACTCCTGTGCTCTTGCAGGGCCCCATGCTCGATATAGTTTCTGAACGGAGTCATCCATGACTACTTATCGGGTATGACTACAAGTACCCAATTGGTCTCCAATTGATCAATACTCATGGAAGATAATGTCTCAATGGGAACAGTCCCATTTGCTGTGCCTTATCGGTGATGGCTAACTTAGCCAAGGAATCGGCCTTCTGATTGTCTTCTTGGGATATGCAATGGATGGCATAATAATCGAATTGACTCAATATTTCCTGGACCGAGCAAGGTAAGTATCCAGCCTCCTGTCTTTGGCCTGGTATTCCCCCCAAACTTGACGCACGACCAATTGTGAATCATAGTAAATCATCATAGCAATGATTCTTAAATCTCTGGCAAGCTTTAGTTCGGCGATCAGGGCTTTATATTCGGCCTCGTTGTTACTTGCATGGAAATCGAACATTAAAGCAAAGCATATAGATCGGCCTTTAGGAGTTTCAAGCACAACCCCAACGCTTGAGCAGCGGTCATTTGATGCACCATTAGTATGCAGCTTCCAGCCATATTTAGGAGATTCACTGGTTTCAAGCAATCTCTACAAGATAGTAAATTCAATGATAAAGTCTGCTAGGACATGTCCTTTAATAGCTCGCCTTGGTGTGTAAGTGAGGTCGAACCGACTCAGCTCGATATTCCACTTGAGTGCCTATAAGACGTCTCAGGTCGCATAAGGACCTATCGTAACAGCTGGTCAATGTAGACAGTGATATGATGAGCCTAAAAAAACAGACAGAGATTTCTCAAGGCAATGAAAAGACAGTAAGCCAACTTCTCCAACTTCGGATAATTTCTCTCAGCTTCAGTCGGTCGTTTGCTGATGTAATAGACTGGCCGTTGTATCCAGTCCTTTTCCCATAATAATGCAGCACTTATTGCGTTTTTTGACACCGCCAAGTAGATGTACAATCTCTCGTGATCAATAGGTTTCGACAGAATGGGTTATGTGGATAGGTGTTGAACTAGTGTTCGGAATGCGCCCTCACACTTTGTAGTCCATTCAAAGTTTTGTTTCCCTTTTTTGATTAGATCGAAGAATGGAATGCATTTGTCGGTGGATTTTGAAATAATCCTGCTCAGTGTTACTACCTTTCCATTGAGGCTCTAAACATGCTTTTTAGTCTTTGGAGTCTCAATATTTCTAATTGCCTAGATTTTCTTGGGATTGGCTTCGATTCCCCGAGCATTAACAATGAACCCAAGGAATTTTCCAATGTGACCCCAAAGTGATACTTCAACGGGTTGTGCTTCATTCTATACTCTCAGAGGATGTCAAACATCATTTCCAAATCTTTCATATGATTGATGGAGAATCGTGACTTCACAAGCATGTCATCCACATTTACCTCCATGATTTTCCCGATTTGGTTAGTGAACATTCGATTGACAAGTCTCGAATAGGTTGCCCCAACGTTCTTAAGTCCGAACGACATCACTTTATAACAATAGTGTCCTAGATCGGTGACAAAGCTGGTACGCTCCTGATCAGGTAGGTGCATTGGTATTTGATTGTAGCTAGAATATACATCCATGAAGGATAAGAGTTCATGTCCGGCCGTTGAATCTACGAGCTGATCAATTTGGGGAAGTGGAAAATTTTTCTTTGGGGCAGGCTTTATTCAAGTTTGAGTAGTCAACGCAAGTTCTCCACTTCCCATAAGGTTTCCTAACAAGTACAGGGTTGACTCCCATTCTGGATATAATGCATCCTTGATAAACCCTTTCGACTTAAGTTTATCTACCACTTCCTTTAGGGTGGAAGATATCTCTGGATCCATACCATGCCTTTTCAGCTTGATCGGGACATGCTACAAATCAATATTCAATATGTGGCTCGCGATGTCCGACGAGATCCCACACATGTCAGTATGCATCCAGGCAAACACATTGAGGTTTACCCAGAGAAATTCAACCAATTCCTCCTTCATCTGTTGGCTTAGTTGAGATCCAATCTTTACCATTATAGAATCATCATCAATATCGATCTGTAACATCAATCATCAGTTCTGCCTGAGAAGCCAGATTTTCTTTGACTTTGCCACCGTTTTCAGTATCTCTTGGGTCAAGATCTCTTGGGAATTGGTTATGGAGCCCGGGCCTTGGCCCAGACGTTAACTATCATTTATTTGCAAAGTAGACGCAAAGAGATTCCTCTACGCTCTTTCCCTTCTCTTTTTGCTGCGCCTTCCGCAGCTCAGCAACATAACAGGCTCGCCCAGTAGCCTAGTCTCCTTGAACAACTCCAATTCCATTATCGGTAGGGAATTTCAAAGCCAGACACCAAGGGGCAACAATAGCCCGGAATTCAGCTAGGGCCTGTCGGCCTAAGAAACCATTGTACGGTGAATCAATATCCAATACAATGAACTGCAACATCTGGACTCTGCGGCGTTCTCCAACTCTCAACTCCACAGGTAGCTCCACCATCTCAGTAGGTATAGTCGCACTTCCATTAAAGCCATGAATACAAGATTGACATGGCTTCAAATCTTTCGCTTCCATCTTCATTTGATCATAAGCTCGTTTAAAGAATATATTTACGGAACTTCCACTGTCCACTAAGATCCTCTTGATCCAAGCAGGACCTACTGAGCTGAAATGACTAGTGGATCAATGGTAGAGGTTTCAACTATATCGGCATCCCTAACCCGAAAAACGATGTCGTCTGTCATCATCTTCCGTCGTTCGACCGAAGACCTATCTTCCAAGTTACTGCCACATTCGAAGCTCACGTGCCTAATAGAGCTGTCGTAAGACTACATTTCCCTCCATCTCCGATCTGATGGATGATGACCACCACTAACAATGTTATTCACCAACCTCCCGCCAGTATGGGTGGGTTCCTCCTGTCTAACCTGATTTGTTATTTGACTTTAATTTAATGGGCCCGCACCTCTAGACTGCGGCGACCGAACGAATTGCTCAATTTCTTTCTCGGATCAACTTCTTGATAATATCCTGTAGATGATGACACTCGTTTTTGTTGTAGCCAAAGCTATCGTGAAATCTATAGAACTTCCCAGTTTGAATCTATCTCTTTGACGATTTCTTTGGAGCAAGTTTCTTATATTAGATAGTATTACACGTTTGCAAGTACACATTCTCAAGAGATGTATATAAAGGAGTATAATTGTCGAACATGTGAGCTTTACGTCACGGTGCGCGATTCTGATACTGCTTCTTACCTTGATTCCCATCGCCTTTCTGCTTATTCTGCATATTTAACTACATCTTCTCAGAACTCTCCTTGGTTTGTTTCATAATGACATTGCTCTGGATTCCTTCCATACTGGGCCCCACGTCATCCTTTTTCCTAGAATGTTTCACATCCTCTCTTCTCAAGAATTGTGCTGCCTTGGAATAGAAAAGGTCCAATAATGTAGGCGGTTTTCTGACCAACCAGTTGCCAAATTCAAAATCGAGATCGATTTCCTTAGTCAGTGCCATCGGAATGGAATTGTCATTATGGTTACTTATCTCAGTGCATGTAGCGTGGAACCTCCCCCAGAACGTATGAGTGTCTCCCCGGAAGCTTGAGTGACACTAGACAAGGTACTAACATCTCTGGACCTTGTGACATGCATGCGAAACTGTTCAACAAACTTGATTGCTAACTGGTTGAAACATGAATAGATCGGGATGGTAGGCGAGTAAACCACAAAGTCGCGATTCCCTTAGGGAAATTGAGAAACTTCGGCATTAGACCGTATCATCAGCCCACGCATTGTTCATCAACCATTCATGCTTTAAATATGCTTGTTAGGATCAGAGCTCCCTTCATAAACAGGCATAGTTGGCATTCTGAATCGCCGAGGCCGTTCAACGTAGAGGATGTAATCGGTGAAAAAGGTCTTAATGCGGGAGATTCCCCAATCATCATTGGTGAGGCATTGGCTTTCATGGATCATCTGACGGATCATTGTCGGGATGTTAGCATCTGGACATTCTGGACATGCTGAGCCAAGGTGTGGTAGGGCTCCACAATGCAAGGATTGGTCGGGCATGGTCGACGCTCCATATCTCACCTCCTTGGCTTTAGATCTTCAAGAACATAAGGCTCAGGAGTATGATCACGCTGGCGATGGTTTGGATCCGTTCGGTTTCGAGTGTCAGTTCCCAACTCAATAGCAGCGGCCACAACGTGGGTGTCGACAGTGTGATGAGGAACCGTCCCTCCACGGGATGAGGATCTGGTCTGGTGGCTGGTTGACGGACCAACTCTCGATTGCCCAAGATACAAAGTGTTCTGATGTCCGGTAGCCTATGTATAGTTTCCATCCAACCATAGACACGTGAATCTGTGGTTCTAATCAGAAGAGCTTGAACATTCAATATATGAGTGGGAAGCCTGATCCTTTCTGGATATCCTTCGTCTTTCACGGTTCAGCCGATTGATTAACTCCGCAATGGCATGGAGCTACTGGGCAAACTACTTGCGGCTTTGAGTCAGCTCTTGCATCAGTAGCTGGAACACATTCCTGGTGATAGAGCCTTATGGATCCGAAGGTCAGACAATATTCTAGTCTGCAGAGGGAAGTTGTGCGGGATTTTGTCTATCTCATCCTTCTAGATCTGCAGCGGTTGAGGTAGTTCTAGTTGCGACCATGGTGAATAGTGAAGTTCTCTCCTAGACCAGGCGCAAATCTAAATAGGATGAAAGAACTTCTAGGCTTGAGATCGAGAATTTCTCCTTAAATTTTTGAAATCCAATATCGGCAGTAGATCCAACAAGCAGGATAAAAGTTGGGTTTTCTCAGTGAAAGCCCCAAAATGTTTGTACCAAAATTGGGCACATCACTCTTCAGATGTGTTTGAAGAGGTAAAATGAAGAAAGTAAATGTAGAATGAGGTAGATCTAACAAACACACCATTCAATAGATAAAAAACAATGTAGAAACACACAAATTTAGAGTGGTTCGGCGTATTGCCTACGTCCACTATGAAATGATTGAATTTGACTTGCTGATTACAAGAGTTCACAACAGTACAAGTGAAACATAGAAGTGATTTCGATAGACTTTCAATGTAGAGAAGCCAAAAACTCCATTTTTTGTTAGTCCAGGGTCACTATTTATAGGTGTAGGCTGCAAATATCTGGCTAAAATCACGGAAGTCTCCTGCTCTCACATGCGTGGGCCCACCAGATCGATACCCGGACGTCTACGATCGATCCATGATCGATATGTACATAATTCGTATCGATCAAAAATGACACCTTTGGGGCTGAGATCGATCAGAGACTAAGTTAAGGTGGTACGTAAGCTCCTGTGAAAATCTGGTGGCACTTGGACTTGTAGATTCTGAGTTATGGTCAATCAAAGTTTGGATTTGTAAAATGCTGCCGAGTTTGTATCGATCCCATTCGTACCGATGGCTTTGTATCCATGCTAGCTCATATTGAGCAGAATGACATGTTGTTATATTTCTGGTTCAATCCACTTTTCATGCCGAATGACCGAGTCTTCCACTTTTACATGTTTTGTTCGAATCAATGGTTTGCACTTCTTCGTGCCGATGCCTTGTAACTTCTTCATATCAATATGAACCCATGCATTTCGTATCGATGGCCTGGATGCCGTTTCGTATCAACCATTCAACACATCCTTCATATCGATGAATTTAGTAGCGCTTCATATCAATCATTGGCTGATCGATGCGGAGTTGATGAGGAGAATGATACGAAGCACATATGGACAATATCGATACGAAGCATTGTTTATTAATCGATATGAAGTGAAGCGATCATGATGGATATGAACCGATGCTTGCCTGATGGATACGAATAGGATGGTTACAAGACGGTGGATATGAAATGGACCGATACGAAATAGATGGTTACGAACAGAACGTGCTTCTCATGGAACTTGATCAATCCATAACATCAGCATATGAACTCCGATCGACTTAAAATTCAAAATGTTGGCTTTCGTAGCTTTGCTTGTCATGTCTTGTCAATTGTAGCTCGATTCGAATTCGGACCAAGTCGGCCAGTATCCATAGTGAACCTGTGTATAAATGATTTTCGGGCCAAATTGTCTTTGGTTTCTAGTCAAGTCCTTGATATCACGGCCTTGCCAAAAAGAGGGATAACAATCTTTATCCGATTTTTTTCTTCGAATGATGGATGTAGAAATCCATCATTCGAAGGCTGTAAAGCAATGGAAGAATCGAAGTAACAAGTGAACTCCCTGTTATATCGCTCCAAAGTCACAAAATACATTTCTCTGGAAGCAAACTGCTCGCCTAGGATAGTTCCCCAACCACTCTTAGTAAGGAATTTGAGCATCAGAGATTTTGGTGAGACAAATGCGTCCGCTTCATCTAGTGCTGGATGTCCAAGGAAAGCGTTGTAGAATGATGGTTAATCTATGATCACAAAGATTGTTTCAAAAAAATAGGAGCACGGAGGGAGTCCCGCCTAAACCAAAAGCTTCATTTGTCCAAGTGGAGTTATTCCTTTATTGTTGAACTTATAGATAGGTTCGAGGCTAGGCTCATGTTCGCCCTTGGAGATTCCCATCTAATCAAATGCATGTCGGAATATCACATTTACAGCACTTCAAGTATCGACCAAGATTTTTGTAACCACAGAGGATCCTATCTGAGTTGTGATCATTAATGGATCATTGTGAGGATAATGGATTCCTCTTCTCAATTCCTGGCGACTGATGACCAAAGTGTGCATGTTAATATTATACTTTGGGTTCTTGAGCGATGGTTCTTCTTATACATAAAACACACCCTTCTAGCTTTAAGAATGTATTTATTCTGGACATTCTGATTTGTACCCGTGGATGTGGTCCGCTGTGTATAACATCAATTCTGTTTTAGGTTGGACTCAGGCTTAGTGGGTCTTCGTCTTCGATCATATTCACCGCATTACCAACAGGTTTTCTTCCCTCATCCTCTGGCAAGATAGTCTGTTTTGGATTCTTTACAAACTCCTTCAATTATCCTTCTCGAATTAATTTCTAGATTATTCCTTCCAGCACCATACACTCATTGGTTCTGTGACCATTCGTCTTGTGGTAAGCACAATATTAATCTCCTTTCTTCTGTGCTAGGTAATTTCAGACTTTGAGCGACGTCAGGAAATTGACCTTGTCTTGAGTCATTGCATAGATGTAAGAAATTGATCGGTTTAATGCCACCGCGTTAGCATTAGCATTAGCATCCTCCTATCTAGCTCTTTTAGGAATCCTTTCTGAGCCGAATTTAACACTGTCCTTCTTTTGATTAAATTTTTTCTTTGAATAGTATAATTCATCCATCCGGATTAATTTGTCATCTTGAAAATGGAAGTCTTGTAAATCTCGGCATCCATGGATAAATATTTCCTTCCAGAAAAGAGAATTGACTATAAGACCTAAGTGAACTGTAATAAACTTGTCCCCATCATTCATTCCTTTGGCTTTCAAAACTCTAATGTTGAACCTCTTCAAGTAATCTCCTATTGACTCACCATGGTTCTATCTGATATTAGCGAGTACTGTATAGTCAATAGAGGGGTCTTTGTAGATGCAAAACTAAGCATAAAATTCATAAGAGAATTGTTTCCAAGAATAGATCGTGTTCCCACGATACCATCGGTATCACTTAGCAGTAGCTGCCTGAAGTGTGAATGAAAAATCCGACATCTGACGGTGCCAAGAGCATTGTACAAATTCATTTGGCTATCGAATGCCATCAAATGGTCGTCTGGATCAGATGTTCCGTGATATTTCATTACAGGGACCTTTACATGAGATGGGAGAGGCGCTGACATCATTTCATCAATGAAATGGGCAACCCTTTTGTTATCATTTACTCTCTCATCTTCTGTTCTTTTACATTTGACATTCAATGGATCCTTCCCAGCCTTCTTCGCTATGTCTTTGAGGTAAGCCTTATTATTCAAGTACTCCTTTATATATTTTTTGTAGCCATCTTAAGTAGAGCTTGCGAAACAATCCTTATCTTAATCTTGGACCTTCCATGATAGTTTGCCTTTAATGGAAGGCAATCCTTCTTCTTAGACAACGAAATATCAACTTTACTTTTCATGGCATTAGTGTTGATTTTCAAATTTCTTCTAGGAGAGACAACTTCCTCTCCTTCATAGCAGCTTTCATGGATGACCGGTAAGATAGTACTTCTTTTAGGAGATTCTTCATTGCTGCCATTTGCTGTTCTAAGTATGTGATTTTAGCAATGTGATCTTCTGGCTGAAGATTTTGAGTTGGAGCCAGTTGCGAAGACAGTCGAATCTGAGCTGGTGGTGGAGTTGGTTGAGATGGGGCGGAAGACTGTCCTTATTCCCTATTCCCAGGGTTAAAAGATGGCGAAACATTTTCCTCAAATGAAGTCACATGTTCGTCCCTTTCATTGAAGGTGGAAAGTCATTTAATCTCATTTTCCTACAACAAACTAAATTTCCATAATTAATTGCATTAATATAGCAAGGTCAGAGGTTTAAGCCCTCCTTCAAGCACCCAAAATGTTAACAAGAAATGTTGTTAACATCCTTGATGCTTTGTATAAGATTGTTTCATATGGGATCAACTCTGTAGTTGAGTAGATTCGCATCTTTCGAATAAAATGACTAGGTCGGATAGGTTTAAGGCCTTAGTTTTAACCTTTGTCTAAGATGGATGATCAAAAGGTTTTAATTAATTGTTTACCCCTTCTATGAAATTGAGCAGAAAGTTAACTAACTCATTAGCCATGTCGAAAGTTTGAGGTTTCCTTCAAACCTTACGGCTTGGTTGGAACAATAGAATTATTGAACCTTCCGCCCTAGCCGGAGGGTTTAGGAAACCATATAAACCTTTCAACTAGGTTGCTATGATTATCACTTCCCCTTTTAGGAGCTGTTTATACAGCTTTCGACCTTGTCACTTCATCAAATTTCATCTCCCCCGAAGATCGAAAGAAATCAATCAATGATTTGCATTTTCTTTCAATCTTGTCGGAAGGTAGTAGACCTTTCGATGTGGTCGAATGGATATGGTACTCTGTTTTACATTTTCCTGATGCTTTTGGCCTCTTAGGTTAATATTCTCGTTTTGAGAATCCTTCGAGAAGAATGCATCATTCTAACATGCTCGGACAAAAATAAGAGCTGAATTAGTATGCCATGGAACCATGTTAAGGACTGACCTACAAGTAGCATTTCCCTACTTATGGCCGGGGCCAAGAGAAGGAAACAAGACTTGTGAAAATGTTTAATGACAATCCCATGCCATGTACTCCAAATAAAAAAGAAGATAAGAAATAAATCATATATGATCAGCCGTTACTATTGAATTAACGCCTAATCATGATCATACCCAAATTCAGAGTCGATCACAAGCCACGATTATCTTAATTTCCTTATGATGAAGTTTGATACAAAATTCAAGAAACCAATCCCCAATTTGATTTCTAAATTTGGGTTACAAATTAGTGAGTGGAAGCAAGAGTAGTTGAACGATAGTAGAATGAAAAGAAAATTGGATCCCTAAAACTGGACCCCTTGGGTCCTATTTATAGATGTAGGCGGCTTTCCCGTCGGCTTCATGCTTTCGACCACGTCGGAAGGCCATCTTTTATATGTTGTTGTAAGCCTTTCAACTTCGTCGGAAGGTTTGTCCGTCGCATGCTATCGTGGATCTTTGAACAGTGTCGAAGAGTCTATTCCTCTATATGCATTCATGGACCTTTCATCTTCATCGAAAGGTCTGTCTTCTATACGATATTATGAACCCTTCGACCCTATCGAAAGGTTCCTCCATTACAAGACTATTGTGAACCATTCATCCTTGCCGAAAGTTTGCTCTTTCATTCTTTGCTGACCTTCGAGTGCTTCCTTCATCATAAACCTTTCGACAATTTCGACAGATACCAAATATGTGTTCCAACCGGTCCGAATGGCTTATTATGCTTTTGGAAAGGTCATATAGTATTGTTTGCTTTTGCTTTGAATTCTCCATTCTTCTTAGAAGGTAAGAACTCTTTGAATGTTGAGAGACGAAACCCTTCATCTCCTTCGAAAGGTTGGGGACTGCTACAAATTGTTAATCGCATTCCTTCGATTCCTTTGAAAGGTTTAACGTGAACTTCTTTTTTCTACTCTTTGTTTTATGGCGAATGGTTACAGAACTATTTTCCTATTTCATTCGGGAGATGTTTAGCGGTTTTATGTCTAGCTTCTTCATTGTACTTTAGTGTTTCTTTCCTTTATGCTTGTGAAAGCCTCATTCTAAAGTTCTTACGTACTCTTCTTTATTAGCGTTGTATAATCTTTTCGACATCGTCGAAAGGTGACTTCTCCTACCGCTCTTTATTTACGTGGAAGTTTTCCGAACGACCTTCGTTATCTTCATTCATATTTTATGGTTAACAAATTTTATGGATAATTAAATTCACTGAAAAATACACTTTTTGAAAAACTTAAAATAATAGTCTGAGAATTTCTTGTAGTTTTCAGTAATTTATAAGTTTAACATAAATAATTAAAATTAAATACACAATCGACTTTTCAATAATTTATTAGTTTCTTAACCAAATATAAATTTAGAAATTATATTACAATAATTTATATAATCGAAAAACACATATACTACATTTGAAACCACAAAAATAGTTTTCTAAGTTAAATATTTTGTATAATAATTATTCTATAATTTTCAATAATCCGTTTCTAAATAACTATAAAACATCTAATTCAATTTGATATATTAGAATTCCAGAACATTTACTTTGAAAATAATAAAATATCAATTAAAGATCATTTTGTATTTTTCTAGAAATTTATGCGATATTTATAGATTTATTAAAAATCAAATACAAATTCTTATTAAATAACTTATATCTAAATTAATAATTAATTATTAATATCATATAAAATCTTCATTAATAAATCTATATTCATATAACACTCTTTGTTAACAAACATTTTTTACATATGATAATTTTACATATTTTTAATTAAATATAATATATTAATACACACACCTAAATAAACACACATACATGCATAGAAATACGTGTACACACACTTACACAACTTACGCTTACAGGAGAAGCCAATGCCAATCTCAAGGGTTTGACCCGAGCCCTTTAATCGTCGACCTCTATAGGCCGACCATTCAAGATGGAGGGTTGCCTGTATAGTCGATCCTAGATGTACTTACTCCCTTCAATGATCATTTTCTCACCCTATTCTTCTCTGATTCGAAACACAAAAACGATATTCGCTCATGTATTTATTCAAGGAACAGATATATCATGATTTCAATGATTTACATAGCTTTATACGTGAAAGCACCCACTCTATGTGCTTCTTTCCCCTCTATTCTTTTGAATGCATACACACGTATCCTTATCCTAGCAACGCAAATTGATGCACATCACGCCATAAATGTATACAAGCATCTACATGTTCATATTCCAATTTGAGAATTGTACATGATTTATTTGATTTATTTTTAATTATTAAAGTGATGAGAATTTGGATTTTTTCTTCAAGGGGAGAAAAGAATGAGAAGAAGATAGTTGCATGATGTATTTGCTGAAGAACGAAGATTCTTGAATTATAGAATTCTAGAAATTGGACTTGGGTTATGAAATCTTGGATTTTTGCCTTGAAAATATAATAAGAATACATATACATATTTTTGTTTTCTTTTAGGTTTAAAACCAAATTCTATTTAATTTAAACAAATATTAATTTAAAAAATCACTTCTTTTTTGATCCATATTGTATTTCAATTACATCACTTTTAAAAATATTATTTTCACATTTCAATTTATTTAAATTCAAATATCACATTTTCACAATTTAAATCCTTTTATTAAATAATTTCGAAAATAAATTTGCTTTTTTTATTTTAATCACCAACTATTATCAACCTCAATTAATTATTACTAAAAATCAGGTTGTTATAAGAGATGTGTTTGGATGGAAAGCACATCCCTTGAGTATTAACCTTCTTAGTAAAGGGATATATGATATGTCTTGGTAGGCCCAGTTTCTTGTATCATTTTGGTGTTACTCGATTTAATGTATATTTTCTATGAATTTTAATGAAAATATTTTAGAAATTTATTTATAGAAATTGGGATCATGATACTTAGTACTATTTTACAAAGTATTTGATTCCATTTTGAAAATGTGTTTTGGTTTAATCCCACAAGCATGATTTGATATACTAAAGATTATAATTATATGTTATTATTTCAAAATGATTTGAAATATAGCCCGGTGTTAGTTATAAACTTTTCTTTAAAGAAATTAATATTAAAATAAATGTTAAATTTTTATAACTCTTAATTTGAAAAGATAGTAAGTTAAAGCAAGTTTTTACGAACATCCTTGAAAAATAAAATGAATATAAATGTTTTTATATACTCTTAGTATGTAGTAGAGTATTATACGAGTAATAATCTAAGTCTTGAAATGTTTTAAAATGAATTATATTTAATGAAATGTTTTATAAGTGAAGATATTTATAAATTTAAGTAACATTTTATGAAATTTTTCATAAATGATTTTAGTATTAAATGAAAAATTATTTTAAGGAAATGAATGTGATTTAAAATGTAAAGTAATTGGTATAGTTAAGAAACTAGTGGAACAAAGACATAAGATGTATGTAGATCGTTTTATTTGTATGACAGTATTCAATCTTGGATTCGAGTACATAATTTCATGGTTGTTTACACCAGTCCAAACAAGGATTTTTTTTCACTAAATTTTTGATGGCAAACACTTGATACAGATTCTTAATATGATTTGAGGTTTTCTATCATAGTCTATGGCTATGTAAGAAAAACAGAGGTTTCTAATCAAGGAACCTGATCGGAGTCTACACAAAAGAGGTTAAGTGATCTATACTTGTTTTGAAGAGGAATTGTAACGATTGCGGATTTTCGTTGCCGAAAAACCGAATAGTTATGGGTTTTAAAAAGAATTTAAGAAAAGAAAGAAGAGAGAAAAAGAAGAAAGAAAAAGAAAAATAGAGGGAAAAGAAGATAGACAATTTTTAGAAAACAGAGAATTTTGAAAAATAGAAGATAGAAGAATTTTAAAATAGAAAGAAAAAGAGAATAGAGAAAAAGGAAAAAAAAAAACAGAAGAAAATAGGACGGGACAGAAGAAAACAACAGAACAACATCAGAATCTCACAATTCGCAGCGGAACAACATATAATAATAAATGAATAATCTTTAAACAAAGAACTATATCAGTTATTACATTACATTTCATTACATCATATCATCAGAGTGTACAACATCAACAACATCAAACAGTGCAGCGGAAAAAGAAATACTATATACTAGTAATACGCCATGCCATCCAGCTTGCCTCCAGCAACTCCAGAATATCCAGAATATCCTGATAAACCTAACTCTTAAGTGCCCGTGTGGAAATTGGTGGGCACCCAGAGTTTAGGAAGGAAAACAATAAACTCCGAGTCAGTCATGTGACTGGTGTGAGAACTCAAAACAGTTTATTTAACTTTAAAATCAAATAGAGGAATATTTTTAATCAATTCGCAATGCTTTTAAAAATGAGACTACCATAAGGCCTCCCGCACACACACACAATGCAAACGCAGAATCGGAGGAGATTTCTCCTTATGATAGTCAAAGATGCTTGATACGCATTTAAAAATAACATTTGATATTATTACTAGTGCATAGTGTATAACAAATCATTTCGAAAGTAGAATATAAATCTTAGCCAGCATAGACATTCCGAACTATGCCTACTATAGCTATCATCCAAACAGTGTTGCGACACCATAAGTGAATGATAGGTTCTACAACTAATACCGTACAAGTTTCGTATTGTTTCTTTGGATTTCCAACAAATGGTCAGGCCAAGGAACTTCCCATTGCCACTGAGAATGCCTCTGGAAAGACACCCCCGAGAACCAAACCGGAACTCTGCCAACACAAGGCCGGGTTACCCCTAACTGGGTAACTACTGACACGAGCACGCCATTCCCCGGTCCTTTAGGACCTTTTCAACCGAGCGCTCGATATCCAACATCACACCATAATAAATAGAGTGTTCTCAACATGAGTAAGTATCTGGGCTCCATACCATGATACCACCCCTTTCCAGAAGGAAATGCACATACCCTAAGGGGAGCTACAGCAACCCCTAATAACCTTGCCGCATCTTTCCTGTTTTGACCATTTCCGGGATGTGAGGCTCGACGAAGTCACGTCCACAAAAACATACTTTATACAAAAGCCATGCTTTGGGTCAACAAATGATCAACACAATGATCACTAAGATAGACGATCAAATAAATGATCCTATCACAATAATCAACACAATGATCATTTCAGCAACACTCAGCATGTCACATTACCAAACTGGGAATATATCGCTGATAACTTCAACTATATAACCTTTGAGCACATGCGTCTCAAAGAAGGGTGTTAAGCAAAGAATAAATTCTCCGCCACCAACAGAAATATATTTGAAAGAAATCGGCTTTATATCTCAACTTGTAATGTCAGGCATACAATCCATACAAGTCTGTTCCGGGCTCGAACAGAACCGAAGGCACTTACAAAGAAGTCCTTGCAATCCGGATATTCACAATCCTGATCGAATTTCCCATCACTTAGGGAGTCTCTATACCGTTGCAACTCAGTGCAGAGACAATCGATAGGTCATCCTATCGCTTTCGCAAATACCGGGTCTTCAACACCGATCTTCAATGCAAATTCACAACGACGTATCACATATTCGGAATGGGTTATACGACCCCATGGTCCTTTCCCGGTTAACCCGAATAGTGAGCGCTTATTCAAAATAAGTGTGCATTCAATTTCAAACAATTCACATCAAATACCCATTCAAAGGGAAATATTGATAGTCGGTTATTGAACTATCAATTGATATGCATACATCACCAGATTCCAAATAATTTTCCAAATTATTTATTTTCCAAAATATCTTTACAAGATATATATATAATTTCAACACTTCAAAAATAAATCAATATTTATTTTTAACAAGTTCCACTTTCACATATAAATTCCATAATGAATTTATATTTTCAAGATATCCATGCATATGCAATTTCAATAATTCATTTCAATTTATCTTTAAAAAGATAAATTCTAATTTTTCACTTCATATTGGAAAACATTTCCATACTTATTAAAAATAAGTAATTCACAAATCTTTTTATTTTCAACACTTAGAAAATATTCAATATACTTAAATCGAATTAAGTATATATTTCATTCTATTAAGGAAATCATTCACTTAAACATATTTATTTGGGCCAAAACGAATGTTACGTAAAACATCGTTACGACAACCCAAAATCACTAGTATAGGGATTCAAAATTAAAATAGATATATAAATCCCAATACTAAACCAAAACATTTCCATTCGGAAATCATTTACTATAACAACAGTGTTATAGTCCACTATTTCCTTTTATTTCTCGAAACATCTATTTCAACAATAAATGTTGAAATCTATGGTTTCAATCTCAATACCTTTTAAAACATCGTTGAATCGTTTTAATTCTATTTAAAACATTCACATTCTAAACAATTTCTTTAACGTGTTATTCACTGTTCAAGAACGTGAATAAACTACGTTAACAAACTTCATCATTTCGATTTATAAAATAATCAAATTTTATAAATCCTATATTTAAACTTTTATCATATATTCAAAAATCCAATCTAAATTATTTTATAAAATCATTAGTTCATATTTCTCAAAAATCGACTTTTAATCGTATTTCTAAAAATCAGCTTTTTAACTATATTTCACAAAAACCATAATTTTTATAACTTTAAAAATTATAACGTTTATTTATTTATAATGGATAAATTCCAAAAATATAGCATATCTTCAAAAATCACTTTAAAACCATTTTAAAATCCCAAAATCTGGGTCCAATGATGCTACACACCAAATAGTCAATCACGACTAACAACGATATCATATATCGATATGATAATCAATCAAATATCAAAATATCTGAAATTAAATAAATACTGTTGAGGAATCCAGTTGGATCCCTCCAACCTGTTTTCCTGCATCCAAAAACATTAGCACAATACCAATTTCGCTCCAGTACGAAATTATCGCGGTACATGTTCTTAATAAATATTATCCGCTTAATAACGGCGTAATAGGGTCTCATCCGCTAAACAAAAAATGCGGGAAATCAACAACTGCAATATATACATATGCCAATATATATATATTGATATTATATATAATACCAATTTCACTGTTTATGAAATATTCGCGGTATATGTTTATATTAAATAACATCCGCTTATTAACGGCGCATAATGTCTATTTTAACAATCAATAATTTACAGTCATCATTCAAACATGCATTCAAATATTTTAAATCTAACTATTTAAAATAAAATCGAAATCTATTCGATTGAGTGAGAAGTTCTCACCTTGGTTTTAATTTCCGTTTAAGCTTTTATTTCGAATAAAATTAAACGCGCGTTTAATTTTACCCGAAATTCTCACTAACTCCAAACGACTCCAAACCAACTCCATCGCGTAGTGCTCGTCCATACGATTCCAACGCAACTGGGTTTGCATTTTTTCGACCTCGTATGAAAAAGTTATGCAATTTACAAGTTCGTACACGATTTTAAACATATAATTCACAACATAAATTAACTATCTTTATACCGCAGCAAATCCTGGCCGTGAGATCTGCATCCAAGGTCTCTCCTTCATCTCCCTCAACTCACGTTCTATCTCCAGGTCCAAGAATACACGGCCGAACCCAAATGTAGAACTAGGGTTACATAATACTCCCCCGATACTCGACGAAATCCGATCACACCAACGCCAACGCGAAGCTCTCGACGCGAGCTATCTCCACCTCCTCCACCATGAAGCTCGGCCACCCTATGACGCGCGCGCACGTAGGTCAGCACGTGATGAACGCGGCCATTTTGCACCCTCCACACTGCTCCATTTTAGATCATAGCCGTTCAACTTGTAGCTCTCACTCCCCTCTCCAACTTTCATGTTGATGATTTCGCGAATCGATTGATGGATGAAGAGAAAAACGAGGTGGAAGTTGAGAGTTTTCTGGCCCTTGAATTTGGTGGAGGCGGCTGTGAATTTTTAGGGTTTAAATTTTTTATTTATTTTAAATGAAGGGTAGAGGCTTATTTATAAGGAACGAGCAAGCGTAAACACTATTCATCCCGGGAATTCCGAACTCCGATTTAGACGCCGTAACCAGCGTACCTAGGGTTTATCCCGCGTTCCGGACACAATGGAACAGGTTTCGGAAGCTAATTCGGAAGTATGTGCGAGTTATGGCTGAAAACGCTCAATTTGAATTAAACCGATTTAACTCGATTTCTAGGCGTTTTAATTTGTACCGGACAAACGGTAAATCCGATTGACTTGAAATTTGAAACCTTACAATAATATCACATTACGGATCCGATGAAACTGGTTTCGTCGAAATCCGAGACTTTTTGAAAAATGGCTATTTTGACTCGCCAAATTTAAATTAAAAACGATTCGATGCGTTTCGAGCTGCCACGATCAAACGATAGCTCCGATTGACACGAAATTTGAAATCCGGTAATAACTAACTATTATGGATCCAATGAAACTGGTTTCGTTCAATTCTGAGACTGTTCAAAAATTGGCTATTTTACTAGTCGATTTAAATATTAAAATATTCAATTTTCACAAATTAACTTTTAATTCGATTTTAAAAGTTCTAAAATATTTCTATAACTCCAGTATGATAAAATAAAATTTTCCAAATTATTTTCAATCATTTTTAACTCAATTTTTAATTATTTCCATAATTTCACATATTAAATTATCGATTTAATTATCCAATTAAATCCAAAAATTCAAATAAAAATTTATTTGACTTATAAATTCACTTATTAATATCTAAAATTAATTAAATATTCAAATTTTAATTTATAAAAATTCTGGGTCGTTACAATCTTTCCCCCTTAAAAGAATTTCGTCCTCGAAATTACAAGTAAGAAAGGTTACAAAATCTATTAACTTTCCAAAATTCATAATTAAACTTCTTACAATAACTTTACTAAGTTTTCAAATCATACTTAGTTATCTTTTCAAAAACAATTATATCATTTAACTTTCAACTTTAAAACAAAGTTAAAGTTTTCAAAATTTTCCCAATTTTCTCAAAATTTTTCTAACGCCTTAAATTTCCGGAAAAATTCGCCATGTCTCCTTTGCGCGGCTCGATCCGAAAAAAAAAATGACAGTATATATATCACAAATATACATCTCATCAAGTAATGAGGCATCCCGAAGGGAAAAAAGTATAAAAGTGCGATATTTAATCCGAGATATGTACCTTATATTTTATTAGCGAGCATATACGGCTAATATAGCGCTAAAGTGAACTCCAAATGCGAAGCAAATGCAATCCGCACCTACTAAACTCAACAAACAACATGAGAATCATGCACATATGCAAATAATCTCAATATACAACATATAGCAACATAACAATATATGCCAACATATCAAATGCAACTAAACAATAAATGCAAACATCAACCAACTAGCATCCATAATCAAATGAATATTCATTCATATTCTCATTCATATACAATGAATTGGTTTTCACTTTAATCACATTTGATTTATCAACATTGGATTTTTTTAACATTCATTCATATTCAATTTTAATTAGTTCGCATTCACTAATTAAATCCTATTCACATTCAATTCTATTCAAATTTATTTACTTCTATTTGAATTCAATTACATAGCTTTAAATTTCACTAATTACTTAATGAATTATATACAATCAATCAACAATCATATAACAACCAATGTATATTTATTTACAACCAAATTCCTTTGCTTATATTCATTCTCATTCAATTTATTCAACTTCTAATAACATTAGATTTTAATGAATCAACACTTATATTCATTATTTTATATCAACTTAAATTTACATTTAATTGATTAACATTCAATCCATTAATTCAATTCAATTTCAAAGTTGAATTCCCATTTACATAACTTAAGTTCATATTCTTTTAATCCACTTGATTATTTACTTCGATACCAATATCAATTTCATTCAACAACACTTAAGTTATATTCCATTAAACTTTAAATTCACTTCTTATTTACAACTCACATTCATGAATATATTCATATGGTTTCACTTCTTATATCTATAAGTTTATTTCACAATTGTAAATACTTTAATTATAATTCAATTCTTATAATTCTTTTTCTTATACAATTTTTTTCTTTTATTTAGATTATTCAAACAACCTAACAATCACTTATATACAATTTAATAATTTTGAAAAATTATTTCTTTACATATAAAAATATAATCAAGGCAAAATCATTTCATTTACCCAATTAAAACAATACTGTGCCGAATTGTTCTATTCAAGTGTTTAGAAACCCCTTCGGCATAGTCTTGCGGACCACGCTGACGAAAGTTCATATGCCACTCAATAAACCAATCATCACAATATAAAACAATTTCATATTCACTAACAAATACGCTCTCATAGCTATTATTACTCTCAAACTCATTCTAGAGTACTGCTGACTCTATCTCTAACGAGTAATAACCCTACAGAACCATGGTTCTCGCTTAACCATCAGCTCTGATACCAAATGTAACGATTGCGGATTTTCATTGCCGAAAAACCGAATAGTTATGGGTTTTAAAAAGAATTTAAGAAAAGAAAGAAGAGAGAAAAAGAAGAAAGAAAAAGAAAAATAGAGGGAAAAGAAGATAGACAATTTTTAGAAAACAGAGAATTTTGAAAAATAGAAGATAGAAGAATTTTAAAATAGAAAGAAAAAGAGAATAGAGAAAAAGGAAAAAAAAACAGAAGAAAATAGGACGGGACAGAAGAAAACAACAGAACAACATCAGAATCTCACAATTCGCAGCGGAACAACATATAATAATAAATGAATAATCTTTAAACAAAGAACTATATCAGTTATTACATTACATTTCATTACATCATATCATCAGAGTGTACAACATCAACAACATCAAACAGTGCAGCGGAAAAAGAAATACTATATACTAGTAATACGCCATGCCATCCAGCTTGCCTCCAGCAACTCCAGAATATCCAGAATATCCTGATAAACCTAACTCTTAACTGCCCGTGTGGAAATTGGTGGGCACCCAGAGTTTAGGAAGGAAAACAATAAACTCCGAGTCAGTCATGTGACTGGTGTGAGAACTCAAAACAGTTTATTTAACTTTAAAATCAAATAGAGGAATATTTTTAATCAATTCGCAATGCTTTTAAAAATGAGACTACCATAAGGCCTCCCGCACACACACACAATGCAAACGCAGAATCGGAGGAGATTTCTCCTTATGATAGTCAAAGATGCTTGATACGCATTTAAAAATAACATTTGATATTATTACTAGTGCATAGTGTATAACAAATCATTTCGAAAGTAGAATATAAATCTTAGCCAGCATAGACATTCCGAACTATGCCTACTATAGCTATCATCCAAACAGTGTTGCGACACCATAAGTGAATGATAGGTTCTACAACTAATACCGTACAAGTTTCGTATTGTTTCTTTGGATTTCCAACAAATGGTCAGGCCAAGGAACTTCCCATTGCCACTGAGAATGCCTCTGGAAAGACACCCCCGAGAACCAAACCGGAACTCTGCCAACACAAGGCCGGGTTACCCCTAACTGGGTAACTACTGACACGAGCACGCCATTCCCCGGTCCTTTAGGACCTTTTCAACCGAGCGCTCGATATCCAACATCACACCATAATAAATAGAGTGTTCTCAACATGAGTAAGTATCTGGGCTCCATACCATGATACCACCCCTTTCCAGAAGGAAATGCACATACCCTAAGGGGAGCTACAACAACCCCTAATAACCTTGCCGCATCTTTCCTGTTTTGACCATTTCCGGGATGTGAGGCTCGACGAAGTCACGTCCACAAAAACATACTTTATACAAAAGCCATGCTTTGGGTCAACAAATGATCAACACAATGATCACTAAGATAGACGATCAAATAAATGATCCTATCACAATAATCAACACAATGATCATTTCAGCAACACTCAGCATGTCACATTACCAAACTGGGAATATATCGCTGATAACTTCAACTATATAACCTTTGAGCACATGCGTCTCAAAGAAGGGTGTTAAGCAAAGAATAAATTCTCCGCCACCAACAGAAATATATTTGAAAGAAATCGGCTTTATATCTCAACTTGTAATGTCAGGCATACAATCCATACAAGTCTGTTCCGGGCTCGAACAGAACCGAAGGCACTTACAAAGAAGTCCTTGCAATCCGGATATTCACAATCCTGATCGAATTTCCCATCACTTAGGGAGTCTCTATACCGTTGCAACTCAGTGCAGAGACAATCGATAGGTCATCCTATCGCTTTCGCAAATACCGGGTCTTCAACACCGATCTTCAATGCAAATTCACAACGACGTATCACATATTCGGAATGGGTTATACGACCCCATGGTCCTTTCCCGGTTAACCCGAATAGTGAGCGCTTATTCAAAATAAGTGTGCATTCAATTTCAAACAATTCACATCAAATACCCATTCAAAGGGAAATATTGATAGTCGGTTATTGAACTATCAATTGATATGCATACATCACCAGATTCCAAATAATTTTCCAAATTATTTATTTTCCAAAATATCTTTACAAGATATATATATAATTTCAACACTTCAAAAATAAATCAATATTTATTTTTAACAAGTTCCACTTTCACATATAAATTCCATAATGAATTTATATTTTCAAGATATCCATGCATATGCGATTTCAATAATTCATTTCAATTTATCTTTAAAAAGATAAATTCTAATTTTTCACTTCATATTGGAAAACATTTCCATACTTATTAAAAATAAGTAATTCACAAATCTTTTTATTTTCAACACTTAGAAAATATTCAATATACTTAAATCGAATTAAGTATATATTTCATTCTATTAAGGAAATCATTCACTTAAACATATTTATTTGGGCCAAAACGAATGTTACGTAAAACATCGTTACGACAACCCAAAATCACTAGTATAGGGATTCGAAATTAAAATAGATATATAAATCCCAATACTAAACCAAAACATTTCCATTCGGAAATCATTTACTATAACAACAGTGTTATAGTCCACTATTTCCTTTTATTTCTCGAAACATCTATTTCAACAATAAATGTTGAAATCTATGGTTTCAATCTCAATACCTTTTAAAACATCGTTGAATCGTTTTAATTCTATTTAAAACATTCACATTCTAAACAATTTCTTTAACGTGTTATTCACTGTTCAAGAACGTGAATAAACTACGTTAACAAACTTCATCATTTCGATTTATAAAATAATCAAATTTTATAAATCCTATATTTAAACTTTTATCATATATTCAAAAATCCAATCTAAATTATTTTATAAAATCATTAGTTCATATTTCTCAAAAATCGACTTTTAATCGTATTTCTAAAAATCAGCTTTTTAACTATATTTCACAAAAACCATAATTTTTATAACTTTAAAAATTATAACGTTTATTTATTTATAATGGATAAATTCCAAAAATATAGCATATCTTCAAAAATCACTTTAAAACCATTTTAAAATCCCAAAATCTGGGTCCAATGATGCTACACACCAAATAGTCAATCACGACTAACAACGATATCATATATCGATATGATAATCAATCAAATATCAAAATATCTGAAATTAAATAAATACTGTTGAGGAATCCAGTTGGATCCCTCCAACCTGTTTTCCTGCATCCAAAAACATTAGCACAATACCAATTTCGCTCCAGTACGAAATTATCGCGGTACATGTTCTTAATAAATATTATCCGCTTAATAACGGCGTAATAGGGTCTCATCCGCTAAACAAAAAATGCGGGAAATCAACAACTGCAATATATACATATGCCAATATATATATATTGATATTATATATAATACCAATTTCACTGTTTATGAAATATTCGCGGTATATGTTTATATTAAATAACATCCGCTTACTAACGGCGCATAATGTCTATTTTAACAATCAATAATTTACAGTCATCATTCAAACATGCATTCAAATATTTTAAATCTAACTATTTAAAATAAAATCGAAATCTATTCGATTGAGTGAGAAGTTCTCACCTTGGTTTTAATTTCCGTTTAAGCTTTTATTTCGAATAAAATTAAACGCGCGTTTAATTTTACCCGAAATTCTCACTAACTCCAAACGACTCCAAACCAACTCCATCGCGTAGTGCTCGTCCATACGATTCCAACGCAACTGGGTTTGCATTTTTTCGACCTCGTATGAAAAAGTTATGCAATTTACAAGTTCGTACACGATTTTAAACATATAATTCACAACATAAATTAACTATCTTTATACCGCAGCAAATCCTGGCCGTGAGATCTGCATCCAAGGTCTCTCCTTCATCTCCCTCAACTCACGTTCTATCTCCAGGTCCAAGAATACACGGCCGAACCCAAATGTAGAACTAGGGTTACATAATACTCCCCCGATACTCGACGAAATCCGATCACACCAACGCCAACGCGAAGCTCTCGACGCGAGCTATCTCCACCTCCTCCACCATGAAGCTCGGCCACCCTATGACGCGCGCGCACGTAGGTCAGCACGTGATGAACGCGGCCATTTTGCACCCTCCACACTGCTCCATTTTAGATCATAGCCGTTCAACTTGAAGCTCTCACTCCCCTCTCCAACTTTCATGTTGATGATTTCGCGAATCGATTGATGGATGAAGAGAAAAACGAGGTGGAAGTTGAGAGTTTTCTGGCCCTTGAATTTGGTGGAGGCGGCTGTGAATTTTTAGGGTTTAAATTTTTTTTTAATTTTAAATGAAGGGTAGAGGCTTATTTATAAGGAACGAGCAAGCGTAAACACTATTCATCCCGGGAATTCCGAACTCCGATTTAGACGCCGTAACCAGCGTACCTAGGGTTTATCCCGCGTTCCGGACACAATGGAACAGGTTTCGGAAGCTAATTCGGAAGTATGTGCGAGTTATGGCTGAAAACGCTCAATTTGAATTAAACCGATTTAACTCGATTTCTAGGCGTTTTAATTTGTACCGGACAAACGGTAAATCCGATTGACTTGAAATTTGAAACATTACAATAATATCACATTACAGATCCGATGAAACTGGTTTCGTCGAAATCCGAGACTTTTTGAAAAATGGCTATTTTGACTCGCCAAATTTAAATTAAAAACGATTCGATGCATTTCGAGCTGCCACGATCAAACGATAGCTCCGATTGACACGAAATTTGAAATCCGGTAATAACTAACTATTACGGATCCAATGAAACTGGTTTCGTTCAATTCTGAGACTGTTCAAAAATTGGCTATTTTACTAGTCGATTTAAATATTAAAATATTCAATTTTCACAAATTAACTTTTAATTCGATTTTAAAAGTTCTAAAATATTTCTATAACTCCAGTATGATAAAATAAAATTTTCCAAATTATTTTCAATCATTTTTAACTCAATTTTTAATTATTTCCATAATTTCACATATTAAATTATCGATTTAATTATCCAATTAAATCCAAAAATTCAAATAAAAATTTATTTGACTTATAAATTCACTTATTAATATCTAAAATTAATTAAATATTCAAATTTTAATTTATAAAAATTCTGGGTCGTTACAGGAATTTATGTGATCGAGTGAGTGATCAGATTTTATATTACGTACGGATGATCCATGTGCATTGTACGAGCTTTGGTACATTTGCATGCTATATTTGCTAATGATTGTTAATGTTGTTAATTAATGACTTGTGATTGTTTCTTTTTATTGCTCTTATTGGAATTTTGAGGATGAAATATTCCAAATGAAGGGAATGTAACGACCCGGTTTCACACTTCGTATTTAAATATCTAAATTATTTAAATATTTTAATCTTGGATTTAATGATATAAAAATGACTTTATAACCATATTAACCTTAATAACAACTGAAGGAAAATTTAATTTGAACTTTGTTCATAGAAATAAATAGTTCAAAGAAACATCGATAATATGGCCGAAAATTGTTTCATCGATAAGCGACTTTTTACTTGATAAAATTTGTTTAAACTCTTTGGAACTTGAACATTAACAAGGTTTTAAACACCTCTCTTTCTTAATAAAAGATTAATTAAACATAAGAATAATTAAGGAGACAAATACCCTTGATGTAAGGCATGAATACTGAAGAGAATAAAGGCTTGTCTTAATGGGAGCATGTGCTTGTATTTCAAAGGAGGGAAAGGGGGTTTGGCCGACCATATGCAAGGGCATGGGAGATCATTTTGTGTTTATAAATCACTCTCTACATTCCTCTTTAGTACATTTGCTCAACTGACAAAAAGTTTGATAAAAGTAAAAGAATAAAAACTCTTCATTTCCCTCTTCTCTTCATAAAGTTCTTAAGCTAAAATCAACGTAAAACAACCCTTTTCTTCTCCAAACTCAAATATATCCCTTACAACGTCAAGGGAACCCCACCTTCATTTGGGCCATGAGCAATTAGGGGGTTTTGAGGCGTGGCCTTGCACAAAGCTAGGTTGAGGTAGCAAGAGTGGATGGTTGCAAGGTTGAGGTAGGAAGTTGGATGTTTGTTTTTGTGTTTAGCTTGAAAATAGGTGAGTTTCCTTACCATTGAATGTATATCTGTTGTGTATATATATTTGTGGTAGTTGAAATATAAATGTTAATGTGAAAAACAATGCAATCTATAACTTTTGGACACCTTTTGCTTTTGAAAGAAAATGGCTATACACATACAGTATAATTACTCTAATAAACCCTTCGAAACATGAATTATTGGCATGACTTATTTATTACATGTCAAATAATGTTGTATGTGTGTTATAGTGTGATGTGGATGTTTGAAGCGAAATGGTCACTATAAATGCACTTAGAAATCCTTTTTATTTAACATATGTTAAATTGGTTACAATTTGAACATATTGAAAGTATATATTTAAATATTCTCAACATATGTTTCAGTGCGTTTGACATAAGAGAATTGGTTTAGGAACTTGTGGAAATAATATAGCAAAGTTGTAAAAGTTAGAAGCGAAAAGGTCGCTATGGATGGATTTTGAAATCGTTCTGCATTTGGCGATTTTTAATTTAACTTTGGAAGACATCCTTAAAGGTTTCTTTATAGGTTAGATAAGTAATATATAATTATTTTCTAATGTAAAAATATCAAATTTTAAAAAGGTTTTAAACTAGTTGAACAAGGTGGAAAAACTTATAGCAAAATAGTCGTTATAAGAGCACTTTACAAAAATAACTTGTTTTTAGAAAATTTATATATTAATCAAAAGATATCCATAGGGGTATCTCTTCATGGTTTTTAAGTACTCTAAGTACACTAATTGCTTAAAAGGAATTGGATCGAAAATTAATTGTTTAGGCATTGCAAACATGCTTCAAAGTTGTAGTAGAATCATGTTAAAACTTGCCAGAACCTTAGATTGCATTTCTAGAATGCATCTTTGCTTCTGAAATACTTTTTAATTATTGCTAATTGTTTAGATATCATTTCGAAATATGATGTCTTTTCTTTGTAAAACATCGAATTGTGTAAAAAGTGAGAGTTAAATTAATTATTTTTCTCTAATCTTTTTAGGGTTGTTTTAACTTGTATTAGAGTGTTTTAAAATTAGTTTCAATTATAAATATATTTTAATAATTAATTAAGAATTTTAAAAGTAAAAGGCTTTTAAATAAAATATATTTTTTGTTTTTGCTATTTATTTCAAAATTCGTTATTTTTACATAATATTTTGTATAGGTAATTATAATATAATTTTTAAGTAGCTTAAAAGTGTTTTAACATGATTATAAGTATTTCAAAAAGTGTTCGTGTGTGTGTATATGAAATTTTTACAAACACAAGTAAGTTAAGTATCTTATAAATATAGTACAGGAAGTTTGCAATTTTAACTCTTACTTTGAACAAATGTTTTTGAGAAGTTAAATTAAAAGTGTATTACCTAAATTAATAAGTGTGGATATGCTTTGATTTTTAAAATAAATGTCTTACGGTAAATGATAAGTACAAAAATGGTTTCTGGTTGCGATAAACATTTCTTAAGTAACATTTGTTTCCAACCCTTAATAATTATACTTAGGAACTTAATTAGACATTTGACAATGAATATTTTAAATATAACTATAAATAAATGGTTTTTGTTTGTAGTAAACATTGTTTAAGGTACATTTATTTTTAACCCTTATTAGTTATACTTAGGAATATAATTAGTACGTTGATAATGAATACTTTAAGGATAATTATAAGTGAATGATTTTTGATTTGTAGTGACAAATGCTTAATCGACAATTTTCTTTAACCCTTGTAACTGGAACTAATTCTTTAAAAGAAAGTTTTAGAGAAAATGGTTATGTGAAATGGATATGGGTTTGTAGTGATGAATGTTTTAGTAACAATTGTCACTAACCCTTCAGAATATACTTAGACCTTTAATAATGAATTTTTAAAGATAGTAACAAGGATGGAATCTTTTATAAAAAGATAGAAAACAATAAAATTTTAGGAGAAGGGTTTATAGTAACAATATTTAAGTACTATCTGTTTTAAACTCTTCGATTATATCTTAAAGTAAGTAATCTTGTTAATAATTTATGGATATACTGTTATCATTTGAGATAAGTATATGAATATTTTTGACGTATAGAAAAGAGTATAAAAGAATAGTAAAATACATGAATAGAAGAATAAAAGTATATATCTTATATAAAGGGAAATTAAATCTATATACACGTTTGAATAAGTTGAGTTTATTTAAATAATTTAAATTTTAATTAAGTAAGAAATTAATTAAACAAGTTGAATTTAATAATTAAGAAGTTTAATTAAATAAGTAAAAATTTAATTAATAAGAAGTTTAATTAAATAAGTGAAGTTTTAATTAAGTAAGAAGTTTTAATTAAAGACTGAAGCTTTAATTAAGCGATGAAGTTCAAATTAAATGAAGAAGTTTTAATATATAAAGAAGTTTTACTAACAAAAGAGGTTCTAATTAATAATGGATTATATATAGGGGGTTAGAAGTCGTTTATGTGACTCGATCGTGCTTTATGTGTTACTTGTTTATAGAAAGTATTTAGTCATCTACTTAGCACTAAAAGCCGACCAAAGTAGACTGTAACCGTAACTTTTAGGACAATTAATTTAAAGGAAGTTAATTAATAAATGATAACATCAAAAAACAATGTTTGAATAAAATTCAGAATTTGGCTATGAAACTTGCACAGTTGGGTTTGTAGCGATTTTTTGATCAATTTTTATGCATAAAGTTTTCTGATCGGAATTTAAATAGAAAAGTTGTTGACGTTTGAAGTTTTTGAATCATAAATAATTATATATGTAATTAAGGAAATAAATGAAATTAAACAACGCCGATTAATGTTAACGGTCAGTTAACATTTACTTGATGTTTAAGTATTGTTAATGTGTTAACCAAGCAGATTTCAACTGGAAGATATAACGTCAAATGAAGATGAAATGAATCAAGAGCTTGGAAACATGATCAAAAGGAGAACATAATGGGGTTTAAGGAGTTTCATGTGAATATGAGCTAAGTAAAGCTCCCAGCACCAAGAGAAACCTCAACCTCTCAATAATGAGAGGCCCATTCTCGAACTTGGTTCTTCCAAACCCCATGTATTTCATGCATTACTACAACCAATTGTCATCAAGTGCTTTTCATGAAGATTCGACAAGCAACCTTGAAGATTGATGAGAAGAAAGTAAAAAAGAAGAAAAGAGGAGAAATATCCAGCAAATCACCAGAAAGAACTCGATTTTCATGAAAAAGATTTTGGAGTACATCAAGCGGAAGATAAGAAAGCAAGACAAGTGAAAAGTATAAGTTTCCATTAAGTGAAAGCTCTCGGTGCCGAGAGATCTTTTCCATTGTTTGGGCCGACATGCTCACTTATGCATATTTAGGCTTTCTTTTGGACGTTGAATCAAGTGGGCCCATGTACCAACAAAGTAGTTTCTCTATAAATACTATCCCTATTGTAATCAAAAATTAACCTTGGACTCTGCTCCGTGTTTATCTCCTATCTCTCCCTAATAGTAGTGACCTTGGCCGATAATGTTGGCAGTTACAAGCTTAGGAACCTGTCAATTCCTTATACTAGTGACTTTAATTCTCTTCCAATTCCAGGATTAATAAAATATAAGTGATCGTACGCTAGAGATTGTCGAACTACTATAAAAATCTTGTGCCTCCTTACCTTTTCTGCACACTTTGCATATTTTTTCTATTTCCATTGGATCTAATCTTAAAATCATGTCATATTTGGGTGTTGTGCCACTTTTGGCATTAATAATTTGATGCTTTCACTGAGAAATTCCAATGCAGGGTTAGATCTATCTTGCTATTTTGGATTTGAAGAGGTCCGATGGTTAAATCCCAAAGTCTTACTTGAAGAATTTGGAAATTTGTTATTTGAAGTCAGTGGAACCTAGAAGATCCAAAAGATTAACATGAGTAGTGGAAGGTGGTGATGAAACGAATGTTCGCCAAGTTGAAACTAGTAACCGACAGGCGATACCAGAATCATCTGCTCTATATGAAGTGGTTACTAGAGATGATTTTGACAAGATGCTGCAGGAATTGAACCAGAATATGGTGGATAGTCAGAAAGCTTTGATGGATAAGGTGGATGCTTTGCGAATCCTATAACCATAGAGAACTAGGAGAATTAAAAACATCACCTTATTTAGAACATGAAAACTCCTCTGATACTGGTCAAAATAGACGGGATGGAAGAAAAAACAAAAGGAAGGAGTTGCTGCAGTTGTTGAATGATTTGCAGGAAGAAGTAGAAGTGCTCTTCCACAAGCAGGCTACATGGTCTTAAAGGAATTCTCCTGATACCAAGAGGAATTTCGGAGATCAGGCGTTTTACTCCAGAAATCCACCTTTCGAATGAGTCGAAAGGTCCTTGTAAAAGACTAAGAAAGAGGAGTGCAGACCAAACCTTTCGAAGGAGTCGAAGGGATGCAGTCATCAAAGTTTAACAACTTCAAAACCTTTCGAAGGGTCGGAAGGTTCCATCTCAGAATATCCAGAGAGTTCTTAACTTTCGAAAAAGATGAAGAAGTCAAAGCAAGTATTAGCAACCTTATGGTGAACTTTTCGAAAGCATAGCAAGCCTTTTGAACCGGTTAAGACACATTTAGGATACCTTTCAACAACTTCGGAAGGTGCTATGAAGAAAGCAACATTCAGAAGAAAGCAACACTCGTGAGGAAGTACAACCTTCAACAACATTGAAGGGAAATTCAGCCCTCAACAACATTCAAGTAAAGTGAAAACCTTCTGACAAGGTCGAAGGGTTCATAAAAACAAGTGAAGACAAACCTTTCGTCAAGGTCGAAGGGTTCACAACAGTATATAAAAGGCAAACCTTTCGACGTTGTTGAAAGGTTCATAATGGCATATGAGAGGCAAACCTTTCGACAAGGTCAAAAGGTTCACAGCTGCATAAAAAGTGGACCTTCCGACTGGGTCGAAAGCATGGACTTAAAAGGCGGGTTACCTGCATTTATAGATAAGACCCAAGGTGTCATGTTTGAGGGATCCGATTTCTCTCATTTCAGACTTGTATTTTCTTATCAAAACATTGCAACCCTAATTAGGTGTTGATTTGGGAATTTTATAGAGCAAAGCTTTTCTTGGATAAAAAGGGAAGTCTTGAGCATTATTCATTACTTACTTTTTACTAGTGCTACTGTTGGATTAATTTCTATTTTTTAGGTTTAAACCCCTTGAAAAGAACTATTCGACAAGTTCGACAACACATCTAGTCCAAGCATCTTTTGTAACCTTTCGAAGTCATCAGCTCTATGGATTAAACCTTTCGACAAGGGCGACAGCTCTTTATGCTCTAATAATACTTGAAACCTTTCGAATGCAACGACGCGTATTTCGATAATCGAAAATATTATGAAATTAAAAGTTTATGATTTATTTATGAGAAAATAATTAGCATATGATTTAATAATTTTGTTGGATGTTATTGAAACTATTTTTAATGTAATTGCAATTAATTAAAATAATTGTAAAGTTATTTGGGTTATAATTGGGAATAAGGAATTAAATTGGTAATTTATGGAATTAATGTAATTGAAATATTATAATTAATATGGTAAAAGCTGAAACCGGTAAAGTATGAATGTAATAAAATGTAAACTTACGTTAATAAAATCCATAGGGTATGGTTGATTCAATAAAAAGAATGTAAATCGAAATAAAAGGAATTGATTGAAATTAAAGTAAAATTAACTGTAATTTTATTATAATTTCTATTGAACGCTGTAAGTAGTGCAATTTTAAATATTGAATTCAACATGGAATAATTTATTTTAAAAGATTATTAATTTCCGTGTAATCAGAAATGTTGAAAATTGTTAGCTGTTAAATTTGAAATTTGAAGTGATTAAACCAGCTTAATAATAATTTATTTAATTAACATGAAAGTTAGCCATTTCGGCCACTGTCTCGGATTTCGACGAAACTAGTTTCATTGGATCCATAACAGTGAATTATTTTTGATTTCAAGTTTCGCATCGAACTTTTTGTTTGATCGTGCGAGCTCGAAATGCATGGAAATGAATTAAAAGGATTTAAATGACTATAATATGATTTTGAAATATAACATCTATATACTTTTGGGTTTGGGTTTGAAACCTAGTTTCATTGAGTTTAAAATGATCAAAAACCTATATTTTGATATATTGGATGACCCACTTTCATTTTGGAAACAAAACGGGATTTCCGAGTCATCGTTATCGTTTCGACCCAGTTCGATATATCCATTCATTCTTATCTAGCTTTGTCCATGTAAATAGATTTCTTTTCTGAAACCCCAACAGCCTTTTTCATATTTTTGTACATATATATTCATCTACTACTTCCTTCCTTTTCAATGGAAGAAACCCTAATTCCCAAATTCAACTTCAAATCAAAATCAATTCCATAATTCAAACTCCTCAAATAATAGGAAATTTTGTATCTTTGGAAAGCTCCCGATGAGCGCAATCAACTATAACAATTCATTTTTTTTGATTTGCTGCATCGTTTGGCCAGAAACCGATGATTTATCTCAGCCGTCCATTGCTATGGGTTTTAATTCGACTGTGGATCTTCGACTATAGGACGATCGAAAGGCACTGCAACGTAGAGTGCATCGTGCTGAGTCAATCTACATGGTTCATTTGGGTCGTAGGTCGCCAAAATTGCCATGATTGGCGTTTGAATGCAGGCGGCAGTGTACAACCTGTAGGGGCTCGTGTGGTCGCGTGACCACTAGGGAAGCTCGGCCTTGGATGGCGAGCCCAGCCATGGTGCTCGATCATGATGAAGGGGTACGTGTGGTTGGCGATTTTCTTGTGAACGTTGGCGGTTGTGTAAAATGCTGTAGCGGGGAATTTACGGGCTAGTGTTTCTAGAGAGGTTCGAATTACGTTTTTTCCCGTTTTCCATTTTTAATTTAATTTAAATTTCAATCATTCTAATGATCATATCTTTTTCAGACAAGATCGGATTTGGATGCGGTTTTCTCCATTGCGATTGTATCAAAATTTCGAATATTATGAAACTAGTTTGGATGCATTCTAAGACTACTAAAATTTTAGGGCTTTATTTGGATTTTAAATCGATTGAAATCAGAGGTGACTGATTTAACCCACTCACAACTACTAAATCGTCTTATGTTAGTTAAATTAAATTTATGATGTGATTAGAAATTTATTAATTGTTGTTTGGTATTTTAAATTGTCATTTAAATTTAATTTGAATTTAATTTGAATTTAATTGTCATTTTAAACTAATATTGGAATTTAAATTGTTTTTTAAATACCTGATTAATAACCAGTTAATTATTTTGATTGATTGGTTGATTTGAATGATGATTGTGATTGATGCTTAATGGTTGACATTTGAATGATTTGATGATATGTTCATTTATATATATTGTTATCACACTACAAGTTCCTTTAATTATTATTAGAAAAATTATTATTTTTATATATTGTTATCACACTGCAAGTTCCCTTAGTTATTGTTAGGAAAATCACTATGGGTTGAAATAATACGTACCCATATGAACTGTAGACTAAGGAAAAATCGTCATGAGTTGAAATGATAAACCCGAGCGATTTTGTGGATTTTGAATTTCACTCAAGATTGCGGGTTGAAATGATATATACCCATAAATTTAAATTTATCGCAGGTTTTAATGGTATATATCTGTATCACTTGACCATAACGTAGAAAATTATACGCGGACACCAGATTGGTTAAATTAAATGATTTTAAATCCTTAATCTTTGAATCCAGTTAAATGATTTTTGAAAAAAAAATTACATTTATATAAACTGAATTTTTTTAAATCCAAGCTTTGAAGGTTGAAATTGAATTGGTTAAATGAATTGTTTATGGAATTTAAATTGAAATCTTAAAGTTGAATTTTGAAATATAAATGAAATTTGTCGAAATTGAGTTATTGTAAATGATTGAATATTTATACTTTGAAACCTACTGAATTTGAATTGATTTAAAATTTGTTGTTCAAACATGGATTTGAAATCGATATAAATTGAAATGGTTTTAATGAGAGTTTGAATTAAACCTTTATCCTTTTGAATTGAAATCACTGAACTGAGGTTGATTTAAATTGAATTTTTGGAACTAAAGTTGATTTGAATTGATTTGTGAAATTCTAATAAACAATTCTAATTTTGAAACTATTTTTGATACAAACTCTTTTAATATACAAACTCTTTTAACATATAAACCATTTTCTCATATAAACCATTTCAATATATTAATAATTTTTAATTTTTAATACATTAACTTTTATAATGTATAACCTATTTTGATATATAAACTATTTCTAATATCTAAACTATTTAAATCATTAACCTATTTTTAAATATAAAATATTTTAATACATATTAGTTTAAATTTATAAATAACTTTTACTATATATATTTGAATGTATAACCTATTTTAATATATGAACTATTTCTAATATCAAAACTATTTTAATCTACAACCTATTTTTAAATATAAACTATTTTATTATGTATTATTTTAAATTTATAAACAACTTTTAGTATATGTATTTTAATATAAACTATTTTTAATATATAACTATTCCAATATATAACTACTTTCAGTATTCAAACTGTTTAAAGTAGAAATGTTATGATTTAGATTTAGTTTATTTAAATGCAAATATTTTGATATGACGGTTTAAGCAATTTTATGGTTATGGTTTTTAAAATAAATACGATATAAAGTGATATAATTTTTAAAGTGAATATGATTTAGAAAGTGATATGATTTTTGAGGCGAATATGATATTTTGATATAATTATGAATCGGTTTTGGAAATGTAAAAGACCAACTGGTGTAAAACAAGTGTTTGGTTGTTAAAGAGACCAGGATCAAATATTGTCATACTCTCTGCCAATACAGAAAACAACTTTAACAATTGTGCCCATGGTGGAGAATCCAGAACGAAGTAGGATGGTTGGACGAATGTTACGGTATGAGGTACGAACGCAGCCCTGACCCCCTCGGGTCAGCTTGATATGACTAAAATAAGAGCTATACCTAAGCCAAGTGAGGTCGCACCTCTAATCAGACATGCTTCTTCGATACCATATCTGTTACTTTGTGATTGATTTGCTAGACACCATCGATTTGATTATGGAAGTGTGTTCCGAGGCATGCGGTAGTAGCTGCTATGCATTACCACCATCCCCGTTCTGCAAATGGTAGAATCCTACCCTGGCATTGCCTCGCATGCCTTGTCATATGCTTATCGAGCCCATTACGACTTTGGTTTATATTGTACATATGGAATGCTCCTGAGTATCCCACCGGTTTGGTGGAGCCCACAGTACCTGTTTAGACTATGGTATTTATATAAAATAGTGTTAAGAGGGATATGTGTAACGCCTTAACGCTATTTTAATACTTTACTGTTGACATATTATAATAGCGTATATTACTACATAGTAAATAGATTAACAGGTCCTTAGGAGATGGTAGTCCCTAACATCTCTTAAGTTATTTCGCGCACGTTATACATTGGACAAAAGATGTAAAATCCCATAAACATCTCTGAAGCAGTTACACTCATATTTATTTTGATTTAACTTACATAAGGACTTTAAGTTCTAACTCGAGTGTTTTGACTTTTCATTGCGCTAGGGTCAGCTTGAGCTTTTCACTGTTGAAGACTTTATTTCTTGAGGAATAAGACGGAGATTTGTATGCTATTTATTATATATATATTCCATTTCATCATGTTGTTCCGCTGCATTATGTATTTATCCTGTTGTTTGTATAACTCTGATCTGTATTGTAAAAGTGTAATCAAATGTTATTTTAAAAACAGCTTCATGAACTGTTTACTTGATTATTATATTTTGTTATTCCGCTGTGAGATTTTGAGTTTTGTTTTCTTTCTTTTCTCTTCTTTTTCTTATTTACCCCATAACGATCCTCCCTTTTGAATGGTTTGAGTTTGACATGCGTGGTTTATTGTCGATTTAAACCGTCCAAAAAAGCGGGTCGTTACACGAAGTTATATATCCTATGATCTAATCTTTTGACAAGGTCGAAACCAACTCCAAATACACTAAAGTATTCCTACCTAAACCCATGGAAAGCTATCACTTAGTCCTCGACAAGATTGAAATCTACCTTTAAAGGACTTAACTCAAGGAATTGTAACCTACAAGAAAACCCTTGTAGGAGACCATATACTAGCCCAACAAGGTCGAAAGGTTACCCAATCCAAAGACTGTACCTTTTGACAACGTTGAAAGGTCTTATTTAAGAATTATCCATAAAAAAACCCAAGTTGAAAGGCAATTCGTAAGGGAATCTCACTTGCTATTGTTGCAAAGGATATTCATCTTCTTTAACATTACTTTAGGGTGTGGACAAGAAAGCTTGTTAACATATTTGGCACTAGAAGGTGGGTACGAACCTCCGACTTATTTAACCCCTTAACACCACCATTCTCTAACCCAGCTTAATTAAATCCTACTTCAAGTTTATCCACTTTGGTTTGATCAAGGCCAGCAGATGTAAAAAGTCGGAACAAGGGTCTTTTGAACCACATTTGACAAGGTTCTCCCAAGTAATCATCAAAAACTCCAATCAAGATGAAGAATGAAGACCAAGGCTTGTGGTCCTAAGAATTATAAACAAAAAGAAAGCAGAATCCTATCATCTTGAAAAATGAAGTCTAAATCCTTTCCATTTTGGTCCTACCCCTATCTTTGCACTTGGAAAAAGAACAAATGGAAGTGAAAATTTCTTTAATCAAATGAGAAGATCTATTCAACACTATTCCAAATGCACAATCTTTGAGAGAGAAATAATGAATGATTATAATGCCTTCGCACACAAATGGCAACCAACTGCAATAAGAACACTTTCGACTCAAGAGGTTTAAACGGTACCGAAAAGAAAAGTGATGGGGGATCATGAAACAATAAGGCCAAAAAATAAAAAGTCAAAGGCCATCCTCAAGAATCAAGCTTCAAATCTAGACTTCCTAAGGAATGTAACTAACAACATCAATGGAAACTGTCTACTGGCTTACTAAGGACGAGCTTAACTATTAGCCATCACAAAAGAAGAAGCCAAAACATGAAAAGAACTTAAGATCATCCTTCTGCCACTATTATACGATGAATGGTCATGAAACCAACCATTACAGAGCTATAGGGGGATGATCATAAATTTCTTTAGGCAAGGAAAGATCAGTGAATTTGTAAAAGAAGGATTTTAAAAAAGATTAATAATGATCTACTTTCGATAAAGAGAAAATCCACATGGTTGGAAGTGAAACGCTCCTCATATATGGATACTACCCAAGATGGTAGTCTAATTAAGATGGTAGAAAAGCCTCTATCTACACCGAGATGGCCATGGCAGAGCACCTCTTGAAGGGAGGGTGGGTAAGCATTTAGCCGCGCCATGAGACGGCTAGGTTAAAGCACCGGACAAGCCCTTACCGTGCCTCTGGTCAGGTCAAGGAACCTCCTGGAGGGAGGACGGAGTAAGCCTTTAGTCGCGCCATAAATGGCCAGGTTAATGCACCGAACAAGCCCTTATCCACGCCATGCTATAGCCAAGTTAAGGCACCACCTAGAGGGAGGACGGAGTAAGCCCCTATCCATGCCATAAGATGATCAGGGTAGAGCACCAAACAAGCCCTTGTCCATGCCGCAAAAGTTCCAGGGCAGGGCGCCTCTTAGAGAGACGTCGGGTAAGTCCTTAATTCTAGCTGCTAAGATAAACTAACCAAGAGCACCGAACAATAATGGACTAAGATGTCCAAGCCTAAGAAGAGGCATAGTCAACAATGGACTAAGTCGTCCAAGCCTAAGGGGAGGCTCAATCGATAAAGGACTAAGACGCCCAGGCCCAAGAAGAGGCACATTCAGCAAAGGACTAATATGTCCAAGCCTGGGAAGAGGCTCATCAAATCATGAACTAAGACATCCAAGCCTAAGAAGCGGCATATCTAATCATGGACCAAGACGTCAAAGCTCAAGAGGCAGCTAATCAAATTATTCTATGCAGAACTTGAAGGGTTCATATATGTCGAAAAAGTCAAAAGCGAAGAAGTGAAATGGAACTCCATTGATTATTACCTGAATCTGGGCTTCGAAATTTTCTTTACAGCATTTATTAATGCCCGAATCTGGGTTCGAGATTCTTATATATATATATATATATATATATATATTTCAGCATGTACTACCCAAATCTGGGTTTCGAGAATGTATCAATCACTAATATATTATATTTGAATACGGATATTAAGGCCACTGCTTATGTAAACCCTAATTTGGGTGCAAGATCTTTGGATTTTTATTCATCCCTAATCCCCAAATATGGGCTAAATAATATCATCATGAAGATCGCTATTAAAAAGTTTCCAAAAAAGGGTCTTCAAATTTTCAACTTTTCAAATCCCATTGACGTTGAGGAATGTGTAGAAGAGTTACTACTTCAAAATTTCAAATATTAATTCCTAAATAAGGTTCTTTATCAAAGGTTGCGTTTTATTATATATACACTTATGATAAGGTGGAATTTTCTATCAATAATTTTAGTCAATCCAGCCAAGTAGAATGAGTTAAAATTCTTGATCATCCCTCATCGTGGACGAAAAATGAAATTTTAACATTTAGTATAAACTACTCTTTATGCAATTAACAAGATGATTCATTAACCTAAGCAAATGACATACGTAGACAGATATGTCTGTTTCAAGATAACAATTAGAAAAATTGTTTGCTACATTTTTTTCAAGAAAGTCAAAACTGCAAGGAATGACAAAA
Source organism: Allium cepa (assembly GCA_030765085.1). Classification (NCBI taxonomy): domain Eukaryota; kingdom Viridiplantae; phylum Streptophyta; class Magnoliopsida; order Asparagales; family Amaryllidaceae; genus Allium; species Allium cepa. Next base: position 244,323,515 of record CM060938.1, on the reverse strand, counting down.
GATTCGGCAAGTCCAAAAATAAAAGAATGAGAAATCAAAGAGCACTCCAAAAGTGACATTACAGAGGAGTATTACAAACCAGGTGATATTCACAAAGTTTATGTGATTTACATAAGTTATGAAATTGTTTGAAAAAACTGTAACATTACTTACATATATACAAGATAAATTATCAAATATAGATTACAAATCTTATGCTACTTTATCAAGAGTTTCCACAACTCAAGGATCGATAATATGACAAATTGCGACATCTAGAACTTCCTTGAGTTTCATTTCCTTCTTATTTCGTTCTCATCGTCAATTGCATCGATGTTGATCTTTAAGGCGCGATTAAAAGCTCCATTTGCTGCCTTGACTATTTTATTTTCTCTTTCTAACTCTGCGACACGCTTGTTGAGCAAGCAATTATCATGCTCCAGCTTCTGGTACTTGGCAGTGTATTCATTAATGGTCTGGGAGTACTTCACTTTCTGATGCTCACCAAAATATTTGGCTATTTCGAATTTTACCCGTCGTCACCAATTCCCCACTACATTATCATCTAAACCTGGGGGAGTGTTAAGTATAGATGGAAATTTCTAAGCCGGGAGAAGCTTTGACCTTGTAGGCTTAACAGCTGGAGGGGTTGCATTAGAGACCGGAAGATCAGTCTTTGAAGTCTTATTACCCAAAATAAACTCCAAAGAGGTGCATTGTACATGGCTATCGTTTAACTTTAACTCCAAATCATTTATTCACCGAATGAGTTCAGGCATTTTTTGATCAAAATCTGTTGTGGGGTTAGTCTTTACTTGTCGTTTAAGCGTAGCGATCATCTCATTTTTTTCTTAACATCAGCCTTGAGATAGGCAATATGGTCCTTTTGACCACTAGAAATGGTCTTTTGAAGAAACTATCTCTTATGCCATTTCACAGTTGCAATATTACCACCAAAACGCTCGAGCAAAGCTTCACATGGACAAATATTCCTCCACTCGTTGTCAACGGCCTCTCTTTGATAACATCATCGCGTGACAGTTAGTTAGAGAAAGATGAGTCATAGATGACTGTAGCTCCTATTAAAACAAAAGAATTGAATAAAAATCAAGACATAGATAAAAATATCTTTATTATTATCACAATGGATTACAACTAAAATAGTGACGAAGTTAAAAAATACAACATGCAATTTGATTACATTTAAAGTTTAGAAACTATTCTAACTTTATCAAGAGAATTAGCTAAAAGCATAGTTGGAAATCAAAGGGCATAGTGACTCCTTCAGGGGTCATTACCGGTGGGCATTGACTGTAGTCCCATTTCCTAACAGGGGGACTATCGTGACCACAAATTAATTTAGTGTAAAATGTTCTGATTTCACTAAGTAATTTTTCCTTTTCTTTGCCGAGGAAGTCGAAATGAAGGAGAGGGTATTCCAAGTACAATTTTTATAATTCTCAAAGAAAGCAATATCTTGCTAATTTCGAAGTCTTTAAAATTGATGCATTTTAGAGTAAAATCTTCTCAGTTTAACATATTTTCTTAAGTGGTCTCTAGGGACGAGTCATCCTAAAGGGGTATTGTTCTGAAATAGTACATTAAAAAGAAGCTAAGCATAAAAAATAAAGCCAAAACATATACTCATAATTCGATTATTGTTTACATGTTTACAATCATTCATTTGGTTCATACAAAACAGATTAAGAGAAAAACTCAGAAATAAATTTATCTTTATAGTACTTAAGCTTTTCAAAGGGGAGATCTTGAGGAATCGACCTGACCCGTAGTAAGTTCCAACAAGCTCTAAGGTGCGGGTCAGATCCGAATTTATCTAAGTATTTTTTTATGAAAATGTCTAAGTAAACCCCTACTGAACTTGCCTTAGTACGAAAAATCTATAATAGAATGTCTACAATAAGCTTTATACAAGAAATTATCTAAAATGTCAGTTCCTTCGATCATCATTTAGAAAAAAGTTAGTAACTCTTGATTTTCCTTCAAGAAAGCGTCATATCAGAGGCGCACTCTCTTTATTATAGGTGCAACCCTTTGATATTTAAAAGATGCAAATACAGAGGTACTCCTGTCAAGGTTATGATAATTCTTAGATAGAACATTGTGCACCTATATCAATTTGTCCAACTCCGTATATAATTTGTTAATTTTTGCCTGTTTTCTACTAAGTTTTCTTTTATGGGGAAAATTTGACTTCTTCTTTATCTAGAACAAATGAATTAGCACCAATTATTATCTTCGAAGTGTAAGACAATTAAACAGAGAAGCCCGTACCTGTGAAACTGGGATGGGAGCCTGAAAGATCTACTCCTCCTTTGAACCCTCAGTATCAATGGGAGCAGATTCTTCCAAAGTGGAGCAGGAGGCCCAGGTGATTTTGGAGGCATGTCCTTTTTAGAAGATGGATCCTTTTAAGAGAGTTCAGCTTTGTCACCACCATCTTTTTCAGATGCTCCAAAAGGCCCCCTTTTATCTCAATCTAGGCTTTGGCCTCCAGCAGGACCATCGTCGTCGTCATCACCGTCATTTATCACTACCGACATCATCGTCATCACCATCTCCTTCATCGACAACATCATCTTTGTCGCGCTTTTCCTCGAAATCAGATTCGATTTCAAATGAGGGGATATCAAAAGAAAGAACTTCCGCTGCATTAGCTTGTTGCTCACCCTCAGGTTCAATGCCCTTCTTCAGTTTATTTATTTTTCCCATCACTCTTTCGATTAAGGAAGGATCAAGTGAAGGAAAGTCAAAGCTATTGCAATTCTTGTAGTTGACAGCGTAAGCGAGCATAAGGGCATCTTTATAGTTTTTAGCATCATGGGCCCTAAGGTGACATCGACGAACTGAGAGACTTGCTTTTTGACATTAGAAAGGGTATGAATACCGAGTTTAAGCGAGGATCTAGTCTTCTTGAATTTATCTTTCAAAGAAGCATTCCTAGCGACCAAGCGAGTTTTTTCATCGTTTGCATCTTTTAGAGTGAGCTATATGGCTAATTTTTCATCGGTGGTGAGTTGGTGAGCTTGCCTCTCTACTTCTAAATCAGCCTCGACCCTGGTAAGGGAAGCTTTTACTAGCTCCAATTCTATGGAGGCATCGTTTTTAGACGTAGTCAAGGAGGATACTTAATTTTTGAGCTTAGAATTTCCTCCTGCAGCTTGAAGGATCTACAAAGGGCCTTGAAACATGTCCATTTAGAACCATCCAACTTCGAGAAATCTAGATTGAGAAGTGTAAAACAAGTTAGCGATTAGAGAAAACCGATGACAATAAAGTTAATAAAATAAGAGATTAACAAAGTTGTTGCTCCATTAAAGTGATAATTTCATGCCATATTTGGAGTAAAAGAAGGCGGACAAGAAGGAGTGAAGGATTCAGAGTGCAAGATGAGCTCGATCAGTTCTCTAAATTGGTAAATGGAGGTGTACAAAGTGATAAGTCTGGAGTTTCTTAGAAGGAGTTATCGTAAAGAAAACTGCATCTGCTCAAGTGCTCTAGGGGAATCGAAAATAGTGATGTGAGGAAAAGGTTCAAGAATAGGCGGAGTTTGCTCCGTTTTGTCTTTGGAAGCTTCGACAATGGGGCCCTTGGTTACATGTTTAAGAGACAGGCGCTCCTCGTCTTCCACCACTTCTATAATTTTAGCAATTTTCTTTGGAGGCACATTTGAGGAAGATTTCATCAACTTCCTTTTGAAAGTTTTCTTGGACTTTGCAAAGGAGGCAATGGTTGATGTCACTCCAGAAGTTGATGGGGAAGGGGCAGTACTACTAGAAGACACTATAACTTGAGAAGATGCTGAAACAAATTCAAACGGATGTAAATTCAGTTAAAATAATTCAAAGAATGCTCAGGACAATGAAGTAAATACTAAGACAATGATGTACCAGAAGGGTCAGCACAAATAGGTGACATTGGGGAAAAGTGTTCAGCATTGCCTAAGGAAAGAAAGTGCTTGTCGCATGAAGTGTGCATGATAGAAGGAGGAGTTCCCAGGATTCTTTGGCATGTTGGCAGTAAAGAGTGTTTTCTCAAGTTTAAAGGGGTTAGAAGCATCAAACTGCTCCCAATCTATTTTGAAGCTGTAATTGGAGAATCAACGGTTCTCTTGTTAACATCATTAAGCTTTTTGGAAGAGTCACCTAATAAAGCAAGAGATTCGTTCGTGGAAAATGTAAAGTAGAACAAAGACAAAACTAGACTAGACTTACTGGGGAGGCAAAAGTCCCACGAATGTTGGGAAAGGCATTTGACAAAGAAGAATTGGTTCTCCCAATCCTTGAATTTGTTGACACTATCTGATATTAACTTCTTATAGGCATTGACTCTGTATATCTGTTTGTTGAGATTACTCAGCATTGCCAACTTGGTCAAGTAGTTTAGTACTTTAGCATTAAGTGAGGGGAGCCTAGACTCCAATGCCATCATCTCCAGAGATAAAAGATGAGTGTAAACGTTTGGAGACAGTTGAATTGGAGCAATTCCAACATGAGATAAATATGAAGATAGGAACTCTAGAAAAGGAAGGAATCCACTATGCCACATGTGGATGGTAGTATAGGCAAAGTACCCTTCAGGTGCCTTGTCGATGGTTTTAGTTTCTTGAGGAGGGATAGCTTTAATACTAGTGATACCAGAGTCCTTAAGGATGGCATCGACTTCATCTTGGGATACAATGATGGAATGATTAACAATGGCTTCAACTTTAGTAGAGCTCATGATTCTGCCAGGTGAAAATATTTTAGCTAACGTCCTTGATTAATTATGAATTTAGAAGGCATTAAGGAATTAAACAAATAAATTACTTAGATAGTTTAAGTACGAAAACAGACATAAAAATTTGAAATTGTGCAAGCAATTTAAGTCAGAAACTAGATAGTTTGAGCTTTCGTCATAGTCAAAAGGTCAACAACTCAGGCTTTTAACATTGTTGAAAGTGTTAGGAACTGAGTTGATGATGTTTGGATGACAACAACCTTATATAGTTATTATACTTTACTTTATAAAATATATACTAACATTTCCATATATATATATATATATATATATATAGGAAGTATATGCAGGTATCATCGAAGACTGATTAGTATAAAGACTCAAGCATCAAGATGAAGATTAGAGATTCAAGATTCAAGACTCTAGAGAATCAAGATTTCAAGATCTCAAGATAAGTGTCTAGTATTTTGTTAAAACTTCATAATAACACTCTCATCTTTCTTCCAATTTTCTTTTGGGATGGAACCCAATTTCTATCGAAACCAGTGGCTTACAAACCCACGACAAGTAGCTTACAAACCTACGACAAGTGGCTTACAAACGCACGAAAATCAAAATCATTTAAACTACTTTGTATAAGTTCTCGAGTCCTATGGAGGAGCTCTGTAGGAAGGTTCTTGCAATTTCAGTTTGAATAGATTTTTCAAAATGTTTTTAAATCTATTTTCAAAATGTTTTAGCTTTCAAAATCATGTTTTCAAAAATATTTTCAAACTTTGTTTTAGCCTTGAAATATTCCTCTATTCTGATTTTAAAAACTTCTATTTTTAAAACATCAAAACTTATTCTAATTTTAAATATTACTTATATAATTGACGGTCTATACCAATTATATATACATATTTAAAATAATGATTTATATTCATTCTCTATCTCAAATTATTGTTTAAACACTTTACTTTGCTTCAGAGAAGTTTCAACTTGTTTTAAATTCAATTGTCTTTACAAAACAACATCTCTATAATTTTGAACTAAGGGTTGTCGACATAAGGGGATACCCCATGTCGACATGGTGACAGTTGGATTCAAAATTCAATTTTCAAAAGAAGTGTCCATTCGTTCGAAAACCTTTCGCCAATGGTTATGACTGTTGTGCATCTATATAAAGGCTTCCAAAACGAATTTTTTTAACAACTACTTTCTTATTTTCTTCACTCTTTCTTCTCCACCATTCCATATCCATAAAACTTCATATTTTCAAGATCGTGCCATCATTCTGCCAAATTCTCAATAGGAAATCATTTAGATACTCTCTCTATTTGATTCTCCATCATTCTACTAAAGATCAAAGTGCTATTCAGAGTTATAGGATCAATTTGTATTCAAAAAGTACATAGAGTCTATCCATTCAAAGGGATTGTTATTGGAAAGTATTAGGGTGATCTCGTGTCCCATAAATCAAGAGAGTTTACCCCAGACTCGGAGATAGGAGGGTTCCTCAAGGCCTTAGAAATTGAGGGTTGTAATTTGGATATTGGCTTATAAAAATTTGTACAAGGATATTGCCTTGGTGCAGGACTAGATGTAGGAGGATTCCGAACCAGTATAAAATCCAGTGTGTTCTATCCTTTTACTTGCTTTACTTTACTATTTGCACTTTTTATATGTTCTGTGATCATTCTGTGTTAGAATTCTGTTTAGATTTGTGTTGAAAGTTTTAATTTAGTCATATAGTTTATATATTCTTTAAAACACTATTCACCCCCCCTCTAGTGTTATTTCTGCCTTAAGATCCTTAATCCGCATCTGTAACAATTGGTATCAGAGCATTGGTTTTCATTATTTTCATAATCTGAAATTTTGAAAAGTTTTAATGGCACAACACACTAATAGTGTCACTCCTGTCACCACTACTTCTGTCAACACAAGCACTAACACTAGTTCATTTGTAGAAGGTCAGTCTACTGTCAGACCACCACTTTTTAATGGCAGTAATTATGCATATTGGGCATGTAGGATGAAAATTTATTTACAATCCATAAGTTTAGATACTTGGAATATGACACAAATTGAATATGTTGAACCAACTACTAATTTTTCCCAGTGGACTACTGAGCAAAAGACGGTTGCACAAAACAATTCTAAGGCTATGAATATACTATTTTGTTTACTAGATAGGAATGAGTTTAATAGAGTCTCTGTTTGTAAGTCTGCATTTGAAATCTGGAAAACTTTGCAAGTAACTCATGAAGGAACAAGCAAAGTTAAACAGGCTAAAATTTCCATATTAACTAACCAGTTTCAATTGTTTAAAATGCATGAAAATGAGTCCATTTCCGACATGTATTGTCGATTTCAAGATATTGTACATTCACTGATTGCTTTAGGAAAGGGTTTCTCATAAGAAGATCAAGTCAGAAAAATACTCAATTCACTCACTCCAAAATGGGATCAAAAGACACTTACTATTGAAGAGGTAAATGATGTTAGTCAAATGAAGATCGAAGAGTTAATCGGTAATCTAATGTCTTATGAAGTTCAACTACAAGGGAGAAAAGAATCTAAGGCAACGGAAAAGAAATCGATCTCATTCAAAGCAACAACTGGAGATTTAGAACAAGATAGTGATGAAGAAATTGCTTTCATGACCAGAAATTTCAGAAAGTTTCTGAAGTATAGAAAGATGTATAACTTTAAAAGAAATGATCAAAGGAATTCTCCAAATACTTCGAAGAACAACAACAATTACAACAACAACAACAACAACAACAATGGTGATAGATGCTAAAACTGCAACAAAACAGGGCACTACAAGATAGATTGTCCATATCCAGACAAACAGACATTTCAACCAAACAACGACCAACTAAGGAAAAGAAAGAAGGCATATGCAGCAACTCTTGACGATTCAGATTCATCCAGTGATGACGAGAAGAAAACTGATAATTCAAATCTGTGCTTCACGGCTATTCTCGAATCAGAAGACGATCGGAGTTTGGATCTAAATATAGGTACACATTTATTTTAATTTTATTGGATGCTTGTTTGTTTTGATTTTATTTGCAATTCCTTGAATTTTTAAATTCAAAATCACTCTTTGAAATTTGAATTTTTAAATTCAAAATAATATTATTTAATAATATTTTAAATATTAAAATATTTTAATGTTATTATATTTAATATTATTACTGGAATTACATATAGATATAGAATATAGATTAGTTTTCTTAAGATTTTAGGAATTTCTTAGATTTTAGAAAAAGACACCCCTTTTCAAATTCAATAGGCACATGTCGACATGCCAGGATACCCCATGTCGACATGTCTCTCAGAAATTTGATTTCAAAATTTGAATTCAAACTTTTGAATTTTCGTCCACCTTTTCACTTACTTCAAAATTCTGAAAAGATACCTATTGACCAGAGAACATGACTTTAGAGAATCTATTTAATATACTTCTCTTATCATCTCTTTTCACTTTATTCTCATATCAAACTTTCTTCATTATCTTCTACTTCTCTCAAACACTCATCAATGGCTTCCTCAAGTACCCCATCAACTATGAGGCTGACCAAATTCATCAAAAATGATCTTTTTAATGACCCGGAGGCTATCAAAGCTTACATAAGTTATGTAAACTATGGTAAAGTCAATACGGGAAAATTTGCTATTTTTGATGATTTTCCTTCTTATGAAGTCGATCAACTTTTTGAAGAAAAATCCATTCTTAGCTTGTTTGATAACAAGCAAAATGATTTCGTTTGTTATCCAAACCTTGTCAAAATGTTTTATGCAAACCTAAACCGTGAATTTTATAATGGAAATGAAGATCAAATTTGGAGTAGTGTTAAAGGAACACTTATTGTTTTACATTCCGATATTTTGGGTACTATTTTGGGTTGCAAATCTACCGGCATGAACCTCCCGCAATTTCAAATCAATGAAACCGATCGAGAGACTTTTCATCACATTTTTGAAAGCGATGACCACATGGATTTTAAGAATCGCTTTTTTTGCCCTAAAGCAAGAATTATCAACCTTCTTATTCAACACACCGTTATTCCTAGGTCGGGAAACTACAATAATCCCACCTCAAAAGTGCGTAAAGCTCGTTTTGCTATATTTGAAAAATATGATATTAATTGGGCACAAACTATTTTGGATGAGTTAAGACCCAAAAATTTTACTATGGAGAAAACACTCTTTATCATGGAATTTATCTTACTTGGATTTTCAATTATTTTGGTGTGGATGTTAAAAAGGAAGAGTTTGTAAGTAGGAAAGTGTTCAATCATGGGAACATTTCCCTTATGAAAATCCCACTTATGTTTCAACCGTATGAAACACTTGCCGAAAAGGAAGAGAGACTTGCTCATGAAGAGATGGAATAAGAGGGAGAAGAAGAGGAAGAAGAAGGGAAAGGAATGGAAATTGAAGAAGAAGAGGAAGACGAAGAAACCTCTTTGGAAAGTATAGAGTATCCACATACACCCGCCAATCCGTCCAACAAAACCATACTCAAGAACCAAAAGATACTTGCTCAAAACCAAAAGGTTCTTAAGAGATCTATTAGCAAGAAAATGGATAAAATCTATACCAAGATCGACAAGTTCTTTGGGAAGATAGGCAGAAAACTTGGCTTGTCCTCATCATCATCTTCATCAAAGTAATCCTAGCCATTATCTCTCTAGCTACTGTTTATCTATCTTTGTATTTTCTATTTTTTTGGTTAGTATTATGTAATGTTAACAAATATAAGTAATGCTATCTTATTCTCTGTTTTCTAGCTTTATATATCTCTGATAGTTATTTATTTTAAGTTTATATAGGTCCACTAGTATAAAAATAAACTTAGAAATAAAAAATAACTCAACTTGGTCATTCTATCTAGACCATGTCGATATGCCCCATCCACCCCATGTCGACATATAACAGTCAGAAAGTAGTTACAATTTCTAACTTCAAATTCTTGTAACTACCAAGTGACAATTCATTTTGAACGGCCAATAACTCCTATAAATACCTATTTCTTCCTGAAAAACTTCTCTACCTCCATTTCTATTCATCTCCTCTCATACTTCAACTAATTTCTTAAATTATGGCTTCTCCAATAAAGAATTTAAGTGAAAATCTTGAAGAAACTCTTACTTCTTTCAAGAATATTCTCTCTTTTATACTTAGAAATCAAAGGCACTTAGAATTAAGCCAAATGCAGATGATCAAAGAGCAAGAGAGACACTTCGACGCACTTCGTTGGATGATCTCAAGCCTTAGCAAAGACGAACCCGAAGCAAATCCACCGGTCACCCTCGACAAAGATAATTGGGATGTTATCAAAACTGATCCTATCTTTGGATAAGATGGATGGGTGGAAGTCCCAAGGAATGTTTGGTCATTATGTATGTTTGTTTGATTTGATTTGATTTAGATTTGATTAGGATTTGATTGAATTGTTTACTTAAGTTTGATTTGGATTTGGTTTGTATATAACTTCATATACTATACATGATTGTTTTGCTATGTATGATATTGATTTGATTGTCAAGTTACACTTATATATGTGCTCACACACTTGATCACTTACACGTTCACTTTACACTTTAATTCTATATATACTAGATTATCTTAAAAATAGGTAAATCTTTTATTCCTTTTTGCTGATGTCAAAGGGGGAGAAAGTTATAAAAATATATGTGCTTGGTGTAAGAGGGAGTCATGGAGTAAGGGGGAGTTGTAGTTTTAAGAAGAAATCACAAAGTAAGGGGGAGTTATGGTATGGTAAGAATATTCTATAAATAGAGGTTGTCATCATCAAAAAGGGGGAGATTGTTACGAATTGAGTTGATGATGTTTTGATGACAACAACCATATATAGTTATTATACTTTACTTTATAAAATGTATACTAACATTTCCATATATATATATATGTATATAGGAAGTATATGCAGGTATCATCGAAGACTGATCAGTATAAAGATGCAAGCATCAAGATGAAGATTAGAGATTCAAGATTCAAGACTCTAGAGAATCAAGATTTCAAGATCTCAAGATAAGTGTCTAGTATTTTGTTAAAAATTCATAATAGCACTCTCATCTTTCTTTCAATTTTCTTTTGGGATGGAACCCAATTTCTATCGAAACCAGTGGCTTACAAACCCACAACAAGTAGCTTACAAACCTACGACAAGAGCCTTACATACCCACGAAAATCAAAATCATTTAAACTACTTTGTATCGAGTCCTATGGAGGAGCTCTGTAGGAAGGTTCTTGCAATTTCAGTTTGAATAGATTTTTCAAAATGTTTTTAAATCTGTTTTCAAAATGTTTATGCTTTCAAAATCATGTTTTCAAAAATATTTTCAAACTTTGTTTTAGCCTTGAAATATTCTTCTATTCTGATTTTAAAAACTTCTTTTTTTGAAACATCAAAACTTATTCTAATTTTAAATATTACTTATATAATTGACGCTCTATATCAATTATATATACATATTTAAAATAATGTTTTATATTCATTCTCTATCTCAAAATATTGTTTAAACACTTTACTTTGCTTCAGAGAAGTTTCAACTTGTTTTAAATTCAATTGTCTTTACAAAACAACATCTCTATAATTTTGAACTAAGGGATGTCGACATAAGGGGATACCCCATGTCGGCATGGTGACATTTGGATTCAAAATTCAATTTTCAAAAGAAGTGTCCATTCATTCGAAAACCTTTCACCAATGGTTATGACTGTTGTGCATCTATATAAAGGCTTCCAAAACGGATTTTTTCAACAACTACTTTCTTCTTTTCTTCACTCTTTCTTCTCCACCATTCCATATCCATAGAACTTCATATTTTCAAGATCGTGCCATCATTCTGCCAAAATCTCAATAGGAAATCATTTAGATACTCTCTCTATTTGATTCTCCATCATTCTACTAAAGATCAAAGTGCTATTCAGAGTTATAGGATCAATTTGTATTCAAAAAGTCCATAGAGCTATCCATTCAAAAGGATTGTTATTAGAAAGTATTAGGGTGATCTTGTGTCCTGTAAATCAAGAGAGTTTACCCTTGACTCGGAGATAGGAGGGTTCCTCAAGGCCTTAGAAATTGAGGGTTGTAATTTGGATATTGGCTTATAAAGTCTGTACAAGGATATTGCCTTGGTGCAGGATTGGATGTAGGAGGATTCTGGACCAGTATAAAATCCGGTGTGTTCTTTCCTTTTACTTGCTTTACTTTACTATTTGCATTTGTTATATGTTCTGTGATCATTTTGTGTTAGAATTCTGTTTAGATTTGTGTCGAAAGTTTTAATTTAGTCATATAGTTCATATATTCTTTAAAACACTATTCACCCCCCCATAGTGTTATTTCTGCCTTAAGATCCTTAAACCGCATCCCTAACAGAAAGTACAATAGCAACTTTAAACCATCATACTTAAGCATTGTTGAAAACCTAAAAAGTAAATAAATAATAATATAAATTCCTTAAGAAATCGGCAAAGTCGAAAGGAAGATATGAAACATTAATTCATTCATCACCTTTTGACAATGTAGAAAGCTCTATGGAAGCCAGGATACACTTCAAGTGTAACATAAAGCTAAGCGGCAAGACCTTTTGACATAATCAAGACCAATAAATCAAAATTCCTTAATGAAAATATTAGTGTTGTCGATGTCATGAAAGGTCTGGTCAATGTTATCGAACCTATCCTACTCATTGAAGTCGAAAGGTTTTAAGTTCAACTCATATGTGCTCTAAACGTTTCGACAAAGATGCACAGAGATAACTCTAGGGTCAACGAATTTCAACCTTTTTGAAGGATAAGAGCCTAAAGGTTTGAAAGTCTTCGACCTCATCAAGAAGTTATTGTTGGAGGGGTAGATCCACTCCACTTAATTACCTATACTTTCGACAACATTGATCAATTCGGCGACCCTATCAAAAGGTGCTGAGAGGAAAATCCAATATTTCCATCTCAACCTCTTTCGAAAGGATAGAAAGGTCATTTTTGTGCCACCAAATTTATCACCTGTACACGAGAAGTTTCTGGGTAATTGAATCGGCTGAACTTGATTATGAATCCAGTTTTTAAAATTTTCTTGAGGAACAAGCATATAGAAATCTATTAACAAAATGGGTTTAAACTAAAATTGATTTGACTCTATTTAAAAAGAGGTGCAAAGATTACCAATAAATCGAAATCCCAAGTTGCAAACAAAGAGCGAAATAATTTTTCTTGAAATAAGTACTAAACCCGATAGAAGGATTTCCAATAATAATCACTGTCAACCTCAAAATCCAAAGTGAGAAATGAGTTTTATTGATTTAGTAAACTGAATTGAGAAAATTTTCTCAACAAACCAAGCCAAAGTTAAATTTCAATTTTGGATCTGGAATTTGAAAAAAAGAATGAGGCATAAATGAAATTCGAATGAAAATTAAGAAAAACAGAGAATAATCTAAAACTTACGAGTTGAATTTTGGAATTCCCTTGATTTCTAGAAGCGAATTTTAGGAAATCTTGGTAAATTATTTTACTTTTTCTTGATAATATTGATTGCAGGTGAAAGAAGAAGAAAGATAAGAAACACACTTTATAAGAAAAGTCGCCTAAATTCTCGACCGTTGGATACGATTTAAATGGATGGCCTAAATCTACGTAGGAAGGCCAATTGGCGGGGGGATTTTAACTTTCGACAATGATGACTTGGAATGTCAAGAGCATCCCTTCGAATACGGGGAGGGGAAATGCTACTTCGAAAATCCACCTTTCCACCACGTCGAAAGGTCCTTCAACAAAAACTAAGAAAGAGGTATTCAGACCAAACCTTTCAAAGGAGTCGAAAGGATGCATTCATCAAGTTTAATAACTTCAAAACGTTTCGAAATGGTCGGAAGGTTCCATCTCACAATATCCAGGGTGTTCCTACCTTTCGAAGATGATAAAGAAGTCAAAGAAAGTATCAGGAACCCCACGGTGGCCTTTTTGAAAGCATAGCAAGCCTTTAGAATTGGTTTAGACACACCCAGGATACCTTTCGACAACGTCGAAAGCTGCTATAAAGAAAGCAACAATTAGAAGTCAGCAAAGGCAAAGGAATGAAAGGCAATCTTTCGACAACGTCGAGAGGAAGTACAGCCTTCGAATTTATTGAAGGGAAATGCAGCTCTCGACAACATTTAAGTAAAGTGAAAACCTTCCGACAATGTCGAAAGGTTCATAACAACTAGTGAAGACAAACCTTTCGTCAATGTCGAAGGGTTCACAACCGTGTATAAAAGGCAAACCTTTCGACAACGTCGAAAGGTTCATGAAGGCATAAGAAAGCCAAACCTTTCGACAGTGTCGAATGGTTCATAATGGCATACGAAAGGATTTTCTTGGATAAAAAGGGAAGTCTTGAGCATTATTGATTACTTACTTTTTACAAGAGCTAATGTTGGATTAATTTTTATTTTTTAGGTTTAAACCCCTTAAAAAAACCTTTCGATAAGGTTAAAAACACATTTGGCCCAAGAATCTTTTGTAACAATTCAAAGTCATCAGTTCTGTGGATTAATCCTTTCGACAAGGTCGATATCTCTTTATGCTTTAATAACAACCGAAACCTTTTGAAGCTATATATTCTATGATTTTACCTTTCGACAAGGTTGAAACCTACTCCAAATCCACTAAAGTATATGATTTTGTTCCTAACCCAAGGATAGCTATCACTTTAGTCCTCGACAAGATTGAAACCTACCTTTAAAGGACTTAACTCAGAGAAATTCAACTTAATCAGAAGGAAAACCTTTGAAGGAGACCACATACTAGCCCAATAAGGTCGAAAGGTTACTCAATTCAAAGACTGCCTTCAAGAATTGTCCATAAATAAAACCAAGTCAAAAGGCAATTCTTGAGGGAATCTTTCTCGTTGTTCTTACAAAGGATATTCATCTTTCTTAACATTAATTTAGGGTGTTGACAAGAAATCTTGTTAACAAGGCGCACAAGAAGTTAAATATACGGAAGTTTCTGACTGTGAAGATAACCTACAACTGGACAGTGATGTTCTTAAGCTAGATGTTGAGGCTAATGGAGATGGAGTTTAGACAACCGCAACAACTGTGCAGTTAATGCACTGCTACTGCTCAACTATAACCCTGTTATATCTCATAGCAGGTCTCTACCGCTGGAATTTTTCCATATAGCCCCAAAAATAGCCTTTTCGCTTTAAACCCTGCTATTTCTACTATACCCCATTATTCCCGCATATTATGCTATTTCTTCTTTAAAAGAAATGAATTGAAAAATGATATTTATACATTATGAAATTAATTAATTTAATTGAATTTTTAATATATTTTTAGAAATGGAAATACTCTAATATTCTACTAAATTCAATTATGATATATAACAATTTTACCATTTGTTTACAATATATTCACACATGTTTTTATTTAAAATTATTATGTATTAATTATAATTCAATCGAATGTTAGTTTTTATTCAATTACCATTTGTATATTTGCAAAAACATTTAGTACGAGTTTTATATGCTATTTTAGAATCAACTGTTATATCCCGTTATCCTCACTGTATCCCTGTTATGACTTATTGCACGACCGCCGCATTGAATCTACCAAGCACTTTAAATACACATCACAACAGAACCAACCACATGCCAACGGAATACCGTAGAGGTGGTTCTCCCAATACCTGGAAAACATAGACATCAACAGGAAAGCCGAGATCCTTTGTAGAGCTAAACACTTGGTGTAGCCCCTAGTAGTCATCCTACAAAGTACCATGCTAAAGAGGAACAAATGCTGACATGGTTATGTAGTTGGTTGAGGAAAGCAAAGGTAGGAAGAATGAGGATTGAGGTTATGCATCAAACAGAACTCCCTTTATAGAGAACATTCTAAGAGAAGATTATCCCAGGAAGTTTACAATGCCCATTATGCCATCGTACAATGGAACTACTGATCTTAGATAATATTTGCTCAAATACGAATGACATGTGGATGTGCAAGTGTAACATATATTGTTTGATGTAAATGCTTTCTCATTTTCTTAGAAGGAGTTGTGTTAATGTGGTTTACCAGGCTCGCCTCGAGATATATATTGACTTTTGATTTGGCTTGGAAATTCGTGAAGCAATTCCGACCACTTGTGGCATGACCCAAGGATGCAATGTTCTTGTTGAGCTTGTCTCAAGGGCCTAAGGAGTCGTTAAAAGGTTTCTTGAACTAGTTTAATGTCACTGTTACTGAGGTAAGTATTCTGAAGGAGGATCTTTTATTTATGGATTTGGTCCGAGGCATCCAACCAGACATGGATTTTGGAAGATGGGTAAATATGAAGTAGCCTACAACCATGGAAGAGTTCCATCAGAAGCATAATCAATTTCTATGCTTGGAAGAAGAAAGAAAGTTCGCTTTAGGCAACACCGACGAATGATATTTTGAGGAGCTTATCTAGATCAACATAGTAGTAAAGCAATCTAAAGACAGCGCCGATAATGTGCACAACTAACATTGGAAGCTCTAGAAACCAAAAGAAACAGAATCAAGGCCATAACAGCAAGCAAAACGACAGCAAGAAACATCCAAGGAACTTGAAACCATAGGATTACACAGCTCTGAATGATACTTTGGAAAACATATATCTAGCCACTCAAGGAATAAAATGATATAAGAAGCAACCTAGAAGGGAGGCAACCGAGCAAGAATGGTGCTTTGGAAATTTCTGTCATTTCCATGAAACTTATGGACACAACATCCACAAGTGCTGATATTTGAGGGACCTTATCGAAGAACTAATAAGGAATAATAAGCTCTAATAGTATGTTAAAGGAAGACAAGAAGGTAGTCAAGTTATAAGACTCCGAAGACAACCTGCCAAAGGGAATCAATCTAGCCCAAGCGGAGAGGGGGCCCAGATGAAATGATAGAAATTTTTTTATCAGCACTATAACCGGAGCCCCTTGTCTGGCAGTGAAAAGCTGAAAGGAAACTGAATGTACATGAGCTTATTAAAGCACGTATCACAAGTGGGCTGCTTTGCTGTGGAAGATGGAGCTCCGGCTAAGCGTAAAAGAATGATAATTGATGATGTCATACTCAATAATAGGGTTGCTTATGGAGTTGAAGCACCGAATTTTAACCATATGGTGGTAACAGTTGGAATCAGATCGGCAACTATATTCCGAGTCTTGGTAGGCACAAGGAGGTAGGCGAATATACTGTTCAGGGGAAAATTTGATCAAATGAAGATCAATATGAAGGAGGTTACATCTTTTAAAACCAAAGATTTAAGGGTTTATAGGTTTAGTAAAACAACCGATCAAAATGATCGATTTGCTAGTGGAATTAGGCGAAGGAGATCACAGGATAGTAAAAATTCAGAAGTTTGTTATTGTGGATGAGAATTCGGCATAAAACGGCTTCTTTGGCCAACCAGATCTCATCGATTTCAGAATAACAATGACGCTCTAGTGTTTATTGATGAAAATCCCCACGAAAAATGGAACAGAGTAGTGAAAGATGACCAAAGCATTAGAAGAGAATGTTACCATGCAGAACTTAGAGAAGCAAAGTAGTGTGAGAAAGGAAAGAATACGGAGAGAACTCTCTACATTCAGGACTCGTACGCATAACAATTAAAGCATGGACCTTGGGTTAAGAACCATATCTGTTTTAATTAGGCTATGGATCCCAAGAAGTAGTCAGGGAATGGTTGGCCAGCACCAGTCGAACTGATGGTGAATGTTCCAATCAACATGGATGATCCTACTCAGGCCCTGAAGATTGGATCTCAGCTCAGCGCTTACTTAAAAAAGGAATGGGTAAACTTCCTCTAATGTATGTGCCTGGACACATATAAATATGTGTGGGACATCGCTGGAGATAGTGCGTTATGCACTAAATATTGACACAATGTTCACACCAATAACACAGAAAAGGCATTGTCTGGGTTCGAACCGATCCGCTTTGTTGAAGGAAAAAGTGGATAAGCTATTGGAAAACGAAGTTATCGATGATGTTTTATACCGCAATTGACTATCTAATCTCGTGTTGGTCAAGAAGTCAGATGGGAAATGGTAAACGTGCATCGATGACTTGGATTTGAAAATGCATGTCCGAAGGACAGCTTTCCTTTACCCAGGATTGACCAACTGGTAGACGGGAATGTAGTGCATGATTTTCTCTCCTTTATGGACACTTATTTGGGCTATAACTAGATCCCAATGCATATACACCAGATCAGGAAAATACTAACTTTATAAAGGAATTGGGATTATACTGCTACAGAGTTATGTTATTCAATTTGAAGAATCCCGAAGCCACTACCAAAGATCGGTAAATTCCATGTTCAAGAATCTAATCGATTGGATGATAGAAGTATATGTAGATGACAAGCTTGTAAAATCACAAGTGTCTTGGAACCATCTGGATGATCTTTATAGATGTTCAAAGTTTTATGGAAATAAGAACGAAGCTAAATTCGTTGAAATGTTCTTTTGGACTATCATCGGAATTTTTTAGGATTTATTGTTATTGCAAGGGGATTCGAGGCTAATCCAGAACAGATTAATTCCTTGAGGAATGTAACTTCTTTGACCACGAAGAAACAATTATTGAGCATAAATGGGAATATTACCACTTTGAGTTAGTTCATCCTAAGGGCGATAGATAAGTGCATAACTTTCTTCCACTCCCTCAAGAAAGGTAAGAAGAACTTTGAATGGAATCAGGACTGCTAGAACACCTTCAAGGAATTGTTAAGCCTCATGAAAACCTCATCGGTCTTATCCAAACTGCTGGACGGGGAGGATTTATTCATTTACTTGGTACTGTATGCTCACGCACTAAGTGCAGCACTAGTGTGCGAGGAAACAAGGATTCTGAGATCATTGTACTATATTAGCAAGCGATTCACTGGAGTTAAAAGAATTACCCAAAGTTGGAAAAACTTGCATATTACTTGCTAATCATGTCAAGGATGTTATGACTGTATTTTCAAGCTCATTCAATCATGGTCCTGACAGATCATCCTCTGAAGTAGGATTTTTAACGACCCGAGACCTCGAAAGACGGCAAAAATGGAATATTAAGTTGAATCAGTATGAGATTACTTATAAATGCTAGGCAATAGCAGAATTTATTATCGAGTTTACCATATGTGACTGTGAAGAAGAAGAGGATCCTGCACCTATAGCTCCATATTGGAAGTTATTTATGGACGATGCTTCAAATGAATTTAGCTCAAGGGAAGGAGTAGTATTTGAAACACCAGAAGGATGATCAATCTTTTGTGCACTAAAGCTATAATTTCTTAGGATTGTGCAACATCCCCCAGTTGGAGGCCCAAAACTAATGACTATGGATGTTGCAGTCATCTATACTTATTAATCCTCAGCGACTAAATATGGTTGTGTTATACATTGATATAACAGAAACACATGGATATCGAAAAAAATTAAAATCAATAAAAATACATTCTCATTCCATTTTAAATTATTTCAAATTCATTACATAACCCCAGATTCAAGGACTACGTTTAGAGAGAATATAATTTTTACAACATACGCCAAGAGTGATATATGAAGATGCCCCTTGGATGACTAGAGTCTAAACATAGGCAATTAAACAACTTTGCCTTTACAACAAAACATAGTGAAATCAAAATAAAAAAGTACCCCTACTTGGTAGCTTTCTTCCTACGTGTCTACGGAAGCTTATTCGCTTAAGAAGTACGTGAAAAACTTCAACTCTCAAACTACTCAAAATTAATTGAGCACTTGAGAGTTTAAGGGAAAATTATAAACTTCAAGTCAGACATAAAGCCTGGTATGAATAATAACCTACCATCTCGCATCGTTTAGATTTCTAGTGAGACCACACCGCTTATTGGAACGGGTTTTCCATTCAATAGTATCTTACCCAAAATTTATAACAACCATAGACCGTGCTCCTATATCCACAATGGTTAAAAACATTAATTTAAAATATTATGATGATATGAAAACAAGAAAATATCCTGGATTTTCTATCCCCATTCATTTTGACTATCGGTCTTAGTTTTGGTTTCTAGGGTCACCATTAACATACTAATTTTCATGGGATCACTAATAACCTTATCAAAGTTTATGGAATACCTATCCTATTTCTTAGTTTTCATGGGAACACTAAGAACCTATATCAAACTTATGGCCTATCTGCCCCGTCTCATAGTTTTCATAGGGTTACTAGGAACCAATTGGCCCCTGCCAATAAATTCATTCAATTATTTTATGGGTTCTACCTGAACATATCGGTATCTCTAATGAATCCCCTTATATCATAGTTTTCATAGGTTGACTATGAACCTATTGACTCCTATCAATAACTCAATCCGGATATAGTTTTCAATGGTTCACTACAAAACTATTGGCCCATGCTAATAACTCCTGCTAAACATAGTTTTGAAGGGTTTACTACGAACCTATCTGAATTGACAACTTATTAATTAGTCATTGAGCATCATATATTCTGGTCTACTTGATCTTCTGGATGAAACCTATTCATTCAGGGGTTAACATAATTTATATTCATTATTGGGTCAACATATCTAGTTATTCCACCCCTACTCCCCAAAATACAGTTATGGGTTCATTACACAGTGAATATATTTATAGAAGAAGCATATACAAAAATGATACCAACTTCTTTGGTTCAATAACCTTGAAATTATTTCCCTCTGAAATTCGGTTAACCCCTTTATCCCATTATTTTTATCAAGGCAAGCTTCTTCAAAAACACCAAATTTAAAAGAATTTATAGCTCTTTTATAGTGCCATGGGGTTTTCTTTTTAAAGATGAGATAGGGTACTTTGTTTTGGAAACTAAGGCTTTCGAAACCTTAGAACTTAACTTTCAAAACCATTGGAATACCTTTTTCGGAAGCATTCAAATCTTCTTTTCAAAACACTAAACATATGCCTCTCGAAACACTTTAAAACACCTCTTTCAAACCACCAAAACATACCTTTTGAAAGTATTAAAGCATCACTTGCTAATTTATAGAAGCTTAGCTTTGAAACCCTTTGAAAGTACCCTATTCGAAATAATAGGTTAAGTTTAAAACATATCTTTTGGGTCTAAGTGATTACAAGCAAAAATACCCCTTTCGAAACCAATAATCATCAAATAAAAGAGTTTGGGTAAAAAATAGTTGGCTTCAGAACCATCCTTTTTAAAGCTTTTATGATTTAAGTAAAATAATTGGAAGGTTAGAGTCGAAACACCTTTCGAAGCCATAGCCTTCGAAACCTTTAGTATAAGTGGCTACTAGAGCCCTTTTGAAAGCATTGATTTCAAAATAAGGCAACTCATTCGAAGCTACCATTTAAGTAAGAAGGTGACAACCTCTTCGAAAGCTATGTTAAACCCTTCCGCAAGCATTCTTTTAAAAGCAAGGCAAGCGGCGTTTCTTTAGAATGCAAAATGAAGGCTTCGACCCCCTTCGAAAGCTTTTTTTTCGACTCCATACCTACCACGTTTCTCCAATCCACTACGTACCAAAACCCTGATGCGTTGTGTATTGGTTTTGACTTGGTCGAGGCGGAAGTATAGGGTCGAAAGGTGGCTACTGGATGTGGCAAAACAATAAACCTATGAAAAACTGTTTTTATTGCCTTTTCAAGTAATACTTCTCAACTAACTTGCCTACTTGCAAAAATATAATTGGTTGCCAGAAACTTTAACAATATCTTAAAAGACTGCCGAATTTACCAAGGAATTAGTTAAAGGTAATTGACAAAATAGCACTTCCTTTTTACAAAACAATTAAGACATTTATGTCCTCCATCCTATATAATTTAATTTACATAGTAAATTACATAGGAAAATTCCCAATATTCATAGAAATTCACTTTTAATATGTTAACTAACATATATAAATTTAAGACCCAAATTACTTTATATAATTGCCGAAAGAATTATTTAAACCCAAATATATATATCTTCCTTTGAAAATTCATAATAAATCATCCATAGCTTGGATAAATACGAAAAATTAAACTCATCTCCAAAATAATGTTTTCATTACATATTAAACCCTCATGGCATTTGAAACCCATTATATACGATTGCCTTAAAATAAAGTAAAACAATTATTAAACAAACTTGTTTGAATATAACATATTATGTAATCTTAGCATATCATCATCAAAAATTATCATAATGGATTTGAACTTAAACCCGTAATCTAATGCACTTTAAAAAAAAAGTGAGTCGATTTTGATTATCATTTACCTTAATTTGGATAAGGACTTGAGATTTGATCTTGTTTAATTCTCCTTGCTAGATTCCTTAGCTTTTAGTTGAATTTCCTCTTCTTTTCCCCTAGGTATTGGCCAGCTTGCTCTTTGGTTTACGTTTTAGAATTTTGAATTATGAACATGTAGAGTGGAAATGGAAATAAGGATTTAAGGGTTATGGGGTATTGGTTGCGGCTATTACCCATAATGCCCTTGCCTTATTTCCTTATTAGTTAATTTATGAAAACATTTCCATAACCCACTCTTTTTATTTAATTAAGCACGACCCTTACTAAATTTTCAAATCTCAATCCCCCTTATCACTCTAATATTTACACTATTCAATTTAATTTAACTAATTAAATCTCCTGAATAATGTTATTAAAATTAGGGGTGTTATAGGCTAACCTCCTTAAAGAATTTCGTCCTCAAAATTCGGTAAGGACTAAAAACTAAACATTGCAATCATCTTTAACATCTCATATCTACCATACTAGTCTACCTAACTAGCAACAGTCTGTATAAAGCTAATACAGAACATACCCTTGTTGCAGATCGGTATAATTATCACTATTCCCGTCTTCTATCTCCCAAGCACAATCCTTTCTATTGTCGCTCCACTGAACTTTCACAAATTTAACTGTCTTGTTTTTTTAACCACTTCTTATCTCTCTCCATAACATATACTAGTTGTCTAATAAAAGTATAACTCAGTTCTACTATCAAATCTTCCAAATCGGAGAAATAGTAGTCTCTGGATTATGCACATACTTGCGAAGATGATATATGTGAAACATATTATGGATGCCTACCATACTACTCGGCAACTCTACACTGTATGCGAGCTTTTCGATCCTCTCTATAATTAGGAATGTACCAACATATCTCAGTGCTAGTTTCCCTGACTTTCCTAATCGTACGACACCTTTTATCGGTGATACCTTAAATGAAAACTCTATCACCAACTGAGAATTCTAGATATTTACGCCGCTTATCTGTGTAACTCTTTTGTCTAAACTGAGCTTCCTTCATCCTTTCTTGGATCAACTCAATCTTCTCTGTTGTCTCTCTAACCAAATCTGGATGCAAGACTGTCTCCAGTTTCCAACCAATATGCTGGTGATTTTCATGGCCTTCCATACAAAGCTTCAAAAGGCAACATTCCTATACTAGTTTGATAACTATTATTATAGGAAAACTCAACTAAGTGTAGATGATCTTCCCAAGGTCCACCAAGGCGCAACACATAGGCTTTTAACAAATCCTTGAGTACCTTATTAGCTCTCTCTGTTTGCCCATCCGTCTAAGGGTGATTGCAGTACTCATTGTGAGCATGGTACCTAACACATCCTATAGACTCTTCCAAAGTTCAATAATAAACAATGCGCCTCCGTCACTAACTATATTACTAAGAATTCCATGTAGTCTAACTATGTTCTTCAAGAACAACTTAGCTAAAACAAGGTGTTGTCCTAGTTGACTTAAATGGAATGAAATAGGCATTCTTAGCCAACCTGTCCACTATGACCCATATAATTTCATTTCCTCTATTCAACCTTGGCAACCCGTCTATAAAATCCATGGATATTGAATCCCATTTCCAAACTGATATCTCCAATGGTTGAAGCAATCCTCTCGGCTTTTAATGTTTGTCCTTCACTTGCTGACAGTTCACACACAGCCAAACCTACAAGTCAACGTCCTTCTTTATACCTTCCCAGTAAAAGCACCTTTTCATATCTTGATACATCTTGGTTCCTCCAAGACAAATCGTAAATTTGGATCGATGACATTCCCTAAGAAATTATTTCCTTAAATCTTCAACGTTCGAAACACACAACCGTCCCTTCTTTCTCAACCATTCCCTCTAGCCAAGAATAAAATCCTTTAGATCATCGATCTCTAACCCAACTTAATCCTTCTAATCTTCTTGGCCAGTAATGGGTCCTCTTTCTACTTAGAAGCAATTCTTTCGATCAGCACCGATCGAACTTCTAAACAGCACAACGTGGTGGTACTAAGATTGGAACTAGTAATCGATCTTAACTGCACACTACAAGTGGTCAAAGCTTATAAATCTTTCCATTCTGCCATCATTGCCAACTCTACATTCTGATGTTTTCTGCTAAGAGCATTCACTACTTTATTTCCTTTCCTAGGTGTATATTCCATACCAAAATCATAAGCTGCTAAAAACTCCAACCGCATCTGCTATCTCATATTTAACTCCATCTGAAAGAATAAATATCTTAAGGGTTTATGATCTGTATATAGCTCAAATCTCTCCCCTAATAGATAATGTCTCCATATCTTCATTGCAAAGATCACCGTAGCCAACTCTAAATCGTGAGTAGTATATCTCACCTCTTGCGGACTAAGCTGTCGTGAAGCTCAGTCAATAACTTTACCCTTCTAGATCAACACAGCTCCTAATCCAATTTCACATGCATTAGTATACACCACCAACCCTTAGTTTCCGTCTGAAACCACTAACACATGCGCATTGGTCAACAAATTCTTTAACTTGAGGAATGCTTCCTTACATTTATCAGTCCAAATAAACTTCACGTCTTGTAACACCCCATATTTTTAGTTATATTATTTAGGATACTTAATTAGTTAAATGAAATAAAATAATGTAAGATGATTAATGGATTGAGATTTTTGATTAAATAAGGGGTATCCATGCCATGTTAAACATATGAACTAAAGAACAAAAAAAGAATAGAAGGTTAGGAAATGTAAAAAGGCAAAATAGGAACAAGGCACATCCTTATACCCTAAACCCTTAACCCCTCAATACTCACGTTCATTTCATTTTTACAAATAAAAAATACAAGTTATGGCTGACCACCATTAGCAAACTCATGAGAATATAAAAGCTAGGATTTCAAGAGGGAGAATCAAATCACTTAATCAAGAACAAATCTCACATCTTTAATCACAGAGCTAAGGTAAATAATAACTACATCTCAAGTTTTTTATGGTTTTTGGTTTTTAGTTTGAAATCTGAATTATTTGCAAATGTTATGCCATGTTTTGGATGATAAAATGTATATCTATATGTTATTGATGATTTATACTAGTTCACAAAGATTTTGTGTTATGTTTTGATATGAAAACCCAACTACCTGGCATCCAATCGCCTTGCAAATTTAAATTAAGATTAGAAACAATGATTTAGAATTGGGTTTCAATGTTCGTACTTTTCTTAATTAATGTGGATTTTATATGAATTATCTAGTGAATAAAATGCTATTTTGGGTTTAAAATTAATTACGGCGAAATTATATTAGGTTAGGGATTGAAATTTATATATGTTGTGAAACATATTAAAAATGGTCCGCAGGAAAATTTGTAGAAATTTCCTAAGTTTTTTAATGGATATATAAAATTATTTAAGGTATGGGACTTAAATGTTTTATATATTTATAAAAGGGAGAAGGGGTATTTTGTAAATAATTCTAGCTGTTATTTCCGAAAATTTGTAGTACATTTAGAAAAGGAAAATTTGTAACGAATCATAATTTGACAAACAAGGCAGGTTAGGTACAAAGGGATGATTTAAAAAGTCAAATCAACATGTTTTTTCTTGTTTCAGTGCTTTCGACACCAAGCTTCGGACTCCTTACCTCCGCCTTCGACTCCATCAAAACCAATGCACATTGTATCAGATACCTGGTATGTAGTGAATGGGATATAGGCGAAAGAAACTGGGTTGAAACCAAAGGTTCCGAGGGGATCGAAGCATGCTTTATTTTAAATTGAAAATGTGCCTGCTTTTGCTTTCGAAGGAAGTGATTTCGACTTGGTTGTATTTCAACCGAGTCAAATGTTTAAAAGGAAAGGTTTCGAATGGGTTGCGCTTCTTGTTTTAAACCATTGCTTTCGAAGGGGTCAAAACCCCTAACTACCGCTGTAATGGCCTACTTTTCTATACAATTTAAGTTGGCAAACCACATATATCACTTAAATTGAACAAAAAAGCGGATTGTTAGGGAAAAATAAAGGAGATAGAAGAAACAGATAGCAAACACAGAATTTCAAAACGCAATGGAATAACGTATATTAATCACATAATGTTTTACAAAGTCATCTCAAAACCGATACATCAGAGTTACAATAACACAATTCTAACCCAGGACAATTGTAAAATGCGGTCCTTATACGTCAGATATTGAGTACGTAATATATAGCGAAAACAAGTAATAACTATCTATCGACGAAGCCTCCTGCTCTAAGCTCCACCAAGTGTATCTGTAGAAAACCTGGACTGCTATGCTGCTCATAAAAATTTGAGCACCCAAGAGTTCTAGGGAAAGAAATAATACTCCAGGTTAGACATGGTTTTGGTGTGAGTAAACTCAAAGCAACTGTATTATTTCTTTTCAAATCCCTTTCAAAATAAAAATATCTCATAAGACCATGCCGCAAACAAATACGGATAAGTTTTTACCTTACGATAACCAAAACCACTTTTATATGAAAATCCTGTGATATTATAATAGTGCCTAAGTACAAATACTTATTAAAATAGTCAAAATTGTTACATTAATTAATTCCAGCATGCTAGGCTCTACAATCAAAATCATCAGGCATGTATTGGAGATTGGATTCCCTACTATGACAAGGTAAGGAACTACCTTTCATAGTTACATCTGTAGATAAATTCATCGGGGTCTGACAAGAACATCTTCTACACCTGCCACATAGGACTGGCCTACCACTAATATACGATCTAGATTTGGAATGACCATACCCTACTTGGGAGCGACTCAGCTGGCCCTGCTTCATACCCAATTTTTGTCATTTCTCGGTTGATAAGGTTCGAGGCTACGTTTTACCTTTTGAATAGAAATCCCATTTGGAATACTAACAGTGCCCTCCAGGCATCAATGCAATGCTAGCATTCATCCATACAAGTTTGTTCTGGGACTAAACAAAACCGAAGGCACTATTCCTGTTACATTAATTATGGGAAACCCCTCCTAAGGAAAATAGAAAATAGCCCTTGCACTTCAAAACACCGTCTTCGATTCCATGCTTTAAGATGTCTTTATTCAAAACACTTGAGTTGGATTGAAGTGGTTTTCGGATAACATATCCAATCTTGATCTCTTCGAAACAAGTTTCGATATTTCCAGTAAGCTCAACCCAAGTTCTTTAAAAAATAAACATACAAAAGATAAAAGCAGAATTCACCTCTTAACCGTTTATGGATGGATTTCCTTATCATTTATCCTAAAAGAACGAAATTAGTTAATACGTACAGTATAACACCTTCGACTGTAACTATACCATGTAATTCTCATGTTTCTCCTAGATATTTCCAATTTTAGGTTTTTTCCAGATGTGATTGTAGGTTATTTAACTATCAATTTATGCAAACAATCAAATATTGATTCCATTCCATATGGGATCCTCTACGCCTTTGCTAATTAAACTTTAAGTAATAAAACCACTTCATAAAACCTAATCAAAAGATCTTTTCAAACCTTATTTCAAAACCTCTTACATTCCGATTTACCTAAAAAACAATATAAGTATTTGCCAAAATATTTTGGAATTTCCATTTCATCAAAATTCCATATAAAATGGCCAATCAAAATTCCATATAATATGGCCAAACAATTCTCTTTCAAAAACATCACCTCATGTAAAACACATTTACTTATTAGTTATAAAAATACTTTATACAAGTTCAGTTCATATTTCAAACCACTTAAAAGTTTTCAAAATAGATTTAAAACTTCTTTCAAAAATATCTTAAATGATTTATAAATTTTCTTTCTATTTTTAAAACTATTTAAATGCTTCCTTCATAATTTCTTTATAGAATCTCCTTTATAAAATATTATTTTCAAGATATCCTTTGTAAATGACTCTAAGTAAAACTTTTTATTTAATAAACCATTTTAAAAACAAGATATTATTTTAAAATAACTTTGTAAAATAATTATAAAATTTGAAAATCATTTCTTACCTTTAAACCCTAATTGATTTAAGAATTATAGTTAATTCAAAAACATACTTTAATAATTCAAAAGGAGGCTTAGCAATCCTAATGGTTCTAATTTAATTTACCATTTAGTTTTAATTCCAATTCACTTAACAGTTATTTACATAGGTCAACATACATGTAAATACAACTCATATTCAAAACAGGCAATACCATATCAATATGGTATAATTATCGATGACCAAATAACATAATAGAAGGATGGTGATTTGTTCTGCTAAACAGATGTGCAAACAATTCAATCAATTCATAACAGAATGGGGATTTATTCTGCTAATACATGTCCACATAACCAAACCGATAATCAATTTACAGCAAAACGAGGATTATTCTGCTAATACATGTCCAAAAAACCAAACAAACAAACAATCAATTATAGCATAATGGGAATTTATCCTGCTAACACATGTCCAAACAACCCAATGATCTACATTATAAGTCATTCACCGTTATATGGATTCTTAATGGTATCAACACTTGAATCACTTGTATTCAAAACCATCTTTGAAAAAGAAGTACCTTTTAACAATTTTACTTTTGAAAACCAAAGGATTTAAAACTTTCAAACCTTTTTAGAAATAATTAATTATAAGTTAAATCCTTATTTAAATCATAATTAATTTTAATTATATCTTAACTTAATTTAAATAAATAGTTAACAACAAATAACTATTAATTAAATCTAAATTATTCCTTTATTAATTATAAAATAATTAATTAAACCTTTATCAATAATTAATTATTAACTAATCTCAATTGATTAATTATCTATATTTAATTAAAATTAAATAATATATTAAACCTTTAATAAGTAATTCATTATAAATAAAACCTTAATTAATTTTTAATTTAAAAATAATTAAACACTTGATTAATAACTATTTAATAATTAATCCTATATTTAAATAATAGTTAATTAAAAACAAACCATATACTTAACTCATAATTAAATAACTTAATTAATTATTAATTAAAATAAATCATAACTTTAAAAGAAAATTAATTAACAACCAACCTTTAATTAATAAAAGTTAACAACCATTGTTTAATCCTTAATTAAATATTAATTATCAAATATAATTAATTAAAAATTTATTATTAAATTCTTAATTTACCTTTTAAAATATCATTATTTAGTTTATAAACCATATACAAGACAATTTGAAGTTGTAATGCCCCAGAAATTCATAGAATCTTATTTGGTTGAATTTTGAAAATATATGAATTCATTTGTATAAGAATACATGAAAAAAAATATAAAGTGTTCAAGAGTGTGCACACTGACATGGCACAGGAAAGAACTCCAAATCCACTGAAATCAAAACAAGAATTAAAAAGTATTACAAACATAATTTTGTGATATGGATATTTGATCTCTGGAATTATATGAATCATCCAAGAAAATAAGGAAAAGTAAGTTTTGTTTTGAATCAGTAAACATATTTTATTTAAACCCAGAAAAGAAAATATTACAGGGATTTAAAAGTCTGTATGCACATATAGGTGCATATCTTTCTGAAATTAAGGAGGAGTTAAATAAGCCTAGATAGGATATGTATGCAAATGTACATTTCTGTAAGAATAGAAAATGTTAAAAAGAAATAAGCAAGTAAAAGAAAACTGTAATACTAAAATGGCAAAAGACAAATTGCAAGCAGAATAATTGCTTTAGGCAGAAATAGAAAGGAGGATTTCTAGAAAATAAACAAGTGACAATGTCACACAATTTTCATGACTTGGTAAGAATAGGATATATTTTGAAAAGGTAAAGAAAAAAAATATAAGGGAAAGTAAGCACCACATATGGCCGGGGTATCAAAAGTGAAAATGAACAAATCTGAAATGCAAAATGCATGAGTCTTGGCCAGGGTAGGAATGGGATTTTACAATGATAAACCCTAGAAAACTTCTCTTATAAATTCAAGTATAAACCAGAAAAGAATCATTTTGCTACCCAAAACATTTAAGAAAACAAAGAGGAAAATATTTGCAAGCAGAAAAGCAAGTTTTAAAAGGTTTTCTTTCTGATTTAAGCAGGAGAAGCATTTTTCTGTGAGTAATCTCACTAATCCATGGCATTAAGTCCTGTTATGAGGCAGCCTAGTTTATGCTAATTTTTCTGCATATTTTGGATTTTATTACTATGATTTTAATGGATGCTTTAATGGGTGTTTCTAAATGCTTTTAGTTTTGATAGTGAGTATTATGCTCTGATTGTTTATACCCAGAAATGTTATAGTATGAAAATGTAATAGTAAATAGAGAATGCTTGTAGCTGGTTTAGTTATGGCATGACAAACATATGTATATGAGTTGCATTACACTTGTGTAAGTGCTGAGGCTCAAATGAAAGATTCAAGGTTGCAATGGAAATTCCTAATGTGCTGAACCTTTGATCAAATAGAAAACCATGGGCCAGAAATCTTGTTTAAGCTAGATCTTGAATTTAGTTCAAACATGGTTGCTTGTGAAACAATAATAACCCACATGCCTAGTCTTTATTCCCAGTTACAAATATTCTTGTATTTTCTTTTAAACCAGAATACTTGTAGATATGAATTCCCTGGATATGAAAGTTAGCTTGTTCTGGAATTATGCTTGAAAGCTCTATATAATGTTTCATGTACACTGTGATTCAGTCACCTAGCTATCTCATGATAGGATCAAACATGAACACTTAGTAAATAAACAAAGGATTGTGAGCCAAGAGAACTGCTGGAATGCTTGTTGTATTTAAAGTATGCAAGTTGACACATGGTTTGTTTAAGCCCTGAGATCTTTGTGCAATATTGTGAATTATTTTATTGCAATGTGTCCCCATGATTCCTTATGGCAGATGAGGCTAGGAAGAAAGTTGGTAAATGCAATCTATACAAAATGTTTAGGTCTCACTTAATTACTTAATATCATGGAATTTTTGATGATGCTCATACCAGATCTTGTATCTGACCCTTGTTTGTTTATGGCAACTGGGGTGTCTCATTTAAAATGGGGCAGCCCTTAATGCTTTTTCAGGGAATGCTGGCTCTAAATAGGAAGCTGCTAAGGCTAATGAGAATGATTGGATAAGCATGCTAAACTAGAGTTAAATAAGAACTTAGAAGGAGATATTTGCATGTAATCTGGAAAATTTGATAGTTCTGTTTAGGCTGTTATGCAAAACCTTGAAAGTTTGGAATTGTTCAGTTATTTTAAATGAATCTAGTGACGTATTAAGTAGGAAGAACTTGCAAAAGATATGTGTTATGTTATTTCTGTTTTCTGGTTTGGTATGTATTAAGAATATTGAAGTTAAGCTGAATTGATTATCTATTTGCTAAAGTTGTTTTAATTAAAGGAAAAACTGGATTTTATAAGTATGATCACTTAATGATGGTTTTTAGTTAATCCTAAATCTTTTCAAAAGATAGATATATAGGAAATTATATTGGGAAAATCCAGAAAGAATTATAACTGTTACACTTTCATGTCTTGATACTGAAACTTGTCCAAATGCAAGTAAAAGAATGGTTTCTTTAACCAAACAGTTAGACCATAGGTCAGGCCACACACACACCTTAAAAAAATGGAGCTAGGAACCATTTGAACCCAGTTTTTCTGGAAAATGAACAGAAACATAGACATGTACCTGTATATCTGTGTACATGTTGATATTTAGGCAACAAAATAAATACAAATTCCTAGAAAAGTAGTAGGAATGGGTTTTGAAAATAATAAAGCAAGAAATATTGTTTTGTATGTTAGATTATAGGCAAAACTTAAGTGTATATGTATAGAGATAGGTAGGTATCAGATTTTAAAACCCTGCAGGAAAAAAAAAAAGAAAGCAAAAATTGAGTTTGAACTGACCAGCATAGTACTTGAACTCGTGACCTCTCATGTGTAAGTTAGGCGCGTTTCCATTACGCCTAGATGTTGCTTGTGTTCACTTAGGATCCACTTTCTTTTAGCTTGAGTTTGAAACTATGCAGATTTTAACACAAACATCCATATTAAAAAGCTTTCTTCCACTAGATTATTACTTAATCATTCCTTAATTAGAATAACAGACCAAAGTACATGTTTACAGTGGATTCTATGGTCAATAATCAGAATGTGAAAATGAATCTTTTATTAGGGAATTATCACATTTTAATAGATTTAAAAAGATTTCTACTTCCCTATTATTATTATGCTCTGATTCTAGTAGGACATAACATAGATATCTTCATATATGTATGTTAGGAAAGATTTAGATTTAAAACAATATTTTTATATTGAGAAAGATCCTGGATAATATGAGAATAGGTAAGGATGACCCTAGGTAGTCTTAGTTAAGTATGTAAGCAAAAAAAAAAAAATTTTGCTTAAGAATTAGGGTCATTGCATTTGGTATCAGAGCTATGTTAAATTTATACATAGCTAAGAATGATTGTATTGATTGATTGAAGTACTATAATCATATGTATGTACTGTTTGAGTAAAATAATAATATAGATAGAAAGTTAAAATATATAGATATATATATACTCTCATGATAAACTAACCTTATCTACCCATACTGTAGTTGTCCAATTATGGTAGGAAGAGGATCTCAACACAATGCAGGGTCATGTACACCACAAATGCTTGATATGCAAGACTTTATGAGGGCTTTAAGGGATGGAGTAGGGCAGAGACTTGAGAATCCACATGAGGAACTTTCCAAACTATTAAAGACTTATACCAATTTAGGAGGCAAGAGCTTTGAAGGGACTGAAAATGTGATGGAAATCCAAACATGGTTGAGAACACTGGATAGAATTTTCAATGACATGCAGTTGGATGATCAAAGGAAGAGGCAAGTGGCCTCAAGACAACTGAAAGGTGTGGCTTTGAGCTGGTGGGAGGTAGTCATAGCTGGGAGGATTGAGAATGAAATCACTTGGAATCAATTCAAGGAGATGTTGGAAGCTAGATTTGTTCCAGCATCAGCCAAAACTCTACTGCTTGAAGAATTCATCAGATTTAGGCAGGGAACTTTTAATGTGACTGAATATACTCATAGGTTTGAAGGCTTGTCTAAGTATGGAGCTATGCTTGTGGCTGATGAGGCATCAAAGAATGATAGGTATATTAAGGGTTTAAATCCAGGGCTTAGTAGGGCCATGTTGCCATATGTAGATAAAACTTTTGATCAAGTCATTGATCTGGCCTTAAAATTTGAGCAACATGACAAGGAAAGGGAGAAGTATAGGAGTTTTAAGAATAACAACAATAAGAAGAATAAAGGAAGATATCACCCCTATGACAAGAGGAAGGAGGAGATAGAAAGTAAGAAAACTAATGATACTAAGACCACTGATACAAAAAGGAAAATAACATGTAATCATTGTGGAAAAGAAGGACATATCAAACCAAGGTGCCCAGAATTGAAGGGAGGAGCTTTCAAGTGCTATCTATGTGGAAAGGAGGGACATATCAAGAGAAACTGCCCTGAGTATAAACAGCAAGGAAAGCTAGCAAGTTTGGAGAGCAAGGGCAAATCCACAGTAGAGACTATTGCAGAAAATCATGGTCAAGTAGAAGGTACCTTATTTATTTGTACCTTACCTATATCAGTAGTGTATGATACAGGGGCAACACATTCTATGATTTCCCATGAATTAGTTGCATTGCTTAAATTAAATTGCATATTGGTTGAAACCCCTTTGTTAGTGCAAAGCCCATTGGGAAGTTCTAGTGTTTTAAACATGATTTGTGTGGATGTGGGATTAAACATAGGAGGAAATGTTTTTATTTCCAATTTATATGTTTTAAATTACCCAAATATAGGTGTTATATTGGGTGTAGACTGGTTAAGGCAATACAAAGCCATAATTAATTTAGACTCATCCACCATATCATTACAAAATTCTAGAGGTCAAAGAATCACAATTTTGTGTGAAACAGCCAAAGAAAGAAAATTATATCACTTGATCGACTTAAATAAGGATTCCAGTGAGCCTTCTATTGAAGAAATCCCCATAATTAACGAATACATAGATGTGTTTGGAGAAGTTGAGGGGGTTCCACACCACAGACCAGTGGAATTTCAGATTAGTCTGATACCAGGAGCAAGTCCAATTATTAAGAAACCCACTAGGATGGGGCCAAATGAGTTGAAGGAATTAAAGAAACAGTTAGAAGAGTTAGAAAGCAAAGGATTTATAAGACCAAGTAACTCTTGCTGGGGTGCTCCAGTAGTATTTGTAAAGAAACATGATGGTACTTTAAGAATGTGCATAGATTACAGGGAGTTAAACAAAGTCACTATCAAGAACAAGTACCCCTTACCTAGAATTGATGATCTTTTTGATCAACTTAGTGGAGCAAAAATATTTTCTAGGTTAGACTTGGCATCTGGATTCCATCAGATGAAGGTTGAAGACTCAAGTGTTAAGTATACAGCCTTTAACACTAGGTATGGTTTATATGAGTTTCTTGTCATGCCATTTGGGTTGACAAATGCCCCATCATATTTTGTAGACTTAATGAATAGGATATTCAGGGATTATTTAGACAAGTTTGTATTGATTTTTATTGATGATATTTTGATTTATTCTAGAACAGTAGAGGAACATGAAAATCACTTACACCTTGTTTTGTCAAGATTAAGAGAAAAAGATTTAAAAGCCAAATTTTCTAAGTGTGCATTTTGGAAAGAAGAGGTGCATTTCCTTGGGCATGTTGTATCTGCCAAAGGCATTTCAGTGAACCCCAATAAAGTTGTGGCTATCCAAGCATGGAAAAGGCCAAGCACAGTGGGAGAAGTTAGGTCATTTATGGGAATGGCAGGGTATTATAGAAGATTTATAAAAGATTTTTCTAAGATGTCATCACCTCTTACCAACCTAACTAGAAAGAACCAACCCTTTAGATGGACTGAGAAATGTGAACAAGCCTTTAGTAAAATCAAAGAGGCTTTAGTCAATGCACCAGTGTTGAGAGTACCAGAAGGAAATGAGGATTTGATTGTTTATACTGATGCAAGTGGCTCTGGGCTAGGAGCTGTATTGATGCAGCAAGACCAAGTTATAGCCTATGCATCAAGGCAACTGAAGCCGCATGAATCAAAGTATGCAACCCATGATCTTGAATTGGCAGCAGTGGTATATGCACTAAAGCTCTGGAGACATTATCTTCTAGGTGCAAAGTTCATTTTATACACTGACCATAAGGCATTGAAATATCTTTTTTCACAAAAAGATCTGAATATGAGGCAACATAGATGGGTTGAATTTTTAGCAGCATATGATTTAGACATACTTTATACTCCAGGAAAAGCTAATAAGGTTGCAGATGCTTTGAGCAGGCAGCACGCAAAAGTAGCCATGTTAATGATAGAAGAGTTTAAAAATTTATCCCTACTTACTGATTTGGAAATTGAGGAAGACAATGAGGTAAACATGGAGATGATTGAAGAAGGGAAAAAGGGAAAATTAAGTTTGATAACTTTGCAATCAGATTTAATTTTGAAAGTGGGAAAAATGCAAGAGGAAGATCCAGATTTGTTAGAAAAGAAATCTCTAATAGAAAAAGGAGAAGAAGTACCAAACTACCACATTGATAAGAATGGTTACTTAAGGAATAAGAGTAAGATATGTGTTCCAAAGAATATAGGATTGAAGGAAGAGATACTTAATAAATATCATAGAAGCAAGTATTCTATACACCCAGGTAGCACCAAGATGTACCAAAACTTGAAGAGGGATTATTGGTGGACAGGGATGAAAGCTGATGTGGCCAAATATGTTGCAAAGTGTATGACTTGCCAACAAGTCAAAGCAGAAACCCAAAGACCCTCAGGCCTATTACAACCTCTAAGTATACCACAGTGGAAGTGGGAAGATATATCTATGGATTTCATAGATGGTCTGCCTAGATCAAAGAGAGGAAATACAAGCATTTGGGTAGTAGTTGATAGATTGACCAAAGTGGCACATTTTATACCAGTAAAGGCAGAAAGAAATGCCCCTAAACTAGCTCAGATATTCATGAAAGAAGTAGTAAGGTTGCATGGAATCCCTAAAACTATAGTGAGTGATAGGGACACAATCTTTACCTCCAGATTTTGGAAGAGCTTTCAAAAAGCCATAGGGAGTGAATTATGCTTGAGTACAGCATACCACCCCCAATCAGATGGTCAAACTGAGGTGATAAATAAGGTTTTGGAGGATTTATTGAGGGCATGTATATTAGACTTTGGAGGTAATTGGGAAGATCACCTCCATTTGGCTGAATTTACATATAACAATAGTTATCAAAGCACCATAGGCATGGCACCATTTGAAGCCTTGTATGGAAAACCATGTTTGTCACCAATATGTTGGGTTGAAGCAGGAGAAAAGGCTGTCTTAGGGCCTGAGTATGTAAAAGAGACCACAGAGAAAATTGAACTGGTGAGGAGAAGAATGGCAGCAGCTCAAGATAGGCAAAAGAAGTTTGCAGATAAAAAGAGAAAGCAGGTAGAATATGAAGTTGGTGATTATGTTTTCATCAAAGTTTCACCTATGAAGAAGGTGTTAAGATTTGGCAAGCAAGGAAAACTTACCCCAAGATATGTTGGACCTTACAAGATTTTGGAAAGAATAGGTTCATTAGCATATAGGCTAGAGCTGCCTGAAGAGATGAGTGCAATGCACAATGTATTCCATGTATCACAACTTAGAAGATGGGTACATGATAAAGAAGAGATTCTAGAGAAACCCACTCAGGTTCAAATAAATTCTGATTTGGTCTATGAGAAAGAACCCGTGGGGATTTTGGCTAAAGAGGAAAAGAAGTTGAGGAACAAAACTTTAAAATTGGTAAAGGTTCAATGGAGCCTAGACCCTAAGGACTGTACATGGGAATTGGAGGATAAAATAAAGATGGATTACCCTAAACTTTTTGTAGTGGAAGGTAAAAAAAAAAACTAAATTCCTAAAAGTTTAATATGTATGGTTGTTTTGACTGAATGGTTTGCTTATGCAATGTCTGATAGATTTTAGGAGAATCTAGGAATATAAAAAAAAAAAAATGAATGAGAAAAATTGTGAGGACACAATTCCTAAAAAGGTGGGGTGATTGTAATGCCCCAGAAATTCATAGAATCTTATTTGGTTGAATTTTGAAAATATATGAATTCATTTGTATAAGAATACATGAAAAAAAATATAAAGTGTTCAAGAGTGTGCACACTGACATGGCACAGGAAAGAACTCCAAATCCACTGAAATCAAAACAAGAATTAAAAAGTATTACAAACATAATTTTGTGATATGGATATTTGATCTCTGGAATTATATGAATCATCCAAGAAAATAAGGAAAAGTAAGTTTTGTTTTGAATCAGTAAACATATTTTATTTAAACCCAGAAAAGAAAATATTACAGGGATTTAAAAGTCTGTATGCACATATAGGTGCATATCTTTCTGAAATTAAGGAGGAGTTAAATAAGCCTAGATAGGATATGTATGCAAATGTACATTTCTGTAAGAATAGAAAATGTTAAAAAGAAATAAGCAAGTAAAAGAAAACTGTAATACTAAAATGGCAAAAGACAAATTGCAAGCAGAATAATTGCTTTAGGCAGAAATAGAAAGGAGGATTTCTAGAAAATAAACAAGTGACAATGTCACACAATTTTCATGACTTGGTAAGAATAGGATATATTTTGAAAAGGTAAAGAAAAAAAATATAAGGGAAAGTAAGCACCACATATGGCCGGGGTATCAAAAGCGAAAATGAACAAATCTGAAATGCAAAATGCATGAGTCTTGGCCAGGGTAGGAATGGGATTTTACAATGATAAACCCTAGAAAACTTCTCTTATAAATTCAAGTATAAACCAGAAAAGAATCATTTTGCTACCCAAAACATTTAAGAAAACAAAGAGGAAAATATTTGCAAGCAGAAAAGCAAGTTTTAAAAGGTTTTCTTTCTGATTTAAGCAGGAGAAGCATTTTTCTGTGAGTAATCTCACTAATCCATGGCATTAAGTCCTGTTATGAGGCAGCCTAGTTTATGCTAATTTTTCTGCATATTTTGGATTTTATTACTATGATTTTAATGGATGCTTTAATGGGTGTTTCTAAATGCTTTTAGTTTTGATAGTGAGTATTATGCTCTGATTGTTTATACCCAGAAATGTTATAGTATGAAAATGTAATAGTAAATAGAGAATGCTTGTAGCTGGTTTAGTTATGGCATGACAAACATATGTATATGAGTTGCATTACACTTGTGTAAGTGCTGAGGCTCAAATGAAAGATTCAAGGTTGCAATGGAAATTCCTAATGTGCTGAACCTTTGATCAAATAGAAAACCATGGGCCAGAAATCTTGTTTAAGCTAGATCTTGAATTTAGTTCAAACATGGTTGCTTGTGAAACAATAATAACCCACATGCCTAGTCTTTATTCCCAGTTACAAATATTCTTGTATTTTCTTTTAAACCAGAATACTTGTAGATATGAATTCCCTGGATATGAAAGTTAGCTTGTTCTGGAATTATGCTTGAAAGCTCTATATAATGTTTCATGTACACTGTGATTCAGTCACCTAGCTATCTCATGATAGGATCAAACATGAACACTTAGTAAATAAACAAAGGATTGTGAGCCAAGAGAACTGCTGGAATGCTTGTTGTATTTAAAGTATGCAAGTTGACACATGGTTTGTTTAAGCCCTGAGATCTTTGTGCAATATTGTGAATTATTTTATTGCAATGTGTCCCCATGATTCCTTATGGCAGATGAGGCTAGGAAGAAAGTTGGTAAATGCAATCTATACAAAATGTTTAGGTCTCACTTAATTACTTAATATCATGGAATTTTTGATGATGCTCATACCAGATCTTGTATCTGACCCTTGTTTGTTTATGGCAACTGGGGTGTCTCATTTAAAATGGGGCAGCCCTTAATGCTTTTTCAGGGAATGCTGGCTCTAAATAGGAAGCTGCTAAGGCTAATGAGAATGATTGGATAAGCATGCTAAACTAGAGTTAAATAAGAACTTAGAAGGAGATATTTGCATGTAATCTGGAAAATTTGATAGTTCTGTTTAGGCTGTTATGCAAAACCTTGAAAGTTTGGAATTGTTCAGTTATTTTAAATGAATCTAGTGACGTATTAAGTAGGAAGAACTTGCAAAAGATATGTGTTATGTTATTTCTGTTTTCTGGTTTGGTATGTATTAAGAATATTGAAGTTAAGCTGAATTGATTATCTATTTGCTAAAGTTGTTTTAATTAAAGGAAAAACTGGATTTTATAAGTATGATCACTTAATGATGGTTTTTAGTTAATCCTAAATCTTTTCAAAAGATAGATATATAGGAAATTATATTGGGAAAATCCAGAAAGAATTATAACTGTTACACTTTCATGTCTTGATACTGAAACTTGTCCAAATGCAAGTAAAAGAATGGTTTCTTTAACCAAACAGTTAGACCATAGGTCAGGCCACACACACACCTTAAAAAAATGGAGCTAGGAACCATTTGAACCCAGTTTTTCTGGAAAATGAACAGAAACATAGACATGTACCTGTATATCTGTGTACATGTTGATATTTAGGCAACAAAATAAATACAAATTCCTAGAAAAGTAGTAGGAATGGGTTTTGAAAATAATAAAGCAAGAAATATTGTTTTGTATGTTAGATTATAGGCAAAACTTAAGTGTATATGTATAGAGATAGGTAGGTATCAGATTTTAAAACCCTGCAGGAAAAAAAAAAAGAAAGCAAAAATTGAGTTTGAACTGACCAGCATAGTACTTGAACTCGTGACCTCTCATGTGTAAGTTAGGCGCGTTTCCATTACGCCTAGATGTTGCTTGTGTTCACTTAGGATCCACTTTCTTTTAGCTTGAGTTTGAAACTATGCAGATTTTAACACAAACATCCATATTAAAAAGCTTTCTTCCACTAGATTATTACTTAATCATTCCTTAATTAGAATAACAGACCAAAGTACATGTTTACAGTGGATTCTATGGTCAATAATCAGAATGTGAAAATGAATCTTTTATTAGGGAATTATCACATTTTAATAGATTTAAAAAGATTTCTACTTCCCTATTATTATTATGCTCTGATTCTAGTAGGACATAACATAGATATCTTCATATATGTATGTTAGGAAAGATTTAGATTTAAAACAATATTTTTATATTGAGAAAGATCCTGGATAATATGAGAATAGGTAAGGATGACCCTAGGTAGTCTTAGTTAAGTATGTAAGCAAAAAAAAAAAAATTTTGCTTAAGAATTAGGGTCATTGCAGAAGTATAAAAAACAAATATTATGAAAATCGAATCTTTTTAATGTACTGCGGCCATAACGACTATCACTACGGATGCCCGAAATTTCCAACTTGTTGCTCACTAACTCTTCCATATACTAATTTTACTTACTAACTTTCCATATCACTTCCAGTTCAATGCCTAAGTTCATAATTTTATCACCAAAACCCACTTAAATCATCAATTCAAAGTTCTAATACTAAATCACAAATTAGCACACATATATTCATCCATATCATACCATAATCCAAATAATAGCATCAAAAATACAACCATATAACAATCATATATATAATATAAATTCTTTCCTAAAAAGTTAAGGAATTTATTCATCGAAGGCTATCCAAACTCTCGCTAAATTAGATTATGACATAGCCCTTCCTACCTAAGTAGCAAGATGGAGTCTTGTACCCTGAATGCACTAGGCAGGCTTGGCCTTAAAGGGAAGGGGAAGCGAGACTTGTTTTGGTAAGGTGGAGCGACTTCAGATAAACATCGAATTCTCAATAATAAACACGAAAATAGGTCATTTTGCAACTGATTTTTGGACTAACTTCTCATAGAATTTCGAAAGGCACTTACCATGAAAGTTATTGGAATTTCTTTTCTCTATCATTTCAAAAAAAGAATCACTCATTTTCAATTTGTTTTGAAGAATTTATGATCGAAATAAGAAAGGTAATTTTTGGAGTTGAAATTCTAGGTGAAAAATTGCTTTTCAAAGATTGGGTATTTTGAAATAGTTATGTTAGAAATTTGAAAAAGTGATCAACTAGAATGTAGTAGCCATTAAATTATCACATGGTTTTAGAAAAATAAAACTCCATTTGAGTTGGAAATGAGGAAGAAAATGTTGGTGGAAAGAGAAGGAAAAATAAAGAAACATATGGGCTATTTATTGGCAAGATTTCACACCTAATCACTTTGTCAGGTCACATCAAAGATCTTTTATAATATATATATATATATATATATATGTACAATTACCTTTAATCACATCACTATTATATATATATATATATATATATATATATAAAATTGTGTTTAGTCACATTACTTTCTGATATATATATATATATATATTATGTTTAGTCACGTCACTTTCTTTTATGTATATATGTATTATTATGTTTCGTCGCGTCACTTTCTCTTATATATAAGTTTAATTATTAACTAACTAAGACGTGAAAGGAGATAATTATGGTTAATGATTACAAATCTAAAATGTGGCAATACTTAATATATATATTTATGCAAAATGTTTATTATTTTTAAAACTATGACTTCTCACATCACTTACTAATCCAAATTAATATAAGATAGTTTGCTTCTAAGTGTATTATTATTCATTTAATTAACTCTTACACACACACATAATTGTACATATAGTGCACAAATATGAATAACATTTCCGACAACTTTCCAGTGTCGAAAGGTTGAAATTTCGAAAAACGTTCTTCGGTCACATTTTCTGTTTTTCTACGAGCTCTTTAATTTGGTAAACAAATTTTGAATTTTTTTTACCATCATTATTAATTAACCAAAATGAGTTTATTCATTATAAAACCATATATTGAATATTTAAAATTAATCAAATATTCACTAATCACACAGTGAAATTCTGGGTCGTTGCATTCTTCCTCTCTTAAAAGAATTTCATCCCCAAAATTACACCTTAACCTATCTAGAAAACACTTAACACTATACATCGGCTTGTATGATGTATATAGATCATTCTTTTGAAAAATCTGATTAGATCTCAGCTCGAATACTTATCTTTCCATCCATACTAGAATCGCTCACTCGATTCTTTTGTGCGGACTCCGATCAGGCTCCTTGATTTGGAACCATTATTCTCCTTACATAGTTGTAACTATGATAGAAAACTTTGGTCCCACACCAAGAAACCTCATTAAATGCTCATCGCCAAAAGTCGAGCAATAGATCCTTATTCAGAATGGTGCAAACACCTTACAGTCATGTAATCGAATATTGGATCGAAACTATATACAAAGGAGAAATGATCTACGTCCACCCTACACACTTAATAATTAATCCTCCCTAATCCCAATCCAATTTCTACTAAATCATTTGTGAAAACATTTCATAAACTACATTGGTTCAACTTGGATGTTATTCCACGACATCCCAAGATCATATATCCCTATATGATTCCATTATTCCATTTTGAATTTATCTGTCAAAGAACTCAAGATCCAATGCCCGGCTTTTGTCCAAAACTTTTTCAAATAAAACTCTATATTTCAATCATAGAAACACACACACACACACACACTCCAAAATTATACTAAGAAATTGGATATCACCAAATAATGTCATACTTCTCCTTGCCAAGAAAGGTAATACTCAAGAGAAATGTTTACCATCAAAACACTTCTTTTCCCCAATTTTAAGTATTTTCGAGCCACTCGAAATAGTTAACTTAAAAATTATTCTTTTTTTATTTCAACATCTCATTTTTGAGATAATTTATTTAATTCATCCAACAAAACATTTATTACCAACTTACTTCGGCTTTGTTCGGGTTGAACTTGTTTCGATTGTACACTGATAAAGACAATAATTTACTAATTGCACAACAATGTTTGCCTAGGCAAACATCTGATCGTCACTTAGAAGATTATTCTGATCATCACAAAAAAATCCAGACTCATTCCCCTAACAATTCAAAGAAAATCACTTCTTACTTAAATTTTGATTCCCAAAATTTCATAGTGAAACCAAATTGGTTTCAAATATTATTATTATTATTTTCCAAAAATCTTGAAAATCATTTTTCCTAAAAGCACCGGGATTTAGGTTCTCGAGTTTGCAACCTAAATTTTTCCAACTTAAATGATACATTTTTATAAACCCATTTTATAAATCGCTTCTATTAAACCATTTTGAATATTTATCTCAAAATATTCTAACTTTTAAATCAAATTCTACCTCAACATTAACATCGGACGCCCTATAGTCAAACAGTGAAACTTCATTCATAAGTTGTTTGTTACCCTATTTTCCCAATCCTTATCTACTTAACCCATATCATAAAAATGAAATTTCCTACACACACTAACATAGTCAATGCTTAACTAGACAAACATGACTAAATAAGCCTAAATGATAATAATAACTTATTATTATCTCCCAACATCCCAACCAACTATACTACACTACTTGTAAAAGTCATTCTTTTTTTTACATAAAATATATTCTACGTAAATGTATTTCATTTACCCAATTTCAAAACAATACCATGTCAATTGAACATGTTCCGGTGTTTACGAAATTCCTATCGATAACATTGGCCAGATGCATCGACTAGAAAGCCACTCAACAGCTCAAACAACACAATAAAGCCTTTTAATAGCACTAAAAAAATATGCCTCTTATATAATATACACTCAAACTCATGTATCACTTACCCTATCTCAAATGAGTATACCCCACCAGGGCCAAGGTTCTCGCTTAACCTTCAGCTCTGATACCACGTTGTAACAACCCACTTTTTTGTACAGTTTAAGTTGGCAATAAACCACACATGTTAAATTTAATTGAACAAAAAGGCGGATTTTTAGGAAAAAAGAAAGGAGATAGAAGATAGAAGAAACAAAAAGCAAACATAAAATCTCATAATGCAACCAGATAACATATATTAATCACATAATGTTTTACAAAGTCAACTCAAAACTGATACATTAGAGTTATACTAATACAATTCTGAACTAGGGCATTCATAAAAGTCTTTCCTTATAAATATATAGAGTACATAATATAAAGTAGAAACAAGTAATAACTATCTATCGATGAAGCCTCGTGCTCCAAGCTCCTCCAA
The DNA here is from genome assembly GCA_030765085.1 of Allium cepa. Taxonomy (NCBI): domain Eukaryota; kingdom Viridiplantae; phylum Streptophyta; class Magnoliopsida; order Asparagales; family Amaryllidaceae; genus Allium; species Allium cepa. The sequence goes on along the minus strand of CM060938.1, from coordinate 244,279,366 downwards.
GTGTATCCATAGAAAACCTGGACTGCTTGGCTGCTCATAAAAATTTGTGCTACCAAGAGTTTTAGGGCAAGAAATAAAACTTCAGGTTAGACATGGGTCTGGTGTGAGTAAACTCAAAACAACTAAATTATTACTTCTCAAAACCCCTTTAAAATCAAAGGTATCTCATAAGACCACACCACACATAAACACGGACGACTTTTTACCTTATGATAACCAAAACCACTTTAATATAAAAATCATGTGATATCATAATAGTGTCTAAGTATAAATACTTATTAAAATAGCCAAAATTGTTATATTAATTAAATTCCAACATACTAGGCTCTAAAATCAAAACCGTAAGGCATGTATTTGAAATTGGGTTCCATATTATGACAAGGTAAGGAGCTACCTTCCAAAGGTACATCTCTAGATAAATGCACCAGGGTCTGACAAGAACATCTTGTACCCCTGCCACACAGGACTGGCCTACCACTTGACTAGTAGTATCGAATATGATCATCTGTCTATTAATGAGCCCCGAAGCATACAAAAATAGAAGAGCAGATTTCACCGCCTAACCATTTAAGAACAAAATTCCTTTTCATTAATCCTAGAAGAACGAAACAATTTTATACGTAAAATATAACACCTTCAACGGTAATTGTACTACATAATTCCCATGTTTTTCCTAGATATTTTAACAGTTAGGTTTTGGTCCAGATTTGATAGTTGGTTATTTAACTATCAATTTATACAAACAATCAAATTATTCCATTCCATATGGGATCCTCTATGCCTTTATTAATTAAACTATAATTAATAAAAAATTTCTAAAACTTGATCAAAATATCTTTTCAAACCCTATTTTCAAACCTCTCACATTTCTTTTTTCTTGAAAAAATAATCAATGTAAGTATTTACCAAAACATTTTTCAAATTCCATTTCCTCTAAGTTGCATATTAAATAACCAAAGAATTCCCATTCAAAAACATCAACTTTAATAAAATACATTTACTTATTCCTTATAAAAATTCTTTTTATAAGTTCGTTTAACATTTCAAACCACTTAAAATTTTCCATACTTGATTTAAAACTTCTTTCAAGAATATCTAAAATGATATATAAAATTTCTTCCTATTTTTAAAACTATTTAAAAATCTTTCTTTATAATTTCTTTATAGAATCTACATTATAAAATATCATTTTCATGATATCATTTGTAAATCACTCTAGGTAAAACTTTTTATTTAATAAACCCATTTTTAAAAATAACATATTATTTAAAAATAACTTTATAAAATAATAATAAAATTTGAAAATTATTTATAACCTTAAAACCTAAATTGATTTAAGAATTAAAGTTAATTCAAAAACATACTTTAGTAATTCGAAAAGAGGCTTATTAATCCAAATTGTACTAATTTTTGTTACCATTCAATTTTAATTCCAATTCACTTAACAGTTATTTACATAAATCAACATATATGTAAACACCACTCATATCCATAATAGGGAATAACATGTCAATATGTACTAATATCATATACATGTCCAAATAACATAATAGTAGGATGGGTTTTGTTCTGCTAAATAGATGTCCAAACAATTCAATCAATTCATAGCCGAACGGGGATTTATTCTGCTAATACATATCCACACAAACAAACCGATAATCAATTCATAGTAGAACATGGATTTATTCTGCTAACAAATGTTAAAGAAACCAAACAAAAAACAGTCAATTTATAGTAAAACGGGAATTTATTTTGCTAACATACGTCCAAACAACCCAACGATCTACATTATAACTCATTCATAGTTATATGGTTTCTTAATGGTATCAACACTTGAATCACTTGCATTCAAAACCATCTTTGAAAAAGAAGTACCTTCAAACAATTTTACTTTTGAAAACCGAAGGATTTAAAACTTTCAGGCCTTTTTATAATAATTAATTATAAGTTAAATCCCTATCCAAATCATAATTAATTTTAATTGAATCTTAAGTAATTTAGTTAAATAGTTAACAGCAATTAACTATTAATTAATTCTTAATTTATCCTTTATAAATCATTAAAAAATTAGTTAAACCTTTATTAATAATTAAATATTAATTAGTCTTAATTAATTAAATAAATAATATTTAACTAAACTTATATAATAATTTAAACCTTTAATAAATAATTTATTATAAATTAAACCTTAGTAAATTATAATTTAAAAATAATTAAACACTTGATTAATAATTAATAAATAATTAATCTTATATTTAAATAATAGTTAATTAAAAATAGCCATATACTTAACTCATAATTAACTAACTTAATTAATTATTAGTTAGAATAATTCTTAATTTTAAAAAATAATAAATTAACAACCAACCTTTAATTAATAAAAGTTAATAACTCTTGTTTACTCCTTAATTAACTATTAATTATAAAAATATAATCAATTAAAAATTATTAAATTCTTAATTTACCTTTTGAAATATCATTATTTAGTTTATAAACCATTTACAAAACAATTTGAAGTACAAAAACCAAACTTTGCGAAAATCAATTTTTTCAAGCGAACTGCATCCATAGCGACCATCGCTATGGATACCCGTAATTTCTAAATTGTTGCTCACTAACTCTTCCATTTACTAATTTTACTTACTAACATTCCGTATAATTTCCAACTCCAAGTAAAAGATTACAATTTTATAACCAAAACACCGCTTAAATCATCAATTCAAAGTGCTGACGCTAAACCATAAATTAGCACACACACATACATCCAAACCATACCATAATCCAAATAATAACATCATAAATACAACCATATAACGATCATATATAAATGTAAATTCTTTCCCAAAATGTTACAGTATTTACTCATCGAAGGCTATCCAAACTCTCGCTAAATTAGAGTATGACATATCACTTCCATTCCTAAGCAGGAAGATGGAGTCTTGAACCCTGAATGCACTACGTAGGCTCGGCCTTGAAGGGAAGAAAAGCGAGACTTGTTTTGGTAAGGTGGAGCGACTTCGGATAAACATTGAATTCTCAACAATAAACCCGAAAATAGGTCATTTTGCAACTTATTTTTGGGCAACCTACTCATGAAATTTCAAAAAGAAATCAAAGAGAAAATTATTAGAATTTCTTTTCTCGATCATTTCAAGAAAAGAATCACTCATTTTCATTTTGTATTGAAGAAGTAATGATCAAAAGAAGAACAAAATTTTCGAAATTGAAATTCTAGGTGAAAATTGATTTGCAAAGATTGGGTATTTTGACATAGGTATGTTAGAAATTTGAAAAAGTGATAAACTAGAATGTTGTAGCGATTAAAATTTCATACGGTTTTGATATAAAAACTCCGTTTGAGTTCGAAATGAGGAAGAAAAGTTTGGTGGAAATAGGAGGAAAAATGAAGAAACATTTGGGCTATTTATAGGCAAGATTTCACACTAATCACTTTGTCAGTCACATCGCAAATCTTTTCTAGTATATATGTATACAATTATGTTTTGTGACATCACTTTATATATATATATATATATTATGTTTAGTCACATCACTTTCTTTCATATATATTATTATGTTTAGTCATGCCACTTTCTCGTATATATATATATATATAACTTTAATTATTAATTAACTAAGATGTGATAAGAGATAATTATAGTTAATGATCATAAATCTATGATGTGACAAAACTTAGTGTGTATATATTTATATAAAATGTTTATTATTTTTAAAACTATGTATTGTCACATCACTTACTAATCCAAATTAATAAAAGATAATTTATTTCTCATTGTATTATAATATAGTTAATTACATCTTATAAATATGTACACAAAGACGAACAACATTCCTGACAAATTTCCAATGTCGAAAGGTCGAAATTTTGGAAAATGTTCTCCGGTCACATTTTCTATTTTACTACAACCATTTAATTTAGTAAACAAGTTTTGAAAACAATTTAACCATTATTATTAATTAATTAAAATGAGTTCATTTTCATTATAAAACCTCTAAATTGAATATTTAAAATTAAATAAATATTCGCTAATCAAATCTATGAAATTCCAGGTTATTACAGTCCCTTTTTAGCTTTCAACCCAGATTGGTTTCAAAAGATTCACCTTGTTTTTAAAACCAAACCACTTCTCCAATGCTTTTAAAGGGATGGTTTCGACACTATCACTTCTTTACTTTATAAATGCTTTCAAAAGAGACGTTTTCGACTTAAATGTTTTAATGACTCTTTTGCTCTATAAAAGGCAGAACGTAAATGGTTTCGAAAGAGATAGTTTTAATGGTTACAAAAGATGTTTCCATATGTTATAAATTAAACCCAAATGCTTTTGAGGCTTGATGTTTTGATGCTGTCGAAAGGTTTTAAAGAAATGGATGGTTCCTCAATGGCGTTGAAAGATTTAAAAGGAAAGGTTTTTCAATGGTTTTGAAAGGCGTCGTTTAAGTGTTTTAAAGAAAGGATGTCTAAGGTTTTAAAGCATTCGAATGAAATGTTTTTCAATGCTTTTGAAAGGATAAATATGAATGGTTTCTAAAGGTAAGATTTTGAAAGGTATGTTTTAACCTTCGACCTACGGTTTTACTTGCATTGAAAGGGATGCTTTCAAAGGTTTCGAATCGGGTACATTTGAAAGTTTAAATGTTTTCATCAACTAGGTTTTGTGTAAAGAATAAGTAAAATGGCTAGATGATTTGAGTAAAGCAAAGAGTATATACAAATAATTTCCTTTTTTAAAGAATGACTTAAAGGTTTAAATCAATTTGAAAGAAGAGGTTTTCAAGAAAAATTTGTGGGTAGATAACCCTAAGTAAAATGAATCAGATACTAAAATACCAGATGGGACTGTTATGGTATCGCGCCCTATACTTTAGCTAGTAGCCCTTAGCCAAAATAGGTCAAAAATTCCAATGCATAGGGCTTTGTCGCGGGTGAGACTAAAATTATGTTACACACGGAAAGGAATCAAAAAAGGAAAGATAGGTTATTGGTGAGCCTGCAAAACCATTAGAATCATTAGACCTAGAGAATTAAGCAAGGGCAGACAGTCTAGAAGAGGAGTATAAAATAGATGTTAGATTTCTATGTTTTTTTGGTTGGCTCAAGTTAGCCAAGGGTTGGTAGTTAGCGAAACAAAACTACAGTGAATGGATAGATAGTCCATTTGATAACTGATATGTACATATACACGATATTTCTTTACAGATTTAACCAGTTTTGGTTCCAGGATTATAATTTGAAAAATTTATGTTTTGGAAAGGATATTAGTGAGGGAAAACTCGTATGTTAAGCGGCGTGGTCTCACTTAATATTAAAAAACCGAGATATATAGTATTATTCACACCAGCCTTTATGTCTAACTCAAAGTTTATATTTTCCCCCTTAAACTCTCGGGTGCTAAAAAATTGGTTTGATTAGGCTAAAGGTGGAGGTTTACAGATTTCAGTAGGATTGGTGAATAAAGCTCCGGTGATGAGTATATGGCTGACGACAGCTAATTAGGAGTTGCTTTTTATATTTTGGATTGGTTCCGTTGTATTGTATATATAGTACTCTGTCCAACCAAAGGGCATTATTATATGTCGTACTTAGTGTATTTATGTTATAACTATGTTTTTATGTAATTGGGAAAGCGATGAGATTATGTAATTTGAAAATATGAAATGTTTTGAGATTGTAACAAAAAATATTGTTTTTTTAAATCTGTGATTTTGTTTCATATTCATGTGCTTCTGATATTATGGATACCATTAACAATACCATATTTGGTCATGGAAGTTAATACTATGGATGACTGCAGCATCTTAGCACTTAGCTTTGGGCCTCAGATAGGGGATGTTACACGTCCTTCCTGGTCAACTAATTCAAAAGTGTTGCTAACCACGAGAAATCCTTAATGAATCTTTGGTAATAGCCAGCAAGTCCATGAAAACTTCTAATCTCAGTCATCGTCTTTGGTCTCCTCCAGTTATTAATAGCTTCAATCTTATTTGAATCGACTAACAAACCCTTCTTTGAAACACATGCCAAGAAACTTAACCTTTTTCTTCCAGCAATGACACTTGGAAAACTTCGCTTTCAGCTGATGCTGCCTTAGCATCTCAAGCATTACTCTACTTCATGCTCTCTTTCATCCTTAGTGTACTAAAATGTCATCTAATACCAATACAAACCTATCTAAGTACTTTCGGAAAACTCAGTTCATCAAACGTATGAAGAAAGATAGTGCATTCGTCAACTCGAACGGCTTTATTAACCACTCGTATGAACCCTACCCAGTCCGAAACATGGTCAATGGGATACTATCCTCCGCCACTCCTAACTATTGGAAACTTGTAGCCAAATCAAATTGGGAAAATATTCTGGCTTCGCATAACTAATAGATCATCAATTCTCAACAAAGGATACTTATTCTTGATCGTCTTCTCGTTCAACTTACGATAGTCGATACACATCCTTAACGACACATATGGTTTCTTCACGAATACCGCAGCCGCACCCCAAGGTGAACTACTTGGTCTAATAAAATTTCTCCCTTCCAGATCCACTAGCTGCACCTAATTCCTTCATCTCAGTTGGTGTCATACTGCTTTGTGGGCTATTTACAAGTTTAGCTCTTGGCACAAGATCTATCTGAAATTAAATGGCTCGTTTTGGTGGTAATTCTATAACCGGCTCAAAAACATCTGCAAATTCTCTTGCTACTCGATCCTGTCTTAACTCTTATTTTACTCCCATAGCACTCAACAGAGCTCAAGCACTCTAGTCAAAACCCTCCACTGAGAATATAATTCGGTTATGACTACCAGGGTGTCTCAATGATATTTTCCTATCTTGGTAAAATATTGTAGTCTCATATCTGCCTGAACATTCCAAAACCAAAATGATTCCGAAATCTACAAAATCAAAAACATACATGATGCATGTAAAATTACAACCTAACAAATCAAGTTCTAACTGGTCACATCTCATTCTCCGAGTTGCATACCCTCCTGTCCATTTCGAAACCCTTAGGGAAATAACAAGGTATGTGGTTCTAAACATAATCTATCAACCAAACACCGAGATATAAATGAATGTGATGCTCCGGTATCAAATAGTACCCTAACTGGTATGCTTCGATTCAAAAGCATACCTCCCATCACAATCTTTCCTTTCTTAGCAACATTATGCTTAGAAGGTGATGGTCCAACAGCAAAGACTTTTCACTTATCCTCCCTGACTGGTTCTTGACACTGATTCTTATAATACGTCACATGGTCATAGTTAAAGCACTTCACACCCTACTTTTCAACAGCCTTCTTCCCCTTGTCTATCCGACATTCATGAGCATAATGACCCCTTCTTATCACACTTGAAACAAAGTAGATCAACCTTTGCCTCCTTGCCAGCTTCTCCCTTCTGGATTCCGTTATTCTTAAAGAGTTTCCTACTCTTACCCTAAGAACCCTGGGTTTCAACCGGCTTTTGCTTCCCATAAATTTCAAGCATTTCCTCATGTCGGATTGCCATCGCAACAACAACATTACAAGGATCATGGAGATGTGGCAGGGTTGCCCTAGAAATCTCGGGTCTCAATCCCGGAATAAACTTCTCATTCCTCTTGATGACGATGTTAATGGTACCATACCCATATCTGGACAACTCATCAAACTTATTAGCATGCTCAATTATAGACATCTATCCTTGAACCAAATCCGTAAACTTTCTAAACAAGGCCGATTAGCAACTTCAGACAAAAACCTCAGCTCGAATATCCTTCGAAATTCTACCCAAGTCAACTCTTCCTTAGGAACTCCAACGATAACATTATTCGTCCAATGAAGCGCTCCTACCTGCAACTGCCTAGAGGCTAGTCTCCTCTTTTTCTCATCATTCAATCTCAAGTAGGCGAAGATTCTCTAACAATGCAACAACCAATCTTAACTTCTATGGCATCCTCCGTTCCCACAAACAGCTTCCTACCAATACTTGTGTAATATCTGATTAACATAGCATAGTTGTTTCCAATTGGGGCCACGGGTTTAACTCCTCAAACATTTCCACCCACTCCTACAGCTGCTCTAGCTTTCATTAGATTGATGAAGAACCGATACATTATACCTATATCTACTGGTGGGTTTCCCACACCTACATTGGCATCTACAATTTGATTAGCATTTACCTATCGACCTGAGTTCCTCCTGATGGGTCAAACGTTTTCGTTTGTTGTGGTGCTTCCTCCGTCGAGATTTCCTCTTCCGTTTCCTACCTCTGTATCTTTCTTTCTCGCAAATCTGTATACGAGCCTTAGTAAGATACATAATAATGGTCTAAAAGAGAGGGGAATACGTACTTACATATATACACATCAAATATAAGTACGTTACTATAGTGTTAACCCAAACCCCGATCTTATTTTTTTGATCTATTGGATTATGTTTTGAAGAATCTTTTCGGTTTAAATTTCTCTTAAGATCTCACAAACCTATGCTCTGATACCAACTTATAACATCCCCAATCAGAGGCCCAAAACTAACGGTTATGGATGTTGCAGTCATCCATAGTTATTAATCCTCGGCGACTATGCAATGTTAGATACATTGATATAACAGAAACACATAAATATGGAAAAAAATGTAAAGTCATTAAACAAACTTTCTTATTCCATTTCAAATTGTTTAAAATTCACTACATAACCCCAGATTCGAGAGCCACGTTCAGATAAGATATATTTATTGCAACATAAGGCGAGAGCGACATATGAAGATGCCCCCATGGGCGACCAGAGTCTAAACATAGACAATTAAACGATTTTTCCTTTACAACATAACACATCGGAATCAAAATTGAAAAGAGATACTAGCAAGTTTGCCTCATGCATGCCTTTGGAAGCTTATTAGCTTAAGAAGCACCTGAAAATCCTCAACTCTCAAACTTCTCAAAATTAATTGAGCACCCGAGAGTTTAATGGGAAAACATAAACTTTGGTTGAAACATAAAGCCTAGTATGAATAATAACCTATCATTTTACACCATTTAGATATATAGTGATACCGCACTGCTTATCGAAACGAGTTTTCCCCTCACTAGTATCTTACCTAAAATTTATAACAACCATATATTGTGCTCCTGCATCTACAATGGTTGAAACATATCAATTTAAAATATTGCGATGATATGCAAACTAGCCAAATATCCATGATTTCTCATCCCCATTAATTTTGACTATCTGTCTCAGTTAAGGTTTCTTGGGTCACTCTTAACCTTTTAGTTTTCATGGGATCACCAATAACCCGATTAAATTTTATGGATTTACCAGTCTTATTTCATAGTTTTCATAAGAACACTAAGAACCTATATCAAACATATGGGCTATCTGCTCGAACTCATAGTTTTCATGGGGTCATTAGGAAACTGTTGGCCATTGCCAATAACTTCATTCAATTATTTCATTGGTTCTTCCTAAACCTATTGGTATCTCCAATAACTCCCCTTATACCATAGTTTTCAAGGTTTGATTATATACCTATTGTTTGCACCAAAATTGGGCACAACACCCTTCGGGAGTCGTTGAAGAGAGAATAACGAAGAATGTAAATTCAAAGCAATTATTATCTAACAAAAACTCCAATCAACAGTAAAGTAAATGCGTAGACAAGCGTTTTATAGTGGTTCGACGTGATGCCTACGTCCACTGTGAAGTTTTTTGCAGTTTTATTGATTATCTTTCAATGATTACAAGTTGTTACAGCGATCAACAGCGAGTTACAACTGGAAATTCAAAATCAACAGCAAAGTTATGATGTAGGATGATGGAGATCTCGATCCGGCAGAGTCTGGGCGCTTCAGAATCGAAAGATCCCTTTTCTGTTGGCTCCGGGGCTCTATTTATGGGCGTGGGATGCTAATATTTCGCTGAAAACTCGAGAGACCTCTTCTGGCACGTGAGGGGGACCACGTGCCCGGTCTCAGGAAATTTGGGCCCACTTTGGCATCGATTCGAACTCCATTCGAATCGATCATAAAATCATCCAATCGAGGTGAAATTTGGTGTGGACATTCTTCAACATGTATGCAAGCTTCTGCGAAAATTTTGTTGCATTTGGATCAGTGGATTGAGAGATATGATGGATACGAAATGGGATTCCTTGTGTGGCTGCTTGGTTCAAAACCATCTCTTCATATCGATGGTTTCGAATCGATGGTGGCACGCACCTTCGTGATGACGTGGAGCGCAAACCTCGAATCGATCCGGTCTTCACTCCGAGTTGACTGCTTCGACTCCATGTATCTCGGCGCATTCGAACCGATGGATGACACGTCATCATGGATAGTTGACCTGATGGATTCGACTTCACTGGAGGGTTCGAACAAGGCTTTACTGATGGGTTCAAACAAGGCTTCATTGATGGGTTCGAACGGCCGATGCTTGATGGATACGAACTTGCATTTCTCTGATGTATACGAGGTTCATCGATATGAACTCGATGGATTCGAATTTGATGGAGTCGAATCCGAGGCACTTCGTTGGGTTCGAAGTTGATCGATACGAAGGTGATCGGTTCGAATCAGTGTTCGGTGATGGATTCGAAGACACCTACAACGATGGATTCGAAACCAGTGCTTTTCCCTTCAAGTTGAATCGATCATAACTTGAGCGTATGAACTCGGATTGACTTGAAATTTGATATGATGACTTCTATGATCTTTCTTGTCATGTCCTATCAATTATAGCTCAATCTGGACTCGTGCAAAATTCTGCGATATCCATGGTGAAACGAAGTATGACCAATCTTTGAGACGAACTGTCCTTTGTCTTCGATAGATCTTTTGGTATTCCGGCTTTGCCAAAAGCGGGATAACATTTGCCCCCCAAAGTACGTCTTGTGGAAACATGACGTGCTTTGAATGCTGCAATTTCTTTCCGAACAATCATTGTTCTCTTTTGTTGAGACTCGCACTCTGTATCGCTGTATCCCTGTGTTGATATGATTGATTGTTGTACAATAGTGCTTAGCCGTTGGCTGTTGCATTCGTAACAAGATGAGTATTCGATCCCTGTAAATGTTTAAAATCGAATGTTAGTCCGATATATCTGCACATATGTTAGTTTGACCCTTATTAACGTCGTGCGTCCACGAGTCGTTGTCAGTTTTGTTTGCTATTGAATTTCGTATCGATTCTCTCCTGAACCGATTTGGAAATTTGAGTTGAGACAACGCTTGATGGTTGTTTTGAAAAGTCCCTTCGTATCGATCCTCTCCTAAACCGATATAGAAGGTTGAAGGAATTGAATTTGTGTTGCGCGAATGTAATATTTCGAACCGATGGGTATGAGCGTCGATGGATACGAGATCAACATCCGTGTTGATGAAGTATGCTTGTGCCATGATGGGTACGAAATCGACATTCATATCGATGGGAAAGGATGGATACGAAACTGTCGTTCGTATCGATGGGAAATGATGGATACGAAACTGTCGTTCGTATCGATAGGAAATGATGGATATGAAATCGTTGTTCGTATCGGTATGTTGTGGATGGAGTTGTGAAGTTGTTGATGTGAACAGGGGCTTCGAATCGACGTGCCCACTGTTTGTTTCGCATCGATGCGACGCGATGCTCTGCTGTGTGTTTCGTATCGATGAAGCTTCAGCGCATGGATTCGAAGGTAGATTCCGAAACGATATGGGAATTGACCGGTTGTGACCGGTCGAGTTGACTGGGATGCGAAACGGCTCGGTCACCTTCTGGGCTTCATATAAATAGCAGAGACCTTGCCATTTTTCACTTTTTACTTTTCACCGTTGCCTTGTGTTTACTGTGTTCTACATCGTTTTGAAGCTTCAGAGAGAAAATACTGTGTCACTTTCCCGAATCAATCAAGATCCAAGTCTTTAATTCCTCGAATCCATCACTCAAATTAGGTAATTAGCCTCGAATCCAAATGGCAAAGCTATTTTAGACCTATCTTTTCTTCATCGATTGGCCGCTCTGGTGATTGATAAAACCTGATCTGGTTTGGAGGAGCTTCGAAACCATATGGGGGCTCGTGTTTGAATCGATGATGGCGGCATCATTTTTCCTTGGATTTCGCATCGATCCCTGGGATGCCTTCATGGGGGTGACGCAGTTTGCACCGGTTGACTATCTTGATGGGTCCATTCGAATCGAAGGACCTCGAATCCATCAGCTATCGGTTCGAAGTTCTTAACTTTATATCGATACGAAGGGTATCGATTCGAACGCGATCGATGTTAAGTTGAGGGTTTCCTGTTCGGTATGAACTAGCTAACCAAGGATCGGTTTGAAGTCATCCTCTATTGATCGATTCGAACTCGGCACTTGACCATCGCTTCGAAGCGCGCCCCCTCCGTATCGATTCGAAGTGGTATTGTGATGGGTTCGAACGAGCTTCCTGTGATCGGTTCGAAACCCTCTATGATGGATACCAAAGTTTGACATTTTCTTAGCATAATTCCGGCGAGCTTCGTTCTTGCATATTTGTACTTGATAATTAAACTGCATACTTGACCACCTTTTGAAGCTCGTCGATGGAACCATAACAACTTCTATCCGAATCAATTTCCATCATATAAACGGTTTAGTGATGACGGTCAGCGATGACGGTCATTATAACTGGACTCCGTAGCTTTGTCGTTTACATATTTCCTTTAACTCTGTGATATTTATTCAAGTAATGCATGGCACTGCACAACATACATTCATACACCTTACACTGTGCAATGCACGGGTCCCTTGTCGTCTAACGATGGTTTCTCATGAGTTAGCTTGTCATGGAACCTTCAAGTTCGCAGCAGTAGGAGATTCAAAGTACAGTTACTTTGAGACTAGAGGTTCCGGATATTGAACCTGAGATCATCGATCCAGCTCCGGACTAGTTTCCCAATGTGTCTTTCATTGCCAATCCATCGGATTCCATTCAATCCAATATTTCTGAAGATATGTTGGGGAGAATATGCTTGAGGCATGGCCTGCCGGGACCGAATGATAGGCCACACAATCCGCCAGAGGGATATACAGCATTCAATCGCCATGCGTGCGCGGCCGGGACGCTTCCTCCGTTCAATGAGTACATAAGAGAAGTACAGTCTTTTTGAGGATCGCTCCATCTCAACTACACCCGAACGGATATGCTTCCGTGAACAGCTTGTTCATCGTCTTCATGGAGTACCTTCATAGACCACCGATCCCGACCGAAATCAGATATCTATCCAATTTCAAAACCCGAGGTGATTACCCTTCCTTCACATTTTTGGAAGCGGTGAGGAATTGTCAAGTGGTCACTGGGTCATGGACCAGGCTGAGTTACTACAGGGCAGAATGCTTCTATGTCAGATGTCCTCCGGGGTTTGCCCGGCGATGGTTATTCAGACGTGAGTATAGCTGAGTTCTCAAGTAATTACTAAGGCAATTGTTGTCGAAATGAAACTTATATCTTTTCCTTTTTACAGCAACGATTCAACGACCTGAAGGTGAACAATATATGGAGATAGTGCGATTTCTTCGAGAAGTTCCAAGCGAAGATAGGGATATCGAGTCGCTTTTGATGGATAGGAATCTCCGGACTTATGGGTTGATCGAATGGGGGCAGAGTATAAAGTTTGATGGGGCACTAAGGACCGTATCGAAAAAAAAGTCAAGCACAAGAAGCCCAAAATTATTATAGCCGAAGAAGTTGACTCTGAAAGAACCCATACTGATGATGAGCCGTTGACCGAGCCTACAGATGTAGTTCAGGATGTCGCGGAGCAGAGAAAAGGCAAGGCAGCAGTTGTTAAGCCAACTAAGAAGGGAGATGGAAATCGGTTGTCACGGCCCGATCCTCTCCCGGAGTTAGAATTTTGGAGATGTCTCCTCCGAGAACTGAAAATCTTTATGAAGGGCTCGCCGATATTCCAATTTCGGACGCTGTGTCCCTACAGCATGATGCCGGATTGGAAGAACTTTTAGAAACTTTAGTTTTGAGCGAGTCTTTTCCCACTGGTGTGGCAGACACATCCGGTTGGTCGGGGGGTTTCACATTCATACATATTTCACAACACTGCATAACCTTTGACTGTAAACTACCTGTTTCGAAAGGTGATTAATTCTACTTTATTTTGCCCTGCAGATACTAATTTTGGACGAGGTTCAATGTTAGGGAGTCTCCGACATGCTCGCAAGTCTTCATATCATGAGTCGCGCAGATGAGAAGGGGACAGAGATTACGACCAGGGACGCTCTGGGTATTCTGGTCAAGAAAGATATGATAAAGATAGAGGCTATAAGCGTCGGTCTCGATCGTGTACTCCTCCTCCTCCCAGGGATCCCATACGGCCTCCTGCTTATGTCTCTCATCCCTCTGAATCTTCTCACTACAAGTCGGCTTCTCAATCTTCTAGGCATGAATCCTGCCACTCTAGAAGCGAAACAGTAACTGCCGTTGTTACAGAACAGCCCCCCGTGGAAATTTCAGGGGAAGGAGCAATCAAGCTTGCTCAGCTAAGGAAAGATTTTCCAAACATCTGCTTTGACAACTACATCTTTCCTCCACGTTCAAAAAGGATCCCAGAGGAAGCCGAGCAGTTAGTACATGACTATGTGCATAATTTTTATGCCCAATACAAAGCGTGATCGAAAGTGGCTGATAAAGCATCGGCGTTGGCCTTTGAGCGAGCGACCGTCATGGAGAAATTAAAACTGATCTGGCCCATCGGGATCGTATCATACAAGTGCTAACCGATGAAGCCGAGTCATCTCGGAAGTCAGAAACGGATGCTACGAAGAAAGCAGACGAGGCCCAGGCGGCGATGGAAAGGATGAAGCATGAGCATTATGTTACGGTGGAGGACATGGGCCACCGAAACACCATCGTGACCACCGAGCGGGACGCGGCCTTGAAGGAACTGGATGCACTCAAAGCCAAAATTGCCGAGATCACTAAAGATAGAGATGATGCGCACAATGCGGCCCAAGAAGCATGCGAACAAGCCGTAGGGCTTTGGACTGAGAGAGATGCGGCAGTGGCTAAAGTTCAGGCTGTCGAGGCTGAGGTTGAGGAGAAGTTTCAAAGGGCAGAGGACAGGCTGGAGGCCGACATCGAAGATCTCCTCGTTACTTATAATGCCAACATGCTGAGGCATAGAAATTTGCCTCGCTTCAGGATTACCCAGTGCATCTTCGTAACGCTTGGGTCCGATTGGTTGAGGAGGAAGGAGAAATGCACCCGGAGGCATCAATCGACCAGTTCGAGCTTGAGAACCGGTTGCTGACCGATGATGAGAAGAAGGCCCTTCACGATGCCATAATTTCTCATGAGAAGGAGATGATTGGTGGCCAGCACCGGGAGATTGGGGAAGGATCGGGTGTCGAGCATCACGCTACTATTCTTGAATTTACCGCTCCACCTTCTTTAGAGCCTGTATCTGTGGTCGATTCACAATCCGTTCCAGCTTACGACCCAGAACAGCCGCGGCTATCTCCTATTCAGGAGCATACTTCTGAGGCCGCTCAGCCGTCCGCAGGTCAAACTGAGGAAGTACTTCGAACTTATCCCAAGTGTATTCCAGATAGGGAGTTTGTTTTGAAGATGTTACTAATAACTTCTTATTGTCTCTGCTTAGTGACTGAAGTTGTGCCGTTTGCCGCGACTCAAGAATCGAGTATAGGGGAGAAGGCCATACCACCGAGACTATAGTCGTAACAGCAGTGTCAAATGAGGCGGTGCAGGGGAGTGGATTATCTCTTGATGAACAAATGGTGAGCGAGCTGCTCGGCGAGCAGGGTGGCTTCTCCACAGACTTGCCGTTCATCGTTAGTGACCTCCCGCCAACCTCTAGTTCTTCAATGCAGACTGCAGATGCCCCCAGCCTGGCCCAAGCGATTCGCAATGAGGAAATTTTGGCCGAGATTCATGCAGAATTAGAAGCTGCGGGGCAAGGTGGTAGTGTTGGTGGCAGTACGGCGGTGCATAGCCTAGTACCTGTAAGGATAATATCATCGGGTCGCACTATCCCATCTTCCGTTACGGATCCGGTCCCTCCTACTCCTCCGGCGGAAAGCCTTCATGTAGATTCGAGCTCTGAGGAGGACATTGACATTATGCCCCCAGCCGAAGAGCAGCCGCCGGAGAGGAAGCACTCCAAACGAAGAATCTCTGTCTCTAGCGAGTCCGAAGACGAACCGTTGATAAGGAGATTTAAAAAGAAGAAGTAGATGGGCCGCTTAAGCGGATTTTTTGACAGATATAAACTTATGTTTGTTTTTTTGCTAGTAGGCCGTGTATAGACGCAGGTTCGGCCCCTGCTAGTAGGAATTCTTTTTTGGAAGAACTTATTTGCATGTAAGTCCTTGTCTCTAGTTAGTTAAAATAAAATTCAATTTCTTTGTTTCAATTCTCATTTCATTTGTGCTTAAGTATTTGTAGTGTTTAGCTTTTTGTCCGGCGTACTTGTGGTGTTTTTACCGTCGAGTAGAGTTTGTTTTATTTGCCAAGTCTGAAAATCTTGTTCCCAAGTTGTGATCGATGAATAAGTTGAATTTCGGACATTGTATCACTTTGGTTAGTGATTAACACTTAGTTTTTTTTGCCCCCTAGTCTCGGGGAACAACATTTGCATCTTGATGGTTGATCGCGCTTATTGCACATCCGAAGCACATGTCCACGCTCTGGGGACTTAGGATAATTTGAGATCGATAACCCGGTTCGCGCTCCGGAAATTTGAGAGTTATCGATGTTTGTAACACGGTCCGCGCTCCCGGAACCTGGAATTGATGTTTATACTCCACTTGACATTCTGGGAACTTGGAGTTAGTATTGATACTTCGGTTCACACTTCGGGAACTTTGACGTAGTATTTGCGCTCCAATCCGCCCTCTGGGAATTTGGAGACAGCATGTATGTTTGGGTTCGCGCTCCGGGAACCTGTAATTTATGTTTGTACTCCATTCACGCTCTGGGAAGTTGGAGTTGGCCGATAGATGGTCAGTCACACCTATTTGGGCTCTTTAGGAATTCGTTCACACTCCGAGAATGATGGATTTGATGTTTACACTCCAATTCGCACTCTGGGAATTTGGAGTCCGTTCACACTCTGGGAACGATTCATTGGATGTTTATACTCCAATTCGCAGTCTGGGAATTTGGAGTCCGTTCGCACTCTGGGAACGAGTTGTTGGATGTTTATACTCCAATTCACACTCTGGGAAGTTGGAGACCGTTCGCACTCCGGGAACGAGTTATTGGATGTTTATACTCCAATTCGCACTCTACGAATTTGGAGTCCGTTGGCACACTGGGAACGAATTGATGAATGTTTATACTCCAATTCACACTCTGGGAAGTTGGAGTCCGTTCGCACTCCGGGAACGAGTTATTGGATGTTTATACTCCAATTTGCACTCTGGGAATTTGGAGTCCGTTCTTACTCTGGGAACGAATTGCTGAATGTTTATACTTCAATTCACACTCTGGGAAGTTGGAGTCCGTTCGCACTCCGGGAACGAGTTATTGAATGTTTATACTCCAATTCACACTCTGGGAATTTGGAGTCCGTTCGCACTCCGGGAACGAGTTGCTGAATGTTTATACTCCAATTCGCACTCTGGGAAGTTGGAGTCCGTTCGCGCTCTGCGAACGATTCATTGAATGTTTATACTTCAATTCGCACTCTGGGAAATTGGAGTCCGTTCGCGCTCTGGGAACGAGTTGTTGGATGTTTATACTCCAATTCGCACTCATGGAAGTTGGAGTCCGTTCGCGCTCTGGGAACGATTTATTGAATGTTTATACTCCAATTCGCACTCCGGGAAGTTGGTGTCCGTTTGCTCTCTGGGAACGAGTTGTTGGATGTTTATACTCCAATTCACACTCTGGGAATTTGGAGTTAGTTGTAGGACTGTCGTGTGTTGGCCCAGTTCAGCCTTTGATGTGATGGCTTGCATCCGAGCTGGGGTTTCACTCAGTGAGTGGCCGGTCGTAACGCAGTCACTCGCTATTTGAATAAATTCCATTGTTTGGTGGAACTTAGCTCTTCGTGTGTCGTGATTGTTGAACGTTGCATTTGGTGAATCACAGCTCTAGCTTGAAGAGATAATAATTTGTTGCTGAAAAAAGAAAATATTGCAAAGTCGGTGCCTTATTACAAGTTCAAACTTCAGAATGTAAAGGAAATTGCAAAGTATTCATAGATAGAATGAGACTGTCATGTCTAACAGTGACGAAGATCTTCGTCATCCCAGGCTCCTGAGAAGGTTGGTCCACCACTGATGGCGTTTATCACCAATCTTCCGCGGGGACAAGTTGAGTCCTCATGTCTCGACCGATTGGGTTCATTGTTTTGATTTGATGGGCCCGCTACTCCGGGCTGCGGTGTCCACGCAAACTGTTCCAGCTTCCTTTCTCTGATCAGTTTTTCAACGAGATCTTATAAGTGATGACACTCGTTTGTATTGTTCCCGTAGCTTTCATGGAACCTGCAAAACTTTCCCGTTTGGATTTGTCTTTCTGACGACTGTTTTGGTGCAGGTTTTTGATATTGAATTGTATTACAGGTTTGTAAGTACAAGTCCTCTAGTGGTGTATTCAGAGGAGTGTAACTGTCAAACATCGGATTCTTGCACTGCGGGCCACGAGTTTGATCTCTTTTTCTGATTTGATTCACACTCTCTCTTCGCCGAGCCTGTTTGTTTCTAACGTTCAACTGAACTTTTTTCGGAGCTCTCACTGGACTGATTGATTGCTACATTGCTTTGGATCCCTTCCATACTTGGTCCTGCATCAGTTTGCTTCCTAGACTGTTTCACGTCTTCCCGTCTAAGGAATTGAGCCGCTTTGGCATGGAAACGGTCCAACGATGCAGATGGTTTTCCAGCTAACCAGTTGCCAAACTCAGAGTCGGGGTCGATCCCCTTAGTTAACGCCATAAGGATGGAGTTATCGTTTGGATTGCTGATCTCCGCACATGCAGTGTGGAATATCTCTAAATAGTGTCTGAGCGTCTCTCCAGGAGCTTGAGTGACATTAGACAGAGTGTTGACATCTTTTGGCCTTGCGACGTGCATGCGGAATTGCTTAACGAATTTTGTGGCCAACTGGTCGAATGAAGAGATGGATCGAGGTGGCAGTCGAGTGAACCACATGGTAGCGATGCCCCCCAAGGATATGGGGAAACTACGACACTTCACCACATCGTCGGCTCTGGTAGCAGTCATTGACCATTCATATTTTAGAATATGTTGGTTGGGGTCGGAGTTCCCTTCGTACATGGGTAGAGTTGGCATCCTGAATCGCCATGGGGGTTCAGCAGTCAGAATATCGTCCATAAAAGGAGTGTGACTTCGGGAAACTCCCTAATCGTCATTTGTGAATCCCTGGCTCTCACAGATCATCTGACGTATCATAGTTGAAAGATCCGGCATTTGCACCGGATTATGATTTCGTTCCATACTTTGGGTTTGAACCGGATGTCGTCGACAGTCCAAGTCTTGTCTTCTTGGCTCATAGTCCTTTGGGACATACGGTTCAGGAGTACGTCTGCTATAACGATGGTCCAGGTCCGACTGATCTTGGACGTCGACCCCTGGTTCAGCCGCAACGTTAGTGGTGTGGTATTCTGCGGTGTGGTGAGGGACGGTACCTCCTCGGGAGGAGGGTCCGGTTTGGAAACTGGCTGATGGACCAACTCTCAGTTGTCCAACGGTCAGTGTTGGTTGATCTCCAGCGGCTGACATGTGACTCCCATCTAGCTGGGGTCGTGGAGATCGATTATGATAATCAGAAGAGGAAGTGCTTTCGCTGGATAAGTGAGTTGCATGGTCTCTCTTGGATCTCTTTCGCTTCTGGCGATCCAGCTTATTGATCAGCTCGACATTAGCACGTAGCTGTTCTGCTAGTTGCTGCCGACTCTGGGTCAGCTCTTGGAGTAGCAACTGTAACTCTTGTCGGGTAACCGGACCTGACGGTTCCGAGTGTCCAGTAGCATCTTGATTAGATGGAGGTAGTGGTGTAGGATTTTGTCTATCCTGTTCTTCTTGATTGACAGCGTTAGAGGTGGTTCTTGTACTAACCATCTTGAAAGTTGAATTCCTTCCCTAGACTTTATGCAAATCTGAATAGATGGGAAGGTACTTGGATTTGATGATCTGGATCTCTCTCTTAGATTTGTTTAATCCGATATCGATGATAGATCCAAAGAGCAGGAAAAAATCTGGGTTTTCTCAGTGAAAGCACCAAAGTGTTTGCACCAAAATTGGGCACAACACCCTTCGGGAGTCGTTGAAGAGATAATAACGAAGAATGTAAATTCAAAGTAAGTATTATCTAACAAAAACTCCAATCAACAGTAAAGTAAATGCGTAGACAAGCGTTTTATAGTGGTTCGGCGTGATGCCTACGTCCACTGTGAAGTTTTTTGTAGTTTTACTGATTATCTTTCAGTGATTACAAGTTGTTACAGCGATCAACAGCGAGTTACAACTGGAAATTCGAAATCAACAGCAAAGTTGTGATGTAGGATGATGGAGTTCTTGATCCGGTAGAGTCTGGGCGCTTCAGAGTCGAAAGATCCCTTTTCTGTTGGCTCTGGGGCTCTATTTATAGGCGTGGGATGCTGATATTTCGCTGAAAACTCGGGAGACCACTTCTGGTACGTGAGGGGGCGCATGCGCCCGGTCCCAGGAAATTGGGGCCCACTTTGGCATCGATTTGAGCTCCATTCGAATCGATCATAAATTCAACCAATCGAGGAGAAATTTGGTGTGGACATTCTTCAACATGTATGCAAGCTTCTGTGAAAATTTCGTTGCATTTGGATCAGTGGATTGAGAGATATGATGGATATGAAATGGGATTCCTTGCATGGGTGCTTGGTTCGAAACCATCTCTTCGAATCGATGGCTTCGAATCGATGGTGGCACGCGCCCTCGTGATGACGTGGAGCGCAAACCTCGAATCGATCCGGTCTTCACTCCGAGTTGACCGCTTCAACTCCATGTATCTCGGCGCATTCGAACCGATGGATGACACGTCATCATGGATAGTTGACTTGATGGATTCGAACGAAGCTTCACTGGAGGGTTCGAACAAGGCTTTACTGATGGGTTCGAACAAGGCTTCATTGATGGGTTCGAACGACCGATTCTTGATGGATACGAACTTGCGTTTCTCTGATGGGTACGAGGTTCATCGATACAAACTCGATGGATTCGAAGTTGATGGAGTCGAATCTGAGGCACTTCGATGGATTCGAAGTTGATCGATACGAAGGTGATCGGTTCGAATCAATGTTCGGTGATGGATTCGAAGACACCTACAATGATGGATTCGAAACCAGTGCTTTTCCCTTCAAGTTGAATCGATCATAACTTGAGCGTATGAACTCGGATTGACTTGAAATTTGAGATGATGATTTCTATGATCTTTCTTGTCATGTCCTATCAATTGTAGCTCAATCTGGACTCGGGCAAAATTCTGCGATATCCATTGTGAAAATAAGTATGACCAATCTTTGAGACGAACTGTCCTTTGTCTTCGGTCGATCTTTTGGTATCACGGCTTTTCCAAAAAGCGGGATAACACTTATTGATTACTATCAATAACCTAATTAGAATATAGTTTTCTTAGGTTCACTGCAAACCTGTTAGCCCATGCCATTAACTCTTGATAAACATAGTTTTCATGGGTTTAATATGAACATGTCTAAATTGACAACTTCTTAATTAGTCTTTAGGCATCCTATATTCTAGTCTGCCTGACCTCCTGGATGCAATTCTATTCATTCAGGAGTTAATTTATATTCACTACTAGGTAAACCTATCTGGTTATTCTACCCTTACACCCCAAAATACAGTTATAGTTCATTACATAGTGAATATGTTTATAGAAGAAGCATACATATATAAATAATACCAACATCTTTGGTTTAATACCCTTGAAATAATTTTTCCCTGAAATTTGGTTAGCCCCTTTATCCCATTATTTTTAACATGGCAAGCATCTTCAAAAACTCCAAATTTGAAAGCATTTTAAAGCTCTTATATAGTGCCATCAATTTTTCCTTTTAACGATGAGATTGGGTTCTTTGTTTTGAAAACCAAGGCTTTTGAAACCTTAGACCTTTACTTTCGAAACCATTGGAATACCTATTTCGGAAGCATTCAAATCTTCTTTTCAAAACACTAAACATATGCCTTTCGAAACACTTTAAAACATCTCTTTTGAAACCACCAAAACATACCTTTCGAACGTATTAAAGCATCACTTGCTAATTTATAGAAGCATAGCTTCGAAATCATTTGAAAGTACACCTTTCGAAACCATTAGGTTCAATCTTAAACATATCCTTTGGGTCTAAGTGAATACAAGTGAAAGTATCCCTTTTGAAACCAATAATCTTCAAATAAAGGTGTTTGGGGAAAAACAGATGGTTTTAGAATCATCCTTTCTAAAGCTTTTATCCTTTAAGTAAAATAATTGGAAGGTTAGAGTCTAAACACCTTTCTAAGCCATAGCCTTCAAAACCTTTAGAATAAGTGGTTACTGGAGCCCTTTCGAAAGCATTGATTTAAAAAAATGCAACTCATGTGAAAGCTACCCTTTAAGCAAGAAGGCGGTAACCTCTTCGAAACCTACGTTAAACACTTTCGAAAGCATTCTTTTAAAAGCAAGGCGAGCAGAAATTTTTTTGGTAGAAAAATGGAGGATTCGACCTTTCAAAATCTTGGTTTCGACTTTATACCTACCACCTTTCTCCAATCCACTACGTACCAAAACCTTGATACCTTATGTATTGGTTTCGACTTGGTTAAGGCAGAGGTTTAGGGTTGAAAGATGGCTACTAGAAGTGGAGAAACAATAAACTTATGCAAAACTAATTTTATTGCCTTTTTAAGTAATACTTTTTAACTAACTTGCCTATTTGTAAAAATATGATTGGTCGCCATAAAATTTCATAATTTTTTTATGAAATACTGCCAAATTTATACAGGAATTAATTAATGGTAAATAACAAACTAGCATTTCCCTTCAACAAAACAATTAAGACATAAATGTCCTCCATCTTATATAATTTAATTTACGTGGTAAATTACGTAGGAAAAATCTCAGAAATAATAGAAATTCACTTTTAATAGGTTAGCTAACATATATAAATTTTAGACCCAAATTCCTTTACATAATTACCGAAATAAATATTTAAAACCAATTATACATATCTTCCTTTGAAAATTCATAATAAATCATCAATAGCTTGGATAATTACAAAAATTTAAACCTATCTCCTAAATAATGTTTTTCGCAACATATTAAATCCTCATAACATTTGAAACCAATCATATACAAGTTTAGCCTTTAAATCGAATAAAACATTTATCAAACTAACTTGTTTGAATATAACATATAATGTAATCCAAGCATATCATCATCAAAAATAATTATAATGGATTTAAACTTAAACCCAAAATCTAATGTTCTTTAAAAACGAAAAATGAGATGATTTTTATTATTATCGACCTTGATTTAGATAAGGACTTGAGATTTGATCTTGTTTAATTCTCCTTGCTTGATTCCTTAGTTTTTAATTTAATTTCCTTTTCTTTTCCCCTAGGTAATGGCCGGTTTGCTCTTTGGTTTATGTTTTCGAATTTTGAATTATGAAAGTGTAGAGTGGAAATGAGAATAAATGTTAGGTGTTATAGGGTTATGGGTGTGGCTATTACCCATAATGCACTTGCCTTATTTGCTTGTTAGTAAATTTATGAAAACATTTCCATAACCCATTCTTTTTATTAAATTTTTAAATATCAATCCCCTTATCACTGTATTATTTACATTATTTTGTTTAATTTATTTAATTAAATCTCCTGAATAATGTTATTAAAATTAGGGGTATTACAGATTGATAAAGAAGCTGAGTATGTGGCATTGATAGCAGGATCAAGGATAGCAAAAGAACCGGGGATAAAAACGCTGAATACATTTAGAAATTTCCAGCTGGTGGGTTGCACAATCAAGAAGGAGCATTAAGATAAGGGTGCGAGATTAACCCCTTATCAGTTAAAAGCACCAGAGCTACATGAAAACATAGAGCATTATACATTAACGCACATCCTAGAGAGGAGAATCTAAAGGCTGATTCACTACCTAAGCTAGCTAACTCTGGGGAAAAGCAGCTAATGGGATTGGTTTCGGTGGATGTTCTGATAGCTCCTAGTATTGATCAGATGGACATCAATTGGATTATGGAAACCAAAAAAGAGGAGTCATGGATGACCGCAATAAAAGACTATATGATCAACATAACTCTCCTGAGAGACAGAAACGAACGAAAGAAGCTTCTTTGGAAAACACCATGGTTCATGATGCAAGACATAGTGCTATAAAGGAGAAGATTCTCGAATACCCTGCTTTGGTGTGTAGCTAAGAATGAGGCTAGGAAGATCCTTATGGAAATCCATGAAGGCACTGTGGCGATCGCACCGGGGGCAGACTTCGGCAAAGAAGATACTTCACTATGGATATTTTTGGTCGACAATAAATCGAGATGCA
Organism: Allium cepa; assembly: GCA_030765085.1. Taxonomy (NCBI): domain Eukaryota; kingdom Viridiplantae; phylum Streptophyta; class Magnoliopsida; order Asparagales; family Amaryllidaceae; genus Allium; species Allium cepa. The sequence goes on along the minus strand of CM060938.1, from coordinate 244,254,821 downwards.
ACTGATTGCACCAAGTGGTGCGATCGAGCCCCATCCTCAAATCTTATGTAGATGGTCAGCCCATTGTTGTTTGCAATTGAAGGACTCAACATCATTGTTGTGCTATCAATAGTGAAAGAAGAAGCCAAATATGTTATCAGTGTAGTAGATTACTTTACGAAATAGGCTAAAGGTGAACCCCATGCCATGATTATAACGAAAAAGGTAGTCAATTTTGTAATGAAGAACGTTATTTGCAGGTTCGGAGTACTCCAGACAATGGAACTCAGTTCGAGAGCACTATGTTCAATGACTTCTGCCATCTATATATAATTAAGAAGAGCTTCTCCATGGTGGCATATACGTAGGCAAACGGGAAAGTGGTAACAGTAAACAAGATCATCAAATCCACCATGAAAGAGTAACTAACTAGAGCTAAAGGCAACTGGTTCGATGAGCTTCCACCAGCACCGTGGGCTTATAGGATAAAATATAAGTCTACAATTAGACACCTGCCTTCCTCTTTGTTGTATGGATAAGAGGAAATGATCCTGATAGAATTGGAAGTCCCTTTTCATCATGAAAGGAATTTCGAACCTAATGTAAGAACGAGGAGCTCCTGTATGAGTCTCTTGACTTGGTTGATGAAAAAGTTAAGAAGTCGAATTAAGAGTTGCTGCCTACCAAAAAAGGGTAGCGCGACACTTAAACACCAAAGTTTGCAACTGTACCTTGGAGGTGGAGGATCTTATTCTTAAGCAAGTTCTTCCATATGTAGAGGCACTTGGTCCAAACTATGAAGGACCCTATGCAATTTATCAGAAGCTTGGAGACGGAACTTTTAAGCTAGCAATCATTGATGAAATCCCAATCCCACATGCTTGAGACAACGATTTTCTACAACATTGTTACGATTAGACTTTCTTAACTTGCTTTCACAAATAAGCCACCTAAGGATACTGAAGGCACTATAAATAAGCAGTACTTGCCAATTCTTCTACTCAAGAATAAAGTCAGCTTCTTGAACTAATGGAAACACGTTCTTGTAAGTAAAACTCTTAGCCGTGGGGCTAGCGGCAAGCTGAGAAAATGCACCTCTATCCTTGGATAGTGGATAGGGAGTATAGACTCAAACCACTTGGCCGATGGGGGAAATCGACCCCCAAACTTTTGAGAACTGGCAGTGCCTGCAGATAGGCAACGTCGAGAAGGTCTAAATTATCGGTTAATGAGAAAATGCAACTCAAACTGCCAGGTTGATGGGGAAAATTGACCCCAAGATTTTGAGAACCGACATTGTCTTGAGATAAGTACGTTTGGAAGGTCTAAGCTGCCCATTCGACATGGAAACTCGGCTCAAACCATTGGGCCAAAAGGTTAAATTGACTCCAAACCTCTCGAATTCTGCGTTTCCTTTAGATAGGCGACATTAAGAAGGTCCAATCACTCTTGAGTCAATCAGATAATTCAACCCCCTACTTCGAGAATTTGGCATTGCCTAGAGATAGGCGATGTTAGAAAGGAAAAACCGTAAACTTTAGGTATCTGGCATTGCTCGGATTTGGGTGATATCACGTAGAAGAACCACAAGTCTTCAAGAATTCGTCATCGCTCAGAGATAGCAACGATGAGAAGGCTTGCCAATTTAACTAATTTTCAAGAATTCATTGTTGGCCGGAGATAGATGACATCGAGAAGATTCGTCAACTTGATCCTTGATTCAATTGAATCATTCGTCCCCGTCCTTCAGGAATTCGTCATTGCCCGAGGAAAGGTAACGTTAAAGAAGAAATTCTTAGAATTGGACAGCTTGTCTGTTGGTTTTTTGAGGTAGAAACCGGTGCACAGCCGGATTCCAACTATGAACTTAGAAAAAATAAAGTGTGGGCTAGAGTTACGTAGCATCGTGATAATAATAATTGGAAACAAGTCATAAAATCATTGGTTCTCGGAGATTAGAGTTGGGATATGAATGGGAGTCTTAGCGACATGCTAGCAACAAAGCAGGACACGTTTGGTCGAGGATAAGCAAGGATATTTGTAAAGGATAAAAAATAGAATATCATAAACTCTCTAGGCCCAGGATCACGATTGGAAAGCTCATTTAAACTAGGAGCAATCAAAATTTTTCCCTACAACACTTTGAACTTATAAATTCTTGGAGTTAGGCATTCGGAGTAATAAATACCATGAACAAATATAAGCATGCATATAATTGGTTGAAAGGAACTTGATCATGCATCGAGAAGAATAACCAAAGAGTTAGTTAAATAATGAATCTATTTTGCCAAACGAAACGACTATAAAAAGGGATAATTAAAAGGATATGACTAAAGCAATTGCAGGAATGTTATTTCTATGCACAAAGTTGTAGTAAATAAGCATATTGCATAGAAACAAATGTGTATAATATAGAAAAATTATAGCACAAGCAGTAATATTATATATAGGCAGTAATATATCAGCAGTAATATATCAGCAGTCATAGTAAAATACATAAAGGCGCAGAAAAGTAAACAAGAGAAAGATATTGGACAAAAGTTAATCTTTCATTACCATAACTTTTGTGTATATCATAAAGCAGGGGTAGCATCTTCATAATACCGGCCCGTTGAAAACAAAAAATCAAAAAGATATAGACTCCAGAAAACTTTGGAGTATGGGAAGCTTGAAGGTTGTTCATGTCGAAGTAGAATTGGTGGGCTTCGTGGTGCCATGCTTAACTTTCACCTTGAGCTTATCGAAATCAGCCCTCAACCTCTCCATCGTGGTGATAGTGTCTATCAGGTTTAAAGCATTGACCAATCGCGATGTCTTGTTCTTAGGACGTGGAAATGCTTTCTAGCCCATTTGAGGCCATAATATTTTGGGAATCATAACTAGGATAAAACTGAAGGGAGGGACAAAGTGATTAGTTCCATCGAAATAGAAGTCGATGTAGTAAAGATTGCTTCAGTTCCCAAGCCTTAAGTTGGTGGGGACGGAGAAGGAAGGTGCGGTTGACTTATAAGTTGGTAAACATAATGATAAAGTTGAATGATGAATTCACGGGAGAACTAAAGCTTCTCAAAGACTGGTGAAAGAAAGATATACTTGAGCTAAGGCTTCGATCCCTAAAAGAAATCATGAATTCCCACTCTTCGGTCCCTTACTCCTCAATTTGACCTATGGAGAAGGAATGTAGGGCTTATGGGAAGTAGTTGCTACAGATATTAGCGTCACACAGGCGGTTTTGGAGAAAACCCACATGGAAGAGGGAATAATCATTTTCGACTCTTCAGCTTCTAAAGTGCACACTTCATGCTGACCCGATAGCTCAGGCCAGTGAGAGATTCGGTAGTGGTAAGAATAGCAGGATTAGCAACCTCTTCAGCTATGAAAGCCTTCCCAACCGTAAGTAATCCTATGTCCTTGGCATCAAGGTGCATAGCCATAAACTCTTCCTTGGAATGATTATCATCTCTCCACGTGGCCCGACGTAGCACTTCCTCCAATGCATTAGTAAGAGTTTCAAGATAGTCATTCCCCGACAACTTTAGATTTTTTTTCACGTTAACACTAGCAAAGAAGTATTGGAGATTTTCATTGAGCTCGTCTATCTCTCTGGCCTTCGCCTCCTGAAAATCTTTAAGTTCCTGTTGAGAAACCACAAGCTCTATATCATTGGTAATTTTTCCAGCTGATAGCTAATCCAAATCATAATATAGCTTTAGTTTCTCTTCACAAAGTTCAAGATTTTCCTCTGAAGCCTTTTAAGTTCGGTCTCTTTTTCTAAGATAGTTTGACCCATGGCTCATATAATTCATCCTTTTGAGTAAGAGCCAGGTTTATCTCTTTAACTTGCTTCTTTAATTCAGCCCCATCTTCATGGGAAATCTTCAAGTTAGCAATATAATTTCAGCACGATCGTAATCCAGCTTCTTCTCTTCCCTCAAACTATCAGATTTGGCTTTTTCTTCAAGGTTCATGTCCCGCTCTCTTGTGACCTTAAACAAGTCCTCATCTCAATTCTTGATGATCTATTCAAATTCATCCTCCTAGGAATGAAAGGACTCGATGTTGGTTTAGTTGATTCTATTCATGTTAGAGAGGGCTGGGCATAGCCTTTTCCACTTATATCCTTCATCGATGTTGTTTTGGACGTTTTGGATATCCCCATCTGCCACTTCCTTTGGAATATCCTGGATGTCCTGTTTAAGTTTTTCATTGTGCAAGAATAGCATGGGGAAGTGGAATTTAGGCATAGACATAACAACCCACTTAGGAATAGGCTTAAATTTCAGCCCAAAGAAGACCCATCAAACTTAGATCAATTTCAAAGTTAGCTGTCGGTTGGTATAAAGAATAATACACAGAGCTATTTATCTACACATTCAAAAATTCATAATGAAAGAATGAAATATAATATATGAATTGTACCCATTTTATTTAAAATTTCAAACTATTAAAACAGCAACAACAAATATCCTTATATAAATTTCCAAAGTTAAAACATCATTCAATGAGTACTTCAAAAATAAAGAAAATAACATAAGTATATAAATAATAACTACTACAAATCTGCATCTCTGCCACCACTTTCAAAAATCTACAACAACATCTCTAGCCCATGTTGTGATGAGGAGGGAGTTAGGAAAAAAATGTTCGGTGAATAAAATCTTGAGCCTTTCTATAATAGTACTTGGGCAATATATTTTAAATAATAATATGTCTTTTGTGTCTTAACCATATTATAAGTTTTCAAACCATAAGCTCTAAGGCTTTCCTAGCCCATTATTCTTTTAATCCAAAAAACCATATCCATCGTCAATAATGTCTTAATAATGCAAGAGATATCACCCAAGCCACTCAATGCCTTTTTTATGGAAATAAGGCATACTTTGACCATTTAATACCTTATTTAAGGCAGGTCCACATCATTTACTACCTATCCCAAGGCGGGCGCTTCATCGGCATTATCTAGCTGACATTGAATGGAATCTCTTCAGACGACAAAATACTTCAACCTCGAAGATGGCCCTCTCTAAAATATCCTCTATCATGCCCAACCATTTACCCCGACTATTTAATACTTCGATTATAGGGAAGAGACGGACCCTCAACCAACCACCTATTTCAATCGTCAAAGGAGGCCCTTCGTGTTATGACCCATAACCTAACCATGACGTCTAGCATTAGTCCAATTATTTGTAGATACTAGTAGGCAGATTAACCAGGTAGGTTTACCCTACAAAATTAAGATCAATCTCACATCATCTGTGGTTACTTATTATAGGCGATGTCTCATATCAACCCCTAAGTCATACTACAGTAGCCAAATTAGTTAGCCGGACTTCTGTATGCTTTTGAACGACTATATACACTTGTAACTTAGTCATAATCTAAAACTCTCTTAATATATTATCCTACATCTCACCACATTACCAATCTGTTTTTATAAGAAAACTCTTATTTCGCCTTTACAATTAATTACATTCCAAAGGGGGATTTAGTGATAATTAATATTATATTAACTATGCAATTAATACGTTATAATTGCACGTTATTCGTGCCATACACACACACGTCTAAACTAAAGTGCGATGATTGCATCCTAAAATAATGTTTTACATGTCAAAGTTTCAAATTTGCACAAATTCAATTTGCTATCTATGCATATTCCATATCTCAAATATCCACAATTAAATCAACAGGCTTGTATAAAACAGAATCCATAAAAAACTTATTCTATACTAAAATATTGGAATCAATCATTAACAAAAAGTTGCAATTCAAATTCTTTTACATTCAATTCAATATAAAATTGAAAAAGGGAATTTCTATTTAAATTGCGGAAATATACGGTGTAAATTACGAATAAAAGAATCCGCACTTTACAAACCATTTCCAATTTATTCTTTTCAAAACCCTTAATCAGATCTAAAGAAAAAGATGAGAGGTGGAATAAATGTAAAACATTAAATTGCAATACTTACACAATTCCATTGTTTAGTTTAGAATAATTGAGATTTAAACTTAAGAATTGGCATTTAACTTTAGGGGAATGTTGGGGTTTTAGTGTGATGTTGCATAAAAATAATTCTCCAAAGGCATATACGAGATCTAAGTTATACTATGTAATTACTAAAACGAAAAAACTAAGGTTTCCACCCAAAATCAATCCTTAGCTCTTCCTTTTGGATTTGGTACGCCCGCTTTAACCTCTTTCAGATATCTCTTTTTAGAAATAGACAACAAGGTTATTGTACACGAATTAGATTCAGAAATCTAGGGATTGAAGGAGGAAAGGTTTAGAAATTGAATAATTAAACATTTAGAATTCTTACTTGAAACCCTAAAGTAATTTTCTGAATCTTTGAGGAAAGAGACCAACATAACTTTGATTGGTTCCCAAAATAAATTATGAATAAAAGTAAGGGGCTAGGCTCTTATTTATAGTTGTTGGAAAGCACTAGAACTGTTAGATTTAAGTTAGTTTAAATTAATACAATCTGCAGGCACTTGAACTATTGGATTCCGACGACTAAATATGGCTACGTTAATGGTATCTATAATATTAGAAGCACTTGAATATGAAACAAAACACGGATTTCTAACCAATATTTTCTTCATTACATTCAAAATAGATCTACCATATTCATCTTACATAATCCCAGTGTATTCCAAGAAACTGATAATATATACTTATTACAAAATGCATCAAGAACGGTATATGAAGATACCCCCTTGGATGATTAGCGTTATATGTCATAATAGACTTAGTACAAACACATCGGAAATACACCAAAACATAAAACTGAAACGCCTAAATAGCTATCTGTTTGCCTCCCACATGCCTCCAGTAGCCTTATTCCTACTAAAATCTAAAAATAACCTTAACCTCTCAGCCTATTCATATCAATTTTGGAGCATCCGAAAGTTTAAGGGGAACACATAAACTACAAGTCAGACATAAGGCCTAGTGTGAATAATAATATGCATCCCAGTTTAACATTTAAAGGAGACCATGCCGCTTAATGGAATGGAATTCCCCTCACTAATATCCTTTTAAAACATATCTTTGCAAAACCTTTTTCCTGCAACCAAAATTGGTTAAGATACTGTAAAGCATTATTATGTAAACATATATAAATATCAAGTAATGAATGAACTATCTGTTCAAACACATAAGTTTTGTTTGGCTAACTTTTAACCTTTGGCTGACTCAGGCCTACCAAACAATATAAACAAAGTTAATCTAACACATATTAGATATTCTTCTTCTGGACGGTCTATCCTTAACTATCATTTAAGTAATTCTCTTTTGGGCCGTCTGTCCCAAACTTAATCATTTCCCATGTCATCCTAATCCTAATGGTTTTTTAGGTTCACCAATAACCTATCTATATACAAACATATATTCCTTTCGGTGTGTAATCATAATTGTAGTCTACCTAACCAAGCCCTACACACTAGAATTTTGGACAACAATTAGCTGGGACCAACAGCTAATGTATAGTGCGATCTTATGCCAGTCCTATCCTTTATTCTAATACTTAAGTCATATTCACTTAGAGATTCCTTCCCATAATTTTTCTTGAAAGCATTTTCAAAATGACTTAAAACTTTTAAATCAAACTTGCATAAGGAAAATATATAAACTTTATGCTTTACTCAAAACCACCTTACCACTACACACACACATATATGTTTATATATGTATTTTACTCAAACCTTAGTTGATGAAAATATTTAAGCATTTAAAAGTAACCTTTATGTTTCATTGAAAGTACTCCTTTCTAATTCTTTTGAAATTATCTCTTTCGAAACCCAGTAAAACCCTTTAGTTGTCTAGCCGAAAGGCTAAAACCTTACTTCTCGAAATCATACTTCAAACCCTTTCAAAAGCATTGAAAACCTTCCTTTCGAAAATAGTATGTTTTAGACATCTTGTTCTAAAATACTTTAAAACATTGCCTTAGAAAACCTTGGAAGAACCTTCCGTTTCAACCCTTTTGAAGCCATCAAAAAATATGACCTTTCCATTAAGACCTTTTGAAAACATTACACCTTTTGACTAAGACCTTTCGAAACCCTTCAGAAAGCAGTACCTTTTGAAAGCATTAAACCTTTATAACATATACTTTTCAATAGCTCTTTGGGTTCAGTTTAAAACATGTGGAAAAGCCCCTTCTAAAACCATTCGACCCCTTTGAAAGCTTTGTTACTGACCCCTTCGATAGCTTAAAATATATCTTTAAAAAAATATGCTCCGTCCTATTTAATACTATAAACACCTCTTTCGAAACCTTGGGTTATTCTTTAATTAGAATAAAAGAATAAAACATCTAAGTCGATAGCTTCCTTTCGAAAGCATAGGAGAAGCGGTTGATTCTTAAATGAAAAGTTCACCTTTTGATCTTGTAGAAAGCCAATGACTTCGAAAGGTAAAAAAAGCGGTAGCTATGGGATTTGAACCCTTCGAAAGCTTTAAATCTTTAAGTATTCGACCCGGTCAAAAGCAACCAAGATGAAAGTTTCTTTTCGAAAGCAAAGTAGGCGTTGCTTTTGACTGATAAAACAAATGTACTCCAACCTCTTTAGATCCTAAGGTTTCAACCAAATACTCCTTATACCTTGTCCAATACATTGCATACCAAGTAGCATGATACCATATGCATTAGCTTTGAAAGCAATGATGTTGAAAGGTCTGGGTCGGAACCCTTAATGCCGAAAGTGGCTGAACATGCTAAAAGAACTATTTTCTTGTTTTCTACTTAAAAATGAAAATTTTCAACTAATCTACCTTTATTTATCAAATTCTTATTGGTTACTAAATACTTTTTCAGAAAAGAACTACCAATAATTTCAGAAATAAACGATGATTTTATTTTATAAAATGCCCTTTCTTCTTAATAAAATATATAAAACATATCTGTCCCATACCTTAAATAATTTAATATATGCATCAAAACACTTAGGAAAAATCTGGAAAATTCCAAAAAATCTATTTTAATATGTTTTCCTACACATAAAAATTTCAAACCAAGTAATTATTTATTTAACCATAAATAATTTATAACCCAATAAATCATTTTCTTGACTGGAAAATTTATATAAAATCCACATTATTTCAAAAAAATTTGAAAATTGAATCCCATCTCTAAAATATCATTTCAGATCCATATTTAAATTTTCAAGGCATTTGGATTCCATTTAATAGGGTTTTCATATCAAACATATCATAGGAGCTAATATGAACATATATAATTCATCAACAAGTGTGTATATATATAATCATTCAAAACATGGCATAAACATGAAAATACATTTAGGATCTAACTTGAAACCGAAATCTATAAGAAAATGGGATATAGTAATCACTCACCTTAGCTTTGAGATTAAAAGATGTGAGATTTGTATTTGAACATGTTGATTAACTTCTCTCTCTTGAAATCCTAGATTTATCCTCCCTTAAGAATGAAAATGGTAGCCGACCATGATGTATTTTTGTTTGATAGAGTGAAAATGAATGCGTGTTTCATTATCTAAGGGTTTAGGGTATAAGTTTCTCCTATTTCCTATTTTACACTTGCCCATTTCTTAACACATTAATTCATGTCGTTCCATTTTGAATTCGATTTAACATGGCATGACTACCCTTAGTTAAATCAAATCTTAACCTATTAATCTTCACATTACTTTATTTAATTTAACTAACTAGATATCCTAAATAATGTTATAAAATTATGGGATGTTAAATTAGCCTCGTTAAGCACTGTCCTTCTTAAGGGAATCATTCTTTGGAGGACCAAGCATATCGGCAGTTTTTGCATCTTAGGCAGTTGACTTCAGGTTGGCATCACTAGACCCATACTTATTATCTGGCTATTCAAAAAGCCCATTTCCTTCATCTGCACTGTGATCATCATTATTGTGACCATTGTCATCGTGTTCATTACCACCTTAGCCATCATCGCCTTTATTTCCATCATTGTCCTCCTCTTCCCGATCCCATCCCATTTCCTCATCAGTCGGGGAATCATTGGAAGTCAATAGATTTGTAGCATCAATCTCCTCCTCTTTCTCAGAGGGAGCTTCTCCAGGTGCTTGAGATTTGTTCAGCATCGCTTTAAATTTTTCCATAAACTTTTTGTTCCAAGCTGGAAAGAGAGAAGGAAAGTCAAAACCTGGACACTTGTGGGCGTTATCAACATATGTGATAAAGAGCCCCTTCTCATGAGAACTCTCAGTAATAGCATCGAGGGGCTTGCCGAGGAAATGAGACACCTTTTGCTTTGTGTATTTAATTATTCCGAATGAATTATCTAAAAGAGATTTTTTTTCTTCTTTAGCCTTTTCTTAAGAGATGCATTCTCTACTACGAGCTTTGCCTCCTTCATTTCAGCCTCCCTAAACACCAATTCTAGATTCCTTATCCTATCATCTGAAATCTGATTATCACTCTTTTCTTTAAGGAGTAAAGCCTCCATTTCCTTTAGTGAAGTAGCTAGCTTTTCTTTTTCCTTCACGAGTTCATCTCTCATTGTAATTAAATCAATAATATGGTTGTTAAGCAAGGAGTTTTGTTCCTTAAGCATTGATGTCTTGCTAGACAATACCGAGGCTTCCTTTTAAAACGAAAACAAATGTTTAGCAACCTAGAATGAATAACAAACTTGAGTTAAGATATTATACGTGAAATATTAAGAGTATAAAATAGTTAAACAAGAGAGGTATATACCAACATATGTTGCTTAAGAAGGGAAAATCGATGTTCTTGAGTATAGGAGGAAGTTTGTAATGGCTTGAGAGCAGTAAAAGAAGGGGATTGAATAACCGGCTAAAGAATGTCATCAACTTACAAATAGGAGTTAACGATTGGGACATAGAAGGAAGTTGATCTTCTTGTGTAAAAGAAAATCAAAGATCCTCATAAATACGGTTCAGAGCTTGAGGAATGATTAGGAACATGATACTAAGAAGTGGATCCTCAGAATGCTCTACTTCAGCCATCCGCTATGCCTCATTTTCGGTAGAGTTAGGATTTGAGGTCTCAAAATTTGAATCAATGCAAACCAATTATTTGCTCATCAATAATAATAAAGGACTGCACATCCCCAATCTTAGGCTTCTTACTAGGGTAGGTGCAATGATAGATCTATCGCTTAGTTTCCTTTTGGCTGGAATGAATGAGCTAGAGATAGAGTCCTTAACAGATTGAGCCTCTGGAGCCTGAACTAAGGCAGAAGTGATAGTTTTGTCCTACTTGTCTTTGAGAGCATCAATTATAGCTTCCTTCTCTATAGGAGAAACTATCGAAGTAGATGAGCCTAAATTAAGGGAATAAGCTTATGAGGTGGTTTTATAATAGATTTTGAATGAATGTAGTGATAACATACTGGGTATCTCTAGCTGAATGGGGAAGTTAAATGTAAAGATTCAGGCTTGCCCATTACCAATGAGCTTTTTCTCCTATTGTTGTACTACACCATTTTAAGCTCTTCTAGAACTTTCTGATAGTCCAAAATGGTAGAATATTGAAGAAGTTTAGCCGAGGTTAATAGTCTAAGCTCGTACCCCATTTTCCCTACTGCTTGAGTTAGTGACATCACGAGTTTTTGATCCTCAAGGATTAATTTCTTAGGGGCAGGATTTGAAAGAAAGACATTTGATAAATAAAAATGTTCCTTTGATATTGGAAAACAAAAAAAAGAAACTTACCAGCAATAGAAAATGATCCTTTGATATTGGAAAACATTTGATAAATAAAAATTAGTTTCTCGTCCTCTCGATTTATTAACACTTTCATAAATCAAGCTTTCTAGTTATGGTGATGGATTTGGTACAATTGATGGGTTGATTGTTCACCGACTGTAGCAGATATAATGGAGAATTTCAGCACTAAGAGAAGGAAGTCCAGCCACCCAAGCTAAAACTTCCAAATGATTTAAGTATGTATAAGCATTTGGTAAGAACTAGATCAGTGCAACATTCAGGCGCTCTAGATTCTTAAGAGGAAGCTAGGAAAAGGGAGATAGCTCAAGTGCTAGATATGACCGAGAGTTCAAACAAGTACCCTTCTTGTGGGCTATGAATATTGTCGAAGGAACCAACAAGAATGGCTTCAACCTTAGTAATTCCAAATCATTCAAGAATTGAGTCAACCTCGGCCTAAGATATGATGTACAATGTATTCGAAATAATATCTCCCTTCTTTCTAACCAAAGGTGATGGTTTAGATCCTTTATTGGCTTCCTCAGCGAACTTTATGCTAGATTGTTGACCTTCTATTTTCCTGTCAGGCGATATTATTCCAAACTTAACAAGTTACCAATATTCACATTATAATTTTTTTAGTACATGCTATGTCTAAAATGGTTTCTTTAGTAATCTAGTTACTACCAAAGTGATAAGGTATATGTTAGTTATAAGACAACAAATCATAGACAACATATGAATATTTTGTTAGAAAATATGAATTTTAATCGCAACAAAGGGCCTCATGAAAGAGCTATAAACATTGGGAGTTAACATGCGACATCCATAAGCTCATGACAACTAAGATATTTCTTTTTCAAGAATCGCATTATCATATGACATTGATGAATGCTATAAGTTATCGAGGTTATCGATGTTAACAAGGAAGTGTTAGTATTAAATTATTAATGTGTTAACATATTAAATGGTTTGCGGCATGTTAAAATAGCAATGTCTTAAGTAGCGGTATCTTATAAAGTTTCATTCCTGATATTAAGGTTGGTAATAAGCTATCAAGCTATTAGCATCAATAAGCCCAAATCAACAATGTTGCAAAACTTATTCTACAAAATATTATCAAGCTTCACAACTGTGAATAACGTCGAAATGACAAGGATATCGACACCGATGAATAAGTGTGATATGAATTGGAAACATAATAATTGGTAAAACAATTTATAACATGTTAAAAGTAATGGTGCCAAATGGGTCAATGTCATAAAAAGCTCCATTTTCGATGTTAAAAATGATCATAAATAAAAGTAAAGAGGAAAATATACCCATTGCTATTGAACAATGCTCATAAGTAAACCTCATAGATGAGCAGCGTTGTGCATAATTGATGCTGAGTTTATTGACATCGCATCTGATCAGAACATATGTTGTTGATGACCTCTATGTTCTCAATTAAGGGTTTTTGCACTTCAAATTAATCAATAAGATGTGAAATGACTTCGGCACTATCAATATTAATTAAACAATGAGGAACCCTACCAATATCAGTAGTCACAACAATAAGAGTTCTCATGTTCAATAAAAATCAAAGTTTGATGTTGTCAAAGCAGCAAGAATTTTATCGGTGTTGAGTGTCACGTTAACATCACACCATTTCAAAATTATTATCGAAGCTATTAATGTTGAATCAAATAACATCTATAACTCTGAATAGGTTACTGCATTTCGCTTTCTTCATTTACAATGGACTAATAAGGTAATAAAAAGATTATATTAAGTTCAACAATCATAACGATATTAAAAAACATCAGTATCGATCGTCATAATGATGTTATAAGTGTTGTCGTAGTTAATCATTAATGGATTTCGGGTCTAATAAATCAAATTCATAAACCAATTAATTTGAAATGTACCTAGTGTGATACCAGCTTCAATTAATATTAAAAACATATGAGAGGAATAAAGGTCTATTATTTATCTAACCTGAATCAACCATCGCTGAGGTTAATAAGAATTGCAGGTTAAGGATTGAACCCTAATTTCAATCTGAAATCAATAAAACTCAAATGAATCATAAAGCGTCGTAAAAAGTCATAAGATCTAATTCAATAATAAAGGCAAAATAAATAGATGGCTTAGTTGAATGATTTTATTGCTTGAAAACATAAGAGAGTTCTAGATTGCATTAAGAATAATTTTCTTGCTTAAGTTTTTATCATAGGTAAGAAGAACATAGAGAGAAGGTTCGTGTATTTATTGTTAAAAGGAGAGATGAAAGGCCACCATTATATTAGCTTCAAATAAACGACTGAATCGATGAAAGAAGACCAGAAGGAGGGAAATGATGATGCGGATACTATTTACTTGAAAAGTCAATTCTTCTCCAATATTGGAGGGCAAATATTACTAATATAATTGTTGTTGAAGGAGTTCGAAGTGCAAACTGACCATGACAATAAGCAGTGCTAAAAATAAAAATGCAAATGTCAGCGACAGTGTTATCTCCATCATTATCACCAAAGAAATGTGATTAGCATTGAAGAAGTAGGGGGCTACACTTCGCCAATAGAAGGATATAGACCATGTCGTGAGTAATAAAAGAGACAATGAGCCCAAACCTAGTCAGTATTGTAAATGATAAACACCAGGAACGTGAATATAAATTAGCATCATACACATCCGTACAATGTCGCGTTTAACCAAAGGAGGGAAGGCATCGACTAGATCTGCATCATAAGTCATCATTGACTATCGATGAGACTCGTAGTGCATTTCATTGATGCCGAACTTGTTGATGCCGAACTTGTAGATGCCGCTATTCACCCATGATCGCCATAACAAGCTCACCGACAGTGTAACTCCTCCATATCATCTATTTGTACCAAAATTATGCGTAACACTCTCCGAATGTGTTTGAAGAGATAAAATGAAGAAATTAAATGTAAAATGAGGCAGATCTAACAAACATACCAATCAATAGATAAGAAAAAAATGTAGAAACACACATATTTAAAGTGGTTCGGTGCATTGCTAATGTCCATGTGAAATGATTGATGTTTATTGAGTTTGATTTTCTGATTACATGAGATTACAACAATACAACTGAAGTATAGTAGTGATTTCGGTAGAGTATCAGCGTAGAGAAGTCAAAAGTCCATTTTCTGGAACCATTGGAGTGCTATTTATAGACATAGGCTGGAAATATCTGACTTAAATCACGTAATACTTCTTCCCACACGTGGGCAGGCCCACGTGATCGATCCGAGGTTGATTATGATCGATCTTTGATCGATATGTGTACATTTCGTATCCATAAAAAACACTTCTATTTTGCCTAAGTTCGATCAAGGACATTCTTGAGGTGGTACGTAAGCTCCTGTGAAAATTTGGTAGCATTTGGACTTGTAGATTTTGAGCTATGATCGATCCAAGTTTGAGTTTGCAATGGGCTGGCGAGTTCATATCGATCCATTCGTATCCATAGCTGTTCGAATCGATGCCATGCATATCGATCAAGATGACACGGGACGATAATCCTGAAGCAATCCACTTTTCTCGCCGAGTGACTATTTCTCCCACTTGGACATGCTTTCTTTGTGTGGATCCAAAGTAACCTCATTCATATCGTTGCCTTGCACTCCACTTTACATCGATTCCTACTTATACCTTCCATATCGATGATTGACGAACTTTCGTATCGATCATTTATAGCCGCTTTGTATCGATACGAACTCATGCTTTTCATATCGATGACTTAGAGGCCGTTCTGTATCGCTTATTGTATGCATTCTCCGTACTGATTATCTGGCGATATGTTTCATATTGAGGGAAGGGGATTGATACGAAATAAATGGGTCGTGATCGATACGTCTCGTCTCGTGTGAACATGACGCACTTTGAAAAGCCTTGCCAAAAGGTGGGATAACATTTGCCCCCCATACGTCTCGTGTGAACATGACGCACTTTGAAAAGCTGCAATCTTAAGTCTGAAACGTTTTGTCCAATTCGTTGAGTAGTCATTGTCTTGTTGTCAAAAGATGTAACCTTTGATTGATTCCTGGCAATATAAATACTTGACTACTAGCTGCCAATGATTGTACAGTGCATTGTTGTAACTAAGTGCCGAATGCTAACAATCTGTCGTTTATTGATGTAATTGTCACCGGGTTAGTTTTCAACTCCTTTGAATTTTGAAAATGGAATATTAGTTCGTCATACATGAACATATGTTAAATTGACTCCTGTCAAGTTTGCACACACACGGGTCGTTGTCAAGTTTTTTTAAATCGAGTTTCATATCGATCCTCTCCTGGATTGATGTGAAATTGGAGTTGTAACGATGCTTGATCGTCGTTTTAGAGTACCTCTTCGTATCGGTCCTCTCCTGGATCTATTTAAGAAGTTAGAAAATCATCTTCGTATCTATGGTGCTCGATGCGAATTAGTTAGCCTTTAAAAATATCTCGTATCGATGGTTATGAATCCTAATAGCCTTCAAAATGATGGATACGAAGTTGTAGTTTCGTACCGATGGACTTATAATGGATACGAATAGTCCAACCGGTCCTTCGAGTATCATTCGAATCAATGGAGACGAACTCCTGTGGTCTTTAAAGTGATGGATACGAAATTTACACTACGTATCGATGAATCATTGATGGATTCGAATAGTTCAAACATGTCTTCGTCGCACCGTTCGTACTGATGTGTTACTAATGGGTATGAACATCTAATCCTCAGACCGCTCCAGATCGATGGATATGAATGGATCCTTCATGTCGATAATATGGAAAATGCTTCTATCGGTTATTAGCATAGGGAGATGAGTCGTTTCCTTCCCTTGGATTCGTACCCATATAAATACATTGTGGGCTTAGAAAAAAATTCACTCACCATCATTTTCATTTCTACCATCATATCGGCCGAGCGCCCGAGAAGGAGGAAACTATCTTCGTTCTAACACAACCTTTTAATCCCTCAAATCTATCCTTTAATTAAGGTAATTAACTGATCAATCTCATAATAGAACGATAAGATTCGAGTTCTAATGCTAATTCGTACAAAGTCATGGCTGAATTCGGTGATGTTGATGATGGAGTTAGCTTGTAGCGAGGTCGAGGAGAGAGTAATGGCGTTCAGGCCAATTAGAGAAGAAAGAGAGTGGAATGACTTTTAGCTCCAATCTCGTATCAATAAGGGGAGAGAGAACTTGGTTTTTGTATCGATGTAGAATGGGGATTTCATTTTAATCTGGAACTGATAGGTGAAAAGGAATTTCGTAATGGTCCAGTGTGGTGGAATTTTATATCGTTTCAAACCGATCGATACGAAATCATGGAGCTATTGATCGATACGAACTTCAGTATGAGCGGTCGATGCGAGACCCCTGATTGGGGATCGATATGAAATGCTGGGAGGGAGATCAATACTTAGCTGGTTATTTTCGATTGATACGAAGTCCAATTTATCCTGATCAATGCGTGGTTGGGCTTTTTGTGGAACGATCCAAATATGAACTTTAAGGGATTTGAAATCCTTGCATACTCGAACATTTGACTCCGACGAGCTTCTGCTTGCATACTTAGACTTAACCATTTCACTACATATATGACTTCCCTTCGAAGCTCGTCGATGGAACGGTAACTTGAAAAATTTGACAAATCTTTAACTTGGATCGTTTTTCGATGTCTGGACGGCGCGGTTATTTCAGTCAGTGATGGCGGTCACTCCAGTTGAATTTCGAAGTCTTGTCATTTGAACATCTTGCAAATCCTGTAGAAATTCTTAAGTATTATGTAGCACTGCACTGTACAATACAATCATGCACTTCACACTGGCGGGAACATGGATTTATTGTCGTCTAATGACGATTTTACCGAGTTCAATGGCTATAGAACCCAGAAGTCCATAGTTGCAGGATGTCCAAAATCCGCCTCCCCACGTAATCGTAATGCCAACTATCACAGCCGTAGTTATTAGCCCTGCTCCAGATGAGCTACCAGGAGCAGTCTTCATCGCATGTCCACAAGATTTTGTCCGCTCTAATATTTCTGAAGATATGTTAGGCAGGATTTTCCGAAGGCATGGGTTGTCGTTGGATGATGTCATACCGCCAGGGCTAGAAGATAGAGCCCATAATCCCCTAGATGGGTACACAACATGCAACAGATTTATGTGTGTAGCTGGGGCATTCCTCCTATCAACCAGTTCATCCGAAAAGTTCTACTTTTCTTGAGGATCGCTTCATCTCAGCTGCACCCGAATGGATATGCCTTGCACAATAGTTTGTTTCTCAACTTCATGGAGCGCGTCTTCCATCCATAATGGTAGAAGAGATCATATACCTATACAATATATAAAGTTGTGGGGACAACCCTTCCTTTGCTTTCCTAGAAGCAAATAGAAATTGTAAAGTCATGACCAAGGCTTAAAGCAAACTGAGTTACTTTAAAACCGAATGGTTCTATGTTCGGTGTCCATCGGGGTTCGCCAAACGGTGGCTAGTAAGACGTAAGTACCCTAGCCTCCTTGCTAACTTACCGGACAATAATAGTTGATGCCGAGTCTAAAATTTTCTTACTTTTATATCTTTAATTCCACGACCTGAAGCTGCTCGATTTAAGGAGAGAGTATGAGTTCTTCAAGAGGTGCCCGTCGAATGCGAAGAGATTGATGAGATTCTTGTGGATGAGAATCTGCTTGTCGTTGGACTAAATGACAGAGATCAAAGCATTGGACTCGTAGGAGTTCTTATTACGGCCTCAATGAGGCAAGCTCGATAAAGATCTAGAGATAGTAATTACTGAACAAGGCGGTGATGAGAATATGACTGCTAGAGATGATCCCGCTGTTGGGCCTTTGCGAAGTCCTCGATCTTTAATGCGAAAGAGAAGAGGTAAGTCTACTGCTCGAAAATCTGTATGGCGCAAAACCATCATAGTCTCTTTTCCTGCTACTAGTCAGGAGATTCCTCCCTCGTAGATAGAGAGCTCCTTTGTGGGACTGGCAAACATCCCGATTCTGGATGACTTGCCTTTGCACTAAGATACCTAATTAGAGGGGCTTCAAAGCGCCTTAGACATAGGAGAGCCACCTCCTTTGAATACGGCTATTACAACCGGTTGGTTGGGGGTGTGCACATACATATATACACTTCACGTCACCACACAATTACTATTTACAAGCTATTCATCTCTGGAGATTACCAACTCTGTTTCTCTTTTCATTTTACAGATACGATGACGAGGCGGGAATCTATGCTTGGTAGTCTTCGTTCTACGCGCCATTCATCTAGCTCATTTTCCGAGCCTTGCGGACATGAGGTCGATAGAGAACGCAATCGTGTCTACTCCAGTTAGGAGAGGGAGTGCTACGAGCGGGAAAAGGATAGGGAGAGGGAGAAGGAGAGGCAATATAGGCGCTGTTCCCGGTCATGCTCTCCGCCACCTAGAGGTCCAACTTAACCTTCTAGCTCTGGCAAACAATCCTCATAACCTTCGCCACCGAACAACAATGGAGTATCAAAACTGAGACCCCCATCACCACCGAACAAGCCGTTACAAAACCCACCAGGGAAGGGGCTTTTATAATCGCTAAGTTGAAAAAGGATTTCTCGAATGTCTGGTTCGACGGCTTCATATTTCCTCCACACTTAAAGCGAATTCCTAATGAGCCAGATCAGATGATACATGACTATATATATGATGTTTATGGCCAGTATCGGGAATGGATGAAGACAGCAAAGAAAGCATCGGCGGTAGCCTTCGAGGGGGCGAAGACAATTGAGAAACTGGGGACCGATCTCGCTCAGAAGGATCGTATAGTACAAGTGCTCACTGTTGAGAGCGACACTCTAAGGAACTTAGAAACATAGGCCTTAAAGAAAGTCGATGAGGTGAACAAGAAGATGGAGTAGATGAGACAAGAGCACCTAACTTTGGTCGATGACATAGGCCATAGAAACGCCACTGTCACAGCCGAGAGGGATAATGCGCTCAAGGAGCTCAATGAGCTTAAGGCAAAGTATGCAAGGTCATCAAAGAAAAGGACGACGCTAATAAGGCTGCCTGAGAGGCATGTGATCAAGCTGTGGAACTTAGGAATGTGCGGGATGCAGCTATACTAAAGGTGCAGGAAGCCAAGGCTAGGTTTGAAATTGAGGCCAGAGCGGAGAGGCCAGGATGGAGGGCGACATTGAGGATCTCCACATCACATATAATGTCAATGTTCTAAAGCATCGAAGTCTGAGCTAGCTTGAAGATTATCCATAGAGTCTATATAATGCTTGGTGCAACTTGGTTGAAGTTGAAAAAGCATAGCATCATACTGAATCCATCGATGAGTTCGAATAGAGAACCGGGTGCTGACTGAGGATGAGAGAAGAGTTCTGCACAATGCCACTATCATATTTGAAAATGAGAGACCTGTCACTCATCACCCGGAGGCTAGAGAGGGTTCCGGCATTGAGCATCATGATACGAGTTCTGAAATTCCTATGCGAACCCAACCCAAATCTACTCCTACAGTTGATCCTCTATCTGTGCCTGCTTTCAATCCTGATCAACCGCAACTGTCTCCAGTTTATGAGCATGTCCCTGAAGCTGCTCCGGCTCCACCCACGAGCCAATCTGAGGAAGGTATTCTGAACACTTCTCGTATTTATTCAAACCCAAGAGCGTTGCTTGAAGTAGTTACTAACCCCTTTTCTCTTAGCTTTATTCAATGATAGGGGCTACACCGGTCGTGCCCCCTACAACCCAAGAGTTGCTCCATAAGCAGGAGGCCCTTATGACGGACATAACCGCAACAATGTGAGAAATGTGGAATACGGATCTTAAGGCTAGAATTGACACTAGAGGGGTGGTGAATAGTGTTTTAAGGAATTACTAAATCTTTTTGTGTTTATACTAATTTGAACACAAATGTATGCAATATTCAGACACAGATATGATCACAGAATCAAACACAGATGTAGAAAAAAAGTAAAAGCAATAAAGGAAAGAACACACTGGATTTTATACTGGTTCAGAGTTACCCTACATCCAGTCCCGCAACACAAGTACGGATTTCCTTTCAAAATCAATTTTTACAATTACACCCTCGATTTCAAGGCCACAAGGTACAACACTCCAGATTCACAATCCTCTGGGTAGAGATACTTGATTTTATGGGCAAGAAGTTCACTCAATTGAATTCACAGGCTACAATCACTCCTTTTCTCGCTTGATTTATTTCATAGGCTACACTCACACCTTTTCTCACTCAATTTATTACAAAGAAACTATAACTCTAAATAGCACTGAGATCTTGTTGAGATAGTGTTAGAGAATCAAACCAGAAATGATCTAGTTAGATTCAATGGCAATTTCGGCAGAGTAACGGTAAAAATGTATATAAAGAAATGTGGAAGAAGAGGAGTGAAATCAGAGAAAATATATGTATAAATTCATTTAAAACAGCCCCTATTTATGAACAACAGCCATGTCTATTCGTGAAAGGATATGACGAATAAACACTTCCTTTGAAATTCAAAATTTTGAAATAAACTGCCACCTTGTCAACAAGGGTATGTTGGGGTTGTCAACTGGCCTATAGTAATTTTGGTAATTTGTTTTTCTTTGAAAATAAATCCTATCTTGTATTAAAACTATTTTAAACTTTATAAATATACCGAACTATAGTTAAAATACATAAATAAATATAGAGAACAATATTTTAGTAAATATAAAATTTTACTACATATTTAAATCTAAGTATGAATATTAAAAGTTAAATATATTATAATTAAAAGATAGTTTAAAACCAAGGATAATTTGATTTTGAATATAAAGATCATTTTGAGGCTAAAAGTATTTTAAAACCAGGATAGATGTTTTTGATTCTTTTAAAAGGAAGATTTTGAAATCATTTTGAAAACAAGATATAGTTTTGTAAAACATTTGAATAAAAGTTAGTGGATACAAAACAATGTTCCACTAGATTTTTCGTAGGTTCCACCCTACTTAGGGTTCCAACCCTTTAACAGGCTCGACGTGATTCCATTCCATGAATAAATGGATTTTATGATGCCCGTGCTTTTCTAGGATTTTTAATAAAATTCCTAATTAAATTACTTATTATTGAAATCTTGGACTCTTGATAATCTTGATACTCATGAGTCTTCAATCTTGATATCTTCAGTCTTGAATCTCTATACTATACAGTCTTCATTCTTGGTACCTGCATGGTTAAATCCTGCATATACATATATATCTAAACTATAATGTTAGTATTTATATTTTATAATCTTATTCTAAGGTTGTTGTCATCAAAACCATCATCTCAAGGACTAACAATCTCCCCCTTTTTGATGACGACAACCTTTGTTTATAAAATATTACTTATATCCTAATAGCTCCCACTAAAACTAATAACTCCCCTTTAATCTATGCCTAACTATCCTATTTTATACTTCTCCCTCTTTATCATCAACAAAAACTAACTCCAAACTATTTAACTCCCCCTTAATCTAATACTATATGAGATGTGATTATAATGATAGTGTTATCATAAGTAATCAACACTTAATTCTAAAACTAACACTTAGTCTTTAATTATTGACCATCCTAATTAAGCATCCATATATGATAATACTTATAATAGAGATAATGTGAGAATTCAAACATAAGAACACAAATCATTTATTAATTATATATTGTTATATTTACATTTGCGTAAGTAAGATTATGTAACGATAAGAAAGAGAGGAAAGAAACTAATATGTGTCTTTGAAAATGGGAGATCTATGAACAGAGCAATTTGGGAAGTGGAAACAGAAATTTCCACGTTGTTCGACTAGATTTCCATCCTTGTCAAAGCATACTTTGCCAACGCAAACAACTTTGTCGTCATCTTCAGCGTGCTCTTCTTCCTTGAGGGCTTCTTCTTCTTACTCGATATCCTCTTGCACTTGATCTCTTGAAGATTCTTCATCAATCAAGATCGGATTAGCATGATTTTCCATTAGAAACTTTTGCAAATTTCTAAGGATTTTGCCTTGCCGTTCTTGTTCTTTGGCCATTCTAAGTTGCATTACTTGAATTTCAGTCATTAGTTGCAGTGCATCCTTCAAAGAATCCTCCATTTCCATCACTCGTGCAAGTGTAGTTTGTTGAAATGGTCAAGTAGAAGTAGAAGGGAACGAAAAGTATGAATATTTATTTGATTTGGAGGAGGAGGCGATTGTTTTATTATTTTCAGAAGATAGATCAGAGAAAGGACAGAAAGAATGAACAAAATTTTGAAATAAGAAGAATATATAACTAATTATTTGAATTTTGGTGGGAAAATTTCAAAAGAAAAATAAATTATTACATGTCGAAAGGGGTACGGAAGGGTTGTCGACATGGTACCTATATTTTTAATATTTTATTTATTTTAATTTAATTTTTTAATTATACTTTGTTATTTATATTCTATATTTCAGTTATTGAACAAATACCTAATTCTCTTCTTAATTTTGTAAATATAGATTCATTTAAGGGTTTTGTTAAGATATCAGCAATTTGGTTCTTGAAATTGATATAATCGAGAGTAATTACTTCCTTACTTATATTATTTCTGAGAAAATGATGTCTGATATCAATATGTTTAGTTCGAGCATGATGAGTTGGATTTTTGGATAAATTTATTGCACTTGCATTATCACAATAAATTGGTGATTTTGGGATATTTAAACAAAAATCTTTTAAAGTTTGTTTCATATATATTACTTGAGAACAAGCCAAAGCAGCAGAAATATACTCTGCTTCAGTTGTTGATAAAGAAACCGTGTTTTGCTTTTTACTAAACCAGGAAATCAGAGAATGCCCCAAAAAGTGACAAGTTCCACTTGTACTTTTTTGGTCTGATTTACAACTAGCATAATCAGCATCACCGTAAGATATTAATTCAAAAGAATCATTTTTAGGATAAAATAAGCCATAATCAAAGGTGTGTTTAACATATCTTATGATATGTTTTACAGCTTTTAAGTGGGTCTCTTTAGATTGGGATTGATATCTTGCATAAAGACAAACACTATGCATGATATCGGGTCTACTAGTAGTGATATAGAGTAGTGATCCAATTATTCCCCTATATAATTTTTGATCCACATCTTTCGAGAGATCTTCTTTACTTAGGTACTCATTGGTTTCCATGGGAATGGTTTTCCACTTGCAGTAGTCAAACCAAGTTTACTAACTAGTTCTTTAGCATATTTTTCTTAACTTATAAAGATACCATTATCTAATTGTTTTATTTGCAATCTTAAAAAGAAGTTTAATTCACCCATATGACTCATTACAAACTCTTTGGTCATTATTTCAGAAAATTCTTTATTCATTTCAAAATTATTTGATCCGAAAATGATATCATCTACGTAAACTTGTACTAGTTGAATATCAATTTTACTTCTTTTAATAAAAAGAGTATTATCTACTTTACCAATTTCAAAGTTTGATTGTAATAAGTAAGATCTTAGTCTATCATAACAAGCTCTAGGGGCTTGTTTTAGACCATATAGAGCTTTCTTAAGTTTGTAAGCATGATTCGGTAATTTTTCATTTTCAAAAGTGGTGGTTGTTCAACATATACTTCCTCTTTTACAAATCCATTTAAAAAGGCACTTTTAACATCCATTTGATATAATTTGAAATTATTTGATTTGCGAAAGTAAGTAGAATCCTAATGGCTTCTAATTTTGCTACAGGAGCGAAGGTTTCATCAAAATCTATTCCTTCTTCTTGACAATAACCTTGAGCGGCTAACCGGGCTTTATTTCTAACAACCTCACCTTGTTCATTCATTTTGTTATAAACCCATTTAGTTCCAATTATAGTTTTATTTTCAGGTCTAGGAACAAGTTCCCAAACATCATTTCTAGTGAATTGATTTATTTCTTCTTGCATAGCCAAAATCCTTAAATCATCAGTTGATGCTTCTTTTGGATTTTTGGGTTCAATAGTTGATATAAAGGCTAAATTTCTCATTTTACTTAGTTGATTTCTAACTGTAACAACTGATTGCATATCTCCTAGTATATTTTATATAGGATGATGTTTTAAAAGTTTATTCTTTTATTAGGATGATTAATTTCATTATTAGTTTTAGTTGACTCTTGATTTTGAGTGATTAAATCCTCTTCATCATTTGTATCTTCAAAAATTTTGAGACTTTGATCGAATGAAACATGCATTGTTTCTTCGATGGTGTTTGTTCTTAAATTAAACACTCTGTATGCTTTACTTCTATTAGAATATCCGATAAAGTTGCCTTTGTCGGATTTAGGATCAAATTTATCAAAATTATCTTTTGTATTTAAAATAAAACATTTACTTCCAAAAATTTTGAAATAAGATACCTTAGATTTCTTTAAGTGAAGAAGTTCATAAGATGTCTTATCAGTTAAAAGTCTAATTAAAATTCTATTTAAAATATAACAGGCGGTGGCAACTGCTTCTGCCCAAAAATATTTTGGTAATTTACTACTTGAAAGCATAGTTCTCGCATCGTCCTATTTTTACGTTCTACTACTCTGTTTTGTTGTGAAGTTCTTGGAAATGAAATATTATGAGTTATTCCCTTTTTATTGCAGAATTCCTAAACTTTTCATTTTCAAATTCACCACCCTGATCACTACGGATGGTCATACTTTTTAGAGAAAGTTGATTTTGAATCCTTTTTGTAAAGTTCTTAAAACATTCAAAAGTATCACTTTTATGTTTCAAAAATATTGTCCATGTAAATGTAGAATAAACATCTACAATTACAAAAACATATTTACAATGATTTATTGATAGAATTTGAGATGGACCAAATA
The DNA here is from genome assembly GCA_030765085.1 of Allium cepa. Taxonomy (NCBI): domain Eukaryota; kingdom Viridiplantae; phylum Streptophyta; class Magnoliopsida; order Asparagales; family Amaryllidaceae; genus Allium; species Allium cepa. Next base: position 244,229,308 of record CM060938.1, on the reverse strand, counting down.
AATCAAGATGAAGTAATTCAAGAGGTTTTGACGTTGAAATCATATCTTTTAATTTAAAGGAACTTTTTCTAAGTTTTCCTAGTTGACATGCATCACATAAACTATCTAGTTTAAAATTCATTTTAGGGAGACCTCTTACTAGATCATGTTTTGACAGTCTAGATAAGAGTTTGAAATTCAAAATGCCCAAATCTCTTATGCCAAATCCAAGGGTCACTTGTATTTGCCAAAAGACACCGGTTATCATTTGAAACTTTCATACTAAGAATATAAATATTCTTTTTCCTAATTCCCACATATATTATGGTTGAATTATTATCTTCAATGTGACACTTATCTTTTTCAAATTTAATTTTATATCCTTTATCGCAAAGTTGACTTATACTTAGCAGATTATGTTTCAGATTCTTAACTAGCAAAACATTAGTAATAATAGGAGTTTCAATGTTACCGACTTTGCCTATGCCAATCACATATCCTTTTGAGTTGTCTCCAAAGTTAACCAATCCTCTGTCTTTGTATATTATATCATTCAGCATATCTAGACTACCAGTCATGTGTCTAGGGCATTCACTATCGAGAATCCATTTATTCTTTTTGATCTGCATAATTTGTCCATTGTGGATTGATTCCTCAACACCCATAAAACATGTTTCCTGCACATCATACAATTTTGGTAGACAACTTGAATTTGAATATTGATTATATGCAGACTCTAGAGACAACGATGATCTGAATATTTCTAAACTAGTATTAACAAGTTTTTTAAACATAGCCATTTTAAAAGCTTTTTCAAAAATCATATAATGAAACTTTAAAAACCTTGCTCCTATACCAAATGTGAGAAATGCGGATTACGGATCTTAACTCTAGAATTAACACTAAGGAGGGGGGTGAATAGTGTTTTAAGAAATTACTAAATCTTTTTGAGTTTATATTGATTTGAACACAAATGTATGCAATATTCAGACACAGATATGATCATAGAACCAAACAAAGATGCAGAAATAAAGTAAAAGCCATAAATGAAAGAACACACCAGATTTTATACTGGTTCGAAGTTACCCTACATCCTGTCCTGCAACACAAGTATGGATTTCCTTTCAAAATCAATTTTTACAATCACACCCTCGATCTCAAGGCCACGAGGTACACCACTCCAGGTTCACAATATTCTGGGTAGAGATACTTGATTTTACGGGCAACAAGTTCACCCAATTGATTTCACAGACTACAATCACACCTATTCTTGCTTGATTGATTTCACAGGCTATAACCACACCTTTTCTCGCTCAATTTATTACAAAGAAGCCAATAACTTGGAATAGCACTGAGATCTTGTTGAGATAATGATAGAGAATCAAAGCAGAAATGATCTAGTTAGATTCAATGGTGATTTCGGCAGTGTAATGGTAAAAATGTATAAAAAGAAATGTGGAAGAAGAAGAGGAGTGAAACCAGAGAAAATGTATATAAATTCGTTTAAAACAGCCCCTATTTATAGTAGAACAACAGCCATGTCCATTCGTGAAAGGATATGACGAATAGACACTTCGTTTAAAATTCAAAATTTTGAAATGCCACCTTGTCGACAAGGGTATGTTGGGGTTGTCGACAGGCCTATTGTATATTTGGCAATTTATTTTTCTTTGAAAATAACTTCCATCTTGTATTAAAACTATTTTAAACTTTATAAATACACTTTACTATAGTTAAAATACATAAATAAGTATAGAAAATAATATTTTTGTATATATATAAAATTTTACTATATATTTAAATTTAAGTATGAATATTAAAGGTTAAATATATTATAATTAAAAGATAGTTTAAAACCAAGGATAATTTGATTTTGAAGATAAAGATCATTTTGAGGCTAAAAGTATTTTAAAACCAAGATAGATGTTTTTGATTCTTTTAAAAGGAAGATTTTGAAATCTTTTTGAAAATAAGATATAATTTTGTAAAACATTTGAATAAAAGTTAGTGGATGTAAAACAATGTTCCACTAGATTTTTTGTAGGTTCCATCCTACTTAGGGTTCCATCCCTTTAACAGGCTCGAAGTAGATTCCATTCAACGAATAAAATGGATTTTAAGATGCCGGTTCTTTTCTAGGTGTTTTAACAAAATTTCTAATTAAATTACTTATTATTGAAATCTTAAACTCTTGATAATCTTGATACTCATGAGTCTTCAATCTTGATATCTTCAGTCTTGAATCTCTATACTGTACAGTGTTCATTTTTGGTACCTGCATGGTTAAATGCTGCATATACATATATATCTAAATTATAATGTTAGTATTTATATTTTATAATCTTATTCTAAGGTTTTTGTTATCAAAACCATCATCTCAAGGACTAAAAAACAATGGCCGCTGCACCAATTGAGGGAGTGCAGGGGAGCGCTTTTATTTTTGACGACCAGTTGATTGAAGAGCTACTTGGTCATCAAAGTGACCCACTAACCGATCCATTATTCGTCATGGGCGTAGACGCATTCATGGCCAGCTCTTCGGGCCAACTAGCAGCATCCCTGTGAATGGTCAAGCAGTTCAAAAGGAAGAGATAATGGTGGAGATTAACGGCGAGATGGAAGCAGCTGCACATGCCAGTGCCATTGGAGGTGATATTGTGGGTCCTGGCCCAGCTCCTCTGCGAATAATTTCCCCCAGTGGTGCAGTTGTCAATGCTGGCGTGACTCCCTCGTCTTCCAACATCGAGAGTGTTCCTGTTCCTCCAACTTCGTATTCAGAAAGTATTCCAATACCCGTGAGTTCGGAGGAAGAGATTACCATAATTCTTCTCACTGGAGACCAACCACCAAAAGGCAAAGGCTTGAAGAGGCATCCGAGCGGTAGCTCCAGTGGGTTAAAGCCAAGTAAGAAGATGAAGAAAACAAGAGAGTAAACATGTCTTCTTGCTCCCTTTTTTGGTAGATAGATAGGAATTTCTATTTTCTTCCTACAGGCCTTGTATATATGTAGGTTCGGCCCCCCCTAGTAGGATTTTTTGGTATAGACATTAAGTCCTGAAGTTATGGTTTCGGGTCATAACCGAACGTTAAGCCAAATCCTAATATTGTACTATCTTGATTAGTAGCTGGTACTTGTGTTTTGCCCCCAACCCCGAAGATAAATTGAGTTGGTCGGTCGGCAGTCGCTTTCCGCCTTCGATAAATCGAGCTTAACTTATTTGGAACAAATTGAAACGAGATGAGTTCGAGTGGTCGGATCACACTCGCTCAACTAATGGCAATCGCTTCCACAATCTGGGGATTGCACTTGTACATCGACTTTCGGTCATGCCCGTTTAATGTTTAAAGATATGTCCACACTTCGGGGACTTGAGTTAATTTACGGGTGGTCAGTCACACCCGTTTCATATTTAAAATTTCATCTGCACTATGGGTACTTAGATTGATTTGTGGGTGATCAATCACACCCAATTTGTGTTTATACTCCGGTCCACGCTCTGGGGATTTAGAGTTAATCGATTGGTGGTCAGTTACACCCATCCGAGATGCATTATATCCAGAATGGGTATCCAACCTTGTACTTGTCAGGAAACCTAATGGGAAATGGAGAAAAATTTGCTCATGTTGCCCGACTAGAAGCAAGATGTATTTTATTAGCTTTCACAGGTTTTCATAACTTTAAACTATACCAAATGGATGTAAAAAGGACTTTTCTAACCGGATTTATAAAAGAAAATGTGTATGCAGAACAACCACCTCTATTTACAGATGATAGTTTCGAGATCATGTCTATAAATTAAAAAATCTTTATACTATTTAAAATAAGCACCTCATGCTTGGTATGATCAACTTAAAATCTATCTTATAAATTCTGGTTTTAAAATTGGAAAAGTAGATCAAACTCGTTGTATAAAAAAAGAGAAGAAAGGTATTTTAATAATACAAGTTTATGTAGATGACATCATTTTTGGTTCCACAAACAAAAAATTATGTCAACAACTTTGAATATTATGACAAGACAATTTGAAATGTCTCATATGGGAGAACTTTCATATTTTCTTGGATTACAAATTAAAAAATTGTATAATGGAATTTTTATTAATCAAGAAAAATATTGTAATAATCTATTAAATCATTTTGGATGGAAAATACTTCTGCTAAACCCACACCTACGAGTACTACGGCACATCTTGATCGAGATGAAAATGGCAAAAGTATTGACTAAAAACTATATCGAACTATGAATGGATCATTACTTTACTTAACTACTAGTCGACCTGATATAATGATGAGCGTATGCATACCTGCACGATTTTAAGCAAATCCCAATGAATCACATTTGCGAGCAGGTGAAATGAATTTTTCACTACTTAAGCGAAATTAAAGACGACGACCTCTTTTACCCAAAAGAATGTCATTTTGAGTTAGTATCATATAGTGATGCTGACTTTGGAGGATAACGAACGGATCGAAAGAGTACAAGTGATACTTATCGCTTCGTTCGACAATCTTTAGTATCATGGTTATGTAAGAAACAAAATTGCATTTCACTTTCGATATGTGAAGCAGAATATATTTCTGCTATTTTGGCATGTGCTCAAGTAATATATATGCTACAAAAACTTCAAGATTTTGGTATAAATTTATCTAAATCAACAATTTATTGTGACAATACAAGTACGATAATTGAAATTTCCATTAAACCACTCATGAACTAAACATATTGACATCCAACATCATTTTCTACATAACAACATAGAAAAAGATACTATCTCTCTCGAATTTGTATCATCAGAATATCAAGGTGAAGATATATTCACTAAACCTTTAAATAAAAATATTTTTCTAAAATTAATACGTGAACTCGGAATTATGTCTTCGCTTGATTTATAAGTACACACGAATGAAAGATTATAAAATGAATAAAAATATAACAATAAAGTTGAACATGAAATGGAGTTGGTGGCACTTGAACTTTACACTCATGGAAGAGGCATGTGACTTTCTGGTATTCTATTTTGTTATTTGCATTAGGATCTCCCCTCCTTTCTAATTTATGAAGGGTGATAATCATTTTTCATTTTTCACCTTACAAACATACTATTTATAACATAGAAATAAATTAAAGGTTGGCTTAAATTTAAAGAATAATGCTAACTACGAAATTCAAATTCATAAATAACTATTGAAATTAATATATATACGTGAAGAATTTTTTTTTAAAATTCATAACAAAACAAATAAACATACGCTTCAATTCTTATTAAATGTCGTCTCAAAAAAATTCCGACTACTCATTAATTGTATCTAGCACTCAATTTCGGATTCATCTAACAAATCCACTCCAATGTATGTCCCTATGAACATTACTCCATCTCTCAAATCACCATACCAGATGTACATCAAACAGGAAAAGAACTAGAAGAAACTTAGAATTTTGATCACCTTCTACCAAAGAGAAAATCAATGATATTTGTCATTACCAGCATGAAACTTTAAGTATACAGTATGATATGTATTACGAGCAAAAATACCATGGAAGACGTTTAAATTTTCTCGAACAATTTTCTCTAAAATTCTGTGGAACTACCCCTAAAGAAAGTGTGCACAATCCACCTCATCAACGACCTCACGTATCGCCAAACTTTTAGGATCAAGGTGCTATAAATATATCTCCTATTCGATGTAATTCTTGGTCTCCTATTAATCCATTACAAGAGGACACTAAAGTCAAACCAAGCTCATTCAAAAAAAATTCCTCGGATGAACCCAAGACCTTCGAAAAATAAATAAATTTTACATTTTCAGAAAATTACACTCATAATATTGATATTGTAATTTACATATATAGTATTGAAATAAAATTATATTTATATATGATAATAAAGCACACAAACAAATACATGTATGGCGTATATTGTTAACTAAAGTTGAAAATTGCTAAAAATAGGCTGATGTGTAAAGAAATCAAAAGAATCGGCCAGTTGAATTTAACAATTTAGGCGGCTGAGGATTCAAAGGTACTATATTTTTAACCCAGAATTCAGCCGACTGGCCCCTTACTTTCAGCCTACTGAATCATACCAAAACTAAACTATTTTCTTGTGGGCTTCTAACCAGTCGGCTGCCCAGAACATTTCAATTGGCAGCCTAAATTAAATTTTTTTATATAGCATAACACTTTTACCAAGGCACGGATCCAACTTAAATCAATACTGATTATCAACAAACCATTTATTCACTACCCATCTCTTCACTTTTCAGAACTAACAAGAGGAAAAACCCTAAATCCTCCAAATCAAAATCAAATCTCTCTTTTTTTTTAAACAAAAATGCCACCTAGATCGAAACGAACAAGAGAATCATCTACCAGTCCATCTCAAAGCCAAATTAGGGTATGGGTCCACAACGATATAGCTGTCAATAGATGTAATAGCATGAAGAATTCCAAGTTTAAGAAGGAGCTTTCATGGAGTTCCCGAATTTTCATGGATATGATAATAGAGAATTAGCGGAAGCACATGGATTTAACTCTCATATTGGGTATGGCCCTAATAATATTAGGATTTATCCTCTCTTGATTAAGCTTTTCTATGCAAATATGAGTCTAGACCATCATAATCCTCAAAACAAAGACAATTGCATTTGGACTTTGGAATGTGGTGCTAAAAATTATTTACCTTTACAAAGAGTAAGGCATATTTAAGATGTCCGTCCGAAGGTTTAGACACTGAGATGGTTGACGTTGATTTGTATGAACGTGAACAAAGTGTCACACAAACTTCTAATCGATCATTTAGCTGAATTAAAATCAAGTGCCTTACGTTCTAAGAGCATATCCACTAGTCTTCATTGTATATACTACAATTTATGGGCTTATAAAATGTAAGCGCCCGTATTTCCCAACAGTTTATGGGGCAGCGCTTGTTCAACAAGCGCCTGTTGTTTGGATGCTTATTGAACGAGTGACTGAGATTCATAATTTAAAATTATAGATTAAATAATGATATTAAGCACTTGTTAAACAGGCTTCTGATGCCAGGTATTTGTTGAATAGGCTCTTAAGCCCTAGGCGTCTGTTGAACAGATGCCCGGTTTGATTACAAATCCCCATACTGTTTCCCTCGAAATCCACACTATCAAATAATGTGTACTCCGTTGGAGCATGAATTCAACGCATATATTAAAAAATGTGGGATTGGATCATTTTTTAGAGATGCTCTAAGGCAAGATTATTCATCGCGCACTTTTGTGCTCTCTTCAACCATGAATCGAAAGCTATGAAAAGGTTTATAAATGTGACTTCCAAGCCCTATATGCCATTTATTCCTCTCAGAGAGTTAACTGGGGCAAGATTAAATTAGATGAATTTCTTAGTGTCAATCATAGGAGAAGTTATAAAACCATTCGTTAGAGCTTATATAATGCGAATATTACAAAATTTTGAGGTTTATTTTCCTGATTCCTGTTTCACGACAACAGGTGAACTTAACTCGAAAACCTTTAGTCTCGTGGTCTTACTAAGCATCCTAAGAGTCAATAAATGATTAGTTTTCAAGAAAGGGTCACCAATCACAATCAAGGCATTCTACAACCTCGAGACACAGATATTACATCTTTCTCTCAACAACCTCAACAAGAAGAGGAAGACGATGAAATCCATGAATTAAACATTGATGTGCCTCCTAAATAAGCCCTCGTCACATTATCCTGAAATCAAAGCAAGCTCAATCATTGTTTATCTAATGCTGAGAAAAATATTTCCATGAAAAACAAAAAGATAAACTCCATAAAAGGTTTTTAAATAAAATTTGGGAAAAAATGTCTTGCTTCGGATACACTTCAACGGGTATTCTTGAAAATCCAGCACCGTTTAATTAGACATCATTAGAGGATGAAGAAGAGGAAGAAGAAGAAGGCAGTGAAGATTGATTTGGCATGTTTCTCATAACTATCTAAACATAACTTTATTTTTTATGACAACTTTGTTTTAAACATAAATTTATGTAATATTTGGTGTGTTCTTAGGATGTTTTAATTCATAGCAATATGTTTTATGGTTATTTTTAGTGGTTAGGAAATGTTTCTATCTTGTTTTCTAACATGACCTTTTGCAACTTTATAATGTTTATGTGTTTGTGATGTTTTCTGATGTAAATATTATCATGTTTTTATGTGCAATGTCTATGTATGTTTATACGCAATACTTATGTTTTATTTGAAATTTCTACAAATGTTTTATGTGTAATACTTATTATATTTCTCCTATCTACTCATTATTTTCTTTTTGTTGATGAAAAAGGGGAAGAATAAGGTAATCATATTGATAGAGGGAGTATCGAATCGGGGAGGGGGTAATTGAATCTCTACATTTGAAAATTGTAGAATACAATAGCCTATGATTTTTGTTTGATGATAACAGACATATATTAAGATTTTGACTCTATTAGATGTATTTGACCTTGATGAATTTTATTTGCTAGCCCTATTTGAATGCTCACGCTACAACAAAGCTCCCCCTTTATGCATGAAAATAAATAAAAAATAGGCAACGAACCCAGATGAGAATATGCAAAATAAAAAATTTGAACTTAATTGCCAAAATCTTAACTTCTCTCCCCCTTTTATTATCAGCAAAAGAGTAATAGTATTAGATAAGAGTGATAAAGTGATAAACAATGACGCAACATTAATACCTAATCGAGCATATATATTAAATTTAAAAAAAAATCAAAAAAAATCATAAATACTTTGTTAGGTGCATATTCCATTTTAGAGTGAAAGGGGTGATGTCGGCATAGAAATCCATATAGTCGTGTCCATATGTGGTATATTTATGATAGGAATCTTTTTAAATACTTACTGACTATGCATAACCGTTAGGACTTTTAAATGAGATTGGTAGTGTTTCTTATTTTTATTAAAAAATGAATTCCAAGCATCTTCTAACCATGCATAATCGTAGGACTTTTAAATGGTGTAAGAATCAACTCGCCTATTTCATCCAATTTTGAAATGTATTCCATACATGCATAACCATAAGGACTTTTAAATGAGTATGAAAGAATATAATCAAAGATTCCAACTAGTTCACCCATGCATAACCGTGAGGACATTTAAATGAGAGTGGGTACTTTTGGATTTTTTTATTGCTAATTAAAAAAATGAATAATTTCCTGTTTAAATACCACATTTTGGCGTACTATATTAGGATTTGAAGAGTGATGGTAGTTGAAATATGATAGGAATAGAGATGGTCATGGAATATTTTTGTTTACCAACCAAAGTTATTACAAATTTTGTTTGAATTTTTAAAGAAATTTACTAAATATACTATCTCATGTCATAATATATGATTAATATCAACACTCGTCACTTCTTTCAGTCACAACTTTTTTTGATAATCAATAGGGAGTCAGATTACTCAACATAAGCATTTAAGATCAAATTAAAAAAAAAAATCACATTTCTAAAATGCCTAACTGAGACGAAGTCAACAAAACAATTTTCTGGAAGGGGTTTTTAGAAATGTCTGCCAATTGAAAATCAGTTGAAATGAATTTATGTAGGTATTTTCTTTAAAAATGCAATGCAACTAACGAATGTCTAAACATAAAACACGTTCCACTGGTAGTTTTTCGATTAACTAGACTACCAGCATAAACTACATCTGAATACCCTTTTAACTCAAAATTATCATTAGTTGGAAACCATAGACCATAGCATGAGGTATGCAACGGATACCTTATGATCCTTTTTACTGCTTTTAAATGAGATTCTTTTGGATTTGATTGAAACCATGTACACGTGCAAGCATAGAGCATAATGTCTAGAAGTAGTAAGATGAAGAAGTGATCAATCATACCTCGGTATTTCTTTTGATCAACTAACTTATCTTTTTCATCCTTGTCAAATTTAATTGTGGTGCCCAAATTTTCTCAATTGATCACTGGCTGATTGAAATCTAATTATGGTGCAGATGAGATCACAAACAAAGTAATGCAGTAGAGATCACACAAAAATTAACCCAGCTTCGGCAATAACCTGACAACGTGTTACCCTAAGGTTTCTACTAGAAATTAAGTAGTCTGACGCATACGCACGTAAACTTGCAACACCCGCTAACTTAACTAACCTAACTCTAAGCTCAAAACCCTACCACAACTTAGCCATGAGTTGCAAATTCAAAAACCACGCCCCGTAGTTTGTACCTAGTTATGTTTTCCTCTTTTTGAATTTTTGATTATGCTCGAAGTTGATTAGAGTTTTTTGGTTTTTGTTCGTGATTTATTCTGATGCCTGCTCTCTGATTTTTCTTTAACTCGAATTACTTTAATGCCGATGATGACATGTGTTCATATAGGGAACGAAAAACCTATATTTACATTCGTATGATTCTATCATAACTTCTCATGATTTTAACTTCTATGTTGATTTGTGCTTGAACGATGGTGATTATACTAACTTGTTCAATAGTTAACGAATTCAAATCTCTTTGAGTCGGTTCCTTTCTTTGCTCCTTTGACTTTGAAATTTGACTTTTTAAATTAATATATTGGGTTAATTTGATTGACTGGTTCATCATGACTTGCCAGTGATTTTTGAAATATGTAAACTCCTCCGACTTTGTTCAAAATTGCTACTAAACTTTTTAAACTTTGTTGCTTCACTGTTTTGTACACTGAATCATTTAAACTGTATATATTTGTCACTGCATATAAACTTTTACATGTCTTATTGAAGTTTTGGTCCATTGTGCTAGCTGCTCTATTGCTTGAAACTGTTTTGCTGGGTATTATCGTGTATATACATACATACACACATTCATGTATGTCTATATGGTTGTGTGATTGGCATTACTAAAACTCCAATGCGTTCATGTTTGATTAAGTTGCAATGTTAATTTTCTTAATCACTTTGCACTTCAATCTGTCTGGTGTAATTGTATTTATGCATGTTCTGGTTAGAGTCTAATTTGTTGTAGTGCCATTGTATTTCAAGTCTAGCTAACTGTGCATGTTGGGATGATAGGTTGAGTCTGTGATTTCTATGGCCCTCTATCCACTTCAATGCTTGCATTCTGGCATATGTCTATACATGTCATTGTATCTATCGGCCTTGAGTCCAGACATTTCAAATTTGAAAACTAAGATGCCATTAACAAGCATTTTAAATTCTTCAAGAAGAAAATGAAAAGATAAAAATAATGAAACCAAGCTTCCTTTTGAAGTGAATGAGGATATGTATTTATAGGATAAAAAACTTCCATGAGAACCTATCCAAAATTAGATTAATAAGAGAAATTAAGAGTAGCTTATTAATACAAAGCAAACACGAGAAGATAGCAACCATCATGGTGCATATTCAAGAAGCCAAGGAAAAATTCTGGAATTAGGAAGTCTAGATAAGGTCTTGATAAATTTTGAACTTGTGAAATAAGTTGGACACATGAAAGTCGTTATCACAAATATGATTCGTTTCAAACAATATATATATTCTCGTTTTTAGCTAAAAAATGAATTAAAGAAAATCATATTATGTTTCATTATTTACAACATAAAAAAATATTATTTAAAAATATATTAAATATTCAATTTTAAAGTGATTAAATTATAGGTCATTACATCCTCTCCTCCTTATTGGAAATTTTGTCCTAGAAATTTATCATACATAACAATATATACAAAAAGAAACCAAAATAATATCTTTTAATCACATAAGTGCAAAGAAAGTAACTCCATCACTATCGGTGAGTACACGAAGAGACACTACTACATATAAACAACTATGATGACAACTCAGGATATACATCTCTAATATAATCCACAGTTTCCCAGTACAATCTTGATCATCCTCACTCCACTGCACCTTTACAAGATTCAATTATTCATCCACAATCGCTTTATATCTTGAGTGATGATACGAATAGGCTGCCTAAGAACAGTTTGGTTAGGCTGAACATCCAAATCAACTTGTTGTGCTGGTTCTACTATCATCAAAGGTTAGATAACATACTTAGGTAAATGAGATATGTGAAATAAATTGTGCACATTCGATAGTTTATCTGGTAACTTCACTATATAAGCACGTCTACCAATCTAGTCCAAAATGGGAAAAGGGCCAATCAATCGAGGGGCAAGCTTCCCCGACTTCCCAAACCTCACAACACTCTTCAATAGAGAAACTTTCACAAACACTGTATCTCCAACTGATAACTCATGATCCTTGCACCTTCGATCCACATAACACTTCCACCGATCTTGTGCTTGCTTTGTCTTGCTTCTAATATGAACTACCTTCTCTCTTACTTCTATGATCATGTTGGAGCCAAAGACAATTCTTCGATAGACTCATCCCACCATAAAGGAGAATGGCACGGATGACCACATAGATCCTTAAAAGGGGCCATGTCGATACTTGCATATTAGCTATTGTTGTAAGTGAACTCGATGAAGGGTAAATGATCTTCGCAAGACCCTTCAAAGTCAAGAATGCATGCTCGTAAGGAATCATCCAAGATAGAGTTCACTCTCTTTGTCCCACCATCTGACCGGAGATGGTAATCTAACTTACACTGAACTTGGTCCCTAAGGCAGTTTGCAGTCCTTCTCAAAATCTGCTAGTGATTATCGGGTCTCGGTCACTTACAATACTACAAGGAATTCCATATAGCCTCACAATCTCCTTCACATACAAACTCACCAGGTTTTTAGTGGTCCAAGTCAGCTTAAAAGGAATGAAATAAGCACTCTTGGTCAGCCAATGGGCTATAACTCAAATACCTTCATTCCCACTTGACCTTGGAAGTCCATCAATAAAATCCATATAGATCTGCTCCCATTTACAGATCAGGATATCAAGCGGCTAAAATAGTCCAACTAACTTTTGTTGATCACACTTAACTTGCTGGTAGTTTGCACACTGACTTACAAAGATCGAAAAATCTTGCTTCGTTCCCTTTCACCAGAATACTCTCATTTTTTCCTTGAACTTATAGGTCTCTCCCGGATGGAAAGATAACATTGAATAGTGACATTTATCTAATACTTCTCACCCATGACCATTAACATTTGAGTTACATATGCACCCGTACATTCTCAATACGCCTTAAGGATCAATCTCCAAACAAGAAACAATACACTCTTGGACATCCTTCTTATATCAACCCAAAATAGGTTCTCATTCTTGACTAGCTACAATCCTCTCCATCAATACTAGCTTGAAATCTAAGTTAGTAACCATCACAGCATTCCTACTGAATGCATCTGTTATGACATTAGTTTTGCCAGGGGTGTAAAGAATCTCCAAATCAAAAGAACTAGAAACTCCTGCCAGCTCTGCTACCTCAAATTCAAATATTTCTAGGTAAAGAGATATTTTAAGAACTTGTGGACACTCGAACTTTTCACCCAAAAGATATTGCCTTCATATCTTAAGTGCAAAGAAAATAGCTAAAAGCTCCTAATCATATGTAGCATAATTTCCCTCATGTGGCTTCATCTGTCGACTCGCAGAGGCAATAACCATCCCATGCTGCATCAGAACTGCTCCAAAGCCAGAACTACAAGCATTCGTATATACTGTTAAACCCCCACTCCCATTTGGAATAGTCAGAACGAGAGTGCTAATCAACTTCTCCTTTAACTCATTGAATGCTTGGTTACACTTAGGTGTCCACGTGAACTTAACATCCATCTTTGTTAACTTCGTCAGATGAGAAGCTGTCCTTGAGATATCTTTGATGAGCCTTCGGTAAAAACAAGCTAAATCCAAAAACTTCTTACTTCTACCACATTTTCAAGCTTCTTCCAGCCTTGAATTGCAACAATTTTGGTTTGATCAATTGATGTGCCTTCTCTCGAAACAAATTTCCCGAGAAACCAAACTTTGGTTTTCCAAAAATGCACTTAACAAACTTCTCCATCAACGCATGGCTCGTTAAGGTGTTGAGCATGACTCAGAGATAGTACTTATGCTTCTCCTCCGCCTTTGATAGAAAAGAATGTCATCAATGAAGACATGAACAATTTTATTAAGAAAAACTCGGAACACTCGATTCATTAAGTCAATAAAGAAAGCTGGTGCATTAGTTGGCCCAAACGGCATAACTAACCACTTGTAGAAACTATTTGGAATCCTCAAAGCTATTAAGGGCATAATATCCTCTGCTACCCTTAATTGGTGAAAACCACTAGTAAGATCCAATTGGAAAAACATCCGAGCATCATGTAGTTAATCGAACATGTCGTCGATCATTATTAAAGGGTATTTATTCTTAATAATCCTTTTGTTCAACTCTAGGTAGTTTACGCATAATCTTAAAGAACCATCCAACTTGCAAAAAAGACGACTAGTGATCCCTAACTCGAGGTACCATGTCTTATCAATCCCTTCCACAACATGTCAAATGTCTAGCTTACTAACTCTCTCCTTTCTTTTGGAACCAACCTTCGTGGAGGTTGAACAATAGGGCTAGTTCCAAGAATCAGATCAATTCAGAACTCTACTTTATAGTGGGGAGGTAAGCCTTGCACTTCATGGAAAACATCCATGAAATCCCGAACAACAGGTATATCCTTAGCTGCTCCTTAGCTACTTCGAGTGAATAAAAAAAACTACACATCAACTTGCTAGGCTTCTTGCAAAATATATCTACACTAATATCTCCAACATCACTAACTTTGACGATTATTCGATCACAATCCAACACTGCTCTAAATTTAAATAACCAATCCATTTCCAGTAACACTTCGAAACCCATGAAACCAAGAATTAAGAAATCAAAAAAATAGATGATTTCGGTAAGAAATAGGCACATTTAGATATTTAGTATCAAGATGTATCAGACCCCCAATTAAGTTCGTCACACAAAGGGAGTTACTCAAAAGGGTGGATTTCAGGTTAAGCCTATCAAATAGATCAACCAAAATAAAATTATGGGAAGAGCTCGTATTAAATAATATACTAATAGGAAGATCATAGATGGATAATGTTCCTTGCAACGCTCGCTTCACCTTCTGTCCTGACGAAGTGGATGGTATCTCCTTAATAATAAAAGCCTATCCTTACGAACTCTTCATTGGAAAAGGGCACTCATTCTTCATGTATCCTTGCTTATGACAATTATAGCAAGTAGTAGTTAGGCAATTGAGTGCAAAGTGACCCATTTAGTTTCACTTGAAACAAGTAATATTAGCCAAGTCAAGCAGCTTCTTTTGTGCTTGAGCTCCACATCCAGGTTTCTTTCCTGGCCACTTCTTCATCGCTTTAAACTTGGGCTTGAAATTGGGCTTCAAATGGTATCACTGATGAAGCCTTGGCACCGATTGCTAGCACTGCTCCCTTATGAACTCCTTCCTTAATATTAAGAGCTTCGAATCTAAAAGCTATACAGATAAGGTTGGTGAATGTACCCGTAAGATGGTTAGTCATTTCTCCCTAGAACCGTGGTCGCATTCCATATCACAAACATTTCATTTTTTATAAGCGCGGTGTCTATCTATCCAAGTCCAAAATGGGATAATGCATTAAAGTCATGCTCATACTATGCAATCGTCATGGAAAATCCAAAAAAACTGCATCCTTTCGGCTTCTGGGATAAACTATGCTACAAGGACTCCCTAAACCACGCTTAAGGGAACTCTTCCTCTGGAGTATTAGCCGTAATAGAATCCCACCTGTCCATCACCTAATTTTGAAATTGTCACAATGCCAATAGACGCTTCTCTACATCATCTAACCTAATAAATCCAATTATCCTTTCACAAGGTCTAACCAAGTCTGAACTCCAAGAATATCCTCAGTATCGTAGAGTGGTTTCCCGGCTAATGTGATGTAATTCTTGCACAACGTCACGAATTTCATGGGAAGTTGAACCCGTGCTATCACTTCCTCTATGGGACCTATAACTGGCACATTTCCAGCTGCTCTGCCATTAGTAGCCTTGCTAGTTTAAAATCCACCGCTTCCTCCTCCTCCTCCTTTTGTATTCATCTTCTATTACCTGGACCTATAATAAGTATCTTTAGAATGCAAGAGTAGGATCAAAATGGTTTAAGGAAATCAAAACCAAAGGATCAAGAATGAGACTTAAGTGAATATATATTGTTATTAATATAAAGAAAATTACAAATACGCTCTCTTAAGATTAGCTCATTTTAGGGCATCACTTATCCCATCTCTAATGAGTTGTACCCCAATCAGGCTAAGGTGTTTGCTCAACCAAAGCTCTGATACCAACTGTAACGTCCATCTTATGGACCATTGAGAACGACACTTAACACAACCTCAGTTTTATGTGTCGTTGCCCGAACGTTTGAAATACGAGTTGTTATGAGGTGAAATAAAGAACAGAACAAAGTAGAGTAGAAAATCTCATAATCTAATGGTTAAATAAAATATTACGATAATATAGTACATAATGTTACTCCTTAACATGAAGTTATCATAGTTATACAAAAGCACCACAACTATCAGACTAGGAAATTATACACTCTGCCTTTACACCTTCTGACACAAAATACACATAAACAATCATAAATGGAAGTAGCTAACTAGATTCCTTTAGTTATCGTCTTCAAAGAGCCCAAAGGAACCTTGCTAGTCCAGGACTACTCAAACATAATTAAGTAACCGAGAGTTTAGGAAAAACAAACAACTTGGGTCAGACAATATGTCTAGTGTACGCAAAAATTCAAAATAGAAGGGTGGAAATAAGCACAATATGTGAGCTTACACCACCAATCGCAGAAAGGCTTTCCCTTCACAATAACAACATCTGATCACAACAATGGTTACCAATAATTAAACATCGTGAATTGCTTACAACACATCCCGATGTAATTAAGAAACAGGTAATTTGGAACCAAGGGAAAGGAGAAGGGAAACTTTCTAACAAATAGCTAGAAGGGGGCACCCCCTTTACCAAAAGTATACCTCTAGAATATACTTGAGAACTATGATAGCTCTTAGAAGCCTCCAAGTAGGACCCCGCCAATCTTTACCGAGAATCTGAGTATTTCACATCTTATTGCGCATATAACAAAAACCCAACCTAGAGTAGATGTGAAAATACCCTAATAGGAGCAACCTCAGATAGCTTGACCACCACTGGTGCTGTGGTTTTAGTCATTTCTAACAAAAGATATCGATGACCACATGAGCAACAAACCGTCTTAAATTGACGATAAATAAAGAATAAAGCTGAACTAATAGACAATAAATCGACTGTGGAGGATAATTAAAAATGATCGTATACAAATAGTAAAGGTTGTGTTACTTCTAGGCATTGCCTTGATGACATTTTTAACTTTCGAGATAGTGACGCGTTTCCACAACTGGATGTTTAGTGCTAAGAGTATGATTAAATACTTCCTTATAAGCGATATCAGATTACAGAAAATTAAATTTCTTTTCCTTTTTGTAATCCAATCACACTTTTAACTTTTAAACCGAACTTGTGCTGGGGTTTGACATTTCAAACAATAATTTTAGATGACGCTATCAAAAGTGATGAATGAACTTTAAAACATTGAATAATTACTTCAACATCTTTATCTAAAATAATTAATTAGCTTTAACCATGATTAATTACTTTAAACAACATTATTTGAAATGATTAATTCATTTTAATCATCATTATTAAAGTGACTTATAAACTTTAAAAAGCATCATTATTAACATGATTACTTTACCTTAAAAATCATTATCAAAATGATTACTTAATTTTATAACATCCTTACTAAAAGGATTAATTAATTTCAAAATATTATTATTAAAGTAATTAATTAATCTTAAAACATCATTAACAAAATCATTAATTAAATAACTAATTTGCCTTAAACATCACTATTTAAAATGATTAATTAATGCTAAATGTCGTTAATAAAAGGATTAATTAATCTTAGTCACAAAATTATTTAAATAATTGATTAACCTTAGTCATCATTGTTTAAAACGATTAATTAAATTTAAAATATCATATTAAAATAATTAATTAACTTCAATTACATCTTTATTTGAATAATTAATTATCATTGCAAAATCCCAAGCATAAGATTTAACAATTTTTTTTCGAAGAACTTACATATTTCTTAAATGAATAACATTTTTTTCAAAGTGCCGATATAGCGATAGTCATTATACAGACACTTTCATACACAATTTCTATATATCATGCATTTGTTTTATAATATAGTGTAAATATGTACATATTTGGTATTAGTACTAAATAAATTCACGTAGGCTAATTAATTTCTCTTTTAATTAATGGGTCCAAAGCCCATTAGCACTTAGCCAGTAAATGAGAAGGTGAGAAAAGAGTTTACTGTACGTCCACAAGATCTCATCTTCTTCTTCTTCTGGAAAGAGAAGACAGTAAACAAACATCAAAAAATTCAATTTAAAGCCTCCATACTCAAAATCAATTCAAGCAAACTATAATTTCTTCAATCTAAGGTGTAAATTCAAAAGGTAATCAACTCCAAAACCCTATAATTTCAGCAAAATCCTAATTTCAAATATAGTTTTTCTAATTTATGGTTGAATTCCTCTTGCATGTCTTTTTCTTTTGTTCTACAGGTTCCTAGATGCTAGAGTCAAGCAAAAAGTCTTCAACTTTCTTCAATTCTCCAAACTTTGGTCTTTATATTTGCATAGGTGAGTTAATAACTCACAATCTCTAGCTGAAGAAAAACTTTAGATGCAAAAATATATGCTTAAAGTGCTTGAAAATATTGATTTGGTTGATGTTTTTTTATGTAAAAACTGAGATTGTGTGTCACTTTGCATGAAATTTTGTCTCAATTCCGGCAACGAAATGCTGCCGGATTTTCTTCTATTGATAGTTCATATGTTGTAGTATATACCTGCAAAATTTCATAGCAAAACTCCTTCGTTTGATACCTGAAGTCTCTGCTACAAAATCAACGCACAGCCTGAAATTTACATGTATATTTGTATTCCGAGTTGCCGCAAACATGGCCTAGCCCATGTTCACGATGGCATAACTCTTTCATTTATTATTGAAATTCTATGATTCATTTTTTTTGAAAGATAGAGTTTTATACTATATGCATACCAAATTTCAGGTCATTTTGACTTAGACAGCTTATAGGAATATGCTTCTAAACATTGACCTGGAGCATGTTTTTGTCCAGATTTTTACAGTGAAAACACTGTCTGGGTTCAATTTTCAGACACTAGCTTTCTCATATTTTATTCAAATTGCTTGATTATTTTTTGTTTCAATGATGAAGTTTTCTATTACATGAAAACGAATTTTGAGCTCAATCCGATACCATTTGATCCTCGGTTTCATGCCTAGAAGTTGAACCCAGAGTGAATTTTTAAGCCTGGGCACATTCTTATTGAACTGTTACAAACATGGTCTGAGTCCGTGTTTGTGACAGCATAACTTTTCCGTTTTATTTTGGAATTCATTGATTTTTTTTTTGTTTGAAAGATGAAATTTTCTACTTTATGCATACTAATTTTCAAATGAATCAAAGATCATTTGGCCACCTGTTTTTTGTATGAAAGTTGAACCCAGAGAAGATTTCAGACCTGGGTATTGTTTTGGCTAAGTGTTTTTATGTCATTTTTCCATCCGATTTTTGTTATTTACTTCTGTTTTTGTGATATTTCTTAAGTATTTTGAGGGCAATGATGCCTATCAATAGGTTAGCCCAGTTTTGATGAATTTAGAATTCAAATTTTGAATTATTTGAATTTAATTTGAATTTGAATTTGAATTTCGGTTGGAGTGGCATTTTGCTTTTTTTGGTCGTTTTCGAGCATGGTTTTCTCCAATTCTTTTTGAAATGATTTTTAAAATTTAGCGGATTTAAAAATAATTATTATGTAATATTTTAAAGTACTTTCAAGTATAAAACCTACTTATTCTTTATAATAAGGGAAATTTTCAAATATGGTTTCCAAATGGTTTTCAAAATCGGTTTTCAAAGCTTATTTTCAAGGTAAATTATTTTGCATAAAAATTACACGTTTTTGCACTGTCGAGCGAATTAGAAGGAGGGTTAAACGATTGGGTAAAACGCGTGGTATGGGACACGTACGTTTATCATTTCGGTTAATTCCTAACTTGTCCGTTTGATCGTTTTGGCCTACGGGTCTAGTTTACCGATGATATGAGGTGAACCTTTTACTGCTTTGAGTGTGAAATTTACTAGCGGTTAGTAAATCGTTTAGTACGAACGGGTAGTATGGGACACACTATAACACTATTCGGGTTCCTTTCCGAGAGTTTGTGACACATTTGCCTATTGGCGTGCCAGTACTGGACAATCGGGTCATTTGCCATTGCGGCGTATTTGTCTTCGGACGTTTGCCATTGCCCCGTATTTGTCTTTGGACATTTTCCATTGCGGCGTATTTGCCATTGCGGCGTATTTGTCATTTGACGTTTGCCTTTGGGCGAGGTACCTATTATGTGAAACAGTACTCCGCAAAAATAGCACTTGCAAAACCTTTTTGAGATGATTGTTACCCTTCTGTGTCGTCATTTTGGAATCGGTCCTTTGAACCATTCGGTGGCGATTACTTTGGAATTTTTGGACTCTTGGGAGTTCTTTTGAGATTTTCATTGCCTACACTGGCGTGTTGAGATTTGCCTTTTGGCGCATATATATATTGAGATTGCCTATTGGAGCTATTTATGAAATTTGCCTTTTGGCGTTTTATGAGATTTTTATCTCTTTGTTGACATTTGCCTTAAGGCTTATGTCGAGATGACTTTTTCTTATGTTTTCCTTGGAGTTGCCGATATGGCAGGTTTGGGAATTACTCTTTTAGGAGTTTACATTTTACTATTCCCTAAACCATTCTTATTGATTTATGATTGCCGATGCGATGAGGCATGCTACATTTTAGCGATTTATGAGATTTCTCGTCTCCTTTGTGTTTTATGTTTATTGAAGCAATAGTGTTCTATCACCTAGTATAAACATATATGCCGTACATGTTCTGTATCCTCCATATGACTATGGTTAGCTTTTTTATGGTTTCTTCTTGTTTAAGAAGAATATCACTACGCTCTTATGCTATATTATTCTACTTTCACCTTTTACTGATTCGTTTAGCTAGACTGACCTGTGTATGTTATACTTGGGTCAGACGGAGGTGTTTCAGGTTAGGTACTTTTGGACTTAGCCTATTCTGCTTCTGCATGGACTATTCTGCTAGCTCTTTTTGTTATCGCTTTTTGTGTATTCCTTTTTGGTTTGCTACTCTGATATGTATATTCTTTTGACTCGTGTTTGTATTGTGGTTGTCATACTACATGTGTGATGTATCATTTTGTGTACCTTGTGATGTATCTGTGTATGTGTGTATCTACGGGATTATCTGCTATTCTGTGATGTGTTTTACATTTGAGTTGTATTTTGTTCTGATGGATCCTATAGCCACCTATGGCTTTGTATTAAGTATTTATTGGATATGTCGATCCACTTGAATCAGAAAAAATTATGGCATTATCGACGTATTCAATAGATATTTAAGACAAGACTATAGATGGTCGCTCTTACCAGCCCTATTTTCTGCATTAGCAGACAGTATTACCCAGTAATGCTCTTTGTTAATGTAGCTCTTGGGGTTGGGAGTTACAGGTAATAACCCTGGTTTTGGAGATTACCCCGTAAATATTAAATTATAACGGTAGTTATGATTTAATATTATGAGCTAAAACAAGTTTTGGAGATGTTAAATTGCTTATTTAGAATAAACAATGAATTTTTGGGAAATAAAATTTGAAAATAAAGTTTAAAAGCTTTATTTTGTTTAATTGGGTTAATAATGAGTGGAAAATAATTTTTATTTTGAGAAATTGGAATCATTTTATTAAGGGGCATTTCACCAGAAGGACAAAATTTGCAGTCCAATTAATTTCTAGGACACACATTCAAAGAAATTACTTTCAAGGCCAAAGTCAGCAGAATAGTTATTTTCAAGGACAAAGTTAGCAGTCCAATTACTTTCAAGAACATAATTTCATATGTTTTTAGGCCCTAGAAACTAATGGTTTTGTGTTTTGTCCTTGAAAGTAATTATTTCAGTTGTGTGTCCTAGAAACTAATTCTACTTTCTAAAGAGGCCCTTGTGACTAATTTCCACTTTTATTAATTATTGCCAGTTACTTCTTTTAATAATTTTTAAAGGAAGTATTTGATTTTTAAAGGTTGTTTATTAAAATAAAAGGTGGAAATTGGGTTAAAAATAAATTTTGGCTGTAAATAATGTTTTGGAATGGTTTGAAATATTTTTCTAAGTGATAAAATAAATTTTGTGGAATTTTAGGAGTTAAAAATATGATTTTATTCGTTTATTTGAGTAAATAGTGCATTTTTGTTAAATAAAGGAATTTAATAATAAAAAATATTTTAAAAATAAAAATTAATCTTTTTATATGATAGAAAATGTTTTATTTTGTATGTATACAAGTTTTCATATTTTTCTTATGTGTAAATGTGGAGAAAAATGCATTTGTTTTATAATATAGTGTAAATATGTACATATTTGGTATTAGTACTAAATAAATTCACATAGGCTAATTAATTTCTCTTTTAATTAATGGGTCCAAAGCCCATTAGCATTTAGCCAGTAAATGAGAAGGTGAGAAAAAGTTTACTGTACGTCCACAACATCTCATCTTCTTCTTCTTCTGGAAAGAGAATACAGTAAACAAACATCAAAAAAATTTCAATTCAAAGCCTCCAAACTCAAAATCAATTCAAGCAAACTATAATTTCTTCAATCTAAGGTGTAAATTCAAAAGGTAATCAACTCCAAAACCCTATAATTTCAGCAAAATCCTAATTTCAAAAATGGGTTTTCTAATTTATGGTTGAATTCCTCTTGCATGTCTTTTTCTTTTGTCCTACAGGTTCCTAAAGGCTAGAGTCAAGCAAAAAGCCTTCAACTTTCTTCAATTCTCCAAACTTTGATCTTCATATTTGCATAGGTGAGTTAATAACTCACAATCTCTAGCTA
This sequence comes from Allium cepa, assembly GCA_030765085.1. Classification (NCBI taxonomy): domain Eukaryota; kingdom Viridiplantae; phylum Streptophyta; class Magnoliopsida; order Asparagales; family Amaryllidaceae; genus Allium; species Allium cepa. The sequence goes on along the minus strand of CM060938.1, from coordinate 244,206,322 downwards.
AAGCAAAGCTTCAAATGCAAAAATATATGCTTAAAGTGCTTGAAAATATTGATTTGGTTGATGTTTTGTTTCTGTAAAAGCTGAGATTGGGTGTCACTTTGCATGAAATTTTATCTCAATTCCGACAACGAAATGCTACCGGATTTTCTTCTATTGATAGTTCATATGTTGTAGTATATACCTGAAAAATTTCATAGCAAAATTCCTTTGTTTGATACCTGAAGTCTCTGCTGCAAAATCAATGCACAGCCTGAAATTTACCTGTACATTTGTATTCCGAGTTGCTGCAAACATGGCCTTAGCCCATGTTCGCGATGGCATAACTCTTTCATTTATTATTGAAATTCTATAATTATTTTTTTATTTAAAGATAGAGTTATGTACTATAGGAATAACAAATTTCAGGTCATTTTGACTTCGACAGCTTATAGGAATATGCTTCTAAACATTGACCTGAGTATGTTTTTGCCCAGATTTTTACAGTGAAAACACTGTCTGGGTTCAATTTTGAGACACTATAACATTCTCATATTTTATTCAAATTGCATGATTCTTTTTTTGTTTCAAAGATGAAGTTTTATATTACATGAAAACTAATTTTAGATCAATCCGATACCTTTTGGTCCTCGGTTTCATGCTTGGAAGTTGAACCCGAAGTGGATTTTTAAGCCTGGGCACATTTTTGTTGAACTGTTACAAACATGGTCTGAGTCCATGTTTGTGACAGCATAACTTCTCCATTTTATTTTGGAATTCAATGATTCTTTTTTTTTTGAAAGACGAAGTTTTCTACCTTATGCATACTAATTTTCAAATGAATCAAAGATCATTCGGCCACCTGTTTGATGTCCGAAATTTGAACCCAGAGAAGATTTCAGACCTGGATATTGTTTTAGCCAAGTGTTTTTATGTCATTTTTCCGTCCGATTTTTGGCATTTACCTCTATTTTTGTGATATTTATGAAGTATTTTGAGGGCAATGATGCCTATTAATAGGTTAGCCCAGTTTTGATGAATTTAGAATTCAAATTTTGAATTATTTGAATTTAATTTGAATTTAAATTTGAATTTCGGTTTAAGTGGAATTTCGCTTGTTTTTGGTCGTTTTCGAGCATGGTTTTCTCCAATTCTTTTTGAAATGATTTTTAAAATTTAGGGGATTTAAAAATAATTATTATGCAATATTTTAAAGTATTTTCAAATATAAAACCTATTTATTCTTTATTATAAGGGAAATTTTCAAATATGGTTTCCATATGGTTTTCGAAATCGGTTTTCAAAGCTTATTTTCAAGGTATTTTATTTTGTATAAAAATTACACGTTTTTGCACTGTCGAGCGAATGAGAAGGAGAGTTAAACGATTGGGTAAAACGCGTGGTATGGGACACGTATGTTTATCATTTCGGTTAATTCCTAACTTGTCCGTTTGATCGTTTTGGCCTACGGGTCTAGTTTACCGATGATATGAGGTGAACCTTTTACTGCTTTTGAGTGTGAAATTTACTGGCGGTTAGTAAACTATTAAGTGCGAACGGGTGGTATGGCACTCACGTTAGCACTTTTCAGGTTAATTTCCCAGAGTTTGTGACACATTTGCCTATTGGGTGCGGTACTGGGCTTTCGGGTCATTTGCCATTGCGGCGTATTTGTCTTCGGACATTTTCCATTGCGGCGTATTTGTCTTCGGACGTTTGCTATTTGCGGCGTATTTGCCATTGCGGCGTATTTGTCGTTTGACGTTTGCCTTTGGGCGAGGTACCTATTATGTGAAACAGTAATCGGAAAAAATAGCACGTGCAAAACCTTTTTGAGATGATTTTTACCCTTGTGTGTCATCATTTTGGAATCGGTCCTTTGAACCATTCGGTGGTGATTACTTTGGGATTTTTGGACTCTTGGGAGTACTTTTGAGATTTTCATGGCCTACACTGGCGTGTTGAGATTTGCCTTTTGGCGTGTATATATATTGAGATGGCCTATTGGCGCTATTTATGAAATTTTCCTTTTGGCTTTGTATGAGATTTTTATCTCTTTGTTGACATTTGCCTTATGGCTTATGTCGAGATGACTTTTGCTTTTGTTTTCCTTAGAGTTGTCGATATGGCGGGTTCGGGAATTACTCTTTTAGGAGTTTACATTTTACTATTCCCTAAACCATTCTTACTGATTTAAGATTGCCGATGAGATGAGGAATGCTACATTTTAACGATTCGTGAGATTTCTCGTCTCCTTTGTGTTTTATGCTTATTGAAGCAATAGTGTTCTATCACCTAGTATAACCATATATGCCGTACATGTTCTGTATCCTCCATATGACTATGGTTAGCTTTCTTATGGTTTCTTCATGTTTAAGAAGAATATCACTATGCTCTTATGCTCTATTATTCTGCTATCACCTTTTACTGATTCGTTTAGCTAGACTAACCCGTGTATTTTATACTCGGGTCAGACCGAGGTGTTTCAGGTTAGTTACTTTTGGACTTAACCTATTCTGCTTCTGCATGGACTATTCTCCTAGCTCTTTTTGTTATCTCTTTTTGTGTAGTCCTTTTTGGTTTGCTACTCTGATATGCATATTCTTTTGACTCGTGTTTGTATTGTGGTCGTCATACCACATATATGATGTATCATTTGGTATACTTTGTGATGTATCTGTGTATGTGTGTATCTACGGGATTATCTGTTGTTCTGTGATGGGTTTTACATTTGAGTTGTTGTAATTTGTTCTGGTAGATCCTATAGCCACCTATGGCTTTGTATTAATTATTTATTGAATATGTCGATCCACTTGAATCAGGAAAAAAATTATGGCATTGTCGACATATTCAATAGATATTTAAGACAAGGCTATAGATGGTCGCTCCTACCCAGCCCTATTCTCTGCATTAGCAAACAGTATTACCCACTAATGCTCTTTGTTAATGTAAGTCTTGGGGTGGGGCGTTAAAGCTTGGTATCAAAGCCGAGTTCAGAACAAAATATGATAAACACAGAACATAAACACATATTACGATACATCAAAGTGTAATACAAATGTTACGAATCCTTGAATCATCGTGCATTTGTTCTTTTCGTGTCCTTTAGGGTAGATATAATTTTGGGAATATGTTTAGGAATGCATTTTAATTCCGTAGTATTACATATTTGAATTAGTGATATCTTCCATGTGAATAATCTTTATCTTATCTTAACTTTCAGTTATGGCCGGTAGAGGCAGAGGACGACGTTCGGATGCGGAGCAATCTAGTGGCTCCCATCCGGATGGAGTATATATGTCTACCGATCAGTTTATGGAGTTATTTTGAAGCACCCAACCTCCAGCTCCTACTCCAGCTTCTCCTTCGCGCAAGTCTCCTTTCGCGCGCATGTGTATGATTTTGCACATCTCGGAGGCAAGCCATTCAAAGGCTCCGAGTCGCGGAATATAGCATACCTCTTACAGCTTTCTACACTTGATATGGATCTTACGAGTGGCTCGTTATGCCATTCGGTTTGACGAACGCTCCTGCTTTCTTTGTTGACTTTATGAATCGAGTATTTCGGGAATATCTCGATAAGTTCGTCCTTATGTTCATCGACGACATCCTTGTTTATTCGAAATCTGAAGCCAAGCATGCTAATCACTTGAGAATTGTCTTGAGTACTCTTCTTCACCATAAGCTTAAAGCCAAATTCTCCAAGTGCCATTTCTGGAAGAATAAGGTTAAGTTCTTAGGCCATGTCGTTTCTTCCAAAGGCATTTCGGTCGATCCTTCGAAGATCGAATCTATCCAGAATTGGAAGAGGCCTGAGAATGTTCATGAGATTCACAGTTTCCTTGGATTGGCGGGTTATTACTGCCGGTTCATTAAGGATTTCTCTCGTATTGTGCTTCCTCTCACCAGCCTTACTCGGAAAGGCGTTCGATTTATCTGGTCCGACAAGTGCGAAGCTTCTTTTTAATAGTTGAAGGAGCTTCTTACTAATGCTCCTATTTTAGTGGTTCCCGAAGGGAATCAAGATCTTGTTGTCTACACCGATGCTAGTAGATGTGGCCTCGGTGCCGTGCTTATGCAGAAGGATCGGGTAGTTGCTTACGCTTCTAGGAAACTAGGACCAAATGAAGTACGCTATGCCACTCATGACCTCGAGTTGGCCGCCATCGTCTTCGCCTTGAACATTTGGCGTCATTATCTATTAGGCGAGCACTTCATTCTATACACCGATCATATGTCCCTGAAATATCCATTCTCACAGAAGGAGTTCAATAGGAGGCAACAACGTTGGCTCGAGTTCCTTGCTTCCTCTGACTTTGATATCCAGTATACCCCTGGTAAGGGTAATCGTGCTGCTGATGCGCTTAGTCGCAAACATTCACCTGCAACTAAACATCACATAATATATGGATGAGCACAAATAAAAGGTAAGTAACAATTATACATCATGTAGAAAACATCCTAATATTGTTTACTTAAGCATTTTTTCCAACTCATTTCAAGTTACTTTACTAAATACAAAGATGTCAACTTTTCAAGTGGTTTCCAAGCCAACAAATTCAACACTATTGGCATATAATAACATAAGGAAATAACATGTATATATATATGCATCACAATAATAAAGGTCAAAACTTTAATTTTAAAGGTGAGATTTTTCTCACAATAAGCAACCGAATCGAATCAAACTTGTACCCGACGCACAGATGGAACTTACTTTTATAAAAACTCAACTTTAAGACCTAGATACAGTCAATATGGTTCGGCCATAAGGGGTATGGGGATCAGCCATGGTTGGTTTGAGGGAGTTTGGGTCTTGTTTTGGAAAAGAGGAGATGTATATAATAAACAAGCTAACTTTAGTGATTTTACTTAAGAAAGAAGTGGAAAAATAATGGATATTTGAAATTTGAAAACTAAGAGGCCATTAACAAGCTTTTTAAAGATTAAACAAGAAAATGAAAAGATGAGAATAATGAAACCAAGCTTCCATATTGAAGTGAATGAGGATATGTATTTATTGTCTAACAAAGCTTCCAAAGGAATCTATCCAAAACAAGGCTTCTAAGAAGAGCTAAGAGAAGCTTTGTAAGATGCAGCTTCCATGAAAAGATAACAACCGTCGTGAAGCATATTCAAGAAGCTAAGGGATAATTCTTAAGAAAAGAAGTTTAGATAAGGTCTTGATGATCTTTGGATTTTGAAATAAGTTAGGCACATGAAAGTCATTATCACAAATATAATTCATTTCAAACAGTACATATTCTCATTTTTAGCAAAAAATAAATTAAAAAAATCATATTATATTTCATTATTTAAAACTTAGAAAAAATATTATTTAAAATATATTAAATATTCAATTTTAAAGTGATTAAACTATGGGTTATTACATGAACAGAATAACTTATTGTTTATGTTTTAATTTCTATTTCACTTACTCAAAATATGTAATCTAGTTAGCGCTTGCAACTGGTCTTATAGATGATCTATCTCGACTGAATGTTATCAAAAATAAACTGATAGCCGATATCGAACACAGACAATCTTCTCAGGATGCTTCAGCTTTATGGCTTCCGGACAATCCATAAGAATAAGAATAGCATAGGAAATATTATCAATTAAGATCAGCATTTAGAGACCATAAACGAATACATAGCTTAGAGGATCAAATAAAATAGAAGAACAAAGATTTTCAAGAGTTGAAAAGAAGATTGACACGGTCCTTGGGTCTGAACCTTCAGTCAATACCGATGTAGAAATGGCTAAATTACATAAACGATTTGGTCTTGAAGTGGAGCTAATGAAAAGTTAAGTCTACATCCAGTCATTAGTGCTTATCACAAGCAGAGGCGAGTTCGACCTTCCTACTCCTAGTCCCATTAAAACAGCTTGATCTCAATCTTTGGCTAGTCAAGAATTTCCTACTTTGTTAAATCCCTCTAAGGGTCTAAGTAATGATGTAATCTCCAAATGGAGCAGATAAGTTACATTTGAGTGCATGCAATATTTCAGTAAAGTGTAACAACCCTATTTTTGAAATCGTAATATTATATAAATTTAATCAAAATAAATTATTTGTATTCAATTTTGATAGATATTATTTTGAAGTTTACTTTTTTTATGTAATTCTGCATCTCTATATTACTTATGTAGGTATTACCTTTTGAGCCTATGTTTATATGCTTGTAAGCTTTATTTGTTAAATCTAGTTAAGCTGAAGTATATGTGTGTATGTGTGTATTTTAGCTTTTAATCCAAATTAAATAAAGTCTAGCAATCAAATATCATGCAAAGGAATGATGAAAATATGTTTACGCATTATATGCGTTAAAACCAGTAGTTCTTAGACTTTCTTGGCATGCTAACACATTTAATTATCATCCACTTCAGTTCTAACATTTGACACAATCATTCTAGTAGGAACTCATTCTAATTACTAAATTGTTCTGCATTATATATTTTATTTTGATTGTGTATTTGTATTGAAACATTAACGTAAATCTTAAACTTTAATATAAACATACATATGTTTTATTGTTCACTTGCAAGGGGCTTGGATCAATAAGCTACATAATATTTGTGTATCATTGTGCTATAGTAATTTTACTGGGACTCAGATATGCACATTTTTTGTAAATATTAGTATAGATATATAAGCCTTCATACTTCATTTCAAAATCCATATTTCTCTTCGGATATTTTATCTATACTTCACTTCGAAATGTTTTATAAATAAATTTCCTTACTCATTGATAACCAAAAACTTGATTTTACGATTTCAATTTTTAATTGAAATTCCATTATTTGTCACTTGAACATGATTTAATCTCAAATTCAAATACTATTCTTTTTCTTTAAATCAATTATCATAATATATTTTTATATATTGTATATTAGTTATTTATTTTCAACCAAAAATCAAAAATATAATTTTCATCAACCATATCCAATTTTGACTCAAACAATCGACGATCAAACAATTCATAAGTGAAATATCTTGATTATACTTCAATTTGATTGTATACTTACTAATATTAATAAAATTGTATTCACTATAATCTAGCAATAAATAGGAAATCGATATGCTCGCTGTAAATTCAAAAGATGTTAAAATTGCTGAAAATTACGGTTATGCTCACTAAATATGATTACTTAAACATTTTATTACCCTAAAGCATGTGTCCAAATGTCTCATCTTAATGTTTAGGAATCCCTATCGATAATATTGATTAGGTGCATCGACTAGAATTCTTAAAGCACTTGACGAGCAATTTAACATGTTTGCACAAAAAATGGACAAACACCTCAAAGTCGTATGATTTAGTTGATTTTATGTTGTTCTTAGTGGTTTGGGTGAGTTATGCAAATAAGTAAAAAATAGGGGCTAAATTGAAAAAGACACGCAGATTTATAGTGGTTCGGCCAGAACGTGCCTACGTCCACTTTATATGTTATTCTCTCTTTTCTTTCAAATTACAAGTACAAAGCTTTGTATACAAGTATATGAAAGTTGTTTGAAAGTTCCTTCCGTGCTTGAGCTCTCAAACTTGTTTGCCATTGTTGTACCCCTGCCCCTCTATTTATAGAGTGAGGCTGGGGGCAGGGGTCTTGGATGTATATAGCTGCTGGTGGGTCTGGGCTGAAACAATCTGTTCTGGCAGTGTTGGTTCGGCATAGCCTTCCTTATGTTTGTTCGGTAGTCGTTTGGTTCGGTGGTGGCACGTAGATGAGCTGGTCCAGTTGTTGCTTGGTTCGGTGGTGACTGGGCGAAGGTTGGTTCGGTGAGGCCTCGTTCGGTGGGGTTTGGTTCGACATGGAGGCAAAGGATGGATCGGCATGAGGTTGTTTTTGGTCCGGTAGGGTGTTCGGAGATTTGGCTCCGCAGGCATATGTGGGGTAGTTTCATGGAGTTGGTTCGGCTTATCTTGGACCGGTGGAGGCGAGAAAGGCATGCTGGTTCGGTGTTGGGAAGGAGAAGCGTTGGTTCGGCAGATGAGTGATGGGGTTTGGTCCGGCTAGGCATAGGTACCGAATGGGCATGGGTACCGCATGTAAATGGTGACTCTGGACGACATTGATGCTCCTTGGTCTCGCGATTCCATGGGTGAGAATTCGCCCAACATTTGCCCCCCAAAGTAGGGCACATGCTTGCATGTGTCGTGCTTTGTTCTAAGTTGGATAACTGGTATAGCTTTATTCGGTTTGGGGTGCCGAAAAGGATGGTCCGGTGTACCGAACCGGTTGGTCCGGCGCCTCTGCGCTTGTCTATATATAGGGGCTACGCCCCTTCGTTATTCCTTACCGAATCAGAAAGAGCCGAATCAGTCCGAGTGCCGAATCAACCTTGCACCGAAGCAAATAAGTACGGAATATACACGTGCCGAATCAAGCAAGTGCCAAATCAAACTAGTACCGAACCAGGTATGTTTTCTTTCGCCGAATGAACACGGATGGGTGTTGAGTGCCGAATGTGATATGCCGAATGAGCTATGCCGAATGAGACCTCATATTTGAATCTTGAGTGGAACACTAACCCTATATTCACCTACTTGCTTACATTTCCATACTTCTTGTTCTAATACCATGTTTTTCTTGTGCCGCAGATAAATGTCTCGCAAAACGGAAACTCGATCAGATAGAAAGAAGTCCAAGGATAGAGAAGAGTCTTCTTCCGTGCCCCCAGCCCAAACAGGACCGGTGCAACATGGACCTGCCCCGAGGTAGTTAGTGGATGGGTACGGTCCCTGGGAACTTCTGGTCTCCCCTCCCGATTGCTTTCCTAGCTCCCTGAAGGAGGAGTAACTCGATGTTATATCTCGTTCCTTCGGAATAGATAGAGCGCGCATGCTATTGCCGGGGGAAGGAGTGATGTCGTATGACCCCCCCGAAGGCTACTTTGCTTACAGCAGATATCATTGCATGTGTGGTGCTATCCCGCCTCTCAACGCCTGGATAGTTAGCTTTATCACATACCTGAAGGTGGCTCCATTCCAACTTCAGCCTAACTCCTATGCCATTCTGGTGAGCCTTTTCGTCATCTTTCAGAGGAAATATGGGCGTCCCCCTTCCAACCGGGAGATCCGGGTACCTGTAAAACTTAAGAGGCTACAAGAAGGGGTCTCCATATAGCAGTTTGGAAGCAGCCGTGCCCTTCAAGCCTGTTCTGGATTTGTACTCGAAGTTTAGTATGTTCAAGAAGGAATGGTTTTTCATTAGGGATGACCCTGTTTCTTTCCGCCTCTTCACTTCCGGCTGTAAGTTGAACTTCATTTATATTTTCCTTGTCCCGATCACAATGCTTCTTCTTATATGCTTTTATTTCTTGCTAGCAACAGGTGGCTTTGCGGTTGTGGAGAATGATTCCTTGGCGCGGATGGCTGCTGAAATAAAGGTCATTTCGGGAAGGGATAGGTCGGCCTCTTACCTGATCAGGAACGCCACTCTCTTGGAGTATAACTTGATTCTGCCACATCAATCTGTGGTTAAACAGAGAGATACAGCCGAGGAGAGGGCTGCTAAAGCTAAGGATGGGGCTACTGCGAAGAGTAGCAAGAAGTGACCTTTCTCGGTACCTCCAACCGTTGGGGGAAAGAAGCTTAAGAAGTCTGATGGACCCTCTCCCAGTACATGTCCAGATATTCCGAAGGAGGAAGGTGGAGAGGAGGAAAGAGACGAAGAGGAGAGCGGAGGAGATGGAGAAGGTGAAGGACAGGGTGGTAGTGGTGCCGGGGCTTTGTCTTCTGAGCAGGCAGGGGAGATCCAGAAGTGGACGGATGATGCCTTCGCCAGGCTTTTGATAGGTTGGAGGAAGGATCAGCCTCGGTGAAGAAGGCAAAGGAGGTTGACAAGGCTGGGGCTGGCGCCGATCTATTCCCTAAGAGTTCTTCAGCTGAGGTGGCTCCAGCGATTCAAGGTGAACTCTTGACTTCTACAGATTCCATTTATGATAGGGACTTAGGAATATTTTATGGTTCGCTTCCGTCCTGGACTGAGATTCAGGACTTATTGCAGTATTCTCCTTCTCTGTAGGGTTTGTATAACAGACGTGCCTTCTCATTCTTTTTAAGTTAACATATTTCTTGAATTATGGATTCTTGTATGTTTGTAACACTTGTTCTATATTACAGGGGCAGGCGAGGTGGCCAAAACTTCAGACGTTCGACACCACCTGGAACAATACAAGTTACTTAGAGCTTCTGCCAAGCCTAAGCCTCCCACTAGTCGTCCAGGAGATGTAGTTAGCTACCGTCCTCTTCTTGGGGTCATTGAAGAGAGTATTCAGAAAAAGAAGAGGAGTCGCTCCTTATTTGAATCTTCACCCGGTCTGCAGCTTCCTTCTCAACCTATTCATGATATCACGGAGGAGGACACTGAGCATATTCCCTCCCCACATCCGTCAGAAAATCCTACCGTTATCCGCATAAGACGTCCCGACGTGCCTCGCAATCACTTTGCCAGCCACCCGGATTTAGACCCCAGATCTCAGGATATCTTATTTGACGAGGCCACGGGCGAGCATCTTCTCCCCCGCAATCCCATGGTTCGGGTTCTTGATGAGGCTAAGTCCCTAGATCTGGATCTGCTTACCACTCGGATAGCTGCTATGGGGGACGAAGCCAAGGCCAACATCGACCGGGTCGCGAAGGAGGCCAAGAAGTTAATGGAACATCACGCCCGATTGGCCAAGGCCGGGGAGGAGATAGGGAGTGCCAATATAAGGCTGCGGTTAGTGGTCGCTGATCAGGCCAAGCAACTTGCCGACCAAGCTATTCATATTTCGCAGCATGAGGCCGACTCCCGACGACTGAAGAAGACCATGGAAGAGGCTAGCAGGGCCGAGTTGCGGAAAATGGAGGTCGCTTGCAAGAAACGCATTGACATGGCCATTACCACAGTTGATGAGGTTATGAGGGCGGATCTCGAGCAGGTTGAAGAAATATCTGGGAGGCTCGAAGCTGTAGAACTTGCTCAAGCCAAGTTGAAAGAAGAGATCGAGGAGATGAGAAGATCCCTTCAGGCTGAGTGCTCGAGATACCGGCGGGAGAGCGATGTTGCCGCCGCTAAGTTGCTGTCCTCCGAGGCCCGGGTAAGGGAGTTTGAGGAGAATGAGGGGATGATGGATGAGATGCTGCAGGACATGTACTTCCGTACCTGGAAGCAGGGTAATCTATCTTGGATGGATGACTATCCCCGGATCATGGCCAGGATATATCTCCGGGCTTTGGAGGAGGCCAGGGCCGATGCAGATAAGGAAGGTGGAGCGGCATTCAGTATGGATATGGTTACCACCCAGTTTTCGAAGGAGGAGAAGGTAGCGGTGAAGGAAGGGATGCGGCTACTCGCTGCGGAGGAAGCCGGCATGCTGTTGGGGGATGAGGACCAAGAAGCAGGTGTTGGTGATTTTTCTCTTTTTAGCTTTTCATAACTTGATCGTTCGTTGTCGGTTTTAATGGACTCTTTTTCTGAATTGGACAGGTGGGACTTCTGGTCAACATGCTGGGAGCTCCGATCCTGCTGTCAAGTAGATTCGGAGAGCTAGTGAGATGGGGGTGGAGCACTGATGCAGTCGACTACTTGATCCGATCCGTGTAGTTTTTGGTTTTCTTGACTTTCCTGTCTATACTTAGTCAAAAACGTTAGTGTATTTTTGGATTGTAATTATGTTAGTGAATGACTCTACGTAATTTTATAACACGAGCTAATTTTGTTATATTTTGAATGTTGTCATTGCTTTTGATGTGTTGTATAAGAAATATGACCATGCATATGCCTGTGATTTGATTGTGTTTGACACTAAGTTTCTGCTTGTAATATAATTTCATGTTTTGCAATGTTAGTGTGGTGTATGAATATGAATTGAAGCTATGCATTAATGTATAAAAGTGGAAGGTACCGCCCTTCATGTTTCGGCTGTGGATGGCAACTTTGCACGCCCTGCAAGACTAAGCACGAAATGCTGATGAGTGCCTCGTTATCCGGTTGTAAGTTTTTGTTCCCATTAGCGAGCGTTCCCTATTTCATGTCCTGTACTTTCAAGCACCGTTAAGGAGAATAGGAGAAAAGTTTTAAATGAAATGGAAATATAGGAAAAGTAAAACTTCCAGTCACGGAAGGCCGTCGATGTGCTTAAGTTCGTGGCAACGGGTTTTGTAGTTACTTTCCCTAGCTGTGGGTCTTGGAGACATTTGTCACCCATCTTACGCCTCTGCGGGGAGTTTTCTTTTTTTATCACAGCCGCACTTAAGACACATCGGAGCCGATCGCGCACAGTAACTACCCGCACCATTATGGCCCGTAATCGTGGGTATTATTCGATTTACTGTGGCCGGCTAGCGTGGGGGTCGATCGTTAACTGTGAACTGCCCCTGGCTGGCCACACCTTATGTTGGGGTTTATGATCGGTTCACAGTTGCCGGCGAGCCGAATCGCTGTAATGAGCTGCCATGGCATAATCGGCCTTCTCTGTGGCTTATACTCGGCTTATTATAGTCGGCTTTAAAGGCCGAGGCAAACAATGAGTTAACTCGCGGTAGAGGGATACCGGAGCAAAGTGTCTCATTGGCGAGGGCATAGGAGCGCAGCGTACCTATTAGATTTTGTCCAGGTGGAGTTGTGTTGTGAAGTTCTGAATTGAAATGTCATCTGCAAAGGATTTTGTTCAACAGCAAAGGATAAAGCTTAACAAGTGGCCAAGATATAGAGGAACAAGTTAACAAGAGCCAAGTTTTTTAAAGTGGTTTGGCACGAAAATGCCTACGTCCACTGATTCTCTTTGTTGATTCACTTCATATGGGCAGTACAAGTCAAGAAAAGTATCGACAGAGGTGTCCGATGTTCCATGCCCTCTGGAACACCTCTCCGTCCACTGTTGACAAAATATAAGCTCCGTTGTGGAGATCTTTATGAATTACATACGGTCCATCCCAGATTGGATCAAGCGCTCCTGGGCGTGGAAAGATTCGCTTGAGGACGAGATCTCCTTCTTGTAAGCTGCGATGTTTGACTTTGGAGTTGTATAGTGCTGCCACTTTTTGTCTGTGAGCTGCTGCTTTGAGTGCTGCATCATTCCTTCTCTCCTCAATTAGATCCAAAGACATGTGGAGAAGTTCTTCGTTTTCTTCTGGGTTGTAGTGGATCCTACGGTGGGAAGGCACAATAGTCTCAACTAGGAGCATTGCCTCTGATCCGTATGCCAAAGAGAAAGGAGTATGCCCTGTTGATGTTCTGAAAGATGTGCGGTAGGCCCAAAGTGCTGTAGGAAGTTCGTCCACCCAAGCGCCTTTTGACTTTTCAAGCTTCTTCTTGATTAGAGTCTTGAGGATTTTGTTGACAGCTTCGACTTGGCCGTTTGCTTGAGGATAAGCTACAGATGAGAAGCTTTTGTGAATCCCGTGCTCTTGGCACCAATCGGCGAATTCTTCTCTGTCAAATTGAAGTCCGTTGTCTGATATGATCTTGAGTGGGACTCCATACCTGCACAGAATATTTTTGATCAAGAAGTTGATAACTTTCGTCGAAGATATTTTATTTAGTGGTTCCGCCTCCACCCATTTGGTGAAATAGTCAACCGCCACTATAGCATGTTTGGCTCCGCCTCGGCCTGCTGGCAGTTCACCAATTAAGTCAATTCCCCATATTGCAAAGGGCCAAGGGCCGGTCATTTGAGTAATTTCATTTGTTGGCAGTCGAGGAATCTTAGCAAATTTCTGACACTTGTCGCATCTTCTGACGAAGTCTAAAGCATCTTCGTTCAAGGTGGGCCAGAAATACCCATATCGGAGTATATTCTTTGCCAGGGTCTGCCCTCCGATGTGGTCTCCACAACTTCCCTGGTGGATATTGGATAGAATTTCCTTGGCTTCCCTTTCAGCAACGCACCTCAATAAGGGGTTAGAGAAGCCGCGCCGATAGAGAATGCCTTCTTGTATCGTGTAGCGGGAAGCTTTCCTTAGAATTTTCTTAATTTCACTTCGACCGTCGGGAAGGGTGCCGTTTTGTAAGTATTCCCGGATAGGGGTCATCCATGTTTCTTCTTCGGTTGCAGCTATCAGATTTACTTGCTCGAAACTCGGGGTTAGTAGCCTTGAGACAGTTATCGCTCCAGAAGTGGTATCATCTCCCATGCTAGCTTGCTTTGCCAGCTCGTCGGCCTCTTGATTTTCTTCTCGAGGAATGTGTTTGATCGAGTAGTGCTCAAATTGATTGAGCAGCCGCTTGGTCTTTTTCAGATATGCCGTGAGCCGCTCTCCTCGAGTCTGGAACTCCCCTAGTATTTGATTCACGATGAGTTGTGAATCACTGTGAAGACATAAGGAACTGATTCCAACCTCCAGGGCGAGCTCTAATCCGGCAATTACTGCTTCATATTTGGCATCATTGTTAGTGGCGGCGAATTCCAGCCTTAGTGCATAACGCAGCTTTCTTCCCCTGAGAGTGATGATCACAACGCCTGCCCCCGAGCCTTGTTCGTTCGATGCTCCATCTACGAAGAGATTCCACTTGATTCCTTCTGCTACTTCATATAGGTCCTGACCTTCGCTAGTAGTGAATTCGGCAATGAAATCAGCTATGGCTTGCCCCTTGATAGCGGTGCGAGGATGGTAAGTGATATCATATTGGCTTAGTTCGATGCACCACTTGAGTAGTCGCCCAGAGGTGTCAGGACGATGGAGCACTTGCCTCAATGGTTGGTCGGTTAGGACTCTGATGGGGTGAGATTGGAAATAGTATCGCAGCTTCCTTGATGTGATTAGTAAACAGTACGCCAGTTTCACGAGTTTGGGATACCGGGCTTCTGCTCCTGTGAACCTTTTGCTTATGAAGTACACTGGCCGTTGTGTGCGGTTTTCTTCTCTTACCAAAGCGGCGCTTAGGGCATGTGGTGACACAGTAAGGTATAGGTATAGTTCTTCGCCTTCATTAGGAGTTGAGAGTACTGGTGGCCGCTGGAGGTGTTCGATTAGGTTAAGGAAGGCTGTTGAACACTCATCGGTCCATTCAAATTTTCCTTTTTCTTTCTTCAGGGCTTCGAAGAAAGGAATGCATTTGTCAGTTGATTTAGAGATGAACCGGCTTAGGGCGGCCACTTTTCCGTTTAGGCTTTGCATCTCTTTTCGAGTGGATGGTATCTTGATATCTTGCAAGGCCCGGACTTGTTCGGGGTTTGCTTCAATCCCCCTGGCATGAACGATGAATCCCAGAAACTTTCCCGATGATACTCCGAAGGAGCACTTCAGAGGGTTCAGTTTCATTCCATATTGGCGAAGTACTTGAAACATCTCGTCCAGATGGTTTATATGGTCGTTGGCTTTCCTTGATTTTACCAGCATGTCATCCACATAAACTTCCATAGTTCGTCCTATCAATTCTGCAAACATCTTGTTGACGAGGCGCTGATAAGTAGCTCCAGCGTTTTTAAGTCCGAACGGCATTACCTTGTAGCAGTACAATCCTCGGTCGGTAATGAAGCTAGTGTGGTCTTGATCGGGGGCGTGCATAGGGATCTGGTTATATCCTGAGTATGCGTCCATAAAGGATAAAAGTTCGTGTCCGGCAGTGATGTCCACGAGTTGGTCGATTCGGGGGAGCGGGAAGCAGTCTTTCGGGCAAGCGTCATTTAAGTTGGAGTAATCGATGCATGTTCGCCACTTCCCATTAGCTTTCTTTACCAGTACCGGGTTGGCGATCCATTCCGGGTAGATGGCTTCACGTATGAAGTTATTGGCAAGTAAGTTCTTTACTTCCTCCTCGAGGGCTGCTGATCGTTCTGCCCCCATACTTCTCTTCTTTTGCTTTACCGGTACCTTGGTAGGATCGATGTTTAGGGCGTGACATGCTATGTCCAGGGAGATTCCAGTCATATCAGCGTGTGTCCATGCGAATACATCCATGTTGTGGCGAAGAAAATCAATGAGTTGATTCTTTAGTTCTCTTTTTAACTGAGATCCGACTCTCAGTAGTTTACTTGGATCGCATTTGTCTACAGATACGAATTCCATAGCCTCTGCAGGCTCGGCGGTGGCCTCCTCCTCTTTGTCCCTGGGGTCTAATTCATTGAAAGGATCACTGGTATACCGAAGAGGAGGGGCTTTCTTTAGTTGCTATGCTTCCAAGCTTTTCATGCAGAGAATAGTCTCTGCATTTTTCCCTTTATCTCTCCTGCGATTATTGCGAAGTTCGGTTACATAGCAGTCCCGAGCGGCGTCTTGATCCCCTTCTACTTCTCCTACTCCATTATCCGTTGGGAACTTCATCTTCAGGCACCATGGGACGAGGACGATCTGGAAGTCGGACAAGGCTGGTCTTCCCAAAAAGGCGTTGTAGGCTGAGTGGTTGTCAATTAGCACGAATGTTTGTTTCCAAACGGCGGAGCGGGGATGACTTCCCAACTCAACAAAGAGATCCACTTGCCCGAAGGGGCATCTTTGCTTCTCCAGTGAAACCATGTAGCGGTTTGTTACAGGGAGACACGTCCTTCATTGACAGCTTCATTTTTTCGAAAGCATGCTTGAACAGAATATTTACTGAGCTTCCAGTGTCTACTAGGATCCGAAAAACTTCAGCCGGGCCGAACCAGGCAGAGATGACCATTGGATCCATGTGAGGGTATTGCCTTCCTTCTAGGTCGCGCCCACTGAATGTGATGTTATTATTTTCCTTTCGCTTCGGGAGGCGTTCTTCCATAACAGAATTGACGCAGTCTCCATCGTTTGTGAGTGAGTTTCCATATCTTTCCATTTCTGCCCAGCTCTTGTCGGCGATGTGTGGCCCTCCTGACATTGTATGGACCACTATCTTCTCTCGGCTGGAACCATTGGTGTTGTGATTTCCTCCGCCTGTCTCTGGGTGGAGCTGCCCTGGGTTTTCCTTGGCAGGAGCTGGGGTCCTGTCCTGTCCCTTTACATAGCGTTCAAATCTCTTCCTCCTGATATGTTCTTCAATTAGGTCTCGGAGATGGCGGCATTTATTGGTATCGTGCCCATGAGACTCGTGGAAACGACAGAATTTTCCGGACTGGATTGCGCGATCTGACTCTTTCTTGTACGGGGGGCGCTTGTATGTAAGTTCGTCCTGGGTGGCCAGGAAGATGTTCTCGACTGTTTCATTCAAGGGGGTGTAAGCGTTAAATCTCGGTCCTCGTCGGTACAAGCGCTTTTCTCCCTTCTTGCCCTCTGCATTGTCTCTGGAGTCGTTTCTCTGAATGTCCTTTGCTGCGGCGGAGGCATTTCCATGAGCCGTCTTAGCCTGTGGTCCTGTCTGCCTTTCAGCGGCAGCCTCTTCGAGTCTCATGTACTCCCCAGCTTCATGGAAGAAATCGGGAAAGGTAGCTGGTTTTTCTTTAGTTAGTCTTCTGGCAAACTTGGTATCTGGGTGCACACCGCTACAAAGGGCCATTAGGGTGAGTTTCTCATCGGCATCTTGGACTGCGTCCGCTGCGGCGTTGAACCGGGTTAGATATTGTTGCAGTGTCTCTCCGGATTTCTGTTTGACAGTAGATAGAGAATAAGCATCCTTGGGTTGTTCCACATGAATGCGGAACTGGTTAATGAACTTTTCTTTCAACATCTCCCATGAGCTGATAGATCCTTGGGGTAGACAGCAGAACCAGGAGGTAGCTAGGTCTGCTAGGAATAGCGGAAAGCATTTACACAACACTCCTTCCGTTGCTCCGCTCATGAGCATATGCTGTGTGTATCTCTGCAAGTGTACAACGGGGCCGGAAGTTCCCTTGTACGGTTCCATCGTCGGCATTTTCCATTCTCGAGGGGTGATGGCGGTTTCGATGTCGTGGGTGAAGGGGCTGGTTACCCTAGCGCATATCCCTCGATCCCTTTGCTTCCGTCGGACGCATTGCCTGAATAATCGTGCCATTCTTTCATCAGAATTTGGAGCGGACAAAAATGAGCTTGGTTCTTCCCTGCGGGATCGATCTGGTCCAGATGACCTGTAGGGATGGTATAGTCTATCACTTCTGACGTTATCCAGTGGCTGTCTTTGGCTGCTCGGATGTATGCTAGGACCAGCTACAGTTGGCCCCTGCCTTGATCTTCCCCTGTGGGGTTCTGTTTCGAGCATTTCCATGGGGTCAACTTCGGGCTGGGTTCTAGCTCGGCTCCGTTCAGCGGGGTTTCTATGATTATGTGGCATGACTGGCTCAGCTACATCCGACCCTCGCCTGGTGCCTCCCCCATTGGGTTCGGTTCCAAGCGCTTCCTCGAGTCAGAGTTCGGGCTGAGTCCGGGCGCGGCCCCTATCATTGTAGTTCCTGTTGATAGCTTCTTCGAAGAGGGAAGACCTTTGTTGTCTCCGAGATCCTCCAGATTGAGACTCACCCCATGATTCAGTGTTGCGGTTGGATTCTTCGGCATCCCTCAAGCGTGACATGAGTTGGTTCACCAAAGCTTCTTGTTGGGATGTGAAGCGGTTAGTCACTTCAACCACAACTCTGTTTAGGTCTGCCCTAGTGATTGCTGCCGGTTGTTCCGCGGCAGGGGCTGTCGGAATTGCCTGATCTACATTTGGCACTGCTGTCGTAGTGGGTTGATTCTCTTGATCTGGATCCACTGGATCTGGAGCGCTGCTGGTTGCAACGTTCTTTCCTTTGTTGGCGTCTTCTCTCGGCCTGGAAGTCATGTTTCCTAGGCAATGAAGGGTGCTATTGGGAAAGAAGGTTGAATGAGGGAAGCTGAAGCTTCGAGTTCCAAGTTCTCAGTCAAAGCACCAAAAATGTTTGCACAAAAAATGGACAAACACCTCAAAGTCGTATGATTTAGTTGATTTTATGTTGTTCTTAGTGGTTTGGGTGAGTTATGCAAATAAGTAAAAAACAGAGGCTAAATTGAAAACGACACGCAGATTTATAGTGGTTCGGCCAGAACGTGCCTACGTCCACTTTATATGTTATTCTCTCTTTTCTTTCAAATTACAAGTACAAAGCTTTGTATACAAGTATATGAAAGTTGTTTGAAAGTTCCTTCCGTGCTTGAGCTCACAAACTTGTCTGCCATTGTTGTACCCCTGCCCCTCTATTTATAGAGTGAGGCTGGGGGCAGGGGTCTTGGATGTATATAGCTGCTGGTGCGCCTGGGCTGAAACAATCTGGTCTGGCAGTGTTGGTTCGGCATAGCCTTCCTTATGTTTGTTCGGTAGTCGTTTGGTTCGGTGGTGGCATGTAGATGAGCTGGTCCGGTTGTTGCTTGGTTCGGTGGTGACTGGGCGAAGGTTGGTTCGGTGAGGCCACGTTCGGTGGGGTTTGGTTCGGCATGGAGGTAGAAGGATGGATCGACATGAGGTTGTTTTTGGTCCGGTAGGGTGTTCGGAGATTTGGCTCGGCAGGCATATGTGGGGGAGTTTCATGGAGTTGGTTCGACTTATCTTGGACCGGTGGAGGCGAGAAAGGCATGCTGGTTCAGTGTTGGGAAGGAGAAGCGTTGGTTCGGCAGATGAGGGATGGGGTTTGGTCTGGCTAGGCATAGGTACCGAATGGGAATGGGTACCGCATGTAAATGGTGACTCTGGACGACATTGATGCTCCTTGGTCTCGCGATTCCATGGGTGATAATTCGCCCAACATAACACAATATCTAATTTTCATATGATATACATATATCTTTTAATACTTTATATCGTTACCAAATTTGCTTATCCATAATAAACAAAATCAGATTCCATATATATGTATTTCTAATATCAAAAGGATTTTTATTCAAATAGATGTCTGCTTTTACTAAAATTCTTTCAATCAATCTTAATATCGTTGAAATATTAATATTGTAACAAAAATTCCATAACATACACATTCATATATAAATACCTCAATCAAACATTAATTATTTTTAATTACCTTAACATTTAATTAGTCACTTATACAAATTAATTTTTCATTTTATATAAGTTTAAATTTTCAATATTTCTTGCGGTACCTACCCTACTTAAGGCACCACAAGTTCATATTGTTATTATTGAGCATGTTTCAACTCTCAATAGTGATTCCTACTCAATATTAATTCAATACAATCACTTGCAATTTTAAAACAACCAAACATCCATCAACCAATAAATTTTTATATTGCCTTATTTTATTTTTTTTGAATTTGAGATTTTAATGAGATCTCTTGCTTTTTTAATGAAACACGAAATTTTAATAAAGATTGAACTATCGAATTGGCGTCGTACAATTCTTTCGTTTATTATTATAATTTTATAATCAAAGTTTGAGTTCAAATTAATAGCCTCTAGTAAATACTTGAATTTACAATCTGTTATTGGAAAATTAGCAAAATTATTATGGTTACTTAAGTGATATAGTCAAAACTTTAGAGTTGTATTATCTTAGGGTGTTTGGATTTCATTTTTAAGCCGATAATTCCCTGAGAGAAAATAACCCATTTTCATTGACCTAATAGTCGATACATTTTTAGAATTGGGTAGGCAGATCTATGTGTTGGTTAGATCTGTTCTGGTATAACTCCATTGCCTTTTTTCTAGGAGAGAGGTTATATTGCAGCCCTATCAGTTTATTTTGGCATACAATTAGACAATGGTTACCTATTTATTTATTTGGTAAATTCACATAGCTAGTCTATTTATTTGTTAGACTAGTAGTCTATTTTTTTGTTAGACTACCTTATACTATGTGGCGGGTCTATTTGTCTTTTAGATACGTGTTGCTATTTTAAACTAATAATTGACTACCATTATTATTTCATTAGTGATGGTTGTTCTTAGAGATTTTAGGATAGATATTTAGTATGTTTTTGGCTCTGAGGAATTTTGAATTGTTACTGCCATACTTTTTTGATAATCCATTTAACACTTGATATGGAATTATGAAATGGTGATTTGGTTTGATATGCCTTAATTTGGTTAATTGGGTTTAGGCATAATTGACTTATTTTATGGTTAAGTCATAAATGGTATTTTAAAATGGTGGTTTTGTTTAATATGCCCTATTGTGATCATTTGTTTTGGCATATATGTATTATGGTTTAATTAATGTTAATTCGTATTTTTATGATATCAGATCATCTCACCTTTCTGGTAGATATAGTCTAACCCGTTTATTTTATAATACTCGGTTCAAGCCGGGACTCTATCGGTATAAGGACTCATTGACCATTGTATTTTCTGCTAGCACTAGAGTAGACTGTTTGAACTATTTCAGTTTACTTCATTATTGTATACATTGACATTTAAGAGTTTATGTCATGTGTATATCTAGTAGTCGCTATGTTTCTTATATGGTATTTTGATACGATGTATGTATCATGTGGATCTAGTAATGATATTTTGTAGACCCACATTTTATTATGTATGCGATGTATATTATTCTGCTACGGCCTGTGACTTTGATTCTAATTTCTCTATATTACATAGTGTTCTAAATAATTTTAATCAGTGTGTTTATTACTTTATAGAAACATTGTACACAACAAAATTTTCAGTTCGGATCCTCAAAAGGTAATAAAGACATGTCGGTATTAGTATAGAGAGATACAATCACATTTGATTGCTCTTAACCAGCTGTATTCTCCATGTTGTTAGACGACATTACTTGTAATGTTCCTTAATAATATTGGTATAGCAGTAGGGTCGTTACAGCTTGATACCAGAGCTATGTTCAAAACATTATAGAAAATAATTGACACGGAGTCGAGATCTAAACCTAGATGACCTAGAGTCCCGCCCCTTGGGTGTGTGGTAGACAGTTTTATTATTATTTGTTGAGGGATAGGAATAAAATGATTATTAGGAATGATCCTTGGGGTGAAATTTAAATTTTTTCGAATTATACAAAATATAGCTATGGAAGTTTGATAAAATTTAAAACTCGCTTTTCTTAAAGAGCGATATTTAACGGATAGTATAAATTAAACCATACGTGGCTTATATTTGAATTGTTGTCCAGATCTGTTAGTGATCAGAGTTGCAAAGCGGAAGCTGGAAGATAGCTTTCCACTAAAGGCGGTTGTTTTTTTTGTTTATTGAAATGTATGTTGTTTGCATTGATGCTAGTTTTGTTTATGCTTGGTTTAAAAAGTGTAATTGAATAAAACATTATCACTCGAATAATTTATAATTTCATTTAAATTTGGATGAACCCAATTACTAATAAAAGCCAGCGGTTTCAACAAAATAGAATCACTGGAAAAATAAAAATGTCTAAGCAATTAATAGTTATAAAATATAGAATGATAAATTATACATATACCTAATTAAATTTGTATAATATTACGGTTTTAAAAACTAGGCTATTACAGATAAAAATATATTTTGTATTTAACAATAACACTTTATCTAGTTATATTCATATATATATATATATATACACTAATAAGAATCTATTAATTAATTTGATTTGTTAAACAAATATCTATTGTTAAGTAAACTTCAATTAGGAAATAAGTAAATAAAATAATAGGTATCAAAATCAAATACAGATAATTTATTTTAATTAAAAAAATTAATATTATGGTTCCAAAAACAAACTTGTGACAAAAAGTATCTCAACGTCTCAATGACTACGAATGCCAAGTTAGAAGAACCTGGCCATGAGAAGTACATTCTTAAACAGGAAATTGAAGAACTGAAGATCATGGTTCAAACACTTAAAAGAGACAATAGTCTCTGCAACAATCTTTTAAAATTCAAAGTAATTCAGTTAATGATGCATATATTATTCGAAGAAAGGAAAAGAAAATCGAAGAACTTTTGGGCATGGCCATTTGTTACATTACTGATCCATTAATTGCTAAAGATTTGGTTAGGATAACATAGAGATTTGAGATTTAGCAACGATTTTCTTTAAACATGCTCTTCTTTTGTCTAATTCTTGTACCTATAACTTTGCGCATAATGTATTACATTGTAAATAAATCTATATTTGAACGTATGTTAACTCGAATGTATCGTATGCACCTTTCTCTTTGAGTTCATTGAATTATCTAAGATGCATTGTCCGCTTCCCAATATTTCAAGCTTTTCGATATAAACAAATATTTTGCTTGTTAAAGGATCATAAATTTGACTGATAAGCATTTGATATTTCAGTAGACTATAAGTTTTTAAACTGGTGTAAGAGTTTGCTTTTTCATTTATAGATACTCCACAACTTGTTTAGTAATGGAGATTCCTATTTAATAACAAAGTTGAATTCCAATTTGAATTTTAAAAGATTAAGGGCTAATTTAGGGAAGCTCCACCATCGGAAAATCCATATAATATCAATTTGACAGAAGTCTAGAGAACCATTCTAGTTGTAGTGTGAGTAAACGACTAGAAAACCATTTGGCGGTAAGAACAGAAGACCGAAAAACTCATTTGGTAGTAGAAGATCAGAAAATCCATCTAGTAATTAATAAGGAAGACTAGAAAATCCATCTGGAATCTGAAAATTTCTTTCCAATGGAGCATACCGCTCATTTGACAGACCTTCCTCTAAAAGATTTCTTTTTTTGCTTTGGAGCGCTATCGGCTCATTTTTGATAGATCTTCCAATAGAAGATCGATTAATTTTGTTTTGGTGCGCAAATGGCTTGTTTTAGAAAAATCTTCCTCTAGTAAATTGTTTTTGATCCATTCTTTAGGATAGAATTAGGTTTTCTTTTGAACTTGATTGGCACCATTTTAGGTGATGATTGTTTTCTTGTGTGTTTGGTTTGCTATCTTAAGTAGAACCAAAGACTTAACGGACCTCCATTTAGGAGGCTCTTTAGCAAGGCCTTGGAGACGGTACTAAAGGCTTGTCTGGTGCGTCTGGTTAGCATTTGTTAAGCAGACCAAAGATTTACCTGACCTCCCTCTAGGAGGTGCTTCAATAAGGCCTCGGCGGTATTGAAGGCTTGTTCGGTGATTTGGTCAGGCTATCTTTGACTAGACCAAAGGTGTACTCCATCCTCCCTCTAGGATGCGCTCCAACAAAGTTATGTAGTTAGGGGTTAAAGGATTGCAGAAACTTTGGACAGGCCGTTTTTAGGAGGGACTAAAGGATTACATTGACCTTCCTTTAGGAGGCGCCTTAATCAGGCCTGAAAATAGGAGTAAGGGCTTATGCCCTAGCCAGGCTACGTTGGTGGTACTGAAGGCTTATTTGGGGCTTTGGCCAGGCCGTCTCAGACGGGACCAAAGGCTCACTCCATCCTTCCTTTAGAAGATACTTTGAGTAGGCCATCTTAACGGGATCAAATGCTTTTTCTTTTAGTTTAGGAGTTTTTTTTTCCTCCCTAACCATGTAGATGCACTTACTTTATGCAAAAAAAATTATTTTATTGATGGCTTACATCTTCTTACAAATTCATCAAGCATACCTTGCCCTAGAAAATGGTTAATCAATCCTTCTAAGCATCGACACTGGTTTGTGCTATGTCCATTGGCCCGGTGATAGTAATAATATAACCTTCAAGATTCCTTTCGTTCTTTGGTCACTTCTTTTGCAAAAGCCAGCAGTTGAGTTTTTCCTCAGTCAAAAAATAGATGTACACCTAGGAAGTAGTAAGAGAATAATTCTTTGAGAGTCACGACCTCTTGGGAAACAATCCTATCAATTGGCATTTGATTCTTTTGTTTCTTGAAATGGACTTCTCATCTTTGATAACTAATTCCCTTTTGAGGAGTTTTGTGCTTCATTTATTTTATATGATCGATCAAATAAACTTTGCTATTTTCTTGTAAACTATTTGATGTCCCTTTCTATCTCTTTTTCAAAAATGGTCCTTTGGCTTTGAGTAAAATTTCCATGCTTATTGCTAGGAAGATGCAATCCTTTTTGTATTACCACCCTAGGGTAAAGATTGATGTTGGTCCAACATAAAAGGAATTCAAACTCCATTTTTTGGTTATTAAGAGCTATTTGTCTCTTCTTTTCTTCCATAATGTAATATTACAAACCTTAAAACTTGCTTCTCATGAAGTTGGGGATCACTAGTGATTCGGTAATTTGTCCTATTCATTTGAGGCTCGGAGGATCCTTGTTCAGAGATTTTACACGATTAATTGACATAACTACGCAAAACATAGTTGGTGTGCTTATTTAATTTTAAGAATCAAAGGCAGGTCAGCTAGGAATGTGATATGTTTAATAGGGACGAGTCCTTTATGCCCTTATATATGCAAGCTAAGGTAGTTCCACTTAGGGTATTAACGGAGTTGGAGGTTTGAGCCTTCCTTCTAATGCAAAAATGCTAACGAATTTCTTCGTTACCCCAAATTCATTTGGAAAGTGGATTCTGCTAAGCTAAAGTAGTCCTAGGCTAAGTTGCTAGGATAGTGTATACACCTGTACGAATCCATAAAAGTCTTATGCATGTTCAACATCAAAGCTAAATCCATATCGCATGTCATATAAGAGTTAATAATTCAAGTCATGTGGAGCAATCAAACTCAAGATTATGAGTGCCTTTAGAATTCAAATCACCTTATGATGTAAGAATCACAAATGCTTTGTAACTCGAAACTAAACCATAATTCAAGTAATCTTGTTCTTATTCCATGTAATGTTGAGTGTACAACATCTTATTGCAATAGTTCAAGTGCTACAGTCGGCTCTAAATCCCAAAATTAATTATACTATAAGGATTAAAATGTAAGAAAAGGGACAAGAATGATTCTCTCCCTTTTTCATGCCACTTGGTCTGTATTTGTATGAGTTAAGGGATATGGCATGGCTGCCATGTGTCCATGCGGCATGCTTGACCTCCTTCATTATACATGTTGATGACTCTTGAATTCATACTTCAACATCCACTCCTTCGATGGTAAGCTTCGATGCTTAGCATCCATCTTGCCTTGATAGTCTTCAGTGATGGTGTTCAATATCAACATTGTATTAAGGATATGCGGCCTCCTTTGAAGTTTGATGAAGTGTGGCATTACTATGGCATGAAATCAATAAGCGATGACATTGATAAGTGACGATATTGCCAATGATCAACATTGATAACGAGCATCATTCATAGTAGAAGGCATTGATAACTAGCAGCTTTGATACCAGACGACATTAATAACAAGCGACATTGATGATAAGCGACATTAACAAGAGGCGACATTAGTGAAAAGAAGTATTGATAGGTTATGGTATTACTTTGAAGGGTGACATTAGAATAAGGCGTCACTGGATAGTTGCATTATTAATTCGGAGCAGCATTGATTCTTCTACCTGCATGGAAGAAGTGCTCCATTAATGGAATATAGCATGAAGTGCGACATTAATGCTATAACAAGCTATTATTGTATTGATGTGTTTTGGCAATGAGCCTTCCAATGTGGTTATTCTCTTACTAATATGTAACATTGTTTCCAATTTCTTTGACACTATATTATTCATCCGACCTTATAGGCGGTACGTGGAATTGATGTCATCTGGTATTACTAGCTTCGTTAGTGACCTATGACATTGCCTATTACTCTTTATTGATGAAGGACAGCATTATATGCATTCAGCATTGATTTTTCTTCATACTTACGATGCTGCTTAAATTTGAGATCATGGCTGTGCCTTATACCTTTGGGATTGATAATGATAGTAAAACAAATATATTATAAGTATAAACAAATGTCTTTTAAAATGAAAAGAATTGGTATAAGTAAGAAACCAATAAAAATAAATACGTAAGTTGTACATAGATCATTTTATTCGAATAACAGTTCTTGATCCAAAGTCGAATAAATAATTTCGAGGTGATTTACACTGATCCGACCTAGGATTCTTCGATTGAATCTTAATGACAAACACTTGATACAGATTTTTGATTTGATTCTGAAGTTTTCTATCATAGTATATGGCTATGCAAGGTGAATATGGGTTGCTAATCAAAGCAACTTGATTGGCGTCCGTATTAGGGAAGTCGAGTGAGTGATACTACTTCAGAAGTGAAATTTGTACGATCCAGAGTGATTGAACTTGGTATTGCGTACCAATGGCATATGTACATTGTACATGCTTTAATATAATTGTATGATTTTTTCATTAAAAATGCAAGTTATATGGCTTGATGGCATTTGTATGTGAGATACAGGTACATGGAAGTAAAGGCTCGCGAGTTGCTTTTGGTTTCATGATAGAATTTGATTCCTCGACCTCGACTAATAGGCACATGCCTATTACTTAACAAGTATGTTTACTAGGAGACATGCACACTCTATATGATATATATTAAGTATATATTATTGTTGATGATTTTATAACCCATATATAGGAGGCACTTTTGGGCTTTTAGTTTATTTTATTGAACTGGGCCAGTGTGGCGAGTTGTAGTTTTCCTGATCGAGCCGCATAAAGGAGGTGCCGACGAAATTTTTCGTAACATTTGAGACTTTGAAATTTTTATAAAACAATCAAACAAATTGATCATGAATTCTTAAGGGTTTGGTGATGTTTTTCTTCCTTAGGAATTTCTAGGATGAAATTCTTTTAAGTGGGATATTTAATTTATTCAAATGTTCAAATTCGATTCAAAGGTGATAATAATAAAAAAATCAATTATTAATAAAATGATTCAATTTTTAATAATGTATTTTTATTTTTTATAGAATTTTCCTCATTTTTAACTTGGAACATATTTTATATTATCATTTGATGTATTTTTTTATAAAAAATGATATTTTTGAAATTTTACATAATATGTTAACCAATGCATTTTATTATTTTTTGAGATCATGTCACGTTTTTCTGCGTGATCATATTTTTGTTTTGTTGTTTAGGATTCATATGTGAACATAATTCCACGTAGCAAGATACCAAAAATTGCATAATATAATTAACTTCAACACTTAGATTTTTCAACACACATAACTATTCGTTTTCTCTTCTCTTTTCTTTTATCAATTTCTATAACCGAAAGTAAATTAAATCCACCTCTTCAAAAATCAACATCAAATTATATACGCAATGAGAAATTATAAAGTTGAGATCTTTGAGTTTGTGGTGATAATATTTTCAAGTCTATATGAGTTTGGTTATATTCGATGATGATTTGTGAAGAACGACAGTTTCGCATGATGATAAAGCAACTACGGTTTGCGATTGGTGTTGATTGGAAGGGAATTAGGTGAAACAGGAAGTGGATTTGGGTTTCTCTTGGTGTGACAAAGGGACCACGATCATTTGGTGAGTTGCGGCTACTCCTTTGTGAGTGCGACATGTCATGGTTGAAGGTGGAGGGCTCCATATTGCTTTTCCTATAAGCTATCGAGTGGTCCGAAAGTTGGCCTATTAGGTGGAGCTCGTGTGTAACGACTGGGCTTTTCGACCCTCGAAAATCGACACTAATACGTCCATTGTATCACATGTCGAGCAATAGAATGCCGGAATGCATGATTGTTAGGGAAAAGAAATGGAATACATGATTTTTAGGGAAAAGAAAGAAGAAATAATAAAAGAAGGAAACTAAACCATAAAAAATCTCACAGCGGAATGAGTAATCTATAATATGCCACAAATCTTTGCACAAAACAAAGCTATAATACCTGTATATTCAGACATCAATCAGAGTATACTAACCTATTTCAGCTCAGATAGTTATAACATCCCATCCTCATAATTGTCGATAAACATAACAATGAATGCAGCAGAAAATAACCATTAACGTGAATATGTCTATGGACCTCCAACTCGTGTTCTGAAGCCCCAACCATCCAACTAAACTGTAATCGGCTTGGTCTGACCGAGCATTATAATAAAATAACACACGAGTCAGTATGGAAAACCAGCGTGAGAAAAACCCAACGACTGGATTTTAAAGTTATATAAAAAAATTTGAAATCAAAAGATATCTCGTAAGACCACGCCGCATATAAACATGGAAGGGTTTTTACCTTACGATAACCAAAACGTTTTCTATATAAAATTCATTTATATTATAATAATGTCTAGCAGTCAAAGTAAAATATGAGTATAGCCGAAATGCTTGTATCTCACATTCCAACATGGTTGGGCACAATCAAAATCGTAATGGTTCGTATTGGAGATTGGTTTCCATACAATAGCAGGGCTACTGGGGTACCACCCGTCACGGTGCATCTCTAGATAAAAAACACCGAGGGCCTCAAATGGACTCCCTACGAGTTAAGACCAGCCCTACCCCTTGCTTTATAGCGTTGAATATGTCATCATCTTGGTTGGTATAAACAACATGATGGGCCTCGAGCATACATGATCTATAATATCGATCTAGATGGGGTGATGACCATACCCTAATGGTAGCGAACCACATAGCCTTCAAAATTCTCTCATGTTTTAGTCATTCCCAATTAATGACGCTTTAGGTTACGATTACCTTTTATATAGCACTTTCCATTCGTAATGCTAACATTACCCTTCAAGCAATAATGCAATGCCAGCATTCATCCATACGAGTTTGTTCTGGGACTGAACGGAACAATTGAGAGTTCCATCTCTGAATTTCCATCATCTTCATGATGTCTTCGTTTTGCAACGCTTAAGTTGGATCAAAGTGGGTTTCTGATAGCATATTCGATCTCGGTCTCTTCGAAACAACATTTGACAATTTCCAATAAACTCAACCTCGGTTCTCTAGAAAATAAGCAGCCAAATATAAGATTGGAGATTACCTCCTAACCGTTGGTGGATAGATTACCTTATCATTGTCCTAGAAGAAAGAAACGAGATTTATACGCACAATACAGCGTCATCAGTGATAATTATGCAACATAACTTGCGTGTTTCTCCTAGATATTTCCAAAGTTATGTTTGGGTCCATTTTCCCCCGTCGGTTGTTTAACTATCGAATATCAAACATTCAATCGGGATTTTATTTCATTTGGAAAATGAATATTGGTTTAATGAATGAGCAATCTCTAGCCTCCTTTAATAAGTCTTTATACATGCAATCTCTTTGTAAACTACTTGTACATAAACACCTTTAAAAGATATACTCGCAAATCCCTATATTTCCATATTTGGAAATAGCCATATACATCCCAATGGTGTAAGTATATCCATAAAATTTAGAAAGGTTTTATTTTCATTCGATTCTCAAACCGTTTATAATTCCCCTTACAATTCTCCATGATCGTTCATAAACCATTTTATAAATCTCCGAAAAACATCAATAATTCTTACCAAGAATTCGGTCACTTATAAACTTCTTATACATTTCAAAATCATTTATAACTCTTTATGAACCCATATAACATTTATAAACTTCTTTTATAAATCTATGAACCTGCTTCTAAAATTCATTTATAAATATCCAACCATTTATAAACTCTTTTATCTTGCAAATAACTCTTCCTTAATTCTTCGAACCATTTTATAACTCCTTTATAAAATCTAAGTCTTTCGACTCCATTTTCAGGTCTCGGAAACATTTATGATTAGTTTTAATCATTTACCTCAATACATCGCTGTATGATAATAATTATTAACAATGAACATTATAAATAAATGGAAATCATTACTTTAAATATATTAAAATAATAATTAATCATTTCAAAATATTGTTTAAGAAATAATAATAATTAATCTTTACCATTTTATAAATAATAATAATTTATTTTAAAACCTTATTAATAATCCATATTATTAATTTCAAACTATATTTTTTGAGAAAATGAGTGATCCTCACAAGTAGGAGATCACTAATATTTCAAACCATAATTATTCTTAAATAATTAATCTTTCAATTTATTAACCTTTTTATAAATTCTTAAAACATATTAACTATAAACAAATAACTTTTAAACAATATTTAAATAATTTAATGACTTTAAAATAATATTAATATAATTATTAAACTTTAAAACACTTTTAACATAATTAAATAACTTTTAAAAGAATATTATTATAATTAGATAATCATAAATTAATAACTTAAAATAATATTAATATATTTAGTTAACTTAAAAACAATATTAATATATTTAATTAACTTAAACAATCCTTAAACAACATGTTTTCGAACCAAAAATTCGGATTTAAAAACCGTTTCTTATTTCAAAACCCAATTCCGACTTAAATGACAATCTATAGTATTTTTAAAATACTAACTTGAGGCCAATAGCCCATCAATACTTAATCAATATCGATATTGATTATCTTATCACTACTGGGTTTTATTATCAAACATATAATGACTTTATAATCATAGTGTCCAGAATCATATTTATTATTCAACATACCATATAAAAGAAATATCACTGAATGATTCAATAGTAGCGAGGAATCCCATTGGATCCCTGCAACCTGCTTCACCGCATCACAAAAATTATATACTCATAAAATATAAGTCAACCGCTTCGAGGCGGGTTTCGTACACAAAGGGTCACCTGCTCTTACACTGAAACGTAACAGGGTCTCATCCACTCCAATATGTGGGAATATATCCAAACTAACTAATAAATGTAGTTATTTATTTAAATAATCATTCAATAATTTTTATTAACTATATACCATACTAGTTATCTAAAAAGGTGAGATTAACTCACCAAAATTTTCTGTTGTCATCGAGGCTTTTCGGTTTGGAACTAAAACCGGACGATGTCCTATTTTAGACCAAATTATAATGGTCTCTAATTCATCCCAACCAGTGCCATTATGAAGCTTTCGTCGATACGAGTGCAATATAAAAAGTTTCGTCTCGATCGGACCTCGTATGAAGGAGTTATAAAATTTATAAGTTATCAAATAAAATTAATTTAAAATTAAACAACTTTAATAAATTTACAAGTTTACCCCTGCGTCACTTCTTTCCCAACGAACATGTATAGGATAAACTTTGCACACCATAATCGTGCATGCTTGAGCTAGAATACGGGGCTATGCTTCGCTAAATTCCATTCCGTCGATTCAGTTGAACTTCTCCTCACGATGACCACCTGCCTAATACCTC
Organism: Allium cepa; assembly: GCA_030765085.1. NCBI lineage: Eukaryota > Viridiplantae > Streptophyta > Magnoliopsida > Asparagales > Amaryllidaceae > Allium > Allium cepa. Next base: position 244,174,502 of record CM060938.1, on the reverse strand, counting down.
GTTTCCCCTTCTGAGCCACTGCTTCAAATCGCGACAACGCTAACCCTTCCCTTCGAACGCTATAGTCGCTCGACCAAAATTGTCATCGAGCATTCCCAAACTTTGGCCTAGACATCTACTTCCATTACTAAACTCAAATCTACTCTCTGCTTGCCTCAACGTCGACCCAATCTTCCGAAATACCCTACCCTAGCACTACTGCCTCAGAAGGCCTACCCCTCAAGCGACGATGTACCCAAAATCAAACCTATCCCCTTAAAGCTCTCGATGGAAGAAGAATTTTAAAGCTAGTTTCATTTTTTTTATTGAGTAGATTTGGAGAAATAATTTTTTGAATTCGAAACTTTTTTTTTTCTTCTTCCTCTGTTAGCTGTAGTGTCTAAATAGAGGGAAGATGAGAAAGATTAAGGGGCGTGGCTTGTATGGGAATGAGTAGAGATAAGGTATGGCTGATGTGAATGAACAAGGCAGTGAATGGTTAAATTAAATATATATTATTTAAAATTCCAAATATCTTGCCATATAATTACAGTCTCCAATCGAGACGTGCCACTTGGCATTCTATATGTTATACCTGCATTCCGAACGCAATGAAAATAATTTAAGGACCTAATTCGACTGTATGCAGATGATAGTTTTTTAAACCCAATTATTATGTTAAATTCCCGATATTAATTTTAATGCGTTTCAATTTCGCACGACCAAACAGTACATCTGATCGTTATGAAATTTGACGACGTAATATAATTTATTATTACGGACCCAATGACACTGGTTTCATCCAAATCCGAGATGGTGCACTAGATGGCTATTTTGTATGTTAATTAAAACGAGTTAATTTCAAAATTAGCTAAATTTCCTTTAAACCAAATTTAAAGGTTTTATTATCTTCATTCTTATTAATAGAAATTTAATAAGCCTTTAAATCATTTTTACCTAAATAAAAATCCAATATTCAATTATTTAAACAAATTTTCAATTATTAAATTCCACAATTAAATTATCCAATAAATGACTATATTTGAAATTCAAGTTATTTAATCTATAAAATTAACTTTTTTAATATTTGAAATTTATTAAATACTCTAATTTCAAATAATTACAATTCTGGGTCGTTACATCGTTAAGGGAAAGACATCCGTGAATTTTGTTCCGTTAATACCTTAGGTTTTGGTTTTGATGATAACAACCATAGGACATTATATAAAATATAGATACTAATGTTTTTATCAAGATATATATATAGTATATATTGCAGGATATTAGACAGGTGTTGATAAGAAGATTGTACAGTATCAAGAGTAGATCTAAGACGCTGATATAAAGTTTCAAGTGTTGGAGAATGAGGACTCATAAACATTGAAGAGTTCAGGTTTTCAACATATTTCGGATAGGCTATAGAATCGTAGAATTATGTTAAAACCTTGATGGCACTTTCTTGATCTCTCTCTCCTTCTCTAGTGTTGTTTTAAATTATTTTTCAAATATCCTGGTTCCAAAATAATCTTTTCAAACATCTATTTGAAAAATTTCTCAAAATAATTTCTTAACCTTTTATATCTACAAAGATATTATATTGAGTTTTTTAGTATTTTTTAATCTATTATATTTTTTTGGTATTTTAGTTTATATCTTCCTTATATTTATTTTCGATATTTATATCTTTATTTTTTATATTTACTTATAATTTATGACTGTAATGATTTTATATACATTATTTATTACACATTGAATAATCTTATTAAATCTTTCAGAATTATTTTATAAACTTTTATCAAGTTTTATTATGATTAAAATATGTATAAACTATGGTTAAATGATTTTTCAAAGTATCAAACTATTTTGCAAAGCAATGGATTTACAAAATAATACTTTTAATGTATTTTTCAATTTTGTGAAGAGTATTTGACAGCGACGGAGTTTCCGAGCAAATACTTGGTAATTGGGAAGGCGACACTAGTGTTTCTAGGACCGTGATAGGCTGGCCTGTCTTCCACAAAGATGCGACGGTCAGGGAAGGTCGGTAGCGACGACATCGAGAGAAAAGATAAAGCGGCTATGATTTTTATCGAGCGGCCTGGTTTCGCTTGAGAGAGAGAATTAGGTTAAATAGGCTAATTAGTTAATTGATGCTGTAATTAATATTTATGTACCGAAATTGGGCACAACACTCTAACTGAAATGATTAGAATGATGAAATTAAAAGGAAAAAAGGCAAATCTAACAATTACACCAATAAAATCAAGCAGAAATAGAAAGAGGCAAGAATTTATAGTGGTACGGCGTTGCAGCCTACGTCCACTTTGAATAGTTTTGTTGTTTATTGACGATTAACATTTGATTACAAAGGTACAAATCACTAGCTCCGAAGTTACAATGGAGTTGCAGCAGAGTAACGACCTAGAAGCATCAAAAAGTCCTTTTTTCCGTAGGGGTAAGGGTGCTATTTATAGGAGTAGATCTAGAAATATCTCCCTTAAAGATTAGATTACCTTTTCTCACATGTGGGTGGGCCCACCAGATCGATCGAGGGTTATTTGGGATTGATCCAGACGATCCCCGTCATCTTTGTATCAATCAAAATTAGCTCCATTTTTGCTACGATCTATCATGGTGGTCCTTCAGATGATAAGAAAGCTTCTACGACAATTTGGAGGCATTTGAACATATAGTTTTTGAGTTATAATCAATCCAAGGTTGATTTTTTTGTTAGGATGAAGCATGCGTATCGATGCTTTCATATATATGCTCCTTTGTATCGATGCTTTTTCATATCGATCAGTTGTGCATCGATGATGTGGAGTAAGAGTTCAGGGGAGATCCACATTTCATGCTGAGATGCTGCTTCCTTTGGTTGGACCACGTTTTTATATCGATTGTAAGTTGTTCCCTTCATATTGATGCTTGCAAGTCGTCTTCGTATCGATGCTTGGTTGATCGATACAAAATGGATGGAAGTGGGATCGATATGAAAAAGGTAGCGATTGAGTAAGTGGATTGTGATCGATGCCGTTACTTGATGGATACGTAAGGGATGGATGTGGAGTTGATGGATACAAGGGACGGATATGAAACCAACAAGTTTCACATGAAACTTGATCGATCCATAACTTGAGCATACAAACTCTGATTAACCTGAAATTTGGAATGTTGCCTTTCATAGCTTTATTTGTTGTACCATGCTAATTGTAGCTCGATCCAGACTTGGACCAAGCTTTCCTGTATCCATCATGAATCTATAGATAACCGATCTTCGGGACGGATTGTTTTTAGTCTCTAGTCAAGTCCTTGGTGTCACGACCTTGCCAAAAGGCAGGATAACATTTGCCTCCCAAAGTACGTTTTGTGTGAACATGACATGCTTTGAAAAGCTGCATTCTTTATTTTGAAAAGTCCCATCTGATCCGTTGAAAATACGTTGTCTTTTGATCAGGAGATGTAACCTTTGGTTAATTTTTAGTAATATAAATGTTGAATTGTAGACTGCCGATGATCACGTAGGGTTTTGTTGTAACTATAGGCCGAGTGCTAGCAATTTGTTGTTTACTGTTCTGGCAGTCACCAAATAAGCACTCAATTCCTGTTAATTTTGATAATCGAATATTAATTTGTCATAAATGCACGTATGTTAACTTGACTCTCGTTCACATTTGCACATTCACGGGTTGTTGCCAAGTTTCTTTGTTCTTGTTTGGATCGAGTTTTGTATCGATCCTCTCCTGGATCGTTGTGAAATTCGAGTTGTAAGAACGATGGATGGTTGTTTTAATTCACTCCACTACATTGACCCTCCCCTGGATCGATCTGGTATGTAGGAATATTTACTTCGTATTGATGGCTACCGATATGAAATAAATAGGTCTAAGGATGCTTATATCAATGGATATGAACCTTTGGGTCTTCGAATAGATGGATACAAAATTGACATTTTGTATCGATGGAGTTGAATGGTTTAAATATGATCTTGTAGTGACTTTCGTACCGATGGGTCTTGTATCGATGGATTCAAAGTACATGGCTGCTCATTGATGGATAAGAAGTGCTAGACTCTGGATTGCTTTGAGTTGATGGATACAAAGTTGTCCCTTCGCCTCGATGGAAGTGACCGATTCTCTCAGTATAGCAACTAGGATATGAAACACTTTCTCTCTTAGGTGCGAACCCATATAAATACTTTTTGCACTTAAACAATCACTTGCCTTTATTTTAACTTTCTATTTCGTATTGATCGAAAATACAAGAAAACAGTAAAAGCCTTCGTCTTCGGTCAGCTAATCCATTAATCCTTCAATCTAACCCCTTTAAACTAGGTAATTAATTGACCAAATCCACCTTAAAATGATAAGACTTGAGGCTCGATGCCTTCTCATCCAAGGTAATAGCCAATTCCGACGTCGTCGATGCCAGAATATGGTTGGAGTGAGGTCGAGGAACTATTTTAATGGTGTCTTGGAAGCTTGGGGAAGAAGGAGAGTGATCAAGCTAGGCGGTGGAGTCACTGATTTCCATATTCTTGTCTTGAACTCATATCGATATGAGATAAGGATCGCTCTAGGATGCTGTGAAGTAGTTTTGTGGGTGGAGTAGTTTGCTAATCGATCAAAGATTAAGCAATTCGTATTGATGGAAGAGGCATGGTGATCAATCTGAAGCTAGGGTTTTTGGATCGATACAAAAAGCATCGATGCTTGGAGTGATCGATACGAAGCTAGGGCCCAAGGGATCGATATGAAGTGTAGTGACACATGGATCAAGCGATACGAAATCAAAGCCTTTAGATCGATACGAAAACAAGCATTAAGAAGAATGATCCAAGTTGAACCTTGATGGATATGAAACCGGTTACTTTTTGCATACTCGAACATCGGAATCCGACGAGCTTTAGCCTTACATATCTGGACCTGACTGTTAAACTGTGTATTTGACTATCCTTCAAAGCTCATCGATGGAACTGTAATTTGATGAACGTAATGAATTTTAACATGGATCGTTCTTTGAAGTCAGGATGGCATGATTGGGACGGTCAGCAATGACGGTCACTCTGATCGAATCTTGAAGTCTTGTCGTTTTACCATCTTCCAAACTTGTAGAAATTTAAAGTATTATGTAGCATTACACTACGCAACAAGTTCACTCAATTCACACCGGGGGGTAAATCGATTTCTTGCCATCTAACAATGATCTTAACTGAGTTCAATAGCTATGGATCTCGAAAGTTAGGGAAGTTGGATGTACAGAGTTCTCCTCTTCCCATTATAGAAATACCATAAATCGCGGCTGATGTAGTAAGTCCTACTCAAGATGAACTACCGGGTGTCGCTTTAGTTTTGAATCCTTAGGACTTGGTTCATTCCAAGATTTCCGAAGATATGCTAGGCAGAATCTTTCTTAGGCATGGATTATCTCTAGAAGATGTTCTACTACCGAGGCCAAAAGATAGAGCACACAATCCCCCGGAATGGTTTACTTCTTGCAACAAATTTATGTACACAGCCGAAACATTGCACCCGTTCAACCAATTTATTAGGGATGTGTTGTTCTTTTTTAGGATTGCGCCTTGTCAACTGCATCCGAACGGATTGCACTTCTTAATAGCTTATATATCTGTTGAATATGTGCTTATATGATTTTTGTTTGATGACAATAAACATATATATATTCGTTCAAATGTATTTGTTAATGTACTATTTTATTTTTCATAGATTAAATAAATATTTGCTGAATAAAATTAAATAACACAGAATTTGAATTCAAGCAGAAATTTTATTCAAACAAATATTTATTACATTTTTGAATAGTACAAATTCAAGCTCTCACTATACATATACAATTTTTATTACAATACATCACAATTTCATATTTACATAAATTCCTCACTACATATCACTCACACTCGTAGTTCATCTTCAACTTCATTCCAGATAGAATCCAACGTCTGAACAATCTGCAAAAATATTCACTAACGCAGTAAAATTGAAAAAGAAATATTTTTGCAATATAAAATAAAATATGAATTTTTGAAAATAATATTTGCCTCAGTTATTTGGGTTGTTCGTCATGATTTATATTTGAATTCATCACACACGAACAACGTGACATGCACAATGTATCACTGTACATGCCACAAGGCCGTGCACACCGATATACACTTGATAATGTTACAGGGACAGGTGAGTACAAGGTCAAACCTAAAATAAAAAGACGGGTTCAACTCAGGTGCAATATAAATAAAGTCTCGACATCAGCATAAGGTCAAACCCGAGTTTTAAAACTGGATTCAACTCAAGTGAAATTTCAAAACTCGACATGAAATGATCAAGAACCAAACAAAGACTAGAAGTACAAAATGACCACCAAGTATGCTAAAACAAAATCAGGCCCAAACCAGTTGCAACATCACTAATACTAGTGAAACAGAAGCTCAAACCAGAACAAATGTTCACTGACTCGAAGGATGAATCAGAATACAAATGCAGCGCAATACATCATTATCAAGTATATATATAATAAAGTTTCAACTCAAAACAGTGAGCTACTGACAAATGTTTCAAAACAAAGTCAAGGCCAAATTAAATCTGAAATAGCAAGGTACAAGTCAAAGAAGTCAAAAATCAAAATGGCCAAAGTCCACAGAATGATGAACAAAGCCACAAGATAACCAGTAACCAAATGAAACAATGAACCAGTGGCCAGAAACTAGATTACTACATAACACAACAGCAATGCAACGGTATCGAATACAATATGGACACAACAATGCTCAATGACACAGCAATGCTCAAGAACAAGGTACAAGTGACAATGCTAATGCCCAGTGCAAACAAATGCACCAATTTTGGTAAGTGACACCTCAAACATGACAGCAAACAAAATCGAAAATGAACAATGCTCCAGATAAGTTCAACAGTGGTCATGCAATGCAAACAACATGAATGTCACAGGCATGAACACAGGAATTCATGCACATAGCCGTGTGTAACCAAGTCAAAGCCGTGTTTTTAATCAAACAAGTCAACAGAAAAAGGAACGGAGTCGAAGCCGTGGTCATCACGAAAATAAATCAAAATTACGTTTTGACCAAATATATCGCAATTTCAAAATCAAAGTCGTGACCATCAAGTAATGAACGAAACTCAAGGGTTCAAGTCAGGAATATTTTTCAAAGAATAGTGAAAATAAAATTTCTTTTTATTTTTCATCGTAACTCTATGTTCATTTGTTTAAGTATTTCAGCACTTGCGTTTCCATTCAATGTACTTGTGGAGCTTTAGTTTCTGAGTCGAACTTGAGTCCAATCGTTAAATTATGAAGTCATGGCTTTGGATTATAATCAAATATCGAGTTGAATCCCAATATTGTGCTATCTCGGTCAGCGGTTGGTACCTGAGTAATGCCTCCAGTCCCAGGTAGAATTGATGCAGTGAACCGGCGATCATTTTCTACCTTTGCTACTTTTAATTTAACTAAGTCGGAACAAAGTTAAAGTGAAATGAGTTTGAGCGGTCGGATCACACTCGCTCATCTGCTAGTATTTGCATCCTCACTCTGGGGACATAAGTTAAGTTACGGGCGGTTGATCATGCCCGTTTAATGCTTATACTATGTTCCATGCTCTGGGATGCAAGAGTTTGATGGGTGGTTAGTCACAGCCATTTAACGTTTAAGATTAAATCTGCACTACAGGGACATAAGTTGTTTCACGGGCAGTTGATCACACCCGTTTATTTTTTATACTCCGGTCCGCGCTTTCGGGACAAGAGTTAGTTGATGGTTAGTCAGTCACACCATTTGGTGGTTATACTCCAGTCTGCGCTCTCGAGGCCAGATTTGATTGATGGGTGGTCAGTCACACCATTTGATGTTTATGCTCAAGTTCGCACTCCGAGAGTCCATTGTTGGTTGATAGACGGTCTGTCATATCTTCTTAAGTATTAGGATCTCGTTTGCACTCCATGAACAAGGAGTCGATTAAGGTTGTGGAAGGTCGGATCACATCCACCTTGAATTGGCAAGCAAGTCGTAGACTGATGGTTCCATCCTTTTCGAACTTGGAAGAATGAAGGTGAGGTCATGGATGGATGGATCCATCTTTCTCGAGCCTAGATTTTGGAGTTTTGTACTTCAGCTTGCATCTAGGAGTTGGAGTTCGTTATAAGATCGTCTGTTTCAATCCTTCTTAAATTTATGGTTACTTGCCCCCAAGCTTGGAGTTTCACTTAGCGAGTGACCGGTCAGATCGTGATCACTCCCTATTTGACTGAGTCCCACCGTATGATGGGACGTAGCTCTTCATTGACAGTCGCATGATGCATTTCAAGAATTGCCACTCTAGCTTGATGATTCTGCATTTTATTGCTAAAATAAGAATGTACTGCAAAGTTAGTTGCCTTATTACAAGTTCAAATTCAAAAAGCACTTAAACAAATTTCAAATGAAAAGAAGACTAAAATGAATAAGAGCCAGTTATGTGTAATAGCGACGGAGACTCTGACTGTTCCATACCCTTGGTAAAGTGAGACCGTCAATAGTTAATAGTTTGAATGTACCGTCTCCAAATCTTTGTTCAATTTCATACGGTCCTTCCCATGTCGGTTTCATGTGTGAAGGCAAGGATAAATTCTCTTAAGTACGAGATCGCCAACTTCAAAGGTTTTAGGTCGGACCTTAGCGTTGTATAATCGGGTGACTCGACCGCGGTGTGCGGCCGCCCTTAAATCAGCCTCTTCATACTTCTTATCCAATAAATCCAATGATTTTTCAAGTAAGACGGCGTTCGTCTTTGGATTGTAATAAGTCACACGGTGAGAAGGTACTTCTAATTCAACTAGAATAATGGCTTCATAGCTATAGGATAGTTCAAATGGAGTATGGCCAGTCTTAAACTTATTGGTAGTTCGATATGCCTATGGGGCCATGGGAAATTCATCGACCAACTTGCCTCCAGCCTTCTCCAGTCATTTCTTCATAATGGACTTGACAACTTTGTTGACAGCTTCAACTTGTCCATTTTCTTGAGGGTGAGCTAATGCTGAGAACTTCTTCTGGATGCGATAGCATTGATAGAAATCTTTAAACTCGACACTATCGAATTGTGTCCCGTTATCAATTACAATGGTGTATGGGAGACCAAAGCGACAGATGATGTTATGCACAACAAGGTTGATTGCTTTATTTGTCATGATGGTGACAAGGGGCTCAGCTACCACCCATTTAGTAAAGTAGTCAACTGCAACGATGGCATACTTCGCTCCACCCTTGGCTAAATGTAGAGACCCTATTATATCAATACCCCATGTGGCGAATGGCCATGAACTGACCATCCGAGTAATTTCTGTAGGCAGGGCTCTTGGAATTCTAGCAAGTTTCTGGCACCTATCACATTTCGGGCATTATCTGATGCGTCTTGGTTCACTCTCGGCCAGTAATATCCATATTCATGTTTCTTTTTGGCAAGGGCTTACCCTCTAGTGTAATCACTGCACTCTCCCTCATGCACATCATGCAACACTCATTTGATCTCTCCATGGGCGATACACCAGAGTAAAGGTACAGAATGGCCCCTCCTTTATAGGTTTCCATTCCGGATAATAAATAGTGAAGCTTTTTAGAGAACCTGTCTTTTCTCACTTTTGCGCTCCAGTAAAGTTCCATGTTTAAGATAGTTCTTGAACAGCAACTCCTTCTCGGGCGTTGCCTCATGCACCCATTCTGTCTCCATTTGGTCAATTCTCGGAGTAGTAAGTGTCTCGATGGGGACGAGTCCCATCTATTGTGCTTCGCCAGTTCTGGCCAGTTTCGCTAAGGAATCGGCTTTCTAATTGTGCTCTCAGGGTATACAATGAATATCATAATTGTTGAACTGATTCAGCGCTTCATGAACCCGAGTAAGGTAGGTAGCTAATCTCCTGTCTTTGGCTTGATACTTTCCTCGAACTTGGCATACGACCAATTGTGAATCATAGTAAATTCCATAGCAATGATTCCCAAGTCTCTAGCAAGCCTCAGCCTAGTAAGTAAAGCTTCGTACTCGGCTTTGTTGTTAGTTCCACGGAAGCTAAACCTCAAATCATAGCATATGGATCGACTTTCGTGGGTTTCGAGTACCGCTCCAGCACCTGTGCAGCGGCCGTTTGATGCACTGTCAGTTTATAGCTCCATGTGCATTTGGGAGATTCACTGGCTTTGGGAAAGTCCTCCAGTATGGTGAAATCATCTATGAAGCCCGCTAGAACTTGTCCTTGTATGGATCGCCTTGGTGTATAAGCAATATAAAATTGACTCAACTAGATGTTCCACTTAAGTAACTAACCAGACATCTCAGGTCGTAATAGGATCTGTCGCAACGGCTGGTCAGTATAGACAGTGATCGGATGAGCATGGAAATATGGATGGAGTTTCCTCGAGGTTATGACGAGACAATAAGGTAGCTTTTCCACCTTCGGGTAGTTTCTTTCTGCTCCTTTAAATCTATTGCTGATAGAATAGACAGGTCGTTGGACCCGATCCTCTTCTTGAATTAACGCAGCACTGATTGCGTTTGCTGAAACGACCACATAGATGTATGATCTCTCATGATCGACCGGTTTCGAAAAAATAGGTGATGTCGCCAGATGCTAAACTAGTGCTTGGAATGTACCTTTACACTCCTCTAGCCATTTGAAATTTCGCTTTTCCTTTCTGATCAGATCGAAGAAGGGATGTCTATGGATCTAGAAATAAATCTGCTTAAGACTTCCACCTTTCCGTTGAGGCTTTGCAACTGCTTTATGGTTTTGGGAGTTCGGAGATTCTTAATTGCCCAGATTTTCTCAGGAATGGCTTCAATTCCTCTAGCGTTGATAATGAATCCAAGGAACTTTCCTAATGCAACTCCCAAATGTCACTTCGATGGATTGAGTTTCAATCTGTACTATCGAAGTATGTTAAACAGTGTTTCCAAATCATTGATGTGGTTGATAGACAGTCACGACTTCACGAGCATATCGTCCACGTACACCTCCATGGTCTTTCCGATCTGGATAGTGAACATTCGGTTGACAAGCCTTTGATAAGTTACTCCAGTGATTTTAAGTCCAAACGACATCTCCTTGTAGAAATAAAGTCCTAGATAAGTGATGAAGCTATTATGTTCCTGGTCAGGCAAATACGTAGGGATCTGATTATTGCTAGAATACACGTCCATGAAAGATAAGAGCTCGTGTTTGGCTGTTGAATCCACCAGTTGATCAATTCTACTAAGAGGGCAACTGTCTTTAGGGCAAGCTTTATTCAAATCTAAGTAGTCCACACATATTTGCCATTTCCTATATGAATTTTTGACAAGCACTGGATTAGATAACCACTTCGGGTATAAACCATTATGAATAAACCCATTCAACTTGAGTTTATTTACTTCTTCCTTCAGGGCGGTAGATCTCTCTGGATACATTTCGCGCCCTTTTTGTTTGATCGGGACGTGCCACGGGTCAATATTTAATGCATGGCTCACGATGTCCAGCGAGATCCCATACATGTCTGAATGAGTCCAGGAAAACACAACGAGGTTTGCCCAGAGAAAATCAACCAATTCCTATTTCATCTAGGGCCGATGTTGAGATTCGACCTTTACTATTCTAGAATCGTCCTTGTTGTGGATCAGAACATCGATCGTCATCTCCATTGGAGAAACCTGAGTATCTTTGACATCCTCCTCATCATTATTTCCTCTGGGATAAGGAACTGGTTGTGGTGTTTGAGGCTAGGCTCAGGCGTTAGTTTTCAATTTGCTGAAAAAAAGACGTAGAGAGATTCCTCTATGCCCTTCTCTTTCTTCTTCTGCTATGTACCCGCAGCTCTACAACATAACAGTCGCGTCTAGCTACATGATCACCATGCACTACACCGAACTCATTATCAGTGGGAATTTTAGAGTTAAACACCATGGGGCAATCGTTGCCTTGAATTCTGTGAGGGAAGATCGGCCCAAGAAAGCATTATAGGGGGAATGTATGCTTAATACCACAAACTTCAACATCCAGACTCTTCGACGATCTCCGATGCCCAATTCAACGGGTAACTCTACCGTGCTAGCTGGTATGGTTTCACTGCCATTAAAACCATATATGCATAATTGACATGGTTTTAGATCTTTCATCTCCATTCTCATTTGGTCATAAGCGCGCTTGAAAAGTATATTGACAGAACTTCCGCTATCACTAAGATCTTTTCATCCAAGCATGCCCTACCTAAGCTTAAATAACCAACGGGTCTATAGTCGGGGCCTCGACTCTACTAGCATCTTGGCTCCTAAAAACAATGTCGTCTTTCATCATCCTCTGTTGTTTTTCCGGGGTCTCGTCATCAACATTACTACAGAATTCAAAGTCCACATGCCTAATCGAACTGGCATATGACTCCGTTTTCTTCCAGCTTCGATCAACCGAATGAGGACTACCACTCACAATGTTTATTACTAACCTCTCACCAGTATGCACGGGTTGTTTGGGCCTAGCTTGGCCTTGACCTCGATTTGGATTAGATAAGCCCTCACCTCCATCCTACGAAGCCCGAACAAACTATTCTAACTTCCTTTCTCTAATCAACTTCTCGATGATGTCTTATAAATGATGGCACTCATTAGTATTGTGGCTATAACAATCGTGGAATCTACAGTCCTGGTTTGAATTTGTTTCTCAAATGATGGTTTCAGAGCTGGCTTCTTATATTGTACGGTAGTACAACTCTGAAGGTAAACATATTCCAACGATGTGTTTAGGGGAGTATATCAATCGAACATAAAAGCTTCATGTCTCGGTCTGCGATTTTGGCCTCTTTTCTTTCCCTGACCTCCCTTACCCTTCTGTTGACCTTGCTTATTCTGAATATTCGATTGCATTTTGCAGAAGTTCTTACCGTTCTCACTACACCAAAATAGCAAATTTGGCACACCAGGAAGCGGAGATTTGATACGGCTCTGAGCCGCATCAAATTTGATACGGCTTAGAGACGTACCAAATTGCCTCTGCGATCCACACCCCCCACAACACCTAAAATCTAACCCTACGTTTGAAAGGCCACGGATCACTACATTTTCCTCGCGCTAGTTTCCATTTCCCACACTATTTTCATTTCGCTCCATCCCTAAATTACACAATCCCTAAATTAAATCACGCCCTGCTCACAATCCCTAAATCTCATTCCAAGGCTTGAGGAATATCATCGATTCAAAAACAGGACCCATCAAATGAAAATAGAAATAAAGTCGTGCGTCTTTAAAGATGGGTTTTACTTGGTGGAACTTCACCGAGCATCGCTCTATTGCTTCTGGGCTTTGATGGCCAGAACCATGAGGCTTTAGCTTTCGGTTGTAGCGTGATATCCTCCATTTCTCAATTTACTCATGCGCGCTAGAGATGGTCAAAATCCCAAATCCATTCCCACTCCCATGGCAAGTCTTTAATCCCAAATCCATTCCCGCTTAAACTTACAATTTCGCTCGCCCATTGATAGCTGCAGCCACTATTTCGCCTGGACCTGCCTTGAACAAAGTCAAGATTCAATCTGCATTGAATGAAGTCGCGATTTTTACTTCTACTAGTTCGCCTGGACCTGAAATGCTCGGCTGAGATGATTCATCCGGACCTTCCTTAAACTCATCTATAGATCTATAGTCACCATTTTGCCTGGACCTGCCTTGAACGAAGTCTCGATTCAATCGGCCTTGAATGAAGTAGCGATTTCTGCTTCCAATGTTTTGCCTGGATCTGAAATGCTAGCCTGAGATGATTCGCCTACTGCCGATAATTCATGTTGCTTGGAAAGTCGCGATGTGGCGTTGGAGGCGCTCGACGCAGCCGTGCCAGAATCCCCTAAGTATCTGAAGCCACTGTTATGGTACTGGAGTTATTTGTGAATTATTGGCGGTAAGTATGTAAGTATGTAAGCTGCCGTGCGAGAAGAGGGTTAAGCTGTAAGTATGTTGTGAATTTTTTAATCTTAATTGAAAATTAGCTTCTTAGTTTTCATTTTTTATGACATTAGGGATGGTTAAATCACTTGTGTTGGGGGTGGCTGGTTTTTAGTTTTATTTTACTGCAATACTGTTGCAATTTTATTTTTTATTGTGTATTTTATGATTTTTAGGATAATATGAGGAGATATGGGCTGTATATTTTGACCGTCAGTTCTGGGGTGCTGTACGCAATTTTACAGCCTATCTATGAGCTTTTGAAGAATCCCATAACTGCGGTGCTTGTAATTACAGTTGTAGGAGGAGGTGGCTTTCTTATCTATCAAGTTGTTAATCTCATGGTGGGTGTTATCGAATTCTCTTACGATTATGGATACTAAACAAGTTAGAAGAGATGATGAAGCCTTTTTTCTTTCGAGTGTTTCTTTTTATCTGGTATTGTGATTTTGTTGTTCATGTATTTTAATATAACATGATGGTTGCTTTCCCTCCGATGGTAGATGCTATTACATTTACGTGGTTTAGTTAAAGCACGTCCAATTAGAAGAAGCACTAGTTCTTATGATCTTATGCTTATCAGCATCTTTACCTTTTTGTTCCAAGGAATGGTTACATTGTATAATTGTATATCTTATATAGAGTTTCTTATATGTGTTAAACATCGTATAATTGTATATCCTATATTCATTTTAATACGTGCTAAGCTTGTCCATTTATTTGTATTTTTAATTGACTGTTGACCGTAGGCATCGATGTAGAAGAAGGGAACATGTAATGTGAAAAATAGAGAGCAATGCATTTTTTTTTACTTTAATACATTAATTTGATATGGCCCAAAGCCGTATTAAATTCATGAATTAGGAAATGCTTTGAGCCGTATCAAATTCATGAATTAGGCAGTGCTTTGAGCCGTATCAAATTTTTAACCACGTCAAAATTTGATACGGCCCAAAGCATTGCCTAATTCCATTTGATACGACCAAAAGCACTGCCTAATTGGCATTTCTGGTGTAGTGTCTACTTTATAGCAACATAATTTGAATGCCTTCACCACTGGGCCCCGCTACATCCTGCTTCCTAGATCGTTTAGCATCTTTTCTCCTTAAGAATAGGGAAGCCTTAGCATAAAAACCATCCAACGAAGCGGGGGTTTTCCCAGCCAACCAATCACCAAACTTGGAATTGACATTGGTCCCTTTTGTTAATGCCATCAGAATAGAATTATCATTGGGGTTGCTGACCTAAGCACAAGCAGCATGGAACCTTTCCAGTTAGCATCTAAGAGTCTCTCTTGGTGCTTGAGTGACATCAGACAAGATGTTGACTTCCTTTGGCTATGTAGCATGCATACGAAATTGTTCGACAAACTTAGTAGCCAATTAAGCAAAACATGAGATGGATCTGGGTGGTAATCGAGTGAACCACATAGTTGCAATGCCTCCCAAAGGGATTGAAAACTTCTACACTTAACCGCATCGTTAGCTCGTATGGCGTTCATGAGCCATTTATACTCTAAGATATGTTGGTTAGGATCTGAATTTCCTTCATACATAGGTAAAGTCGGCATCCTGAATTGACGGGGAGGCTCTACATAAAGAATGTCATCGGTGAATGGATATTACTTTTGGAGATTCCCCAATCATCGTTTGTAAGGCCTTGACTTTCTCTGATCATCTGGTGTATCATGGTTGGAATGTCAGGCATATAGATATTCTGGGCTAAGGAACGGTCGTGTTCCATGTTGCGCGGATGGTCCGGTCGCTATCTACGGTTTGTTCCATGCCTTTTTGGCTCCAGAGTTTTAGGGACGTGATGATCCTGAGCATGAACGTGTTAGCGATGAGCTAGATCTGGTTGGTTATGGATCTCGGTTTCCAGATCTATAGCGGCAGTAGCTGCGTTGTGATGAATGATATGATAAAAAAGTGCCCCTCCTCGGGAGGAGGGTCTATCTTGGTGCCTTGCGGAAGGAGGGTCTGGAGCCTTTTGCATAGTTTCCATCCAGCCGATAGCATGTAGATCTGTGATTGGAGTCAGATGAAGCCAAACTTTGAGTTGAGCAATGAGAGACATGATCCCTTTTATATCTTCTTTGCCTTTCCTCACTCAGCTGGTTTACGAGCTCTGTGTTGGCAAGGATCTTTTGAGTGAGCTCTTGATGGCTCTAGTAAGCTCTTGCATGAGGATTCAGAACTCCTCTCAAGTCATAGGACGTTGTGGCTCTAGAGCTCCAATTGATGTCTGGCCAACTGTGGTCAGTTGTATGGGATTTCGCCTATCCCTTCCTTCCGGATCTACATCATTTGAAATAGTTCTAGTAGTACGCACCATGATGAATGTAGCTCTTTCCTAGATTTGGAGTAATCTAAATATAACGGTATGAACTATTGGAAGATAGATCTGGATTTTCTCCTTAGATTTTAGCAATCCAACAACGAAAGTAGATGCATCGAATCAGAGAAAAACGGAGTTTTCCCAATGAAAGCACTAGAGTGTTTGTACTAAAATTGGGCACAACGCTCTTCGGATGTAATTGTAGAGATTAGAATGAAAAATTAAATGGAAAAGGAAGCTAATCTAAAAATCACACCAATAAAATCAAACAGAAATAGAAAGAGACAAGAATTTATAGTGGTTTGGCATTGTAACATAAGTCCACTTTGAATAATTTTTCTATTTATTAAGTATTGACAACTTATTACAACAGTACAAATCACTAGCTCTCAAGTTACAATAGAGTTGCAGCTAATGGTGTAGAAGCATCAAAAAGTCCTTTTTACGTAGGGTTAAGGATGCTATTTATGGGAGTAGATTCGGAAATATCTCCCTCAACTCTCGAAATACCTTTTCTCACACGTGAGTGGGCCCACCAGATCGATCGGGGGTCATTTGGGATCGATCCTGATCGATCCCTATCATATTTGTATCGATCAGTATTAGCTCCATTTAAGCTACGATCGGTCATAATGGTCCTTGAGATGATAAGAAGATTATATGAAAATTTGGAGGCATTTGGACTTGTAGATTTGAGCTATGATCGATCCAAGGTTGATTTTGTAGTTAGGCTGAAGCATGCGTACCGATGCTTTCGTATCAATGCTCCTTCATGTCGATCAGTAGTGCATCGATGATGTAGAGCGACATTTCGACGGCGATCCACATTTCATGCTAAGAGGCTGTTTCCTTTGGTTAGACCACGTCTTTCATATCGATGGTAAGTCATTCCCTTCATATCGATGCTTGCAAGTCGTCTTCGTATCGATGCTTGGTTGATCGATACGAAATGGATGGAAGTGGGATCGATACGAAAGGGTACCGGTTGAGTATGTGGATAGTGTAGATGCTGTTGCTTGATGGATACGTAGGGGATGGACATGGAGTTGATGGATATGAAGGGGATGGATATGAAACCAACATGTTTCATATGAAACTTGATCGATCCATAACTTGAGCATATGAACTCCGATTGACTTGAAATTTGGAATGTTGCCTTCATAGCTTTGTTTGTCGCAGTGTGCTAATTGTAGCTCGCTATGGATCCGGACCAAGTTTGCTTGTATCCATTGTGAAATTGTAGATAATCAATCTTCAGGACAGATTGTTTTCGGTCTCTAGTCATGTCCTTTGTGTCACAGCCTTGCCAACAGGCGTGATAACATAATATATAATATATTATTTATTTCATTAATCTTATAAATGCATTAACTTTTCCATTATAGTTCCAAATAAAATGCGATCAGTCGTGTTGGATTCGTAACAATGATAACTATGCTTTAAAATTGGATTGGTTGAAATTGAAGCTTACAAAATTTCAAGCTAAAATCAAACGCTGTTCGATTTTAGACGGTATCAGGACGCTTCAGCGATAACTGGAATTTCGATGATTTAAACTTACTTTTTTGGTTAAAAGTAAAGTTTTCTAGTAGGTAAAAATTATCTATTGTATGCTTTGATGTTTTATCGACATACTTTATCTATGTATGTCAACATATTGATCGTAATTTTCAAAATTCAAATTTGAATGGAAATGCCTTTTCGTTGTCTCTCCTTGCGAATGGACATGGCTGTCGTTTTCCTATATTTACCAGACTTCCAAAAAGATTTAACTTTTGCCTTCTTATCCTTCTCTACTCTTTCCACTCTCCCATTTTCTAAATCAAAATAAACCAAAATCTGCTGAAATTCAATCAAAATCAAATTCAATCATCACTAGTTTGCTTTTCCTTCATCTACTCTCTGATTTCTCTTATCTCTCTCACCTAGATCAAAGTGCTACTCAAGAGTTATAAGATCAATTGTAATTAATATCGAAGATCCGAGTCTGTAAAACTTTATAAAATCATAATACTATATCTATGGGTGTGATTGTAGCCCGTACAATCAATTGGGTGTGCTTAGTAGCCCGTAAATATAGCGGGTTTGCTTGTAGCCTAAAAATCAGGTGACTATACCCAAAGGTGGGGATTTTGGAGGGTATGTCTCGTAGCCTTAAAATCGACCTTATATTTGCATCCACTAGTTGAAAAGAAATTTATACAAATAATTGTGCAGAAACGGATGTAGGGTAACTCCAAACCAGTATAAAATCCTAGTGTGTTCTTTCCGTTTTACTTTTACCCATTAACTTTTATCTGCATTTTGATTCTGCGATTGTCAATTACATCATTCCAAATAGAATCTTATAGAATTTGAAAAAAAAAAATCATATAACCAATTAAACACTATTCACCACATCTAGTGTTAATTTATCCTTAGGACCCTGTTCCGCTGACTCACATTTGGTATCACAACATTGGTTCTCAAAGTAATCATAATACGATTTTTCTTAATTTTTAATAGCAATTTTTGATAATATTTTTAACTCTACTTTTGAAAATTAAATTTGTAAAACCATCATAATGTTGTTTCATAAATTTGCATTTATTCGTTACAAAAATTACGTGATCTTTTGAAAAGGTATGAATTATAGGAACAGATGTGTTACATGGCTTTTGATGAACAGAAACTTGATGTTCTAACTCTAAAGATCAAAAAGGACAAATCGTATTGTACATTGGATGCTCAAATACATGATTGGAAATCCAGAGATTTTGAAAGATATAGTTTACAAAGATGATGGATCAATAAACTTTGGAGACAACTCTAAAGGATATGTGTTTGGCATCAGCAACGTCAGCAATTTTTGAAACTCCTATAATTTCTAATGTTTTATTGGTTAGGAACTTGAAGCATAATTTGTTGAGTATTTGTCAATTGTGTGATAAGGGTTTCAAAATTAAATTCGTAAAAGATAAATGTCACATTGAGGATAATGAGTCAAACATTATGTTTGAAGGTATTAGGAAACAAAACATTTATATATTTAAGTATGAAAAATCTCAAATGATAATTTATGCCTTTTGGTTCAATCAGGTGATCCTTCGATTTGGCATAAAAGATTTGTTTATTTGAATTTCAAACTAATATCAAAATTGCTAAAAATCATCTAGTTAGAGGTCTTCCCTAAATGAATTCTAAAGTTAATAATTTATGCGATGCATGTCAATTAGGAAAACTAAGAAAAAGTTCTTTTAAATCAAAAGATATAATTTCTACCTCTCAACCCGTTGAACTTCTTCACTTAGATCATTTCAATCAGTCACAAATATATTCTATAAATCATAGTAGATGTGTATTTGTAATCATAGATGATTATTCTAGGTTTACATGGACGATTTTCTTAAAACTTAAAAGTAATGTTTTTGGAAAGTTTAAAACCTTTGTTAAACGAATTCAAAATCAAACGACTAGTAAAATAAAAAATGTTCGGAATGATAGCGGAGGAGAATTCAAAAATGATATTTTTGAAAATTTCTATAACTAGAAAGGTATAAATCATAATTTTTCATTTCCAAGAACACCACAACAAAATGGAGTGGCAGAACGTAAAAATAGGACGATTTAAGAGTGCGTTAGAACTATGCTAATTGATAGTGATTTAGGTAAAAAATTAGGGTTGAAGCAGTTGATACTGCATGTTATATATCAAATAGAATTATAATAAGAGAGGATTAACTAAGAAAACACCGTATAAATTATTCTATAATTAAAAACCAAAAGTATCATACTTCAGAGTTTTTGTTAGTAAATGATTTATTTTAAATACTAAAGATAATTTGGATAAACTTGATGTTGAATCAAATAAAGGAATCTTTATTGGATATTCAAATAGAAGTAAAGCTTATAGAGTTTTCAATACTAGAACTAATAATATTGAAGAGACATTATATGTCATTGATGAGATTTTAAAGTTTATAATACAGATCCCAATGAAGAAGAAAATATTGATAACCCAAACAGAATTAATAATAATGAGATTACTGAAAAAGAAAATAATAATAATTCAAAAAATTCAAATCCAAATAGAAGAACAAGATACTTGAAAGATCATCCTATAGAAAATATATTTGGAAATATTTAATCTGTTGTTAAAACTAAAAATCAACTAAATAAAATGAGTAACGTTGCTTTTTATTTCCACCACTGAACCTAGAAATCTGAAGGTAGCATCAATTGATGATTCATGGATTCTTTTTATACAAGAGGAACTGAATCAATTTAAAAGAAAAGATGTTTGGGAATTAATACCAAGACTTGAGGATAAATCCATTATAGGAACTAAATAGGTATATAAAGAAAAATGAATGAATAAGGAGAGGTTGTGAGAAATAAAGCTCGGTTAGTGCACAAGGTTATTATAAGAAGAAGGAATGGATTTTGATGAAACCTTTTGACCTATAGTAAGAGTAGAATCTATAAAAAATATATTTGCTTTCGCTAGTCATAATAATTTTAAGTTATATCAAATGGACGTTAAAAGTTCTTTTCTAAATGGTTTTATTAAAAAAAAATGTATATGTAGAACAACCCACTCTTTTAAAGATGAAAACTATCTAATCATGTTTACAAATTAAAGAAGGCTTTGCCTGGTCTGCAATAAGCTCCAGGGGATTGGTATGACAGACTTAAATCCTATATATTACAATCAAATTTTAAAATAGGCAAGGTAGGTAGTACACTTTTTATTAAAAGAGATAATAATGACATCCAGTTAATATAAATATATGTAGGTGATATCATTTTTAGATCAATCAATGATAAATTAAATAAGGAATTCTCAGAAATAACGACTAAGGAATTTGAGATTAGTCATATGGGAGAACTAAATTATTTTCTTGGATTACACATAAAACAACTAAGTAATGTAATTTTTTTTTAATCAAGAAAAATATGTTAAAGATTATTTAAGAAATTTGGTATGTCAAATACCAGTGGTAAACCAACTCCCATGGAAACTAATGAAAAATTAAATAAAGAAGACAATTTAGAAGATGTAGATCAAAAATTAAATAGAGAAATGATTGGATCACTACTCTATATAACTGCTAGTAGACCTGATATAATGCATTGTGTTTGTATCTATGCAAGATATCAGCGTCAACCTAAAGGAACTCTTTTGAAATCCGTAAAATGAATTTTGAGATAGGTAAACAACACATTAGATTATGGACTCTTTTACCTAAGAGAATACTTCTTTGAATTAATTTCGTATAGTTATGCTGACTATGCAGGTTGCAAATCAGATCGAAAAATACAAGTGGAACTTGTCACTTTTTGGTATGCTCTCTGATTTCCTGGTTTAGTAAGAAGCAAAACTCTATATCTCTCTCTACGACAAAAGCATCATATATTTTAGCAACATTAGCATGTTCATAGGTTATCTATATGCAACAAACATTGAAAGATTTTGGTTCAAATTTTACTAAATCACAAATTACTGTGATAATACAAGTATGATCTATTTATTTGAAAAACCAATTCATCATGCTAGAACTAAATATATTGATATAAGACACCATTTTCTAAGAGATAATGTAAAGAATCAAATAATATCACTTGAATTTATAAACATTGAAAATCAAATAGCTGATATATTAACAAAACCGTTAAATCAAACATATTTTACTAAGTTATGAAGAGAGTTAGGATTTTGTTCTATACTGAAAATATAAAACTAATGAAGTAAAAATTACAAAATATAAAAAGATACAAACTAATCAAAATTATAACATTTATGTTAACATATCATATACCTCTATGTCGGCATATAATGTTGATTTTTGTTTTATAAATTTCCCTGTAAAATTCAATTTTGTGGTAATATAATAACCAAATTTTGACTTCCTTCTTCATTTCTCTGCATTCTCTTTGTTTTAGACTTTTGGAATAAATAAACCAGGGCCTCCTCTAATCCCAAACGTTTTAGAGAAGAGAATTCATCGTTTTCCTTCTCTTATCTTACCCAAGGCCTTTTCCAGACCACTACTATGGCCAAAGTTATTAAATTGGAAGGAGAAATGAAGAATGTTCTGGAGATGTCGATTGAAATACAGGTTATACAATTTTGTATGCCTACAAAATAAGAGAAACAAAGTAGAATTCTTTGCAATTTGTAAAAATATCTATTGGATGATCAAATGAATTTAATAGTTACTGAGGATGATTCTGCAAATTTGGCCATTCATAGCCCCAATCAAAGCAACGCTGATTAGGAAGAAGAGGGAGAAGAGAAAGAGGAAGAACACGTGAAGGAAGATGACGATGTCCAATGCGTCGGAGAAGTATGCTTCGATCGAGATGGAAATCTCGTCAAACAAAAACAGAACTTTTTCCTTCATTATCCTATTCACAAATCCCCAATGATGAGGAAATCACATTAGGATGGTACTTTTCTTCGTTAATTCGATTGTGTGGTGTGCAAATTTAATTTAATTTAATATGTGTTTTACATGTACAATTTAAGATGTGATTGGATTATAGTGTGGTATTGAATGAATATATAGATTGGTTTAGTTATTCTTATTGATTCCTATCATCACTTATCATTTCTTATATATCATTCTTATCATTTCATGATTATCTCGTGTTAAAAATCACTTATTATTCTTATATATATAACTTAGTATTTTATTTAGGGGGAGTTAGAGTCAGAGTTAGAGTGAGAGTTAGTGTTAGAGTTATAGTTTTAGGTGGGTATTTTTGTTGATGATAAATGGGGAGAAATATATAAAATCTAGGCATAAATTAAGGGAGTGTTTTGTAACGTGGGGGGTTATATTACATTCAGTGTAATCATCGTCAAAAAAGGCGAGATTGTTAGTAACTTAGGTTTTGGTTTTGATGGTAAAAACTAGAGGACATAATATAAAGTATAAATATTAATTTTTTATCAAGATATATATTGTATATAGTGCAGGATATTAGAGATGTGTTAATTAAGAAGACCATCCTGTACTAAGAGTAGATTCAAGATGCTGACATAGAATTTCAAGAGTTGGAGAATGAGACTCATGAGTATTGAAGAGATCAAGATTTCAAGACATTCCAAATAAGTTATAGAGTCATCAAATTTATGTTAAAACCTTAATAGCACTTTCCCAATCTCTCTCTCCTTGTCTAACTTTGTTTTTAATTTTTTTTTTCAAATATCCTGGTTTCAAATTACCCATTTCAAACACTTAATCAAAAGATTTCTCGAAATAATTTCTTAACCTTTTATATCTATAGAGATATTATAGTTAGTTTTTAATTATTTTTTAGTATTTTAGTTTATATCTTCTTTATGTTTATTTTTGACATTTTTATTTTGATTTTAGATATTTACTTATAATTTATAACTGTATTGATTATATATATATATATATATATATATATATATATATATTATTCATGCTATATTGAATACTCTTATAAAGTTCAAAATTATTTCATAAAGTTTTATTATGATTAAAATATGTACAAATTATGCTTAAATAATTTTAAAATGTGTCAACCTATTTTACCAAGCAATGGGATTTCAAAATAATATTTTAAAAGTGTTTTTTCAATTTTGTGAAGAGTATCTCGACGTCTCTGTCTATGCATGTCGACATAGTGGTTGTAATTTTGAAAATTCAAATTTTAATGGAAGTGTCATTTCATCATATCTCTTTGCACATGGACATGACCATTGTTTCCTTATGTATGTTAGACTTCTAAACGAATATTTAACATTTACTTTCTTATTCTTCTCTCCTCTTTCCACTCTCTTATTTTATAAATCAAAATATACCTAAATTATGTAGAAATTCAACCAAATTCAAATTCAAGCTTCAATAGTTTGATTCTCCTTCATTTACTCTCTGAATTCTCCTATATCTCTCACTCAAACCAAGATCAAACTGCTACTCAAGAGTTATAGGATCAATCGTAATCAAAATGAAAGATCTAAGTCTGTAATACTCTATCAAATCATACTGCTATGCTTGTGGTTGTGATTGTAGCTCGCATAATCAATTAGGGGTGCTTAGTAGCCCATAAATCTAGTGGGTGTGCCTATAGCCTGAAAATCAAGTTTCTACGCAGAAATCTATTGAATATGCAAGTATATGATTTTTGTTTGATGATAATAAACATATATATATATATATTCATTTAAATGTATGTTAATGTACTATTTTATTTCTCAATTATTTAAATAAATATTTGTTGAATAACATAAATAACTCAGAATTTAAATTCAAATGGATATTTTATTCAAATAAATATTTTATTACAATTTTGGATAGTACAAATTTGAGCTCTCGCTATAAATATATATATATATATATATATATATATATACTGGAAAATAGGCACAAGGACAAACTTAGAAAACAATTTAGGCTGAAGGACAGCAAGTTCGTTTTTTGGAATGAAGGACAATGCTAGTTATAACTAGCATTTTGTATAGTGTAAAACTGAATATAATACTAAATATAATTAGCATTTTGTATAGTGTAAAAGTTGAATATAATGCTAATTACAACTAACATTTGTCTTTCAGCCTAAAATTGAAACATGGTGTCCTTCATCCTAATATTTTTCAAAATTTGTCCTTTGATCTAATTCCCTCATACACACACACATAAATTTCAATTACAATACAAATTCGATTACATTACAATTTTCAATTTACATTTGCACCTTACTACATAACACTCACATACTCATATTTTCTTCAACTCTATTCCAGATTGAATCTAGCATTTGAGCGGTCTGCAAAATAAACACTGAAGCAGTAAAATTGAAAAAGAAATAATTTTTGCAGTGTAAACAAAAGTGAAATGTGCATATTTGAAAAAATTTGTATGCCTTAGTTATTTGGGTTTTTCATCATCATTTAATTTTGAATTCATCATACACGAATAGTTTGTGACATGCACAGTGAATCATTATACATGCCACAGGGCCGTGCACACCAATATGCACTTGATAAAATTACAGGGATAGGTAAGAACCAGGTCAAACCCAATCAAAAGCTGGGTTCAACTCAAGTGAAATACAAATAAAGTCATGATATAAGCATAAGGTCAAACCCGAGCTTTAAACTGGATTCAACACAGGTGCAAGTTCAGTAAAATGGTCAAAAATCCAAAACCAACATAAAACAAGCATCGAAAAAAATTCATTGAGTGCACAAGAAAACAATGAAATGGTATGCAACCCAAATCAATGATCGTTCAGACATATAACATGGTCATATTTCAAACCATAACCAAAACCAAGGTAAAATGAAGAAAAATTCCAAAATCATCAACTCGGTGAAGCACAACCAAACTGCCCAGGCTCAAAAACATATATATATGCTATGCACATAACAATCAAATGAATCAATGGAGAACTAGACCAACAGAAACCAAGTACACACACAAATGTACACATGGAAGGGATGCAACCTATACCAGACAACAAAGAGACAAGGCTGCGACTTCAAGTACATATGCACATCAAATACAACACCAAATGGAAAAACAACGTACACATGAATGAAACTCAAGTTAGAGCACATCAACTCAAACATACATATATACATGTATACAACAGCTCAAAGTTTCAACTGCAATGACATGATGACCAATATAAACTCGAAGTGATCAGAGCAAGATTCAAGTAAAATAGTGAAACAGTAATGTCACTACCATATATAGACACACACACACATATGTATACACATATATGTACATATGTATACACATATATATACCTATATAGGCAGTGCAACAGGACAACTCGGCTAACAAGTTCAGGTAGACCAGAGAACAACAACCATGAAGTCGAACAAAGCTTCATCAAGTATAATGAAGAACAGAGCATTCACAAGTGACTCAAAGACACAAATGTACAAAAGCAAGTGCATTTTCAAACAAAGTCAAATTGGCACAAAAATTTCAAAGTGGTCGAAGTCATGTAACAGTTTCAAACCAAAGTCAGTGCCAAAGTAAATTTCATCACAATGTCAAGATGAATGAAGTCAATTTGCAGTTATAAAAATCAAAATAGTAGCAAGTTCAACCAAATCAAATCAAAAACAATATGAATACATGTGCAGTTCAAATTCTAGTCAGAGCCGTGATGACCAAGGAAGTCGAACAAGTCAAAAATCGAAGCCACGAGAATCAAGTAACAAATTGTACGAATTGAACAAGTCAATACAAATCACAACATCCAATCTGAATAGAACGACCAAAGCATAATTATCAGACGAATTCGAATAATATATTTGAACAAAAATAAAGGGATTAGAACTGTATATAAACCCTAAAACATCATCGGCAATAATCCATTCAAGATCAAGCAATAATTGAAACGAATAATCATTCAACATGAATCAAAGTCGAGTACAGTATAAATCAAAAAGGAACAAACATACCAATTCACGCAACAGCCGACCGAACTCGACTTGGTTGAAGCAGACGAAGCAAACTGAAGAAACAATCTATCATCAAAGCACTCACGAAAACATCCACTTGATTGAACAACAATGTCGGCTTCTTCAATTACTAAAGCCTTAATTTTTCATAGAGAAACAAAGCAGCCTTAATTGCAAATGAGAAGAGAAGAAGGAATCGGGTAGAAGAAATAAATGAAAAAGGGGAAACATATTTTTTATCACTTTAATTATTTGAGCCGATTTCTTTTAGTATAAACGTGGGATTTATTTTTAAATTAGGGTTTAGTATTTTAAGTTATTTTGTGTTTTCTTTTTTACACTTGTGTAAATTCTAGTCGTATGACAAGGGGATGAACTACGGTGGTGTAGTTCGAGAATTCGCAACTCAGTGCCTGAGTTGTGTCAAGGTTTTAAGCGTAGAGTTAGGTTAGTCGATAGCGGGTGTCACGAGTTTACGTGTGTACTAGTAGAAACCTTGGCGCAGCACGTAGGCAGGGTTCTGTCGAAGCTGGGTAAATCTATGTGTTCTATTTTCTGCTTTTTATTATTCTTCTATTATCTGTGCTGCTATTATTCGGGTGTTATCTGTGCTTATATTATTTTATATATTACCACAATAAATTTTTATAATTAATAGTATCACTCTATTCACCCCCCTCTAGGGTGAATTCAATCCTACAAGGTCGGGGTTTGGGAGGGTGTGTCTCGTAGCCTTGGAATCAAGATTGTACTTGCATTTACTACTTGAAAACAAATCCATATAAGGAATTATGCAGGACTAGATGTAGGGAAACTCCAAACTAGTATAAAATCTTGGTATGTTATTTCCCTGCTACTTTTACTACATTTACTTTTATCCCTTATTTGATTCTGTGATTGCATCTGTGATTGTTAATTGCATCATTCCAAATAGAATATTAAAGGATTTGAAAAATATTCATATAGCCAATTAAACACTATTCACCCCACACTAGTGTTAATTTAGCCTTAAGAACCCCATTCTGCTGACTCATAGATTCATCGAACAAAGGTCTAGATCTCCATTGTCAAGCCCTATCTTTGTGCCCTCATTAACAAAGGGTATTAACAAATAATTTCGTCAGTTAATGTAGAGAATAAGGTTGTTTAGGGGTGACCATTCATAATATTTCTTTGGGAAAGTATCAAATACATTGAGTACACAAGTTTATTCTTTTTGTGAAGAGGAATTCAACATATACAATCCAGGCATGAAACAATACTACTATGGCTTATTATGAATCAGAACAATATGAATGTCATATATACATAATCACATATCGCATTGATAATTATAATAGATGACATATCAAATAACATACATAAGGACTAAGATACATCACCAAGTACAAAATTAGTCAACATCTCAAATAATATACATCATACATAAGTCATCATCCCAAAATTAATTAAGGAAATATATATATATATATATGACTAGCATAATTTCTACTCAAGCCAGCCCATGACCAAAGCCAAAAGTCTTGGCTACCTGTCAAGTCTCGGTCTAACCCGAGCATCAAAATCACCCGTGTCAGACTGCCTCTAATTATCAATTATGTTAGTCCATAGAAAAATAGGCTACAAAAACATCAAGGGTAAAACATAATGGATTATACTTCACTAATTTACTTATACTTCATATAAAACTTCATGTCTTAAGGTTAAGTTACGTTCATTCAAACAAAACATCAAAGCGATACCAATCATTAATTAGAGCATCGAAATTTAAAACCATAAATGCAATCAAACGACAAGCACTTCGCAAGTCAATATTCATCGTCGTGCTCTTTGCTCGTAATTAAATAATCACTTCGCCAATCTAATATCATCGGTGTGCACATCGCTTATAAATAAGTAAACACTTCGTCAATCAACTATAAACAAGCACATCACAAGTCAACACCAAATATGAGTACATCTCTCGTCATCATCAATAGCTAGCCTAATAGACAAGTTCATCGCATGTCACACCAGTACGTGCACATCGCACATAATAACTCTTTTATAAACGATTGACATAAAAATGGGTCTTGAAAACCCACATACTCCGCACAAAACAGCATAGCCAAGGACGAGTCTAAAACTTAATGAAATAAGTGTTATATACTTCCTCTAAGGGTTCATTTAAGTAACTATCGCATGTCGACGAGTCTAAAACTTAATGAAATAAGTGTTATATACTTCCTCTAAGGGTTCATTTAAGTAACTATCGCATGTCCCATAACCACTTGGGTTTAATCAAACGTTTACTTTAAGTTAGTAAATTCCACTCAGTAAGTATGATAATCTTCCAATTAGTAACTAGAGAAGTATAGTGCAATGTCCCATAACCACTTAGCATTACTGAATTATTTACTAAGTGATAATAAAATCCCACTCGTGAAAAATAAATGTTCATTCAAACAAGTCCAATTATTAATCGGTAAAACAAATGTGAGGATATTTGATACCACTCATCTTATTAAACCATTTAAATCAATCCTCATTCAACAAACATCGTGCAATTTTATGAAATTAATTCGCATCAAACTCCTTCTTGAAACCATCCTTTTATAAATTAGAATACATATATACATATAGATTGGAAATCGTTTATAAATCTTTATGTACGTCCTTGTAAAAAACCTCTTTAAAACCATTATTTAAACTAGTTTAAAATCCTTGGTATTATAATTAATATCCTTCATATGTGTATAATCACATCCTAAATCTCCTTCATATAAAATAAGTATATTACTTTAAATGATTCGGAAAATGTTTGGATAAGAATACATTTTATTGAAATGACTAGTTAAAATTGTGAAACAAAGTTGTGTGCATCGTCATATATAACTTGATATCCCATAGTAGCATCTATATGGAATTAAAATTTTGAAAAGAATTCATCAATTCAATAATTTAATTAAATATTATACCTCCAAATCGTCAAAACCAAAGCACTAGAACACAGTACATAACATTAAGAATAAATCTAGCAAATAGGGGATTGAAAAGGCAAACGGGGAGATCACAAAGCATGAAATGGAACACATTCTAGGCCATAACCGGTGCACTGGGGCACCGGTCCACGTAGATCAGAGGACATGTGGCACTACCTGGAATGTGTTCCAGGTACTGCTTCCGCCTCCCTGTTTGTAACAAACTAGATTTTCGATCCTTAAAGATCGACACTAATACATTCATCTTATTTCGTGCCAAGCATTCAAGTAATGAAAAACCGATCATTAAGGGAAAGAATGAAGATAAAAGATAAAATAAACTAAACGATTATAGAATCTCACAACGCAGCAGAATAACATATATTAATCAACATAATACTTTGCAGAGTCATTTCAACAATGATATATCAGAGTCATAATAACATAATTCTACACTTGGACTGTTATAATGGTCTATCCCTGCCTAACCGATACAATATACATATAATACACCGAAAACAAAATAATAACTTGAGATCGATAAAGCCTCCTGCACCAAGCTCCTCCAATAAGCATCCGTGGAAAACCTAAACTACTTGGCTGCCCATAAAAATTTGAGTACCCAAGAGTTTTAGAAAAAGAAAATAAAACACCGAGTTAGACACGGGTCTAGTGTGAGTAAACTCCAACAACTGAATTATTATATTTAAAACCCTTTTAAAATCAAAGATATCTCGTAAGACCACGCCGCACATAAGCACAGATATTTTTTTACCTCACGATAACTAAAACACTATTTATAGAAAATTCAATGATATTATATTAATGTCTAGAGGTCAAAGTAAAATATGAAAATAGCTGAAATGCTTGCATCTCATATTTCAACTTAGTTGGCCACAATCAAAACTGTATGGTGCTTATTGGAGAATGGATTCCATATATGACAAGGAACCGGGGTACCTCTTATCATGGTACACATCTAGAAAATGTACCGAGGACCTCGTCGGGATCCCCTGCCAACACAAGACCGGCATATCCCCGAATGGATAGTACCCAATATGTCATCACCTCGGTTGCATTGCAACCCTTCTTATTGAGATCTCAAGCACAACCAATCCATAAATACATAGAAGTATCTAGAATGGTGATGGCACACACTAATGCGAGTGACATACTTAGCCTTGCTGCATCTGCCTTACTTTAGTTATTCCTGGTTGATAAGCTTGAGGCTATGCATATGTTTTGAATAGCAATCCTACTTAGAATGCTAACACTGCATTCCAGGCAGTAATGTAGTGCTAAGATTCATCCATACAAGTTGTCCATGTAAGGACAAACCGAAGGTACTACTTCTACTATATCCATTTTGGAATCACCCTTAGGACTAGTAACAAGCTGCCCTTGCACTTCAATGCTCCATCTTTGATTCCATATTCTTCAAGATGTCTTCAGTTAAAAATGCTTGAGTTGGATCAAAGTGGTTTTTGAATAACATATCTGATCCTGGTCTCTTTGAAATAACTTTCGATAAATTTCTAGTAAACTCAGTTCCAGTTCTTTAGGAAATAAACAGACAAAGATAAGAGGTAAGCTCACCTTCGAACCATTTTTGGATGGATTTCCTTATCATTTATCCTAGAAGAACGAAATGAGTTTTATACACATAGTACAACATTATTAGGGATGACTGTGCCATATAAGTAACGTGTTTCTTCTAGATATTTCCACAGTTACATTTAGGTCTAGATTTAATAGTCGGTTATTGAACTATCAAGTATATACAAACATTGATTTGATTCAAATGAGATCTACTAAGCCTTTATTAATTAATCTTGAATTAATGAAAACACTTTACAAAACTTGATCGAAAGATCTTTTTAAACATTATTCCCAATGCACTTTACATTCCTTTTATACTTGGAAAATAATATAAGAATTTACCAAAAACATTTGGAAAATTCCCTTTTTTTAAATTCCATATTAAATGGCCAAGAAATTCCCTATTCAAAACATCACTTACTATGAAACCCATTCAATTTATAAAACTCATTCACTTATTCCTTACGAAAATTCTTTTTATAAGTTCACTTCATATTTCAAACCTCCTTATGAGTCTTCATACTAGATTTAAAATTCTTCTTAAAATCTAAAATGATTTTTAAAATCTCTTTCCATGTATAGAACTCTTTATAAAGTTTTCTTTTCAATATCTTTGACACTGCAAAATATCATTTACAAAATGTCATTTTTAAATCACTTTAAACAAACCCTTCTATTCGGTAAAACCATTTTTATTAAACAAATTATTATTTATAAATACTTTTATAATATAATTTGTATAACTTGAAAATCATTTATAAACTTTAAAACCCAAAACTAATTAAAAAAACTAGAGCTAATTTAAAACCATACTTTATAATTTCAAAAGGAGGCTTAGCAATTCCAATGATATCTATTTAAGTTACCATTTAGTTTCAATTTCTCTTTCAAATCATTCAACAATTTTATTTACATAATTCAACATATATGTAAGTATACTTCATATCCAAATCAGGAAATAACACGACAATATAAATTAACCAGTATAAACATGTCCATATATGTGATTTGTCTTGCTAAATAGATGTCCAAACGATTTAATTTATTTATAGCAAAACATGGAATTATTCCGCTATCAAATGTCTACACAATCAAATGATAAATTTATTACAAAATGGAGTTTTATTCTGCTAATAGTTGTCTACAGCAATTAATACAATCTTATTATAGCAGAATGGGGATTTATTCTACTAATAGATGTCCACACAAACAAAACCACTCACGTTGTAGTTAATTCACAATAGTTTTTCTACTTAATGGTATTGAAATTTGAATTCCTTATGTTCAAACCATCTTTGAAAAGAAGTACCTTAAAAACAATTTGATTCTTGGAAAATAGTCAGACTTGAACCTAACGAACATAACAAGAAAAGGAAATTTTTGATCTATCAAATCAATTTCTCATTGAGAATTGAATAGTATAACATTAGGAGATCTTTTATCCATGAAAAAAACATTTTTTGATTAGATCAAAAATACCTATCATTAGGTTTTCATCCTTTTTCCACTTGTTCTTTTCTATAACCTAGCATCTTATCTTCCTTTTACAGTTCCTCTACTTATGCACATCAATGAGAGGTTAATTAAATAAGTTCGGTAAATTCTTTTTTTATGGGAAGGGGCAACTTCCTTTTTTTAATGGAAGAAAAAAACCCGTTCATTAGAAAAAAAGATTCTCTTAAAAAAAAGATAGGATTGGAATCAACACATTGATTCTTTATTTTTGCAATTTTTTTGAAGCAAGGATGTTGAAAATGTGAACTTCCAGCCTTTTATGCGTTGGAGGGACCGTTTATTATTTTGTGTTGAAGCTATTTATAAAGCGCAAGTTGAAATAGGTGAAATCAAAAGGCATTACTTGAATGCAACTGTAGGATTAAACTTAAAACATCCGTTAAAATGATTAATTACAAGATAAACCCTAATTAAATCATAATTAATCTTTATTAAATTTGTACTTAATTTAATTATACATTAATAGTTAATTAAACCTTTAATAAATAATTTATTTATAAATTAAACCCTTTGTTAATCCTTTATTAATTATTAAATAATAGTTTAAAACCTTTATTAGTAATTAACTATTAATTAATCTCAATTCATTAAATAATATTTTAGTGAAAACTTATATAATAAATTAAACCTTAAATAAATAATTTATTTTAAAATAGAACCTTAATTAATTAATAATAATTTTAAATAATTGGTCTATTTAAATCGTTAACCTTACACTTAACTAATAATTAATTAAAAATAAACAATATACATAAATTATATTAAAATTAATCTTACTTGATTAATAATTAATTAAAATAAATCTTGACTTTCAAAGGTAATTAATACTAATCTTTGATTAATTAAAGTTAATAAACCTTGTTTAATATTAATTAATCATTAAAACTCAATGAATTTAAAATAATCATTAAATTCTTAATTAACTCTTTCAAACCTCATTATGAAGTTAGTAAACATTTATAAAACACTTTTAAGTTTAAAAACCACATTTTCCAAAATTCAGATTTTTAAGCAAAACTGCATCCATAACGACTATTGCTATGGATACCCACAATTTGAAAGTTGTCGCATCTCAAATAAATCATTAAAACACTTAATTTTAACTTTTTTTCCTTTATGTACTAAGTATAAAATTTTGAAAGGAAAAAAAAGTTAGAAAACCCTTGCAAAAGCTTTTCTTTTAAAACAAAGTACGAAATCAATTTGAAATTTAGAGGATGGCTATGTCGAGCACACAACACATTTCAAATGCTAACCTTGCTCACTAACTTTTCAATTTACTAACTTTACTTGATAATTCTCTATATAACTTCCAATCACAAGAAAAAGATCACAACTTTACAACCAAAACATCACATAATCATCAATTCAAAGTTCTAATGCTAAACCACAAATTAGCACATACATATACATCCAAACCATACCATAATCCAAACAACATCACCTATACAACCATATAACAATCATATATATAAAGGTAAATTCTTTTCCAAAAAGTTAAGAAACATACTCACCGAAAATCTTTGAAAACTTTGAATACATTAGAACTTTTAAATCTAGGAAAACCACAAAAATCATCTTGAAAATGGGTTAAATTCTCCTTAATTTTAGGACATGTATTTCTTAGATTTTGGAAAAGTGATTAAATTAAAAGTGTTAGGAGATTCTTTTCTCTACACTTTCGTAAAAAGAACCGCTCGGTTCTAATGGTTTTTTAAGGAGATATGGTCAATAAAAGAAGCGGTGTTTTCGTATTGGAAAAATTGAGTCCAGAAACATGTCTGAAATAAATGTATTTTTGTCATAGCTGCACTCAAAATTGGTAAAAGTGATCTACATAAAAGTTTTAGCCACTGAAATTTGACATGGTTTAAAAAAAATCTCCATTTGAACTAGAAATGTGGAAGATATGGCCGAAGAAATAGGAGGAAAAATTGAGCAAATGGAAGGCTATTTACAAATAAAAGAAAAAAAGGAAATTACCTACCCACCCTTGCTTTATACCGTTCACTACCTTATCGCCGGCTTATCTTGCCTTCACTTCACACCCACACCAGCATCTAAAGCATCATACCATCCTTCCTGTTAAAGCCAACATGTTAAAACATGTTTAGTACTCAAATTTACTATTTGTCTAAAGAAGCATCTTTATATTATACAATATATTAACTTTTTATAATAATATATTTATATATATATACACATACACATACATACTTAGTGTACATAACGAAGTGTCACGATATTTTCGACAACTTTTATCTGTCGAAAAGTCGAAAATTCGGAAAACGAATTCCGTTCACATTTTTGATTTTTCTTCGAACTAAATTTTTTTGTAAACAAATTTTGAAAACTATTTAACTTTTTTATTATTATAAAAGATTGCTATTTTCATTTTAAATCCTATTATTTGAATATTTAAAATCAATTGAATATTTGCAAATCAAAATAGTGAAATTTTGGGTCGTTACACTCTCCCCTTTCAAAGAATTTCATCCTTAAAATTACACGTCAAACTAACCAAGAAAACACTTAGCATTATTCATCAGTTAGTATGATGTACATAGATCATTCATAAATTAGGTCTAATTCGATCACTACTCGAATACACAACTTCCCTTACAAACTAGTATTGCTTAGTTGATTTTCTAGCGCGAACTCTGATCAGACTTCCTGATTAGGAAACTATGTTCTCCGTGCATAATTGTAACTTGATAGAAAACACTGGTCCTATACCTAAAAACCTCATCAAGTGCTCGTCATCAAAACTAAGGTAATAAATCCTTATTTGGATTGGTGTGAATCATCTCAAAGCCATATACTTGAATCTTAGATCATAACTATATGAAATGAGAAATGATCTAAATCCAACTTACGCACTTCTTTAATTGGTTCTCACTAATACCAACTCAATTCCCACTAAATTATTTATGGATACATTTCATAAAAACTAAATTTAGATTCAAATTGTATAATACTCCACTGCGTGCTAAGAGTATATACTCCTATTCAATTCAACTATTCTATTTTACATTTATTTTCCTAAGAAAACTCATGAGCCAAATACCCAATCTTATTTCAATAACTTTTTGAAATGAAACTTATATATATTAATCATATATATATATATATATATATATATATAGCTCAAGTAACTCCAAAATGATACTAAGGAACCGGATACTACCAAATTGTATCATATATATCTCCCTTACCAAGAAGGGTAATACTTAAGAAAAGTGCTTACCATCCGAACACATCGCTTCCCAATTTTAACTTATTTTCGAGCCACTCGAACTAGTTAACATAAAAATGTCTCTCTCATTTCAAAATCACATTTTTGAATCAGTACATTACATTTTCTAACAAAACATTTATCACCAACTCGCTTTAGTTCTGTTCAGATTTGAACTTTTTTCGATTGCATGACGATAAAGAGAATAATTTACTAAGTACCGCACAACGTTCACCTAGGCAAACATCTGGTCGTTACTTAGAAGATTATTCACATCATCACAAAACAATCAAGACTCATTCTCCCAAACAAATCCAAATAAAATACTTCTTACTTAACCTTTTCATTCCCAAAATCTTATACTTGAACCAAAAATATTTTCAAATAATACTATTATTACTTTTTCAGTCCTTGAAATAAATATTTCAAAAGTCTCTGGATTTTAGTCTTCAAGTATCAACTTAAATTCTTTTTTATTAAAGGACACCTTCTTATACATTCATTTTTATAAATCAACATTTATAAACCATTTTCCAAATATTTATTTCAAATATTCTAGCGTTTAAAAAATCTTTCATTAAATCAATTTTTACCCCAACATTTGCATCGAACACCCTATAATCAACTTATGAAACTTAATTCACAAGGTGTTTGTTTCAATTTTTCCCTATTTCTATTTACCCATCCCAAATCTTAAAAAGGGGAGCTAAACCTATACACACTAGCAATAGTCAATGCTCAAATAGACGAGCATGACTAAATAAACCGTATTTGATAATAATAAAATATTATTATCTCCTAGCAAACAACATCTCAAAATGGTACACTATTTTGAAAATCATTCTTTATATATAAAATATATTGTAGGTAATATAATTTAATTTACCCAATTTCAAAACAATACTGTTTCGAATGGCCGAGTTCAAATGTTTAGAGATCCTATCAAAAATATTAGCTACTCGTATTGACCAGAATCCATAAGCCACTCAATAAATCAATCAACACAATATAAAATATTTTTATATCAATAACAAATACGTGCTTCTATACACACACACACACACTCTCTCAAATCTTATAATAAAGCATTCCATTACCTTATCTCATAATAAGTTGCCTCGCCAAAGCCAAGGTTCTCGCTTAACCTTGCCCTATAATACCAAAATGTAACGAACTAGATTTTCTACCCTCGAAGATCGACACTAATACATTTAGCGTATTTCATGCCATGCATTCAAGTGATGGAAAACCGATCGTTAGGGGAAAGAAAGAAGATTAGAGATAGAAGAAACTAAAAAATTATAGAATCTCACAACACAACGGAATAACATATATTAATCAACATAATACATTACAGAGTCATTTCAACAATGATACATTAGAGTCATACTAACATAATTCTACACTTGGGCAGTTATAACAGCCTGTCCCTACCTAAACCATACAATATGCATATAATATAGCTGAAACAAAATAATAACTAGCTATCCATACAGTTATAACAGCCCGTCCCTACCTAAACGATACAATATACATATAATAACTCATTATAATAGCCTCCTGCTTCATGCTCCTCCAAGATGCATCCGTGGGAAAACTACCTCAAAATTTGAGCATCCAAGAGTTTTAGGGAAGGACAATAGTCCGGGTTAGAAATGCGTCTAGTGTGAGTGCACTCAAACAATTGAATTATTATGTTTAAAAACTTTTTAAAATCAAAGGTATCTCGCAAGACCACGTCGCACATAACGGACAGGTTTTAGCTTACGATAACCAAAATACTTTTTTACAGAAAATCAAACAATATAATAAAAATGTTTAGAGGTCAAAGTAAAATATGAAAATAGCCGAAATACTTGCTTCTCGCATTTCAACATAGTTGGGTACAATCAAAACCATACAACGCTTTTGGAGAATGGATTCCATATATGACAAGGCATCGGGGTACCACCTATCATGATACACATCTAGCAAATATATTGAGGACCTCGCTGGTATCCCCTGCCAACACAAGACTGGCCTACTCTGACTGGATAGTATCGAATATGTCATCACCCCGGTTGCTTTGCAACCCTTTTTATTGAGATCTTATAGACAACCAATCCACAAATATGTTGATGTATCAAGAATGGTGATGGCACACCCTAATTGGAGCGACCCACTTAGCCTTGTTACATCTCCCCTGATTTTCGCCATTCTCGGTTGACGAGGCTTGAGGGTACACTTACCTTTTGAATAACAATCCTACTTGTAATGCTAAGATTGCCTTCTAGGAAGTAATGCACTTCCAACATTCATCCCTACAAATTTTCCAAGATAAGGACAAATCAAAGGCACTACTTTTACTACATCCATTTTGTAATCACCATCAGGACTAGTAGCAAGCAGCCCTTGCACTCCAATGCTCCATCTTCGATTCCATATTCTTCAAGATGTCTTTAGTTCGAAATGCTTAAGTTACATCGGAGTGGTTTTTGGATAATATATCTAATCCTGGTCTCTTCGAAACAACTTTCGATAATTTCTGGTAAACTCGGCCCTAGTTCTTTAGGAAATAAACAGACAAACATAAGAACGGACTTCACCTCCTAACCATTTGTGGACGGATTTCCTTATCATTTATCCTAGAAGAACGATTTATATGCATAGTATAACATCATTGGGGATGGCTGTGCCATATAACTCACGTGTTTCTCTTGGATGTTTCCAAAGTTACGTTTGGTTCAAATTTGGTAGTCGGTTATTTAACAATCAATTATACAAGCAATCAAACATTGATTTGATTCATATGAGATTCAATAAGCCTTTATTAATTAATATTTAATTAATTAAAACACTCTGCAAAACTTGATCAAAAGATCGTTTTAAACACTATTCCTAAAACACTTTATATTCCTTTTATACTTGGAAAATAATATAAGCATTTTGCTAAAAACATTTAGAAAATTCCCTTTTTTCAAATTCCATATTAAATGGCCAAAACAATCACTTACTATAAAACCCCCTCATTTTATAAAACTCATTCACTTATCCCTTATAAAAATTCTTTTTATAAGTTCACTTCTTATTTCAAACTTCCTTATAAGTCTTCACACTAGATTTAAACTTCTTTCTAAAATCACTAAAATGATTTATAAAATCTCTCTCCATGTATAAACACTCTCCATAAAATTTTCTTTTTAAAATATCTTTAACATTTCAAAATATTATTTAAAAAAAACACATTTTCAAATCACTTTAAATAGTCCCTTTTATTTAGTAAAACCCTTCTTATTAAAAAAGTTATTATTTATAAATACTTTTATAAGATAAGTTGTATAACTTGAAAATCATTTATAAACTTTAAAACCCAAAACTGATTGAAGAACTGGAGCTAATTTAAAACCATACTATATAATTTCAAAAGGAGGCTAAACAATTCTAATGGTACCTATTTAAGTTACAATTTATTTTCAATTTCTCTTTCATATCATTCAACAATTTTATTTACATAAGCAACATGTATGTAAGTATGCTTCATATCCAAACTAGGTAATAACACGACAATATAAACTAACCAGTATAAATATATCCACATAACATAATAGCAGGATGGTGATTGGTCGTGCTAAATATGTAACAAGTTGAAATTTAAGAAGGAATTAATAAATAATTATAAGTAAAAAGAAATAATGTTTATAATTAGAATTCGTCGAAATTAATATTGAAATTAATTGGCAGTAGATTTATTGAAATGCTTTAATTAGAAAGGAAAAGAGAAATCAAATTGTAATGATTAAGTTTAATATAAGAACTTGCATTTGTGTCAAAATGGAATGAACATTTTAAATAGAAATGAATGCATGTTTTGAGATAAATGAAATAAACTTTTCATTTTTGAATATATGTATGATTTCATAAACAGCGAGTTTGTTTTGTTAAAAAAAGGAAAATAATATATATATATATATATATATATATATAACAATATATTTAAAAAGAAGGCGTCTACTTTTATAAATTCGAAAAGTGAAGATGACGATGTTCAAATGAGATAGGTTATTGTACATGAGAGAAAATGTAACCATATATTTATAAAAAAAGGCATTTAATAAAATAAAAGTCATATTTTGAAAAGAGAAGGCAAGAGTGTATTATGGAAGGATTGCATTTCTTACAGAAAATATAAGGTATGTTATTTCTTTGTTAGCAAGGAATAAGGGTCCATTTGGTTTTTTAACATAAAAACATTTATACCAATTAAATAATGTAATTGATTGCTCAATTTAAAGGTAAAGAATAAGGTTACTAATTAATACACAACATATATACATGTTTGTGGACATATGTTATTTATCAAATTACAATAGATGCGAATATGGAAAAAAAATGTAGATATAACAATTCACATGTTAATTTATTTAATTAAGATGTATGTGTGGAAAGATATTGATATGTTGTTTATTTATTTATTTTAGACGTAAACATGTAAATTAAATGGGATGTTGAAAACCGAAACAAAACATGCGAATAAAGAGAGACGCATGGAAATTTAACCTAAAATAAAATGCACAAATTAGAAATTAATTGAGGAGAAGAAAACATTATTTATAGTTCGTATATTATTGAGGGTGTAATTAATTGAATTAAATATAAGATTGGGTATTAACAAGGCACATTGTAAGATTTGATGCAACAATAAGTCAGCAGAAGTTTCATACGCGTTATTTTTCATTCTTTTATTCCATCAGGTCCTTCCGTCCTTCCACTCGATGGCTCCTATTCAGTCTATGAAGTTGTCACATCCTATTCAATTTGCAAATCCCATGGCCTGAGATCCACTTCTACACCTATAAATAAGACGCTAAGCTTAACACTTTCTCTCATTTAAGATTTTCTCCACCTGGGTTCGCCTTTTCAGGAAGGACCCTAAAAGGAATAATTTTCCCAGGATAGAATCTTTTTAATAAAAATATTTTAACAACCCTAAGCGGATCCGTAAAGGCCTAAAGGAAAGAGCTAAGGACCAGAGGTGAGTGACTGTAATTATTTTAAGATTTCTTTAAGTAATTTAAAATAATAAAGTTTCCAATAGTTGTAGTTTTATTACGATATTTGGAATAGCCTTTTCAGTAGTTTATTTACAGTTTTTAGAATTATTTCAGTCTATTTCCTTTCAAATATTCTTTTCGGCAATTTTAATTTATTTCCGTTAATTATAGGTTTTCCAATTATTTAAAGTTTATTTACAATATTTTAGTTATTTCCCGTTATTTATAAGTTATTTACGTCTTCTTTAAATGTTTTGGATTTTCTTTTATTTTCAGTTTTCTTTTATTCCTCCTTCATCTTCGCGTATGGATTAGAATAAGATTAATGCGAATACAGATTAAATTGTAAAATAAAATAAAATAATGGAATATATGATGTAAATTATAAAGACTATAATAAAATGGAATTAAGAATGAAATTATGCCTAATTGTGATTAGAATTGGATTAATTAACTGGCCTTATAACGTAGAATTATAACTAAAAGGTTAAAAGGTGAAAGCGCTTATTTTCACACTTAGGCTTGAGTTAAGTAATAAGCATGATTATATTGTAGTTATAATAAAAAGAATATAATGTGGCTTTTTTTAAGACTTGGAATAAATTAATAAGCATAGAAAGTAAAAATGATAATAAAGGTTTACTTTAATAATTTATCTAAGTTAATTAGCAATGAAGAAAGTGGGACCTGTACTAAATACATTCATTATTAGACAAAATGGTGTTTCACATTCGTCTAAAGTGAGATGAGGGCACGCTTATGCTAAGAATGGTAGTAATTGGTCAAATAGAAGTCCAAATCACCGGGGATTTGGGTAAGGGGCGCAACTAGATATTATTTGGATGAAGGGCCAGTACCAACAACATTTCCCCTATAGTTTCGATGGACACACGGTGATCTCACATTAGCCTGAAGTGAGATGAGGGGCACGCTATGCTAGACATTGGAGGTGCTAAAAAGACCCAATAGGTAGAGCAAAAGATAACATGAGCTTGGTGGCAGTTACGCATGCGACTTGCATTTACGGGTGCTCAGTAACAACTATGAATTCCAAGCACTTAGTATTGGTGTCTTTAGTGGACACCATTGTCTTTTGTATAGGGAGCTACATTTGTCGTCTTGGCCACGATAACATTTTTTGTAGAGAGTTGTATAGCGGCTAGTCCATAGAAAGGTATTATAGAGTAGCATGCCAATCAAAATGGGTAGAATTAGGGTTGCATCCTAATTATAGGATTAGGAGTTCATCCTAATCAAAGCAGAAATTAGGAACAAGTGAAAACAATCAAAGTTAACCATCATACAAATTGAGTAATATTTAATCGTACTTATTTTCAGTTTATCCCTTTCCTATTTCCTTTTCTTATCCTCCTTTATGCTAGAACTATTGTAGAGTCTATAACTTTTTATCTTGCTTAAAGATTCTAGTAATTACTATCATTCATCAGGCTTTTAGTCTGACCCACCCATCTATTTTCCCCTTCCCCCAATAGCTATTGAGGGAGAAGTTAGTAGATTTGCTTGGAGATATCTTAGAGGAGTTTGCTGCCATGTATTTCTTTTTCTTTGAGCTTTTGTTCTTTCTATGTACTGGCTTATTATGAGGGATATCATGTACTCTGATTTTGAGACTACGAATTGTTTTTAAGACTTCATGGTTTTTGAGATATGGATGTTATATTTGGTATTTGACTTGTTTATGAAGCAATTATGAAAGATTTATTTTAAACAAGTTATTATTCTAGTTTTCGTTGTTTTTACCTATTTTTGTCTTGTGAATCTTATTCTCTGTTGGTTTTTTATACCTACAATGCACCACAACTTTTAATGTGTTTTTTGGGTATACCAAGGGGTGTGGAGTGTTTCACTTGGTATTAGAGCCTAATGTTACAGGATTTCTAAAAATTTATTTTTAAAGTAAAATATCTCCAAAAATAACTTGTTTTAA
The DNA here is from genome assembly GCA_030765085.1 of Allium cepa. Lineage (NCBI taxonomy): Eukaryota > Viridiplantae > Streptophyta > Magnoliopsida > Asparagales > Amaryllidaceae > Allium > Allium cepa. Next base: position 244,131,498 of record CM060938.1, on the reverse strand, counting down.
AAGTATTTTCAAGGAATTCTTAGAAATAGTTTTCAAGTACAAAAGAATTTTTATAAAAATCCCCTCAAAGTCTAGTTCGACCTTTTTTCGATTCTTTTAAGACTAAGTTTCCTTTTCTTTGCATTATATGGCTGATTGGGTCCGTAAAGTTACAGTACCAAAGGTGCAAGGGCAAATGCCCCATACAAGACCGACCTACATCAGCCGATTTTTTCTAAGCTATGCAATGACTTCGCTAGTATAGAGGGGAGAACGTTTTTTGGCATAAAGGATTTTGAGGAGCCACGAGCTAGTTTGGAAGATACGGAGCAAAAGTTTTGGTTGTTAGACTTGGAAGACAAACAAGAGTTCAGCCTGTATCTTCACAATCAAAGGGAGAGCTTAAAGAGGCTCCTAAGCCAAAAAGGACAGGACTTCAGAAGCAAATCAAGCAAGGATCATAGTGCCATAGTCGTGCGGTGACTGGTCATTACACAAAAGACTGCAAGATGAAGGGGAAGCGCTATAATTGTAGACAACCCAGTCACATGAGTAGGAATTGTCCCCAGTGGAAGGGGCAAAGAGCATGCACACCTATAACGCAAGTATAAGCTTTGAGTCTAGCACCTTCTAGTTGTGGACCAGATAGAGATAGGAAAGTCACCATGGAAAGTTTTGATTTCTATTTTTGATTTTCCCATTCGGTCTCTTTTCAATTCTAGAGCATCACACCCTTTCATTTCGAGTTCTAAGCCTGATTGTTTGCACTCAGACATCTCCTTAGTATAGACCCCGTTGTTGTTTCAAACCCCATAGGAGGATTGATACACTTATCTATGGTTTGTAGGGGTTTAAATTTTTTATCTATGCGTAGAGTTTGACTGCGATGCCTATGTGTTGATATTTTTGGGGTATGCAAAAATTTTGGGAATGGATTGGGTATCCACTTATAGAACGATATTAGACTGCGTGAGGAGATTCATTAGACAAGAGGCATGCAGCAGTAGGACTCTCGAGGTTTCTTGTGACCCATAGGAGTCATCATGTTGAGCTTCTTCTATCCCTTTGATTCATCATCAGCAGAGTTAGATTCAGTTCCACTCTTCAGAAATTTTCCAAATGTCTTTAAAGAGGTGCTTTTCTCAAGGCATAGAGAAGGTCTACATGTGTTAGGAGTTTGAGAAATGGTTTTGTTTTTTTAGGTTCAGATTATGGAAATCCAATGAGAGGTAGGAAAAGGCTGGAGATGTACAATAGATTTAGTTGATAAGAAAAGAAGAAAGCCCGTGTGTAGATAATTGTAGAAATTATAATTGTTTCATATAAGTTGATTTTATGGTAGTACCTTAGAGTAATAATATAAGCATCAAAGAAGAATTGGAGTAAAAGACTTTGGTAACGAAATGGGATTACAAAAATTTAGAAAGGATACTCCTAGGGTAATGAGAAGAAAACCCACTTTATATCTAGCCCAATAAAATTGTCAAAATTAGAAATGTTGAAAAGTATAATTGTCAATGTTTTTAAAGTAAATATTGGATCTTTTTGGAAAATGGCATCAAATTTTAAATTGGTTTTTAAATGATATAATTTTTTTTGAAAATTCTTTTTGAAGAATTACAGAGTGTATATAGCTTACTAGCTTCTTTGTAAATTAAAAAAGAATTTAAATATAAATACATAAAGTGTATTAAGAATCGAAAACATAGGTTGCAACATTTATTGTTGTAATAGATGTTTTCATGAAAAATAAAAAGAGCATAGACTATAACACTATTGTTATAGTAGATTACTCCCAAGAGGAATGTTTTCACATAATATGTGAGGTTAATTAGTATTTATTTTAATTAAATTCATACATTCATATTTTTGGGTTGTAGTAACAGTGTTTTACGCAACATCCGTTTTAACCCAAATAAAGATGTATTTTGAAAAGGTAATTTCTAAGAACAGAGATAAAGTAATTTTTGAATACACCTATTATTTAAATAAGTATAAGAAAATGTTTATCATAGAAAAGTATAAATTAAACATGCTTTAATCTATTGGAATGAAAAGAATAATGGTATAGTTTTCTATGAAACCAACAAAAATGTTTTATGCAAGTCACAAGGAATATATGAAACAGATGTACAAGGTATGGGAAGCACCATATTTTGTATAGTCCAATTTGAAAATATAGAAAAAATTCCTTGTAACTCTATATAAACATAAAGACCTCTTTTAAAAGGTTCATAGAAGATTTAGCGTTAAGAATTTCTCAGTAGACAAAGTAGTTCAAATACCTTAAGGTATGAGGTTACTAGGTATAATAAGATAATAATTTGAAAAAGGACATTTTAAACATATTTTAAAAGAAAAAAGGTTTGATGAAAAAGTAAATAAGTTTCTGAAAGAAAAAAGGCTTAGTAACTATTGAATTTTAAAATCCCAATTTTTATAGAAAATTGTAAAGGTCTTTAAAAAAATGAGGAATAAGTTTAGGATTTAAAAAGTTTCCCCTCTAGTTTGGGAATTAATGTAAATTCAAAAAATCTATAAGGATGCAAGTTCAGAATAATAAACTATTGAGCAGTCAAGTATTTTTGAATTTGATAGACGCTGAGAAGATAACACTTTTAAAGACAAAGATTTTGGGATTTGATGTTTTAAATTTTTTAGAAACCTTAGTTTTTAAAATAAGGTGATAAATACCAAACCAAACTCTTAAATATGGAGTAGGTAAGAACCATTTCCTAGGAGTAACAGAAAAGGTGCAAGGAGGTAGCAGTAATTACTTTTAAAAGTAATAATGGAAGTTTCCATAAAGTGTATAGGAGAATAGTAAGAACCCAGGAGTGTTAATTCATCAAGAATAGTAAAATGAAATTAGTGGAATTCATATGGTGGTACTTTTCAAGCTAGAATTAGAGTAGCACCTTGCGAACCTCTTTATGGAAGACCGTGCAAGTCGCATTCGCGTTGGATAGAGTCTACAAAGGGATTGCCTTGGTTCTGACATAGTTAAGGAGACTTTGGAGAAAATTGGTTTGATTAGGAGAAAATTTGTATCTCCTATTCGCATTTCTTTTATAGTAAGTTTTAGAATTTCCTATTTCCATCTTTAGTTTTGAATAGATTCTTTCCTTTATTATCCTTTGGGAGGGTACAACTTAGGATTTAATCTATGGACGATAGGGTATGACGTAAACATGTTAATAGAACATGTTGTGAATGATGTATGCTAGTGGCTGCAAGTGTTTGCTAGTGGATGCTAATAGATGCATATACTTATACTAGGCACCATTATCCTCTAGGGATCGACCTAACTTGGACGCTAAAGCATATGCATAAGGATGTGTACGCAATTGCATTTTTATTTTATTATAATGGTTGCTAATAAATGGATGATTATCACATGATTGTTGCATTTGGATGGTGATTATATCACGCATATAGAACTATCGGTTATCATTAGGGAATTTTCATTCATTTGGACCCATGGCACCGACATAATTGCATAAAAGGAGGTCGATCGAATCAGTGGACCACCTAATCTTTTGCATTAATTAGGGACATTGGCACTACACTATTTGCATAAGTATCATAAATCGCATCAGAAAAACCCAAGGATAATGGATCTAATAGGTGATGTTTGAGTAGCTGGTTGTATAACTTGGATGAAAACATTTATTTCATTCTTCTATCCTTAGGGATTTTGGGGATAAAATCCCTTAAGGACGGGAGAATGGAACAACTGGAAATTTAAGGAGAAATTAATAAATAATTATAAGTGAAAATAAATAGTGTTTATAATTAGAATTCGTTGAAATTAGTATTGAAATTATTTGGCAGTTGATTTACTGAAATGTTTCAACTAGAAAGGGAAAGAGGAATTAAATTGTAACGATTAAGTTTAATATAAGAACTTGCAATTGTGTCAAAATGGAAAGAACATTTTAAATAAAAATAAATGCATGTTTTGAGATAAATGAAATAAACTTTTCATTTTTGATTATATGCATGATTTTATAAACAGGGAGTTTGTTTTGTGAAAAAAAGGAAAAAATAATAATATATATAATAGTATATATAAAAAGAAGGCATCTACTTTTATAAATTTGAAAAGTGAATATTACGATGTTCAGATGAGAAGGGTTATTGTAAATGAGAGAAAATGTAACCATATATTTTGTAACGACCCGTAATTTTCAATAATTAAAATGGTCAATTTAATACAATTTTGTGATTAAATATTAGAAGAAATAAAAATTTGTAACTTACTAATGGAATAATGAATAGAATGAAATGTAACAATGTTATATTAGGTTAATTATTAACAATTTAAAATGAAATTCCTATCAATTGAAATGACTTAAAGGTTATGCTTAGTTATAAAGTGACTATAGGAAACAAATGTGAATATCAAAGTAATTAATGAAATAAAATATAGTTAATAGTAATTGAATAAAATCAGCGTTAAGTAAGTAATTTTAACATTTGGATGTAAATAATAACTTATTAATGCGACTAAAGGTTAAATTATATGTTATCTATTTATTTAGTCTATTAAATTAAAATTGAAAATTAATTGCAATTAATTCTCTTAATTAGTGTAGTTAATGTAGATTAAATTGATAATTGAAAAATGTTAATTCGATAAGATGTAACCAATGTAAATTCTATTCATAATATGATAATTGAGTGAGTTAGAAGAATTGAAATCAAGGCTGATCAATTTATTAGAATTTAAGTTTTAATGAATAGATTTGTTGCAATTAAATGCAATTAAACATTATGTTAATGAGAATTAAGATGGAATTGGAGAATATTAATGTACTAAGACTAAAACTAATGTTAATTATTTCATAAGATGATAATTGATGGAATAATAAGATTGCAAAATCAAATAAATGAATTTATTGGAAATTTAAGTTATAATTACTGAATCTTATCGAAATTGAAATTAACACTGGAAATTATGCAATATTCAATAATAAATTGATATAGAAATTTGTTGTAAAGGATAATAAATTATTAAATAAGCCAAAATGATAGAAATTGCGATTTATTAAATTTGAATTGGAAAAGTGATTAATTTATTTAATACTAATTTATTTAATTAATGTGAAAATAGCCATTTTGGCTACTGTCTTGGATTTCGACGAAACTAGTTTCATCGGATCCATAACTGTGAATTATTATAAGGTTTCATGTTTCATAGCGATCGGACTGGTCGTTTGATCGTACGGACTCGAAACGTCTAGAAATCTATTTAATTGAAATCAATCCGAAATAAGCAGATTTTAAGCTAACTTCTTCATACGATGGAATTAGGACTTGGAACCTGTTCCATTTAGTTTAAAATTATAGAAAACATCTATTTTGATATGTGGGATGACCCATTTTCGTTCTGGGGATAGAACGGGCTTTTCGAGTCGTTTAACATTTCAATCCATATCGACCTTGTCCATTCATTCTATTTTCAGCTTTACCTATAAATAGCCTGTCATAAACCCTAGCTACTTCTTATTTTCATTTGTCCGTATGTATAATTCTCTCTAGCTTCTTCTTCTCAATGGTAAACAAACCAAACAAATTCCAAATTCAATTGCAAATCAAACTCAAATTAAAAATTAAACTCCTCAAAATATATCAAATTATATATTAATTTGAAGCTCTCGACGAGCGCAAGTAAAATCCTTAGTATGTTTTTCGATCTGGGTTTCAGTGTTGTGGAATTGGGTGATGAAGTTTCGGCCGTTTGTTGGTGGTCGTTGGATTGCACGGTGGATCGTCGACTATACGATGATCGGGTGGTGAAAATGTGTAGAGGGCGTCGAATAGTGGTCGTCGGCATGGATGGTTGATCGAGATTGAGCACGAAATCGCCAAAAAACATGAGTTTTGACGACGATGGCAGTTGCGATTCGGGAGGCTGGAGATGGTCGCTCGGCCATGAACGACGTGGCTCAAGGAGGGGTGTCGCGGCAGTGGCCTCTGATCGGGGAGAAGCGGCCGGTGGAGGTGGCGACGTTAATGAAAACGGTGGCGGCTAGGTCGTGAATTGTGAGGGTTTCGTTATGTTAATGTGTATTCTTTGTTTTTATTTATTTTATAATTTTATTACATAATGTTCTGAATTACATAACTTTCATATACGAGGTCCAATTCACGCGCGGTTTGTTTTTCTGGAAACGTACCGAAATTCCAAACATTATGACACTGGTTTGGACGAATTCTGAAATTGTTTGAATTTGGGCCGTATTTTGAATTTCAAATCAATTTGAATTCAACAGTGAGTGATTTGACCCACTGACAACTTCTAAATTTTCTTATGTTTGTTAAATAAAATTTGTAGTGTGATTGGAAATTTATTTATGGCTGTTTGGTATGTTTTAAATCGTCATCTCAGTTAATTTGAATTTATTTGAATTAAATTTTCATTTAATTTATTATTGAATATAAATGGCCATTTAATTTCCTATAAATAATAATCTTTTAATTATTGATGTTCATTGATTGATCTGGATGATGATTGTGATGTATATCTGGTTTGTTGATATTGGATGATTGGATGTTGCATTTTATATTGTTATAATATGCAAGTTCCCTATGGGTTGAAATGATACGTATTCGAATGATCTATAGATTAAGGAGTAATTTTTATGGGTTGAAATGATAGATTCGAGCGATTTTATGGATTTTTATAATTAATTCAGGATTGCGCTTTGAAATGATATATAACCGTAAAATTTTAAATTGCAGACTGAAATGATAAATATCTGTATCACTTGACCCAAGGGTAGCGAATTATATACGGACAATGGATTGGTTAAATTAAATGGTTTTCGAATCCTTATTTTTTAAATTTAATTAAACGATATTGTGAAATAAGAATTTGATTTATATAAATTGAATTTGTTGAAAATCAAGTTTATGTTGAAATTTGAATTGGTTTAAAGGAATGTTTTAAAGAAACTTAATTAAAATTTTAAATCAGATTTTTAAGGTATAAATGGTAGTTAACGGAATTGAGATATTGAAATTATTTGAAATATGACTTTGAAATATATTGGAATTTGAGTAATTTGAATTGATATTTCAAATGTTGTTTGAAAGCAATATAGAACTTAAGAGTTTATTGAGAGTTTAAATTGAAAGATTTAATTTGGGTTTTGTTGATTTGGAAATTTAAATGGTTCAGATGTGTTGAAAAGAAATAAATAGTTTAAATTGATGTTAACTTCAAATTCATAATTTAATCTAAACTGTTAAAATAAACTATTTTTAAATTTATAATTATAAAGAATTTTAAATCATTGAACTATTTTAACCTATATTAACTATATAAATTATTTTAACCTATTTAAACCAATGTAATCTATTTTAAACTAATTAAACCATTTAATTTATTTTAAATCTAATTAATCTATTTTAAGCTGTTTAATCTATTTTAATTATATTTAATCTATTTTAAATCTGGTCAACTATCTTAATCAATTTAAAAGCTACCTTTAATCTATATTTAATATTTTAGAGTAATTTAATTATTTTAAAATATATTTTTATTATGTTAAACTATTTGTAACTATTTTAACTATTATAACTGTTAAACTATTTTCTAAATTTTCAAACTATAACGGGAAGTGTTTATATTCAAATTCATTGGGTTAAAAGGAAATATGATGAAATGATGAAATAACCTAGGTTGGGATTTATATGACATATTCAAGTAAATATGATGATTTTGAAATGAGGGTTTAACCTATTTTGGAAATATGATTTCGAAAGTGAATACGATTTCGAAAGTGATATGGTTTGAATTGAATACGATATTTTGATATCAACTATGAATTAATTTTGGAAATTTAAAAGAGCCATCCAGTGTGTAATAAGCGATTGGTTGTTACAGAGACCGGGATCGGATATTGTCTTACTCTTTGCCAATACCGAAAACTACTTTAACAACTGCGTACATGGTGGAGATTCCAGACATGAAGTAGGATGGTTTGGTGAACGATTTCTATACAAGGTATGACGTGACCCAGACTCTCGTGTGTCAGGTTAGATGTGACTAAAACAGGAGCCACGTTGGGCCAAATAAGGAAATTCCTCCTATCGGACACATTTCTTCGATGCCATATCTGTTGCTTTGTGATTGATTTTGGTGGTCACCCCTTGATTTTTATTTTGGAGTGTGTTCCGATGTAGGCGGTAGTAGCTGCTATGCATTACCACCAGTCTGAATCCGTAGTTGGTTTATCTACCTTGGCATTCCCTCGAGTGCCGTGTTCACATGCCCTAAAGCGCCTTCTACGAGTTTGTTTTGTCCATACCTATGGAGTGCCCTTTGATCGCCCTCCAGTTTACGGAGGAATTATGGTACTATACAAACTATGGGAATATATAAAAGTGTGTTAAGGGGGATATGGGTAACGCCTTAATGCTATTTTAATACTTTACTTTATTGTAGACACTATTATAATAGCATATTATACTACATAGTATATAGTTTAATGTATCCTTAGGAGGTGTGAATCTCAAACATCTCTTAAGTTATTGCACTCATGTTAGACACTGGATAGAAGATGTCAAAACCCGTAAACATCTCCGATGTCGTTCCACTCACATATTTTTACCGTTAATTTAACTTACGTGAAATCTTTTTGTTCTGACTCGAGTGTTTTGTCTTTTCAATTTGCTCGGGTCAACCTGAGCATTTAGGGTTTGAAGACCTTATTTCTGGAGGACAAAGATGAAGATTTATATTAATATTATTTATTATATTAGTCCATTGCATTCATACTATTCTGCTGCATAGTTATTTATCGTCGTTGTATGTAACTCTAGTTCTATGTTATATGGGTATAATCAAATGTTTTGTAAACAGCTTCATAAACTGTTATTTGATTATTATATTTTGTCATTCCACTGCAAGATTCTGTTTTGTTTTTTCCTCTTCTTTTTCTTATTTACCCCAATAACAATCTACCCTTTTGCATGGTTTGAGCCAACATGTGTGTTGCTTAAAATGTCCAAAAAGGCAGGTCGTTACAGTTGGTATCAGAGCTTTGGTCTAGTGATAACCTTAGCTTTGTGGGGTTTGATTAATATAAAATAGGGTAGTAATACTCTAGAAGTGAGTCGTTGGTGTATATGTATAAGAGAGCTTATTTGTTAGTGTTATAAAAGGTATTTGTATTATGTTAATTTGTTCCGTTTTGTACAAATTTTGGTTGGTGCATAGGACGCTATGACATCGATAGGAGTTTCTAAACACTTAAATGAACAGACGGACACAATATTGTTTTGAAACATAGGTAAGTGAAATAATTTTTCCTATTATATATTTTGTATATAAAATGATAAATTTTATAAATGATATATTTGGTTGTAAAATATTTTTTTTTAGGTAGTGAAGTTTATAAATACTGTTTTTAAAATAAAATTTACAAAATAAAATGAATATAAATTGAAATTTTTTGAACTAAAGATCTGGGATTTCGAAAATTTCTTTCAAAAGATTTTGGAATATAATATTCGTACTATTTGGAAGTATATTCTGATAAATATTTTGATATTATTTGAAAGAAATGTTCAAAAGGGTATTTCAGAAAGAAATAAGTTCTGTACTCCCCTCTCAGTCGTTGGAAAATAATTTCGGTGATGAGTGCATGCATCATCGACGTTCATTTTCGAGTTTCAAGGTGCAAAGATTATTATAGTAGTTAACTACCTATTTGTTTGATAAATAAATCTTGATTTTAATTTTCAAATATGGTTTGATATATATATATATATATATATATATATATATATATATATATAAAGACATGGTTATATATATATATATATTATTTTAAATGATTTGAATTGGAACCCGACATTTACTTCTTAAGCTTCTATAAATTAGAGATTTCAATTACTGTAATGAAATGAAATTTAACTATTTAATAATTTGTAACATCCCGGTATTTCGTGTCATTCGCATCCGCAGATGTCAGACTTGAATTTCTCAAAATACCAGATTGTTAATTTATATTTGGCAAAACTTAGCATGTACAGTAAATAAATGAATCACAGATACGGAGTAATATAACAATAAGTAGAGGAAACATATGGATAGTAGTTCATGAAGCTACTATATATATATAACAAAGTTAAAACAAGATACAACAGAAGTCTCGAATACATAGAAGTCTCAATACAATAGTCAAATAAAAAATCTGAATATACCACTGGGGTCAACAGAATAACTGAAAGCTAAATAGATATCGATGGAACTCCAAGTGAAGCTCCAACTACAAAGGTGAGTCTCAAATGCTGTGTCACTCAGTTTGACCCGAGCAAAATCAAAATACAAAACACACGAGTCAGGATTAACATTCTTATATCAATAAATCCAACTCAAGTGAAATACTTATTGAAATACAACTAACTTAAAGGATGTTTCGGACATCCATCCTCTAGGGTTCCGTGGAACTATCTACTATGTAGTATAATACGCTATATAATATGTCTATAGTAAAGTAAAAGTATTAAAATAGCGTTAGTTACAGATATCCCCCTTAACACGTTTTTATATATTCACATAGTCTATATAGTACCATAATCTCCTCCGTGCTAAAGGTCGTCAGAGGGCACTCCATAAAAAAAAACTCGTAGTGGGCTCAATATGGTAGGTGACACGGCACAACTAGGCAATGCCAGGGTAGATATACCAATTACACTTCCGGACTGGTGGTAACGCATAGCCGTAGCCACCGCCTTGCTCGATCCACACTCCTAAAATCCAAGGTACCCCCAATCAATCATAAAGTAATAGAATGGTATCGATGAAGTATGTCCGATTAGAGGAGCTACCTCACTTGGCCCTTCAATTGCTCCTGTTTTAACCACCATAAGCTAACTCATAGGAGTTAAGTCCATGTATATACCTCATGTAGAATCGTCGCCAACTATCCTACTTCATTTTGGAATCTCCACCACGTACACGGTTGTTAAAGTGGTTTTCGGTATTGGCAGAGAGTATGACAATAATTGATCCCGGTCACTTTAACAACTAAGCGCTATTATAATACCGTGGTCTTTTCATTTCAAATAATTTATTTTCCAAAACCAAAATATCATGTCTATTTAAGAATCATATCAATACGATATCATTATTCACTTAAAATATACCCATTTCCAAAATCATAGCACTTTCAAAGTTATAACACTTTCAAAATTATAAAACTTAGAAATTATAACACTTTGAAAATCATAACACTTTGAAAACATAATACTTTGTAAATCATAACACTTTAAAATCATAACTCTTCCACTTAATAGTTTAGATATAGAAAATAGTATATATAATAAAATAGTTATAAGCTAAAGTAGTTTATATGTTTATTTAAAATAGTTATAAATTAAAAATAGTTTATATTAAAATAGTTTACATGTATTAAATTAATTTTATATTAAAATTGGTATATACATATATTAAAATAATTTATAAAGTAAAATATTTATATATATAATTTAAAATACTTTATATGATAAAATAGTTTCCTCAAAGTTCACAAATCAACTCGAATTAACTCAAATTCCAAAATCCCATTTAAATCAAATCTCTGTTCTTCCATCGCAATTCAATTCAAATCCCAATAAACCATTTTATATCGATTTCAAATATAGATTTGAACTACAAGAATAAATCGTTTCGATTTCAATAGATTTCAAAGTTCAAAATATTTAAACCTTTACAATATCTCAATTAGATAATTTCACATTTATTCAAAATTCACTTCACTATTATTTAGTTTTGAAATATTCAGTTTAATTAATCAATAACATTTAATTAAAATCTAAAATTACAACTTAAATAAAACTAAATATCCCATTTGATTTATTTAAACTTGAAATATTCATTTAATCACTTTAAATCAAAATCAAGTTATAAAATATATCTTTAAAAATCTCAAATTCATAATTAAATATAACTCTTAAAAGAATACGATGTCAAATCAATTTAAATTTATCTTCCCAACCTTAATTTATTAAAATTATTATAAAAATCTATTTAAATTTTTTTAATTTAAATAAATACTTAAACATATTATATAGTAATTAAATCAAACTTTATTAAATCAAATCTTACTATTAAATTTATTTTATATTAAAACTTATTTTATATATTTTTAAAACAGTAGAATTATAAGTAAAATCTTAAAATCTATAATTTCAAAACTAACTTATAAATTTAAATTTCGCAAAACATATAATTTTTAAAATCAAGAATATTAAACACATATAAAATACCATTTATATATATACATATGTATATAATATTTTGAAATCAATATTTATATAAAACCATATATATTTCCTTTTTAAAACTTTGGAAATCATTTCAAAATATATATACACCAACGGTATCTATATATAATTTTCTATCCTATGATCTAGTGATACAGATATTTATCATTTCAATCCGTAATTTAAGTATCTGCAGGAATATATCATTTCAACTCACAATTCCAAATTCAAAGTTAATGAAAATCGCTTGGGTTTATCATTTCAACCCATAACGATTTTCTCCAATTCTACAAGATCGTTTGGATATTTATCATTTTAACCCATAGGGAATTCTATACTAGCAGGGACTTGTAGAATGCGAACAGTGATGATAATAATATAACATATCAACAACATGCATATATCATAAATGACAGATAAAATATGAATAACAGATCATGGTGTCAGATGTCACAGGTGAACAATTACAGATAATTGCATATCATATATATAACAATTATAAAATTAACAGTTCAGTTTAGTAGCATATTTCGATTGTCGTTTCAAATGGACTAAAATTTAATAAATATAAGAATGCTAATCATGAATAATTTCTCACCTTTCGAGGCTAGAGAAGAACAAGAATGAGATGAGTTACGAATCCAAGCATGAATTCCAAAGCAAAGCAAGATTGGCGTGAATTTGATGACAAAGCTGATAAATAGGAATTGATGAAAACAAATCAAATCATTTTTGATATAAATTGAAAATATAAACATTATAAATTCTCTATCAAAACCAAATTTTTTTAAACATATATTTTAAAATAACATGTAAAATTTTAAATCAATATTTAATTCAAACACATAAGAAATAAAATCTTCATATTTATTCGTATGTTGAAAACCAACTCATCTACACTTATATAAACAAATATATATAGACTTAAACATATATATTAACTTACAAACTTATTATATTTTAAAATCAATAATTTTTATAAAACCTATATAAACTTACCTACTTAAAATATATATATAAACTCAAACCGATTCAGTATATACTTACATAAACTATATATACAACCACCAAGTTATAGATAATTTATTTATAAACTGACACGATATAAACGGTCACCTTATACTTATATACTAACCTAATTTAAGATTTATATAAACTAACATTTACACTAACATATAATATAATATACTATACTGTAACAACATATAATACCGCCCTTATATTATAACTAACAGATCGACTATAAGCAATGTTTATACAAACTGTATATATAATAATATATATACTAAACCCATATATAAACTTATACTTTATAAATCAACTGATTAGATATAAGAGCTAGTGTGTATATATACAACAGGTCAAATGTTTTATTACTAATATAATCATAACATAAACACAGAAAAAAAAGTTTATGAAACTTATATATATAAGAACAGATTGTAGTTCATATACTACATATAAACATAGTACATATAAATCCATAAAATATACAGATCGAAAAACTATTTAAAATATTAACAATAATATATTATCATGCACATTATATAAAGAATAATATTATAACTGTAAACACAAACACATACAGATATATATATATATATATATATATATATATATTATACAAAGATGCTGTAAAGATGAGATGGACTCAGGTCGGCAGAGGAGATAAAGGTGGGGTGGATCTCGGTTGAGGAATGGGTGTCGGAGCACGGAGGAAGGGAAGTAGTGGGTGATGGTAATGCTATGGAGTTGCTCTAGGCAAGGGGTGATAATGGGAAGGTGGTCGAATTGGCAGTGGTTGAACGCGGCAAGGCCGAGAGAATAAAAGGACCGGTGGGAGGAGATGATCTGGAACCCGATTCTATTGGTTTATGATTTAGATCCACTGATACTATTAGCGCAGCAATAGATAACTCAAGGATGGAAATAAATGACGTAGGTATCAAAGAACCAGTTTATACCCAAAATTATTCATATATATCTCCTACTCATAAACATCGGATTCCCCTTGAAGATACTGCTAATAAGAATTCAGCTACTGGTCCAACTCAGGAAGTATTTTTCCTTTGATAGCTTCCCAGCCTAGTAAGCTAAAATCAGGCTTAAAATGGTCTCCTTTATTCTCTACATTGCATAATAATGCAGGTAATTTGTGCCTCGTTCTTTTGATATGGTTACCAAAGATGGGATTTTAATCCACCCTACGGAGGTAATTCAAGTAGGTAATGATTATTGGTCGGACTATCTTGTTGGGTTCTTTTCGGATAATAAACAACTTGATAATGGTTAATGATCATTTGTTTAAAGCTTGGCAACCAAAGGGTAGCCTCCGAGTCCATATGGACAACTCTATGTTCTTCTTCATGTTCTCACGGCCTGAGAAGCGTTAACGAATTCTAAGTAAAGATCCTATTTTTTCAGAGGCAAACCTTTTATTTTCACTCCTTGGAGTCCTTCTGTTGACTGTGCCAAAGAGCAGGTACTTTCAATTCCTGTTTGGACTTAGTTCTCTCATATTCCCGCCATATTACAACCTATGTTAGGACTAAACTGGCTAGCTAGTGCGGTAGGTGAAGTAAAATGATTTGATGTTAACACCGTAGCTAGGGAAAATTTAGTCTATGTAAAAGCCATGATTGAGATTTCCTCAGATAAGCCTTTACCAGATACTATCAAAGTTAGTGCGTCTGAGGATCAGGCAGTGGAGATTGTAGTTCGTTATGGTTAGGAGCCAGACATATGTTCCTTTTGTTAGTCTTTTGGTCATACATCATCTACCATTGTTAGTCCTCTCTCTGTTAGGTGCCCTCTTCCTAGGCCGCCGAAAGTGAAATGGATCCAAAAAAGTGCACGATGTTCCTCCTCCTCCTATAGCACCCACGGTCCCTCCTGTTGAACCTTCAGTGCCCCTATCTGATGTTGTTATGGATTCCTCTATTCCTCCTATTGTTTCGAATCCTGGAGATTCTGGTATTGTGTGGCACTCTGCTGAGATGGTTTGAATCCATGAATAGTTCGACATGAGATATGACCAGACTAGACATGATTTCCATTTTTATGTTAGTGATGATGATGGTGAAACTTGGCGTTTGCATTACTCTATAGATGGTGGTGGACTTATTCTCATCGTGGATAGAGCACGTGGTAAGCGGAATAGATCTCTTCTCCTTGATGATAGTTGGGATAAGAGATATATATAGTGTAGGGAGCACCTGGATTTTATTTTGGATATTGTGACTCTTTTTGTAAATTTTTTGCATGTGTTAGGTCTTGTAGGAATGATACTTCCTCCTCCTGGGAGGAGGAACCCATGTTTCTTTAGGACTATTTATAGTTGCAGATGCACCTATATTTCTCACCTGTACTGTAATCTTAGTGGTATGGCCACTATAAAACCATATAGTGGGTCTATGCATGTGCAGAACACCTTTTTTACATATATATACAGTGGCATGACCCACTATAAAGTTGGCTGGCTTTTCCAAAAAAAAAATTAAAGCTAAATCACCGTACATCATACAAAATTATTCTAGTATATAAACAACCATGCAATTCTTTTTAAACATAATGCATTAGTTTATGAAAAATTTGTTACTAATAACCCAAAATAGAGTTGAAAATATAGCTTAAATCCCTTTTCATTATTAACTTAAGAAAATAACATACATGCTCAACTATTATTTGCAACTTCAATATTTTCACAAACAAAAAATTCTTCTATTTTTAAGTCCTTTATACAAATCATTGTTTAAAAATAATAGAAAGCATAATTTGACAAAACTTATAAAAGAAGAGTTTTTCTTTACTATTATAGCTTTCCAGAAAGTACAAGTTTATCAAAATCAGATCAATGGTTCATAAGTTATGATTAAAACAATCTCAGGTTATAGCTTAGAAAATTGACAGGAAAGAGCTTATAGATCTATCTTAAACATGGTTTCAATGCATAAAATTTAAAAATCTGGAAATGTGATCAAAACAAAAGTTATTCCTTATGTAATTATCTTTCTATCCCATAAAGTTTCATTAAAAAAAGGTTTACCAATCAAAGGATATGCCATTTCTTACTAATTTTCTTTATAAAATTACATACATACATAGATATATACTACTAGGTATAAAGTAATTTATGACTTTTACCATTACACAAAATCTTGTTTAAGCATTTAGGTTATCTCTATCGATCCATATGCACCTGAATTGACCAAGATTATTAACCATTCAATGGATAATTCGACGCTAAAAGTAAATTCTCAATCTTTAAAATTATTTTACAAAATAATTTCCTAAAAATAATTTAATTCTAAAACCTCATTTTAAACTATACTAAATCCACATTTTAATTGTCATCCAATTAAAACTAACAATCCAAACATGCATTCAACACACACAAGGAATTAATCATTTATAGTGGAATATTATCTACTGATTTTCCACTATTCAACCATATTTATTAATAAATTCTAAGGAAATAAAAAAACAACCAAAATTCAAAGAGATAACACAAATGGCTCGCTCGACACGTGTAAATAAATATGCACCCATGTTGATCGAACCGAAAGATAGGATCCTAAGAAGAAGAAATTCTAATAATGGAAGAAAGAAAGAGAAGCTACCTAATTCTGGCTAGGACCTCCAACCGCTTTCTTAGGTGCAACTTGACAAGCGGAAACTAGATGACCTTTTTTCCTATAGTAGCGACATATCTTGGGCTTTGACCAGTTCTTAACGAAGTGATCCTTTTCTCCACAGTTGAAACACTCGCCTAATTCATGCCTTTAGTTGCTGTAGTTGGAACCTTGCTTCTTTGGCTCTTTATTTGCAACTCTGGACTTTTCTTGTCTTATGGTGCCTTGCTCTTGTAGTTGAATTCTATCTTTCTATGGGGGTCTTCATCGCTACTCTCCTTCTCCGTCTCCTCAAGACTATGAGTAGAATACACAAGCTTTTCGAATGAAACATCAAGTTGAGTCAAAAGTGCCCTCCTCATTGGCTTCCTCGGTCAATAGTCGAACTTTGGATTCTTATGTAACGAGTGCAGATATGATCTAATTAATACTTAGACAAGGACTCGAATGTAGCCATATACTTGAAACTGAAGAGCTTCCTTGCTTCAAATCGATGAATCTTTAGGCCATGTTTTCCTTCTTTACTTCTGGCATGAACTGCAACTCAAAACGAGATCTGAACTCCTCCCAAGTCAATTTTTCCTTGTCTATCTCTGCCACTAGCAAATTATACCAATCTAAAGCTATCCTATAACTGACTTGATGCCACCTGAACCTTTGGGCACCGGAAAACCCTATGCACGTAAAGATATACTTGCATGTCTTCAGCCAACCCTAAACACCTGCATCTCCTTTAGTTATAGTAAACTACTTTCCTCCAAGGTGAACAGAGTCACTACACATGTGGGAGAAAGTTGAATGATGAACGGGAGGATGGGTAGAGGCTGCACAAGAAGTCTGCACTACATGAGTAAACTCCAAAATCTGCTCAGAAGTCATGAATCTCCTTCATGTCATGGAACGCTGGACGGTCCCGAGTCCGAACGAGTATTCCTACCACCAGTCATATCTCACTCCTTCCACACTTGAGATATAACGACATAACTCATAAGAAGAAATAATACAAATATGTTCGCATAATATCCTTTACTACTATATATTCTACTACTAGAAAGTGGTAATATCTTCCTGCACACCTAATGGACAAGACTTTAAGTCTGTCTACGCTAAAGATCTGTGTTTCTTATATCATATATTTTTATGAACCTCGCTTTGATACCAACTTAAAGCCCCACCTTTATGACCTCATTAATGAAGAATATTAACAAGTAATCTCGTTTGCTAATGTGGAGAATGAGGCTATTTAGTAGCGACCATCTGCAATATTGCTTTGGGCAAGTATCGAATACGTCAAATATAAAAATTTATTCCTTTTGTGAAGAGGAATTTAATATGTACAATCTTGGCACAAAATCATACTACCATGGCTTATTATGATTCAAAATAATATAAAATATCATGGAAACAAAATCATGGATTGCACATTGATAAATATAATAGATGACATATGATATAACATACATAAGGACTAAGGTATATCACCAAGTATACAATGAGTCTACATCTCAAATAATATACACCATATATTACTTTTACCCAAGCTAGCCTAAGTCCTAAGCTAAAAGTCCATGCTACTTGTCAAGTCTCGGAATATCTCTAATTATAAAAATGATTCATCCATAGAATAATAGGCTACAAAAACATCAAGGGTAAGACAACATGGATCATACTTCACTAATTTACATATACTTCATATAATACTTCATGTCTTAAGGTTAAGTTACATTCATTCAAACAAAACTTTAATGCAATATCAATCATTAATTGAAGCATAGAAATTTACATCATAAATGCAATGAAACGACAAGCACTCCGCAAGCGAATATTCATCGTTGTGCTCTTTGCATGTAATTAAAAAAGCACCTCGCGAATCTAATATCATCGGTGTGCACATCATACGTAAGTAAGTAAACCCTTCATCAATCAATTATAAGACAAGCACATCGTAGGTCAACACTAAATACGAGCACGTCTCTCATCATCATCAATAGCTAGCCTAATAGACAAGTTCATCGTGTGTCACATAAGCACGAGCAAATCACATGTAATAACACATTCGTAAATGAGTAACACAAAAATAGGTCTTGAAAACCAACATAATCCGCATACAATGGCATACCTATGGACGAGTCTAAAACCCGATGAAATAAGTGTTATATACTTTCTATAAGTAATCATTCAAGTAACTACCACATATCCAATAACCACATGAGTTTACTCAAACATTTATTTTAAGTTAGTAAACTCCATTCGATAAGTGTGATCATCTTCCAATTAGTAACTACATAAGATCGTGCAATGTCCCATAACCACTTAACATTACTGAATTATTTACTAAGTGATTATAAAATCACACTTATGCAAATAAATTTTCATTCGAACAAGTCCAAAAATTAATCTGTAAAACAAATGTGAGGGTTTTATACCACTTGTTTTGTTAAACCGTTTTAAATTAATTGCACATTCAATCAACATCGTGCAATTTTATGAAAACAATTTGTTTTGAAATCCTTCCTGAAACTATCCTTTTATAAATTAGAATGCATACATACGTATAGATTGGAGATCGTTTATAAATCGATATATATATGTACTTGTAAATATTATTTTTTAAAACTATTATTCTCAACTAATTTGAAATCCTTGTTATTATAACTAATACCTTTCATATGTGTATAATCACATTCCAAATCTCCTTTATATGAAATATGTGTATTACTTGAAATGATGTGAAAACATTTAGATAAGAAATCATTCTATTGAAACCACTAGTTTAAAATTGTGAAATAAATTTGCATGCAATGTCATGTATAGCTTCATATACCCATATTATCATCTCTATGGAATTAAATTTTTGAAATGAATTCATCAATTCATTAATTCAAAACTTGATATTATACTACCTAATCATTAAAACCAAAGCCCTAGAACATTGTACATAACATCAAGAATACATCGGGTAAAAAGGGGATTGAACGGTCGAACGGGCTGATCACATAGTGTTGATTAGAACACATTCCTAGCCATGACTGGTGCACTAGTCCACACGGACCAGTGAACAGGTGGCGCTGCCTTGAACATGTTCCAGGCAGTACTTCCACCTCCACATTGGTCGATTTTCGTCGGTTTTTAAACTGGGAATTCTATGAGTTTCCTAGGTGATGAATTATCCAACATGCAAGCAACTAACTATCTTAAATTTGATGCTATAAGAGATTATACTCTTAGGGCTTTCGGCTAGAAGAGAATATAGCAACCAACATGCAATATCGCAATTAAAATTGAATTTAATTCATTCAACAATTCATCAAACAAATTAATCAGCAAATGAATTATGAATTAGAGGCAGTTGTGAGTTATAGGCTCACATTTCTTCTTGAGTTTGGAGCAAATAAATAGTAGTATACTAATTCAATCAAAACCCTAGTATTATTTATCAAAACAGTAAAAAGAAACCAAAACTACTAACAGAAACTGAAATCAAAATTTACAAATTGAAAGAGAATTAAGATTAGTTTCCTTTACCTAAAATTAATTGCTTCAAAGATTACTAATTGGACTCATAAAGAGTTGAGAATTAGAAACTAGGGTTTATAAAAGCAAACTAAGGAGTTTTTCTTCCTTTTGGTTTGATTGCCATGAAACGTGTTTTGTGAAATGAAGTGCATATAGCACTTTTTTATGGGTAATCCTTCTCAATCTTAAAAGATCAATGCATTTTGGCCCAAAACTAGTATGTTTACAACCCAAAAATGAAATGAAGTGTTTAATTCCTCCATTCCTTCATTAAAATAACTTAATGAAACAATTACTACTAGATTAAAATCTAGTATCAAAGTAAATAAATAAAATATGACTACTTAGATATTTATTAATTAATAAGGTTTTATTTATTTTAGCAAGAGTTTAATAATTTTTAAACAATCATTTATAAATAAAACAAAAGATATAAAATCATTTCTTTAGTTTTTAATAAATGGATTTATTCATGATTTACTAAAATACTAACATATACATACTCAAATAATATTATAATGCTTTAGAAATCTCATTCTAAAGAATAAATCTATTATTTTAAAATCAAATTATTATTTAAATTTACAACTTAAATCATTATTTTATTTTTTTAAATTGAAATTTCAGGATCGTTGCAGATTTCCTCCCTTAAAGTAATTGCGTCCTTGCAATTTCCATATTCGAAAAAGTCTACAACTTATTTAAAGTTTAGTCATTCTTGTTTACCAAAATTTAAAGCTAAATCACCACACATCGTACAAAATGATTCAAGTACATAAATAACCATGCAATTATTTTAAATACATTGCATTTCTTCATTATAAATTTTGTTATTAATAACACAAAATAGAGTTGAAAATGTAGTTCAAATCCCTCCTCATTATTAACTTAATAAAATAACAATATGCTTAATTATTATTTGCAACTTCAATATTTTTACAAACTTAAAATTCTTTGTTTCTAAGTCCTTTATACAAATAGTGTTAACAAAAAATAGAAAGCATAATTTGACAAAACTTATAAAATAAGAGTTTTTCTTTACTATTATATCTTTCCAGAAAGCAAAAGTTTATCAGAATCGGATCAATGGTTCAGAAGTTATGATCAAAACAATCTAAAGTTAAAGCTTAGAAAATTTGATAGGGAAGAGTTTGTAGCTCTATGTAAAACATGATTTTGATGAAGAAAAATTAAAATTCTAGGAACGTTATCAAAAAAAGTTCTTTCTAATAGACTTATCTTTCAATCCCAATAGGATTCATCAAAAATAGATTTGCCAATCAAAAGATATGCCATTTCTACTTCAACAGTAATTTTCTTTATAAAATAACACACACACACACGCGCATATATATACACTAAAAGATATAAAATAATTTAAACTCTAACTGTTACTCAAAATCTTGTTTAAGCATTTAGAAAATCTCTATCGATCTATGTGCACTTCCATCGACCATGATTCTTAACCACTCAACAGATAATTCAACACTAAAAATAAATTATCAATCTTTTAAATTATTTTACAAAATAGTTTCCAAAAATTTTTAAATTTTCAAACCTCATTTTTGAAAGTCTATATGATGGATCATGTAGTGTGTATATGCAAGTACAAGTGACTAACTATATGATGTATCTAATATAAACTTAATAGATGATAATAGAAAAGTAAATGAAAATAAGCACACCAGGATTTTATACTAGTTCGGACCTCCCGTCCTACGTCCAGTTCCGAAGCTCCTCTTCGGAATTCGACTATCAAATACCCTCACTTCTCCTGGAGGAATAGGATGGGTTACAAAAGCTTGTTCTTGTCAAGTGTGTGTTCTATAACACGAATATTGACTATTAAGTACAAATGCTTCCAATATATATCTATAGTATATTGATTGAAGAATTATGTATATATGGAAGAGTGAAATACAAATATATGATTGCTAGAGATCAAGAATATATCAGAGTAAAAAAGTAAAGAGCATAAGTAAGTAAGGTAAGATATTCTCTTGGATTCTTGATGCTATTTATAGCGGTAGTGAGATTCCTTGAGTAGTTGCATCCATTAACAAGTGTTTTATGGTCGCTTCTGATGGTGACGAAGAGTTGCAGCAAAGAGGAGCGAAAGTGTCTTTTCAATTGTGACAGTTGTACTTTGAATGTCAACACTTGAGTTCAAAATCAGACGTCTGGAATATGTCTCAGACGTCTGGAATATGTCTCAGACGTCTGACTCTTATATATTTTTTGTATATTGTAGCTTTTCAAACGTCTGAGTACATTAACCTGACGTCTGAATCTGTCTGATTTGTGAACCAGAGGATTCAATCAGACGTCTGGCTAGTGCACCCAAACGTCTGAACTTGTGCATGTTGCTTTTCTTGTGTCCATGTCATTGCTTTTCTGCTTCTATCAATGTGTAGCCTCTTGATACTTTCTTTGAGTCTTGTTCTTGTCTATTTGGCGATGTTACTCTAATAATTACCTGTGAGTAGAAATATATATGCATATTCGATTTCCATTATATAGTTGTCGTCATCGAAACCATAGAATTGATTTCCTAACAATCTCTCCCTTTTTGATGAGGACAACTATTCAATGTACTTATATATAAATTATAAATCTCCCCCTGAATATATGCTTATTCTTAATGTTTTATAATTATACTTATATTTCTCCCCCCTGGCATTATCAAAAAGAATAATATAACCAATCGTCAAATAAAAAGGAAAATTTCATTAATAATTCGAAAGTGATTGCATACATAGATTTTTTTCAAATTTACAAAAGTTGACATCCAAAATCCAAAAATCTATGATTCCCAAAATGTATGATTGTTTTGGAGAAGCTTTATCTTGATCATCTTCCTTCTTTTCTTCCTTTCAGAAGTGCTAACCTTTGTAGGAGATGTCAAAGCTTTCTTGAGAGGTTCATCCTCATAAAGTTTGGAATGTTTTGCGAGAGGAGAAGGTACTGAGGTTGGCCAATCTTCAGAAGGTGGTGTTGGACCGCGAACCCGTTGTAGTACTTCTTTGAGAACCGAAAAGACAATCGAAAAAGATTCTTCAACTTTGGCTAGGCTTGTAGCAAATGATGTTTCGAAGTTGTTAATCCGCTTAGCCAAATTTTTTTGATTTTGAGATAATATATGTTGATTTTTAAGGGTGAGATCTCGAATACTTTCATTTTGATTTGTATCCGTTCGAGTCTCCATAATCTCATCCTGTGTTGGATAATCAAATGGTGCAGGAGGAGATGGAGTTGCTTCTTGACGTTGTTCCTCCTCTTGAGATGGTTCAATGTCTTGTTGAGTTGGAGGCTCAACAAGTCTAGATTGACGATTGTGCGTTCAATCTTCGAAAGATATAAATTCTGGGGGAATCTCAGGTAGGTGCATAAGGGAGAAAATTTTGGTGGAAGCATATTTTACTGAGACTTCTTCGAAGGTCAATAGGTAGGATGGGGTGTTATGTGCACGAAGAAGTCTCATAATATATGTTGGATAAATAATTGATGGCCGTGGTCGAGTCCAAAAATGTTTGAGCTCGTCGATGATGGATTTGGCCCAATTCACCCTTGTTCCACTAAATAGAGCATATAGGGCTTTATGCTCTAACTCAGTTATTTGCTCGTGGCTTCCCATATGTGGAACGATGGTATTGATTATCATTCAAGTTAGGAGTCGAGCTTTTGGACGTAGATATTTGGAGGCAAATTTTGGCATTTCATCCTCCCAAATTTGATGAGTAATACTGTTCTGTGGCTTGAAGTGCCTATCGGGAATGTTATATAAATCTTCCACTATGTCTGAACATCCTAGGGTTCTACCTATTATGCCTGGAGTTAGTCTAATCGTGTTTCCATACATGCTAGACCAAAGCCAGTTATCTTCATCTTCAGTGTTCCACACTGAAATACTATCCAAATTCGCATAGAATAGAAATATCGCCAATTGGTCGATTTGGATGTCATTAGGAGTGAATGAAATTAAGGTTTCTAACCCGGCATTTTCACACATTTCATCCAAATCATACATTGGAAATTTAAGTAGATTATAGAATGGACCTGTGTGAAGCTTTTTCTTTTGCATATCTTCATACCTCTTGATTGAATGTAGTGTTCCATTCATCCATCTTTCAATTTGATCATCCGAGCAAACTTGAGGATTTGAAGATGATGTTGGTTGATCTTGTTTTCTTTTGGAAATCTTGGGATTCTTAGTTCGAGGAGGCATTGTGCTTTGCGTGCATAAAGATGAAGTCTTTGAAAAAAAATCGTCATTAGAGGAATCGGAGGTTTAAAAATTTTGAGATGGAAAAAAAATGACGTTATCTGGGCTATTTTAAAGAGTCGATTGAATTTCAGACGTCTGGAATCCAAATCAGACGTCTGGTTTGCCCTAAAATTGAGTACAGTAGATAAATATAAACGTCTGGTTTTTGGGTTAGACATCTCTTATGATCAAATTTGTATAATTTGATAGGAAGAGAGTTTTACCAAACATTTCGGTTAAGAATCATTCGTCTGAAATAGGTTATTTCGAAAATTTTTGTGGCAGAGAAATAATTCAGACGTCTGGGCCGAATTCCAAACGTTTGGAATTTTCTGATTTGTATTTCGATGAGATAGAGCAAATTTTCAGACGTCTGGGGAGGGTATATCAGATGTCTGACATATGCACATTGCTTAAATATTAGACGTATATCAAAGTGTCAGACGTCTGAGGTCCAAATCCAGATGTCTGAAATAGGCTGTTTTTCTAAAAATAGCCTAAACTTTGATGGTTTTGCTTATTTTTTGATTCTCTATTTTATAAATAAAAAATATTATTATTTGTGCGAAATAACAAATAAACATAGATACATACGATAACAAATATAATTTATTTAGAAGGCGATGGAGTTTTATGATCTCCTGACTTGTTAGACTTCCATGATTTAAGCGGAGACCATATATTTCCACGTTCGTGAGTTCTCGGGGAGGCAGAAAATCGTGTTTGTGAAGGGTCCGAAGGAGTATGACACGAAGACGAAGGATCCAAAGTACTACAAGGTTTTGGAAGTGGTTTATGGACATCTTTCTTTCTTGACGTACAAAACTTCATCGCTACTTGCTCCAAAAAGCTTAGCCGTTGTGCTGTTACTTTTTGTTCAAAATAGTTCTCGTTGTAGATCTATATGTTGTTTCTGATCATGATGAATTTCATCAATTTTCTCCTTTGTGTTAGGAGAAGCAAACAGAGATCTTTTGGTCTTCTTGCTATTGGGGGTAAATCCCATGTGATATGAGGACCTCCTATACGTCGGCTCCTGCTTTGGTGTAGGTATAGGAAGTCGTTGTGGTGTATCAGC
This sequence comes from Allium cepa, assembly GCA_030765085.1. NCBI lineage: Eukaryota > Viridiplantae > Streptophyta > Magnoliopsida > Asparagales > Amaryllidaceae > Allium > Allium cepa. The sequence continues at coordinate 244,105,748 of CM060938.1, read as the reverse complement.
CGAGCTATCCGTCGTAGGTGTCGAGATGGATATATAAGAGTTCTCAGAAGACATGGCTATATTTTTTTATCTTGAAGAGAATATGAATTGAGTAAATATAGTTTTTATTGTTTGTATAACTGTTTATATATAAGTTGAAAAAATTATTTATAGAAAAACTAACAATCTAAAGAATTAAAGGTTTAGAAATTATTAATTACAATTTGTGGATAGTAACATAAATGACTAATCGTAGCCTAAATGAAGCAGTGGTTATTTCTAAGGAAGAAGATCATGAAGTGAGCAAATCCCTAAATTTCGTCGGAGTTTAATAAAAGTTTGTTCATTTAGTGGTTTTCTAAAGATGTCTGCTATTTGATTTTCGGTATTTACATATTCAAATGAAATATTTCTTTTTCAACATTGTCTCGTAAAAAATGATGTCGTATATCTACATGCTTAGTTTGTGAATGATTGACAAGGTTTTTTGATAAATTTATAGCACTTGTGTTATCACAATATATTGGAGATTTGTTGATAATTTTGCCAAAATCCGTAAGTGTTTGTTGCATGTATATCACTTGTGCACATGCAAGAGCTGCGGAGATATATTCGGCTTCGCAAGTAGATAAAGAAACACAATTTTGCTTTTTGCTAAACCATGAAACAAATGATTGTCCGATAAAGTGACAGGTTCCACTAGTACTCTTACGATTTGTTATACATCCACCGAATTCGCATCGCTATATGAAACTAGTTTAAGCGATGATCCTTTAGGGTAAAACAAACCATAATCTCTAGTACTAGATAGATAACGTAAAATACGCTTAACAGCTCTTAGATGATATTCCTTTGATTTTGCTTGAAATCGAGCATAAAGATATACACTCATCATAATATCGGGTTGACTATCCGTCAGATAAAGTAAAGAACCAATCATGCCACGACATAATTTTTCATCGAAATCTTTTCCATTATCATCCTTTTCTAAGTGAACAATGGTACTCATTGGTGTTGGTTTGCTCGAAGTTTTATCCATTTCAAAACGGCGTAATAGATCGTTACAATTTTTTTCTTGATAAATAAATATTCCATTTTAAAGTTGTTTTATTTGTAAACCCAAGAAGAAATTTAATTCTCCCATATGTGACATTTCAAATTCTCCCATATGTGACATTTCAAGTTTATTTTTCATAATATTTGAAAATTGATTACATAGTTTTTCGTTGGTTGAACCAAAAATGATATCGTCAACATAAATTTGTACCACTAAAATATCATTATTTTCTCTTTTAATAAATAAAGTTGTATCTATTTTGCTTATTTGGAAACCAGATGTAAATAAATGATTTTTAAGACGTTCATACCATGCTCGTGGAGCTTTTTTAATCCATATAATGCTTTGTGTAATTTAAAAACATGATCGGGATATTTTTCATGAACAAATAATGGGGATTGTTCTACATATACATTTTCTTTAATAAAACCATTTAAAAAAGCACTTTTAACATCCATTTGAAATAATTTAAAATTGTGATGAGTTGCAAAGGCGAGTAATGTACGAATGGCCTCTAATCTAGCTACTGGAGCAAAGGTTTCATCATAATCGATACCTTCTTCTTGACTATTGCCTTCAGCAACTAAATGTGCTTTATTTCTAACAATATTTCCATTCTCGTCTGCTTTGTTTTTAAATACCCATTTTGTTCCTATAACCGATTATTCTTCAGGTCTTGATATTATTATGTTCAAATTGATTTAATTCTTCTTGCATAGCGATTATCCAAAAATTATCATTTGAAGCTTCTTTATAATTTTTGGCTCAAAATTTGACACGAATGCTATATTGCTTATTTGATTAAGTTGATTTCTAGTTACTCTAGAATTGAGATGTCTAATGATATTATCTCTTGGATGATTCTTAAGAATTCTAGGGGATGATATCAAAGTGTTATTTTACACATCTGTTTTATTTTTAAAAGAATTTGTTAGTGTAATAGTGTAACGACCCGCAAATCCGTACCACTTAAGTAATCACTATTCTACCTAAATCAACTCAAGCTGTATAGAATACGAACCATTTGGGTTAAAGAAGAGGTAGAAGGAGAGAATAGAAAACAACAACAGAACCTAACCATCACAGCGGAATAAAATATAATAGATAATTAATAATTTTACCCAAAAATCAAATATTTCTGTTTACATATTACATCATCAGAGTACATCAATCACAGCTCAACATCAATAACATACAATTGGATACACATCTACTCAACACGGCGGGATATATATAAAACAAGTAAGAGAATACGCATCATCATCCTGCTCGTCTCCTGAGCTCCACAGCATCAAATCATGTATCCTATAATACTCGGTCTGACCCGAGCATTACAGTTAAATAACACCCGAGTCAGTCTGGAATACCGGCGTGAGAAAATCACACTCAATTGATTATTAAAGTTTCAAAAATCCTTTGAAGACAAAAGCATCTCGTAAGACCACACCATAAATAAACATGTCGGGTTTTTACCTTACGATAGCTAAAACAATTTTTATAGAAATCCTCTAATATTATAATAGGGTCTATATACAAATACTTATAAAATAGCCGAAATTGTTACATCTATTAAATTCCAGCTACTAGCCACAGAGTGGGTAACACAAACAAAACTCGTACAAGGCTCGTAGGGAGAATGGATTTCCAACTAATGACTAGGCACTGGGGTACCACCTGTCACAGTACGTGGTCTAGATCACAGTACCGAGGAGTATGCCCGCTCCCCTGCAACACAAGACCGGGACTACCCCTTACTGGATAATCCGAATGAGATCACCCCACGCTTGGGATCAGTAACCGCCCACTAAGCCGAAATAAAAGGGACATGTAGGCAGGGATGACCTCACCCTACTCGGGTGCTACCCACCTAGCCTTGCTGCATAAACCCTGATTTTCAGTCATTCCCATTTGATGAGGCTTGAGTCTAAGTGTTACCTTTTTAGAACATATCCCTTAGAATGCCCATCGTCCACCTGACGATATTTCAAAAGCATTCATCCATACAAGTCCGTCCCGGGTTCGAACGGAACCGAAGGCATTTGAAAATATCCTCAGGATTAGTAGCGACTAGCCCTTGCACTTCATTGCTCCATCTTCGAATCGAAACTCGTTTTTCACGAAATCATACAAACCGGATCGAAGTGGTTTTCGAGAAATAATTCTCGATCCCGGTCTCTTCGAAACGATCAACGCATTTGGCCAAATATTGATAGTCGGTGATTTAACTATCAATTTATCACAAACAACAATCAACCAATAAATAATTTCCCAAATTATTTATTAACCTCAAAAATATCTTCACAAGATATATTTCCACTTTTCAAACCCCTTTGAAAAATAGTTTTCAAAACTATTTTCCTTTCTCAGAATAAATTCCAAGTATTTCTATTTCCACTGGAATCACCGACACAAAACTTTAGATTTTTAAAATAATTTAAAAACACTTTATCGTAAAATATATTTAACATTTAATTCAGAAAAATTACTTCAATACTTAATTTAAAATAATTCTCTAGAAATAACTAAAATAAGATTACCTTATAACTATACATTAGATTTTCTTCTTTAAAATACCAAATCATTCTTTAAATAATTATTACGATAATAGATTAAAATAAAATACTTACTTTGGAATTTACTTTAAAATATTTAAGTTAAGACTACTTCAATAATTGGCTAAAAATACATACTATATGAATAGTTAAAAATAAGGTTACTTTATAAAATATAAATTAGTTTGTCACTCTTTAAAAGAAAACACTAAGTTACCATTTTAAATAATTACTACGATAGTAAATTTGAAAGATATTTACTTTAGAATTTAAAAGATTAGAAATAATAAATTTTCTAAAGCATGCTTTTTAAAACAACATTAAAGCTTTTACTTATATTTAAAAATTAACTTTGAATGTACTTGGCTATCTAGAGAAATATACTTCTCTTCACAATCTTCTTTAAAGTTTCAATTTCAAACACTTGAATCTATTTCCAAATTGATTTCCAATTTACTCCCTTTTACTTCAAAATCTATTAATTTCAGATTTTATTTCTTAATTATGATATAAAATATTTTTAACTGAGAATACCAATTTTTGATTCCTCAAATTACTTCTTAATCCCTTTAAATAAATTTAAACTTTGAATTTCAAAATAATTCTTTATTCCTTTAATTTATATAACTTAAGTTTACAATTCATTAAATTCGGTTTATTCAAAATTCCTTTCATACTCGAAGTTATTTATTATTATTTTCATATTACTTCTATTGCTTTTCAATTCAATTCTTAATTCTATTCAAATTTCCTATAATTATTTTACTTACAAATTCATTTCTTTTTATTTTCTTTCCAAATTCCACTTTATATATTTTTGGTAATTCATTATACCCAAATATATCCAATCAACCATAACATTCAATATTCCAATATAACTCATCATAGAATATCAAATAATCACAACAGAGGGTATTAAATAATTTAAATAAATGTTGAGGGGTCTAGTTGGATCCCACCAACCTGTTTTCCCTGCATCCACAGACATTAGCACAATATAAAATGCCAATTCCAACACATCAATCAATTCAACCATTCAAACAATTATTCAAATTTAATCATTTAAATTTAAATTTAACTGAGTGAGATTAACCCACCTTTGATTTTAATTATGCAATCCACTCCAGACCAGCTTGTTTCTTCACGGTACTTGACCTTGTATAATAATTTATACAATTTATTAAATTATTTAATTGGCTAAAAATTTATTCGACTGTTCATTTTCTTTTTAATAAAATCCAATCAACTAATGATTTAGTTTTAACCTTGTACAATACGATTTATTAACATCTAAGATAATCTACCAATAATTTACCATAAACGAATTAAATTAACTAGCAATTAAATTTTCAATTTGATGAATTTAGTTAACCAATAATTTAATTAACTAATATTTCGTTTTAAACTAACCTTTCCCTTTTAAATAATCCTTCGTAACTAGAATAAATATTAATTAAGTTTATCAAATAAAGTTATCTCCATACACTATTGTTTCAAAAATAAATCAGTGGATTTAAAATGTGTATATCTATTCTTTTGAACCATATACTTATAGAAATAATCCATATAGGTTTAAAAATCAAATTTTATATACACTTCTCAATATTTAAAATTTCTATATCTTCCCAAACCTTGTACAAATGTATATTTATTTTATTTGAAATTATACTTATAAAAATAATCTGAAATCTATATAGGTTAAGACCTGTTTTTTTTTCTTTCCATGTGCTTATATTTATATTTTTAAAACTTCTGAATTAAAATTCAAATCCAACATCAATTTTAAACTGGAATGTAAACTGAAATTAAACGAGTTGTAATTTATACCTTGAAGGAATGACACACTCAGGCCACCTCGTTCATCCCCACGAAACCCTACGCCGGCGAACCTTTTATCGTCAGCTGACTTAGCCCTCTGTGAGTCCCCTCAGACCGTGCACGTGAGACACCTCCATCTTGAACGACTCTCCAGATCGAGCGCGCCTTCATCCCATTCAAGCCTCGCCGATTCAAGACATCCACGGCTCGTGCCTTGCTCAATTTCGTACCGCGGTCACCATTCAAGCGCTCGCGCTGTGAAGACCCGACTTTTTCACCACAAAAAAGTCGTATCATCACGAAGAAAGAAAGGGATAGAAAATAGAAAGAAAGAGAAGAAAGAAGAAACAATATCAGAATCTCAACAGCGGAACGAATAAATTTTATTAATAACAAAGTATTACATAGATATACAACACTATCAGAGTTACACAGAATTTACATCACATACTAGACAGTTACAAACACCTATCTAGTTATACAACTCAATAAAACTCAAAACAAAATAATACTAGCACAGGGAACACACAGCGGAACTATTATCTACAACGCATAAGCCTCCTGCTCCATTGCTCCTCCATAATTTGTCAAAAGTAAAACTGAATCCCTTGACTACTCGTAAAAATTTGAGTACCCAAGAGTTTAAGAAAACAGAAGATAAACTCTGGGTCAGACATGGGTCTGCTGTGAGTAACAGGTTAAAGTTGCTTAACTTTTGAAAATCCTTTTGAAAAGAAAGGTATCGCGTAAGACTTCCCACACATAAACACGGAAAAGTTTTTACCTTACACTAACCAAAACATTTGATAGGAAATCCAGTGATATTATAACAGGTCTAGGATTTTCAAATAAATATGAAATAGCCGAAATTGTTACATTCATTAAATTCCAGCTACTAGCCACAAAAGTGGGTATTACAATCAAAATTGTTGGCACTTATTGGATTGTCGATTCCATACAATGGCAGGGCTACTGGGGTACCGCCCGTCACAGTATATGGCCTAGATCAACGTACCGAGGAGTACGCCCGCTTCCCTGCAACACAAAGCTGGAACAATCCCTTACTGGACAGTCCCAAACAAGACAACCCCGCAGTTGGTGTACATCCAACCGCCCACACAGCCGAAATAAAAAGGGACTTCTAGACAGGGGTAAATCTTGCTCTCTAGTGGGAGCTACCCACGAAGCCTTGCTGCACCTCCACTGTTTTAGCCATTCCCGGTTGATGAGGCTTGAGGCCACATTTATCTTTATAGGACACATTATCTTAGAATGCTCATCGTCCACTTGACGATGTACTGAAAGCACTCAATCTATACAAGCTCGTTCCGGGTTCAAAACGAAGGCATTATCTCGTTACACTCATTTTGGAATCACCCTCAGAGTTAACGACGATAACCCTTGCACTCTAAATCACCATCTCGAATCTATAAGAACTAATTCCATCATACTCATCACGGAATCACCCCCAGAGTCATACTGACGTATAGTCCTTACACCTCGAGTCTTCACTCTTCACCAAAGATTCACGACCTATCTTTAATTTGGATCGATATGGATTTCGGATATCCAAATATGGAAACCCGATCCCGGTCTCATCGAAATCCAAAACGTGTCTTATAAGGCCAAGTTGTTTTAAAGGTTTAAAACAATTCAATTATCTATATATCCAAATAGATAAATCACAGATCCACAACAGATAATCAACATTATCATCATATCAGATAAACCATATTATAATTTTCCAAAAGATAATCTAAATCATCATCACAATGCAACAAATGCATCCATATCACTCAACATTATCTATCTCATGTCCCAGAACAAACCGTTCAAGGCAAACAACATTATCCAACCATATAAGCAATGATTAACCACACCAAGTATAATTAATTTAAAGTGAATTAAATAAATTACATCATTCTTAATTAATTTAAAGTAAATTAAATTAATTACTTCATCATCACCCAACTTGCTTACATCATTATTAATTAATCATCCATCAATTATTTATTTTAATTAATCATTCCTGATTAATTAACCTTTAATTACATTCAAGTAATTATCCCCTAATACTTAACCAAATACAGAAATAAATCTTAATTACTTTCTTTATTAATTAATTGTAAATTAGTTACATTATTTCTTAATTAATTATATTAATTAATTCATTGATTACTTAATTCTAATTAAATCCATTTATAATTACATCATTAATTATAATAATTAATGATTTCTAATTACATTTCTTATTTAAATTAATTACATTAAGTAATTAATCTTAATTTAAACAATAATTGTTAATCACCCTTGATTAACTCAATCCAGTATTTAACTTCCTTTAATTACTTTACCAAATAAATTAATTACTTCATAATTAATTATCTCTAATTAATCCCTCGATTAATTTACAAAGTAATTATACTCAAATTTACTTCATCATCAAATCATTTTCAATTAATTATATCCAGTAATCACCATTAATTACTTCTCTAAGTAATTTTCTTTATTTAAGTAGTTATACTTCACAATCCTCAAATGATTAATTTAAATTAATTAAACTGAATTAATTAACTTAATCTAATCAGATTAAACTCAATTAATTACAATAAGTAATTAATTCCTTAATTACTTTCATAAGTAATTATACTTAATAACTTACACAAATGATTATCTTTAAATTAATTAATCTAGTTAATAAATAAAATTAATCACATTAATTAATTATTAAATAATTCTTAGTTAATGACCTTTATTAACTATTAGACAATTCATTAATTATTTTTCTAAAATAATTAACTTATTTTAATCATTATTAATTACAAATTAATTAATCATTAATAACCCATTTAATTAACCCCTAATTGCTTAATTAATTAAGTGTTAACTAAAACTTAATTAATCCATTATTACTTGATTAATTAATTATTCATCATTAATTAAAAATAAATCTTATTTAATTAATTATTCTTAATTACAAGTTAATTATTCTAAAAATAATTAATCTTAACCCTTTAAGATTAATCCCTTAATTACCATTTTATTAATTTATTAAATAAATTAATATTTATTTAATTACCCAAATAATTAAATGAAATACAAATTATTATTTAACAAGTTTTAAAAATCAATCTAGAACCTTTAAATGATAAATAATACTTTTATTATAAAAGAAATTTTACAAAAGTTAAACAAATTTCTTTTTAAATTAAAACCATTTAAATTTTACATCATCATTCAAATTTGTTTAAAACACTTAAATTTATAAGACTTAAATTTATTTTGAAACTAAGATTCAAATCCAAATTTGAATCAAATTTTAAACTTTGTTTAAACATTACTTTATATTTCAATTTCCAAGTTTAAATTCAAATTCTTTAAAAATATTTTTAAACAATAAACTCCTTTAAAGTTATTTTAAAGCAAATTTGAATTTAAATACTTGATCTTTTCCAACTTGTGATTCAATTTAACTTGAATCCATAATTAAAATTAGATTTAAAACTTACTTTAAATTCTTGCTTACTAATTCAAATTCAGTTTAAAACTCAATTTCAATTTTGAAAACAAGACAAGTACAAACTTGAACAACTAACTCGAGCTAAACACTAAAATAACTCGAGTAAAATGCTAACAAATTTCGAGTAACTCCAGTACAATTCCATTTGCAATTTATTTAAACAAAAAAATATATTGTAAGGTTAACACTTAAACCTGTATCAACCCAATACCCTAAAACCATCAAATACACCCTAGCCCTTACACAAATAATTTCTGGTCCAACATATCCTTGCTTCGAGAAAATCACAAACTTACCCGATACAAACACGAACCCTTTCTTCCCAAAAACAACTGACATGCCATGAACGATGTGCACCTGCACCACCACGGCCATCACCTCTAGCCTCTCGTGATCCCACGAGCAAGTCGCCGATCATCTACAAATGCCATTCCAACCCTCGAATCAACTTCAGAAACCCCAAATCGAATACTAGCATTCGAGCCCCAAAAACTGGAGAATGTCGATAATGAAGATCATCAGAATTCTCTCGCCACCGACCACTAAAGAAGTACCACCTCCGACCATAGATTCCTCCACACCCCAGCTACCATCATCACCAAGCAGGAAGAACTCAATTTATTAAATAAGTTGTGGTGGTCAATTTCAGAGACGAATCAAAAACTAGGGTTAAAAATTTTGATTCAAAATTATTACTGCCCCAAAACTGTAATCTCTTATCCAATATTTTTCTCTACTACTTAATCCACCAATCTATTCCCAGACTCAATATTGGCCACTTCGACCATCAAAACTGACAGAATTACTCAAGAATATGATTTCTGGTTAAACCAGAAATGCACAGTCAATTTCAAACTAAAATTTTTAATCTTAGTTTTAAAATTCAAGTCTTTGTTAATGTAATTGGTTAATAAACTTGAATCAATGAATTTGGCAAATTTAATTGCCATTTTCAAATAATTAGTGCCATTGTATCCTGTTTCCTTAGATAGTACAGTTGTTATTATTATTATTGTTTTTTTATTAAAATTTTAACTTAACTTTCATTAATCAACCAAATTTTGTTTAGATCATACATCTTTACTAGGATTAATTTCAATGAAAAGAAATTCTCAAGCAGTTCCTTGAACCTGGAAATATATGCACAGAAACAAAATAATTTCCCAACAGCTTACTAAATTTACATATATTCATATATCTTTCAAAGATGAACCTATAAATTTTCATGCAAACACACTAAACTCTAGAAATAAACAAGCAACAGATTTATTTCTTAAGTTTATTTAGTAAAAATTGTTACTCACCTGGTTTTGGGGGCAAAGCACATGATTGACAAGCTTCAGATTGCTTCCTTGTTATCGCTTATGCATCTTAACTTCAATTTGCTATTGAACTTAAAGCTTTATTTCCAAATTAGCATATGCATGTTTGCCTTTAAAAACTGCAGATGCTTATTAAAACATCCATCTTGTTTTTACCACTGCATGCAAGTTTCTAGGTTGATAAAATGCAGACTTCTAGATTTAACAAATTTCAGGTTTTCCAGAAAATGATGCAGGTATTTGAATTAAGATTTGAAGTTGCAAATGCAAGACTTTGATGTTGCAAATTTGATCTTTCAGATGCATGCAGATTGATTTAGCTTGATGAGGTTGCATGCAGTTATGGTTGAAGTTTTGAAAACAGAAATGCAGGACTTTGAAGTTGCAAATGAACTTCAGGTGCATGCAGGTCAATGACTTGAAGTGCTAAAGGTTTTGAGGATGTTGCATGTAGGTTTGGTGAAGTTGCAGATGGATTTTAAGGGGAAACAAATTTCTTTTTGAATAGATTTTGTTCTCCATTTTGAAGAAGAAGATTAGAATGTGGAAATGAGGAAAAATGTATTTTTGTAAGTAGATTTTGATTTTAATAGAATAAAATGAAAAAGAAAATTTAAATATTACACTTGTTCAGATTTTAACATTTGTCACTTAGATTTATTTGATGTATTACACATGTCAATTTAGGTGTTAGGAGATTAACACATGTATTTTAAGTTTTCTAATTTTAATTTTAAAATTGTTTATAAGCTTTTAAATCTTAATTTACTATTCTTATGTGTGTATATAAATAAGTTTATCTCCTTTTAAATTTAAAAGAAATGAAAACAATCAAATTATAAACATAAGCTTATTCTAATATTTTTAAAATACTTATTCTTTATTCAAAATATTGAATTCAAATTTTAGATTAATTTATCAAATCCAAATTTAAAGATCAAGTTATATATGGATGCATATATAACTCTTTTAAATTTAATAATAACAAATCTTAATTTTTACAGAAATTATTTATAATTATAAAAACTAAGTATTATCATTTTTATTTAAAAATAACAAATTAAACAATATTAAATAATTTATAAAAGAGATTAAAAACAAATTAAGATCATTAGTAATTTGTATTGTAAATTCTTATATAAAAATCTCAAATAAAATAAAACTTAGCTTTTATATTTATCTAATTTAAATTCATATTTTTAAGCTAAATAAAATTTAAAAAAAAATAAGATTTATCATAATATAAACCATAACATTATTTATTAAATTGCTTTGAAAAGCAAATTCTTAAATTTAAATCAAATTTCCAATTTACCAAATATAAATAAAAATTAGAAAATAGAAAATTGATTCATTTACTAAATTCAAAAATCAAAGATTATAAATTTACAATATATACAATTATATATATTATAAAAAGAAAACAATTTATTTAGTTTAAAAAGGTAAAATCTTCTAATTTAAGTATTTATTAAAAGATGATTATTAGATCAATTCAAAATTTTATTATCAAGAATTATCAAATCAATTTAATTTTCAACATAGATTATTAAATTTAAATTGCCAAATTTCCGGGATATCACACATGCCGCCATCGTGTTCGAGCAGAATCAATTTCCCTTTTTTTCTGATGTGCGTTCGAATCCGTAACCGAGGAGAAGAGAAGTAGCTTCAAACGATCTATCTAGGTTTCGAATTCATTTCGCATGCGGCCATTTTTGTTTTCAATTTTGGATCTAATTTGGTTTTGCAAAGGAAAGGGAAAGGGTATGTTAATTAAAGCTGAGGGGTATCGTGCTTCAGAGGACAAAAGGAAATCATAATTCGATTTCTGTGCATTGAAAATATTAGCGTGCCTGAGACAATTTGCTACAGTGACCACGAAATGAAAGCTAAAAAAAATTCTGATGTGAAATTATTTCGGCTGTGATTCGAATGGTATATTATTTTAATTCAAATCGTCTCAATAAAATTTTCAATGCGTTTATATATCGTACGCTCACTCAACCATTCCAATTACTACGCAAATTGAAACCTGATAAAAATTCAATATTACGGACCCAATGGAACTTGTTTCGTCGAATTCCGAAACTATGCCTCGAAAATGCTATTTTTAAATTCAATTTAAACTATAAAATTTCAAAACTGAACAAATCACTGTTAAATTTAATTTTACAACTTCTATTATCTTCAGTGTTATCAATATAAATTTTACAAGCCTTCAACTTATTTTTTTTAACAGGCTTAAAATTCTAGATTCAACAATTTACCCAACTTCAAATTATTTAATTCAATAATTTAATTATCAGATAATTTGTGATATTCGTAATTCAAGTTAAAATTACTCTATTGAATATTTAAAATCAATTAAACATTCCGATTTTAAATGCTCGTAAATTCCGGGTCGTCACATTCCTCCCCCTTTAAAAGAATTTCGTCCCCGAAATTACTAATTAGGAAGAATGGTCCAATACCCGTTACTTTTCCCAAACCAAACAGTTTAATTAACTTACCGTACATATCTTTTATTATAGATCCACTATCATTCTTACTAACTTCCCAAAACCTTCCATAGTTTGCGAACAATCCTATTTGCCCAATCATTTAAGTTTTAATTTTAAAACCAATTTTGAATTATCAAAATTTTCTCAAAAATTTTCTAACTCTCTAAATTTCCGAAAAATTTCGCCAGCGTCTCCTTTGCCCGGCTAGCTCGATACAACTACAAAAGGCCTCTACGGGCTCCCAAATTCAAAAAGAAAAAAAAACCCCAAGTGGCTAGATCCAAAAACCGAATCAAATTTCACAGAAATTTAAACACATACCTTTTTGTCGGGCATTTCAATTTTTATCATCTGAAATCAAAACCAATTTTCCTTTCCCTTTATAATACCTACATATCCTGCTTAGCGCTAATATCCAATCACAACATTTCAAAAACATTTAATCGACTTCCTTACAAATGTCAATATTTATTCATTCAAATATTAACTTAGAATATTTTCGCAATATTCAATTTCCATTTAAGAATTTACCATTCCTTACTTTAGTTTAGTATAAGCATTATATATGCTTCATATATTTATTTTCATCCTACCACTTCAGTTTATATTTATTTCTGTTCAAATTTATTCTTTCATTTCCATATGAATCCAATTTATCTTTAACTCTGAATATTTGAATTTTATTTTTCATTTATAACTAATTTATGTTATTATTTTAATCAGTTTCATTTACTAATTAATTTCAATTTCCAATTTGAAACCGTTTTGTCGTTAACAAAAATTTTCCCTAAAATTTGCGAAAATTTTATAACTCCCAAAATTTCTGAAATTTTTTTGCAGAGTCCCCTTTGTACGGGGAAGCTTTTGCAATTTGACAAAAGATATAAATATATATACATCGACCCAACCGGTCAGAAAAACCAAAAACAGTTCATATTTCGTATTTTTATTGCATAGGCGTACCTTATTTAGCATTTATAAGCAAACAGCTTATTTATTTAGCATTTCACGCAATCAAAGCCAGCCCAACGGCTTCCCTGAACCTGTACTTACTCAACTAAAACATGTAAGTGCCAAATATATGAAGTTTAACAATATTTCACCTACTTGCAATAGTTAAAACATATGAATTCTAAAAGAAATTCACACCAAACATCTTTCCGTAAGCAACTTATACAATTTTCATACTAATTCCACTGTTCCAATTAATTTATAACCATTATCATTGAATTTGAATGGTTTTCAATCCATTCGTATACAATTTCATCAATTTGAATGGTTTAAAACTCAATCGCTTACATTTAATATATTTCTAAGCAAACCGAACTTATATTTAATTCAATTTCTCTCAAAATCAATTTACTTTACTCCCATCAATTCATAGAATTTTAACTACTTCCACTTACATCAAATGACTATTTATTCTATGCAATTTGACGAGATCTATGTGAATAAATAAGTACTTATGTTTTATAACCAATTTAAATTGATTTCAACTCAATTTATACTTAATTCCATTCGATTTTTAAAATTTATTCACAATCCATATATTCTCATTTTCATTGCATTTTAAATTTGAATCCATTCACTTGCATTTTATTTTACTTAACCAAACCAGTTCATTTAAAACCATTAACAACTTAGATTCATCTTTATTACCAATTAAATTTCCTTTTTATTTTAATTCATTCACGACCATTTATTTAGCTCGACACATTCCATTTCAATTTTATTCGCAACCCATTCATTTGCGTTTCATTTAAAACTATTCTATTAAACTTGAAAACATTCAATTGTTCATACTGTCTCTAAATTATTTTAATTCTTTAACATTTTAAATGGTTTACAATTATTTAATTAAGAACTTCATTCCATTTAATATTATCGGTAACTCACCTAATTTTATTTCGATTAAAATTTATTCTCACTTGATTTAAAACCAATCCAATATTATTAAACTTAGTTTAAGTTGATTTCAATTCAACTCTCCTTCATCTATTCAGCTTAAGTTAATTTACTTCAATTTGTTCAAAAAAAATTCTATACTTAAGCTCATTTCATTTTTCAAGTAAATTTTTCTCTCTTTTATTCAACTTAATTCTCTCTTAATTAAATCTCATTTAAATCTGCAATTTCATTTGATTGGTTATTATAAAATTTAACTTTCCAGATTCACTCATTCAATTTATTACAAGGCCATTTCCAATTTATATTTAATTTGTTAACACTTCAAGTTAAATTTTTAATTTATAACTCAAGTTCTGAATCCACTATCCATTTTCAATTTACCATCCAATTTATTAACCACAATTCAATTACATTTGCTTCACTATCGATCCAGGTCGAATTTGATTTATAACTTGAGCTTTATTTTCAAACTTCATTATTAACTCACAGTTCAGCTTTATTTAACTACAATAGGTTCCATTTACACATTTCATTAACTAATTTATCAACAATTTAGTTCTCCCCTATTTATAGTTCAATACTTGATCTTTAATTCCAAATATCACTTCATTTAATTTTCTTAGCTCAATTTATTTTATAATCCAAGTTTTGATTTTCATTTTATTTTTCAATTCATCAAAAATATTCATTTGGGTTTTCTATCCCACTTTTCAAATTTTAGAAGTCACCACTTATTATTTTATACATTTCCATTCATTCTAGGCTTGAATATATTCGTCCTTTATTTTTTAACTCAAGCCTTATGCTTATTTATAACACAAGCATATTTTATTCCATGCATTTTAATTCTTTTACAAGTTACTCTAATTTATTTATTTCAATCCAATCCTTATCCAATTTATTTTCCATTTGTTCAGGTAAGAATTTAATTCCGTTCAATATTACCCATAAATCAACTGAATTTTATTCCAATTTAATTCTATTTTAACTCAAATTTATTTAACTCAATTCGATTTCAACTTAATTCGAATACAATTGGATAATATTTCAACCTATTCAATTAATTTCAAACCAGTTAAAATTTTTATTTCCCAATCCAAGTTAATTTCATTTTTAACCTTTCCCTTTAAATTAAATTCCAACATTTAAAGCTTATATTTCCTTTTCGATTTAAAAATCATCCCAATTTATAAGCTTACAACTTTCTCATCAGGATTTTTTTAAACACCTGACTTTTGGTTTCAAATCATTTTGAAATCTCCAACATCTCAAATCATACTTCTCAAAAATTAAACCAATCCTGGTTTTATCCCCAGCAAATTTCCTTAGAAATTTTCAAAACAACTAGCTTTTCTGAACAAATCATATTTTGGCAGCAATCCGTCACTTAGAAATTCGAAAATGAATGCTGATGATGCGGCCGTCATCATCAGAATTATTTCCCAATGATCCAAGTGATTTCAATGCTATATCACTTTCAAAATCCCTTTCAAAACAATTTCCTTTCAGAAGTACCTCCAAAACGATAATGTTATCATTTATCTTCAAAATACTTCGACAAACACTTCCAAAATCTTCGGGATTTTAAATTTCCAAATCCTGCTTAAATCAATTTTAACTATAATCCATTTGCATAGCTTATGCTCACACAAATTCTCATTTGATTATATTTCAATTTATAAATTACATTTATAATTCATATTTATAAATTTCATTTTATAAATGAATTTATCCCTTAAATTTTGGTTATATTTTCAATTTCTAGTTAAATTTTTACACAACGATGATAATAATTTAATATTTTCATTCCTAACATCCAATCAACCATATATTAGCTAAAATAGTTTACAAAAAACCTTCTTTATATCAAAATATATTTTTGGGTAAAATTATTTCATTCACCCACATTTAAAAACAATACCGT
Organism: Allium cepa; assembly: GCA_030765085.1. Classification (NCBI taxonomy): domain Eukaryota; kingdom Viridiplantae; phylum Streptophyta; class Magnoliopsida; order Asparagales; family Amaryllidaceae; genus Allium; species Allium cepa. The sequence goes on along the minus strand of CM060938.1, from coordinate 244,089,164 downwards.
GTCAAACTGTTCTATTCAAGTGTTTAGAAACCCCTTCGATACAGTTGTCCAGACTGTGCCGACGAAGGTTCATATGCCACTCAATAAACCAATCAACACAATATTAAAACAATTTATATTTACTAACAAATACGCGCTCATATCTATTAATGCGCTCAAACTCAATCTAGAGTACTACGGACTCTAATTTAAATGAGTAATTCCCACCAGAGCCAAGGTTATCACCAACCTAAGCTCTGATACCAAGTGTAACGACCCGCAAATCCGTACCCCTTGGATAATCACTATTCTACCTAAATCAACTCAAGCTGTACAGAAATACGAACCATTTGGCTTAAAGAAGAAGAGGTAGAAGGAGAGAATAGAAAACAACAACAAAACCTAACCATCGCAGCGGAATAAAATATAATAGATAATAAATAATTTTACTCAAAAATCAAATATCTCTGTTTACATATTACATCATCAGAGTACATCAATCACAGCTCAACATCAATAACATACAATTGGATACGCAGCTACTTAACACAGCGGAATATATATATAAAATAAGTATGAGAATACGCATCGTCATCCTGCTCGTCTCCTGAGCTCCACAGCATCAAATCCTGTATCCTATAATACTCAGTCTAACCCGAGCATTACAGTTAAATAACACCCGAGTCAGTCTGGAATACAGTGTGAAAATCACACTCAATTGATTATTAAAGTTTCAAAAATCTTTTGAAAACAAAAGCATCTCGTAAGACCACGCCACAAATAAACATGTCGGGTTTTACCTTACGATAGCTAAAACAATTTTTATAGAAATCCTCTGATATTATATATAGGGTCTATATACAAATACATATAAAATAGCCGAAATTGTTACATCTATTAAATTCCAACAACTAGCCACAGAGTGGGTAACATAAACAAAATTCGTATAAGGCTCGTAGGGAGAATGGATTTCCAACTAATGACTAGGCACTGGGGTACCACCCGTCACAGTACGTCGCCTAGATCATAGTACCGAGGAGTACTCCCGCTCCCTTAGAACACAAGACCGGGACTACCCCTTACTGGATAATCCCGAGTGAGATCACCCCGCGGTTGGGATCAACAAACGCCCACTAAGCCGAAATAAAAGGGACATCTAGGCAGGGGTGACTTCATCCTGCTTAGGTGCTACCCACCTAACCTTGCTGCATAACCCCTGATTTTCAGTCATTCCCATTTGATGAGGCTTGAGGCTAAGCGTTACCTTTTTAAAACATATCCCTTAGAATGTCCATCGTCCACCTGACGATATTTCGAAAGCATTCATCCATACAAGCCCATCCCAGGTTCGAACGGAACCGAAGGCACTATTCCTACTACATCCGTTTTGAAAATATCCTCAGGATTAGTAGCGACTAGCCCTTGCACTTCACTGCTCCATCTTCGAATCCAAACTCATTTTTCACGAAAACGTACAAACCGGATCGAAGTGGTTTTCGAGAAATAATTCTCGATCCTGGTCTCCTCGAAACGATCAGCGCATTTGGCCAAATATTGGTAGTCGGTGATTTAACTATCAATTTATCACAAACAACCATCAACCAATAAATAATTTCCCAAATTATTTATTAACCTCAAAAATATCTTCACAAGATATATTTTTACTTTTCAAACCCCTTTGAAAAACAGTTTTCAAAACTGTTTTCCTTTCTCATAATAAATTCCAAGTATTTCTATTTCCACTGGAATCACCAACACAAAACTTTAGATTTTTAAAATAATTTAAAAACACTTTATCATAAAATATATTTAACATTTAATTCAGAAAAATTATTTAATACTTAATTTAAAATAATTCTCTAGAAATAACTAAAATAAGATTACCTTATAACTATACATTAGATTTTCTTCTCTAAAATACCAAATCATTCTTTAAATAATTATTACGATAATAGATTAAAATAAAATACTTACTTTCGAATTTACTTTAAAATATTTAAGTTAAGACTAATTCAATAATTGGCTAAAAATACGTACTACATGAATAGCTAAAAATAAGGTTACTTTATAAAATATAAATTAGGTTCTCACTCTTTAAAACAAAACATTAAGTTACCATTTTAAATAATTACTACGATAATAGATTTGAAAGATATTTACTTTAGAATTTAAAAGATTAGAAATAATAAATTTTCCAAAGCATGCTTTTTAAAGCAACATTAAAGCTTTTACTTATATTTAAAAATTAACTTTGAACGTACTTGGCTATCCAGAGAAATATACTTCTCTTCACAATCTTCTTCAAATTTTCAATTTCAAACACTTGAATCAATTTCCAAATTGATTTCCAATTTACTCCCTTTTACTTCAAAATCTATTAATTTCAGATTTTATTTCTTAATTATGATATAAAATATTTTTAACTGAGAATACCAATTTTTGATTTCTCACATTACTTTTTAATCCCTTTAAATAAATTTAAACTTTTAATTTTAAAATAATTCTTTATTCCTTTAATTTATCTAACTTAAGTTTACAGTTCATTAAATTCGGTTTATTCAAAATTCCTTTCATACTCGAAGTTATTTATTATTATTTTCATATTACTTCTATTTCTTTTCATTTCAATTCTTAATTTTATTCAATTTCCTATAATTATTTTACTTACAAATTCATTTCTTTTATTTTCTTTCCAAAATCCACTTTATATATTTTTGGTAATTCATTATACCCAAATATATCCAATCAACCATAACATTCAATATTCCAATATAACTCATCATAGAAATCAAATAATCACAATAGAGGGTATTAAATAATTTAAATAAATGTTGAGGGGTCCAGTTGGATCCCTCCAACCTGTTTTCCCTGCATCTACAGACATTAGCACAATATAAAACGCCAATTCCAAAATATACCATACTATAGCACATCAATCAATTCAGCCATTCAAACAATTATTCAAATTTAATCATTTAAATTTAAATTTAACTAAGTGAGATTAACTCACCTTTGATTTTAATTAAGCAATCCACTCCACACCAGCTTGTTTCTTCATGGTACTTGACCTTGTATAATAATTTATACAATTTATTAAATTATTTAATTGGCTAAAAATTTATTCGACTGTTCATTTTCTTTTTAATAAAATCCAATCAACTAATGATTTAGTTTTAACCTTGTACAATATGATTTATTAACATCTAAGATAATCTACCAATAATTTACCATAAATGAATTAAATTAACTAGCAATTAAATTTTCAATTTGATGAATTTAGTTAACCAATAATTTAATTAACTAATAATTCATTTTAAACTAACCTTTCCCTTTTAAATAATCCTTCGTAACTAGAATAAATTTTAATTAAGTTTATCAAATAAAGTTATCTCCATACACCGTTGTTTCAAAAATAAATCAGTAGATTTAAAATGTGTATATCTATTCTTTTGAACCATATACTTATAAAAATAATCTATATAGGTTTAAAAATCAAATTTTATATACACTTCTCAATATTTAAATTCACTATATCTTCCCAAACCTTGTACAAATGTATATTTATTTTATTTTGAAATTATACTTATAAAAACAATCTGAAATCTATATAGGTTAAGATCTGATTTTTTTTCCCATGTGCTTATATTTATATTTTTAAAACTTCTAAATTAAAATTCAAATCCAACATCAATTTTAAACTGGAATGTAAATTGAAATTAAACGAGTTGTAATTTATGCCTTGAAGGAATGACACATTCGGGCAACCTCGTTCATCCCCATGAAACCCTACGCCGACGAACCTTTATCGTCAGCCGACTTCGCCCTCTACGAGTCCCCTCTGACCGTGCACGCGAGACACCTCCATCTCGAACTACCCTCCAGATCAAGCGCGCCTTCATCCCATTCGAGCCTCGCCGATTCAAGACATCCACGGCTCGTGCCTTGCTCAATTTCGAACCGCGGTCACCATTCAAGCGCTCGCACCGCCATCGTGTTCGAGCAGAATCAGTTTCCCTTTTATTCTTCTGATATGCGTTCGAATTCGTAACCGAGGAGAAGAGAAGTAGCTTCGAACGATTTATCTGGGTTTCGAATTCAATTCGCATGCGGCCATTTTTGTTTCGATTTTGGAACTAGTTTGGTTTTGCAAAGGAAAGGGAAAGGGTATGTTAGTTAAAGCTGAGGGGTGTCGTGCATCAGAAGACAAAAGGAAATCATAATTCGATTTCTACGCATTGAAAATATTAGCGTGCCTGAGACAATTTGCTACAGTGACCACGAAATGAAAGCTAAAAAAAATTTTGATGTGAAATTATTTCGGCTGTGATTCGAATGGTATATTATTTTAATTCAAATCGTCTCAATAAAATTTTCAATGCGCTTATATATTGTACGCTCACTCAACAATTCCAATTACTATGCAAATTGAAACCCGATAAAATTCAATATTATGGACCCAATGGAACTGATTTCGTCGAATTCTGAAACTGTGCCTCGAAAATGCTATTTTTAAATTCATTTTAAACTATAAAATTTCAAAACTGAACAAATCACTGTTAAATTTAATTTTACAACTTCTATTATCTTCAGTGTTATCAATATAAATTTTACAAGCCTTCAATTTTTTTAACAGGCTTAAAATTCTAGATTCAACAATTTACCCAACTTCAAATTATTTAATTCAATAATTTAATTATCATTTAATTTGTGATATACGAAATTCAAGTTAAAATTACTCTATTTAATATTTAAAATCAATTAAATATTCCTATTTTAAATGCTCGAAAATTCTGGGTCGTCACAAATAATTTCTTCTTCATCACTAGTATGATGATTATAAAGATTTTCATCGAACGAAACATGTAAACTTTCTTCAATGGTATTATTTCGTTTATTAAAAATTCTATATGCTTTGCTACGATCCGAATAACCAACAAAGATACCTTCATCGGCCTTCGGGCCAAATTTTCCTAAGTTATCTTTTGTATCTAATATAAAACATTTTGAGCCAAATGTTTTAAACTATGATACTTTAGGGTTTTCTTCCAAAAAATATTTTAAAACAAGATTGTTTAGTCATAGGACATATAGTTACTCGGTTCAATACATAACACACTGTAGCAATAGTTTCAATCCAAAAGTGTTTTGGTAGACCACTGCTATTTAATAATGTTCGTGCGCATTCTTGTAACGTTCGATTTTTTCTTTCTACGATACCATTTTGTTAAGGTGTGTGAGGAAAAGAAAAATTATGACTTATTCCTTTCTTATTACAAAAATTAGTAAGCAGATCGTTCTCGAATTCTCCTCCATGATCCCTTCGAATATTTTTAATTTTCAAGTCCATTTGTGTTTTAATTCTTTTTGCAAATATCTTAAACATACCAAAAGTATCACTTTTATGTTTTAATAACAAAGTCCATGTATATCTCGAAAAATCATCAACTATTACGAAAACATATTTTTTGTGATTTATAGATCGCATTTGTGTTGGTCCAAATAAATCTAAATGTAATAATTCTAATGATTGTTTTATAGAAATATTATTTTTAGATTCTTTAGTTTTCCAATTTGACAATCATCACATAAAATTTCTACTTTATAATTTATTTTAGGTAGACCTCTAACTAGCTCATATTTTGCCAATTTATTAATATTTTTTAAAATTGATGTGACAAAATCGCTTATGACATAACCATGGATCATCATGTTTGGCAGTTAAACATAAATTTGAATTTTTATTTATATTCATGTTTAATACATAAATATTTTTGTTTCTAAAACCTTCAAATACAAGTTGTTTGTTATTATCGAAAATATTACATCTATCTTTTTTGAAATTTATTTGAAAACCTTTATCACATAATTGACTAATACTTAGTAGATTGTTTTTCAGATTTTCCACTAATAAAACATTAGAAATAATAGGAGAGTTAGAAATACCATAGTTGATGACTTCTTCAATGCCCACGACATATCCTTTTGAGTTATCTCCAAAGGTTACCGTTCCACCATCAATGTACGTTATATTTGATAACATTTTTGAATTTTCGGTCATATGCTTGGAACATCCACTATCTAATATCCATTTCTCCTTATTTTTTATTTTGGGTACCTGCAAAATAAAAGATGTTCTAATTGGTACCCATATATTTTGTTAGGATCCTAATTGTTAGGCGAAGGTAGCCATACCCAAGATGGTTTGGTACCTTTATAAATATAATTTTTATTATAGACTACATTCTCTAAGAAATTATTTATATGTTTTTTCTATTCAAATTATTATTTGTCTTAGGAATCCAGATTTTCATATATTTGGTATTCATGTTAGATGTAGGTAAACTTTTAGTTTTTTTATAACTAAAATGTTTAGCCATTTCCTTTTTATTTAGAAATATTTTTAAATCCTATTCCATTTCTATTGCCTGATGGTTTTGAAGTTTTGATAAGATTTTCCAAATCTAGTTTTCCTTTATTAAATTTTGACACGTTATTTGTAATTTTATCTAATTTTTCTTTTAATTCTAAATTTTCAATTTTCAATTTTCAATAATTCAATAATGCTTTTTAAATTGACACTTTCTTTTAACAAATTATCCTTCTAGCAATAGCCTCACTTTCTAGTCAATTATTTTTGATATTTGTTGAGATAATTCTAGTTCTTCTTCTAAGATAATTTTTTCATCTTTTAACATTCCTACTTCAAGTTCTAATCTATTTATTTTGACTATATATTCTTTGTTCAATTTTTTAATTTGTCTAAATTTATCATCTAACTCCATTCTAAGTTCTAATAATTCATCATAGCTAAGTTTCGGACATAGCTCATTAGTTTGTGCCATAAAACACACATTAGCTTGTTCTCCTTCACTATCGCTATCACTTCACTATCGCTATCACTTTCAGATGATGAAGAATCCGAGTCATCCCTTGTTACTTTGAAAGCCATTTTCTTTTTGAATTTTTCAAATTTGTTTTTCTTTTAATCATTATTGAGTTTGGGGCAATCCTTCTTCATATGTCCTTATTGATCACATTCATAGCACTTGATTTTGAGATAGATTTGTTAGGTTGGACTTTACTTCTTTTTTGGAATTTGGTCATCTTTCTAAATTTCTTGAATCTGTTATAATTCTTGGCAATAAAGACTATCTCATCTTCATCTAAATCAGAGTCATCATTTTTTTTGTTGGGAATGCTATGTTCTTCTTCCCAAATTTAATTCTTTTCGTGCCCTCAAATTAGCTTCATAGGACATTAAATTTCCTATCAACTCTTCAACTTTAAGAGTAGAGAGATCATTAGCTTCTTCAATAGCTAATACCTTCCTTTCCCAATCCGATTTTAAAGAGTCGAGTATTCGAGAAACTAAATCAAAATCAGTAAACTTAACTCCTAATGCCATAAGATCATGTTGGATAGTTTGAAAGCTAGAATATAAGTCAATAATAGTTTCATTTTGCTTCATTTTGAATGACGAGAACTGGTTTTGCAAAATTGAAATCATAGTTAGTTTGATCTTTGTTGTACCTTCGTGTGTAATTTGTAAGTTACGCCGAATGTCAAATGCAGTTGTGCATAACATGACGCGTGAAAATTCATTTTTATCTTGAGAGAAAAATAAAACATTCATAGCTTTAGCATTGTTTGATGCTAAGGTCTTTTGTGCATCGGTACATGTGTTCATAGCAGTAGGAGGTGCTTCATATTTATCTTGTATGGCTAACCAATTTTTTAGACCATTAGCTTCCATAAAAATTCTCATACGTGTTGACCAATATGCATAGTTAGATCCATTAAAAAGTGGGGGTCGTTGTATCGACCCGTAAATTTTTATAAATAAATTGGTTAATTTAATTAAATTTTGTAACTAAATTTAGAACGAAATAAAATTTTTGTAATTTATATTCAAGTGAAGGTTAAGAATGAATTGTAACAATGGTTATAAGAAAAAAAAAACCAATTGTTGACAATTGATGTGAACTCAATAAAAGTAAAATAGCGTAAATTGTACACTTGGTTATGAAATGGAAGATAGGTAAATAAAAGATCAGTATTGAATTACTTAATGTAATAACACATTTGTTAACAGTAATTAGATGTAAATTAAGGAAATATGTAATGCAAGTTATTAATTAATGAACTTGAATGAAATTCTAGTTAATAAAATAATTTAAATGTTATGACTTGGTTATACACATAGGACATGAGGAAGCAAATGTAATTATTGCATTAATGTGTGAAATAATATAATAGATGGTAATTGGTTTGGAAGAATGAACGTACAAGTATTATAAAGGGTATAATGGTGACAAATGGTTGTTGCTAGTTAATTCACCAATTACAAATAAAGAAAATTTAATGTACTTAATGATGATAATATAATAACGCAAAGTGTGAATGTAAATTAAAAAGGAAACGTAATTTTACTTATAAGGTAGTAATTGGTGTAATAGAAAGCATGAGTCCAAGTAAATAAATTTATTGGGAATATTAATTGTAACTAATGTGAATCAAAGTAATAGTAACGGTTGTAAGTTACTATTTAATTGTCCTATTAATTTATTGTAATTGTTATATTTGGGAATGAGATTTTATTATAAGTAAATAAAGGTAAGTATTGTATGAATATATGGATTAATGTATGATTTATGGTAATAGAATAAATTCATAGGATGTAAGTCAATACAATAAATAATTGAAATGATAAGCCTAAGTGAAATTTTTAGGCTATGGTAATAATCATCATAAATTACCATAATATATCTAGTCTACCAAATTAATCGGAAAAAAATTACATTTAAATGAAAATAAATGTCTCATTATTGTGGGTAAGAACTGTAATTGTAAAGTGTAAATGTAATAAAGCAACAGAAATGCATATTTTATTCCTAAGTTAATATAAAGGAATGAAACTTATTGAATGAATTAATCGAGGTTCTAATTTTAACAAATGTATATATTTGACAACTTCAATATATTTGGAAATAATAATTAATACAAAGGGAAGCTGGAAATTTGAATATATAAATGGAATGAAATGTGAGACAAGTGTTAACTGCATTACAAAGTAATAATAGACTCAACTAAAGGGTTGGAATTGAATCTAATCAGTTTAATTGGAATTTATAAAAATTAACTAGATTCAATTTATAATAAAGGGATTATTTTAAGTAAATGAAATAAATACTATAATTGGTGAATTAATTTACTTTAAATTGAGATGGGAATTGGCTTTAAAGAATTATAAATAATAAGTAATACAAGATGATAAAATTTATGAACTATAGAATTTGAATTTAAATAGCGTTTTAATTTATTTAATATTACTTTATTTAATTAATGTAAAAATAGCCATTTTGGCCACTGACTCGGATTTTGACGAAACCAGTTTCATCGGATCCGTATCGGCGAATTATTGTGGATTTTTCAAGTTTTGTAGCAATCGGACTTGTCGTTTGATCGTACGAACGTTAAACGCCTTGAAATCAATGAAATTGAAATCAATTGAAATCAATTTAAAAAGTATTGGTTTTAGCATAACTTATTCATACGATGGAATTTGGACTTGAAACCTTTTACATTGTGTTTAAAATATTTTTAAACATCTATTTTGATATATGGTTTGACCAAGTTTCGTTCCGGAGTCAAAACGGGCTTTTCGGTCCATCCATCGTTTAGCACGTTTATAAATCAGATCCATCCTGTAACGACCCGAAATTTTCAATCCCGAAAATTCCAGATAGTTATGAAAAGAAGAAATAGATAGAAGAAGAAGAAGAAGAAGAACAAGATCAGAAACATCAACATCTCACATTCATAGCGGATAAAATATAATAACAAATAATAATAGTTTACAAAAGAATTCTGTATCTGTCAAAATACCTTTATAATACATCAGAGTTACACATATATACAGTCACCGAATATACACAATTGTCAAGTCTCAGATATACAACAATATAAGCGGAAACACTCCATACGTTCTTGCCATCCAACTCGGCTCCTGAGCTCCAGAACGTCCTTACCTGAAATCCTGTAATACTGGTTTGACCCGAGCATTACATTAAAGAAACACTCGGGTCAGGCTTGAAACTAGCGTGAGTAAACTCATCCAACATGGAATACAAAGCATACAACTTATATAGAACCCGAGGTAACTCGAATCAATTTACGAGTTCACAATATGTTATAGACATCACTTATTTCATACATAAGATTTCTAAGTACCAAAGATTTCAATTTAAACAGTACAATTCCTTTAAATCACTTCATTCCAGCCTATAGATTTCAAATATCAATCTGTAAAAATTCGAAGTGGTTTCGGGTATTTCCTAATACCCGACCTCGGTCTCTTCGAGTCTCATTCAATGCATCCAATACCATTCCATCATCCATAAGCAAAGCTTAATCACATACAAAATTAATTTAATTAATCTTGATTGAATTACTAACCTCAATCACTTAGATTTCTTCATTTAACATTAATTAATTTCAAATCAATTAATCAATCATCCCTTCATTATTCATCTTAATTAATCACTCTGGATTAATTATCCTTCAATTACATTCAAATAATTAACTTTAATTAATTTCACAATATTAATTATTCTTAACCAAAATTAATAAGTAATCTTAATTACTTTATAAATTAATTAACTATATTAATTACATTAATCCTTAATTACTTATATTAATTAATTTCCATAAGTCACTTATTTTTGATTAATTAATCTTAATTAATCAATCTTTAATTACATCATTAACTATGTAAATTAATGATTTCCAATTATATTTCAATTTATCCTAATCTTAAATTAATTACATTAATTAATCCACGATATTAATCATTCTCGATTAATCTCAACCTGTAATTAACTATCTTTTATTTGCTTCATTAAATAAATTAATTACTCGTTTTAAAATAGAAATTTAAAGGAATTTAAAAAAAATTCATTTTTAAATTCAAATCAATTTAAAAATGCACTTTAACATTTAAGTTATTAAAATAATTAAATTTAAAAAAAAACTTATTTGTTCGAAAACCCAGATTCACTCTTGAATTCCAGATTTAACTCAGATTTAAAACTTGTTTAAAATCTCTACTTTACAATTTAACTTCAATTTTTAAATATCACTTTTATTTTCTTTCCAATTCATTCTTATTTTTATTCTATAATTATTTCCCTTTCAAAATTCACCCTTTTATTTCTTTCAAAAATCCAATTTTATATATTTTGATAACTCAGGGTACCGAGATATTCAAACAAACCATAGCATTCAATATTCCAATTACCAATAATATTCATCACAGAATATCAATCACTTCAATATATACTATATATTACTATATAATATAGCACATTAATTCAATTCAACCATTCAACCAATCATTTAAATTTAACCATTAGAATTTAAATATAAAAAAACTATTGAGTGAGATTAACTCACCTTTGATTTTGGTTTTGCAATCCTTTTCCATCACGATTAATTTCCACAATTGGACCTTGTAAAAGCATTAGATGATTTTATTAATAATTGAATTGATCGAACAGTTAATTACTACTTACTTATTTAATTTAAACTATTAATTTTGTTTTTAAACAAATAATTTATTTTTAACAAATTAATCACCTAAATAAATTATTTGAAATAAACCAGTCAATGAAAAAATATATATTTATTTTCTTTAAAACTATACCTATAAAAATAATCTTTAGGGGTCAAAAATCTGATTTCTATATAACTTCCAACATTTTAAAATCCTTTTTTTTTTCAAATCTTATATACGATTTCCTGCTTTACTGCATACCCATATATCTATATATACATATTATTAAATTTCAAAATATGTAAACTGTGTATATATATATTTTGCTACCGTGTATTATTATATTTTTTATGTTTATTTGTTTATTCACACATATTAAGATTAACTTAAAATTTTGAACTTCATAATATATAAGATATTCTTACTGTAAAATATGTATCTTTGTAAAGATCTGATTTTCAAGATCCTATCTTTCTGTTCTGCTTATATATATATATATATATATATATATATATATATATATATATATATATATATATATATAAATTGAATAAGCTGAAAACAGGACAGAAAAAAAATCTCACCTCGGCGTCGAGTATCGCCGCCAACTACCCAATTGACATTGCCGAGTTCCCAACGATCACTACTGCCGACCTCACGACCCAACCCACCGAAGTCTCCTATGGCTCGTGAATTCGCGCCACTACAAACCCTAGTTGAGCATGGCAAAACCTTCAGCCTCCCTCACGCTCGCGACCACGCTTCCTCCCCCTCGAGTTCGAGTCTCAAGCCATCGCGACCCTCTGCGTTGCCTCCTCCTAATGCTTCGACGCGCGATTTCTCGCATGCCAATTTTTTTTTGATTTCGGTTTCGTTTGGGAGCATAGAAGGGGAAAACGAATTTTACAGAGTTTCCCCTTTTTTTGACGAAGGCTTCGGCCATTTTTTGTAAACGAACGGATTAGAAACTTAAGGAAGAAGACTGTCGTTCCCCTATGGTTTCTCTTCTTTTCAAAAGAAGAAAAAGGGAAGACAAGAAATGATGTTAGCGTGCAGAATTTCGTTTGCGTGTCGGCTTAGGTTGGCTGATGGAAAGTAATAGGGTTCGACATAGGAATTTTATAATATTATTTAATTCCAAAATATCTCGTTTTACATATTTCAAAATTCCGACACCTATTGAGGTATTCTGCCCGGCGTTTATAAGGGTTTATCCGCATTCTGAACACAATGGAACGTGTTTCAAAGGCTAATTCTATCATATACGCTAGTTATGAAAGTAAACGATCAATTTTAAATTAAATCGATTAAAATAGTTTCTATGCGTTTTGAGCGGTCAGGGTCAAATGACAACTCTGATTGCTACGAAAATTAAAATCCGATAATAATACAATATTATGGATCTAACGGAACTGGTTTCGTCAGATTCCGAGACTATGCCTCGGAAGGCTATTTTTAAATATCGATTTAAACGATATATTTTCAAAACTGAACAAATCACCTTTAAATTAAATTTCAACCATTCTATTATCTTCAGTACCATGATTATAAATTTTATAAGCCTTCAAATTATTTTTAACAGGCTTAAAACTCCATATTCAACATTTTACACAATTTCAAATTATAAAATCCTATAATTTAATTATCAAGTAAATAGTGATATTTGGAATTCAAGTTAAAATTAACCTTTCAAATATTTAAAATCAATTAAATATTCCAATTAAATTGTTAGAAATTCCGGGTCGTCGCATTCCTCCTCCCTTAAAAGAATTTCATCCTCGAAATTACTAGTTAGGAAGGATGGTCCAATACCCATTTACTTTTCCCCCGAAACCAACAATTCAACATCCTACCAACTATCTTTTATAAAAGACCCCTTATCATTCTTACTTACTTCCTAAACTCTCGCACAGTTTTCAAACTATACCTTTTTGCTCAATCATTCAAATTCCAATTTCAAAACCAAATTTTGAATTATCAAAATTTTCTCAAAAATTTTCTAACTCTCTAAATTTTCGAATTTTTTTACCAGCGTCTCCTTTGCGCGGCTAGCTCGGTACGACTACAAAATGCCTCTACGGGCCCCCAAATTCCTAAAGAAAACAAAAAGCCAAGTGGCTAGATCAAAAACCCAATCAAATTTCATATAGAAATTTAAACACATACGTTTTTGTCGAGCAATTCAAATTTATCTTCTGAAATCGAAACTAATTTTCCTTTCCCTTTATAATAGCTGCATATCCTATTTAACCATAATATCCAATCATAGCTTTTAGAATCATTTTATACATTTCCTTACAGAAGTTTTCATATTTACTTCTATTCAAATTAGTTTTTTTCCCTTTTCCAAATGAATTCAATTTATCTTCAATTCTAAATATTAAATTTTATCTTCCACTTATAACTGATTCATATCATTATTATAAATTAGTTTCATCCATTAATTTCATTTCAATTTCCAATTTAAAAACATTTTGTCGCTAATAGAAAATTTCCCAAAAATTTTCTAACTCCCAAAATTTTCGGAAAATTTTGGTAGAGTCTCCTTTGTACGGAGGAGCTTTTGCAATTTGACAAGAGATATAAATATATATACATCGACCCACACGGTCGGAAAAACAAAAACAGTTCATTTTTCCTATTTTTATTGCATAGGCTACCTTTATTTAGCACTTTTAAGTAAGCGACTTATTATTTTAGCAATTAGCGCAACCAAATCCAGCCAAACGGCCTTTAGGTACCTGTACTTACTCAATTTAAATATGTAAGTGCCATATATAGAAAATCTATTAGCATTTCACTTACTTTCAATAGCCAAACACATGCATTTCATAAGCAACAAGCACCGAACGCTTTCCATAAGCGATTTATATGATTTAAAGCTAATTCAGTTGCTTCCAACCAACTCATATACCATTTCATTCAATTTTAATGGTTTACAACTCAATTTCTTACATTCAATTTATTTTTAATCCAAACAAGCTCATATTCAATTCAATTGATCCTAACATCCATTTATTTAATCTCTATCAACTCAAAGAATTTTAATTCCTTTTGTTTACGTCAAACGGCAACTATTTTTATGTAAGTTCGACGATATTTGCTTAATTGAGTATCCATTTAGTTTACAACTACTTGAAATTAATTTCAACTCATTCTGTATCTAATTCCATTTCATTTCTAATTTACTCACTAACCATTCATTACATTTCATTTCATCTCCGCATTGGATTAATTTTAAAACTATTTCATTGACCTTGACAACATTCGATGCTTATATTAATATCCATTTTACCAAAAAAAAAATAACCCAAACTTTTCTTTAATGGTCTTCCCTTCTTACTCGAAACCAAGCTTTTATTGATTTAAGTAATTTTACTTCAAATTAATATGCCTCATAACTTAAGTTCATTCTGGTAACCCGATTCCAATTAAAACTTTGATTTAATTTTTATTCAATCAGACTTCATCCATTTATTATTTAATTCAATTAACCCATTTATTCACCCCATTTTAGATTTTTAATTCATCTATTTAATTCATTTTCGAATTTATTTTATTTATACAAAACCATTCTCAATTTATTTCTACTTACCTGGGTTTTGTTTGCAATTCAAACCATGTCTATTATAATTCAATTCCATTTTGTCTAAACAGCATCTCTACTTATTTTAATTCCTCGAGTTCATTTCCAAACTCCATTATTAACTTACAATCCATTTATTTAACCGAGTTAAATTTTATTAACATACTCTATCAAATAATTATTTAGCTAATTAGCTCATTTCCAACCTTTAAATTAATATTCGATTTTATTACAAAAATCACTTCATTAAATTTTCCTGAATTCAAAATTTTTCATAATTCCAGCTGGGATTTTCTTTCATTTTTCCAAAATTCCAACACTTTTATTTTAAAATTTTAGAAATGCTTTTGAATTCACATCATACTATTAAAATAGCTCTTTATAAAAATACTTCTTATAACTCGATGTCTCAACCAGTCCATCCTTGTTCTCACAGAAATTCAGTCATACGTTGATCAGGGTAGGACTGAAAATCTATAAGTACTTGGTAAATCCGTTTGAACACCCGGTGAAAATACTTGGGAAAATAATTTTATTGAAAACATAGAAAACCGTTTTTTTTGAAAATCGAGTAAATATCTTGGTGAGAATGCTTTGGAAATCATCACCCCCATCCATGGTCGCAGTTACATTCCAGGGTTACGTTGCCATCGCAGCAAAAGTCCATGTAATTGTAGGCACTCCGCGCCCCTCGATTACGCCATGGAACCCACAACAGATCGCAGTTACATTCCAGGGTTACGTTGCCATCGCAGCAAAAGTTCATGTAACTGTAGGCATCAGCGCCTCGATTTTCGTTGTCGAAATGAAACTTCTCCACTCCTACATAGGTCGCAGTCTACCAATATAAAATCAAACGTAGACCGTTGGCTCCTAGCGGCACACACGACTTTCGCTATGTTACCATAGGTCGCAGTCTACCGATATAAAATCAAACGTAGACCGTTGGCTCTCAGCGGCACACACGACTTTCGCTATGGTTTGTAGTAGATCGTAGTGACATAGAGTTACACTGTCGTCACAACATAACCCAATGCCTCTGTAGGCATCAGCGCCCCTCGACTTTCGCTACATACTACTCATAATCCTCAGGAACTAGTTTTGTCCAGACTCCTCATATGATCAACTTTAGAACCCCCCTTAGGGTTCAAGGCAGCACCACCCGGTGGCAATCCTGAGAAGTTCATTTCAAGGGAGCGCCTTTTTTCCCAGAGCCATCATCAAAACACTTTATACTATACACATATAGTATCTTTCAAATCATACATCTAGTATGAATCTCATATAAATCTCCTTTTCTCAAAATCGATTATCCCAAAATCGATAATTCTCAAACTTGGCTTTCCAAATTCCAATATTGATTTTACCCAAAAAATCAATGCCTTTCGAAATCAAAAGGTTCCCAAAACCTTTTTCCAAAATCCTCATAAGATCCTTTATACACACATACACACACACATAGAGAGATATATATAAAAAAAATTAAACTTTGGATCATTTCAAACTTGTATAAAATTCCTTTTGTACTTCAAACACTTTCAAAATCCTTTCCTTTCGGCAATAGATTCAATAATTAGAGATTTATCTTATATAACAAAGATATATAACTTTGTTTATTAAAAATCAAATATTCAAATTTGATTACTCTTTTAAATATTAATTTCATACAAATCTGTACAATGTACACTTATCATCCGTACGCTATACCAATCTGATCGCTCACTCGACCACACAGTTTCACTTTCGAACTAGTATCGTCCACCCGACTTTCTAGTGCGGACTCAAATCTGGTTTCTTGATCAGAAACCGCCATTCTCTTTGCATAACTATAACTATGATAGAAAATATCCAGAACCAATCAACAATCCATATCCAAGTTTGCCATAGAAAATCAAGTGAAAAATTCCAACTCGGATCGATATAACTATCTCGAAATTCTATGCTCGAATCTAGATCAAATCACTATGCGAATAGAATAATATACGTACATCATACGTATTTAACTTCATTGATTATTAGCCAAATCAATTTCCTTTATATTCACATTCACTTTTTTACAATTGCCTTAATCCCCAGTTGGATTATCACTTCAATTCTTATCTTAGTTGGGTATTTAATCAATAATAGTTTGAACTCCGACCAGTTTATTTTTAGAAAATAGCTTGGAAATTTTAAAAAAAGATAAGTAGTTGAAAAATAATTATTAGTTTGCAAAATAGCTGTAAAATAGTTAACTAATTGTAAATAGTTGGAAAATAGTTAAATAGTTATAATTTTTTTACATAATTGCAAAACAGTTGTAAAATAGTAATTCATTTGTAAAATAGTTAAAAAACAGTAATTAGTTTATAAAACAGTTAAAAAATTGGAAAATAGTTCCAAAAATAATTGTTGAATAAGTATAAAATGGTTTGGGGTTTAAAACGAAATGTTATATATAGTAAATAGATAGGAAAATAGATTAAAAACAGTTTATATTAAACCAATTTATATTGAAAATAGTCCAGAGTCAAAACTGTCCACTTCCCCATCAATTCAATTTAAATTTCCACTTCCATTTAAATTGACTCAATTCTAATTTGAATAATCTTAGATTTCCATCGAAATTTATTTAACCCCAATTCAAGTTGAATCAATCTTGATTCCTTTCCCAATTTAAATCAAATTCCATTTGATTTTAAACCTGTTCAACTTCAATTATAATTTAAAATTATTCCAATCAATTTTGGACTATTATCAATTGAACCCACTTCAATTTCAAATCATTTTAATTCAGTCCAATTCAAATCATCCATTTAAATTTTTAAACTTATCAATCTTCAATCACAAATCCAATTAATTTAAATAAAATTCAATTTTGAACTAATTCAATGTCAATCTCAATTTTAAACCATCTCGAATTATATAAATTCAAGTTAAATTCTAAAAGGCTGGTTTAACTTTTTAAACCAAACTAACCTTTATTAAAAGTTTCTAAACAATTTAATTTCTGAGCTCAAATTCTAGAATTTCATTTTCAATCAATTTAATTTTTAATTTGGTTGTATTTCTGTTACCACTTAATTTAATCCCAATTCAAGATTTAAATTTGATTGTATTATATTACTTCTTAATTTAATTCTAATAATTTAACATCCAATCACCTTAATATTTATTAGAAGGAAATATTGCTTTATATATCAAAATATATTTTTATATAAAATCATTTAAAACCTTTATATAAGAAAATAACAAGTACGCTCTCATATATACACACACACACACACACAAATCAACTCATCCTAGAGTACTATGGACTCTATTTAATGAGTAATTCCCACCAGAGCCAAGGTTCTCGCTCAACTTTTCAGTTTTGATACCAACTGTAATGACCCGACATTTTCGATCCGAAAATTCTAGATAGTTATGAAAAGAAGAAAGAGATAGAAGAAGAAAAAGAACAAGATCAGAAACATCAACATCTCACATTCACAGCGGGTAAAGTATAATAACAAATAATAACAGTTTGCAAAAGAATTCCGTATCTATCAAAATACCTTTACAATACATCAGAGTTACACATATATACAGTCACTGAATATACACAATTATCAAGTCTCAGATATACAACAATATAATACAGCGGAAACACTCCATACGTTCTTACCATCCAACTCGCCTCCTGAGCTCCAAAACGTCCTTACCTGAAATCCTGTAATACTCAGTCTGACCTGAGCACTTAACACCCGGGTCAGGCTGGAAACCAGCGTGAGTAAACTCATCCAACATGGAATACAAAGCATACAACTTATATAGAACCCAGGGTAACTCGATTCAATTTACAAGTTCACAATATGTTATAGACATCACTTATTTCACACACAAGTTTTCTAAATACCAAAGATATCAATTTAAATAGTCCAATTCCTTTAAATCACTTCATTCCAGCCTACAGATTTCACATATCAATCTATAAAAATTCGAAGTGGTTTCAGGTATTTCCTAATACCCGACCCCGGTCATTTCGAGTCTCATTCAAGGCATCCAATACCATTCCATCATCCATAAGCAAAGCTTAATCACATACAAAATTAATTAAATTAATCCTGATTGAATTACTAACCTCAATCACTTATATTTCTTCATTTAACATTAATTTATTTCAAATCAATTAATCAATCATCCTTTCATTATTCATCTTAATTAATCACTCTGGATTAATTATCCTTCAATTACATTCAAATAATTAACTTTAATTAATTTCACAATATTAATTATTCTTAACCAAAATCAATAAGTAATCTTAATTACTTCATAAATTAATTAACTATATTAATTACATTAATCCTTAATTACTTATATTAATTAATTTCCATAAGTCACTTATTTTTGATTAATTAATGATTTCCAATTATATTTCAATTTATCCTAATCCTAAATTAATTACATTAATTAATCCATGATAGTAATCATTCTCGATTAATCTCAACCTGTAATTAACTATCTTTTATTTACTTCATTAAATAAATTAATTACTTGTTTTAAAATAGAAATTTAAAGGAATTTAAAAACAAATTCATTTTTAAATTCAAATCAATTTAAAAATGCACTTAAACATTTAAGTTGTTAAAATAATCAAATTTAAAAAAAAAACTTATTTGTTTGAAAACCCAGATTCACTCTTGAATTCCAAATTTAACTCTGATTTAAAACTTATTTAAAATCTCTACTTTACAATTTAACTTCAGTTTTGAAATATCACTTTTATTTTCTTTCCAATTCATTCTTATTTTTATTCTATAATTATTTCACTTTCAAAATTCACCCTTATATTTCTTTCAAAAATCCAATTTTATATATTTTGATAACTCAGGGTACCGAGATATTCAAACAAACCACAGCATTCAATATTCCAATTACCAATAATATTCATCACAGAATATCAATCACTTCAATATATACTATATATTACTATATAATATAGCACATCAATTTAATTCAACCATTCAACCACTCATTTAAATTTAACCATTAGAATTTAAATAAATAAAAAACAGTTGAGTGAGATTAACTCACCTTTGATTTTGGTTTTGCAATCCATTTCCATCACGATTAATTTCCACAATTTGACCTTGTAAAAGCATTAGATGATTTTATTAATAATTGAATTAATCGAACAGTTAATTACTACTTAATTATTTAATTTAAACTATTAATTTGGTTTTTATTTTTAATAAATTAGTCATCTAAATAAATTATTTGAAATATGCCAGTCAATGAAAATATATTTATTTATTTTCGTTTAAACTACACCTATAAAATTAATTTTTGGGGTTAAAAATCTTATTTCTTTATATAACTTCCAACATTTTAAAATCCATTTTTTTTCAAATCTTATACAAGCTTTCCTGCTTTACTACATACCCATATATCTATCTATATATATATTATTAAGTTTAGAAATATGTAAACTGTGTGTATATTTTGCTGCAGTGTATTATTATATTTTTTTGTTAATTTGTTTATTCACACATATTAAGATCAACTTAAAATTTTAAACTGCATAATATATAAGACATTCTTACTGTAAAATACGTATCTTTGTAAAGATCTGATTTTCAAGATCTTATCTTTCTGTTCTGCTTATATATATATATATATTAATTGAATTAAATTAAAACAAGGCTGATAAAAAATCTCACCTCGACGTCGAGTATCGCCGCCAACTACCCAACTGACATCGTCGAGTTCCCAGCGATCACTGCTGCCGGCCTCACGACCAAACCCGCTGAAGTCGCATGTGGCTCGAGAAGTCGCGCAACTACAAACCCTAGTTGAGCACGGCAAAACCCTCGGCCTCCCTCATGCTCGCGACCACGCCTCTTCCCCCTCGAGTTCGAGTCTCAAGCCATCGTGACCCTCTGCGTTGCCTCCTCCCAATGCTTCGACACGCGATTTATCGCCTGCCATTTTTTTTCCAGTTTTTTTGGAAGCTTATAAGGGGAAAACGAATTTTACAGATTTTCCACCTTTTTTTGACGAAGGCTTCGGCCATTTTTATAAACAAATGGATTAGAAACATAA
This sequence comes from Allium cepa, assembly GCA_030765085.1. Classification (NCBI taxonomy): domain Eukaryota; kingdom Viridiplantae; phylum Streptophyta; class Magnoliopsida; order Asparagales; family Amaryllidaceae; genus Allium; species Allium cepa. Next base: position 244,067,985 of record CM060938.1, on the reverse strand, counting down.
AGAAGAAGACTGTCGTTCCCCTCTGGTTTCCCTTCTTTTCAAAAGAAGAAAAAGGGAAGACAAGAAATGATGTTAGCGTGTAGAATTTCCTTTGCGTTTCGGCTTAGGTTGGATGATGGAAAGTAATAAGGTTTGACTTAGGAATTTTATAATATTATTTAATTCCAAAATATCTCGTTTAACATATTTCAAAATTCCGACCCCTATTGAGGTATGCTGCCCGGCGTTTATAAGGTTTTATCTGCATTCCGAACACAATGGAACGTGTTTCGGAGGCTAAATCGATCATATGCGCGAGTTACGAAAATAAACGATTAAATTCAAATTAAATCAATTAAAATAGTTTCTATGCGTTTTGAGCTGTCAGGGTCAAATGACAACTCCGATTGCTACGAAAATTGAAATCCGATAATAATACAATATTACAAATCCAATGGTATAGGTTTCGTCAGATTCCGAGACTGTTCCTCGGAAGGCTATTTTTAAATATCGATTTAAACAATATAATTTCAAAACTGAGCAAATCACCTTTAAATTAAATTTCAACCATTCTATTATCTTCAGTACCATCATTATAAATTTTATAAGCCTTCAAATTATTTTTAACAGACTTAAAACTCCGGATTCAACATTTTACCCAATTTCAAATTATAAAATTCAATAATTTAGTTATCAAGTAAATAGTGATATTTGGAATTCAAGTTAAAATTAACCTTTCAAATATTTAAAATCAATTAAATATTCCGATTTAAATTGTTAGAAATTCCGGATGGTCACACATCATTCTATTTCAATCCTACCTATAAATACCCTGTTATAAACCCTAGCCTACCTCTATTTCTCATTTGTTTATGCGTACAATTCCTCTTCACCTCCTCATTTCAATGGCAGACAATTTCAAATCCAATTTCAATTCAAAAATCGAAGTGAAATTTCAAACTCCTTAAAAAAATTCAGAAAAATTATATGTCGAAGCCCTCGAAGAGCATAAGTCAGATCTACAGTTCGTTTTTCGTTCTAGATCTCTGTTCATCCAGAAATTGAAGGACTATTTTTGGCCATCCATTGCGTCGAAATCAACTGCAGCTGATCGACGAATCGAAGGTGCAGTAATGTAGAGAGAGCCGAGGGGGTCGCATCCATGTGGGTTTTGTGATGGGTTAAGGCTAGATCGCGCCAATAAATTCAATTAGGGTTTCAGTTTCTAGTGGCGGCCTGCGTCTTGGGGCTCGTGCGTGGAGATCTGAGGGGGCCGTGACCCTTGAAGGTGGTCGGCACGGTGTAGAAGTGGCGAAGGCCGTAGATGGGGGAGCGTGGTTGACCGAACGAAGGCGTGTGGGCGTGTGTGTTTCTTTTCATGTGTGTGCATTAAGGCTGGGAAGAAGACAGTATGACGTGGCAAGAAACGGTAATATCTTGTTATATTTAATTTAATTTAATTTTTGATTTTCCACTCGTTCTAATGGATACAACTCTCGCATACGAGGTCTGTTTTGCGCGCAGTTTTCTCCGCTAGGTTCGTATTGGAATTCCGGACATTTTGGCGCTAGTTTGGATGAATTCTGAGGCTGTTAAATTTTTGGGTTTAAATTGGATTTAAATTCAATTTAAATTCAAAAGGTTAGTGCTTTAACCCACTCACAAAATTTCTAAAATTTCTTATGTGTGTTAAATTAATTTTTGATATGATTAAAAATTTATTTTATTGCCATTTGTTATATTTTTATCATCATTCCAGTTAAAATTCAATTTATTGAATTAAATTGGTATTCAATTTGTTATTGCATATAAACTTCCAGTTAAATTAATTTATTATTGAATATAAACTGCCAGTAATTGCTTGTTGTTTATTTCTATTCTATATTGATGTTATTGTTTGAATTGGATGATGATTGTGATATTGTTTGATGATTGATATTGGATGAATGGATGTTATATTTATATTGTTATAAACCGCAAGTTGTTATTAACCTTTTTATTTCATTCGGGATTGCAGTTTGAACTGATATATAACCGTATTTTTATTTTAAATTACGGATTGAAATGATAAGTATCCGTATCAGTTGACCATAGGATAGAAAATTATATACAGACACCGTCAGTCTATATATATAAATATTTTGAAAATGATTTCTATGGTTTTGGAAAGAAATATACGGTTTAATAAATATTAATTTTGATATTATATAAATATTATTTATATATATATATATACCTAATTTCTTGAATTTAAGCTATGTATAAATTTGTGTAATAAAAATAAGTTTATTTATAAAGTTTGATTGTTTTATATTATATGGTTTAGTACCTGTCTAAGATATTGTATATATAGGGTTTTAATGACTTAAATAAAAATTAAGTTAGAAGATAAATATGAAATTGGTTTAATTTGAATTATTTAAGAATTTTACTCGAATAAATTTGATTTGAAATTAAATAAAATTGAGATTTAAAGGGTGGGATTCTTATAACTAGATTTGGCTTAGAGTGATTTAAATGAATATAAAGTTGATTTAAATTAATATACCGGTTTAATTAAATTGAAAGAATATCCAGTTGTTTGAAGTTAAAGGTTTTACTTAAATGAAATTGGATTTATTAAGTAAACATTTAAAATATAAATAATAGTAATTAAAATTTATATATATGGAATTATCAAAGAATTAGTTTTGAAATGGTGGAATATTTAAAGCTTGGAAATATATGGAAATTTGAAATGGTTTATTTGGAGGTTCAAATCGGAATTTGGAACTTATTTGTGAAATTAAAGAAGCTATTTTACTATATAAAGTAATTTAATGTTAAACCATCTAAGTAATTGAAGTTATGTTCAAAGCTATGGGTTTCATGGTATATAGATTTGAAGTGCTATGATTTTTGGAAAAGGGATATATTTTGAAATAAAAATGATATCTGTTACCTGGAGGTTTGACCAGGCAACTAAGGACTCAGCAATCTCGTTCGGCAAGATCAGGCCGTTCGGCACCTATGGTCGATCGGCATGACAAAATGGTTCGGCGGTCAAGAGCATTAGGCATTAGAAGAATGCTCGGCATAAAGGAACGCTCGGCATTTAGCAGTGTTCGGCATTAGAAAGTGCTCGGCTTCCAGAATCGTCCGGCACATATGATTCGTTCGGCATTAGTGAACGCTCGTCATTCAGGAACGTTCGGCATGCGAGAGTGCTCGGCATGCGAGAGCGTTCGGTATTGAATATCGATCGGCATCTATGGATGCTAGGCAAGGCAGAGTCATTTGGCACTACATACTGTTCGGCATCACTTCGTTTGACACAAATACCTCGTTCGGCATTCAGGTTGTTCGGCATCGCATTGTTCGGCGTTTATGCCTTGCTCGGCATTTTTCCGTTCGGCCTCTCTAGGTCGGCACACAGAGATCAATCTTTTTCGGCCGAGATACCAAGCTGCTAGGCCCTACCAGGGAAGTCCAACCTACCTTCGTTTATAAATAGGGAGGCAGGGGCACAGTGAAATGGACCTTTTTTAGAGAACGCCGTGGGGACTCTGCTGCATTCATGATTCATTCAAGACTTATCTTTTTTGCTTGTTACTTGTATTCAGTATAATTGGTATACGGATTGTATCTGTAATCGATTATCGAGAAAAGCAATAAAGATTAACCTCAAAGTGGACGTTGGCAATTACGCCGAACCACTATAAATCTGGTGTTCGTATTTTCTGCATTTAAATCTGCATATTATCCTCTGTTTAACTTACTTTCTTCATTAAACTCTCTACACAAACTCTCTTAAGGGTGTTAGTGACCAATTCTGGTGCTAACATTTTGGTGCTTTCACTGAGAATCGAATGCTCAGGACAATAGGATCTACTTTGCAGCTACTGGATTGAAAAATCCCCTAAAGGAGATCCAAATCATTCACAAGACATCTGTAGATTCTACTCAGAGTTACAACCAACAACTTTACCATGGGGAGACTACGAACTAGATCGGCCTCTCATGACGCAGATGTCCACGAAACTGCTAGTGTACAACAGATAGGACCTAGCAACCAACCGGCAAATCGAGGCGCAGGAACCTCCACCCAGAACAAAGCGGAGGTCGTTTCGTGAACAGAGTTCAACGACTTGATAAGAGAACTCAGGGAAAGTAGAAGGCAACTTGTTGAGCAGATTCAAGCCAACACTAATCTCATGACTCAGCTTGCCCAGCAGCAGCATCAGAATGCTGGAAGTAGTCCTGCTCCTGACTCTGAATCTGATAGCTCAACCTCAGCTGATGAACCTCCTAGGCGTAGACACCGTAGGGATGAAGTTGCACAAGCAGGTGCTACCGATCGATCCGTCAGGGATCAGGCATGTGATGAGACCGGACACCCAGATCACCAAGACCCAAATCAAGCAGGACATCAACCCGCATGGTCCCGTGGAACGGAACCCAACCTCCCACCCTCCATACAAACTCCGGACTTATCAGCCATGGTTAGACAGTTGATGAGAGAGAACCAAGGCCTGACCAACGAAGATCGGGGAGTGTCCAGGAGTTATACTCCATTCATAGATGTTATCCTACAGCCTGAGTCCCCAAGAAATTCGATATGCCGACTATTCCAGCCTATGAAGGGAAGACTGACCCTAGGCAACGCGTGATGAGGTACGAATGGATGATGGATTCGACAAGGGCAAATGACGCAACTAAGTGTAGGTGTTTCCCAATCACTATGTCTGGAATTTCCGCTATGTGGTTTACTCGGCTTCCTCCACGATCTATATCCAACTTCGACGAGTTAGCAAAGAAATTTGTTGAACAATTCAGGATACATGCTACCCGTCCAAAGGACATTATGTCATTATCAGGCTCAATCCAAGCTCCGGGAGAGTTTTTGAAAGCATACTTACAAAGGTTTCATGTTGCCACCACTGAAGTTAGCAATCCTAACGACCACGCGATTTTGATGGCGGTAATGCGAGGTGTAGATCCAGACTCAGAGTTTGGAGATTGGTTGGCGGGAATGCCCCCAACTACGTTGGAACGATTCTATTCCAAAGCTCATCAGTTCATACGAAGGGAGGAGGCTCGATGGATGAGACGAGATAAGGCGCTAGGGCCTGTTCAAGAGACTGTGAAAAGTAACATCGCCGTGAAGTAATCCGGCGATAGTTCGGGAAAGGTTCAAGTCAACATCCAGAACATGCCTAGGCAGTCCAAAGGATCCGGAGGTGGAATTCCTGGAAAGAAAAGAGAAGCAGGGAAATGGAAGTCAAGGATTCTGACCCATAATGAATATTCCCCGCTGAATACTTCTCTTGAAAACATTTATCTATCGACCTGTAACACCTTTGAATACAGAAAGCCACGCCCAAAGGAGTCCACTGAAGAACAGAAATGGACAGGGAAGTATTGTCGCTTCCATGAGGCTTATGGCCATAATATTGAGGAGTGTAGACACCTCCATGATGCCATAGAAAAGTTAATCAGATAGAAAAAATTACAGGAATTTGTCAAAAACCCGCAAGATGGAAGGCAAGGAACATCAGACCCCGGACGCAGGCCGGCTCCACGCCAACCCGAACAACCTGCTCGGACTGTGGGTAGATTGATTATAAACACTATTGTCGAAGGAACTCATCCTGCAAATAAGAATTGGCAGGAGATGGAACGATATGCTACCTCCTTAAGGCATGCAGATTACGAATGTTATTCGAATGTGGAAGATGGAACCCCCGCAAAGCAACAACGCATGATGACTGACGATATAGTGTTTAGGAGTTGAGGCGCGGACAAGGTGGAGGCTCCTACTATCGACCCGATGGTTATATCTGCAACAATCGGGCCAGCTTACGTGAAAAGAATCCTGATTGATTGCGGGAGCTCCATTAACATCATCTTCAAGAATGCTTATGACCAAATGAAGATGGAAATGAATGATTTGAAACCATGAAAGCCCGTATCCGCGGCTTTAACGGTGCTGCAACCGACGCGATGAGGTATATAAAGCTACCAGTTGAACTGGGGGAAGGTGAGCGTAGGAGAGTGCGAGTCCTACCATTCATAGTAATGGATGTTGACTCTCCATACAATGCCTTTTTGGGTCGTCCAGCCTTGGCAGAATTTAGGGCTGCTTTGGCCCCATGGTGTTTGACATTAAAATTTCCGACAGACAAAGGAGTTGGTGTTGTACATGGCGATCAGTCGACTGGTCGCGCATGTTATGTGGCAGAATTTGAGAGAAGCTCGACCGATAGAGAAGGGAAAGGTTGCGGACAGCTCCGTCCGCATCCTAAAGACCGATGATTGACAAGTAGTCCCCGAGCCCTGGCTCGCGCAACATTCTCGGATCCTTAGGGACATAGATCCGAGAGATGATGATGGGGAACCCAGAGAAACGAATGCAGCACCGGCTGAGCTGACGATCGACATCCCAGTCAGCCAGGATGACCCATCACAAGTTCTTAAGATTGGATCACAACTCGACCCCTCAGCGGCCGAGGATCTTACTGATTTTCTCCTAGTGAATCTGGACGTTTTCGCTTGGACACATTCTGATACGTGCGGGATTTCTCCAGCAATTGCGAGTCATATATTGAACATAGACCCGAAACACGTTTCTGTAAAACAGAAAAGGAGAGGTATGGACCTGGAGAGGTCTGCGGCTCTCAAAGAGGAGGTGGACAAACTAAAAGACAATGGGTTCATCCGCGACGTCCTCTACCCTGAATGGGTATCTAACTCATTGCTAGTGAAGAAAGCAAATGGAAAGTGGAGAATTTGTGTTGATTACTCCGATCTGAATAAAGCATGCCCGAAGGATAGTTTCCCTTTAACTAGAATCGACCAGCTCGTCGACTCTACCGCCAGACACGAATTATTGTCATTTATGGGTGCGTATTCAGGATACAATCAGATCCCATGCATATTCCAGACCAAGAGCACACCGGTATTGTCACGATATGGGGCTATATTTCTATGTAGTAATGCCCTTTGGATTGAAAAATATGGGAGCAACTTATCAGCGTCTAGTGAATCGAATGTTAAAAGAGCAGATCGGTAAGACAATGGAAGTCTATGTGGATGACATGCTCGTGAAGTCACGACAGCCAAACGACCATATTCGAGACTTAGTAGAAATGTTTGAAATACTCAGACATTATGGTATGAAGATCAACCCCTTGAAGTGCTCTTTTGGTGTGGCATCAGGAAAGTTCTTAGGTTTCATTGTGAATGCACAAGTAATTGAAGCTAATCCGGAAAAGATTCAGGCTATTCGGGACATACAAGTGCCCAGAACTATAAAGCATGCACAAAGCTTGAACGGAAAGGTGGCAGCGCCGAGCCGATTCATATCCAGAGCCACGGATAAATGCATTCCCTTCTTCGATGTGATAAAGAAGGGAAAAAAGAATTTTGAGTGGACCTCCGACTGTGAGGAAGCATTTCGAGCTCTGGTAAGATATTTGGAGAGCCCCCCTGTGCTATCGAAACCAATCGACCATGAAATGCTGTATGTATACTTGGCAGTATCCCAACACGCTATCAGTACCGCTCTAGTTCGCGAGGAGGATCAAGTTCAAAAGCCAGTATATTATGTCAGTAAATGCTTGACGGGGGCAGAAAGAAATTATCCCAAAATCGAGAAATTAGCTTATTGCTTAGTGATTGCATCATGCAAACTTCGCCCATACTTTTAGGCACACTCAATCAGTGTTTACACTGATCAACCCCTGCGACAGGTACTCCAACGACCGAAAACTTTCGGAAGGATGTTAAAGTGTAATATCGAATTAAGCCAATTCGATATTACCTACCTAACGCGAAAGTCTGTACAGGGACAAGCGCTAGCGGATTTCATCGCTGAATTCACATTGACAGACGAATCAAATGGCCGCAATGTCAGACCTCCCGGCCAATGGAAGATGTACACCGATGGGGCATCTAACGACCGTTGTTCGCGGGTGGGCGTAGTTCTGGTAACTCCTGAAAACCGATCAGTTTTCTATGCTTTGAAGCTCGAATTCACAGCAATGAATAACAAAGACGAGTATGAAACATTGATCGTCGGTTTAAGACTCATCAAAGAACTAGGAATAAGATCGGTTGAAATTTTATACGACTCGCAACTGGTGGTGTATCAAATGCGTGGAGACTACCAAACAAGGGGTCAGAGACTTTCCCCGTATTTGGCCCACGTTCAGGAGCTGCTAGCGAATCTCGAGTATTATGATATTTCACATATCCGCATGAGTAAAACAGAGCAACAAATGGGATTGTTTCCTGTCCAAACCTTACATGTTCCGAGTATAAATATGATGGAGGTAGATTTCGTGTTCGAATCATAAATCGAAAGGGAGTCATGGATGACCCCATTCAAGCAGTTCTTGTTACACGGGACCGTGCCCGAAAGAAGTAGCGAAAGACGATAAGTCATTCGTAAGGCTTCTCGTTATGTAATGCAGGATGGAATAATGTATTGGAGGGGATTCTCGACCCCATTACTCCGATGCATTGCCCATGATGAGATAAAACGAGTCCTGAAGGAAGTCCATGATGGTGAACGTGGTGACCATACCGGAGAACAGACATTAGCAAAGAAAATCCTCCGCTATGGATATTATTGGCCAACTGTAAATTGGGATGCCGCAGACTACGTAAGAAGATGTGACAAATGTAAGAAATATGCGAAAACCCCAAGAGCTCCACCGACGGAACTCACACAAATGGTTAGTCCTTGGCCATTTGCAATATGGGGAATCGACATAATCGTTTCCTTGCCTCTATCCAAAGGTGGTGAAAAATACGCGATTGTTGCGGTCGATTACTTTACCAAGTGGGAAGAAGCAGAGCCTTTGGCTACCATCACCACTAGAAAGGTCATTAATTTCGTTGTATGGAATATCATATGCCGTTTTGGCCTTCCACGAACGTCACAGACAACGGAACTCAGCTTGAAAGCAAAGAGTTCAAAGAGTTTTGCCAAAAATATGGTATTGAGAAAAAGTTTGCAGCAGTTGCTCATCCAAAAGCTAATGGACAGGTCGAGGCCGTAAACAAGATAACAAATCCGTATTGAAAAAACGTTTGGAAAAGGATAGAGGCAAGTGGGTGGATGAGCTTCCAACAACACTTTGGGCTTACAGAACCACCCACAAGTTCACGACTGGCCACACTCCATTCGCATTAGCATATGGCATGGAAGCTGTCATACCCGTGGAACTTGAAGTCTCATCACATCGAGTAACTTATTATGACCCAGAGTCAAATCAAGATCTCTTGCTGGAATCTTTGGACTTCATTGATGAAAAACGCGAAGAAGCTAATTTAAGAGCGGACGCATACAGGCACCGAGTTGCTCGATATTATAATGTAAAAGTCCTATCGAGAATCTTTGGAGTAAGTGAACTCATTTTGAAACGAGTTTTCCCTGTTCCATCACACATGAGCCCCGCATGGGAAGGTCCATACGTCATTGAACGGAAGCTTGGAGAAGGAACTTTCAAGCTAGCGACCGTTGATGGTGCGACACTTCCCCAAGCATGGAATAGTGAACATTTGCGGCACTATTACACTTAGTTCATTTCTATCACATTTTAGTTGCATTTATTTCCAGCAAGTTTTTATTCTTAGTTTACGGCATGTGAAAAGACAATTTAGCTTATTTACATTAATAAAGGCTTAAATCCATTTCCTTTACCCATGAGTTGTCGATGTTTGTGTGTACGATAACGCTGTAACAAATGACTAGGAGACACATTACTTTGTCTGACGTACGAACGCGCATAAACGATTCGAAACCTCCAAGTCCCCGGAGTGCGGACTGGAGTACTCCAAGTCCCTAGAGCGTGGACTCGAGTATAAACAACTCAAAACCTCTAAGTCCCCGGAGTGCAGACTGGAGTACTCCAAGTCCCCAGAGCGTGGACTTGGGTATAAACGACTCAAAACCTCCAAGTCTCCGGAGTGCGGACTGGAGTACTCTAAGTCCCCAGAGCATGGACTTGAGTATAAACGACTCAAAAACTCCAAGTCCCCGGAGTGCGGACTGTAGTACTCTAAGTCCCCAGAGCACGGACTCGAGCATAAACGACTCAAAAGCTCCAAGTCCTCGGAGTGCGGACTGTAGTACTCTAAGTCCCCAGAGCACGGACTCGAGCATAAACGACTCAAAACCTCCAAGTCCCGGGAGTGCGGACTGGAGTACTCCAAGTCCCCAGATCGTGGAATCGAGTATAAACGACTCAAAACCTCCAAGTCCCCGGAGTGCGGACTGGAGTTCTCCAAGTCCCCAGAGCGTGGACTCGATTATAAACGACTCAAAACCTCCAAGTCCCCGGAGTGCGGACTGGAGTTCTCCAAGTCCCCAGAGCGTAGACTCGATTATAAACGACTCAAAACCTTCAAGTCCTAGAGTGCGGACTGGAGTATTCCAAGTCCCCAGAGCATGGAGTCGAGTATAAACGACTCAAAACCTCCAAGTCCCCGGAGTGCGGACTGAAGTACTCTAAGTCCCTAGAGCGCGGACTCGAGTATAAACGACTCAAAACCTCCAAGTCCCCGGAGTGCGGACTAGAGTATTCTAAGTCCCCGGAGCGCGGACTCGAGTATAAACGATTTAAAATGACCAAGTCCCCTGAAGGCGGACTGGACATAAAATGACTTGAAGTCATCAAGCCCTTGGCGTACGGACTAGAAAATATTCTAAGTACCCGAAGCGTGGAATAAAGAACGTGCAATGCCAAAAGATTATCAACTTATTTGAAAATGAATCAAGAAGCTTATGTAACTCGCAATAGCTTGGGTTCCGACCATGATTATACTGAAAACCGGACAACAGAAATCTTCTGAAAGGCAAAAAGAACTAAGTTTTATTCATCAAAAATAAGTTTCTACTACAACTCCTCCGAAGCTCGGAGTCAAAAGTTTATTTACATAAACTATGAAAACAAAAATAATTACATAATTTAAACTAGCTCTTGTTGAACGAGAGCGAAGACTATTTCTTCGACTTCTTCGACTTTTTGCCCGATGACTCCTCCCCGGTACGTTTACCCTTGACGGCTTACTTTGATGGGGGAGTGACAGCCGGAGAAGTATGAGGAACATCCATGGGTTTGGACCCGCCTGGGAGAATGACCTTCAACGGCTTATTCAAAGGATCATCCATGTCCACAACTTGAGATTCGACCTTGATCTTGATCGTCTTTTCCTTCTCCGTGTCAAGCTTCTCCTTCATGCTAAGTTCGGACGTGTGCTCGAAGATGCCTATAATTTCAACTTTATAACTCCCATCGATGGGGGAGGAAGTCTCAGATTTGTCCTTGTCAAGCGCTCCAATCACCTGAGCATGGGGACTGGGAGCCTCTCCTGCGTGAGTGGCTTCACTCATTTTTCCCCTAACCTCCTTGGCGACATCGCTCCTCGGAGTGGGCTCAAGATCAGAACGGCCTGCATAAAATCACAAAAAGCAAGTATTAGAATGCAATAGTTTCTGGTGGAAAGCGAAAACTCTTGGAATGTTAAAGCGAAAGAGTTGCCTACTAGGTTCCGGCCGGCTCTCAACCGTCAGGAGGGTCTCGCCCTTTGGAATAGGTGACAAAACATGAACACCAAGGCCGGGGTCCTCCGCGTCGTAACCGACATGTTGTTCAAAAGGATCGAGTATCGGCCGACTGGTCGGCTGGGTAGGCACACGAGTTGGAGACTCAATCCCAAATGGACCGGCGATAACTTCTTTCCCTTTTGTTGAAGGGGAGCCTTTGCAATAAATAGCTTTAGCCGCTGACAGGTCCGAAGGCTCATTTCCCCTGAGGAATTCTTTTATCAAGACCCCCTCATTAACCTCCTCGATACCGTGTTCGGCCTTCTTGATTTCAATTAAAGTCTCCCATGCCTCGGCCAAAGATTCGAGATAGCCCTCGCCTAGGAAAGTTAAGTCCCGGTGCATGAGAACGCGGGCATTGAATTCGGCAATAAGCTGGTCGAGCATGGTTTTGATTTCTTCTCTACCTTCTTCCTTGGCCGCCTCAAGTCGAGAGTCGATTTCCGCGGAGGCTATCTTTTTGCCCTCTTTGCGGGCTTCATTCTTCAGCGCCTCAACTTTAGAAAGCTCGCCCTCAAGCTTCGCCTTTAGGAGTCGCGTTGCAACAATCTCATCGCAATACCGCTGCGACTCTTCTTGGGGAGCAACCTTCTCCTCTTATTCTTTGCGGAGTCGCTCCTCAAGTTCTTTAAACCGAAGACAGAATGCATCCCTCTCTTTTTACACTAAATCTTTTTCCAAAGCCAAAGCCCCACAGCGTTGTACCGCCTCATTGAGTTCTTTTTTGTGAGTCGATTCCAGACGAGTTACGGCTTCGGCGGTATCCTTGGTGCTCTACTAGGCGGCCTCAAGTTCAGATTTGTAAGTCGCAATCTCTTCGTCCTGATCTTTAATGATATCTTTGTCATGGATGGCCTCAAGCTTCAGGCGATCGATCTCAGGTTGGCACTCCATGGAGACTTCTGAAAGTTTTTCGGCCAAATGAACAAACGTGTCATGCAGAACATAGACGTCGTTGGTGCAGGCGATGGCGCTCTGTTTAACATCTCCAGGTATATGGTGGATCGCCGCGAGGAACTTCAGACCATCAAAGCAAATCTTTGGAAATTTAGCTTTAAGCTCGGCCAGTCTCTCCGATATTGTAGGGTCTGTTGCGGGAACAGGAGGAGACGGCTTTGAAAGTTCGGCTCTCTTGTGAGCATCCTGGGATTGTCTTATGGAAGAGGAATCGGAGTGTTGGTCTTAGGGGACATCGAATTGCGACCCCTTATAGTCGTGCTTATCTTTGCTTTGTTCCGAATGAGAAGAGGGATGTTGGTGGTACCTAGGCTGATAATATGTTTTCTTCCGAGATGATGAGTCCCGGGAATGATAATCTCTATCGCCATCATCGTATCTGTCCCGACGTCTCCCAGAACCTGAGTCACATCCAGAGTGATGGAAGACAGATGACTCGCGGAGGCGATCAATTCCGTGTGTACGTCCCATGTCACCTACATAGAATTTAAATAACAACGAATTAGCAAAGAGCAATGTGACGATGGAAAATTAAGTGCAAGGTGAAGTGCATGTGTTTATGTGTGTGTCTTAGTGTTTCCCCCCGACGGACCAGTTTCTTTACTAATGGGAGTTTTTTCTTCCTGAGTGTGGGCTTGAACGCCTTCATCTCCTCTGATGGGTGAGTCAATTTTACATACCTCCGGATCATCGAAATCATAATTAAGTAGATCGTCAAGTATCGAGAGGTTCGAGAGGCCCTTTAAAGAACTTTCTAAACGTTGTGAGGAGGCCTCTTTCTCTGTCGGAATAAGAGTAAATTTTGAGGTTACACCAACTTTTCCCCTCCTTATCTTGTACGTCAGTTTCTTTTTCTTCTTCGAAGGGGAGGATGACGTTTCGATGTCATGAACTTCAACTGGCGGGTCATGAGTAGGCCCAACGTTCTCATCTTGTGCTTCGGGTATTTCATTTTCTTTGATCTCTCCTTCTTCTAGTGCGCTAGGAGCATTGCGTGCTGAAGACTCAGCTTGTTTTTCCCTTTACCGGAGGCGGGCCTGGGTATGAAAACGCCCTCAGGAAGGCTTATCCGACGACCTTCTGCTAACAGTCCAAACCTCGATAGTGACTCATTTGAAATGAGAGTTCGGATGTCCCGTTCGTTGGCAGGAAGGGCTCTAATGGCTTCAACGGCTTCAGAATACCCGCGACCGTCAGGTTGTGGATTGATACCTGAAAAGATGGAAAAAAGAATTAAAAGAGGCATGGCTTTGACCAAGTATGAATATCAATCCAGAGAAAAGACTTACATCCTTCCACCCATCTCCTTGCGAAACCAGGAGGGCAACACACAAAGAACCATTCCTGTTCATACTGGGCGAACTTGCTGCATGTTCCAATCAAGATTTGGCATTGTGGTGCGGCTCGAGAAACATGAAAGATGGGCTATCTCTCCGCTTCTTGATCATATATATATATATATATATATATATATCTGATGTCACTCGGGGTTGGAGACCTGGAGAGAACAGTCATGGAAAGGATGTAGGTACCGTAGATGAAGGTGTGACCGTTCGGGTGCAATTGTGACGGGGCAATGTCGATGTATTGTAGCATGTCCCGAAGAAATAAGTTGAATGGTGACACACTGCCGACCAAGCACATAAACTTATTACAAGCAGTATATCCAACTGGTGGCAGGTGTGGGCGATCGTGCCCCGATGGAACTAACACATGGTCGGAGGGAATTCCATGGACTGAGCATATCCGACGGAGTGCACTTTCATTGATCTTCGAAGCCTGTGAATCAACCGGGTTGTCCAAGGAAATTGATGCCTCCAGGGCGTCGGGAGCTAAGTTATGAGCAGGGGAAGTCGACGGATTAGAAGTATCTACGAACCCTTGTTTAGAAGACGGCCCAGGTCTATCTGAGATTGTGGCGGAGCTAGATTTTTTAGACATCTTTGATAGAAATTGAATCTAATAGAGTACCTGTTTGAACTATACTTGAAAAACAATCGATGTTAGACTTAACAACACAAGTATTCCCCCCGTGTGGTGTGTGGACTAGAGTGATAATTCAAGAAAAAGCGCTGAAAAATTAAAAGACGCGGATTTAATGATATAAAGTTGAGCTTCGAATCGTCGCCTTCGATGACCGTCATCGCTGACCGTCTCCAAAAGCCTGCTTATGGTGTTTACAATTTCGGACTCAAACATTGGCGTTAAATATTAGAAGAAATTATCCGTTTTTTTCGATTTAGGTTCAGGCTTGTGACTACTGAAACTAAGAAGTTATCAGTCCCGATCAGTTCGATATGCTAGTTTACTTAGGTCCTTGTCCTTGTTTTTGTCATAAGATTAGGCAAAGTAAATGTTGATCGGCCTAAGTATCGTTCGGCCAAACTATTGGTCGGCCTATGTACCGTTCGGCCAAACTATTGGTCGGCCTAAGTACCGTTTGGCCAAACTATTGGTCGGCCTAACTATCGTTCGACATTCATGACCGTTCGGCCTACGCGCTGTTCGGCCGAAATACCGTTCGGCATCATATCCAACTCGTACCTCCTCCCTATCCTTCCATTCCACTGCTCGGCGTGTGGCGAATCATGCTGAACCAAAGTTACACCGAGCCCCAACGCTCGGCACTCCGTCCTTAACAACGATTTCATTTTTATTTTCTTCCTCCATCCACACCGAATAACAAGGACGAATCGTTCGGCGAGTCATACTGAACCCTGCTGTTCGGCATTCTAGCCAACTCCTGCTCCTCCTCAATTTTCTCCTCCAATCTCGTTCGGCACGAGGGAACCATGCCGAACCAAAATACATCTCCCAACAATTCCCTCTTGTGCTCATCTCTAGCCACTTCTCCTTTCCTCCACATCATCTAGCCCTAAAAAACATCCTAATCATAGTTTGATTCTTTCATCCACGCAACACCTATCGGCTACGGTTCTAATTTACGAATTTGAGCTTCTTATTAAAACTTTTTAGTCAGGGAAGGGATTTAAATAGAGCGATCGATACCTAGTTAGTAGATCGAGACTTGGAAGAATTCTGGAGTTGAGGGCGCAGTTTTAATTGATGACGAATGAATTGGGAAGGATTGTTAAGTCTTTAGAGTCTGTTAACAGGCGCGGTTCATGACCACAATATAGCAAAGGTAAAAGTGAAAAGAGAAGAAGAATGAAAATGCTGACCTTTATAGGGAAGAAGAAGAAGTCAAAGCGGCAATGACCGGTAGAACTGGTCAAAGCAATATCGTCCGGCATTGGCTTTTAATTCATTCGACATGCATGGAACGTTCGGCTTCGGCTATATCGTTCGGCACTTGCATATCGTTCGGAACACACCACCTTAACTAGTGATCAAGGGAAGTCACCATCGAGGAAACTGAACCACATCTCGAAGCAAAGCGCAGTGTACTCATGGTTCAAAGCACATCACATTCGACCATATGATGCATTTGGGAGGCAAGTGTTACCTGGAGGTTTGACCAGGCAATAAGGACTCAGCAATCTCGTTCTGCAAGATCAGGCGTTCGGCACCTATGGTCGATCAGCATTGAAGGCCGTTCGGCATGACAAAATGGTTTGGCAGTTAAGAGCGTTCGGCATTAGAAGAACGCTCGGCATAAGGGAACCCTCGACATTTAGGAACGTCCGGCATTAGAAAGTGCTCGGCTTCTAGAATCATCCGGAACATATGATTCGTTCGGCATTAGTGAACGCTCGTCATTCAGGAACGTTCGGCATGCGAGAGTGCTCGGCATGCGAGAGCGTTCGGTATTGAGAGACGTTCGGTATTGAATATCGATCGGAATCTATGGATGTTCGGCATGGCAGAGTCATTCGGCACTCCATACTGTTCGGCATCACTTCGTTCGACACAAATGCCTCGTTCGGCATTCAGGTTGTTCGGCATCGCATCGTTCGTCATTTATGCCTTGCTCGGCATTTTGCTGTTCGGCCTCTCTGGGTCGGCACGTAGAGATCACTCTTTTTGTGCCAAGATACCAAGCTGCTAGGCCCACCAAGGAAGTCCAACCTGTAGGATCGATTTCACCCTAGAGGGGGGGTGAATAGGGTGATAGTATAAATTATAAAAATTAACCACGGAAGCTTATAAAATAATTTCAACACATATCACAGAACAATAGCAGCACAGATAATAGCAGAATAATAAATGCAGAAATAGAACGACACAGAATTTACCCAGCTTCGGCAAAAACCTGCCTACGTGCTGCCCCCAAGGTTTCTACTAGAAATTAGATAGTCCCTCGCTTACACACGTAAACTCGCGACACCCGCTATCGACTAAATCTAACTCTACGCTCAAAACCCTGCCACAACTCAGCCACTGAGTTGCGAATTCTCAAGCTACGCCACGTAGCTTGTCCCCTAGTCAAAGGACTAGAAATTTAAACAGTTTAATACGAAATTACAAAATTTAAAAAGAATTTAAACAAATAAAACAAAACCCTTATTTTTAAAAAACTAAACCCAAATAAATATTATTAGGACCGGCCCAATAATTAGATAAAATTGCGTCCCCCTTTTCTCCTTTTATTATATCGGCCTGGTTACCTTTTCTTGAGAAAAAATGCCGTTCGTGCCTTTTCCAGATTTAGGGTTTTGTATCTCGAAGCGCCTGTTTTAATTCGATTGAATCAATGATGATTTGCGTGTTGCCTTGATCGATTTGTTGCTCACTTCGGCTGCTTCGTTGATCGAGTTCTATCCTTCCTTCGGTATGTAATTTTTCCATTTTGCTTTGTGATTGAATGCTTGAACTCGATGGTTTTGAGATTGCCGATGATGATTGTTTATATAGGGTTTGTAACCCTAGATTTGCGTTCGTACAATTCTCTATTTGAATTTTTCAATTATTCATCTCGGCCACTTGATGATGCTTGAATGTTTGAGATTGATTCTGACTTCTTCTATTTACTTGAATCATACGGTATTGATTTTGGCTTGGTTCGATACCTTTATTCTCAAGGTTCTGACTTTTTCATACTTTGACTTCGGCTTGGTAATTTGATTACGTGAATTTTTGGTTTCGTGAATTTTCTTGTACCTCTGTGGCCTTGACTTGAGATTCTTCACTGCCTGTATTTGTGTCATTCTGGACTTACACATTCCTTCGTTCCCGACCTGATGCTGCACTGTTCACTGTTGCATTCGATCATGTTGACTTCAGTTATGTTCTTGTGTGGCCTGGTCTTCATGTAGTTGTAGCATGCACGACCATGCTTGTAAGTTTAAAGTCTGTATATGGCCACTTGATCGTCTGCACCACTGATATGCAGCAGCTTGGTCATTTTGTACTTCTGGTCTTCATATTATATTCTCTGTTTTAATTTGCATTGTGTCACTTGTATACTGCAGCTTGGTCTTGCCTTGGTTCTGGCCATTCCTTGTTGCCTTGTTGCAGTTTGATTGTGCTGTTTACCCGTGTACATGCTTCACCGTATCTTCATTCATGTTGGTTTAGTTTGTGCACTTCCTTGAGTTACTGCAGCTTGTAGTTTGGCTTTGATGTTGTACACTGTTTACTGTTAGTCGAGTTGAGTTGATCATGTTGCATTGTGAACTTTTTTGTTGGTTCCATTGTTGCATCTCTGACCTGTGCATTCCATTCTCGTGTGTTCATCCCTGTAGTATATGCTATTGTCTACTTGAGTTTGCTTTGATGCACTGTTGAATTTGTGTAGACTGTGCATTACACTTGAGTTGAATCCAGTTTCACAACTCAGGTTTGACCTTGTGCTCACCTGTCCCTGTAGCATTATCAAGTGTATATCGGTGTGCACGGCCTTGTGGCATGTACAGTGATACACTGTGCATGTCACATTGTTCGTGTGTGATGAATTCAAATCTAAATAATGACGAACAACCCAAATAACTGAGGCAAATAATATTTTCAAAATCCATCTTTTATTTTATATTGCAAAAATATTTTATTTTCAATTTTACTGCGTTAGTGAATATTTTTGCAGATTGCTCAGATGCTGGATTCAAACTGGAATGAAGTTGAAGATTAATACGAGTGTGAGTGATATGTAGTGAGGTGAAAATGTAAAAATGAATTGTGATGTAATCAGAAATGTATTGTAATAGAAAATGTATATTTATAGTGAGAGCTTGAAGTTGTACTATCAAAAATTGTAATAAATATTTATTTGAATAAAATATTCATTTGAATTCAAATTCAGTGTTATTTATTTTATTCAGCAAATATTTAATCTGTGAAAATAAATAGTATATTAACAAATACATTTAAACGAATGTATATATGTTTATTATCATCAAACAAAAATCATGTAAGCGCATATTCAACAATCTCGCCCTTTTGATGATAACAAACATATATTTAAGATTTTGAATATGTTAAATGTATTTGATCGTTCAATTTGCTCCCCCTATGTGAATGCTTCATCTCTACACAATACTCCCCCTACATATATGCATGAGAATAAAAATATGCAAATGAATCTATATGCATATGCAAATATATGAATTTTATTTGCTAAAATCTTTACTTTTATCTCCCTCTTTTGTTATCAGCAAAAGAATAATAATGTTAGAGAAAATAGAGATAAAGTGATCGATATTGATCAAATATTAAGACTCAATCGAATATAAATATTAAATTTAAAAAAATCAAACAAAAATCATAAATATTTTGTTAGGCGCATATTCCACTTTTAGAATTATGGAAATGATGTCATCATATAAAACCATACAGTTGTGTTTATTTGTGGTATATTTGTATCAGGAATTTGAATATCTACTAACCATGCATAACCGTTAGGACTTTTAAATGAGATTAGTAGTATTCCAATTTTATTTTTAAAAAAATGAATTCAAGTATCTTCTAACCACGCATAACCGTGAGGACTTTTAAATGGGATTAGAATCAACTTGTTTATTTTAAAAATTAACTTTTGATATGCGTTCTATACATGCATAACCGTGAGGACTTTTAAATGAGCATGGAAGCACATAACAAATTCCAAGTAATTCACCCATGCATAACCGTGAGGACTTTTAAATGAGAGTGAATACTTTGGTATTTATTTATTATTATTTTTATATAAACCTCTTTTTTTTAAAAAAAATGTGAAAATGAAAAACGAATGATTCCTGTTTAATGTACCACATATTGACAAACTATATAGAATTTTGATGAGTGATGGTTGTTAGAAGTATGATAGAAATAGAGATGGTCATGGAATTTTTACCAACAAAAGTTTTATAACTCTTGTTTAAATTTCTAAAGAAATTTTCTAATTATACTTTCTCGAGTTATGATATATGATAAATATCAACACTCTTCACCTTTTCAATCACTATTCATCTTTTCGATAATCAAAGGGAGTCAGATTATTCAAAATAGTCATTTAAAATCAAATTCAAAAATTATAAAATCAATTTTTCAAAAATGACTAATCTGTAAATATGGTCAAACATGATTTTCTCGAGGGGGTTTTATAAGAAAATTTTTTGCTATTTGAAAAATTATTTGAATTGAAAAATATGCAGATATTTTCTTTGAAAAACGATGCATTTCCTAAATGTCTCAACAAAAATCACGTTTCACTAGTAATTTTTCTATCAACTAGATTACCAGTATAATCTGCATCTGAATTTCTCTTTCACTCAAAATTATCATCAATTGAATTTTATAGATCAAAACAAGAAGTGTGCACTAAAAATTTCAAACTCAATTTTTACAGCAATTTAAATGACATTCTTTTGAATTTGAAATGAAGCTATGTAAATAATCAAAAACCGTGAATATAGAGTTAACCGAATTATAACCAATTGTATTATTATCCAACAAAACACTATTTTTAATCCAAAATGATATATATGAAGTAATTCAAAGAATCTAGAGATTATTATAGTGTTTTTGGCATAAGAATATAATTGGCCAACTATGTTGAATAAGTCAAAGTCAAAATCATCATCTTTTCATCATCTCAATATTGGCTGATGTTAATTCAGAATATGGTGCAGATTATCACATTTGATATATCGCTCAAATTAATATACCTTTACCTGTTTTACCTTTACGATATTTTTCATGGTTGTCTATTGTGATTCCGTCACCTTTGAACTAGGCTAAGGAACTTTGCTTTGTCGTCCGTTGTGTTTCTGGAACAGCCAAAAATCCAAAGAACACTATTATTGTTCCTTAGCCTGGCACCACACATACACGATGAAAGATTTATGTGACCTTTTTGTTTTTATAGGTCCATGGTAGTTAGTGGCAGAAACTTTTGAAAAACAATTTTGTAAAGACCCAAAACTATTTATAATTATTCCCTTCGGCACCCAAATTTGTTTAACTTTGAGAGATTTTATATTTGTGCCTTTTGGAACCCAAATCGGTATAGTTTTCATATGTTTGGGTCTATACCAACAATTATTGTGATTGTGTCCATATTTTCTACAAATTGTGCACATAGAATTAACTTGATTAATATTGCTTTCAACAATTTTCGAATTATTATATCCAAGTCCTTGTCTAACCGTATTAACTGTTTGCTTACCTAATAGCATATTCAACGTTTTTTTACTTTTTGAAAATTTATCTAAAGTCGTTGACAATTGTTGGACTTGTGTTTTGAGAGATTCATTTTCGTTTAACAACTGTGTGCACTTTTTAATAGAATTCTCTCTTCTAGTATTTTCATTCTCTTTTAAAATCAGAATTTCATTTTCAAGTGATTTTATATTGATTTCTGATTTTTTATTTCTTCTTCGAATGTTGGACACTTATCACACTTAGGGATCCTGCTTTGATAGGTTTTAACTAATTAGTCAAGTTGTTTATTTAAATCTATCAAAATGTCTTTTTGTGATTCAAGTTTAGCGTATTTTCCCTAAGTCGTTCAAAACAGCCGTTTACTTCATGAAAATATATAAGCAACTCAGAATGGGTAAGTTTTGATACCTCACTTGGCTCGTCATCGTCACTGTCAGTTGTATCACCTCGAAGACACAATTCTGCCTTTTCGCTTTCACTGCCAGTGCTTTGATCATCCTTGTCTATTTCATCCCAAGCGGCTGCCAAACTTTTCTTTTTCTGTTTCTTTCCATGGCTGATTTTAATTTGTGGACAATCGGGCTTGATATGACCGGGTTTGTTGCAATTATAACAAATAATCTTTTGTTCTTCTGAGTAGTCCAGTGCTTTAGTTATTCTGCTTTTCGCTTTTTGAATTCGAACTGAATTTCCATATTTGTAATTCCATCTTTTGAATTTCTTTATTAATAGCTCCAATTCTGCTGCTGCATCATCATCATCATCTTCATCACTTTCAGTTGTTCCTTTGAGAGCTATTGATTTCTTTCGAGTTTCTCCTCCTTCATGCTCTTCCTTGAATTTCATTTCTAGTTCATAAGTGGTGAGATTTCTGATGAGTTCTTCGACTTTCATTTGTTTCAAATCTTTTGATTCTTGAATGGCAGTCACTTTTTCTTCAAATTTTCGTGGAAGGACTCTAAGGATTTTTTGGACTATCTCCAACTCTGTGTATGATTTTCCAAGAGCTTTTGATTTGTAAACGATAATGGAAAGTCGTTCATACATCTCTTTGACATTTTCTTCCTTTGCCATTGTGAATTTCTCGTATTCGCTGCTTAGCATGGCAAGGCGAGATTCTTTGACTTGAGATGTTCCTTCGTGAGTCACTTCTAGTGTGTGCCATATTTCCTGTGCAGTTAGACAATGTGAGACACGGTTAAATTCAAATTGATCCAATGAACAGATAATATAATTCATAGCTCTAGCATTAGCATTTTGTAATCTATTTTCTAGTTCTGTCCATGATCCTTTGGTTTCTCGATTTCCTGATTATCTACAATTATAGTTGGTGTTCTATAACCTATCTCAACAATATTCCATGCGTCAATGGTTTTCAGGAAAATTTCCATCCTATTTTTCCAGTAAGCATATTCACCATTGAACATTGGTGGTCTAATTATGGATTGACCCTTAGCAAAAGCAGTATTAAAAGAAGCCATTTTAAAAATTCAACTTTTTTTAAAAATAAAAATTGGTTTTTGTAAAATCAAATTTTTAAAACAAAAACGGCTTCTGTTCCTAGCTCTAATACCACTTGTAGGATCGATTTCACCCTAGAGGGGGCTGAATAGGGCGATAGTATAAATTATAAAAATTAATCGCAGAAGCTTATAAAATAATTTCAACACAGATCATAGAACAATAGCAGCACAGATAATAGCAGAATAATAAATGCAGAAATAGAACGACACAGAATTTACCCAGCTTCGGCAAAAACCTGCCTACGTGCTGCCCCCAAGGTTTCTACTAGAAATTAGATAGTCCCTCGCTTACACACGTAAACTCGCGACACCCGCTATCGACTAAATCTAACTCTACGCTCAAAACCCTGCCACAACTCAGCCACTGAGTTGCGAATTCTCAAGCTACGCCACGTAGCTAGTCCCCTAGTCACACGACAAGAAATTTAAACAGTTTAATATGAAATTACAAAATTTAAAAAGAATTTAAACAAATAAAACAAAACCCTTATTTTTAAAAAACTAAACCCAAATAAATGTTATTAGGACCGGCCCAATAATTAGATAAAATTGCGTCCCCCTTTTCTCCTTTTATTATATCGGCCTGGTTACTTTTTCTTGAGAAAAAATGTCGTTCGTGCCTTTTCCAGATTTAGGGTTTTGTATCTCAAAGTGCCTGTTTTAATTCGATTGAATCAATGATGATTTGCGTGTTGCCTTGATTGATTTGTTGCTCACTTCGGCTGCTTCGTTGATCGAGTTCTATCCTTGCTTCGATATGTACTTTTTCCTTTTTGCTTTCTGATTGAATGCTTGAACTCGATGGTTTTGAGATTGCCGATGATGATTGTTTATATAGGGTTTGTAACCCTAGATTTGCGTTCGTACAATTCTCTATTTGAATTTATCAATTATTATCTCGTCCACTTGATGATGCTTGAATGTTTGAGATTGATTCTGACTTCTTCTATTTACTTGAATCATACGGTATTGACTTTGGCTTGGTTCGATACCTTTATTCTCAAGGTTCTAACATTTTCATACTTTGACTTCGGCTTGGTCTTTTGATTACGTGAATTTTTGGTTTCGTGAATTTTCTTGTACCTCTGCGGCCTTGACTTGAGATTCTTCACTGCCTGTATTTGTGTCATTCTGGACTTACACATTCCATCGTGCCCGACCTGATGCTGCACTGTTCACTGTTGCATTCGATCATGTTGACTTCAGTTATGTTCTTGTGTGGCCTGGTCTACATGTAGTTGTAGCATGAACGACCATGATTGTAAGTTTAAAGTCTTTATATGGCCACTTGATCGTTTGCACCACTGATATGCAGCAGCTTGGTCATTTTGTACTTCTGGTCTTCATGTTGTATTCTCTGTTTTAATTTGCATTGTGTCACTTGTATACTGCAGCTTGGTCTTGCCTTGGTTCTGTCTATTCCTTGTTGCCTTGTTGCAGTTTGATTGTGATGTTTAACCGTGTACATGCTTCACTGTATCTTCATTCATGTTGGTTTAGTTTGTGCACTTGCTTGAGTTACTGCAGCTTGTAGTTTGGCTTTGATGTTGTACACTGTTTACTGTTAGTCGAGTTGAGTTGATCATGTTGCATTGTGAACTTTTGTGTTGGTTCCATTGTTGCATCTCTGACCTGTGCATTCCATTCTCGTGTGTTCATCCCTGTAGTATATGCTACTGTCTACTTGAGTTTGCTTTGATGCACTGTTGAATTTGTTTAGACTGTGCATTACACTTGAGTTGAATCCAGTTTCACAACTCAGGTTTGACCTTGTGCTGAAGTCGAGATTTTATTTATGTTGCACCTGAGTTAAACCCGTCTTTTTATTTGGGTTTGATCTTGTGCTCACCTGTCCCTGTAGCATTATCAAATGTATATCGGTGTGCACGGCCTTGTGGCATGTACACTGATACACTGTGCTTGTCACATTGTTTGTGTGTGATGAATTCAAATTTAAATGATGACGAACAACCCAAATAACTTAGGAAAATAATATTTTCAAAATCCATCTTTTATTTTATGTTGGAAAAATATTTTATTTTCAATTTTACTGCGTTAGTGAATATTTTTGCAGATTGCTCAGATGCTGGATTCAAACTGGTGTAGTACTGCTTGTAGTAGTGGTCCTTATATCTCGTATTACCAATCGAAAGATGGTCGAAAGAAAAAATCTCTATTTGATGGAGCTTCTTCCTATACCTATGAATTCCATTGGACCCAGAAATGAGACATGGGAAGAATCTTTTTGGTCTTCCAATATCAATAGATTGATTGTTTCACTCCTGTATCTTCCAAAAGAGAAAAAGATTTCTGAGAGTTGTTTCATGGATCCGCAAGCAGATGGAACCAAATTAGTTTTTAAAGAAGATCTTTTCCCATCTAGAGGAGATATCCGTTTGTTCAGCGCGGGACCATCTATAGCGGTCATATCTGTTCTACTAAGTTATTTAGTAATTCCTTTTGGATAGGAATGAAGTTGAAGATTAATACGAGTGTGAGTGATATGTAGTGAGGTGAAAATGTAAAAATGAATTGTGATGTAATCAGAAATGTATTGTAATAGAAAATGTATATTTATAGTGAGAGCTTGAAGTTGTACTATCAAAATTGTAATAAATATTTATTTGAATAAAATATTCGTTTGAATTCAAATTCAGTGTTATTTATTTTATTCAGCAAATATTCAATCTGTGAAAATAAATAGTATATTAACAAATACATTTAAACGAATGTATATATGTTTATTATCATCAAACAAAAATCATGTAAGCGCATATTCAACACAACCTACATTCGTCTATAAATAGAGAGGCAGGGGCACAGTAAAATGGACCTTTTTTAGAGAACACCGGGGAGACTCTGCTGCATTCAAGATTCATTCAAGACTTATCTTTTTGCATAGTACTTGTATTCAATATAATTGGTATATGGATTGTATCTGTAATCGATTATCGAGAAAAGCAATAAAGATTAACCTCAAAGTGGATGTAGGCAATTACGCCAAACCACTATAAATCTGGTGTTCGTATTTTCTGTATTTAAATCTGCGTATTATCCTCTGTTTAACTTACTTTCTTCATTAATCTCTCTACACAAACTCTCTTAAGGGTGTTGGTGACCAATTCTGGTGCTAACAATATCATATTGATTTGGGTTTTAAAACGGAAATAATATCGTATTTATATGGTTTTGAAATGGATAATATATTCTAGTTTTGAAGTATAAATTATTTTGAAAAGACCGCGGTGTTATAATAACATTTGGTTGGTAAAGAGACCGGGATCGGAAGTTGTCATACTCTTTGCCAACTCCAAAAACCTCTTTAACAACTGTGTACGCGGTGGAGATTCAGAATAAAGTAGGTTGGTGGCAGCGTTTCCTTTGAAGTAAATACGTCGACCCAACTCCCGTGAGTTGGCATAAGATGGCTAAACCAGGAGCGATCGACGGGTTAAGAATGTAGCCCCTTTTATCAGACACATCCCTTCGAAATTATACTCTGACTTTGGATTGATTTGGTGGCCACTTTTGATTTCTGGGGGTGTGGCTCGAGGTGGGCGGTAGCTGTGCGCTACGCGTTACCGCTGACCCGGAAGCGTAATTGGTATATCTACACTGGCATTGCCTAGTTGTGCCGTGTCACCTAACCTATCTCGCCTTGTACGAGTTTGGTTTTCTCCCGTAGCCTGTGTGGTATCCTCTGGTGGCTTCTCGATCAGGAGGGACCATGATATTGGATGGACTACTGGGACTACTACGTGTTAAGTTGGAAAATATAAAGCCTTAATGCTATTTAAAAGTAAGTTTATTTTATTAATAGCCATTATTATAATAGCGAAATATTACTACATAGTAAATAGTTTAAAGGATCCTTAAGAGATGTGAATCCCGAGCATCTCTTAAGTTACTGCACTCATATTTATTTCTGTTGAGTTAACTTACATAAGAACTTTTAGTTCTAACTAGAATGTTTTGTCTTTTAAATTCGCTCGGGTCAGCCTGAGCATTTCAGGAATTGAAGGCCTTATTTCTGGAGGACGAAGACGAAGATTGTATTATTACTAATATTTACTATAGTGCTCCACTACATCACATTGTTCCGCTGCATTGTTATTATATTTTGGTATGTGTAACTCTGATATATATATTGTATAAGAAAAATCAAATGCTTTTGTAAAACAGCTTCATGAACTGTATATTTGATTATTATATTTTATCGTTCCGCTGCAAGATTCTGTTTTGTTTTTTTTCTTTCTCCGCTTTTTCTTATTTACTCCAAAACAATCCATCCTTCTGTATGGTTTTAGTCTGACGTGTGTGGTTTATCATCAATTTAAAGTGTGCGGAAAGGCGGAATGTTACAATCGTGCTGTGGATTGTCCTTCCTGAAAAATACTTGCCATATTAAAGCGATTCAAAAAAGTGTTACTGTTCTTTGATCAAACCTTGCTTTGATACCAGTTGAAAGTCTATATGATGGATCGTGTAGTGTATATATGCAAGTATAAGTGACTAACTATATGATGTATCTAATATAAACTTAATAGATGATAATAGCAAAGTAAATGAAAATAAGCACACCAGGATTTTATACTGGTTCGGACCTCTCGTCCTACGTCCAATGCCGAAGCTCCTCTTCGGAATTCGACAATCAAACACCCTCACTTCGCCCTGAGGAATAGGCTTGGTTACAAAAGATTGTTCTTGTCAAGTGTGTATTCTATAATACGAATATTGACTATTAAGTAAAATGCTTCCAATATATATCTATAGGATAATGATTGAAGAATTATATATATAAATATAAGAGTGAAATACAAATATATGATTGCTAGAGATCAAGAATATATCAGAGTAAACAAGTACAGAGCGTAAGTAAGTAAGCTAAGATCTTCTCTTGGATTCTTGATGCTATTTATAGCGGTAGAGAGATTCATTGAGTAGTTGCATCCATTAACAAGTGTGCTATGGTCGCTTCTGATAGTGATGAAGAGTTTTAGCGAAGAGGAGCAAAAGTGTCTTTTCAATTGTGACAGTTGTACTTTAAATGTCAATACCCGAGTTCAAAATCGGATGTCTGGAATATGTCTTAGACGTCTGGCTCTTATATATTTTTTGTATGTAGTAGCTTTTTAGACGTCTGAGTACATTAACCAGACGTCTGATTCTGTCTGATTTGTGAACCAGAGGATTCAATCAAACGTCTTGCTAGTGCACCCAGACGTCTAAACTTGTGCATGTTGCTTTTCTTGTGTCTATGTCATTGCTTTTCTGATTCTATCGACTTGTAGCCTCTTGATACTTTCTTTGAGTCTTGTTCTTGTCTCTTTGGTGATGTTACTCTAACAATTACCTGTGAGTAGAAATACATATATGCATATTCGATTTCCATTGTACAGTTATCGTCATCGAAGCCATAGAATTGATTTCCTAACAATTTTAAACTACATTAAATCCATATTTTAATTATCATCTAATTAAAACTAATAATATAAACATGCATTCATCACACACAAGTAATTAATCATTTATAGTGGAATATTATCTACTAATCTTTCCACTATACAACCTTGTTTATAACTAAATTCTATGGAATTAAACTAACATCCAACATTCAACAAGATAAAACTAATAGCTCACCTGAAATATGTAATTCAAAATGCACCTATGTTGATGGAATCTAAAGGTAGGATCCTAAGAAGAAGAAATCCTAAGAATGGAAGAAAGATAGAGAAGCTATCTAATTCTGGTTCGGTCTCCAACTTCTTTCCGATGTGCAACTCGACAGGCAAAAACTTGATGACCTTGTTTCCTCTAGCAGCGACATATTTTGGGCTTCAGGCAGTTTTTAACGAAGTTCTCCTTAGCTCCACTATTGAAACACTCACCTAATGCATGCCTTTGGTTGCTGTAGTCGGAATCTTCCTTCTTCGCCTCTTTATTTGCAATTCTGGACTTCTGGCTGTCTTGTGGCGCCTTCCACTTATGTTTGAATTCTTTCTTTAGCTAGGGGTCTTCATGTCTACTCTCCTTTTGCTTCTCCCCAAGTCTCATAGTAGAATCCATAAGCTTATCGAATGAAACTTCAAGATGAGTCAAACGTGCCCTCCTAAGAGGCTTCCTCAATCCGTAGTCAAACTTTTGATTCTGTGTAGTAGGGTGCGGATAAGCTCTAATCCGTACTTAGACGAAAACTCAAATGTTGCGACATCCTCTAAAACTGAAGAGTCCTTACTTCAAGTTGATGAATCTTCAGGCTAAGGTTACCTTCTCTGCTTCTAGCATGAATTTCAACTTAAAACGAGATCTAAATTCCTCCTTCGTTAACTTTTCCTCGTCTAGCTCTACTACTAGCAAGCCATACCAATATAAAGCACACTCTTATAACCGACTTGATGCCACTTGAGCCGTATGTGCACCTGACAACTCCATGCGAGTAAAGATCCACTCGCGTGTCTTCAGCCAAGCCTGAACTCCTATAACTCCTTTGGTGCAGGTAAACTTCTTCCCTTAAAGTTGAATAAATTCACTATACATGTGTGCGAAAGCTGAATGATGAATGGGAGGTCAGGCAGGGGCTACCTAAAAGTCTAGACTGCTCGAGAAAACTCCAAATTCTGCTCAGAAGTCAAGAATACTCCCTCCTATCTGGCAATGCTTGATGGTCTCAAGTCAGAATGAGTATTCCTACCACTAGCCATATCTCACTCCTGCCATACATGGGATATAACCATATAACTTATAAGAAGAAATAATGCAAATATGTTCCCGTAATATCCCTTACTACCATATATTCTACTACTAGAAAGAGGTGACATTTACCCTACACACACAAGGGATGGGACCCTAAGTCTGTCTAAGCCAAGATTAGTGTTTCTTGTATCCTTTATTTTTCTAATCCTCATTAACAAAGGATATTTCTTTGGGTATTAACAAGTAATCTTGTCTGCTAATGTGGAGAATAAGGCTGTTTAGTTGTGAACATCCATAATATTTCTTTAGATGAGTATCGAATACGTTGAATATACAAATTTATTCTTTTGTGAAGAGGAATTCAACATATATAATCTAGGCACAAATAACACTACTATGGATTATTAGGATTCGTAGCAATATAAAACATCACAAATATAGAATCATAGATCACATCGATAAATATAATAGATGACATGTCATAAAACATACATAAGGGCTAAGGTACATCACCAAGTAAAAAATGTGTCTACATATCTAATAATATACATCATACATAAGTCATTATCACAAAATGAAATAAGGGCAAATATATATAATTGGCATAACTTCTGCCCAAGCTAGCAAAGTCCAAAGCCAAATGTCCTTGCTACCTGTCAAGTCTCGATTTGACCCAAGCATTAAAAAGACACCCAGGTCAGACTATCTCTAATTATCAAAAAGATTAGTCCATAGAATAATAGGCTACAAAAACATCAAGGGTAAAACATCATGGATTTCACTAATTTACTTATACTTCATATAAAACTTATGTCTTACGGTTAAGCTACGTTGAATCAAACAAAACATAAAAGTGGTACTAATTATTAACTAGAGCATAGAAATTTATGACCGTAATAGCAAGCAAACGACAAGCACTTTGCAAGTCAATCTTTGTCTTCGTGCTTTTTGCACGTAATTAAATAAACAATTCACTAATCTAATATCATCGGTATGCACATCATACGTAAACATGTAAACACTTCATCAATCAAATATAAGGCAAGTGCATCACGGTCAACACCAAATACAATTACATCTCTCATCGTCATCAATAACTAGCCTAATAGACAAGTTCATCGCATGTCGCACAAGTTAGAGCAAATTGCACATAATGACTTTGAAAATGAGTGACACAAAAATGGGACTTGAAAACCAATATGATCCACATAAAACAATATACCCATGCGCGAGTCTAAAACTCGACGAAATAAGTGTTATATAATTCCAATAAATAATCATTCAAGTAACTACTGCATGTCTCATAACCACCTGGGTTTGCTCAAACGTTTACTCCAAGTTAGTAAACTCCACTCGATAAGTGTGATCATCTTCCAATTAGTAACTAGATAAGTATCGTGCAATCTTCTATAACCAATTAGTATTATTTAATTATTTACTAAGTGTCTACAAAATCTCACTCATGAAAAATAAATGTTCATTCAAACAAGTCCAAGAAATAATCCATAAAAAATGTGAGCATTTCATACCACTCGTCATATTAAATTATTTAAATCGATTTCCCATTAAATCAACATCGTGCAATTTTATTAAAGCAAATCGCCTCAAAATTCTTCCTGAAGCTATTATTTTATAAACTAGAAATATACATACATATGGATTGAAAATTGTTGTATGTCTATATATAGGTGCTTGTAAATACACTCTTTAAAACCATAGTTCTAAACTAATTTGAAATCCTTGGTATTATAATTAATATCTATTATATGTATATAATCACATTCCAAATCTCCTTTATATGAAATATGTATATTAATTGAAATTTTTGATAATGTTTGGATAAGGAAACATTCAATTGAAACCAGTAATTTGAAATTGTGAAATAAACAAGTGGAACGTCATCTATAATTTCATATATCCAGAGTAGCATCTCTATGGAATTAAATATTTGAAATTAATTCATCAATTCATTAATTTAAAACTTGATATTATACTTCCAAATAATCAAAACCAAAGCACAAGAACATAGTATATGACATTAAGAATACATATGGCAAATAAGGGATTGAACGGGCGAATGGGGAGATCACAAAGCATGGATTGGAACACATTCTAGGCTGAAAGTGTGCTATGGATCGTGTAATAAGGATATATGACAATACAGAGTATAGTGATAATAGTAATACAACAAATAGTGCAGAATATAAAAGTAGTATAATAAGATGACACCGGCAATTTTTATACTGGTACTGAGAACCGTCCTACGTCCAGTCCTAGACTCCTTTTGGAATTTCACTAAAACAACAACCCTCACTTAACCCGGAGGAACAGGTCTATATAACCCCTGAGCAGCCGAAACGGGATCTGAGCAGCAGAACAGGATTTTGCCTCAGCAGCTGAAGAGGACTTAACACGCCTGAGCAGCAGAACAGGACTTCAACAAATACAAAAGATTGTTTTGACTTTGTGCGCTCTAATAACATGGATTTTTCACTTGTAGTACACCCTTCCTATAATCTTCTCCTCGAGTATAAATATATATATTTGAAGTTTATGTAGAATAGAAATGTATAATATTGCCTTTTTGTAGAATAATTGAAAGTATAATAGCAAATAGATTCCAAAGAGTTAGACTAGAAAGATAAGAAAATACGGTGATTTAGAATCAAGTTAGAGTATGTATTTATAGAGGTTGGAAAGCAGCGACTGTTGACGAAGAGTTTCGATTGAAGTGTTGCGTCTGTTTGCACCAAAATTGGGCAAACACCCTTCGGAAGTTTTTGAAGAGATAGTAAATGAAGAACTTGAATTGGAAATAGAGACTATCTAACAAAAACTCCAAGTCACAGAAAAGTAAATTGCGCAGAAGACAAGGATTTAGAGTGGTTCGGCCATGCGCCTACGTCCACTATGAAGTTTTATCACTTTATTTCTTAATACTTGAAGATTACAAGTGCTTTTCAGCAAATTACAACAGCAAATGGACTTAAATTCGAAATTAACAGCAATTGAGATAGTATGGAGTGATTCTGGCAGCGTTTAGGCTTGTTCTTCTTCTCCAAATTCTCCGACCCCCCTTCTGAATGACCAGGGGGCTCTATTTATAGGTGTGGAAGGCCAAAATCCCGCCTAAATTATGGAGAGACTGCTTGGCACGTGACGGGGGACCCACAGGCCCGAGTTCTTGAAGTGCGTGCCCAGTTTGGGATCGATTCGAAGTGAACTTCGAATCGATCAAAAAATCGTCCAATTGCGATGAAACTTGGCGTGGACGTTCTTCGTCATGTAGACAAACTTCTGTAAAAATTTCATGGGATTTGGATTAGTAGATTGGGAGTTATGATCGATTCGAGATGAGGCATCTCGGTACGCTGATTAGTTCGAATCGATCCTATGGGTCATTCGAATCCATATGTTTCGAATCCATATGGTTCGAACCCTTAGGTTCGAATCCATATGTTTCGAATCCATATGGTTCGAACCCATAGGTTCGAATCGAACCTGTTGTATGAGGGGGCGGTGTCGCTTCGAATCGATGGCTCCGGATCGATTCGAAGTTGTTTTTAACGTGTAGGGTTCGAGGACAGCATGGATTCGAAGCTGTGATGGACCCGAAGCTTGTGATGGATTCGAAGCTGTCATCGATTCGAAGCTGTCATCGATTCGAAGCGTATTTAGGCGGTGATGGGTACAAAGTTTGATGGATGGATTCGAAGTACCAATTGGCTTGATGGATTCGAAGGAAGGCATTGGCTGATGGGTTCGAAACGGATGGTTTCGAACACGATGGGTTCGAACGCGATGGGTTCGAACGCGATGGGTTCGAATATGATGGGTTCGAATCATGATGGGTTCGAATCATGATGGGTTCGGACCGAGCAATGTGCACCTTCTTAACTTGAATCCATCATATCTTGAGCATATGACCTCGGATTGACTTGAAATTTGAATCGGTGGCTTCTATGGTCTTTCTTGTTACGCCCTATCAATTGTGGCCCAACCCGGACTCGGACAGAATTCATCGATATCCATAGCGGACTGAAGTACGATCAATCTCTGAGGCGAACTGTCTCCTGTCTTTGACCAACCTTTTGGTATCACGGCTTTTGTCCAAAAAGCGGGATAATATTTTGCCCCCCAAAGTACGTCTTGTGGGAACATGACGTGCTTTGAATAGTCGCCATTTTATTCTGAAGATTATTGCTCCCTTTTCGTCGAGACTCATATACCGTATTGCCGTAACCTTGCCTTGATATGATTGATTACTGTGTGATTGTGCCTAACCGTTGGCTGTCGTTGCTATAACAGGGTAAATATTTGATCCCTGCGAATGTTCAAAATCGAACATTAGCTCGTTATGTGTGTTCATACATTAGCTCCGCCCTTATTAACGTCGTGTGTCCATGAGTCATGTCGGTCTTTGTTTGCTGCCGAACTCCGTCCCGGTTTTCTCCTGAATCGATTTTAGATTCAAGCCAAAGTGTTGTTAATTAGTGGTTTTTGATGGGTTCGAAGCTTAGAAGGATTCGAAACTCCTGATGGATTCGAAGCTTAGATGGATTCGAATCAGTGATGGATTCGAGGACTCTGATGGACTCGAAGCCCTTGATGGATTCGAAACTTGGATGGATTCGAAGTTTCCCGTGGATTCGAAACTTGGATGGATTCGAAGTTTCCCGTGGATTCGAAACTTGGATGGATTCGAAGTTTCCCGTGGATTCGAAACTTAGATGGATTCGAATCAGTGATGGGTTCGAAAACTCCGATGGATTCGAAACTGGGATGGATTCGAAAGTGGTCGTTCGAATCGATGGGAGTCGAAGTGACACTAATCCCTCTTGGAATCCGTATAAATACATGAGGTTGACTTCATTTTCACTTTTTACCTTTTACCATTGCTTTAGCTGCTTCTCCGAATCGATTTCCCAGAGCCAAATCAAACGTGCTTTTTCACGAATCGACCAAATTCCTTCTAGCTTCCATTTGTAATCAAACTAAATCAGGTAATCAAGGGGTCGATTCGGTTTTGAGAATGATAGATTAATCTTTTTTGACATTGATTCAACCCCTTCTTCTGGAAATTTTTGGAGAGTGTCGAGGTTTGAACGAAGTAGGCCGACTCCATGGAACTGAGGAATGCAAACCCTTGAGCCGTATCGATCAGGGGTGCGCGCTTTGAGTTGGTTTCGAATGTGTAGCTTCGAACCGATGATTGCAGGAGAACACAACAAAAAAGGCGTGCGGTGATGGATTCGAAACAGTGGCATTCTGATCGATTCGAAGGAGCTCACTACTGATCGATTCGAAGCAATGATACGTTCATCGATTCGAAGGAGTTCAACTCCGATGGATTCGAAGCTAGGTGGGACTCCGTGGATTCGAACTGCTCTTGATGGATTCGAAGGAGCACGATTTCGATGGATTCGAAGTCAGGTGGGGCTCCGTGGATTCGAACCGCTCTTGATGGATTCGAAGGAGCCCGACTTTGATGGATTTGAAGTCAGGTGGGGCTCCATGGGTTCGAGCTGCGCTGATTCGAGGTTCACCGATCTGACTCGTGTCGAATCGAGTCGATCGATTCGAACGTTCTTGCTTCTGGAACTTCCACCTCATCGATTCGTTCCAATACCTGAACTACGACCACTTTTAAATCGAACTTTAACGAACTCACTAAATTTTTAGCATATTTGATTCCGACGAGCTTCGTCCTTCGCATGATCAAAGTTGACCTGACCTGCCTTTTTGAGCTCGTCGATGGCACCGTGACTTAAACGAATTCATACTTGAATTGGTCAGTAGTATCCGAGGGACGCGAAAGCGACGGTCAGTGATGACGGTCGTTTTCGTTCTCTGATTCAAAAGCCTAGTCGTTCAGACACCGCGTTTTACTCTTGTAAAATTTGTTTTAGTTATGTATTTGCACTGCACGGCACATCCATATGCTTCACACCGGGGAATATACGGGCTTTCTTCGTTTTTAACGCTGCTTTTTCGTGAGTTAGTTAGTTATGGAGTCTTCGGGTTCTGAACAACAAGAGTTACAAAGCTTGCCTCCTCTGATGCTAGAAATTCCAGAGATCATTCCTGAAGTAATAGATCCTGCTCCGGACGAATTGCCGGAGGCCTTACTTATCGAGGATCCCATAGATTCCGTCCGATCTAATATTTCTGGAGCATTATTGGGTCGGATATGTTCGAAGCATAGCTTATCCTCGGATGATGTTTTGCTACCGGGAGTTGATGATAGGCCTCACAATCCACCCGAGGGCTATACTGCTTTTTATCGCCACGCTTGTGCGGCTGGAACTCTCCCCCCGTTTAACCAATATATCAGGGAGATGCTATCGTTCATTGGAATCGCTCCCGCACAACTTCACCCCAACGGACACGCGTTACTGAACAGTGTTTTCATCTTATTCATGGACCGCCTTTTTCGTCCGCCTAGGCCAGCTGAGATTAGACATATATTCAACTTCAAGAGCAGGGGTGATAGTCCATCGTTCACCTTTCTGGAGGCAGTTAGAAACTGCCAGATTGTGACGGGAGCCTGGACCAGACTCAGTTACTTTAAGAATGAATGGTTCTTTGTCCGATGCCCCCCAGGATTCGCTAGGCGATGGCTGTCCAGACGTAAGTATCGTAAATCGTGTTAGCCTTCTTTAATGGTCATTGTCAACACTTGAACTGACATCAGGTGTTTTTTTTTTGCAGCTATCATATCAAGGCCAGACGGTGGTCGATACAGAAACGTCATCCGAAGTCTACAAGAGGTTCCGAGTGACCTGCGACACATTGACTTGGTCTTAACCGATGATAACTTAAGGACGCTGGGCTTAATTGAGACGAACCAGAATATTGTCGTTGAAGGGTTTGTGAAATCGGCTCCGAAGGCAAAGAAGAGGACCGGTGTAGCGATAAGAGGAATGGGCGATGATGAGAGGACGCCTACTGATACCGGGCTAGCGGCTGATTTTCCCCAAGCAGGAAAAAAGCGGAAAGGCAAGGCTGTTGTTCCTAAATTTGCGAGACGGAAGTCTGTAATCGTGTCTCGCTTGATTCCTGGAATTATTTCTTCTGACTCCGCTCTTTGTCAATCAGGAAACATTTTCACAGGACTGGATGACGTTCCCATCCCAGAATGCGTTTCTCTTTATCACAAGTCCGGGTTGGTTGAGCTCCGGGAAGCGTTAGACATAAGCGGGCTTTTACCCATTAGTGCAGTCGAAACCCTTGGTTGGTCGGGGGCTTTGCACATTTGCATACACTCTCATGACACTACATGACTGCTTCACTCGCCCTATTGATTTTTCCTGGTACTTAACTGAACTGTATCTCTTTTCCAGGTAACATGGCTGGTCGTCAGACTACATTGGACAAACTCCGGAGAGTGCATCACCCCTCAACCTATTATGAATCTCGTCGTGGAGGCCCCGATCGTGATTGTGACCGGAGGCAATATGGCCAGGTGTATTATGCAAAGGATCATCGCCGTGGTAACTCCAGCCAGGAACGATCAGACAGAGATCGTAGGCATCGCTCCCCATCTCGATCTCCTCCGCAATCCCGAAGTCATGTCCAGGCATCCGAGCCTCTGCGACATCAGTCATCTTCGCATGTTTCGAGGCCTGAGCCACATCATTCTCGAACCGGGGTCGCAACGTCTATGTCTAGGGAGGAGACCCTTATTGAGTCTTCTGGCGAAGGGGCCATCAGGCTTGCACAACTGAGGAAAGATTTTCCAGAGATTTGCTTTGATGCTTGTATTTTTCCTCCCAATCTTAAAAGAATTCCCGATGATGCCGCGACTTCGGCGCTCAACTACACCCGTGACTTTTTTGCTCAGTACAAAGAATGGTACAAAGCGGCTGTTAAGGCTTCCAAAGCTGCCTTCGACCGGGCCCAAATCATTGATAAGCTAGAGGCCGACTTGGCTCAAAAGAGTCGCATCGTCGACATACTCCAATCTGAGGCGGAATCTTCCCGCAAGGCCGAGGTTGAGTCGTTACAGAAGGTTGATGAGACATTAGCTGAAATGGCGAAAATGCAACAGGCACATTGTACTTTAGTTGAAGACTTAGGCCATCGATACAAGAACGTTGAATCTGAGCGGGATGCGGCAGTGAAGGAACTAGAGGAGCTAAAGGCTAGGTTCGCTGACATGAATAAAGAAAAAGACGACGCGAACGTGGCTGCGCAAGAGGCGTGTGAGCAGGCTGTATCTTTTCGGGCCGAGCGCGACGCGGCAATTGCAAGGGTTAAGGAGGTTGAATCGGAGTTGGAGGAGAGAGTCCAAGCAGAGAGGTTCAAGATGGAGGCCGAATTCGACGATCTTTTGGACACATATAATGCCAATGTATTGGAGCATAGAAATCTCTCCTGGCTAGGGGATTACTCGATGCCTCTCTACAATGCTTGGAAGAAATTAGTGGAAAACAAGAGGATGTCTTGCCCGGATTCGGTATTAGATGAGTTTGAGCTTGAGTCACGTCTGCTCAGCGAGGATGAGAGGAGGACCCTTCATGAAGCAATCATTTCTGTTGAAAAAGAAAGACTTGTCGTCCATCGAACGGAGGTTGGCGAAGGTTCGGGTATCGTGCACCATAGCGAGAATACTGAAGTCCCTGTTTCGACTTCACCCGAAGCTGCTGCCGTGGTTGATTCACAAGCTATTCCCGCCTACAATCCGGACCAACCGGAACTGTCTTCGGGCAAGACGCTCGTCCCCGAGCTTGTTCAAGCTCCAAGGCAAGGTAAAGTAGGTATTTCCCTTTACGTCTTAAAACATTGATTTTTGAGGGAATTTCTTGGTCTGATAGCTCTAATTTTGGTTGTTTAGTGACCGAGAGTGTCGCACCCGTGCTCCTTGTCCCTTCGGCTTTACATCCTACACGTGGAGTTATTGTCACCGAGGCGATTTCAACTGCCGCCATGGTTGGTGATACGGGAGAGGGAGGCTCAATATCATTCGATGTTCAAATGTTTGAAGAGCTATTTGGTCATCCTCTTGACCCCATGCCCGACCTCTCTTTTGTGACGAGCGGAGCTGCTCCAGTTTCTGGTTCGATCGTGACGACCACCGGCGTACCTAGCGCAGCTCAACTGTCTCGAGAGGAGGAGATTTTAGCAGAGATAAGTGCCGAGATGGCCAAGACAGTGACAGTTGGTCCCGGTGGTGACGCCGTTCCTTCAAGCTTATCTTCTCTAATGATGATTTCTCCTGGTGGCACAGTAACCGTCTCGAGTGTTGCTGAACAAGTATCCGTTACTGCTCCCATGCCCCTGGCTCGTCCTTATAAAAGGATCTCCATCCCTTCCAGTTCTGAGGAAGATGTCGATATCATGCCGGAACCGGAGGATGTTCCAAAGAAAGGCAAAAAGTCTCGTAGGAAGCCAGGCAGTGGGTCTAGCGGCTCAACTCCGAGGAAGAAACACCGGAGGAAGAAAGAGTGAGCCCCTCGCTTTGTCGTGAGATTTACAGATAACAATTCTTTTGCCTTTTCTTTTGTTCTTTCTTGGGCCATGTGTATGTATGGATGCAGCCTCCACTTAATTGAAACATCTTTACTTGCCATGTAATCAAACTTGTTTTTGTTGGTTGATGAAATGGGAAGTTACACTTTTCTTCTTACCTGAATGCCTTGCAGTATTTGTGTTGTATCCGCTCAGTATTTATATAGCTTCGTGTCGTGATTTAATGAATGAGTCGGATTCTGAGTATATTATCACTTAAGCCAGCGATTAGCACCCAGCTTTTTGCCCCTTAGTTGCGGGGAATAATACTCATATTCTGGTGGCTGATTGCGTTTATTGCAAGCCCTGAACACATGCCCCCCCCCCCTTCTGGGGATTCATGACAATTTGAGATTGATAATCTGTCTTGCATTCCAGGAATCTGAGGGTTATCGATGTTTACACTCCATTCCACGCTATGGGAATTGGGAGTTGATATTGATACATCGGCTCGTATTTGGGGAACTTCGAATTGTTACTTGTACTTTGATTCGCGCTTCGGGAATCTGGATTAAATGTTTATACTCCAATTCGTACTCTGGGAAGTTGGAGTCCGTTCGCGCTCTGGAAACGACTTATTGGATGTTTTATACTCCAATTCACACTCTGGGAAGTTAGAGTCCGTTCGCGCTCTGGAAACGACTTATTGGGTGTTTTATATTCCAATTCACACTCTGGGAAGTTAGAGTCCGTTCGCACTCTGGGAACGATTTATTGGATGTTTTATACTCCAATTCACACTCTGGGAAGTTGGAGTCCGTTCGCGCTCTGGGAACGACTTTTTGGATGTTTATACTCCAATTCACAATCTGGGAAGTTGGAGTCCGTTCGCGCTCTGGGAACGATTTATTGGATGTTTTATACTCCAATTCACACTCTGGGAAGTTGGAGTCCGTTCGCGCTCTGGGAACGATTTATTGGATGTTTTATACTCCAATTCACACTCTGGGAAGTTGGAGTCCGTTCGCGCTCTGGGAACGATTTATTGGATGTTTTATACTCCAATTCACACTTTGGGAAGTTGGAGTCCGTTCGCGCTCTGGGAACGATTTATTGGATGTTTTATACTCCAATTCACACTCTGGGAAGTTGGAGTCCGTTCGCGCTCTGGGAACGACTTATTGGATGTTTTATACTCCAATTCACACTCTGGGAAGTTGGAGTTAGTAAAAGGATTGTCGTGTATCAATCCCTGTGAGTGCTGGTATTGTGTTTTGCCCCCGAGCTCGGGTCTTATTTAGTAAATGACTGGTCGTATCACAGTTACTCCCTATTTAGATAAATCCCACCGTGTGATGGAATTTAGCTCTTCGTGCAATGTGATATTATGTGCTATTTTCAATGAATCACAACTTTTGGCTCGAAGAGATGGCGTTTTATTGCTGAAACAAAAGAAGCATGACAACATCAGTTGCCTTATTACAAGTTCAAATTTCAAAATGCAAAAAACAAAATGCTAAGGAAGAAATTGATAGAAAGATAAATAAAGCCTGTCAGGTGTAGTAGGGACGGAGGCTTCCGCTATTCCAGGCTCTTGGTAAAGTGAGACCATCAACGGTCGATAACTTGAACGTCCCATCTCTGAGTTTTTGTGAAATCATATACGGCCCTTCCCAATTTGGGTTCATGTGCGAAGGAACCGGGTAAATTCTTTTGAGTACCAGGTCGCCGGATTCAAAAGTCCGTGGGCGGACCTTGGCGTTGTATATTCGAGCGACTCGACTTCGATATGCAGCTGCCCTCACGTCGGCTTCTTCACATTTCTCATCAAGCAGATCTAGGGATTCAGCAAGTAGTATAGCATTCGTTTTCGGGTCGTAGTATGTCACACGGTGAGAGTGAACTTCCATTTCGACCGGGATAACTGCTTCGGAGCCATAGGATAGAGAAAAAGGGGTGTGTCCGGTCGCGGTTTTGTGAGTTGTTCTGTATGCCCACAGAGCCATTGGTAGTTCATCGACCCATTTGCCCCCGGCTTTCTCCAATCTTTTCTTCAATATAGACTTGATAACCTTATTGACGGCCTCGACCTGACCGTTTGCTTGTGGGTGCGCTACTGCTGAGAATCTCTTATGGATGTGAAATCGCAGACAGAAATCCCTGAATTCAGTACTGTCGAATTGGGCTCCATTATCGGTGATAATAGTATGCGGGAGACCAAATCGGCAGATGATGTTGCGCACCACGAAGTTGATCACCTTTTTTGTTGTTATCGTTGCAAGGGGCTCAGCCTCAGCCCATTTGGTGAAGTAATCAACCGCAACTATGGCGTACTTTGCACCCCCTTAGCTAAAGGCAATGCACCGATTATATCCATTCCCCACATTGCAAATGGCCACGGGCTGACCATTTGGGTTATTTCAGAAGGCGGGGCTCTAGGGATCCGAGCGTGTCTCTGGCATTTATCACATCTCTTGGCATAATCCATAGCATCGCGGTTAACGGTAGGCCAGTAATATCCGTATCGAAGTATTTTCTTGGCAAGCGCTTGCCCCCTAGTGTGATCGCCACATTCTCCTTCGTGCACCTCACGCAACACTCGCTTGATTTCGTTATGCGCGATACACCGGAGAAGAGGAACAGAGTAACCTCTCCGATACATAACTCCGTCTTGAATGACAAATCGTGACACCTTTCGAAGAATCTGTCTTCTTTCACTTCGTCGTTCGGGCAGTGTGCCATGCTTAATATAATCTTGGTAGGGAGTCATCCATGATTCCTTCTCGGAGGTAGCTTCTAATGTGGATTCATTCTCCGTTTGATCAATGCTCGGAGAGGATAATGTCTCGACAGGGACGAGTCCCAAGTGTTGAGCTTCGTCTGTACTTGCCAGCTTTGCCAATGAATCGGCTTTCTGATTGTGCTCTCGGGGTATGTAGAAAATGGTATAATAATCAAACTGATCCAGTATTGCTCGGACCCGGGCTAGATAAGCGGCTAGCCTTCGATCCTTGGCCTGATATTCACCCCGAACTTGACATACCACCAACTGGGAATCGCAGTAGATTTCCACAGCGATAATTTTCAGGTCTCGGGCCAACTTCAACCCGGTGAGCAAGGCTTCGTATTCAGCTTCGTTGTTGGTTGCCCGGAAATCAAACTTTAAGGCGTAGCAGATGGATCGGCCCTCGGGGGTCTCAAGCACAATCCCTGCGCCCGAGCATCGATCGTTGGATGCGCCATCAGTGTATAGTTTCCATATATCTTCGGGGGAGTCACTAGTTTCGGGTAAGTCTTCAGGAACAGTGAATTCGGCAATGAAATCTGCTAAGACTTGACCGTTTATGGCTCTCCTTGGAACATATGCGATGTCGAATTGACTCAGCTCAATGTTCCACTTTAGTAACCTGCCAGACGTCTCAGGTCGTGTGAGGACCTGTCGTAACGGTTGGTCGGTGTATACAATGATAGGGTGAGCCTGAAAATATGGATGGAGCTTCCTCGAGGCGATAACTAGGCAGTATGCCAACTTTTCTAGCCTTGGATAATTTCTCTCGGCCCCGGTTAATCGTTTACTGACGTAATAGACTGGTTTTTGTGTTCGGTCTTCCTCTCGAACCAATGCAGCACTAACAGCGTTTTCAGATACAGCCAGATAAAGGTATAATTGCTCGTGATCAACAGGTTTTGAAAGAATCGGTGGTGTGGAAAGATGCTGGATTAGCGATCGAAACGCGCCCTCACATTCCGTAGTCCATTCGAAGTTTCGTTTCCCTTTTCGGATCAGATCGAAAAAGGGTATGCATTTATCCATTGATTTCGAGATGAACCTGCTCAGCGCTGCAACCTTTCCATTGAGACTCTGAACCTGTTTTATGGTCCTCGGGGTTTGAAGATTCCTAATTGCCCAGATCTTCTCGGGGTTGGCCTCTATTCCCCGGGCGTTGACGATGAATCCAAGGAACTTTCCGGAAGCAACCCCAAAATGACATTTTAACGGATTTAGCTTCATCCCATATTTCCGGAGGACATTGAACATTGACTCCAAGTCCTTGACATGATCAATGGAGTATCGTGATTTTACCAACATGTCATCCACATAAACCTCCATGGTTTTCCCGATCTGATCGGCAAACATCCGGTTGACTAAGCGTTGGTAAGTTGCTCCGACATTCTTTAAACCAAAAGGCATGACCATGTAGCAGTATAGTCCTAGGTCAGTTACGAAGCTTGTATGTTCTTGATCGGGCACATGCATGGCTATCTGATTGTACCCAGAGTAAGCATCCATGAAAGACAATAATTCGTGTCCGGCCGTCGAATCCACAAGTTGATCGATTCGAGGAAGTGGAAAACTGTCTTTTGGACAAGCCTTATTTAAGTCAGAGTAGTCGACGCACGTTCTCCATTTTCCATTC
Organism: Allium cepa; assembly: GCA_030765085.1. Classification (NCBI taxonomy): domain Eukaryota; kingdom Viridiplantae; phylum Streptophyta; class Magnoliopsida; order Asparagales; family Amaryllidaceae; genus Allium; species Allium cepa. Next base: position 244,024,834 of record CM060938.1, on the reverse strand, counting down.
GGTTTGCGGACAAGTACAGGATTGGATACCCATTCCGGGTATAAAGCATCTCGGATAAACCCATTCGCCTTCAACTTATCGACTTCTTCTTTGAGGGCGGCAGATCTCTCTGGATCCATACCGCGTCTCTTTTGCTTGACCGGGATGTATCGCGGGTAAATATTTAAGGTATGGCTCGCGATGTTCGACGAGATTCCACACATATCGGAGTGCGTCCAGGCGAATACGTCTAGATTCTCTTGGAGAAATTCGACCAATTCCTGTTGTGCTTGTAGGTTTAGCTGAGACCCAATTTTCAATATTTTCGAATCGTTATTGTCATCAATTGGAACATCGATCATCAGCTCGGCTGGAGAAGCTTGATTTTCTTTGGATTCATCATTATCTTCAGTGTCTCGAGGGTCAAGATCCTTCTGGAATTGGTCGTGGTGCCCGGGCCGAGGCCCAGGCGCTAATTGTCAATCGTCGGCAAAGCGGACGCGGAGAGATTCCCCCACGCCCTTTCCTTTCTCCTTCCTTTGCGCTTCTCGTAGTTCAGCAACATAACAGGCTCTCCCGGCAGCCTGGTCCCCTTGAATGACCCCAATCCCGTGGTCAGTAGGGAACTTTAGAGTCAAACACCACGGGGCAATTGCTGCCCTAAATTCTGCAAGGGCTGGTCGGCCCAAAAAGGCATTATAGGGTGAATGGATATCCAGGACAACAAACTGTAACATTCGGACTCTACGGCGTTCTCCGTTTCCCAATTCTACTGGCAATTCCACCATCCCGGTGGGTATATTAGCACTTCCATCGAAGCCGTGGATCCTACATTGACAAGGCTTTAGATCTTTAGCTTCCATCTTCATCTGATCATATGCCCCTTTAAACAAGATGTTTACTGAGCTTCCACTGTCTACCAGGATCCTCTTCATCCAAGCAGGACCAACCTGTGCGGATATGACCAGTGGGTCTATGGTCGGGGCTTCGACTTTGTCAGCATCTCGGTTTCTAAAGATGATATCATCCGTCATCGTCTTCTGTTGTTTAGCCGGAGCCCCTTCATCAAGTGTACTACAGCTTTCAAAACTTACGTGCCTGATCGAATTGGCGTATGATTCCATTTCCCTCCAACTTCGATCCGCTGGATGAGGGCCACCACTGACTGTATTTATGACCAACCTTCCGCTTGTACGGGCGGGCTCTTCCTGTTTTTCTTGGTTCTGCGCACGATTTTGGTTTGACGGGCCCACACCACCGGTTTGTGGTGCTCGCACAAATTGATCCAACTTCCTCTCTCTGATTAGTTTTTCAATAAGGTCTTGCAGATGCCTGCAGTCATTGGTGTTGTGTCCATAGCTTTCGTGAAATCTACAAAACTTCCCCGTTTGAATCTGTTTCTCCGATGATAATTTCGGAGTCGGCTTCTTATATTGCATTGCATTACAGGTTTGTAGATATATGTTTTCCAATGTCGTATTCAGTGGTGTATAGTTTTCAAACATTTGCGCCCTACGTCGGGGGCCACGGTTCTGATCCTGCTTCTTATTCCTATTATCGCCATTCCTTGGCTGGGTTTGCTTGTTCTGAATATTCAACTGCACCCTTACTGAGCCCTCTCCTGACTGTTTAACCGCCACATTGCTTTGAACCCCCTTTTTGTTGGGCCTTGCATCGTCCTGCTTCCTAGATTGTTTCGCATCCTCACGCCTTAGGAATTGGGCGGCTTTGGAATAGAAACGATCCAACGACGCGGGAGGTTTTCCAGCTAGCCAGTTTCCAAAATCAGAGTCGGGGTCAATCCCCTTAGTAAGAGCCATCAAGATTGAATTATCATTGGGGTTAATGATTTCTGCGCAGGCGGCGTTGAATCTTTCCAGGTATCGCCTGAGTGTTTCCCCAGGAACTTGAGTGACACTAGATAAAGTGTTTACGTCTTTAGGCCTGGCGATGTGCATACGGAATTGTTCGATAAACTTGGTTGCCAACTGGTCAAACGAGGAGATAGACCGTGGTGGTAATCGTGTAAACCACATCGTCGCAATCCCCCCCAAGGAAATAGGAAAACTACGGCACTTTACTGCATCATCAGCTCTTGCAGCAGTCATTGACCACTCGTACTTTAGAATATGCTGGCTAGGGTCGGAGTTTCCTTCATACATGGGCAAAGCCGGCATTCTGAATCGCCGGGGAGGCTCAGCATATAATATGTCATCGGTGAACGGGGTGTGACTTCGAGAGATCCCCCAATCGTCATTTGTCAAACCTTGACTTTCGCGAACCATTTGGCGGACCATAGCTGAGAGATCAGGTGTTGCTGTATTCGAAGGGTGTCGAGCCAAAGTGTGGTCGGACTCCACAGTGCGAGGTGGGATCGGGCGCTGTCGACGATCCGAATCTCGCCTCCTTGGCTCGACATCTTCTGGGATATTCGGTCCTGTGACACGTTCCTGTGGGTGGTAGTTTGGACTGGAGTGATTTCGGGTGTCAACTCCTGTGCCAACTGCGGTGGCTTGGTTATCTGCGGTGTGCTGTGGAACAGTGCCTCCTCGAGAGGAGGGTCCCGTATGAAAACTGGCAGAGGGCCAACTCTTATTTGCCCAACAATCAATGTCTGCCGGAGGCCAGAAGCATGCGCATGACTTCCGTCTAGCCTGGGGCGCGTAGATCTGCCGTCATAGTCGGATGAGGCAGAGCTTTCCGTGGAAGAATGCGGAGCGTGGTCCCTTTTTGATCTCCTTCGCCCTTGGTGGTTTAGTTGGTTAGCCAATTCAGCATTGACACGTAGCTGCTCAGTTAGCTGCTGTCGGCTTTTAGTTAATTCCTGCAGTAATGTTTGGAACTCCTGTCTTGTAACCGGACCTGACTGATCCGCTTGCCCAACGACATCCTGATTGGCTGACTGTAGCTGTGCGGGATTCTGCCTATCCTGACCTTCTTGGTTACCAACGTTGGAAGTGGTTCTCGTACTAACCATCCTGAAGGTTGGATTCCTATCCTAGATTTTGAGCAAACCTGAAAAGAATGGATGGAATCTGAATTTGAAGTCTGGATCTCCCTCTTAGATTTGTGCAATCCGGTATCGAAGATAGATCCACGGAGCGGGAGAAAGAACTGGTTCTTTTTCTCAGTGAAAGCACCAAAATGTTTGCACCAAAATTGGGCAAACACCCTTCGGAAGTTTTTGAAGAGATAGTAAATGAAGAACTTGAATTGGAAATAGGGACTATCTAACAAAAACTCCAAGTCACAGAAAAGTAAATTGCGCAGAAGACAAGGATTTAGAGTGGTTCGGCCATGCGCCTACGTCCACTATGAAGTTTTATCACTTTATTTCTTAATACTTGAAGATTACAAGTGCTTTTCAGCAAATTACAACAGCAAATGGACTTAAATTCGAAATTAACAGCAATTGAGATAGTATGGAGTGATTCTGGCAGCGTTTAGGCTTGTTCTTCTTCTCCAAATTCTCCGACCCCCCTTCTGAATGACCAGGGGGCTCTATTTATAGGTGTGGAAGGCCAAAATCCCGCCTAAATTATGGAGAGACTGCTTGGCACGTGACGGGGGACCCACAGGCCCGAGTTCTTGAAGTGCGTGCCCAGTTTGGGATCGATTCGAAGTGAACTTCGAATCGATCAAAAAATCGTCCAATTGCGATGAAACTTGGCGTGGACGTTCTTCGTCATGTAGACAAACTTCTGTAAAAATTTCATGGGATTTGGATCAGTAGATTGGGAGTTATGATCGATTCGAGATGAGGCATCTCGGTACGCTGGTTAGTTCGAATCGATCCTATGGGTCATTCGAATCCATATGTTTCGAATCCATATGGTTCGAACCCTTAGGTTCGAATCCATATGTTTCGAATCCATATGGTTCGAACCCATAGGTTCGAATCGAACCTGTTGTATGAGGGGGCGGTGTCGCTTCGAATCGATGTCTCCGGATCGATTCGAAGTTGTTTTTAACGTGTAGGGTTCGAGGACAGCATGGATTCGAAGCTGTGATGGACCCGAAGCTTGTGATGGATTCGAAGCTGTCATCGATTCGAAGCTGTCATCGATTCGAAGCGTATTTAGGCGGTGATGGGTACAAAGTTTGATGGATGGATTCGAAGTACCAATTGGCTTGATGGATTCGAAGGAAGGCGTTGGCTGATGGGTTCGAAACGGATGGTTTCGAACACGATGGGTTCGAACGCGATGGGTTCGAACGTGATGGGTTCGAATATGATGGGTTCGAATCATGATGGGTTCGAATCATGATGGGTTCGGACCGAGCAATGTGCACCTTCTTAACTTGAATCCATCATATCTTGAGCATATGACCTCGGATTGACTTGAAATTTGAATCGGTGGCTACTATGGTCTTTCTTGTTACGCCCTATCAATTGTGGCCCAACCCGGACTCGGACAGAATTCATCGATATCCATAGCGGACTGAAGTACGATCAATCTCTGAGGCGAACTGTCTCCTGTCTTTGACCAACCTTTTGGTATCACGGCTTTTGTCCAAAAAGCGGGATAACAGCGTCCAAATCTTTTCGTAGAGGTTCGTAATTCTTCACAAATAGTCGTGCCTTTTCAAAAAGTAGTATAGAAATTCGGTCAACTGAGCTTCTAGGTCAGTCGACTGAATATTCAAACGAATTTTTAAATATATATTTTTATATCTGTGCACCAGTGCATGTTGCACAGAATTTCCAGGGTCAGTCGATTGAACCTCAGGTTTAGTCGGCTGACTTGGTAAAATTTGTGTAACTTGCATAGTTTACACAGATATAGTAATATATACAACTTTAAACAATTATATATATTTTATATACTTATATATATGTAAAATATTTAGGAATAAGACAATTAAATATTTAAGCTAATATATATGTAATCGAGGAGAGATTTTAACAAAATTTACCTAAGACTCAAAACTAAAATAATATAATTGATGCACTGGTTTTGAAGTCTTGTCTCCTTGTAGTATATATTCTCTTTTTATTGCAGCAGTCGTCAAATCTGTATGTCGTAGTGATAGCTTTATGTCATGTATCAAAACCAAGTCTTAACATTCTCCCCCTTTTTGATTGATGAAAACTTGTATATAAATATAGATTTTGACTGTATATATAATATAAATACTTGCTCCCCCCACTAGTACAAAAAGTGCATATTGCTTCTCCTCATTTGCATCAATTGAAGTAAAAACTGATGCAAATAGAGCTATTTGCATCAGTTCCATCTTAATAACCGATGCAATTGTACGTGAAAAGCAATAGGTAATAAAAAATCAAATTTGCATCAGTTGTCACCAACAACCGATGCAATTGGTACGTGCAAATAGTTTTAGTCGCATCGGTTTTAAATTCAACCTATGCAACTACATTAGTTTGCATTCATTTTCCATCGGTTTGCTACTCCAACTTTCATTTTCCCTCCCCCTTCCCTTTTCATTTCCCGCTTAGCTTTCATTTAACCCTCCACTTCCCCGTAGCCATTGAGAAGAAAACAAAAGCAACTTTATGTTCATTCAATTGAACAACTTCAAATCAAATTGAACGACTTCAAATCAAATGAAAACTAATGTCAATTTATAAACTCATGTCTTGATTCGAATTCAAAAGCAAAATCAAAATCGGCTCTCGTAAGCAATTCTCAAATTCAGTTGCGGATTCTAGGGGATTCGATGCGTTGAATTTGATTTGGGGATTTCAGTCGTTGGTGGGTTGGTCACGTGTAGTTGGTCTCAGTGAATTAGGAACTCGCGATTTTGATTTAGAGAATTAAACGCAGGTTTGTTTCTTCTTCGTGTTTCTATCATGAAAAGTTCCAAATTTGGGAAGTTATCCATTATTCTTATTGTTATAGACTGTATTCGTTTTGAAATTTGGGGATTTTGTCGGCAAGTAGAAATAGAGCTCGGTGCACGTTATGCTTTTGCATAGTTCATAGTTCATGGGAATGAACTCCCAGATCTCAGATAATGATTGCTTTCTCCATCCTAATATAACCATAATCGAATAATGCCTTTAATTATAGTCGGGTAGTTGAGATTGGTTGGTGATATACAGGTAAACAACTCTTCGGGCATTTAAGTAATGTTTTTTTTTTGTTTTTTTATTTTTATTTTTCCATTAAAATTGTCTTAAACTAAGCTACATTTTTGTTATAACAAACATCTCTTGAAAGTTGATAAGTAAATCTCTAAACACTACTTCTTGCTAAGTAAATTATTTTAGTGAACTTAGGGAATTTCTAAATGTATTGATCACTAGTACATTAATATCTATATTAGTTAATTAATTTTGAAAAGCTAAACAATTTATTTTGAATGTTGACGTGGAACTATGGAAAGCGAGTACGATTTTGTTACGAACACGCATGTAGAAGCAAAGTACGGTTATTTTCCTAAGACTCGATTTCTTGAAATTTGTGGAAATGTTTTTAATTAAGTATTCAGAAAAGATGATTTGAAATACATGGAAGGATGAATCAAGTACTTGACGAGGAGGTTTGTTGTGATGTGGAGTCGATGATTTTATTGGTCTGTCAAGGTCCGTAAATATTAATCAAATTTGAAAACTTATCCATTTACAAATTTTTTACATATTAATCTTTAAAAAATGCATGATATCTTATGATTAATGCATGATGTAATGTGAGAGAAAGAGACTTTACTACACTATTTTTGAGAAGCATTAACTTTCCTGGACAATATTATCCAAATGGTTATTTGATGATCAAGTGCATTGTTGATTGCGATGGCAGATGAGTGGAAAGCAGGATAATAACTCTAGGTAGGAATCAACTTCGTACTTCTTTTCATGAGAAGGATAGAGGTACATCTGGAAGGATTTCTCAGCAGCTTCGTTTGATTTTTGATAATATAATGATCAAAAATAGGTTTGCCTTATTTTTCCTTCAGTTCAAGTTCACTTTGATACATTGGTTTTGTCATTTTATGTAGGAGATTTCTATTAAATAATTACCTCATAGTGCAGTAAAATACATAAGGGGGTGTAATATTCAACTATGTTCTTTTTGTACCGATACATCTTTTTTGACTTTGTGATAAAAAAGTGATAGCTGGTCTTCATTTAATGGTTTAGGTGTTATCTATGAGGTATGTTAACGAAATCAATGGTAAGGGAAAGCTGTAATGACATTTTGCTTGGGCCTGTATTTATTTAAATGCTATTAATTAGCATTAAGATGTTGTCTGCTTTTTAAATTATGTTAACTTTGAGTAGAATGAATCTTTCTACACTACTGACTGTTAATATAACTGAAGTCAATTGCATTTATTAATGTCTTACTATCAGCATTTGAGCATAAAACTAAACATAAAACTAAACTTAGTAATAAATAACAACTTAGTTTAAAGCAAATCTATTCAACATAAATGTTTTTGCAACAAATTAGTCATTAATAGATAATAAACTTAGCATCAATCAATGTAATACAAAGTTACTGTAAGTAGCTTCATTGCTAATGTTACATATGCATAAGTACATTAAGTGTATCCAAAATTAAAAGGAGCTTAAGTTCAAAGTCATTTTTCCTGAATTTGGACTATGTAGTAATAAAAAAAATGAAAATGAAATGGTGTTAAGTGGAAAAGTTAAGGTAGTAATAAAATCTAAAAAATATAGGACTTTGATTTATACAATTGATACCATGACAAAGAAAAAACTGGTGTGTCCTTCCAAATTTTTCTGTAACATTTAATTTTTTATATTCTCCACTGTAAGTGTAAGTGACCATTATATTATTGACTTGAATTTTTTTAGGTGATATAATTCATGTTCAAAATGAGTTAATTTTGTTATGTTATTCTTATTATTTTATCACCAAATGAAAAATATTTACTAAATTTTGATAACAGGTTCAAAATGTGTGGTACAAGCTATATATATATTATATATATAAACACACACAAACACGCCATTATATAGTTTTTTCTACAAATATGTGACAGCTTTACCTAAATCTACCTTTAGTTATATCATACACAGTTACATACATTAAACTATGATTTTTGATACTTCCGATACCTATGTGAAATGTGAATCCTGGGAATATGACTATAAACTTAACTTCTTAAATAGTTAAATGGAAGCTGTACTAAAAAGTGAGTTTTGTAAAAGAGCATTCAGGTTCAATTGTTTTGTGTTTTTTATCTATTTGATTAAGTTGCAGTGGATGATATGCTTATTTATTAGGTGTACATGATTCTTAAATAGTTTGATGATTTTGAGTTTATGCATCCTTATACTGCATCATTGAATCATAGAACTTGCATATTTTTGGTAATTTGTAGGTATTGCATTGCACATTTCCAACTGTTTGGTTTTTTTGGATAATTGAATACCTTCGCTGATGTGGATAGCATCATTGAGGTCATAAAATATTAGAACTTCTATGGTAGATTTTTGATAGTATACTTATATTTTTCCACTATACTTATTGCATGCAGATATACAGTGGATCTGCATTCAAATGGTGTTTTTTGAAGAATCAAAGGTATTATATTTCATTTCATTTCTGCTTAGTTGCTTTGGTAGTTATCAAAGGTCAAACTATTTATCTCCTTCATAGTATTATCTGTTCCATTTTTTCTTTTCTTTTCCTCTATTTTGGAGACTAGCAAAAATAATTCGATGATCATATTACATACCATATCATGTAAGTTAATAAATTGTATAGGCAGAATCAGCTAATGGAATGTACTACAGTAAAATAGTGAAAGTCCGGTTGACATGAAGGGTGTAGCTTCATCCAAGGGATGAACATCATGTCAGTTGAAAAATGTGTTGTGGCCAAACAATTTAATATAGACAGGAAGAACGATCTTGAGACTGGTCGAGTAGTGGGCGATTAGTGGAGCTAAACAGTTTAAAATTTTCTGAAGCTTTATTCTCTGGCCCACACATTTCATTTACAAGAAGATGACTGATTTTTCTTTTCTAAGCAAACGATCAAATGATTCATTATAAGTGGTTACTTCCCTCTAGTTGTGGCATGCACCACTTTTAAGATCTATTTTCCAATCCTTCATGCATATATATTTTTAGATCTTAAAAGTTAAAACAAATGGAAATTCTGTACAACTATGAAGCTTGAATATCTGCATACAAGTGAAAACTGATTAATATAAAAATGGCTACAGAAAAATGCTAAAAACTAAAACAATAATAACAATAACAATAAAACACCTAAGTATTGTTACATTTTGATGCTTTACATTGGCTATACTTACAATATATTGAATCTAAGTTGGAAATTCTACTTTTAAGTCATCAAGCTTTCAATCTTCATATTCTCTGTTCAAACTCAAGCAGCATTCAACTGCTTCATTGTTAAAATGGTTTGAGTTTTAGTGGATACAAAATTAGGAGCATATAATGAATATATCAAAACCAAATGCATTATAAAAAAACTGCATTACTTATTTCCATTCATTGTGGTAAACATCAAACATGTACATATACACATACACCAAAGTGTAAGCATGTTCAATCATATATTTAAGTATTTTGCATTTTGAAACAAATAATATTTACAAATTATGTACATGGCGATTGTTATAATTCACGATGATAATGCTCAGTATGTTATGCTTCTTTATATTTTTATGTACTACAAATTTTACATCAATCAAACTTTGATATTACTTAAACTTTGTATTTGTGCCATTAGCACGGGCTCAACATACGTACAAGTAAAGGTCATATTGTAAGAAAAGAAACAGCAAAAGAAAGCAAAATCGAACCATCTGAAGCAAAACAAAGCGAAAATGATTCATCTGAAGCAAAACAAAGCGAGATTGAATCGGCTGAAGCAAAACAAAGTGAAAATGAATCATCTGAAGCAGAACAAAGTGAAACTCAATCTTCTGAGCCAGAACAATGTTCTTTCTGAAACTTAGGTATGGGTTATATACTTTCATTAATCCTCAGTTTTTTCTTATACATATTTTAGGTGTCATGTAGAGCTCTTTCTACACTTTGTATTTTTTACAACTCAAAATCAAATGTTTTTAACTCATGATGGTATTTTTTTTGGCAAGGCTAGCCAGTTTTATAGTGGACCGTCCACTTTTTATTACGAACGTAATAAAAGTTGAAGTACAGGAGAAAGGTAGGAGCACCTTAACTACTATGAAAAGAAAAAGCTATACAACACAGTTGTGTGAAAGAAATATCACAACTACTATAAGAATATCGTAATCAAATACTACTCCTCCGAAGAGGTAGACTCACCATCATGCCCAGGAACCAGGCGGGACTCCAATGGGGCATTTCCCAAAATACTAGCAAAGGGGCGGAAGTGAGATGCAAGACACAGATCATACGCCACAGACTCTGGAGAGTACACAAAAGATCGGTCCCAGGAACAATCAGCAAGCAAGACAGAATTCTTATCCGCAAAATGACCGTCCAAATCAAGTACCAAAGAGTCCCCAGAAGGTCGATAATAAAGGCATCTAAGGTCAAACTGATCATCAGTAATGAATCGAAAGTAAGACTCGGTCAACGGGTTAAATCTCATATCCGAAGTGTAATCAACCCAACATCGCTCAGCTTCATCCCAAAAAATTGATGGACAATGGCGCCCAAGATCAGGAGCATCACCTAGAAACGCCGTAACATCACTGGAGTCTAAAGCATCAGATAAGGAGACAGGGCCGGAAGCAGTAACTATAGGCTGTCCTAAGGCAGGCATAGGAACATCGAGAGGAGGGACAATAGGGGAGACAGAGGATGATACTTTAGGAACCCATTTCTTGATCAGGGGACGAGGCAGTGGGATCTTAGGAGCAATGGCAGAATCCACCGTGTGCGTGCAAGCAGTAGCTAAGTGGCCAAAAGAACGTAGCGAACACGGACCTCGACAACATGTCCAACAGTAAGCTGAACAGATATAGAAGATGGAAGTGGCTTATTAGGGGAAATCTCTATCAAGGCCTTCGCATACATAAGCTTCTCACGCGCGACAGTATTAGAATCAAAACATCTCAGCTTTCCTACGTTACAAGCTAACCAGTTCAATCCAATCAAAGGTTGAAGTGCAGAGGGGATTTGCGAAAAATAGGCCCAAACTGGAATAGAAAGAACTTGTTCACGCGCACTAGCAACGGTAGGAGACCAAGGAGTAACTATAAAGGGTTGCCCATCAAAAAAAGGCGGATCAGCCTCAAGCACAGAACTACGTTCCTCGTGGGAGGAAAACTTAAGAAAGTACAAAGAGTCAACCAGTTTAACACTTAATTGACCACGTAGTTTCCAGGTTCTACGACAAACAGTAGCCACATCGCGGGGGCAGTGGTTAGGGTCCAAAAAGAAACCAACTAAGTAATCTGACCAAAAATCCAATCCGGCATGCAACACAATAGGAGGAGGGATCATTACTCCATTCTCAACAACAATCTCAAACTCAATAGGCTTGTAGTCGCCAGCGTTACGGGGCAGAGAGGTGAAAAGAGAGGATCATGATCTGTTGCCAACAAAGGGAGAGGCAGTTGGTAGAGAGCCAAGATTCTCCGTCTCATGACCAACTGAAACAATTTTTGGTGAACAACTAACGCTAGCATTACAAGGAAGTGGATTATTCAGAGGAACGACATCATGAGACAAAACAACAGGAGCTAAACTGCTCAAGCAATCAGAACAAGTTTCACCGCAGGCAATCTCATTGGCTTTATCACAAACACTGTGTGTGCATCGCACAACACAAGTAGAATCTTCGGAATTACTACGGAAAACACGGTTGTGCAGACTATCTGTCAAACCAATTGGATCAGAGACTCCTATTTCCTCACCCAAACCTCTAATTTTGGTTACAGAAACTATGTCATTTCCAACAGCCTTATTCGAAATGCCAGCATGGCCTAACACGTCACTACTCACAACGAGAGAGAGGGGGGACTCACCAGGGTCACACGCAAATTGAAGGCCGACAGCAGTTGCCACACAATTCGAAGCAACAGGGCTCAAAAGGGGGCACACGGTAGGTGGATTGGGAGATGTTTGAGGGGGGGGCAAAGGAGGAAAATTGTCTACTGATAGGAGAAGAGACACAGATCTCAGAGGGGAAGGCGGCAGCGGCATGACACTGAAACAGCGCCCAGATCTAGTGGTGGAGCAAGAGGGGGACGGGGCGAAACAGAGGGGGAGGTGGAAAGGAGACGCAGGCATACAAGATGGGAGGCGGAGGGGAGGAGGATGGGGAAGATAAGTGAACGCGCAGGAATCACGGGAGGGAAAGGAAAAGCGAAAAGGGGAAAGTCGCTGTCGCCATTGATTTTGAATATTTGTCTAGAACTTATTTGAAAACTTTGGGGACAGGGAGACTATGTCACCCTGACCTTTGGTTAAGCCGGTTTTAAAGTGGCCGTGCACTATGTCTCATTATTGTGGCCGCTGGGAATCGATCCGGTGCCACTACAACACAATGTAGCAACATCCACTATGTCGAAACCACTGGACCACTAGAACTTGACAAAAATTTCATGCCGTTCATGATGGTATTTTGATCAATGTTTAAAGAGAGTATTCACAACAATTTTCAGGAAATGATAGGAGAAGGGTATAGAAACGATGAATCAGAGTAGGAAATGATGTGACTATTGATGGTTGAACGGCATGGGATGGTTGCAGCAATTAGGTGATGTGAAGTGAAGTATAGAGAATGGCAATTCTGTGGTGTTCAGGTGAGTTAATGTGAATATGAAGTGTTTAGCAGTATAGTTTGAAATGATATGTGTGAGTAGGCAGGGAAGTATGGTATAGTATGAAATTGTACTCGTGGGTAAGTTGTATAAGGTGAGTTAATGTGAATATGAAGTGTTGGGTTGATAGGGTGGTGGTGGTTTTGGAGGACGGTTGGCAGTCGTATTTGAAGTTAATTTGGTAATATATGGTGTACTGGAGTGTGAAGTTGAATTGGCAATATATGGTGCAATGTAGGAGGTTGTATGACAGTTTTGGAGTGGTTGGATGATGTAGTAGTGGTGCACTGGTATGATGTAGTAGTTATGCAGTGTTGAAGTTGAATGCTTGTAAAGTATGCACGGAAGTTCTGAAGTGCACAGGCTGGTAAGGTATGGGTGTATGGCACTTGCAGGGGGCAGTAAGGGATGAAAGGTTGTATAGGCAGTGGTGTGTTTAATGAATGGAGTGATGCAACTGTAATGTGGAGGAGGGGATTGATGTGTTCAGTTGCAGGGTTGCACAGGCGCTGGCACTGGGCAATTCTATGGCAGTGGAGTGTTTGTGGTGCACACAGTTGGCAATGTGGTGATGTTGTAATGTGGAAGTTTGTATATGCTGAGAGGGTAGTGAGATGGATAGCCGTGAGTTTGGAGCAATGTAACAGGGAGGGGGGTTGAAGTATGGAGCAGAGGAGTGTTGCAGCTATGTGTATATGAGGCAGGGGCTTGGATGATGGCAATAGGCAGAAGTAACGATGTGTTTGGTTTGATGTTCAAGGCAGTGGTGGATTTGAAGCATGGCCGTGGTTTGTAGCTTGATGGGGGTTATACGGAGGTTATATGGAGGGCAGAAGTGTGACTGAGTGGTTGTATGGAGTGGGTTGTTTGTACTGTATGAAGTGTGGTGAAGTACTGTATAGATTATTAACACTTTAATTGATATATTTTTATTTTGTTATTATGTTATTCAGTTTGTATTTGCCATCAAATTTAATTTTGAATGATTGTAATATCGTATGCAATAATTGTTTGTTATAATCAATAATATATATATATATGTATGTATGTATGTATATGTACACTGTAATAATGGTTTTTAAGAATGGCTTTTTTGCATCAGGTATAAATAGCTGATGCAACAGAGGGTTTAGTTTGCATCGGTTGTTATAAAAAACTGATGCAATAGAGGTATTAGTTTGCATCGGTTGTTATAAAAAACCGATGCAACAAGTTACTTTGTTGCATCAGTTATCATTACAACCGATGCAACATGATGATATTTTGCATCAGTTGTTAGTAACAACCGATGCAAAAAGGTTTCAGAATTGATGCAAAAGTGTTAAGCCTGTTGCATCGTTTGCATATGCATTGGTTGTTGAACTGATGCAAAAGGGGGGTAAACAACCGATGCAAATGGCCTGTTTTGTAGTAGTGCCCTGAATCTTTGACACTCTATATCCTGCATTCTTAATGTTAGTAATAACATTTCTCCCACTTTGTCATCGACAAAAAGGAGTAGGTAATATAAAAGTATGAAGCCATAATGTCGCGGATATTATGAAGGAAACAACTACATTAAAATTCCATGAACAAGAATATTGAAGTATGAAAAAGAGTGACTTTTTTAATACAAGCCATAAAATAAAGACAAATGTTTGCATAACATAAAATAATAACTCATGCCATCCTTTGCTTGTCCCTATCATTACGCGATGTTTGACCACCACTATCGCCTCTATCTCCACCATCGTCGCTACTACTTGCTTGATCATCGAAAGAGGAAGACCAAGTCAAGACGGGTTGCTTACCCGAATCGCCTATTGCAGCCGTGGAAGTATTGGATGAACATGAAAAGCTTGCCATATCTTCGTAAAAAATCCTTTAACCTTATAAAGATTTTTGTCTACTTTAGTGATATGGGATTAAAGAATTTGTTGGTTACGACATATCATAGAAATCGACTCATGTGGAGGTAGTCCAGATTAGGAATCAAAATTTTGTCTTGTTGATGATTAGTTTATCTTTGGCGGGATGGAACATGAGATGCTTCGCTATGTTGTTATGGCTGATCTTGAGATAATTGTCGTTGAGTCCATTCTTCGAAAGTAATGATAGGAGGTAGTTGAGTAACCAGTAGCTCCATTAACGCTAAAGTGCAAGAATTTAATATCCAACGGTAGAAACCGATGAGTCAGGTTCCGGAATCTCACAAGCCTTTAGCAGTGGCATAATATATTTACCATGGTAGATGACATTCATTCGACCGTTGTTGTAGCTTCAGAATTCATCAAGAATTAATCGTAGCCAATGGACTTAAATGTTTTCGAAGATAGCGTACAAGGCTTTAAAGTTATGTTCATAAAAAGTTCATAACACCCGGTTCGCGGAGTTATGGTTTTCATCAACGCACGATGTATAATTCTAGCTTTTGGTCGAAAGGACATTGACTTAAGTAGGTGCATCTCGTCTTCTAAAAACAAATGACATATATGGTCACGAACCATATCACAATCAACATTGTTTAATTCTATGCCATCATTTTCAGATCTCAAAATGTGTGCCATTCGATCTAAGGAGAAAAAGATGGGTTTTCCACAAACTAGGCTCCATGCACAATCTTATTGATTTTGAACGGTTTGGTGACCCAAGTTAAGATTTGCATAGAATAGTTTGGCCATTATTTGATTTATTTTGTGCTTATTATTGTCAATATTGAATAAAGATTCCAAATTGCTCCTACAAGCCAATTCTTGTATATGATATGGAGAGAAATCAGAAAACTTTACAAATGAACCTTCAAAGATGCGAGAATCTTGCATTCTTCTCCATCTCCTAATTGCGGTATCATCAAATAGCCACTGTTGGATTTTCTCATTTAAAGGAGGTTGAGAAGATGAAGAAGCTTGTCCTTTTCTCTTAGGAGCCATTAATTGAATGTTTGGAGGAATAAAAATTGAGTTTTTTGTAAAGATGGGTTTTGGAAAACTTTGAAATCTGAGATGAGAGTGGTGAGAGAAGGGGAAAGTGAAAGTTAAAAGGTGGAAAGTGAGTGGGTAGAGTAGTAATTTTGCTCAGATTCACGAATCAGTGGTTCAGCCAACTGAATCTGAAAATCGAAAATTTTCATCCTTCTGGTCCAGTCGACTGAGTCATTGGGACAGTCGACTGACCGTGGTTTTAAAAAACTTTTTGCTTCTGTGTCAGTCGATTGACCCCTTGGTTCAGTCGACTGGCCTGGGTGAATTCATATAGTCAATGTTTTCTTGAGTAAATGTTTATAAATTTTCATATATATGAACATTGTAAGTTCAATTTTGAATATTAATAAGTAGTATATATGTTGATGATATGAAAAAGAACTAAATTATTCCAAAAAAACGTCCTTAGTAGAATTATTCGAAAATAAAACAAAAAAATAATAACAACTATGTTTATTTTGAAGGACTAGGCGTTTTGTAGCCCTTTAGTTGTCTACGACGAGCATTCGAAGCTTCATTCCGATCCCATGAATTTGGCGAGACCGGTGGTCGTGGTGGGGATGATGTCGAAGGTCGTCGAATAGGCGAAACGTAATGTTCGTCTATTGGATGTGAAGAGGCCCTGCAAAACCTCATAACAATATGCTCGTTAATTCTTAATCGTCTTGAGTTAATCTTTTGCTCGTAGTACATTTCACGTTGAAGCATCAGTGATTCTTGTTGATAGTAATGCAAATCATCTATTTTATGCTTAGCGTTTGGAGATATATCAATCATCGTTTTCCCTTTCTTTTTATCAGGAGTATATCCAGTACGATAAGTAGAAGATGGTGAAGTACGATGAACATGAGTTTTTTAGTGAATCGGTAGAGGCTATAATTTCAACGGAGTCAGTTGATGAAGAAGTTGACATCTTAAGAATTTAATTTGTTTGTATTTCAGCTTGATTGAATGAATTATATAGAATAGGAATATCTATTTATAGACTAAGGTTGAGTAGAGAAGGTTGAATTAAATGGCTTCTCTTGAATTTAGCCAAATAATAGGGTTGTTCGTTGTTTTTTCTGTTATTTGATTTATCTTATGTAATGAGATGTGCATAATAAGGAGTAAAGTATGATGATAAGGATAAGTGTTTATACATAATTTAATATCTTGTTGTCACCATATAATAGAGTCTCCATCTTAGACTATAACAGAAATAATCAATAGCTCAGGTGGTTAATGCACTTGGGCTATTCACAGTAGATCATAGGTTCGAGTCTCAGCATGGTCAGAATTATGAATTTTTGTAAAAAAAATTATTTTTGAGTTTTCAGTCAAAAATTTCGTATTTTATTATTTATATATCTTTAATTGACATTATACCGAGTTCACAACGTAATTTTATGAAAGTATTTTCTAACAATGGTTTAGTAAAAATATCAGCTAATTGGTATGATGGAACGTAGTATAAACTTATCACTTCTTTTTCTATAGCTATCACGTAGAAAGTGATGTCTGATATCTATGTGTTTAGTTCTTGGGTGGTTTACTGGATTTTTGAATAGATTTATTGCACTAGAATTATCGTAGTAAATTTTTGACTTTGATAGATTTACTCCAAAATCTTCAAGTGTCTGTTGCATATAAATTACTTGTGCGCAAGCTATTGCCGCAGAAATATATTCTACTTCACAAGTTGATAGTGAGATACAGTTTTGTTTCTTGCTAAACCATGAAATTAATGATTTACCAATGAAGTGACACGTACCGCTTGTACTTTTTCTATCTGTTCGTGATCCTCTAAAATCAGCATCCGAAATTTCTTCATTCGTACCGAACCGCTTGCAGAATCAAATCCTGTTCCACAAGATCCTATATCAGCTATACATCCTCCTCGCATTTATGCCGGAGACGTCGCCAGTACCCTGTATGATACTAACTCGAACGAGCACTCTTTTGGATAAAAAAGTCCATAATTTGTAGTTTTACTAAGATAACATAGTATACGTCTTACGGCTCGTAAATGTGATTCTTTTGGGTCAGCTTGAAATCGTGCACATAGACACACACTCATCATAATATCGGGTCTACTTGTTGTTAGATAAAGTAGTGATCCTATCATAGTATGATATAGTTTTTGGTTTACACTCTTTCCATTTTCATCTTTATCAAGATGTGATGTTGTGCTTATAGGCGTTGGTTTGTCAGAAGTGTTTTCCATTCCAAAACGTTTGATAAGATTATTACAGTATTTTTCTTGATTAATAAATATTCCAATTGAAACTTATTTTATTTAAATACCTAAAAAATACAATAATTCTCCCATATGGGACATTTCAAATTCTCTAGTCATTATTTCAGAAAATTCATTAATAATTCATTATTAGTTGAGCCAAATATAATGTCGTCGGCATATATTTGAACTATCAAAAATCATTTTTAGAATGTTTTATAAATAAAGTTTGATCTATTTTTCCTATTTCCAATCCTGAGTCAATTAGATATCTTTTAAGGCGTTCATACCAAGCATATAGTGCTTGTTTTAAAGCATATAAAGCTTTCTTAAGTTTATAGACATGATCTAGATATTTTTCATGAATAAGTAAAGAAAGTTGTTCAACAAAAACATTTTCTTTAATATAACAATTTAAAAATGCACTTTTAACATCCATTTGATAGAGTTTAAATTTATTAAAACATGTGTATGCCAATAAGATTCATATTACTTCTAGTCTAGCGACTGGAGCAAACGTTTCTTCGTAGTCTATTCCTTCTTCTTGGTTATACCTTTATGCTACTAGTCGCGCTTTGTTTCTAGTTATATTTCCTAATTCGTCTGCTTTATTTTTATAAATCCATTTAGTTCCTATAACAGTCTGATCGATCGGTCTAGGTACTAGTTTCCAAACTTTATTTCGTTCAAACCGATTTAGTTCTTCTTGCATAGCAATAATCCAATTTTCATCGGATGATGCTTCCTTAGTATTTTTAGATTCTATAATAGAGAGAAAAGCTACATTACCCATTAAATTTAGTTGATTCCTAGTTCGAACATTTGAATGTATTTCTCCAATTATATTTTCTGTAAGATGATTTCGTAAGATCCTTCGAGAAGATCTTATTGTATTAGTAACATTTCTATTTTCTACATTATTAACAATGTTTTCATCTTCTCTAGAATTATAAACAATATCTTCATCATCTCTTGAATTGTTATTATTATATTTGTTTTATTATTAAGGAAATCATCATCAATATTTGTTTTAGAAATTAGTTTAGAGTTCTCATCAAAAGATACATGGAATGTCTCTTCAATAGTATTAGTTCGTTTACTGAAAATTCGATAAGCTTTGCTTCGATTCGAATATCCAAGAAATATACCTTCATCACATTTTGAATCGAATTTTCCAAGCTGATCTTTGGTATTTAATTCAAAAAATTTTGATCCAAATATTTTAAAATAAGTTATGTTTGGTTTTCTACCATTAAAAAGTTAGTAAGGTGTACACTTAGTGAGGGGTCTAATAGAAACACGATTTAATACATAACAAGTGGTTCCAACAGCTTCCGTCCAAAAGTGTTTTGGTAATGTGCTTTCATTTAGTAAGGTTCTTGTACATTCTTGTAGAGTTTGATTCTTTCATTCTACAACTCCATTTTGTTGTGGAGTTCTAGAAAATGCAAAATTATGAGATATTCCATTCTTTTTACAATAGTTATCAAACTGTTCGTTTTCAAATTCACCTCCGTGATCGCTTCTAATATTTTTAATTCTAGTACCTTTTAAATTTTGAACTTGTTTAACAAATGTTTTGAAATTTTCAAAAGTATCACTTTTATTTTTCATAAAGACAGTCTATGTATATCTAGAAAAGTCATCAACTATTACAAATACGTATTTATGGTGATTTATGGATTGAATTTGGGTACTCCAAATAAATCCATATAAAGTAATTTAAGCGGTTGTAATGTCGAAATGACTTTCTTAGATTTAAATGAGGATTTAGTTAATTTACTTAATTGACACGAGTCACATATATTATTAACTTTAAAACTCATCTTTGGTAATCCTTTTATGAGATTATTTTTAGAAATTTTATTTATATTTTTTTGAAATTGATATGACAGAATCATTTGTGCCATATCCATGGATCATTTTTTGGCTATTAAACACATGACTGAGTTATGATTAACTTTCATATTCAAAACGTAAATGTTTTTATCTCTATTTCCTTCGAAAATAAGATTTTGATTTTGATCAAAGACACTACATTTATATTCAGAGAAAGATATTGTCATATATCCATATTATACGATCCATAGCACACTTTCATTTGATATCGAAGCACCGTCCTACGTCCAGTTCCAGACTCCTTCTGGAATTTCTCTAAAACAACAATCCTCACTTAACCCAGAGGAACAGGTCTATACAACCCCTGAGAAGCCGAACATGGACCTGAGCAACAGAACATGATTTCGCCTCAGCAGCCGAAGAGGACTTCACACCCCTGAACAGTAGAACAGGACTTCAACAAATACAAAAGATTGTTTTGATTTTGTGTGTTCTAATAACACGGATTTTTCACTTGTAGTACACCCTTCCTATAATCTTCTCCTCAAGTATAAATATATATATTTGAAGTTTATGAAGAATAGAAAGGTATAATATTGCCTTTTTACAGAATAATTGAAAGTATAATAGCAAATAGATTCTAGAGACTTAGATTAGAAAGATACGAAAATTCGATGATTTGGAATCAAGTTATAGTATGTATTTATAGAGCTTAGAAAGCAGCGACAATTGATGAAGAGTTTCGATTGAAATGTTGCGTCTAAATCTTTTCGTAGAGTCTCGTAACTCTTCACAAATAGTCATGTCTTTTCGAAAAGTAGTTGTTGTAGAAATTCAGTCAACTGAGCTTCTGGGTCAGTTGACTGAATATTCAAATGAATTTTTAAATATATATTTGTATATATGTGCACCTGTGCATGTTGCACAGAATTTCCAGGGTCAGTCGACTGAACCTCTGGTTCAGTTGATTGACCTGGTAAATTTTGTGCGACTTGCACAGTTTACACAAGTATAGTAATATATACAACTTTAAACGCTTTTATATATTTTATATGCTTATATATGTATAAACTATTTGGGAATAAGATGATTAAATATATAAGCTAATATATATGTAATCGAGGAGAGATTTTAACAAAATTTACCTAAGAGTCAAAACTAAAATAATATATTTGATGCACCGGTTTTGAAGTCTTGTCTCCTTGTAGTATATATTCTCTTTTTGTCGTAGCAGTCGTCAAATTTGTACGTCATAGTGATAACTTTGTGTCATGAATCAAAACCAAGTCTTAACACAGGCCACGACCGGTGCACCTATCTACAAGGACCAATGGAAAGGGGGAGCTGCCTGGAATGTGTTCTAGGCAATGCTTCCGCCTCCCCGTTGGTTTGGTTTCATCCATTTTTGAGCTACCACTTCTACGAGCATCCTAGGTGATGAATTAATGAACATGCAAGCAACTATCTTATAATTGGTGCTATAAGAGATTATACTCTTAGGGTTTTCAGCTAGCAGAGAATATAGCATCTAACATGCAATATCACTATCTACATTGAATTTTATTCATTCAACAAGTCATCAAACAAATTAAATCGCAAATGAATAATGAATAGTTATGAGTTATAAACTCACTTTCTTCTTGAGTTTAGTAGCAAATACATAGCGGTACACTAATTTAATCAAAACCCTAGTATTGTTCATCGGTAAAGCAAAAAAGAAACCAAAATTACTAACAGAGACTGAAATCAAAATTTACTAATTGAAAGAGAATTTGGTTTAGTTTTCTTTACCTGAAATTAATTGCTTCAAAGATTACCAATTGAACTCCTAGAGAATTGGGAATTAGAAACTAGGGTTTATATAAGCGAAATAAGGAGTTTTCCTTCTTTTTGGTTTGTTTATTGAGAAATGAGTTTTGAGAAACAAAGTACATACCTCACTTTGTTTTATGAGAAATCCTCCTCATCCTCAAAATCTTAATGGGTTTTGGCCTAAAATTAGTGTATGTATACAACCCAAAAATGAAATAGTGTTTTATTCCTCTATTCTTCCATTGAAATAGCTTAATGTGCTTAACGAAACAATTGCCACTATATTAAAATTTTGTATCAATGTAAATAAATAAAATATAACCTCTTAGACATTTGTTAATTAAAAAACTTTTATTTATTTTGACAAGAGTTTACTAATTTTTAAACAATCTTTTATAAACAAAATAAAAGCTATAAAATCATTTCTCTAATTTTTAATAATTGGATTATTTTAGTTTACTAAAATATTCACATATATATTACTTTACTAATATTATTCTACTTTAGAACTCACATTCTAAAGAATATATCTATTATTTAACAAAATAAACTTTATATTTTGTTTAAATTTACAATGTAAATCGTTCTATTATTTTTTAAATTAAACATCCAAATGTCAGGATTGTTACATCATGTTATTGTAGAGCCATGCAAAAATTTAATATGAATTTACAAGCTTTAAGTAGCAGTGTTTTTGATTAGGTGGTAATTATTTTAAATAAAGTGATTAGTGTATTATCAAAATAATTAATTAATGTTTTTATTTCAAAACCTTATAAATTGAATAATTTCTTCATACGAGGTCCAATCGAGAAACGAACTTTTGTGTTATGCTCATAATAATGGTATCTACAAGTGGAATTTTTTTCATTGAGTTTGGAGCAAGTGGAATTTTGAGCTAAAATCAAATGTCATTCAATTTTAGATCAAACCAAAACGCTTAAGCATCCGCTAGAATTTTTGTGGGTTATCTCACCTTCGAATGATTATTATATGTTATATAATAGATAAAAATTATTAATCTATACTTAAATGATATATTGATTAGTTTGGTTGAATTTGTACTTTGCAATGCAAGTGACATTTAAATTGAAATACAAGTAATTTTGTAGAGAAATTCAGATTTCTTGCCATTATGATTTTTAATTTTAGTTATATACCCATCGATTTTAATTTCAGTAATATACTTGTTGATTTTAATTGTTGAATAATTTTTTTTGGTAATTTAGCCATATTGGATGTGATATCGATTTATTAAAAGTCGAACCTTTTAGTGGAAAGGTAGTAGTAGCACTTGTTCAGTGCTACTATAGCTCTAAGCCTCATTTTAGTAATTTGAAATATTAAGATATGCTGTTTTGATTTAAAAATGGTTTCGATTCAGTTATTGATTTTCAATATGATTTTTGGAATTTTCTATGGCATTTTATTTAGAAATGGTGTTTGAACTCCTTTATTTTATTTCAACCTTTTTGTTAATCTTTTTTTAATTTATATGTAATGTTTTAAAATTATTTTGGGAAGTATTTTATTTTATAAAAGAGTTAATATAATAATGAATGTTTATTTCAAAGGAAATTAAGAGGAATTTATTAGTTTTATAATAAAGTATTCTGGTTTAAAAGAAAATAGAAATATTTTGGAATAAATATTTGAGAAACGTATTATATAAAATGTTGTATAAAAAAGATAGATTTATAAATGGTATTTGTAAAATAAAAAGGGGATTTATAAAAGGAATTTTAGTAAAGAAAATGAGAATTGCTTTTTGTAATGATCCTCTTAAATTATGGTGGTATAGACGGTATTATTTTCATATTTAACATCAAAATCCAAGGTATGGAAACTCGTCTCTATCTTAAGAAGTAAGAATATGTGTCGAGGCAAGGATAGTATGCTAACTTGTCCGACTTTATTTTTAACTGAGGGATAACACTATTTGAAATTGGAAAGTGGTGGTCAGTATATTTGGTCTAATTTCTGTATGATCCATTTGCTTAAACCAAAAGGAAAGCATTTTGGGTTTATAGTTATCAGTGTTTTAAATGACATTTTTTAACCTAATTGAGTATGATTTCAGAAAATGAAACCTTTCTTAAGATTTTTGAATATACTTATACCGTAGAGATAAATATAGGGGTACATTTTCGAAATATTGGAAATGTAATATTCTATGAATAAACTTATACTATTGATATAAGTATATGGAAATTTTTTTAAGTTTTGGAATAAAATGTTTTTGAATATACTTATATAGTTGTGATAAGTATATGAATATTTTCGAGTATTGAAAAGAGTAGAGAGGGCTTGTGAATATATCTTTTGTAGAAATATTTATTTACAAGGAGATTTTAATTAATGAAAAAATTAGTTAAAGAGGCTTAGTGGTTGCATTGTGCTTAACCATACTTAGTTAAATCTGCGATTGAATTGTCTATTTACTTCACAATTAAATTATTGACTATCAAATCTTGCTAGTTTTAAAACTATCATTTCCAGTTTGGAGAGAACAGGATCAGATATATTTTTAAAAAACTACATCGAACCGGCATAAGCATTCGAATTGAAGACATAATAAAGATTATTGAAGATGGAGTTCTTTGAAGTGCAAGGGCTACTTGCTACTATTCCTAATGGTGATTCCATAAAGGATGTAATAGAAGTAGCGCTTTCGATTTGTTCATATCCTAAATAACTTATATGGATAAATGCTGACATTGCATTCTTGTTTGGAGGGCAGTGTTAGCGTTCTTAGTGGAATTGCTATATAATAGGTAAAACGTAGCCTCCAACCATACATCTAGGAACGATTAAAATGAGGGATACGCTGCAAGGCTATGTGAGTCAAACCCATTAGAGTATGGTCATCACCATTCTGGATCATCAGTGAAAATTTTGGATTTTGAATGTGCATGAGAGCTCTCGAGGGAACGTCTGGAAAGTAAACTGCGCAATGGTCATATTTGGTACTATCCACGAAGAGGTAGGCCAGTCTTGTCATGTAGGGGTCAAAAGATTTTCGACCTCTGTACATTTTATCTAGAGATGTACAGTGTGGGTAGCACCCTAGTGCCTTGTCATTTTATGGAATCCATTCTCTAATTAGCGCTATATCGACTTACTTATGCCCAACCATGCTGAAACGTAAGATGCAAGCATTCTAGTTATTTATATGTTTATTTTAAATCTTAGACCTTATTACGATATCACAAGATTTCGTATAAAGATGGTGTGGTTATTAGAAGGTAAAAACTCATTAATGTTTATATACGGCGTGTTCTTATGAGATACCTTTATTGTTGATAAGTTTTATAATATTAAAACTCCATATGATGTGTATTACTCATGCTGGTTTACTAGACTGATCTAAGCATTATTTTCTCATAATGTTCAGATTAACCCAAGCATGTTTTCCTATTTTTATTTGGATGCTTTGTAGCTTCAGAAGATGAGTTGGATGCCTCCAGGACGTGTTCATGTATATTTTATTTCCTCTACATTTGTTGTTTTGTATTTATCAGCATTTGTGAGGACTGGTTGTTATAAATGTCTAGGATGATGATCGATTAGTTTACTTTGATTGATGTATGTATATTAAAGTTTTCTTTTATAAAATTCTGTTGAATGTTATACATTGTTCATCACGATGTGAGAATCTATTCTATCTTTTCTTCCTTTCACCCAAAAATATTTTATTTTGGCACTCATATTCTCAGCACGTGAATACCGTGGATGTATTAGTGTTGACTTTTGAGAGTTGAAAACGTGGATTGTTATAATAACCGACCTAGGACAGTATTGTTTTCTTGTCATGCTCTTTGGTTTGCATATGCAGGAAAACTTACCAAAGGTTAGTGAACTCGATGTTCAAAAAGTAGATTGGGCAAACAACAAAGGTATATGTGATGATATGCATGTAAAGTCACGGCAGCCGAGGAGCTACGTAAAAGATTTGGCAGAGATGTTTCGCATACTCCAAAAATACAGGATGAAACTTAACCCACTGAAATATTCTTTTGGAGTCACGTTGAGAAAGTTCTTGGGATTCAGAGTGAGCTCCATAGGGGCCAAAGCTAACTCGGAGAAAATTGAGGCTTTGAAGAACATCGAAGCCCCAAAGTCGATGAAAGAGGTTCAAAGCTTAAATGGAAAGGAGGCTGCTTTAAGCCGGTTCATCTTGAAGGCCCTGGGCAAATGTATACCATTCTTCGATGTTCTCAAGAAGGAAAAAAGAATTTTTTTTCTAGATGTAGGAATGTATTTTCAGGCTCCGGTGGATCTCTTGGAAAGGCTTCTGTCTTGTCAAAGCCCTTATAGGAAGAGGATTTGTTTATTTACTTGGTAGTGTCAGTTCATGCTTTGACTTTCACACTTTCTTATGAAGAATCTAGAATCTAGATCAGTATATTACAGTAGCAAAAGACTAACATGGGCATATATGTAACATCACACATTTTGAGGTGCGAAACTAAGCGCCATGGATGTTGCAATCATTTATAGAATTAATTCCTAGTGACAAAATGGTATCAATTGATCGTATATATAACATCAAGATCACAAGATCATGAAAATTTTCAAAAAAACATTTCAAATATAACTTTCATATTCATGACATAATCCTATTACATAATTCCATCAATTCCACGTTCAAAGAAATTATAATAATCACAAATATATTCCAAAGGCGACATATGAAGATGCCCTTTGGATGGTCAGGGTCTAACAACTTGAAAATCATAACTTCCATCTTTACATCCATTCAAACATAGTATAGACTTCAACAAACAAAGCAGAAATAAACTCATAATATTAGCTAGCTTGCCTCTTGCACATCTTCAGAGTCTTATTCGTCTAACATGAAAATTACCACTCCCAACCTACTCAAATAAATACCCGAGAGTTTATGGAGAAAAATAAAATTTTTAGGGCAAATAAAAAAGTCTGTTGTTAATAATAATATACCACATCAAACAAAATAGATATCTAGTTAGGCCGTGCCACTAAGTTGAACGGGTTTTCCCCATAATAGTATCTTATCCAAGCATGTCAATCATAAATCATGCACCTGCAACCACAATGCTTAGAGTAAAACATAACATGATCATATGCGTACGTACAACATAGTTAAGTCTGACTAGTAGGTCATCCTAGGATCATGCACTTCGAAGGTTTACACTTCCTAAAATTAGACTGTCTATCTCGAATCATAGTTTTCCTAGGGTCACTATGAACTTAATGGTTTTGTAGGCCAAAAAATGACCTATCGGGCTAACTTGGGCCAAAACTTTAACCATATGTACCAAAATCTCAAAATATGGTCAAGAGTCTCTAAATACGGTTAGGAGTAAAAACAACTTAAATATTCTGGTTAGCATGTAGAGCTATAAGTTCCTTTCTATGCATAAACATCCTTTCGTCTCACTATTGACAAGCCTTACGCACTGGAAACGCGAACCTTTACCAACCGGGGATAATGGCTGAAGCATAGGGCATAACCTTACACCAGTCTTACCTGCAATCTCAACTAGCTTTAAATATGAGTTATACCTTTTGATCAGTTCAAGACATGCTGAACAATTGATCTAACAAATCTTCTGAATGCAATTCCATTCACTTAGGAGTTCATTCTAACAATATTCACTACTAGAACAACCTAATTGGCAATTCTCTTCCTAAATCCCAAAACACAATGTTTGGTCGTGAAATGTGAGTATGACAATGAAATATATACAAATTTAACTAATCAAATAATAACTAGAACGTATAACATCATCCATCAACTTATGTTCAATCAATAGTCATTTGGATCACAAAATTACTTAATTTAATTATTAATTTCCTCTGGGCAAATTCATATAATACTATGGCTGAAACATGATTTTATTCCCTTGAAACCATTTATCTTTAGAAATGATAAACCTCCTGAATTCACTTTTAAAAACAAGGAAAACATAGCCCATATACTTAGCCAAAATCTTATGCAAAAGCACTATCTTCTTTGCATAGCTTTTAAGACATTTACAATCAAAACAAAAAATGTCGACCCTTTAGAAACATAGCAATCGAGCCTATAAATATAGATATTACTTTTTAAAGCATAAGGCTATCGGTCCAATAAATATAGATATTTACTTTATAAAACATAAGGCTGTCGAGCCTTTAAAACATAACTTTCGAATTTATAAACATACAGCAATACATGGCACTAAAATACATGTGTCGAGCGCGTACTCAAAAAGTATCAAATCACTATAATATTGTTGATGTCGAATTTCTTAAAACATGAGGTTTCGAGCCTTTAAGAAAACTCATCGAATTTGTAAACATACGACAGTTAATACCACTAAAAACATTGGTGTCAAATAAATAGAAGACAAGAGGCTTTGAGTTTTAAAACGTTTAGCATTGCAGAATGGTTAAAATTTTATGGGTATAAAAACCCTAAAACTTGTTGGTGTCCAATATTAAAAGCTTGAGGGTGTCAACCTTTTAAAATATTAATATTGAGTCTCAAGACTATAGTGTGTCAAGTCTTTACAACCTTATGATACCGAACCCCTACAATACTTAGTGTCAAGCTTCTATACAAGCAGGTACATCACATATCTACTAAGTAGATATCGAATGCATCATCCTACATATATATGCCAAGTCTATAAATTCGATACCTCATATAACTATCAGATAGTTATTTCATGTATCAGCCTTCATGGATGTCGAATATCGATATAACAGGGATGTCAAGTATCTGCGATGGCATTACTACAATTAAAATGGAAACTGTTTTATTACCTTTTGATGTGAATACTTTCCACCAAGTCTAGCCCCATGTCAAATTATCATTGGATAAAAGAATGCTTTATATATTCTTTTAAGAAATTGCTAGTAGACCTATTCTACCTTCCACATTACCTTTACAAACCCTTATAATTAATATATTTTATCCTGTATTGATTAAACACTTTTCTAGAATAGTAAATTTGTAGAAAGTCATAACTATTGGGAATAATCCCCAAAATGCACAATTTCCTTCTTCCTTATATAAAAATTTCTAGTCCAAAATAATAATCTATTTATCTTAATAATTAAAATATGAAATAAACATCTTTTCCCTCTTAGAAAATTCATAAAATATTAATATGAATATGGAAAACTTTGAATATAAAAATCATCTCTAAAATAATGTTTTATACAACATAATCAAATTTCAAACCAATTGGAGGTTAAAAACTTAGGTTTCTCCTT
Organism: Allium cepa; assembly: GCA_030765085.1. Lineage (NCBI taxonomy): Eukaryota > Viridiplantae > Streptophyta > Magnoliopsida > Asparagales > Amaryllidaceae > Allium > Allium cepa. The sequence goes on along the minus strand of CM060938.1, from coordinate 243,996,055 downwards.
TAGAACTATTCCATAACAATTCTAATAATTCATTATACAACCCAATAATGATAATCATCAATCAAAGAATGGCATATATTCACAATCAATTCAAAAATCAATCATAGATCCAAAAACAAGCATAAATAAATAAGATGGATACTGTTATTCACCTTGATTAGAAAAGAGAGATTGAGATTTGATATTGATTAATTCCTTTAGCTTTTCCCTTTGATTACCTCTTCGTTATCTTTTGAGTAATGGCCGACCACTTTAAGTTCTGTTTTGATATTTTTTTAAATGATGTGAGAATGAATGAGAAAGGGAGGGTTTAGGGAAATGAATAAAGGAGATATTCCTTTTATATCCCTCTCGTTACTTTCTTTCTAAGTTCAAATCAATTTTATTATTTGATTACTCAAGGCACGAGCCATATTAGTTAACAAATCTCATTCTCCTTATCACACCATATATTTTTCTATTTAATTTATCTAAATAAATCACCTGAACAAAGTTAGATAAGAATTAGGGGGTTACAAGAGGGGAACTACCTAAAGCTACAAATGTTTTCTTATTGCATGTCAATCACTTTGAGGAAATTCCATCCATATTTCCTAGCTCGTTCAATTAAAGCATTGACTAACCAGTCCTTGAGACAGGTTCTGCAATGACCTAAGACTTCTGGGAGGCTATTGAAGTGGAATATCAAACTCAATCAGTATGACATAACATATCATTCCCAGAGAGCAACCACAGGCTAGGCGTTGGTCGACTTCATTGCTAAATACACAACTTTGGATGATGCTATAGAAGATAGTGGAAAGCAGTGTGTTAAGTGGAAATGGTATACCGATGGGACGTCCAATGAACATTCCTCCGGGGAAACAGTTGTTTTAGTAAACCCCAAGGAGCGATCAATCTGCTATGCTTTGAGGCTTGATTTTCACATGACAAATAATGATATGGGTTTGAAGCCTTAATCGTAGGACCCAAGGTTATGAAGGAATTAGGGGTCGGGACTTTGCATATCTATTGTGACTCCTAACTGGTAGCCTGCCAAGGGAAGAAGGAATTCCAAGCCAAAGGGGCGAGAGTAGCTCATTATTTGACTAAAGCCCCAAAATTGTTGTGCGGCATTGAGTATTGTTTGATAATACATATCACAATGGAAAAGAAGGCGGAAGCCAATTCGTTGGCAAACTAGCTAGTTCGTAGGATGCATAACTCATGGGCTCTGTTATGATGGAAGTATTATAAGCTCCATCTATTGACTAGATTCATGTTGATTGGACCTTGGAGGCTGAATGTGAGGATGAGTCTTGGGTCACTCTTGTCAAAGAGTATCTACTAAGAAGAACCCTTCCCAAGGAGGAAGTGAATGACTAAAACTCCCCAGTAAAGCTTCACGATTCATTATTTAAGAAGTAGTCTTGTAAGGGATTCCCTATTTCTCTTTTGTGGTGTGCTGCTCATGATGAAGCCAAAGGAATCCTAGCGGATGTGCATATAGGAGTTTACATAGATCACATCGAGAGACAGAAACTAGTAAAGAAGATTCTTTGTTATGGTTATTTTAGCCAACCATCAACTGGGACATGGCTGGTTACACCAGAAGGTGAGATAAATGCTAAAGATTCACAAGGATTCCTAGAGCCCGATTGATAGAATTTACTTAGATGGTCAGTCCCCAGTTGCTTGTAGTCTGGGGAATTGAAATTATGGTATGTTATCGACGTCTAAAGTTTATGCAAAGTATACCATCATCGCTGTCGATTATGTCATAAAGTGGTTGTAGTCGAACAGCTAGCCATGATTACGATGAAGAAATTAATTAAATTTTTGTTAAGAATATAATGCACTAATACATACTTCCATGAAAGATCATCTCCAGCAATGGGCCCCAATTCAACAGCATCGAATTTAAAAGCTTTTACAATTGGCATCACATTGAGAAAAGGTTTGTAGCGACAACATACCTGTAGGCAAATGGATAGGTTGAAGCTATAAATAGAATAGTCAAGTCGATACTGATAGCCGATTGGCGAAGGCCAAGGGCAAGTGGGTTAATGAGCCACCACTAGCGCTATGGGCTTATCGGAAAACTCACAAAACCGCGACTGATCATACTCTATTCACTTGGGCTTATGGATCAGAGGCCATAATCCAGATCGATTTAGAGGTACCTTCCCATCAAATGATTCATTAAGACTCCAAGGTGAACGAGAGACTCTTGTTGGAGTCACTCAACATGATTGATGAGAAGCATGACGAAGCCGACTTACGAGCAGCTGCTAACTTGAGACGAGTAGCCCGACATTACAACACAAAGCCAGGAACCATATTTTGAGATTAGTGAACTTGTCCTTAAGTGAATCTTCTCGGGTACTGTGAATATGGGCCCAAGCTGGGAAGGTCCATATAAAATCAAACTTAAACTTAGAAATTGAACATTTAAGTTGGCAACTATTGACGGGATTTCGCTCCTACGGGAATAAAATAGTAAACATCTACGACGTTATTTCATTTAAATTAAAACTTGTGCATATTTAATTAGCTTTGATAAAATGGAGAAATCTTTCAGTTTCTATGAATACAAAGCAATTTGGTTTCCAGAATCATTGAATTTGTGTTTTCGTTAGCCCAATCATGTGCAGTGAAAACAATAATATTATACAAACCTATATGTTAACCATACATGTATACAGGTGCTCGGAGATGGTACTAGTCAAAACTTAATCGTCCACGATCAGGCCAGTGAAACATGATTCTTTTAAGTGTTTGGAGATAGGCACCTATAAGCTCTTTTAACTCATAGCTAACGTAGGTTTAGGAGTATAAACGCCTGATGATGGAGCTGCATGCTATGCCCTAGAAAAAGCCCTTGCCTAGATCATAGTAAAGCTTGAAGTCCTCGCCCAATGGATGGTGAGGATTAAAGATCAATTTCTGGAGTTAAGCAAGGTGGAATAAGACATCTGTGAAATAGATGTCCTAGTCATCTTCTCTCGTTGAGCAAACCCAGTCAAACCCTGAAGATCGACATGATTAAGTATTGATGCCTATAGATAGTCATCTTGGTCATTATTTCTCGATTATAGAAATAATGTAATCTCGATCACAATTACTAGTCAAACGGAACTCGATTGAAGATAAACGAGATAAGCTATTGAATTAGCCAACTGATGATAGAGAAATGACTTATGTAGACATAAGAAAAAATAATTCAAGAATTTTTCAGTAATTAAGCAAATTAATACAAGGCTTGAAAGAAAACAAGTCAAATTTTATTAACACGTCGCCTAAACTAAAAGCATGGGCTGTATTCGCACAACTTCGGCCTATTTACACAATTATTCAAAGAAAACAAAAGATGACATGAAAAGGGAAGGATGCAACTAACTCTTCTTCATCTTCGACTCCTTATTCTCGTTGAAAGAATGTGATCCATAATTTCTAGATTTCCTCCTACTTCTACCTTTGCCATTATGACCCGTTCGAAGTTTTCTCCTCAAGAACTCAAAGGCATATTATGAATGCCACCAAAAGAAGGGATAGTCATGAGAGCGAAGATATCTTCCAAAGTATGAATCATTTCACCTAGAAGGCCCAGATTCTTGCCAATCGGGATATTTGGGAATGTTTAAGGGGATGAGATGATTATTGATTTGAAGATTGCCCTGGAATGAAAAAAAGGCAATATTAAAGGTTAGTAACATTGAGCAGTGTCATGCGACCTTTGAAATATAGGCTGGTTTAGTGATATAACTCCAAGGGGCATAAGCTTAACATAGGCGGGAGTGCTACTAGAACCCCCCACCAAGTTTATAGATAAAATAGTTGATTTATGAAGCTGAGGCTCATCGGGATTGTATTCAGCATCCGATGCAAGTTCCAAAGCAATTGACACCATAGGAATTATGTTCGTTGTTGAGTTGTAGAGAGTAGAGATGGAGCTTTCACCATGGTCATTTTGACACCGGTAGCAGACTTAGGGTGCAGGACGCGCTCATAGATCCTGAGTGCTTCTAGATCCTTTGCATCTGCAAGGTCGAGCTTCAACTATTCTACATTGAACTCAGCCCCAACGGAAAGCTCTCGCTCTGCATTCATAGTTTCCTCCCATGCTAGGGCCAAAGCCTTGGGATATCCTTCATTTTGCCACCTCAATATTTTAAACTTTACCACGGTGGCATTATAATGGATAATTGCTGGCTTGAACTCATCACTAATGCGCTTCTCTATGGCTATAACCTATGTTTCAACATCTTTCCCTTGGGGTTCTACATTGTCCCTTGACTTACAAGCATCTAACAAATCCTTATAGTAGATTTGAGCCTCAACATGAGTATCATCTTTCTCTTTCTTCTCTTTCTTCATTTGTTTCTTTAGCTCCTCGGCTTCTTTAGTCAGCCGCTTGCTCTCCAGTGTTAGACTATGATCCTTGTGGTGAGCAGTCTCGATTTATGGTTGCTGATTTAAGCTCTCTTCCTTGGCCGACTCAGATTGGTCACCCAGTTGTTTCTTAGACTCAGCAAACGATGGATTAAGCTTCTCGACCTGTAACACCCCTAATTTTTAATAACATTATTCAGGAGATTTTATTCGATAAATTAAATAGAATAATATAAATGTTAAGTGATGAGGTAATCGAGATTTGAATAAATACTAGTGCTCATGCTTAATTAATTAATTAAACGGGCTTAAGAATATCTTATAGGCTAATTAGTTACAGAAGGGTATATTGGGATATAGCCACACATTACCCCTTACCCTTATATATATCCACAGCTTTCCATCCATTCAAGTTTATTTCTCATTTTCACAAAACATTAAATGCAAAAACAAAGGAGGAGCCCGCCATTGTTAAGGAAGAAAAGAAGAGCAATTCAAATCAAGCTAAGGAATTAAATCAGTGGGAATAAATATCAGTCTCAATCCAATCTCCTTATCTTTATCAAGGTGAATAATAATCAATATCATCTTTGTTTTGTTTTCGATCATATGTTTTCGAATTTAAGATTAAATTCATTTTTATAATGATTTGGATGATGATGGCTTGAGTTTACAATTTGCTTTATTTAAATAAGATTGTTTAGATAGGGATTTATGCAGTTTTATGGAAAAAACAATTTTAAATGATCTTTGAATGCCATGGAAAAATTATACGTTATGTAAAACATGATTTTGGAGTAGGGTTTTAATTTTGATAATTTTCTAAGCTGTGGAAAGATTACTATAATTTTCAAAGGAAAACATGATGAAATTGGGTTTAAATTTAATTTCGATTATTTTTGAAATAAATTAGGTCTAAAATTTTTGTATGTTAGATAACATGATGAAAGTGAATTTTTATAATTTTTAGGGATTTTTTCTAATTGGTTTGCTATAGAAATTAAATTTCTTCAGAAGGAAGGACTTAATTACATTGTTGTTTTGCTTAATGGAAGGGCTTATTTGCTAAAGCAACCTTGGATTAGATCTGAAATTAAGTGGTGGATATTTTGTTAAAGAATTTGAAAAGTTGAGGCAACCAATCATATGTTTACACTTGGGCAGGTTAGTTAGAAACTAATTGCTTTTATTGGCTTTAATTCAGCCTTTACCAGAAAAAGTATATTCCGGCTCATTTAGAAGCTGCCTTTGGACCCTTTGCTTCCTCCTTGACCAAGTCGAAACCATCTCAATCGAGACTAACCTAGGCCGAAACGAATACACAAGGTATCACATAGATGGTATGTAGTGGATTGGAGGAAAGGCGGAAGGCATGGTGTCGAAAGCATTGCTTCCGATAGGGTCAATACCTTTGTTTGTTTTAAAAAGTTAAGCGCCTGCCATTGTTTTATTAAAGCATTTGAAGTAGTCAAAATATATGCTTTCAAATTGTGTTTTCTAATAGCCTTTGAAGGGTTTGCCATTTTATGTTTTAAAAGTAAAAGCTTTCGAATAAGTTCCTTTATTTGTAAAATAATGCTTTTGAAAGTAGTGGTTCCGACCTAGTCGAAGCCCTGCTACCATTCTTTTGCCTTTCAAGTATATTGAAATTATCAATACTTTTGAAGGGCAGTTTTTGTTTTAAAGATGTTCTAAGCCACTTCCTAAATTCTTTTGAAAGGGTCCAAGGGTTCAAAAGGCAAAGGCTTCGAAAGGGGATTTCGATGTTATCCTTTAGTGTTTTGCTTAAATGATTTGAAGCTTTCAAAAGGGATGGTGCAGACACCATCAATTTTCCCTAATATTTTTATATAACAAAGAGTGGTTTCAAAAGAGATACTTTCGTTTATATTCACTTTGACCCAAATGATATTTTTAAATATAAAGCCAAATGTTTCCAAAGGGATACTTCTAAAGGTTTCGAAAAGGGTACTTCCAATGGTTGAAGCTATGCTTCTTAGAGTTAATAAGTAAAACTTTATTACATTCGAAAGGTTTACAAAGAGATGCTTTAAAGTGTTTTGAAAGTCAGGGGCCTAATGTTTGAAAAGAGATTTCTTTGCTTTCAAAGGAGGTTATCTAGTAAGGTTAAAAGCAAATTTTTGAAGGTTTCGAAAGCCTTTGTTTTTGAAAACAAATAACCCAATCCCATTTTAAATGAAAAACCCATAGCTAAGTAAAAGTGTTTTAAAATGGTTTTAAGAAGAAGCTTTCGCATAAAAATATTAGGTTAAAGCGATTAACCATGTTTCATATGAAAATAATTTCAAGGATATTAAACCCAAGGAGTAGTATTGTTATGTTATTATGTTTGCTTTTTCATATATATATATATATATATATATATATTTGCATTGTAATGAACCCATATTGGTAATTTAGGAAAGGGTAGAACAACTAGTTAAGTTGACACAGTAGTGAATATAAATTAAATTAATTAAACATATTGGCAGGGGCCAATAAGTTTACAGCAATCTCGTGAAAATTGTGTGTAAGAAAGTTATTGGCAGGGTCCAATAAGTTCGTAGTAAGCCCATGTATACTATGCGTAAATGAAGATGTCAGAAAGATAAGTTCATAGTTAGCCCATGAAAACTATGATTTGATATTGGCATGGGCCAATAAGTTTGTAGTTAACCCATGAAAACTATATCCGGATTATGGTATTAACAGATGTAAATTGATTCCGAATCAACCCATGAAAAACTAGGATAAGAGAAAAGATATTGGAGTTAACAACATGTTCAGGGAGAAACCATGAAACTGTAAAGATATTGGCAGGGGTCAATAGGTTCTTAGTGATCCCATGAAAACTATGTAATTGAACGGGGAGTCCTTAAACATTAAACAAGTTATTAGTAAGCCCATTAAAACTAATAGATTAATAGTGACCCTAGAAACTATAACTGAGGTGGATGGTCAAAATGAATGGGGATGGGTAATCCAGAATTGATTTACTTGTTTTGCATATGATCATATTGTTTCAAATTGTTTTAACCATTGTGGATGCAGGAGCATAGTATATGATTTTATAAAGGTTTTAGGATACAAGTGGGGGAAAACCCGTTCCGCTAAGTGAAATGGTCTCACTAGATATCTAAAGGATTTGAGATGGCCGATTATTATTCATCCCAGGCTTTATGTCTGAGTTTAAGTTTATGTTTTCCCTTTAAACTCTCGAGTACTCAATTGATTTTGAGTTGTTTGAGAGTTGAGGTTTCTAGGTTCCTCCTTAGACGAATAAGCTTCCAGAGACGTGCAGGAGACATGTAGCTACTTAAAGTTATCTTTTATTTTGGTTCTGTTGTGTTGATGTTATAATGACAAAGTTGTTTACTTGCCTGCATGTACTCTGATCATTCAAGGGATATCTTTACATGTCGCTCTTGGCGTATGTGGTAATAGATATATTTTCTCTAAATGTGGTTAACGATTATTGGATTATGTAATGAATTTGAAATGTTTTGAAATGGAATGTGCAACTTGTTTGATGTTTTAATTTTTTTCCATATTCTTGTGTTTCTGTGTATCAATGTATCTAACATCACCGTATTTCGTCGTTGAGGTTTAACAACTATGGATGATTGAAGCATCCGTACCCATTAGTTTTGGGCCTTCAAGTAGGGGATGTTACAAGTTGGTATCGGAGCATAGGTTTATGAAAATTAAAAGAAATTTTAAACCTAAACGATTTTCAAACATAGTCAAATGAATCTGAAAATAAGATCAGTGTTTGGGTTAATGCTATAGTAACATACTTGTATTTGATTTATATATATATATATATAAGTACGTATTCAGCTCTCTTAGACCATTCTTCTGTATCTTACTAAGGCTCATTTGCAGATTTATGAGAAAGAATATATGCACGAAACGGAAGAGGAAATCTCATTAGAGGAAGCATCACAACCAATGGAAATGTTCGACCTAATACAAGGAGGAAAAAAGATCGATAGGCAAATGCTGAGCAAAATGTTGATGCCAATGTAGGTGCGGGAAATCCACCAGTGGATATAGGATGATGTATCAGTTCTTCATCAATATGTTGCAAGCATGAATTGCTGATGGAGTTGCTTGAAATGTTGAAGGAGCTAATCCAGTGGTTCTAGTTAGGAATAATTATGCTAAGTTGAGAAGAGATTACACCAGTCTAGGTGGGAAACCATTTATGGGAATGGAGGATACTTTAGAAGTTGAGGATTAGCTGTTACGTTGCGAGTGAATCTTTGCTTATTTTTGTTTGGATGATGCGCAGAAGTGAAGGTTGGCCTGTAGGCAGCTACAAGAGTTGGCACTTCATTGGTGAAATAGTGTTACTACCGGAGTTTCGAAGGAGGAGTCAACTTGGGCAAATTTTAGAGCGAGATTTGAATAGTGGTTTTTATTTGAAGTTGCTAAGTTAGCATTGTTGAGAAATTTTGGGGATTTGGTGCTGGGAGAGATGTCAATAATCGAGCATGCTACTAAGTTTGATGACCTGTCCCGATATGGACATGCTACTATAGACACTGACATCAAGAGAAATTAGAGGTTCATTTGAGGATTAAGACCTTGGCTTGCTATGGTGACCCTGACACATATCCGTAACCCTTGTAATGTGGTTGTGGAGATAGCAATCCGCCATGAGGAGATGCTTTCTGTTTGTACTAAAGAGAAGCCAGTTGAAACCTATGGTTCTCAGAGAAAAAAGAGGAAGTTCTTTAAGATGAAGGTAGCCCAGAAGGGAGATGCTGCCAAAAGGAAAAGGCTGATTTATTTGCTACAAGTGTGACAAGAAGGGTCATTATGCAAATGATTGTCGGTCAGGCAAGTGGAAGAAAGTTGCAGATAAGAAGAATGTCAAATGTTTTAACTGTGATCAAGTGGGGCATTATAAAAATCGATGTCCAGATCTAGTCAGGGCGGACAGGAGAAAGGTTATTTCTGTTGGACTGTCATCTACTAGGCCAAGTACAGTTGAAAAAGCAAAGACTGTGATGGAAGGTACGTTTTTGATTCGGAGTATACCGGTTAGGATATTATTTGATACCGGTGTATCACATTCATTCATATTCTAGTGTTTGGTTGATAGGTTATGCTTAGAACCCCCATACCTTGTTACTTAAGAGTTGCAAATTCAATAAGAAGGTATGCAACTCTAGGGGACGAGATGTGATAGGTTAAAACTGGATTTGTTAGGTCATAAGTTTGCATGCAGTTTCATGTTTCGATTTCGTAGGTTTCAGAATCATTTTGGGTATGGATTGGTTGAGAAGGTATGAGGGTAGGATATTTTGCCAAGATGGGGAGATAACACTAAGACACCCTGGTAATCATAACCGAATTATATTCTCGGTAGAGAATTCTGACCGGGGTAGTTGTGCTTTGCGACGACCCGTAAATACGTTCCCTTTGAATCGACAAAAAACCATACATGTCTGACCCGAAAAGCACAGATCGACGGTAAGTCATGAGAAAAAAAAGAAGAAAGAAGAAGAGAAGAGAAGAAAGAGAGAAGATGGAATCAAGCAGAACAATACAAAATCTCACATTATAGCGGAAAACATATGATATTGTAACAATGATCTTTACAAAACAGAAACTGTACATACATACATCAATCAGAGTTCAAAAAACAATCATAAGTTATCGGCCTGGACAGTTATAACAACCTATCCTTACAATTGTCGATAATATATAACAACTAAGCAGCGGATAATCAAAAGAGATACGTGTATATGAAAATGAAGATCTCCAGCTCTCCTGCTGAAGATATACTCGGTTTGACGTGAACTTTGAAAGAGAAGAACGCCCGAATCAGTCTGGTAACCCAGTGTGAGAAACACACTCAACTGAATTTATTAAATTACCAAACTTTTCCTTTATCAAAACAAAAGTATCTCGTAAGACACGCCCACACATAAACACGGACATGTTTTTACCTTACGATAACTAAAACATTTCATATCAAATTCTCTTATGTTATACTAGTGTCTAGTATACAAATAATAATCAAAATAGCCAAAATTGTTACCATTATTAAATTCCAGCATACTACGCTCTACAAATAAAATGGTAGGTTCGCAGTGGAGTTTGGATTTCCATGCAAATGACCAGGTGAAGGGACTACCTTCCGATGGGTACAGCTCTAGATGGATGTCCCAGGCATAGAACATCTACCCTCTAGCAACACAAGACCGGCCCACCTCTACAACTAGATGGTATCAAATATGTCATCCTCCGGTCGTTACCGACCTTTACTGAGGGCCCTCGAAGCATACAAACCACAATAATCAGATACACGATGTCATAGTGTATAAAGGTATATCTAGAAGAGGATGATCATACCCTATTTGGGAGCAACCCACTTAGCCTTGCCGCATCTAACCCTGTTCTGGTCATTTTTAGTTGATGAGGTCTGAGGTAACGATTACCTTTCACTTATCACATATCATATCACTTCGAAGCCACACAACCATTTGTGTTGACTACTAATTTGCTTTCACAAAATTACAACCCTTAAGCTCATACATCTCAAGGAGGGTGTTAAGCTAAGAGAAGTTGGCATCTCCGCCACCACTGATGTACGTTTGTAAAAACAAATGTACATAATCTGTAGAAATGCAATGTCAAACAAACATCCATACAAGTTGTCCAGGAACAGGACAACCCGAAGGTACTTTCCTACCACGTCCTTTCGGGAAATCCCTAGGATGAACAGCGAATAGTCCTTGCATTTGATATTTCATAACGAAGAGACAACTGTGTATATTGGATTTTAACCCCAAATTATCAACAAGCAGTCCCCCGCTATGAAAATCTTAAATGTCAATATCATCAATAACCTGCACAATCGAACACATATACGTTGGTCCGAAGCGGTTTTCGGATAAACCGATCACGTTCTCTTCGCACCAACAACGTAAAAATGTTTCTCAACTTCACACAGAATCTAAGCCTCATAGACTTATCACGTCTTCAACTTTCAACTTCCTATCCTTCGGCCAAGAAGGAAGCTCGATAGATTGGAGTAATACTCCACACTATACGAATCAACATTCTCAACACAAATGATAATCAAGCCTACATAGATGGTTACGTACTAAGTGTATGACTAAATAGTTCTCACATCAAGTCGAGGAACTAAAATGGTATAATTTAATTGTCATTTATTTAACTATCAAAGCAAGCAAACAAATATTTAGCACCATATACAATCACTAGTCCCTTTTTATTAATCTTTTATTGATTAAATCCTTTGCCAAATATCACTTCAAATTATCTTAAGACAAAACCATTTCAATATCTCAATATTAGAAAACATTTCCATATACTAATTTAAAAATAAGTAATTCACAAATCTATTTATTTTCAACACTTAGAAATATTACATATACTTAAATCACGATTAAGTATATATTTTATTCTTTAAGGAAGAAATTGCCTTTAACATTTTCATTTGGGTCAAAACGAATGTTGTGTAAAACATCGTTACGACCACCATAAATCACTAGCATAAGGATTCAAAAATTAGATAGATATATAAATCCCATAACTATATTGTTATCCCACCTTTTGGTCAAGGCGGGAATATTAACAAACTGGCAAGGAAGGATGGATATCGGGACTGAAGATCGATTGGAAACAAGGCTGTGATCGATATCATTAAAATTTGGCCAAGCTCCGATCAGGACGGAATCGCTTGGAGGTGATGATCAAGGCCATGCAAGGCTGCATTTCAAATTTCAGGTGAATCAGAGTTCTTATTATAGAGATATGATCGATACAAGACAAAATGGACACACTATTCGTATCCATCGAGGGGAGTCAAATTTCGAATCGATCATATTCGACTCGATCAACATCTGTTCAAATCGATCGGGCTCGCATCGATCCTTGGCCGTACTATTCGAATGCATCTGGTCAGTATCGACCAGTGTGGAACTATGCTATTCATATTGAGATCAAGGGGCCACATTCGAACCGACCAAACATCAACAGTTCATATCGGTCCATCAGTGCATCCCAATCTTAAATTATTTGTATCGATGGTGAGGGCTTTGTTCGCATCCATCGAGTGCTAACTGTTCGTATCGATCCATTGCGCAACGATCGATGCGAACGCTTATAAATGACCGATGCGAATAAAGTGTCACAACCCGAATTTCACTCCCAGAAAATCGCGTCATGAATTAAGAAAGAAAGGGATAGAGAATAGAATAGAAAGAAGAGAAGAAGAAACAACATCAGAATCTAACACAGCGGAACGAATAAATTATATTAATAACATAATACTTTACATAGTATAATATGCATCAGAGATACACAGCATAAACAACTCATACTAGACAGTTATAGACACCTGTCTAATTATACAACATAATACAACAAACTCTCAGAGAACACACAGCGGAATACTCTATATATATCTACCCGCAGAAGCCTCCTGCTCCATTGCTCCTCCACAAGTCGTCGAAGCTAATCCAGAATCCTAACCTGAATTCCCTTGACTACTCATAAAAATTTGAGTACCCAAGAGTTTATGAAAAACAAAAATAAACTCCGGGTCAGACATGGGTCTGGTGTGAGTAACAGGTTAAAGTTGCTTAACTTTCAAAAACCTTTGAAAAGAAAGGTATCACGTAAGACTTCCCACACATAAATATGGAAAAGTTTTTACCTTACGCTAACCAAAACATTTGATAGGAAATCCGATGATATTATAATAGTGTCTAGGGTTTTCAAATAAATAAGAAATAGCCGAAATTGTTACATGATTAAATTCCAGCTACTAGCCACAAAAGTGGGTAATACAATCAAAACCGTTGGCACTTATTGGATTATGGATTCCATACAATGGCAGGGCTACTGGGGTACCGCCCGTCACAGTACGTGGCCTAGATCACCGTACCGAGGATTACTCCCTTCATCCCCTGCAACACAAAGCCGGACCCGTTCCTTACTGAACAGTTCCAAACAAGACAACCCCGGCGATTCTAGCTAGCAATCGCCCCACACAGCCGAAATATAAAGGGACTTCTAGACAGGGATCAATCTTGCTCTCCAGTGGGCGCGACCCACGAAGCTTTGCTGCACCTCCCCTGTTTTAGCCATTCCCGGTTGATGGGGCTTGAGGCTACGATTACCTTTATAGGACATATCACTTAGAATGCTCATCGTCCACCTGACGATGTTCTGAAAGCATTCAATCCATACAAGTTCGTTCCGGGTTCGAACGAAACCGAAGGCATTATCTCGTTACACTCGTATTGGAATCACCCTCAGAGTTAACGACAATAACCCTTGCACTCTGATTCACCATCTCGAACCTATAAGGTCTATTCCGTCAAACTCATTACGGAATCACCCACAGAGTTATACTGACGTATAGCCCTTACACCTCGAGTCTTCACAAAGCTCCACTTTGAATCACGACCTAACGTTATTTGGAATCGATGTGGTTTTCGGATATCCAATTATGGAAACCCGATCCTGGTCTCATCGAAAACCAAAGCGTGTCTTTTAAGGTCCAAGTTGTTTTAAAGTTTTAAAACATTTCAATTACAGTATCTATATACACACAGATAGATAACTTAAATCATAACTGATAATCAACATTATCACATAACAGGTAATTCACATCATCAATATCATATAGATATTCCATATCTCAACATCACAATAGATAACCTATGTTATCATCACAATATAACCAACATCCATACCACACAATATCATTTATCTCATTACTGATATTACAAAGCATCCAAGTCAAACCATTCATCCATAAGCAAAGATTCACTCATCACAATATAATTAATTTAAAATGAATTAAATTAATCATCTCTATCTCAAATTAATTTAAAATGAATTAAATTAATTCCTTCATCTTTAATTAACTTAAAATAAATTAAATTAATTGCTTTACCAAAATATCTTGCTTACTCAATCATTTAATTGATTTCAATCAATTAATCAATCATTCAAAATAACTTACCTTAATTAATCACTCTTGATTAATTACTCTTAATTACATTCATGTAATTATCCTCAATTAATTTTACAAAATTAATTATCCTCAACTAAACAGTAATTAACTTTTAATTACTCCAACTAATTAATTAATCATAATTAATTACATTTATCCTTAATTAATTACATTAATTAATTACCTTTAATTACCTATTATTGATTAATTAATCATAATTAATCAACTTAAATTACATCATTAATTAAAATAATTAATGATCTCAATTACTTCTTAAATTAATTATCAAAGTAATTAACAAACTTAATTACTATATTAAACCAAATTAATTACCCTTAAATTAATTTCTTAATTAATATCTTGATTAATTATTTAAATAATTAATCCAAATTCCTTCATACTTAAACATCTCCTTAATTACAACCTGTAATTATTATATAATTACTTAACTAAGTAATTTCCAAAACATAAAGTAATTATCCTTAACCCAAGTGTTTAAAATTAATTAAACTTAATTAATTAAATTAAACAATCTCATTTAATTAAATTAATTACAATAAGTAATTAATTTCTTAATTACTTTATCAAGTAATTACTCAAACCATTTACAATTGATTATTATTAAATTAATTAATCTAATTAATTATAAAAATTAACTATATTAATTAATTGTTAAATAATCATGGTTAATGACCTTCAATAACCATCCTTAAATTATTTTATAAGGTAATTAACTTAAATTAATTACAAATTAGATTATCTTTAATCATTTATTAATTAAAGTTATTTATTAAATTAATTAACCTTGATTTAAAACTTAATTACATAATTAATATTCATTTATCATTAATTAATAACTTAATTAATGACCTTAATTTCAAATTGATTAATCATTAATCAATTATTAATTCCAAATTTAATTAATTAATTAAATTAAAAAATCTTAATTACATTATTAATTAATTCTAAAACATAAATCTTAATCAAATTTTCAAAATAAACATAACTTAATTATGTTTAAAACAATTTGATTCAAAACAAAATACTTTGAAATTAACTTTAAATTTCAATTTAAATTTAAATTTTAAAATAAATAAAATTTAAACTTATCAAAGTTTTAAATAAATTTAAAACTTATTTAAATTTACAAGTCAAAACAAATACTATATGAAATTTTAAAGCTAATTCCATTTCAAACCTTTTTTAACTTAAATTTCCATTGTAATTTAAAACTTCAAATTCAAACCTTATTTGAAATTTAAACTGAATTTCAAATTAAACTGCTAAATTTCCAGATTTAAACAAATTTCAAATCTTCTCATATTTTAAAACCTCATTACTAAAATGTTCAAACTACTTATCAACATGATATAGTTAATAAAGTTAAATTTTTAAACTTAAGTTTCTGTTTTAAAACTGGAATTTTAAAATCAAATGAGAAATTAACTTACATTTAAATTTGAGCTTAAATTCTACTCAAAACCATAACTGCAGATTTTAAAAAATTTAAATCCAGGTTTTTGCAGAAAACAGAAAAACAGGTTTTAATTCAAACCTGGAATTTTAAATTCAAATTATTAATTCAAACTTGACCTAAATTTTAAACCTAAATTTTATTTTAAAAACTATAACTACAGATTTCTAAATTTGAAATCCCAGATTTATAAAAATTTAAACCCAAATTTAAAAAAAAACACAACACAGATTACTATGTAAACTGTAACTACAGTTTAACCCGAGAAAACAAAATCTTGCTTCGGGTTCTCTCCCCACTTACTCCGAGTTTCACACTACCCTGCTTCGAGTCACACTCCCACTTCCCCCACAACTCTCCTGCAACATCCAAAATCACACAGTATGCCTGAAAACATGCCGCCGTGCATATGCACGGCGACCACCACCTCTGATGACCCTCAGTGAAGATCCAACATCAACCATAAACCCACCATAACTTCAAACATCAACCCAGATCAAATAGAAATCTGAGAATTCAAGCTACACCCAATTTTTACAAACCTGGAAATGTCTACAGGTTATACTTAAACCTGTCAACAGCCACCATGTTCACCTCCGACCATCTTGATCACCACCTCTCCGGCACCACACTCCTCTACACACCAACTATCCATACCCCAAACACCATAACACTCGGTCAATCCATCACTTCAAACTGACTCAAAGATCAACCCAATACTAAACTAGGTTTACCTGAAGAAACTTAAAACTGCACTCAAACTAATCAATTTAATCACTTCTCTGATTTTTCTCCAGGATCTAAGATCCATTCCTGATAACTCAAAATAAATTTGAGTTTCCTTCAAACTACAGATTGTATACATTTGCCCAAATTTATTATTATTGTTTCAGACCAGACAGTAATTGAAACAAACTTTTAAAAATATTAATATTTGATTTATAAATCCAGATTTATGTCAATGTATTAAGTTTATGAATTTGGATTTAATGTGTTTGATTTTGATCTAGAACAACATAAAATAAGATTGCAAAACTTTTCACTAATTCATACTTTGTTTCAAAAATAAACTGAAATGAAACATGCACCTATACATCTCATAACTACGCTTCCACTAAGTTACTCCGAACGGCTTTCTAAACTTAAAAGATAATTATCAAAACAAGTTATAAAAAAAATTTAAAAGTTGAAAAATTTTCTAACACCCGGATTTATGGAAAAATTCGGCAGAGTCTCCTTTGCGCGGCTCGATCGGAAAAAATATAATAGCATATATATCACAAATATACATCTCATCTCAATGATGAGGCATCCCATATGTGGGGAAACAACATATAAATATCACCAATATCATATAAAACCGTAAGCGTACCTTTTATTTAGCATTTATTAGCATTTTACTTACATTATGCATTTAGCGTAGAAGCGAACTCCACAACGAAGCGCAACCCCTTTGCTACCTACTACAATGCTCAATAACTAAGTTAGAACCATGCATATAAAGATAGATCGATATATTTAGCCTACACAACATATATATAACATATTTAGCTTCAAAACTGAGATTTCAATTTCTGGACAGCAAACAAATCTTAGCTTTAGGTCACCTAAACGGTAATATTTGACAACAGAATCTAAACAAAAGTTGTTGCATTCATTTCAGGCTTTCCGTAATGTCCAAAATCATCGAATTCGGATCATCCGTTCAAAATTTATGGCAGTTTTACTAAGAGTATACGCCTCAGCCTGAGCAATGCATTGCGCAGGTCTGTGACGTTCACTCGTGGTTTCGAACTTCTAAACGGTGTCAAAACACAAAACACTTAAAACAAAAGTTTTAGCTTAAGTTCTTAGCTTTCCAGAAAGGGCAAGATCATCAAAATCCGATAAATCAGTCAAAAGATATGGCGAAAATACTAAGGTTGTATGGTTCAGATTTTACTTTTTTTTTTTTTTTTTTTTTTTTACACAGAACAGCGAGTAACATTCAAGTTTTTAACCTAGTAGACGAAGGAATTTTCTCAAGTTATCTAAACAAAAGTTGTGCTATAGTTTCTAAGCTTTTCGAAAAGTCCAAGATCATCGAATTCCGTTCAGCCATTTAAAAGTTATGGTTTTTTTCGTTTCAGCATATATTGGACAAATTTGGATTTTTCCAAAAATTTGCTTTTATTATTTCAAAGTGCAAACCATCAAAACTTCAAATTTTCTAAAAAAAACAATCATAAACACAAAGTCATTTATTTTCTTATTCATCCATGCAATAGGTTTACATTCAATTTGTTTCCGATTTATTCAAGTTTGTTTCATTCACATTTTTAATTCAAGTCAATTTGCTCCCAATTTGAATTTAATTATTTAAAATTTTATTCCGTTTATTCAATTCCATTAACACTAATGAATTCTACTTAATCAATTATCATCCATCTAACAACCAATGCATATCAAACATTAACATCCATCCAAAATCTACACTAAATCAATTATACATTTCCAAGTCAATTTTAATTTCATACACTTCCAAGTTTATTGACATTTAGTTATATTCAAATTTAATTAGTTTCCATTTACCAATTTTATATTTCATTAAGTTTAAATTTTATTCATTCACTTATACATGTATCATTCATTTTACAGCTTAAATTTCTTTTATATTTACAACTATCAATAGATCTTTACATTTTATTTTTCACTCTCACACTGGTATATTATTACTCTACTTATCCTTATTAGCATTTTAAACCCTTTAAGTATTTGGTAAGTTATAGTTATGCAAATAGAATGTAGTTAAACAACATACAACTTCTTTTCATTTAAAGTTGAATTTTCAATTTATCAATTCTTAAGTCATTACTTAAATTTCACTATAATTTAATTTCACATTTACATTCACATATAGTATTTTCATTTTATATTAACATAATTGTGAATCACCTTTAAATGTTAATTTAAATTCCAATTATTTACTAACAATTTTATTTATATTTGCAACCATTAATTAAATGCATATTTCATTATTCAAACCTATACTTGTATATTATCCAATTAACAATTCATATAACATTTTTGAACTTCTTAAATATTTTGGTAAGTTATATCTATGCTATAGAATGAATTTCAATACTACGCGAGTTTTACAGTTTCACTTTTATTTTAAGTTCATAATTTCCTAATTCTAAGGATTTGTACTTCAATTGATATTTTCACTTAACTCTTAGGTTCATTTCTCATTTCATAATTCAGGAGTTCCTTAATGATTCAAGTCTAAATTCATTTCAATCATTTAAAAAAAATCATTAATTTTTAAAGGACTTAAGAATTCCAATCCCTGTTTCATTTCAAATCAAGTTTTGAAATAATATATACTTATATAATTTATATATCAAATCATACTATAGAGAATACAAAATAAAATAAAAGTTGAATTAAAACGAGGTTTAGACAAGCTATTAAGTGGTCTCCCCCACTCGGACTCTCGAAAATAAACGCCGATGATGCGTGCACTCATCACCGAAATCATTTTCTATCGTCAAGAGTAGGGAATATAACACTTATCATAAAAAAAAAAAAAAAAAAATCCTTCGAAAACAATTTCAACTCAATTATACTATCATATAATACTCATATTATGTTTTTCAAATTCTTGTAAGTCAATTTCAAACACCGAAATTTAAATTCCCAAATCCAAGTTAAAATTCATTTATATTCATTATCAATTGTGTCTACAAGATTTCATTTTCCTAAATCCATTGTTATTTAATCAATTGTTGTAAATATTGACTGATCAAACAATAACGATAATAATCTAATATTATCATCTCCTAACAATCAATTCAATCAAAATGAATAAATATTCAAATAATTCTTTATATAAAATATATTCCAAAACGATATTGTGTTGGTTTGTCCTATTCGAGTGTTTAGAAATTCCTATCGACGCCTTGGCGTCCCAAGTATCGACCAGAATTCATAAATACTCAACGGAACAAATTAACACAATATAAAACCATTTTATATCAAATAACAAGTACGCTCTCTCATATACACTCAACTCATTCATATAGTTTACCTCTATTTCAATGAGTTATTCCCCACTAGAGCCAAGGTTTATCGCTAAACCAAAGCTCTGATACCAACTGTAACGACCCGCCTTTTTGGACAGTTTAAACCGACGATCAAATACACATGTCGATTCCAAACCATTAAAAGGGCAGATAGTTATTGGGGTAATTAAGAAAAGAAAAGGAAGGGAAATAAAGGAAATGAAACAACACAGAATCTCACAGCGGAAGGCTAAAGTATAATAATAAAATAACAGTTCATGAAGCTGTTAATTAAATGAATACATTTGAAATGAATACATTTGATTATTATTATACAACATTTATCAGAGTTACACATATACAACAGAACAAATAAATAATGCAACAGACAACATGATGCACAGATAATAATAGTAATAGTATACCAAATCTTCGTCTTCGTCCTCCAGAATAGATCTTCAAAAATCTGAAAACTCAGGACTGACCCGAGCGTAATGAAAAGACAAAACACTCGAGTCAGGACTAAAATATCCTTATGAAAGTTAAATCAATCGTAAATAAATATGAGTGTAACGGCGTCAGAGATGTTTACGGGGTTTGACATCTCATATCCAGTGTCAACGTGCGTGCAATAACTCAAGAGATGTTACGGGATTTTTCATCTCTCAAGGATCCGTGAAACTATCTACTATGTAGTAATATACGCTAAGTAGATAATGTCTATCAGTAATATAAAGTATCAAAATAGCGTTAAGGCGTTACCATAATCCCCCTTAACACATTTTTATATTCCCAAAAGCATATACAAGACCGTAGTTTCCCCAAAACCGGAAGTCACCAGAGGGCAATCCATATACTCAAGGTACAAATCAAAACGTAGTGGTCACGAATAGGATAATCAGTATGACAAGGTACATGAGGCAATACCAACTAGGATACTAGTAGTTGCGTGATCCGGACTGATGTTGGGCATAGCCAGCAGCTACCCCAACACCGCGAAACAACACTCCCAAATCAAGGGGTGCACCCAAATCGCATCACAAATGTAATAGATATGGTATCGAAGAAGTGTGTCCGCTAGAGGTGGCGAACCTCAATGGCCCGGCGCGGCTCCTGTTTTAGTCATGTCAGGGGTCATCCAATATCGTTCTCTTTCTTCAGTCAACGCGTTCACCAAACCATCCACTTCATTCTGGATCAACACTCCGCGTATAATAGTTATTAAAGTGGTTTTCGGTATCGACAGAGAGTATGTCCATATCCGATCCCGGTCTCTTTAATAACTACGTATTATTACACCGTTGGCTCTTTTATATTCAAATCGATACATAATTGATATCAAAATATCATATTCGCTTCAAAAATCAAATCTATTTCAAATATCATCGTATCTATTCAAATGTAAGATTTCGCTTCAAATTCATTTTCGCATCAATATCTCATTTCGATTTCAAAATCATTTCGAATTTCGATTTAGGTTGCAACTTCATTTAACGCAATTCGTATTTAAATTCAAGATTTAAATATAAACATTTCACCTTATTGACCAGCTTAGAATTTTAGAAAAATAGTTTTAAGTAGTTTAAAAGTAGTTTTAAATAATTAAAATAGTTAAAATACTTTAAAATCTTAAAATGGATTTGAAATAGATAAATTTAGTTTAAAATAATTTAAATTGGGTTAAGTAGATTTAAAATAGATTAATATAGTTTAAGTATTCAAAATGGTTTATATAGCAGAGAAATTTGGAAAACAAAATAAAACAGCTTCAAAACCAACCCATTTCAATTTATAACTTCCCAATTCAAATCAATTTCAATTTCCATTCTACCGATTCAACTTCGATTTCAATTCGAATCAATGTCAACTTTGATTCAAATTTATTCAATGTTATATTCACTTTCAATTATTTCAATTTAAATGTTTATATTCACTTCCGATTGATTCAATTTCATTTTTTTTTTATTCACTTTCGATTATATCAATTTCAATTTTATATTCACTTTCGATTAATTCAATTTTTCATTCACCTTTAATTTATTCAATTTCAATTTATATCAATTTTTAGCTTGAATTTCAAAATATCCATTTATAATACTTAACAAAATTTTCCATCAATATTCAAGTTTGAAACCCAATTACAAATATGATTCAATTTCAAGCTCAATTTCAAAATATCTTTTTATATCGCTTTTACTTAGAAATATTCAAAACTCGAATTAAGGCTAAATCTTTAAACAAATCAATTTTCGAAATTCAATCAAATCCCAATTTTTAAATTTCAAAGTCTCAACTTTTATTATTTACAATTTCCTTTTACCAAAATTTATTTCAACATTCCAAACTCAATTTCCCGATGAATTCGATTTCTATAAATTTATTTCTATTTATAACTTTAAAATCAACCCTTAAATAAATTTCAAATCGACGATTTAAAATTTTATTAATTTAGCCAATTCGGTGTCCGTATATAATTTTCTATCCTATGGCCAAGTAGTTATTTATCTCAATTAGATGTCAGGGATGAATATACCACTTAAATTAAATCACAGTATCATATGTATGCATAACAGGATATATATAAGCAAATAAACATCCAAACATTCAAATATCAACCAATAACATCCATCAAAATACATCATCCAATAAACAATACAATTCATGGCAGTTTCATAGTTATCAATGTCAGGTAATTTAATCGCAATTCAATTTCAATTTCAATTTAACTGTCAATTTAATTTTTCAACGGTTAATTCAAATAACAAGCTATATGACAATTAAATTTATATCAAACAACGACAAATAAAATTCATATCACTTCATAATGTCAATTTAACTAGCATAAAGATATTTAGTACGTTGTGAGCGTTATAAAACACTCACCTTGATTTTCCTGTTGTTACCGAGAAGTTCCGGTTTGGAACTAAACCGGACGACTTCCAATTTTAGCCCAAATTTCAACTATCTCCAAATTCATCCAAACCAATTTCATTTCGAAGCTTTCGTCATCACGATTGCAACGCAAAAAGTCTCGTCTCAATCGGACCTCGTATGTGAGAGTTATACATTTTATAAGTTATCGACCTTTAAATTTGTAAAACAATTTATTATATTCAAATGAATTCATACCCAAGCAAAAAGGAGCCCAGCCCACTAACCTCTTCTTCCCCAACGAAACCTGTACGTGAACAAAATGTACAACCCACCATTTGCCGTGCATCAATCCTAGTGATACGGAGCTATAGTTGACGAAATTCGAATCCGTCTTCACCGACGAACTCTCCTTCACGATCTCCACCTCCCCGTACCATCAACATCAGACTCGGCCACCACTCAGAAGTCGCGACCTGGAGACCCCAAGCACGAACGCGAGCAGGTCGCGCGTCCCAAACCCTAACCGCACGCCACCAAAACTTGCTCCGAGATGCTATCTTCGACGACGAGTTCAAATCCAAGCTCCGTTTCGCGAATCGATCGCTGGATCCCTCGATTTTCCAAACCCTAGATCGCCACTATGAATGGCCTCGACCCCAAACCTTGCTGCACCCAGCAAAGAGCATATCAAATTGAAGCACTCGATGAAATAGGAATTTTAAAACTGGTTTCGTGATTTTTAGTCGAGTAGAAATAGAGTTATGATTTTTCAAAGTTTCATCATTCATTTTTTTTTCCTCTTCTCTCCTTTCTGCCATTGCGTGTGGAACAAAGTAGAGGGAGATGTGAATGGAAAGCTACTGGGACAATGCAGAGTTTACAGCTGAAAAGAAGGGTTGACTAGTCAAAGTATACATTTTAAATTAAACCAATTTAAACGAATTTCTATGCGTTTTGGCTTGCCCCGGACGAACGGTAAATCCGTTTGACTTGAAATTTGAAATCTTACAATAATATAACATTACGGATCCAATGAAACTAGTTTCGTCGAAATCCGAGACTGTTTGAAAAATGACTATTTTTAACTCGCCAAATTAATATTAAACAATTTCAACGCGTTTCGAGCTGCCACGGTCAAACGACAACTCCGATTGCTACGAAAATTGAAATCCGATAATAACTAACTATTACGGATCCAATGGAACTAGTTTTATCCAATTCTGAGACTGTTCAAAAATTGGCTATTTTCCAATCGATAATTAAATATTAAAATATTCAATTTTCACAAATAAATTTTAAATTCAGTTTTAAAAGTTCTATAACATCACTATAACTCCAATATGATAAAATAAAATTTTACAAATCATTTTTAATCATATTAAACCCGTTATTTTATTTATCCAATAAATTCCAAATATTTAATTTAGACAATTTCGCTTATCCAATAATTCATTATCTTTTGAAATATTGAAATTGAACTTATAAGATTCAACTTTTAAAACCATTTCAAAATTTAGAACACTATTTTCATTTTACAGTTATTCAATTATTCAATAAGTTTTAAATATTTAATTTAAACAATTTTACGTGTTCAATATTCAATATTTGATTTCAAATAGATTTTACTCATCAATCAACTACTCTCTTATACCAAATGAATTCAACATTTATCACCCAATTCGACTATCGATTGCAAAAGAATTTACTAAATCGCATTTATTTTTCATTACTTGGATAATTATTATTGCAATTCCTTTCAGTTATTATTATACCAAACGAATCACAAATTTTTTTCTAACACTAAATCACGAAATCTTTTTAAATTAGCTATTTTAATTATCGAAAATTTACGGGTCGTTACACTCTCCCCCACTCAAAACTTTTCGTCCTCGAAAAGGAAAAGAAGGGAAAAGAAAGGAAAAGAAACTAAGTATAGAATTCAACATTAGATATATTTTATTCAAAGTTACCAACTTATAAAACAATGAAATTCAATTTATAAGGTCATAACTACGCTTCCACTAAGTTACTCCGAACGGCTTTCTAAACTTAAAAGATAATTATCAAAACAAGTTATAAAAAAAATTTAAAAGTTGAAAAATTTTCTAACACCCGGATTTATGGAAAAATTCGGCAGAGTCTCCTTTGCGCGGCTCGATCGGAAAAAATATAATAGCATATATATCACAAATATACATCTCATCTCAATGATGAGGCATCCCATATGTGGGGAAACAACATATAAATATCACCAATATCATATAAAACCGTAAGCGTACCTTTTATTTAGCATTTATTAGCATTTTACTTACATTATGCATTTAGCGTAGAAGCGAACTCCACAACGAAGCGCAACCCCTTTGCTACCTACTACAATGCTCAATAACTAAGTTAGAACCATGCATATAAAGATAGATCGATATATTTAGCCTACACAACATATATATAACATATTTAGCTTCAAAACTGAGATTTCAATTTCTGGACAGCAAACAAATCTTAGCTTTAGGTCACCTAAACGGTAATATTTGACAACAGAATTTAAACAAAAGTTGTTGCATTCATTTCAGGCTTTCCGTAATGTCCAAAATCATCGAATTCGGATCATCCGTTCAAAATTTATGGCAGTTTTACTAAGAGTATACGCCTCAGCCTGAGCAATGCATTGCGCAGGTCTGTGACGTTCACTCGTGGTTTCGAACTTCTAAACGGTGTCAAAACACAAAACACTTAAAACAAAAGTTTTAGCTTAAGTTCTTAGCTTTCCAGAAAGGGCAAGATCATCAAAATCCGATAAATCAGTCAAAAGATATGGCGAAAATACTAAGGTTGTATGGTTCAGATTTTACTTTTTTTTTTTTTTTTTTTTTTTTACACAGAACAGCGAGTAACATTCAAGTTTTTAACCTAGTAGACGAAGGAATTTTCTCAAGTTATCTAAACAAAAGTTGTGCTATAGTTTCTAAGCTTTTCGAAAAGTCCAAGATCATCGAATTCCGTTCAGCCATTTAAAAGTTATGGTTTTTTTCGTTTCAGCATATATTGGACAAATTTGGATTTTTCCAAAAATTTGCTTTTATTATTTCAAAGTGCAAACCATCAAAACTTCAAATTTTCTAAAAAAAACAATCATAAACACAAAGTCATTTATTTTCTTATTCATCCATGCAATAGGTTTACATTCAATTTGTTTCCGATTTATTCAAGTTTGTTTCATTCACATTTTTAATTCAAGTCAATTTGCTCCCAATTTGAATTTAATTATTTAAAATTTTATTCCGTTTATTCAATTCCATTAACACTAATGAATTCTACTTAATCAATTATCATCCATCTAACAACCAATGCATATCAAACATTAACATCCATCCAAAATCTACACTAAATCAATTATACATTTCCAAGTCAATTTTAATTTCATACACTTCCAAGTTTATTGACATTTAGTTATATTCAAATTTAATTAGTTTCCATTTACCAATTTTATATTTCATTAAGTTTAAATTTTATTCATTCACTTATACATGTATCATTCATTTTACAGCTTAAATTTCTTTTATATTTACAACTATCAATAGATCTTTACATTTTATTTTTCACTCTCACACTGGTATATTATTACTCTACTTATCCTTATTAGCATTTTAAACCCTTTAAGTATTTGGTAAGTTATAGTTATGCAAATAGAATGTAGTTAAACAACATACAACTTCTTTTCATTTAAAGTTGAATTTTCAATTTATCAATTCTTAAGTCATTACTTAAATTTCACTATAATTTAATTTCACATTTACATTCACATATAGTATTTTCATTTTATATTAACATAATTGTGAATCACCTTTAAATGTTAATTTAAATTCCAATTATTTACTAACAATTTTATTTATATTTGCAACCATTAATTAAATGCATATTTCATTATTCAAACCTATACTTGTATATTATCCAATTAACAATTCATATAACATTTTTGAACTTCTTAAATATTTTGGTAAGTTATATCTATGCTATAGAATGAATTTCAATACTACGCGAGTTTTACAGTTTCACTTTTATTTTAAGTTCATAATTTCCTAATTCTAAGGATTTGTACTTCAATTGATATTTTCACTTAACTCTTAGGTTCATTTCTCATTTCATAATTCAGGAGTTCCTTAATGATTCAAGTCTAAATTCATTTCAATCATTTAAAAAAAATCATTAATTTTTAAAGGACTTAAGAATTCCAATCCCTGTTTCATTTCAAATCAAGTTTTGAAATAATATATACTTATATAATTTATATATCAAATCATACTATAGAGAATACAAAATAAAATAAAAGTTGAATTAAAACGAGGTTTAGACAAGCTATTAAGTGGTCTCCCCCACTCGGACTCTCGAAAATAAACGCCGATGATGCGTGCACTCATCACCGAAATCATTTTCTAGCGTCAAGAGTAGGGAATATAACACTTATCATAAAAAAAAAAAAAAAAAATCCTTCGAAAACAATTTCAACTCAATTATACTATCATATAATACTCATATTATGTTTTTCAAATTCTTGTAAGTCAATTTCAAACACCGAAATTTAAATTCCCAAATCCAAGTTAAAATTCATTTATATTCATTATCAATTGTGTCTACAAGATTTCATTTTCCTAAATCCATTGTTATTTAATCAATTGTTGTAAATATTGACTGATCAAACAATAACGATAATAATCTAATATTATCATCTCCTAACAATCAATTCAATCAAAATGAATAAATATTCAAATAATTCTTTATATAAAATATATTCCAAAACGATATTGTGTTGGTTTGTCCTATTCGAGTGTTTAGAAATTCCTATCGACGCCTTGGCGTCCCAAGTATCGACCAGAATTCATAAATACTCAACGGAACAAATTAACACAATATAAAACCATTTTATATCAAATAACAAGTACGCTCTCTCATATACTGTGATATCCCGGAAATTTTAGCAATATCAATTTAATAATCTGTGATTAAAATTAAATTGATTTGATAAAATTTTGTTTATAAAATTTACTTGATTTAATAATTCAATTAAATAAATGTTTAATTGATGAATTTTATCTTTTAAAAGCTAATAAAATGATTTCCTATTTATAATGTATGTATATATATTTATATATATATATTGTAAATGGATAAGTTTTGAATTGAAATTAATTAACAAATAAAATTTTGTTTTAAATCCTAATAATTCATTTTGATAATTTGAATTGTATAAGTAAATTTAAAATACACTTTTATATATAAACATTGTTTCATTTAAATAAGTTAAATAAGATAAGTGATATATAATTTCTTTTATAAATGATTTAAATTGAATAAATATGTTATTTTTAAATAATAATAATAATAAATGTGTAATTATAGATATGTTTTAAAAGACAATATTATTATTTTTAAAATTAAGTATGTTAATATAAATTAGTTTTAACCTTTGATTTTGAATGTATGAATAAAATTTGAACTTGAATTTATTTTGAATTCAAATAAATTAACATATATGAATAACCATATTTAAATTATGTAAGCAAGTTTTCACTTTTTTATAAATTGTTTCATTTCTTTTTCTTTAAAAAGAAATGCATAAACATTTTAAAAATGAAGATAAAATATATATACATAAGTATTCAATAAATAAAGAAAAGAGTTTTATTTACCTTTTAAAATAAATAAAAACAAATAGAATTCATTTATAAAACACATGTAAATATATTAAGAGGTATGGTGACAAGTGTAGTTGGATTAAAAAGGCTAGTGAGACAAGTGTCCTTTTATTTTGATTTTCTTTTAATTTTAAAATAAATCATTCATTCTTATATAAAACATGTTTTCTTCAATCATGCTTCTTTTCTAATCTTCATTTTTGTTCATAGTTAAGAAGAAAAAATATATATCTCAGCTGAAAACAAATCAATAACAATTTCTCAAAACCAAATCAATATCTTCAATCCACTCCACAAACAAATCAGAAATTCTTCTTCAAACAAAAAGCTTACCAGTATATTTTTCAAATCTGTAATTCTCTCCCACAAATCTGAAATTCATTTCAAAAAGCAAATCATATGTTGCCTGCATGCAAGTTTTCTCTTCAATCTGTAGTCTTTAAAAACTGTAAAATCCATTTCAAATCCCTCTTCAAATCATCTTACAAATTTCCATAGACAAATCAATTCAAACAAGCAAGTCTGCAGTCCTCTTTAAACCATTTTCAGTTGCAAATTTAATCAACATACAAGTCAACTGCATTTCATTTAAACTGGGAATAAGTGAAATCTGAAGCAACAGCAAACCTTCATGAAATCTGCATGCAAGTTTTAAAGCACAAGCAAATCCACAAATGCAAAATTAAGAGCCTGCACCTGTAATTCCATTCAAAAGCAACTTCAAATCTGGCCTCTGTTTTATGAATGCCTGGTGAGTAACACTTTTTAAAATTTAAATATAAGTTGGATGCTTAAATAAGTATGCTCTAAGTATGATATCTGATTGCATGTTGAGTAGTATGCTTGTGAGTAACTCTTTTTGAAAATTTAAATATAAACTGTTGCTTTAAATAGGTATGTTTGTGTATGATTATTTGAATTGAATGTTGATGTGTTTGCTGTGCATATGATTTTTAAATATATTGCTGAATATATATGCATATAAATGATTGCATGTATGTGACTGTGCTCTTATTATTCTAGTTCCTGATTCTTATACACATAAATTAAGACAAAATCCTTTTGTTCTTGATAAATTTTGTTAAGGATTAAATCTTGTAGCAACTGTGATGATTTAACCATAGTTTAGCTTGGAAATATATTTAAGTAAAAATCAAACTGGGAAATGTCTCTGTAGATTGAAAAACTTCAGTGAATATTAAATCATGTGCAAACTCAAACATTATAAAGTATAAGTTCAGTGTTATAATTTGAAAACTTAAACAAAATAATGATTTTTAGAGCTATAATCAAATTGTTTAGACAGAGATTGAAACTACAGTTTCCATTTGAACTGAATTGGGGTTTTGGTAAATCTCTGATGACCAAGCTAATTTGAATGTTTGGGATTCATGGAGATGGTAGTGGGATGATCAGGGGATGTGGGAAAAATGCCAGAGGAATGAATAGGTCATGGCAGAGGTGATAGGAAGTGGATGAAGTCTGTAAACCTAAATTTTAGGTGCTGCAAGTAATTTCATTTATGTGGAGTTTCAGGTGACCGAGTGTTAAGAGCTTCGGGGTGATGGTTGCTTGGGTGTAGAAGAGGTGATTGGCGGCGGTGCTAAGTTTCCTATAGCCGGAGGTGATAGGGAGGTTGATTTGACAGGTTTGGAGGTGTTGGAGCCTGTTTCTGCCAGGTTTGGATTGAGATACTCGAGTTCGTTTTCGAGTGGAGTTGAGAGTGTTGACAGTCGCATGGAGATGTAGAGTTGGTCGTTGACTGGCTGGTTGATTTAGTGATGGTCGGAGGTGGCTACAGCCACCGTGCATATGCACGGTGAAGAAGAAGTATCAGGGAGAAATTTGGGTTTGCTGTGTTTGTTGTGTACTCGAGTTATACTCGAGTGAAATCAAATTTTACTCGAAGTAGCCGATGATTTTACTCGAAGCAAACTAAGGGGGGTACTCGGGTTTGTTTCTGAAGTTACAGGTTTATGAAAACCTGTAGTTTTAACTTTAAGATTGGTTTAAAAATCTAATACAGGATTTTGAAAACAGAATTCAAATCAAAATCTAAGGTTTGAATTTCAAATGAATTTGGGATGCAGGTTTGAAATTTAAATTTAAACTTTAAAACAAAATGTTTAGAACAACTTCAAAGAGTTTAAATATTTTAATTTTGAATAAAGCTTTAAATATAAGTAGAGATTCAAACATGGTTTAAATCTGAAAAGCAAACTCAATTTTGAAACAATGTTTGAGAATTAAGAAAGTTTTAAAAAAAGTTTAAATGTTTAAACAAATTTGTTGTTCAAACATATTTAAATATGATTTGTAATTTTAAATGAGTTTGGAGTTTAAATTTCTTATAATTTCTTTAATAAAATAAGAATAAAGCTTTAAAAGATTTTAGAATGTTTTATAAACTTTGTTTGAGTTAAATTTGTTTTCTTTTTAAATTTTTAAATTTAAAAATATAATTTGAAAATAATTTTGAGTTAATTGTTTTAAGTTACTTTATGTATGATAAAGTAACTATGAATAAGTAATGTTTTATTTTAAAATGTAAATTTAATGATATTTGTTTCATTAAATTAGCAAGATAATTTAAATAATGTAATTAATTAATTTGTTTAATTAATTAAAGATTTGAAATAAATTAATTAAGGTTAATTAAATTGGTAATTAATTTAAGTTAATTACTTAAGAAAAGTAATTAAGAATTTAATGATAAGTTAATGAAGGTCATTAACTTGTGATTATTTATTTATTAATGTAATTAATTTTGATAATTAATGTGATTAATTAATTTAAATAATCAATTAGGAATTTAATTAAGTATGATTACTTTTTGGAAATAATTAATGATATTAATTACTCTTTGTAATTAATTTATTAATTGGATTAATTAATTAAGTTTAATTAATTTAGAATAATCATTAAATAAGTTGATAAGTAATCATTGAGAAATAATTACTTAGAGAAGTAATTAAGATAAGAAATTACCTGAGATAATTAATTGAAGTATGGTATTTTGGGATTAATTACTTTGTGTAATTAATGTAAAGATAATTTCTTAATGTAGTGATTAATAATTAATTACTTTGTGCAATTAATTTAAGCTTTAATTGATTAAATCATTTTTGAAATGATTAAGTGATGTAATTAATTAAAGGTAATTAATTACAAATGAGATTAATCAAGGATGATTAATAAATATAATTAATCTAGGGGTGATTAAGAAAGTAATTAAGGTTAGTTAATTACTAAATGTAATTAATCAAGAATGATTAATAATTGTGGCTTAATTAAGATTAATTACTTAATGTAATTAATTTAAATAAGTAATTAATTTAAATTTAATTAAGGATCATTAATTAATATAATTAATGATGTAATTAAGGATTAATTAATTGGGATTAATTAATCTAATGGCAAGTGATTAAGGAAGTAATTAATTAATGTAATTAATTAATAAATGAAGTAATTAAAGGTTAATTACTGATTGTGGTTAGGGATAATTAATTTGTGAAATTAATTAAAGATAATTACTTGAATGTAATTAAGGGATAATTAATCAAGGGTGATTAATTAAGGTGATTAATTTGAGGATAATGATTTAATTGATTGATAATCAATTAAGGGTTAAGTAAGCAAGATTTAAATGGTGAAGTAATTAATTTAATTCATTTTAAATTAATTAAAGATAGGTAATTAATTAAATTCATTTTAAATTAATTAGAGATAGAAGTAATTAATTAAATTAATTATGGATGATGTGATTATGGACCTTTGCTTATGAATGGATGATTTGGTTTGACTTGAATGGTTTGAATCTCAGATATGAGATTTGTATTGTGTAATATGGATGCATTGGTTGCATTGTGATTGTATGAGTTATCTATTGATGATGATAATATAGATTATCAATTTGTGATGATTACCTGTTTATGATAATATTGTTGATTATCTGTTATGATGATGTGAAGTATCTATCTGTGTGTATATTGATAATTTAAATTGAATTGTTTTAAACTTAAAACAACTTGGACCTAAAAGACACGCTTTGGATTTCGATGAGACCGGGATCGGGTTTCCATATTTGGGATCCGAAAACCACATCGTTTCCAATTAACGTTAGGTCGTGAATCTAAGTGGAGCGAGTGAAGACTCGAGGTGTAAGAACTATAAGTCAGTATAACTCTGTGGGTGATTCCGTAATGAGTTTGACGGAATAGTACTTATAGGTTCGAGATGGTGATTAGAGTGCAAGGGTTATTGTCGTTAACTCTGAGGGTGATTCCAAAACGAGTGTAACGAGATAATGCCTTCGGTTTCGTTCGAACCCGGAACGAACTTGTATGGATTGAATGCTTTCAGCACATCGTCAGGCGGACGATGAGCATTCTAAGTGATATGTCCTATAAAGGTAATCGTAGCCTCAAGCCTCATCAACCGGGAATGGCTAAAACAGGGGAGGTGCGCCAAGGCTTCGTGGGTAGCCCCCACTTGAGAGCAAGATTGACTCCTGTCTAGAAGTCCCTTTATATTCGGCTGTGTGGGGTGGTTGGTTCGCGACAACTACCGGGGTTGTCTTGTTCGGAACTGTTCAGTAAGGAACGGGTCCGGCCTTGTGTTGCAGGGGAGTTAGGGTGGCTCCTCGGTACGGTGATCTAGGCCACGTACTGTGACGGGCGGTACCCCAGTAGCCCTGCCATTGTATGGAATCCAAAATCCAATAAGTGCCGTACGTATTAGTTGTGCCCAACTATGTTGGAATGTGAGATGTAAGCATTTCAGCTATTTCTGTATTTTATTTGAAAACCCTAGACACTATTATAATATCATCGGATTTCCTATCAAATGTTTTGGTTAGCGTAAGGTAAAAACTTTTCCATGTTTATGTGTGGGAAGTCTTACGTGATACCTTTCTTTTTAAAGGATTTTGAAAGTTAAGCAACTTTAACCTGTTACTCACACCAGACCCATGTCTGACCCGGAGTTTATTTTTGTTTTTCATAAACTCTTGGGTACTCAAATTTTTACGAGTAGCCAAGGGATTCAGGTTAGGATTCAGGATTAGCTTTGACGAATTGTGGAGGAGCAATGGAGCAGGAGGCTTCCACGTTGTAGATATAATAGTCCGCTGTGTTTAGTATCTCTGAGTTATTTGTGATGTTGTATTGAGTTGTAAATACTAGACAGGTGTTTATAACTGTCTAGTATATGTGATGTGTATGCTGTGTATCTCTGATAGATATTGTATATTATGTAAATACTTTTGATTATTAATATAATTTATTCGTTCCGCTGTTTAGATTCTGATGTGTTGTTTCTTCTTTCTTCTCTTTCTTTCTATTCTCTATCCCTTTCTTTCTTTTTAGCGATGCAATTTCCTGGAGATAGGAAGTTGGGTCGTTACAGTGGTATCAGAGCGATAGGTTGAGTGAATACCTAGGCTCTGTAGTGGTGTCTTTCTTGAGAGAGCGTATTTGTAGTTTTGATATATATCTATATATATTTATTATTTCCACCTATCTGTTGGGTTACCTGTTCAGGTATTCCAATATAAGTTATAAAGGTAGATAAGGTAGTTGTGTGTGTAACACGATTACTGCCATTGGTTGGAGTTTGAATGTTTGAGGTTGGAAGTGTATTTGTTGAGACTGTAGACCTAATACCGTCTCAAGTGAGTTATGCAGTGTGTAGAGATTTCATCGATCCCTGAAGGTAACCTGTTAAGGTTCAGAGTTCATCTTTGAAGATGGATGAGTAGAGTTTGGATCGATTGGTTGGCAGAAGTGTGTGATGGTATTTTGATAACTCAGGAAGTAGTAGCTGCGCGATGAGATGCAGTGACATTGGATTGTATCCGAAGATGTTTTCTTTGGAACAAGTTAAGAAGGTGTGTCTGCTTTGGTGTTGTGGCTGAGTTCAGCTAGTTGTTTGTGTTTGGCTTTGAGGCCTGAGTTTCTTGAAGAACTTTGGATCAGGAAGTTGACTGGCTAAGTAGTTTCTGAAGCTGGAGTTCAGAGGCAGTAGAGTGGATCTGTTTCTGCGATGGATTGACTAGTTAAGAGTGAGCTGTTCTGTTTGGTAAAGAGAGAACAGTTTTCTTTGGAATTGGTCTAGATTGATCGCAAAAGTGACTTGCGATAGGTTGAGTGTTCTTTTGAGGCATTGAAGGATTTCTTGTGATAGTGTTTGGTGAATCAACTCAGGATAGATCAGAGTTGTGCAGCGGAAGCAGTTTGAGAATGTTTCTGTTTGTCTTTTCCTAGAAGAAGTGAGTTTGTTCTTCTGATGTTTGAAGAGTAGAGTTGGTGATCTTAGTCTTGGTTGATCTTGAGGAGATCGTTGTGTTGGGATGTTTTTGGTTTAGATTGTTTTTAGGGTATCAGCAAGAGTTAAGCTGATCAATTTGGATGTAGACAGCCCAGGATCAACAAGAAGAATTTTATGGATAAGAGATAAAGGAATTTGGATTCTGGAGACGGAGATTTGATTTGGATAAGTTTTCTCCGATCGAGGGAGCTATAAGTTTTGAGTAAGTCTGAGAAGCTAGCTCCGTGATGTTATGGATATCTTCTGTGTTTTGGTGTTTGGTTTTCAAGAGTTGAATTGCCGGTTTGGACAACTGGGATTCAGTGAGTTTCACGTATCTCTGAGGGAGTACGTGTATGAGTTATCTCTGGAAATGGAACCAGCTGTTCAGGAGGGTTTGGTTGTTGGGTCAGACTCGTTCGTAGTCTGATATCTTGTCTAGTTTTGTAGATCTAGATGAGTTGAAGCTCTGTAGCTTCGTAGTTTAGATGGTTTGTATAGGGCGAGTATCCCGGTGTATATATATATATATACCGGGGAAACTCGAGAAATTTTTATCCGGAATTTCATCTAGATAATTAAATTTGTTTGATTAGATAAATTGGTTGCCATGGTTGTTAGCATTTGATTGATATGTGATTGTGATTTAAAATCTATAATTTTAAATGGGTTATTAAATTACTTTTGCTTTTAAATTTCGGGGACGAAATTCTTTTAAGGGGGGAGGAATGTGATATCCCGGAAATTTTAGCAATATCAATTTAATAATCTGTGATTAAAATTAAATTGATTTGATAAAATTTTGTTTATAAAATTTACTTGATTTAATAATTCAATTAAATAAATGTTTAATTGATGAATTTTATCTTTTAAAAGCTAATAAAATGATTTCCTATTTATAATGTATGTATATATATTTATATATATATATATTGTAAATGGATAAGTTTTGAATTGAAATTAATTAACAAATAAAATTTTGTTTTAAATCCTAATAATTCATTTTGATAATTTGAATTGTATAAGTAAATTTAAAATACACTTTTATATATAAACATTGTTTCATTTAAATAAGTTAAATAAGATAAGTGATATATAATTTCTTTTATAAATGATTTAAATTGAATAAATATGTTATTTTTAAATAATAATAATAATAAATGTGTAATTATAGATATGTTTTAAAAGACAATATTATTATTTTTAAAATTAAGTATGTTAATATAAATTAGTTTTAACCTTTGATTTTGAATGTATGAATAAAATTTGAACTTGAATTTATTTTGAATTCAAATAAATTAACATATATGAATAACCATATTTAAATTATGTAAGCAAGTTTTTACTTTTATATAAATTGTTTCATTTCTTTTTCTTTAAAAAGAAATGCATAAACATTTTAAAAATGAAGATAAAATATATATACATAAGTATTCAATAAATAAAGAAAAGAGTTTTATTTACCTTTTAAAATAAATAAAAACAAATAGAATTCATTTATAAAACACATGTAAATATATTAAGAGGTATGGTGACAAGTGTAGTTGGATTAAAAAGGCTAGTGAGACAAGTGTCCTTTTATTTTGATTTTCTTTTAATTTTAAAATAAATCATTCATTCTTATATAAAACATGTTTTCTTCAATCATGCTTCTTTTCTAATCTTCATTTTTGTTCATAGTTAAGAAGAAAAAATATATATCTCAGCTGAAAACAAATCAATAACAATTTCTCAAAACCAAATCAATATCTTCAATCCACTCCACAAACAAATCAGAAATTCTTCTTCAAACAAAAAGCTTACCAGTATATTTTTCAAATCTGTAATTCTCTCCCACAAATCTGAAATTCATTTCAAAAAGCAAATCATATGTTGCCTGCATGCAAGTTTTCTCTTCAATCTGTAGTCTTTAAAAACTGTAAAATCCATTTCAAATCCCTCTTCAAATCATCTTACAAATTTCCATAGACAAATCAATTCAAACAAGCAAGTCTGCAGTCCTCTTTAAACCATTTTCAGTTGCAAATTTAATCAACATACAAGTCAACTGCATTTCATTTAAACTGGGAATAAGTGAAATCTGAAGCAACAGCAAACCTTCATGAAATCTGCATGCAAGTTTTAAAGCACAAGCAAATCCACAAATGCAAAATTAAGAGCCTGCACCTGTAATTCCATTCAAAAGCAACTTCAAATCTGGCCTCTGTTTTATGAATGCCTGGTGAGTAACACTTTTTAAAATTTAAATATAAGTTGGATGCTTAAATAAGTATGCTCTAAGTATGATATCTGATTGCATGTTGAGTAGTATGCTTGTGAGTAACTCTTTTTGAAAATTTAAATATAAACTGTTGCTTTAAATAGGTATGTTTGTGTATGATTATTTGAATTGAATGTTGATGTGTTTGCTGTGCATATGATTTTTAAATATATTGCTGAATATATATGCATATAAATGATTGCATGTATGTGACTGTGCTCTTATTATTCTAGTTCCTGATTCTTATACACATAAATTAAGACAAAATCCTTTTGTTCTTGATAAATTTTGTTAAGGATTAAATCTTGTAGCAACTGTGATGATTTAACCATAGTTTAGCTTGGAAATATATTTAAGTAAAAATCAAACTGGGAAATGTCTCTGTAGATTGAAAAACTTCAGTGAATATTAAATCATGTGCAAACTCAAACATTATAAAGTATAAGTTCAGTGTTATAATTTGAAAACTTAAACAAAATAATGATTTTTAGAGCTATAATCAAATTGTTTAGACAGAGATTGAAACTACAGTTTCCATTTGAACTGAATTGGGGTTTTGGTAAATCTCTGATGACCAAGCTAATTTGAATGTTTGGGATTCATGGAGATGGTAGTGGGATGATCAGGGGATGTGGGAAAAATGCCAGAGGAATGAATAGGTCATGGCAGAGGTGATAGGAAGTGGATGAAGTCTGTAAACCTAAATTTTAGGTGCTGCAAGTAATTTCATTTATGTGGAGTTTCAGGTGACCGAGTGTTAAGAGCTTCGGGGTGATGGTTGCTTGGGTGTAGAAGAGGTGATTGGCGGCGGTGCTAAGTTTCCTATAGCCGGAGGTGATAGGGAGGTTGATTTGACAGGTTTGGAGGTGTTGGAGCCTGTTTCTGCCAGGTTTGGATTGAGATACTCGAGTTCGTTTTCGAGTGGAGTTGAGAGTGTTGACAGTCGCATGGAGATGTAGAGTTGGTCGTTGACTGGCTGGTTGATTTAGTGATGGTCGGAGGTGGCTACAGCCACCGTGCATATGCACGGTGAAGAAGAAGTATCAGGGAGAAATTTGGGTTTGCTGTGTTTGTTGTGTACTCGAGTTATACTCGAGTGAAATCAAATTTTACTCGAAGTAGCCGATGATTTTACTCGAAGCAAACTAAGGGGGGTACTCGGGTTTGTTTCTGAAGTTACAGGTTTATGAAAACCTGTAGTTTTAACTTTAAGATTGGTTTAAAAATCTAATACAGGATTTTGAAAACAGAATTCAAATCAAAATCTAAGGTTTGAATTTCAAATGAATTTGGGATGCAGGTTTGAAATTTAAATTTAAACTTTAAAACAAAATGTTTAGAACAACTTCAAAGAGTTTAAATATTTTAATTTTGAATAAAGCTTTAAATATAAGTAGAGATTCAAACATGGTTTAAATCTGAAAAGCAAACTCAATTTTGAAACAATGTTTGAGAATTAAGAAAGTTTTAAAAAAAGTTTAAATGTTTAAACAAATTTGTTGTTCAAACATATTTAAATATGATTTGTAATTTTAAATGAGTTTGGAGTTTAAATTTCTTATAATTTCTTTAATAAAATAAGAATAAAGCTTTAAAAGATTTTAGAATGTTTTATAAACTTTGTTTGAGTTAAATTTGTTTTCTTTTTAAATTTTTAAATTTAAAAATATAATTTGAAAATAATTTTGAGTTAATTGTTTTAAGTTACTTTATGTATGATAAAGTAACTATGAATAAGTAATGTTTTATTTTAAAATGTAAATTTAATGATATTTGTTTCATTAAATTAGCAAGATAATTTAAATAATGTAATTAATTAATTTGTTTAATTAATTAAAGATTTGAAATAAATTAATTAAGGTTAATTAAATTGGTAATTAATTTAAGTTAATTACTTAAGAAAAGTAATTAAGAATTTAATGATAAGTTAATGAAGGTCATTAACTTGTGATTATTTATTTATTAATGTAATTAATTTTGATAATTAATGTGATTAATTAATTTAAATAATCAATTAGGAATTTAATTAAGTATGATTACTTTTTGGAAATAATTAATGATATTAATTACTCTTTGTAATTAATTTATTAATTGGATTAATTAATTAAGTTTAATTAATTTAGAATAATCATTAAATAAGTTGATAAGTAATCATTGAGAAATAATTACTTAGAGAAGTAATTAAGATAAGAAATTACCTGAGATAATTAATTGAAGTATGGTATTTTGGGATTAATTACTTTGTGTAATTAATGTAAAGATAATTTCTTAATGTAGTGATTAATAATTAATTACTTTGTGCAATTAATTTAAGCTTTAATTGATTAAATCATTTTTGAAATGATTAAGTGATGTAATTAATTAAAGGTAATTAATTACAAATGAGATTAATCAAGGATGATTAATAAATATAATTAATCTAGGGGTGATTAAGAAAGTAATTAAGGTTAGTTAATTACTAAATGTAATTAATCAAGAATGATTAATAATTGTGGCTTAATTAAGATTAATTACTTAATGTAATTAATTTAAATAAGTAATTAATTTAAATTTAATTAAGGATCATTAATTAATATAATTAATGATGTAATTAAGGATTAATTAATTGGGATTAATTAATCTAATGGCAAGTGATTAAGGAAGTAATTAATTAATGTAATTAATTAATAAATGAAGTAATTAAAGGTTAATTACTGATTGTGGTTAGGGATAATTAATTTGTGAAATTAATTAAAGATAATTACTTGAATGTAATTAAGGGATAATTAATCAAGGGTGATTAATTAAGGTGATTAATTTGAGGATAATGATTTAATTGATTGATAATCAATTAAGGGTTAAGTAAGCAAGATTTAAATGGTGAAGTAATTAATTTAATTCATTTTAAATTAATTAAAGATAGGTAATTAATTAAATTCATTTTAAATTAATTAGAGATAGAAGTAATTAATTAAATTAATTATGGATGATGTGATTATGGACCTTTGCTTATGAATGGATGATTTGGTTTGACTTGAATGGTTTGAATCTCAGATATGAGATTTGTATTGTGTAATATGGATGCATTGGTTGCATTGTGATTGTATGAGTTATCTATTGATGATGATAATATAGATTATCAATTTGTGATGATTACCTGTTTATGATAATATTGTTGATTATCTGTTATGATGATGTGAAGTATCTATCTGTGTGTATATTGATAATTTAAATTGAATTGTTTTAAACTTAAAACAACTTGGACCTAAAAGACACGCTTTGGATTTCGATGAGACCGGGATCGGGTTTCCATATTTGGGATCCGAAAACCACATCGTTTCCAATTAACGTTAGGTCGTGAATCTAAGTGGAGCGAGTGAAGACTCGAGGTGTAAGAACTATAAGTCAGTATAACTCTGTGGGTGATTCCGTAATGAGTTTGACGGAATAGTACTTATAGGTTCGAGATGGTGATTAGAGTGCAAGGGTTATTGTCGTTAACTCTGAGGGTGATTCCAAAACGAGTGTAACGAGATAATGCCTTCGGTTTCGTTCGAACCCGGAACGAACTTGTATGGATTGAATGCTTTCAGCACATCGTCAGGCGGACGATGAGCATTCTAAGTGATATGTCCTATAAAGGTAATCGTAGCCTCAAGCCTCATCAACCGGGAATGGCTAAAACAGGGGAGGTGCGCCAAGGCTTCGTGGGTAGCCCCCACTTGAGAGCAAGATTGACTCCTGTCTAGAAGTCCCTTTATATTCGGCTGTGTGGGGTGGTTGGTTCGCGACAACTACCGGGGTTGTCTTGTTCGGAACTGTTCAGTAAGGAACGGGTCCGGCCTTGTGTTGCAGGGGAGTTAGGGTGGCTCCTCGGTACGGTGATCTAGGCCACGTACTGTGACGGGCGGTACCCCAGTAGCCCTGCCATTGTATGGAATCCAAAATCCAATAAGTGCCGTACGTATTAGTTGTGCCCAACTATGTTGGAATGTGAGATGTAAGCATTTCAGCTATTTCTGTATTTTATTTGAAAACCCTAGACACTATTATAATATCATCGGATTTCCTATCAAATGTTTTGGTTAGCGTAAGGTAAAAACTTTTCCATGTTTATGTGTGGGAAGTCTTACGTGATACCTTTCTTTTTAAAGGATTTTGAAAGTTAAGCAACTTTAACCTGTTACTCACACCAGACCCATGTCTGACCCGGAGTTTATTTTTGTTTTTCATAAACTCTTGGGTACTCAAATTTTTACGAGTAGCCAAGGGATTCAGGTTAGGATTCAGGATTAGCTTTGACGAATTGTGGAGGAGCAATGGAGCAGGAGGCTTCCACGTTGTAGATATAATAGTCCGCTGTGTTTAGTATCTCTGAGTTATTTGTGATGTTGTATTGAGTTGTAAATACTAGACAGGTGTTTATAACTGTCTAGTATATGTGATGTGTATGCTGTGTATCTCTGATAGATATTGTATATTATGTAAATACTTTTGATTATTAATATAATTTATTCGTTCCGCTGTTTAGATTCTGATGTGTTGTTTCTTCTTTCTTCTCTTTCTTTCTATTCTCTATCCCTTTCTTTCTTTTTAGCGATGCAATTTCCTGGAGATAGGAAGTTGGGTCGTTACATATACACTCAACTCATTCATATAGTTTACCTCTATTTCAATGAGTTATTCCCCACTAGAGCCAAGGTTTATCGCTAAACCAAAGCTCTGATACCAACTGTAACGACCCGCCTTTTTGGACAGTTTAAACCGACGATCAAATACACATGTCGATTCCAAACCATTAAAAGGGCAGATAGTTATTGGGGTAATTAAGAAAAGAAAAGGAAGGGAAATAAAGGAAATGAAACAACACAGAATCTCACAGCGGAAGGCTAAAGTATAATAATAAAATAACAGTTCATGAAGCTGTTAATTAAATGAATACATTTGAAATGAATACATTTGATTATTATTATACAACATTTATCAGAGTTACACATATACAACAGAACAAATAAATAATGCAACAGACAACATGATGCACAGATAATAATAGTAATAGTATACCAAATCTTCGTCTTCGTCCTCCAGAATAGATCTTCAAAAATCTGAAAACTCAGGACTGACCCGAGCGTAATGAAAAGACAAAACACTCGAGTCAGGACTAAAATATCCTTATGAAAGTTAAATCAATCGTAAATAAATATGAGTGTAACTGCGTCAGAGATGTTTACGGGGTTTGACATCTCATATCCAGTGTCAACGTGCGTGCAATAACTCAAGAGATGTTACGGGATTTTTCATCTCTCAAGGATCCGTGAAACTATCTACTATGTAGTAATATACGCTAAGTAGATAATGTCTATCAGTAATATAAAGTATCAAAATAGCGTTAAGGCGTTACCATAATCCCCCTTAACACATTTTTATATTCCCAAAAGCATATACAAGACCGTAGTTTCCCCAAAACCGGAAGTCACCAGAGGGCAATCCATATACTCAAGGTACAAATCAAAACGTAGTGGTCACGAATAGGATAATCAGTATGACAAGGTACATGAGGCAATACCAACTAGGATACTAGTAGTTGCGTGATCCGGACTGATGTTGGGCATAGCCAGCAGCTACCCCAACACCGCGAAACAACACTCCCAAATCAAGGGGTGCACCCAAATCGCATCACAAATGTAATAGATATGGTATCGAAGAAGTGTGTCCGCTAGAGGTGGCGAACCTCAATGGCCCGGCGCGGCTCCTGTTTTAGTCATGTCAGGGGTCATCCAATATCGTTCTCTTTCTTCAGTCAACGCGTTCACCAAACCATCCACTTCATTCTGGATCAACACTCCGCGTATAATAGTTATTAAAGTGGTTTTCGGTATCGACAGAGAGTATGTCCATATCCGATCCCGGTCTCTTTAATAACTACGTATTATTACACCGTTGGCTCTTTTATATTCAAATCGATACATAATTGATATCAAAATATCATATTCGCTTCAAAAATCAAATCTATTTCAAATATCATCGTATCTATTCAAATGTAAGATTTCGCTTCAAATTCATTTTCGCATCAATATCTCATTTCGATTTCAAAATCATTTCGAATTTCGATTTAGGTTGCAACTTCATTTAACGCAATTCGTATTTAAATTCAAGATTTAAATATAAACATTTCACCTTATTGACCAGCTTAGAATTTTAGAAAAATAGTTTTAAGTAGTTTAAAAGTAGTTTTAAATAATTAAAATAGTTAAAATACTTTAAAATCTTAAAATGGATTTGAAATAGATAAATTTAGTTTAAAATAATTTAAATTGGGTTAAGTAGATTTAAAATAGATTAATATAGTTTAAGTATTCAAAATGGTTTATATAGCAGAGAAATTTGGAAAACAAAATAAAACAGCTTCAAAACCAACCCATTTCAATTTATAACTTCCCAATTCAAATCAATTTCAATTTCCATTCTACCGATTCAACTTCGATTTCAATTCGAATCAATGTCAACTTTGATTCAAATTTATTCAATGTTATATTCACTTTCAATTATTTCAATTTAAATGTTTATATTCACTTCCGATTGATTCAATTTCATTTTTTTTTTATTCACTTTCGATTATATCAATTTCAATTTTATATTCACTTTCGATTAATTCAATTTTTCATTCACCTTTA
The DNA here is from genome assembly GCA_030765085.1 of Allium cepa. Classification (NCBI taxonomy): domain Eukaryota; kingdom Viridiplantae; phylum Streptophyta; class Magnoliopsida; order Asparagales; family Amaryllidaceae; genus Allium; species Allium cepa. The sequence goes on along the minus strand of CM060938.1, from coordinate 243,952,378 downwards.
ATTTATTCAATTTCAATTTATATCAATTTTTAGCTTGAATTTCAAAATATCCATTTATAATACTTAACAAAATTTTCCATCAATATTCAAGTTTGAAACCCAATTACAAATATGATTCAATTTCAAGCTCAATTTCAAAATATCTTTTTATATCGCTTTTACTTAGAAATATTCAAAACTCGAATTAAGGCTAAATCTTTAAACAAATCAATTTTCGAAATTCAATCAAATCCCAATTTTTAAATTTCAAAGTCTCAACTTTTATTATTTACAATTTCCTTTTACCAAAATTTATTTCAACATTCCAAACTCAATTTCCCGATGAATTCGATTTCTATAAATTTATTTCTATTTATAACTTTAAAATCAACCCTTAAATAAATTTCAAATCGACGATTTAAAATTTTATTAATTTAGCCAATTCGGTGTCCGTATATAATTTTCTATCCTATGGCCAAGTAGTTATTTATCTCAATTAGATGTCAGGGATGAATATACCACTTAAATTAAATCACAGTATCATATGTATGCATAACAGGATATATATAAGCAAATAAACATCCAAACATTCAAATATCAACCAATAACATCCATCAAAATACATCATCCAATAAACAATACAATTCATGGCAGTTTCATAGTTATCAATGTCAGGTAATTTAATCGCAATTCAATTTCAATTTCAATTTAACTGTCAATTTAATTTTTCAACGGTTAATTCAAATAACAAGCTATATGACAATTAAATTTATATCAAACAACGACAAATAAAATTCATATCACTTCATAATGTCAATTTAACTAGCATAAAGATATTTAGTACGTTGTGAGCGTTATAAAACACTCACCTTGATTTTCCTGTTGTTACCGAGAAGTTCCGGTTTGGAACTAAACCGGACGACTTCCAATTTTAGCCCAAATTTCAACTATCTCCAAATTCATCCAAACCAATTTCATTTCGAAGCTTTCGTCATCACGATCGCAACGCAAAAAGTCTCGTCTCAATCGGACCTCGTATGTGAGAGTTATACATTTTATAAGTTATCGACCTTTAAATTTGTAAAACAATTTATTATATTCAAATGAATTCATACCCAAGCAAAAAGGAGCCCAGCCCACTAACCTCTTCTTCCCCAACGAAACCTGTACGTGAACAAAATGTACAACCCACCATTTGCCGTGCATCAATCCTAGTGATACGGAGCTATAGTTGACGAAATTCGAATCCGTCTTCACCGACGAACTCTCCTTCACGATCTCCACCTCCCCGTACCATCAACATCAGACTCGGCCACCACTCAGAAGTCGCGACCTGGAGACCCCAAGCACGAACGCGAGCAGGTCGCGCGTCCCAAACCCTAACCGCACGCCACCAAAACTTGCTCCGAGATGCTATCTTCGACGACGAGTTCAAATCCAAGCTCCGTTTCGCGAATCGATCGCTGGATCCCTCGATTTTCCAAACCCTAGATCGCCACTATGAATGGCCTCGACCCCAAACCTTGCTGCACCCAGCAAAGAGCATATCAAATTGAAGCACTCGATGAAATAGGAATTTTAAAACTGGTTTCGTGATTTTTAGTCGAGTAGAAATAGAGTTATGATTTTTCAAAGTTTCATCATTCATTTTTTTTTCCTCTTCTCTCCTTTCTGCCATTGCGTGTGGAACAAAGTAGAGGGAGATGTGAATGGAAAGCTACTGGGACAATGCAGAGTTTACAGCTGAAAAGAAGGGTTGACTAGTCAAAGTATACATTTTAAATTAAACCAATTTAAACGAATTTCTATGCGTTTTGGCTTGCCCCGGACGAACGGTAAATCCGTTTGACTTGAAATTTGAAATCTTACAATAATATAACATTACGGATCCAATGAAACTAGTTTCGTCGAAATCCGAGACTGTTTGAAAAATGACTATTTTTAACTCGCCAAATTAATATTAAACAATTTCAACGCGTTTCGAGCTGCCACGGTCAAACGACAACTCCGATTGCTACGAAAATTGAAATCCGATAATAACTAACTATTACGGATCCAATGGAACTAGTTTTATCCAATTCTGAGACTGTTCAAAAATTGGCTATTTTCCAATCGATAATTAAATATTAAAATATTCAATTTTCACAAATAAATTTTAAATTCAGTTTTAAAAGTTCTATAACATCACTATAACTCCAATATGATAAAATAAAATTTTACAAATCATTTTTAATCATATTAAACCCGTTATTTTATTTATCCAATAAATTCCAAATATTTAATTTAGACAATTTCGCTTATCCAATAATTCATTATCTTTTGAAATATTGAAATTGAACTTATAAGATTCAACTTTTAAAACCATTTCAAAATTTAGAACACTATTTTCATTTTACAGTTATTCAATTATTCAATAAGTTTTAAATATTTAATTTAAACAATTTTACGTGTTCAATATTCAATATTTGATTTCAAATAGATTTTACTCATCAATCAACTACTCTCTTATACCAAATGAATTCAACATTTATCACCCAATTCGACTATCGATTGCAAAAGAATTTACTAAATCGCATTTATTTTTCATTACTTGGATAATTATTATTGCAATTCCTTTCAGTTATTATTATACCAAACGAATCACAAATTTTTTTCTAACACTAAATCACGAAATCTTTTTAAATTAGCTATTTTAATTATCGAAAATTTACGGGTCGTTACATTGTACATACAAAATGATCTTTCCTGTGTTACAGATATGTCACACTGTATTAACTTAACTAGAAAAATTTAAGTCTTAACTTAAAAAGTTAAAACACATTACTATATAAATCTGAATTCTAATCTCTGATATAAAATCTTCTTTTATTTATTCTAACACACCAATATAAATCTCAAATTAAATCAATTTGTAAAGATTTCTAAACAGTGTGTAAATCTGGGAACATTACTCAACATAATCAACATGCATAACAATCATAATTACCACAGCCATTTCATAGCACACAAACATAATTTTATCTCAAACATTTAAATCAAGCAACCTAATATAGTTTAAGTTTTAAATGTTACTCACCTTTTCATGTATGCAGACCACTGATTAGCTCCTGTTTTGGATTTGCAGAAAACCAAAAATGCAGGCTTGACTCAGTTGAAATCTGAGTTGCAATTGATGATATGCTCATGCTCATGATCCCATACACTTATTACTTGTATGTAGATGATGCAGTTGCTGGATTCTCTCATTCATGCAGATGCACTCCCTTCCCAAATTTAAAACAGTGCAGATTTAAAAAAAATGCAGGTGCTTTCTGTTATGCTTCCTCTGTTGTTATAAGTCTGGTTGCTCATGCTTGCATGCAGGTGTTTAGATGAACTTGCATGTAAATGTAGATGATGCTGAGTTGATCTTTGGTGGAGTATGCAGGTTCTTTGATTTGAGAATTTAATGAAGGTGGATTTGATTGTGCAGGTTTGATTTGTGGTATGCAGATTGGTCTTCATTTTATTGTGAATGCAGATTTGTATAAGAAGTGAGATATGTATGTGTTTGGATTTGAATATGAATATACAGATTTGTGGATTGCAAAATGAAAATGAATTTTTATGCATTTGTGAATGCAGATTTTTAGACATGCAGGTGAATTTTGATGTGGAGTTTGATTTTTCTTTGATGAAGGAAAATAAAATGAGCATGCAATATGAAGTAAAGATGCATACTAATGTATTTCAGATTTTATGAAAATAAAAGAAAGATAAAAATCAATTTTAACACTTGTCAATTTAACAACACTTGTCAAAAGAATACATATAAATCAAACACTTGTTTTCTCATTTAAAATAATTAGTTTTTTAATTATAAATTAATGTTATATTAGCTTAAATTAAGTTGTTAATGTAAATTTGCATATGTGTATGAATTATAAAAGAAAACAACCCATGTTTACAAAGGAAATTTATACAAACAATTTAAAGACTTTATACTTTTAAATTCAAATTCAACTAAATTCAAAATCAAATATTTTTCAAATCAAGTTATAATAATAATTCAAATTAAGTTAAAAATAAAAATACAATTTGAAATAAACATTACAAATCTTATTCAAAACTTATTTATAAAGACAATACCAAATCAATATTGTTTTTATAAATATCTCTTATTAAATTAAAATCATTTTATTGAATTTATTCTAAATTTAAAACTATACCAATCTATTTAAAATATAAACCATATATTCATATTGTAAATAGAAATCAATTTATTATTTTTAAAAGATAAAATAACCAATTTAAATAATTATTGAAAAAGATTATTAAATTTATCTGAATAATTATCATCAGAACATCAATATCAATTTAATTTTAATTACAGATTATTAAATTGATATTGTCAAAAATTCCGGGATGTTACAATCCTTCCCCCTTAAAAGAATTTCGTCCTCGAAATTTAAAACAAAGGTAATTTAATAATCTCATTATATTTTTATTTTAAACACAAGTATATATCAACATATGCTAACAACCAAACAACCAATTCAACCAATCCAGCAAATCTAATTATCCAGACAAATTCTGGATAAAATTCTATCGAGTTTCCCCTGTGTATATATATATCCACCGGGATACTCGCCCTAGAAAATCCAAACAAACAATACTATGAAGCTACAAAGCTCCTATACAACTATATCTATAACACTAGACAAAATATCAGACTACAAACGAGTCTGACTCAACAACCAAAACTCCAAAACTGCTGGTTCCACAACCAGAGACAGATCATACACCTACTCCCTCAGAGATACGTGAAACTCATCAATTCCCAGTTATCCAAACTGGCAACTCAATCCTGTAGACCCATCACTTATTCTCCAAGATCACAGAAAAGATCCAAAACACTACAGAGCTACTTCACAGACTTATCCAAACTTATAGCTCAGTTACGATCAGAGAAAACTTATCCAAAATTAAACTTCCGACTTCAGAGTCCAAATCTCTTCGACTCTTATCCACAAAATCTCTTCGGACGATCTTGAGCTACCTACAGCCTACCCGCTCAGCTCAACCTACGCTGATGCTTCTAGAAACAAACCAGACCAATCAACTCAACAAAATGATCTCCTCAAGATCAACCAAGACCAAGAACTCAAACTCAACTCCTCAACATCAGAAAACAACAACTTACTTCTCCTGTCCAAAAAGAAAAGCAGATACACTCCCCAACTGCTTCCGCTGCTCAACTCTGATCCGAAGAAGAGAATTGTTGAAGAAGAACACAAGCACAACTCAACAACATACCCCAAAGATATGGTTCAACAAATCCATAAGAATCATTCAGGAGTTCCTCCAAAAACTCCAAGCTGCTACACCAACTACTTCTCCTAGAACCATTCTACTATTAGGCTGAACCACCCGAACCACTTCTGGAATCCCAGCCGATAAGGAAGCTCAATCTCCAGATGCAAACCAAACTCTGACTTCCTGAAGACATTCAGGAAAACTCAGATAACCCAAGAGAACACTCCATCAATCGCAAGTCACTTTTGCGATCAACCCAAACCAAATCCAAGGAAAACCGTTCTCTCTTAACCAAATATAACAACTTAAACTTAATTAGTCAACCCATCGAAGTAACGGGTCTACTAAACTGCTCCTGAACTCTACTTCAGAAAAACTGCTAAATCAGAAGATCTCTTGCCAATGCCGAGAACACCCCAAACTACACTGCTGCCACAGATGCCAAAGAATTCCAAAACAAAGCTCTCCGAGAAATTCGGACTTCAAAGCAAACAGAAACTCCGGCTGAACACAGCCACAACACTGAAGCAGACTCACCTTCTTAAACTTGTTCCAACGAAAACATCTTCGGGAACATCCATAGTCACTGCATCTCATCACGCAGCTACTACTTCCGGAGGTATCAAAATACCATCACTTGCTTCAGCTCAACCAAACAGATCCAAACACTACTCATCAACTTCAGAAATAAACTCTGAACCTTAACAGGTTTCCTTCAGAGATTAATGAAGTTCTTATCACTACAGGACTCACTCGAGACGGTATTAGGTCTACAGTCCCAACAAAACACCTCCAACCTCAAACATTCAAACTCCAACCAATGGTAGAAATCGTGTAACACACAATACTACCTCATCTACCTTCATAACTTATATTGGAAAACCTGAACGGGTAACCCAACAGATAGGTAGAAATATATATAGTTATATATAAAAATTACAAATACGCTCTCTCAAGAAAGACACCACTACTGAGCCTAGGTATTCACTCAACCTAATGCTCCCTAAAGAAAGATTCATTCCAGAGCCTAGGTATTCGCTCAACCTAAAGCTCTGATACCACAATGTCACAACCCGAATTTCACTCCCAGAAAATCGCGTCATGAATTAAGAAAGAAAGGGATAGAGAATAGAATAGAAAGAAGAGAAGAAGAAACAACATCAGAATCTAACACAGCGGAACGAATAAATTATATTAATAACATAATACTTTACATAGTATCATATGCATCAGAGATACACAGCATAAACAACTCATACTAGACAGTTATAGACACCTGTCTAATTATACAACATAATACAACAAACTCTCAGAGAACACACAGCGGAATACTCTATATATATCTACCCGCAGAAGCCTCCTGCTCCATTGCTCCTCCACAAGTCGTCGAAGCTAATCCAGAATCCTAACCTGAATTCCCTTGACTACTCATAAAAATTTGAGTACCCAAGAGTTTATGAAAAACAAAAATAAACTCCGGGTCAGACATGGGTCTGGTGTGAGTAACAGGTTAAAGTTGCTTAACTTTCAAAAACCTTTGAAAAGAAAGGTATCACGTAAGACTTCCCACACATAAATATGGAAAAGTTTTTACCTTACGCTAACCAAAACATTTGATAGGAAATCCGATGATATTATAATAGTGTCTAGGGTTTTCAAATAAATAAGAAATAGCCGAAATTGTTACATGATTAAATTCTAGCTACTAGCCACAAAAGTGGGTAATACAATCAAAACCGTTGGCACTTATTGGATTATGGATTCCATACAATGGCAGGGCTACTGGGGTACCGCCCGTCACAGTACGTGGCCTAGATCACCGTACCGAGGATTACTCCCTTCATCCCCTGCAACACAAAGCCGGACCCGTTCCTTACTGAACAGTTCCAAACAAGACAACCCCGGCGATTCTAGCTAGCAATCGCCCCACACAGCCGAAATATAAAGGGACTTCTAGACAGGGATCAATCTTGCTCTCCAGTGGGCGCGACCCACGAAGCTTTGCTGCACCTCCCCTGTTTTAGCCATTCCCGGTTGATGGGGCTTGAGGCTACGATTACCTTTATAGGACATATCACTTAGAATGCTCATCGTCCACCTGACGATGTTCTGAAAGCATTCAATCCATACAAGTTCGTTCCGGGTTCGAACGAAACCGAAGGCATTATCTCGTTACACTCGTATTGGAATCACCCTCAGAGTTAACGACAATAACCCTTGCACTCTGATTCACCATCTCGAATCTATAAGGTCTATTCCGTCAAACTCATTACGGAATCACCCACAGAGTTATACTGACGTATAGCCCTTACACCTCGAGTCTTCACAAAGCTCCACTTTGAATCACGACCTAACGTTATTTGGAATCGATGTGGTTTTCGGATATCCAATTATGGAAACCCGATCCTGGTCTCATCGAAAACCAAAGCGTGTCTTTTAAGGTCCAAGTTGTTTTAAAGTTTTAAAACATTTCAATTACAGTATCTATATACACACAGATAGATAACTTAAATCATAACTGATAATCAACATTATCACATAACAGGTAATTCACATCATCAATATCATATAGATATTCCATATCTCAACATCACAATAGATAACCTATGTTATCATCACAATATAACCAACATCCATACCACACAATATCATTTATCTCATTACTGAGATTACAAAGCATCCAAGTCAAACCATTCATCCATAAGCAAAGATTCACTCATCACAATATAATTAATTTAAAATGAATTAAATTAATCATCTCTATCTCAAATTAATTTAAAATGAATTAAATTAATTCCTTCATCTTTAATTAACTTAAAATAAATTAAATTAATTGCTTTACCAAAATATCTTGCTTACTCAATCATTTAATTGATTTCAATCAATTAATCAATCATTCAAAATAACTTACCTTAATTAATCACTCTTGATTAATTACTCTTAATTACATTCATGTAATTATCCTCAATTAATTTTACAAAATTAATTATCCTCAACTAAACAGTAATTAACTTTTAATTACTCCAACTAATTAATTAATCATAATTAATTACATTTATCCTTAATTAATTACATTAATTAATTACCTTTAATTACCTATTATTGATTAATTAATCATAATTAATCAACTTAAATTACATCATTAATTAAAATAATTAATGATCTCAATTACTTCTTAAATTAATTATCAAAGTAATTAACAAACTTAATTACTATATTAAACCAAATTAATTACCCTTAAATTAATTTCTTAATTAATATCTTGATTAATTATTTAAATAATTAATCCAAATTCCTTCATACTTAAACATCTCCTTAATTACAACCTGTAATTATTATATAATTACTTAACTAAGTAATTTCCAAAACATAAAGTAATTATCCTTAACCCAAGTGTTTAAAATTAATTAAACTTAATTAATTAAATTAAACAATCTCATTTAATTAAATTAATTACAATAAGTAATTAATTTCTTAATTACTTTATCAAGTAATTACTCAAACCATTTACAATTGATTATTATTAAATTAATTAATCTAATTAATTATAAAAATTAACTATATTAATTAATTGTTAAATAATCATGGTTAATGACCTTCAATAACCATCCTTAAATTATTTTATAAGGTAATTAACTTAAATTAATTACAAATTAGATTATCTTTAATCATTTATTAATTAAAGTTATTTATTAAATTAATTAACCTTGATTTAAAACTTAATTACATAATTAATATTCATTTATCATTAATTAATAACTTAATTAATGACCTTAATTTCAAATTGATTAATCATTAATCAATTATTAATTCCAAATTTAATTAATTAATTAAATTAACAAATCTTAATTGCATTATTAATTAATTCTAAAACATAAATCTTAATCAAATTTTCAAAATAAACATAACTTAATTATGTTTAAAACAATTTGATTCAAAACAAAATACTTTGAAATTAACTTTAAATTTCAATTTAAATTTAAATTTTAAAATAAATAAAATTTAAACTTATCAAAGTTTTAAATAAATTTAAAACTTATTTAAATTTACAAGTCAAAACAAATACTATATGAAATTTTAAAGCTAATTCCATTTCAAACCTTTTTTAACTTAAATTTCCATTGTAATTTAAAACTTCAAATTCAAACCTTATTTGAAATTTAAACTGAATTTCAAATTAAACTGCTAAATTTCCAGATTTAAACAAATTTCAAATCTTCTCATATTTTAAAACCTCATTACTAAAATGTTCAAACTACTTATCAACATGATATAGTTAATAAAGTTAAATTTTTAAACTTAAGTTTCTGTTTTAAAACTGGAATTTTAAAATCAAATGAGAAATTAACTTACATTTAAATTTGAGCTTAAATTCTACTCAAAACCATAACTGCAGATTTAAAAAAATTTAAATCCAGGTTTTTGCAGAAAACAGAAAAACAGGTTTTAATTCAAACCTGGAATTTTAAATTCAAATTATTAATTCAAACTTGACCTAAATTTTAAACCTAAATTTTATTTTAAAAACTATAACTACAGATTTCTAAATTTGAAATCCCAGATTTATAAAAATTTAAACCCAAATTTAAAAAAAACACAACACAGATTACTATGTAAACTGTAACTACAGTTTAACCCGAGAAAACAAAATCTTGCTTCGGGTTCTCTCCCCACTTACTCCGAGTTTCACACTACCCTGCTTCGAGTCACACTCCCACTTCCCCCACAACTCTCCTGCAACATCCAAAATCACACAGTATGCCTGAAAACATGCCGCCGTGCATATGCACGGCGACCACCACCTCTGATGACCCTCAGTGAAGATCCAACATCAACCATAAACCCACCATAACTTCAAACATCAACCCAGATCAAATAGAAATCTGAGAATTCAAGCTACACCCAATTTTTACAAACCTGGAAATGTCTACAGGTTATACTTAAACCTGTCAACAGCCACCATGTTCACCTCCGACCATCTTGATCACCACCTCTCCGGCACCACACTCCTCTACACACCAACTATCCATACCCCAAACACCATAACACTCGGTCAATCCATCACTTCAAACTGACTCAAAGATCAACCCAATACTAAACTAGGTTTACCTGAAGAAACTTAAAACTGCACTCAAACTAATCAATTTAATCACTTCTCTGATTTTTCTCCAGGATCTAAGATCCATTCCTGATAACTCAAAATAAATTTGAGTTTCCTTCAAACTACAGATTGTATACATTTGCCCAAATTTATTATTATTGTTTCAGACCAGACAGTAATTGAAACAAACTTTTAAAAATATTAATATTTGATTTATAAATCCAGATTTATGTCAATGTATTAAGTTTATGAATTTGGATTTAATGTGTTTGATTTTGATCTAGAACAACATAAAATAAGATTGCAAAACTTTTCACTAATTCATACTTTGTTTCAAAAATAAACTGAAATGAAACATGCACCTATAAATGTCAGTACTTGATTTAAGAGTCAAGTTCCAGTTTGTTTGATCAGTATTACTGAATTATCATATCAATTAGATTTGGTTTGATTAAAATTGTACATACAAAATGATCTTTCCTGTGTTACAGATATGTCACACTGTATTAACTTAACTAGAAAAATTTAAGTCTTAACTTAAAAAGTTAAAACACATTACTATATAAATCTGAATTCTAATCTCTGATATAAAATCTTCTTTTATTTATTCTAACACACCAATATAAATCTCAAATTAAATCAATTTGTAAAGATTTCTAAACAGTGTGTAAATCTGGGAACATTACTCAACATAATCAACATGCATAACAATCATAATTACCACAGCCATTTCATAGCACACAAACATAATTTTATCTCAAACATTTAAATCAAGCAACCTAATATAGTTTAAGTTTTAAATGTTACTCACCTTTTCATGTATGCAGACCACTGATTAGCTCCTGTTTTGGATTTGCAGAAAACCAAAAATGCAGGCTTGACTCAGTTGAAATCTGAGTTGCAATTGATGATATGCTCATGCTCATGATCCCATACACTTATTACTTGTATGTAGATGATGCAGTTGCTGGATTCTCTCATTCATGCAGATGCACTCCCTTCCCAAATTTAAAACAGTGCAGATTTAAAAAAAATGCAGGTGCTTTCTGTTATGCTTCCTCTGTTGTTATAAGTCTGGTTGCTCATGCTTGCATGCAGGTGTTTAGATGAACTTGCATGTAAATGTAGATGATGCTGAGTTGATCTTTGGTGGAGTATGCAGGTTCTTTGATTTGAGAATTTAATGAAGGTGGATTTGATTGTGCAGGTTTGATTTGTGGTATGCAGATTGGTCTTCATTTTATTGTGAATGCAGATTTGTATAAGAAGTGAGATATGTATGTGTTTGGATTTGAATATGAATATACAGATTTGTGGATTGCAAAATGAAAATGAATTTTTATGCATTTGTGAATGCAGATTTTTAGACATGCAGGTGAATTTTGATGTGGAGTTTGATTTTTCTTTGATGAAGGAAAATAAAATGAGCATGCAATATGAAGTAAAGATGCATACTAATGTATTTCAGATTTTATGAAAATAAAAGAAAGATAAAAATCAATTTTAACACTTGTCAATTTAACAACACTTGTCAAAAGAATACATATAAATCAAACACTTGTTTTCTCATTTAAAATAATTAGTTTTTTAATTATAAATTAATGTTATATTAGCTTAAATTAAGTTGTTAATGTAAATTTGCATATGTGTATGAATTAAAAAAGAAAACAACCCATGTTTACAAAGGAAATTTATACAAACAATTTAAAGACTTTATACTTTTAAATTCAAATTCAACTAAATTCAAAATCAAATATTTTTCAAATCAAGTTATAATAATAATTCAAATTAAGTTAAAAATAAAAATACAATTTGAAATAAACATTACAAATCTTATTCAAAACTTATTTATAAAGACAATACCAAATCAATATTGTTTTTATAAATATCTCTTATTAAATTAAAATCATTTTATTGAATTTATTCTAAATTTAAAACTATACCAATCTATTTAAAATATAAACCATATATTCATATTGTAAATAGAAATCAATTTATTATTTTTAAAAGATAAAATAACCAATTTAAATAATTATTGAAAAAGATTATTAAATTTATCTGAATAATTATCATCAGAACATCAATATCAATTTAATTTTAATTACAGATTATTAAATTGATATTGTCAAAAATTCCGGGATGTTACATAAAGCGTCGTAGCTATCAATACATGCAGCATGAAGTGGTCGACGCGAACTCAACTCCGATGTTGGATAGGAATAAGACTCATTCAACTCGGTACAAAAGGTGAAGCAATCCAAGAATCTCGCACCACGTCACCTCGCATGCACGTGCCTTGATCGAGTCGAACAGGATGGATACGAAAGCATGGATTCGAACTCAGCAGCATACGAAAATCATAATTTTGCATCGATCATATCTCACGAACCACGAGCCCAAATGCAATGAAATTTTCACAGGAGCTTACGTACAAGATAAAGAACATTTCTGCTAAGTTTCAGCTCGATTGGATCATTTTTTGATCGATACGAAATCGATTCTTATCGATCGTGGATCGAGTCGAAACTTGGTAGGATCGGTCGCGTGGGGCCACTCACGTGCCAGAAGGAGTCTTCCAAAGTTTGAGCACGATGCCAGGCTCCTATAGCTATAAATAGCCTCCTGGAGCCTACAGAAAGGGGATCTTTTTGACGATTCAACGTCTAGACTCTGCAGGATTCAATTCTACATCTCAATATTGTTGTTATATTCGAATTCCTTCTCTTTAACTACTGTAATCATCTGTAATCAGCGAAGAACATAAATAAAAGACAAACCTTTGAAGTGGACGTAGGCCGGAGATAGCCGAACCACTATAAATCTTGCGTTTCTGTTCGTTATTTCTGGATTATTGTTTGCTATTTGCTTAGATCTGTGACTTGTGCTTGAAAATTGTTAGCTTATATTCATATATTGGTGCTTTCACAACGTTTGGGGTTTGTGACCAATTTTGGCGCAAAAACTTTGGTGCTTTCACTAAGAAGGACTAGCACCCGCTGCATTAGATTTGAAGTTCAGATTTGAAAAGCTTGAAGAGTTCAGATTTCAAAGACAATGACTCGATAGATAAGCCAAAGACAAAGAGCTGAGAGAAGCCAACAGGAAGGAAGTCAAGAAGCATCCTCCGGAGCTGGAGGAGGACAAGCTTCGATCTACATCACTAGGGATGAAATGGAAGCTCTGGCCAATTCATTGCATTAGAGATTGTTGAAGATTCAATAGGACATGATGCAGACTTTCTTTGAATAGATGAGAGCTGTAGAAACACCAAATCTTAGACCGACTACAGTGACTGCGAATGTGGAACAAGTAAATAAGGTCGCGGAACCCAATGGAGGACAGAATACAGAGCCAGAAGGCAGTCAACGAGTCTTGGAGGCAAGCCCGTAGGATATGACACTAGAAGACCTTTCGATGGAGGCCAACAAATTTGAGCGAGCACTGACATTAATGATCCACACGAAGAATATGTACTGGAGCTCCCTCGGGGGCATGGGGGCAACCGTTGGCCGACAATGCTGGATTAGCTGAGATTATTATGAGAACTATGCGTGGAGTTTTGACCAATAGAGATTTGCAAGGAGTGAACAAGAGTCCGTTTACTCGGGAGATCAGGACGGCTCGGAATCCTCCTGAGTTCAAGCTACCTCGCGTGGAAGTATACGATGGCAAGGCTGACCCAACCGATCACTTGATGAGATACACCAGACACATGGAAGTGCTAGGGGCATCAGAGGAAGTTATGGCCCGATGTTTCCGCCTATACCTGAAGGATATAGCGGCGATGTGGTTTAGGCAACTGGAGGAAGGATCTATCAGAACATGGACGGAGTTGGTGGATAGGTATCTGAGGCAATTTCGAGTTCATATTAAGAGCCAAAGAATGTGATGACGCTAACGTCGATAAAGCAACGAATGGATAAGTGGCTTAGTGCTTTCTTAACTCGATTCAATACGGCGGTTGCTTCGGTGGATCGGCTGGATCCATCGATGGTTTTGATGACAGTAGTGTCAGGGGTCAGAGAGGATTCAGATCTTAAAGTATCTCTGATATGGGACCAACCACTGGATCTCGGAGAATTCTTTCACAAAGCTGAGAGATTCCTTCGACAAGAAGATGCATGTACATATTTGAAGTTAAAGGATGTGAATGCAGCTGAGGATGGAGGTCCATCCAGTGGAAGCTCGGATAAAAATAAAGGAAAAAGGAAGCTGGATGACGATTCAAGAAAAGCCAGGAAGCGAAGGAAGGATCCAGAGTTCTCCACATACATAGGATTAAACGAGACGCTGGAGCGAATATACATGGAGACCCGAAATCGCCTTCCCTACAGAAGGCCGGCTAGGAGAGAACCTTCTAAACGTGAAAGGGCATCAGGAAGGAACTGTCTCTTCCATGATTTGGATGGACATGATACCAACAGCTGTAGGCACTTAAAGGACAAAGTTGAGGAGCATGTGAGGAATGGACAACTAAGGCAGTATGTTGGGGTTCGGAATGCAGCGGTAGAACAGGAGCAACCACCGTCTACCTCAAACCATTATGGTGCGAGGCAAAGGGATGATGGTTGATTGGTTATCAATTGATTGGGTTGTTACGAAATAAGTAGTAAGCTACTGGCAAACGACAAAATCATTTACACATGCACTGGGACGGAGATGGCCCCTAGGCATGCTCTGAATTGTGGTAGACCGAGATGCTATGGTTTGTGAATTTTTTTTTTCATTTGTGGGTTGGATACTCATTTTTTTTGATTTGGTTTTGGATTTAGGTTTGCACTCCTGGTTTTGTTTGCTTTTTGGCTTGGATTCTCGTTTGGATGATTGCTTTCTATTTTGGATGTTGGTTCGAATTTCTGATTTTCTAATTTGATTTGGATTTTGGATTGGATTTTGATTGGATTTTTGTCTGATTTTTGGTAAAAGGTCATCGGGTATGGATTATACCAGGCAAGGGGTGAGTCGCTTTGCTTGAACGTGGTAAAGTGACTTAGTCAAGTCATCGAGTATGGACTATGCTCGATAAGGGTCCGGAAGACCAAGATTTAGCCTTGGACTTAGGCCCCGTATTATCGGTTATTATCTCAGGTCGCTGAGTATGGAGTATGCCTAGCAAGGGTCCGGAGAGAACATGATTCGGCCTAGGACCTAGGCCCTACGTTATAGGCCTTTGTTTTAGGTCGTTGAGTATGGACTATGCTCGACAAGGGTCCGGGGCGACCGGAATTCGGCTTAGGACTTAAGCCATGGCATTATTCAACGTCTAGGGACACTAGACCATGGTCGTCAAGTGTGGATTGCGCTTGGCAAGAACCCGGAGAGGTTAGCTCAACATCCAGGGACACTGGATCAAGGTCGTCGAGTGTAGATTGAACTTGGCATGAACCCAGAGAGGTTATGGATTTGGACATTGACCCAGAGAGGACATGGATACTGTTATTGGTTATTGGATAAGGATAGATTAAAAATCGGTTATTGAGTTTGGATGGATATGTAATTGGCTATGGTCTTTGGTCTTGGATTCGGAGTTATTTACAAGACACCTTCTTATCACATGGCATGTTTTGGGGGGCAAATGTTAGACCACCTTTTGGTCAAGCCGGGAATATTAACAAACTGGCAAGGAAGGATGGATATCAGGACTGAAGGTCGATTGGAAACAAGGCTGTGATCGATATCATTAAAATTTGGCCGAGCTCCGATCAGAACGGAATCGCTTGGAGGCAATGATCAAGGCTAGGCAAGGTTTCATTTCAAATTTCAGGTTAATCGGAGTTCGTATGATAGAGATATGATCGATACAAGACAAAAAGGACACACTGTTCGTATCCATCGAGGGGAGTCAAATTTCGAATCGATCATATTCGACTCAATCAACATCTATTCGAATCGATCGGGCTCGGATCGATCCTTGGCCGTACTATTCGAATCCATCGGGTCAGTATCGATCAATGTGGAACTATGCTATTCGTAATCGAGGGGCCTCATTCGCACCGACCAAACATCAACAGTTCGTATCGGTCCATCAGTGCATCCCAATCTTACATTATTTGTATCCATGGCGAGGGCTTTGTTCGCATCGATCGAGCGCTAACTGTTCGTATCGATCCATTGCACAACGATCGATCTATGCGAACGCTTATAAATGACCGATGCAAATAGCGTCGTAGCTATTGATACATGTAGCACGAAGTGGTCGACGCGAACTCAACTCCGATGTTGGATGCGAATAAGACTCCTTCAACTCGGCACAAAAGGTGAAGCGATCCAAGAATCTCGCACCACGTCACCTCGTATGCACGCGCCTTGATCGAGTTGAACAGGATGGATACGAAAGCATGGATTCGAACTCAACAGCATACGAAAATCACAATTTTGCATCGATCATATCTCACGAACCACAGGTCCAAAAGCAATGAAATTTTCACAGGTGCTTACGTACAAGATAAAGAACATTTCTGCCAAGTTTCAGCTCGATTAGATCATTTTTTAATCGATACCAAATTGATTCGTATCGATCACGGATCGAGTCGAAAAACTTGGTGGGATCGGTCGCATGGTCCCACTCACGTACCAGAAGGAGTCTCCCGAAGTTTGAGCACGATGTCAGCCTCCTACACCTACAAATAGCCCCCTAGAGCCTACAGAAAGGGGATCTTTTTGGCGATTTAACGTCTAGACTCTGCCGGATTCAATTCTACATCTCAGTATTGCTGTTATATTCGAATTACTTCATTGTAACTACTGAATCATCTGTAATCAGCGAAGAACATCAATAAAAGACAAACCTTTGAAGTGGACGTAGGCCGGAGATAGCCGAACCACTACAAATCTTGCGTTTTTGTTCGTTGTTTCTGGATTATTGTTTGCTATTTGCTTAGATCTGTGACTTGTGCTTGAAAATTGTTAGCTTATATTCATATATTGGTGCTTTCACAACATTTGGGGTTTGTGACCAGTTTTGGCGCAAACATATACAAAACATTTCCTTTCGAAAACCATTTACTACAACAAGTGCTGTAGTCCATCATTTCGTGTACTTCAAGTTCAATTATTTTAAGATATTTATATTTTGAATTTAAAATTCAAATTCAAATCACAATCTATTCATACACACACACATATAAGTAAACTCTTATTTTATTTATTTTTGAAAATTAAAATTAATTCACAATTAAATTCCAAAATTTTATATTAATTATTAATTTAAATTTGGTTTAAAAACAAGAATGTTACAGATTCCCCCCTTTAGAAAATTTTGTCACTGAAATTTGAAAGAGAGAGACAAACAAAGAATATATGAACACATAAAGAGATAGAGAAATGACTTACCAGATTAAGTCGAAATATCCACTCTACACTTGGGATAGGATTTCTGCATGCTATCCTCTATTTCCCAAGTACAATCATTTGGATCTCCACTCCATTGAACTTTCAGCAACTTCACCACTTTATTCCTCAACTTCTTTTCATCTCGGTCGATTATCTTTAATGGTTCTCTTTTCACTACTAAATTTTGCATGATCTCCAAATCCTGCTGAGTGGCTT
Organism: Allium cepa; assembly: GCA_030765085.1. Classification (NCBI taxonomy): domain Eukaryota; kingdom Viridiplantae; phylum Streptophyta; class Magnoliopsida; order Asparagales; family Amaryllidaceae; genus Allium; species Allium cepa. The sequence goes on along the minus strand of CM060938.1, from coordinate 243,934,455 downwards.
CCTCAATAACATGATCTGGGTCGTGCATATATTTCCGAAAGTGTGAAACATGGAACACATTATGTACGTTAGATAACCAATTAGGGAACTGCACTCGATAAGCCAAAGGCCAATCCTCTCAAGTATAGGAAAAAGACCTATATATCACGGTGCCAGCTTACTAGTCTTTCCATATCTCAAAACTCTACGCAATGGAGAAACCTTTAAGAAAACAGAATCTCCAACTTGAAATTCTAGAGTTCTCCTCCTACGGTCAGCCTAACTTTTCTATCGACTCTGAGCAGTTTTCAACTTTTTACGAATATAATGAACCTTTTCAGTAGCTTCTCTTATCATATCCGTACCAAGAACACGTCTATCACCAGACTCAATCCAACATGCAGGTGATCTACACGGACGACCATACAATGCTTCGAAAGGAGCCATTGTAATACTGGCCTGATAACTATTATTATTTGAGAATTCAACCAGATGCAAATGGTCCTCCCATAAACCGCCAAAGTCAAGAATACAAGCACGCAAAAGATCTTCCAAGATTCGATTTATTCTCTCTGTTTTCCCATCAGACTGCGGATGGTAAGCGGTACTGAAGTTCAACTCACTATACTGCTTGGTATTCCATGGAGATGAACAATCTCTTTCACATATAGCTCTGCCAAACTTGCTGCCGTTCGGGTGGATTTTACTATGATAAATTGGGTAGTCTGGGTCAGACGATCCACAATAACCCAAATCACTTCATTACCCTTTCGAGTTCATGGCCAACCATTTATGAAATGCATAGACACTTGGTCCCATTTCCATTTAGGTACTTCCAGTGGTTGAAGTAAACCCGCCATCTTCATTTGATCGCTCTTTATTTGTTGAAAAGTTGCACATCGACTGACATAAATGGATATATCTCTCTTCATCGTTTTCCACTAGAAATTCCTTTTGATATCTCGATACATTTTGTTAACCCTTGGATGGATACAAAGCTTGGACTTGTGACACTCGTCCAATACATCTCGTTTGAGATCTGGGATGTCTGGAACACACATCCTACCTTTCAGTCTTATAATTCCACTACATCGATTCCAAAGCTGGAATCTTCACCTCGACAAATTCGACCATAAATTTCCTGAAGAAACTTGTCTTCTTTCTGCGTACTTGCGATCTCCTTAAGAAGAGTACGAGTGACAACAAGATAAGAAAGAACAACATTTCTTCTACTCAAGGCATCGGCTACCACGTTGGCTTTACCAGAGGTATACAGAATATCTAGGTCGTACGACGCTAGGAATTACAACCAAAGTTTCTACCTCCGGTTCAAATCCTTCTGGGTAAAGAGACACTTCAAAGATTTATGGTCGGTGAACAATTCAAATTTTTCACCAAGAAGATAATGACGATGGATTTTCAAAGAAAAATAACAGCCAAGAGCTCAAGATGTGGGTTGGGTAGTTTTTCTCATGTGGTTGCAATTGTCTACTCCCGTAGGCAATCACTCTACCCTTTTACATTAGAACAACACCCACACCTTCACCACACGCATAATTATAAATGGATAGACCTTGATTCTTGTTAATAATAGCAAGAACGGGAGCAGCGGTCAACCTTCTCTTCAATTCTTGGAATGCTTCCTCACACTTTGGAGTCCAATCAAATTTGGCATTCTTCATAGTCAGCTTAGTTAATGGACTGGCTAACTTAGAGAAATCATGGACAAACTTTAAGTAGTATCCTGTTAATCCTAGAAAACTTCGGACTTCCTTTGGAGTTTTGGGTTACTTCCAATCTAGAATGGCGGAAACCATACCAGGATCTACAGAAATTCCCTCTTCAGTGATAATATATCCGAGAAAATCTAACTTCTTTGACCCAAAAATGACATTTAGAAAATTTGACAAATAGAATATTCCTCCTTAATATTTCCAAAACTATTCTCAAATGCTCGGCATGCTCTTCTTTAGTTTAGAATAGATCAGAATATCATTAATAAATATGAGAACGAATTTTTCAGCACTTCTCGGAAAACTCGGCTCATTAAGTCCATGAAATATGCAGGAGCATTGGTTAGTCCAAAGGGCATAAATAACCATTAGTAGAATGTGTCATGACCCCTGAAAGCAGTTAAATGAATACAATCTTAAGCAATTCGCAGTTGATGAAATCCTTAGGCTAGATCCATCTTAGAAAAGAATCAAGCACCATGCAACTGATCGAACAGGTCATCGATTTTGAGCAAAGAAAATCTATTTTTAAGATTTAATTTATTGAGATCATGGTGATCTCGCACAGTCTCAAAGATCCGTCAGACTTAGCTACGAACACCACAGCTGAACCCCAACTGGAACAACTGGGACGTATTAATCTTTTCTCTAGAAAATCTCGACTTTGCTTCACTAGATCTATTCTTTTCCTTGGTGCCATCCTACGGCTTGCATAAACAACAGGACGAGCATTGGGAACTATGTCGATTCTGAATTCGATTTCCCCGTGCAGAGGCAAAGATTTAACCTCTTCGAATACATCCGAAAATTCCTAAACAATAGGTATGGATTCCAAACTTGGGTCGGGATACCCTAAAGTATACATTAGCTTATCCTTTTTCGGACTCGAATCCTCACAAGAAATCACAATGAAATTCCCAATTTTGGTTTTAACCAAAATCGTTCGATTGTTACAATCTAATTTAGCTTCATATTTGGTTAACCAATTCATTCTGAGTAAGATTTCAAATTCATTAATGTCGAAAACAACAAGGCTGATAGGAAACTGATGATGAGAATACGAGATAGGAACCTCTCTACAACGTAGATAATGATTCGTAGAGCCACTAACCGGATTCTTCACACAAATGGGCACATCTACGAATTCGGGTTCAAGTTTTAATTCGTTCACAGTTTGTTGGGAAATAAAGCTATGTCTGGCTCCAGTGTCGAACAGAACTCTAACAACTTTATCACAAATAAGAAGGTTATCTTCTAAAACTCCTTTTCCTTTATCTACTCCTGAGGCTGAAGGTTTATCTTTGATCCACCTTTGCTACTTGAGCCTGCTTCATTGTCGAGCATTCTTTAACCACATGTCCTAGCTTATGATAGTAATAGCATTCCCTGGCTCATTGACTTGTCTTCATAGATTGATCCTTCTTTCCTTGTTTCTTAGGCTTCTTGCATCTACTTGAGTAATGTCCCTTCTCCAACAGTTGAAACAAGTAACATCTTTCACCTGGTTCTCCTGATTATTCTTCTTTTCTTTGCCTTGCCATGGTTTCTTTCCTCCGAACTTCCTTTTCTTCCAATTCGGATTGCTTGCACTTACTTTCTCCTCTAAAATTTCTTGTTTATCCAGGGTAGCATATCTATAATCCATATCTATCAAATTAGAAAAAGATTCCTTCACATGTGTTGTCATCCTTTCATGAAATTTCTTATTCATCCCTCTAATAAATCTTTCATTCTTCTTGAGAGTGGTATTCACCAACTCCGGACCAAACCGAGATAACTCGTTAAACTTGTTCAAGTATTCTTCAAAAGATAAACTCCCTTGCTTCAAGTCAGTGAACTCCTGGTACATCCTGGAGATACCAGCAGACGACATATAATGTTGCTTAAACACTTCCTTGAATCGATCCCAAGTGAACTCATCCTCCGGCTCAGCCAATGTAATAGTCTCCTACCATGCTAAAGTCTTTTTCTGGAGCTACCAAGAAGCAATCTACCTCATTTGATCATCCTCCAAATTCAATCCTTTGAAATCCTTTCGCAATTTCGAGTCCAGGCTTGCGCTTCTATAATAGACTCCTTAACTTTGAACGACTTTCTCCCAAGTCTTGAGAAACTTCGATATAAATCGGCCAGATTCGGCTGGGGTTGGATGGGAAGAGCTGCTTCCATTGTTGCAGGGTCTTTACCAGTTGTGGTGGTACTTTCCTATCCCCTACCTCGTCCTCTTCTTGCGCTCGTTCTCACTATCTGTAAATAGTAAAAAAAAAACTTGATTTAAGCATACAGATGAGATATCTTAGGGAATATACTCATTCTAGGGTATTTTTAACCCTATCTCTTATGAGTCACCTAATGTGCTATACTCCAAAGCTAAAGTTCTTACTCAACCTTTAACTCTGATACCAAATGTCACGACCCAAAATCCAGCGTCCAAAAAATCGACATCCAATACCTCACTTGTATTCAAATGCCAGAGATTCAAACGTCGGACTTCAATTCACTGGAGCTTATTACAACATTAGATGATACAACACATCGGAAACAAAATGAATTTCATTGATCACAACATCGATACAACATGGATACAACGTAATTACTGCAATTGAATATCACCATCAGAGTGGAATGTATATGATACAACAAAAAAATATAACGCCACAGTGAAAAAGACAACATAACAACTGAATAACACCAAAAGAGCTTCAAAAAAGAGAGAGCAAGAATCCAACATACTTCGACTACGATAAGATCTTCCAAAACACTAAAGACTTTCAGATCCAAAAGGTTTCCAAACCAAAAGCTTCCAAAGACTTCAGAGATTTCCAAAATCTACATCTACTGTTTGGACAAGCTCCGAAACACCGAGAACCTGACTTCAAGTTAGTCACTGGATTGGTATGAGTAAACAAAACAGTTGTTTGAAAAAAAACAATTTACAAAAAGAAATTCGTTCATGCTTTTTTGAAAAAAAGCTACCATAAGGGCTCCCGGCACACACACAATGCAATCGCACACTTGGGGGAGATTTCTCCTTATGCTAGTCAAATATGCTTGATACATGAAAATCTTTTTAATATTATTATTAGTGCATAGTGTGAAAACATTTTGAAAATATTATATTAATCTTAGTCAGCATACGTACCATTGTAGTGTGCCTACTATAGCTACCATGTTAAATGGCAGGTTCTACAACTAAAACCATACCGGGCTCGTATTAGTGATTGGATTTCGAACAAATGGCCAAGGCTAAGGATCTTCCTTTACCCGAAAGGGTATGCCTCTACAGGGATGCCCCGAGAACTTAACCAGCTCTCTGCCAACACAAGGCCTGGTCATCTCTGTAATTAGGTAAACTGTCATGAGTATTCTATCCCCCAGTTGTAACCGACCTTTATCGAGGGCCCTCAACACCAACAACCACATAAACAAGTTATCTAGGCTCCATACCAGAATACCACTTTTTGTCCAGAAGGAAATGCACATACCATGAGGGGCGTGACCCCCATAACCTTATTGCATCCTTTCCTGTTTTGACCATTTCTGGGGTGTGAGGTTCGATGAAGTCTCGTCCACAAAGATATGCTTTTCATAAAAGCCATGTTTCGATCAACAAATGATCAGCATTTAGCATGCCACACTACCAAATTAGGAATATATCACTAGTAACCATCAACCACATAACCTCTGAGCTCGTACGTCTCAGAGAAGGTTGTTAAGCTAAGAGACCAACTTCTCCGCCACCAAACATAAATGTATTTGATTGAAATTAGCTTTACATCTCAAAGTGTAACGTCAGACATACATCCATACAAGTCCATCCTGGGTCTGAATGGAACCGAAGGCACTTTGTCTAATAAAGGAAGAAGTCCTTGCAAATCCAGTTATCCATAATCCCGAACGGACTCCCCATCACATATGGAGATCTCTATACTGGAGCAACTCAGTTTAGTGACAATCGACAGGTAATCCTTTCGCTTTCGAAAATACCCAGTCTTCAATCACCGTCTTAAAATGCACTCCCATTTCGTCGTACTATTATTCAAAATGGGTTTTATGACTTAATGTCCTCTCCCGGCTTAACCGAATAGGAAGCGATTATTTTAAAAACACGTGGATAGATAAGTCACAATAGATTCACGATTAAGATTCGATGTGGTTTTCGGATAACCATATGGTATCCGACCCCCGGTCGCATCGAAATTCAAATGTCGTTTTAAAGGCCAACAAATTTTACTTCAATTTAGAAGTTCACAATCACACAGTAATGTATCACAGATATCACAGTTCAAAACGAAGCAATTCATATAACAAAGTATCACAATCACATATTAAAGATATCAACCAATCCAAGATATTCAATATTTATCCAATCATTCATAAGCAAGATGAATTAATCATATGATTATAATTAATTAATCACATAATTACTTTCATTAGTTATCCATAATTGATGATTAATTATCCTTAATTATAAATTAATTAACCCTTAATTATTATTTAATTAACCTTAATTATTTATTAATTAATCTTTAATTATTAATTAATTAACCTTAATTATTTACTAATTAATCTTTAATTGCCATCATTAATTAATTAATCTTTAAGTAATGTCATTGATTAATTAATCTTTAATTACTTAAACTTTAATTAATTACAAGATAAATCATTTATCTTAATCAATCACTTAATTAACATTAAAATCTTTAATTAATAAACCTTGCAATTAATCATCATTAACACATAAATTAACTTAAGACATTTAGGTTAATTTATAATTGAAAACATTTCTTCTTAATTAACTCTTTAATTACATTATTTATTTAATATAAATTAAGAATTAATTTATAAATAATGATCACATAATTAAATAAATTTAGCATAATGATTTTAAAATAACTTACTTAAAACCTTTACTAATCCCATTTTTAAATAAAATAATTATTTTAAAAGAATGAGTTAAAAATGTTTTAAACTTGAATTTGTTTTAAAATTTGAAAACTATTTTTATGCCTACCCGAGACAACCCCGAGTTCACCCTCGAGCCCAGCCACATTTCTTCGAGTCCAACCCTAGCCACCCTATATTTTTTCTTTGTTTTTTTTAAGTTTATAAACCCGATACGTACTCCCAAACACCCGATGCAAGACTCGAGCCAGCACACAAATTCCACGAGGTTAACTTTGAGTCAAACCTTTCTTCCTTAAATACAAGCTACTAACACGAACTTGATACCGTGCACATGCACAGGTGCCCTAACGAACTCCGATCAACCTCCCCGTCACCAATGAGTTGTCGATGGTCTACTTAAGCCCTCAGACTACCCAGATCGACGAACTCCCATGCAAATCGAAATCGAGCAACCGGTAGCACTACAGGAAAAAAAACAGACCACCCAAGGTCACCTCGTGTTGCCACCTCCGGCCATCAGAGGTCAGGCGACTACGTCCAGAGCTGCACCGACCAACTACGCAACGATTCCCCCTACTTCGATCACCGCTGATCCACTGACGATGCTGCAGCAATTCGAATTCCCACCACAACCCAAATTTGGGTTAAAACCCTAGATTGACACCGTTTGTCCTCCACGATGATCAGGAATTTTTCTGATCATTTTTCCCAAGTTCGACCATCACCCAGCTATCTTCGACAGCAATCCCGATCCTACATTTTACTCTGATCGCCGGGAATCACCGGAAAACCCATAAACAATCAACGCGAGATATCTCTATGTTTACAAAATTAAAAATCATGATTTCACTTTTAAAAATAATTATTTTTGAATAAGTTTTAGACGATATCATTAAAATCATAAATCATGAATCTTGAATTTCCCCATATATTTAGTTTTCCTGTATTTCCCAATTTCCAGAAAATGCTTTAACTAAATTCACTTAAAACTATTTTTAGGATCTAGATCTTGATTGAACAAACATGTTCTGCTTAGATTCTAAACCCTAAAGAAAAAAAGAGGGAGAGATTTTGATTTTTCAAACAGGTTTAAACTCTGTAACTTGGAACAAAACCAATGTTCTTGCTTTCCAGACATGCACATATCATATCCACACACACACACACACACACACACACACACACACACACATATATATATATATATTTGTATACATGCAAACAATTTTACAACTTTACTTCAAGTGTCATCATAAACAATAAGTTATAATTCAGATTAAAAGGAGGTTTACTCATTTGTATATGTACGAGCAAAGGATGATTTTGGAAAGAAACTGGAAATTGTTTTTGATATTCGAAATCTAGAAATGCTTTGATTTGATTTTCTTTGATCCTTGGATTTGAAATTGATCTTAATTAACATGATTAACTGAGTTGAATCTTTTAATTTGCTATGATGTTGAAATGATCTAAACTTGTTATTTGCTTCAGATTTTTGAAATGAGTTCAAGTTTGTTTTGATGTTTTCTTTTATTTTCTAGTTTGTACAGGCTTTTGTTTTTGAAATTTATGAAAGGAAATAGAAAGAGTAGAAGTAGATGTATATATAGCCTAATTTTGTCATTTTTAAAAATTAAAGAAAATTAAAAATTTTGGGACACTTGTTAATTATGCATGACAAAATTTGACACTTGTTTAATATATGAATTTTAATCTTAACACTTGCTAATTCTTTTGTTAAATTGATTACAATTGTTAATTTATGTGTTAAAAATTTAGCACTTTTCTTTTTGCATTTTTTATATGATTTCAAATTACATTTTCTATTTTTATAATTACCTTTCCTTTGTTTATATTTATACAATTTAAAAGAAAATGATTTAAAACTAATTTATATATTAACAAAAATCATACATATATTATTTTTTAAACTCAAATTATTCTAAGAGATTTATATTTTGAATTTCAAATTCAAATTCAAATTACAATCTATTCATATATATATATATATATATTAACTCTTATCTTATTTGTTTTTGAAAATTCAAATTAATTCACAATTAAATTCAAAAAATTTATATTAATTACTAATTTAAATTAGGTTTAAAAACGGGATCGTTACATTTAATCAATCTGGGCCACACGTTATCATCAAACAGTATCTAAATGTCACTACCTTTCTTCCTCCATCGTGAAGAACGCGCGCGCAATGTACCCACTGGCCGCCTTTATTTTTTGGATTTTCGCATCAACTACGACGAGCTATAAGTCGATCAGCCAACACCACGACAAAGAGCATCCTCCACTCCACCTACGGCCGAAGATGAGTCCAAGTCGTCCTCCCACTTCGCCTTGAAAATCATGCCCAAACGCACGACTTTACAAGCCATTTCCTCCTCGATCGTTGCATCGTATTTGATCATCACCGTATGGATTCGAAGTACTCGACGGGCTCTACAACATTGCAGTTGGCTATTTTTCGTGAAAGTGAATGGATTGAGGGAGATTAAGTGGAAACGAAGTGTTATTTTCGACCATCAAATGCTAATGGCGGCTAGGATTAGGCTTCGACCAAGGTTTTGTGAAAATAGAAAATAATCAACAACTTTTATAGAAAATTTTCACGCACTATTCATCTGAAAGTTTTTTGAACTCGAAATGAAGCATGCCGCCTTGTGTTTATAATGTTTTACCCTTATTCCAAACACAATGAAATACATATCAGGTGCCAATTCGATCGTATTTGGAAGATAGGTTTTCAAATCGACTTATTTAAATTTAAAATTTACTTAAACAAATTTCTATACGTTTTAGTTTCCTCGGACAAACGTAAATCCGAATGACACGAAATTTGTAATCCTATAATAATATAATATTACGGATCCAATGGAACTAGTTTCATCGAAATCCCCGACTGTTTGAAAAATGGATATTTTCACACGTTAATTAAATATTTGAATATTCAGTTTCTACAAATTAACTTTAAATTCAATTTTTAAAGTTCTCTAACATCATTCTAATTCAAATAGAATTTAATTCAACTCTATAAATCATTTTTATTCACATTAAATCCAGTTTCCAATTATTTCTGCAATTTCAAATATTAAATTAACAATTAAGCTATCCAATTAAATTACTATATTTGAAATATAATTTATTCATCTTATAAAATTAACTTGTGAATATTTAAAATTAATTAAATATATGAAGTTCAAATGGTTGAAATTCTAGGTCATTACATTTTCCCCTACTTAAAAGAATTTCGTCCTCGAAATTACCAAGGAAGAAAAAACCATAAAATTCATTAATTTTTTAAAACAACTCGTTCAAACTAGATATCAAAATCTCTTAAACAATTTAACTTTTCCAATATCCATTAGTTAAACTTCTTATAAAAAATTTACTAAGTTTCCAAATCCATAAATATTTATCTTTTCGAAAGTAACTAATATCGTTTCAATTTAAAACTCAAAATCAAAATTTTACTTATCAAAATTTTTCCGATATTCTCGAAAAAATTCTAACGCTTTAGATTTTCAAAAAATTTCGCCAGCGTCTCCTTTGCGCGGATTCGATCGTAGTAAGATCACAATATATATATACATATCACAAATATACATCTTATCTACGAGGATGAGGCATCCCATATGGAAAAAATATAAAAGTACGATATGTAATCCGAGATATGTACCTTATATATTATTAGCGAGCATATATGGCCAATATAGCACGTAAGCAAGCTCCAAATGCAAAGCAAGCGCAATATGCGCCTACAAAACACTCAATAGACAAATGAGAAACATGTATATATAAAAGTAATATTGATATACAACATATAAAAATGAAAATAAAATGATAATATAGCAAATGCAATCAAACTCATCCATCAAACAACTATCATCAAACTAACATCCAATAAAACAAATATTTAACCAATCAATCCATAACCAAACCAATATACATTCATTTCTCATTAATATTCATTAAATTGGTTTTAAATTTAATCAAATTCGATTCATTAACATTGGATTTTACTAACATTCATTTATTTAATTAGTTTACATTCACTCATTTATAATCAAGTTGGTTCGCTTCCAATTAAATCAAATTCAATTTTATTTAAATTCACTTACTTCCAATTCAAATTCAATTATTTAGCTTTTAATTTCATTAATTCCTGAAAAATTGTTTCCTTTATATACAAAATATAATTGAGGGAAAATTATTTACCTAATTTAAAATGATACTATGTCGACTTGCCTCGTTTAAGTGTTTGGAAATCCCTATCGTTAACACGGCGTCCCATACGCCGACCAGAATTCACAAACAACTCAACGGATAAGAAAACACAATATAAAACATTTTATATCACTATCATATATGTGATCATATATATATGATACACTCAAACTCAATCTAGGGTGCTACTGTTCCTATCTATAATGAGTATACACTAAAGCCTAGGAATATACAAAATCTAAGCTTTGATACTAAATGTGATGAACGAGAAACTCCACACACACCCCGATAGGCTTTTCAACATAGGAGTACTCATGTTTTTCAACATGGAGACGACCACAAGTGGTACCTCGGATCTGCTTTTACGGCAAGCCTTTCGACTATCGACCAACCCTTTCACACTAGGGACATAAAGGGGAAGGAGTCCAAGCATCGTCATTGTTTACGAAGCAAGAACCCCCTATCATGCTGAACATAATCAAGCAAATCTGATACCCTTTGAATCGAAAATAAACCACACATATCCGACCAAAAAAGCATAGACCGATGGAAAGTCATGAGAAAGAAAAGAAGAGAGAAGAAGAGAAGAGAAGAAAGAGGGAAGATAGAACCAAACAGAATAATACAGAATCTTACATCGCAGCGGAAAACATATAATATCATATCAGTGATCTTTACAAAACAGAAACTGTATGTACATACATCAATTAGAGTTCAAAAATCAATCATAAGCTATCAACCTAGACAGTTTTAATAACATGTCCTTATAATTACTGATAATATACAACAACTAAGTAGCAGATAATCAAAACAGATACGTGTATACAAAAATGAAGATCTCCGGCTCTCCTGCTGAAGCTCTAAAAGAACCAAATCCGAACCTGTAAATATAGTTGGTCTGACCCGAGCATTGTAAGGGAAGAACGCCCAGATCATTCTGGTAAACCAGCATGAGAAACACACTTAACTGAACTTATTAAATTATCAAATTTTTCATTATCGAAACAAAAGTATCTCATAAGAAGCACCCACACATAAACACGGACATGTTTTTACCTTACGATAACTAAAACATTTCATATCAAATTCTCTTATATTATATTAGTGTCTAGTATACAAATAATAATCAAAATAGCCGAAATTGTTACCATTATTAAATTCCAGCATACTAGGATCTATAAATAAAATGGTAGCTACCTAGTGGAGTTAGGATTTCATACAAATGACCAGGTGAAGGGACTACCTTCCGATGGGTACACCTCTAGATGGATGTCCTGAGGCATAGAACATCTGCCCTCTGCCAACACAAGACTGGCCCACCTCTATAACTAGATGGTACCGAATATGTCATCCTTCGGTCATTACCGACCTCTACCGAGGGCCCTCGAAGCATACAAACCACAATAATCAGATACACGGTGTCATAGCGTGTAAAGATATATTTAGAAGAGGATGATCATACCCTACTTAGGAGCGACCCACTTAGCCTTGCTGCATCTAACCCTATTTTGGTCATTTTCGGTTGACCAGGTCTGAGGTAACGATTACCGTTCACATATCACATCACTCGACCATTTCCATTGACTACTAATTGCCTTTCACAAAAATACAACCCTTAAGCTCATACATCTCAAGGAGGGTGTTAAGCTAAGAGAAGTTGCCTTCTCCGCCACCCTTGATGTACGTTTGAAAACCAATATACGTAATCTGTAGAAATGCAATGTCAGATAAACGTCCATACAATTTGTCTAGGAACATGACAAACCGAAGTTACTTTCCTACCACATCCTGTCGGGAAATCCCTCAAATTAATAGCGAATAGTCCTTGCATTGGATATTTCATAACGAAGAGACCACTACTACAAGATGTATATTGGCATTTTAACCCCAAACGATCAACAAGAAATTCCCTGCTATGAAAATCCTAAATGTCAATATCATCAATAACCTGCATAATCGAATGCATATACGTTGGTCCAAAGCGGTTTTCTAATAAACCGATCCCGGTCTCTTCGCACCAACAATGCAAAAGCATTTCTCAACTTCATACAGAAACTAAGTCTCATGGACTTATCACGTCTCCAAGTTTCAACTTTCTATCCTCCGATCAAGAAGGAAGCTCGATAGATTGGAGTAATACTCTACACTATATGAATCAACATCTTCAACACAAATGACAATCAAGCCTACACAGATGGCTACGTACTAAGTGTACGACTAAATAGTTCTCACATCAAGTCGAGAAACTAAAATGGCCAAATTTAATAGTCAGTTATTTAACTATCAAAGCAAGTAAACAAATATTTAGCACCATATACAATCACTAGTCCCTTTTTATTAATCTTTTATTGATTAAATCATTTGCCAAATATCACTTCAAATTATCTTAAGACAAAACCATTTCAATATTTCAATATTAGAAAACATTCCATATACTTATTTAAAAATAAGTAATTCACAAATCTATTTATTTTCAACACTTACAAATATTGCATATACTTAAATCACGATTAAGTATATATTTTATTCTTTAAGGAAGAAATTGTCTTTAACATTTCCATTCGGGTCAAAATGAATGTTGCGTAAAATACCGTTACGACAACCCAAAATCACTAGTATATGGATTCTAAAATTAGATAGATATATAAATCCCATAACTATACAAAACATTTCCTTTCGAAAACCATTCACAATAACAAGTGTTGTAGTCCATCATTTCGTGTACTTCTCGAAAACGTCTATTTCAACAATGAAAGTTGAAATCAATGGTTCCGATACACATTTTAAAAAATCATTAAATCATTTAACTCCATTTAAAAGATCACTTCCCAAAAATACCCATTTTATAAATAGATTATTCACTATCCAAAATCGTGAATACAGTTCATTTACCAAATCAAATATTTCTACACATTTATTAAAGGATAATCCACTGTCCAAAATCATGAATATAATCCCTTTACCAAATTCATTACTATTACGCATTTAATTAAAGGATTATCCACTATCCAAAATCGTGGATGAATTTTTTTTAAGAAACTTCTATATTTAACTTATCAATTTCAATTGATTTCACATTTATAAAACATTGTTTATAAATTCCATTTGTATATTATAAAAACTTCAAGTTATAAAATTCCTTTATTAACCAATTCAATTTGTCTCATTACACACCCAAAATCCTAATTATAAGTTAATTACATATAAATCATTTATTTGCCAATTCATTCCTTTATAACTTCATAAATTCACAAATCTTATTTACTTATAAAATCCATTTATAATTTCATTTTAATACTTATAAAACTCGTTTACAATTTCATCACTTTTGATTTATAAAAATTCAATTTTATAAATCTTATTTATATACCATTTATAATAAATCAAAATCTCAATTTAAACTATTTTACAAAATAGTTATCTCAATATTTCAAAAATCACAATCTGATTTTATTTCCTAAAAATCATAATTTTTATAACATCAAAATTATAACATTTATTTATTTAAAATAGATCCATTTTCTTAAATAATTGAAAAATTAACAAAACATCTATTTTCAAAGTCACTCGAAAATCCATTTTAATTTGAAATCATCACTTTAATAATTTTAAAATTCCAAAATATAGCCCAATTCAGCAACAACACTAAATACATCAATCACGGCATCCAAAACATCCTATATCATATGATAATAGCGTATATCACAATATTTGTAAATAAATCAACAATGGTGAGGAATCTAGTTGGATCCCTCCAACCTGTCACCTGCCACAAATATACATATTAGAATATGTGTACAATGTCCGCTTTGAGGCAGACGCGTGTAAAAAGGGTCATCAGCTCATACATGGGAACGTATAGGTCTCATCTGCTCTAATAGGCAGAAATATATCCAAATACCAATCAGTGTATAGATAATATGTCATATATCATCCAAACAATCATCAATCAAAACAGAATAAATTTATTCTCACTTATATAAAATATCAATGAGTCAGAAAAGCAAGTTGTACTCACTTTGATTCCAATAGCAGTTGTAGTGTTTTATTCTGAATAAAATTAAACGAGCGTTTAATTTTACCCAAAATTTGCCCTAGCTCCAATCAATTCCAAACTAGCTCTAAAATGTAGTTTGTCAATAGGGACCCAATGCAATTCGTTTCATCAAAAACGGACCTCGTATGACAAAGTTTTGATATTTTTAGAAGTTTGTATGAATTTATATATCTAAAATTTACAATTTTATTTTTATTTTTAACCTTTAATCAATCTGGGTCGCACATTATCATGAAACATGATCTAGCCGTCACAACCTTTCTTCCTCCATCGTGAAGAACACGCGCGCAGTAAATCTAACAGCCACCTTTATTTTTTGAATTTCCGCACCAACTACGATGATCTAGAAGTCGATCGGCCAACGCCACGACGAAGAGCATCCTCCACTCCACCTACGGCCGAAGACCAGTCCAACTCAGCCTTCCCCTTCGTCTCGAAAATCGTGCCCAAATGCATGACTTCACAAGCCACTTCCTCCTCGATCGTTGCACCATATTTGATCACCACCGTATGGATTCGAAGTACTCAAGGGCCTCTACAACATTGTAGTTGAACATTTTTCGTGAAAGTGAATGGATTAAGCGAGATTAAGGGGAAAAGAAGAGTGATTTTCGGCCTCAAATGCTAATGGCGGCTAGGGTTAGCTTCGACCAAGGTTTTGTGAAAATATAAAATAATCAAGTCCTTTTATAGAAAATTTTCATACACTATTCATCCGAAAAAAATTTGAACCCGAAATGAAGCATGCCGCCTGGTGTTTATAATGTTTTACCCTTATTCCGAACCCAATGGAATATATATCGGGAGCCAATTTGACCTTATTTGGAAGATAGGTTTTCGAATTGACTTATTTAAATTTAAAATTTTCTTAAACAAATTTCTACGCGTTTTAGCTTCCCTGGACAAACCGTAAATCCGATTGACATGAAATTTGAAATCCTACAATAATATAATGTTACATATATCTAATGAAATTGGTTTCATTGAAATCCTGGAATGTTTGAAAAATGGCTATTTTCATACGTTAATTAAGTATTAAAATATTCAATTTCTACAAATTAACTTTAAATTCAATTTTTAAAGTTTTCTAACATCATTCTAATTCAAAAAGAATTTAATTTAACTTTATAAATCATTTTTATTCACATTAAATCCAATTTCCAATTATTTCTACAATTTCAAATATTAAAATCAACAATTAAACTATCCAATTAAATTACTATATTCGAAATATAATTTATTCAACTTATAAAATTAACTTGTGAATATTAAAAATTAATTAAATATACGAATTTCAAATGACGGAAATTTTGGGTCATTACATGCTTTGTTAAGCGCTATGGAAGCGGAAGAAGAGTTAAGTCAGGTTCGAGTAGCAAGAGAGTTTGTAGATGTTTTTGACTCAGTTACAGGACTACCACCAAAATAATCTATTGAGTATTGGAGTGATCTTGTGCCAGGAGCTAAATCTATAAGTAGACCACCTGGCGGGATGA
The DNA here is from genome assembly GCA_030765085.1 of Allium cepa. Lineage (NCBI taxonomy): Eukaryota > Viridiplantae > Streptophyta > Magnoliopsida > Asparagales > Amaryllidaceae > Allium > Allium cepa. The sequence goes on along the minus strand of CM060938.1, from coordinate 243,918,043 downwards.
CACCAAATAAAATGAAAGAATTGAATGTGCAACTAACGGATCTAGAAGTAAGGAATTTTATTAGACCAAGCAGTTCGCCTTGGGGAGCGGGCCCGATATTCGCAAAGAAACCAGATAGGTTGTTGAGGATGTGTATCAACTATCGTAAATTAAACGAGAGGACAATCAAGAATAAGTATCTTTTGTTAGGAATTGATGATCTATTTGATCAGTTGTGTGGAGCCAAAGTGTTTTCCTAGTTGGATTGGAAATCACAGGTTTCCATCAGTTAAGAGTGGAAGAGGACAGTCTTCCTTTGACAACATTTTGGAATAGATATAGTTCATACGAGGGGTTAGTAATGTCATTCGATTTAATGAATTCACATGCTTTCTTCGTGGACTTGATGAAACGAATCTTCAGAGATTATTTGGATATATTCTTCTTGGTGTTTATAGATGACATATTGGTATAATCTAAGGATGAAAGGGAGCATGAAGATTATCTTAGAGTTGTGTTTGAGACATTGAGGCCGCATCAACCAAAGGAGAAGTTTTCCAAGTGCCATTTTTGGAAGAAAGAGGTTAAGTTTCTTGGTCATTTGGTTTTAGAGAAAGGGTTGTTAGTCGATCCAGATAAGATTGAAGCTGTTAATAATTAAAAGAGCCAGAGACGGTGACTGAGATTAGAAGTTTTATTGGACTTGGTGGCTGTTACCGAAGATTCATCAAGGATTTCTCGCAGATAGCAGCGCCTTTGACCAGGTTAACCAGGAAGGAGGTGAGGTTTGTATGGTTCGACAAATGTAAGGAAGCATTCCTTAAGTTAAAGCATTTATCGACCAATGCACCTGAGTTAGTAGTTCCTGTTGGAAACCAAGGGTTGGTGGTGTATACTGATGCATATGGAGCTGGATTGGGAGTTCTATTGATGTAGAAGGGTAAAGAGATTTCCTATGCTTCACGGTAGCTTAGACCGCATGAAGTGAGATATCCTACTCATGGTTTGGAGTTGGAAGCTATGATTTGAGCTGTACACAGATCATAAGTCTTTAAGATACTTATTCTCACCAAAGGAGTTGAATATGAGATAGTAGAGGTGGCTGGAATTTTTAGCTGCTTATGATTTTGATATAGAGTATACACCAGGGAAAGGTAATACAGCAGCGGATGCTCATAGTAGAATACATCATTATGTGGTGTTAGCTAAGTTGGCAGAGTGGAAGGATTTAGAAGCTTTGATTACCTATTGTGTGCACTTAAGATCGACTGCTAGTTCTAATCAAAGTACTGCTATGTTTTCCTATTTATAAGTTCGACCTGATCAATGATCTAAAGGATTTTAGTCTTGACCAAAGAGGATGATTGAGAAAGATGGAACGATTATGTGTTCCAACTATTGAGGATTTAAGGAAAGAAGTTCTTAGAGAATATCATCGGTCAAGTTTACGATTCATCCTAAAAGGACCAAGATGTATCAAGATTAAAGAGGAGCTTCAATTGGGAAGGTACAAAGAGGGATGTTGGTTTTTGGGTTAGGCAGTGTGCAAACTATCAACAAGTCAAAGCCGAACATCAGAAGCCGAGTTGATTGCTTCAACCTCTAGAGATTCCAACTTGCAAATGGGATTCGATATCCATGGATATTATAGACGGGTTGCCAAGGTCAAATACCGGAAATGAAAGTATATGGGTTATAGTGGATAGGTTGACCAAGAGTGCACATTTCATTCTAGTTAAGTCAACCAGGATGGCACTTGCTTTAGCTAAGTTGTTCATGAAGAACATAGACTTCATGGACTTCCTAGTTTCATAGTCAGTGACAGAGATGCTTCGTTCACTAGTAAATTCTGAAAGAGTCTACAAGATGTATTAGGCGCTAAGCTCAAGATGAGTACTGCATATCACCCTCAGATGAATTGGCAGACGCTGAAAGTCGATAAAGCACTAGAATATTTATTGAGAGCTTGTGTATTAAGATTTGGTGGATCTTGAAGGATTACCCATGTTTGGTTGAGTTTTCCCATAATAATAATTATCGGACTAGTATAGGAATGACATCTTTTGAAGCTTTGTATGAAAGGCTATGCAAATCACCAGCATGTTGGTTGGAGATTGGAGACAGACTAGTCTTAGGTCCAGATTTGATTAAACAGGCGTCAGAGAACATTATATTGATCGAGGAAGGATGAAGGAAGCTTAGTCTAGATAGAAGAGTTACACAAAAAGAGGCGTAAAGACCTAGAGTTCTCGGTTTAGGATAAGGTTTTCATTAAAATATCATCGATGAATGATGTGGTAGTGTTCGGAAAGTCAAGAAAACTGGCACCAAGATATGCTAGACCATTCTAGATTATAGAGAGGATTGGAAAGCTCGCATATAGAGTAGAGTTGCCAGGTAGTATGGCAGGTGTCCATAATGTATTCCATGTATCTCATCTTTGCAAATATGTGCATGATCCAGAGACTATTATTCCTTTGGTAGGGTTGGAAGATTTTTTAGTAGGGCCTAATTTAATTTTTTTTAGATAACTGATTCAGGTTGTAGCGAGATATGAGAAAAGATTGAGGAACAAGACAGTCAAGTTAGTGAAAGTTCAATGGAGCGACAATGAGAAGGACTGTACTTAGGAGACCGAGGACAGTGCTTAGATGCTTATCATGATATTCTAAGAGGGTTTTTCTATATTAGCTTTACATAGATAATTACTAGTCATGTAGGCTAGTATGGTTGTTAGGAGTCGTTATAGATGATTGCTATGTTTATTATTTAGTCTTTGCTGGATTTCAAGGATGAAATTCTTTGAGGGGAGCCTGTGACACCCTTCATTGTTCAGGAGATTTAATTAGATAAATTAATAAAATAATTTAAATGTTAAGTGATAAGAGGATTAAGATTTGAATAAATACTAAGTGATCATGCTTAACTAATTAACTAAATGGGCTTAAGAATGGCTTATAGGCTGATTAGTTTACACAAGGGTATATTGGGAAATAGCCACACATAACCCCTTACCCTTATATATATCCATGGCTAGCCATCCATTCATGTTTATCTCTCATTTTCACAAAAAAGTAAAATGCAAAAACAAAGGAGGGATGGCCATTGTTACGGAATAAAAGAAGAGAAATTCAAATCAAGCTAGGGATAAATCAAAGGGAATAAATCTCAATCTCAATCCAATCTCCTGATCATAATCAAGACGAATAATAACTTATACCATCTCTATTTTGTTTTATGATCATAATTTTTCATATTTAAGATTAAATTTGATTTTATAATGAATTGGATGATGATATGCTTGAGTTAAAATTTGTTTGGTTTAAACAAGATTTTTAAATGGGGATTTATGCGGTTTTAGGGCAAAATCAATTGTAAAACTTTAAATGTGATGGAAAAATTTTATGTTACGTAAAACATGATTTTGGAGTTAGGTTTTAATTTTGGATATTTTCCAAGCTATAGAAAGATTATTATGAATTTCAAAGGAAAATATGATAAAATTGGTTTTAAATTTAATTTCGATTATTTCCGAAAGAAATTGGGTTTGTATGTTGGATAACATGATGAAAGTGAATTTCTGTAATTTTTGGGTATTTTTCCTAATTGGTTTACTATGGAAATTAAATTGTTTTAAAAGGAAGGACTTAATTGCATTACTGTTTTTATTTAATGGAAGGACATATTTTCTAAATTAACCTTGGATTAGATCTGAAATTAAGCGATAGTTATTTTGGTAAAGAATTTGAAAAGTTGAGGCAACCAATCACATGTTTACACATGGGCAGCTTAGTTAGAAACTAATTGCTTTTATTTGATTCAATTCAGCCTTCGCAAGAAAAAGTATGTTCCGCCTCTTTTAGAAGCTACCTTTTGACCCTATGCTTCCACCTCGACCAAGTCGAAACCATATCAGTCGAGACCAACTTAGGTCGAAACCAATACACAAGGTATCACGTAGATGTTACGTAGTGGATTGGAGGAAAGGCGGAAGACATGGTGTCGAAAGCATTGCTTCAAATAGGGTCAATACTTTTTTTGTTTCAAAAAGTTAAGCGTTTGACTTTGTTTTATTAAAGCTTTCGAAGTAGAGTAAATATATGCTTTCGAAAGGGGTTTTCTAATATCTTTCAAAGGGGTTGCCATTTTATGTTTTGAAAGTAAAAGCTTTTGAATAAGTTCCTTTATTTGCAAAATAATGCTTTCGAATATAGGGGTTCCGACCTAGCCGAAGCCCTGCTTCCATTCTTTTGCCTTTCGAGTATATTCAAGTTAACAATGCTTTCAAAGGATAGTTTTATTTTTAAAGATGTTCTAAACCACTTCCTAAATTTTTTTGAAAGGGTCCAAGGGTTCTGAAGGCAATGGCTTCAAAAGAGGGTTTTGATGCTATCCTTTAGTGTTTTGCTTAAATGATTTGAAACTTTCGAAAGGGTTGGTGACGACGCTATCAAGTTTTCCCCAATATTTTTATATGACAAAGAATGGTTTCGAAAGAGATACTTTCTTTTATATTAACTTTGACTCAAATGATATTTTTAAATATAAACCCAAATGTTTCGAAAGGGATACTTTCAGAAGTTTCGAAAGGGGTACTTTCAATGGTTTCGAAGCTATGCTCCTAAGAGTTAATAAATAATACTTTATTACATTCGAAAGGTTTGGAAAGAGAGGTTTTAAAGTGTTTCGATAGTCAGGGGCAAAATGTTTTGAGATTTCTATGCTTTCGATTGAGACAATCCAGTGAAGTCGAAAGAAATTTTTTGAAGGTTTCGAAAGCCTTAGATTTTCAAAGCAAACAACCCAACCTCATTTTAATGGAAAAAATCATGGCTAAGTAAAGAAGTTTTGAAATGGTTTTAAGAATATGCTTTCCTTGATAAAATACTAGGTTGAAGGGATTAACTATGTTTTGTATGAAAATAATTTCAAGGATATTAAACCCACGGGAGTGGTATTGTTATGTTATTATGTTTGCTTCTTCAAATATATATCTGTGTGTATACATATATATATTAACGTTATAATGAACCTATAATGGTAATTTGGAAAAGGCAGAATAACTAGCTTGGTTGACCTAGTAGTGAATGTAAATTAAATTAATTAAAGATATTGGCAAGGGCCAATAGTTCCACAGTAAACCCATGAAAACTGTGTATAGGAAAAGATATTGGCAGTAACCAATAGGTTCATATTAAGCACATCAATACTATGTATAAATGAAGATGTCAGAAAGACAAGTTCATAATTAGCCCATGAAAACTATGATATGATACTAGTAGGGGCCAATATGTTTGTAGTTAACCCATGAATACTATATCCGGATAAGATATTGACATATTCCAATAGGTTCCTGTCAACCCATGAAAACTAGGATAAGAGAAGATATTGGAGTTACCAATAGGTTCAGGGAGAACCCATGAAACTGTAAAGATATTGGCAGGGGCCAATAGGCCCTTATTGAACCTATGATAACTATGTAACTGGACAGGGAGTCCTTAAACATTGAACAGGTTATTAGTGAGTCCATTAAAACTAATAGGTTAATAGTGACCCTAAAAATTATAACTGGGACAGATGGTCAAAATGAATGGGGATGGGTAATCTAGAATTGATTTTACTTGTTTTTCATAACATCATATTGTTTCGAATTTCTTTAACCATTGTGGATGTAGGAGCATGGTATATGGTGTTATAAAGGTTTTAAGATACTAGTGCGGGGAAAACCCATTCCGCTAAGCGGCGTGGTCTCACTAGATATCTAAATGGTTTGAGATGGCAGATTATTATTCACACTAGGCTTTATGTCTGAATCAAAGTTTATGTTTTCCCCTTAAAATCTTGGGTACTCAAATGGTTTTGAGTAGTTTGAGAGTTGAGGTTTTAAGGTACCTCTTTAGAAGAATAAGCTTCCGGAGACGTGCAGGAGGCATGATAGCTACTTAATGTTCTCTTTTATTTTGATTCCGCTGTGTTGATGTTGAAATGGAAATATTATTTAATTGCCTATATGTACTCTAACCATCTAAGAGGGCATCTTCACATGTAGCTCTTGGCGTATGTTGTAACTAATATATTCTCTTTGAACATGGTTAACAACAGTGGGATTATGTAATGAATTTGAAATGTTTTGAAATGGAATATGAAACTTATTTGATGTTTTAAAACTTTTCCATATTCATGATTACTGTGTATCAACGTATCTAACATTACTATATTTGGTCGTCGACGATTAAAAAATATGGATGACTGCAGCATCCATAGCCGTTAGTTTTGGGCCTCCAAGTAGGAGATGTTACACGACCTCCACATCGAGGTTGATGATGATGCGTTTATCTTGCTCATTGAAACAACCCGCTCCCGACCGATTCGAGCTGATAATAAACTAGACATGTCCAAGCCAAATCAAACGAAGATGCGAATAGTTATGGGAAAGAAAGAAGAAAATAAGAAGAGAAAAGAAGAAGAACAGAGAAATAAAAAATAAATCAACGTAGAATCTCACAATTACAGGAGAATAACATATAATATAATATCAATGAACTTTACAAAAGAGAAACTGTAATATAATTCACATACATCCATCAGAGTACATCAGCAAATCACTAATCATCAGCATGGACAGTTATAATAACATATCCTTACAAATGTTTATAATTTAAACAATAATGCACTAGAAAATATACATATGTGTGAGTACTACCTGAAGACCTCTAGCTTGTTTACTAAAGCTCCAAAGTATCCAAATCTAGTAAATATGCTCAGCGCAACCCGAGCAATGAAAGGGAAGAACGCCCAGATCAGTATGGTAAACCGGTGTGAGAAAACACATCTTAACTGAATTTTAAAGTTATAAAAACATTTCTTTATCAAGACAAAGGTAACTCGTAAGACCATGCCGCATATAAACACGGACAGGTTTTTACCTTACGATAACAAAAATATTTCATATCAGCTTCTCTTATATTGTACTTGTGTCTAGGATACAAATAATATTAAAACATCCGAAATTGGTACATTGCTTAAATTTGACGGAATAATAGGTTTACAAACAAAATGCTGACATGTATTGTAGAATGGACTTCCATACAATGGCAGATAATGGACTACCTTCGGTGCAGTACATCTCTAGAGGAATGTACCAAGGACACCAAACAATCCTCCACATCTGGCAAGACAGGTTTATCCCTACTTGGCCCTCGTACATGGACTGGATAGAAACCGAATATTGTCATTATCTCAGCTTGTACCAACCTATCTGAGATGTCTCATGGCATACACCACATACCCGACATAGAAAGGGTCATCTAGAAAGGTAATGATCATACCCTTGTGTTTGCAAACCACATAGCCTTCCGGCGTACTCGGTTTAAGCCATTATAGGGTGATGCAGCTTGAGGTAATATTTACCTTTCACGTGGCACATTCCACTTTGAATGCCACACTGCCATTCTCACAATTACATAACTGATTTCTACCAACGTATAAATCATGAGCTCGTACGTCTCAAGAAAGGGTGTTAAGCTACGAGAAGTTACCTTCTCTGCCACCAAACAGATGATACGTTCATAGACATCGATTTATTTAATCAGAAATGAAACATCAGACATTCATCCGTACAAGTTGTCCAGGAATAGGACAAATCTAAGGCACTCTACCACCTCATCCTGTTGTAAATTAACCCTAGGATTAGTAGCGAGCAGTCCTTGCATATCAAAGATTTTCATAACAAAGCACTACTGCCAGCATATATATATATATATATATATATATATATATATATATAATATGCATTGTGGGTCTAGTGGCCAGTAGCCTTGCATCCAAAGGATCTCTGTCTTCAAAAATCATTGTCATAAACCCACACTTTCGAACATATACATTGGTTCGAAGTGGTTCTCGGATAAATCCGACCCTGGTCTCTCTGAATCAACAATGATAAACAGGCTCTCAATCTCATACGGAAACCAATCTCATAGACTTATCACATTTCCAACTCTCAACTTTCTATCCTTCGGCCAAGAAGGAAGCTTGGTAGATTGGAGTACCATAGACACACAGCGCTACTCGAATCGACAATAATCAAATGATAATCAAGCCTATTAAGTAAGCTTCGTGCTAAGTACATGACTAATCGGTTCCCACATCAAGTCAAGGAAGCAAAAATGGCTAAATTTGATAGTCGATTATTTAACTATCAAAGTAATAAACAATATCTAGCACATAAGCAGTCACTAGGCCCATTTAATTCAGCTTTTATTAATTAAATCAATTTCCAAATATTCGAATTTCAAATTATCTTTAAAAAGATATATCCTCAAAACCATTTCGATCTTTCAATATTGAAAAACATTTCCATATACCTATATCAATGGTATAAGTATATTTAATACCACTACCATTTTGGAGGCACACCAAATAGATTTCTATAAACTTACAACTCTCAAGTTCATATGCATCAGAATGGGGGTTAAGAAAAAGAAGCAATGCTTCCTACACCTCCAAGCCTTTTGTATGATCATAAGAACCAATTCGTGTATTTCACAATGGAAGGTCAAAATGCAATTTATTGGATTAGAACGAATGTTGCGTAAAACATCGTTACGATAACCCAAAACACCAGTATAGGGATTTAATTAATAATGTATATATATGTATCCCAAATACTATATAAAACATTTCCTTTTAGAAATCATTTACTATAACAACGGTATTATAGTCCACGCCTTCCACACTTCCCCGAAAACATCTATTAAAACAATAAATGTTGAAATCCATATTTTCGATACATATCACATTTTGAATCATTTTTCAAACTATTAAATTCCATTTGGGATTATTATTTTCCAAAACATTACTTTAAAAGGATAAATTACTTTTAAAATCATTAACTGCGTCAAAACATTACTTTAAAACATAACTTTAAAAGATTATTTAGCTCTTAAAAACTTGAATGTATTTCTTTTATATAAAAACCCATATTTACATTACAATATAAATCGTTTTCATATTTATAAAACTATGTTTATAAATCTCCTTTCTAGTTTATAAAACTTCTATTTCATAAAATTTCTTTATTTATAAAATTCTATTTATGAATAATTCTTTTTTTTAAATCGTTTTACTATCAAAATCCACTTACAAATCCATTTCTTTATAAATCTAATTTATTTATAAAATACGTTTATAAATCCATTTAATAAATAAATTTCAAATCCATTTACAAAATATTTACAAATTCCGATTATATTTTTATTTATGAAATATCACTTTTATAAATCCTATTTATAAAGCAATCAAAAATCATTATTTAAAAATACTACACACAAAACCATATTTTTATAACATCAAAAATCATACTTTTTATTTGTTTGGAAATAAATTCATTCTTTTAAAGATTTAAAAATTATTAAAACATATATACTTCTAAAATCACTCTGAAAATTATTTCAATTCATTATCATTATTTTATTGTATTTCAAAACACTAAAAAATATATGGCTCAGTGCTATTACAGCACTAAATAAGCAAAAACAATCCATGTCATCAAATATGACATCCAACGCATCACATATCAAAATATATAAAAAGTAAAATCAACAGTGTGTGGAATCCTGTTGGATCCATCCTACCGGTCTCCCATGCATTACATATATTATATAATAAATTATATAAATCAATCATTTTGAGTGGGATCATATACAACGGGTCATCCTCTCATACATGGGAATGCAATAGGGTCTCATCTGCTCTAATTGTCGGGAACATATATCCAAATCAAGTAATAAAATAGTAAATCATCCAAACACGCAACAAAAAGCATAAATAAAATTATCCACGCTTATATAAAATATAAGTGGCCCAGAGAAGTGAGTTTACTGAGAGAAATTCTAGAAATCGCCAAAGCACTTCGGTTTAAATTAAAATTGAACGGCCATTCAATTTAATCCAAAAATTCCACTTGCTTCGAATCCATCAAATCCATCCCTATATCATAGTACTCGATGATACGATCGCTATGCAACTTGTCACGCTTAAAATCGATCTCGTACGAAATGTTATGAATTAACGAACATACGAATAATTAATTTAAAATTAACTTTAATAAATTAAAATTTTAAAATAAACCTTCTACCCTTCTCCCTCTTGCACAGGCGACTTCAGGCAGGACTTTCATTCTTTTTTCGTTTTACAGAATCAAAGATCGATTGTGAACCACCAAAGCTCGTCACCGACTCAACCTGCTCACGCCACTGCCTGTGTCGGCGTGCCATGCGCCTTCTGCTACCTTGCCACCCGTGCGCACCTGTGGAAACCCTAAAAATGCTTACGAATGTGGCCCACTAGCCGATGCCATCATCATCCATTCGACGATCTATCCATAGAATGGGTCCGCCTTGTCGAGCTCCCCAACCTTCATGTTGAACGTTTCAGCAAATTTCGCTCCTAGCTCACTCTGAAGTGATGGTCATTGGATTTGGATGATGTTTTAACGGCGGCTAAAGCTTTTAAAGTCAGGGTTTGGCAATGAAGAAATTTGATATCCTTATACAGAAAAATTTTCACAGCACTATTCACACTTTCAAATTTCAAACTCCAAACGAAGCGCACCGCCTGGTGTTCTAAATGTTATACCCCTATTCTGAATACAATGGAATATATATTGGAAGCCAATTACATCATATATAGAAATTAACTTTTCAAATTGAATTATATTAATTTAAATTTCTTTAATTAGTTTCTACGCATTTTGAACTCGCATGACCAAACGATATGTCCGATCACCATGAAATTCGGCAGTATATAATAAGTCACTATTACGAATTCAATGAAACTGCTTTCGTCAAAATCCAAGAGAGTGCCCCAGAAAGCTATTTTTACACGTTAATTAAAATGAATTACTATTAAAACCGTTCTAATCACTTTGATTATAAATTAAAGTTTACCATAATAACTTATTATTAAAAATTAAATTTAAACAATCATTCGGAAATCCATGTATTCAAATAAAATCTAAGAATCCATTATTTAAACAATTTCAGATGTTAAATTTCAAAATTTGATTATCAATTTAATCATCTATTTGAATTTAATTTATTTAGCTTAGTAATTAACATTTCAATATTTAAAATCAAATAAATAATTCAAATTCAAGTGATTGAAATTCTTTTCGTCACATACTCCCCTCCTTAAACGAATTTCGTCCCCAAAATTGCCACGATAAGAAAAATGCCCCAAACCCATTAACTTTTCAAAAACATTTAGTTAAAATGGATTACCAAATTCTTTTAAACTTTTTAACTTTTCGAAATCAATTAGTTAAAACTTTTTCATAATATTTTATAAATCATTCATAATTAAATTTCTAAAACTAACTTATACCATTCCAAGTTATAAAACCAAAATTCAAATTTCAGTTGTCAAATATTTCTTCCAAATTCTTAAAAAATTTCTTACACCTTAAATTTATGGAAAATTTTGCTAGCATCTCCTTTGTGCTGTTCGATGGAAAAAGTTTATAATATATGCATAGTCATAAATACACATCTCATCTTCAAGGGTGAATAATCCCATAGGAAAAAATATATAAAGTATGAAATGTAATCCGAGATGTGTACCTTTTGTTAGTACTAGCAAGCATATACAAGCAATAAAATGCGAAAGCGAGCTCCAAATGCAAGGCATATGTCATCCTCACCTACTAATCACTCAACAACCAATGAGAACAAGTGTAAGGAAAGTAATATCAATATATAACATACTTTATAATAACTACATGCAAATATAGAAAACGTAACAAGAGAAACCATCAAAGAATTTAATATTCATCCAAATAATTCATAACCATATCCATTTACATTTTTTCAATGTTAATATTTAATTTATTAAGCCCGTACGATGTACATATATCATCCGTATGCAAAACCATACCTAATTGCTCGCTCGATCACACAATTTCACTACCAAAAAAGTATCGTTCACACGATCACTCTAGTGCGAACTCAGATCTTGTTCCTTAATTAGAAATCGCTATTCTCCTTGCATAGCCTTACAATATGATAGAGAATATAAGAATCAATCAAAAACCAATATCCAGTGATCGCCGTCAAGAATCGAGTTAAAAATCCTAACTCTGATCGATTTAAAGCATCTCGAAATCGTATATTCGAATCTGGATCAAACAGTTATTCGAATAAAAAACATACATACAACTTACATATTTATTCCAATTGGTTTCTTATCATATATCATTCTCCTTTATTTACATTGATTTCATTTTCATTAGTCACATTGCTTTATTCACATTCATTTATACATAGTATATTTCTTTCAATACTAATATCATTTATAAACCATCTCACGAAACCATTACTTAAGTTTATTATAAACATTTTATACACCCACAGATGTTTATTTTCACTTTATAACTTACGTTCATATGTATCTAACAATAACATTCCAAAACATATTCAATTCATTTTACAACTTAAGTTGAATTTCATTTATAACTCAAGTTCATATCTATTTCATTAATTTATTTCAATAGTTTATTTCATTAATTCATTACAAATCAAATTTAATTTCACTTAACTTCTCTTAAATTAAATTCCATTTCAAAATTCATTTTATTTAACTTAACTTAAGTAAATTTCATTTCATAATTCAATTTCCAATTTACTTTTTTTAACATTCATATTCAACAAATTTAAAAATTTGTTTTAACTTATGAATTCTCAAAATTTATAAGTTATAAAACTTAGTTTCTTATGATTTTAGCAAAACTCTCAAATAACAACTTTCAGAATTTAAACACCTAATTTTTTTACAAATCATTTTGGAACTATACTGTACATAATTCCTTTTTACATCAAATCATACTTTTGAATTTTAAAATCAAAACTAGTTTTACGAAAACAAAACTCCAATGATAGAAATCCATCACTTTGAAATTCGAAAATGAATGCCGATGATGCTATTATCATCACCAGAATTATTTTTCACCAAACGAAGTAAGCTCAGTGCTCTTTATTTCTTTTAAATTCCATTTTGTTTACAGATCATATTTATAAATTCTCCTTATATATAATTTCACTTTGGTTATATAATACCATTTCCTAATTGTTTATCTTTGTTGACATAATAATAATAACAAATACTTATATTAGAATACAAACAACAAACAATAAATGATAATAATCAAATATTATCATTCACTGAAAACAAAGCAAACCATATATAACTATAATAATTTTGAAAAATTATTCCTTTATATATAAAATATAATCAAGGTAAAATTATTTCATTTACCCAACTATCAAAACAATATTGTCAGTATGCCATGTTCAAACATTTAGAAACCCTTATGAATAATGTCGCGTTCCTCGCATCGGCCAGAATTCACAAGCCACTCAATGGATAAATTAACACAATATAATTTTTTTTATAATCACTAATAAATATGTGTTCATATTTATAATACACTCAAACTCATTCTAGGGTGCTACTGACCCTAGCGACAATGAGTACCCAACTGTGACACCCTAATTTAAAATAATATTATTTAGGAGATTTAATTAGATAATCAAATAGAATAATGTAGAGACAAGAATAATAAGGGGATTGAAATTTGAAAAGTAAATAGAGGCCCTGCCTTAACTAAATGAAATCATAAGAACATGTTTGTAAAAATGGTTTTGTAAGTTAACTACTCAAGAGAATAAGGCAAGGGTATTATGGAAAAGTGCTGCATACCGTAATCCTATAACCCCAAACCCTTACTTCATTTTCCATTTATACGTTTATAAACAAAAAATAAAGGCTAAAAAGAACTAAGGACGGCCATAACACTAAGAGTAAAGGGGGATGAAAATCAACTAGAAGCTAAGGATTCATGCAAGGAAGAATTAAGCAATATCAAATCTCAAGTTCCTTATGCAAACGAAGTAAATAATAATCCATACTATCTCTTATATGTTTTAATGAACATCTTAATTTCAAATATAAGATTTTAGAAACCATTTGGATGATTTGAATGATGATATGCTTAAACTATATGCTATGTTTTATTTAAACAAGTATGTTTGTAAAAGGTTTGATTTCATTTAAGGATAAAATCAAGTAAATGGGTTTCGAATGCCATGTAGATTTATTACGTTATGCGAAATATTATTTTGGAGATGGGTCTAAATTTCATAATAATCTAAGCTATGGATAATTTATTATGAATTTTGAATGGAAGGAATAGATAATTTGGGTTTAAAATTAAGTACGACAATTATATAAAGTGTTTTTGGTCCGAAGTTTATATATGTTAAGAAACACATTAAAAGTGATTTAGGATGACTTTTAAGGATTTTTCCTAAGTGATTTACTATGGAAACTAAATTAATTAAGTTAGAGGACTTACACGTCTTACTTGATTTGTTAAGGGGAAGGGATACATTGCTAAAATATTTTTCATTACTAATTGATGAATTCGACAGCCTTCCTAGAAAAAGGATTTTTGATAAAGGTTTTACAACCAATCAAATTTTAACAAATAAGGCAAGTTAGATACAAAGGAATTTCTTCTAAAGGTATAAAATCAATTTTGCTTCGAATTACAAATTTGCCACTTCCATTTACTTGCTACCGAAATCATCATAGTTGTCCTTTCGAACCCATTCAAAACTAATACACATGATATTAGATAGTTGGTATGTAGCATATTGGAGAAAAGCTAAAGGGGACAGTGTCGAAAACTTACTTTTGAATGGGTTGATGCCACTTTAATAGCTTTCGAATCAACCCACTTATCCTCGTTTGCTTTCAAAGGAGATGGTGCTTACATTGTTATTAAGGAAGCTTTCGAAAGAGTTTTTTAAGAAGCATTTGAAAGAGTTGCCGCTTATTTTCTAAGAAGCTTTCGAAAGGGTTGAAGTTACTTTTAAATAGCTTTCGAATGGATTACCACTTGCCTTGATTTTAAATGCAGCTTTCGATTGAGTTTCCACATGTTAAGTTTTAAAAAAGAGCTTTTGAAAGGGTAATTACTTTTGAATCTAGTCGAAAACTAGTTGTCGTCTTCATGCCTTTCTGATTGGTTAAAGATCGCTTTTCTTTATAACCTTATAATAATGAGTTCGAAAGGGAAGCTTTTGTTTTATTAATATATAAGCCACAACTCGATGCTTTCGAAGGGTCCTTATAGTCACTTATATTAAAGGTCTCGAAGGTAATGATTTTGAAAGATAGTTCAAAGCTATACTTTTCTCCAATTATTTTACTTAATGATCATTACTTTCGAATGGGTGGTTTCGAGGCCATCTGTTTCCCCAAAATTCTTTTACTTGGAGATTAAAGTTTTCGAAAGGGTTACTTTCTCTTATATTCACTTTGATACAGAGGTTACACTTAAGGTTAAACCAAATGACTTTGAAAGAGATGTTTTCATATGGTCTCGAAGGTATGCTTTTAAAAATCCTACTTGAACTAAGTGGTTTGGAAAGATAAGCTCTAATACTTTCGAAAGGAACATTGTAATGGTTTCGAAAGGAAGGTTTTGATGTTTTCGATAGGGATATTTTAAGTGTTTCGAAAGGAAAATATTTAAGTGTTTTGAAAAGAAGGTTTGAATACTTTTGAAGGATATATTTTAACGGTTTTGAGGGATAAGGCCTAAGGTCTCAAAAGCCTTAATTTTCAAACAAGAAACCCAATCTCTATTTTCAAAGAAGTACCCATGGCAATATGAAAGAAGTTTGAAATGGCATCTAACTTTGGTGTTTTTGAAGAATCTTTCCCTTATAATCAGAGATGTTTCTATTATTATATTATGATTAGTTATTATGAGTGCTTCTTAATTAAACATATTCACATCATAATCAACCTATAACTTGATTTTGTGGTATTAATGGTAGACTAACCAGCTAGGTTGACCTAGTAGGGAATATAAAGTGTGTTAACTCTTGTATGAGTAGAGTTGCATGTAGGAGGTTAGGTAGACCAAAGCATAGGATGCCCAAAGACTGATCAAGAGTTGTTAGTTTAGACAGGTTCATGGTAAACCCATGAAAATTATGTTTCGAACTCGTTATTGGCAAGGGGTAATAGGTTCTTAGTGATCCCATGAAAACTATATCCGGATTAAATTATTGACAGAGATCAATAGGTTCATAGTCAACCCATGAAAACTGTGATATGAGAGAAGTTAGTGGAGAACCCAATAGGTTCAGAGTGAACCCATGAAAACTATAATTGGATGAAGTTATTGTCAGATACCAATATATTCTTAGTGAACCCATGAAAACTATAAAACCGAGCAGATAGTCCTTAAGCATTGAATAGGTTATTAGTCAGCCCATCAAAGCTAATAGATTAATAGCGACCCTAGAAATTATAATTGAGATAGGCAATCAAATGAATGGGGATGAGAAATCCAGAATATATTGCATGTTTGCATATCATCATGATAAATTTTATTATTTGTGTCTAAACCATTATAGATGCAGATGCACAGTATTTGGTCATTATAAACTGAGCTAAGATACTAGTGAGGGGAAAACCCGTTCCGCTAAGCGACGTGGTCTAACTATATATCTATACGGTACGAGATGGTAGCTTATTATTCATAGCAAAATTTGTTTCTACCTCGAGGTTTATGTTTTTCCCGTTAAACTTTCGGATGCTCAATTAATTTTGAGTAATTTGAGAGTTAAGGTTTTCAAGTTCATCTTTAAATGAACAGGCTTTCGAAGACGTGCAGAAGCAGAGCTAGCTATAGAAGTTCTTTTCTGCTAGATTCTGCTATGTTTTGGTTGTAATGGCAAAGTTGTTTAATTGCCTATGTTTAGACTCTGATCATCCAAAGTGGCATCTTTATATGTCGATCTTGGCGTATTTTGTAATAATCATATTAATTATTTCTTTGAGCATAGTTTACGAAGTGGGATTGTGTAATGAATTCGAAACATGATTTGAAGTTGAATGATAAATCTGCTTTATGATTTTGAATTTTTTTCATATTCATGTGTCTGTTATATCAGTGTATCAAACATTACCGAATTTGGTCATAGAAAATTAATAACTTTGGATAACTGCAACATCCATAGCCATTAATTTTAGGCCTCTAAGTTGGGGATGTTACAAGTTGATATCAGAGCATAGGTTTACAGAAACTTTAAAAGAAATTTAAACCTAAAAGATTTTTAAAACATAATCCAATGAATCAGATAATGAGAACGGTGTTTTGGTTAATGCTATAGTAATGTACTTGTATTAATTATATATATATATATATATATATATATAAGTATGTACTCCCCTTTCTCTTAAACCCTTCTTCTATTTCTTACTAAGGCTCGAATATAGATTTACGAGAAAGGAAGATATGGAGGCAGAAAATAGAAGGAATCTAGGTAGAGGAAGCACCACAACCAATGGAAATGCTCGACCTAATACCAAAAGGAACCCGGGTTGATAGGCAAATGCTAATCCAAATGCAAATGCCAATGTAAGTGTTGGAATTCTGCTAGTAGATACAGGGATGATGTATCAGTTCTTCGTCAATCTAATGCAAGCTGTAGCAGCTACAGGTGTGGTTAGGGGTAATGTTGCGAATGTTGGAGGAGCTAATCCTGTGGCCCCAGTTAACAATAACTATTCTAAGCTGAGAAAGGATTATGCCAGTCTTGGTGGGAAGCCGTTTTTGGAAACAGAGGATGCTATAGAAGTAGAGAATTGGCTTTTGCATTGTGAAAGGATCTTCGTTGACTTGGAATTAATTGAGGAGTAGAAGAGGAGACTTGCACTAGACAGTTGCAGGAAGCAGCACTTCATTTGTGGAATAGTGTTACCTCAGGAGTTCCCAATAAGGAGTTTACATGGGCGGAATTTCAAAGCAGAAACGAAGAGCTTTTTTTGTTCGAAGTCGCCAAGTCAGTATTGCTGAGAAAGTTCATGGATTTAGTTCAAGGCGAGATGTTGATAATATAGTATGCTACAAAGTTTGATGAGAATCCTAGATACGAATATGCTACCATTAACAACGTCATCAATAGAAACGAAAAGTTTATTCAAGGGTTAGGACTCGAGATTGCTGTGGTGAAAATGCCACATCTCCATAATCCAAGTATGGTTGTAGTAGAGATGGTAATCTGAGATGAAGAGATGCTTTCTATTTGTGGGAAGGAGAAGCGGGTTGGAACCTAGGGTTATCAGGGTAAGAAGAGAAAAAATTTTAAGAAGAAAGGAACCTAAAAAGGGGAAGCTGCTAAGAAGGCAAAGGCTAATCTAGTTTGCTTTAAGTGTGATAAAAAGGGACATTATGCTCATGAATGTCAAACTAGAAAAGGGAAAAAGGCTGCAGACAAGAAAGGATTGAAGTGCTTTAATTACGACCAGAATGGGCAATATAAGAATCAGTGTGTAGAGCCAGTCATAGCGGACAAGGAAAAAGTCTTCGCTTTGGGATCATCGCTGTTAGACGAACTGCTACTGAGAATGGAAAGACTGTAATGGAAGCTGCGCTTTTGACTCGTAGTAAACCAGCTAGGATACTATTTGGTATCGGCGCATCACAATCATTTATATCTCATTGTTAGGTAGATAAGTTATGTTTAGAACTCTTATACTATGTTACTTCCTTAAAGGTTGTGAATCCAATAAGAGGGTATGCAACTCTAGGAATGAGAAGTGACCAACTACAACTCGATTTGTTAGGTCATAAGTTTGTAGGCTGTTTGTATGTTTTTGATTTTGTAAGTTTTGGAATCGTTTTGGGTATGGATTGGTTAGATTAATATGATGTTGTGATATTTTGCCAAGATAGAGAAATATCGCTAAGGCACCCTGATAGTCATAACTGAATTATATTCTCAGTGGAAAATTTAGATCAAAGTGCTTGTGCTTTGTTGAGTGCTATGGAACTAGAAAAATAGTTGAATCGGGTTTTGGAAGCAAGAGGGTTTGCAGGTTTTTTTTAAGCCGCTCACAGGACTACCATCGAGCGAGCCATTGAGCTTCGGATTGATCTTGTGCAAAGAGCATAACCTGTAAGTAGACCACCCAGCAAAATGACACCGACCGAGATGAAAGAATTGCAGGTGGGTTTAAGGAATAATTTCATTAGACAAAGTACTTCACCTTATGGAGCGGCCATGGTATTCGTAATGAAACCAGATGGGTCGTTAAGAATGTGTATCAACTATCAAAAGTTGAAAGAGAAGACAATCAAGAATAAGTATCCTTTGCTGAGAATCGATTGTTTATTTGATTAGTTGAGTAGAGCCAGAGTATTTTCCCAATTGAATTGGAAATAGGTTTCTATTAGCTAAGAGTGCAGAGGACAGTATTTCGTTGGCAGCGTTTCGGACAAGGTATGATTAATTTGAGTGGTTAGTAGTGCCCATCGAATTAATGAATGTGCCAGCTTTCTTTATAGATTTGGTGAACCAAATTTTCCGAGAGCATTTGGATAGGGTCGCGTTAGTATTCACAGATGACATTTTAATATTCTCGAAGGATGAAAAAGAGCATGAAGTTCATATTAAAATAGTGCTTGAGATGCTAAGGTAGAATTAGCTGAAAGCAAAATTTTCTAAGTGTCATTTTAAAAAGAAAGAAGTTAAGTTTCTTGATCACGTGGTTTTTGAGAAGGGTCTGTAAGTTGATTCGAATAAGATCAAAACTGTTAACAACTGGAAGAGATCAGAGACAATGACTGAGGTTAGAAGTTTTCTTATACTCGCTGGAAACTACCAAAGATTCATTAAGGATTTCTCGAGATAGTAGCGCCTTTGTCTAAGCTAACTAGGAAGAACATGAAGTTTATTTGGTCTAACAAATGCGAGGAAGCTTTCCTTAAGTTAAAGCATTTGTTAACCAATGCACTTGTGCTAGTAGTTACAAATGGAAACCAAGGATTAGAAGTGTATACCGATGCATGTGGAAACAGATTAGGGGTTGTGTTGATTTTGAAAGGTATAGTTTTTGCCTACGCTTCACGACAGCATAGACCACATGAAGTGAGATATCCTCCTCATGATTTAGAGAGCAACGGTGATCTTCAAACAAAAAGTATGGAGACATTATCTCTTAGGGGGGAGATTTAAGTTATATACAGATAATAAGTCTTAATGTATTCTTTCTCTAAAAAGGAGTTAAATATGGATAGCAGCAACGGCAGGAGTTTTTAACGGCTTATGATTTCGGTACAGAGTATACACCTAGAAAAGGAAATATCATAGCGGATGCTCTTAGTAGAAAACATCAGAATGTGGTGTTAGCAATGTTAACAAAATGGAGACATCTAGAGGCTTTGACTACTTGTGTGAAGTTAAGATCAACTACTAGTTCTTGTTAGAGCACTACCATGGTAACTTGCTTGGAAGTTCGACCAGTACTGATCGAAAGATCGTTTCTGAGTAGAAAAAAGACCTATTGTTAGTCGAGAAAATTAGAAGGTTTGAGGTAAGGATGAAGATTGATGATCTAAAGGATTTTAATCATGACCAGAGGGGATGGTTGAGATGTAAGAGACGGCTGTATGTTTCGAATGTTGAGGACTTAAGGAAAGAAGTTCTTAGGGAAGCCATCGATCTAAATTTATGATTCATCAAGGGGCAACCAAGATGTATCAATATATGAAGAAGAGGAGTTTCTGCAAGGAATGTATGAAGAAGAATGCTGACTTATGGGTAAATTAATGTATGAACTGGCACCGAGATATGTTTGACTGTTCCCGGTTATAGAAAGGATCAGAATGCTTGGGAAGGATGAGGGAACCTTATCTAGACAAAGGAGATAAGCAGATAATAGGCATGAGCATAAAAATTCCCAGTTAGAGGTAAGTTTTTTATTAAATATCGCTAAGTAAGGGTGTGGTATGACTAGGAAAACTAGGGAAAGTCGCATCGAGATATGTTGGATTGTTCCCAGTTATGGAAAGGATCTAAAAGCTTGCATACAAAGTAGATGTTATTCGGCAAATTTTCTATCTGTTAGAAGACCACAAAAAAATATTACTATTAAAAACCACAAGTACACGACGTACAATTATAGTACATATGCGAGTACAGGTTGATCCATAGGAAATGAAATAAATTCTAATAATACTCAATCAAATTAACCCAATGTTTTGAAGTGCTTTTGAAACTAGAAAAATTGCAAAAATTAACTATCCAAAAGGTGAAAAACTATAATAATAATAATAAGGATCAATTTAGAGGAAAATCCACTTTCAATCTTTCATATAAATCAACAGGAAATTCACTTATAATATCTCATTAAAAGAGTAAGTAGAAAATGATAGATGTGTTTATTATAAGTATGATTTATTTATATTATTAATTAGCACAACTTAAATCATCAAACTCTAACACACCTTTCATACCCACTTATTGAAACTCATGAAAATGAAATGAAAATTTAAAATAAAATATATTTTAAGTACGATCTATTTTCTTTTAATTAGTAACATAGACCATAAAATGTTGATTCTAGTTTGACTTTCATTATCAGAATCACTAAGGCAAATGATCAAATCGTTTATGTTTTAAGTGGAGTTAAGCATAGCCTATTAGAAATGCCAACATAGGCTATCAAAATTGAATAAAAAGAAACATAAACCACCACCATTCATATTTTCCATCAAGCACATAAGAGGGAATACAAATGAAATCATTATGTTAATTTAATATGTTTCATGAGAGCTTCATTGAGGGGTTTAGCTACTCTTCGAAAACATGTTAACATAAGTTGATTTCAACATAAACATAAAAGAAGAAAAGTGCTAATTGAAAGAAGAAGGAACTAACTACTTGCGTAAAATAAATCAAAACTAATTGCATGAATTAAAATAGAGCATAAGAAAATAAAAAAGCATAAAAGAGAGCATAAATAAAAATTGCACGAAAGTAACAACAGGGCTTAAGAAGCTACGAAAGAATCTTTTATTTATCTTTGATTTTACGGCTACAACTTGCATGAAAGATAAGAATATGATTACATGAGACATAAGGGGTGTTTATGCTTAAAACCCTAATCGATAATATAGGGGACTACCTAAAATGCCCTTTAGGAAGTGTAACCTCCATGTAATCATTACGGATTAATTAGTCCCCACTAACATGCCTTTAAGCCTCCATTAACATGTGCATGTGCTTCTAATTATGGACCATATGGTAGTGGGTTTGTGGGCTCTTCCATGTTGTATGAACTCATTTGTTTCCATTCTTCATTTACCTTCAACATATGTGCAAGCATTCATTCATGAACCCTCTTCATATTCGCACTTCATTTCCTACAAATAAAAATGTGCAAATAAATTTTCTCAAATTGAATCATGCGCAAAATTACCATTTTAACCCCAAATGAAGGTGAATAAATGATGAGTTGATAAAAAATTAAATTTTGGTTTAAACATGTAAAATATCCTAATATGCTCGTTTATTCAAATAAAAGTAGGTTAAATATTGAAGCAAAAATATTCACTTTTACGTGCACATCAAATACCCCACACTTGTCTTTTTATTCATCCTCGAATAAACTAAAACCAAGATAAATTGGATTTTGTAGGAAACACGATTGCATTGAGCATATACAACAAGTCGTTAAACCTCTTGGTGTCCTTAGTAGGATGGGTATTTTTTCAAGAGGGTTTTAAGTGGATACTGCCCTCAAAATCCAAATGTGATATGCAAAACCTAATGCAACTATATGATGAAAGTTTCCAAAAAAAATTGAAAAATGAAGAATTTACTTCTAAATCGACGTGAGTAGATTAAATATTAGTTTTTGGTCATTATCAAGAAATTTTAGTCCTTTTACACATCAAAACATTCAACAAAAATTAAATTATCATCACAATTAGACTCTAATTTGGCTAGTTGTTTCGATTGATGACATAGCGCAACTATGAAATAGATCCTTTAGTTGATTATCAAAGTTTTGCAAAGTGGTATTTTATTTCTTTTGAGTAATTCGAATCAAATAAGTGAAAATAGTGCTGAGATTTCAATTGCTTACTCTTTTTTTGAAAAGCACTAATATTATTAGTATTTACACACTAAACTCAGATAAATTAAGGCTAGATATACTCACTATCCTTAAGTCTTACGTTAAAAGAGTACATAGCGTGGCGAGTGTACATAATCTCATATGAACATATGAATCTAGGTGGTAATTTTTATTAAATCTATTTTCGTGCATCTAACTCAGATAAACTGAGTCCGGATATACTGATCATGCATTGCCTTTCGGGCTTACCTGAGAAGAATATAGAGCATAGCGAATATACTTGCCTTATTTTCATAAAAAACCATTTTTTTGTTTTTTTTTGTAGAGAGAGAGAGAGAGTGTTACGCAAAATCATCTTAGCACCACTTAACTTAGAAAATTGAAAATGTTATGCCTTAGCTTTAAATCAACCACTCTTTTTAACAAAGATTACAATTAGGATATACTTCATAATTATCATCCACGAACCTTCCTATGTACTAGTTAAACCATCGTTACTTGTATTCGAACTTTATTTTTATTTTCATTGAGACAAATAAATTTTCAAAAATTTCAATTTAATAACCAAAAACAAATACTTATCCTACATTATTTCTTCAAATGTAAATCAATATGCTAAAAAGAAATTTTATTTTGGAGTTTTATTTTCTTTTTTCCATTATTTTATGTTTTGAGTTTTGGAAATAAAATGCAAAAAATAAACCATGAAAAATCAAAAATGAACACGAGATCCCCCCACACTTAATTTTTATTGTGTCTTTACAGTCAATGCATGATATAATGAGTTTAATGAGGAAAAATATGCACATAATTACAAGAGAGGGTTAACATTTCTTACTAGACGTAGTATTGCTCATGAAGAAACATGAGCTCCTTCTATCGATTATTTTCCAACTCTAATAAGGATTTAAACGATGACCATTGACTTTAAAATTCGATCCATTCCTAGGGTTTTCTTTTTCTATGGCACCGTGTGGAAAAATAGTATGTACAATGTATGGTCCTGTCAATCTTAATTTTAATTTCCCAGGGAACAAAGAAGTCGAGAGTCATAAAAAAGAACTTTTTGGTTCGGCAAAAATGTTTTCCTTAGGATTGGCTTGTCATGAAAAATTTCCGTTCTTTCTTTATAAATTTTCTTGTTTTCATACACGTCTTTCCTAATCTCTACTAGTTCATTGAGTTGCAATTTTCTGTTTTTGCCAACTTTTTCAACATAAAAATTTATGTTCTTAATTGCCCACAACGCTTTATGTTCATGTTCAATGGGAAAATGGCATGCAAGTCTAAAAGGAGACATCCCAAGATTGGTTTTATAAGTAGTTCAATCAGCCCAAAGCGCTTCTGTCAATTTTTGTGACCAATCTTTTCAATTTTTAATTATGGTTTTCTCCAAAATTTGTTCGATTTTATGGTTTGAAACTTTAATTTAGCCATAAGTTTGAGGATGATACGAAGTGGACAACTTATGGGTTAGCGAGTATTTCTTCATTAGAGTTTCAAATGAACGATTACAGAAATGGGTTTCATTATCGCTTATTATTGTGTGAGATTTTCCAAACCTCGAAAAGATGTTTTCTTTTATTAATTTCATAAAAATTTTATGGTCATCTGTTTTATAAGGAATGGCTTTAACATTTTTAGAGATGTAATCAACAACAAGAACACTATAAATTTTCGAAAGAATCGGGAAATGGTCCCATAAAATCAATACCCCAAACATCAAAAATTTCGATCGTAAGAATTGAGTTCAAAGGCATCATGTTTCGTCGATAGATTCTTCCTAACATTTTGTAGCGATCGTAAGTTTTACAAAACTTAAATGCGTCATTGAAAAGTGTAGCCAGTAAAAACCACATTGAAGCACCTTTTCAGTTGTTTTCTTTGGACAGAAGTGACCAACACAGGCTTGGTCATCACAAAACGAAAGAAGACTTTTGATTGCGCAATCCGGGATGTAACGTTGCTTTTTTTAGAACAGTACTTAAATAAGTATGGATTATCCCAATAGAAGTACTTGACTTGGGAAAGAAATTTACATTTAACTTGTGTAACCACCTGATATTTTCAACCATTCGCATCCACACATACCGGATTTGAATTGCTCAAAATACCAGATTGTTAATTTATATTTGGCAAAAATCAGCATATACAGTAAATAAAGATCACAGAATCACAGGCACGGAGTAATATAACAATAATGAAAAAAGAATAGTAATTCATGAAGCTACTTTATATATAACATAGTTAAATAAGATACAACAGAAGTCTCAAATACAATAGTCAAAAACAAGATTAGAATACATCTCTGAAATCAACTGAATATCTAAAAGCTGGATAGATAGCTGGATGTCCAAGCGAAACTCCAACTCCGAAGGTGAGTCTTGAACACTGAGCCATTCAGTCTGACCCGAGCGTAAAGCAAAACACAAAACACTTGAGTCAGGATTAACATTCTTATATCAATAAATCCAACTCAATGAAATAACAACTGAAATACAAGTAACCCAAAGAATGTTTGGGATGACCATCCTCTAAGGATCCGTTAAACTATCTACTATGTAGTAATATGCGCTATTATAATAATGTCTAAAGTAAAGTATAATATATAAAAATAGCGTTAATGCATTATCTATATCCCCCTTAACACATTTTATAGTGCCAATAGTCTGTACAGTACCATCGTACCTCCAGACCGGGAGGCTACCATAAATACTCCATAGGTACGACACAAATCAAACTCGTAGTAAAGCATGCTAGGGTAGGTGACATGGTACAACTAGGCAATACTAGGTTAGATATACCAATTACGCATCTGAGATGGTGGTAACGCATAGCAGCCACTACCGCTCACCTAGAGCCACACTTCCAAAAATCAAAAATCAAAAGTGGCCACCAAATCAATCACAAAGTCAGACTACAGTATCGAAGGAGTGTGTTCGATTAGAGGAGCTACCTCACTGGCCCTAGAATCGCTCCTGTTTTAGCCACCTTATGCCAACTCATGGGAGTCAGGTCCACGTATATACCTCATATAGGATCGTCGCCACTATCCTAATTCATCCTGGAATCTCCACTACGTACACAGTTGTTAAAGTGGTTTTTGAAGTTGGCAGAGAGTATGACAACTTCTGATCTTGGTTTCTTTAACAAACCAATGTTATTATAACACCGCGGTCATTTCAAAATAGTATACTTCAAAACAAAAATATCATTGCCATTTCAAAACCATATCAATATGATATCATTTCCATTTCAAAACCAAATATGATATCAATTTTCAAAATCATAGCACTTTCAAAGTTATAACACTTTCGAACCAAACACTTGAAATTATAACACTTTAAAACATAATACTTTGAAATTCATAACTTTGAATACATAACTTCCACCTCTTAAACAGTTTAGATATTAAAAGAGTAAACATAATAAAATATTTTATAGAGTAAAATAGTTTAAATAAAATAGATGCAAGTTAAAATAGTTTATATTAAAATATTTTATACTAAAATAGTTTATAAAGTAAAATATATAAACAGTTTTTACTGTATCGGCATACGAAGGATCCCAACAGAAGTTTACTGTATCGGCATACCATGGATCAAGAGAAACAAAGAGGATTTATTCATCGAGAAAGTCTTCGTTGAATGGTAAAGAAGATGGTGCATTTGGAAGACAAGACAGATGATCGCAATGATATTTTAGGATCCTTTTTTGTCTTAGATTATAAGGTCAAATTCCTGGAGTAGAAGAATCCAACGAATCAAATGAGACATAGCATCCTTTTTAACGAAAAGGTACCTAAGAGCGAAATGGTCGGTATACCCAGTAATGTGTGAGCCAATCAAATAAGGTCGAAAATTTTGGAGCTCAAAGACTGCCACTAGAAGCTCTTTTTCGATGGATGTGTAATTGAGTTGCGTTAAGAGTCATACTAGCATAGTAGATGACATGAAGAATTTTGTTGATGTGTTGTCCTAAGACAGCGCCAACTGCAAAGTTAGAAGCGCCATAGATTATTTCAAAAGGAAGATCCCAATTGGGTGAGCAAATTATGGGAGCAGAAATGAGTTCTTTTTTGAGATGTTTGAAAGTAGAGAAATGGTCAGAATTAAAGTCGAATGGAACGTCTTTTTCAAGAAGTGTCGTAAGAGGTTGAGCAATTTTACTCAAATCTTCCACAAAGCATCGATAGAAACCAGCATTTCCAAGAAATGAAAGAATGCTCTTATCAGATTTGGGAATGGGTAGATTCGCAATTACATTAACTTTCGCTTTACCTACCTCAATGCCTTTGTTTTAAATGACATGCCCAAGGACAATGCCATGTTCGACCGTAAAATGACATTTTTCCCAATTTAACCTTAAGTGATTGTCCTTTCATCGATTCAGAACAAACTCAAGATGGTGTAACACTCGAAAAAAGAATTTCCCAAGATGGAAAAATCATCCATAAACACTTTAAGACAGCGTTCGATCATGTCAGAAAAGATACTGACCATGCATCGTTCAAAAGTAGCAGGAGCATTGCAAAGGCCAAATGGCCTATGTCAATATGAAAAAGTGCCAAAGGGACATGTGAAAGTCGTTTTCTCTTGATCTTCGAGAGCGATTGGAATTGGGTTATAATTGGAATAACCAACTGGAAAGCAATAGAATTCATGGCCGGTTAAACGTTCAAGCATTTGGTCGATGAAAGGAAGAGGGAAGAGATCCTTATGTATTGCAGCATTTATTTTCGATAATCAGTGCAAACACACAACTCATTTGAGTACGAGTTGGAATGATTTCGTTTGAGTTGTTCTTGATAATGGTAATTCTAGAATTTTTTAGGCATGACATGAGTTGGGCTGATCCATAGACTATCAGAGATTAGGCATATGATTCGGCTATCGAGAAATTTAAGAATTTCGCCACGAACGACATCCTCCATTTTTGGGCAGGTCTTCCTTGTGCATCATGTACAGGCTTGGCTTCATCAACTAAATGGATACGATGTCATACAGGACTAATTACTTTTATACCGGCGATTGACCATCCAATTGCTTCTTTATTTTTCAGCAAAGTTGAATGTAGTGAGGCTTCTTGATCAAAAAAGAAATTTGAAGAGATTATGACGGGAAACTTTCTTTATCGCCTAACTATGCGTACTTAAGATGATCGGGAAGGGGTTAACGGCCTACCTTGGGGGTTTCTCAATCAAAGAATTTGGTTGATGTTCTGACTCAATGGCGAGGGGTTCAAACGGAAGTGTACTTTCAATTTTATTAGGCTCGTCTTGAAATAGTTGTTCGTATTCCACCTCGCGTTCGTTCTTAAGGTCAACCATTTCGTAGTCAAAATTTTCTTGAATAGAGCTAACTTCCAACATTTGGTCATGTGGTTCGTTTGATTGATTTTCAAGATTGAAAATATTAAGCTCTAAAGTCATGTTTTCAAAAGAAATTTTCATTGAACCGTTTCGACAATTGACTAAAGCATTAGAAGTAGCCAAGAAAGGTCGATCTAAAATCAATGGAATTTGACTCACTGGATTGTTCATGTATTGAGTCTCCAAAACGATGAAATCGACATGGAATATGAATTGAATGATTTTGATGAGTATATCCTCGATTTACCCCATAGGTTTCTTTATTGAACGATCATCAAATTGAAGAGTTACTTTCATTATTTAAGTTCACCCAAGCCAAGTTTCTGGTAAACTAATTAAGGAATCAAATTGACGCTAGCACCGAAATCTAGTAAGCATTTGTTAATTGTTTTGTCTCTTATCATGCAAGAGATTGTTGGATGTCCAGGATCTTTAAATTTGATAGGAATTGATTAGGAGAACCATTCACTAAGTCCAGCGCTAAGAAAACTTTCTTGAGTACATGAGTATGTCATTTTTGAGTACACAAGTCCTTAAGAAACTTAGCGTATGTTGGGACTTGTTGAGCGATATCAAGTAGCGGGATGTTAAATTTGACTTGTTTGAAAATTTTCAATTTTTTTTTTCATTTGATCAGAGTGTTTCTCGGGTCGAAGGCGGTGTGAAAATGGAACACGATACTCAGTAGGTTATGTTGATTACATAGTATATGATTTTTTTGATGATAATAAACACGCACACACACAGATATATATATATATTCATTTAAATGTATTAGTTATTATACTATTTTATTTTTCACATAATTAAATAAATATTTGCTAAATAAAATAAGTAACACAGACTTTAAATTCAAATAGATATTTTATTCAAACAAATATTTTATTATGATTTTGAACAGTACAAATTTGAGCTCTCACTATATATACAAAATTTCAATTATAATACATTTCAATTTACATAACTATCCTCACTACATATCGCTCGTTCACTCGTATTTGATCTTCAACTCTATTCCAGACTGAATCCAGCATCTGAGTTATCTGCAAAATACACACTGATGTAGTAAAATTGAAAAGGAAATATTTTTGCAGTATAAAATTAAATGTGTATTTTGAAAATATTTTATGCCTCAATTATTTGGTTTGTTCATCATCGTTTAATTTTGAATTCGTCATACACTAACAACCCGCGACATGCATAGTGTATCATTGTACATGCTGCTAGGCCGTGCACACCGATATACACTTAACAAAACTGCAGAGACAGGTGAGCACAAGGTTAAACCCAAACCAAGGCTGGATTCAACTCGAGTGCGATACAAATAAAGTCACGATATGAGCACAAGGGTAACCTACAACCATATGCAAGCAGTCAAGCAGCCTCAATAATCAAGGCCACAAAATTCAATTAGATTAATGAAGACTCAGTGGAATATTCGCAAATTAGCATGAAGCAACAACTCAGTGCAAACAAGTGCACAAGAATAAGACCAGATACAATATGCATCATGTACAAGAGGACCAGAGCACTGATGAACACGAGCGTGCAACACAGCCTCGACATTCAAATGGGTCAACTCAAAAGGAACATTAATAGTACATCTGACTCAAGACCAGACCTGTCAACCAGAAGTCAACTCAGGTCTGGCAACAAGTGAAACAAGTTTTAGCTCCACATGACAACAATGCATTTCACATATGCATATAGTGAATGCAACCATACAACTCAACAGTTCAGGTTCAACTCAACATATACTAGTCTACAAAGACTACAAATGCCAAACCAGACCCACTATCGAACATGTATAAATCAAGTAAGCAGTGCAAGAATGAACCAGTTCAATATTTAAGCAATCAATCCAAAGCAAATGCAAACTAGATTAAAGCAACATGGCAATGGACTGGTACAAGTGTAGTGAAATTGAAAAAACACATAATAGCTCAGCTAATAGGCCACAAATGCAATAGAAGCCAGAATTAGATCCAGGAACACAAGTGACTCGAACCATAAATCAATATCAAACCAAACTGCAGCAGATAAAAGCCTGACATCAAATTAACACACATATATGCATAAACATGCAATGCACAGTGCAGACTCGAACGAATAGTGGACAGAGCTAGAGGCTACAACCCAGTACATATCCATACAACACACAAGGTCAGAGCTCAGTGAAACCAGAGGCAACACCAAATAAATGGACAAACTACAATGTCACAGGGGATTTCAAAATAACAAATTCAAGTTTAAGGTGCTAGAGAATCAAAACCGTGGTGAATAAGGTACAGTTTGAACAAAATTATCATGAAATAGCAGTTACAAAAATAAGGTACAAGTTGAACAAGTAAACAGAGAAAAGAACGGAATCAAATTCAAAAACAAATCAAAGAAGTGGTGACCAAGGCAAAGAATCGAGAAATTTCAAATTCATGAAGCCGTGGTTAGTAGGCACATCAGAAAATATACAAACTGAACAGGTCAGAAAACATCACCGACATCCAAGAAAAATCGAACGGCCAAGCTAAAGTAACTGAAGAATTCAAACAATAGTATACGAACGATAATTAGGAGAATCGATCCCTTTAAAACCCATTCTCATCATCGACCTAAAATGCATTCGAATTAAACAATATCATAGAGCAGAATTTCATATCAATAACTCGAATTATTAATCGAGTTCAAGCAAATTAACTAGATAAGCAAAAGGGAAATCACATACCAATTCAAAATCGAACTCGACCGTGAAGCAGCCGCGTGAAAATCAAAGAGACGGTCGATCAACAAAGCTAGAAACACAAAAATATCCACTTAATCAATCAACGAAGTCATCTTCTTCAAATTCGCAAAGCCCTAATCTCTCAAAGAGAAACGAAAAGGAGCAACAAAAGCAAAAAGGAATCGACCAACATTTTTACTCAATGCAACAGGAAAAAGGTGATATAGTTTTATTATGTTTTGGGCCAGCTTCCTTTTATTATTAAGTTTTGGGCTAAATATTTAAAAAATAGGGTTTTTGTTTTAAATTGTTTTTAAATTTTTTATTTTTCTTTTAATCTTTTGTAATTTCTAGTCCTGTGACTAGGGGATTAACTACGGAGGTGTAATTTGAGTCGTAACTTAGTGGTTGAGTTATGGCATGGTTTTGAGCGTAGAGTTAGGTTAGTCGATAGCAGATTTCACGAGTTTACGTGCGTAAGCGTTTGACTGCTTAATTTCTAGTAGAAACCTTGGAGGCAGGGTTTTGTTGATGCTGGGTAAATCTGTGTTGTTCAATTTTTGTTTTTATTATTCTGCTATTATCTGTGCTACTATTAATCTGCTATTAACCGTGTTGCAATTATTTTATACACTACGACATTCGATTGGATCTTTAGGCTTTGCTTTCAAGACTCCCGCATTATATTTTTATAATTAACAGTATCATACTATTCACCCCCTTCTAGGGTGAAATCGATCCTACATGTTAGTCTAATCGAGTAGAAGAAGAATTTGGATGGGAATTTGATTCGATTTTTGGCCCAATGTTTTGTTCAAATTCGCTTATCGTTTTTGAAGTGTCAAGAGGAGTTTTCGATAAATCATTTGGATTAACAACTTGATTATTGATTTATTTGCTAAAGCGTAAAGTCGTGATAGCATTCATTTGTGTTGTGTTGCTATCTTGAGCAACATTGGCTTGATTCGAATTCGTGTTTTAATTTTTGGAATTCGAAACTGGCTGATTTAGGAATGTACCTCGTTCAAGTTTGCTCATAGACGTAGCAAATTGACTCATTGCATTTCAAGTTTAGCAATCGATTGACTCATATTCTACATGTGCGAGGTTAACAAATTTTGCAAATTGTTGTTTGATTGGAGGCTTTAAGTGGTTGCTTTTTTCAAAGTTTCAAGACTTTTCTCATGGGGAGCAAAAGATTGTTGAGACGACCTGCTCTTCTACTACCAGAAAGACGTATCATCATTAAAAAAGAAAGGGATGAGAAAATAGAAAAGATAGAGAAGAAAGAACAACAACATCAAAATCTCACAGCGGAATGGAACAAAATATAATATATCACATAACTATTACATAATTTTACATATATCAGAGTTATACAGATCATACACCACATACTAGGCAGTTGTAAACATCTGTCTAGTTAACACAAGTCAATATACAATACAGATAAACAGCTCAGAGATATCAACACAGCGGAACACCATATATACATATATCTACAACGTAGAAGCCTCCTGCTCTATTGCTCCTCCAGAATTCGTCAAATCTAACCTGAATCCCTTGGCTACCCGTAAAAATTTGGGTACCCGAGTGTTTATGAAAAACAAAAATAAACTCCGGGTCAGACATGGGTCTGGTATGAGTAAACGGTTTAAAGTAGTTTAACTTTGAAAACATCTGAAAATAAAGGTATCACGTAAGACTTCCCACACATAAATACGGGTAAGTTTTTACCTTACGCTAACCAAAACATTTCATAGGAAATCCACTGATATTATAATAGTGTCTAGGGTTTTCAAGTAAATAGAAAATAGCCGAAATTGTTACATGATTAAATTCCAGCTACTAGCCACAAAAGTTGGTAATACAAATCAAAACCGTAGGGTCTCGTAGGGAAAATGGATTTCCAACAATGGCAGGGCTACTAGGGTACCGCCCGTCACAGTACGGGGCCTAGATCACCGTACCGAGGATTACTCCCTTCATCCCCTGCAACACAAGGCCGGAACCATTCCTTACTGAACAGTCCCGAACAAGATAAACCCCGCGGTTGTAGCTAGCAACCGCCCACTAAGCCGAAATATAAAAAGGGACATCTAGACAGGGGAAATATCTTGTCCTGCTTGGGCATGACCCACCTAACCTTGCTGCATCTCCCCTGTTTTAGCCATTCCTGGTTGATGAGGCTTGAGGCTACGATTACCTTTATTGAACATATCTTAGAATGCTCATCGTCCACCTGACGATGTGCTGAAAGCATTCAATCCATACAAGTTCGTTCCGGGTTCGAACGAAACCGAAGGCATTATCTCGTTACACTCATTTTGGAATCACCCTCAGAGTTAACGACGATAACCCTTGCATTCCGAAACTCCATCTCGATCTCCATTTGATAAGTTACGACCTATCGTTTAATTTGGATCGATGTGGTTTTCGGAGAATCAAAATTGATTCTTCCGATCCCGGTCTCATCGGATCTAAACGCCATTTTAAGGGCCAAGTTGTCTATTTAACTTAACAGTTCAATTTAATATCAAGAATTAACATAACAGATATAACAGATAAATCATACACAGTTATCACAGATATCCAAAACATCACAGCATACCACAGAAATATCATCAACAGATATCAAAGTCAATCAAACAGAAATATCAACGCATACCAAACAGTTTAGTTCTACTTGACTAAATTATTTGCTTAAGAACAAACTATTTTATTCTGTTTAATAATTTACTGAGTAATTAACTTATTAATGATCAATTAATCCATTGTTAATCATTAATTATTAATTTATTAATCATCTAATCTTTAATTAATTAATTAATTAATTAACTTCTATTCATAAACTGTTACTGAATTACTCAGTTAGTTAATTAATAACTTACTTAGTAAAAATAATTACTTATGTAATTACCTCAAATTACTTTAATTAGTCAATTATTATCAATTTAATTAATTAAATAATCTTAAATTAATCACTTCAGTTAATTATCATTTACCAATTAACTTTTAAGTAATTAACTAACGTTCTTAAATTTTAAATTTGATTTAACATAAGATTTGTTTTTAGTTACAAAATAATTCTAAGTTATCAATTAAATTCCAAACATAAATTAATTCAAATTACTTATTAATAATTACCTATTTCTACATACTTGCCTTACTTAAACCTTTAGTCAGATATAAATCTAACTACTAATTGCCTAGTTAACTTAATTAAAATCATAGTACTTAAACAAACTTACGTTCGACCCACAAGAAAAACGACCCGAGTCTACATCTTCTTTTACTAGAGCAAGTCTCGAGTCATCTTCGCATCTTCCCCGCGTTTCTCCCTCTCACTCATCCTGTTCTTCTTCCTCCTGTAACGTTTCTTCCTCTTATCTTTTTTTTCTTTTTATTTATTTATTCATTTAAAAACTGCAGAAGCTTCTCACGCAAACGCGAGTCCACACACGAGCCATCCTACCACCTACACGATTACCCACTCGAGCATCACACGAGACAGAGCTAACCCAAATCTCACTGGCGCGCTTACGCCACCGTGCACGTGCACGGTGGTGCGCTTGGCCTCCGGCGCCCCACGACAACCCCCACACATCACAAATTACCCTCTCAAACGAAGTCGAAACCCAAAAGTTCAATTACAAGCCGAAACAAAAATTCGACCTATAGCTCGAGCATGGCAACAAAACCCCCCATTGACGAATCAATCGCGCGGCCACCACACATCACCGGAGGTGATGAAAATTCACCAGAACCTCGATCACACCCCCTCTAACTCCACCTGGAAGCGCGGCCAACTCGATTTACATATGATGCCGAAATCAATTATTTACGGAGCATCAAAAGTTTAAGCACTCAAACCCTATTGTGATTCAAACTCAAAATTTTAACATTTGAAAAATAATTTCATATTTTTCTAGTGTTAATATAACTTCAACCCTGCTTCATGCCAAATTCCAGGAATTAAAATTTACTCAATCTTCTAAATTTGACAAAAAATCAGTAAAACTTCATTTTAAAACTGCTCTGAAAATCTTTGCTTTCAAATTAAAATTTTTATGTTAAAAATCATAATTTTGTTTATGGAAACTAAATATACTATTGAATTTACAAATTTGAGCACTTAAATTTCAACTTTGATTTCTTTTTACCTGTAGTTTTGGAAATACAGTATTGGACAATGCTGTTTAAACTTGAAACATGTTGCAGGCCTTGTTTTAAACTAAACAAACTCGAATTTACACAATACAAAGTTCAAATGGTTATATGAATAAGTTATATAGATTTCTTGGCTTAACCTTTATCAGCTTTCAAAGTTTGAAAGAAACAACTACCTGTACTTATTCAAACTACCGAAGATACCAAGGCTAATTATACCAACAATATTCAAGCACTTACTATTTACAATCTAACAAAATACAAATTTAGATTTAAAATGGATATGTTTACTCACCTAAAACTGTTGAACAGAATTGATGATTCGAAGAATTTTTCAGTAGAATTCTCTGAAACTCTCCTTGTTGGTTTTGTTGTTGAATTAAATTCAAGTTTGCAAAGCATACAATGCTTTCCTCAGGTTTTCTTTAAGTTTAGGTTTGTATATATAAACTGATGATATATAGGTAGATTGATATAGAAGCTACTAATCAGGTTGTAACTGGCCAGTTAGTATTTATTTGTCATTTTCTTTTTATTGGCTAAGAAAATTCACTGCAGTATGAAATCATATAGGAGATTTCGGCTATATGTACTTGTTAAGCAAGAAGTTAGGCTATTTAATGTTCATGCTTTTAATTATGACAACAAGAAATAAATGTTTTACTGATTGTTATATTGTTTGGTACAAAGACATTTATCATATTTCGGCTAGCCTATCTTGCAAGACACACATATTTTGTTTTATGTTGAAGTAAAACTTTGTTTTTCTTATTTGCTTACAACTAATAAATGCTTATGCTTCACTTATGCTAACAAGTAATGAATGTTTCAGTTTTCCTGTTTGTTTTGTACAAGCTACAGATTTTTTTTTTATTATTAATTTGAAGTAAAGCTTTGCTTTTGTTATGAATAAAATTTTTCCTACAGCACATAACTTTGTATTTAATTCATATCATTATGAATGTACAAAGGTATTTATATATCTTCTTTGAAGTTAGACCTGGCTTGTATATGAAGCTATACTGTATATGTAAACATTTATTTTATTACTTCTAGCCTAATTATATTATACTTGCAGGAATTACTATATTGTATTGTCACATGTATTGTCAGATACTATATTACACTTGCAGGAAGATGTTTGCCTTATGAATGAAAGTATGTTGTACTATGTATAAAGATTTTTGTTGTATGAAAAATACATTTGCAGATAGATATTTAGTTTTTGAGTGTGAAGTTTTGTTTATGAGAATATTTATTGTTTGTATAAACACTTGTCTTATATTATGTTATAAATTGTTTTCATTTCATTTTACACTTTAAGTTCGGATTACATGTGAAGATATAAAAGAACAAATTTTATTATTTGCTTGCTTATTTATTTATATTTGTATTTTATATTTTGATTATCAAAGTTTACATTATATTCTTAAGTTTCACTTATATGTAATACTTATTTCTATATTTATCTCCAATTATAATTTATTCAAATTACATACATAAGTTTGACTCATATGTTACATTTATACTCTATATTACTAGAATTTGATTGTAAACTCCAAACATTATTATTCATATGTATATGTTTATCAAATGTTAGCAAAATGTAAAACTTTTAATTTAAACAAATAAGATAAATTTTATTATAAATATTATTGAGATGCTTATTTCAAAGTGCCAAATCAATCTCCTTTTTTTAAAATACAGTTTATAGCAATAATCCCAAATCACATTCATTTTAATATGATCAAACTACTTTTTAGTTAGTTAAACTAAATATATATTAAAATAAACGGGGTCAAAAATCCAGGGTCGTTACATTCCTCCCCCCTTAAAAGAATTTCGTCCCCGAAATTTAAAACAAAGACAATTTAAAAGTTGGTATACCAACCATTCAACATAGATACCCTTCATACATTAGCAAACAACCAAACAGTCTATCCTAACTAACAACACTAGTTATCCGAACACAAATTCGGATAAGTTTCCCTAAAATTATCGAGAGTTTGACTCTCGATGATCAACAATCCAAACTGGATTCCTGACCACAGTTAAATTCGACTCAACTTCCAAATTCCTGAATTACTAGTTTAACAACTAATGATGAATCATGAACAAATTTCCTGAGATATATGGAATATACAATAAATTCCAGACATCCATTCTAGCAATTCAATTTTAAAAGCTACAGTATTAACTCTTTCTAAATTTTATCGACTTCTTTACAGAATTTCAATACTTATTTATTCAAGCCCGTACGATGTACATACGCTATTCGTACGCAATATCAAATCCGATTGCTCGCTCGATCACACAATTTCACTTCCGAACTAGTATCGTCCACCCGACTTCCTAGTACGGACTCAGAACTGGTTTCTTGATCAGCAACTGTCATTCTCCTTGCATAGTCACAACTATGATAGAGAATTCCCCACAATCAATCAAAATCCCAATCCATGGTTCGTCGTCAAAAATCGAGTGAAAAATCCTGACTCGGATCGATATAACTATCTCGAAATTCTGTGTTCGAATCTGGATCAAATTGTTATGCGAATAAAATAATATACGTACATCCTACGTATTTATATCCATTGGTTATCAACCATATCAATTTTCTTTTATTCACCTTATCCTGATTCTATCACTTGGAATAATTTTCTCAGTATCAATTTTACTTAAGATTTCACTCTTCCTTTCTTAAGTTTAATTTTAAGCATTATATATCTCTCACATTATTACCCTACCACTTTAAGCTTTATATCTTCTTATTTAAATCTGAATTACCAATTCCATATGAATTCAATTTTCTTAACTCTGAATATTGAACTTTTATTGACAATCTCCATTTATAGTTGATTCCTATTATTATTTTTAAATTAGTTTCATTCATTAGTTTAGTTTAAATTTCCAATCTGAAATTGTTTTGTTGTTAACATTTTTTATTTTTATTTTATTTTTTTATAGTTTTCAGATTCTGAAAGATTTTGACAGTCTCCATTACATATTTCCATAAGTACATATGTAAGGGTTTCAATTCTCATCACAATTAATTTCAATCAATTCTCAAATCATTCCTTTTCGGTTAAAAGGAATTTACAACTTACTTACCTATGTAATCCATTTAAGCAAAACAAACACATATTCACAATCATCCTATCTTGCATCTAATAATTTATAGAATTTTATCTAATTCTCATTTACTTCAAAACAACTCATTTCTTATGCAATTCAACAATATCATTGTGAATAAATGATTACTTAAGCTTTATAGCAAATCTTAAATCGATTCCAACTCAATTTACAATCGACTCCACCACAATTATTTATTCACAATCCTTTCATTGCATTTTCTTTTATTTTAAAAAGTTTGTTCCAAACCATTTTATTAAACTCGACAACCAATATTTTAAACAATCATCTCATAATTTACTTAAGTCATTTATTTCCTTCAAACTGTTCCACCTAACAATGTAGGTTTATTCTATTTCACCAATTTCCATTCAAATCTTTGATTTGATTTTCCTTTAATCAAATCCCAACTAATTTCCTGATTAGTTTATATATTTTTTTCCATCTTTAAATTTTTAATTTACATTAACAATTCATTATTGAATTTATTTATAATAAGGTTATTCAATTTATGCTTGAATTAGATTTGTTTACAACTCACACCATTTCTATTTAAATCCAATTCAAGACTTGCTTGGTTTACATTTACTTATTTACATAAGAATTTTATTTTATTCAATATTATTTATGACTCGATTGAATTCATCTAAATATAATCTTATTTCAACTCAACTTCAGCTAAATTTAGCTACTTACCAATCTTTAAATTTATTTCTCAATATGTGAGCTTAAAACTTATTTATCTACTTAACAGCTTATATTGCTCATTTGAGTCACTTCATCATATAACCCCAATTTCAGATGACATATGTATAACTCTTACTATCTTAAGGTATACATTTCATTTTGCCATTACAATTATTTTCCCTTCCAGGTTTATATCCAATTAAGTTCATTTTGAACTCCAATTCCATTTAACTTATCTTCAGGTTAAACTCTAATATGTTTCTTATCTTTATTTACTTAAGTTAAATTTTAATTCCAGGATTAAATTTCCCGATTTCTTCTTATTAATATCAACCTTATTTTATAAGTTCAATAGTTGATTTATTTAAACCTTTCACATTATAGAATTTCTTATAATCCAATTGCCCGGTTTTCATTTCCAAAATCATTTTAAAATGATAACTACCCATACCCACTTGGTATATTAAATCAAATTTTCAAATTCCAAACACTTGTTTTTACCAAAGAAAATTTCCCTTTGAAATTTCTAAAACAACTTGTATACCCAACAAGTCCAAACAATATCATGATCAACTATCCTGGTAGCAATCCATCACTTTTAGAAACTCGAAAATGAATACTGATGATGTGGCCATCACCATCAGGA
Organism: Allium cepa; assembly: GCA_030765085.1. Taxonomy (NCBI): domain Eukaryota; kingdom Viridiplantae; phylum Streptophyta; class Magnoliopsida; order Asparagales; family Amaryllidaceae; genus Allium; species Allium cepa. Next base: position 243,878,347 of record CM060938.1, on the reverse strand, counting down.
TTATTTTCCAGCGACTGAAGTGAGTTCAGTGCTTCCTTACTTTCACAAATTTTCCCAAAATAATTTCCATTCAACAATATTTTCCAAAACAATACTCCATTATTGCCTTCAAATCTTTGGAAAAACATTACGAACATTTCCAAGATTTCAAATTCCCAAATTCTTTTGTTTTAAATTTATTTAAACACCTCTCAAATTTCCGGGACTTAATTCTTGTTAAATCAAATTTTAACTATATTCCTTTTGTATTAAAGATCATACTTAGACAATTTTATTTGTTTATAGACCACTCAAATTTAAATTCTTATTTGATTGTACTATTATCAATCAAACATCCAAGTATATATAGTTATTTCAGAAAATATTTCTTTATATCAAAATATAATTTTGGGTAAAATTATTTCATCTACCCTACTTTAAAAACAATACTGTGTCAGCCTATCTTGTTTAAGAGTTTAGGAATCCCTATCGATGGAATGGCGTCCCACACATCGACCAGAATCCATAAACACTCAACAGATAAATCAACACAATATAAAAACAATTTTTATATTCACTAACAAATACGCGCTCATATCTATTTATACTCTCAAACTCAGTTTAGAGTTCTGCAACCTCTATTTTAGAGTAACCACTACCAGAGCCAAGGTTATCACAAACCTATGCTCTGATACCAACTGTGACGACCTGCCCTTCTACTACCAGAAAGACGTATCATCATTAAAAAAGAAAGGGATGAGAAAATAGAAAAGATAGAGAAGAAAGAACAACAACATCAAAATCTCACGGCGAAATGGAACAAAATATAATATATCACATAACTATTACATAATTTTACATATATCGGTGTTATACAGATCATACACCACATACTAGGCAGTTATAAACATCTGTCTAGTTAACACAAGTCAATATACAATACAGATAAACAGCTCAGAGATATCAACACAGCGGAACACCATATATATATATATATATATATATATATATATATATATATATATATATATACACACACACACACACAACGTAGAAGCCTCCTGCTCTATTGCTCCTCCAGAATTCGTCAAATCTAACCTGAATCCCTTGGCTACCCGTAAAAATTTGGGTACCCGAGAGTTTATGAAAAACAAAAATAAACTCCGGGTCAGACATGGGTCTGGTATGAGTAAACGGTTTAAAGTTGTTTAACTTTGAAAACATCTGAAAATAAAGGTATCACGTAAGACTTCCCACACATAAATACGGGTAAGTTTTTACCTTACGCTAACCAAAACATTTCATAGGAAATCCACTGATATTATAATAGTGTCTAGGGTTTTCAAGTAAATAGAAAATAGCCGAAATTGTTACATGATTAAATTCCAGCTACTAGCCACAAAAGTGGGTAATACAAATCAAAACCGTAGGGTCTCGTAGGGAAAATGGATTTCCAACAATGGCAGGGCTACTGGGGAACCTCCCGTCATAGTACGGGGCCTAGATCACCGTACCGAGGATTACTCCCTTCATCCCCTACAACACAAGGCCGGAACCATTCCTTACTGAACAGTCCCGAACAAGATAAACCCCATGGTTGTAGCTAGCAACCTCCCACTAAGCCGAAATATAAAAAGGGACATCTAGACAGGGGAAATATCTTGTCCTGCTTGGGCATGACCCACCTAACCTTGCTGCATCTCCCCTGTTTTAGCCATTCCCGGTTGATGAGGCTTGAGGCTACGATTACCTTTATTGAACATATCTTAGAATGCTCATCGTCCACCTGACGATGTGCTGAAAGCATTCAATCCATACAAGTTCGTTCCGAGTTCGAACAAAACCGAAGGCATTATCTCATTACACTCATTTTGGAATCACCCTCAGAGTTAACGACGATAACCCTTGCATTCCAAAACTCCGTCTCGATCTCCATTTGATAAGTTACGACCTATCGTTTAATTTGGATCGATGTGGTTTTCGGAGAATCAAAATTGATTCTTCCGATCCCGGTCTCATCGGATCTAAACGCCATTTTAAGGGCCAAGTTGTCTATTTAACTTAACAGTTCAATTTAATATAAAGAATTAACATAACAGATATAACAGATAAATCATACACAGTTATCACAGATATCCATAACATCACAGCATACCACAGAAATATCATCAACAGATATCAAAGTCAATCAAACAGAAATATCAACGCATACCAAACAGTTTAGTTTTACTTGACTAAATTATTTGCTTAAGAATAAACTATTTTATTCTGTTTAATAATTTACCGAGTAATTAACTTATTAATGATCAATTAATCCATTGGTTAATCATTAATTATTAATTTATTAATCATCTAATCTTTAATTAATTAATTAATTAATTAATTAATTAACTTCTATTCATAAAATGTTACTGAATTACTCAGTTAGTTAATTAATAACTTACTTAGTAAAAATAATTACTTATGTAATTACCTAAAATTACTTTAATTAGTCAATTATTATCAATTTAATTAATTATATAATCTTAAATTAATCACTTCGGTTAATTATCATTTACCAATTAACTTTTAAGTAATTAACTAACGTTCTTAAATTTTAAATTTGATTTAACATAAGATTTGTTTGTAGTTACAAAATAATTCCAAGTTATCAATTAAATTCCAAACATAATTAATTCAAATTACTTATTAATAATTACCTATCTTTACATACTTCCCTTACTTAAACCTTTAGTCAGATATAAATCTAACTACTAATTGCCTAGTTAACTTAATTAAAATCATAATACTTAAACAACTTACGTTCGGCCCACAAGAAAAACGACCCAGGTCTGCATCTTCTTTTACTCGAGCAAGTCTCGAGTCATCTTCGCATCTTCCCCGCGTTTCTCCCTCTCACTCATCCTGTTCTTCTTCCTCCTGTAACGTTTCTTCCTCTTATCTTTTTTTTTTCTTTTTTTTATTTATTCATTTAAAAACTGCAGAAGCTTCTCACGCAAACGCGAGTCCACACACGACCCATCCTACCACCTACACGATTACCCACTCGAGCATCACACGAGACAGAGCTAACCCAAATCTCACTGGCGCGCTTACACCACCGTGCACGTGCACGGTGGTGCGCTTGGCCTCCGGCGCCCCACGGCAACCCCCACACATCACAAATTACCCTCTCAAACGAAGTCGAAACAATTACAAGCCGAAACAAAAATTCGACTTGTAGCTCGAGCATGGCAACAAAACCCCCCGCTGACAAATCAATCGCGCGGCCACCACACATCACCGGAGGTGATGAAAATTCACCAGAACCTCGATCACACCCCCCTCTAACTCCACCTGGAAGCGCGGCCAACTCGATTTACATATGATGCCGAAATCAATTATTTACAGAGCATCAAAAGTTTAAGCACTCAAACCCTATTTTTGATTCAAACTCAAAATTTAAACATTTGAAAAATAATTTCATATTTTTCTAGTGTTAATATAACTTCAACCCTGCTTCGTGCCAAATTCCAGGAATTAAAGTTTACCCAATCTTCCAAATTTGACAAAAAATCAGTAAAACTTCATTTTAAAACTACTCTGAAAATCTTTGCTTTCAAATTAAATTTTTTATGTTAAAAATCATAATTTTGTTTATGGAAACTAAATATACTATTGAATTTACAAATTTGAACACTTGAATTTCAACTTTGATTTCCTTTTACCTGTAGTTTTGGAAATACAGTATTGAACAATGCTGTTTAAACTTGAAACATGTTGCAGGCCTTGTTTTAAACTAAACAAACTCTAATTTACACAATACAAAGTTCAAATGGTTATATGAATAAGTTATATAGATTTCTTGGCTTAACCTTTATCAGCTTTCAAAGTTTGAAAGAAACAACTACCTGTACTTATTCAAACTACCGAAGATACCAAGGCTAATTATACCAACAATATTCGAGCACTTACTATTTACAATCTAACAAAATACAAATTTAGATTTAAAATGGATATGTTTACTCACCTAAAACTGTTGAACAGAATTGATGAGTCGAAGAATTTTGTAGTAGAATTCTCTGAAACTCTCCCTGTTGGTTTTGCTGTTGAATTAAATTCAAGTTTGCAAAGCATACAATGCTTTCCTGAAGTTTTCTTTAAGTTTAGGTTTGTATATATAAACTGATGATATATAGGTAGATTGATATAGAAGCTACTAATCATGTTGTAACTGGACAGTTAGTATTTATTTGTCATTTTCTTTTTATTGGCTAAGAAAATTCACTGCAGTATGAAATCATATAGGAGATTTCGGCTATATGTACTTGTTAAGCAAGAAGTTAGGCTATTTAATGTTCATGCTTTTAATTATGACAACAAGAAATAAATGTTTTACTGATTGTTATATTGTATGGTACAAAGATATTTATCATATTTCGGCTAGCCTATCTTGCAAGACACACATAATTTGTTTTATGTTGAAGTAAAACTTTGTTTTTCTTATTTGCTTACAACTAATAAATGCTTATGCTTCACTTATGCTAACAAGTAATGAATGTTTCAGTTTTCCTGTTTGTTTTGTACAAGCTACTGATTTTTTTTTTTTATTAATTTGAAGTAAAGCTTTGCTTTTCTTATGAATAAAAATTTTCCTACAACACATAACTTTGTATTTAATTCATATCATTATGAATGTACAAAGGTATTTATATATCTTATTTGAAGTTAGACCTGGCTTGTATATGAAGCTATACTGTATATGTAAACATTTATTTTATTACTTCTAGCCTAATTATATTATACTTGCAGGAATTACTATATTGTATTGTCACATGAATTGTCAGATACTATATTACACTTGCAGGAAGATGTTTGCCTTATGAATGAAAGTATGTTGTACTATGTATAAAGATTTTTGTTGTATGAAAAATACATTTGCAGATAGATATTTAGTTTTTGAGTGTGAAGTTTTGTTTATGAGAATATTTATTGTTTTGTATAAACACTTGTCTTATATTATGTTATAAATTGTTTTCATTTCATTTTACACTTTAAGTTTGGATTACATGTGAAGATATAAAAGAACAAATTTTATTATTTGTTTGTTATTTATTTATATTTGTATTTTATATTTTGATTATCAAAATTTACATTATATTCTTAAGTTTCACTTATATGTAATACTTATTTCTACATTTATCTCCAATTATAATTTATTCAAATTACATACATAAGTTTGACTCATATGTTACATTTATACTCTATATTACTAGAATTTGATTGTAAACTCCAAACATTATTATTCATATGTATATGTTTATCAAATGTTAGCAAAATGTAAAACTTTTAATTTAAACATATAAGATAAATTTTATTATAAATATTATTGAGATGCTTATTTCAAAGTGCCAAATCAATCTCCTTTTTTTAAAATACAGTTTATAGCAATAATCCCAAATCACATTCATTTTAATATGATCAAACTACTTTTTAGTTAGTTAAACTAAATATATATTAAAATAAACGGGGTCAAAAATCCAGGGTCGTTACAATTGTTGTGGTTGATTATGAGATGGAGGCACAATTTTTTTTTTGAAAATGCTTGGGCTTAAAGGGAGGATTCAAAGCATTATTCGGAAAGCTTGAAAACTGGATGAACCAAATTCGTATAGGAATTGTTTTGGTTCCACACAAAGTTAGGATGATTTCTCCAACCAAGATTGTACATTGGAGAAAATAGATCATTCTTCACCTTATTGAAAGCATTTATTTATTCGATCAAATGAGGAAACCGATCGCCTTTGTGATTTGGATCGTTGCATTTATAACACACTGGTTAGGAAGCTTGTTACATTTGGTTGGATAAGTAAACGTTTTCTAACTTATTGATCATTGCATCAATTTTAGCTTCCAAAGCTAACGATGATCCTATTAAGTATGCACTCGATCATGAGTAAATTGATTTTTCTTTAGAACGTTCCCATCCGGATGACTTCTCGGCTAGGTTTTCAAGAAATTGCCAAGCATTGTCGTGATGTTGAGCGAGAAAATTGCCTTGGCCATCGATTCAAATATGGTTCATGAGTTTTTTTCAAGTCTACTGATAAGATTTGGAAAATGGTCCATTTTTCAAAATTATGACATGGACATTTTATCAAAATCTCTTTAAAGCTTTCAAAATATTTTCTAAAAGTTTCACCTTTGAATTGATGAAAATTCACAATTTCATTTTGGATTTTAGTTGTATTTTCCAAGGGGTTAAACCTTTTCATGAAAACATTAATAAATTCTTCCCAAATTTTGATCGAGTTTGATGATGAGGTATACAACCATTTTTCAGCATAATCAGTAAGGGCGAATTGAATTAACTGAAGTTTGATTCCATCATCACAAAGTTGTTGGATTTTGATGGTCGCACAAACTTGTTTGAATTTTGTTTGGAAAATGCATGGGTCATCGTGCTCAAAATTGCCAAGTTTTGGGAGCATGACAATAAGATTGGATTGAATTTCAAAGTGGTTACCCGTTGGGGTTGGTAATGTGATACAAGAAGGAATAAAACTCTATCGGGGAAGATTCTATCTGTGAGAGTTCGAGGGGCATTTTTGTTTGCCATCATCAAAGGTTCGAGTTAAAAGATTTGTTGTTATGTCACGAGCCCAAGTACTCATGCACAAGAAAAGGTCAAGGAGAGAAAGAAGTGAGAATCGGGTTTAAGAGAATGAAACAAGGTTTAGAAGGTGAAATGAAAAATTGGTTTTTCGATATTTTTTAAAGGAAAAATATTTACCAAAAAGAATTTATTGTTCTCAAAAAGGAGATTTGACTTTTTTTTTGTTTTTTGGATTTCAAATTTTTTTTTTCTTATATGTTTTTGCTTTTTTCTCATTTGATTTTTATTTTTCTAAAGAAAAAAAAACTAATTAAAGAAAATGCCTATTTTTGAATTATTTTTTCCTTTGATTTTTTTCCTTCTTTTTTTTGTTTTTTTGTTTTGCTTTTGAGAAGATTATTTTTTTTGGATTTTTGTTTTTCTCCTCTAACTTAAAAAAAACTTGTTTTTGGATTTTTTATTTTGTTTGAAATATTTTTTTCTTTTTTGAAGCAAAAGATTTAAAAAAAATTGATTTTTAAAAAGAATTAGTTAAGTAAAATGTATAACTTTTTAGTTTTGGACATTTTTATATATGTATGAACTAATGCAACAAAATGAATGCAATGATTTAATTATGAATTTTCCGTCCTTTGTAGCACCTAACCCAAAATTGTATGATCACACTTCATCTTAATCAAACAAAATAGTTCATAGCAAGGTAACGGACCGAAGAGTTGAGGCAAAAGAGTACAAGTCCTCGATCAGAGAGTCGAGGTCGAAGAGTATAAGTTCTTGATCGGAGAGTCGAGGACGGAGAAGGAAAACCATGGATGAGAGTCAAGGCTGGAATAAGATGAAATGACCCGACAAGGTCTATGGCTTTGGATATGAACCCGCAGAGGTCCTGGTTTTGGCTAAGGACTCGATGGGGTCTCGGATTTGGATTACAGGACCGAGTGAAGTCCTGGATTTGATGTCTACCTGGAGAGGTCACGGATTTCGGTTATTGGGTTCAGGGTATGGATAGATTAGAACTCTGTTATCAAGTTCGGTTGGATATGGAATTCACAAAGATTTGTTATTGGATTCGGAATCGGATATCGACCCAGAATAGTCGTGGATTTGGATAAGGATATGGCTGTGGTACTTGGATAGAATGGCTTGATAATGGATTAGGTTATAGATCGGATAATATGGTTGTGGATGGAATATGGACTTTGGATGTCGGATTTAAAGCTATTCAAAACACGCATTTCTACCACAAGGCATGTTTTGTGGGACAAATATTACTCTGCCTTTTGGACAAGGCCGGGATATAAATAAATTGGCTAAAAAGGATGGATATCAGGATTGGAGATCGATTGGAAACAACTATGATCGATACTGTCGAAATTGGTCAAGCTCCAATCAAGGTGGGAACGATAGCGAATGATAAACAACGATCGGTGAGGCTACACTTTAGATTTTAGGTCAACCGGAGTTCGTATGCTCGAGTTCTGGATCGATCAATATCCATGTGACACACTTCAATTTTGTATCCATCCATTAAGACCATCATTTCGTATACACTAGGATCAATACCAAACAAGCACAAGTCTGTCACTCAACATCCATCCATTTCATATCCATCGAGTTAGAACAGACTTCAGCATCCCATAGACCAATCACTTCATTAGCGGCATGCTTCTTATCGATCACCCACATGATCGATACGAAGAGGAGAACTAGAAATCGATACGAAGGAAGGACTTTGGCTTCGATACGAAACCACATATAGAGCATCGATACGATGGTAAAGCATCAATACGAATGGCATGGCCACGGATGGATACGAAGAAAGAGGTCAAACGAAAGGACATGGTTTCTAAGCATGGAATGTGGATCTCCAACGCCACATCTTCGACACACATCTAATCGACTGCATGAATCGATACGAAGCCATCAACATTCTAGGGAAATCCAATCTTCAATTGATCATAACTCTCAAATTACAAATCCAAATGTTATGAAATTTTCATAGAACTTGCTTATTCACTCAAGAACGTCCATGATTGGTCACAGCTTCATTGGGCCATTTCATGGACCGATACGAAATGCACTTGGATCGATCAACATCGATCCCAAACAACCCTAAATCGATCTGGTGGGCCCACCTACGCATGAGAGAGGATATTTTGAGTTTTCAGGGAGATATTTCCAGATCCACTCCTATAAATAGCACCCCTTTCCTATTGAAAAAAGGACTTTTGAAAGCTCTTATGCCATTATTCTGCTGAAAATCCATTGCAACTTGAGTGTTAGTAACTGTACTGTTGTAAATTTGTTGAGAATCATCAATAACTAACAAATTATTCAAAGTGGACATAGGCTACAACACCGAACCACTATAAATCCTGTGTCTTCTCTTGCTTTCATTTATTTTGGTTTTGTTATTTCTTCATTTTTACTCTCTACATCATCTGGACCTGGAACCTATGTTTGGATATTAGAGATTTATGTGTAAAAACTGGTGCTTTGACTACTTCTGGGGTTTGTGATTTTGGCGCAAACATCACCTTATATGGATTTGGGTGTTGGCCTTAGAAAACAAAAATATGATGAGATAAATGCAAACTGAAAATAAACATGTATTAACGATGCAATTACGAATATGAAATTTGATTTTGTTTTTGTTTTTGGATTTTTAAAATGCAAGTAACTAATAATGCAGGGAAACTAAAAACAAGAGATAAGGGCACGGTACTAGAAGTGTAGAATTATTAGCAATTTATTTTTAAAGTGGCAATAATAATTTTTTTAGCAAGCAATTTATTTTGGCAAGCAAGGTGAAACAATTATTAATAGTAATTCCTCTCCCTGTGATTTTCTACTTTTACAACTGGAAAAAGTGTTGAACAAGATTTATGTATATATATAAGGATAAAAAGAAAAAAAGCAAACGAATTTGCACTAAAACAAAATCATTGTTGTTTTTTATTAATTTTTTATTTAAACAAAAATAAAGTCAATTGAATTATTAAATCTAAAATAAAGAAAACTAAAGACTAATAATTGTGTTTATAACTAACAGAAACTCAACCTGAATTAAGAAAGGAATTATATATATACATACATATGTATGTATGTATATTAAGGAGAATAAAACTTATGCAATAGAAAAGATACAAAAATAAATAATCTACTAACAAACACGGGCTCAAACGCAAAACAAGGCATTCAACTCAAAATACTCACTTAACAAAAACAAATCAAAAAATTAATACAAAATTTAACCCACTCAAAACAATTTTATAAACAATTTTTTTTTTTTAAAATAAAATAAAATGAAGTTGCAGCTAAAAAATGCTCAGCCCAACTAGGCCCAAAACATACTACACAAAGCACACTTCTCTCTATTAATAGGATAAAATAAAATATGCACTCATTTTATACACTTAAATTTTATTTCTCATTTAAATCATGAAGTTAACAACAACAAAAACGTAATGAGAAAAAAAACTAAAATTACGGAGGTAATTGAAAGTTGAAGATGATTGGAAGTGTTCGGGTTTTGCACTTGGTTTTTTTGGTTCACGGGTTGGTTGCGAATTATGGCGATGATGGTAATTGAGGTGATGCTTAAGGTAGCTCAGGCGTATTAGGGTTGGATTGATTGGGAATTAGTGATTTAGGCCAAGAATTCGCGTTTTGCAGGGGAAATAAAGTGAGGAAGTGTGGTAGAGAATGAATTGTTGGCCGAGGTGGTGAATTGGGTGAGGAAGTGATTTTGATGTTGGAGTTTGGTGAAATGGTTTGGGTTGATGGTATGTTTAGAGAAGGTGTAAGGAAGCGGAGTTCAGGGAGGAGAGTGTTTACTTCTGCAGTGAGGTTGATGTGGTGTGTTGCAATTGGTGGCCATGGCAAGTAGCTCTGGCTTTGACAATGTGTGGCAGGGATAAGGAGTTTGTGTTTGTATGAGATGTGGTAAAGGAGGTTGTCATTGAAGGTGGGTTGTAAACTTGGCTGAGGTGGTGGGTGGTGATGTTTAAATTATGTTATACGTAGATCAATGTAAAGAAGAGAGTGAAGTTATGGTATTAGTTATATATGGAGGTGTTGGAGAAGTTTTCGGTGAGGAGCAGGCGTGAAATGATTGTTGCTGTAATGCAGGGAAGTGTTGCAATACAGGGAAATGAATGAAGTTTGAGTGTTTCAGGAAGGTGGTAGAGGAGGAAGGATGTAGAGGTGATGTTGTTGTGGGTTGTAGTGTTATGGCAGAGGTGTGATGTTCGGGATGTGTTGATGTCAGTGGAGTTAAAGTTGCCATGGGAGTGGCTTGTATAGAGTGCTGAAGTGTTTGTAGTAGATGGAATTGACGGTGGAGCTGTGCAGTGAAGTATGTAGGTGGAAGTGGTGCTGGTGGTGACATTTGTATTTGATGTTTTTGCAAGAAGGAGGTGATTCAGTAGGGGTTTTCTGATTAAAAGTTTGTTTGTATATCGAAGGATGTGTTATCCCACCTTTTGGTCAAGGCTGGAATATCAACAAATTGGCAAGGAAGAATTGATATCAGGATTGGAGATCGGTTGGAAACAAGGCTGCATTCGATGTCGTTAGAATTTGACCGAGCTTCGATCAGGACGGAATTGATTGGAGATGATGATCAAAGCAAGAAGAAGCTATATTTCAAATTTCAGGTTAATCAGAGTTCATATGAAGGAGATATGATCGATGCAAGGTGAAAAGAATATGCTGTTCGTATCCATCATATTCGCATCCATCGGGAAATCATGACACTGGCTTGTTCGAATCAATCGGTTTTGTATCCATCGAAGTGACACCGCCTCAATCCATTCGAATCCATCCGGCATTGGATTCCTCACATCGATCCAAACAACAGCGTCGAGTCGGTTTCGGTTCGTATCCAACATGGTAGGACTGCTTCGTATCGATCAGGAGCTAGTTCAGTTCGCATCGGTCGCAGGTAAGCATATTTCGTATCCATCCAGTTCATGGTTGTTCGAATCGGTAGTGCCGGAGTCCTTGTTCGCATCCATCGTGCTCGTGTGAGTTCATTTCGTATCGATGAGCGATCGATACGAAGTGTGCCAACATTCATCGATACAAACAAGGGCTTGAACAAATGGGTGTGAATTGATAATTGATTCGAGGAAGGACTGAAGTGAGCGGACACGAATCAATGGTCGGCGCGAATGAAACTTCGGAGTTGGATGCGGATAACTCCGTCAAACCAGCGCATAAGTTGGATCGATCCTGGAAATTCGCAACACGTCATCCTACAATCACGCGCCCTCATCGACTCGAAAGCATCGATACGAATCAATTGATTCGAACCACACGGTCTGCCAAAAAATCGCAACTCATATTGATCATATCTCCTAAGCCGCTGATCCAAATGCAACGAAATTTTCACAACAGCTTGCATACAAGGTAAAGAACAATCCTGCCAAGTTTCAGCTCGATTGGGTCATTTTTTGATGGATACAAAATTGTTTCGTATCGATCACAAATCGAGTCGAAACTTGGTGGGGTCGGTCTCGTGGGCCCACTCACGTGCCAGAAGAAGTCTCCTAAAGTTTGAGCGTGATATCGGCCTCCTACGCCTATAAATTGCCCTCTGAAGCCTACAGAAAAAGGATCTTTTGGCTATTCAACGTCCAGACTCTTCCGGATTTAATTATACACATTACTATCGCTGTTGTACTCAAATTACTTCATTGTAATCGCTGTAATCATCTGTAACTAGCAAGGATAATCAATAAAAGATAAAACATTGAAGTGGACGTAGGCCGGCGATAGCCGAACCACTATAAATCTCGTGTCTTTGTTTGTTATGACTGGATTGCTATTTGTTGTTTGCTTAGATCTGGGATTTGTGCTTGAATATTGCTGATTTGTGTTCATACGCTGGTGCTTTCATGGTATTTGGGTTTTGTGAATATTTTTGGCACAAACACTTTGGTGCTTTCACTGAGAGGGACTTGCACCCGCTACATCGGATTGAAGTTCAGATTTAAAAAGCATGAAGAGTTTAGATTTGAAAGACAATGACTTGACAGACAAGCAGAAGACAAAGGGCTGAGAGAAGCTAATAGGAAGGAATTCAAGAAGCATCCTCTGGAGCTGGAGAAGGACAAGCTTCGATCAACATCACTAGGGACGAAATGGAGGCTACGGCCAATTCATTGCAAGAGATATTGTTGAAAAGTCAATAGGATATGATGCAAACTTTCTTTGAACAGATGAGAGCTGCAGGAACACAAAAGATTAAGCCGACTACAGTGACTGTGGATGTGGAACAAGGAACTAGGGTTGCGGAACCCAATGGAGGACAGAATACAGGACCAGAAGGCAATCAACAAAGGCTTCGGGGAAGACCTGTAGGATCTGACACTGGGTGGCCCTTGGATGGAGCTCAACAGGCTAGAGCGATCGCCAACATGGGTGAACCGCATGAGGAGTATGTACCGGAATTCCCTCGGTGGCATGGGGGCAACTTTGACAGACAATGTTTGATTAGCGGTGAACAAGAGGTCTGACCAATAGAGATTTGAAAGCGGTGAACAAGAGTCTGTTCACACGGGAAATCAGGATGGCTCGAAATCCACTTGATTTCAAGCTACCTAGTGTGGAAGTATACAATGGCAAGGCTGATCCGACAGATCATCTGATGAGATACACTAGACATATGGAAGTGCTGGGGGCATTGAAGGAAGTTATGGCCCGATGTTTCCCCCTGTATTTGACAGATATAGCCGCAATGTGGTTTAGGCAATTGGGGGAAGGATCTATCAGAACATGGACGGAGCAGGTGGATAGGTTTCTAAGGCAATTTCGGGTTCATATTAAGAGGCCTAAGAACGTGATGACGCTAACGTTGGAAAGCAAAGGATGGATGAATCACTTAGAGCTTTTCTAACTCGATTCAATACGGCGGTTGCTTCAGTGGATCGGCCGGATCCATCAATGGTTTTAATGGCAGCAGTGTCAGGAGTCAGAGAAGATTTGGATTTCAAGGTATCTTTAATATGAGACCCACCGCTGGATCTCGTGGAATTCTTTCACGAAGCTGAGGGATTCCTTCGACAAGAGGATGCATATGCAGATTTAAAGTTAAAGGAAGTGAATGCGACTGAGGGTGGAGGACCATCCAGCAGAGGATCGGATAAAGATAAAGGAAAAAGGAAGTTGGATGATGATTCTGGAAAAGCTAGAAAGCGATCGAAGGATCCAAGTTTTCCACATACACAGGATTGAACGAGACGCTGGAGCGGATATACCTGGAAACCCGGAATCACATTCCCTACCGAAGGCCATCTAAGAGAGAGCCTTCTGAACGGGAGAGGGCATCAGGAAGGCACCGCCTCTTCCATGATTTGGATGGGCACGATATCAACAGCTGCAGGCACTTAAAGGATATAATCGAGGAGCATGTAAGTAATGGATAGTTGCGACAATATGTCGGAACTCGGAATACAGCGGTGGAGCAGGAGCAACCACCGCCTACCTCGAGCAACGATGGTGTGAGGCCTAGGAATGATGGTCGATTGATTATCAATTAACCGGGATAATATGAAATAAGTAACAAGCTACTGGCAAATGGTAAAGTCATTTACACATGTATGGGGACGGAGATAGCCCCTAGGCATGCTCTGAATGATGATAAACCGTGATGCTATGGTTTGTGAAATCTGCCTTTTGTTTTTGGATTGGATACTTGCTTTCCTGGTTTGGTTTTGGAGTTTGGTTTGAACTCCTGGTTTTTTTTGCTTTCTGGTTTGGATGATTGTTTTCTGTTTTGGATGTTGGCTTGGATTTCTGATTTTCTGATTTGATTTGGATTTCGGATTGGATTTTGATTGGATTTTTATCTGGTTTTTGGTAAACGGTCGTCAGGTATGGATTGTATCTGGCAAGGGGTAAGTCTCTTCGTCCGCAAGTGTCGAATTGACTTATTCAGGTCGTTGAGCATGGACTATGCTCAACAAGGGTTCGGAGTGGCCAGGATTCAGCCTAGGACTTAGGCCCTGTATTATCGATTATTATTTCAGGTCGCTGAGTATGGACTATACTCAGCAAGGGTCCGGAGAGACCAAGATTCGACTTAGGACTTAAGCCATGGCATTGTACAACGTCCAGGGACACTAGACCACGGTCGTCAAGTGTGGACTGCACTTGGCAAGAACCCGAAGAGGTTAGCTTAACGTCTAGGGACACTGGACCACGATCGTCAGATATGGATTGCGCTTGCCAAGAGCCTAGAGAGGTTACGAATTTGGATATCGACCCGGAGAGGTCCTGGATTCGGTTATTGGCTATTGGATAAGGATGGATTAGGACTCGGCAGTCGAGTTCGAATGGATATGGAATTGGCTAAGGCTTTGGTTGCTGGATTTGGAATTAGGCATCGACTCAGAGCAGTTCCCATCTTTTATCAAAACATGCTATGACTATGGACTTCGGATATCGGATACGGAACTATTCAAAACATGCCTTATTATCACAAGGCATGTTTTGGGGGGCAAATGTTATCCTACATTTTGGGCGAGGTTGGAATATCAACAAATTGGCAAGGAAGAATGAATATCAGGATTAGAGATCGATTGGAAACAAGGCTACACTCGATGTCGTTAGAATTTGACTGTGTTCCGATCAGGACGGAATCGATTAGAGATTATGATCAAAGCAAGAAGAAGCTATATTTCAAATTTTAGGTTAATCGGAGTTCGTATGAAGGAGATATGATCGATGAAAGGTGAAGAGAATATGCTTTTCGTATCTATCATATTCGCATCCATCGGGAAATCATGACACTGGCTTGTTCGAATCGATCGGTTTCGTATCCATAGGAGTGACACTGCCTTAATCCATTCGAATCCATCCGGCATTGGACTCCTCACATCGATCCAAACAATAGGGTTGAGTCGGTTTCGGTTCGTATCCAACATGGTAGGACTGCTTCGTATCAATCAGGAGCTAGTTCAGTTCGCATCGGTCGCAGGTAAGCATATTTCGTATTCATCCAATTCATGGTTATTCGAATCGGTAGTGCCATAGTCCTTGTTCGCATCCATCGTGCTCGAGTGAGTTCATTTCGTATCGATGAGCGATCGATACAAAGTATGCCAACATTCATCGAACAAGGGCTTGAACAAACGGGTGCGAATTGATAATTGATTCGAGGAAGGACTGAAGTGAGTGGATACGAATCAACGGTCGACGCGAATGAAACTTCGGAGTTGGATGCGGATAACTCGGTCAAACCGGTGCATAATTTGGATTGATCCTGGAAATTCGCAACACATCATCCTACAATCACGTGCCCTCATCGAAACGAAAGCATCGATACGAATCAATCGATTCGAACCACACGGCCTGCCAAAAAATCATAACTCGTATCGATCATATCTCCTAAATCGCTGATCCAAATGCAACGAAATTTTCACTGTAGCTTGCATACAAGGTAAAGAACAATCCTGCCAAGTTTCAGCTCGATTGGGTCATTTTTTGATGGATACAAAATTGTTTCGTATCAATCACAGATCGAGTCGAAACTTGGTGGGGTCAGCCACGTAGGCCTACTCACGTGCCAGAAGAAGTCTCCCAAAATTTGAGCACGATATCAGCCTCCTACGCCTATAAATAGCCCCCTAAAGCCTACAAAAAAGGATCTTTTGGCTATTCAACGTCCAGACTCTTCCGGATTCAATTCTACACATTACTATCGCTGTTGTACTCAAATTACTTCATTGTAATCACTGTAATCATCTGTAACCTGCAAGGATAATCAATAAAAGATAAAACTTTGAAGTGGACGTAGGCCGGTGATAGCCGAACCACTATAAATCTTGTGTCTTTGTTTGTTATTACTGGATTGCTGTTTGTTGTTTTCTTAGATCTGGGATTTGTGCTTGAATATTGCTGATTTGTGTTCATACACTGGTGCTTTCACGGTATTTGAGGTTTGTGACCATTTTTGGCACAAACAGGATGTATGATAATCTGCACTGTAATGTGCACTATTGTTCAATGAATTGTGTGTGGAGGTTGTTGTATAGTGGGGAAGGCTGTTGGGATGGAATGTTGGAGAAAAGGGATGCTAAGGAAGATTTGTATCATTGGTAGAGACTTGGTTTCCAGGTGGAAAGAGGAATGGTGCAATGTGAAGGGTCTTTTAGAAGGTAGTTGAACCGTGGCAAGAAGGATGTAGAGGCAGGTCGAGGAAAGGAGATTTTAGTGATTAGTAGTGGTAAAGGATGGTGGTTGTAAGAAGGAAGAATGATGGTCGTGGAATGTAACGACCGGGAGATTTTTGACCCCCGAAAAATCGACACTAATACGTTCACTAAATAGAGCGCCGAGCAATCGAGTGCCGAAAACACCAGATTATTAGGGTTTAAGAAAAAGAGATAGAAGAAGAAAAAGGGATAACATGACAGAATCTCACAATCGCAGTGGAATAAAATATAATATACAATAGCACCATTTTCTACAAGAAAAAGCTATAACTGCTATTATACATACAAGTTATTAGAGTACAATCATCAACAAATAAATTGGGACAATTGTGATAACTTTTCCCTAAATATATGATATACAGTCAACAATACACAGTGGAAAATAGTAAAATATGTGAAATACGTCTCAACCATCCAGCTCGTCTCCTGAGCTCTAAAACGCCATAACCTGAAATCTATAATACTCGGTCTGACCCGAGCATTACAATAAAGTAACACCCGAGTCAGGCTATGAACTAGTGTGAGTAAACACACTTAATTTAAAATATCTACGTTACCAAAATCCCTTTGAAACAAGTCAACCCGTACAACACGATGAGTTATCATTTATTTCTAAACAAAACATTTTCTGAAATCCATCGATATAAAATAGTGCCTAAATATAATACTGATTTAAAATAGTTAAATTTGTGAAATTAAGCCGATTCTGTCCTATTAAACTCTATAATCAAACCCGTAAAGGTCTAGAGTGATTATTAAATTGAAGCAGTTTCGAATAACGCAGATATCCGATTCCGGTCTCATTGAATCCAAATAATAAATTTAAAAGGGTAAATTGTTTGAAATAAACAATTTATATTTAGGGTGACAATATTAAAATATGGGGATTATTATAGATTTTTGTTCAAATAGACCATATCGTCATTTTAACTTACTATTAACTTGTTTGACCACTTGATGGCACAGACAAGAATAATTGAATTTAATATCCAATAGAAAAGATATAAATTGTTAACTAATTTAATGGCCAATATCAAATGTCAAAATAATTCGCACATCCGGCTTTTATTAATCTTGATTAACCATATACATTTATTTTTGAATTCAAATTAATTACAAAATTTAAGAAATTTTAAAACAATTTATTTTTAATTAATTGAAATTTAACACTCCATTTTATATCCAACTTCATTAATTTATCTAAACTCTTAAGTCAAATAATAATAAAATTAATTACCATTCTAATAACAAAGTATCCATAAACTTTACGTAACGAATTTTAAAATGGAAATAGATTTTTAGTAAAAATAGGGAAAACATAAATTATCATACAGTAAATACATTAGTTCCATTTTTTTTTCTTTTTCTTCTTTTCTTTTCTTTCTTCCTTTATTTTCCTTTTCCTTCCTATTTTTTTCTTTCCCTTTTTTTCCTTTTTCTTCTTATTTTTATTTTCCTTATCCTTTCTATTTTTCTTTCTCATTTCTCTTTTCCAGCCCTTCTCTTCTTCTGCTTTCTTATTCAACCTACTCGAAAACCAAACCGTGCATCAAGCGTGCACAAGCGTACCTGTCTCCGACCAAAGCCACTGTCACCGACCAACTTCACCAGTCCCACTTGACCACCCAAACACGATCGACCACTGGAAAACCTTGGCCCACTCTCCATTCTAAATTTTAAACTCCCTAACTCAACCTAGACAACATCGACACCCATCTGCGCCTTGCCTCATCACTACTGACCGCCATTGACCTGCAAAAAATGCCCATGTCATCGCCATGAACTCCTCTTTCGAACGCCCCAGACCGCACCCTCCACAGTACCCCTACCCGCTGCCATCTCCTCAGAAATGAGCCAAGAGAAAACCTACCTTAAACCCTAATCATGACTCCCTCGGCCGCCACCGGCATTTTATGAATGCGACTATATTTTTCGTGGGAGCACCACCCTCTACCTTTCCTCCACGACGAGTGTCGTGTTCCCAAATCGGTCAAGTCGTTGGAAATCGACAAAAACCCAAACTCCATTCAACTTCCCATATCTCACTCAACATATGACCAAAAATCATCAAGCCATTTTCAAAGACCAAGATTTTCAAAGAAGAACACATCTATATAATCAAGTGATTGAATCACGAAACTCGAGTTTTGGTTGTTTGTAAGTTGTCTCCTATAAAATAAATTTTTCTTTCTCTCTGCTTAATGATATTCAATGAATCAAATTTTAAAATATCCTATACCCTAAAGCCAACAACTTTTGTGTTGAAGTCTTATGCTAAAATTAATTAGTGGTAGAGCTTTTGATTTCTAAAGTTGGTTGTTTTAAAATGTTTGGAAAAAATGGACATGGAACATAGCAAAACCATGGAAGAAGAACAATATTCTTACTGTATGGGTGGAATTACTTTATATACATTGTGCCAGATACATATACAATTACCCTAACTCACAAATTTATCCAAACAACGTCTTAAGTAAGAAGTATATAAATCAAAGCAATGAGAAGTAATTTACTCAGTGTCTTTGATATGAAGAAACACTACTTGTTTTGAGTTACAGGTTGCATTATATATTCCAAGTTCACATACAATTCGCGTTCACTTTTCATTGATCAAAGATTTAACATAACCATATTTATTTTTAAGTATACATAGTACAACAAGACTGTTTACATGGCGGTAAGTGGTGACGAGGCAAGCACAGATGGGTGTCAGTGTTGTCTGGGTTGAGTTAGGAAGTTCAAACTTTAGAACAAAGGGTGGGCCATGGTTTTCTAGTAGTCGATCGTGTTTGGGTAGTCAAGTGGGATAGGTGTAGTTGGTCGACGGTAGTGGCCTTGCTCAAAGACAAGTGGGCACGTGCACGCTTGATGCACGGTTTGGTTTTCGAGTAGGTTGAATACAAAAGCTGAAGAAGGGAAGGGCTAGAAAAAGAGAAACGAGAAAGAAAAATAGAGAGGATAAGGAAAATAAAATAAGAATAAAAACGAAAAAGAAAGGAAAAAAATAAGAAAGAAAAAAATATGAAGGAAAAGGAAAATGAAAATAAAGGAAGAAAGAAAAGAAAAAAAGAAAAAGAAAAAGAAAAAATGGAACTAATGTATATACTATATGATAATTTATATTTTCCATATTTTTACTAAAAATCTATTGCCATTTTAAAATCCATAATGCAAAATTTATGGATATTTTGTAATTAGATTGGTAATTAATTTTATTATTATCTGACTAAAGAATTTAAATAAATTAATGAAGTTGGATATCAAATAGAACGTTAAATTTTAATTAATTAAAAATAAATTGTTTTAAAATTACTTAAATTTGTAATTAAATTGAATTCAAAAATAAATGTATATAGTTAATCAAGATTAATAAAAGCCGGATGTGCAAATTTTTTTGACATTGATATTGGCCATTAAATTAGTTAACAATCTATATCTTTTCTATTAGATATTTAATTCAATTAATCTTTTTTGTGCCATCAAGTGGTTAGACAAGTTAATAGTAGATTAAAATAATGATATGGTCTATTTGAACAAAAATCTGTAATATTCCCCATATTTGAATATTGTCACCCTAAATATAAGTTGTTTATTTCAAACAATTTACCCTTTTAAATTTATTATTTAGATTCGAAGAGACCTAAATCGGATATCTGTGTTATCTAGAACCGGTTCAATTTAATAATTACTCTAAACTTTTACGGGTTTGATTATAGAGTTTAATAGGCTGGAATTGGCTTAATTTCACAAATTTAACTATTTTAAATCAGTATTGTATTTGGGTACTATTTTATATCGATGGATTTATGAAATGTTTTGGTTAGAAATAAATGATAACTCGTTTTGTTGTACGGGTTGCCTTGTTTCAAAGGGATTTTCATAACTTAAATATTTCAAATTTAATGTGTTTACTCAAGCTGTTTTCCAGCCTGACTCGGGTGTTACTTTATTGTACTGCTCGGGTCAGACCGAGTATTATAGATTTAGGTTTGGGCATTTTGGAGCTCAGGAGATGAGCTAGATGGCAGAGACGTATTTCATGTATTTGACTATATTCCACTGTGTATTGTTGACTGTATATCCTGTATTTGGGGACAAGTCATCATAATTGTCCCAATTTATTTGTTAATGACTGTACTCTGATAACTTGTATGTATATTAGTAGTTTTTGCTTTTCCTTGTATAAAATGTTGCTATTTTGTAATATATTTTGTTCCACTGTGATTATGAGATTCTGTGTTGTTATTTCTATTTCTTCTTCTATCTCTTTTTCTTAAACCCTAGCAACCTGGTGTTTCCGACATTCAAATGCTCGGCACTCTATACAGTGAACATATTATTGTCGATTTTCGCGGGTCGAAAATCGCCCGGTCGTTGCACGGAAGGTGAAAATGTGATGGAAGAGGAGGTTGACTTTGTGATGGTTTGATGGTAGTTTTGAGAAGATGATGGTGGAGGTAGTGATTAGCAGAGACAGGAGTAGGTGATGATGTAGTTAGGTTGATGTATGGAGTTGAATGGGAAGGTTACGTACATGTTAGTTTAGTGGGATGCAGTGATAAGGTTGCTTCAGCCTAAAACTTCAAATGGTTAGAATAGACAATTGCAAATGTAAATTAGCAAAGCATGTGACAAAATAACGCATAAATTAACAGTGAAAATAAAAAAATAAAACAAGCAACACAAAGAAAACAGAGGTAGTGCATAGTGTAAATGTAGTGTGTGTGTGTGGAACAGAAATGCTGCGAAGTGGAAGTGAATTGAAAATAGCAGCGAAAGCAAAATGTAAAAGACCTGAAAACAAAATGATGTTTTGTTTGCTTGAAAACAGTGCACAATGAAATGTAATGCAATGCAAAGATGTAAGAAACAACAAAATGAACTCTTTTTCTTATCAAAATAAATAATAATAACAACACAAAGAACAAACAACAAAAAAGACAAAGAACACTGAACAATTAACACAAGTGCAACATAAGAACACAAGACAAAATGAAATAACAAATCCACAACACAAAATAAAATAAAACTACTACCAATATTAATAATTCATAGAGTGAAATTAAAATTAAATTGCAATTTCCCGACAACGGCGCAAAAAACTTGTTAGACGGTGAATTTTCTATCGGCTAAAAAATTGTCGAAAAATATTATCTTTAAAAATGCAAGCGCATGGCGTACAATTGTAGTACGTATGCGAGTACGAGTCGATCCGTAGAGAATGAATTAAATTCAAATAATACGCAATCAAGTTGACCCAAAAATTTATTGGAGATAGAAGATAGAAAGATTTGGAATTCTCTATTGGAGATCATGTTTTCATCAAAGTATTGCCGATAAAAGGTGCTATCAGGTTCAGGAAGACAGGAAGTTAGCATCGAGGTTCGTAAGACCATTCCCTGTTTTAGAGAGAATCGGGGAAATTGCATATAGAATAGAGTTACCGAGTAGTGTGGCAGGAATCCACGATATTTTCCACGTATCTCATCTAAGAAAGCGTGTTAGGGATCCAGAAACTACTATAGCATCAACGGTCTTAGAAGATTTAGTCGTGGAATTGGTATGGGGTATTCCTAAGTAAAATTACAGATGAAAAGGTTTTCAAAGAAAATTATAGGAAGGCATCCTTAAGTAAAATGACTCAGATACTAGAATACCAGATGGGACTGGTATGGGGTGATCACCCCATACATTAGCTATTAGCCCCAGCTAATTTAGTCAAAAAATTATAGTGTGTAGGACTTTGTCATAGGTAAGACTAAAATTATGATTACGCACAAAAGAAAAAATATATGTTTGTATACAGATAGGTTATTGGTGAGCTAGCAAAACCATTAGGATCAAGCGACCCTGGGAGATGTTAAGTAAGGGTAGACCATCTAGAAGGGAGATATTTAACAGATAGTTAAGGACAGACCATCCAGAAGATGTGTGTCTAATAGATGTTAGATTATTTTGTTATATTGTCTGGTAGGCCTGAGTCGGCCAAAGGTTAGTAGTTAGCCAAACAAAACTATATTATTCGGACAGGTAGTCCATTTGTTACCGGATATGTAAGTTTACATAAAATGCTTTATGGTTTTAAACAGTTCTGGTTGTAGGACTATGATTTGCAAATGATAAGTTTTAAAAGGATATTAGTGATGAAAAACACATTCCTCTAAGCGGCGTGGTCTCACTTAATATCTATATCCAAGATGTATAGTATTATTCACATCAGGCTTTATGTTTGACTCAAAGTTTGTATTTTTCCCCTTAAACTCTTGGGTGCTCAAAAATTGATTTGAGTAGGCCGAGGTTGAGCTTTTACAGGTTTTAGTAGTTTGACGAATAAAACTTCCGGAGATAAGCCTGTGATTAGCGAATAGCTATTTAGGAGATGCTGTTTTGTTTTATTTTTCGCTGTGTTGTATGTAAGACAGTTATGTCTATGTAGTTCTGTGGTCAACCAAGGGGGTATCGTCATACGTTGCTCTTGATGTATTTATGTAATAATTGTTTTTTATCTGAACCTGGGGAACGATTATGAGATTATGTAATTTGAATGTGAAACATGTGTTTTAAAAATGTAATGCGGAGGGATGTTTTTAAAATTTGTGTTTTTGTTTCATATTCAAGTGCCTCTGATGTTATGGATACCATTGACATAACCGTATTTAGTCGTCGGAATTTAATACTATCAAAAACCACAGCATCTGTAGCGCTTAGCTTTGGGCCTCTGGATACGGGATGTTACAAAAAATGTCTATTCAAAAATAAATGTTGAAATCCATGTTTTCAATATATATCACATTATAATTCATTTTTCAAACTATTAAATTCCATTTAGAAATATTATTTTCCATAACATTACTTTAGAAAGATTAATTACTTTTATAACCATTAACTCCATTAAAACATTACTTTCAAACATTGCCTTAAAGGATTATTGAACTCTGAAAATTTTGAGTGTATTTCTTTTATATAAAAATCCATATTTACATCTCAACGTAAATCATTTCCATATTTATAAAACTATGTTTATAAAATCTCCTTTCTATTTTACAAAACTTCTAATTTATAAAATCTCTTTATTTATAAAATTCTATTTATAAATCATTCTTTTATAAAACCTAGTTTTACTGTCAAAATCCACTTATAAATCAATTTCTTTATAAATCTAATTTATTTATAAAATCTATTTATAAATTTATTTACCAAATTAATTTCAAATCCATTTGCAAAATATTTACAGATTCCAATTATAAATCTATTTCTTTATGTAAAAAAATATTACTTTTATCCTTTGCATAAACCATTCAAAAATATCTATTTAAAAATATTTTATACAAAACCATATTTTTATAACATAAAAAATCATACGTTTTATTTGTTTGAAAATAAATTCATTCCTTTAAATAATTTAAAAATTATTGAAACGTATATACTTCAAAATTAACTTTGAAAATTATTTCAATTCAAAATCGTTATTTTACAGTATTTCAAAATACTAAAACAATATGGCCCAGTACTACTATAGCACCAAATAAGCCAAAACAATCCATGTCATTAAATATGGCATCCAACACATTATATATCAAAATATATGAAAAGTAAAATCAATAATGTGAGGAATCCTATTGGATCCCTCCAACGTGTCCTCCTTGAATCACATACAGTATATAATCAAATAATATAAATCAACTACTTCGAGGCGGGATCATATACAAAGGGTCATCCGCTCATACACGGAAATGTAATAGGGCCTCGGTCCAATAGGCGGGAATATATCCAAACCAACTAATAAAGTAGTAAATCATCCAACCAAGCAACAAACAACGTAAATAAAAATTACTCATACGTACATAAAAATAAAAGTGGGCTGGAGAGGTGAATTTACTCATAGAAATTCCTGAAATCGCCAAAGCGCTCCAATTTAAGTTTAAATTGAATGGTCATTCAATTTAACCAAAAATTTCAATTAGCTCCAAATCCATCCAATGCAACTCCATATCATAGTATTCACAGATACGATTCGCAACACGACTTCAGGCACGACATTTTTTTACGCTAATGAAGATCGATCGCAAACCACCAAAGCTCGTAGTCGCCTCCACCTTCTCTCCATCCCCTTCTAGCACGTGACTTCGGGCATGACTTTTTTTACATGATAGAAGATTGATCGCAAACAACCAATGCTCGTCGCCTCCTCCACTTACACGCACCGCCGCCTTTGCCACACGCCTACCGCCACCTCGCCAGGCATGTGCGCCTGCATGGACCCCTAAAAACTTCTCATGAACACTGCCCCCTAGCCATTTCCATCGCTTTCCCTTCGAAGATCCACCTGTAGAATAGGTTTGCCTCGCCTCGCTCTCCAATCTTCATGTTGAACATTTTGGCTAATTTCGCTCCTAGCTTGCCGTGAAATGATGGCCGTTGGATTTGGCTGATGTTTTAATGGCGGCTGAAGCTTTTAGGGTAAGGGTTTGGCAAATGAAGATAGTTGATGTCCTTATATAAAAACTATTCACACTTTAAAATTCTGGACTCCAAACGAAGCGTGCCGCTTTGTGTTTTATAAGTTATACCCCTAGTCCGAACATAATGGAATAAAAATCGAAAGCCAATTCCTTCATATACAGAAGTTATCTTTTGAAATTGAACTTTATTAATTTAAATTCCTTTAATTAATTCTTACACGTTTCGAACTCGCACGACAAAATGATACGTCCGATCACCATGAAATTCGATAGCGTATAATAATTCACTACTACAGATCAATTGAAACTAGTTTCTCGAAATCCGAGACAGTGCCCCAGAAGGCTATTTTTACACGTTAGTTAAATTGAATTATCATTAAAACCGTTTTAATCACTTTAACTATAAATTAAAGTTTACAGTGATAATTTATTATTAAAATTTGAATTTAAACAATCATTCTGAAATCCATTTATTGAAATTAAATCTAAGATTCCATTATTTAAACAATTCCAGATGTTAAGCTTAACAACTTAATTATCAAATAAATTACTATATTTGAAATTCAAGTTATTTAACTTATTAAATCGACTTTTCAGCATTTAAAATCAATCAAATATTTCAAATTGAAATGATTGAAATTCTGGGTAGTTACACTCATTCTATAGTTTCATCCGTTGGAGCTCCACTTTTCTTTTATATGAATCTTCATAAATGACTTCATCTAAAAATCTAAATTTAAAGTACCGGTCCTATACATCGTTGACTTAAGCCACGATGTCGATTCTGATGTATGGAGAAATGTCCTTCATATCGGGTACAAACTTGACATCATCAAAAATTGTTTTGGAAATTTATGCCGCAAAGTTTCCATGTGGGGATTGGAGGCAATCTTCTTTTCTTTTTGAAATGATATCTGATTAGGCATCGAATGAGGAATATCAAAAGTAAACGACCCTGATATCTTTCCGGAGCATCGCGAAACATCAATAGATGGTGTAGGACCAACTTTTGAAGAATGGCCATCCACGTTGTATCGTGGAGATGACTCACAAGATTTATGGCTTCTATCCCTACTCTTGCATTCTTAGCTCGAGCATCTCCCTAGGTCAAAATCTTACGAGGAGCCATGAGGATGACTATGCGATCCATGTATCCTATTCTTGCTTCCCTGGATCTTAATGGATTCGTACATACCCCTGGCTTCGTTGGATTTGCTAAAGAAATGCAAAAGAGTTAGCACAAACAAGATATGAGCATGGTGTGAGCTAAACAAAGTCTAATGTCATGTAAGTGTGTGTATCTGTCCTAATGCTCCCGCATGGACCATGGACTTAAAGTTTGCAAGAAAAGGTGATCTCCTCTGCACAAGTGATAAGCACTTCATTGATAGAAGGATAGGGATATAATATCAATGATACCAATGTTTGCCCAGACCAAAAAACTGAATTCGTCGGGAATCGACCCAAGGGATCAGTAGATATCTTCATGGCGGCGGAATAGTGGTTCCCTCTATCGTAGTGGCTGGTGGAGTTTATACAGCTATTCGAGATGAGATGATCTTTATCTTTGACCAATGAGCTATGAGAAATTCTTGATCATCGTCACCCCCATCACTACGAGACTTACGTCCAATATTAGCATCATTATTCTCTCCACCATTGCTCTCTCTTACCTCATCATGTTCATTCCTCAGTCCTTCACTGTCCCTAACCCTTTGACCCGCTTTAAGATCAACAATTGGGATCGAGACTGGGGCACCTCATGGCCTTCATTGGCATCTATGGCAATGTTGTGTTCTTGCGAGGAATCAATGTATCATCATCATTATCCACCAGGACATTTGAAACATTACTGACATTACGACCTTCTTCTAAAAAATGGCAATCACACTAATTTTCAACTGTAAGGATGTTCTCCTCTCTATTTCTTCAAGAGGAACGTGATGAAGAGCTACAAGTGTGTTTGCTAAAGCTGCGCTACTAGACCTTTTTGAATTATCTGTAATTGTAGAAAATAACAGTGTGAATGGTTAACACCATGACATTCACATTGATGGGATAAAGTGAGAATAAGACTTACATCTAGACAGCCATCTCTGTGCAAAGCTAAGCGGACAACAGATAAGGAAAAACTCATCCTTGTAGTAGCTTAGCTTGTTCCAGAGACTCTTTACTTTTTGACAACCCCAAGAAGGCTCTCGATAGCTAAGCGAAGGTGATCCTTTTCGATGCTTGTAGAAATAAAAATATCAAATCTCCCAAGTGTTAGGCTCACAGCTCAAGTGGCGGGTGAAAATTATATACATGCTATTCAAGGAATCATAACTGTTTGGATGTAACTAAGCCAAAGCAAGCTTTATATACTGAAGCATCGACCAGGTAAAGTGATTGAATGGTGGAACACAACCGGCCATGCACAAGAACCAGTTTCATGTTGTATATCCAATTGGTGGGAGATGTGCTCGTTAGTAGCATGATGGAACCAATATTCACTCGTAAGGGATGTCATGCCTCTCGCATATTCTTTAGAGAGATACCTTGTGAGCTTTCGATGTTGAGGAATCTTAAGGATTATCTAAATTAATAGCAATGCTCATATCTACATTCGGGGCTGCTCCAACTGTAGGCCCCTTGGTTAACACAAAAGGAATTATTTCTAAAGGTTAAACTGCTTGATGCCCAATCGACTAAGGAGTATTTCTTGTTATGGGTATTGTAGTAGAACTAGATTTCGTGTATTTTAATGTCGACGAACTTACTGCCATAGCACAGAGATGCATGGAATGTCTACAATCCATAAATACCAAAGCTTCACAAATAAGTGATATCAGGCACATTAAATGCTATGCTCTTTATGTTGGAAAAGATCCCTGTAAAGTCAATATACCAAACTTGACGGATATCTACGTGTGTTGATCACTCAAGTCCCGTATATCGACAAAGGGCAATATAGTATAGTTAAAGTGAATAATCCATGCGTCTAATTTCGTGTAATTCAGATTTATTATTCAAAAAGAGATCAGCATGTAGTTCGCTCAAGTGTTGATTCAATATTCATGGTGATCGTCATTGCTGAATGCCCAACAAACCATGTGTCATCGACCACATAATGACCAAACTCTATTATATAATCCAATTGCCAATCTATTGTGCTTTAAGAGAATTTTCAATTATAATGTGAGCCACTTGCAACTATGCGACCCGACCCGATTGAGGCCTAAAGCAAACCCAAGTTGGCATACTGAAGAGTTGAACTCAAGTCATGCTTTGAGGAACCATGCCAAAGCTCGAACTAGTCCTTTGGTTTGCAAACAAAAATGTGATTGTTTAATTTATTCCAAAAATTCCCCTAGTATGGGGATTGGTGCCGATCCCTAGGAGTAGAACATTTCCTTTTCCCAAATCGTTTGTGGTCAAGGGTGCAATGAATGGTGAATGTCTCCAGACAATTACATTTCTCACCAGACTCAAATTGAAGGAATTAGGGTCAAAGTTTCTCAGATCGATGCTTTGGGTTACTCTAGTGACCCGAATCTCAATGTTCATGACAGTAATCTATGCGGCGATGATGTATGAGAAAGGCAAAGCTAGCATAGCAATGTTAAATTGAAAGTCGACTTGGTTTTCAATGGATTGGTAGCGGTAGCTGGATAAGGTTCGGGCTCAAGGTCGAAGTAAAGTAAAGAATGAAATATTGTTTGAACATTTGTATGGCCCAAACCAAGGACTTCAGCTAAAAAGTCACCTAAGTTAAAGACACTTTGGAATGGTACCGATCCTTGCTTGAGGATCAGTATCAAACATACGAATAGTAAATAAATAAATACATGTGTAGTGAAATAAAGATGTGATAATGGTGATGAGCTCTTACAAGTGTGTGCATGTGTATTCATAATGCTAGACAATTGAAGCTGTAAGATAACAAGGTCGAACCTATAAACTACGAAGAAGGAAATCATTGAAGGTTTTCTAATTTGGAATGGAGAACTTGAATGGCACGCTTCAACTTTTATACTACAAGGAACTTGCAAGCCTAAACCACCCAAAGTGATGCAACGATTGATAAAAGATGTCACAGACTGCAAAAACATTTCAAAGGAAAGAAGAAATCTTTCCAAAAAAAGCGAGAAGCCAACTGTGTATAATCTTCGATTTGTCTTGTTCCAAAGTACATCTTGTTAAAGCAGATATACTTTGGGGGGGGGGCAATGTTATCCAGCCTTGAGACCAGGCCATATTCGTGCATATTAGGTCGATTGAACTAAGAAATTAGCAAGTAGAAATCCAAAGCGATTTGCCAAGCATAGATGTCAAGAAGGACCAACGAATCAAGCCCATAGATAACAAATAAGTCTCCAAACAAAAGCCTACAGACCTCATACCGATGAGAAACAAACTCAGGTTTCAAGGCATGATAAGCCATGGATCGGTGCGGATCCCTGATCAGGGTTTCGTACCGATTCCTAAAAGCTCTTCCAACTTGTTACTCACCACATACCATGTCCTGTTAAGGTGTTTATAAACCAGCTCATGCATTGTGGGTTAGATTAGAAGTTCATATCTTGTTCCATAACCAATGCATAAGTCAAATTATTGTTCTAACTCCAAACCGAAATGTTCACTCAAGTCTAAGCCTCTATCAATGAAAATGAAGCAACAAAGATGAAGACACAAGCCGAACAAGGATCCACACGAGTTAAATGGAAATTCAAAAATCAAGTACATAGATCGATACTGATCCTTAAGCATAGGTCGGTACTAATCCTTGGATGTTCATGACATGGCCATGAACTCTTTAGTTTTCAATTCCAGAACATGGGAAACGTATGCAAAAACGTAGGCGAATGTAACTTGCAGCTATAAATAGAGATTTAGGGGTAAAGTTTGGGGGATCTTTTCGTTGTTTATAAAATTCTTGTATTCTCTTTGTAATTCCACGGATCATCACCGGTGCCTAAGAACAATTTTGGAAAACTCATCAAAAATTGCAACAAAGTTTAAGTGGATGTAGGTAACGATTAGCCGAACTATTATAATTGATATGTGCTCTATTTTTCCACATCTTCAAGTTATTTTCTTCAGTAATTCTCTACTTCTCATGTGTAGGTGTGTGCACTACATTTTTATGTAAACACCGCCCCCACAAAAGGAATACTGTGTAGTTTCTTTAAAAAGACAAGCACATAAGACATTGTTCACCTGAAAAAATGGCACCATGATAACTATACCTTGCCCTTTGCTGCCACCATGGCGAAGCGCTACTACACATCTACTCCCTGATCCAACGACGGTCACTCCTTACTAAGGCATGCCTAAGTATGGACCACCAACTAGCGATCATCTTAGCCACACCTCCAGTTGGCATCCTAGTTAGCATAAGCATCAAGCAAACAACCAAATCAATAGCCTAGAGAAATTCTAGGGCCTTTGCATCACTATGTTGGCAATCTAAATCAAATTTCAACCTCTATAAGTACAATAAAACATGCATTTTCACAAGGGTTGATGTAACATCTTGTACCTTAATGGGCCCAAATTCAACAAAATTAAAACCCAGTGAATTAGGGCTTGGATCATTGGTTATGGTAACCTATAATAAATATAAGTATATTAGAGAGAGATCAATATAAACTCATAGTGGAATAGATAAATACTGCTTTTTTTATTGAAAACAGGTTCCGAAATATAAAAATATAATATAATATAAATACTGACCTAGGATACTACCTTAGAATCAATAGTATTCCTTTGATATCTAGTTGCCTTGTCAGCGGCGAGCATGAATGAGAAGACTTCACTGTCTGTCATTCTCATCTTGCACTAGTAGCTAGTCCTTCTAAATCTATCATGCAGGTTGTAATGAGGAAGGGGTCAAAATAACATTCTGATGGATGAAAAATTACATACTTTATCCATAACACTAATTTATGCTGATTGACTTATATTTAAGTGTTATGCCATTATTCATGGCTATTCTATGTAATTCCATCAACGCATACGATATGTCTAACCTTCTTCACGGTACAACTATACATATATGCATATGCCTATATACATATATATCTAAATGTTTTACTACACAAAAGAAAACCTCGACCCTTAACACTTCTTAAATAGGAAGGAGGCAGACCCATCAGTCATTTGATACCTCAATCCCTAACTGGGCCCTCCATAATATACTCACTAGTCAATTAGTTCTAGCTACAGAGGCTGATGACCCCAAGATAAGGTTTTATAATTTAATTACCATATTACTAATGCGTCTCAAAGACTTATTTTAAGGTTAACTTGCCCTCCTTTGACAAATAAACAACTAACTAAATAGTAAGGTCTTTTCATATCCCATATAGATTCTACAGTAGTAGGAAGTGAAATCTATCAGGGCATAACCCAAGTCTTTACTGAAGACAACTTAGGATCATCGGTGATCATAGCCTATATGTCAAGCTTACTACTAAACACATGTCCAACAACAATACCGACATAGCACGCCGACCTCCCACAGCTGAAATCACGTTTAGAGGAACCAAATGTGAGTCAAGGAAAATGCTCATTCTAGTTACTTAACATCTCTTGTTAGAAATGACGCAGACCTCGTATCCCTATTAGATGCCATCGTAGGTTATTTAAGACTTCTTAAATAGGGAGGAAGCAGACCCAATGACCATATAATACTTTCCACCATAGTGTATACCCCTTGACATGCTTAAAGTTACTAGGTCATTTAATACTTCAAATCCAAGATAAACCCTTGGTATATTTTCCCAAACCAATATGCAATGTTATCCCTTAATTGTGGGTCCTATGGTTGGAGATGTCCTCCATCAGTAGTATAACTGGTAGCCTCAAAGTGAAGGACATACTCTTGTTGTGTGATTCTACTGACTTCACATCCCAACCTTTACTAAACCAAACCAATCATCCTAAGCCTACATATTACGCTAGGCACATTAATTCACACTCATCCTAAACATATTATTAAGTCTATATAATTTCCTACTATGAAAATTATACTGCATCCTGGCATTTAATTCTTATCTTGTAAGCTTTTTATATATATTCTCTATTTCCTTCCTACGTCCTACAAACGTCAATTATCTGTAATAATGGGTCATTCTTATTCTAAGTGGACAATTATTAATGATATTTATTTATTCATTCTGATTCAATCTATTGTACCTATTTCATTTCCTCATAAACGCCATATTAGATCCTTTAACTAGTCCCATTTAACACATTTTTCCCCATGTAATTCGTTTAACTCCCCATTAACCGCACATTTATTTTCCTATCAATTTTGAAGTTACTATCTCTTTTCCATCTACACCTCCTAATCCTATAATATTCTATGCTATTTATACCTAGAAATCCTAATTGTAACTAATATGAATATAAATGTATATTATGCTATGCATATATATTTTTATTTTTAATCGGTAAGCACGGTTATATGTATATATATATTCCTAGTTCTAACCATTAGTTCCAAACCCACAACATTCCTTTCCATGTTTTGATTTATCAGAGCTATCCTTCCAAAAAGGATTACCAGTATAAATTTCCATAAATTAACAAAAATTGGGGCCTTCGCCAAATTTAAAATTACAAAGAATTATCTCTTTTCTTTTATTGAAATAGACAGTGTAAACTATGGGAGAGAACTCATGCTTTACACATCTCTTTCCTTTTTGGTATATTTCTTATTATTTAAAATGATGCCCTTTCAATATCATACACCTTTCATACTTTACGAGTGGTTAGTTATGCCGCTTAGGCTGACTAATGTGTCAGGATACGTTATTGATTTCATGAACCATGTTTTTTGAGATCAACTAAATAAATTCATCAATGTTCATTAATGATATACTTGTCTTCTCATGGATGAAAGAAGAATACACAATGCATTTGAGAATTATACTTGAGTTGTTGAGGAAGCACCAATTAAAGGTGAAGTTGCCACTTTGAAGGAGGGAAGTGCGATTTTTGGGCCATGTTGTTTCCAAGCAGGGCATTATCATAGATCCTGAAAATGTTGCACGGTCCAAGACTGGGACATACCTAAAAAAGCTATGGATATGAGGAGTTTCATGGGATTAGCTAGATATTATAAACAATTCATCCAAGGCTTCTCTAAGGTAGTAGCACCATTGATTCTTTTGATGAGGAAGAATCATACTTTAGGATGGAACATGATGTGTGAGCATACATTCATGAGTTTGAGAGAGAGGTTGATGAGTGCACCAGCCTTCCCCATTCCAGGTGGGAATGAAGAGGTAACGATATATGCTGATTCTTTCAATACCGAATTAGGTGTGGTATTGATGCAAATGGTTAAGGTTGTCACATAGCTAGTAGAAAAATGAAGCCGAATGAGAGGAAATACCCAACCCATGACTTGGAGTTGGTAGCATTTGTGTTTGCGTTGAGGATTTAGAGTCACTATCTCTTAGAAGAGAGGTTCGAGTTATTCTCCGACCATAAATCATTGAAGTTCCTCTCTTCATAGAAGGATCTTAACCTTTGCCAGCAACGATAGTTTGAGTTTCTAGCTCAATGATTTTGACATTTACTATACATCAAGAAAATAAATGTAGTTGTCGATGCTTTGAGTAAGAAACATGCTAGCTTAGAGCTATGTTCCTAAAGTGGACACAATGAGAGCATATTTCCTAGCAGGATTTACAAATGAGGTGCAAGCTAGAGCCAGAGATGTTGGCAAGCTTGACTATTAGAACTACTCTAATAGAGCGAATTGATACTAGTCAGAGAAGTGATGCTAGACTGCCCGAGTCATTGCTAAGATAGAGGGTGAAGTAGAGTCTGAAGAGATAAAGAAGTACAGACTTCTATTTTAATTTTTAAACAAGCTTATATAGTTTAATTTTTTTGTAAAATGGTGTTTTATTTTAAGTTGATTTTTAAAAATGGAAGCGATAAACTTTGGGAAAAAAATTGTTTAACAAAATGAGATGATATTTTGAGAACATTTTTTATGAATTGATGAGAATATGAAGGTTTTGATTTTGAAATAAAGATATTTTAGTATAATTTTTTTTATTTGAAGATATGTCAGTACTCTCATCACTATTGAGGGCTAGCAGATCCAACTTTGGTGTTTTACGTGAGTCATCTCTATCATCAAATGAAGTAGCTACTATAAGAGGATTTTGAAATCAGATGTTCAACGTGATCTGAAGGTTGGAACAAGATGGGTTCCAATGTAGATGTGTACTAAG
The DNA here is from genome assembly GCA_030765085.1 of Allium cepa. Lineage (NCBI taxonomy): Eukaryota > Viridiplantae > Streptophyta > Magnoliopsida > Asparagales > Amaryllidaceae > Allium > Allium cepa. The sequence continues at coordinate 243,843,855 of CM060938.1, read as the reverse complement.
GGATTTTTGATGACCAAAGGCTTTGAGATATGATCATGAAGAAGGGATCTATGCACTTGCTTACTAGAGTTATATAAGGTGGTCCATTTACCCTTGACCTTTGCGGATAGTCTCCTGACTGTATGGCGAGGAAGGTGTTTGGGCATTCATTTGGCCATGATGCACTTAAAAGAGGTGTGTACTTTTTAACTACATGGGAATGGTTATTTATTTCATCATATATCCAAGTGTATTTGATATGTGACCCTAGATCTTAAGAAGATGGTCCAGTTTTTTATCCGTATGGGGCATGGATTCGAGCAATGATGAGACCATAATATTGAGTACTTATTAATTGTATGGAGTTATCATATGAATTATTATATATCTAAGAGTGTTTGGCTTGAGACCATACGACGTGGGTCTATAGTTCCCGATTGTATGAGTGGGTTTTGGAATCAAGGATTGACACAGCTACAGTATGACTTGAAGGCCATATTATTTTGTGAATTAGCCATGAGTAGGAATATATTATTTTGGGAATGTTACCATGAGTAGGCATAATTATTTTAAGGATGTAGCCATGAGTAGGCACATATTATTTTGAGTGTGTAACCATGAACAAGAGCGCATGTTATTTTGTATGGTGTAAGTATGAGATGGTACACCAATTTTTTTGAGGACATAACTATGAGGAAGTTCATTGATAGTTTTTAGGATGCACATATTATGATGAATGTGTAGTTATTATAGGGATTAGCAAATATGCATTATTTTTTGCTATGATAGTGTGAGGTTGTCATTTTTGAGTGTTAACGCTTTGTTTTCATGAGTTATAGTTATTATTGATTTATCCACACACATGTGTTAATACAAATAATAATGTTGAAAATTTAAGAAAAGCATATCAAAATCTAAGGCGTCGAAGGGAAAGCTAAAAAACATATAGCAAGCAATATCGCATTTCGAAGTGCTTCGGGAAGATATTGGATCTCTATAGTAGGGGATGTCAAACGCTTGAGAAGGGATGACCAACTTTCAAGTGTATCGAATTTCATATGATTAAATAATAGAAGAGGAGATGTCAAATATCATCAATATAAGTGGTATATGTGTCATAAGTCATGAATATAACAAGGGTTCCACATATCATCAATGTTCATAGAAGATATCGTATATTGTCAACAGAGCAAGAAGGTTGTATATCATCAATACAAGAACTTATGTCATAGATTTTCAATAAAGCAAGATGCCCTACTTCATTAATATAACAGATGTCAAATACTAGCAAGTTGATAGACCTTAAGCTTCAGGAAATGTGAGAGGATATCGAATTATTAACAATGTAAAGAATGATGTCGAAATTCAACTGTGTGCCTAAGAATATCACATACAATCAACATGGAAAACAATGTCGATTCTCAACAATGTATTTGAGATATTAAATATCTAAAGTTATGATAGATGTCACATTCCATCAAAATAATTGTGGTGACTTGTTTAATCAGGATGGGGGAGGTTATCGCATATCATAATATAGAGGGATGTCAGATGTCTACTCTGAAGAAAAGCATCAAATATCAACAACATTATACTGATGCCATAAATCACCAACATTCAATAAGATGTCGAAAATTATAAATTCTCAAGAAGATGCCGAAAACCGTCGAAACAAGGATAAATGTCATAGACTATCAATAAAACGGATGTTGCATGTTGACTGCATACTAGACATCGTCGAAAATCAGCAATGAACAAAGGGATGTTGAATGCCATCAACACAATGAATGATGTCGAAAACTGAAGATGTTGTAAGCTACATGGCGACCATGCCGTCAAACTCTACCCCTATAAATATGGATCGCAGGGCACTGTAAAGGGAGCGAATTCTTCTCTCCACTTTTCTTGCATTTTTAAAGTTGTAACCCTAAATTAATTTGCATATTTTTACCGATTGTAACATTCGAATTTGTTACACATAAGGACTCTAATGTTGAACATTTACATAGCATATTTCAAATAAACAAAGATTTTTGACTTATGATTTGACTTATGACTTGCATGTGACTCATATGCCTTATTCTCATGACATGTATATGAATTCTCTATTGAACATGCATACTTTTTTACAAACTGACACAAGGTTGATCCAACTTATTACAACCTAGGTCTCATATGCTTAGCATACTTTAGGGTTAACAAATAAATTTGATAACTTTTTGGTACTACAAGAAAGGCCCGAACCTCGGTCAACCTATATATCTCAAATTGGATTATCCTTGACCTATTTATATAAGGTATAGAGGATTTACCTCAGCCAGTGTATTCCATAAAGGGACTCTTCAGACCTTGCATAACCTATTTTTGGACAATATGATGACTATCTGTAAAGAAGAGACTTCTAAGCCTCATTTGGCCAAACCAGTTTATCAAGTCACTCATGACTCTCGATGTCATAAAGAACAAGTACTAAAAATATTGGCCTTGTAAATTATGGAAGAAAAGAAGCAAATAGCTTTTTAGAATCCGAACAAATAGAGTATAAACCCTTTCCACATAGGACCTACTCCAATCTTTGCATTGGGAAAAGAGAGCCCAAAGAAATAGGGTTGTCAACGGATGCAAACAGATGCGGATATGGCCGTATCCGCATCCGCGTCTGCAAATTTAAATCCGCATCCGATATTCGTGGATATCTGAGAATTAACACCCGAATCCATATCCGTAGATATTTTTCGGATATCCGAAAATATCCGCATCCGAAAATCAAGAGCGGATGTTTCCAGATATTCGAAAATATCAAAAATATCTGCATCCGAAATTGAATAAGATTTTTATTATACTAATAATATTAAACTAAAATAATCATTTTCTCAGATGACACTACCATACTAATCAGTTTTTCAAAGTGGAACAATTCATTTCTAAGTATTTTTAAGTTAATCATTGAATAAAAAATCAATAATAATAATAGTTTTTCTATGATTAATTTTTGATCGGATGGATGTTTTTGGGATACGGATATGCCCATATCCGCATCCACGTCTGATTTTCTTTTCGGATATCGGATATCCGCATCCGCTTTTCGAATATTGCATAATATCCATTTTTTCGGATACAGATCCGGACGGATTTCGAATTTTTTGGGTATCCATTGACAGACCTACAAAGAAACATAGTTTGTTCTTAAAAATAAAGAAGGCTATTCAATTCCGATCCAAAGGAATTATCTCGAAGAGGAAATAACAAGAGATTTCAAAAGTTTGTCCAAAAATGGAATAAATTCACTGATCATTCTTCTGCCCTAGTTAAAAATCAAGGTCTTCAAAACGAAAGTTCATGGATGGTGCTATTACGTCAATCTAATATTACAAGAAAGCCAAGAGGGAATCAAAGACACAATTTCCCAAAAACTCTCGATTCACTAGAACCGCTTTCTTACCACTTCCAATGAGAGTATTTACCTTCTAACTAAGAGAAAACTAAATTATCGACCATCTTAGAAGAAGCAACCTAAAAATAAATTGAATCTTAGAGGTGCTTATTGCTAATATCATAGAACAAATGGACATGAAATCAACCAATGCCGAGCTCTAAAAGGAATAATGTTCAGTTTCTTGGCTAAAGGAGAGCTTCAAAAGTTTGTTAAAGAGATTTAACCAATGTATCTATAACGATTAAGTGCTCAATAAAGAGGAATGTTTCCAAAGAAGGACCTCTAAAATAAAGGAAAAAGCCTTTGATCTGTCCAAGATGGCCTGGTCAAAGCACCTCCTAGAGGGGGTTAGACTAAGCTTCTAGTCCTGCCTATAAGGCCTGGCCGAAGCACTGCAAGCCTTTGGCCCTAACTACATGGCTTGGCCAAAGTGCCTCCTAGAGGAAGGATAGAGTAAGCTTTTGGTCCCATCTAAGATGGCCTAACCAGAGCACTGACCAACCTTCAGTCTGGCCTATATGGCTTGTCTGTAGTGCCTCTTAGAGGAAGGATGGTGAAGCCCTTAGACTCACATTAGATGGCCTAGCCAAAGCATCGAACCAGCCTTTGGTTTCACCTATAGGGCCTAGCAGGAGTGTCTTCTAGAGGGAGGACGGGTACGACTTTGGTTTTGCTCAAGATAGCTAACTAAACGTACCAAACAAAACCTTAATCATCACCTAAGATGGTGATAAGGGGTTCAGTCAAAGTTTACGTCATTACCTAAAGATGGTAACAAAAGAAATCAATCAAATCCAAAATCACTACTCGAAGAGTAGTAAGCGACAGTCTTCTAGAGGAAGATTGTAACAACCTTGATATTCTAAATTATTCTAATAAAATAAGTAAGGATTTAAATTGAAAACTTAATGAGAAATTTAATTTCTCAAATTATTGAATTAAAGAAAACTAGAATTTATTGTTTTACAAAAGAAGATAATTTATTTTAGAATGATTTATTATAAATTCATGATGAATTTGAAAATATTTATTTTCTTCTTGAATGAATTAGTTGATAAGAAAAATGAAGATTATTAGTTGCAAAACCATTTGTAAAATATAGTAGAAATTTTAAAGTGCAGAGTTCTCTTTTTAAGTCGTTGTTTGGAATTCATTTGAAAATGGGATAAATAAGAATTTAATTAGTATATAAATTTGTTTTAATGGTAAATGTTATATTGGTAAGCGAGTTTATTTTTGAATTTTGTGTAAAGCTTTAAATGAGAAAAGAATCCTTTTGATTTAAAAAGAAAATTTATTTTATTCTCTTTTTATGTTTAATTTGTATCCTAAGCCCATTTAAGACTTCAGCAAATGAGCAACTCGCCTTCTCACTTACATTGTACCATACATACTAATTTCTGAAAGAAAGAGTAGAAGCTAGGTTTTCATGTTCCTCTTTCTAACTCATTCTAACTTTGCAATTTTAAAATAAAAAGAAAATTTTGAAAATTCATATGAAATCAAGGTATGTTATTTGAACTCTTATCTATCCTCTAGTTCAATCAGTTTTAGTTCTTAAGAAGGCTATTTAGATCTTTTGTATTTCATTAGAAATTGAGTTCTATGTTTTGCTTCAGGTTAGAAATCAAATTGGATTTGGCTATGAGTTAACTGAATAATAAGGAACATAAAGGTGAGAAATCCTCACAACATTCTTTATATTGAATGCGTGCTTGTGTAATTAGTTTATAGTGATGATTTCAGTAATGAATTGTGTAGAATTGATAAAATAATGAAGTATTGTTTACTGAAATTATGTATTGAATGAATTTGATAACTAGATGTTAATATTTTATCTCATAAAGTACGATTTGATGAATTTTGATGCTTGTTGAATATAAAAGTATATGGTTGTTTGCGTATATATTCATGCTTCAGATATCAAGAATATGTGACTTGAATCACTCAAAGTCGTCAATGTAGGCTATAGAACAAATTCTTAAAAACTACTCCAAGCTTATGATCAGTCGACTGAATAAACCATTCAGTCGACTAGACTTAACTTTCCTAGAACAATTGCTTCGGGAAATTATTTGGTCAACTGAGGGAAATAATTCGGTCAATAGAACTTCTATTTTCTCCAACTATGTTTTTGATGTATGATTTGAATTTGGTTTGATGGATAGTTTTGGAGTTCAGCTTTAGTATATAATAATCTACACTTTGAATTAATGAAGTAATATTGCTATATAAATATGAATTTATAAGTATATTATAAATAATTTTATGGGGAAGAAAATTCTTATGATTAGGATATATAAAATACTCAATGTCTGCGTAAATTCTTTAACTCTTTTATAAAATCTTATTGGCATTTGTCTTTGAAAGATAAGCATTTTAGAAAATCCATTTAAAAATATTAATTCCTTTATAACTGGCTATTTGATTAAATTTTATGTGAAGTAGTTTTAAAGCTAATCAATTATTATTTTTCTATGACGTGAGAAATATAGTTAAATAATTTAGTAGTAACAAGTGATTATGGGACATTAATTATCACTTAATTGTTTAATCATACAAGTTGTTGCATAGAATATTTGAGTAATGTAGTTTACTAACTTATAATAAATACTTCAGCAACACCACGTGGTTATGGGACATGCGGTCATTACTTTGGTGATTACTATTAGGAACTATGTAACACTTATTTTGTCGAGTTTTCATACTCATCCTTGGGTAATCCTTCTTAGGCGGATTAAATGGATTCCAGGCCCATCTTGGGATTTTTTACAAACATATAATTGAGGTAAAATTATTTCATTTACCCAATTTAAAATAATACCATGTCGACTTGCCTCGTTTAAGTATTTATAAATCACTATCGACAACATGGCGTCCCACGTACCGACCATAATTTACAAACAACTCAACGGATAAGAAAACACAGTATAAAACATTTTATATTCACTAACAAATATGTGCTCATATATATAATACACTCAAACTCAATCTAGGGTGCAACTGTCCCTATCTATACCGAGTACACATCAAAGCTTAGGAATATACAAAATCTAAGCTCTGATATCAAATATGACGGCCCACAAATCCATACCCTCTGAATCGAAAATAAACCACACATGTCCAACCCTAAAAGCACAGGTCGATGGAAAGTCAAGAGAATGAAAAGAAGAAAGAAGAAGAGAAGAAAGAGAGAAGATAGAACAAAACAGAACAATATAGAATCTCACATCGCAGCAGAAAACATATAATATCATATTAATGACCTTTACAAAACAGAAACTGTATATACAAACAACAATCAGAGTTCAACAATCAATCACTAGTTATCAGCCTGAACAGTTATAATATCATGTCCTCATAATTGCTGATAATATAAACAACTAAGCAACAATGCAGCGGATAATCAAACAAAACATGTATGTGTATACGGAATGAAGATCTCCAGCTCTCCCGCTGAAGCTTCAAAAGCACCAAATCTGAACCTGTAAATATTCTCGGTGTGACCCGAGCATTGAAAGGGAAGAATGCCCGGATCAGTTTGGTAAACCAACGTGAGAAACACACTCAACTGAATTTATTAAATTACCAGACTTTTCCTTTATCAAAACAAAAGTATCTCGTAAGACAAGTCCATACAAAAACATAGATATGTTTTTACCTTACAATAACTAAATCATTTTATACCAAATCATCTGTTATTATACTAGTGTCTATCATACAAATAATAATTATAATAGCCTAAACTGTTACCATTATTAAATTCTAACATACTAGGCTCTACAAATAAAATGGCAGGTACGTAGTGGAGTTTGGATTTCCATACAAACGACCAGGTGAAGGAACTACCTTCCGAAGGGGTACACCTCTAGATGGATGTCCCGTGTCACAGAACATCTGCCCCTTACCAACACAAGATCGGCCCACCTCTATAACTAGATGGTACCGAATATGTCATCCTTCGGTCGTCACCGACCTTTACCGGGGGCCCTCTAGCATACAAACCACAATAATCAGATAAACGATGTCATAGCGTGTAAAGATATATCTAGAAGAGGATGATTATATCCTACTTGGGAATGACCCACTTAGCCTTGCCGCATCTAACCCTGTTTTGGTCATTTTCAGTTGATGAGGCATGAGGAGGTAACGATTACTTTTCACATATCACAATCACATCACTTTGAATGCCACACGGCCATTTCCGTTGACTACTAATTGCCTTCCACAAAAATACAACCCTTAAGCTCATATGTCTCAAAGAGGGTGTTAAGCTAAGAGAAGCTTCCTTCTCCTCCACCACTAATGTACGTTTATAAAAACCAATATACGTAATCTTTAGAAATGCAATGTCAAAAAAACCCCATACAAGTTGTCCAAGAACATGACAAACCGAAGGTACTTTCCTGCCACATTCTGTCGGGAAATTCCTAGGATTAGTAGCAAATAGTCATCTCATTGGATATTTCATAATGAAAAGACCACTGCTACTGGATGTACATTGGGATTTTGACCACAAACGATCAACTACTAGTCCCCTACTATGAAAATCCGGAATAACAATATCATCCATAAGCAACCTGCACAATCATCGCATATACGTTGGTCCGAAGTGGTTTTCTGATAAATTTGATCCCGGTCTCTTAGCACCGACAATGCAAAAGCGTTTCTCAATTTCACATAGAAACTAAGTCTCCTAGACTTAACACGTCTCCAATTTTCAACACAAACGATAATCAACATCCTCAACACAAACAATAATCAAGCCCACACAGAAGGGTACGCACTAAGTGTACGACTAAATTGTTCCCACATCAAGTCGAGAAACTAAAATTTGACCAATTTTGATAGTCGGTTATTAACTATCAAGGAAAACAAACAAATATTTAGCACTATAACAATCACAAGGCCCTTCTAATGAATATTCTATTAATTAAGAAATTTGCCAAATATTCACTTCAAATAATCTTTAAAAAGATATAATCTCAAAACCATTTCAACTTCTATATTGGAAAACATTTCCAAATACATACTTAATAATAAGTAATTCACAGTTCTCTTCAATTTCAAAACTTAGAAAATATTCCATATACTTAAATCACGATTAAGTATATATTTCATTCTTTAAGGAAAACATTCTCTTTAACATATTTATTTGGGTCAAAATGAATGTTGCGTAAACCATCATTGCGACAACCCAAAATCACTAGTATAAGGATTCGAAAATGAAATAGGTATATAACTCCCAATACTATACAAAACATTTCCTTCCAAAAATCATTTACTATAACAACAGTGTTATAGTCATTTCCTTACTTCTCAAAAACGTCTATTTCAACAATGAATGTTGAAATCTATGATTTCGATACTCAACATATTTTAAAACATGTTTAAACATTTAACTCCAATTAAAAATATAACTTTCCAAAACATTTATTTAATTAATAGATTATTCACTGTCCAAAGTCATGAAGACAATTCAAGTACCAAATTCAGTATTTCTACACATTTATACTAAGGAAATCCACTGTCCAAAATCATGGATTTAATGCCTAATCAAATTGATTACTATTGCAGTTTTAATTAATGGATTATCCATTGTCCAAAATTGTGGATATGTCTCCTTGAATAAACTTCTATATATATCTTATCCAATTCAATTGATTTTGGAATTATAAAACAATGTTTATAAATCCACATTTCTATTTTTATAAAAAATTCTATTTATAAAATTCCTTTATTAACAAATTCCATTTATATCCCATCTACATGCCAAATCCAATTTCTAAGCTAATTACTTATAAATTATTTGTTTACAAATTTATTTATTTTATAACTTCACAAATTATAAATCTTATCACTTATAAGATTCACTTACAACTTCATTTCAACATTTACAAAGCTTCTTTACAATTTCATCACTTTTGATTTATAAAAATTCAATTTTATAAATCTTATATATATAACCATTTATTATTATTTTAAAACCTCAATTTAAACTATTTTTTAAAAATCATTAACTCCGTATTTCAAAAATACATTTCAATTATATTACCCAAACATCATAATTTTTATAACATAAAAATTATAACATTTATTTATTCAAAATAAATCATTTACTTAAAAATTCAAAAATTAACAAAAATCTACTTTCAAAATCACTTGAAAATCCTTTTTAAATTGAAATCATCACTTCAATATTTTTAAATTACCAAAAATAGGCCCAATGCCGCAACAGCACTAAATACATCAATCACGGCATCCATAACATCATATATCATATGATAACAGAATTTATCAAAATATCTGTAAATAAATCAGTACGGGTAAGGAATCCAGTTGGACCCCTCCAACCTTTCACCTACAACAAATATACATATTAGAAATATATGTACAATGTCCGCTTTGAGGCAGATGCGCATATAAAGGTCCATCCGCTCATACACGGAAACGTATAGGGTCATCTGCTCCATTTGGCAGGAATAAATCTAAATACCATTAAATCTATAGATAATATATCATATACATCCTAAAAACTCAATCATTATAAATAATATTTATTTCTCACTTATATAAAAATATCAGTGAGTCAAAAAGAGCGAGTTGTACTTACATTGCTTATAGTCGTTGCGAAAGCGATTTATTCCGATTAAAATTAAACAAGCATTTAATTTCAACCAAAACTTTCCCTAGCTCAAATAAATCCCAATCCAGCTCCATAATGTAGTGCTCGACCACACGAACCCAATGCAATTCGTTTCGTCAAAAACGGGCCTCATCTGACAAAGATTTAACATGTAAAAGTTTATACAATTTTTTTATAAAATTAATTTCATAATTTTCTTTTTATTTATAACCTCAAATCATCTGGGCCGCTCGATTTTGTTTGATGAGATCTGGGCCACATGCGATGTTCTTCTCCATCATTCAAGGTTCCAGGTAAAAAACGAACCCACCACATGTTCGCTTCCCTCCGAGGCTGATCATACTTCGTTCATTGAGGAGTCGATCAACCCATGCCGTCGCGAGCGCTATTCCATGCTACACCCTCAGTGGCCGACCGCACACTTATAGTGCTGCCATCGCCTCGATTTTCTCCTCCAAACGCTTGATGTTCATCGCCCATTTGCCGCTGATCCATCGCTTGAATCATGATCATGACCGTTGAATTGAAAGTTCTCGACGTTGTCTACAACTTTGTAGCTGAAACTTTTTGTTAATTATCAATGGATTGTGAGATTTTGAGGGAAGAAAGTTGGAAGTATTTGGCCATTGAAGAATTGCTGGCGGTTAGGGTTAGAGGAAGATAGGTTTGCAAGTAGAAAATAGTTTGGCCTTATATAGAAAATTCTCGTGCACTATTCATCCGATTTTTTTCCGAACTCCAAACGAAGCGTGCCGCCCAACGTTTATAATATTTTACCCCTATTCTGAATGTAATGGAATATATGTCGAGAGCCATTTCAATCGTATTTGAAAGATAGGTTTTCGAATCGACTTGTATAAATTTAAGATTTACTTAAACCGATTTCTACGCGTTTTAGCTTGCCCCGGACAAACCATAAATTTGATTGACACAAAATTTGAAATCTTAAAATAATATAACATTACGGATCCAATGAAACTAGTTTCGTCAAAATTTAAGACTTTTTGAAAAATGACTATTTTTACTCGTCAATTAAATATTAAAATATTCAATTTCTACAATTTAACTTTTAATTCAATTTTAAATTTTTACTAACATCATTTAAATTCAACAAGAATTTATTACAACTTTATAAATCATTTTTATTCACTTTAAATACAAATATTGATTATTTACGTAGTTTCAAATATTAAATCAACAATTAAATTATCCAATTAAACCTAGATATTCGAAATATAATTTATTCAGCTTATAAAATTTACTTTTGAATATTTAAAATCAATTAAATATACAAATTTCAAATGACTAAAATTCTGGGTCGTTACAATTTCAAATGGTTTAAATGAGTGATTGCGAAAGGTTTAAAGGAATGACTTCGAAAGGTTCTGCTTGAATGACTTCGAAAGGTCTAAATGAATGGTTCTGAAAGGTTTGAATGGATGGTTTTCCAACGTTTTCAAAGGCCATGTTTTAAAGTGATTTTAAATAAGGATGTCCAAACTTTTATAGCTTTCGAATGGTTTTCTTTTCAATGGGTTCGATAGGTTTGGGGAATGGTTTCGAAAGTTTGATTTATGATTTCGAAAGGTTTGAGGAACGATTTCAGAAGGTTTGATATTGGTTTTGAAAGAGATGATTTCAAAGGTTTTGAAAGAGGTTCTTTCAAATGGTTAAATGATTTTATCAACTAAATTTTGAGTAAAGTTATATATATATATGACATGGTGATATGATTTTGAGTAAAGTATAAAGATTATAAATTTTCCTTATTTAAGTTTGATGTAAAGGTTCTAAATCATTTTGAAAATATTTTCAAGGAAAATTATGGGAGGGTATCCTAAAGTCAAAATGACTCAGATAATAGAATGCCAAATAGGACAAGTATGGGATCATTCCCTGCCCATTAGATAATAGCACCAGCTAATTGTTTTTTCAAAATTCCAGCGTGTAGGGCTTTGTCTCATATAGGATAAAATTATGATTAAAACCCGAAAGGAATATATGTTTATGTATAAGTAGGTTATTAGTGAGCCCGAAAACTATTAGGATCGGGGACCTGGGAGATGATTAAGTTAGGGACAGACCGTCCAGAAGTGAAGTATTTAACAGATAGTTAAAGATTGACCGTCTAAATGGGAAATGTTTAACAGATAGTTAAGGATAGATAATCCAGAAGAAGAATACTTAACAGGTGTTAGGTTAATTTTAATTGTATTGTCTCGAAGGCTCGAGTCAGCCAAATGTTAAAAGTTATCCAAAAAAACTTGTGTGTTTGAAAAGATAGTTCATTATTGCCTGATATTTATGTATGTTTACATAATGATTGCTTTAGAGTAATTAACCATTGTGAATGTAGGAGCACAGTATATGGTTTTATGAAAGGTTTTGCAAAGGTATGTTTTAAAAGGATGTTTACGAGGCGAAACCATTTCGCTAAGTGGCATGGTCTTGCTTAACATAATTATTTCGAGATGTAAAATATTATTCATACCAGCCTTTGTGTCTGACTCGAAGTTTATGTTTTCCTCTTAAAATATCAGTTGTTGAGTATCCTATGGGATTAATGACTTTTTAGGTTTTAGTAGAGTGAAGAATAAGCTACCGGTGGCATGCAAATAGAGAGCTATTTTGGAGTTATAGTTCTTGTTATGTTTTGTTGGACTTTCCGCTATATTGTTTTGTATTGGGTCTATTATGACCATAGACTCCGATCAACCAAGGGAGTATCTTGATATACCGCTTTTGGCATATATTGTAATAATTATATTTAATCTATGCCTGAGAACGATTTGGGATTATGTGTTGTGAATATCAAACATTTGATTTTGAAACATAATGAAGTAAAAGTGGCTTTTGAAATCTGTGTTTTGTTTCGTATTCAAGTTCTTCTAATATTTTTGTTACCATTAACATAGTCTTATTTAGTCATTGGAAGCTAATACTATAGATAATTGCAGCATCTGTAGCGCTTAGTTTTGGGCCTCTAGATAGGGGATGTTATAGCTTGGTATTAGAGCATGATTTATGATATACTTTAATTAAAAATAATTTTTGAAAACATAATCCTTATAAATTAGAAATAAGATCGAGGTATGGGATAAAGCTATAGTAACGCACTTGTATTTGCTATATATATAAGTATACGCTATCTCTCTAGACTCCTATCTTAGTTTGGCTATTCATTTGTATCTCACAAGGTTAGAATATTGATATGGAGGGAAGAAGAGGCAAAGTAAATCTTGGAGGAGACAGCACCACCACTAATGGAAATGCTCGACCAAATACTAGGAGAGGTCCTAGTCAAGCACAAGCTGAAACTATTGGTGCAGGGGTTTCCTGGATGGACATGGGAGCATTGTATCTGTTCTTTGTAAACGTGATGCAACCTGGAATAGCAGTCGGAGTTATCGGAGGAAATGCTGCTCGAGGTGGAACTCAAGAAGTTCCGATGGTCAATCAGTATGCTACTTGAGTAGGGATTACATCAAGCATGGAGGGAAGCCATTTATTAGTACTGAAGATGCGGTCAAGATGGAAAATTGGTTACTGTGTTTCCAAAGAATTTTGCTGACTTTGGATTGAATGATGCACAAAAGAGGAGATTGGCTTCGAGGCAACTATAGGGAGCTGCTCTATTCTGGTGGAATACTGTTACTGCTGGAGCTGATGAGGAGACCATGACTCGGGAGGAGTTTAGGAGAAGGTTTTCAGAAAGATTTATGTCTGTTATGGCGCAATCAGCATCGGTAAAGAAGTTCGTGGAGTTGGAACAAGGAGATATGTCTGTCTTAGAGTATGCAAGGAAGTTTGAGGAGTTGGCCCGATACGGATATGTTTTGTTGGATACCGTGATCAGGAGGAATGAAAAGTTTATAAGGAGCTTGAGGCCAAAGTTGATCGGTTCCACTTTATCGCATTTGAGAGATCCTAGTGATGTACTGGTTGAAATGGCATTAAGACAAGAAGAGGCATTAGCTACTTGAGCAAGAAGATGAAGGAGGCCTAGATGGAATAAGGTTAGAAAAGGATTTTTTCCAGAAAAAGAATGCTCATAAGGGAGGAGCACAGAAGAAAGGAAAGGCTGAAGTGATTTGCTACAAATGCGATAAGAAAGGACACTATGCTAATGAGTGTCAAACCGGCAAAGGAAAAGGAAAAGTGGCTAGTGGAAAGAAGAATGTTAGATGTTCTAATTGTGATCAGATCGGTCATTACAAGAACAAGTGCCCGAAACCCGCAAGGGAAGGAAAGGGGAAAGTTTATTCTTTGGATCCCACAACCTCAAGGACAATTGTGTAGGACAAAGGGAAGTCTATTTTGGAAGGCTCGCTGCAGATTCACAGTATGTCTAATAGCGTTCTATTTGATACTAGAGAATCTCGTTCTTTTATTTCTTGATGTTTGGTAGATAAGCTTAACCTAGAACCCTCGTATCTAGTTACTTCCTTAAGTGTTGCAAATCCGATAGGGTGGAATGCAATGCTTGGGATAAAGTGTGACCATTTAGAATTTGATTTGTTAGTCCATTCTTTTGATTGATGTTTACATGTGTTTGACTTTGTGTGATTTGGTATTATCCTTGGGATGGATTGGTTAAATAAATATGATGCTATGATATTTTGCCATTATAGGAAAATATCACTTAGTCACCCGGATTGTAGTGATCGGATAATTTACCATAGAGGACCCTAGTTGTGAAATGCATGCTTTGTTAGGTGTTAGGGAGATGGAAGACGAGTTAAGTCAAGTCTTCATAGTTAGACAATTTGCAGAAGTGTTTGAACCAGTAACTAGGTTGCCACCAAAATAAGCCATTGAGATTCAAATCGATTTAGTACCTGGAGCAGAACTGGTGAATAGACCACCAAGTACAATGGCCCCTACCGAGATGAGAGAGTTAAAGGTGCAGTTGGTGGATTTGAATGGCAAGAGTTGTATCCAACCAAGCATTTCGCCTTGGGGAGCTACCACTAGATTTGCTAAAATTCCGGACGGATCGTTAAGGATGTGCATTGATTACCGTAATTTGAATGAGAAAATGATAAAAAACCGATATCCACTACCGAGAATTGATGATTTGTTCAATCAGTTACTGGATTTGGCAACAGGATTTCATCAGCTTAGAGTGTCAGAGAATAGCATTTCTTTAACAGCGTTTAGGACAAGATATGGATTGTATGAATGGTTAGTTATGCCATTCGGACTAACAAATGCGTCGGCATTCTTTATGGATCCGATGTATAGAATTTTTCGAGAGCACAAGAATACATTTGTGTTGGTCTTCATAAATGGCATTTTGATATACTCTAAAGATGATAAAGAGCATGAAATTCATCTTAGAGTTGTGCTCGAAAAATTAAGGAAGCATCAGTTGAAGCCTAAGTTTTAGAAGTTCCATTTTTGGATGAACGAAGTGAAGTTCCTTAGACATGTCGTCTCAGAGAAAGGGTTTTCCGTAGATCCAACTGAGAATGAAGCAATGAATAATTGGAAGTGGCCCGAGATGGTGATCGAGATTAAGAGGTTGCTTGGATAAGCTGGCAATTGTCAAAGGTTTATAAAGGATTTTTTACGGATAGCGGAACCGATGACTAAGCTTATGCGAAAAGATGTGAAGTTCATACGGACTGATAAGTGTGAGGAAGCATTCCAAACCTTGAAACACTTATTGACCCATGCAACGGTATTAGTGGTTCCAAAGGGAAATCAAGATTTGATTGTTTATACTGATGCTTGTGGAACTAGATTGGGGGCTGTGTTGATGCAAAGAGGTAATGTGATTGCTTATGCTTATATAAAGCTTGGACTATATGAAGTTAGGTATCCTACGCATGATTTGGAGTTAGCTTCCATTATATTTTCTATGAAGGTGTGGAGGCATTATCTTTGAAGGAAAAATTGAGGTTTATACTGATCATAAGTCATTTAAGTACTTGTTCTCTCAGAAGGAGTGGAACATGAGACAACATAGTTGGTTGGAGTTTATCGCAGCATATGACTTTAGAATTGAGTACACATCCGAAAAAGGAAAAAAGGTGGCGGATGCACTCAGCCGGAAACATCAGAATGTAGTATTGGCTATGATTTATGAGTGGAAAGATTTGGAAGCATCATCAGCTTGTAATGTGCAGTTTAGATCTGAGGTAGGTTCAAGTGCAGGAAGTTCTATTTTGTCATGTTTAGAAGCTCAACCAGTGACGATTGAGAAGATAGCATCTAAACAAAAGAACAATCCAGTTTTAGATGAACGGATCAGAAGGTTGAGGGAAGGAATGGAAATCGCTGACACAAAGGATTTCAATCTTGACCAAAATGGGTGATTGAGGAAGAAAGGAAGGTTGTGTGTTCCAAATGTAAGAGACATGAGGAAGGAAGTTTTAGATGAGTGCCATCGTTCGAAGTTCACTATCTATCCAAGAGGGACGAAGATATATCAGGATATAAAGAGAAGTTTCTTCTAGGAAGGCATGAAACGGGACATTGGTTTATTTGTTAAGCACTGCTTGAATTACCAATCGGCAAAGGCTGAACACCAGAAACCTAGTGGATTGCTTCAACCGTTAGAAGTTCCATTGTGGAAATGGGATTCCATCTCTATGGATTTTATTGATGGATTGCCAAGATCTAGTGGAGGAAATGAATGCATATGGGTCATAGTAGATAGATGACTAAGAATGCCCATTTTCGGTAAAGTCAACTAGGACGACACCTATTTTTGCGAAGTTATTTATGAAGAATGTAGTTAGACTACACGGGATTCCTGGTAGTATTGTCAGTGATAGAAATTCTTTATTTACTAGTGAGTCCTGGAAAAGTCTATAGGAAGCATTAGGAACCAAGCTCAACATGAGTATCACTTACCATCCACAGACTGATGGGAAAAAGGAAAGGGTTAACAAAATAATGGAGGATTTGTTAACTCTTGTGTATTGGATTTTAAGGATCATAGGAGGACCATCTTCATCTAGTCGAGTTCTTATATAACAATAGTTATCAGACTAGTATTGGGATGGCATGGCTTGAAGATTTATATGGAAGTCCGTGTAATCTTTCGTATGTTGGTTAGAGACCGATGATAGATTGGTTCTTGGTCCAGATTTGGTGAAGGAAGCTATGGAGAAGATTGAGTTGATCCGAGTAGGATGAAGGAAGCTCCATCAAGGAAAAAAAGTTATGCTGATAAAAGGAGGAAAGATTTGGAATTTCCTCTTGGAGACTGTGTTTTCATTAAGGTTTCACCGATGAAGGGTGTGATTAGATTTGGGTAATCAGGAAAGTTAGCACCCAGATTGATTGGACCATTCAGCATTATTGAGAGGATCGGGAAACTCGCTTATATAATAGGGTTACCAATTAGCTTGGCTTGAGTCTATGATGTTTTCCATGTTTCTCATCTTAGGAAATGTGTTAGAGACCTGGCGACTACCATAGAACCTACAATGTTAATAGTAGAACCGAATTTGACCATAGTTAGAAAGCCGATTCAAATTCTGGCTAGAGATGAGAAGAAGTTGAGAAATAAAACAGTCAAACTAGTAAAGGTTCAGTGGAGTGACGATGTTAGAGGTTGTCCTTGGGAGACGGAATGCAGGATTAAAGACTCTTGCCCTAACTTGTTTGAGGGTATGTTTTACCTTTGATTGTTTTGTCGTGTACCTTATCACAATTTTGGGGATGAAATTCTTTAAGGTGGGGAATCTGAAACCCAAACATTATTTAGATTAACTAATTGGGTAAATAAAATAAAATAATGTGAAGATTAAAAGGTTGAGATTTGATTGACAAAGGGCATTCGTTCCATGTTAGTGTGTTAATTAAAATAAAATAACCTAAACAAAGGTGTTAGGAAATAATAAGGGCAGTATGGGAAATGGGTGGAGCATATACCCTAAACCCTTAAGAGTTAGAAACTCATGTTCATTTCATTTTACTAAAACTAAAAACACTTAGGCCGGCCACCATTTTCACTCTCAAGAAGAAGATTAAAGCTAGGATTCAAGAGAAGGAAAGCAATCAACTAAATCAACATAGATTCTCACATCCATAGTCTCAAAGCTAAGGTGAATAAATACTACATAGCAATTTCTTTTAGTTTTCGGTTTTAAGATTTTGAGCAAAATGATTTTGTAAGTATATTCCAATTTTTGATGATTAAAGTTATATACATATATGTTGTTGATGGATAATATATGTTCTTGTTAGTTTTCATAATATGTTTGACATGAAAACCCTATTAAATGACATCCAAATGCCTTGAAAATTTATATATAGGTCTGAAATGATATTTTAGAGATGGTTTTCGATTTTCATAATTTTCTGAATTAATATAGATTTTATCATACTTTTAGCGTGATAGTTGAAAAGTTATCTTTTTTAAGTCAAACACAGAGAAAACATACTTTTAGCATATTTCAGCCTTTATGGGAACAAACCTTCTAACCCAGACCTTCCAACAAAATCGAGAGACCAATGCATATGGTATCAAGCTACTTGGTACGTAATGAAATGGACAAAGTCCAAGGATTCTAAGTCAATAGGTTGATAGCCAAAGAGATTGGGGTATGTTTGTTTTATAAACCAAAAGCTTTCACCTGCTTTGCTTTCAAATAAGAGCTTTCGACTTATTTTTTTCCGACCAGGTCATGATACTTAAAAGAAAGGTTTTAAACCCTTTGACACAGCCGAAAGGTTACTGCTACTTTGTTGCTTTGTTTTGAAACCTTGCGACATAGTCCAAAGGTAACTGCAGCTTTGTTTCGTTTTGAACCTTTCGACAAAGACAAAGGTATACTTTTTAAAACCATCTGCTTCTTCCAATGCTTTTGATAGGAAGCTTTCAAATTAGGTGACTTACCATTGTTTTATAAGTTTAAATATAACCCAAAGCTTTCAAATGGGTTGTTTTAATGGAAATGTTTAAGGATTTTGAAGCAGAGCTTTAGACTTAGTCGAAAGGTTGCTTCCAATGACTTCAAAAGGTTTTAAAAGAAGGTTTTTCATTTGTTTTGAATTGAAACCAGTAATCCATCGAAAGGTTTAAGTAAATAATTCATTAGGATTTAGTTGAATGATTTCGACAAGTTTGATGGTTAACCATGAAGGGTTTAAGTTCAATGATTTCACAAGATTTAAATGAGTGATTGCTAAAGGTTTAAAGGAATGACTTCGAAAAGTTCTGCTCGAATGACTTCGAAATTCTTAAGTGAATGGTACCGAAAGGTTTAAATGGAAGGTTTTCCAAGGTTTTCAATGGCCATGTTTTAAACTGATTTTAAAGAAGGATGTCCAAAGTTTTATAGCTTTCGAAAGGTTTGCTTTTCAATGCGTTCGAAAGGTTTGGAGAATGGTTTCAAAAGGTTCGATGTATGATTTCGAAAGTTTTGAGGAATAATTTCGAAAGGTTTGATATTGGTTTTGAAAGAGACGATTTCAAAGGTTTAGAAAGAGATTCTTTAAAACGGCTAAATGTTTTCATCAACTAAATTTTGAATAAAGTATATATATGACATGGTGATATGATTTTGAATAAAGTATAAACTTTATATACTTTTCCTTGTTTAAGTTTGATTTAAAAGTTTTAAATGATTTTGAAATTGTTTTCAAGGAAAATTAGAGAGGGGATCCTTATGTGTAAATGACTCGGATATTAGAGTACCAGATGTGACTAGTATAGGGTCACGCCCTATACATTAGCTAATAGCCCCAGCTGACTATTTGTCCAAAATTCCAGTGTGTAGGGCTTTGTCATAGGTAGACTAAAATTACGGTTACATGCCGAATGCAATATACGTTTGTATACAGATAGGTTATGGGTGAGCTCGAAAAACCATTGGGATCGGGAAGACCTAGGATTAAGTTAGGGACATACCATCTAGAAGTGAAGTATTTAAATGATAGTTAAGGACAAACCATCCATATGGGAAATGTTTAACAAATATTTAAGGATAGATAATCCAAAAGAGGAATATCTAATAGGTGTTAGGTTAATTTTAATTGTATTGTCTGGTAGGCTCGAGTCAAGCAAAGTGAACATTTATCCAAACAAAACTTGTGTGTTTGAATAGAAAGTTCATTATTACCAGACTTTTATGTATTTTTACATAATGATTGTTTTAAAGTATTTAACCATGGTGACTGCAGGAGGACAGTATATGGTTTTATGAAAGGTTTTACATAGTTATGTTTTAAAAAGGATGTTAGTGAGGGAAAACCCATCCCTCTAAGCGGCGTAGTGTCACTTAACATAATTATTTCAGAATGTAAAATTTTATTCACACCAGACTTTATGTCTGACTCATAGTTTATGTTTTCCTCTTAAACTCCCAGGCGCTCAATATTAATTTTAGAAGGTTGAGGGATTAAGGTCATTTTCATGTTTTAGTGCAATGACGAATAAGCAACTGGTGGCACGCAGGAGGCAAACAGATAGCCACTTAGGAGTTACAATTCTTGTTATGTTTTGGTGGATTTTCCACTGTGTTATTTTATATTAGGTCTATTATGACCATATGACTCTAATTAACCAAAGAGGTATCTTCATGGCGTATTTTCTAATAATTATATTTGATTTGTGCTTGAGAACGATTTGGGATTTTGTGATGTGAATGTTAAACATTTGATTTGAAATGTAATGAAGTAAATATTGTTTTTAAAATCTATGTTTTGTTTCATATTCAAGTGCTTCTGATATTATTGGTACCATTAACATAGCCGCATTTAGTCACTGGAAGCTAATATAATAGATGGCTGCAGCATCTGTAGCGCTTAGTTTTGGGCCTCTAGATAGGGGATGTTACATGTTAACTCATCATATCCTATTTTTTTAAGGTTGACTAACCTAAACTCTGATACCAAATGTAAAAAACCATACCCCTGTGGGCCTAAATTTTGGCTAAATCGAAAACCTAAGTCCACTAAAATAAGGATTGTTGGTTTTTGGCATCCTGCAAATCAACAAATACATATCGGAGCTCTGCTAATATATACTCAAAGAGAATAGCAAATTATAATAAAACATATAGCTACAGATCAAGGTTGACACTTTTGATTTCTAGTGTCCTTATCAGTATCGAGCATGCATAAGAAAATATGTCCATCTACCAATCCCGTCGTGCACTAATATCTGTCCCTTTAAGGCTATCATGTGGATTGTAATGAGGAGGGGTCATAATAATGTTTTAGTGCCTAGTAAATTACACACTTCATATATAACACTAGTTTATGTCAACTGCCTTCTGTTACATATTGTCTTTTGTTTTACGTTATCACCTTGACTTCAGTATGCATACGATATGCCTAATCTACTCAAAGCAGAAAATAACAACATACGTATGTGTGCGTGTGTTAGTACTGCATTCCACCTTTGAACCAAGGTACTTCTCTGCTAGTATCTGTAACTCAGCACTCCATTAGAATCCATTTCCAACACAACATCACATCCTCGTCATCGTGCCTACCAAGGAACCCCCACAGTGTCTAATAACATTGTTACAATAGTTTAGTTGTATCCTATTCATTTGAAAGACCTCTATTAAGGGTTATTTTGCCTTGCCTTATAACTAACAAATTAAAAAATAACTGTGGTATTGCATGAACTAAAAGTGATTTGCACTAATATGAGGAGTAGCTTGTAATGACCATCAGTAGGCAATATACTTATATAGTGCATTGTAGATATGCTCAGTCGATCTAGGACGACCGTCAACGGTTGTAAATAAAGTAAAATATCATAAAACCTGTCAAATACCTCACAATGCATCAAATAATATGTAACAATAAACATCTCAAATATAAAACAAGTGAGATAGTAAATAACTGAATGAATCACAGAATCAGAGTGCACGGATCCAAACAATATACAACATAGGAAATAAAGTTATGCATCAAATAATAACTTAAAATAACCATCTCTAAGTAATAAAGGCACTAGCAAGCTTCATAGTGCTATGTAGTGAAATATAAAACAAATGAATGTAGTGATAAAAGAGTATAGCTTCTTGCTCGCCACCTATCCAGCTCCACGTGTTTACCGGACCTGATATCCCTAATCTAATCTTTTAAGAATCCCTAGAATAGTAGGAAGAAAAGCACAAAACCTTGGGTAAGACAATAGTCTGGTGTGAGCTATAGAAAATCTCTAAATATTAATATTCCACTATAATAGGACAAATGGTATGAAGAATCATACCTGACATGTCTATGCATCCACAAACTAGCACATATACAAAATACATGCTACTCTACATCACAGTCATCATGGGTGTACTATACATCAAAGTATTAAGGGGTGTCTAGATATCTACATCAATAATATGAGTCTCATGTGACATCCCTGAGGGATAAACAATCAAACAAACATAGCATCCATCATCCATCCTTAGGTTCACTCACTCTATATGTTTGATATGAAATCAATCGTTGACCAATCACAGTCAAAAACTAGACTATCCATCACGATAGCTCGCATCCTGGTTCCTCGGCACTCAAATCGATGTGACTCAATCGGTCATGAAATAGACTAACCATCACGTCAGTTCGGTGTAAACAAATGTCATATCTAGAATAAAGAGCCCTCATGCTCAAAGAACAATCACGTCCCCATTATACCCCTTCTCACGAATACTCAATGAACCCTCGAGTGTCAACGATCCCTTTGCACATGTCATCTATAGTAGAGAATATATTGGAACTGATCTCACAACTCTCATCATGAAGTCCTCATGGTAGGGACGATTATCAACAGTCATCATCAATCATAAAATACCAGCACATGTCCTATACCCATCATCTAGTAGTTTCCTTGATATGACTCATAGTCCTCAACTTTGCATCGCAATATAAAGCTATCCATCGTCGAATTTTTGTCTTCCCATCATGGAAATATCATCACCGCATTATGCATCATTGTCGTTGAAATCTCCATAAAACCCTATAGTTCGATGCCTATCCTTATACTTAGCCATATTTGACTAAATATTTTGATTGTCACAAGTTTGATTGACTACATCCCACGAATGAAGCCAAACCTCATCACATCTCAAAGCATATGTATGGAACTTGAAGTAACAACATAAAGACTTGAAATCCAAATTTGCTATGCCAATAGCAACCGTTCCATGCCTACCCTGATCCTAGACTTTACACACACACTAGGCCATAATCCTTCATGCCCCTACATCGATCGCACATCATTAGTGATCATTGTTCATGGACAGGTACGAATCCATTGGTGTCGATCCTTTACATAGCAAAAAATCTTACTCCTTCACTCTACTAGCCCAAGCCTCCAAGAGACCTCTCTCATTACTCGAAGCAAGCAAGGAAACACCAATCTAATACTTAGAAATTTTCCTCCTCTTCCCTATGCGATTAATCTCCTATCATTCTAACCCTATGTATTATTGATAAAACTCTAAATGATACATCGCTTGTCTCGAAGCATGCCTCAAAGCAATCATCTACCGGTCTATAGTCCAAAAATCACCCCCGAACAATCCATAGCTAGAGCAAATAAATTCCAAATGGCTTGAAACTTGGAACTTAGCATTATGAGGTCTTCCTTTTCACCTCACATCAATCACACAAATTTGGACTAATATCGATTGATCCATACCAATCCCAAGAATCTTCTTAAAACTAAATTACCATTCACTTGGCGTTTTCAACCAGACAAGCATCCCACATACAAGAAACAATCACATGCAATCTACACGAACAAGCATGCAACCAATTTCATCCTTGTAGACGATCTCAATTCTCTCATGGACCTCTTTTAATTCCTTTAAAAAATCAGCATCATTTTGCTTTCGAGAAGCGCTGCTGACCCGTCATCCCAGAACGATCCTCCTTGCCTTCCATGCACTTTCGCGCACTTTGATGGCTGCCGTTGCTGCGTAGAAATTCTGGGTTCAATCCTGCTTTCGGAGGCCTAGACGGTCCCGGATCGCGATTGCCCCAACTGAGAAAACGATTGGCTTCCCATTCGGGGTGGGTAAGTTAAGGGTAGGAAGGGGCTCGGACTCCCACCTTGTCATCCTGGAACGGTCCAGCTCGCCTTCTTTGTGTTTCGGGCACTTTGACGGCAGCCGTTGTTTTGTAAAAATTTCACGTTCGATCCGTCTTTCGGAGGCCCGGACGGTCCCGAATCGCGGTCGCCCCAACTGGGAAAACGATCGGCTTCCCGGACTTTCACTCAATCATCTTAGAACGATCCACCTCGCCTTCCATGCACTTTTGGGCACTTTGACGGCTGCCATTGCTGCGCAAAAATTCCAGGTTTGATCCTACGTTCGGAGGCCCAGATGGCCCCGGGTTGCGATCGCCTTACTGGAAAAACGATCGTCTTCCCCTCTTGGGTGGGTCGGTCACAGGAAGGAAGGGGCCCGGACTCCCCCCTGGTCATCCCGAGAGAAAGAGCAACAGAAGATGGAACGTATGTTGAAGGCGGAATAGGGACGGAAGTAATGGAGATTTCCTGACTCGTTGAAGAGAACTTCAAAATAAAAGCTTGCTCTTCTGAAGAATGGGAACCACAATCAAATTTTGACATCTTCAATGGCTCTCTCATCGAATGTCTTCCTCTTTTCATATCCACCTTTGTATATTCAGCTCCGCTCTCTCTCGTCTTGGCGATGAGTTTCGGCCTCTCGACCCTTTCTTCTTCTATACTCTTCCTCCATCTCACGAGGATGGTGGCGGCCGGAAGAACGCTTGGACTAGCGCTGGGAGTCGGTAAATTCTTCAAAATTATCATGAAGGCCACATTTTCTCGTCATACCTAACACGAAGCATAAATAAACGGTTTTAGAAACCAAAAATAAACATGGAAAGTGTGTGTACGAGTGAGTGTAACCCTAGTGAAGGGTGTGATGTATTTGGGAGGAGAGCCTAAAACAACGTCACAAACTAGATCGAGCAGGCGCCACAGAAGGAATTAGGCTAACTTCGAGTGCAAGGTGGCCTAAATGAGGGAGCACCTCCTCAAATTTGAAATCCTCCACCATGAGCATGTCAAAATTGACGTAAATATCACTCAAATTGCCACACTCGTGCGAGCATCTTTAATCAAAGAATCCCGACATTGTTCGATTTTTGAGGCATCGTCTTTACCTCTCGTGTCTGGAGGAGGCATTCTCGAAATAATGTGACTCATCCTTTAAGTTTCATCACATGATTCAGAATCCCCATAACCGGATTCTGTGTAGAAATCGCCACTATAAGTGGACTCATCGCTACTGCTCCTAATCTCCCCTTCCACTTTTTCTAAGTCCATCGCAGCTTTCCTTTCCCTCTGTTTGAACTCATCTTCTCCTTCTTCCAAAATCGAAGGCATTCTGGCCGGACGATTAACTCCAACCGCAGCAGCAGCTCTTCCATCACGAGCCAGTTCAGCTGACTCTTCAAACAAGTCCTCTCTTTCTTGGACAGTGCCTTCTCTGGAATAGTGAAAAGAGGAAGTGGATCGCGTGCGATCCCTGGATCATGAAGGTGAAGGGACCTCAACTGGAACGGTTGATCTCCTCAGATGCAATAATCGATATCGGAGCAAGTTTTCGTCAATCAGCAAGACTTTAACAAATCTTTCCTCAGTGTCGATAGCCTTCAGGGTTCGAAAAACTTCATCGAGAGACAAGTCTCTATTCTACCTGGGGATTACTATAAGAAGTATTCGACTTGTTAAAAACTCTACAGCGACACGTTGAAACCCAGTAAGTAAGGAAAAGAACTTACCCCCATTGTTTAGAGACGGCTAAACCCCTTGGGGCATCCGCCGAAGAAATACTGGGTCTTGAACTGGCATAGGTTGCTCTACGGTCGTAATACAAATTTTCGATTCCTTTGAGCTTCGATTACGTTCAAGGATAGAAACTCATGTCTCCTCTTGAATGAAAGAAAATATCGCAACTCATCAAAGCACGGAGTCCGATTGAATGTTCGCATGGAAAGGACATGTAAACAAGTTAGGATGATGTAACTGTTATGATGAATCTGGAGTGGGGCAATGCCTAAATTCGAGAGAGTCTCGCGTAAAATGTTGTTAAAAGATGGCGAAGCACCATTTAGACACATATACCAATGACAAGCGGTATATCCCAAAGGAGGCATGTGAGCAAACTCGTTCTTCTTTGAAAGGCATACGTCTTCATCTGGTACGCCATGTTGCATGCAAATATTATGCAGTACGTTAATGGAAACCACAATAGAAGCTCTCGTTGGTGGGTTGAGAGGAACTCTAAAATTAGGGTAAGTTTGATCCCAGATCGGACCTACTAGGACCAACCGGCCATATTCAGCCTGTGAGGTGGAAGGGGAAAGGGCGACAGGCGACGATTCAGCTTTCGAAAGTGCCAAGCTTCCTTTGCTTGAGTCACGGTGCGAATATGGATACTTCATTCTAAACAACAGAGTTCGCATCTAGAACGGTCAGGTAATTCTATTCTAGGCTAATACTTTCCCCTACAACACTTGAATTCCGAAGAGACATTGATTCGTACCTACACATCAAATTTCAAGTATGTATCGGGGCTGTTATCCTGCCTTTTGGCAAGGCCGTAATACTAAGGACTTGATTAGAGATTGAAGAAAATCCACTTAAGAGATCAGTTATATGCAAGTTCATGAAAAATACATGAAAACTTGGTCAGAGTCCGGGCCACAATTAACATGACATGACAAAAAGATCAATGCAAAGCAATGTTCGAAATTTGAGGTCAATTGGAGTTTGTATGCTCAAGTTATGGAATGATCAAGTTCCATGAAAAACATGCCAATCTCGTATACATCATCCATATCCATCATTTCGTATCGGTCAACATCAATATGAAATGAATGTAATTCAAAAACGCTTCATCCATCATTCGTACCCATATGGTTCAGATTCATAATGATGAACTTCGGCACTTCCCAGATCGATCACACTTCACTTAGCTAGCAATTACACTTTTCATATCGCTCACTTACATGATCGATACGAAGAGTGAAGCCTATAATCGATACGAAGATGGAAGCAAGGAATTGATACGGAAAGGAAGCAGTGGATGGATACGAACGGAGCAAGCCGCATATCTGAAGCTCTGAAAGAAGCAGTCTCAACTCCATGCACAAATCATGGATCTCCACAAAGCCTACATGCCATTATATCGATGCGAAGCTATCGATATGAAAACTTCAGCCATACAATAATTGCAATCTTGATCGATCAATAACTCTACAACACAGCTCCAAATGCAATGAGATTTTCACAGCAAGTTGAGCAACACATATGAAACATTCATGATCAATCGCGGCTCAATTGAAGCAGTTTATGATCGATATGAACTCAAGATGGATCGATCAAGGATCAATCCCAATTGACTCTATATCGATCATGTGGGCCTATTTGGACTTGGGAAAGAATATTTCGAGATTCAAGGCAAATATTTCCTGCTCCACACTTATAAATAGCACCTCCATTGCAACTAAAGTGGACTTTTATGATGCTGCTCGAGTTGAACTCCATTTTAAACCAAGTGTTAGTGACTATACCATTATAGCTTTGTTTCTAATCAACAAGAACATCAAAACCTTCAAAGTGGACGTGGGCATACAACGCGAAACCACTATAAATCTCTGTTTTCTTTCTATTACTGCTTTTTTTATTTTGTTTGATTAACCTCATTTTACATTTTACTTCTTCATTATAATCTCTTTAATTACACCCAAAGAGTGTAGTGCCATTTTTGGTACAAACACTTTGGTGCTTTCACCAAGAGAACTCTATTTTTTCTCTGATTCCGTGGATCTCCTACTACTATTGGATTGCTAAATTCTAAGGAGGAGATCCAGATCCATCTTCTAGTGTTTCCTTCTATTTTATTCATATTGTTCCAATTCTAAGAGTAACTACATTCAACATGGTGCGCATACCAGAACCACTTCCAATGCCGCTGATCTAGAAGGATGGGATAGGCAAAATTCCACGCGGCTGACTACTATAGGCCAAACATCAACTGGAGCTCCAAATCCATCCGGTCCAGTAACTAGAGAGGAATTCCAGATCCTAATACATGAGCGCACTCAAAGCCATCAAGAGCTCACTCAACAGATCTATTCCAACACGGAATTTATGAACCAGCTAAATGAAGAAAGGCAAGGGAGATCTAGAAGGGAGCATACCTCTTATTTCTTGTCTGAAAGTTCAGCATTATCTGAATTTCATTACAGATCTATAAGCCGCTAATTAGATGAGAATTAGGCGGAAACCTTCGGCACCCATATGCTGCAAATCTTGGACATGCCAGGATATGTTTTTCTACAGGTCATGAAGCTGCACCTTCCTCCTGAGGGGGGACACTTCCTTACAACACTGCTCATGAAATGGCAGCTGCTACTATAGATCTGAATGTTGAGATCCAAAACCAACCAGATCTTGCCCCTCGTCACCGCACTCATGCCCAGGATCCTCACTTCCACGAAGCCCGGGAGCCAAGGAGGCATGAACGGACCGTAGTCAATGACCAGGCTATTCTCATGATATGGAACCGGACCGTGCCTTAGCCTCGAATATCTAGATGCATGATATTCCAACTATTATACGCCAGATTATTAGAGAAATTCAAGGCCTCACAAATGATGATTGTGGAATTTCTAGAAGTCATGCCTTGTTTACCAATGACATTTTATATGTAGAGCTACCCCGTCGATTCAGGATGCCGAACTTACCAATGTACAAAGGAAATTCGAAACCCAACCAACATATTATGAAATATGAATGGCTCATGAATGCCACTCGAGTTGACGACGCGGTTAAGTGTAGAAGCTTCTCTGTCTCCTTAGGGGGCATTGCGACTATGTGGTTCACTCGTCTACCACCAAGATCTATTTCTTGTTTTGACCAGTTAGCTATTGTTGTTGAGCAGTTTTGTATGTATGGTATAAGACCGAAGGATGTTATTATCTTGTCCAATGTTACTCAAGCACCAGGAGAGACACTTAGGCATTATCTGGAAAGGTTCCACACTGCTTGTATTGAAGTTAGCAATCCCAATGACAACTCTATTCTAATGGCATTGACTAAAGGGATCGATCCTGCTTCTGAGTTTGGTGATTGGTTGGCTGAGAAATCACTTGCTTCATTGGACCTCTTTTATGAAAAGATTTCCTAGTTTTTAAGGAGGGAAGATGCTAGACGGTTTAGGAAGTAGAACGTTACGGAGCCCAATGGTGAAGGTATTCAGAGTAATATTGCAGTGAAGCCGATCGAGGAGAGCTTCGGTATAATACAATTAAATATTCAAAATAAACAAAGTCAGTAGAAGGGTTATGGAGGTCAAGGAAAGAAGAGAGACACTCATCGTGGAAGACCCAGAGCTCCTATGTTCGATCGATATACTTGTCTAAACACTTTGTTGGAGAATGTTTATCTTCGAACTTGTAATACAAGGTGGTACAAGAAGCCAGCTCCGAAACCTTCATCGGAGAAATAGATTCAGAGTCGAAATTTCTGTCGGTTTCATGATTGTTAAGGCCATAACACCAATGAATGCCATCTAAAAAATATCATGGAAAGGATGATTAGAGAAAGAAAGTTAGAGCATTTTTTTCGAGCGCCGTAGAATGGTGGTGCAGGCCCATCTAACCCCAATTAGGGTCAAGGCCGGGCTAGGCCAGAGGAACCCGCACATACTGGCGGGTGGTTGGTAATTAATACTGTGAGTGGTGGTCCTTATCCAGTTGAATGGAGTTGAAAGGAAATGGAGTCATATGCTAGTTCGATTAGGCATGTGGACTTCTAGTGTTTTAATAGTACTGATGAAGGGGCTCCGACAAAGTAACAGAGGACGATGACATACGACATTGTTTTCAGAAACGGTGATGCCGATAGAATCGAGGCCCCCGCTATAAATATATGGGTTATTGTTTTCCAAATAGATCCTGCTTGGATGAAGAGGATCTTAGTTGACAGTGAAAGTTCTGTAAACATACTTTTCAAGCATGCTTATGATCAAATGTTATTGGAAGCGAAGGATTTGAAACCGTGCCAATCACATATACATGGTTTCAATGGAAGGGCAACCATACCAGATGGAATGGTGGAGTTACCTATTGATACAGGTGTTGGTGATCGTCGCAGGGTCCAGATGCTATAGTTTGTTGTGTTGTATATTCATTCTCCTTACAATGCTTTTCTTGGCCGACCAGCCCTAAGGGCAGCGATTGCCCCTTAGTGTTTGACTTTGAAGTTCCCCAATGATAATGGAGTTAGGGTTATACATGGTGATCGGGAAGCTGGACGCGCCTATTATGTTGCAGAGCTGCAGGATATGCAGCGAAAAGAGAAAGGTAAGGGTGTGGAGGAATCCCCCTGCGTCCGTTTTTTGGATGATTGATAGTTAACGCCTAGGCCTATGCTTGGGCGCCACGACCAGTTTCCTAAGGATCTTGATCCTAGAGACAACGATAATGAAGGGGAAGTCAAAGAATACCAGGCCCACATATGAGACGAGAACTCGTTGGTTTTCTTTGGGCAAACCTTGATGTATTAGCCTGGACTCATTTAAACATGTATGGGATCTCGCCGAACATCGCGAGCCATACTTAAGTATCGACCCACAACACATCACGATGAAATAGAAAATGCTGATATGGATCCAGTGTGATTTTTCGTCCTGAATGAAGAAGTGGATAAACTCAAAGCTAATGGGTTTATTCGTGATACTTTATACGCGGAGCGGGTATCGAATTCAGTGCTTGTCAGAAAGTCAAATGGAAAATTGCATACATGTGTGGACTAATCAGATTTGGACAAAGCCTACCCCAAAGATAGTTTCCCGCTTTCTAGAATCAATCAAATGGTATTTTCAAAAGCCAAACATGAGGTCTTATCTTTCATGGACGCATACTCCGACTACAATCAAATCCCGATGCACCTTCCTAACCAGGAACATACTAGCTTTATCACTAATCTAGGACTTTATTTCAACAAGGCGATGCCGTTTGGGCTCAAAAACACTGGAAAAACTTATCAGAGGCTTGTGAACCAAATGTTTGCAAACCAAATCGGAAGACTATGGAGGTATACGTGGATGATATGCTCATGAAGTTGCAGCTGTCCAGCAACCACATCGATGATTTGGATACGATGTTCAACATACTCCAATAGTATAGAATGAGGCTTAATCCATTGAAGGTTCATTTTGGAGTTGCATCTGGAAAGTTACTTGGGTTAATTGTCAATACCAGAGGAATTGAGGCCAATCCCAAAAAGATCTGGGCAATTCGGAATATCGAAAATCCCAGAACCATCAAGCAAGTGCAAAGTCTTAATGGGAAGGTGGCAGCCTTAAGCAGGTTCATTTCAAGAGCCACAAACAAGTGCATTCATTTCTTTGATCTAATTAGAAAAGGGAAATAGAATTTCGAGTAGACAGAGGAGTGCAAGGGCACACTCCAGGCACTAGTGCAACATCTGGCAACACCTTTTATCTTGTCGAAGCCGGTTGATCACGGGAGGTTATATGTCTATCTGGCGGTTTCATCAAATGAAATTAGTATTGCGTTAGTTTGAGAAGAAGATCGGCTCTAATGACCGGTCTATTATATTCGAAACAATTTGATAGGGACAAAAAGAAACTATCTAAAGGTAGAGAAGCTGGCCTATTGTCTTGTTGTAGCCTCGAGAAAGCTCCATCCATTGTTAAGCTCATTCGATCACTATTTACACTGACCAGCCGTTACGAAAGATCCTAACGTGACCTGAGACATCTGGTAGGTTGTTCAAGTGGAACATCAAGCTGAGTCAATTTGATATCACTTATACCCCAAGGCGAGCTATTCAAGGACAAGTTCTAGCGGACTTTATAGCTGAATTCACCCTGCTGGAGGTCTCGCCCGAAACCAGTGAATCTTCCAACTATATATGGAAGTTATACACCGATAGTGGATCAAACGACCGATGCTCAAGCATTGGAGTGGTGACCGAAACCCTAGAAGGGCGATCCGTATGCTATGCTTTTAAGTTTGACTTCTATGCAACTAATAATGAAGCCGAGTATGAAGCTTTGCTTGCGGGACCGAGGCTTGCCAAAGATTTAGAAGTCGTTGTTGCGAAGATTTACTGTGATTCACAACTGGTGGTGTGCCAGGTTCGAGGAGAGTATCGGGCCAGAGACCAAAGATTGGCCTCCTAGCTTATGTGGATCCAGAAAGTGTTGAATCAGTTTGACTATTATGCTATCCACTGTATACCCCAAAAGCAAATCAGAATGCCGATTCTTTTGCAAAAATGACCAGCACTGGCGAAGCACGGTAGATGGGACTCTGAGACACTTACTACTCCATGTATTGATTAGATGGAGAGAGACTGGTTTCATGAGGCAACACCTGAGAGGAGGTCGTGGATGACTCCAATCAGAAACTATCTTGAGCACAGAACATTACCCGAGCATAGGAGTGAGAAAAGATAGGTTCTCCGAAAGCCTAAATGGTTTGTTATCCAAGATAGAGTCCTGTATAGAAGGGGATTTTTTGTTCCTTTACTTCGGTATACCACCCATGATGAAATCAGGCGAGTGTTGCATGAAGTGGACGAAGGGAAATGTGGCGATCACACTGGGGTTCGAGCCCTTGCAAAGAAGATACTCAGATACGGGTATTACTGGTTAACTGTAAACCGAAATGCAACGGATTATGCTAAGAGATGTGATAGGTATTAGAAACATGCCAGAATTCTAAGAGCCTCGCCAACCAAGATTACTCAAATGGTCAGTCTATGACCATTTTCCACATGGGGTATTGATATAATAGGGTCCTTGCCTTTAGCCAAAGGTGGTGAAAAATACGCCATCATTGCAGTTGACTACTTTACCGAATGGGCGGAAGCTGACCCCTTGCTACTATCACGACGTAGAAAGTAATCAACTTTGTTGTGCACAACATCATTTATCTCTTTGGCCTACCATAGATGATTGTAACTGATAATGGGGCCTAATTCGATAGTGCCGAGTTTAAGAATTTCTGTCGACGATATCACATCGAGAAAAAGTTCTTGGCAGTAGATCACTCTTAAGCTAATGGAAAAGTCGAAGCTGTCAACAAAGTAATCAAGTCCATTTTGAAGAATAATTAGAGAAGGCTGGAAATAAGTGGGTTGATGAGCTCCCCATGGCCTTATGGGCATAATATACTATATACAAGTCTGCAACTGGCCACACTCCATTCGCACATTCTTACGGCTCTGAAGCCGTTATTCCAGTTGAGCTAGAGGTACCTTCTCACCGTGTAACTTATTATGATCCGAAGATGAATGCCATCCTACTTGCAAAATCTCTAGATTTATTGGATAAGAAGCGCGAAGAGGCTGATTTGAGGGCACCCGCACATCGCAACCGAGTCACCCAATTATACAATTCTAAGGTCCAACCTAAAACCTTTGAAATTGGTGATCTCGTACTTAAGCGAATCTATCCTATCCCTTTGCACATGGAACTGGCATGGGAAGGGCCGTATGTCATCGAACGGAGGGTTGGAGAAGGCACATTGAAGCTATCGAACGTTGATGGTCTCACTCTACCAAAGGCATGGAACAGAAGTGTCTCCATCGCTATTACATATAATTGGCTTTCATTCATTCAGTCTGCTGTCCTTTTGAAGTTTGTTTATTCAATTCGAGAATTTATACTTGTAACATGGCAACTTACTTCGCCATGATTTCCTATTTCAGCAATATAGGGCATACTCATCAATCCTGATTAGTGATTCCAAAATGCATCATGCAACCGCCATGATGTATTAAGTGCTAAGTTCCATCTTATGGTGGGACTCATTCACATAGAGAGTGATCATGATCCAGTCAGTCACTCGATAAATGAAACCCCGAGCTCAGGGGCAAACAACAATTAATTAAAAGAGAGTCGAAACACGACAATTCTCCAACAAACTCCAGCTCCCAGAGTGCTAGCTGTAGTGCAAACTCCAAAATCAAGACGTGAATCGACCGTCCAGTTCATGGAAGATGGACCCGTCTATCCACGATCTCCTTACATGACTCGAGTAGGACAGATCTATCCATCGATGACCTCGCCTCATTCAAAGCTCGAGGAGGATGAATCCATTCATCCACGGCCTCGCTTTTTTCCAAGCTTGAAAAGGATGGATCCATCTATCTACACTTCACTTATTGGATCAAGAGGATGTGATCCGACCATCCATGATCTTAACCAACTCCTTATTCCCAATGCATGAATAAGATCCTAATCCTTAAACAGATGTGACCGACCATCTATCAAGCGACTCTAGATTCTCGGATTGTGAACCAGAGTGTAAACATTAAACGGGTGATCAACCGCCTACAAAATAACCTATGTCCCAGGAGCGTGGACGTAATCCTAAACAATAAACAGGCATGATCGACCACCGGCGTACAAATCTAATCCCCAAAGTGTGGATGCAAATGCTAGCAAATGAGTGAGCGTGATCCGGCTGCTCAAACTCATATTACTTTAACTTGTTTCCAACTATGTTAAATCAAAGTTAGTGAAGGTGGAGGATGACTTCCAACTAACTACTTCAACTATCCCCAGAACTGGGGGCATAACTCAAGTACCAACAGCTGACCGAGACAGCACAACGTTGGGACTCAACTCAACATTTGATTTTGACCCGAGGTGATGACCTCAGGACTTAAAGGCCGAACTCAAGTTCAACTCAGAGGCTAAAACTTCATGAGTACACTGAATGGAAATGTGAATGCTTAAGTACTTAAACAAATAAACCCAGAGCTATGCCAAAAAAGGAATTTTATTCATATTATTCTTCGAAAAAGAAGTACAAAATCTGTCCAAAGAATTCCTAAGTGGAGGGCCAAGCCCGCATCTATACATGGCTACAAAAAGCAAAAGAAAAGAAGCTTATTCTAACTATCTACAAAAGAGGAAGTCAAAATGTAAATCTGTGCCTTTAGTTTCCTGTCCTTTTAAATTTCTTTGGCGTAAATCTGCTCAGTCTACCGCCCGAACCTCTTTTGAAACCCTTGCATTCCCAGCTCACTTCAGTTGTCTTATCCCCAACCGAGAGAATCGATGCGATCTCCCCTTGGGATCCCATGGGGATTGAAGTATCCCGTGTGTGTGAAGCCGGTTGAATAGTGGCACTTTCGATCAAATGAATAAGGCACGCTAGTTTCAATCATGGCGCCATCTAGAAAAATGAAGAGAATCGAGATCAGGTCAGGATCCGCCATACCTCCATCGCTCTAAGATCCAGCTCAATTTCAGCCTTAGTTTCCCTCATTATTTGTTCCTCCCGGTCCACATGCTCACTCATTTGGATACACTAGTTAGACCCAAGGAGCCAGTAGTAGTAACGTCTTCATCCACATTAAAGGGCATCTCAATGCTTTGATCGCTTTGGCAGTTGAGAAACACTACCATCATTTGGTCGTCCAACATACAGCCGCTATCAAACATCTCCCGAGCTGAAGTAGTAATCATTATAGTTATGGCCTCTGTTGTTAACGCCTCCTGGTCGTGATGAACTTCTTGAGTTTCAAGAGAGTTGGCCGATGTGGAATCTAAGGATGAATAAAGATAAGAGAATATATTTGTAATATCCTCCGATAACGTTCCTACATTTTGAAAAATAATGGAAACATCTGGAATACCTTCCTCAGACTGGCACCTAGGTTCAGCCAACATGCCTTTCAGGCTACGCTCAATTATTGGAGAGAGATGTGGCATGTCGGGATCATACCCCTAGTAAACTAGGCGGTCGGCAGAAGATGTGGGCGCAGGTTGAGATGCTGGAGGCACTTCAAAAGCAGCATCATGGTGTTCGCCCCTAGATCCTTCTCTAGCCTCAGGGCATTTAGTAACCAGGGCTTCTCTCTGGAGCGAGATATTTGTGTCATGAAGAAGTTTGGGCTCTTCTCCAATCAGCTCTTGAGCTTCCAATACAAACTCATCAATAGTTTCGACTTTTGAATCTTCTTTTCTTCCTCAACCAGGAAATTCTAGGCCTTGTACAGCTGAAAGGGGTAATCTTCACCAAGCTAGCTCAGAATGTGGTATTTGAAAACATTGGCGTTGTAAGTGACCAAAAGGTCTTCGAATTCAGCGTCTGCCTTAGCCTTAGTTGCTTTTACTTCCCTTTTGATTCTGACATCAACTTCCACGGCCTTTTGTTCTGCTTTGTCCATTTCATCTCGCAACATCACAACTTCCACACACGCTTCTTGGGAGATCTTGTTAGTGTCATCCTTTTCGTGAGTCGCCTCCAGCAGTTTTTCTTTTAGCCCGGTGTTTCTTTCAATGCTGCTTTCTCCCTTTCTATCACAGCATCCCTTTCTTGGACGATCATGGTGTTGCGGTGCCCATCTCTTACACCAAGTCCATATAAGTTTTTCTCATTTCTTCCATGAACCTCTTAGCTTCCTCGGCTTGTGGCTAGCCTCCATCTCAGCTTTTTTAAGGACTCGAGCTCATTGGAGAGTACCTCTATTATGTTATCCTCGTGAGAAAGATCACCCTCCAATTTCTTAATCGCTTTGGCTCGTTCGATGGACGCACCCGAGACCCTCTCTACCATCTTAACCGACTCATGGTATTGG
This sequence comes from Allium cepa, assembly GCA_030765085.1. Classification (NCBI taxonomy): domain Eukaryota; kingdom Viridiplantae; phylum Streptophyta; class Magnoliopsida; order Asparagales; family Amaryllidaceae; genus Allium; species Allium cepa. Next base: position 243,807,213 of record CM060938.1, on the reverse strand, counting down.
CTGTATGCATTGTGCACATAGTCATGCACTAGTTTCTCTGTATCGTTTGGGATTTTCTTCAAGTTGGGGGGGAAGTGGAAACCATCGAAGCATACGTTTGGGAAATCCTTCTTCAGTTTAGCAATCTGGATGGCTCCTTCCCCCGTTTGCTCTATAATGATTTGTTCTATGATAGCGGAAGCAGCTATTTCACTTCGGCGGTGCTGTTTGTCGATTTTTGGAGCATGAGATGGCACTGTTTGGCGTGAAGATTCAAAAGAAGGCCTACTGGGGCCAAAAGGTTTAGGAGGCACTTTTGGTGGCGAAGATCGTGACCCAGAGCAGCGCTTGCTTTGGTGTGATTTTTTATTTTCTCTGTCGTAGTGCTCATGTTTCTGGCTAGAATGGTAGCCACGGCCATAATTTCTCTCTCTCTTGACAATATGATTTAGAATGCAATCTAGATGACTGGCGCATAGAGCGAAGTTTATCAAGTATAGAACCTTGTTTCACTATTGTATCTGCAAAAAAAGGGAATTGGTCATCACCATATATTGAGAAGCATTTGATGAAAAGTCATGTAGTGCCGAGGAGTGCATGTATGCATGTGCAAACCCCACAACCGATCGGCTGTAGCAGCTTTACTTATTGGAGTTGACTCCCCAGTATCTATTGAGGTTAAGCCCATGCTAGTTCTTGAAGGGGAGGGGAGCACCTCTGACCCAAGGTCAAGGAATGATGAAATGTCATCTAAGATAGGAATATCCGATTGCCCCTTTAGCGAGCTTTATATCCGTTGGGAAGACGACTCCTGACCTATTGACGTAATCACAAATCGAGTTGCTTTTGTATTTTTTCGCCTCTTGATTTTATAGGTAAGAGTCATTCCCTTCTTCTTTAACTCAGATGGTTGAGGGCCCTACGGGGAAACGAATGATGGCTCACGACCAACCTCTGTTCCTTCATCATCACGAGGCTTGCTGACTTTGATGCCGACTGCGTCCTGAGCTCCCTCGAATAGGGGCATGATGGGAGCCCATCCACCATATTGTCTTGTAGGGCCACTCTTGGAATCCCCATGAGCCATATGCTCTGTCCTTTCTCTAAAAGCCCCGTTGAAATCAAGTTGTCTTCGGTGAGAACTTCATCTGTTTCTCTTAATTCAACAGGCAACACTTTGTGTGTCCTCACTAACTGCTTATACTACGCTCTTTTGGGCCTTGGAATAAAAGCTGTAAAAGAAACAATGCAATATATTTAGCATCGATATGTATTATCCAGTTATGGTTAAATAACGAAACAAGTAATAGCACTTACATCTGGCCAGCCATCACGTGGAAAATCCTAGTAAGCATCTCACATAGCTACACTTCATTTTGAAGTAGCTCAACTTGCTCCACGTGCCTACGACCAATTGGCAGTTCCAAACAGCTTCCAGGAAGGTGAAGGATGGATTATCTACCCCAGTCTTAAAATTTAATAAATATCTGATCTCTTCGATAGTTGGGGGATGGAGGAGATGTTCCATGAATATTATATATAAGCTACTGAGCAGCGCATATCCATTCGAATGAGGCTGAGAAGGCATGATCCTCGGATAAAACAGCACGTCTCTAATGAACTGGTTGAATGGGGGCATTTCTCCAGTCCAGCACATAAATCTGTTGTGTGGGTACCCTACCGAGGGATCGTGTGCTCTATCTTCCGGTCCGGGTAACCGGGTTTCCTCCAAAGACAATCTGTGTCTATGGAAAATTCTACCTAGCACCTCTTCTATAATCTTGGACTGGACAGAATCTACTAGATCCATTATCATTACTGCATCTAGTAGCTCACTTGAATCAGGATTCACTAAATCGACTAGGACGTCCGGCCTATCTATTCGGGGGAATAGAGGACTTTGAGCTTCCTATTTTTTTGAGCTTCCAGGATACATAGCTAACGAACTCGGTAAAAACCACTATTAGATGGTAAAACACCCGTATACTCCAGTGAAAACTGGGTGATCGTATTGTGTAGTGAAGTGCTGCACAGTTCTCTAAATTTCCACAAGGTTAAGAGATGGTAAAGAGACGAGACTTTGAGATCCGATCGGAGCGACCATTATTGTTGACCATCACAACCGTGCCATTCTAAATTTTGATAATGATCCATATTAAAAGTTTGTTATGTTTAACAAGTTACAGTTAAATCGACGAGCTTTGAAGGAAAGTCATATATGCAGTTCCACAGTCAAGCCCAAATATGCAGCACTAAAGCTCGTCGGGGTCAAGTTTTTAAGTATAAAAAAGTCATGAAATCTGTATCCATCATAATTCATTTTGGATTTTCCCCTAAAGCTAACATTCATATCGATCAAAACAGTCAGACCGATCACCAATTCATATCAATCAATAAGCTTCGACTTCGGATCAATCAGAAGACGCCTCACTCCATATTAATACGTGTTGCTTTACCTTAGATTGATCATCTAACTATTCCTTTCGCATCGTTTCTAGATGTCTAAATTTCGCCTTGATCATGGAAATTACTATCCACCACTTCCATCGACACACTTTTTTATATCGATCGCGTATGTGATCCGGTGAATCGATACATGGCAGTTACTTCACATCCACTATTTCTAAGACTTCATACATCCAGGTCAATTACACATCCATCCCCTCACATCGATGTGAGATGACCACTTGAGTTAGTCGGATCCAGAGTCAGTGACTCCGTCTCCATTTTTCCTCTCTTGCTACCCTCCTTCTCCAAATCTCCTAATTACCGTTAGCAATGCTCCCTACTCCACTCAGCTACCCTCTGACGACAACGATACAGAAGATGGCAATTATGGTGAATGAGGAGGCAAGAAAATCAGATCTCACCATTATAAGCATTATTCAATTAGTGGTTTACCTAAGGTTTAAAGGGATTTGGTTGGGTAATCGGATTACGGATGGAGATGAAGAACGGTTCTTTTTTCCTTTTCTCTATTCGGATACGAAATATCAAGGTAAGAAAATATGCTAAGTATAGAAAAGTATACATACTCCTTCGTATCTAGCATAAAAACGATTCGTATCCTGGTTTTCTCACCAACTGAATTGGTCCAATACCCATCGATATGAAATGCACCACGTACTTGTGTTCGAATCGTTCGTATCCGTTGATACGAAGTGCATCTGAATCCCTATATCTTGTATCCATCGTTACAGAGCCTTACAGTGCGTTTATGCTTGTAACTCGCATATCCATCGATACGAAGAGCACATTTGTACAACAATTCAAACTAATATGTATCCATCATTATGGGACGTGCCTTTTGCAACTTCAGCTCGTATCGATCACCATCGATAAGAAACCACTCTAATGCACCTAAGATCGGTCCAGGAGAGGATCGATACGATGAGGGGCATCAAAACAACCATTGATCGTTGTTACAACTCAAATTTCACATTGATCTAGAAGAGGATCGATATGAAACTTGATCCAAAAGGAACCACCAATCGATGGCAAGAACTATTTTCAGCAAAATCCTTTGTTTTAAAACTTGACAACAACTCGTCAACGAGCAAGGGTGAATGGGAGTTGGGTCCAAATACATACATGTACCTACATGCTATACTAAAATTTGATTCTTGAAGTTAATAGGAATTGAATGCTTACCTAGTGACAACTAGAACAACGACAATAATTTGCTAACACTCGATCTTCAGCACAACTGAAAATGCGTAATCATTACCAGATTGCAACTCAACATTTATACAACTGGAAATCAACTAGGAGTCATATCTACTAAAAATTACATCTCTAGACGAATTCAACGGATCAGATAGAGTCTATTCAGATTAAGGATGGCAGTCTATTCAAAGCACTTCATGTTCACACATGACATACTATTGGGGAGAAAATGTTATCCCGCACGTGATACCAAGAACTAGATTAAAGACTGAAGAAAATTCACTTCGAAGATCAGTTATCTGCAAGTTCATGATGGATACAAGTAAACTTGGTCCGAGTCTGGATTAGGCCACAATCAACAAGACATGACAAACAGGTCTATGCAAAGTAACATCCTAAATTTTAGGTCAATAGGAGTTCGTCTGCTCAAGTTATGGAATGATCAAAATCCATAAGAGACATGCCAATCTTGTATCCATCATTCGTATCGATCAACATCGATACGAAATGAGCGTAACTCAAGCACTCGGCATCCATCATTCATTCCCATATGGTTCAAATTAATAATGATGAACTTCGACACTTCCCAGATCGATCACACTTCACTTAGCTAGCAACTACAATTTTCGTATCGATTACCTACTTGATTGATACGAAGAGCAGAGAATACAATCGATACGAAGATGGAAGCAAGGCATTGATACAGATAGGAAGTAGTGGATGGATACAACGAAGTAAGCAGCATATCTGATCTTTGAAAGAAGCGGTCTCCATCCCATGCGCAAATCATGGATCTCCACAAAGCCGCATGACATTCTATCGATAGGAAGCGTTCAATATGGAAACTTCAGTCATCCAATAATTACAATCTTGATCGATCAATAACTCAACAACCATAAATCCAAATGCATTGAGATTTCCACAGCAGGTTGCACAACACATAGGGAATATCCATGATCGATAGTAGCTCAATTAGAGAAAATTATGATCGATGTGTACTCACTATGGATCGATTAACGATTGATCCCAAATGACTCCAGATCAATCATGTAGGCCCACCTGGACCTGGGAAAGAATATTCCAAGATTCTAGGAAGATATTTCTAGCTCCATGCCTATAAATAGAACCTCCATTGCAACTAAAAGGGACTTTTACCCTACTGCTCGAGTTAAATTCCATTGTAATTCGAGTGTTAGTGATTGTACCGTTGCAACTCAGTTTCTAATGAACAAGAACATCAAAACCTTCAAAGTGGACATAGGAATACAATGTCGAACCACTATAAATCTCTATTTTTTATTACTTCTTATTTTATTAGTGTGATTGTTAGATTGGCCTTATTTTACATTTTACTGCTTCATTCTAATCTCTTCAATTACACCAAAAGAGTGTTGTACCCATTTTTGGTACGAAAAGGGGCATGTGCAATGTGGTGTCTATAGCAGGTGAGGTCGGTGTCCGAAACACTACAAACTCCCTATCCTATGAAGATAGTTCGCTCATAGCGGAAAAAGAAAAGAACTTCCCATATCGTTTCCTTTTGTTTTTACTTCCTCCACACTTACATGTTATCGATCAATAATCGATCACGGATCCATTGTCTGAAGTGACATGCAAAATTCTTTTCAGCACAGGGACACTAAGCATACAAAAGCAAGAGAGATAAGTCCAAATTCTTCGAAAGAAACGAGACCAATTCACGATGTGTCATGCAATATCAGCTATGGAACTTAGCATATGTGAATTTCGGCTCAATGGAAGAAGACAACAAAACATGTCAAGCATCGGAGCAAGGCTCGAATGTCATTCCGGGAGGAGCGCAAGATCAATATATTATCTTCCTCCATTAAGCCGCAATTAACTCATACTCCTCACGAAAAACATCATGAATGCAACCTTGCCGCCAAGTCATTAAACAAACATTGTAATCAGCGAACCTACCTTGGATTAATGACCTAAAATGCAAAGATGGTTGAAGCTTTGAGCAAACTACAATTAGGCCGGTGGTGGTCTAGGATGAGTCGATGACGACCTAAGGCACTGGCAAACTAGGGTTTTGGTTAGAGGTGAGCTGAGAAGGTAGTGGCGACGCTCCAGTATGGACAACAAAGAAGGAAGCACGGCGGAGAATTTGGACATGGTCGAATCTCTAGAAATGATGGATCAAGTCGATGAAGGCCTAGATCGAATCACAGGTGAAATTTGGGTCGAATCACCGTTAAGTACTTGGATCATAGGATGAATAAATTGCTCGACTCTAATGGTGGGATGAATCAGCTTGACTGCCTAAATAGGAAGCAGAAACACCCACAAAAAATCCTATGTGTTCGGTTCGCTAGCGATCCATCAGCTGTGGATCGCCAGCGATCCATAGAATTGCATGTTTGCAACCTCAAACTTGCACTGCAACATCTACCTACTATTTCAAGATATACTGAGAAGCTATGGAGAAAAATTTGATCCATTATTACAAGTAGCAGTAGTGGAGGACAAAATAAGTAAGCAGTAGCATAATCGGCTTCATATTCGTGAAACTCTAACACGATTACTTGGCATTCAACAAGTAGAGATTAAAAGCGATAACTTCTAGAGCGCCTTGTATCCAATGAAGACGTACTCCGAGGGGTAAATTCTATCTAGATTTTTAACCCAGCAAGTTCCAGGAGAAGACAGAATAGCTTGATGGAGTCAGAATGGCTTAAAAAACAACCAAAACGACTAAAGCAATGAGCCAAAGAGAGCCAAGAAAAGGAATGAGGAAATTCACTAAGTGCATGGATCGCTAGTGATCCATAGGTATGGACCAGGGTTCAACTGTTTTTGCTGCATAATGATCCAATCCATATTGTAAAATTAGCGACTGAGTTTGACAAGATTCCTAGTTAGCTAAACCAAGAGACAAGCATTCGTTCAGTACAATCAATAGCCAAGAAAAAGTAGCAAGTAACTCATCATCAAAATAAGACAATGTGCAATGAAACTACATGAACAATGTCGATACAAGATGACAAAGGAAGTTTAAAAGCCAAAGACCAGAAACGTGCTAAGTGTATGGATAGCAAGCGATCCATACACCATGGATCGTCAACGATCCATACTTGATCATGTAATCAGTGCGACCTAAACCAAGCGAATCAGAGGAAAAAAGGCTAATAAGTTAGCTCGCACTCGACCTAAAGCTATGGATCGCTAGCGATCCATAGACCATGGATCGCTAGCGACCTATGATTTTGGCATGGGTCGCATGCTAATCTCTACTACATCTTCTTGTGTCCATCTATAGGAAATTGGCGAATAGACTTGGCGTAAAATCTCTCCAATCTCTATAAATACCATCCTAACTGCAAGATAAATGAGATCTTCTTCGGGGGTTTGCGGAAACTCCGCTGGAAGCTTTCTTCACTATTTACTACCTCACAACAATCACAAAGAGGTTCAATGTGACTCACTAGTGGATTTCAACCTTGGAGATTCAATCTAGCTAAGGAAAATTAAGAGCTTTGTAAACAAACACTTCTTGTAACAACAATCAGTCTCTAATAGAAATTATTAAGTGGATGTAGGCTTCGTTAACAGCCGAACCACTATAAAAATGTTCTTATCTTCTTTCTCTCACAGCTCTTTTTTATATCTACTACCTATATTATTGCTCTGTGAGAACAGGGCTGGTGCTTTCACACTCAAACAAGAATGCTGAAACATTTTTTGGGTTAACACTATATAACTTTGTGAATCTTTATTCAAATGATCATTTCACATTGTTATTACTGTCTCTATTGTTTTGTACCTGTGTTTTTATTATATTTACTTTGATGCGATGTGAGATATGTGACAGGTAATTTGGTTAGTCGATGCTTCCTTTTTCTTCCTTTTCCACTCTTTTCTCTTCTATTTCTTCATCCTAATCCTTTTTCTTTCTTTTGACTACCATTCTACATCGTAATTATAGGGTGATTATTACATTTGGTGTCAAAGCAAAGGTTACTCGATTAACAATAGTTGATACCGCGATTCAGTAGAGAAAAGATATGAGTTGTCGCCTTAGATAGGATATAGAGAGTGTATATATACAAGGGAGTTCATATTTGTTATATATTTTGGTCTTTAAAACTATATAGTAGTACGTATAATATATGGGTTGGATGCATACATGAGCACTATTGATGCGGTTTTCTTTGTGACAGATGGATCATCCTTATTATAGAATATGAATAATCTGGCATGGAAGAAAAAATGCTATTGACTCTATCTTTAGAGTTGATTATTGAGAAAGGCCAGGACCGCTGTCTCTGATTGATATGATATATTCATAAAGTCGATGTGGATCATTTCCTAGATGCCCAGATTGTTCTAAATGGTTATGATGCTCAAGTGCAATTAACTAGAGTTGACTTTTCCATGCTGTATATAGACTGTGATGGTCTATGAGACATGGCCGTTCTTTAGGACGGAATCGGATATTAGGAGGCAGTTTTGGTTAGTTGCTTGTAGAAGGATCTTTATTAACTTGGAGATATGATGCATGAGGTAGAAATTATCCTCTAATTGACTCCAAGGATAGACAATGAACCAGTGTAATGCTTCTATAACTCTGATTCCTGAGGATCAATTTCCTTGGGACTAGTTCATAGTTCGCTTCGAAGAAGATTTGTCTAGGCTTTTATGAATTCAAAGGTAGTTGAGAGCTCGTCAATTTGAAGTACGATGATATGTTTGTGTTGGAGTATGTGGTCGGATTAGATATGATATCGGGGTACCGTCTATTTCCATTAATATTCCACATAGAAAGGATTGAAGTTTATCATTAGGTAGAGAGATAAATTTGGGAGTCAACTGATTCATCACATTGACAAGGGCTTCAAGAGGATGATCGTGAAGTACCCAATATTGTAGAGATATCCCACGTTAGTTGTATAGGGATAGATCGAGAAGCATATGTATTGATCGTCGTTTTAGTTTCATCGATTTCTCCATCGACGAAAGAGAAGGGAAATGGCGTCACCATTTGAGATTTGCTTTCCGCATATGTTGGTTCCATATGTTTTTTATTTGACATTGAGGTTTTGTATCCCTTTATATCCAAATTTGATGGTTATATATTACGATAGAGACTGGAGAAAATTATTGATCTTTGATCGCGATAGACTTAGGTAGGGGCTCGGCCAGCTTATACGTGGTTTGTCTAGACCATTCCCTTTTAGTTTCATGGTTGTTTTTTTATTAGGCATTGATTGTTAGGGTTTAGTTGGGTTAGTATTATAGTTCAAGAATGGACTACCTGAAAGGGATACGAAATAGTTGCGGACTGAGAGAGGCCATTGATGACGATCAACGTTATGGAGGAGCGAATGATAGTGATTTGCTGCCAATAGAGGAGCCTTATATATTTTCTCAATATTCAACATGATAGTATGTCATCTATGCTTGTAGCTAGAGAGTGTTCAGACATACTTGAGGAGATGATTGAATTACCACCATATAAAGATAGAGTTCTATATCGATCTGGTCAAAGGAGTTGAACCAGTAGATATGCCTTTAAGGGATAGGGTATCCAAAGAGCTTAGAAGATTAGTGGTGCGAATGGATAACCTGTTAAGGTGATGGTTTATCCATAGTTGTATGTTTTGGGGAGGAAGCACTTGTTGTGTTTGTCAGTAGGGCGAATGGCTCTTTGGAGTTTTTGTTGTTTGTTGTGAGCTGGATGAGATCACGAACATGTTTGTACTCCCATTTGTTGATGACTTGTTCGATCATCTCTATAGTAGACCCTGTGGTGAGGTCACACCAACTGAAAGTAATTTGAGTGAGTGTGCCAATATAGTGTTTCACACACTACCTTGATTGTAGGTTAGTTATGCCGTTGGGCTAACCAATGTGTCGGCATATGTTTTGGATCTCATGGCCGTGATTACAGTGGTCACTTGAGTAGGTTGTGCTTGTGTTCGTTGGTGATACTTTAGTCTACCCATGAATAGAGGAGCAGAAGACACGATTAGTGATGAGATTTTGATATTATCACTCCTGAAGGAGGGGAGTGAGATGCTTGGGTCATGTTCTTTTATAGTAGGACGTCACTGTAGATCCTTTAGTTATGGTAGTCCAAAATTTGAATAGACCCAAGATAGCAGTATCGTTTACCTTTTGTATGGGAGAGGACCAAACTTTTGTTTGAGACATGAGGTATGGACACACGTTGGTGAGTCTAACCGAGAGGTCGACGAGTAAATTGAATGTACTCATTCCAAGCAGGAATGAAGAAACACACTTGTCTGTGGTACTTAACTAGGTATGGTAGTGATGTCGAGTAGAAATATCCAACTCTTGGTTTGGAGTTGGAGGTGATAGAGTTCGCTCTAGGGATATGGAGGCACTATCTGTTAGGAGAGTAGTTCAAGCTGTTCAGTGATTCCATGTAATTATAGTATCTCTTCTCTAAGAGGATCTTAAACGTCGCCGGTAGCAATGGTTAGAGTTCTTAGCCACCTAAGGATTTGACATTTCCTATGTGTTTGAAGGAAAATGCTATGGTTGGTATTCAAGCCTGAGATATACCAGTTTGGGAGCAATATTCCTATAGTGGGAATTGCGCAATCTTATCACGGTTATAACTCCAGGACTCAATTGGTTGTGACTGGGTGTGTGGCTAGTTTGACCATCATACGTACTTTGATTTAGTTGATTGGTACTAATCAAAGGCATTAAGCCTGACTAGTGGAGATTGTGACTAAATTCAAAGAGTAACTAGTGTCGAATGAAATGATGCAGGTACACCTGATGGAGACTATTGGTTCCGAAAAGATAATTTGTTCTTGAGTAGTGAGAATAAATGTTTTGGCATACCAAAGGATTATCGATGACTAAGGATATAGAGATAGAATTTGAGTAACAGTCGATTGATTGACAGATGATGCTAAATTTTTATCCATAAGTCTAGTAGTACGACACTCGTTTTTGTTATGTTGTTTGAGGGTGTTTAGGGTGATTAAATTATGTACCAAGAGCATTGTAAGTGGCCAAGACTCATTGTTCGATGATGGATTTTGGGAGAACTTACAAGAGGCATTTGGATATTTGGCACAAAATATATTAGGTGATATCAAGATAGAACCATAGACTTAGACAGCTCATAGCCTATTCAATAGTTAGATGTGATACAAATCTGGTTAGGAGGAGATTAAAGGAGTAGTAGGGTTCAGTGGACTGAAAGCGAAGGCGATAGGGTAAGGTAGATTATGGGGAGCATGAGGATAGTTACTCTGGAGTTGTTTGGGTAGTGGGATTTTGTTTTTATCGTTAGCTTTTATTATGGACATCATACTGGATGTTTATACTAGATGGTTTAGCATTCCGCATGCTCGGAAAGGCATGGATCTTAATTTTGGATGTTAGGTCCCATGTACCCATATTTGATTGGATTGTTAGCAACTGAGATGATAGCCTATGTTTGTACGGTTGTTAGGCATGTGAGATAGTTATGGTTTTGCTATAGGATAGTTATTTGAGACAATTGCTATATGATCTAGCAGAGTAAAAGATATGAGTTGCGTACATATCTTTGTTGTATTGGGATTTTTCCTAGAACTAACCTTACAAAGAAGGTTCTACCGAATTTTTCCAGAATCAGACAGATTTTTGAGGGCCAATGGGTTGGGAGACGTTCTCTTTGCCTTTTCATTTCGGGATAAAAATATTTTAGGAGGGGAGAATGTAACGACCCGTATTTTTAACGATTTGGTATTTAAATTGTTCATTTAGATATTTAATCTTTAATTAAATAAAGGCCCAAAAATGTAATTTTTTGCACACGATTGAATCGGGACTCAAGACCACTTTCGTTGAGTTTGGATTTACGTTACGAATTGAAATGAGAATAAGGATCGCTATATTTCGAGACTGGATGATCTAATGGCCAAAACGGTCCCGAAATACATGAAATTAGCGTTCTAGGACACAATTTCAGATGGAGACGTGGTTAATGTCATTGGATCCAGAAAAATGTGGTGATGTGCGCAAATGAGTCTAATGACGATCAGACGCGTCATGTGATCGTACGAACTCGAAACGTACATCCATTTATTTGAGAATTAAACAAATGGATTATAATAGAATATTATAGATGCCCAAATCAAATTCCTTTCCCTCCATTTATAATTTCTCATCGGTATTCATTCCTAGAGGTGATTTTCCATGGCCGACAACCCTTTCTTTCTATTCAAAAAAATTAATTTCTCCTCAAACGCTTCACTAAAAATCATTAAATAAATTCCAGTGAGATCGTATCAAAGAGTGGTTCGATTCTATATCATCGATCTAGGGTTTCGCGATGGTTGTTGGAGGTCAGCCATTTAGCCGTGGGTTCATGAATGGATTTGCCGGAGTTTGGATCAACGATTGTCGAATTGGAGGTTAGTATCATACTTTTCAAGATGAGGTGCACTTTTCCACCAAAACATGATGGTTGCGGTGGAGTATTGTGATTTTCGTCCTTAGGAGGAGCTATAGTAGGTCATGCGCGGGTTAAAAGGTCACGATCCGAAAGGATGATACCGTCGAGATTTCAAGGTATGCGGGTCGAAAATATTGTGAAGAGGAATCGTTTGGTGAAGGAAAATCAAAGAATCATTGAATATCAATAAAGAATCGAGGGAGGGAAGAAACTAATATGCACGGTACTATATTCTTTCATAATCTGGAGAAAAGGGAGAAGAAGAATTAGACTCAATATAGTAATTAGTTTATTAATTAAATATTTTATTATCTCGCTAACGATGATTCTTATTTTGGCTATATCCCTTAGATATGAAGTCTGTTTTGGATGTAGTTTCTTGTGTTGGGCTTATATTGGCAGAATCTATCTTTTCGCACTGATTTGGATAGATTTGGCTAAGGTGATTATATTGTCTCTCACTTTACTATGGTTGATTAGACCATGTTATATTGACATTCCTGAATGACTTTTGGTTTTAAAAAGTTATATTATTATTATTATTATCATACAACAACTATATCTTTATAAAAGAATATACAATTATTTTAAAATAATTTATAAAGAATATCATGTATTTTCCATCGTCATGCCATAGTTAGGGAAATATTAGATTAGATCTATTATTCATGTTATTTTCCCGCACTAATTGATATGGATGGATTATTTATGTTGTATGTATGTTGTTTGGATGGATGTATGATTTTTTGGATGTATGCATGTTTGGATGTATGTTTGATTATTTGGCTTGTTTGTTATTTGGCTATTTTGATTGAAAACACTGACAAAAGCAGTGATTTGATTCTACGTAGCATCTTGTATGTTGGAGTTCTATACGTGGAATTCTAATGAACGAGATGAGCTATAGAAGTGGCCTTGGGATACGTGCCGACGGATCTGGGTTTCAATGTGGATAGCGGACGTTTCCATTTGGTTTGTATTTAATTGTTTGTTTAAGTACAAGACTAAGGTGGATGGTATTGACCATAGTAGAATGGTCAATATCCATCACCATTTTCGATTGGCGATTTGGCAGATATGTGGCTTGGACGTTGATGAGATATCATGGTGCACGATGTGATAGTTTGTTCATGCGATTGATTTAGAGATCGAATATCATTTACCTACAATGAATGATATTGATGGTGAGGCATTAATGTGGTTCTTTGACTTGGTATTTTGATGGCGAGGCAAGGATGTGGTGCTTCGACCTGGTAGTCTAATACTGCAGATAGTGACTTGAGGACGTATGGAGTAGGCTTTGGGATGATAGTATCAGGACTGTATCGATCATGCCGAACCTCATGCTTCGGATGGCATGACAGTAGGATTCTTTGATCGAGAGCTTAAGCAGAGAGTAGGATTGAGGATCGCAGCTTAGATTTTAGTGTGGCTACGGATAGTGGATTGGGTTGAGTGTTAGGGCTCGTTCCTAATAGCTGTAGTGAGCCAGTAATGTTTGAATCTGTATTGAGTGAGTAGGGCTCAATGCATGTGTTTGTGCTTAGGGATCGTTGATAACTCGGACTCTTCTTGTTATGTTCAAGCAGGGGTACTATATGCGAGGGCATCCAAGGGCGGGTAGCACCAGTTGTGTACCCTGGACCTCTCCAAGGGGGTCGAGTGCCAGATGGCATGGAGGTATTATAGGAGACAACTGTGTTGGGTTGAGAACCTAAAAGTAAGGGGGAAAAAATCAAGAACCGGGATTTTCACTTGGCCTTGACAATTTTAAATGGTCATATAAGTCATCATAAGTTTGGAACATTGGGTGATAGTAAGTATTATTCGACTGATGCTATGTTTGTTATGGTTGCTTATTAGTCATATGTCACCCTAGGGATGTCACACTAGGTAGGTATTATGGTAGGGATACCTGGATACCCTGACTTGACTTAGTGTGGAGTAGGTATAGGCGAACAAACCTAGATACCTGAACTTTATTTAGTATGGAGGAAGGACAATAGGTGAAGATACCTAGGCACCTTGATAGATACTGAGTATGGTATACCCTTTTTATGATGTTATAGAGTAGCATATTACTTTTGTTTATGTGCTGATTCTGTGGTTGTAGGGACAGGTCTGATATGCGTTATATACCCTCTTTTCCATCATATTATTGAGTTTTATATTATTTTGATATTCGATATCGCTCATACCGGACTGTTGTTTGACTCGAGGTTTTATGCTTTGATTCTTATTATCTCGAGCACTCTTAAATGGGTAGATTGAGAACAGGTGGATGATTATGGAGTTCTATAGGTGGATCGCACAAGAGGTGATGGTTATCTATACTTATATGTGCATTTATTATTATATTTTCACTGTATGACACTTTGGAGCCTTAACGATGTTGATTTGCTATTATGAGATAGTGTACCGGATGAGCTTACTTTCCCATTGTATAAACTCTATTATGGTGTTATATAACTTTGTGGATCTTTATTCAGATGATTATTTTGCATCGTTATTACTTCTCAATTGTTTTATACCTGTACTGATTATTATATTTACTTTGATGCGATGTGAGATATGCGATAAGTAATTTGGTTATTTGATGCTTCCTTTTTCTTCCTTTTCAATTCTTTTCTCTTTTGTTTCTTCATCTTATTTCTTTTTCTTTCCTTTGACTTAAGTTTCGCACCGTCAGAGTATTACGGTCGTTACAATCATCACCAATCAAACATGCATGCATAGAACTCGAATGGAAAAATGGAAACATAGCTTATCCGAGCATGCAAGATGTTATACTATGGTACATACTTCATGATATTGTAGGTGAATGCAAATGCAATAAATTGAAAGTCCCATTAATTAAAGAGCTTTGGATAACGTGTCCTCACACTTTCCTCTATCTTCCAAGTGTAATTGTCTTTGTTTTCACCATACTGAACCTTCACTAACGTCACAGTCTTCGTCCTAGGATGCTTCGTATCTCGTTCGACGATATGAATAGGCCTACGAGGTCTAGAAGACTCTAGGTCTGTCTCGATGTCATCTAATTGATCTGGTGTTATAGTTACGCCTTACTCATGCACAAATTTACCTAAGTGGGAAACGTAGAACGCTTTGAATGCTTCCAACATTCTTTGAGGTTAGTCAACTTTGAGCAAGGTTCCCATCCTCTCTAGTATCAGAAAAGGACCAACAAATCTTGATGCCAACTTCCATCTACAACTAAACTAAATTACATTCTTCAATGGAGAGATCTTGACAAATACCAAATCGTCGATAGAGAACTATAGATCTACATCTCTTATCAGCGTGGTTCTTCTGTCTATCTTGAGAAGATTTCACCCATTACTAAATGATCTCAATCTTCTTCGAGGTCTCCCTAATCATATCTATTCCAAGTATCAGTTAAAAGTGTCTGTGTTATAGGATCGTGTAATATGGATAAACTACTGGTGCGGAATAAGTAAGTAAATAGTAAAAGCAGTAAAGTAAATGACACCAGAGAATTTTATACTGGTTCGAACTCCCATTCTACGTCCAGTCCCAGACTCCTTCTGGATTTAAACTAGCAACCCTCACTTAAACCGAAGGAATAGGTTTACACCGCTTGAGTAAACGAACATGACTTCTACCGCATAAGCAACACAATATGACTTCTACCGCCTAAGAAACCGAACAGGACTTCTTTACAAATAACAAAAGTATCTGACTATAGTGTGCTCTTTGAATAGCACTGATAAGTCAATTAAGTACAATCTTCCTATAATCTTCTCCTTTATGATATATAGTGTAATATGCTTGAGAAATATGGAAGATAGAGTGATCAATGATCAGTGAATGTAAGCAATTCGAGTGCAGTTTGAAAACTAGAGAGTAGATAAGAATTCAAGAATATTAAAATAGTTTTCGGTGATTTTTTTGTTAAATTCTAAAATCTATTTATAGTGATTAAAAGGTTGCAACCATGGATGAAAAATTATATTGAAAAGAAACGGGCGCAACCGTTGATTTTGAAAAAGTTTCTCTTCGATGAAGAGAAGTGTCTTTTCATAAAAAAGCTATTGAGGAATATTCAACCGGCTGAATAAAATAATTCAGCCATCTAAATCAAACTAAAACGCAAACAGCAAGCAATTAGGCTATTTCTGGCCATATTCAGCCGTCTGAATGTATTCATTCAATCAGATGAATATTGTGAAATAATATTTTTGTTTTAGCGTTCAACCGGCTGAATGAATGAATTCAGCCAGCTATTTTCAGCCTGTTGTGCATGTTTGTGCGTATGTGTATATAAATTTATTTACTTATATATATATATATCAATTCAGGAGAGATTTTAACAAAGTTCTAAATAAAATAAAGACTCTAGATATGACATAATCAGCTTCAAAACTCTGAATATGAATCTGCAACAAATCTCCTGCAAATAATTTAGTATACACAGGATATTTTGTATAGCTCTTCATATCAAAATGATGTAAAATCGAGATTCCAACATCTTCTCCTTTTTGATGATGACAACTATATAATCAATAATATAAATATTCATAATATTGTTACTCCCCCTATCAATATGCACAATTGTTTAATTAACTTTCTCCCCCTTTATCATTAACAAAAAGAAGTTTAATAATGCAAGACGAATATTATTTGAAAAAAGAAAAGCAATCTATAACACTTACTTGAGATGGCATAAAATATTCATTTAACATGACGTAAATAACTAGATAAAAGATTGAAACAAAAAACAACAAAATAGACATAATTAAAACTAGCTAGAAAGAGAAGGATCATCATTAGCAGAACTTGTACTCGAAGAAGACCACTGAAATAGGGATGGGTTGTAAGCTTCGGTGGATGTAGAACCGGAACAAGAAATTTTATCCCATATTTTATCTAGAAAACTTTTGATCGAGTTAAATTTTCTTTTCGTTTTCTTTTAAAGAGACCAAATTTCTCGATGAAGTTTTGATTGATTTCGAGAGAGAGTGATAATAGCTTGTCTAGAAGAAGTGTCCAAGCCGATCACTTGAATTGACTCACCATCCTCTTCTTCTTCTTTATGTTGAGTATGAGAAGAGGAAGCAATACTAGCGTCATGAGGTTGTGGAGTACCTTGTTGAATATTTTGAGACCGTTGTTGAAAGGAGATGATTTGTTGTGGAGAGGAGAGGCCGGTGAGGAAGACCCATCAATCCTAAAGTTTTATGCCTAACTTTCTAATACTTGAAAATTCAAAGTCGGGCATTGGAACGCCGACGTTGAGAAGGATACGCATAATATAAGCACCATAATGGATGGTCTTATATTTTCTTTGGGATGTGATGTCTTGAAATTCATCCAGAATAATTTTTCCCCAATTCACTTGTTGCTTGGAGTAGATTGAATAAAGAGTTTGGAAATCTCTTTTATAAACCTTTTCATAACTCCCAATTCTTAGTTGTAGAGAACGAATAAATGCATGGTGAATGAGGCGTGCTTGAGGCCTTAAGAAGCTAGATTTTAAAGTACTCAAATTTATAATTTGATCGGACAAGAAACGATGTGAAACCTCATCCGCATGATCCGTATAAACTTAATTATCATCAATATCAATGCCTTGATAGGGACAATTTAGAATATTACCTTGTCTTTGTAAAGGAAAGAAAATTTTAATGCCACAAACTACCGATCAAACACAATCTTGTCGATTTTGAGGATTATGTTGATCTAAATTCAAATTAGCAAGAAAGAGTTTGATCAAAAGATGATTAATTTTGACATTATTTGGAGCATACCTATTAGACTATCAAAGTGGAATTGCTCCGCCAATTCTCTAGTTTAGTAGGCCGTAAAATATGGAAATTTAATGAAAGATTCTTCGAAGATATTGGAGTTTGTCATAGAATTGAATAGTGAAATTGCAACATCATTCCATAGCCATTGTCGAATCTGATCTTCGGAAGGTCCGGAGGTGGATTCTCTAGTGTGTTTGGATCTTGGTTAGAGAGTAAAAAAGGAGGATAAAAGTTTGAAAAGGTTGAAGAAGGTGGCTAGAGTTCTGAAATGAATGGGTAAGAAATGAAAAGATGAATATATAGTACGTAAAATGCAAGGGAAAAAATGGAGGAAAAGAAAGTGGAGGCGGGTTAAAAAAATGACTCAGATGGAATTCAGCCGGCTGAATAAATTGAATCAGCCGTTTGAATTGCTATGAGTTTCAACCCGCAAAGAAATAGTTCATTTTTGAACTAAATCAGACGGCTGTTTTATTTGATTCAGTCGTTTGAATCTGGGGTTAAATTTTTGTTCCCATAATATTCACATGTCTGTTTTATAAAAAAACAGCCAGCTAAATTTGTGTGAAAATTCATATCAGCCTATTTTTTTTATAGGAAACAATATATATAAATATATTTTGAATAATAATATGTAAACAATCAGAAAATAAAATTAGCATATTAAAACTAGCATAAAATATTGAAAAGATTTGGAAGAAGTGCTTGGAGTGTGATATTCATCATCTTCTATTTTAGTGCACTCTTGAAATGGACGAAGTGGTGACCATCTATTGTCGTATCCTCAAGATTTTGGAGATATTGGTGGATGCTGCGGTGATGGTTCCCAAGGATTGGGACAAATTGGAGAACAAATAGGAGACGGTTGATGAACTGAGTTTTTGGAGGAAGAACCAACGAATTTTAAAGCGACTTGTTCCAAAAATGCTTAAACGCTTGGCATTAACTTTTCGTTCATAGTATAGTACACGCTGTAATTCGTGTTTCCCATTGGTAGTGATGAATATCATATATTTTCTCTTTGGTAGATGGTGAACCAAAAAATGGAGACTGTCTCGTTCTTTTAGTAGGTCGAGTATAACCAGTATGTGTAGAAGGAGGAACAATTGGAACTAGTTCGTAAATTAGTGTTGGAGTTGGTAAATTCATCGATCCACAAGAAAACAAGTATAAGAGAGATCAGAGGATTCAGAATTATACTCTGACGACATTTTGCGAAAAGTATTTGAAAACTTAAAATTTTATTTTCAAGCTAATGCAAAAAGAAGGAAGAAAAGTAGATATATATATATATATATATGGGTAAAGAAAATTTGTGGTTAAGTTTATAATTACCAGATAAAAAGTTGGATGGAAAAAATGAATGTAAGGTTAATAAAAATGCAAACTAGCTAAAGTTTTTAAAAAAGACAAAGTAGAGCAGCGGTAGAACAATAGACTAGTAAATAAGAGATCCCGAGTTCGAGTGCTGACCCCTCCCCCTTTTTTATTAAAAAACGTATAAATCCTTTATCGATACAATTCCTAATTCTCTTCTTAATTATATAAATACGTTTTCATTTAAAGGTTTTGTAAATATATCAGCCAATTGATTTTCAGAGGATAAAAATTCCAGTTTGACTAAATCCTTTTCAATATTATCACAAAAAAATGATGACATGTGTCAGTTTGTTTAGTTCGTGAGTGATTTATAGGATTTTTGATAAGTTTGTAGCACTAGATTATCACAAAAAAATTGTTGATTTAGATAAATTAACACCAAAATCTTGGAGTGTTTGTTGCATATAAATGACTTGAGCATAAGCTAAAGCGGCATAAATATATTCTGCTTTACAAGTTGAAAGTGAAATACAATTTTGTTCCTTGCTAAACCAAGAGACTAAAGATTGTCCAATGAAGTGACAAGTCTCACTTGTTCTTTTTCGATCCGTCCGACATCCTCCAAAATCAGCATCACTATATGAAACTAACTAAAAAGGGCATTCTTTCGGATAGAAAAGTCCAGAATCTTTGGTTTTGCTTAAATAACACAATATGCTTTTCACTGCTCCCAATTGTGATTCTTTAGGATTTGCTTGGAATCGAGCACACAAACAAACACTCATTATTATGTTATGTCTACTAGCGGTTAGATAAAGTAATGATCCAATTATACTTCGATATAATTTTTGGTCAACACTTTTGCGATCTTCAACTCTATCGAGATGAATTGTTGTGCTCGTTTGAGTTGGTTTAGCAGACATGTTTTCCATATTAAATTGTTTAATTAGATTAGTACAATATTTTTCTTGATTAATAAAAATTCCACTTTCTATTTGTTTATTCTGTAATCCAATAAAATAAGATAACTCTCCCACATGTGACATTTCAAATTCTTTGGTCATTCTTTTTGAAAATTCCTAACATAAATTTTCATTTGTAGATCCAAAAATAATATCATCAACATAAATTCAAATAATTAAAATATCCCTTTTAGTTCTTTTAATAAAAAGAGTTTGATCAACCTTTCCAATTGTAAAACGAGAATATATTAGATAGCACTTAAGACGATCATACTGCAACGACCCAGAATTTCAGTCATTTAAAATTCATATTTTTAATTGATTTTAAATAAGCACAAGTTAAATGTATAAGCTGAATAAGTAATATTTCTAATATAGAGATTTAATCGGATGGTTAAATTGTTAATTTAATATTTGAAATTGAGGAAATAATTAGAATTTGGATTTAATGTGAATGAAAATGATTTATAAAGTTGAATTAAATTCTATTTGAATTAGAATGATTTTAGGGAAGTTTTAAAATCGAATTAAATGTTAATTTGTAGAAATTGGATATTTTAATATTTAATTAACGAGTGAAAATAGCCATTTTCAAACAGTCTCGGATTTCGATGAAACAAGTTTCGTTAGATCCTTAATATTATATTATTGTATGATTTCAAATTTCATGTCAATCGGATTTATGGTTTGTCCGAGGCAAGCTAAAACGTGCAGAAATCTGTTTAAGTAAAAATTTAAATTTAATTTAGTCGGTTCAAAAACCTATTTTCCATATACGATCAAATTGGCTCTCAATATATATTCCATTGCGTTTAGAATAGAGGTTAAATATTATAAACGCCAGGCGGCACGCTTCGTTTGGAGTTCGTGAAAATTTCGGATGAATAGTGTTTTGGAATATTCTATAAAAGGACTTGTTTTCTTAATTTTGCACAAACCCTAAAAAACTCTAGGGTTAGGCGCCAAACTTCGTGCGCGTATTTTGAGATCCACGTGCAGCTGAGACGGAATGGTCTTCGGTTGGAGTTGTGCCTCATGATGGCCATTCGTTTGGTGAAGCCCGGTCGTCTTCAAAGTCAACGGTGGTGGAGAGAAAAATTCAAACAAGGTGGCGACGTGGGTTCTATTTTCACTCGAGAACCCGATAGGGAAGAAGGAAGGATGGTCGTCCTGGATTTCTTGGATCGAAAAAAATCAACGGCCCAGATCGAGCTGAGGTTAAAAAATAAAAAATAGAAATTGAAAATTATATAATATTAAATTAGTATAAACTTTAAAACATTATAACTTTTTCATACGAGGTCCGTTTCACACGAAACGAATTGCGTTAGGTTCGTATTGACGAGCGCTATATTCTGGAGTTGGATTGGGATTTATTCGAGCTATTGAAAATTTTGGTTGAAATTAAACGCTTGTTTAATTTTAATCGGAATAAATCTCTATCGCGACGGCTACAAGTATTGTGGGTACAACTCACTCTTTCTGCCTCACTGATATATTTATATAAGTGAGAATAAATATTATTTATGATGATTGATGATTGTTTGGATGATATATGAGTTATTTGGATATACACCTGCCTAGTGGAGCAGATGACCCTATACGTTCCCGTGTACGCGCGGATGACCCTTTGTACGCGCATCTGCCTTGAAGCGGACATTGTACACATATTCTAATATGTATATTTCTTGCAGGTGACAGGTTGGAGGGATCGAACTGGATTCCTCACCAGTGTTGATTTATTTACAGATATTATGATATATTCTGTTATCATATGACATATGATGCTTTGGATGTCGTGATTGTTGTATTTAGTGCTGTTGCAGCATTGGGCCTATTTTGATAATTTAAAATTATTAAAGTGATTATTTTTTAATTGAAAAAGGATTTTCACCGTGGTTTCGGAAATATACATATATTGAATTTTAAACTGTTAAGGAAATTGATTTATTTTAAATAAATAAATATTATAATTTTTATTATTATAAAAATTATGATTTTTGGAAAATATAATAAGAATATGATTTTCGAAATAGGAAGTTAACTATTTTGTGAAATAGTACAAAACGAGAATTATTGATTTATTATAATTGGCTTATATAGAAGATTTATAAAATTAATATACTATAAATTAAAATATTGGAATTATAAAACGAGTTTTGTAAGTGTTAAAGTGAGGTTGTAAATGGAGTTTATAAGGGAATAAGATTTATAATTATGAAGTTATAATATAAATGAATTTGTAAAATAAATGATTTATAAGTAATTAACTTATAAATTGGATTTTGGCATGTAATTGAAATATATATGGAATTGGTAAATAAAGAGATTTTATAAGTTGAAGTTTTTAAAAATATAAAAGGAATTTATAAACATTGTTATATAAATCCGAAAACAAATTGAATTTGGTATGTTAATTATTACAATTTATTAAAGGAATTTCATTCACGATTTTGGACAGTGGATAGTCCTTTAATAAATGAGTAGAAATATTGGATTTGGTAAACGAATTATATTCATGATTTTGGACAGTGAATAATAATCATTTAAGTTGAAGAAATGTTTTGGGAAGTGATATTTCAAATGGAATAAAACGACTCGAAGATGACTTAAAATGTGTTAAGTATCGAAATCATAGATCTAGACATTCATTGTTGAAATAGATGTTTTCGAGAAATAAGGAAATGATTGACTATAGCACTGTTGTTATAGTATATGATTTTCGAAAAGAAATGTTTTATATAGTATTAGGATTTATATATCTATCTAAATTTCAAATCCTCGTACTAGTGAATTTGGATTGTCGTAATGATGTTTTACGCAACATTCGTTTTGACCCAAATAAATGTGTTTAAAGAGAATCTTTTCCTTCAAGAATGAAATATATACTTTATCATGATTTAAGTATATGTAATATTTTCTAAGTGTTGAAAATAAATTGATTTGTGATTTACTTATTGTTAAATAAGTATTTGTAAATGTTTTCCAATATAGAAAATGTGAAATGTTTTGAGAATATATCTTTTTAAAGATAAATTGAAGTGAATATTTGTCTAGTGATTTAATCAATAAAAGATTAATAAAAGGGCCCAGTGATTGTATATGGTGCTCAATATTTGTTTGTTTGCTTTGATAATTAAATAACCGACTATCAAACTTGACCAAATTTTAGTTCCTCGACTTGAAGTGGGAGCTATTTAGTCGTACACTTAGTATGTTGCCTTCTATGTAGGCATGATTATCATTTGTGTTGAGGATGTTGATTCGTATAGTGTGGAGTATTACTCCAATCTATCGAGCTTCCTTCTTGGCCTGAAGAATAGCAAGTTGAAAGTTGGAGAAGTGATAAGTCTATGAGACTTAGTTTATGTGTGAGGTTGCGAAACGCTTTTGCGTTGTTGGTGCAAAGAGACCGGGATCAGATTTATCTGAAAACCACTTCGGACCAAAGTATATGTGATGATTGTGCAGGTTGCTTGTGATGATATTGATATTCCGGAGTTTCATAGTGGGGGACTGCTTGTTGATTCTTTGGGGTTAAAATCCCAATATGCATATAGTAGCAGTGGTCTCTATATTATGAAATATACAATGCAAGGACTATTCGCTATTAATCCTAGGGATTTCTCGACAGGATGTGATAGGAAAGTATCTTCGGTTTGTCCTATTCCTGGACAACTTGTATGGATGTTTGTCTGACATTGCATTTCTAAAGATTACGTACATTGGTTTTTACAAATGTACATCAGTGGTGGTAGAGAAGGCAACTTCACTTAGCTTAACACCCTCCTTGAGACGTATAAGCTTAAGGGTTGTATTTTTATGGAAGGCAATTAGTAGTCAATAGGAATGGCCATGAGGCATTCTAAGTGTTGTGATTGTGCTTTGTGAAAGGTAATCGTTACCTCTAGCCTCATCAACCAAAAATGACCAAAACAGGGTTTGATGCAGCAGGGCTAAGTAGGTCGCTCCCATTAGGGTATGATCATTCTCTTCTAGATATATCTTTACACGCTATGACGTCGTGTATCTGATTATTGTGGTTTGTATGCTAGAGGGCCCTCGATAAGGTCGATAACGACTGGAGGATGATATATTTGGTACCATCTAGTTATAGAGGTGGGCCGGTCTTGCGTTGGTATAGATTCCTTTGTGTTGTTCCTCGGTGTATTCTTCTAGAGATGTACTGCTAGAAGGTAGTCCCTTCACCTGGTCATTTGTATGGAAATCCAAACTCCACTATCTGTTTGCCATATTGATTGTATTACCCAATTGGGCTATATGCTGGGATTTAATCAATGTAACAATTTCGGCTATGATTAATATTATTTGTATATAGTAGACACTACTATAATATAAGAGGTTTTGATATGATATGTTTTAGTTATCGTAAGGTAAAAACATGTCCGTGTTTATGTATGGACTTCACTTACGAGATACTTTTGTTTTGAAAACTAAGAAAAAGTTTTGGTAACTTAATAGATTCAGTTGAGTGTGTTTCTCACGTTGGTTTACCAGACTGATCTAGGCATTCTTCCCTATCAATGCTTGGGTCAGACCGGGTATATTTACAGGTAATGCTTTGGTTCTTTTGGAGCTTCAGCAGGGGAGCTGGAGATCTTTATTTTCGTATATCCGTATTTTTTTGATTATCCACTTTGCTTAGTGAGGTTCGTACTAGATAGGGGGTTCTCGCTTCTTGTTAGGTAGCGAACGGATGATTCTTGCCCTACATGTCCCTAGTGTGAATGGGTTGGACGTAGTCGAGAGGCTGGCCGTAAAAGAAAAGTGCGAGGTATCATTGTGAGCTACGGTGGGTATTACCCACTGGTTGCCTCCCGTCACATTTGGTATCAGAGCATATATTTTGTATATTCCTAAGCTTTGATGTGAAATCAGTATAGATAGGGACAGTAGCACCCTAAATTGAGTTGAGTGTATTATTTATATGAGCGTGTATTCATTAGCGAACATAAAAATGTTTTATATTGTGTTTGCTTATCCGTTGAGCTGTTTGTGAATTCTGGTCAGTACGTGGGACGCCATATTATCTATAAGGATTTCTAAACACTTAAACGAGGCAAGTCGACATAGTATTATTTTAAATTGGGTAGACGAAATAATTTTACCTCTATTATATTTTATATATAAAAGAAATAATTTTGCAGGAATTATTAAAGTGTGTATAAATAAATTGATTGTTTGGTTGTTTGAAACTGTAAATATATATATAAGTTAATAAAAGCTGTTTGAGTAATCCGAATAAAACAACAATTGTAAAAGAATAAATTATATAAGTAAGGGAATTATAAATATGGAATTATAATTAATATGATTTACAATTGTGAAATAATCTTATACATAAGAAATGAAACAATGTGAGTTACAAATGAAAATTGGATTTAACTAAGAATTTGTGAAATGTGAATTCTGTTTGTTTTGAAAGTTGTTTTTCAAAGTAAAAAGAGATTATGTTATTATAAATCTAAATAAGATAAATTAATTTGGAACAAATCTTGTATAAGTGAAGTGAAATGGTGAAATAATGGTCTCTCTCTATAGAATCATGGGCTTAATGAACTTCCCCAAGCATTTTGTGGCATGGATTGAAGCCTGCATATCTACTGCGAGGTTCTCAGTTATGGTCAATAAAAGTAATGAGGGTTTTTTTTTCGAAGTAAGCAGGGAATTAGGCAAGGAGACCCAATGTCGCCTTATTTATTCATTCTGGTGATGGAGGTTTTAACTCGCATTCTGGATCAGCTGGTTCATGATGGTAGATACTCTGTGCACCCGAAATGTAAGAATCCTCAAATTACTTCATTGATGTTTGTCGATGATTTGGTTGTCTTTTTCACGCCAAACTTGGTGACTGTGACATCTATTATGGATAGTCTTGACAAATTTTACAAAATTACTGGCCTATCAATTAATTTATCCAAATCTGATCTTATGATTGCTGGTGTTAGCAATGAAGAAATTTCTCAAATCTCAAATCTAACCTCTATAATGCAAAGAAATGAAACCTCTATGTACCTTAGTATTCCAATGGCTTCTTCTCGTATCACTTACGCTCAATGTATTCCTTTGTACGAAAGAATCACTGCTAGATTATCCTTGTGGTATAATAGGTTGTTAAATCAGGCTGGGAGGCTTACTCTAATCAATGCGATTATTTTCCCCATGTCGGTTTACTGGGCCAGAGCGTTTATCCTACCCAACAAGCTCATTAATATGATTAAGTGTGCCATGTCCAACTTCTTTTGGCATGGTTCTATGAACTCTAACAAGCTTAAGCCATGTGCTTTCTCCAAGCTTGAACTCCCGAAATCCAGAGGTGGATTAGGAATCAAAAATATGCTACTATGGAATCGTGCTGCCATTGTCTGTCATATTCACAACATTCTGAAGCACAGTAACAATATTTGGGTGAAATGGTCGCATAAACATTTGTTAGGGGCTAAGAACTTCTAGACTATGCCAGTTCCACAATCCTGTAGCTGGACGTGGAGGAGTATTCTCAATCTTCAATCTGTTATTCTTCCTTATGCTAGAAGTTTGATATGTATTAATAGCCATGTGTCATTCTGGCATGACCCCTGGGTGAAGCATGGTGCTATTTTGAGTAAACTTCTCACCTACTCTCAGCAAGCTCAAACTAGTATAAGAAATAATGATCTGGCTATTGATTTCATTTCGAATGACAGGGTGGTCCTTCTATACTCTAGCAATCAGAGTGTTCGTTAGCTTTGGAATGTTCTTCATGGCACTCAAGTCCACTTATCTCCTTATGATTGCATTTCTTGGTCCTTTTGTAATGATAGGTATAATATTGGTGGTATGTACAAGAAGTTGGTTTCTCCAAATTTTTGTGTGACTCTTTGCTGGTACAAACGTATTTGGCTTAATCATAGTAGTGAAAGGCATAATCTCTTTCTTTGGAAGATATTCAGTGATTGCTTGAAAACCAAGAATAACTGAGACAGAGGGGTATCAATATTGATGCTACGTGCAGTTTTTGTTCTGCTGCTGCTGAAGACACTTTGCACCTTTACTTCAACTGCCCTTTTGTTAACAAGTTATGGTCTGATATCAATTCGACCACCACTGGCAGGTCAGTTGTCATGATCAGTGAGCTTGAATGGGATCTCATATACAAAGCAACTCGTTGGAAGACCAAGCCCTCCTTTTTTCTTCTTTTCATTCTGAAGATCTTCATCTCTATGATTTGGGAAGAGAGAAATGCCATTATATTTACAGGTAAAAGGAAATCGTTTGCACAACTGAAAGTGAGTATTTTGGAGGGAATAAGGTTTGGAACTACGGCGTCTGGACATGCTTTTGATAATGATGTTTTCGGTGCACTGCGCTGACCTTGATTGGTTGGCTCTGGTGCTTCTATTTCTTTCTTTTTCATCTGCTTCTTATTTGTTTCTGTTTTGATATGCCTGTTTTTTTAGTGTTCTTGTTCCTTTGTGTCTGACATGCCTAATTGTTTTTAGGTTGTCTTGTATCCCCGGTCTCTGTAATTCTTTCTTGGTATATCAATAAATGGTAGGGGCCCATTTCTAACCCCGCTGGCTTTGTCAAAAAAAATGGTGAAATTATATAAGTAAAAAGGTTTTTTAATTGTGATTTATAAATAAAAGGATTTCTTTAAAAAGAATATAAAGCACGGAATTCACTATCATTGCTAGGAAATAATAAGGGTGATGACTGCAGCATCATCAGTATCATTTTCGAATTTCTGTGTGATGGATTTGCTACCAATAGTAAATTGAAATTGAAGTTTTTTTGTGATAAGCAAATTTGATTTAAAATCCATGTTGAAACTGATAAATATAAGTAAGAGGAATTATGACTTATAATATTAAATAAGAATTTAACTTGGTAAAGTAAAGAAATTTGAGTTAGCATATTAAACATATGATTTGAAATTTAACTAAAGTAAAGTTCATTAAATTGAATTGGATTTGAATTGGATTAGATACATTATTGAAATCGAAATTAAACTTAAGATGGTAATTGATTACATAGTATGAATTTGGAAGTTTATAAAAGTAAGTTGTATAACTTATAAAGTGAGAAAAAGTAAGTAAAACCAATTGTTAAAATGGTTAAACAATTTCGTTAAGCAAAACAAATCCGAATTTGAATGGTGATTTGAAATTTGAAGTAAATTAGTAGTGAACTTAAGTTGTATAGTAAATGTAAATGAAGTTGAAATGAAACATAACTTAAATGATGTTGAATCAAGTTGATTTTGGGTATCGAAGTAAATTAATAAAGTGAATTAATAAAATGAAGTGATGAATGTGAATTTGAGTTATATAAAGAAAAATAAACTTTATTTGTAGATTGAATTAGCAATTAAAATAATGAAATATGGATTGAATGTAATCTAATCGAATGTAAATAATTGATAAGGAGTAGTAGATGTAAGCGTTAATTCGTTAGAAAGCTAATGAAGTTGAGAATTGAATAATGGAATATTAAACCAATTTGAAATTAAAAGTGAACCAAATTGAATGAATGTAAAGTAAACTAATTTGGTAATGTTGGATATACATTGATTGTTAGATGGATGTTAATTGATTGTATAGAAAATCCATATGAAATTGAACTAATGAAATGGAAAGCTAAGTAATTGAATTCAAATTTGAAGTTAAGTAAATCTAAATAGAATAGAATTTTTATTCGATTTGAATTTGAAAGTGAACTAACTTGAATATGAATTAGTGAATGTAAACTAATTGAATATGAATAAATGAATGTTAATAAAATCCAATGTTAATGAATCAAATGTGACTAAATTGAAAATCAATTCGGTAAATATTAATGCGAAGTGAAAGTGTATTGGTTTGGTTATGGAAGTTAGTTGGATGATAGTTGTTTGATGGTTGGATTTGTTGCATTTGATTGCATTTTATATATTGGCATAAATAGTTTTTGATATATGTTGTATATTGATATTACTTTCATATATACTGTTATCTCATTGTTTGTTGAGTGTTTAGTAGGTGCGGATGGCGCTTGCTTCGAATTTGGAGCTCGCTTTCGCGTTATATTAGCCGAATATGCTCGCTAATAATACGTAAGGTACATATCTCGGATTACATATCGTACTTTTACATTTTTTCCCTACGGGATGCCTCATCTTCAAAGATGATATGTATATTTATGATATATATATATATATATATATATATATATATATATATATATATATGTTGTGATACTACTACGATCGAACCGCGCAAAGGAGGCGCTGGTGAATTTTTTTGAAAATTTTAAGTGTTAGAAATTTTTTGGGAAAATTGGAAAACTTTTGATAACTAAAGTTTTGATTTTGAGTTGAAAATTGAAACGATATGGTTGGTTTTGAAAAGATAACTATAAATGGAATTGAACACTTAGAAAAGTTTTTATAAGAAGTTTAACTAATGATTTTTGGAAAAAGTTAAAAGGTTAAATAGATTTGGTAAATCTAATTTGAACGAATTATTTTGAAAAGTTAATTGATTTTGTGACTTTTCTTACTTGGTAATTTCGATGACGAAATTCTTTTAAGTATGGGACAATGTAACGACCCAGAATTTTAGTCATTTGAAATTCATATATTTAATTGATTTTAAATATGCACAAGTTAAATTTATAAGCTGAATAAATAATATTTCGAATATAGTGATTTAATTGGATAATTAAATTGTTAATTTAAAATTTGAAATTGGGGAAATAATTAGAATTTGGATTTAATGTGAATGAAAATGATTTATAAAGTTGGATTAAATTCTATTTGAATTAGAATGATGTTAGAGAACTTTAAGAATCGAATTAAAAATTAATTTTAGAAATTGAATATTTTAATATTTAACGAATGAGTGAAAATAGCCATTTTTCAAACAGTCTCGGATTTCGACGAAACCAGTTTCATTGGATCCATAATATTATATTATTGTAGGATTTCAAATTTCATCTCAATCGAATTTATGGTTTGTCCGAGGCAAGCTAAAACGCGTAGAAATCTATTTAAGTTAATATTTAAATTTAATTTAGTCGATTCGAAAAACTGTCTTCCAAATACAATCAAATTGGCTCTAAATATAGATTCCATTGCGTTCAGAATAGAGGTTAAATATTATAAACACCAGGCGGCACGCTTCTTTTGGAGTTCCGGAAAATTTCGGATGAATAGTGTTTTCGAATACTCTATAAAAGGACTTGTTTTCTCCATTGTGCACAAACCCTAACAAACTCTAGGGCTAGCCACCATGTAATATTTAATGGCCAGAATTTTCGATTATTATCGCGTTAAAATCTCTCAGTTGGTTAACAATTTCAAAAAGTTTTCAACTAACGAATTATAGAGGGTGATGAGAGCTTCGATTCCATATGGGTATGATCATTTTTAGTGTCACATATCTCCGGCAAAAGGGGTTTGAACGGTCGAACTTCATGCATGTATCTCGAGATCCACATGCATGCGAGACGAATCGATCTTCGGTCGGAGGTGTGCCTCGTGATGGCCATTCGTCTGGGGAAGCCCGATCGTCTTCAAAGTCGACGGTGGTGGAGCGAAAAATTCAAACAAGGTGGCAGCATGGGTTCTATTTTCACGCGAGAACCCGATGGAGAAGAAGGAATCCGGTCGGCCTGGATTGCTTGGATCAAAAAAAAATCAACGACCCGGAATGAGCTGAGGTTAAAAAATATAAAATAGAAATTGAAAATTATATAATATTAAATTCGTATAAACTTTAAAACATTGTAAGTTTTTCATACGAGGTCCGTTTCGCACGAAACGAATTGCGTTGGGTTCGTATTGACGAGCACTACATTATGGACCTAGATTGGGATTTATTAGAGCTAGTAAAAATTTTGGTTGAAGTTAAACGCTTGTTTAATTTTAACCGGAACAAATCGCTATCGCGACATCTACAAGCAATGGGAGTACGACTCACTCTTTCTGCCTCATTGATATTTTTATATAAGTGAGAATAAATATTATTTATGATGATTGATGATTGTTTGGATGATATATGATATATTGATTGGTATTTGGATATATATCTGCCTAGTGGAGCAGATGACCTTATACGTTCCCGTGTATGAGCGGATGACCCTTTGTGCGCACGTCTGCCTTAAAGCGGACATTATACACATATACTAATATGTATATTTGTTGCAGGTGACAGGTTGAAGGGATCCAACTGGATTCCTCACCAGTGTTGATTTATTTACAGATATTATGATATATTCCGTTATCATATGATATATGATGTTTTGGATACCGTGATTGTTGTATTTAGTGCTGTTGCAGCATTAGGCCTATTTTGATAATTTAAAAATATTAAAGTGATTATTTTTAAATTGAAAAAGGATTTTCAAAGTGGTTTTGGAAATATACATTTTATTGAATTTTGAACTGTCAAGGAAATTTATTAATTTTAAATAAATAAATGTTATAATTTTTATTATTATAAAAATTATGATTTTTGAAATAGGAAGTTAAAGAATTTTTGATTTAATATAAATGTTATATATAGAATATTTAAAAAATTTATTTTATAAATTAAAATATTGAAATTATAAAATGAGTTTTATAAGTGTTAAATTAAGATTATAAATGGAGTTTATAAGGGAATAAGATTTATAATTGTGAAGTTGTAAAATAAATGAATTTGTAAAATAAATGATTTATAAGTAATTAACTTGTAAATTGGATTTTGGCATGTAACTGAAACATATATGGAATTAGTTAATAAAGGGATTTTATAAGTTGAAGTTTTTATAAAATATAAAAGGAATTTATAAACATTGCTATATAAATCCGAAATCAAATTGAATTCGATAAGTTAATTATTACAATTTATTTAAGGAATTTCATTCACGATTTTGGACAGTGGACAATCCTTTAATAAATGTGTAGAAATATTGGATTTCGTAAATGAATTATATTCACGATTTTGGACCGTGAATAATAATCATTTAAGTTGAAGAAATGTTATGGGAAGTGATATTTTAAATGGAATAAAATGATCTGAAGATGTTTTAAAATGTGTTCAGTATCGAAATCATCGATCTCAACATTCATTGTTGAAATTGACGTTTTCGAGAAATAAGGAAATGATTGACTATAACACTGTTGTTATAGTATATATTTTCGAAAAGAAATGTTTTGTATAGTATTAGGATTTATATATCTTTCTAAATTTCGAATCCCCATACTAGGGATTTTGGGTTGTCGTAATGATGTTTTACGCAACATTCGTTTTGACCCAAAGAAATGTGTTTAAAGAGAATCTTTTCCTTAAAGAATGAAATATATACTTTATGATGATTTAAGTATATGTAATATTTTCTAAGTGTTGAAAATAAATTGATTTCTGAATTACTTATTGTTAAATAAGTATTTGGAAATGTTTTCCAATATAGAAAAGTTGAAATGTTTTAAGAATATATCTTTTTAAAGATAAATTAAACTAAATATTTTGCAAGTAATTTAATCAATAAAAGATTAATAAAAGGGCCTAGTGATTGTATACGATGTTGAATATTTGTTTGTTTGCTTTTAGTAGTTAAATAACCGACTATCAAAATTTGGCCAAATTTTAGTTCCTCGACTTGATGTGGGAACTATTTAATCGTACACTTAGTACGTAGCCTTCTGTATAGGCTTGATTATCATTTGTGTTGACGATGTTGATTCGTATAGTGCAGAGTATTACTCCAATCTATCGAGCTTCCTTCTTGGCCCGAAGGATAGCAAGTTGAAAATTGGAGACGTGATAAATCTATGAGACTTAGTTTCTAAGTGAGGTTGAGAAACGCTTTTGCATTGTTGGTGCGAAGAGACCGGGTCAGATTTATCTGAAAACCACTTTGGACCAACGTATATGCGACGATTGTGTAGGTTGCTTGTGATGATATTGATATTCCGGAGTTTCATAGTGGGGGACTGCTTGTTGATTGTTTGGGGTTAAAATCCCAATATGAATATAGTAGCAGTGGTCTCTGCATTATGAAATATCCAATGCAAGGACTATTCGCTACTAGTCCTAGGGATTTCCCGACAGGATGTGGTAGGAAAGTACCTTCGGTTTGTCCTGTTCCTGGACAACCTATATGGATGTTTGTCTAATATTGCATTTCTAAGGATAACGTGCATTGGTTTTTACAATCGTACATCAATCGTGGCAGAGAAGGCAACTTCTCTTAGCTTAACAACCTCCTTGAGACGTATGAGCTTAAGGGTTGTATTTTTGTGGAAGGCAATTAGTAGTCAATAGGAATAGCCATGTGGCATTCTAAGTGTTGTGATTGTGCTTTGTGAAAGGTAATCGTTACCTCTAGCCTCATCAACTGGAAATGACCAAAAGAGGCTTAGATGCAGCAGGGCTAAGTCGGTCACTCCTTCTAGGGGATGACCATCCTCTTCTAGATATATCTTTACACACTATGACGCTGTGTATCTGATTATTGTTGTTTGTATGCTA
The DNA here is from genome assembly GCA_030765085.1 of Allium cepa. Classification (NCBI taxonomy): domain Eukaryota; kingdom Viridiplantae; phylum Streptophyta; class Magnoliopsida; order Asparagales; family Amaryllidaceae; genus Allium; species Allium cepa. The sequence continues at coordinate 243,773,573 of CM060938.1, read as the reverse complement.
GAGGGCCCTCGATAGGGTCGGTAACGACCAGAGGATGATATATTCGGTACCATCTAATTATAGAGGTGGGCCGGTCTTGTGTTGGTAAAGGTTCCTTTGTGCTGTTCCTCGGTGTATCCTTCTAGAGATGTACTGCCGGAATGTAGTCCCTTCACCTGGTCATTTGTATGAAAATCCAAACTCCTCTATGTGTTTATCATTTTGATTGTATTACCCAATTGGGCTATATGCTGGAATTTAATCAATGTAACAATTTCGGCTATGATTAATATTATTTGTATATAGTAGACACTAATATAATATAAGAGGATTTGATATGATATGTTTTGGTTATCGTAAGGTAAAAACATGTCTGTGTTTATGTGTGGACGTGTCTTACGAGATACTTTTGTTTTTAAAACTAAGGAAAAGTTTTAGTTACTTAGTAGATTCAGTTGAATGTGCTTCTCACGCTGGTTTATCAGACTGATCCGGGCATTCTCCCCTTTCAATGCTGGGGTCAGACCGAGTATATTTAAAGGTTATTCTTTGGTGCTTTTGTAGCTTCAGCAGGAGAGCTGGAGATCTTCATTTTCGTACATCCGTATTTGTTTGATTATCCACTGCATTGTTGCTTAGTTGTTATTTTACATTATCAGCATTTGTAAGGACAGGTTAGTATAACAATTCAGGCTGATAATTATTGTTTGATTGTGGTACTCTGGTTGATGTATGTATATACACAGTTACTATTTTATAAAGGTCATTGATATGATATTATATGCTTTCCACTGCAATGTGAGATTCTGTATTGTTCTGTTTGGTTCTACCTTCTATCTTTCTTCTCTTCTCTTCTTCTCTATTCTTTTCTTTCTCCTGACTTTCCGTTAATCCTTGCATTTTGAATTGTGCATGTGTGGATTATTGTTGATTCAAAGGGTATGGATTTTCGGGTCGTCACCCATACCAAGCACGAGGTGCTTGTTTAATTCTGTGTAAGGCCTTTTCAAGTTTATAGATGTGGTCTGGGAATTTTTCATGAGTGAATAAAGAAGGTTGTTCAACAAAAACATTTTCTTTTATATAAACATTTGAAAAAGCACTTTTAACATCCATTTGATAAAGTTTGAAATTATAAAAACATGCAAAGGCTAGTAAGATACGTATTGCTTCAAGTCGTGCAACTGAAGCAAATGTTTCTTCGTAGTCAATTTCTTTTTCTTGGTTATATCCTTGTGCAACTAATCTAGCTTTATTCCTAATTATATTACTTTGTTCATCTGCTTTATTTTTAAAGACCCATTTAGTATTGATGACTGTTTGATCATTTGTTCTAGGAACTAATTCCCAAACTTCGTTTCGTTCAAACTTGTTTAGCTCTTCTTGCATAGCTATAATCCAATAGTCATTAGTAGATGCTTCTTTTGCATTTTTGGGTTCGATTTTGAAAAGAATAGTTACATGGCCCATTTGATTAAGTTGATTTCTAGTTCTAACATGTGAATTAATTACTCCAATGACATTTTCTACTGGGTGGCCATGTAAAACCCTAGGAGGAGATCTTAATTCATTTTCATTATGATCAACGTTTTCATTTTGTTCAATATTATTAGAAAAGACTTCATCTTCTTTAAAATTATTTTGAGTAACCATATTTGTGATTGTCTTAGGAGTATCCTCAAAATTTTAATTGAAATTGAAATTTTCATCGAATGAAACATGAAGTGTTTCTTCGATTGTTTTTGTTCATCGGATTTTGGATCAAAATTTTCAAGCTGATCTATTGTATTTAAAATAGAATATTTTGAACCAAAAGTTTTAAAATAAATTTTTTTTGGTTTTCTATGATAAAACAGTTCATATGGAGTATGTTTTGTTAAAGGTCAGATAGAGATACGATTTAGTACATAGCAAGCAGTTGCTACAGCTTCTGCCCAGAAATGTTTTGGTAATATGATTCCATTTAACAAAGTTCTTGCACGCTCTTGTAACATTCTATTTTTCCTTGCTACAACACTATTTTGGTGTGGTGTCCTAGGAAAAGAAAAATTATGGTAAATTCCCTTTTTAATATAAAAGTGTTCAAATGCTTCATTTTCTAATTCACCTCCTTGATCGCTTTTAATATTCTAAATTTTTAAATTTTTGAGATTTTGAATTCTTTTTGCAAAATTCTATAAATTTTAAAAAGTGTCACTTTTATTATTTAAGAAAATAGTCCAAGTGAATCTTGAAAAATCATATACAATAATGAATACATATTTGCTATGATTTATAGATTGAATTTGACTTGGACCAAAAAGATCTAAATGTAATAGTTCTAATGGTTGTAGAATAGAAATATTTTTCTTTGATTTAAAAGATGATTTTGATAGCTTTCCTAATTGACAAGCATTACAAATATTGTTTACTTTAAAGTTTATTTTTGGTAAACCTTTTACTAAATCATTTTTAGATAATTAGTTATAGTTTTGAAATTAATATGACAAAATCTTTTGTGCCATAAACAAGGTTCATTTTCTTTGGATATTAAACACATATTTGTATTATAATTTATATTCATATTGAAAACATAAATATTTTTATTTCTAAAGCCTTCAAAAATAAGATTTTTATTTTGATCAAAAATACTACACTTATTTTCAGAGAAAGAAATATTGAATCCTTTGTCACACAATTGGCTAATACTAAGTAAGTTGTGTTTCAAATTTTTAACTAAGAAAACATCTGTAATAAGACGTAAATTTGATTTCCATTATTACTCACATCGCCTTTACTTATGACATATCCTTTAAAATTTACTCCAATTGTGACAGAACTACTATCTGAGTAAATAATATTTTTTAGCATCACTTTATTTCCTGTCATGTGTTTTAAGCAACCACTACCCAGTATCCGTTTTCCTCTCTTTTTGGATGGTACCTACAAAATATAGAATTAACATTGGTATCCACCATTTTATTTTGGGTCCTAAGAGTTAGGTCTTAGGAAGCCAAACCCAAGCGGGTTCAGAATTCCTTTTGAGCACAAATTCTTTATTTTTATGAACAGTTTTTATAAAAGACTTTATATATTTGTTTCTTATTGAAGAATTATTAGTTTTAGGAACCTAAATTTTAATTGATGTAATAAAATTGGAATTTTTAGTAGGTTTTTCAACTTTAATTTTATAGGAAGAATTCTTTTTCTTTCGAGTTATTTTCGAAGTTTGTTTATATCCTAGTCCTCTTTTATATGAAACAACTTAAGAATTTTCTGTAATTTTAGAATGATTTTCTCTACCTATATTAAAATTAGAAACATTTTTTGTAATATCTTCTAAATTTGTTTTAAGGCTAGAGTTATCTAACTCTAAGATCTTGATATTTGATTTAAGGTTATGTTTTCAATTAATAACGCATCATTCTTTTCTTTCTGAGTTTCTACCTCTTGACTTAACGGAAAAAGTTGAGACGACATATTAGAACAAGATTCTTGAGTAACTTGGAGTTCTTCTTCTAAAATTTCCTTTTCATCTCTTAACACTTCTACTTCGGTTTCAGTTCTATTCAATTTTTCAAGAGCTTCTTTGTACTTTCTATTTTTGCTTTATAAATTGTCAAGTAATTCTGAATTAATTTCTAAAAGATCATTAAAAGTTAAATCACTTACCTCATCTTTTGTAGCCATAAAGCAAACATTGGCTTGTTCTGAATCGCTGTACGAGTCACTTTTTGATGATGAGGATGATTCTGTATCGTCCCATGTGACTGAAAAAGCTTTCTTTTTGAATCTGTCTTTTTTATGCTTATACTTGTCTTTCTTTTTCTCAGGACAGTCTTTCTTGATGTGACCTTTCTTGTGACATTCATAATATTCTAGAGCAGATGTTGATGGCTTGTTTGTGTTGTTATTGTTGCTAGAGTTGTTCTTGTTATATCTAAATTTGTTGCTCTTTCTAAATTTCAAAGTTTTTTGAAATTTTTAGCAATGAACGCCATACATTCTTCTTCTGAATCTGATTCATATTTTTCTTCCTAGAATGCTATATTTTTCTTATCTTGAGCTTGTACTTTTTTTCCCTGGAGATTAACTTCATAAGACATTAGATTACCAATCAACTCTTCTGGTTTTATGGTCGAAATGACGTTAACTTATTCGATTGCTGAGACTTTTCGTTCCCACTCATCCGTTAGTGAGTTGAGAATTTTTGAAACAATATCAAAATCTATGCAAGTTTCTCCTGATGATATCAAAGAATGATATATATCTTGAAATTTAGAGTACATTTGATTTATAGTCTCATCGTGTTTCATTTTAGAATTCTGGAACTAACATTTGAGCATAGAAATTTTACATTGTTTGACTTTGTTAGTACCTTCATGTGTAACTTTAAGAGTACGCCAAATTTTATATGCAGTTCTACACATGCTTAATCTATTGAACTCATTTTTGTCCAATGCACAATATAACATATTCATAGCTTTAGCATTTGCGGTAACATCAATTTTTGTGTGTTAGACCATGTTGAATATTCAGTAGTAGGAATAAAATATTCAGATTGTATATTTTTCCAGATTTGGTAAATACTTGTTTGCATATAGATTCTCATTCTACTGGCCCAATAGTAATAGTTCATTCCGTTAAACGATGGTGGTCGTACAGTGGATTGACCTTCTAGGAAGGTAGAGTTAACAACAGGGTTGGTGTTATTTTCCATATTATGACAATATCAGATAACTATGTTACGGTTATATGATGACCAATGCTCTGACACCAAATGAAAGTGTCTGTGCTATAGGATCGTGTAATATGGATAAACTACTTATGCAGAATAAGCAAGTAAATAGTAAAAGCAAGCAATTCGATTGCAATTTGAAAACTAGAGAATAGATAAGAATTCAAGAATATTAAAATAGTTTTTGGTGAATTATTTGTTGAATTCTGAAATCAATTTATAGTGATTAAAAGGTTGAAACCATAAATGAAAAAATATATTGAAAAGAAACAGGCGCAACCGTTGATTTTGAAAACGTTTCTCTTCGAAGAAAAGAAGTGTCTTTTCATAAAAAGCCGTTGAGGAATATTCAACCGGCTGAATAAAATAATTTAGCCGTTTGAATCAAACTAAAACGCAAACAGCAAGGAATTAGGAAATTTCTGGCCTTATTCAGCCGTCTGAATATATTCATTCAACCGGCTGATTATTGTGAAACAATATTTCTATTTCAGCATTCAGCCAGTAGAATGAATGAATTCAGCCGGCTGTTTTTAGCCTGCTGTGCATGCATGTGTGTAAATACACACACACACACACACACACACACACACACACACACACACACACACATATATATATATATATATTAATTCAGGAGAGATTTTAACAAATTTCTAAATGAAATAAAGACTCTAGATACGACATAATCAGCTTTAAAACTCTGAATATGAATCTGCAACAAATCTTCTGCAAAAATGTTTAGTACATACAGAATATTTCATATAGCTTGTCATAATCAAAGCAATGTGAAATCAAGATTCCAATGTTGGTTTCTCATCCGCTTTCTATCAACACGAAAGAGCATTGCACGGTCAGCCATATAACACCTCAAAGGTGTTATACCGATGATGGACTGATAACTATTGTTGTATACGAATTCAACGGAATGTAAGTGATCATCCCACAAGCCTCCAAAGTATAGTATTCAAGCCTGCAAGATATCCTCTAAGATATAATTCACTCTCTTAGTATGGCCATCAGTTTGAAGGTAATATGTCGTGCTAAGTTGCAGCTCTCTCCCTAAGGCCTCCTGTAAGCTCTTTCTGAACCATTTGGTGAATAACAGGTCTTGGTCACTGAAAATGCTCTTCGGCACACCATGGAATCGTACTATCCACTTCACATACAACTTAGCCAGTTTGGCTGTCATTCTACATGACTCGAAAGGTATAATTTTGGCACTCTTGGTTAACTGATCAACTATGACCAAATGCTATCGTACATCATTCTTAACCAACTAGCACTCTTCACTTCTTGTGCTCTACCTTGACCAATTGGCAGTTCATGCATTTTCAGTTAATGCTCCAATCATCTTTCTTAATATTTTCCTAATAAAAGGTTTACCTAATATCACAGTACATTTTATTACTGTCAGAATGTATAATAAATCTCAAATGATGGCACCTCCATAGTGCCTCATCCCTCCGCCCATTATCATCAAGAACAAACAATTTCCCATCTTTGCAGAGCCAACTTTCTCGGTCGAGTTCGCACCGTGTCATCTCTTTAGACTCTATTCCAGCTTCTATCTTAGCAATAATCTCAGCTAATCTAGCATCAAACCTCTGATTAGTACCAATCCTCTCAGTCAGAGTAGGTCTAGTTATCAAGCTTGCCAATACCTCTGGCTCAGCTCGCATCTCGGTCGGAAATCATAATCAGCAATATACTATGATACGTCCAATCTAAAAACATAGCTCAAAGCTGGCATGTCTCCTGATCAATACATCAGCAACAACATTACCCATCCCCAGCATATATGCAATATAACAACCATAGAAGGCAAGATGCACTAACCATCACTGCTAGAGAAGGTTAAAACCCTTCTACCGAAAGAGGTACTTCAATGATTGATGTTTAGTGAATAGTTCGAACCTCTCTCATAAAAGATAGTGCCTCCAAATCTTCAGCGCAAACACAATTGCTGCTAACCCTAAATCATGAATCGCGTATTTCTTCTTATGTGGTTTCAGTTGTAGATTAGCCTATCCAATAACTTTGCCTCTCTGCATCAATACCATGCCCAATTCGGTACCATAAGCATCAACATATAACATTATCTCTTCATTCCTACTCAGAATGGTCAATACTGGTGCACTCATTAACTTTTCCTTTAAGCTCGCAAATGCATGTTCAAATCTTGCATCCCAAGTAAAAATATGATTCATTTTCATTCAATGAGTCAGTGGTGGTGCTACCTTAGAGAAGTCTTAGATGAATCTTCTATAAATCCAGTTAACCTCAAGAAACTTCTAACATCCATAATATTTATGGATCTATTCCAATCTGGGATTACTGTGACTTTTGTAGTATTCAAGGAAATACCCTATTAGAGACAACATAATCCAATAATCTCACTTCCCTCATCCATAGGTGACACTTCGAAAAACTTTTCTTTCATTTGATGCTCTCACAATACCTCAAGAACAATACTCAAATATGTCTTGTGTTCTTCCTTTTTCTGTGAGTCGAAAAGAATATCATCAATGAACACAAGCATGAACTTATTTAGTTGACCTCTGAAGACATGGTTCATGAGATCAACAAAGTATACCGGTGCATTGGTTAGCTCAAACGGCATAACCAACCACATTTAGAAACCAGATGATGCACGAAACACTGTAACTGACACAATCTCCTGTGCTACTCTAAGTTGGCAAAACCCATCGCAAGATCCAACTGGGAAATTACTTTAGCATAATGAAACTAATTGAACAAGTCATCCATATGTAGGAGTGGATACTTATTCTTGTTCGTTAATTTATTTAGCATACGGTAATCAACGCACAGTCAAAATGAGCCATCCGCCTTCATGGTAAATGCTACGGGTGCTCCCCACTCAGAAATACTCCTACGAATGAATCATCGTCGAGATAGGTTATTCACTTGTAGATCAAGCTCTCTCCGCTTTCTAAGTGACAACCTCCTTAACGGCATCACTATTTGTCTGGAATCTTTAACTAAATCAATACATAACTCATCTGTGTGGAAAAAGTCTGATTACCACCTCAAATTCTTTCGAATACCCCCTAGTAATAGGCATCCATGGAAACTTGTCATGTGGAATATCGAGCTAAGAAAAACTAACCATTGCGTCATTGTCCAGTAGGCACCCCAACACTACCGTCCGCTCAACATCTATCACTATCATCAACAACAACTTCTCATAAACCACATCACTCTGTATTTATGAAGCTAGTCCATCCTCAGAATAATGCCAAGCCCAACAAACCAAAATTAAAGAAATCAAAATCAAAAGAACATCCATGACTCGATAAGATCAACCACGAAAAACCATACACAGGCTAGTGTAGCCTCCAACAGGTTTCATCATAATCAAAGGTCGGTCAACAATTTCGAGTCTCAATCCCAATATATCTACTAATTCACTAAATATGAAGGAATGTGGAGCCCCGGTATCAAATAAAACTCATACAGCAAATCATAAATGGAAAGCATACCTTAAAAAATTATTCATTCCCCTTCTCTTTTATCTATGAAGCACTCAACAAAGTCGAAATGTTGATAGCATATGCGTTCACCATTTTCTTCTACTTCAATGGCTATGGATAGCCCTATTGAATATGCCCATGCATGTTGCGTCTAGCATTTCTTTCCCTAAGCTTTGAAATCTCTATTATAATGGCCCATATCACCATACTTTTAATAAATGACTGTAATTTACTCTTCTTTAGGCTGGCTTTTTACTGAAATGGCTTCCTCGTATATCTCCACTTCTTATTCACCCCAGCTCAATTATAGCTTTGGCTCTTCCTTGTGAACAATAGCCATTGGCTACGGATAAGGACAGTAGAACCCTTAATTTCAATAAATTTATTCAGGAGATTTAATTACATAAATTAAATAGAATGACATAAACATTAGATTGATAAGAGGATTGAAATTTGAATAATTAATAGAAGGCCATGCTTAATTATCTAAATGGGCTTATATATTAGTAATTAAAACAAGGGAATTAGGGTAATTGCTGCCTACATTTCTATCACCATTATATTTTTGTTCCATTCACATTCACGTTTATTTTACAAAATACAAAACGTAAACAAAAAGAGGAGCAAGCCATCCATTAGGAGAAAAGAGGAGAAAATCAATTTAAAGCTAAGGATTCAAGTTAGGAGAGATTAATCTCAATAAAATCTCAAGTTCCTTATACCACTTAAGGTGAATAATAATCTAAATCATCTTTATTTTGTTTTATGATCATTTGTTATTTGGGTTTAAGATTAAATCCATTATTATGATGATTTTTGATTGATGATACGCTTGGATTTGGACATGTCGGGTTCAAATAAAATAATTTGATAATGATTCTACACGGTTTTAAGGGTAAAATTGATTAAAATGATTTTCATGTGCCATGAGAAAATTTTATATTAGGGAAAACATGATTTTAGAGATGGGTTTTAATTTTTTCAATTATCCAAGCTATGGAAATTTTATTACAAAAATTCAAAGGAAAATATGAATAATTGTGTTTAGAAATTAATTTAGGTTATTTTATGAAGGATTTGGGTCTGAAATTTTTATATGTAAGATAACATATCGAAAGGGAATTTCTTTAATTTTTGGAGATTTTTCCTAAGTAATTTACTATGGAAAATAAATTATTTTAGGAGAAGGATTTAATTGTTTTAATTGATTTGCTTATAAAAGGGCATAGTTGTAAAAATTAATCTTTGTTCAGATCTAAAATTATATAGTAGTTATTTTGGTAAGTATTTGAAAAGTATATGGAAACCAATTAAATGTTTACAAACAGGCAGGTTAGTTATAAAGTAATGGCTTTAGTTAGCATTAAGTAAGTCTTCAAAAGTGGGTTCAAACTCTTTTAAAAGCACCTTTCGACCCTATGCTTCCGCTTCGACCAAGTCAAAACCAACCAAACCGAAACCAATGCACATGGTATCAATACACCGTATGCGGTGGATTGGAGAAAGGGGAAGGCATGGTGTTGAAACCCTTGCTTCCGATGTGGTCGAAACCATTGTTTTACTTCCATAAGAAATGCGCTTGCCTGTTTTTACGAAATTCTTGCAAAGGAGTCGAAACAGATGCTTTTGAAGGGGTTTTTCAAAATTTCTTTCGAAAGGGGTTGCCGCCTGTTTTTTAATTAATAGCTTTCAAATGAGTTACTTAGTTTAAAATCAATGCTTTTGAAAAGAGTAGCTTCGACCAAGTTGAAACCTTCCGTCGTCCCTATGCCTTTCGAAGGTATTGAAGTCATCATGCTTTCGAAAGTAGTCTTTTTTTAAACCTATACTATGCCACTTCTTAAAAGTTGCGAAAGTGATAAGGGTTTTGAAGGAAATGGCTTTGAAAAGGGGTTTCGAAGCTACCTTCAGATGTTCTACTTGAATACTTTGAGCTTTCAAAAGGATGGTTCCGAAGCCATTAATTTTCCCCAAGAAATTTTATATAAAGATCGATGGTTTTGGAAGGGGTACTTTCACTTACAGTCACTTTGACACAAAAGATATTTTCAAAGATAAACCCAATGGTATCGAAAGGGGGACTTTCGATGGTTTCAAAGCTATGCTTCAAAGAGTTAATAAGAGATGTTCTAATAATTTCGAAAGATATTGTTTTGATGGTTTCGAAAGGTATATGCTTAGGTTTTTTCAATGCTTTCGAAGGAGTTCATCCAAGGGTTTCAAAAGTAAATTTTAATGTTTTAAAAGCCTTAGTTTTCAAAATAAATAACCCAGTCTCATATTAAAGAAAAATCATGGAATAGTAAAAGAGTTTTGAAATGATTGTAAGTATGGAGTATTTGAAGAAGTTTTCTCTTAATATTTGGTTAAAGGGATTAACCAAGTTTTATATAAAATAATTTCAAGGATATTGGACCAAGGTTGTTGGTGTTATTATGTTTACTTCTTCATACACACACACACATACATACATACATATATATATATATATATACATATATATATATTCGCATCGTAATGGACCCATAACTGTATTTTGGGGATGGGCAGAATAACCAGCTAGGTTGACCCTAGCAGTGAATATAAATTAAATTAACTCCTAAGTGAGTAGAATTGCATCTAGGTGGTCATATAGACCAGATTCTAGGATGCTTAAATATTTATTAAATAAGTTTCCGGGTAGACAACGTTCATAGTAACAAATGAAAACTATGATTAGAAGAGTTATTAGCTGGGGCCAGTAGTTTTGTAGTGAACTCACGAAAACTACATCCAGATTCAGTTATTGACAAAAGTCAATGGGTTCCTAGTCAACCCATGAAAACTAGGATAAGAGGGAAGTTATTAGAGTTACCGATAGGTTCGGGGAGGACCCATGAAATAGTAAAGTTATTGGCAGGGGCTAATAGGTTTTCAGTGGTCCCATGAGCACTATGAAACCAAACAAGGAGTATAAGTATTAAACATGTTATTAGTCAGTCAATGAAAACTGTTAGGTTAATAGTGACCCTAGAAACTATAACTAAGACAGATAGTCAGAATGAATGGGGATAGAAAATCCAGAATTGATTTACTAGTCTGCATATCATCATGCTATTCGAAATGTTATATTTTTAACCACTGTGATGCATGAGCACAACATATGGTTTTATAAAGATTTAGAATGCTAGTGAGAGAAAAACCCGTTCTGCTATGCGGCGTGGTCCCATTAGATATCTAAATAGTTAGGGATGGTAGATTTTTATTCATACAAGGATTTATGTCCAACTCAAAGTTTATGTTTTCCCCCTTAAGCTCTCGGGTGCTCAACTGATTTTGAGTAGTTTGATAGTTGAGGTTTTTCAAGTACCTCTTTAGACGAATAAGCTTCCGGAGACATGCAGGAGGAATGATAGCTTTTTAGAGTTCTTTTCTATTTTGATTCCACTGTGTTGTTGTGTAGCGACCCGACTTTCTATCACCAGAAAGATGCATCACTATTTAAGAAAGAAAGGGATAGAAGAAGAAAAGAAAGAGAAGAAAGAAAAACAACACAACAGAAATCTCACAGCGGAATGAATGAAATATAATATATAACGTACACGTAGTATCATATACATCAGAGTACACAACTTACATCTCAATTTAGACAGTTATAACATTTCTGTCTAATTTACAATGCAAGGTCAACTACACAGAATAATACATAGCGGAAACTTTAACCATATATCTATACACTGAAGCCTCCTGCTCCAAAGCTCCTCCAGAACTCGTCAAAGATAACCTAAATCACTTGACTACTCATACAGAATATGAGTACCCAAGAGTTTAATAAAACAGAAAATAAACACTCAGGTCAGACAGGGGTCTGGTGTGAGTAAACGGTTTAAGATTGCTTAACTTTAGAAAATCCTTTGAAAGAAAAGGTATCACGTAAGACTTCCCACACATAAACATGGAAAAGTTTTTACCTTACGCAAACTAAAACATATGATAGGAAATCCAGTGATATTATAATAGTGTCTAGGGTTTTCAAGTAAATATGAAATAGCCGAAATTGTTACATGATTAAATTCCAGCTGCTAGCCACAAAAGTGGGTAATACAAACAAAACCGTAGGGTCTCGTAGGGAAAATGGATTTCCAACAATGGCAGGGCTACAGGGGTACCGCCCGTCACAGCACGTGGCGTAGATCACCGTACCCAGGAGCCACCCTAACTCCCCTGCAGTACAAGGCCGGGACCATTCCTTATTGAACAGTCCCGAACAAGACCACCCCACAATTGGTTGCAGATCTAACCGCCCACAAAGACGAAATAAAAAGGGACGTCTAGACAGGGATGAATCTCGTCCTACTTGGGCATGACCCAGTTAACCTTGCTGCACCTCCCATGTTTTAGCCATTCCCGGTTGATGAGGCTTGAGGCTGCGATTACCTTTGTAGGACACATTTATCTTAGAATGCTCATCGTCCACCTGACGATGTTCTGAAAGCATTCAATCCATACAAGTCCGTTCAGGGTTCGAACGGAACCGAAGGCACTATCTCGTTGCACTCATTTTGGAATCACCCTCAGAATCAACGACCATAGCCCTTGCACTCTAAATCACCATCTCGAGCATGTAAGTACCATTTCCGTCAAACTCATTACGGAATCACCCACAGAGTTACACACTGACGTATAGTTCTTACACCTCATGTCTTCACTAGGCTCCACTTGGATTCACGACCTAACGTTTATTTTGGATCGATGTGGTTTTTGGATATCCAAATATGGAAACCCGATCCCGGTCTCATCGAATCCAAACGTCATTTTAATGTCCAAGTTGTACTTAAGGGATTTAAACAATATATTATCAGAAATATCACTTAACATAAATGGATGATTCACAACACACAGATCGATAATTCACTATTATCATATTCATCCATACATATCACAAAGCAGCATATATATCACATCTCAGATATATCACATTCATATCATCACATATCAACCAATGACATCCAATATCATTAAATCATCCAATGATACTTATCAACCAATCATTCATCATCCATAACTAGGTTTGAACCAACTTAATTAATTTAATTTATCCTTAATTAAATTAATTTTTACTTAAACACTTGGATTATCATCAATCCATCTTACCATTCATTAATTATTTACAAGTTAATTAAATAACATCACTTAATTATCCACTTTGAAGTAATCATCCTTGATTAATTATTACTTAATTTCTTTAAGTAATTATTCCTTAATTAAATTTTAATTAATAATCCTTGATTAATTATTACTTAATTATCTGATAATTATTCCTTAATTATCCTTTAATTAATCACACCTGATCAGTCACCTTTAATTAATCATACGTGATTAATTACTCTTGATTAGTTTCCTTTGGTTAATCACACTTGATTAATCATTTATAATTAATCATATTTAATTAATTACTTTTAAATTAATCACATTTGATTAATTACTTTTTAATTACATTTATTAATTAAGAATAAAGTTTAAATTAATTATCCTTAAATTATTAATTAACAATTACCTAGTTATTTCCATTAATTAATGATTACTTTCATTAATTATATTTCTTCCTTAATTAATTACTTTTAACAAGTAGTTAATCACATAATTAATTACTCTTAATACCTTTTATTAATTAATCATTAATTAAATAATTTAAACCTTTAATTAATTATATTAATTAATTATATTAATTAATTCTTTAATTAATAACACAAGTGATTAACTCTTAACCACTTCTATCCAATTACTTCATAAAGTAGTTCTCCTTAATTACTTTGATCAATAATTTCCTTTTACTTAAATTCCTCCAGAAATTAGTTACTTAATTACTTCACCAAGTAATTACACTTAATTAACTCCAAAGTGATTATCTTTAAATTAATCACTAATTACTTACTTAATTAATTACTTAACTAATCATAAATTAATTAAATGATTCTTTAATTTACTATATTATAAAGATTCTTAATTAAGTAAAACATTATCTTAATTAAATCATTTATATTAACCAATAACTTTATCTTAATTATCTTCATATATTTGTTAACCAAATTCTTATTTACTCAAGATAATTCTTTATTATAATTGATTACTAAATTGTAATCATTAAACCCTTTTTTAAAATAAAATATATTAGAAATCAATTATAATTAAAATAATTTAAACATTCAAATTTAAACTTTTAAATCTATAAAACTTCCCAAAGTTATTAAATAAAATTTAATACAAATTTTATTTCAAAAATTCATTTATTTATTTAAAACTTTTATATTTCAATATATATAAATACAGCTTATAAAAAATTACACTTTGAAACAAATATTTTTTTATTTAAGTAAAAACTTGTTTTACTTTTGTTTTCAAACTTTATAAATATTCCCAAAATCAAATTTCTATGTTCATAACATCTATTCATTATTTTACTGACTTTTATAAAATCTGGTTACTTAATATACAAAAACCGATATAATCTCCAATACCCTAGCAAAACCCCGAGCAACCCATACAATTTTCCCGAGACTTTCCTGAGTAACCCGATCCCTAACCTTCTTCGAGAATACACACCAACTACCCGAAAGAAAACTCGAGCATCCACCTTCGTTCTCCCCAAAACCCAAACTCCTTTGATACACGAGACCATGCATCATGCACCACTCCTTCGGCCACCCACGACCATCACCACGGCTTCGACGAGTCACCCACGACTACTACAACCAAACGTGAAACCCAAAAACCCAGATTCGATCGAGAATCAAAAATCAACCCCTAAGCCCAACTGCCTGAACCTCACACCATCGAAATTCGACCACCACCGATGTTCCTTGAATCGATAAGCCACGTGATCCTCCTCGAAGCTCCGCCTCACTCCCTAGAACCTCCAGAACCTTACGCGATCGTCCCCGGTAGCCTCTCGACGCCGTAGAACCCATCAGAACATCGTCGGCATTCACAGAGTAACAAACCTTACTCACCCAATTTTCGGCCAACCCCTTCACCAATAATTTTCCAAATTAATTTTCTGATGATCACCGTTGTCCCCTCCACCTTCGAGCACATTTTCGTCCACAACTTTGCCGTCGTTTACCTCAATTTGGTCGAAATTCTCAAAACAATAAAACCCCAAATTCACACAAATTACTAAACTAAAATTCGTGATTCAAGCTTCAAAAATCATGATTCCTTATTTACAATCCAATTATGATATCAAAATTAAAAATTTAATCATACAATTTTAACCCAATTTAAATTCTACTGTAAATTTCAAAATTTATAACAAATTATTCCATTTAAAATCTTGTAATTATTTTTAGATGATGGCCTACTTGATTTCAAACAACTTCCATTAACAAATCAAAGTCAGATTCGAATTAAAAATCAAGTTATTGAATTTTATTAAAAATTGAAAATGCTTATGATCACACAGTAACATTTTTAATTATGCTGGCATTCAATACTCTCAATTTCAACATGCATCCAATTTAAACTAAGTATTCCAAAAACCATCATGATATCCACCACAATACCAAATTGAAAAAAAAATTAAACTGTTTTTAAAAGCTTTCATTTACTCACCTTTAATAAAAGCAAGAGACAGAGTAGAAGATAGAACTGCATTTTTTCCAGGTATTGAAATTTTCACTGCATGTTGATGAATTAGTTCTCCTGTCTGCAGTTGATTTCCAGCTTTGCATGATGATGTTTACATCTTGTTGCTTGATTAAACTTGCTTTGATGTTGAGCTTTCTTTTGCCTTTGATTTAAATTATCCAGATTTTACAGTTTTTCACAGATTTCGTTTTTTTCCTATTCTTTCTTTTTTTCTTTTCTGATTTACATTTTTGTGTTTGGGATAAAGATGAAGAAAATATTTCTAGCTGAAAATAAACTCATCTATTATTTTACAATTTAATTTTAAACTAAAATATCAAGTGGATGACATTTGTCTACCTTATATCCTTATTAGCTTACACCTATACATACTAATTTACAATTGTCTCTAACCCATATTTAATAATTTACAAGTGTTGTTATGTTTAATTCATATTTACAAATGTTATTCTCTAATGTTTTATTAATGTTTAAAATTTTATTTTCTTTTTAATAATCTATTTAAGATATATACATGTATTTATGTAATATTTATAAAATTATAAAATGTGTATACTTATCTTTTAATAAATATTCATATGAATTCAAGTAACTTATATTTTGATCAAATCATATAACATATGTTTATAAATTTGAGAAATTTAGTTTAGACCCTTATAATTTTTTTAAAAACAATCTTATCTTATGATAAAATTTAAAATGAAAGAATAATAAAAACAAATGAACTTTTAAATTTAAATATTATTTAAAACATAAGTACAAAATATATATGTATCTATATTAAATAAGAAATTAACTTTGTTATAGAAATTTAAATCTCAAATATCATTTCAAAAACATTAAATCAAATTAACATTTCAAATTAAAAATTATATATTTATTAAAGTTTTCAAATACTTATTAAATTCAAATTAATAAAATTCCTATTTCAAATATATATATACATATTTCAAATAGGATGACATTTTAACATTAGAGTTGATAATTACTATATAAATTTTAAAACACAAACCAAATCATAATATATACATTCATATATTTACATTGAATATAAAGTTTTATTATATTAAAACTTCCTATTTTCAAGATGTATTAATATATATATATATATATATATATATATATCATAAATAGAAAATATTTTGATTAGCCTCTGAAAAATAAATCTTACCAATTTTATATAGTTAAGAAAAATAAATATTACAAAATTATCAGCTTTTAAAATAATTTTAACTTGTCAATTTATAATGTAAAATGATCGAATCAATTTAATTATTATCAAAGATTATTAAATTGATATTGCTCAAAATTCCGGGTCGTCACATTCCTCCCACCTTAAAAGAATTTCCTCCCCGAAATTTAAAATCAAAGATAATTTAATAACCCAACTAAAGAATTTAGATTTCAAACAACAATCACACAATTAATCATAGCAACCAATTCAAACAGACAATTTTATCTTTCCAGTCAAAATTTTGAATAGGACGCCCTAATATTATCAAAAGTTTTCTAGGTACCTAAACTGGAATAGTCGCTCTATAGAATTTTAACTAACTATATTACTATAACCAAGAACTGCTCTCATCTGATCCTTCAAATCTGAACAAGATATCAGATTAAACTCAAAACCAGCTCAACTGCCAAATCCTTATGAACTGCTGATTCTATCACTCGATGAATCATACACATATACCTCAGAGATATGTGAAATACAATGAATTCCAGCTATCCGAACTGGCAATTCCATCCTGTAGATCAAAATCTAATCTCGAGAGAACACAGAAAAATCTCAAAATACCTCCGGAACTAGCCTTCCAGTTTCACCACATCTTATATCTCCTTTGATCGGATAAAACTAAAGCAATCCAAATTCCAACTTCACATTCCAAATCTCCTCAATTTTTAACTGCATAACTCTTATGATGCTCCTGAGTCACCTTCATCTCTCTTGATCAGCTTAACCCTTGCTGATTGCTTTATGAACCAACTGGACCAAAAATCAAACCAATTCTCCAGGTCCTACTCAACAAAATGGATCTCCCAAAAAATTTGCTGAAATCCAAAATACAATTCTATTCCACAAGCAACGGTGGACTTCAGACCTACATCTCCTATCTGGAATAGCCAAACAGTTGCACTTGACAACCTTACCTACCAAATCCAGAAAATTTCTTCATACTTGAATTCCCTCTAGAAATCCTTTAATCCAAGAAAACTGCAACTCCCGGTTGCTCCCACTCTAGAACAACTGCTATCTTGCTTCTGCTGCACAACTCTGATCTGGAGTAGATGAGAATGCAATCGAAGAACTCGAGCACAATCTTTCCCCATACCCTGTTTATCCGACTCATAAAATCTTAGTGACCATTCCGTTTGGTCAAAACATCTCAGCAGAATCTTAACTAGAAAACTCGATGATCAATCCTTCCTCAAGAATCCTGAGCTGCTTTACCAAACTCTTCTCGCTCCAACAGTCATCCCTCTACACGGTTGAACCATCGGTATTGCTCTTGAAATCCAAGTCGATAAGAAAACTCAATCTCCGATTCGGGTAAACCTCTGATTTCCTCTAAAACATCTAGAAAATCTCTGACTACTTTCATAGCCTTCACCTCCACATGAGATGCCTCAATTTCAAACCAAAGAATACTCAAAGATTTCCCAAACTAATTGCAAGTCACTTTTGCGATCTTACCCAATTCAGATTTCAAAGAAACTATCCTCACCGACTAGAACAGCTTTTCCTAATCTAGATCAATCTTTCCAGAATGGCCTATCTACCAGGAAAACTGATAGATCACTTCCAACAAATATCCTACTCTGCTGAGCCTCCCGAAGAAATGGATAAGCCTTCACTACTGCCGGGACTGCCGATAGTAGAATCCCAAAGATTTCCGAGTCGTCGAAGAAATGGATCCACGCTGCTGCTTCCAAACTTCACTTCAATGAAACTACTAAGCCAAAAGATCATCCTTAATCATAAAACTATCGCCCAATTCCACCAAAAATCCTTGAGACGAGTTGACATCTTCTCAAGGAACTCGGCTCCAAACCAACACCAATCACTTATCTTCTTAAGGAAAACAATGAGACCATGTCTGAAATTAGGTAACTATCGACCTTGGCCTAATACTTCAATATGGATAAGACACCCTTACCTAAGATCCAGAAAAATCTCTAAACATCCGAATCTTTCCTGCAGTAGGCATCAATGTTCCTTTAACACCCGATAAATCTTTGCTCCAGAAGAACATCTTCATAACCATCTATGGATATTTCATCCCATCACACAGCTATTCCCTCCTGAAGTCATCAAGATACCATCACCTGCTTCTGCTCAGCTGACAGACTCAACTCTTGGAAATCCCACTCACTCAAGAGCAAATCAACCTCACACTCCAAGAATGTACTCCAATCCTTGAAAATACTTCCTCTAGGATCAATGAAATCCTTTCACCAATCTACAAAGCTTATTCGAGACGGTATTAGATCTACAATTTCGACAGATACACCTCCAACCATAACATATAAACCTCTTCTATTAGTGGTAGTTGTGTTCCACACACTCCTACCTTATCTACCTCTATAACCTATGTTGGAAAATCCAAACAGATAACCCAACAGATTAGGTAGATATATAAATATATCTTTATATATAAAAACTACAAGTACGCTCTCTCAAGATAGACACCACTCCAGAGCCTAGGTATTCACTCAACCTAATGCTCTGATACCAACTGTAGCGACCCGACTTTCTATCACCAGAAAGACGCATCACTATTTAAGAAAGAAAGGGATAGAAGAATAAAAGAAAGAGAAGAAAGAAAAACAACACAACAGAAATCTCACAGCGGAGCGAATGAAATATAATATATAACGTATACATAGTATAATATACATCAGAGTACACAACTTACATCTCAATTTAGACAGTTATAACATTTCTGTCTAATATACAATACAAGGTCAACTACACAGAATAATACACAGCGGAAACTTTAACTATATATCTATACGCTGAAGCCTCCTGCTCCGAAGCTCCTCCAGAACTCGTCAAAGATAAAATAAATCACTTGACTACTCGTACAAAATATGAGTACCCAAGAGTTCAATAAAACAGAAAATAAACACTCGGGTCAGACAGGGGTCTGGTGTGAGTAAACGGTTTAAGATTGCTTAACTTTAGAAAATACTTTGAAAGAAAAAGTATCACGTAAGAATTCCCACACATAAACATGGAAAAGTTTTTACCTTACGCTAACCAAAACATTTGATAGGAAATCCAGTGATATTACCATAGTGTCTGTCAGGACCCGATTCTTCGACTCCCAAATATCGACATCAATACGTCCACTTTATCGAATGCCAATCAGTCGGATGCCGGAAAACCAAACACTGAGGGTTTAAGAAGAAGAAAAGAAAGAAAAAGAGAGAGGAGAAAAGAGATAAGGTAGAAAATAGAGAGAGAAGAAAATAGAAAATAGAACGGAATAGAAAATAACAGAACAATAACAGAATCTCACAATTCGCAACGGAACAACATATAATAAATAAATGAATAATCTTTGAACAAAGAACTATATCAGTTATTACATTACATCACATTACATTTCATTACATCAGAGTGTACAACAACAAACATCAAACAGTGCAGCGGAAAAAGAAATACTATATAAACTAGTAATACGCCATGCATCCAGCTTGCCTCCAGCAACTCCAGAATATCCAGAATATCCTGATAAACCTTAACTCTTGACTGCCCGTGTGGAAATTGGTGGGCACCCAGAGTTTAGGAAGGAAAACAATAAACTCCGAGTCAGTCATGTGACTGGTGTGAGAACTCAAAACAGTTTATTTATCTTTGAGAAACAAAATAGAGGAATATTTTTAAAATCAATTCGCAATGCTTTTAAAAATGAGACTACCATAAGGCCTCCCGTACACACACACAATGCAAATGCAGAATCGGAGGAGATTTCTCCTTATGATAGTCAAAGATGCTTGATAGCATTTAAAAGAACATTTGATATTATTACTAGTGCATAGTGTAGGAAAAAATTCATTTCGAAAATAGAATATAAATCTTAGCCAGCATAGACATTTCGAACTATGCCTACTATAGCTACCATCTAAACAGTGGTGACCACCATAAGTAAATGGCAAGTTCTACAACTAATATCGTACACGGTTTCATATTGGGAATTGGATTTCCAACGAATGATCAGGCCAAGGAACTTCCCATTGCCACATGAGAATGCCTCTGGAAGGACATCCCCGAGAACCAAACCGGATCTCTACCAACACAAGGCCGGGTTACCCCTAACTGAGTAACAACTGACCGAATATGCCATCTCCCGGTCCTTTGGGACCTTTAACCGAGCGCTCGTAATCAATTCACACAATCATAAAGTGTTTTCAACATGAGTAAGTATCTGGGCTCCATACCATGATACCACCCTTTTCCAGAAGGAAATGCACATACCCTAAAGGGCGCTACCCCTCATAACCTTGCCGCATCTTTCCTGTTTTGACCATTCCCGAGGTGTGAGGCTCGACGAAGTCACGTCCACAAAAACGTACTTTTTACAAAAGCCATGCTTTGGGTCAACAAATGATCATAGAAATGATCACCAAGATAGACGATCAAATAAATGATCCTATCACAAATAATCAACACAATGATCATTTCACAGCAACACTCAGCATGTCACATTACCAAATTGGGAATATATTGCTGATAACCTTCAACTACATAACCTCTGAGCTCGTACGTCTTAGAGAAGGGTGTTAAGCTAAAAGAATAAATTCTCCGCCACCAAAAGAAATATATTTGAAAGAAATCTGCTTTATATCAAATTTGTAATGTCAGACATACAATCCATACAAGTCTGTTCTGGGATCGAACAGAACCGAAGGCACTTACAAAGAAGTCCTTGCAATCCGGATATCCACAATCCTGATCGGATTTCCCATCACATATGGAGAACTCTATACCGTAGCTACTCGGTGCAGAGTCAATCGACAGATCATCCTATCGCTCTTGCAAATACCGGGTCTGCAACACCGATCTTCAATGCTATCCATTACGTCGTATCACTATTCGGAATGGGTAATCCGAATAACGAGCGCAATAATTTAAAAATAAGTGTAGCATTCAAATTTAGCAAATCACAACAAATACCTTTCAAAGGTAAATATTGATAGTCGGTTATTGAACTATCAATGGATATGCACAACATCACCAGATTCCAAATAATTTTCCAAATTATTTATTTCCCAAAAATATCTTTACAAGATATATAATTTCAATATGTCCAAAAATAAATCAATATTTATTTTTAAACAAATTTCCCCATTCTTTTATAAATTCCATAGTGAATTTTCATTTCAAAATATCCATGCATATACGATTTCAATTATTCATTTCAATTTTTCTTCAAAAAGATAAATTCTCTAATATTCACTTTATAATGGAAAACATATCCATACTTACTTATTAAGTAATTCTCAATCCATTTATTTTCAACACTTGGAAAATATTCAATATACTTCAGTCGAAATTAAGTATATATTTCATTCTTTAAGGAAATCATTCTCTTAACCATATTTATTTGGGCCAAAACGAATGTTACGTAAAACATCGTTACGACGTCCCAAAATCTCTAGTATAGGGATTCGAAATTAAAATAGATATATAAATCCCAATACTATACAAAACATTTCCTTTCGGAAATCATTTACTATAACAACAGTGTTATAGTCCACCATTTCCTTCTATTTCTCGAAAACGTCTATTTCAACAATGAATGTTGAAATCTATGATTTCAAATCTCAACACGTTTTGAAAACATTGTTAGATCGTTTAAATTCTATTTAAAACATCACATTCAAAACAATTTCTTTAACATATTATTCACTATTCAAAAACGTGAATATACTACGTTAACCAATTTCATCCTTTCTATTCATTTTACTTTAAAGGATTATTCACTGTCTAAAACGTGAATATAACTCCATAAATAAGTTATAAAAATTAACTTATCAAAATAAGTCGTTTGCGAATTTATAAAACAATATTTATAAATTCCTTTATTACCCTATATTCAATTCATAACTCAATTATAAAACAAAAGTTCATGTTATAAGTTAAATACCTAGAATTTATTTGTTTGCACAATCGTTCCTTTAAACTTCATAATTATAAATCTTATAACTTATAAGATTCAATTATTTATCCAAATCTATTCTTTCAATAACTTTATAAATTTTATAAACCTACTGCTTATAAAATTCCATTTATAACTTCACCGTTTATAATTCTATAAATTTCATTCATCTATGAAATTCATTCACAATTTATTCTAACACTTATAAAAACTCGTTTTATAATTCAAATATTTTAATTTACAAATTACCAATTTATAAATCTTTTATATAAATCAATTTATACTATTATTCTTTTAAAACATCTTTAATCCCCTTTATAATTTCACCATTTTGATTTATAAAAAAAATCAAATTTTATAAATCCTATTTTTAAACCTTTTTTTACAATAAATCCAAAAAACCCAATTTAAACTCTTTTTATAAAGTTATTAACCCATATTTTGAAAAATCAACTTTTAACTATATTTCTCAAAAATCATAATTTTTATAACATTAAAATTATAACGTTTATTTATATAAAATGGATCAATTCCAAACATATAGTATATTTTCAAAAATCACTTTAAAAATCATTTTAAAGTTCCAAAATTTGGTCCAATGATGCTACATACCAAATAGTCAATCACGACAACAACGATATTATATATCGATATGATAATCCAACAAATATCAAAATATCTGAAATCAAATAAATACTGTTGAGGAATCCAGTTGGATCCCTCCAACCTGTTTCCCTGCATCCACAAACATTAGCACAATACCAATTCCGCTCCAGTACGGAATTATCGCGGTATATGGGATTTAAAATATTATCCGCTTAATAGACGGCGCAATAGGGTCTCATCCGCTATACAATGCGGGAAATCAATAACTGCAATATATACATATGCCAATATATATATATATATATATATTGCTATTATATATAATACCAATTTCACTGTTTATGAAATATTCACGGTATATGTTTTTAATAAATAACATCCGCTTACTAACGGCGCATAATGTCTATTTTAACAATCAATAGATAACAATCATCATTCAAACATGCATTCAAATATTTTAAATATAACTATTTAAGATAAAATCGAAACCGATTCGATTGAGTGAGAAGTTCTCACCTTGACTTCAATTTCGTTTTAGCGATTTATTTCGAATAAAAATAAACGGACGTTTAATTTTAGCCAAAATTCTCACTAACTCCAAACGACTCCAATCCAATTCCATAGCGTAGTGCTCGTCCATACGATTCCAACGCAACTGGTTTCGCGCGTTTCGACCTCGTATGAAAAAGATATGCATTTAACAAGTTTCACGAATTTAAACTATAATTAATTTACAACATTTTATAATAATTTTAACCTCCTTGAATCTGGGCCGTAGGATCTCCTGCGCAACAACATCAGGCCGCTCCTTGCTCATCTTCATCTTCACGTACGCAACATCACCAGGCCGTGCAAAAGAAACCCACTGCATAAATATTAGGGTTAAGAAATTCGACCACCACGACGACTTTAGTGACGATCAGATAGCGCCATGTTGAAGAGCGCCTTCCACTCCATGCTCGGCCAGAGCATAGGCCAACTCAGCCTCCTCCTTCCTTGGAAAACGCGCATGCAACGCATTGCCTTCATCACCATTTTCCCGTTGATCCATAGCTCCAATCTCGATCTCCACCGTTGAACACGAAGATCTCGATGTGCTCTATAACTTCGGAGTTGAACACTTCTTGAATTGCTTCACGGATTTGAAGAGATTTGGGGATGAAGATCATAAATTTCTGGCCTTTGGTTTCTATGGTGGCGGCTGCAGTTTATTAGGGTTAGGTTTATTTTTTCTTATTTTTTAGAGAGAGGGGGCTATTTATAGAAGAACGAACGACACTATTCATTCCGGAAATTCCGAACACCGATTCACGCGCCGTAACTAGCGTTTCTAGGGTTTACCCCGCGTTCCGGACACAATGGAACAGGTTTCGGAAGCTAATTCGGTCATCTGTGCGAGTTATGGCTATAAACGTTCAATTTGAATTAAACCGATTTTAACGATTTTCTAGGCGTTTTAGCTTGCACCGGACAAACGGTAAATCCGATTGACTTGAAATTTGAAACCTTACAATAATATCACATTACGGATCCGATAAAACTAGTTTCGTCGAAATCCGAGACTTTTTGAAAAATAGCTATTTTAACTCGCCAAATTAATATTAAAAATAATTCGATGCGTTTCGAACTACCACGATCAAACGACAACTCTGATTGCTACAAAAATTAAAATCCGGTAATAACTAACTATTACGGATCCAATGGAACTGGTTTCGTCCAATTCTGAGACTGTTCAAAAATTGACTATTTTCACTAGTCGATTTTAATACTAAAATATTCAATTTTCACAAATAAACTTTTAATTCGATTTTAAAAGTTCTAAAATATCATTCTAACTCCAATATGATAAAATAAAATTTTACAAATCATTTTCAATCATATTTAACTCGATTTTCAATTAATTCCATAATTCCACATATTAAATTATCGATTTAATTATCCAATTAAATCCAATTATTCGAAATAAAATTTATTCGACTTATAAATTCACTTAATAATATTTAAAATTAATTAAATATTCGAATTTTAATTAAATAAAATTCTGGGTCGTTACAGTGTCTAGGGTTTTCAAGTAAATATGAAATAGCCGAAATTGTTAC
This sequence comes from Allium cepa, assembly GCA_030765085.1. Lineage (NCBI taxonomy): Eukaryota > Viridiplantae > Streptophyta > Magnoliopsida > Asparagales > Amaryllidaceae > Allium > Allium cepa. Next base: position 243,747,886 of record CM060938.1, on the reverse strand, counting down.
ATGATTAAATTACAGCTACTAGCCACAAAAGTGGGTAATACAAACAAAACCGTAGGGTCTCGTAGGAAAAATGGGTTTCCAACAATGGCAGGGCTACTGGGGTACCACCCGTCGCAGTACGTGGCCTAGATCACCGTACCGAGGAGCCACCGTAACTCCCCTGCAACACAAGGCCGACACTATTCCTTACTGAACAGTCCCGAAGAAGACCACCCCGCAGTTGGCTGCAGATCCAACCGTCCACAAAGCCGAAATAAAAAGGGACATCTAGACAGGGATGAATCTCGTCCTATTTGGGCATGACCCACTTAACCTTGCTGCACCTTTCCTGTTTTAGCCATTCCCGGTTGATGAGGCTTGAGGCTGCGATTACCTTTGTAGGACACATTTATCTTAGAATGCGCATCGTCCACCTGACGATGTTCTGAAAGCATTCAATCCATACAAGTCCGTTCCGGGTTTGAACGGACCTAAAAGCACTATCTCGTTGCACTCATTTTGGAATCACCCTCAGAGTCAACGACCATAGCCCTTGCACTCTGAATCACCATCTCGAGCCTGTAAGTACTATTTCCGTCAAACTCATTACGAAATCACCCATAGAGTTATACTGACGTATAGTTCTTACACCTCGAGTCTTCACTGAGCTCCACTTGGATTCACGACCTAACGTTTATTTTGGATCGATGTGGTTTTCGGATATCCAAATATGGAAACCCGATCCCGGTCTCACCGAATCCAAACGCCATTTTAATGTCCAAGTTGTACTTAAGGGATTTAAACAATAGATATTCAGAAATATTACTTAACATAAATTGATGATTCACAACATACAGATAGACAATTCACTATTATCATATTCATCCATACATATCACAAAGTAGCATATATATCACATCTCAGATATATCACATTCATATCATCACATATCAACCAATGACATCCAATATCATCCAATATCATTAAATCATCCAATGATACTTATCAACCAATCATTCATCATCTATAACTAGGTTTGATCCAACTTAATTAATTTAATTTAACCTTAATTAAATTAATTTTTACTTAAACACTTGGATTACCATCAATCCATCTTACCATTCATTAATTAATTACATGTTAATTAACTAACATCACTTAATTATCCACTTTGAATTAATCATCCTTGATTAATTATTACTTAATTTCTTTAAGTAATTATTCCTTAATTAAATTTTAATTAGTCATCCTTGATTAATTATTACTTAATTATCTGATAATTTTCCTTAATTATCCTTTAATTAAGCACACCTGATCAATCACCTTTAATTAATCATACTTGATTAATTACTCTTGATTAGTTTCCTTTGATTAATCACACTTGATTAATCATTTATAATTAATCATATTTAATTATTACTTTTAAATTAATCATTAATTACTTTTTAATTACATTTATTAATTAAAAATAAAGTTTAAATTAATTATCCTTAAATTATTAATTAACAATTAATTAGTTATTTCCATTAATTAATGATTACTTTCATTAATTAAATTTCTTCCTTAATTAATTACTTTTAACAAGTAATTAATCACATAATTAATTACTCTTAATACCTTTTATTAATTAATCATTAATTAAATAATTAAAACCTTTAATTAATTATATTAATTAATTCTTTAATTAATAACATAAGTGATTAACTCTTAACCACTTCTATCCAGTTACTTCATAAAGTAGTTATCCTTAATTACTTTGATCAATAATTTCCTTTTACTTAAATTCCTCCAGAGATTAGTTACTTAATTACTTCACCAAGTAGTTGCACTTAATTAACTCCAAAGTGATTATCTTTAAATTAATCACTAATTAATTACTTAACTAATCATTTAAATTAATTAAATGATTCTTTAATTTACTATATTATGAAGATTCTTAATTAAGTAAAACATTATCTTAATTAAATCATTTGTATTAACCAATAACTTTATCTTAATTATCTTCATATATTTGTTAACCAAACTCTTATTTACTCAAGATAATTCTTTGTTATAATTGATTACTAAATTGTAATCATTAAACCCTTTTTTAAAATAAAATATATTAGAAATCATTATAATTAAAATAATTTAAACATTCAAATTTAAAATTTAAAATCTATAAAACTTCCCATAGTTATTAAATAAAATTTAATACAAATTTTATTTCAAAAATTCATTTATTTATTTAAAACTTTTATATTTCAATATATATAAATACAACTTATAAAAAATTTAACTTTGAAACAAATATTTTTTTATTTAAGTAAAAACTTGTTTTACTTTTGTTTTCAAACTATATAAATATTCCCAAAATCAAATTTCTATGTTCATAACATCTATTCATTATTTTACTGACTTTTACAAAATCTGGTTACTTAATATACAAAACCGATATAATCTCCAGTACCCTAGCAAAACCCCGAGCAACCCATACAATTTTCCTGAGACTTTCCCGAGTAACACCATCCCTAACCTGCTTCGAGAATACACACCAACTACCCGAAAGAAAACTCGAGCATCCACCTTCGTTCTCCCCAAAACCCAAACTCCTCTGATACACGAGACCGTGCATCAAGCACCACTCCTCCGGCCATCCACGACCATCACCACGGCTTCGACGAGTCACCCACGACTACTACAACCAAACGCGAAACCCAAAAACCCAGATTTGATCGAGAATCAAAAATCAACCCCTAAGCCCAACTGCCTGAACCTCACACCATCAAAATTCGACCACCACCGATGATCCCTGAATCAATAAGCCACGCGATCCTCCTCGAAGCTCCGCCTGACTCCCCAGCACCTCCAGAACCCTACACGATCGTCCTCGGTAGCCTCTCGACGCCGCAGAACCCATCAGAACATCGTCAGCATTCACAGAGTAACAAACCCTACTCACCCGGTTTTCGCCCTACCCCTTCACCAATAATTTTCCAAATTAATTTTCTGATGATCACCTTTGTCCCCTCCACCTTCGAGCACAACCTCGTCCACAACTTTGCCGTCATTCTCCTCAATTTGGTCGAAATGCTCAAAACAATCAAACCCCAAATTCACACAAATTACTAAACTAAAATTCGTGATTCAAGCTTCAAAAATCATCATTCCTTATTTACAATCCAATTATGATATCAAAATTAAAAATTTAAATCATACAATTTTAACCCAATTTAAATTCTACTGTAAATTTCAAAATTTATAAAAAATTATTCCATTTAAAAACTTGTAATTATTTTTAGATGATAGCCTACTTGATTTCAAACAACTTCCATTAACAAATCAAAGTCGGATTCGAATTAAAAACAAGTTATTGAATTTTATTAAAAATTGAAACTGCTTATGATCACATAGTAACATTTTTAATTATATAGGCATTCAATACTCTCAATTTCAACATGCATCCAATTTAAACTAAGTATTACAAAAATCATCATGATATCCACCACAATACCAAACTGAAAACAAAATTTAAACTGTTTTTAAAATCTTTCATTTACTCACCTTTAATAAAAGCAAGAGACAGAGTAGAAGATAGAACTGCATTTTTTTCCGGGTTCTGAAATTTTCACTGCATGTTGATGAATTACTTCTTTTGTCTGCAGTTGATTTCCAGCTTTGCATGATGATGTTTACATCTTGTTGCTTGATTAAACTTGCTTTGATGTTGAGCTTTCTTTTGCCTTTGATTTAAATTATCCAGATTTTACAGTTTTTCACAGATTTCGTTTTTTTTCTGTTCTTTTTTTTGGATTTGCGTTTTTGTGTTTGGGATGAAGATGAAGAAAATATTTCTAGCTGAAAGTAAACTCATCTTTTATTTTACAATTTAATTTAAACTAAAATATCAAGTGGATGACATTTGTCTACCTTATATCCTTATTAGCTTACACCTATACATACTAATTTACAATTGCCTCTAACCCATATTTAAAAATTTACAAGTGTTGTTATGTTTAATTCATGTTTACAAATGTTATTCTCTAATGTTTTATTAATGTTTAAAATGTTATTTTCTTTTTAATAATCTATTTAAGCTATATACATGTATTTATGTAATATTTATATAATTATAAAATCTGTATACTTATCTTTTAATAAATATTCATATGAATTCAAGTAACTTATATTTTGATCAAATCATATAACATATGTTTATAAATTTGAGAAATTTAGTTTAGCTCCTTATAAATTTTTTTTAAAAACAATCTTATCTTATGATAAAATTTAAAATAAAAGAACAATAAAAACAAATGAAGTTTTAAATTTAAATCTTATTTAAAACTTAAGTACAGAGTATATATGTATCTATATTAAATAAGAAATTAACTTTGTTATAGAAATTTAAATCTCAAATATCATTTCAAAAACATTAAATCAAATTAACATTTCAAATTTCAAATTATATATTCATTAAAGTTTGCAAATACTTATTAAATTCAAATTAATAAAATTCCTATTTCAAATATATATATAGAAATATATATACATATTTCAAATAAAAAACATTTTAACATTAGATTTGATAATTACAATATAAATTTAAAAACACAAACCAAATCATAATATATACATTCATATATATTACAATTTGAATATAAAGTTTTATTATATTAAAACTTCCTATTTTCAAGACATATTAATATATATATATATATATATCATAAATAGAAAATATTTTAATTAGCCTCTGAAAAATAAATCTTTCCAATTTTATATTGTTAAGAAAAATAAATATTACTAAATTATCAGCTTTTAAAATAATTTTAACTTGTCAATTTATAATGTAAAACGATCAAATCAATTTAATTATTATCAATATAGCTTAATTCCGGGTCGTCACAAGTTGTTGTAAAGACAAAGTTTTTTAATTGCATATATATACTCAGATCATCCAATGGGGCATCTTCATATGACACTCTTGGCATATGTCGTAATAATTAATTTTCTCTGAACGTATTTCTTGCATTGAGATTATGTAATGAATTTGAAATCCTTTAAAATTGAATGAAAAAGTTATTTATTTATTTTAAAAAATTTCCATATCCATGTGATTCTGTTATATCAATGTATCTAATGTTACCATATTTTATCGCCGAGGATTAATAACTCTGGATGATCGCAACATCCGTAGCCGTTAGTTTTGGGCCTCCAAGTGAGGGATGCTACAAAGACTCTCATGCCTCATAGCCTTATGACTACCATCTCAAAAGTATTGTCAATGTCGCCCATGACCTCCTCCTCTAGGTAGTCATCCAAGTCGACGATCAAGTTCTCGTTCTTATTCAATGGAGTGTCGATTAAAGACATCCCATATTTTGACAAGGCGGTGAACTCAGCCACATACTCGAAGGCATCCATATCTTCTTACTACAGATCCAAGAACTTGCAGAACTATACTGGATTATGAGCTATCGGTATAAACTTCTCTTAGAATTTGGCTTTGAATGGTTCTATGTAAACTAGGCCTCAACAGCAGCCACCCTATAACATCCCCTATCTAGAGGCCCAAAACAAAGTGCTACAGCTGTTGTAGTCATCTATAGTATTAGCTTTCGGCAACTAAATATGATATGATAATGGTATCTATAATATCAGAAGCACTTGAATATGAAAGAAAACAAAGATTTCAAAACAACTTTTGCCTAATTACATTCAAAACAGATTTCCACATTCATTTCACGTAATCCCAAATATGTTCCCAGGCCTAGATCTATTATACTTATTACAAAGTATGCCAAGAGTGGTATATGAAGATACCCCTTTAGATAATCAGGTTCATATAGTCATAACTGACTTACTACAAATACAGCGGAAATACCACAAAGCATAAATAAGAACTGCAACTCCTAAATAGCTATCCGTTTGCCTACTGCATGCCTCTGGTAGCCTTATTCGTCATCCTGCTAAAACCTGAAAAAACCCTAACCCCTCAGCCTACTCAAATTAATTTCGAGCACCCGAGAGTTTAAGGGGAAAACATAAACTTCGAGTTAGACATAAAGCCTGGTATAAATAATATTATACATCCCGGTTTAATACGTTAAGTGAGACCATGCCGCTTACCGGAATGTGTTTCCCCTCACTAACTTCCTTTTAAAACATATCTTTGCAAAACCTTTTTCCTACAACCAAAATTGATTAAACACCATAAAGCGTCATTATGTAAACATACATAAATATCACGTAATAATGAGTTATCTGTTCAAACACATAAGTTTTGTTTGGATAACTTTTAACCTTTGGCTGAGTCGAGCCTACTAGACAATATAATTTTTTTATTTAACACCTGTTAGATACTCCTCTTCTAGATATTATGTCCCTAACTATAAATTAAATACTACGCTTCTGGATCGTCTATCCCTAACTTAATCACCTCCTATGTCTTCTTGATCCTAATGGTTTTTTGGGCTCACCAATAACCATCTATATACTAACTTATATTCCTTTTGATGTGTAATCATTATTTTATTCTACCTATAACCAAGCGCTACACAATAGAATTTTGGACAATAATTAGCTGGGGCTAATTGCTAATGTATAAGGCGTGACTCAGTACTAGTCTCATCTGTTATTCTAATATCTGAGTCATTTTCACTGAAGGATCCCCTCCCATAATTTTCCTTGAAAACATTTTCAAACTGATTTAAACCTTTTAAATCAAACTAATTCAAGAAAATTATATAATCTTTATGCTTTACTCAAAATCGCATTGCCATATTTTATATCTCCTTTACTCAAACTTTAGTTAATGAAAACATTTAATCATTTGAAAATACCTCTTTCTAAACTTTTGAAAGCATCTCTTTTGAAACCAAATAAAACCCTTTAATTATCTAGGCCAAGAGACCAAAACCTTACCTTTTGAAACCTTACTCCAAACCTTTCAAAACCATTAAACTCAAACCTTTTGAAACCTTTGAACTCAAACATTTTGAAAGCATTCAACCTTTTAAAACATAAACCTTTCGAAGACTTATTGGGTTCAATTTAAAACATGTGAAAAATCTTCTTTTAAAAACCTTTCGACTTCATTGGAAGCTTCCTTTTGAATTCATCGAAAGCTCTGCATCAAAAGCTTTAAAACACTTCTTTTAATACAACAGTACCGTACCTTTAAAACAAATTCTTTGAAATCTTTGGGTTATTATTCAATCAGAAAAGCGAGGTAAAACATCAAAGTCGAAAGCTTTGATACCTTTCGAAAGCATTGAGAAGAGGCTGGTTTTAGAAACATGTAAACCTTTTGACTTTGTCAAAAGCAATGACTTTAGAAAATGGGCAGTAATTTCGACCTTGCCGGAAGGTTTTAACCTTTATTTTAAAAGTTTGACTTGGTCGAAAGCAACCAAGTCGAAAGCTCTTATTCGAAAGTAAAGCAAGCGATTTTTTTGGTTTATAAAACAAACATACTCCAACCTCTTTGGCCACTAACCTTTCGCTTGAGTACCCTTCGACCTTGTCCAATATTGTCCTTACTCATTACCCATATTGCCCTTACTCTTTTCCTAACAAATTAGTTTATGTTATCTCATTTTAATTTGCACATTAACATGGCATGACTACCCTTAGTTTAATCAAATCTCAACCTATTAATTTTCACATTATTTTATTTAATTTACCCAATTGAATATCCTAAATAATGTTATAAAAATATGGGGTGTTACAAACTCCCCATAAATAATTTCATCCTTGAAATTACGATAAGGTACACAACAAAACAATCAAAGGTAAAGCATACAATCAAACAAATCAAGATAAGAGTCTCTAATCCTACTCTTTGTCTCCCAAGTAAAATCTCTAGCATCGTCACTCCACTGGACCCTAACTAATCTGACTGTGTTGTTCCTCAACTTCTTCTCATCTCTAGCCACAATCTAAATCAGCTTCCTAACTATAGTTAAATCTGGCTCTACTACTAAATCTTCTAAAACTGTAGGTGCTATAGTAGTCTCCGAGTCTTTAATACACTTTCTAAGATGAGAAATGCGGAAAAAATCATGGACTCCTACCAAACTATTTGGTAACTCTACTCTATGAAGTGTTGGTGAGGGGAGACACATTCCACCAAGCGGCATGGTCTCACTTAATGCATTAGAGCAGGATGTATCATATAATTCATACCAGGCTTTATGTCTGACTCGAAATTCATGTTTTCCCCTTAAACTCTCGGGTGCTCAAAATTAATTTGAGTAGACTGAGGGGTTAGGGTTTTTTCAGGTTTTGGTAGGATGATGAATAAGGCTGCCGGAGGCATGCAGTAGGCAGACGGATAGCTATTTAGGAGTTGCAATTCTTATTTATGCTTTGTTGTATTTTCATTGTGTTTGTACTAAGTCAGTTATGACTATATGACCCTGATTATCTAAAGGGGTATCTTCGTATACCACTCTTGGCATAATTTGTGATAAGTATAATTGATCTTTGCCTGGGAACATATTTGGGATTATGTGAAATGAATGTAGAACATCTGTTTTGAATGTAATTAGGAAAAATTTGTTTTAAAATTTTCGTTTTGTTTCATATTCAAGTGCTTCTGATATTATAGATACCATTAACATAGTTATATTTAGTCGCTGGAAGCTAATATTATAGATGACTGCAACAGCTGTTGCACTTAGTTTTAGGCCTCTAGATAGGGGATGTTACAAGGTTGCTACTACTGAGGCATAGTTCTCATAGAGCCATTCAAAGCCAAATTCGAAAAGAAGTTTATATCGACAGCTCATAATCTAGTATTGTTCTGCAAGTTCGTGGATCTAAAGCATGGAGATATGGCTGTCTTCGAGTATGTGGCTGAGTTCAACGCCTTTTCAAAATATGGGATGTCTTTAATCAACCCTCCATTGAATAAGAACGAGAACTTGATCATCGACTTGTATGACTACCTAGAGGAGAAGGTCATGAGCCACATTGACGAGACTTTTGAGATGATAGTCAAAAGGCTCTGAGGCATGAGATTCTTTGTAGCATTCCTCACTTGGAGGCCCAAAACTAATAGCTATGGATGCTACAGTCATCCAGAGTTATTAATCCTCGACGATCAAATATGGTAACATTAGATACATTGATATAACAGAAACACATGGATATGGAATTTTTTTAAAATAAATAAATAACTTTCTCATTCCATTTCAAAGGATTTCAAATTCATTACATAATCCGAATATGAGAAACAAGTTCAGAGAAAATATAATTATTACGACATATGCCAAGAGTGACATATGAAGATGCCCCCTTGGTTGATCAGAGTATATATATTGGCAATTAAATAACTTTGCCTTTACAACAACAACACAACAGAATCAAAATAGAAAAGAACTCTAAAAAGCTATCATACCACTTGCACGTCTCTGGAAGCTTATTCGTTTAAAAAGGTACCTGAAAACCTCAACTCTCAAACTACTCAAAATCAATTGAGTACCCGAGAGTTTAAGGGGGAAACTTAAACTTTGAGTTAGACATAAAACCTAGTATGAATAATAATCTTCCATCTCTAACCATTTAGATATCTAATGAGATCACGCCCATAGCGAACGGGTTTTCCCCTCACTAGTATCCTAAATCTTTATAAAACCATATGTTGTGCTCATGCATCACAGTGGTTAAAAATATAACATTTCAAATAATATAATGATAACAAGTAAATCAATTCTGGATTTTCCATCATCATTTATTCTGACTATCTGTCTTAGTTATAGTTTCAAGGGTCACTATTGACCTAATAGTTTTTACGGGCTGACTAATAACCTGTTTAATACTTATAGACTCCCTGTACGGTTTCATAGTTTTCATGGGATCACTAAAAATCTATTGACCCCTACTAATAACTTTACTATTTCATGGGTCCTCCCTAAACCTATTGATAACTCCAATAACTTCCCTCTTATATTAGATTTCTTGGGTTGACTTGGAACCTATTGACTTCTGTCAATAACTGAATCTGGATATAGTTTCCATGGGTTCACTACAAAACTACTGGCCCCTGCCAATAACACTTCTAATCATAGTTTTCATAGGTTTACTATGAACCTGTCTATGTGGAAACTTCTTTAATCGATATTTAAGCATCCTACATTCTGGTCTATATGACCACCTGGATGCAATTCTACTCTTTCAAGAGTTAATTTAATTTATATTCACTACTGGGCCAACCTAGCTGGTTATTCTGTCCTTCCCCTAAATACAGTTATGGCTCCATTATAATGCATATATATATATATATATGAAGAAGTAAACATAATAACAGCAACAACCGTGGTCTAATATCCTTCAAAACATTTCATATAAAACTTAGTTAATCCCTTTAACCTAATATTCAAGGAAAACTTCTTCAAATACTCCATACTTAAAATCATTTCAAAACTCTTCTATTATTCCATGATTTATTTAATATGAGATTGGGTTATTTATTTTGAAAACTAAGGCTTTCAAAACCTTAAAATTTACTCTTGGAACCCTTGGATGAACTCTTTCGAAAGCATTGAAAAAACTAAGCATATACCTTTCGAAACCATCGAAACAATATCTTTTGAAAGTATCAAAACATCTCTTATTAACTCTTTGAAGAATAGCATTGAAACCATTGAAAGTCCTCCTTTTGAAATAATTGGGTTTATCTCTGAAAATATCTTTTAGGTCAAAGTGACTGTAAGTGAAAGTACCCCTTCCAAAACCATCAACCTTTATATAAAATTGTTTGGGGAAAATTAAAGGCTTCGGAACCAGTATACAAGTGGAACATCAGAAGGTTAGCTTCGAAACCCCTTTTTTAAGCCATTTCCTTCGAAACTCTTAACTCTTTCGCAACTTCTAAGAAGTGGCTTAGTACATGTTTCAAACAAAGACTACCTTTCGAAAGCATGATGACTTCAATACCTTCGAAAGGCATAGGAACGGCAGAAGGTTTCGACTTGGTTGAAACTACTCTTTTCGAAAGTGTTGAATTTAAACTAAGTAACTCATTCAAAAGCTATTAATTAAACAAAATGCGGCAACCCCTTTCGAAAGCAATTTAGAAAACCCCTTAAAAAGCATCTGTTTCGACTCCTTCGCAAGTATTTAGTAAAAAAAGGCAAGCACATTTCTTATGGAAGTAAAACAAAGGTTTCGACCCCATCGGAAGCAAGGGTTTCGACACCATGCCTTCTCCTTTCTCCAATCCACCGCATACCAGTGTATTGATACCATGTGTATTGGTTTCGGTTTGGTTGGTTTTGACTTGATCGAAGTGGAAGCATGGGTCAAAAGGTGCTTCTGAAAGGTTTGAACCCACTTTTGTGGGTAAAGATGTATTTAACGCTAATTAAAGTCATTACTTATAACTTACCTGCCTATTTATAAACATTTAGTTGGTTTCCGTATAATTTTCAAATACTTACCAAAATAACTACTGCATAATTTCAGATCTGAACAAAGATTAATTTTTACAACTAAGCCCTTTTATAAGCAAATCAATAAAAATATTAAATCCTTCTCCTAAAATAATTTATTTTCCATAGCGAATTACTTAGGAAAAATCCCCAAAAATTACAGAAATTCCCTTTCAATATGTTGTCTAACATATAAAAATTGCAGACCCAAATCCTTTATAAAATAACCTAAATTAATTTCTAAACCCAAGTATTCATATTTTCCTTTGCAAATTTATAATAAATTTTTCATAGCTTAGAAAATTGAAAAAATTAAAACCCATCTCTAAAATCATGTTTTCCCTAACATAAATTTTCTCATGGAATATGAAAAATATTATCAATTTTACACTTAAAACCGTGTAAAATCATTATCAAATTATTTTGTTTGAACCCGACATGTCCAAATCCAAGCGTATCATCAATCAAAAATCATCATGATAATGGATTTGATCTTAAACCCAAATAACAAATGATCATAAAACAAAATAAAGATTATTTAGATTATTATTCACCTTGAGTGGTATAAGGAACTTGAGAATTGATGGAGATTAATTTCTCCTAGCTTGAATCCTTAGCTTTAAATTGATTTTCTCCTCTTTTCTCCTAATGGCTGGCTTTGCTCCTCTTTTGGTTTATGTTTTGTATTTTGTAAAATAAACTTGAATGGGAATGAAATGAGAATATAATGGTGATAGAAATGTAGGCAGCAATTACCCTAATGCCCTTGTTTTAATTACTTAATATATAAGCCCATTTAGATAATTAATCACGACCTTTAATTATTTATTCAAATTTCAATCCCCTTAACACTATAATGTTTATGCCATTCTATTTAATTTATATAATTAAATCTCCTAAATAATGTTATCAAAATTAAGGGTGCTATAGCCTTTATCTGAAGCCAAGGGATAATGTTCACAAGGAAGAGCCAAAGCCATAATTGAGGTAGGGGCAAGAAGAAGTGGAGCAATATGAGAAAGTTGTTTTAGTAAAAAGCCAGCCTAAAGAAGAGTGAATTACACTCAATTATTAAAAGTACGGCGACATGGGCTATTATAATAGAGACTTCAAAGCTTAGGGGAAGAAATGATATACGCAACATGCGTGGGCACATTCAGAAGGACTATGTAGAGCCATTGAAGTAGAAGAAAATGGTGAAAGCATATGCTATCAACATTTCGACTTCATTGAATGCTTCACCGATAAAAAAGTAGGGGAAGGAATCATTTTTTAAGGTATGCTTCCCATTTATGATTTCCTGTATGAGTTTTATTTGATACCGGGGCTTCACATTCCTTCATATTTAGTGAATTAGTAGATATATTGGGATTGAGACTCGAAATTGTTGACCGACCTTTGATTATGACGAACCATGTTGGAGGCTCTACTAGCCTGTGTATGATTTGTCATGGTTGATCTTATCGAGTCATGGATGTTCTTTTGATTTATATTTCTTTATTTTAGGTTTGTTGGGCTTAGTATTATTCTGAGGATGGACTAGCTTCATAAATACAAAGTGATTGTCGATTATGAAAGGTAGTTGTTGATGATAATGATAGCCGTTGAGTGGACGATAGTGTTAGAGTGCCTACTGGACATTGACGTGATGGTTAGTTTTCTGTATTCGCTCGATATTCCACGTGACGAGTTTCCATGAATTCCTATTGCTAGGGGTATTCGAAAGTATTTGAGGTGGTAATCAGACTTTTTCCACACAGAGAGATCGAGTTATGTATTGATTTAGTTAAAGAATCCAGACCAATAGTGACACCATTGAGGAGGATGTCACATCGACAGCGAAGAGAGCTTGAGCAGCAAGTGAATAACCTATCATGACGATGGTTCATTCTTAGGAGTATTTCTGTGTGGGAAGCACCCGTAGTATTCACCATAAAGGCAGATGGCTCACTTTGACTGTGCGTTGATTACTGTACGCTAAATAAATTGACGAAGAAGAACAAGTATCCACTTCAACATATGGATGACTTGTTCAATTAGTTTCATTATGTTAGATTATTTTCCCAGTTGGCTCATGCAATGGGGTTTTACCAACTTAGAGTAGCATAGGAGAGTGTGCCAGTTACAGTGTTTCGTACATCATCTGGTTTTCAAGTGTGGTTGATTATGCCGTTTAAGCTATCCAATGCACTGACATACTTTGTTGATCTCATAAACCATGTGTTCAGAGGTCAAGTAAATAAGTTCATGCTTGTGTTTATTGATGGTATTCTTTTCTACTCATGGACAAAGGGAGAACACAAGACATATTTGAGGATTGTTCTTGAGGTATTGTGAGAGCACCGAATGAAAGAAAAGTTTTTCGAAGTGTCACTTATGGATGAGGGAAGTGAGATTATTGGGTTATGTTGTTTCTAAATAGGGTATTGCCTTAAATCCTGCAAAAGTCGCAGTAATCCAAGATTGGAATAGATCCATAAACGTTATGGATGTTAGAAGTTTCTTGAGATTAAATGGATATTATAGACAATTCATCTAGTACTTCTCTAAGGTAGCAGCACCATTGACTCATTTAATGAAAATGAATTAGATTTTTACTTGGGATGAGAGATTTGAACAAGCATTTGCAAGCCTAAAGGAAAAGTTGATGAGTGCACTAGTATTGACCATTCTAAGTAGGAATGAAGAGACGACGGTATACATTGATGCTTGTGGCACCAAATTGGGCACGGTATTGATGTAGAGAGGAAAAGTTATTGCATAGGCTAATCTACAACTAAAACCACATAAGAAGAAATACCTGATTCATGATTTAGAGTTAGCAGCAATTATGTTTGCACTAAAGATTTGGAGGCACTATCTTTTATGAGAGAGGTCTGAACTATTTACTGAACATCAATCATTGAAGTACCTCTTTCTATAGAAGGGTTTTAACCTTCGCCAGCAGTGATGGTTAGTGCTTCTTGCGTCCTATGATTTTGATATTCTTATATGCTGGGATGCGTAATGTTGTTGCTGATGTATTGAATAGGAGACATGCCAGCTTTGAGCTATGTTTCTAGAGTGGACGTATCATAGTATATTGCTTATTATGATTTCCGACCGAGATGCGAGCCGGAGCCAGAGGTGCTGGCAAGCTTGATTACTAGACCTACTCTAACTGAGAGGATTGGTACGAATCAGAGGTGTGATGCAAGATTAGCTGAGATTATTGCTAAGAAAGAAATCGGAGTAGAGTCTAAAAAGATGACATGGTGCGAACTCAACCGAGACAGTTGGCTCTTTGAAGATGGGAGATTGTTTGTTCTTGATGATAATGGGCTGAGGGATGAGGCTCTATGAGTGTGCCGTCATTTGAGATTTATTATACATTCTGACAGTAATAAGATGTACCTCACATTAGGAAAATATTAAGAAAGATGATTGGAGCATTAACCGAAAATGCGTGAACTGCCAGTTGGTTAAGGCAGAGCAGAAGAAGTCAAGAGTGCCAGTTGGTTAAGAAAGATGTATGATAGCATTTGGTCATAGTTGATCTTTTAACCAAGAGTGCCAGATTTATAACCGTCAAGTCATGTAGAATGACAGCCAAACAAGCTAAGTTGTATGTGAAGTGGATAGTACAATTCCATGGTGTGTCGAAGAGCATTTTCGGTGCCCAAGACCTGTTACTCACCAAATGGTTCAGGAAGAGCTTATAAGAGGCGTTAGGGAGAGCGATGCACCTTAGCACGGCATATCACCTTCAAACGATGGCCAAACTGAGAGAGTGAACTTATCTTAGAGGATATCTTGCAGGCTTGTATGCTATACTTTGGAGTCTCATGGGATGATCACTTACATTCCATAGATTCCGCATACAATAATAGTTATCAGTCCAGCATCTGTATAGCACCTTTGAGGTGTTATATGGCTGACCGTGCAATGCTCCTTCGTATTGGTAGAAAGCGGACGAGAAACCAATGTTGGAATCTAGATTTTACATTGTTATGATTATGACAAGCTATATAAAACATTCTATGTATACTAATCATTTTTGCAGGAGATTTTTTGCAGATTCGTATTCAGAAGTTTGAAGCTGATTATGTCGTATCTAGAGTCTTTATTTCATTTAGAACTTTTTTAAAATCTCACCTGAATTGACATATATAAATTTACACACACACATGCACAAACATTCCTAGCAGGCTGAAAACAATAAGACGAATTCATTCATTCAGACGGCTAAATGCTGGAAAAAAAATATTGTTCACAATATTCAGCCGACTGAATGAATATATTCAGACGGCTGATTAAGGCCAGAAAAAGCCTAATTCCTTTCTTTTTGCGTTTTAGTTTGATTCAGACAGTTGAATTATTTTATTCGACCAGCTGAATATTCCTCAACAGCCTTTTTATGAAAAGGCACTTCTTTTCATAAATGAGAAACGTTTTCAAAATCAACGGTTGCGCTTGTTTCTTTTCAATATTGTTTTTTATCTGTGATTGCAACCTTTTAATCACAATAAATTGATTTCAGAACTCAACAAACAAATCACCAAAAACTATTTTAATATTCTTGAATTCTTATCTATCCTCAAGTTTTCAAACTACACTCGAATTGCTTGTATTCTCTGATCACTGATCACTCTATCTTCCATAATTTTCAAAAATAATACACTATATATCATAAAGGAGAAGACTATAGGAAGTTTGTACCTAATTGACTTGTCAGTGCTATTCAAAGAGCACACTACCGTCAGATAATTTTGTTATCTGTAAAAAAGTCTTGTTTGGTTGCTCAGGCGGTAGAAGTCTTATTCAATTGCTTAGGCAGTAGAAGTCCTGTTTGATTGCTCAGTCGGTGTAAACCTATTCCTCCGGGTTAAGTGACGGTTGCAATTTTAAATCCAAAAGGAGTCTGAGACTTGATGTAGAACGGGAGTTCGAGCCAGTATAAAAATCTCTGGTGTCATTTACTTTACTTCTTTTACTATTTACTTACTTATTCCACACTAGTAGTTTATCCATATTACACGATCCTATAGCACATACACTATCATTTGGTATCAGAGCATTGGTCATCATATAACCGCAACATAGTTATCTGATATTATCATAATATGGAAAATAACACCAACACTGTTGTTTACTCTACCTTCCTAGAAGGTCAATCCGCTGCACGACCACCACTGTTTAACGGAATGAGCTATAACTATTGGGCTATTAGAATGAGAATCCATATACAAGCAAGTAGTTACCAAACCTGGAACATTATGCAATCTGAATATATTATTCCTACTGCTAAATATTCTATATGGTCTAACACACAAAAATTAGATGCTACTGCAAATGCTAAAGCAATGAACATGTATATTGTGCATTAAACAAAAATGAGTTCAATAGAATAAGCATGTGTAAAACTGCTTACGAAATTTAGCGTATTTTTAAAGTTACACATAAAGGTACTAACAAAGTCAAACAAAGTCAAACAAAGTGAAATTTCTGTGCTCAAAAATTAATTCCAGAATTTTAAAATGAAACAAGATGAGACTATAAACGAAATGTACTCTAGATTTCAAGATATGATCGTTCTTTGATAGCATTAGGAGAAACTTACATAGATTTTGATATTGTTTCAAAAATCCTCAACTCACTAACGGATAAGTGGGAATGAAAAGTCTTAGCTATCGAAGAAGCTAACGACATTTCGACCATCAAACCAGAAGAGTAGATTGGTAATCTAATGACTTATGAAGCTAATCTCCAGGCAAAACAAGTAAAAGCTCAAGATAAGAAAAATATAACATTTTAGGTAGAAAAATATGAATCAGATTTAGATGAAGAAGACATGGCATTCATTGCTAAAAATTTTGAAGTTTTTGAAATTTAGAAAGAGCAACGAATTTAGATATAATAATAACAACTCCAGTAACAATAACAACACAAACAAACCATCAACATCTGCTCCAGAATGTTATGAATGTCACAAGAAAGGTCACATGAAGAAAGATTTTCCTGAGAAAAAGAAAGAGAAGTATAAGCATAAGAAAGGCAGGTTCAAGAAGAAAGCTTTCTCGGTCACGTGGGACGATACAGAATCATCCTCATCATAAGAAAGTGATTCAGACAGTGATTCAGAACAAGCCAATGTTTGCTTTATGGCTACAAAAGAGGAGGTAAGTTATTTAACTTTTAATGATCTTTTAGAAATCAATTCAAAATTACTTGACAAGTTAAAAAGAAAAAATAGAAAGTACAAAGATGCTCTTGAAAAATTGAATAGAACTGAAATTGAAGTAGAAATGTTAAGAGATGAAAAGAAAATTTTAGAAGAAGAAATCCAAGTTACTCAAGAATCTTGTTCTAATATGTCTTCTCAACTTTCTCTGTGAAGTCAAGAGGTAAAAAATCAGAAAGAAAAGAATGATGCTTTATTAATTGGAAAACATAACCTTAAATCAAACATCAAGATTTTAGAGTTAGATAACTCCAGCCTTAAAACAAAATTAGAAGATATTACTAAAAATGTTTCTAATTTTCATAAACGTAGAGAAAATCTTTCTAAAATTATATAAAATTATCAAGCTGTTTCAAATAAAAGAGGTCTAGTATATAAACAAACTTCTAAACTTATTCCAAAGAAAAAGAATTCTTCATATAAAAATAAAGTTGAAAAACCTAGTTCTAAAAATTCCAATTTTACTACTTCAATTAAAATTTAGATTCCTAAAGCCGATAATTCTTCAATAAGAAACAAGTATATAAAGTCTTTTATAAAAACTATTCATAAAAACAATGATTTTGTGTTCAAAAGAAATTCTGAACTCTCTTGGGTTTGGCTTCCAAAGACCTAACTCTTAGAACCCAAAATTAAGTGGTGGGTACCAATGTTAATTCTATATTTTGCAGGTACCATCCAAAAAGAGAGGAAAATGGATATTAGACAGTGGTTGCTCAAAACACGTGACAGGAAATAAAGGGATGCTAACAAACATTATTTACTCAGATGGAGGTTCTGTCACATTTGGAGATAATTTTAAAGGATATGTAATCGGAAAAGGCGATGTGAGCAATAATGATATATCTAATTTACGACTTATTACAGATGTTTTATTGGTTAATAATTTGAAACGCAACTTACTTAGTATTAGCCAATTGTGTGAAAAATGATTCAATATTTCTCTGAAAATAAGTGTAGTATTTTTTATCAAAATAAAATTTTTATTTTTGAAGTCTTTAGAGATAAAAATATTTATGTTTTAAATATGAATATAAATTATAATACAAATATGTGTTTAATAGATAAAGAAAATGATCCTTGGTTATGGCACAAAAGATTTTTTCATATTAATTTCAAAATTATAACTAGTTATCTAAAAATTATTTAGTAAAAGGTTTGCCAAAAACGAACTTTAAAGTAAACAATATTTGTGATGCATATCAATTAGGAAAGCTATCAAAATCATCTTTTAAATCAAAGAAAAATATTTCTGCTTTGCAACCATTAGAACTATTACATTTAGATCTTTTTGGTCTAACTCAAATTCTATCTATAAATCATAGCAAATATGTATTTGTTAAAGTAGATGATTTTTCAAGATTCACTTGGACTATTTTCTTAAAAAATAAAGGTGATACTTTGAAAATTTCAAGAATTTTACCAAAAGAATTCAAAATCTCATAAATTTAAAAATTAAAAATAATAGAAGTGATCATGGAGGTGAATTTGAAAATGAAGCATTTGAACATTTTTGTAATAAAAAGGGATTTTACCATAATTTGTATTTTCTTAGGACACCATAACAAAATGATGTTGTAGAAAGGAAAAATAGATTGTTACAAGAGTGTGCAAGAACTTTGTTAAATGGAAACATATTACCAAAACTTTTCTGGGCAGAAGATGTAGCAACTACTTGCTACGTATTAAATCGTGTCTCTATTTGACCTTTAACAAAACACACTCCATATGAACTATTTTATCATAGAAAACCAAAAATTTCTTATTTTAAAACTTTTGGTTCAAAATGTTTTATTTTAAATTCAAAAGATCAGCTTGAAAATTTTGATCCAAAATCCGATGAAGTAATCTTCATAGGGTACTCAGATCGAAGCAAAGCTTATCGACTTTTCAATAAAAGAACAAAAACAATCGAAGAAACACTTCACATTTCAATCAACGAAAATTTCAATTTTAATAAAAATTTTGAGGATACTTCTAAGACAATCACAAGTATGGTACTCAAATGGGCTACATAACCATTTGGTTATTCACATGACCACCCAGTAGAAAATGTTATTGGAGTAATTGATTCACATGTTAGACTTAGAAATTAACTTAATCAAATGGGCCATGTGGCTTTTCTTTCCAAAATCGAGCCCAAAAATGCAACAGAAGCATCTATTGATGACTATTGGATTATAGATACGCAAGAAGAGCTAAACCAATTTGAACGCAACGAAGTTTGGGAATTAGTTCCTAGACTAAGTGATCAAACAGTCATTGGTACTATATGGGCCTTTAAAAATAATGCAGATGAACAAGGTAATATAACTAGAAATAAAGCTAGATTAGTTGCACAAGGATATAATAGAGAAGAAGGAATTAACAATGAAGAAACATTTGCTCCAGTTGCACGACTTGAAGCAATACATATCTTACTGGCTTTTGCATGTTTTCATAATTTCAAATTTATCAAATGGATGTTAAAAGTGCTTTTTTAAATGGTTATATAAAATAAAAAAATTTTGTTGAACAGCCTCCTTTATTCACTCATGAAAATTTTCCAAACTGTGTCTATAAACTTAAAAAGGCCTTATACGGACTAAAACAAGCACCTCATGCTAGGTATGATCGTCCTAAGAGCTATCTAATAGATTCTGGTTTTGAAATTAGAAAGGTTGATCAAACTCTTTTTACTAAAATAACTAAAAAGGATATTTTAATTATTCAAATTTATGTTGATGATATTATTTCAGAAGCTACAGATGAAAATTTATGTTAGGAATTTTCAAAAATAATGACCAAAGAATTTGAAATGTCACATATGGGAGAATTATCTTATTTTCTTGGATTACAAATTAAACAAGTAGAAAATGGAATTTTTATTAATCAAGAAAAATATTGTACTAATCTAATTAAACGATCTAATATAAAAACGTCAGCTAAATCAACTCCAACGAGCACAATAGTTCATCCCAATAGAGATGAAGATGGCAAAAGTGTTGACCAAAAATTATATCGAAATATAATTGGATCATTACTTTATCTAACTGCTAGTAGACTTGACATAATAATGAGTGTTTGTTTATGTGCTCGATTCCAAGCAAATCCTAAAGAATCACATATGTGAGCAGTGAAATGCATATTGATGCATTGCGTTATCTAAGCAAAACCAAAGATATTGGACTTCTCTATCTGAAAGAATGCCCTTTTGAGTTAGTTTCATATAATGATGTTGATTTTGGTGGATGTCGGACGGATCGAAAAGGTACAAGTGGCACTTGTCACTTCATTGGACAATCTTTAGTCTCTTTCTGTACAAGTGGCACTTGTCACTTCATTGGACAATCTTCAGTCTCTTAGTTTAGCAAGAAACAAAATTGTATTTCACTTTCAACTTGTGATTTCTGCTGCTTTAGCTTGTGCTCAAGTCATTTATGTGCAACAAATACTTCAAGATTTTGATGTTAGTTTATCTAAATCAACAATTTTTTATGACAATACTAGTGCTATAAACTTATCCAAAAACCCTTTAAATCACTCACGAACTAAACACATTGACATACCTCATCATTTTCTTCGTGATAATATTGGAAAGAATTTATCAAACTGGAATTTGTATCCTCTGAAAATCAATTGCCTGACATATTTACAAAACCATTAAATGAAATTGTATTTAAAAAATTAAGAAGAGAATTAGGAATTGTATCGATAAAGGATTTGTACGTTTTTTAATAAAGAAGGGGGAGCGGGGAGGGGGAGGGGTGGGGTCTTCCAGCACTCGAACTTGGGATCTCCTGCTTAGTGGTCTATTATTCTACCACTGCTCTAATTTGTCATTTTTAACAACTTTAGTTGGTTTGCGTTTTTTATTAACCTTACATTCATTTTTTCCATCCGTCTTTTTCTTTGGTTATTATAAACTTAACAACAAAATTTCTTTCTATTTATATGTATCTCTATCTATACATATGTCTACTATTCTTCCTTCTTTTTGCATTAGCTTGAAAATAAAATTTTAAGTTTTCAAATACTTTTTCCAAATGTCGTCACGGTATAATTCTGAATCCTCTTATCTCTCTTATACTTCTCCTTCTTCGAAATCGGTAAATTTACCACCAAAGACAGATTTATGAACCAGTTCCAATTGTACCTCCTACACATACTGGTTATACTATTAAAAGAACCAGACGGTCTCTATTTTTTGGTTCACCATCCACCAAAGAGAAAAAAGATGATATTCATCACTACCAACGAGAAACACTATAATTATAGCACGAACTATACAACGAAAAAAATGTTATTGCCAACCGTTTAAGCTTTTTGGAACGAATCGCTTTAAAATTCCATGGTTCTTCCTCCAAAAACATAGTTCATCAATCATCTCCCGTTCATTCTCCAATTTGTCACAATCCTTGGGAACCATCACAGCCGCATCCACCAATATCTCCGAAATCTTGGGGACGCGGCAATAGATGGTCACCACTTCGTCCATTTCAAGAGAACACTAAAATAGAAGAAGATGAATATCAAACTCCAAGATCTTCATTCAAATCTTTTTAATTTTTTATGCTAGTGTTAATATGTTTATTTTCTGATTGTTCAGAAATATTGTTATTCAAAATATATTTATATATGTTGTTTGCTATAAAAAATAGGCTGATATTAGTTTCCGCACAATTTCAGCCGGCTGTTTTTTGTGAAATAGACGGCTGAATATTATGGGAAAAAAATTTATCCCCAGATTCTGACGACTGAATCAAATAAAACAGCCGTCTGAATTAGTTTAAAAATGAATTATTTCTTTGCGGGTTGAAACTCAAAGCAATTCAGATGGCTGATTCAATTTATTCAGCCGGCTGAATTCCATTTGAGTCATTTTTTTTAACCTGCCTCCACTTTCTTTTCTTCAACTTTTGCCCTTGCTTTTTTACCTACTATATATTCATCTTTTCATTTCTTACCCATTCATTTCAGAACCCGAGCTACCTTCTTCAAGCTTTTCAAACTTTTATTCTCCATTTTTACTCTTTAATGGCACCAAGATCCAAATGCTCTAGGGAATCCACCTTCGGACCTTCCGAAGATCATATTCGGCAATGGCTATGGAATGATGTTGCAATTTCATGTTACAATTCTATGAAAAACTCCAATATCTTCGAAGGAGCTATCATGAAATTTTTAGATTTTGCGGCCTACCGAATTAGAGAATTAGCGGAGCAATTCCACTTTGATAGTCTAATAGGGTATGCTCCTAATAATGTCAAAATTAATAATCTTTGATCAAACTCTTTCTTACTAATTTGAATTTAGATCAACATAATCCTCAAAATCGACAAGATTGTGTTTGGTCAATAGTTTGTGGCATTAAAATTTTCTTGCCTTCATAATGACAGGGTAATAATCAAAATTGTCCCTATCAAGGCATTGATATCGATGATAATTGAAGTTGATATGGACCTTGGAGATTAGGTTTCATATCGTTTTTTGTCTGATCAACTTAAAATTTTGAGTACTTTAAAATCTAGCTTCTTAAGGACTCAAGCATGCCTCATTCACCGTGTATTTATTCGTTCTCTACAACCAAGAACGGGGGGTTATGAACAGGTTTCTAAAAGAGACTTCCAATCTCTTTATTCAATCTACTCCAACCAACAAGTGAATTAGGGCAAAATTATTTTGGATGAATTTCAAGACATCACAATCCAAAGAAAATATAAGACCATCCGTTATAGTGCTTATATTATGCCTACCCTTCTCAACGTCGGCTTTCCAATGCACGACTTTGAATTTTCGAGTATTAGTAAGTTTGGTCAAGAGTTATCCTTCTTTTTTCGATGACAATGAGGGACAAAGGGGGATAATAATCAAGAAGAATATTATTTGAAAAAAGAAAAGCAATCTATAACACTTACTTGAGATGGCATAAAATATTCATTCGACATGACATGAATAACTGGATAAAAGATTGAAACAAAAAAACAACAAAACAGACAAAATTCAAACTGGCTAGAAATAGAAGGATCATCATTAGCAGAACTTGAACTCGAAGAAGACCACTGAAATGGGGATGGGTTGTAAGCTTCGGTGGATATAGAACCGGAATAAGAAATTTTATCCCATATTTATTTAGAAAACCTTTGAGCGAGTTGAATTTTCTTTCTGTTTTATTTTTAAGAGACTTAATTTCTCAATGAAGTTTCGATTGATTCCGGGAGAGAGTGATAATAGCTTGTCTGGAAGAAGTGTCCGGGTCAATCTGTTGAATTGAATCATCGTCCTCTTCTACTTCTACTTCAGGTTGAGTATGAGAAGAGAAAGTAATACAAGTGTCATGAGGTTGTGGAGTACATTGTTGAACATTTTGAGACCATTGTTGAAAGCAGCTGATTTGTTGTGGAGAGGCCGGTGAGGAAGACCCATCAAGCCTAAAGTTTTTGCGCCTAACACACTAATACTCGAAAATTCAGAGTCCGGCATTGGAACGCCGACTTTTGACAAGGATAGGCATAATATAAGCACCATAAAGGACGGTCTTATATTTTTCTTCGGATTGTGATGTCTTGAAACTCATCCAAAATAATTTTTCCCTAATTCACTTGTTTTTTTGAGTAGATTGAATAAAAGCTTGGAAATCTCTTTTATAAATCTTTTCATAACTCCCCGTTCTTGTGGAGAATGAATAAATGCACGGTGAATGAGGCATGCTTAAGGCCTTAAGAAATTAGATTTTAAAGTACTCAAATTTGTAAGTTGTACAGACAAGAAGCGATGTGAAATCTCATCTCCGTGATCCATATCAACTTCAATTATCGTCAATATTAATGCCTTGATAGGGGCAATTGAGAATATTATCTAGTCTTTGTAAAGGCAAGAAAATTTTAATGCCACAAACTATTGACCAAACACAATCTTGTCGATTTTGAGGATTATGTTGATCTAAATTCAAATTAGAAAGAAAGAGTTTGATCAGAAGATGATTAATTTTGATATTATTTGGACCCTACCCTATTAGACTATCAAAGTGGAATTGCTCCGCCAATTCTCTAATTCGGTAGGCCGTAAAATTTGGAACTCATGAAAGATCCTTTGAAGATATTGGAGTTTTTCATATAATTTTACCGTGTAATTGCAACATCATTCCATAGCCATTGCCGAATCTGATCTTTGGAAGGTCCGGAGGTGGATTCTCTAGTGCGTTTGGATCTTGGTGCCATCAGAGAGTAAAAAAGGTGGATAAAGGTTTGAAAAGCTTAAAGAAGGTGGCTAGGGTTCCGAAATGAACGTGTAAGAAATGAAAAGATGAATATATAATAGGTAAAAAGCACGGGCAAAAGTGGAAGAAAAGAAAGTAAAGGCAAGTTAAAAAAATGACTCAAATTTAATTCAGCCGTCTGAATTGCTCTGAGTTTCAATTCGCAAATAAATAGTTCATTTTTGAACTAATTCAGATGGCTATTTTATTTTATTCAGCCGTCTGAATCTGGGGATAAATTTTTGTACCCTTAATATTCAGCCATCCGTTCGGCTAAATTTGTGCAGAAACTCATATCAGCCTTTTTTTATAGCCAACAATATATATAAATATATTTTGAATAATATTATTTATGAACAATCAGAAAAGCAAAATAACATATTAACACTAGCATAAAAAATTAAAAATATTTGGATGAAGAGCTTAGAGTGTGATATTCATCATCTTCTATTTTAGTGTTCTTTTGAAATTGACGAAGTGGTGACCATCTATTACCGCGTCCCTAAGATTTCGGAGATATTGGTGGACGCTGCAATGATGGTTCCCAAGGATTGTGACAAATTAGAGAACGAACAGGAGACAGTTGATGAACTGAGTTTTTGGAGGAAGAACCATAGAATTTTAAAGCGATTTGTTCCAAAAAGCTTAAACTCTTGGCGTTAACTTTTTGTTCATAGTATAGTTCGTGCTGTAATTCTAGTGTTTCCTATTGGTAGTGATGAGTATCATCTATTTTCTCTTTGGCAGATGGTGAACCAAAAAATAAAGTCCGTCTCGTTCTTTTAATAGGTGGAGTATAACCAGTATGTGTAGAATGAGGAACAATTGGAACTCGTTCGTAAAATTGGTGTTGGAGTTAGTAAATTCATCGATCCCGAAGAAGGAGAAGTATAAGAGAGATCAGAGGATTCAGAATTATATTGTGATGATATTTTGAGAGAAGTATTTGAAAACTTAAAATTTTATTTTCAAGCTAATGCAAAAAGAAGGAAGAATAGTAGACATATATATAGGTAGAGATACATATAAATAGAAAGAAATTTTGTGGTTAAGTTTATAATAACCAGAGAAAAAGTTGGATGGAAAAAAATGAATGTAAGGTTAATAAAAAATGCAAACCAACTAAGGTTTTTAAAAAAGACAAAGTAGAGAAATGGTAGAATAATAGACTACTAAGTAAGAGATCCCAATTTTGAGTGGTGGAAGACCCCTCCCCTTTTTTTATTAAAAAAGTATAAATCCTTTGTCGACACAATTCCTAATTCTCTTCTTAATTTTATAAATACATTTTCATTTAAAGGTTTTGTAAATATATCAGCCAATTGTTTTTCAGAGGATACAAATTCGAGTCTGAATAAATCATTTTCAATATTATCACAAAGAAACTGACGACGTATGTCAATGTGTTTAGTTCGTGAGTGATTTAAAGAATTTTTGGATAAGTTTATAGCACTAGTATTATCCCAAAAAAATTGTTGATTTAGATAAATTAACATCAAAATCTTGAAGTGTTTGTTGCTTATAAATGACTTGAGCACAAGCTAAAGCAGTAGAAATATATTTTGCTTCAAATTGAAAGTGAAATACAATTTTGTTTCTTGCTAAACCAAGAGACTAAAGATTGTCAAATGAAGTGACAAGTCCCACCTGTACTTTTTGGATCCGTCCGACATCCTCCAAAATCAGCATCGCTATAAGAAACTAACTCAAAAGGGCATTCGTTCGGATAGAAAAATCCAAAATCTTTCGTTTTGCTTGGATAACGCAATATGCTTTTCACTGCTCGCATATGTGATTCTTTAGGATTTTCTTGGAATCGAGCAGACAAACAAACACTCATTATTATGTCAGGTCTACTTGTAGTTAGATAAAATAATGATCCAATTATACTTCGATATAATTTTTGGTCAACACTTTTGCCATCTTCATCTCTTTCGAGATGAACTGTTGTGCTCGTTGGAGTTGGTTTAGCAGATGTGTTTATATTAAATCGTTTAACTAGATTATTACAATATTTTTCTTGATTAATAAAACTTCCATTTTCTATTTGTTTAATCTGCAATCTAAGAAAATAAGATAATTCTCCCATATGTGACATTTCAAATTCTTTGGTCATTATTTTTGAAAATTCCTAACATAATTTTTCATTTGTAGATCCAAAAATTGTATCATCAACATAAATTTGAATAATTAAAATATCCTTTTTAGTTCTTTGAATAAAAAGAGTTTGATCAACCTTTATAATTTTTAAAATAGAATCTATTAGATAGCTCTTAAGACGATCATACCAAGCACGAGGTGCTTGTTTTAGTCCGTAGAAGGCCTTTTTAAATTTATAGACGTGGTCTGGAAATTTTTCATGTGTGAATGAAGGAGGTTGTTCAACAAAAACATTTTCCTTTATATAACCATTTTAAAAAGCACTTTTAACATCCATTTGATAAAGTTTGAAATTATGAAGGCATACAAAGGCCAGTTAGATGTGTATTGCTTCAAGTCGTGCAACTGGAGCAAATGTTTCTTCGTAGTCAATTCCTTATTGATTATATCCTTGTGCAACTAATCTAGCTTTATTCCTAGTTATATTACCTTGTTCATCTACTTTATTTTTAAAGACCCATTTAGTACTAATGACTGTTTGCTCACTTGGTCTAGGAACTAATTTCCAAACTACGTTTCATTCAAACTGGTTTAGCTCTTCTGGCATAGCTATAATCCAATAGTCATTAGTAGATGCTTCTTTTGCATTTTTGGGTTCGATGTTGGAAAGAAAAGCTACATGGCCCATTTGATTAAGTTGATTTCTAGTTCTAACATGTGAATCAATTACTCCAATGACATTTTCTACTGGGTGGTCACGTAAAATCCTAGGTGGTGACCTTAAGTCATTTTCATTATGATCAATGTTTTCATTTTGTTCAATATTATTAGAAAAGTCTTCAAGTTCTTCAAAATTATTTTGAGTAACCATATTGGTGATTGTCTTAGGAGTATACTCACAAAATTTATTGAAATTGTAATTTTCATCGAATGAGACATGAAGTGTTTAATCGATTGTTTTTGTTCTTTTATCGAAAATTCGATAAGCTTTTCTTCGATTTGAGTACCCTATGAAGATTCCTTCATCGGATTTTGGATTGGATTTTTCAAGCTGATCTTTTGAATTTAAAATAAAACATTTTGAACCAAATGTTTTAAAATAAGAAATGTTTGGTTTTCTATGATAAAACAGTTCATATGGAGTGTGTTTTGTTAAAGGTCAGATAAAGACAAGATTTAGTACAAAGCAAGCGGTTGCTACAGCTTCTACCCAGAAATGTTTTGTAATGTGTTTCTATTTAACACAGTTCTTGCACACTCTTGTAACATTCTACTTTTCCTTTCTATGACACCATTTTGTTGTGGTGTCCTAGGAAAAGAAAAATTATGGTAAATTCCTTTTTCATTACAAAAATGTTTGAATGCTTCATCTTCAAATTCACCTCCAAGATCACTTATAATATTTTAAATTTTTAAATTTTTGAGATTTTGAATTCTTTTTGCAAAATTTTTGAAAGTTTAAAAATGTATCACTTTTATTTTTTAAGAAAATTGTCCAAGTGAATCTTGAAAAATCATCTACTATAACAAATACATATTTGCTATGATTTATAGATTAAATTTGTGTTAGACCAAAAAGATCTAAATGTAATAGTTCTAATGGTTGTAGAGTATTTTTCTTTGATTTAAAAGATGATTTTGATAGCTTTCCTAATTTACAAGCATCACAAATATTGTTTACTTTAAAGTTCATTTTTGATAAACCTTAGACTAAATCATTTTTAGATAATTAATTATAGTTTTGAAATTAATATGACAAAATCTTTTGTGCCATAACCAAGGATCATTTTCCTTGGCTATTAAACACATATTTGTATTATAGTTTATAAATATTTTTATCTCTAAAGCCTTCAAAAACAAGATTTTTATTTTGATTAAAAATATTACATTTTCAGAGAAAGAAATATTGAATCCTTTGTCCCACAATTGGCTAATACTAAGTAAGTTATGTTTCAAATTTTTAACTAATTAGACATCTGTAATAAGACGTAAATTAGATATACCATTATTGCTCACGTCGCCTTTGCTGATGACATATCCTTTAGAATTATCTCCAAATGTGACAGAACCTCCATCCAAGTAAATAATTTTTATTAGCAACCCTTTATTTACGGTCATTTGTTTTGAGCAACCACTGTCTAGTATTCATTTTCCTCTCTTTTTGGATGGTACCTACAAAATATAGAATTAACATTGGTACCCACCATTTTATTTTGAATCTGTCTTTTTTATGCTTATACTTGTTTTTCTTTTTCTCAGTACAGTCTTTCTTGATGTGACCTTTCTTGTGGCATTCATAACATTCTAGAGCAGATGTTGATGGTTTGTTTGTGTTGTTATTGTTGCTGGAGTTGTTCCTGCTATATCTAAATTTGTTGCTCTTTCTAAATTTCAAAAACTTTATTCACCTGAATCCGATTCATATTTTTCTTCCTGGAATGATATATTTTTCTTATCTTGAGCTTGTACTCATTTTTCATGGAGATTAACTTCATAAGACATTGGATTACCAATCAACTCTTTTGGTTTTATGGTCAAAATGTCGTTAGCTTCTTCGATTGCTAAGACTTTTCGTTCCCACTCATCCGTTAGTGAGTTGAGGATTTTTGAAACAATATGAAAATCGTGTATGTTTCTCCTAATGCTATCAAAGAATGTTATATATCTTGAAATCTAGATTACATTTCCTTTACAGTCTCATCTTGTTTCATTTTAAAATTCTGGAACTAATTTTTGAGCATAGAAATTTTACTTTGTTTGACTTTATCAGTACCTTCATGTGTAACTTTAAGAGTACGCCAAATTTCATAAGCAGTTTTGCACATGCTTATTCTATTGAACTCATTTTTGTCTAATGCACAATATAACGTATTCATAGCTTTAACATTTGCAGTAGCATCTAATTTTTGTGTGTTAGACCATGTAGAATATTCAGAAATAGGAATAATATATTCAGATTGCATAATGTTCCAGATTTGGTAACTACTTGCTTGTATGTAGATTCTCATTCTAGTGGCCCAATAGTCATAGTTCATTCCGTTAAACAGTGGTGGTCGTGCAGTGGATTGACCTTCTAGGAAGGTAGAGTTAACAACAGTGTTCGTTTTATTTTCCATATTATGACAATATCAGATAACTATGTTACAGTTATATGATGACCAATGCTCTGATACCAAATGAAAGTGTCGGTGCTATAGGATCGTGCAATATGGATAAACTACTTGTGTGGAATAAGTAAGTAAATAGTAAAAGCAGTAAAGTAACTAACACCAGAGATTTTTATACTAGTTCGAACTCCTGTTCTACGTCTAATCCCAAACTCCTTTTGGATTTAAACTAGCAATCCTCACTTAACCCGAAGGAATAGGTTTACACCGCGTGAGCAACCGACTATCGCCTAAGCAACAAAATAAGACTTCTACCGCTTGAGCAACCGAACAGGGCTTGTTTACAAATAACAAAAGTATCTGAATGTAGTGTGCTCTTTGAATAGTAATGATACATCAATTAAGTACAACCTTCCTATAATCTTCTCCTTTATGATATATAGTGTAATGTGCTTGAGAAGTATGGAAGATAGAGTGATCAGTGATAAGAGAATGCAAGCAATTCAAGTACAGTTTGAAAAATAGAGAATAGATAAGAATTCAAGAATATTAAAATAGTTTTTGGTGATTTGTTTGTTGAATTCTGAAATCTATTTATAGTGATTAAAAGATTGCAACCATTGATGAAAACCTATATTGAAAAGAAACAGGCGCAACCGTTGAATTTGAAAACGTTTCTCTTCGATGAAAAGAAGTGTCATTTCATAAAAAGATGTTGAGGAATATTCAACTGGATGAATATAATAATTCAGCCGTTTGAATCAAACTAAAATGCAAACAGCAAAGAATTAGGCTATTTCTATCCTTATTTAGCCGTCTGAATATATTCATTCAACCAGCTGAATATTGTGAAATAATATTTCTGTTTCAGCATTCAGCCTGCTGTTTTCAACCGACTGTGCATGTTTGTGCATGTGTGTATATAAATTTATATATATATATATATATCAATTCAAGAGAGATTTTAAAAAAGTTCTAAATGAAATAAAGACTCTAGATACGACATAATCAACTTCAAAACTCTGAATATGAATCTGCAACAAATCTCGTGCAAAAATGATTAGTATACACAGAATATTTCATATAGCTTGTCATAAACAAAACAATGTAAAATCAAGATTCCAACAATGGTTTCTCATCTGCTTTCTATCAACACAAAGGAGGATTGCACAGTCAGCCATATAACACCTCAAAGGTGCTATACCGATGCTGGACTGATATCTGTTATTGTATGCGAATTCAACGGAATGTAAGTGATCATCCCACGAGCCTCCAAAGTATAGTATTCAAGCCCGCAAGATATGCTCTAAGATATAATTCACTCTCTCAGTTTGGCCATCGGTTTGAAGGTGATATGTCGTGCTAAGG
Source organism: Allium cepa (assembly GCA_030765085.1). Lineage (NCBI taxonomy): Eukaryota > Viridiplantae > Streptophyta > Magnoliopsida > Asparagales > Amaryllidaceae > Allium > Allium cepa. Next base: position 243,716,464 of record CM060938.1, on the reverse strand, counting down.
TGCAGCTCTCTCCCTAACGCCTCCTGTAAGCTCTTCCTAAGCCATTTGGTGAATAACAGTCTTGGTCATTGAAAATGCTCTTCTGCACACCATGGAATCATGTTATCCACTTCACATACAACTTAGCCAGTTTGGCTCTCATTCTACACGACTAGAAGGGTATAAATCTGGCACTCTTGGTTAATAGATCAACTATGACCAAATGCTATCGTACATCTTTCTTAACCAATTGGCACTCTTGACTTCTTCTACTCTGCCTTAACCAACTGGAAGTTCTTGCATTTTCAGTTAATGCTCCAATCATCTTTATTAATGTTTTCCTAATAAAAGGTTTGCCTAATATCACAGTACAACTCATTGCTATCAGAATGTATAATAAGTCTCAAATGATGGCACCCTCGTATCACCTCATCCCTCCACCCGTTATCATCAAGAACAAATTATCTCCCATCCTTACAAAGCCAACTGTCTCGGTCAAGTTCGCACCGTGTCATCTCTTTAGACTTTACTCCAGTTTCTATCTTAGCAATAATCTTAGCTAATCTAGAATCACACTTTTGATTAGTACCAATCCTCTCAGTCAGAGTAGGTCTAGTAGTTAAGCTTGCCAATACCTCTGGCTCTAGCTCGTTTCTCGGTCAGTAATCATAATCAACAATATACTTTGATACGTCCACTCTAGAAACAAAGCTCAAAGCTGGCATGTCTCCTATTCAATACATCACCAACAACATTACCCATCCCTAGCATATATGCAATATCAAAATCATAGGAGGCAAGAATCACTTACCATCACTGCTGGTGAAGGTTAAAACCCTTCTACCAAAAGAGGTACTTCAATGATTGATGTTCACTGAATAGTTCGAACCTCTCTCATAAATGATAGTGCCGCCAAATCTTCATCGCAAACACATTTGCTGCTACCTCTAAATCATCAATCACGTATTTGTTCTTATGTGGTTCCAGTTGTAGATTAGCCTACGCAATAACTTTGCATCTCTACATCAATACCGTGCCCAATTCAGTACTACAAGCATCAACGTATATCGTCTTCTCTTCATTCCTACTTAGAATAGTCAATACCGGTGCACTCATTAACTTTTACTTTAGGCTTGAAAATGCATGTTCAAATCTTGCATTCCAAGTAAAAACCTGATTCATTTTCATCAAATGAGTCAATGGTGCTACTACCTTAGAAAAATCCTAGATGAATCGTCTATAATATCCAGTTAACCTCAAGAAACTTCTAACATCCATAACGTTTATGGATCTATTCCAATCCTGTATTACTGCGACTTTTGCAGGATTCAAGGCAATATCCTATTTAGAAACAAAATAACCCAATAATCTCACTTCCCTCATCCATAAGTGACACTTCGAAAAAAAATTCTTTCATCCCGTGCTCTCACAATACCTCAAGAATAATCCTCAAATATGTCTTGTGTTTTTCCTTTGTCTATGAGTAGAAAAGAATATCATCAATGAACACAAGCATGAACTTATTTAGTTGACCTCTGAAGACATGGTTCATGAGATCAACAAAGTATGTTAGGTCAATGGTTAGCTCAATCGGCATAACCAACCACACTTGGAAACCGGATGACGTACAAAACACTGTAACTGGCACACTCTCTTGTGCTACGCTAAGTTGGTAAAACCCCATCGCATGATCCAACTGGGAAAATACTCTGGCATAATAAAATTATTTGAACAAGTCATCCATATGTAGAAGTGGTACTTGTTCTTCTTTGTCAATTTATATAGCATACGGTAATCAACGCACAGTCAAAGTGAGTCATCTGCCTTCATGGTGAATACTACGGTCGCTCCCCACTCATATACGAATGAACCATCGTCACGATAGGTTATTCACTTGCAGCTCGAGCTCTCTCCGCTCTCTAAGTGACATCCTCCTTAACGGCATCACTTTTTGTCTGGAAAATTTAACTAAATCAATACATAACTCGATCTCTCTGTGTGGGAAAAGTCTAATTACCACCTCAAATACATTCGAATACCCTCTAGCAATAGGCTTCATGGCAACTCGTCATGTGGAATATCGAGTGAATATTGAAAACTAACCATCACCTCATTGTCCAGTAGGCACCCTAACACTACTGTCCGCTCAACATCTATCACTGTCATCAACATTAACCTCTCATAATCCACAATCACCCTGTATTTACGAAGCTAGTCCATCCTCAAAATAATACCAAGCCCAACAAACTCAAAATAAAGAAATCAAACTCAAAATAAAGAAATCAAAATCAAAAGAACATCCATGACTCGATAAGATCAACCATGACAAACATACAAAGTCTAATGGAGCCTCCAACGGGGTTCGTCATAATCAAAGATCGGTCAACAATTTCGAGTCTCAATCCTAATATATCTACTAATTCACTAAATATGAAGGAATGTGAAGCTCCGGTATCAAATAAAACTCATACAGGAAATCATAAATGGAAATCATACCTAGAAAAATGATTCCTTCCCCTTCTCTTTTATCGATGAAGCATTCAACGAAGTTGAAATGTTGATAGCATACGCTTTCACCATTTTCTTCTACTTCAATGGCTATGGATAGTCCTTCTGAATGTGCCCACGCATGTTGCACATAGCATTTCTTCCTCTAAGCTTTGAAGTCTCTATTATAATGGCCCCTGACACCTTACTTTTAATAAATGAGTGTAATTTACTCTTCTTTAGGCTGGCTTGTCACTGAAACTCTTTTACAATAGGCATTGATTTACCTGAGATTTCTGTATCCTCGGTTTACGATGCTAGCTATCTCCTGCTATGCCTGAATTCTATCTTTTGCGATCAAATGTCAATTTACCTTGGAATTCTACATCGTTATTATTCTTGAAGTCACGGTCAACCCGGTTAAGGATGCCCGCGATTTATGTCCATCTCCCTATTTTGTTATTTAATTATCTTATCTTTGTTTCAAACCTATCTTTGAATCAAAATTCTCTTTGATTTGAGTCCATCAAATTTAGATCTCTATCCTTGCTTTGAATTCCATTCTTGTATTGTCAAGCGAGTTCGTCTGATCAACGCTATCGATAGGATCTCCAAACTGACACAATATTGCTTTCCAATTTGGTAAATAAAATAAATTTTGTGTCATTATATTATATATGCGAGTATAATTTTCTAAAAGATAATTGTTAAATGAATTGGTTAAACAAATGATATTATTTGATTTTCATTTATTGTTTTGTAAACCATTGATTTTACCAACATATAAATAAATGAAATTATAAAACATGGTTTATAAATTGATTGGAATTTAAATAGATTTAAATTAGAATTTGAGAATTTAATTTTCGATGATTCCAAACTTTGGTTTTAGATTTTTAAAATGCATATTATTTAAAAGTATTTTCGAATAGAAATTGTTTTCAAAGAATTTCTAAATGTTTAAATCAACGCTCTCCTATTTTGCCGCTAGAAAATAATTTCGATGATGGCGGCCGCATCATCGACATTCATTATCGAGTTTCAGATTGGAGAGACCATTCTTTAGATTTGCTACACTTTTGTTTTGGAAAATAAATTGATTTGAATTTCTTAAGTATGTTTTGAATTATAATATATATATGTATATATGATTATGAATTTGATTTGATATAATATATATATATATATATATATATATATATAGCTCTAAATGTTTTGAAGTGAATCAGAAATTTAATTCTTAAATTTATGTCTAGGGATGATTTTAATAAATAAATCAAAAAAATTTGAATAAATATTTAAAATTGAAATAATTAAATTGGGAAAATTTACTTTTATAATACTCAATTACATTTCAATATAACTTACCTAAACCACTCAGAAGTTGAATATTTAACTGAATAATTTACAATGTAAATTGATGATTAATGATTTTATAAATAAAATATGAGTGGTTATGACAAATTTTATACATTTAGATTTTAGATATAAAATTTTAATAGGGATAAATAGAATAATAAGTTGATTAGATAGTAAATAAGACAAATTAAAGAAAATTCTATTTTGAAAGAAACCTTTATGGTATCAAATATTAATAAGTTGAAATTAAATCAACTCAATGAAATACCTTGAATTTAAAAAAAAATCAATTATTGAATATTAAAATTGAAATTTATATAGTTTTAAATTAATCGTTTTATTTTTTTTCGTCTATTTTCCTTTCTGGTTGTTTATATTCTCCTACCTCCATCCTTTTCGAGGATGAAAAGTTTTGAGTGGGAGAGAGTGTGACGACCCGCAAATTTTAGTGGTTTATTAATTTAATTAATTGAATTTTTACGAAATTTTAAATAATATTATTTTGAATTAAAAATTTTATATTTGGAATACGTCTATTTTAACATAGCAAATGGAAAATTTTCCTCAGATAATATGAAAGTCTATTTTACTGTGTAGTTTTATTTCAATTAAAATCAGTAAAAATTGATGATAATAAAATATTTTCCAAGTATGGTTATTATTTTTTTATTTTTTTACAGAATATTTGTAAATTATCTTCTGAGTGAGACGTCAAATTTCGTTTTCCCAAATTCAGACTGTTATTGCTCCGTTTATCTTAATTTCGGCATTTTAGCAGCATTTTTGGCACCGACTATCGACTTTTGATAGGATGATCGTACCAATGATATCTATGTACTGTTTTGATCATCTCGTCGTGCTGATCTATGTGGTATATTCAATTCGTTGTTTTAAAGTCTGGTACACAGCGGGACATGTGAAACGGTTAACCGTATTGGTTTCGTATTTTGGCTTTTGTGTTTCCAGTTCTTCCATAACCCTCTGTTGTAAACCAACGGTCATAAGCTATTAATCATCCTTGGAATTTAGCACCTGACTTTCACTATTTCCTATTCAAATTCATGACATGACAGTTTCTTTATTTACTTTTGTCTCTTCTATTTCTTTCTGGTTCGTTTAGAAGGAAAAAAAATTATATTAAATATGTGTTCACTTTCATATGTTTGCTCCTATTCATTTTTCTTTTGTCCGAGGCCCATCACTACCTATGCCTCCCCATTTCTTATCTTCAACCCTCCACATCGTTCCTTTATAAATTTTATTTTTGAAGTTCATATACTATTACTTGAAAGAGAACTGCTAGTCTCCATATTCCTTGAAGCATACTGTCATCTTATCAAAACCGAAGCCCAGCCTCCATCACCACAGTAGCTCCGCCTCGATTGCCAACCACCACTTCCCTTTTTGCCGCAGCGCCTTCATTGGTCGTCACTCGGCCTTGTTTCCCTTCCATCCCGAGCTTCACGCATCATAGCCATCTCGACCCTTCCATCAAAGCATCTCAGTTGCCTTGCATACCTATGCATGCTAAGGTACATATACTATCCATTTTGTCATCTATATACGTTAGGCATATAAAGGAATATATATACACACACACACACACAAGCAAGTCATACATATATACACACACACAAGCAAGTCATATATATTGTTATATATAGTGTATCATTTTAGTTTGCCTTTACTATGAAAGAGGAGAATGAAATATAGTATAATATATTCATTTATAAACAATTGCTTGCTACAGGACAGTTTATATTTGCCTATATAGTAGAGTATATAAGTTATATACTTTAGCTGCCTACTATTTTCTCTTCTTTTGTTTTATTTTGGAAAACATTCTTGACTTTCATATGTGCGTGTGTAGTATATATATATTTACCATATAATATATTATTGAAGTATTATATTACCTTGTTTAAGTGTATATAGATTATATAGTTGCAACAGTTCGTATATTAGTTAATATATATAAGTATATTTATGATATGTTCTTAAGTCTACTATTGCTAGTTATAGCACTATATACATATGTATATATATATGTTGGTTTCAGTGTTTATATAAATGTTCAAAAGTATGTATAGTTTTATACATTATAAACTGTATTAGAAGTTTACTGTTTCTTGTGTGTACACAGTTCCTCTATTGCACAATATATATATATATATATATATATATATATATGTATGTATGTATGTATATATATATATATGTATGTATATATATATATATATATATATGCGGGTACAAATTTTACTTATACTCGAATTTGATTTAAAAGCACATGTTATACTGTGTGGTTCTTCCATATATATGTTGTATATATATATATATATATTAGTTGTGTTATGGTTTGTTGATAAGTATGTAGAAATATAGGTTTTACAGTCTATATATATATATATATATATATGCTTTCAGTGATATATATGTGTGTGTGTGTGTGTTTAAAGTATTATATTTTATAAATTGTTATAAATTAATTTATACATGGATGAGTATATCAGAGTTTGACTTTTAATAAATATATAGAGATATTTTTAGGTATTTAGATTTAATATTTATTTGAAAATGTATATATATATATATATTAAAGATTTCCAAATTTAAATTTTGTTAAGAAAATAATACAATAGAGTAATTCGTTTCATTCTATATCAAGCTGATTTTGATTCATTTTCATCGACTCCTTGTTATCCGCTTTGATCTCGAATTCATGCTCATCTCACTTTGCTTTGGAATTCGTGCTTGGATTCGTAACCCGTCGTGTAGTCTATTTCCTCTAGCCTCGAAAGGTGAGCAATCACACACGATTAAGTTCTTATATTTATTAAATTTAGTTTCAATTGAAACGACATTTGAAATATGCTGTTGTTATTTATTTGCATTGCTATATATATGTTATCTGTTCACCTATTACATCTGACACCATTATCTGTTATTTATATTGATGATATATGCCTGTTATATTATTAGCATATTTGTTACCACTCTGCCAGTTTCCTGTTAGTATAGAATTCACTATGGGTTGAAATTATACATACCGAAACGATCTATAGAATAGGAGAAAAATGTTATGGGTTGAAATGATAGACCCAAGCGATTTTCATTGACATTGAACTTGGGATTACGGGTTGAAATGAAATATACCCGCATGTATTTAAATTGCAGATTGAAATGATAAATATCTGTATCACTTGATCACATGATGGAAAATTATATACAAACACCGCTGGTCTATATATATAAATATTTTGAAATGATTTCTATGGTTTTGGAAAGAAATATATGATTTTATATGAATATTGATTTTTGATATTATATAAAAAAAAAATTATATATAGTTAAATTCTTGATTTTAAGCTATATATAATTTTTTTTAACCTAAAATAAGTTCAATAATAAAAGTTTGATTTTATTGAAATATAATATGGTTAAGTATTATTTAAATTATATTTTTATATAGAGTTCAAAAATGATTTTAATAAATTAAGTTTGAGAAGATGGATTTTGAAATTATATTTAATTAAGAATTATATTTAGTTAAAATCAATTTGGAACTTATTGGATTTGAAAGATTTAAAGGATATGATTTTATAATTTGAGGTTGGTTTAAAGTAATTAATGAATATTTCAAGTTTGAGTTTTTTTAAAGGATATTAGATTTATTAAGTGAATTTTCAAAGACAAATAATATTGAAGTGAATTTGAAGTATATATGAAGTTATCAAATTTAGTTTTGAAAATGTGGAATATTTAAAGTTTTGAAATAGTTGAAATTGAAATGATTTATTGTGGTTCAAATCAGTATTTGAAATCGATATAATTTGAAATAGGTTAATTGAATTGAAATTGAAGTCGATGATTTGAGATTTGATTTAAATTTGAATTTTGGAAATCGAGTTAATTTGGAATTGACTTGTGAAATTTAAGGAAGCTATTTTATTATATGTGTACTTTTAAATTATATTTAAAACTATTCATGTACTTTACTTTATAAATTATTTTTAATATAAACCATTTTAATATAAACCGTTTTGATATAAACTATTTTAACTTATAACTCTTTTATATAAACTATTTTACTTTATAAATTATTTTATTATATATGCTATTTTAATATCTAAACTGTTTAAGTGGTGGAAGTTATGTTTTCAAAGGCATGAATTTCAAAGTATTATGTTTTGAAAGTATTATAATTTCAAGTGTTTGCTTTCGAAAGTGTTATAACTTTGAAGTGCTATAACTTTGGAAGTGAATATATTTGAAATAGAAATTATATCGTATTGATTTGGTTTTGAGATGAAAATGATATCGTATTGATTTCGTTTTGAAATGGAAATAATATCCTATTGATATGGTTTTGGAATGGAAATGATATTTTGGTTTTGAAGTATAAACTGTTTTTGAAAATGATCGCGTTGTAATAATAACGTTTCGTTGTTAAAGAGACCGGGATCGGAAGTTGTCATACTCTCTACCAACTCCAAAAACCACTTTAACAGCTATGTACGCGGTGGAGATTCCAAAATTAAGTAGGATGGCGGCGACGTCCTATTGAGGTATATACGTGGACCTGACTCCCGTGAGTTGGCATAAGGTGGCTAAAACAGGAGCGATTTCATGCCCATGAGGTAGCTCCTCTGATCGGAAACACTTCTTTGATAACATTCTATTAGTTTGGGATTGATTGGTTGCACCTTTTGATTTTTTTGGGAGTGTGGCCCGAGGGCCATAGCTGCGGTTATGCGTTACCACCAGTCCAGATGCGTAATTGGTATATCTGCCCTAGCATTGCCTTGTTGTGCCGTGTCACCTACCATAGCGTACTTTACTGTTAGTTTGATTTGTGTTGTACCTATGGAGTATCCTCTGGTGGCCTCCCGATCAAGAGAGAATATGGTACTATATAGACTATTGGCACTATAAAATGTGTTAAGGTGGAAAATGTAAAGCCTTAACGCTATTTTCAAATATACTATACTTTACTTTAAACATTATTATAATAGCGTATATTGCTACATAGTAGATAGTTTAATGGATCCTTAGAGGATGGTTATCCCAAACATCCTTTAAGTTACTTGTATTTCAGTTGATATTTCACTTGAGTTGGATTTATTGATATAAGAATGTTAATCCTGACTCGAGTGTTTTGTGTTTCGCTTTACGCTCGGGTCCGACTGAGTGTACCAGTATTCGAGACTTACTTTTGGAGTTGGAGCTTCGTTTGGAGATCCAGCTATCTACCCAGCTTGCAGTTATTCAGTTGATTCTAGTGATGTATTCTGATCTTATATATGACTATTGTATTTGAAACTTCTATTGTATCTTATTTGACTCGGATATTTATATAGTAGCTTCACGAACTACTAATCTTTTGTTTCCGCTGCATTATTGTATATTACTCTGTGTCTATTATTCTATGATTTATTTATTTACTATATATGCAGAGTTTTGCCAAATATAAATTAACAATCCGGTATTTTGAGCAATTCAAATCCGGCATGTGTGGACGCGAATGGTTGAAAATATCAGGATGTTACATTTGGTATCAGAGCTTTGGTTTTAGGAAAAACTCAACATATAAGGTAAATTTAAGTACGGAATCACTTTCGTTCGAGCTTGAATTTCTTCTTCTTTGACTCGGTTTCCTTTGAATTTTGGAACGTTCCCCTCAGTTTCAAAATCCATCCTTATCTCTCCCTATTCATATTCTGGAGTACCCCATAACTCCACTTCAAACATTCCCTATAATAAATCGGCGGTCTCACCAATCTTCGAATGATTTGTAAAAGGGTGAAACTCCTTTACAATGGGCACTGATTTACCGGAGATTTCCGTATCCTCGGTTTACGATGCTAGCTATCACCTAATATGCCTGAATTTTATCTTTTGCGATCGAATGTCAATTTGCCTTGGAATTCTACATCCATGTTATTCTTGAAGTCATGATCGACCCGGTTAAGGATGCCCGCGATTTATATAAATTTATCTATCTCCCTATTTTGCTATTTAGTTAACTTATCTTTGTTTCAAACCTATTTTCCAATCAAAATTCTCTTTGATTTGAGTCCATCAAATTTAGATCTCTATCCATGCTTTGAAATCCATTCTTGTATCGTCGAGAGAGGAAGTGTATTTGTAAATTAATATAAAAAATGTTATACATGTATTGTGTTGTTTGAGTTGTTGATGTCGATTCGGATTTTCGATCGATTCGTCTGATCAATGCTATCAATAGGATCTCTAAAACACTTGAACAGAACAAATTGACACAGTATTACTTTCAAATTTGGTAAATAAAATAAATATTATGTAATTATATTATATATGTGAGTATAATTTTCTAAAGGATAATTGTTAAATGAATTGGTTAGCCAAGTGATATTATTTGATTTTCATTTATTTTTTGGTAAACCATTGATTTTACCAACATATAAATAAATAAAATTATAAAACATGGTTTATAAATTGATTGGAATTTAAATAGATTTAAATTAGAATTTGAAATTTTAATTTCCGATGATTCCAAACTTTGGTTTTAGATTTTTAAAAAAAATATAATTTAAAAGTATTTTCGAATAGAAATTGTTTTCTAAGAATTTCTAAATGTTTAAATAAGTGCTCTCCTGTTTTTTCACTGGAAAATAATTTTGGTAATGGTGGCCGCATCATCGACATTCATTTTCGAGTTTCAGATTGGAGAGACTATTCTGTAACTTTGCTACACTCTGGTTTTGGAAAATAAATTGATTTGATTTTTTTAAGTAAGTTTTGAATTATAATATATATATGTATATATGATTTTGAATTTGATTTGATATAATATATATATAGTTATCTCTAAATGGTTTGAAGTGAATCGGAAATTTAATTCTTAAATTGATGTTTAGGGATGATTTTAATTATAAATAAATCCAAAATTTTGAATAAATATTTAAAATTGAAATAATTGAATTGGGAAAATTTACTTGTATAATACTAAGTTGCATTTCAATATAACTTACCTAAACCATTCATAAGTTGAATATGTAACTGAATAATTTACAATGTAAAATGATGATTACTGATTTTATAAATAAAATTTGAGTGATTATGACAAATTTTATACACTTAGATTTTAGTTATAAAATTTTAATAGGGATAAATAAAATAATAAGTTGATTAGATAGTAAATAAGACAAATTAAAGAAAATTCTATTTTGAAAGAAACGTTTATGGTATCAAATATTATTAAGCTGAAACTAAATCAACTCAATGAAATACCTTGAATTTAAAAAAAAAATCAATTATTGAATATTAATTTTTTTAAATTGAAATTTATATAATTTTAAATTAACTGTGTTATTTTTTTCAATCTATTTTCCTTTCTGGTTGTTTCTATTCTCCTACCTCCTTCCTTTTCGAGGATGAATAGTTTTGAGTGGGCAAGAGTGTAACAACCCGTAAATTTTAGTAGATTATTAATTTAGTTAATTGAATTTTTGAGAAATTTTAAATAATAAAATATTGAATTGAAAATTTGATATTTGGAATACGTCTATTTTAACATAGCAAATGGTAAATTTTCATCAAATAATATGGAAGTCTATTTTACTGTGTAATTTTATTTCAATTCAAATCAGTAAAAAATTGATGAGAATAAAATATTTTCCAAACCTAAATATTCTTCTTTATAGAATATTTGTAAATCATCTTCTTAGTGAGACGTCATCTTTTGTTTTGCCAAATTCGGACTGCTATTGCTCCGTTTATTTTAATTCCGGCATTTTAGCAGCATTTTTGGTACCGACTATCGACTTTTGATGGGATGATCGTACCACTGATATCTATATACCATTTTGATCGTCTCGTCGTGCCGATCTCTAAGATATATTCAATTTTTTGTTTTGAAGTAGGTACACAGCGGAACATGTGAAATGATTAACCATATCGGTTTCGTATTTTGGCTTTTGGGTTTCCCGTCCTTTCATAACCCTCTGTTGTAAACCAACGTTCATAAGCTATTAATCATCCTCGGAATTCAGCACCTGGCTTTCATTATTTCCTATTCAAATTCATGACATGCCGGCTCCTTTATTTACTTTTGTCTCCTTTATTTCTTTCTGTTCGTTTACAAAGAAAAAATATTATATTAAATATGAGTTCACTTTCATATGTTTGCTCCTATTCATTTTTCTTTTGTCTAAGACCCAGCACTACCTATGCCTCCTCATTTCTTATCTTCAACCCTCCACATCTATCCTTTATAAAAACTTTTTTTGAAGTTCGTATACTATTGCTCGAAAGAGAACTGCTATTCTCCATATTCCTTAAAGCATACTGTCATCTTATCAGAACCGAAGCCCAGCCTCCATTACCACAGTAGCTCCACGTTGATTGTCGACCACCTCTTCCCTTTTTGCCGCAGCACCTTCGTTTGTCGTTACCCAGCCTTGTTTCCCTTCCACCCCGAGCTTCACGCATCACAGCCATCTCGGCACTTCCATCAAAGCATCTCAATTGCCTTGCATACCTATGCGTGCAACGGTGTATATATATACACATTATCCATTTTGTCATCTGTATCTGTTAGGCATATAAAGGAATATACATATATATATATATAGCTATATATATACATAGTGTATCATTTTAGTTTGCTTTTACTATGAAAGAGGAGAATGAAATATAATATAATATATTCAATTACAATTGTTTGCTACAGGATAATTTATATTTGCCTATACATTAGAGTATATAAGTTATATACTTTTGTTGCCTACTATTTTCCCTTCTTTTGTTTTGTTTTGGAAAACATCCTTAACTTTCATATGTGCATGTGCTGTAACGACCCGTAAGTTTTCAATAAATAATTGGTTAATTTAATTTGGAACTTTGTAATTTAGTTTAGTATGAAATAATTTATTTTGATTTACAATGAAATGTAATGTTAGAAATTTTAGGTAGCAATTGTAAATAAAATTTTACAATGTAAAATGAAGTTGCAATTTAATGAAATAATGTACAATGTTACACTTAGTTATAAAATATAAAATAGGTAAAAAATTTATGAACTTATTAAATTGGTAAAGGTCAAAATTTATTGCATTAAATAAATTCAGAATTAAATTTCATTTAAGGCAATTAAATGTTATCTCAATGTAAAATTTTGATAAATTCTAAAATTTATGCTAACTCCATTCAGAGTATGACAATTGGTGAAATATTTGCTGGTAAGCATATATTATAAGTTACCTATTAAATCAGTAAATGGAATTTGAATTTGAAATAAATGTTAATAAAACAAATAAAAGTTACATTAATGTGAGAAGTGTGAATGAAAATTCAATAGAAAGAATGAAAAATTAAATTGAATGATTTATAAACTTGCAAAAATTTCCAATTATAGAAAATAATCTAAAATGTATGTTGACCATTAATTGCACACAAGTAAATAAATGGATTGAGAAACTAAAGGAAAGTAGTAAATTGATTTATGTAATAAAACATTGTAATGGTAATTGGAAAAAACTTAAGGAACTGGGTTAACGCAAGTATTTGATTTATTAACGAGATAATGCCGTGTTAATGACAATTTTATTAAATTGGTGTATATATGGAATATTAACCGGTGTCGTCAAGTAATAAACATATAAATGCAAGAAAAGGAAAATTGGTAACAATCTATATATGTTATTTATTTTATTTAGTATGTTAAATAAAGGTTGGAATTCAAATTGCAATTAAAGGAGATTAGGTAGTACGTTATTTGGAAATAAATTTAAAGGTAGGATAACAACTATTATAAATTTCCTAGTTAATTGGTCAATGGATTTATTTGCAATAACGTTCATTTAAATGTTGAGTGATTACAATGTCGTTATTGATTATAAGCGTTACTTTAATAATTATGATTAATTGAGAAATTAATACGAGAAGTATGTAAATAACTATGAAAGTAACACGTTATAAATTGATTATGACCTAAACTTAAGTGTAAGTTAAAGGAAGAAATTGAATCTAATCCGTTTAATTGGAAACTTATTAAATTAAATGGGATTCAATTTATAATAAAGGGGTTATTTTAAGAAATTGAAATAAATTCTATAATGGGGGAATTAAGTTACTTTAAATTGAGATGGGAATTGGTTTAAAGTAAATTAATAAGTAAATCAAGATGATGAAATTTATGAATTATAGAATTTGAATTTTTAATAGTGAGTTAATTTACTTAATTTATAATATTTGGATTTATTGTAAATGAATGAAATGAAATATTTAATTTTTATGTTAATTTAAAAAGTTAAGTTGAAATTGGGAAATATTTTAGGTAATAATTTTTAATCCAATAGTAAACCCTTCTATTTGAAATTTATGAATGGAATAATTATGGGTCAATTCAATTTAATGGAAATTTTGAAATTGGATTTAATTAATTTATTTTAAATTTATTTATTAAATATAAAAATAGCCATTTTGGCCACTGACACGGATTTCGACGAAACCAATTTCATCGAATCCGTATCGGCAAATTATTGTAGGATTTCAAGTTTCGTAGCGATCGAACTTGTCATTTGATCGTACGAAAGCGAAACGCCTTGAAATCGATTTAATTGATATAAGTTGAAGTCAATTTGAAAATATTGATCTCAGCATAACTTCTTCATACGATGGAATTTGGTAGTGAAACTTCTTCCATCGCGTTTATAATATTTTAAAACACCTATTTTGATATATGGGTTTACCCAATTTCGTTCCGGGGTCAGAACGGGCTTTTTGGGCCACGTTAGCGGTAGCACATATATCTATCAACCCAATCCATCTGTTTTTCAACTTTATCTATAAATACCTTACTAAACCCTAGCCTCCGCCTATTCTCATTTGTCTACGCATAAATTTCATCAGCTCCTCCTCTTCCTCAATGGACGCAAACCCTAGATCCAAATACAATTCAAAAATCAAATCCAAAGCCAAAAAAATTCAATCTCCTCAAACCATAGTGAATTTTATATGGATTCGAAGGTCTCGAAGAGCGTAACCCAGATCTATAATTCGTTTTCCAATTTAGGGCGTTGTTCGTCTAGAAATTGAAGAACAATTATCAGCCATTCATCACGGTCTGATGAACGTCGTCGGATCGTCCAATAAATTATACCATCGCGTGGAGATGGATAAGTGGGTCGCATCAGCGTACTTTGTTCGTCGAATCGACGGTGGGATGGTCATGAACAATTGAATTAGGGTTTCGCCAGGGGTGGCGGCACACGGCGTTGGGGCGGCCGATGGTGAAGTCACGACCATTGGAAGGTGCGCCACGGCGAGGGCAAGGCGATGGGCTTGGTCAGAGGTCCTCTAGTGACTGGTGGCGCGAGTATCGAGCGGTCTCAGGATGGGTCAACGGCTAATTTGATGGTTTCGATCGTGAATTTTCGTTCTGGGGTTTCTAAAACGCGTGATGGCTTGGGGGGAGACGAGTGTGACATGGCATTGATTATTTGGGTAAGTTATACGTTTAATTAAAAAAAATTTCGAATGATTTAAATCAAATAACCTTTGCGTACAAACTCCGTTTCACACGAATTTTTTTTGTTAGAATCATAATAAAATTCCGGACACTTTGGCGCTGGTTTCGACGAATTTGGAGACTGTGCAAATTTTGGGTTTAAAATCGATTTAAATTCAAAAGGTGAGTGTTTTAACCCACTCACAACTTCTAAGATTTCTTATGTTGGTTAAATTAATTTATGATGTGTTTAAAATTTTATTTATATCTTTTTGGCATATATTTCATCATTTTCTCAGTTCAATTGCATTCATTTCATTTTCGCGTTATTTAATTCATTATTGTATATTTAACTTCCAGTTAATTGTAAATTAATTTATTCATTACATTTAAAACTGCCAGTTAAATAGTCATAATTTGTTTTGAATATAAATTGATAGTTGATACCAGTTATTTATCACATGTTATATATTGATATATTGTTTGAATTTGGATGATGATTGTGATAAATGGATGTATGATTTTGATGGATGAATGGATGTTTATTTATATTAACTACTAGTTGTTATGCATTTCATTTCATTCGAGATTGCGGTTTGAAATGGTATATACCCGTAATTTTAATTTTTAAATTACGAATTGGAATGATAAATATCTGTATCACTTGACCATGGGATAGAAAATTATATACAGACACCGTCGGTCTATATATATAATTAAATGATTTCTATGGTTTGGATAGGATACGGTTTAATAAGTATTAAATTTGATATTTTATATATACATATATAGTTAAATTTTTGAATTTAAGCTATGTATAAATCTGTTAAATAAAAATGAATAAGTTGAATAATGGAGTTTGATAATTTATATTATATGATTTAGTACAGGTTTAAGATATTGTATATATATAGAGTTTTAAATGGTTCAAATCAATTAAGATTGGAAGATAAATCGAATTTTTTTTTGGAATTGAGCTTATTTAAAAATTTAACTCCATTAGTTGATGTAAACTTATTAAGATTGGAATTTAAAGGTATGATATTTATAACTGGATTTTTTATTCAAGATAAATCGAATGAATATTTCTAGTATAAATAAATTGAAGGAAATTCTTAGTTGTTAGTAATTTGAGTTTTATTTCACGGATTTATTATGTGAAGATTTCAAAACTAAATAATAGGACAATAAATTGTTGAATAGAAATTTTCAACCTGAGTTTTGAAATTGTTAAATACTCAAAGTTTGAAATATATTAAAATCGAAGTGTTTTATTGAAACTGAGAATGAATCTAAATTTATGGGTTAGACTTAATATAAAGTGAATAAATGGTAAAGGAGTGGAAATTATTTACTTTTTAAAGTAATTTAAAATCAACTATTTTACATACGGTTGAATATCCAAACCATTTAAGTTTTGGAAGTTAAGGATTTAAGTTATGAAACCCAAAGTTTTATATTTCGAAAGGCTATGTTTCAAGTATTTGGTTTCAAATTATTACAACCTTGAAATGAGGTTTTTTTTTAAAAAGAATATAATGAAATGATATCATATTTATTTGGTTTTAAAACAAGAAATGATATCGTAATTATAGTTTTGAAATGGGTATTTTATTCTGGTTTTGAAAGTGTAAACTATTTTGAAAAGACCACGGTGTTATAATAACGTTTGGTTGTCAAAGAGACCGGGATCGGAAGTTGCCATACTCTCTGCCAACTCCGAAAACCACTTTAACAACCGTGTACGCGGTGGAGATTCCAGAATGAAGTATGATGGCGGCGGCGTTTCCTCTGAGGTAAATACGTGGACCCAACTCCCGTGAGTTGGCATAAGGTGGCTAAAACAGGAGTGATCGATGGGTTAATAAGGTAGCACCTTTGATCGGACACTTCCCTTCGATACTATACTCTGACTTTGGATTGATTCGGTGGCCACCTTCACTTTTGATTTCTTTGATTTGGGGGAGTTTTTTCGAGGTTACCGACCCAGAAGCGTAATTAGTATATCTACCCTGGCATTGCCTAGTGGTGCCGTGTCACCTACCCTATCGCGCCTTGTACGAGTTTGGATTTCTCCCGCAGCCCGTGTGGTATCCTCTGGTAGCTTCCCGATCAGGAGGGACTCTGACATTGGATGGACTACTGGGACTATTACGTGTTAAGGTGGAAAATGTAAAGCCTTAATGCTATTTAAAAGTAAGTTTATTTTACTATAGACACTATTATAATAGCGAATTATACTACATAGTAAATAGTTTAACGGATCCTTAAGAGATGTAAATCCGAGCATCTTTTAAGTTACTGCACTCATATTTATTCCTGTTGATTTAACTTACATAAGATCTTTTAGTTCTGACTCGAGTGTTTTTGCCTTTTCAAATTCGCTCGGGTCAGTCCAAGCAATTTAGGATTTTAAGATTTAGCTCTGGAGGACGAAGACGAAGATTTGTATTATTATTATTTATATTATTGCACTACACTCATACTGTTTCGCTACATTGTTATTGATATGTGTAACTCTGATATGTATTATATAAATATAATCAACTGTTTTTGTAAACAGATTTATAAACTATATATTTGATTTTTATATTTTATCCTTCCGATGTGAGATTCTGGTTTGTTTTATTTCTTTCTTGTTTTTCTGATTTACCGCATAACAATCCGCCTTTCCGTATGGTTTGAATGGGCACGTGTGTCGATTTAAAGCGTACGAAAAGGTAGGATGTTACATCTAGTATCAGAGCTTTGGTTTAGCGATAAACCTTAGCTTTGTGGGGTCCGACTCTTTGTTAATAGGATGGTAATACCCTCTGGGAGTCGCTGAGTGTATATATGAGAGAGCGTATTTGTTAGTGTTATAAAAAGGTTTTAATATTGTGTTCATCAGTTCCGTTTTGTATTTATAAATTCTGGTTGGTGCATGGGACGCTGTGACATCAATAGGAATTTCTAAACACTTACTAGGACAGACCGACATAATATTTGTTTTAATATAGGTAAATGAAATAATTTTGCCTATTATATTTTCTATATATAAAGTAAATTTTATAAAGGTTATATTTGGTTGTTATATATTGGTTGTTAGGTAATGAAATTTTTAAATAAAAGTTGAAAATAAAATAAATGAAAATTGGAAATTTAGAACTTAAGTTCCGGGGTTTTGGAAAATTCATTTGAATGATTTGGAATATAATAATGATATTATTAAAAGTATTTTATAATATAAATATTTCAATATAATTTGAAAGTATGGTTTTAAAGAAATTTTGAAAAGAAATAAGTTGTACTACCCTCTTTGTCGCTGGAAAATAATTTCGGTAATGAGTGCACGTATCATCGACATTCATTTTCGAGTTTCGAAGTGGGAAGGCCACTGTAGCAGTTCGACTACAGAATGATTTTGATAAAAAAAATATTAAGTTTGAGTTGTTTTAAATATAAATGGATATATAAGTTGTAAATATATATTTATCTATTATTTAAAATAATTTGAAATTAAACCCGGAATTTAAATTATTAAGTTTCCATTAACTAATGGTTTTAATTAGTGAAAAAGGAATTTAACTAATAATTGAAACCTAAAAATGAAATAAAAGATTTAATGCTAGTTATAAAAGAAATTAAATGGGATTTGAAATTGTAACTTATGAAACAAAGAATAATATTATTGAACATTAAATTTAATTAAAGGATGAGATAAAACTTGTATAAGTTCATTTACATTTTCTTTAACATATATAACTTACCAAATATAAAAAGTTGAAATGTTTAATAAGAAATGTAATGGAAATTGTACAAGTAATAGTAGGTAATGAAAGTATTCAATGAATTTGCTGTTATAAATGAGAATTTAATGTTATAAACTTAAGTTATAATTGAAGTTTTACTATAAGTAAATATAGTTAAAGGTAAGTATTTCAAATAGATGATTATAAACTTAAGTAAAAAAAATGGAAATGCTAAGAAATTGAATGAGACATGAATACTATTGGTAAATGAATGTAAATAAATGAAGGCATGCAATAAATGAATGAATAATTATAATGAAATAAAAGGAACTGGCACGACCTAAGTTAATGGAAATGAAAATTTGTAAGTAATAAGTGAAAATAAATGAAACAAACATTTAATGACTAAATGAAATTAAAAGTTTGTTAGAAATAAATGTAAATTAAAAGGGAAAAATCATTGTATAAATAAAAAGGAAATCAAACAACAAATGTATGAAATGAAATTAATAATAATGTAATGGAAATATTGTTTAAATGGTTGTTTGTTTTGGATTATGATTGTTTGGGTAAAAAATCTTTAAAATTGTTTGGATGTACAATAATCTATTTAGTTTCACCTAATACTGTTGAGTGAAGGGTACGCCTAGTAGTTTATTTTTCATTCTATACAATTTAAAGTTTTAAACCCGAACAACTATTTGTTTGTTGATATGAATGTATGATAGATGCGTGTTGATTTTATGTGATGGTTGGGTGCTTTATTGCTAGTGATTGATGTTTGTATGGATTTGTTGTTATTAATTAAAACAACTCAAATATTTCATTTTACAAAATCATTGACTCTTTTGGAGTTTATAAGTGAAATGCAGGTTATGGAAGCAATTGCTACTGCTTTTGGTTCCATAAATAAGCGTTAATTGCCCGACAAATAGGTACGTTTTCAGATTTCGGTTTATAGCATTATTGTATTATTTTCCCGCGTTTGTATATATTGTTTTGGTAAATATATGTTATATATTATTATATTTGATATTATATTGTCTCCCAAGCTCTCCGTACAAAGGAGACTCTGCCAAAATTTTCCGTAAAATTTTGGACTAAGAAAATATTTTGAAAATGTTTTCCAAACTTTATTAATTTAAGTATAAAAAGATTAATGATTATAAATGGGTATATTTTATCTAAATTAATTAATTTTGTAAATTTATTTGTTTATAAATTTAATATTTAAATAAGATATATTGATTTCTTAACTATTCTTTTCCCTTCTTTTCCTTTTCGGGGACGAAAAGTTTTGAGTGGGGGAGAGTGTAATGACCCGTAAATTTTCAATAAATAGTTGGCTAATTTAATTTGGAACTTTGTAATTTAATTTAGTATGAAATAAAAAATTTAGATTTATAATGAAATGTAATGCTAGCAATTTTAGGTAGCAATTGTAAATAAAAATTTACAATGTAAAATGTAGTTGCAATTAAATGAAATAATGTACAATGTTGCACTTAGTTATAAAATATAAAATAGGTAAAAATTTATGAATGTATTAATTGGTAAAGGTAAAAATTTATTGCATTAAATCAATTCAGAATTAAATTTCATTTAAGGCAATTAAATGTTATCTCAATGTAAAAATTTGATAAATTCTGAAATTTATGCTAACTCCATTCAGAGTATGACAATTGGTGAAATATTTGGCTGGTAAGCATATATTTTAAGTTACCTGTTAAATCAGTAGATGGAATTTGAATTTGAAATCAATGTTAATAAAATTAATAAAAGTTACATTAATGTGAGAAGTGTGAATGAAAATTCAATAGAAACAATGCGAAATTAAATTTAATGATTTATAAACTTGCAAAAATTTCCAATTATAGAAAATAATCTAAAATGTATGTTGACGATTAATTGTACATAAGTAAATAAATGGATTGAGAAACTAAAGGAAAGTAGTAAATTGATTTATGTAATAAAACATTGTAATGGTAATTGGAAAAAACTTAAGGAACTGGGTTAATGCAAGTATTTGATTTATTAACGAGATAATGCCGTGTTAATGACAATTTTATTAAATTGGTGTATATATGGAATATTAACCGGTGTCGTCAAGTAATAAACATATAAATGCAAGAAAAGGAAAATTGGTAACAATCTATATATGTTATTTATTTTATTTAGTATGTTAAATAAAGGTTGGAATTCAAATTGCAATTAAAGGAGATTAGGTAGTACATTATTAGGAAATAAATTTAAGGGTAGGACAACAACTATTATAAATTTCCTAATTAATTGGTCAATGAATTTATTTGTAATAACGTTCATTTAAATGTTGAGTGATTACAATGTCGTTATTGATTATAAGCGTTACTTTAATAATTATGATTAATTGAGAAATTAATACGAGAAGTATGTAAATAACCATGAAAGTAACACGTTATAAATTGATTATGACCTAAACTTAAGTGTAAGTTAAAGTTTGAAATGTATCTAATTCGTTTAATTGGAAACTTATTAAATTAAATGGGATTTAATTTATAATAAAGGGGTTATTGTAACAAATTGAAATAAATTCTATAATGGGGGAATTAAGTTACTTTAAATTAAGATAGGAATTGGTTTAAAGTAAATTAATAAGTAAATCAAGATGATGAAATTTATGAAATATAGAATTTGAATTTTTAATGGTGAGTTAATTTATTTAATTTATAATAATTGGATTTATTGCAAATGAATGAAATGAAATATTTAATTTTTACGTTAATTTAAAAAGTTAAGTTGAAATTGGGAAATATTTTAGGTAATAATTTTTAATCCAATGGTAAACCCTTCTATTTGAAATTTATGAATGGAATAATTATGGGTTAATTCAATTTAGTGGAAATTTTGAAATTTGATTTAATTAATTTATTTTAAATTTATTTATTTAATATAAAAATTCGGATTTCAACGAAACCAGTTTCATCGGATCCGTATCGGTAAATTATTGTAGGGTTTCAAGTTTCTTAGCGATCGGACTTGTCGTTTGATCATACGAATACGAAACGCCTTGAAATCGATTTAATTGAAATCAAATTGAAAATATTGATCTCAGCATAACTTCTTAATACGATGGAATTTGGTAGTAAAACTTCTTCCATCGCGTTTAAAATATTTTAAAACACCTATTTTGATATATGGGTTTACCCAATTTCGTTCCGGGGTCAGAACGGCTTTTTGGGCCATGTTAGCGGTAGCACGTATATCTATCAACCCGATCCATCTGTTTTTCAACTTTATCTATAAATACCCTACTAAACCCTAGCCTCGACCTATTCTCATTTATCTATGCATAAATTTCATCAGCTCCTCCTCTTCGTCAATGGATCCAAACCCTAGATCCAAATACAATTCAAAAATCAAATCCAAAGCCAAAAAATTCAATCTCCTCAAACCATAGCAAATTTTATATGGATTCGAAGCTCTCGAAGAGCGTAACCCAGATCTGTAATTCGTTTTCCAATTTGGGGCACTGTTCGTCCAGAAATTGAAGAACAATTATCAGCCGCTCATCACGCTCTGATGAACGTCGTCGGATCGTCCAATAAATTATACCATTGCGTGGAGATGGGCGAGTGGGTCGCATCAGCGTAGTTTGTTCGTCGAATCGACGGTGCGATGGTCATGAACAATTGAATTAGGGTTTCGCTAGGGGTGGCAGCGCACGACGTTGGGGAGGCCGATGGTGAAGTCACGGCCACTGGAAGGTGCGCCACGTCGAGGGCGAGGCGATGGGCTTGGTCGGAGGTCCTCTAGTGACTGGTGGCACGAGTATCGAGCGGTCAAAGGATGGGTCAACGGCTAATTTGATGGGTTCGGTCGCGATTTTTCGTTCTGGGGTTTCTGAAACGCGTGATAGCTTGGGGTGAGACGAGTGTGACATGGCATTGATTATTTGGGTAAGTTTTACGTTTAATTAAAATTTGTTTCGAACGATTTAAATCAAATAACTTTTGCGTACAAACTTCGTTTCACACGATTTTTTTTGTTAGGATCATAATAAAATTCCGAACACTTTGACGCTGGTTTGGACGGATTTGGAGACTGTGCAAATTGGTTTAAATCAGATTTAAATTCGATTTAAATTCAAAAGGTGAGTGTTTTAACCCACTCACAACTTTTAAGATTTCTTATGTTGGTTAAATTGATTTATGATGTGTTTAAAATTTTATTTATATCTGTTTGCCATATATTTCATCATTTTCTGAATTAAATTGCCTTCATTTAGTTTACGCGTTATTTAATTCATTATTGCATATTTAACTGCCAGTTAATTGTAAATTAATTTATTCATTATAATTAAAACTTCTAGTTAAACAGTTATAATTTGTTTTGAATATAAACTGATAGTTGATACCAGTTATTTATCACCTTTTATATATTGATATATTGTTTGAATTTGGATGATGATTGTGATAAATGGATGTATGATTTTGATGGATGAATGGATGTTTATTTATATTAATTACAAGTTGTTATGCATTTCATTTCATTCGAGATTGCGGTTTGAAATGATATATAACCGTAATTTTTATTTTTAAATTACGGATTGAAATGATAAATATCTGTATCACTTGACCATAGGATAGAAAGTTTTATACAGACACCGTCGATCTATATATATAATTATTTTGAAAATGATTTCTATGGTTTGGATAGGATACGGTTTAATAAATATTAAATTTGGTATTTTATAAATATTATTTTATATATACATATATAGTTAAATTGTTGAATTCAACCTATGTATAAATCTGTTAAATAAAATTGAATAAGTTGAATAATGGAGTTTTATAATTTACATTATATGATTTAGTACAGGTTTGAGATAGTGTATATATATAGAGTTTTAAATGATTCAAATCAATTAAGATTTGAAGATAAATCGGAAATTTGTTTGGAATTGAGCTTATTTAAAAATTTAACTCCATAAGTTGATGTAAACTTATTAAGATTGGAATTTAAAGGTATGATATTTATAACTGGATTTTTTATTCAAGATAAATCAAATGAATATTTTTAGTATAAATAAATTGAAGGAAATTCTTAGTTGTTTGTAATTTGAGTTTTATTTTATGGATTTATTATGTGAAGATTTCAAAACTAAATAATAGGACAATAAATTGTTGAATAGAAATTTTCAACCTGAGTTTTGAAATTGTTAAATACTCAAAGTTTGAAATATATTAAAATCGATGTGTTATATAAACTGAGAGTGAATCTAAATTTATGGGTTAGACTTAATATAAAGTGAATAAATGGTAAAGGCATGGAAATTATTTACTTTTTAAAGTAATTTAAATTCAACTATTTTACATACGGTTGAATATCCAAACCATTTAAGTTTTAGATGTTATGGTTTTAAGTTATGAAATCCAAAGTTTTATGTTTTGAAAGGCTATGTTTCAAGTATTTGGTTTCAAATTATTATAACCTTAAAATGAGTTTTAAAAAAAAAACAATATAATGAAATGATATCATATTTATTTGGTTTTAAAAGAAGAAATGATATCATATTTATTTGGTTTTAAAAGAAGAACTGATATTGTAATTATAGTTTTGAAATGAGTACTTTATTCTGGTTTTTAAAGTATAAACTATTTTGAAAAGACCGTGGTGTTATAATAACGTTTGGTTGTTAAAGAGACCGAGAGCGGAAGTTGTCATACTCTCTGCCAACATCGAAAACCACTTTAACAACCGTGTACGCGGTGGAGATTCCAGAATGAAGTAGGATGGTGGCGGCGTTTCTTCTGAGGTAAATACGTGGACCCAACTCCCGTGAGTTGGCATAAGGTGGCTAAAACAGGAGCGATCGACGGGTTAATAAGGTAGCACCTTTGATCGGACACATCCCTTCGATACTATACTCCGACTTTGGATTGATTCGGTGGCCACCTTCACTTTTGATTTCTTTGATTTGGGGGAGTTTGTTCGAGGTGGGCGGTAGCTGCGCGCTACGCGTTACCACCGACCCGGAAGCGTAATTGGTATATCTACCCTGACATTGCCTAGTTGTACCGTGTCACCTACCCTATCGCGCCTTGTACGAGTTTGGATTTCTCCCGTATCCCGTGTGGCATCCTCTGGTGGCTTCCCGATCAGGAGGGACTATGATATTGGATGGACTACTGGGACTATTACGCGTTAAGGTGGAAAATGTAAAGCTTAATGCTATTTAAAAGTAAGTTTATTTTACTATAGACACAATTATAATAGCGAAATATACAACATAGTAAATAGTTTAACGGATCCTTAAGAGATGTAAATCCCGAGCATCTTTTAAGTTACTGCACTCATATTTGTTCCTGTTGATTTAACTTACATAGGATCTTTTAGTTCTGACTCGAGTGTTTTTGTCTTTTCAAATTCGCTTGGGTCAGTCCGAGCGTTTCAGGATTTGAAGATTTAGCTTTGGAGGACGAAACGAAGATTTGTATTATTATTATATATATTATTGCACTACACTCATACTGTTCCCCTACATTGTTATTGGTATGTGTAACTCTGATATGTATTATATAAATATAATCAACTATTTTTGTAAACAGATTTATAAACTGTATATTTGATTATTATATTTTATCCTTCCGCTGTGAGATTCTGTTTTGTTTTATTTCTTTCTTGTTTTTCTGATTTACCCCATAACAATCCGCCCGTCCGTATGGTTTGAATTGGCATGTGTGTCGATTTAAAGAGTGCGAAAAGGCGGGATGTTACATTTGCAGTATATATGTATATATTAACCGTATAACATATTATTGAAGTGTTATATTACCTTGTTTAAGTGTATATATATTATATAATTGCAACAATTCGTATATTAGTTAATATATATAAGTATATTTATGATGTGTTTTTAGGTCTACTATTGCTAGTTATAAAGGTACATACATACATACATATATATATATATATATATATATATTGGTTTCAGTGTTTATATATATATGTTCAAAAGTATGTATAGTTTTATATAATATAAATTGTATTAGAAGTTTACTGTTTGTTGTGTGTGTACAGTTACTCTATAACACGATATATATATATATATATATATATATATATATATGTGTGTGTGTGTGTGTGTGTGGATACAAATTTTTACTTATACTCAAATTTGATTTAAAAGTATATGTTATACTGTGTGGTTCTTCTATATATATGTCCTGTATGTATATATTAGTTGTGTTATGGTTTGTTGATAAGTAAGTTTATATATAGGTTTTACAGTCTATACATACATAAATATATGTATATGTATGTATGTATGTATATGCACTTTCAGTGATATATATTGTTTGTTTAAAGTGTTATATTTTATAAGTTGTTATAAATTAATTTATATATCGATGAGCATATCAGAGTTTGACTTTTAATAAATATATTGAGATTTTTTTTTAGGTATTTAGATTTAGTATTTATTTGAAAATGTGTGTATATATATTAATGAGTTCCAAATTTAAATTTTGTTAAGAAAATAATATAATAGAATAATTCGTTTCATTCTATATCAAGCTGATTTTGATTCATTTTCATCGACTCCTTGTTATCAACTTTGATTGTTGAATTCGTGCTCATCTCACTTTGCTCTGGAATTCGTGCTTGGATTCGTAACCCGTCGTGTAGTCTATTTCCTCTAGCCTCGAAAGGTGAGAAATCACTCACGATTAAGTTCTTATATTTATTAAATTTAATTTCAATTGAAACGACAATTGAAATATGCTGGTGTTATTTATTTGCATTGCTATATATATGCTTTCCGTTCACCTATGACATCTGACACCATTATCTGTTATTTATATTGATTATATATGCCAGTTATATTATTATCGTATCTGTTATCACTCTGCTAGTTTTCTATTAGTATAGAATTCACTATGGGTTAAAATGATACATACCCGAACAATCTGTAGAATAGGAGAAAATTGTTATGGGTTGAAATGATTGACCCAAGCGATTTTCATTGACATTGAATTTGGATTACAGGTTGAAATGATATATACCCATATATATTTAAATTGCGGATTGAAATGATAAATATCTGTATCACTTGACCATAGGATAGAAAATTATATACAGAGACCATTGGTCTATATATATAAATATTTTGAAAATAATTTCTATGGTTTTGGGAAGAAATATATGATTTTATATGAATATTGATTTTTTATATTATTTTATATATAGTTAAATTCTTGATTTTAAGCTACGTATAAATTTGTTTTAATATAAAATAAGTTCAATAATAAAAGTTTGATTTTATTAAAATATAACATGGTTAAGTATTTATTTAAATTATATTTTTATATAGAGTTTAAAACGATTTCAATAAATTAAGGTTGAGAAGATGGATTTTGAAATTGATTTGAAAATGTATTTAATTAAGAATTATATTTAATTAAAATCAATTTGGAACTCATTGGATTTGAGATTTTTAAAGGATATTCTTTTATAACTTGAGGTTGGTTTAAAGTGATTAATGAATATTTCAAGTTTGAGTTTTATTTAAAGGATATTAGATTTATTAAGTGAATATTTTCAAAGCTAAATAATATTAAAGTGAATTTAAGGTATATATGAAGTTATCAAATTTAGTTTTGAAAATATGGAATATTTAAAGTTTTGAAATATGCTGAAATTGAAATGGTTTATTATGGTTCAAATCAGTATTTGAAATCCATATAATTTGAAATGGGTTAATTGAATTGAAATTGAAGTTGATGATTTAAGATTTGATTTAAATTTGAATTTTGGAATTCGAGTTGATTTGGAATTGACTTATGAAATTTAAGGAAGCTATTTATTATATGAGTATTTTTAAATTATATTTAAAACTATTCATGCATTTTACTTTATAAATTATTTTTAATATAAATTTTTTTAATATAAACCATTTTACTATAAAATATTTTAACTTATAACTCTTTTATATAAACTATTTTACTTTATAAACTATTTTATTATAAATACTATTTTAATATCTAAACTTTTAAAGTGGTGGAAGTTATGTTTTCAAAGGCATGAATTTCAAAGTATTATGGTTTGTAAGTATTATAATTTCATGTGTTTGGTTTCGAAAGTGTTATAACTTTGAAGCACTATGACTATAGAAATGCATATATTTTAAATGGAAATGATATCGTGTTGATTTGGTTTTGAAATGGAAATGATATCGTGTTGATTTGGTTTTGAAATGGAAATAATATCTTATTGATATGGTTTTGGAATGGCAATGATATTTTGGTTTTGAAGTATAAACTATTTTTGAAAAGACCGTGGTGGTATAATAACATTTCGTTGTTAAAGAGACCGGGATTGAAGTTGTCATACTCTCTGCCAACTCCGAAAACCACTTTAACAACTGTGAACGCGGTGGAGATTTCAGAATGAAGTAGGATGGTGGTGACGTCCTATTGAGGTATATACGTGGACCCGACTCCCGTGAGTTGGCATAAGGTGGCTAAAACAGGAGCGATTCCGGGCCAATGAGGTTTGTAGCTCCTCTGATCGGACACACTTATTCGAAACCATTCTATTACTTTGTGATTGATTGGGTGCACCTTTTGATTTTTTTGGGAGTGTGGCTCGAGGTGGGTGGTAGCTGTGGTTATGCGTTACCACCAGTCCAGATGCGTAATTGGTATATCTACGCTGGCATTTCCTTGTTGTGTCGTGTCACCTACCATAGCGTGCTTTACTACGTGTTTGATTTGTGTCGTACCTATGGAGTATCCTCTGGGTGCCTCCCGATCAGGAGGGACTATGGTACTGTATAGACTATTGGCACTATAAAATGTGCTAAGGTGGAAAATGTAAAGCCTTAACGCTATTTTTAAATATATTATACTTTACATTAGACATTATTATAATATCGTATATTACTACATGGTAGATAGTTTAACGAATCCTTAGAAGATGGTTATCCCAAACATCCTTTAAGTTACTTGTATTTCAGTTGATATTTCCCTTGAGTTGGATTTATTGATATAAGAATGTTAATCCTAACTCAAGTGTTTTGCTTTACGCTCGAGTCAGACTGAGTATACCAGTATTTGAGACTCACTTTTGGAGTTGGAGGTTCGCTTAGAGATCCAGCTATCTATCCAGCTTGTTGTTATTCAGTTGATTCCAATGATGTATTCTGATCTTTTATTTGTCTATTGTATTTGAAACTTCTATTGTATCTTATTTAACTCTGATATTTATATAGTAGCTTCATGAACTACTATTCTTTTGTTTTCGCTGCATTATTGTATATTACTTTGTGTCTATGATTCTGTGATTTATTTATTTACCGTATATGCTGAGTTTTGCCAAATATAAATTAACAATTTGGTATTTTGAGCACTTCAAATCCGGTATGTGTGGACGCGAATGGTTGAAAATATCAGGAGGTTACAATTGTTTGCTTTAAAGTTAATTTCTGGTAAACTTTTTACTAAATCATTTTTAGATAATTAGTTATAGTTTTGAAATTAATATGACAAAATCTTTTGTGCCATAA
Source organism: Allium cepa (assembly GCA_030765085.1). Taxonomy (NCBI): domain Eukaryota; kingdom Viridiplantae; phylum Streptophyta; class Magnoliopsida; order Asparagales; family Amaryllidaceae; genus Allium; species Allium cepa. Next base: position 243,686,874 of record CM060938.1, on the reverse strand, counting down.
CCAAGGATTGTTTTCTTTGGCTATTAAACACATATTTGTATTATAATTTATATTCATATTTAAAACATAAATATTTTTATCTCTAAAGCCATCAGAAACAAGATTTTTATTTTGATTAAAAATACTACATTTTCAGAGAAAGAAATATTGAATCCTTTGTCACGCAATTGGCTAATACTAAATAAGTTATTTTTCAAATTTTTAACTAATAAAACATCTGTAATAAGACGAAAATTAGATATACCATTATTGCTCACATCGACTTTACCGATGACATATCCATTAGAATTATCTCCAAATGTGATAGAACCTCCATCTAAGTAAATAATTTTTGTTAGCATCCCTTTATTTCCGGTGACGTCTTTTTGAGCAACCACTGTCTAGTATCCATTTTCCTCTCTTTTTGGATGATACCTACAAAATATGGAATTAACATTGGTACCCACCATTTTATTTTGGGTCCTAAGAGTTAGTTCTTAGGAAGCCAAACCCAAGAGGGTTCAGAATTACTTTTGAACACAAAATCTTTATTTTTATGATCGGTTTTTATAAAAGACTTTATATACTTGTTTCTTATTGAAGAATTATTACTTTTAGGAACCCAAATTTTAATTGAAGTAGTAAAATTGGAATTCATAGAACTTGGTTTTTGAACTTTATTTTTATATGAAGAATTCTTTTACTTTGGAATAGATTTAGAAGTTTGTTTATATCCTAGTCCTCTTCTATTTGAAATAGCTTGAGAATTTTCTATAATTTTAGAAAGATTTTCTCTACCTTTATTAAAATTATAAACATTTTAGCAATATAGGCTGGAGTTATCTAACTCTAAAATCTTGATATTTGATTTAAGGTTATTTTTTTCAATTAATAAAGCATCATTCTTTTATTTTTGTGTTTCTACCTCTTGACGTAACAGAGAAAGTTGAGATGACATATTAGAACAAGATTCTTGAGTAACTTGAAGTTCTTCTTCTAATTTTTTCTTTTCATCTCTTAACGTTTCTACTTTGATTTCAGTTCTATTCAATTTTTCAAGAGCTTCTTTATACTTTCTACTTTTTCTTTTTAACTTGTCAAGTAATTCTTAATTGATTTCTAAAAGATCGTTAAAAGTTAAATCACTTACCTCGTCTTTTGTAATCGTAAAGCAAATATTGGCTTGCTTTGAATCACTGTCTGAATCACTTTCTGATGATGAGGAAGATTCTTTATCGTCCCATGTGACTGAGAATGCTTTCTTCTTGAATTTGTCTTTCTTATGCTTATACTTGTCTTTCTTTTTCTTAGGACAGTCTTTCTTGATGGGACCTTTCTTGTGATAAACATAACATTCAAGAGCAGATGTTGATGGTTTATTTATGTTGTTATTATTGCTGGTATTGTTCTTGTAATATCTAAATTTGTTGCTCTTTCTAAATTTCAAAAACTTTTTGAAATTTTTAGCAATGAACGCCATATCTTCTTCATATGAATCTGATTCATATTTTTCTGCCTAGAATGCTATATTTTTCTTACCTTAAGCTTGTACTCATTTTGCCTGGAGATTAACTTCATAAGACATTAGATTACCATCAACTCTTCTAGTTTTATGGTCGAAATGTCGTTAGCTTCTTCGATTGCTTAGACTTTTCATTCCCACTCATCTGTTGGTGAGTTTAGGATTTTTGAAACAGTATCAAAATCTGTGTAAATTTCTCCTAATGCTATCAAAGAATGATATATATCTTGAAATCTAGATTACATTTCATTTATAGTCTCATCTGGTTTCATTTTAACATTCTGGAACTAATTTTTGAGCACAGAAATTTTACTTTGTTTGACTTTGTTAGTACCTATATGTGTAACTTTAAGAGTACGCCAAATTTCATAAGCACTTTTACATATGCTTATTCTATTGAACTCATTTTTGTTCTAATGCACAATATAACATATTCATAGCTTTAGCATTTGCAGTAGCATCTAATTTTTGTGTGTTAGACCATGTAGAATATTCAGTAGTAGGAATAAAATATTCATATTGCATAATGTTCCAGGTTTGGTAACTACTTGCTTGTATGTAGATTGTCATTCTAGTGGCCTAATAGTTATAGTTCATTCTGTTAAATAGTGGTGGCCGTGAAGAGGATTGACCTTTTAGGAAGGTAGAATTAACAATAGTGTTGGTGTTATTTTTCATATTATGACAATATCAGATAACTATGTTATGGTTATATGATGACCGATGCTATGATACCAAATGAAAGCGTCTGTGCTATATGATCGTGCAATGTGGATAAACTACTTGTGCGGAATAAGTAAATAGTAAAAGCAGTAAAGTAAATGACACCAGAGAATATTATACTAATTCGAACTTTCGTTCTAAATCCAGTCCTAGACTCGTTTTGGATTTAAACTAGCAACCCTAACTTAACCTGGAGGAATAGGTTTACACTGCCTGGGCAACCGAAAAGGACTTCTACCGCCTAAGCAATAGAATAAGACTTCTACCACTTGAGTAACCGAACGGGGCTTCTTTACAAATAACAAAAGTATCCGACTATAGTGTGCTATTTGAATAGCACTGATAAGTCAATTAAGTACAATCTTCCTATAATCTTCTCCTTTATGATACATATAGTGTAATGTGCTTGAGAATTATGGAAGATAGAGTGATCAATGATAAGAGAATCCAAGCAATTCGAGTGAAGTTTGAAAACTAGAGAATATATAAGAATTCAAGAATATTAAAATAGTTTTTGGTGATTTTTTTGTTGAATTCTGAAATCTATTTATAGTGATTAAAAGGTTGCAACCATAGATGAAAAACTATATTGAAAAGAAACAAATGCAACCGTTGATTTTGAAAACGTTTCTCTTCGATGAAAAGAAGTGTGTTTTCATAAAAAAGCTGTTGAGGAATATTCAGCTGGCCGAATAAAGTAATTCAGCCATCAGAATCAAACTAAAACACAAACAACTAGGAATCAGGATACTTCTTGCCTTATTTAGCCGTCTGTATATTCATTCAACCGGTTGAATATTGTGAAATAATATTTATGCTTCAGCATTCAATCGGCTGAATGAATGAATTCAGCCGGTTTTTCAGCCTACTGTGCATGTTTGTGCATGTGTGTATATAAATTTATATATATATATATAAATTCAAGAGAGAATTTAACAAAGTTCTACATGAAATAAAGACTCTAGATACGACATAATCAGCTTCAAAACTCTGAATATGAATCTGCAACAAATCTCCTGCAAAGCTGATTTGTATACACAAAATATTTCATATGGCTTATCATAATCAAAACGATGTAAAATCAAGATTCCAGCATCGGTTTCTCATCCGCTTTCTATCAACACAAAGGAGCATTGCACGGTCGGCCATATAACACCTCAAAGTTATGCCGTTGCTGGACTGATAACTATTGTTGTATGTGAATTCAACGGAATGTAAGTGATCATCCCACGAGCCTCCAAAGTATAGTATTCAATCCTGCAATATATCCTCTAAGATATAATTCGCTCTCTCAGTTTGGCCATCGATTTGAAGGTGATATGCCGTGCTAAGGTGCAGCTCTCTCCCAAACGCCTCAAGCAAGCTCTTCCTGAACATTTGGTGAATAACAGGTCTTAGTCACTGAAAATGCTCTTCGGCACACCATGGAATCGTACTATCCATTTCACATACAACTTAGCTAGTTTGGCTGTCATTCTACATGACTTGATGGGTATAAATTTGGCACTCTTGGTTAATAGATCAACTATGACCAAATGCTATCGTACATCTTTCTTAACCAACCGGCACTCTTGACTTCTTCTGCTCTGCCTTAACCAACTGGTAGTTCATGCATTTTTAGTTAATGCTCCAATCATCTTTCTTAATGTTTTCCTAATAAAAGGTTTACGTTATATCATGGTACATCTCATTACTGTCAGAATGTATAATAAATCTCAAATGATGGCACTCTTGTAGCGCTTCATCACTCAGCCCATTATCATCAAGAACAAACAATCTCCCATCCTTACAGAGCCAACTATATCGGTCGAGTTCGCATCGCGTCATCTCTTTAGACTCTACTCTAGTTTCTATCTTAGCAATAATCTCAGCTAATCAAGCATCATACCTCTGATTAGTACAAATCCTCTCAGTCAGAGTAGGTCTAGTAGTCAAGCTTGCCAATACCTCTTGCTCTAGCTCACATCTCAGTTGGAAATCATAATCAACAATATACTATGATACGTCCATTCTACAAACATAGCTCAAAGCTGGCATGTCTCCTATTCAATACATCAGCAACATCATTACCCATCCCCAGCATATATGCAATATCAATATCATAAGAGGCAAGAAGCATTAACCATCACTGCTGGCAAAGGTTAAAACCCTTCTACCAAAAGAGGTACTTCAATGGTTGATGTTCGGTGAATAGTTTGAACCTCTCTCATAAAAATAGAGCCTCCAAATCTTCAGCGCAAACACAATTGCTGCTAACTCTAAATCATGAATCGGGTATTTCTTATATGGTTTCAGTTGTAGATTAGCCTATGCAATAACTTTGCCTCTCTACATCAATACCGTGCCCAATTCAGTACCACAAGCATCAATGTATACCGTCGTCTCTTCATTCCTACTTAGAATGGTCAATACTGGTGCACTCATCAACTTTTCCTTTAGGCTCACAAATACATGTTCAAATCTCGCATCCCAAGTAAAAATCTGATTCATTTTCATCAAATGAGTCAATGGTGCTGCTACCTTAGAGAAGTCCTTTATAAATCGTCTGTAATATCCAGTTAACCTCAAGAAACTTCTAACATCCATAACGTTTATGGATCTATTTCAATCTTGGATTACTGCGACTTATGTAGAATTCAAGGAAATACCCTATTTAGAAACAACATAACCCAATAATCTCACTTTCCTCATCCATAAGTGACACTTTGAAAAACTTTTCTTTCATTTGGTGCTCTCATAATACCTCAAGAACAATCCTCAAATATGCCTTGTGTTCTTCCTTAGTCTGTGAGTAGAAAAGAATATCATCAATGAATACAAGCATGAACTTATTTAGTTGGCCTCTGAAGACATGGTTCATGAGATCAACAGAGTATGTCAGTGCATTTGTTAGCTAAAACGGCAAACCAACCACACTTAGAAACCGATGATGTACGAAACATTGTAACTGGCACACTCTCTTGTGCTACTCTAAGTTTGTAAAACCCCATCGTAAGATCCAACTGGGAAAATACTCTAGCATAATGAAACTACTTGAACAAGTCATCCATATGTAGAATTGGATACTTATTCTTCTTCGTCAATTTATTTAGCATACGGTAATCAACGCACAGTCTAAGTGAGCCATCCTCCTTCATGGTGAATACTACTATCGCTCCCCACTCAGAAATACTCCTACGAATGAACCATCGTCACGATAGGTTATTCCCTTGCAGCTCGAGCTCTCTCCGCTCTCTAAGTGACATCTTCCTTAACAGCATCACTTTTTGTCTAGAACCTTTAACTAAATTAATACATAACTCGATCTCTCTATGTGGAAAAAGTCTGATTACCACCTCAAATATTTTCGATACCCCCTGGCAATAGGCATTCATGGCAACTCGTTATGTGGAATATCGAGCGAATATAGAAAACTAACCATCACGTCATTTTCCAGTAGGCGCCCTAACACTACCATTCGCTTAACATCTATCACTATCATTAACAATAACCTCTCATAATCCAAAATCACTCTGTATTTACGAAGCTAGTCCATCCTCAGAATAATACCAAGCCAAACAAACCCAAAATAAAGAAATCAAAATCAAAAGAACATCCATGACTTGATAAGATCGACCACGACAAACATACACAAACTAGTGGAGCCTCCAACAGGGTTCGTCATAATCAAAGGTCGGTCAACAATTTCGAGTCTCAATCCCAATATATCTACTAATTCAATAAATATGAAGGAATGTGAAGCCCTGGTATCAAATAAAACTCATATAAGAAATCATAAATGGAAAGCACAGCTTAAAAAATGATTCCTTCCCCTTCTCTTTTATCGATGAAGCATTCAACAAAGTCGAAATGTTGATAGCATACGCTTCAACGTTTTCTCCTGCTTCAATGACTCTGGATAGTCCTTCTGAATGTGCCCACGCATGTTGCATATAACATTTCTTCCCCTAAGCTTTGAAGTCTCTATTATAATGGCCTCTGTCATCATACTTTTAATAAATGAATGTAATTTACTCTTCATTAGGCTGGCTTTTTACTGAAACGGCTTCCACGTATTGGTCCACTTCTTCTTTCCCCTACCTCAATTATGGTTTTGGATCTTCCTTATGAACAATAGCCCTTGGCTTCGGATAAAGACTATAGCACCCTTAATTTTGATAACAATATTTAGGAGATTTAATTACATAAATTAAATAGAATGACATAAACATCAGAGTGATAAGGGGATTGAAATTTGAATAAATAATTAAAGGTCGTGCTTAAGTATCCAAATGGGCTTATATATTAAGTAATTAAAACAAGGGTATTAGGGTAATTGTTGCCTATATTTCTATCACCATTATATCCTTCTTTCAATCCCATTCACGTTTATTTTACAAAATACAAAATGTAAACAAAAAAGGAGCAAATCCGGCCATTAGTAGAAAATAGGAGAAAATCAAATTAAAGCGAGGATTCAAGTTAGGAGAAATTAATCTCAATCAAATCTCAAGTTCCTTATAACACACAAGGTGAATAATAATCTAAATCATCTTTATTTTGTTTTATGATCATTTGTTATTTGGGTTTAAGAATAAATCCATTATTATGATGATTTTTTACTGATGATACTTTTGTATTTGGACATGTCGGGTTCAAACAAAATAATTTGATAATGATTTTACATGGTTTTAAGGGTAAAACCGATTATAATGATTTTCATGTGCCATGAGAAAATTTTATATTAGGGAAAACATGATTTTAGAGATGGGTTTTAATTTTTTCAATTTTCCAAGCTATGTAGAATTTATTATAAATTTTCAAAGGTGAATATGAATAATTTTGTTTAGAAATTAATTTAGGTTATTTTATGAAGGATTTGGGTCAGAAATTTTTATATGTTAGATAACATAGATTTTCTGTACTTTTTTGGGATTTTTCCTAAGTAATTTACTATGGAAAATAAATTATTTTAGGAGAAGGATTTAAATGTTTTAATTGGTTTGCTTATAAAAGGGCTTAGTTGTTAAAATTAATCTTTGTTCAAATCTGAAATTATGTAGTAGTTATTTTAGTAAGTATTTGAAAAGCATATGGAAACCAATTAAATGTGTACAAATAGGCAAGTTAGTTATAAAGTTATGACTTTAATTAGCATTAAATAAGTCTTTAACCACAAAAGTGGGTTTAAACTCTTTCAGAAGCACCTTTCGACCCTATGCTTCCGCTTCGGTCAGGTCAAAACCAACCAAACAGAAACCAATACACATGGCATCAATACATTGGTATGCGGTGGATTGGAGAAAGGGTAAGGCATGGTGTCCAAATCCTTGCTTCCGATGGCGTCGAAACCTTTGTTTTACTTCCATAAGAAATGCGCTTGCCTGTTTTTACTAAATGCTTGCGAAGGAGTCGAAACAAATGCTTTTGAAGGGGTTTTTCAAAATTGTTTTTGAAAGGGGTTGCCGCATCTTGTTTAATTAATAGTGTTCGAATAGTTACTTAGTTTAAAATCAACGCATTTGAAAAGTGTAGTTTCAACCAAGTCGAAACCATTTGTCGTTCCCATGCCTTTCGAAGGTATTGAAGTCATCATGCTTTCGAAAGGTAGTCTTTGTTTAAAACCTGTACTAAGCCACTTCTTAAAAGTTGCAAAAGAGTTAAGGTTTTCGAAAGAAATGGCTTCGAAAAGAGGTTTCGAAGCTAACCTTCAGATGTTCTACTTGAATACTTTGAGCTTTCGAAAGGATGGTTCCGAAGCCATCAATTTTTCCTCAAACAATTTTATATAAAGATTGATGGTTTTGGAAGGGGCACTTTCACTTACGGTCACTTTGACCCAAAAGATATTTTCGAAGTTAAACCCAATGGTTTCGAATGGGGACTTTCAATGGTTTCAAATCTATGCTTCAAAGAGTTAATAAGAGATGTTTTAATACTTTCGAAAGATATTGTTTTGATGGTTTCGAAAGGTATATGCTTAGTTCTTTTCAATGCTTTCGAAGGAGTTCATCCAAGGGTTTTAAAAGTAAACTTTAAGGTTTTGAAAGCCTTAATTTTCAAAATAAATAACCTAATCTCATATTAAAGAAAATCATGGCATAATAAAAGAGTTTTAAAATGATTTTAAGTATGGAGTATTTGAAGAAGTTTTCCTTGAATATTAGGTTAAAAGGATTAACCAAGTTTTATATAAAATGATTTCAAGGATATTAGACCACAGTTGTTGGTGCTATTAGGTTTACTTCTTTATATATATATATATACACACACACACACATATATACATATATATTCGCATTGTAATGGACCATAACTGTATTTTGGAGAAGGGCAGAATAAACTACTAGGTTGACCCAGTAGTGAATATAAATTAAATTAACTCCTGAATGAGTAGAATTACATCCTGGTGGTCATATGGACCAGAATGTAGGATTCTTAAATATTGATTAAAGAAGTTTCCAGGTAGACAGGTTTATAGTAAACCCATGAAAACTTTGATTAGGAAAGTTATTGGCAAGGGCCAGTAGTTTTGTAGTGAACCCATAAAAAATATATCCAGATTCAGTTATTGACATAAGTCGATAGGTTCCTAGTCAGCCCATGAAAACAAGAATAAGAGAAAAGTTATTAGAGTAACCAACAGGTTCAGGGTGGACCCATGAAATAGTAAAGTTATTGACAGGGGCCAATAGGTTTTTAGTGATCCCATGAAAACTATAAAACCGAACAGGGAGTCTATAAGTATTAAACATGTTATTAGTCAGCCCATGAAAACCATTAGGTTAATAGTGACCCTAGAAACTATAACTAAGACAAATAGTCAGAATGAATGGGGATGGAAAATCCAGAATTGATTTACTTGTTTGCATATCATCATATTATTTGAAATGTTATTATTTTAACCATTGTGATGCAGGAGCACATTATATGGTTTTATAAAGATTTAGGGTACTAGTGAGGGGAAAACCCGTTCCGCTATGCGGTGTGGTCTCATTAGATATATAAATGGCTAGAGATGGTAGATTATTATTCATACCAGGTTTTATGTCTAATTCAAAGTTTATGATTTCCCTCTCAAACTCTTAGGTGCTTAATTGATTTTGAGTAGTTTGAGAGTTGAGGTTTTCAGGTACCTCTTTAGACGAATAAGCTTCCGGAGACGTGCAAGAGGCATGATAGCTTTTTAGAGTTCTTTTCTATTTTGATTCTGGTGTGTTGTTGTTGTAAAGGCAAAGTTGTTTAATTGCCTACATATACTCTGATCATCCAAAGGGGCATCTTCACATGTCACTCTTGACATATGTCGTAATAATTATATTTTCTCTGAACGTATTTATCGTATTGTAATTATGTAATGAATTTGAAATGCTTTGAGATGGAATGAGAAAGTTATTTACTTATTTTAAAAAATTTCCATATCCATGTGCTTCTGCTAGATCAATGTATCTAATGTTACCGTATTTGGTCGCCGAGGATTAATAACTCTGGATGACTGCAGCATCCATAGCCGTTAGTTTTTGGCCTCTAAGTGAGGGATGCTACAAAGACTCTCATGCCTTAGAGCCTTTTGACCATCATCTCAAAAGTCTCGTCAATGTGGCTCATGACAATCTCCTCTAGGTAGTCATCCAAGTCGATGATCAAGTTCTTGTTCTTATTCAACGGAGTATCGATTAAAGACATCTCATACTTGATAAGGTGGTGAACTCAGCCACATACTCGAAGACAACCATATATCCTTGCTTCAGATCCACGAACTTGCAGAACAATAATGGATTATGAGCTGTCGGTATAAACATCTCTTTGAATTTGGCTTTGAATGGTTCTATGTGAACTAGGCCTCAGCAGTAGCAACCCTGTAACATCCCCTATCTAGAGGCCCAAAACTAAGCGCTACAGATGTAGCAGTCATCTATAGTATTAGCTTCCGGCGACTAAATATGGCTATGTTAATGGTATCAATAATATCAGAAGCACTTGAATATGAAATAACAAAGATTTCAAAACAACTTTTGCCTAATTACATTAAAAACAGATGTGCCACATTCATTTCATATAATCCCAAATATGTTCCCAGGCATAGATCAATTATATTTATTACAAATTATGCCAAGAGTGGTATATGAAGATACCCCTTTAGATAATCAGGGTCATATAGTCATAACAGACCTTGTACAAACACAGCGGAAATACAACAAATCATAAATAAGAACTGCAACTCCTAAATACCTATCCATGTGCCTACTACATGCCTCCGGTAGCCTTATTCGTCATCCTACTAAAAGCTGAAAAAACCCCAAACCCTCAGCCTATTCAAATGAATTTTGAGCACCCGAGAGTTTAAGGGGAAAACATAAACTTTGAGTCAAACATAAAGCCTAGTATAAATAATATTATACATCCCGGTTTAATACATTAAGTGAGACCATGTCGCTTAGTGGAATGTGTTTCTCCTCACTAACATCCTTTTAAAACATATCTTTGAAAAACCTTTTTCCTACAACCAAAATTGAATAAACACAATAAAGCATCATTATGTAAACATAATAAATATCAGGTAATAATGAACTATCTGTTCAAACATATAAGTTTTGTTTGGATAACTTTTAACCTTTGGCTGACTCGAGCCTACGAGACAAAATAAAAAAAAATTATCTAAGACCTATTAGGCACTCCTCTTCTAGATATTCCATCCCTAGCTATCAATTATATACTACACTTCTGGATCGTCTATGCCGAACTTAATCTTCTTTTAAGTCTCCCTGATCTTAATGGTTTTTCGGACTCACCAATAACCATCTGTATACAAACGTATATTCCTTTTGATGTGTAATCATTATTTTAGTCTACCTGTAACCAAGCGCTACATAATAGAATTTTGGACAATAATTATCTGGGGCTAATTGCTAATGTATAAGGCGCGACCCAATATTGGTCCCATATGTTATTCTAATATCTGAGTCATTTTCACTTAAGGATCCCCTCCCATAATTTTCCTTGAAAACATTTTCAAAATGATTTAAACCTTTTAAATCAAACTACAACACAATTATATAATCTTTATGCTTTACTTGAAATCACATTTCCATGTTATATATCTCCTTTACTCAAACTTTAGTTGATGAAAACATTTAATCATTTGAAAGTACCTCTTTTTAAACTTTTGAAAGCATCTCTTTTGAAACGAAGTAAAACTCTTTAATTATCTGGGCCAAGAGACCAAAACCTTACCTTTTGAAACCTTACTCCAAACCTTTCGAAACCATTGAACCCAAACCTTTCGAAACCATTCAACCTTTTAAAACATAAACCTTTCGAAGACTTACTGGGTTCAATTTAAAACATGTGACAAATCTTCTTTTAAAAACCTTTCGACTTCATTGGAAGCTACCTTTCGACTTTGTCGAAAGCTCTGCTGCGAAAGCTTTAAAACACATCATTTAAAACAATAGTACCCTGCCTTTTAAATAATTTCTTTGAAAGATTTGGGTTATTCTTCAATCAGAAAAGCTTGGTAAAACATCAAAGTTGAAAGCTTTGATACCTTTCGAAAACATTGAGAAGAGGCCGGTTTTAGAAACGCGTAAACTTTTTGACGTTGTCAAAAGCAATAACTTTAGAAAAGGGGCAGTAATTTCGACCTTCTCGAAAGGTTTAAACCTTTATTCTTAAAGTTTGACTTGGTCGAAAGCAACCAAGTCGAAAGCTCTTATTCGAAAGCAAAGCAAGCGGTTCTTTTGGTTTATAAAACAAACATACTCCAACCTCGTTGGCCTTTCAACTAAGTACCCTTCGACCTTGTCCAATATTGCCCTTACTCATTACCCATATTTCCCTTACTCTTTTCCTAACAAATTAGTTTATGTTATCTCGTTTTAATTTGCATATTAACATGGGACGACTACCCTTAGTTTAACCAAATCTCAACCTATTAATTTTCACATTATTTTATTTAATTTACCCAATTGAATATCCTAAATAATGTTATAAAAATATGAGGTGTTACATACTCCCCATAAATAATTTCATCCTTGAAATTACAATAAGGTACACAACAAAACAATCAAAGGTAAAACATACCATCAAACAAATCAGGATAAGAGTCTCTAATCCTACTCTCGGTCTCCCAAGTAAAATCTCTTGCATCGTCACTCCACTGGACCTTAGCTAGTCTGACTGTGTTGTTCCTCGACTTCTTCTCATCTCTAAGCACAATCTAAATCAGCTTCCTAACTATAGTCAAATCTGGCTCTACTACTAAATCTTCTAAAACTGTAGGTGCTCTAGTAGTCTCCGATTATCTAATACACTTTCTAAGATGAGGAATATGGAAAACGTCATGGACACCTGCCAAACTATTTGGTAACTCTATTCTATAAGCGAGTTTACCAATCCTCTCAACTATACGGATAGGTCCAACGAATTTAGGAGCTAACTTTCTAGATTTTCCAAATCAAGTCACACCCTTCATCGGTGAAACCTTAATACACATAACTCCAACTGAGAATTCCAAGTCCTTCCTTCTCCTATCAGCATAACTGTTCTGTCTAGACTGAGCTTCCTTCATCCTAGTCGGATAACCTCAATCTACATTAGAGCTTCTTTTACCAAATCTAGACCAAGACTAACCTATCCCCGGTCTCTAACCAACATATGGAATATTTGCATGACCTCCCATACAAAGCTTCAAATGGTGTCATCCCAATGCTAGTCTGATAACTATTGTTATAACTCGACTAAATGGAGATGGTCTTCCCATGATCCCTCGAAATCCAATACATAAGCTCTTAACAAATCCTCCAAGACTTTGTTAACTCTTTCTGTTTGCCCATTAGTCTGTGGATAGTAAGCGGTACTCACATTGAGCTTGGTTCCCAATGCTTCCTGTAGACTCTTCTAGAACTCACTAGTAAACAAAGATTCTCTATTGCCGATGATACTACTAGGAATCCCATGCATTCTAACCACATTCTTCATAAATAACTTCGCCAAAATAGGTGCTTAGTTGACTTTACTGGAATGAAATGGGCACTCTTAGTCAATCTAACTACTATGACCCATATGCTTTTATTTCCCTTACTAGACCTTGGTAACCCATCAATAAAATCCATAGAGCTAGAATCCTACTTCCATAACGGAACTTCCAATGGTTGAAGCAATCTGCTTGGCTTCTGGTGTTCAACCTTTGCCTGTTGGCAATTCATGCACTACTTAACACATAAACCAATGCTCGTTTCATACCTTCCAAGAAGAAAATTTTCTTCATGTCCTAATACATCTTCGTTCCTTCTGGAAGGATAGTGAACTTCGAATGATGGCATTCATCCAAAACTCCTTTCCTCGGGTCTCCTATATTTGGAACAAACAACCTTCCTTTCTTTCACAACCATCTTTTCTAGTCAAGACTGAAAACCTTTAAGTCATCGCTCCCTACTCCTTCCCTTATCCTTTTGATCCACTCAGCCAAAATAAGATCCTCCTCCTGCTTAAAAGCTATCTTCTCAATCATTATTGGTCGAACTTCCAAACAAAACAATACAACACTTCCTGCACTAGAACCTACTTCGGATCTAAACTACACTCTACATGCTGACAATACTTTCAAATCTTTCCACACGGCAACCAGAGCCAATAATGCATTCTGAATTTCCTGCTAAGTTCATTTGCCACCTTATTTCCTTCTTTGAGTGTGTACTCAATTCCAAAATCATAAATAGCAATAAACTCCAACCATCTTTGTCGTCTCATGTTCAGCTCCTTCTAAGAGAATAATATTTCAACGACTTATGATCTGTGTAAAGCTCAAATCGCTCTCCCAAAAGGTAATGTCTCCATACCTTCAAAGAAAATATTACGATCGCTAACTCCAAATCATGTGTTGGATACCTAACTTCATGTGGTTTGAGCTGTCTAGAAGTACAAGCAATCACTTTACCTCTTTGCATCAACAAAGCTCCTACCACATGCATCAATATAACAACCAAATCTTGATTCACCTTTGGAACCACCAACACCGTCGCAGGGGTTAACAAGTGTCTCAAGCTCTGGAATGCTTCCTCACACTTATCAGTCCATACAAACTTTACATTTTTTCACATAAGCTTAGTCATCGGTGCAGCTATCCACGAAAAATCCTTTACAAACCTTCGATAATATCTAGCCAATCCAAGAAATTTCTTCATCTCGGTCATCTTCTAGGTTTCTTCCAATTATTCACAGCCTCAACCTTAGTTGGATCTACAGACAACCCTTTCTATGAGACTATATGACCAAGGAACTTCACTTCCTTCTTCCAAAAATGACACTTCAAAAGCTTAGCCTTCAACTGATGCTCCCTCAATGTCTCAAGCACAACTCTAAGATGAACTTCATGCTCCTTCTCATCCTTAGAGTATATCAGAATATCATCTATGAAGACCAACACAAATCTATCCAAGTGCTCTCGAAAAATTCAGCTTATCAAATCCAAAAAGAATGCCGGCACATTAGTTTGTCCGAATGGCATAACTAACCATTCGTACAATCCATACCTCGTCTGACGGCTGCCACTCTAAGCTAATGAAATCCAGTCGCTAAATCCACTTGAGAGAATACTTTGGCTCCACTTAGTTGCTCAAATAAATCATCAACTCTCTTCAATGGATATCGGTTCTTTATCGTCTTCTCATTTAACTTATGATAATCGATAAATAACCTTAACGATACGTTCGGCTTATTAGCAAATACTACGGCAGCTCCCCATGGCGAAGTGCTCGGTCAAACAAAATTCTAGCCTTCCAAATCCACCAACAACACCTTCAACTCTTTCATCTCCGTAGCTGTTATACTGCTTGGTGGCCTACTCACCGGTTCTACTTCAAGCACTAATTCAATCCGAAACTCAATGGCTCATTTCGGTGGCAATCCAGTTACCGGCTCAAACACATTAGCAAATTTTGTAATAAAAAAGACTCGATGCAACTCATCCTATAACTCTATGTTACCCAATGCAGCATTCACTTCGTAAATAGGGTTCTCCACTGGATAAACTATTCGATCACTAAAATCTGGATGACTAAGTGATATTTTCCTATCATGGAAAAATATCCTAGCATCATATTTACTCAACAAAACCATCCAAGTATAATCCCAAACCCCATAAAATCAAACACATGCATATAGCTATCAAAAGTATGACCTAGTAAATCCAACCCTAAATGGTCACACCTCTATATGCCCTCCTATCGGATTTGCAACCCTTAAGGAAGTAACTAAAGATGAGAGTTCTAGTTTAAGCTTATCTACCGAACATCACGCAATAAAAGAATGTGAAGCACCAATATCAAACAGTGCTAACAAACATACCATGAATTTGTAGCGAGCCTTCCAAAACAGCCTTCCATTTCTCCTGCACAATTAGCCTTGAGGTTGCGGGCTCCAATGCATAAACTTGCCCTCTACCTTCTTTAGATGGCTCCTTGCATTAGTTCTTATATTGGTCGATCTGATCACAATTAAAGCATCGGACATTCTTCTTTCTAATTGCTTCCTTCCTTTTTCCTTTTCCATGCCGACACTCATTAGCATAGTGTCCTTTCTTATCACATTTATAACAAACCGTCTTTGCTTTTTCCGTCTTTTGGGCTCCTCCCTTCTGAGCATTCTTCTTATGGAAAAACTTTCTTTTCTGGCCTTGTCCCTCCTGGACCTCCTTCATTTTCTTCTTCAAACAAGTTAACGCCTCTCCCTGCCTCAACACCATTTCTACCACTGCATCACATGGATCTTTTAGGTGCGGAAAAGTAGCACTTGTCAACTCTGGCCTCAAGCCTCTTATAAATTTCTCATTCCTCTTGATCACCATATCAACCAAGGCATACCCGTATGGGACCAACTCTTCAAATCTTCTTGCATACTCTAAAATAGCATCTTCCCTTGTTCTAGTTTGGCAAAATTCCTAACCAATGCCAACTGTGCCATCATCGACATAAACCTTTCTTGAAACCTTCTCTTAGACTCCACACAAGTCATGATTTCTTCATTGACACTAGCAACAACAGTATTCCACCAAAATATAGTAGCTCCTTGAAGCCGTCTTGAAGCTAATCTCCACTTTTGCTCGTTATTCTACCTTAAGTCAATGAAGATTCTCTCATAATGTTGTATCCAATGTTCCACCTCGATCGCATTTCAGTTCCAATGAACCGCTTCCTTCCAAGCCTGGTATAGTCTCTGCTCAAGTTAGCATAATGGTTAACTATTGAAGCTTCCTTAACTCATCCTCCAGCAGCATTTCGTCCGACAGCTCCAGCTCCAATTTTGGCTTGTATCATGTTTACGAAGAACTGATACATGGCTCCCATATCCACTTGGGGAACCCCAGCACCAACATTTTCAGCTTAGGCCTAACCGAGACCTCTTCTAGCATTTGGTCGGGCATTTCCATTAGTGATGGTGCTCTCTCCTCCAAGATTAACTCTGTCTCTTCTTCCTTCCATATCTATATGCAAGCTTCGTGAGATACAAATGATAGCCTAACTAAGATAGGAGTCTAGAGACAAGCATATACTTTTATATAGCAAATACAAGTACGTTACTATTGCGTTAATCCCATACCCCGATCTTAACTCTAATTACCAAGGATAATGGTTTCAAAAACCATTTTTAGTTAAAGTATTTCATAAACCAAGCTCTGATACAAAGATGTAACATCCCCTATCTAGAGGTCCAAAACTAAGCACTACAAATGCAGCAATCGTCTATAGTATTAGCTTTCGGTGACTAAATATGGTTATGTTAATGGTATCTATAATATCAGAAGCACTTGAATGTGAAACAAAACACAGATTTCAAAATAACTTTTACTTCATTACATTCAAAACAGATGTTCCGTATTCAATTCACATAATCCCAAAAACGTTCCCAAGCACGGATCAAATATACTTATTACAAAATACGCCAAGAGCAGTATATGAAGATACCCCTCGGATGATCGGAGTCATATAGTCATAATTGACTTAGTACAAACACAGCGGAAGTACAACAAAGCATAAATAAGAACTGCAACTCCTAAATAACTATCCATTTGCCTCTTGCGTGCCTTCGTTAGCCTTATTCGTTATCCTACTAAAAACTGAAAAGAAGCTAACCACTCAGCCTACTCAAATTAACTTTGAGCACCTGAGAGTTTAAGGGGTAAATATAAACTTCGAGCCAGATATGAAGCCTGGTACAAATAATATTAATACATCCGATTTAATATGTTAAGTGACACCGCACTGCTTAGCGGAATAGGTTTTCCCCCACTAACATCTTTTTAAAACATATCTTTACAAAACCTTTTTCCTGCAATCAAAACAAATTAAACACTGTAAAGCATCATTATGTAAACATACATAAATATCAGGTAATAATGAACTATCTGTTCAAACACATAAGTTATGTTTGGACAAATTTTAACCTTTAGCTGACTCGGGCCCACCAGACAATATAAATTTTTTTTATCTAACATCTATTAGACACTCCTCTTTTGGGCATCATATCCCTAACTATATGTTAAATACTTTATTTCTGGATGATCTATCCATAACTTAATCATCTCCCAGGTCTTCCTGATCCTAATAGTTTTTCGCGCTCACCAATAACCTATCTATATACAAACATATATTTCTTTTGGTATGTAATCATATCTTTAGCCTACTTGTAACCAATCCCTACATAATGGAATTTCAGACAATAATTAGCTGGGGCTAATAGCTAATGTATAAGGCATGACACTATACTAGTCCCATCTGGTATTCTAATATCAAAGTCATTTTCACTTAAGGATCCCGTATTATAATTTTCCTTGAAAACATTTTCAAAATGATTTAATAAATCAAAATAATACAAGGAAATTATACAATCTTTATGCTTTACTCAAATTCACATTGCCATATTATATATCTCCTTTACTCAAACTTTAGTTGATGAAAACATTTAAACATTTGAAAGTACCTCTTTCTAAACTTGTGAAAGCATCTCTTTTGAAATTAAGTAAAACCCTTTATTTATCTAGGCTAAGAGGCCAAAACCTTACCTTTTGAAACCTTACTCCAAACCTTTCAAAACCATTAAACTCAAAACTTTCGAAACTATTGAACTAAAACCTTTCGAAACCATTGAACTCAAACCTTTCGAAAGCATTCGACCTTTTAAAACATTAATCTTTAGAAGACTTACTGGGTTAATTCAAAACAGTGGAAAATCTTCTTTTAAAAACCTTTCGACTTCATTAGAAGCTACTGTTTGACTTTGTCGAAAGCTCTACTTCAAAAGCTTTAAATCACATCATTTAAAATAATAGTCCCTGCCTTTAAAACTACTCCTTGAATGCTTTGGGTTATACTTCAATTAGAAAAGCCAGGTAAAACATCTAGGTCAATAGCTCTGATACCTTTCGAAAGCGTTGAGAAGAGGCTGGTTTTAGAAACAGGTAAACCTTTCAACTTTATCGAAAGCAATGACTTTTAAAAAGGGGTAGTAACCTTTCGACCTTGCCGGAAGTTTTAAAACCTTTATTTCAAAAGTTTGATCTGGTCGAATGCGACCTGATCAAAAGCTTATTCGAAAGCAAAGCAGGCGATTCTTTTGATATATAAAACAAACATACTCCAACCTGTTTGGCAACTAACCTTTTGACAAAGTACCCTTCGACCATGTTCAATTCATTACGTACCATGTAACTTGATACCATATTCATTGGTTTGACCTTGTTGAAAGATATAACCTTTTAACCTTATCGAAAGGTTTGTGTCAGAAGGTTTGATGCCAAAATGGCTGAAACATGCTAAAAGCATGATTTTCTTATCTTTAACTTAAAAGAGATAACTTTTCAACTACCTACCTTTATTGGTCAAATTCTTATTGGTTAATAAAATACTTTTCAGAAAAGTGTTGTCACTAATTCCAAAATTAAATATATAAAACATATACGTCTCATACCTTAAATAATTTTATACATTCATCAAAACACTTAGAAAAAAATTGAATAAATTCCAATTTATTTTAGTATGTTTTCAACGTATAAAAATTTTGAATCCAAATAATTATTTATTTAGCCATAAATACTTTATAACCCAATAAATCATTTTCTTCACTACAAAATTAATATAAAATCCACATTAATTCTGAAATTGAAACCCATCTCTAAAATATCATTTTGACATATATTTAAATTTTCAAGGCATTTGGATGTGATTGAATAGGGTTTTCGTATCAAACATATCATAAAAACTTACATGAACATATATAATCCATCAACAACCACACACACACACACATGTGTGTGTGTGTGTGTGTGTGACTTTAATTATCTAAAACATGGCATATACTTGCAAAATCATTTCGGATCTAATCTTAAGACCTAAAACCAGAAAAAGGGATGGAGTGATTATTTACATTAGGTTTGAGATTAAAAGATGTGAGATTTGATGTTGAATTAGTTGATTAACTTCCTTTTCTTGAATCCTAACTTTAATCTTTCCTTGAGAATGAAAATGGTGGCTGACCCTTAGATGTTTTTAGTTTGTTAAAATGAAATGAACGTGAGTTTCCTTTCCTAAGGGTTTGGGTATAAGCCTCTCCTATTTCTCATATTCCCCTTACTCATTTCCTAACACATTAGTTTATGTTATCTCATTTTAATTTGCACATTAACATGACACAGCTACCTTTTGTTTAATCAAGTGTTAACCTATTAATCTTCATGTTATTTTTTAAATTTACCTAATTGAATATCCTAAATAATGTTATAAAAATATTGGGTGTTACAAACCCTCACAGCATTCCACCAGTTTACGGCTTGGTCCTAAAGTTGATAGGAAGCCAGTCGCCTCTTCATAGCATCATTTAGCTCTATGTAATGACTCAGAATTTTCAATGTTTGGAATGAGACTATCTACTTTACTTAAAAATTCAAAGTTGACTCAAATTTAATAAATTATTATAAAATTCAATTGTTAATAAAATGATTTTACTTTTAATGATGTATTTTATTTTATTTTATTTTATATTTTATTAATTTTAATTTGAAAAAAATTTAAACCATCATTTAACAATTTTTCGGTGAACAGCGGTATTTTTGAAATTTAACAGAAATAGATAACCACTTTATGTTATTGTTTTCTTGTGATCATTATTTTTTGTGCGCATTCATAATTTTGTTTTGTCATTCGTGGTTCATACGCGAATGAAATTCTGTATAGCAAGATGCTAAAATTTTATGAATAAACATAACCCTCACTTGGCTTATTCAACACTAAGATAATTCAATTATTGACTTTTCTTTTTTACTCTATCTCTTTTTCAAATCGGTGTCTAGTAAATAAAATAAAGCTATCACCTTAAAAAATTCATATCCCAAGATTTACTCAACTATAAATAGTAAAACAACGATCATTGGGTTCCACTTAGTGCGATCTTCAATTTGGTATATGAGTTGATAGGCGAGGCATTGAGTTGGGGAGAGGCGGCGTTAGAGGCGAAATTAGATTTTGGGCTTGGCGGAGCTTCGGGTGGAATTAGGACGAGATAAGGGTGTCAGGTTGTTTCTCATGTCGAGGAGCTTCCATAGGCCGAGTTTTAGGGAGTGCGGCGTCTTATTTTAAATCACATCATTAGGGTTTTGGCACAGGGAAGATTTAGTCACTATTTGGTCCAAGTGTCCGAGTTCGTGCGGGTCAGGTTCTGTGAGCACGCAAAGTGGAGTGATTGGTGAAGTCGACAGTCGATTTCGTGGACTAGATGAGGAAGGATTTCATGGGTGCACAAATTGGAGTCGTGTGCACGTACAGGTTGATAAGGAGGAAGAAGATGGTTTAAGGAAAGGATTAGTTTAATTAGAGAAATTAAAGATTAATTGAATAATTTATTGTTTTAATTAATTTGGAAACCTATAAATTGCATATATCTCTCATACGAGGTCCAATCGAGACGTGATTTTGTGTTGCACTTGTAATAACGATAGCTACACGTTTGAAATAGTTTTGTTGAGTTTGGACCAAATAAAATTTTGACTTCAAAATTGAATGTCGATCGATTTTATACCAAACCGGAATAATTCAGCATCAATAAAAATTTCGGTGAACTATCTCACATCTAAGTTCTTACTATAATGACATATAGTAACTAAAATTATTTATTACATGTTTGAATTATTTATTGGTTTGGATTGGTTGAATATCCACTTTTGAAAAGTGATTGGCACTTAAAATGAAACATGGAATTTTGTATAGAAATCTTAATTTCTCACTGTTGTGAGTTAATTTCAGTTATATATTTATTGATTTTAATTCCATTTGTATATTTGTTATATAAATTCTTGAATGTAAAAGTTGGCAGTTTGGCCATATTGAATGCAACATCAATATGGAATAATAGTTGAACGTTTTTAGTGATAAAGGTATTAATAGCATTGGTAAGTGCTGTGGTAGCTACTGGCCTCGTTTTAGTATTTTGAAATACTATTAATTGCTGTTTGATTTAGAAACAGTTTTTATTTAGATAGGATTTTTACTGTGACTTTTGGATTTTTCTTTGATATTTTATTTAAAAATGGTTTTTGAAGTTCTTTATTTAACTTCAATCATTTTTATATTCTCTTCTAATTTATATGTAAATGTTTTTAAAAGTGTTTGGGAAGTATTTATTTTATAGAAAAGTTATTATAACATTATATGTTTATTTCAAAGATTAATAAAGGGAATTTATATATTTTAAAATAAAGTGATTCAAGGTAGAAATATTTTTGAATAGTTATCTATGGAATGTTTTTACATAAAATGTTGTATAAATGGACATATTTATAAATATGATTTTATAAGTAAAGGATATTTTATAAAATGTATTTTATAAATAAAGGAATGGATTTATAAATGATATTTATGTAAATGGTAAGTTATTATCATTTTGAAAAATTAGAAATAAATCACATTTGTGGATTTATTGTTATATTTAGAGTAATGGCTTTTATGGAAATTATGTTAATCTATATTGAAATGATGATTTGTGATAAATATGTGAAATTTTATATTTAGAGTTTTACAATTATATTAGGAGTTTTATAATTATATTTGAAGTTTTATAAAAGGGATTTAAAAATAATTTTAGAGATATCAAAAACAAGCTTTAAAAATAGAGACGAATTTATAAAAGGATTTATAAATAATATATTATAAAAGAAGATATGTACATGATATTTTATAAAGGAGATTTATAAATAATATATTACAAAAGAAGATTTACAAATGACATTTTATAAAGAGATTCATAAATGAAG
Source organism: Allium cepa (assembly GCA_030765085.1). NCBI lineage: Eukaryota > Viridiplantae > Streptophyta > Magnoliopsida > Asparagales > Amaryllidaceae > Allium > Allium cepa. The sequence continues at coordinate 243,664,372 of CM060938.1, read as the reverse complement.
CTTCGTAAAAGAATTTATAAATGGAGTTTGCAAATATAAAAGAGATTTATAAAAAGGAATTTTATAAATGAAAGGAGGTTTGGTTTCCATAACTTATCATTTCAAATTACGGTAGTATGGAAAGTATTCTTTCATACATAACACCAAATTCCAGGGTATAGAAACCCGTCTCTGTCTTGAAAATTAATAATGTATGTCGAGGCAAGAAATGTATGCTAACTTGTCTGACTATGTTGTTAATCAAGCAATGGTACTGTTCCAAATCGAGAAGTGATGTTAAGTATATTTGGTCTAGTTTCCATATGATTTGTTTACTTACACCAATAGTGTTTTGGATATATTATTATTAATCTTTTTAAAACATTTTTTTAACCCAAATAAATATGATTTTGTAAAACAAAATCTTTTTAAAATTTGTAAATATACTTATACCATTGAGATAAGTATATAGGTACACTTTTTAAGTATTGGAATTGTATTAATTTTTTAATAGACTTATACCGTAAATATAAGTATGTGGCGAAGTTTTCTATGTAGTGAAAGTGAAATATTTTGCGAGTATACTTAAATAGTTGAGATAAGTATATCAATATTTTTCAAGTAGTGAAGAGTAGAGAGGGTTTGTGAATAAATCTTTTTTAAGTATTTTAATTCAAGGATTTACAAAGTGGATGTAATTAATGAAAAGTATTAATTAAAGAGGCTTAGTGGTTGCTTATGTGTTTAATCATGGTTGATTTAATCTTTGATTTGATAGTTTGTTTATTTGATAGTTAAATAACCAACTATCAAATCTTGGCCAGTTTTTAAACTATCGTTGTTGGTTCAGAGAGACCAGGATCAAATATATTATCAGAGAACAACTTTGATCCGACGTAAGCATTCGAATTAGAGATATCTTAAAAAGGGTCAAAGATGGAGTTCTTTGAAGTGTAAGGGCTACTTGCTACTAATCCTAAGGATGTGCTAGGAGTAGTGCCTAAGGTTTGTTCAGTCTCAGAACCGCTTATATGGATGAATGTTGGCATTGCATTAGGCAGCGTTTGCATTTCAAGTGGGATTGCTTTATAATGTAGTCCCAGACCTCACAACCGGTAATAACTAAACTTGGGATGTGAAGTAGGGCTATGTTGGTCGCTCCTATTAAGGTATGATCATCAGTTGTATCTAGATCGACATTTTATGATTTTGTCAGCTTAGGGCTGTAGGAATGGTTTGTCAAGTTGATAGCGAGGGGGATGATCATATTTGATACTATCCACTAAGGGGTAGGTCGTCTCTAAGTAGTAGGGGTGCAATTGAGGCGGCCTCGGTAAATTTTCTCTTAAGGTGTACTGTACGGAAGGTAGACCCTTACCTTATTGTGTATGGAATCCATTCCTCAATACGTGCTTTCAGACTTGACCGTATATTACGAATGCTAAATTATAATTAATGTAACCATTTGGGCTATGATTCTTTGTTTATTTTAAACCATAGACATTATTATAATATCATTGGATTTTTTATTTGAAATGTTTTCATTATCACAAGGTAAAAACCCGTCTGTGTTTATATGTGGCATGGTTGTAACAACCCAAAATTTAAGGAGGAATTAATTAATAATTATAAGTGAAAAGAAATAATGTTTGTAATTAGAATTCATTTGAAATTAGTATTGAAATTAATTGGCAGTAGATTTATTGAAATGTTTCAATTAGAAAGGGAAAAAGGAATTAAATTATAAAAATTGAGTTTAATATAAGAACTTGCATTTGTGTCAAAATGGAATGAACATTTTAAATAGAAATAAAAGCATGTTTTGAGATAAATAAAATAAAATTACCATCTTTGAATATATGTATGATTTTATAAACAGGGAGTTTGTTTTGTTACAAAAGAGAGAAAAAGGCATAACGGTGTATTTAAAAAAGAAGATATCCACTTTTATAAATTTAGATGATGATGTTCAAATGAGATAGGTTATTGTAAATGGGAGAAAATGTAACCATATATTTATAAAAAGAAGGCATTTAATAAAATAAACATTATATTTTGAAAAGACAAGCGTGTATTATGGAAGGTTACATTTCTTATAGAAAATATAATGCATGTTATTTCTTTGTTAGTAAAGAATAAGGGTCAGTTTAATTTTTAAACATAAAAACGTTAATATCCATCAATTAATGTAATTGATTTCCCAATTTAAAGGTAAATAATCAGGTTGCTAATTAATACACAACATATATACATGTTTATGGACATATGTTGTTTATCTAATTACAATAGATGCGAATATGGAAAAAAATGTAGACATAACAGTTCTAAAGTTATTTAGTGATTTCAGACTTGAATATATAGAATATTGACATAACAATTCACATGTTATTCATCTAATTAATTAAAATGTGAATATGCACAATACCGGCATAAGAATTTCTAGTTATTTATTAATTTCTTTCAGACGTAAACATGTAAATCAAGTGTGTTGAAAACTGAAATGAAACATGCGAGTAAAGAGAGACACATGGAAATTTAATATGAAATAAAATGTCACAAATTAGAAATTAATTAAGGAGAAGAAAACATTATTTATAGTTTGTATATTATTGAGGATGTAATTAATTAAATTAAATATAAGATAAGACGCGGACATGGCGCATTGTAAGATTAGACATAGCAATAAGTCAGTAGAAGTTTCTAGAGATTCAAACCTACTGTTGAAAGCACACCTAAAACGGTATAAATTGGACCTAAACTAACTGAGATTTTCACTCTAAAATCAAAACCTAGCCTTCGTTTCTCTCTCTCAAATTATTTACCTACATTCTTCGTTTATAAAATAAAATTATATTATATATATACATTCAAATAAAACATGGAGATTGTACAAATTAGATGAAACTTCTAGAGAATTTTGGTTGCTATAAAAAAAGGGATTCTAGTTTTTGTCTCAGGTGACTTATTGTAATTATTTAGATTTTTAAGTAATTTAAAATAATAAAGTTTCCAATAGTTATAGTTTTACTATGATTTGTGTAATAACCTTTTTAGTAGTTTATTTACAGTTTTTAGAATTATTTTCAGTCTACTTCTTTTAGTTATTCTTTTCAGTTGATTTTAGTTTATTTCTGTTAATTATTGCTTTTCTATTTAATTATAATTTATTTACAGTATTTCAATTTATTTACTGTTACTTATGCGTTATTTACATCATTCCCCCACGCTTTGGATTTTCTTCTTTTTTTAGTTTTCTTTTATTTCTACTTCTTCGTTGTGTATGGATTAGAATAGATTAAATGCGAATAAGGACTAAAATTATAAGAATACTGAAATAATGGAAAATAATAAGTAAACTATAAAGACTGTAATAAAAACGGAATTAAGACTAAAATTGAGCGTAATTATGATATTAATGTTAGAATTTGACTAATTAAAGATAATTGGCCTAGTTATAACTTAGAATTATAACTAAAAAGAGTAAGATGAAAGAAGCTTATTTTTACACTTAGACTTTGGGTTAAGTAATAAGCATAATTATAACGTAGGTTATAATAAGAAATAGAACAGAATGTTGCTTATTTTAAGACTTAGGATAAATTAATAAGCAAAGATAGTAGAGATAAATTGTGAAGGATTATTTAATTAATTGATCTAAGTTAATAAGCAAAGATGAAAGTATGACCAGTAACAAATAGCATTCCCCTATTATTTCTATGGACACGGTGTTTAACATAAATCTGAAGTGAGACGAGGGGCACACTTATGGTAATAATGGTAGTAATTGGTCAATACGTAGAAATCCAAATCACAGGGATTTGGGTAAGGGACGCAAATAGATATTGTTTGGATGACGGGCCAGTTCCAATAGCATTTTCCCTATTATTTCTATGGACAGGTGTTTCACATGATCTTGAAGTGAGACGAGGGGCATGCTTATGCTGGAGCTTGAGGTAATAAGAAGACCTAATAGGTGGAACAATAGGTAATGCGAGCTTAGTGGTAGTCACGCGTGCGAATTCCAGTGATGGCTCATAAATCATTATGAGTTCCAAGACCTTAGTATGTGTGTCTTTCATAGACACCATTGCCTTCCGTGTAGGGAGCTATATAACGTCTAGTCCACAGTAGATACTTTGCATGTCATTCGTAGACACCATTTCCTTCTGTGTAGGGAGCTATATAGCGTCTAGTCTGCAGTAGGTCTATGGTGTTGTAGGCCGATCAAAGGGTAGAATTAGAATTTCATCCTAATTATAGTATTAGGAATTCAACCTAATCAAAGCAGCTAACAAAGATAAGTGCAAACAATCAAAGTTAATCAATTATATCAGTTTAGTTAATCCGTATTTATTTCCAGCTTATTCCTTCTCTCTATTTCCTTTCTTTCCTTTTATATACTAGAACTGTTGTAAATTCTATTAGTTTTACTTTACTTACTATCATTCACTAGACTTTTACTCTAATCCACTCCTCCATTTTCCCCTTTTCCTCCAATAGGCTAGCAAGAACAAGGGCGATAGATTACAGATACTTGGAGACTTCTTTGGCAAAGATTTCTTATGTATTTCTCTTCTTTATTTTCAGTTTTTAGATTATTCCATGTACTGGCACTTTGTGAGGGATAGTTTGTACTTTGATATTTATAAGACTGAGGTTTTGATTTCATGAGATATATTGGTATTTTGTGACATATGATGTATTTGGTTTTATAATTCTATATAATGAAGTTTGACCTTTAGCAAATTATTAATTTAAAATTTTCCGCTGTTTTTATCTATTTTTTCTTGTGAATCTCTGGAAGTTTTAGTAATACCTACAATGCACCACATCTTTTAGTGTGTCCTTTTGGGTATACTAAGGGTGTGGGGTGTTACAATAGTCATACACGATACCTTTATTTTTGAAAGGTTTTATATCATTGAAGTCCATTTGATGTGTGTTTCCCATGCGAGTTTAACAGACTGATCCAGACATTATTTTTTTACAATGCTCTGTTCAACCTAGGCATGCTTTCTAGATTTAGTTGGATAGTTTAGTGCTTCAAGAGATGAACTGGATGCCTCCAAGACGAATTCACAAATATTTTTACTTCCTTTGCACTTGGTGTCTTTTATTTATCAGCATTTGTTAGGATATGTTGTCATAACTGTCCATCCTGATGATATATTACTTTACTCTAATCGATATATGTATACTATAGTTTTATTTTGTAAAGATCTGTTAAATTTTATATATTACTCGTCACGTTATGAGACTCTGTTCTATCATTTCTTTCTTTTCCCTTAGCAACTAGTCTTTTCAGCACTTAAATGCTTGGCATGTGAATATCATATACATATTAGTATCCACTTTGAGGGTCGAAAAGATGGGTCGTTAAAAGTGGTATCGGAGCTTAGGTTGAGCGAACACTTAGGTTTTGGTGTGATAGACTCATTAGAGATAGGGTTAGTAATACCCTAAATTGATTTTTTGAGTGTATATATAAGAGTGTGTATTTGTTACTGCTATAAAAATATTTTATATTATGTTGACTTATCCGGTGGGTAACTTATGAATTCTAGTCAATATAGAAGGTATAATTGTATTGATAGTGGTTTCTACACTCTGGACAAGGCAAACCGATACAGTGTTGTTTTTAATATGATAAATGCTTCACATAGATTTTATGTTTTATAAGAAAGAGAATATTTTTAGAAAAATGGATACAATAATTTACAGTATGTTGGTTTGTTAAGGAATGATAATATTTAGTTATTTATTATTTGATTGATCATGCTCATTCAGTTTAGGAGCATTGACTACTATTGTTGATAGATTGTTTGTACTCAGATAGTGTATTAGCACTTATTTTTATGTTAAAGTAAATACGAACACCTTGTGAATTAAGTTTCATAGTTTGACTACAAGGAATTCAGTGGTAATGTGGGATTAAAATTTGATTTTGATAAAAGCTGTTTATTATAATCCAAACAAAGATATATATATATATATATATATATATATATATATATATATTGGGAAATTATTTTATAAGAAAGTGAAATTATATAAATATAATTTATAAATAAAAAGGATTAAAAATTGAGAATATGAGAAAATCCTAGTATTTTGAAAATTGCTTTTTAAATTTTGGGAAAAACTAATAATAGGATTATTTGGAAGTATTTTAGATAGAAATGTATTCAAAAAGATTTGAAAAGAGAAAGAAAGCATTGAACAATCTTCTACTATTGGAAAATAATTCTAGTGATGGCTTCAGCATCATCGACATTCATTTTCAAGTTTCTAAGTTAGGGAATGCTACCATAGTAATATGATATAGAGAATTTTTGGTAAAACAATTTTTTTTAAACTCCTTATAGTATGATTTGATATACAAAAGGAGATATGTATATTATTATTTCAAATAGAGTTGAAATGATAACCAGGTGTTTAATTCTGGAGTTTGTAGTTAACTTATTTTATGGACTCACGCATTATAGTAGTTTGTTTTGTGCATCATATCATGATACTTTGTTTGGTAATTTTAATTTATTGAAATGAAATGGAATTTTTGATCATTTTGGATAGTAGAAAACATCCAAGTTTACAGAGAAATTAAAGCTAAGTGTTTTTGTAAGAATATAAGAAAATAACTTTTTGTAACCTATAAATTTGAGAAGAAAGTGAGCGTTCGAACAATTTCTAAATTTGTTGAACATCCTGATTAAGTATAACAAATTGGAAACTTGTGTATATATACTCTTAGGATGTAGAAGAGTTTCATACAAATATGATTATAAAGTGTTGATAAACATAAGTTGTGTTTTATAAGATGTTTATAGATTTAAGAATGGAATGGTTATAAGCTAAATGATTTAGTATTAAAAGAAATATGCTATGGGTGTAATGAATGTGAATAATAAAAAATTGGTGTAGTTAAGAAACCAATGGAATAAATATGTAAGTTGTATGTACATCATTTTAGTCACATAATTGTTCTGGATCGTGATTCGAGTACATGATTTCGAGGTGATTTACACCGATCCGAACAAGAATTTTCCACTCGATTATTGACAATGAACGCTTGATAAGGATTTTTGATTTTATTTTTAATTTTTCTATCATAGCATATGGCTATGCAAGGAGAACGGAGGTTTCTAATCAAGAAACATGATCAGAGTCCATACTAGAGAAGTTGAGCGAGCGATACTAGTTCGAAAGTGAAACTTACATGATTGAGAAAGTTATCAGATTTGGTATTGTGTACGGATGATATATGTACACCGTATGGGCTTTAATGTAATCGTTTTCTTTTTACATTAGAAATGCAAGTTATAGGGTCTGTTGACATTTATAAGTGAGAGACAAGGTTGTAGAAGCAGAGGCTTGGTAGATGCTTTTGGTTTCATGCATAGAGCTTGATTGCTCAATAATAAAGTGCAAGTTTATTACTTAAAGGGTGTGTTTTTTACGTGTCATACACACTCTATAACATATATAATAAGTATATATTGCTCCTGGTGATGATTTATGTCCCAAATATGGGAGGACATTTTTGGGCTTTTGTTTTTTGTTGATTTGGGCCATTGTAGCAAGTCGTAATTTTTTTGGATCGAGCCGTGCAAAGGAGGAGCTACCAAAATTTTTTATAACTTAAAAGAATTTAAAAGTTAATAACTCATTTTAGTAAATTAATTTTAAGATCCTAAAGGTGTGGTGACGTGTTTCTTCCTTTGAGAATTTCTAGGAGGAAATCCTTTAGAGGGGGGCAAAATGTAATCCACGGAATTTTTAATGTTTCAAATGAGAATATTTAATTTATTTAAACATTTTGATTTGATTCAAATTTATAAAATTATAATAAAATTTAATTTTAATAAACGACTTGATTTTTAATGATCTATTTTTATTTTTATTTATTTTATTTTTCCATAATTTTTAATATCGAATATCTTTAAATTAACATTTGATAAATTTTTAACAAATGATGTTATTTTTGAAATTTAATAGAATAAGATAATTAGCGAATAATATTAATGTTTTGTGATCGTATAACATTTTTGTGCACGATCATAATTTTGTTTTCTCATTTGTGATTCGTATGCGAATGAAATTCTATGTAGAGTATGACAACCCAGAATTTTTGAGCATTTAAAATCGGAATATTTAATTGATTTTAAGTATTCAATGGAGTAATTTTTAACTTGAATCTGAATATCATTATTTATTTGATAATTAAATTATTGAATTAAACAATTTGTAGTTGAGTAAAATATTGAATCTGGGATTTTAAGCCGGTTAAAAATAGTTTGAAGGCTTATAAAATTTATATTGATAGCACTGAAGATAATAGTAGTGTTGGAATTAAATTTAAAACGGTGATTTTTTCGGTTTTGAAATTTATATCGTTTAAATTGAATTTAAAAATAGCCTTCCGATGTACAGTCTCGGAATTCGACGAAACCAGTTCCATTAAGTCTGTAATATTGTATTATTACCGGATTTCAAATTTCGTATTAATCGGAGTTAGTGTGTGAGTGTACGATATATAAACGCGCTGAAAATTTAATTGATAATAATCCAATGAAATTTAATTTAATTGATTAAGCTTCTTGTATACGCCATCCTTTATCCATTCCTCTACACGCTACCCTTATCTTCCAGTATACTCCATTGCTCGTCACTTTTTATCAAAGCCCTTCTTCTTATTAAAGAAAGAGAAAAAAATCAAGATAGTTCGTTTATAAATTTCAATGGCCGAAGTTCATTTTTTTCAAAAATCTAAAAAAAAAAGGGGGGCAGCGTCTCCTTTTATTTCGATTCAAAGGAATAAATCGCGACCAAGCTCTTGCGATTCAGATGTATTCTCATTCGAGATTTGAAGCCGAGATTCAACTCAAGCTCGGGGCGATTTTGGTGGGTCGCGATGATGGAGGGGACTTCGTGATTTCACAATCGACCTCTCTCAGCGACCGGTCGTCGATCGACCTCGTTCACGAGCAAGGTGGCGGTGATTCGAGTTGCGCGAAGCCTAGGTGGATAGCTCGACAGTGCTGCGAAGGGATTGTTGTCTGTTAGGGATGTGGCTAGTGTCGCATGTGAACAGGGAAGGTGGAGACGAGGCAGGGGTTCGCAGTGGGGGCTAGGGCATAGGTCGACGCGTAGTGAGATGGCTCGAATCCTAACAGTAAGGTATAATTTAAATTTTTGTTTTAATCAAAATTAATTTATATATATATATATATATGTATGTATGTATATACCCAGTACAGAAAAAAAAATGTTTTGCATATTTAAAAAGGAAGTATAAATATATTATATATGTATATATATATATGTATAGTTAAGGGAAGTATATACATGAAAACGTTAAAATAAAACAGTATGGTTTAAAACAGTAATTTTAGTAGTCAGAGAAAAATATGCAGTTTTTATATATATGCAGATAAAATAGATATATATATATATATATGTTATCATCTGAAAATATAAACAAAGAATATATTTTTATTTAAAAGGGTATTGATTATTTTTGTAAACAGTTTGGAAACGTAAAATAAAGTAAATATACCCATTCATATTTCATTTACATATGGTGAAGCTTTATTTGTTTAATTAAATCTAGATTATTTTAGTTACTAAGGATAATTCATTAAAAGAAAATTTATTTAGATTTAAATTACTAGTTAATTTAAATTTATTGAAATTAAAATTTACGGTTCAATTATTTTAAACATTTATGAATCATATAAATTGTTTATTCAAGGTCAAGTCGGAAAAACCAAAGCCTTATTCGAAGTGGATTGCAATGAAACGGAATAAGGTGACTTAATCTCACTCAGTTAATTTAAATTTAAATTTAAATGGTTAAATTGATTGATGTGCTATAGTATGGTATATTGTGGAATTGGTATTTTATGTTGTGCTAACGTCTGTGGATGTAGGGAAAACAGGTTGGAGGGATCCAACTGGATCCCTCAACATTTATTATTTAATATTCTCTGTTGTGATTACTTGATATTCTACGATGAATATATTGGAATATTGAATGTTTTGATTTGATTGGATATATTTGGGTATAATGAATTACCAAAAATATATAAATTGGATTTTGGAAAGAAAATAAAGGAAGTAAATTTGTAAACGAAATAATCTTAGAAAATTTAATAAATTAAGAATGAATTGAAAAAGAAATGGAAGTATGTTAAATACTAATAAATAACTTCGAGTATGAAAGAAAAGGATTTGAATAAACAATAATAATGAATTGTAAAATCATGTGATATTGATTTAAAGGAATAAAGAATTATTTTAAAATTTAAAGTTTTAAATTTATTTAAAAGAATAAATAAGTAAATTGAGAAATCTAAATTGGTATTTCAATTAAAAGTATTTAAAATCATAATTAAGGATCCAAATCTAAAATTAATGGGTTTTGGAAAAAAAAACGGAGTAAATTGGAAATCAATTTGGAAATTGATTCAAGTGTTTGAATTGGGGATTTAAGGAAGAATGTGAAGAGAATTATATTTCTCTGGATAGCCAAGTACGTTTTAAGTAAATTTTTAAATATAAGATAAAAGTTTAAAGTTGTTTTAAAAAGCATGTTTTAGAAAAGTTATTATTTCTAAATGTTTAAATTCTAAAGTAAATATTTTTCAAATCTATTATCGTAGTAATTATTTAAGGTAACTTGGTATTTTGATTTAAAAAGAGAAATTTAGTTCTATATTCTAAAAAGTTGCTTTACTTTAATTATTTTTAAAATATATATATTTTTAATAAAGCATTAAAGTAGTTTTTAACTTAAAATATTTGAAAGTATATTTTATAAAAGGTGTTTTAAATCATTTTAAAAATCTAAGTGTTGTACTTGGTGATTTCAGAAGAAATATAAAATATTTTGGGAAATTTATTCAGAAAAGGAAGATAGTTTGAAAACTGTTTTCAAAGGGGTTTGAAAATGAAAATATATCTTGTGAAGATATTTGAGGTTAATAAATAATTTGGGAATTATTTATTGTTTGATGGTTGTTTGTAAATGTTAAATGATAGTTAAATAACCGACTATCAATATTAGACAAATACGTTGATCGTTTCGAAGAGACCGGGATCGAGATTTATTTCTCGAAAACCACTTCGATCCGGTTTGTACGTTTCGTGTGAAACGTGTTTGGATACGAAGATAGAGCAGTGAAGTGCAAGGGCTAGTCGCTACTAATCCTGAGGATATTTCCAAAATAGATGTAGTAGGAATAGTGCCATCGGTTCTGTTCGAACCCGGGATGGACTTGTATGGATGAATGCTTTCGGATCATCATCAGGTGGACGATGGGCATTCTAAGGTATATGTTCTAAAAAGGTAACGCTTAGCCTCAAGCCTCATCAAATGGAAATGACTGAAAATCAGGGGTTATGTAGCAAGGCTAGGTGGGTAGCACCTAAGCAGGGTGAGGTCATCCCTGTCTAGATGTCCCTTTTTATTCGGCTTAGTGGGCGGTTGCTAATCCCAACCGCGGGGTGATCTCACTCGGGATTATCCAGTTAGGGGTAGTCCCGGTCTTGTGTTGCAGAGGAGCAGGGTTACTCCTCGGTATTGTGATCTAGGCCACGTACTGTGACAGGTGGTATCTCAGTGCTTAGTCATTAGTTGGAAATCCATTCTCCGTACGAGCCTTGTACGAGTTTTGTTTGTATTACCCACTCTGTAGCTAGTAGCTAGAATTTAATAATGTAACAATTTCAGCTATTTTAAGTATTTGTATATAGACCCTATTATACTATCAGAGGATTTCTATAAAAATTGTTTTAGCTGTCGTAAGGTAAAAACCCGACATGTTTATTTGTGGCGTGGTCTTACGAGATGCTTTTGTTTTCAAAGGATTTTTGAAACTTTAATAATCAATTGAGTGTGATTTTCTCATGCTAGTATTCGAGATAGACTCAGGTGTTATTTAACTGTAATGCTCGGGTCAGACCGAGTATTATAGGATTCAGGATATGCTGCTGTGGAGCTCAGGAGACGAGCTGGATGATGATACGTACTTCCGTACTTGTTTATATATATATATTCTGCTGCGTTGAGTTGCCATGTGTCCATTTGTATGTTGTGTTGAACTGTGATGATGTACTCTGATGATGATGTAATGTAGGTATAAAACATATATATATATATATTTGATTTTGTGTAAAGATCATTTATTATCTATTATATTTTATTCCGCTGCGATGGTTAGATTCTGATGTTGTTTTCTATTTTCTTCTTCTACCTCTTCTTCTTTAACCCAAATGGTTCGTATTTCTGTATAACTTGAGTTGATTTAGGTAAATAGTGTTGACTCAAGGGGTACGGATTTGCGGGTCGTTACATAGAGAGATGTCGAAAATTTGTAAATAAACATAACCCACACTTAGCTTATTTAACACATAAAGACAGTTTAACATCTTGACTTTTATGTTTACTCTATCTCCTTTTCAAAATCAATGTCGAGTAAATGAAATAAAGACATCACGTTCAAAAGTTCAAGTCCAAAGATTTACTCAACTATAAATTGTAAAACTACAATTCACGCATGTCTTGGTGAGATCTTCGACTTGATATTGTGTTGTTGAGCATGGATTCAATTTGGGGAGAGACAATGTTAGAGGCAAAATTTGGGTTCGGCCTCGAAGGAGCTTCGAGCGGAATGAGGTCGATGCATGGTTGGTAGGGTGTTTCTCATGTTGATGAGCTTCTGTGGGCCGAATTCTACGGAGTTCGATGCCTTGTTTAAAATCGCATTGTTAGGGTCTCGTCGCATGGAATCTTCGGTCATGATCTAGTCCGAGTGTGCGAGTTTGAGATGGTCGGGTCGGGGTCGATGAACATGCGAAGAGGTATGGATTAGTGAAGCCAACGGTTGATTTCGTAGACTGGATGGGGAGAGATTGCATCAATGCACAAGTTGATGAAGAAGAAGAAGTTTAAGGAAGGGATTAGTTTAATTAAGGTAATTAATGTTTAATTGAATAATTAATTGTTTAATTAACTTGGAAACTTATAAATTGAATATTTCTCTCATATGAGGTCCAATCGAAATGCAGTCTTTTGCGTTGCACTTATAATAGCACTAACTATGTGCTGGAACTAGTTTTGTTGAGTTTGAAGCAAATGGAATTTTGATCCAAAATCGAAAGTCATTTGATTTTAGCCTAAATCGGGATGCTTCGTCGTTAATTTGAATTTCGATGCGTTATCTCACATATGAATGATTAGTATAACGATATATAATAGTAAAATTATTGTTTGCATTTTTTGAATGATTTATTGATTTGTTTTGGTTGAATATCTGCTTTTAAAAAGCGTTTAACACTTTAATTGAAATATAGGGAGTTTTGTAGAGAAATATGTATTTCTCCCTATTATGATTCTTATTTTAGTTATATAACTATTTATTTTAATTCCATTTTATCTGTCATATAAATTCTTGAGTGTAAAAGTAGGTAGTTGGCCATATTGGATGTGACACTGATATATTTAAAAGTTGAACCTCTTTAGTGATAAAGGTATTAATAGCATCGGTTAAGTGGTACGGTAGCTAATACTCTCATTTTAGTATTTTGAAATACTATTAATTGATGTTTGATTGAAAAATAGTTTTGATTAAAATAAATATTTTTACTTTGATTTTTGGGATTTATTTGTGATATATTATTTAAAAATGATTTTTGAACTTCTTTATTTTACTTCAATCTTTTTGATATTCTCTTCTAACCTATAAGTAAATGTTTTTAATAGTATTCAGGAAGTATTAATTGTATATAAATGTTAATATAATAATGAATGTTTATCTTAAAGGAAAATAAAGGGAATTTACTATTTTAAAATAAAGTGATTTTTTTTCTAAATAAAGACAGAAATATTTTGGAATAAATATATATGAAACCTTTTTATAAAAAATGTTGTAAAGAAGGATAGATTTATACATATTATTTTATAAGCAAAGAATAGTTTTATAAAGACCATTTTATAAATAAGGAATGGATTTATATATGATATTTTATATAAAAGGGAAATTAATATCATTTTGATAAATTGGAAATAAATCGTATTTTTAGATTTATAGTAATATTTAGAGTATCCGTTTATTTGAACAGTATATGGTTCTACCTTGAAACTAAAGATTAGTTACAAATATATGATATTTCGTATTTGGAGTTTTATAATTATGTCAGGAGTTTTATAAAATTGATTTACAGATAATTTTAGAGATTTGTAAAAGGAGCTAGAAAATAGAGATGAATTTATAATAGGATTTTATAATTATGAAAGAAATGTCCAAAAAGGATTTTATATATGCAAAGGATTTATAAATTTGAAGATTTATATAAGGAGATATATAAATAGTATATTATAAAAGGAGATCTACAAATGATATTTTATAAAAGAGATTTATATATAATATATTATTAAAGGAGATCTACAAATGATATTTTATAAAGGAGATTTATAAATAAAGCTTTATAAAAGAATTTATAAATGTAGTTTGCAAATATAAAAGAGATTTCAAAATAGGAATTTTATAAATGAAAGAAGGATTGATTGCTATAAATTGTTGTTTTAAGTTATGGTGGTACAGAAAGCATTCTTTTCATGCTTACCACCAAATTTTAAGGTATGGAAACTCATCTTTATCTTGTAAATTAATAATGTATGTCGAGCTAAGGATAGTATGCTAACTTGTATGACTACATTGTTAATCAAGGGATAGTACTATTTGAAATCGAGAAATTGTGTTGAGTATATTTGGTCTAGTTTCCATACAATCTGTTTACTTACCCCAAAAGTGTTCCAAGTTTATTGTTATTAATGTTTATAAATAACATTTGTTTTAACCCAAATAAGCATGGTTTTGGAAATAATTTTTTTTCCTTGAGACAAGTATATAGATACACATTCTAAGTATCAAAAACGTAGTGCTTTGTGGGTACACTTATACCATTCATGTAAGTATGTGGAGAAGTTTTCTAAGTATTGAAAGTGAAATGTATTGTGAGTATACTTATACAATTGAGATAAGTATATTAATATTTTTGGAGTTGTGAAAAGAGTAGAGAGGTTTTGTGAGTATACCTTTTTAAAGGTATTTTAATTACAAGGATTTACAAGGTGGTTTTAATTAATGAAACGGACAAATTAAAGAGGCTTAGTGGTTGCTTATGTGCTTAACCATGGCTGATTGGATAAATTGTTTATTTGATAGTTAAATAATCGACTACCAAATCTTCGCCAGCTTTTAAACTAAATTTGAAGGTGCAAAGAGACTAGGATCAGATATATCATCCGTAAACCACTTTGAACCGGCATAAGCATTCAAATCGGAGATATCTTAGAAAGGATCGAAGATGGTGTTCTTCGAAGTGTAAAAGGTACTTGTTGCTAATCCCAAGGATGTAGTTAAAGTAGTACCTTCGGTTTGTGCGACGACCCGGAATTTTTGGATATTCGAAATTGGAATATTTGATTGATTTTAAATATTTGAAAGTTAGTTTAACTTGAATTTCAAATATCACTTTTATTTGGCAATTAAATTATTGAATTTAATAATTGGAAATTGGTTAAAATAGTGAATCTTGTTTTTTTTAGCTGGTTAAAAATATTTCAAAGGCTTAGAAAACTTATATTTATAATACTGGAGATAATAGAAGTTTTAAACTTGAGTTTTGAAAGTGTTTTGTTCATTTTTAAATATATATCGTTTAAATTGATATTTAAAAATAGCCTTTCGAGGCACGGTCTTGGATTTTGACTAAACCAGTTCCATTGGATCCGTAATAGTGTATTATTATCAGATTTCAAATTTCGTAGCATTCAGAGTTGTCGTGTGATCGTACGGTATAAATATGAGTTGAAATCTATATCAAAAATTTGATATTATAACTATGTCCAAAAAGCTATCTTCTCCATACGATCAAATTAGGACTCGAAACCTTTTCCTTTTCATTCGGAATTGGGGTATAACATTATAAGCCTTGGCGGCATGCCTCAATAGAAGTTCAAAATTTTGAGTTGCAATTTCAAAACGATTTAAAATTGAATTTAAAATTTAAAATATATATATTTATATACTCTAAGTCAACATCAGCTGTTTTTATCACCTTAGAAAACTGTTGCATGCCTATGCAGTCAGCAAGAAAATTTTAAACACGTGTTCTTCCTGGTGTAAAACGCGTCTTCATTAAAAAATACTTCATCTCATTCAGTGGCGAAATCACAAAAACAAAAATCGAATTCCTTTTCCTCTTCTCTTTAGTTAACACGAGGTCGTGCTCCCCTTTTCTTCAATTTCAAATCGAGTTCATAAATAAAAATAACGATAATGGCCTTCCCTTTTCTGCCCTTAAACCGAAAATCAATCCAATCGAAAAAAATAAAGTGGCAAGCCATCCCTCTTCTTTCTTTATTTTGGCCGTGTAGTCCTCCTCAGGCGAATTGTCTCGAAAGTCATTCGATCGAAGAAAAGGTGGGAAAGGTACATGATTTGAAATCGTAGTCTTGTAATCTCACGTGGCATTGTTATGAAGGTCGAGTCGCGAGGAGGGCGGTAGGAGCTGTGGTAGCTTTGTTGAAGTCGTTTTGGCAGCACGACTATTGGGTAGCCGATATTCGTGGTGCGGGTTTCGAGATCGAGGGGATGAAACAAGCAACATGTGATGGGTTCGTTCGACTTGAGGAAGACATCGCATCAGAAGGAAGGTGGAATCGCATCGTTACTTGGCACGGCTGCGTGCGGGATTGTGGCCATTCGATGATTTGGGGTAAATTCTTTTTATTTATCCCAGTGAATATATTAATAACCATTTACTTTTGCCTTCGGTTTTGAAAAGAAAAATATAATATAACAGTAAGTTTATTAAAAAACTAATGATTTATATATATTAATATAAATATATTCGCAAACCTATCCTAATTTAATTATATAGCAGGAAACTTTTATACGGGAAGATTTTGAAATTTATATATAATAGGAATTTTAAAATGTTGTAGAGTTATAAATTTGATTTTTAATTTTATATAGGCTATTTTAAGTATATGTAGTTTCAAAGGGGAAATAAATATACATGCATACATTTTAAATTTACTAACTTATTTTAAAGCAATGTATTAAGGTAATTTATTAGTTTAACTTGTTCATTTAATTATTTTGGTCATAAAAAAAATAATTTATTAAAGGAAATTGGTTTAACATTTAACTATTAGTTAAAATTAAATGCATAAATGGTAATTTATTTTTCGGTTAGTTTAAATGTTAATAAACTGTATATATACAAGGTCCAAAATCGTGAAGGAAATAGCCGGTATGAGTCGGATTGCAAAACAAAATCAAATGTGAGTTAATCTCACTCATTTGGATTACTATTAAATTTATATAGTTCAATTTAAATTATTGGTTGAATGATTGAATTGTCTGGATGTGATATAATATATAATAGTGTATGTGTGTGTATTGCAGTGATTGATTCCCGCATTACATAGGAGATGAGACCCTATGTGCCCCGTATAATAGCAAATGACCCTATATACCATGATATCCCCCTTGAAGTGGGACTGGTATTTTTATATTGTGCTAACATCTGTGGATGCAAGGAAAAATAGGTAGGAGGGATCCAACTGGATTCCTTAAAATATTGAAATTGTTTTTATAATCTGTGATATGATTCATTGATTATCTGTGATAGATTATTGATTATGTTGGGAATCGAAAATATTGGATGATATGGTTTGATTGAATATATTTGGGTATATTGAGTTATCAAAAATATAAAGATTGGATTTTTGAAGGGAAATAAAGAGAGAATTTTTAAGTAAAATAATTATAGAGAATTTGGATAAATTAAAGAATGAATTGGAAAAAGATAAAAGTTGATTTTTGAATTCTAATAAATAAATTCCGGGTATGGGAAAGGAGATTATTGAATAAATGGGAATAATTGAATTTTTAAACTTCAGTGATATTATTTAAAGGAATAAAGGATTTATTTTTAAATTTAAGGTGTAAAATAGTTGGGAGAGATAAATAAGAATTTTGGAAAAAGTATGAAACTGGTATTTTCAATTTAAATAAGATTTTAAATCATAATAAAGAAGTAAAATCTGAAATTAATGGGTTTTGAAATAAAATTGAGTAAGTAAAGGAATTTATTTTAAAATGGAGTAAATTTTGGAAATCGATTTGGAAATCGATTTAGTTATTGAAACTATGTTTTAAAAGGAGGATGAGATTATGGAATTTATAAACTGGGTTTATAAATGAAATAAGATATCAGTGGATATTTGGAAGCATAAATTCACGGTGGTAATTTATAAAGGAATGGGTTATTGTTTTAAAAATAAAAAGTGGTTTTATTTTTAAAGGTGTAGGAAATAAATTTACAGGTTTGAGATGTAAATTAAATTGGGATAAATCGAGAAGGATTTATTAACTGATTAAGCGGACTATTTTGGGATGGAAAGTGTATTTTCGTGAAAAGCTAAGTATGTTTTCAAAGTAGATTTTTAAGTATAAGTTAGAGGTTTTAAAGTGGTTTTAAAAGAATGTTTTTGAAAGAAATTATTATTTAGTGGTTTAAAATTTAAAAGTAAATATTTATTACATAAGTAAAGTATTTTAAAGGTTTAACTAGTATTATGATTTAAAAGATAATTATTTAATATTCTTACCTTATAGAATAACTTTTATTTTAAATTTAGTTTTGGCTTAAGTTTTACATGAGAAATTATTATAAAATTTCATAACTAGTATTTTAAATAAAGTGTTTTAAATAGTTTTTATTTTAAATGTTTTAAAGTATATATTTTTGGATAAAGTGATTTAAATTATTTAAAAACCTAAAGTATTAAAACTTGGTTGTTTTCAGTGGAAATAAATCAATTGGGTAGAAATTTATTCCGCGAGAGAAATGGTGATTTAAAAACTATTTTCAAAGGGTTGAAATGTAGAAAAATATCTTGCGAAGATTGAAATAAATAATTTGGAAAATTATTAAGGACTGATGGTTGTTTGCGGATGTTGTTTGATAGCTAAATAACTGACTATTACTATTGGCCAATGCGATGATGGTTTCGAAGAGATCGGGATCGAGATTAATTTCTCGAAAACCACTTCGATCCGGTTTGAACGTTCTCGTGAGGAAGACAAGAGCTTGGAGTCGAAGATGGAGCAGTGAAGTGCAAGGGATAATCGCCACTAATTCTGAGGCGATTCCAAAATGGATGTATTAGGAGTAGTACCTTCGGTTCCGTTCGGATCGGGAACAGACTTGTATGGATAAATGATATCAAAATATCGTCAAGAGGACGATGAGCATCTAAGTGTATGAGTGCTAAAAAAGGTAACGCATTGCCTCGAGCCTCATCAACTGGGAATGGCTTAAATAGGGGAGGTGCAGCAAGGCTAAGTGGTTAGCAACCAATTAGGGTAAGGTCATCCCTGTCTAGATGTCCCTTTTTCTTCGGCTGTGTGGGCAGTTGCTGATCCCAACCATGGGGTCATCTTATTCGGACTATCCAGTAAGGGGTAGCTATGATCTTGTGTTGCAGGGGATCGAGGGGATCCTCGGTACTCCTATCTAGACCAGGTAGTGTGACGGATGGTACCCCAGCAGCCCTGCCATTGATGGAAACCTAATCTCCAATAAGTGCCTTCGGACTTGTTTGCATACCTATTTTGCTGGAATTTAATTAATGTAACAATTTCGGCTATTTGAATAAGTATTTGTATATAGACACTACTATAATATCAAAGGATTTGATAAGCAATATTTTGGTTATCGCAAGGTAAAAACATGACATGTTTATTTGTGGCGTGGTCTTACGAGATACCTTTGATTTTTAAAGGATTTTGGAAACTTTGATAATCCAATTGAGTGTGTTTTCTCACGCTGGTTTTCCGGACTAACTTGGGTGTAATTTTACTATAATGCCCGGGTCAGACCGAGTATTATAGGACACAGGATGGGATGATATGGAGCTCGGAAGACGAGCTGGATGGCGAGACGTGTCACACGTACTTGATATATATTCCGATGTGTGGTATAAGTTGTATAGTCTGCTTTTGGATGAGGACAAGTTGTTACAACTGTCCAGTATTCGGCTGTTGTTTGTATGTACTTTATGATGTAATGTATTATTCAGTTACAGATTCTTTTGTACAAAAATCTGTTGTTTTCTATTATATATTATTCCGCTGCGATTGTGAGATTCTGATATTGTTTTGTTTTTCTCTTCTTCTACCTCCTTCTTCTTTCCCTTACGGTCTGGTTTTCTGGCATTTGATTGTTCGGCATTTGATACAGTAGACGTATTGATGTCAATTTACGGACGTCGAAAAAATCGGGTCATGATAGTTTGTTCAGTCTTAGAACAACTTGTATGGATGAATTTTGGCATTACATTATTACTTGGAGGGTAGTGTTGGAATTTCAAGTGAGATTGCTTTATAAAAGATAAAACTTAGCCTTCGACCTCACAAATGGACAACACCTAGCCTCCGACCTTACAACTGGTAATGACTAAAGTTAGGAGATGCAGTATGATCATCACTTGTATCTGGATTGACATTTTATGATTATGTATGCCTATGGCCATAGAAATGGTTTGTCAAGTTAACAGCCACGGGTGATAATATTTGGTACTATCCAATAAGGGGTAGCCGATGCTGACTAGCAGAGGTGCAATTAAGGCAACCTCGGTATATTTTCATTAGAGGTGTACTGTACGGAAGGTGGACCCTTATCTTGTTGTGTATGGAATCAATTCCCTAATACATGCCTTCAGACCTTATTGTATATTATGTATGTTGGAATGTAATTAATGCAACCATTTCGGCTATGATTCAATATTTATTTTAAACCATAGACATATATTAATATCACCAGATTTTCTAATTGAAATGGTTTGGTTAGCGTAAGGTAAAAAATCGTCCGCGTTTATATGCAGTGTGGCCTTGCGTGATACCTTTGTTTTTGAAAGGTTTTATAAAATTAAAATCCATTTGATGTATGTTTCTCACAGTGGTTTACCATACTGATCCGGATATTCTTTTCTTATAATACTCTGGTTAGCCTAGGCATGCTTTCCATAGTTAGTTTGATGGTTTAGAGCTTTAGGAGATGAGATAAATTCATCTAAGACATATTCACATATATTTTTATTTCCGTTGCATTTGTTTTCTTGTATTTATTACCATTTTGTGAGGGCAAATTGTTATAACTGTCAAGACTAATGATAAATTAGTTTACTCTACTTGACATATGTATACTACGCTCTTCTTTTGTAAATATCTGTTAAATATTATATACCACTCGTTATGATGTGATATTTTGTACTGTCTTTTCTTTCTTTTTTACTAATAATATATCTTTCCGGCACTTGGATACTCTGCACGTGAATATTGTGGATGTACTAGTGTTGACTTGTAGTGATTTAAAAGGTTGATTTTTAGACTATATGTCATCAAAGATCCTCTCGCAGGCATCAAGGCAATCCTGCACCTCCAATACCAACTCCATTCCTTAGAATGATTTGCCACCAAGACTAGCATAGTTTTTGTTCGGCTTAGTGGAATTGGCATTGGGTGCCTACACTGGTACACCACCATCAATAACAACCTTAGAAGAGGCTACCTAAGCATTTTACAGCATGTAACATATCATGGTATTGAACATGGTCCACAAATCAGGATTAGCAGCTCCTACGTAAGCTTCCCCTTCGACTCCAGAGACGGAGTTCCTAGTGGCATTCCTTGTTTGATGACTTATCCTACAATTTGCGATAAGAACGATCAATTTCTCTATAAGGAAGTCCACTTAAGTAGTACTAGTGTTCGCAGTGCGACTTACACATTATACACACACACACTCTCTCTCTCTCTCTCTACTATATAGTTTTTAAAACTAAAATATATAACAAGTATGAGCTCTTATATATACACTCTCAATCAAATCTAGGGTCAGAACTCCTATCCTATCTTTATTGAATCATGGTATTCTCTAGGTTAAACTGCACAATCTAGCTCCAATATCAAACGTGACGACCTTCCTACACCGTCGGTACCCAATATACATGTATAGTGCATTGTGTCTGAGCCCGGTCGATGTAGGACAACTGTCAAGAAAGTTATAAATAAAGTAAAACATCATAGTACCTACCATATATCTCATAGCACATCAAATAAAATATAATAATAAACATTTTAGATATAAAATAGGCAAGACAATAAATAACTGAATGAATCAAAGAATCAGAGTGCACAGATCCATACGGTATATGATGTGCACGTAAATGTGCATATTTTTACCACCATATTTATTCTTTTTAAATTAAATAAATGATCATATTGGGTATTTTAACTTGTTTTAACCAAAATCCATATTAATTCCAAATTGTCACATATCCATCTTCATATAGGGGCAAAACGGTCACTTGTGTGCATGCATTTCTTTAAGAAAAATTAATTGGAAATTTATATATATTTTTATAGGAATTTGGTCTCAAATAGGAGTGGTTTCATGAAGGAATATGCATGCACACAAAATATAAAGGAATGAAGATGGAAATAATTCAAAGTGAAGATCATGGAGGACCCTACCTACCCACCACCTTAATGGACAAATTAGAGGCTAATGCACATGCTTATGGAATAAATGGTTTCATGTACACATAAATAATGATTAGTAGAAGCTAATGATTACTTGTCCTCCACACTTTCTCAAGGGTAGTTTGGTCATTCCCCAAATTAGGGATTAGGGTTTCATGCATGTATAAATAACCCCTTATGTTTCATGTAACTCTCTCTTACTTTGTCTCTCTTCCTCTTCATTAGTTGTAGGCTCAAAATAAACAAAGCTCTTCTCTTTCTTTTTTCATGGCTACTTAGCCCTTTTTATTCTCATGTAATTTCCTTTTTTTATGCAATTTAATACATGATCTTTTCCTTTCTTTGTTTATTTCCTTTCATGTTGCAGTGTAGATCTATTTTTCTTTTATGAAAATAGAATAGATCTCTTTTCCATTAGCTTTCATTTTTCTTTTTTTTTGCTTTCATGTTGCATGCTACTTGTATTGATATGATAACACAAATGAGAGGCTAATCCCTTCAATTTAGGGCTAATGAAGCCTCTAATCATGTAGCTTCAACATTTTGATGTTTTATACTCTCTTTCTGTGCTTTAATGAAAATGTATGAAGTGGTTAACTTGTTGTTTTTGCTTCGAATTTGATAGCCTATATTGTTGACACCAAATAGGCTATATTTAAACAATCACTAACACAAATTACCTCTTCATTTACATATGATGATGGTAATGAAGTGAATGTTGAGATTAAAATTTGATGATATATATTTCTAATTAATAGTTAATAGGCCATACTTAAAATCGATTTCGCTTTCAACTTTGTTATCATTTTTCATGTGAGTTAGTAAATGGTTTAAGGGGTGTGCTATAGTTTGATGTCTTATGTTGAGCTAATTAATAGCACAAATAGGCCATACTTATAATAAGCACATCAATTAAGCTAACTAATGACAAAGAAAAGAGAGACCATAACTTCATTTTGTTGATTTATGTGATCTAGAGAGTGGAAGTTACCTCTAAATTGTCTTAACACTCGTATTTTTATCAATTTTCTTTTGCTTGTTTTTCTTCTTTTCTAGTTTAATATTCTCTCCAACCTTGGTTTAATTTGATTGAATAGATTTTAAAATCATCAATTCCCTACGGATCGACCCGTATTCGCCACGTGCTACATTCGTACACCATGCGCTTGTGGTTATTTTTATTTCTTTATTTTTCAACGGTTTTCTAATTCCATAGAATTTCCATCGATTAACAAGTTTTTGACACCATTGCCGGGGAATTTGTTTTTATTTTGATTTTCTATTCTTCGAATTAGTTTGTTTGATTTTCTTTTATGTGTTTATGTAAAAAAAAGTGTGTTTGTATGTAATTTTGATTGAGTGTTTGTTATTGTTTTCTAGTTATTTTGTTCAATTGCATTTCAATATTTGAAAGAAAGAAAAAAACACAGTTTGTAAAAAAATTATTCACATTTGAATTTCATTGTTACATTTACATCTTTCTTTTTCTTTCCTTTTTTTTATATACATTTACAAGAGAAAAAAACAAAACTGCAAAACTATGCATATTTCTGCCTCTTTTCAACTATGCACTGTTGCAGCCACTTCTTATGTCTTCTGACCACACAACCCTCTCTGGCGACGACAGCCAACCAACTAACCATAACTCCATCACCTTACTGCTTTGCAACCACAATTCCACCACGACCACCATCAAACTACCTTGCAATACCCTTCAACATTTCACACAAAAACTGTGCAAACTGGTCCACCCTTGCATAAAACATACTTCAAACTAGCTTCTCTGACTTCATCAGCCACCACTTCTTACTGCTTCAACCAACATCTCGACCACTACTCTACAAACCATTTCATTAACACAACTGCAGACAAACTCTAGTTCTCCCCTTCACACCACTGACTTCACCGATTTACTGCTGCCATTACATACATTTGCCCCCACCCATTATCCACTGCTACAAACAACATCACCATCTCCATTTTAACAAATCAACCACAATCATCCTTGTATATTCACTATCATCTGAACTACCTCTTACTTACATTTGCTTCTTCCATCTTCATTTGTTCTAAACCATCATACCAGACCAAAACCCCAACCCTGCTTTTCTATCAACTTCTACTGCTCACCAACCCTGCTTCACATCCTTCCATCCCCTGTTCAAACATCACAGAGCCTTCACTATACACCTGTTCCACTACCACCCTCCACCACAACTTGCAATACCCACATTTAGTCTGCTTGCGATACCCCCCTTCTCCCCCAAAATCCTGCTAACAACATACTTACTGCAGCTCACCTTCATTACCCCTCTGCACACTTCAGGCTTGAACCATCATCACTCCAGTATCACTGCCCACTACCTTCTGTAGCTTCCTCCCACTTCATTTCCACTCTACCATCCTTCTCACTGCTGTCACAAACATATCTACAACCACCTTCCACCACTACAGTCTGCCATCAACCTCGTCACTTCACCCAACCCAAAACTTCTGCTTCGACTCTCACACCTCCGTCAAACCAATCGCAAACCCAAACAACAAACCACAACACTACAATAACACACCAAATTGCCTCGACAATCAAACCCATCGCCTCGACCTACCTAATTCGTCGCGACCACTAGCCTACCATATTACGTGCTTCTTCACAAACCATCCTCTTCACAAACCATCAGTCAAACAGCCTTCAGCAATCTTCCACGAACACCTCGAATTACAACCATCACCGCGATTTGCACTTACCTATTAGAAACGCACCCGCTAACTCAATTTCCTCAAATTCACAATCCTTCAATTCGAATAAGTCCGCCATACCCCCTAAACATCACCAGATAATAATTCAAAAAACTCACAGCAAACAGCTGTCGAAGCACGTTAGAAATCAATTTTAATTTGGGGAATTTAAATTTGTTTGGGAACGAACGAGAAAGTCGGTGGTTTGACTTTATTTTGTTTCGTATGTTTTGATTATCTTGGGTTAATCTCGGGTTAACATCAGGTATTAAGGTGGGCCGGGCTTTTGTTTTTTTTATTAATTTTGAATTGTTAATTTTTTTTAATCTTTTTAAGTTCCACATTTTCCAAAAAAATTGTCTGCCTTGGTTTTGTGTTGTCTTTTGTTTGTTTTGGTTTGTCTTAGTGTAAATTCATTTAGCTTTTGTTCTCGTTCTATCTTTAAAAAAACAAATTTCAAATTATTTTATTTGTTTTGCTTTATTTGGTCTTCCTTTGATATATATACATATATATATATACACACACATATATATACATATATAACTGTACATATCTTGTTATTTTCAAGTTGCCAAAGCAGAATTGCAGAAGGAGCAAAAGTGCTTGTTAAAATAAATTGCTTGCTTTGCTAAGCTTGCCAAAAAATAACCGCTTGCTTGTTTATAATTTTCATTTTATTTGCCTTGCATTGTATATATCTATTTTTTTTGTTTGTCTTGCATTGTTGTTTGATTGCATATGCATAAAAAAAATTCAAAACCAAAAAAAAAACTCATTCGTGGTTGCATTGTTAATACACGTTTAATTTCTGCTTTGCATTTCATCTTAGAACTTGTTAATAATAACGGTTAGACATCGATAGCACTTAATTGTATATTGACAAGTTGTCTTCTTTGAACAATTTAATTTATTGGTGTCTAGGCTATGGCAGAGTAATAACCATTTATAAATATTACGGTGATTCGTAAATATTGTAGTGGTTGTTCCTCTGTAGGTACTTAAACCTTCGGCTGCATTGCTACGGTGATTCGTGGTGCACCGATAAATCCTATCTGTTACCTGGCTGAGAACTATCTTGTTTATCTAAGAGAATTTGTGATTATACAATTTTGGGTTAACTTAGGATAAATCATTTGTAATTAAAACCTTGCATTCATTTAGTTGCATTAGTTCATGCATATTAAAAAAACCAAAAAATTCAAATCCAAAACAAAAAAATTGTAAATATTTCTTAACTTAGTTTCTATCCTTTTCCTTTGAAAATTTTCAAATCAAAATTCTAAAAAATACAAAAAAAATTACTTAGTTTTTTTAGAAAATCCAAAATCCAAAAAAAATTCAAAATCTTTTCAAAAAAATGAAAAAAAACAAAAATCAATTTCCCTTTTGAAAAATAAATTCTATTTGTAAATATTTTTCTTTATAAAAAATCATTCTTAAAAATTTCCGAGTTTCCCCACTTACGTGAATTTTACAATAGTTGTGAAAATCAGTGTAATCCATATAATTTCACTCAAAATTCTTATGGATATTTTAACGACAAATATTTTGTTAATAATTCAAATTTTGAACAACAAAGTTTACAAAACGACGATCAACCCTCGAATCTCGAAAATAGCATTTCATCTTTACTTGAACTCTCTACATAACAAAATCAAAGTATAAACGATTTGTGTAACTCATATTTGTGCAATAGTTCAAGTCAAAATAATCGAAATTTGAGTTCACTTCAAAATTAAAATGATTTCGAGTATAACCCATGCCAATTCAATTTCGAGCTTCAAAATAAATTTCAAAATCAAGACGAAAATGCGAACCAATTTTCATATAATTTTGGCAATGGGAATAATCTCGACCATGATACAATTGAAAATTTTGGTTATCAACAAATTAAAAGTGAAAATTTTCAAACTAATAATCATGGATTTGACTTTGTTTAGCAAATGGAAAAAGATTACGGGGATTTATTACTTGAAAAATATAAAACTTTTCATGAAAATCATAATCAAATCTCAACTTGTAAAGAATCAAATAATAATCTACCGTTTATCGAAATAGATGATTCTTGTTCTGAACAAATCCAAATAGAAATTTTTCAAGTTAATAATCACAAATTTGACTTTGTTGAACAAATGAATGAAATGTACAATGATCACATAGATTTGGTGTTCGAAACATATTTGAATCAACGTAATAAACATACTCAAATTCTAACGTGTGACAAGTCAAGTGATAATCCACATTTTACCCAAATCGATGATTTTCAAACAATAACTTTCGAAATTGAAAATGAAACTCTCAACGAAGTTGTTGAAAACGTGGTAATTGAGTTGGATTTCAATTCTTTTGAGGATGTGAAACCAAATTTAGAATTCGATCTTTCTTTTCACGATTCTGAAAATTTGAATATAACAACTTTGGATTTTGAAATGGATACATGCGAAGAAGTTGTTGATAATCCAACGAAGGAAGATGAATTTAACGAACGCGAGTTTTATGGACTTTTCGAAAATCAGTCATTAAATTCTGATGGGGAAGATTTCGATCGCCATTTTGACTTTAAAATCGATAGTTTAAAGGAAGTTTTCAATGATAAACTTGAATTTCAATTTGGTGAAAATAAATGTTAATTTCAATCAATCGTTATATCTACCCCAAAAATCACCGAAAATAAAACAACTCGTAAGATTTTTAATAAAATGACATTCGTTTTTCCAAATCCACATTCGACTTCAAAATCTTTTATGGTTTGGTTTTTCAAGATTAAGATGTGTCTCATATACTTGACGAGACAAATGAATCGGTCTTTGGAAGAAGTTTCATTTACTTTTTGGCAATATACTTTCTAATGTCGTGCAAATACATTTCATTTTCATGGAAATAATAATAAACGTTCCTTTCACTTGGGTTGACTGTGGGGACAAAGTAAAAATCTAGTGTGGGGGGAGTCTCATCTTCTTCTTGATTTTTTGGATTAAATTTTCATTTTTCTTCCAAAAATTCAAAAACAAAAGAAGAATTTTTTTAGCATTTTGATTTATTTTTAAAGAATCGCTATAGGATAAATATATGGCTTTGGTTTATTAAATTGAAATCTTTGAAAATTTATTTGTCTTAACAAAAAAAAATGAAGTTTGATTACAAATAATAATGGTTTAACTAGTATATAGAAAGATTCATATGTGTTAATTATGAAGTATATCCTTATTGAAAATCTTTGTTTTAAAAAGTGATTGATTTAAAGTAAAAGATATAACATTTTTTTGTCTTCTAAGTTAAATAGTGCTAAGATGACTTTTCAAAACTCTCTCTCTCTCTTAAAAAAATATTAAAAAAATAATAACATCCAAGTATTCACTCTCATTTAAAAGTCCTCATAGTTATGCATGGGTGAATTACTTGGAATCTTTGATTATGTGCTTTCATGCTCATTTAAAAGTCCTCACAGTTATGCATGTATGGAACACATGTAAAAAAACAGACTTAATAGAAACCACCTATGGTCGATAGGTATATGCACGAAAGTGTGTGCACTTGCCATGCTCTGTACTCCCCTCACATAAGCCCGAAAGGAAATGCATGGGTGGTATATCTGGCATCAGTTTAGTTGAGCTAGGTGTGTAATTTTTCTTGCAAATAATGAGAGAGCAAGCTATTGAAATCCTAGCACTATTTTTACTTAGTTGATTTGATTTGTTATTGAAAATAAATGAAAATACCACTTTTATAAATTTTGATAATCAACTAAGGATCCTTTTCGTAATTACACTTTGTTATCAATCGAATTAACGAGTTAGACTATAATCTATTTGCTATGATAACTTGATTTTTGTTGGAAATTTTGATGAGTAAGTAACATAAATTTTCAAGATAATATCCAAAACCTATATTTAACTTATTCGTGTTGATTTAAAAATAAATCATTCATTTGTAAATATTTTCAAAAACTTGCATTCATCTCTTTGTAAATAAATCTTGAATTTTGTAAATATTTTCATCCTGCATTTGGATTTTGTGGGTAGTATCCGCTGAAAACCCTCACGGGACAACACTCGTCCTACTGGAGACACCCTATGGTTTAACGGCTTGTTGCATACGCTCATGCAATCGTGCTTCCTATGAAAACGGATTTATCTTAGTTTCCCTTTATTCCAGGACAAATAAAAAGATAAGTGTGGGTGTATTTGATGTGCACGTAAATGTGCATATTTTTACCACCATATTCATTCTTTTTAAATTAAATAAATGATAATATTGTGTATTTTAACTTGTTTTAACCAAAATTCATATTAATTCCAAATTATCACATATCCATCTTCATGTAGGGGCAAAACAGTCATTTGTGTGCATATATTTCTTTGAGAAAAATTAATTGGAAATTTATATATATTTTTGTAGGAATTTGGTCTCAAATAGGAGTGGTTTCATGAAGGAATATGCATGCACAAAGAATATAAAGGAATGAAGATGGAAATAATTCAAAGTGAAGATCATGGAGGACCCCACCTACCCACCACCTTAATGTAAAAATTAGGGGCTAATGCATATGCTTATGGAATTAATGGCTTCGTGTACACTTAAATAATGATCAGTAGAAGATAATAACTACTTAGCCTCCACACTTTCTCAAGGGTAGTTTGGTCAATCCCCAATTTATGGATTAGGGTTTCATGGA
This sequence comes from Allium cepa, assembly GCA_030765085.1. Lineage (NCBI taxonomy): Eukaryota > Viridiplantae > Streptophyta > Magnoliopsida > Asparagales > Amaryllidaceae > Allium > Allium cepa. The sequence continues at coordinate 243,634,357 of CM060938.1, read as the reverse complement.
TGTATAAATAACCCCTTATATTTCATGTAACTCTCTCTTACTTAGTCTCTCTTCCTCTTCATTAGTTGTAGGCTCAAAATAAACAAAGCTCTTCTCTTTCTTTTTTCATGGCTACTTAGCCATTTTTATTCTCATGTAATTTCTTTTTTTGTGCAATTTAATACATGATCTTTTCCTTTCTTTGTTTATTTCCTTTCATGTTGTAGTGTAGATCTATTTTTCTGTTATGAAAATAGAATAGATCTCTTTTCCATTAGCTTTCATTTTTCTTTCTTTTTGCATTCATGTTGCATGCTACTTCTGTTGATATGATAAAATGAGAGGCTAATCCCTTCAATTTAGTGGTAATGAAGCCTCTAATCATGTATTTTCAACATTTTGATGTTTTATACTCTTGTTTTGTGCTTTAATGAGAATGTATGAATTGGTTAACTTGTTATTTTTGCTTCGAATTAGATAGCCTATATTATTGACACCAAATCGGTTATACTTAAATAATCACTAACACAAGTTACCTCTTCATTTACATATGATGATGGTAATGAGGTGAATGTTGAGATTAAAATTTGATGGTCTATATTTCTAATTAATAGTTAATAGGCCATACTTAAAATAGATTTTGCTTTCAACTTTGTTATCATTTTTCATGTGAGTTAGTAAATGGTTTAAGGGGTGTGCTATAGTTTGATGTCTTATGTTGAGCTAATTAATAGCATAAATAGGCCATACTTATGATAAGCACATCAATTAAGCTAACTAATGACAAAGAAAAGAGAGATCATGACTTTATTTTGTTGATTTATGTGATCTAGAGAGTGGAAGTTACCTCTAAATTGTCTTAACACTCATATTTTTATCAATTTTCTTTTGCTTGTTTTTCTTTTTTTCTAGTTTAACATTCTCTTCAACCTTGGTTTAATTTGATTGAATAGATTTTTGAAATCATCAATTCCCTACGGATCGACCTGTATTCGCCACGTGCTACATTCGTACACTTTGCACTTGCGGTTATTTTTATTTCTAAATTTTTCGACGGTTTTCTAATTCGATATAATTTTCGTCGATTAACAGTGTAAAATATAGAAAATAGAGTTGTACATAAATTAATAACACAATAACTATATCTAAGTAATAAAGGCACTAGCAAGCTCCATAGCGCTATGCAGCGGAATAGCAAATAAATAAAAGTAACAATATAAGAGTCTAGCCACCTACTCGCCACCTGTCCAGCTCTACCCATTTAAGCGTACCCAAAATAATAGGAATCAAAGTATAAAACCATGGCTTAGACAATGGTCTGGTGTGAGCATTGGAAAATCTGTAAATGCTAATATTCCACGATAATATGAAAAATGGTAGGAAGTATCATGCCTGAACTATCCCTGCATCCTCAGAGTTAGCACATATACAAAATACAAGCTAATCTACATCATAGTCATCATGGGGTATTATACAACAAAGTACAAATAGGTGTCTTGATATCTGCATCAATATTATCTGTCTCGTATGACATCCATAGGGTGATAAAAAATTGAACAAACATAACATCCATCATCCATCCTCACATTTACTAACTCGGTGCATTGGATATAAAATCACTCGTCGAACCATCATGGTCAAAGAGCAGACTATGCATCAAGATATCCTGCATCCAACTTCATCTGTACTCATATCCATGCCACTCAATCGGCTAGGAAATAGACTAACCATTACGTCAGTCCGGAGTAAACAAATGTCATATCTAGATAAAGAGCCTTCACGCTCCAAGAACCATCACGTCCCCAATGTACCCCCTTCTCACGAATACTTTACAAAACCTCGAGTGTCAACGATCCCTTTGCACATGTCATCTATGGTAGAGCACATCTTGGAACTGATCTCAAGACTCTCATTATGAAGTCACCATGGTAGGGACGATTCTATACAGTCATCATCAATGGTAAAATACCATCATATGTCCCGTAGCCATCATCTATCAATTCCATCAACATGACTCATAGTCCTAAACTCTACATCTCAAAGTACAGCTTTCCATCATCGATGTCGTCTCTTCCCATCATGGAATTATCATCATCACATCACATCGTCATCGTTCAAATCACCACCTAACCCTATGGTTCGGTGTCGATCCCTATACTCAGCCATATTCGGTTAAGTATTTGGCTTGTCACAAGTTTGAGTGACTACACACCTAAGACTCGAGCCAAACCTCAACATGTCTCGAAGCATACATATAGAACTTGAAGTAAGTAAATAAAGACTTGAAATCCAACTTCCTGATGCCAATCGACTTTGATCCATGCCTAACCCGGTCTCGCACTTCACACACACAGTGGGCTATACTCCTTCATGCCCCTACATCAATCGCACATCCTTACTGAACAATGTCCGTGGATCAATACCAATCCATAAGCATCAATCCCAGACTTAGCTACCCTTCACTCTACTATTATTCGCGATCCCAAATATTATCTCTAATACTTAGTACTTTTCCTCCTCTTCCTTTTGCAATCCATATCCTATCATTTATGGCCCCAAATATCATCTCCAAAATTCAAAATGATCCATCACTAGTCTCAAAGCACGCCGCGAAGCCATCATCTAATAATCCATAATCCATAAAACCACCCAGAACAATCCATAACTCGTGAAAATGAACTCCAAATGACTTGAAATTTCAAACATAACCTTATGAGGTCTTCCTTGTAGCCTTATATCAACTGCACCAAGTTTAGACTTCTACCCATTGATCCACACTAATCCCTAACATGTTCCTAAAACTAAATCACCATTAAATTGGCGTTTTCAACCAAACAAGCATCGCACAAACAAGCAATCATCGCATACAATCTACCTAACAAGCATACAACCAAACATGTCAATGTTAGTCCAAAATTTACGAGTGGTGTCCACAAGAATAAAGGAGATCCAGAAGAATACGAATTTACAAGAAAATTCCAAATTGTTTGTGTAATGACCCGCCAATTTATCATTTTGATAAATTATATTTATTTTTAAAATATTAAAATATAAGCTTTTAAAAACATATATTATGATGTTTTGAACAAAATATAATAATGATAATCTTATTTTGAATAAGTATTTATGAAAATATATACCTTGAAGGAATATCGATAAAATGACCGAAAACCGTTTTATCGATAAGCAGCTCTATAATCGTAAATCATCGCGCACGGAGCCGATACATACACTTATTTTTATAATTGAAAAATAATTGAAATAAAATTATTTATTTTATTTTTGAAAATTAAAAGTATGTATGACATCCTCAATGATGCCCTTATATTTAATAATTGATTTATGATTTGAAATTGGGATTTAATGTTTAAGAATTATTGTAATTACTTAAAGAATTATTTTTAAATGATAAAAATTCATTTTAAATAGTAATAAAGTGATAATAAATAATTTATAATAGCTTTACAAAGAGATATATTATCAGTTTGAAAATACAAGAAAATTGAAAACACTTTATTGGTATAATAGCAATTTTTTGAATAATTGTTAATATTGATTTATATGATTTATAATTCAAATGGGATCATTTTAATTAATAGTAATTATTATAAATTTATTTTCAAATTATATATATATATATGTCTATAATTTAAATTAGAAGTAAAAATGTGACTGGGAATTGGTTTTCGATTTTCAACGGTTTAACAAACGAAAGTTGTTCGAAAGTCGTTGTCATGTGCACATATATAACATTACAAATACATCCAATAACATATACATGAACACATATATACATATATATGGCATGCATACATGAAATACATGTACATTAGAAATATCATGATATTTTCACCTTCCTTCATCTTTAAGCAACCGTAAGTCAACTAAGCACATGAACGGATGGCTTGGAAGTGAATGATGTCATGAAAGCACATGGGAAGATGGGATAACATGGGGAACAAGATGATTAAGGAGGGTGTGGGCTAAGGGTAGTTTTGTCCATTCACTTTTAGATATTTCCTACCATTATTTCCTTATAAATACCCATTCATACTCTTCCATTTCATTCACCATCTTCTTCATTTTTCCCATCTCCTTATCTCCATTTTAATGGCTTCATCTTAAAGAATTCGTGAATAAATTTTAGCAGTAAAGAATATAAAAACATTTATACATACATATGCTATAGTATTACACCTGCAAAAAAAGCAAACACCTCCTCTTCCTCAATCAAGTGCACGGCCATCACCATCAAGACCAAGCTCCATCACCTATTATAGAGGGATACTGAGCCCATCAAGGATAAAAGAAGGAGTTTGAAAGCACCGGAGTAAGAAAAAGAGGAGGAAGTGCTTCCGGAGTGTTGTCGGGATTGATTCGAGAAGCTACAAAAAAGATCGGTGGAGTGGAGCTATAAGTAAATACTCAATGTTTATTAAATGATAAATAATCTCTATAACTATTTTTAAGTATGATAATATGACCATTTAATTGCTTAACGATTTGTATGAATGTTTGATGACTTGGTTGATTATATGGTTGAATATATAGATGTCGATATGGTTGACAACTTGGTTGTGATAAATCATGAGAAATCATAAAAAAAATGGTTGACAATTAACTATGATTAATTAATGAAAAATAAATCCATATGGATGTATATGAAGTTATTTAGCCTCTTAGTGGTTTTGGAAATATAAAAAGGTTGAAAATGAATATTATAATAATATAATACTAGGAAATCATTTAAAAGTGAAAAAGTGATTTAATACAGAAAATATTGGTTTAAATGTTTGAAAATGGTTTATAGATGTTTTATAAACATTAAAATTTAATTTGGAGAAGTTTTGACAAATAATGAATTTGAAGTCGAAAATAGGTGCGTCACGTAACGGTAGTTTGCGACTTCGCGCTGTGAAAGTTAAATCCTTCTATCGGATGGAATCAGAGTCGAATTTCTTTGCAATAAAATTTTTTTGAACTCTAATGACTATTGCTTTAAAATAAAATAAAGGGATTGAGATTTCGTTTAATAAATTTTGAAAAATGAGCAAATCAAGTTTTCAAGAAAATCGTGCTTTAGCAGCTCGGTGGCCAAATTCGCAAATGTTTTAAATGAAACTTCTTAAAATTTTTAAAAATATGGAATAAATATTGTAAATATTTCAAGATATTTCAAAATGTTTTAAAAGTTTTTTGAGTTATAAAAACAAATTTTCAAATGATAGAAAGTCGTTTTGATCAATATAGCTTAAAAAGCACTTTTACCAACATTTCTCTATAACTTTTAAATTATAGTTTTAAACACAACCATTCTTTTCCAAATCTTTTAGAAATGTTTTGAAATTATTAATAAAGCATTTTAATGGTAATTTGAAGGATTTATGGAATGGTTAAATGTTAAATGATTTAGAGTCGATCAAATAACTTGACCGTGTCAAAGAGATGGTGTCTAGTCTTGAATTTGGAAAACCAGTTTCCTACTCTCTTTGACTATCCAAACTGGCCCGACGGATGGGATAGTAAATTTTGTTTACTAGGATTAAAATCTCCTAATGTATAATGATATAATTTTCCAAATTTAAATAACTTGGATTGCATTGAAATGATTTGAAAATGTTTTCCTAAACAAAAGGTCAAACGATTTAGAATTATTCCAAGATTAAAAAGGTTTTAAAATTTATCAAATGATTTGATAAGTGAGGCTTAATGATTCCATATCATTTGAGAAAGATAAATAAATGATTCAGTGGTTATATCTCTAAGAGATGTCTATGAATTAATAAAAAGATGAAGTAAATTGGTTAATGATCGATAATCATATGTGAACTTAACATCTTTTTAACCGATGATTGGTCAAATGAACCGGGGTCGGATTTAGGTAACTCCTATCCAAAAACCATTTTGAACCAATGTATATATTCAAAAGTGAAGATATGTTTAAGATGATGATTATTGAAGACAAAGGATCTTCAGAATGTAGGGATTGCTACCACGAGTCCCATGGGTTTACCCCACATTATATTCACATGGCAGTGGTGTCTGCATTTTGAAAATCTTCATTGTATTGAAGACTGAAGATCTTCATAGCGGAAGGATTGTTTGTTGACATTCTCTGGGTAGCTCCCAATATAGAGACATTTATTATAGCATTGGTCCTATCGTATTTTGATATCTTCGGATTGCAAGGACTAGTCACTACTAATGGTGGTAAGAGGAGTGGCTTCGGTTTCGTTCAGTCCCAGAAAAAACTTGTATGGACGAATGTATAACAGGGCATTTCTGATCATATTGATTGATCTCTATCAACATATTGTCTACTTGGTGGCGGAGAAGGCAACTTCTCTTAGCTTAGCACTCTTTCCCGAGATGAACAAGCTCAGGAGTTGTACGTTGGTAGAAATCAGTTGTGAGATTAAGAAATGACAATATGGCATTCTAAGTGGAATGTGCTTTATAGAAGAATAAAGCATGGCATTGTGAATAGCAAAGCATGGCTTTGTTAAAATTCAGCGTAGCCGTGAGCCTCACATCCCTGAGATGATACGGGTAATTATGTGGTCTACAGGGCATACATTTCAGGCTATTGGTTGTATGAGTATGGAGGAGTCCGGTGGAATCTGGTCCTCAAGGCATATGGCTTGCTTGGGAAAAGCGATAAGTCTACCGGATATTGGTAGGGTAGCAACTGCAGTTCCAAGTGACTTGCTTGAGAAAAGCGATAAAGGCACCATGGGAACTATGTTCCTATACGTGGATCGAAGGAAAAAGGCCACTAGTTCCCTATCAAGTTGGAAATCCAACTCTAATACGAGCTTTACGGTTTTGATTGTATTCACAAAATAGCTGTAACGCTTTGCAAACATTTTAGCTACCCCTTTTCATATCATATATTCCATCCAGATATATTTCGTTGACCTAGTTTGAATATATTATCATAGAGTTAGTCCAGGTATTGATACTTTATTTTGATATATTACCAGAAAAATGTTTTCAAAAGAATGTTATTAAACATAATTTCGAAGTGTTTTGAGTATAAAGTATTTTGGTTATCATATGATGATAACCCATCCGTGTTTTTTTGTGGGCGTGTTCTTATGAAATACCCTTCTTTCCGAGGTTTTAAACTGGCATCAATTTATATTTCGAGTATCTTACGCTTTTTTATCAAGCTTGATCCATGTATTTTTAATACTCGGGTAAGATCCGAGTAGTTTCAGGTTTAGTTTAAGATGCTTGGAGTTTCCAAAGGAGAGCTGTAGATCTTCATCTACGTATGGACAAATTCTATTATCCGCTGCATCTATTGCATTTGCTTTTATTATTCAGCAATTGTATGGACAGAGATTTATAACTGTCCATGCTAAATCTAGATTAGATTCTGATATTGTATTCCAATTTTTTCGCTCTGAAGATTTTATATTGAAATACTATATGTTATTCCATTCATGTGAGATTCTGTTCTATTTTTATTTTCTTTTCCCCTAATAATCACGGCTTTTGGCATTTGGATTTGTGGCATGTGAATACTAAGTATGTAATAGTATCGATTTTTTAGGGTCGAAAATCCCTTTTGTCACGGTTTAAAATTTATGTGCATGCTTCATAGGGGTTTAAAACGTATTTTCGGGTATGAAAATCATTTAGAAACGTCAATAAACGTTTAATAGTGGTTGGTTAGCGAGTAGAGGCTCAAAACCGCTCACCTAATGTCCAAAGCAATCCAACTAGACATGACTTCCAAGGATGAACGGTCGCTTCAAGATGATCCCCAATAGCAAATCTCAATCCAAGGGGCTAGTCTTGCCAATCTCCCTCTAATGACACATTTTTGCTAATTAAAGTATGGATTAGGGTTAATTATTGGGTCAGAAAATGTTAATGGAGGATTTCTCTATATTTTTCGTAAGAGTGAACTGATATATAGGAGTCCCATCAGCCCTAACTTCATGCTAATCTTGAAATGGGCTTTAGGCCTTACCACCAACTTACTAATTAACAATTAAGCTGTCAAGTGAAACCTCAAACACCCATATCTCCTTAATGTAAGTCCATTTTCCAATTATAACCACTCTACAGATAGAGAAACTATCATTCCAATCTAATGGAAGGGGTTTTGGACCGTAATTCAGCACCTATCAAAGATTATAGGCCACACAAGACTTTTAGGATCAAAATCGTCTGATAAAAATTCTAAGAATAGAAAATGTCTCCAGTAGTCATTTCCCAAAATTATAGAATTCTAAGACCTTATATAAAAATAATATTAATATTCTATGATACTCTGATACATAGTATACAGGTCGTTACATTGCCTATTTTGGCATAACCCCTGTCTTTCCGCTGACCACTCCGAACCGATAAAGTTCTAAACTATAGTACAGCTCCTGCTCTCATATATGGTACCAATCTTACTATCATAGCACCGTGCCTTGCTCGTCATCCCATTTTCATTGCCAAAATACAATCTATGAAATACCTACTTGTTACTTAATACCCCATAAAATGTTGAAGCACACTCTACTCATCCTTGGACACTTCGACCAAGACAAACCATCCTAATTGGTATTCCCTTCACTTATATGCGAACGTACAATTCGATTGGTCCTGCAGCTCGATGTGTTCCACTTCGGTATAATGCAAACACAAGCACTAAAAGCACCTTGCAGAAGGTAGACTTCTGTTGGCCAACACTACTGACCTTTCATTACAACCCATTTTAATGACATGTTATTCTTATTTAATCTAAACTATTAGCTAACTTTAATAGTCACGCCTATCATAAATGCATACTTGTGTGTGTCTGAGTGTGTGTAAATTATAATGAATATTCACAATATTCATATTCAAATAAAACTATGTCTATTTTTAATCAATATTGAAAATAATTATTACTTCATAAATAATTTTTCATAACTTGATGTGTCTACTAAGAAGTGTGAGATAGTATAGTCCCTCTTTTTCCACCATTACTACAATAACTTACAAAATATGAAGCTTCATTCAGTCACTTAGTATGAAATTTTATTTCATACACTATATCCAATTTACAATCGAGAGTTTCAAATCAAATATCTTGAACTTGAAGAAATAACTTTCATAGAAAACATTTTCGATATGAAAACACATTTGGAACCGAAATCACATTTCTCATTCCATACTAAATATCTTTTTGTAGTTTATACAATTCTCGTTTTCAATGTCCCTTCATGCAGCAGAGGTGACCATTCACTCTCTTTATCCTAAATATGCCTAAGTTACATATACTCTCGTACATTTGCTTTCCTTTCAAAATTGCTGTACCATTAAAAAGAAAACTATTGCTATAAGACCATAACAAATTGTTTAATTAAATTCATTCTGTCATTCTTAACACTCAAGGATATCGAATAAGTTTTGATTTGCATAACTTTGTCAAACTAACATTTCGGTAATCGAATGCCTAGGTATATCTCATAGCTTTTGGTTTAGTGCTATAACTAACACAAAAGGATCCTTATTGTAATCTATTATATTGAGTACATGATCTTGCTTTATAGTTTATTGGCTTAATTAAAACGAACTAATTTCATCGAAGTTTCATGCATTATGAATCGTGATTGTTCACTATATAGCATTTATACGTTATCAAATATAGATCAAGTATCCATATTCTCTTATTTCTTAAGAGTTCAAAATTCATTAAAGACAATGTAATGTATCGGACAAATAAACATTTTGAGTGATCAAGGCATGAATGTTTTGGTGGTTGTGCAAATGAGCTCTTGTAAAGTCTTGAAGTGACAACATGCCAAAAGATTTAGTGGCAAGTATATTTTTATGTTCCCATGTTTGTCTTAATTCAGTTCATTTGTATATTTTTACTAATAAACATTTTATTGATTATATTAGGTGCACAAATTTATCATAGTACACTATTTTAACTAGTATAGCATATATTCTTCCAATATTAGAAAGGGTATATGCTTTCATTTCATTTTATAATAAGGCTTTCACTATATTTTTATGTTTCTCAAAATCCTAAGAAAAACATAGAAATCTTTTGATTTCTCTTATTGACGTTAGGTCTTGCTTGCCTCGAGATTCTGATCTTAAGGAATATCAACAAATCATAAGCCTACAAGCGATGAGTAACACCTTATCGGCTATGTAACAACCCGAACCATAGTAGGCCCCAATTTTCGCTAAATCGAAAACACACATCCACAAAAGTATGCATCATTAGTTTTGGTATCCTACAAATAAAAAAATGAATATCATAGCATTACCTATATAAACTCACCGTGAAATAGCAAAGTATAATAAATCATATAGCTATTGGCCAAGATTGACACTTCCGATATGTAGTGTCCTTGTCGGTGTCGAGCATGCATAAGAAAATATGTCCTTCCACCATTCCCGCCTTGCACCAGTACCTATCACTTTAATACTATCATATGGGTTCAAATAAGGAGGGGGTTAGAACAACGTTTTGGTCACTTGTGAATTACGCACTCTATACATAACATTAGTGTATGCCGATTTGCATCAATTACATATTATTACTTTTATTTTACTTAGTCATCTCGACTACACATGCGTGTAAGATATACCCTATCTACTTGAAGTAGACAATAACTACATATGTATACATACAAGTAGCACAGTCCTACTTTAGACCAAGATACTTCCTTGCTAATATCTACAACTTCGCAACTCGTTGGGATCCATCACCAATGCAATGTCACATCATCATGCGTAGCAAAGAACTCCAAAAGTGCCTAATAACGTATTCTAATAGTTTAGCCGTATTTGTTTTGAAAGACCTCTACTAAGAGTTCTCTAGCCATGTCCAAATAAATATGGATGTGAATGAGCTAAACATGATATACACTAGTGGGAGGTGTAGCTCGTTTAGACCTAACACTCGTCTTTCTACTGACCGATCGGGATCAATGATTTCTCAACATATGAAACAGCTCCTACTCCCGTATATGTTACCAACCTCTCTATCAAGCGTCGAGCCTTGCTCACCATCCCATTAAGATTACCTAATGGGGGTCTAGGAATTACCTACTTATTATTAAATACACCCTTAAAAGGTTGAAGCAAAATCTACTTGTCCTTCGATACTTTGACCAAGGCGAACCATTCTACTTGGTATTTCCTTCACCTAAACGCAAACGCATAATTCCATTGGGTCCTACATTTGGATATGTCCCACATCAATATTATGTATATATGTTTGCATAAAAAATGGGCAAACACTCAAATCGTTGTTGTGGAGCTATAAATATTGTTTATAGTATATAGCTATTGTTTCAAGAAAATTAGTTGTGGATGTTTAAGGTTTAAAATCAGTAATTTGCAATAAAAATATGTAAAAGACTTAAATGTAAAAAGACAAAAAAATTATAGTGGTTCGGCCTGAATGTGCCTACATCTATGGTTCCTCTTTTATTGCTCCTTCATTTCTGATTACAAATACAAGCTTTTTATACGAGTAAACATGCAATTAGAACAAAGATTTTTCCCTCTCCAAGTTGTCTTCCATTGTTGCTGAAAGCTACGCTCTTCAGCATCCTCCCTTTTTATGATGCCATGTGCCTTGCATTTATAGAATGAAGATACGAGGAGAGGCAGCTGAGTATATAGTATTTGGAATTTGGTTCAACCTTCCTTACCGGATTGTCAAGCTATTCCACTTGTGACGATCGCCATACACCTCCAAGAACCCTGGAACGCGTCATGAAGAAATCCCCGAAGTATCGTCATGCCATGACGAAAATCCCCAACTTCTTTTTTTTAGATCAGTTATACCCGGGTTGAGCCCTAAGCAAACCTTCACCCGACTCCAAGTTGCATTACTCCCAACCGACTCTAAGTAAACCCTCAAATTTCTTATGCTCGACTCCATGCAAACACAAAACCAAAGTTTTGGTTCGGTCATCGAGCTGACTCGAGTAGAATCGAGATTTTCAAGCCCTGATTCCAAGCAAGAGTCGAACCAAAGTTTTGGTTCGGTAATCTAAATAACTCTAAGCAAACTTCAGATTTTCAAGGCCTAATTCCAAGAAAGCGTCGAACCAAACTTTTGGTTTGATCAACGGGCCGACTCCAAGCAGACTCGAGATTTTCAAAACTCTAACTCCAAGCAAGTGCCGAACCAAAGTTTTGGTTCGGTAATCCAACCAACTCCAAGTAGACTTCAAATTTTCAAGGCCCGACTCCAAGCAAGTGCCGAACCAAAGTTTTGGTTCGATAATCCTACCGACTCCAAGCAGACTCCATATTTTCAAGTCCCGACTCCAAGCAGACTCGAGATTTTCAAGCCCTAACTCCTAGAAAGCGTCGAACCAAAGTTTTTGTTCGGTAATTCAACTGACTCCAAGCAGACACCAGATTATCAAGACCCGACTCCAAGCAAGTGCCGAACCAAAGTTTTTGTTCGGTCATTGGGCTGACTCCAAGCAGACTCGGTATTTTCAAGCCCCGACTCCAAGCAATCGGACCGGGGATCCTGGCTTATTGTTGGACTATCGACCTTGAATGGCGGTTAGGCGTCTTGGTATTGGCCCCATGGGATGGTGGTGGACAAATCTTAAGATGACCATATCTCTCAATCCGTAGCTCCGGTTGATACGCGATTTGTACCTATGTCCATATCTTGATCTCGAGAATACCTCTAAACTAGTTTGAGTCTGCTCCACAACAATGATGATTTTGCCCCTGACTCCTTATATTCATCATATAATGGGCGAAAATGCCCACAACATTTTACTCGTATAAAAAGCTTATACTTGTAATCGGAAATGAAATGGATAATAAAAGAAGAATAGTGGGCATAAGCACATTCAGGCCGAACCATTATAAATTCAATGTCCTTTTACATTTAAGTCGCTTACATGTTCTTTATTGCAAGTTACTGATTTTATACCTCAAACATCTGCAACTAATTTTCATCAAACAATAGTTATATACTACAAACAATATTTATAGCTCTACAACAACGATTTGAATGTTTGCCCTTTTTTGTGCAAAAATTTTGGTGCTTTCATTGAGAGTTGAACTTTTGTTTTCTAAAAGGAAATTCACTCTTTTTTACTTTTCTTTTTATTTTGAAACCTACTATTTCTAATCTTCTGACTAGAGAATATCATTTTCTTCTTATAGGAAACTCTCTCCCTTTTTTTAAGATCTAAAATTTATGTTTCTTTTTAGATCTACCCGAAAGTCGCTATGCTCCGATACCAAATGAATGTGACTGCTATGCAGGAATTTTATACTGGTTTGAACTCCCGTTCCACGTCCAGTCCCAGACTCATTCTGGAATTAAAACTAGCAACACTTACTTAACTCGGAGGAATAGGTTTACACTGCTTGAGCAACTGAATAGGACTTCCACCGCCTAAGCAGACGAATAGGACTTGACCGCCTAAGCAACAGAACATGATTTCGATCGCCTGAGCAATCGAACAGGACTTTGACTGCCTGAGCAACCAAACAGGACTTTCTTACAAACTGGATTTTTAATTGACTTTGTGTGTTCTAAGTAGCACGGATTTGTCACTTGTACAACAACCTTCCTATAATCTTATCCTCAAGTATGATGTGTGTAGTTGTGTGTATATAAAGATTAGGAAGTTTCAAATTGCTTTTAGAAATATCAAATTGTGATTGTAAGCAATGAATGTATGAATTCAAGAGGTTAGTTAATTCAGAAAATAAGACTCAAGTATAAGTTAAGTAAGTGAAGTTGATATTTAAATTCATGCATATATATAGTAGTTAAGAAGTTGCAACTGCTGGGGAGAACTCTACGAACTGCAATGGCTTCCACTCTTCACATGAGAGAAGGCTGTTCCCGAAAGGAAATGTCTATTCGAAAAATATGGCAGTTATACAGTGATCAGTCGACTGCCTTAGAATATTCAGTCTTCTGAATTTAAATCATGCATGCGCATTTGAATGTGCATAGATTCAGTCGACTGACTGAATGTATTCAGACGACTGAATTCTATTGTTAAACAAAAAATACCATAGCTCATTTGGTTAGAGCACTTTCCTTTTAAATTAGTGACCCGGGTTCGAGCCTCGCTCCATGCACTTTTTGAGAACTTGATTTTGATTAAAATATGCATGCAAGTTTATTTGAATGTGAATGATGATTCTTGAGGAAAGATTTTAACAACGCACTAAGCTTGACTCAATATACATAATTGATGGCTCATGATAAAATATATAACAACACAAACCATACTTTGAGTCGTTGAGTCTGGACTTTGTCGTCGTCGTAGATTCGTGAATTGTTGTTTCATGTCAACAATCAAAACCTATGATCCAACGCTACCCTGACTGTTTTACATAAAGCAAAAAATCCTCATGTTCTCTTCAGATCTGAACATCCATTTTATTACATAGAAAAATTCTTTTGTCCACTTTTTAGATCTTACTTTTACTATCCATAGACACTGTTTATTAGCAAAAAAAAAATGTCTTCTCTTAGATCTGAAATCCTTAGATATTAATTTTACTATTCTGGATCCACAAAAACATCCCATGACCAAAATAAAACATGCACCCATTCTTTGGATCTAAAATCCAGCCACCTCTCTTTTCTCATTTGGAATCCAAAAACATGGTTTCTTGGAATAAAAACACCTTTTTCCCTTTGTTTAGAGCTGAATCGTTATTTTCTTTCACAAAAAAATCCATTTCTAGTCTTGAGATCTGGAATTGCATTTTTCAATAAAATTTATATAATTTTCTTTTCAGATCTAAAGTCACTGTCTCAATGGCATGAGAGATTCTCTTTTTCTTACTTTCCCAGTTTGAAATCATTGTTTCTTGGATTAAAATACTCTGTATCTCCCAGATCTGAAATCGTTACTTTAATAAAATCAATTTCTCTTTTTATATCTGCAACCACTATTCCTTGAAGACAAAAAAATAATTCTATCTTTATTTTCTCCTATTTTAGATCTAGAAACGCTGCTCCTTAACCAACAAGAAACATTTTTTCACTTCTTAGATCTGAAATCACTATATCTTCTTTCAGATCTGTTAACAATGTTTCTCAACCAAAAAGAAACATGTACTTATTTCATAGATTTGAAATCGTTCTATCTTCTTTTTCTCATTTCAGATCCAAAAAAAAACTGTTTTGACCTAATACCATTTTTTTAGATCTAAAATCATTATATATCTTATTCTCTTTCCATCCGAAAGCTTTGCTTCTTTAACATAAGAAAACTATCTTCCTTTTTTGTACAAGAGGAATCTATTCTCCTAGTAAAATATAAAATTACAGTCCTAAGAAAATCATTTTCTCCTTTCAAACTCGAAATCCTTTTTCCTGATCTAAAGTCATTTTTTCTTTTTTCAAGTTTGTAATCAACATTTCTCGGATTGAGAAGCTATACCTCCTATCTTAAGATCCTCTCTTTATTTTAAGAGTTGGACCATCAACCCTTCGAAGCTACAAAACATACCAATCCTTTTCAAAAGTTAAATTATCTCTCTCAAAAAGTACAAACTCTATAGGAAGGAAAAGAGAACGACTTCTCGATATGCTGCCTAAAGTGAAAGAAATGTGCTGTAAAGAATGCAACAGCGGTCCAGATGTCAAAAACTAGGAAGACTAGTCTAATAACCTCGCGGTGCTAAAAATTATCAGATGTAAATTCGACATGATTGTGATTGAAATTAGTAAACACCTCATGGCTTGACATAAAGCTACGGTGGATAAACTCTTGACATGCTTAGGGAAGATGAAAGTATTCGACCTCAACGACATAATACAAGGAAAGTCCAAGTCTAGAGAACACAGGAGGCATTCGACATAACCAAACGAACCCCAAGCACTGCCCTTTTTCCATCCAGAATCAAATCAAAGTACTACAATTGGGATCTCACTGATGGATCGAAATATCACAACTTGAAGACCGAAGTCATGATGATTGAATACTCAAAGTCTAGATATGATAAGCGCGATACTTCGTCACTCCTATCATGCACAAAGGCATCACAAATCCAACGCATACTGAAATTGATTCAAATAATGTCAAAAGCTCTCCCTACCTAGACATATGTTCAATAAATATGAAAAGAAAAGGAGATAAGACCAAGAGTTACTAGTCCACATTTCGAAAAAACAAAAATTGTTGAGTGCCCACTACAAACCATTATAAGGGCTAACCCAGCCCCTAGAGATTTGCCAAGATCTCCATACTTGCTGATAAACGGAGGGCACAAAGGAGGTACTATATAATTAGTTTTCTATCACTCTAATCAATCTTAAACTATTCCAGGGCTCTACCATCTACTCTTGGATTTCCATCCTTGGAAAAAGGTAAAGGAAGGATTCGTAAATCCATTGCATATGCTGATAAACCCGAGGGTGCTTATACACTACACGAAGTAAAGACAAAAAATCAAAATAGCCCCTACAACTATGCATGACCTTTCCTTTAAGTCAGTAAGGTACATAAAGATGAGAAAACATCACTGTCAGGAGTTCAGATACAAAGCCACCCAGGGATGCTAGCAAAGCTTGCAGTGCAAATGCTATAGCAAAATGGAAGAGATACAACTCTCTGCCTCTGGAGCTCGAATAATCGATGACCAGAAAGTAGCTATCCATTTGAGTATGGTGTTATCTAAAATGGTAAGGAAGAGGACATGTTGGAAATGACATCTGGCGAGAACTTGGAAAACATAATAGTTTATATAGAAGGCTTTAAAAGACCGAGCTCCAGCAATTCCAACATATTTGGCCCGTAGTAGAAAAGCAAGAATTCCTATCCAAGAGAACATCTTAAACCAGGCATACTACAAAAACGGTACTTTTCGCTTCTTTCGAAGCGGTAGGTTTGGTTTGAACTACGTTTTCCCTTTGACTAAGACAAGAGACTAATGTATTCACTTAACACATATGCAGTTATATTCACTTAACACATATGCTATTATAACCACTATTTCTTTTGTGATTAGCAACCCAAATCACAAGCATGTGTTGGCAGTAGTGAAAATAGGATAGCCATGACTAAGGGCGCTAGCCTGCGTAGTTCACTGCCGACAACCTCCCCTTTCCCTGGCGATGACGTACCAGACGGGCATCTGGGCACAAATCTAGCTTGAGTAACTCAAAGAATAAATGCATTCGAAGCCTAATATGGAAGGACTCATGATATTTGTTGACCCAGGCCAATGGGCAGGTTGAAGCTGTCAACAAAGTCATGAAAATACTAATTAAGGAAAAACTAGATATATCTAAAGGAGCTTGGGTTGACGAACTGCCCACGGCACTATGGGCCTACCAAGCCTCTTACAAAATAGCAATAGGACATATTCTATTTGCCCTAAGCATACGAGGCCGAGGCCATGCTTCTGGTTGAAACAGTCGTCCTTTCACATCGTAGGACACATTATAATCCAGAAGAAAACTAGGAGCTCCTCAGCATGTCCTTAGACCTGATTGAAGAAAGAAGGAATAATACCGCTCTCAAGACCACCACACACAGAAGGAAAGTGGAAAAACAATACAAATGTAAGGTGAGGCCCCAAGAGTTACAAGAGGGAGACATTGTTCTTAGGAAAGTATTTCCCCGTCCAGGCGCACTAGACCCAGTTTAGGAAGGACCATTTGTTGTTCATAAGGATCTCCATAATGGAGCTTACATACCATCAGCAGTTGACAGAAAAGGTGTTTGGGAAAGGAAGTAATCACCAGCATCTCTGCCATTACTTCTCTCAGCTTGTAAATAGCATGTATACCTGAAACAATAAAAGAAAGACAGCGGACGTAGGCATATTCTGGCCAAACCACTATAAAAATTGATGTTTTACTCGACTATTTGTCTAATATTTTTCTTATTGCAATCAATCGCAAGCTCTTGCAGGCACCAGTGAAAGCAAGATAACCATGACTAAGGACGCGAAAATAGCCTGGGTAGTTCACTGTTGATGATTGGCACCCAGCCAGTAATGATAAACTGACTATAGGCCACGGATTAGGCACGGTTATAGCCTTTGCAGTTTATCATTGCCGTTCGGCTCGCCAGCTACTGCGAATCGATAATAAATCCTATGATTAAGGCATGGCTGCAGTTAGGGATACTTCGTAGTAGACAATCGTCACCCACGCTAACCCGGCTCTAAATCCTAAGTATGACAGTCGCAAATGTTACACTCCTTTGGAACATAGGTTGGGCTGACAAACATATGTCACCAAAATCCACAATCAGGGCAAGTAACTTATGTGCCACGAATCTAAAGTTTAGAAGGACTCTCTTGATGGATAATATAGTTCGTTGTACTTAAATTAGAAGCTTCTAACAATTTCTTTTAGTCTTATGGCATTACATATAGATAGTAGAAATATGAATTCCACTCTTCCAACCATGGTAGGATTTTCATTCGCTTCCACCCCACCAGACGAAACGGAGCATTGACTCAACTCTATCGGAGATAGCGAAACATCCATCGAACATTGCCATAAGAATTAGAATATCCCTTCTAGCCAACTTCGCTTAAGAAATTGTAAGCATTCTCCTAAGCTGAGCACACTTATGGAACATGAGAAAAACTCGGTGCAAAGGTATGGCTAACTTTTGTAAGATAAGCTAAATTTGACAAAAAAATATTTGGGGGTATAGCACCACCTCACCCCATGATTATACATGTTCACTACCACCTAGCATGGTAATAGCAAATTGGAATCATGAACTGAAGTTTGCAAGTTTAAAACATGTTCATGATACAAGGCAGCATGTTGTGAGAAGCAACCAAGTGTACTATACTGGGGGCAAACCGAAACAAATAATCAGCGCTCCCGATCGACTTTTGAAAACGTCGCTAGAGGGTGCTTTGGAGGATGTGATGAGTATTTGAGGACAGCCACATCCCCAAAATTACTCTCTAAACCTTAGTAATAGGGAATCACTTCAAATGATAAGGACCTCTCTAAACATAAGTGATTCGATCTCTAATCTCCTAAATGTAATTAATTCATATCAAAGTCTATTTTAACACAAATAGCTTGATACCTTGCCTAATAAATCAATCCCGAGGACTCGCGGGATGACTCTAACACATATATGTGGTAAAATTCCAAATAACAATGTAATCATAGTTTGTAACTAATTCTAAGGCAAGGTTGAAAATCCTTTACTACACTAGGCTCGAAAGGACCCTAAACTTGTAGGTAAAGTCAATAGAATAGGACAATCCTCTACCGCCAAAGCCAATGGGACATTTGAATTAAAAGACCGATTCTACGTGATCAACAAGAGATAATAAACTAATACTAATCAAGGTTTTCAATGTCGAAAGATTATTCTAGCTAAACGCCACATACTGAGGGCATCCAACATGAGCACCTGGCATAACTTAAACCAGCAACAATGAATCACTCTTACCCTCAGTTGGAGTATGCTTTCTAATTGAGGCATCTATAACTCACATTTTGCTATGACCATGACTTTGCATGAGTACAATGAAGTACTCTAGTATGGACAGTTCCTCACAGGCCCTAGATAGAAAATCAAATGTTGCTCCCTCAAAGATTGGTTTAGTTATAGTCTTGTGTTAGTGTCAAACTAGAATTTTGACACAGTCACATTTGCTAGACACCAAACACATGCTTATGATTGGCATAGGCAGTGCACCATATCATTGTTTCGACCTTGTACCATGCAACCTACCAACACCTTCGTCCGACCCCTTTTTGCACCTCGATCCGACCTTTTTTCATGTACTAGACCAAGTGGTCCGGCTATCATCTTCCACTCTCGAACCAAATTGTTTCAGTCCACTAAACTCCATTAACCCAATTCCATGGTCCGATTATCCTTGCTCCTTCACCAAGATTCTATACAATCTGACACTTATCCGTCAAAACTTACCATCAATCTAGTCTGTATAAGTATACTAAGAACTATCAAACCAAGCTATTGAAGAAGTTGGTAAAGCTGATGATCACTTTACCAGACTGTATGCTGCACAAACCAATTACACTTTATCAGGTATGAGGATTCCAACCAAATATCTTTGTACGAACGTCCAGACCAAAGATATAAAACATGGGCTAGGGAAGTCATAACTGACATTCACTCGATAACACTCCACACCATCTCCTATATATAAAGATCCTTTAATAGAGATTCTTACTCTATCAAATTCATCAATGATTAATCTTGTCAAAGCATGTACAAGAGTGGAGAAAGGAATAGTAGAGAAATACACAAACTTGGAAATCACATGAGATGGTCAGAATAGCTTGACTCAACCATACAATGAACATAACCAGAGTACCACATCACAGAACCAAAGCCAATAATGAAAAGTATACATCAGTTGGTCTACATACTGTATGAAGCCTCACGTTGGAAACCGAAAGTCTAAGAAAAACAGCATCCTATCCAATGAAGACTAATTAAGGACGGATCAAAAATTTAGCAAGTCCTCCTAACAACGAAAAAAGTCCCACATCAAACTAGCAAAAGGAGGCTCATCGAAAATTTAGAGGCGAAGGTGAGATATAGATGTTCACACAATATAACCATTCCAAGAATAAGAAGACATGCTAGGATTAAACAAAGCACACTTTGTATTCATGAAAATATGCTTTGGGGGGCAAATGTTGTGGGCATTTTCTCCCACTACATGGTGAATATGAGGAGTTAGGAGCAAAATCGTCATTGTTCTAGAATAGACTCAAACTAGTTTGGATGTATTCTCGAGATTAAGATATAGACAAAGGTCGAAATCGCGTCTCAATTCGAGCTACGGATTAAGAGATATCATCATCTTAAGATTTTTCCACCACTATCTCGTTGGGCCGATATCGAGAAGCACTATTGCTATTCAAGGTCGACAGTCCAACGGCAAGCCAGGATCCCCAGTTTGATGACCAAACCATAAATTTGGTTCAATGCTTGCTTTGAGTCGGGCATGAAAATCTCAAGTTCGATCGGGGTCGGCTCGATGACCGAACCAAAACTTTGGTTCGGTGCTTGCTTGGAGTCGGACCTTGAAAATATGAAGTCTACTTAGAGTCGGTTGGATTACTGAACCAAAACTTTGGTTCAATGCTTGAAAATATCGAGTCTGCTTGGAGTCAGCCCATTGACCGAACCAAAACTTTAGTTCGACGCTTGCTTAGAGTTGGACCTTGAAAATCTGCAGTCTTCCTGGAGTCGGTAGAATTACCGAACCAAAACTTTGGTTTAGCGCTTGCTTAGAGTTGAGCCCTGAAAATATGGAGTCTGCTTGGAGTTGGTTGGATTAGCGAACCAAAATTTTGGCTCGACGCTTGGAGTTAGAGTTTGAAAATCTCGAGTCTGTTTGGAGTCGGCACGATGAACAAACCAAAACTTTAGTTCAGTGCTTGCTTGGAGTCAGGCATTGAAAATTTGGAGTTTTCTTGGAGTCAGTTGGGTTAAGGAACCAAAACTTTGGTTCGATGGTTGCTTGGAGTCGGGCATGAGAAACTTAATGGTTTACTTGGAGTTGACTGGGTGTAATGATGCATGGAGCCGGGTGAAGGTTTTCTTGGGGCTCAACCTGGGTAATCTGAAACAAAGAAGTTGGGAATTTTCTTCACGGCTCGAGGATACTTCGGGGATTTCTTCATGATGCGTTCTGGGGTTCTTGGAGGTGTATGGCAGTCGTCACAAGTTGAATGGCTTGACAATCATGTAAGGAAGGTTAAATCAAATATGGGAGAAAGGAATGTTGGACCAAAACTTGGAGGAAGGAATGGCATCATAAAAAGGGAGAATGTTGAAGAGCGAAGCTTTCAGCAAAAATTGTGGACAACTTCAAGAGGGAAAAATCTTAGTTCTAATAGCATTTTTACTCATATAAAAAGCTTGTACCCAGAAATGAAAGGGATAATAAAAGGGGAACAGTGGATGTAGGCACATTTTGGCCGAACTACTCTAAATTTTATTTCGTTTTACATTTAAGTCATTTTCATATTCTTTATTGCAAACTACAGATTTTATACCTTAAACATCCACAACTAATTTTCCTTAAACAATAGCTATATAATACAAAAATATTTACATCTCTGCAACGATGATTTGAGTGTTTGCCCATTTTTTGTGCAAACATTATAGAACTGCTGGTAGCTCCTTATGGTGCGCACATTTCTGTTGTGTTACACTATAGATGTAACAACTCGTAGTTTAGTCACTTTAAATATGAGTATTTAATATATTTTTAAATGATTAAATAATGGATTTTAGAACTCAAGTAAAATTTAGATAAAATGTCTTTAGTGGGGTTTTTATGGATGTAAAATGTAAGTCTAAAGATGGTTCGAGTAATAAGGTGGTTAGGTGTATCGATTTAATTAAGAATATGAAGAAAAATTGAACTTTTCTACCCTTTGATTGGACCATGCTTTTTAAACTTATCCTTGCCTAATACAAAAGTAGGAATGATTGATTCTTAGGAATTAGGAAAAGAATCTGCCTAGTAAAATAAAATAATATAACGACCTACCTAATAAAAAAAAATATTATAATGACCTGCCTAACCAAATAAAATACCATAATGATTCTCATTTAATTTATATTCCATGCAATGGTTATCATCGGACCAAAATGTGATCGAATTAGATTATGACATGCGGATGGTTGCCAATGGACCAAAATGTTGTCAAATTAGATTATGCCATTCAGTTGATTGCCATTGGACCAAAATATGGTCATATAAGGTTAAGCTATAAGAGGTTAGGTAATTACTAAAGTACCCTTATCTTCAATTATAAATACCCAAGTCCATATCTCATTTTAATTCATTCACTAACTAAAGAAAGAAACCAAATACCCTCTTTATCTTTAAGGCAAATAAGGTTTCCATTTTCTTCACAAATCAAAAAGATTTAAAGTTTAGGTGGTGAGTATAACTTATTTTGTGAAAATAATAAATTTATTTTAACTATTATATACTGAGTTGATTGTTCTTTGATTTAAAGGAATTATGGTATTGATTTAAGTTACTTTAGCTCATAATAATAGCAAAACTTGAACGACTTCATTTCTAACTAAGGAAAAGTGTACTTGTTTGAAATTGAAGACTAGAAGTAAGTTTATGGGTTTAGTTTTCTGATTCATTTTAAAAAGACTATGTTTTAAACAAGGGATTTCTTTTCCTATACTATTAAGTAACATAAAAAAAATATGATAAGTAGTGCTAAAATGTTAATACGTTTATGG
Organism: Allium cepa; assembly: GCA_030765085.1. Classification (NCBI taxonomy): domain Eukaryota; kingdom Viridiplantae; phylum Streptophyta; class Magnoliopsida; order Asparagales; family Amaryllidaceae; genus Allium; species Allium cepa. The sequence goes on along the minus strand of CM060938.1, from coordinate 243,611,174 downwards.
AAAGTAAGTTATATTTATCACTAACAACCAATGAGTAGACTTTCTTCCATTTGTGAAATCTTGAATCATAGTGCTAACACCTTTTGTACACAACTACTGCTCTAACTTATTGGCTTCGATCTTAGGCAAAGGATAGAAAAGTCGAACTATCAAAAACGTGATAATTATAAGAGGGTTAATTTTGGTAAATAGTCCTGATTATATAAGTATATAGAAGGTACTTCATCTTATACTTGATACTGAATTTCAAGGTATGGAAGCCCATTTCTATCCGTGTGAATTAAGAATGTTGTCGAGTCAAGGTTTGAGAGGAAATAGTACCATAACTTTTGCAACTTCGTTGTTAATCAAGGAATAACATGGGAATGAAATCGAAACGTAGTGGTAGGTATATGATGTTCAATTTTCCATATGCTAACTATATACTTACACCAGATAGTTGTTTGTCAACCATCGGAAACTTGATCTATTTTGACTTAGAAAGTATATGAAAGCTTCACGATTTCATACGGCTTGAGATTCACTTAGGAGAACTCATTCCAGTGAAATGTCTCTCACTTTAAGGGCGGGTATTCTCCTTGGGACTCTTATATCATCCGCTTACTTCTGAAATATCTGTGATTGATTCAATGGGGTTTCATTAATTGTTGGATATTAGAGACCGAGATCAAATAAGCATGAGCTTTGAAAATCAGTTTGAACCGGCTTAAGCGTTCGAATTAGAGAAATCTTAAAGATAATGGAACCGAAGATGGAGTTCTTTGTAGTGCAAGAGCTACTTGTTACTAATCCTGAGGATGTAGTAGAAGTAGTGCCTTTGGTTTGTTCATACCTTAAATAACTTGTATAGATAAACGCAAACATTGCATTTTTGTAAGAGGGTAGTGTTAGCATTCCAAGATGGGTTTGCTAAAAATGGTTATCGTTGCCTCAAGAATCACAATCGAAAACGTCTAAAATAGTAGATATGCTTTAGGGCTATGTGGCTCGCTATAGATCGATATTATTTTAGGATGTATGCTTCGAGCCCGGTATGACTATTGATCGCAACCGAGGGATGATTATATACGGTACTATCTAGGTAGGCTTTTCCAGATTTGCTTGGGGCCCATGTGTGACTCTTGATAAATTTTCTCTAGAGATGTACTATGATAGGCAGTACCCTAGTTTCCTTGTCATTATACGGAATCCATTTTCCAATACATGCCTTATGTATATACTAAATTTGATGTTGAATGCAATTAGTGTAACCATTCCAGCTATGATCAAATATTTATTTTAAATCCTATACATTATTATATTATCACTTGATTTTCAATTTGAAATGGTTTAGTTATCGTAAGGTAAAATCCTATCTGTGTTTATATGCGGCGTGGTCATACATGATACCTTTATTTTGAATGGTTTTGTAAATAAATAAAAATTCGTATGTATTGAGGTTACTCACACCAAACCCATGTCTGATCTAGAGTTTTTCTTCCTTTCCCTTAAACTCTTGGGAACTCCAATTTTTGAGTAGCCAAGTAATCCAGGTTTTTACTGATGCATTTTGGAGGAGCAAGGAGTAGGAGGCTTCACTAGTGTTTAGCTATATATTTACCCGTTGTCATTATTATATGTAGCAATTTATCAGTAGTATGGCTACAAGCAGTTATAATTTTGTAACTCGAATGCTTCATTTTGGGAGTGATCGTATGTACTATCTTATGTTCTATTATATACAATTTCCACACGTTTTAAGATTCTATGCTTCTTTCTTCTTGTCTTTCTTTTCTTTTACCCTATGATCTATATTTTGGATGCCTAGATGATCATCACACGAATACCGTGGATGTATTAAGTGTCATCTTTGGTGTAAGAAAGGCAAATAATACATATGGTATTAAAGCTTAGGTTGAGCGAACACTTAGGCCTTGGTTGGGGTCAACTCATTAAAGATAGGGTTAGTAATACCCTAAGAATGAGTTTAGCCTTTGAGAGTGCATATTTGTAATTTTCATCTGTATTTATTTATATATATATATATATATAGGACTTATTTTGACCAACATTTATATGTTTGATTTAATACCCTTTTCCCTAAGTTAGTCTCCTCTGTGTTTTCCAAAAGTTATCTTATTATATTCAAGTAGGAAGAAAGGAGTACAAGAGGAAGACGAGGATGGGGAACTGGTAATACTATGACCACTAATGGTCGACCTTCAAATACTGGTAGGTTAGGAGTTGTAGAAGAAGTAGCGTATGTGCAATCACTAATTAACTTTGTATCCTTACGCAAAAAGTATACCAATTTAGGTAGAAAGCCATTCAAAGGCATAGAATCCATTATCGAATTCCAAGCTTGGCTTCATTCTTATTAGAAAATTACAACGACCCGTCCTTCTCGACCCTCGAAAATCAACAAAAATACGCCACTGCATAATATGCCGACAATCGAGTGCCAGAAAAGACAGATTGCTGGGGGGAAAAAAAGGAGATAGAAGAAGAGAAAACAAAACAACATCAGAATCTCACATTCGCAGCGAAACAAAATATGATAGATAATAACTGATCTTTACACAAAAAGAAATTATATCTGTTTTATACATTATATCATCAGAGTACATCACAATCAAAACAATTACTGGACATCTATATCAACTTGTCCATACACAACTGAATATATAGTTTATACTGCACATCGGAATATACATCAAGTACGTGTGATACGTTTCACCATCCAGCTCGTCTTTTGAGCTCCACAGTATCCTATCCTATATTCTATAATACTCGGCTGACCCGAACATTATAGTGAAATAGCACCCGAGTCAGTCTGGAAAACCATCGTGAGAAAACACACCCAAATAAGATTAATTAAGTTTTCAAAGTCCTCTGAAATCAAAGATATCTTGTAGGACCACGCCACAAATAAACATGCCGGTTTTTACCCTACGATAACCAAATCATTTTATCAAATCCGTCTCATATTATAATAGTGTCTGTAGCAAGTAAAATAGAATCTAGCTGAAATGCTTGCATCTCATGTTTCAGTAATAATTGGGAACAATCAAAACTGTGCAGGTGCTTATTAGAGATTGGATTCCATACAATGACAGGGCTACTGGGGTTCCGTCCGTCGCAGTATGTGGTCTAGGTTACTGTACCGAGGATCCACCCTGATCCCCTGCTACACAAGACCGGAGCTATCACTTACTGAAGAGTCCAAATAAGATGACCCCGCGGTTGGGATCAGCAACCGCCCACACAGTCGAATAAAAAAGGACATCTATACAGGGATGACCTTACCCTAATTGGTTGCTGGCCACTTAGCCTTGCTGCACCTCCCCTGGTTTAGCCATTCCCGGTTGATGAGGCTCGAGGCTATGCATTACCTTTTTAGCACACATTCACTCAGAATTCTAATCATCACCCTAACGATGTTCTGATAGCTTTCATCCATACAAGTTCGTTCCGGGTCCGAACGGAACCGAAGGCACTACTCCTACTACATCCATTTTGGAATCACTCTCAGGATTAGTAGCGATTAGCCCTTGCACTTCACTACTCCTTCTTCGACTCCAAGCTCTTGTCTTCCTCACGAAAATGTTCACACCGGATCGAAGTGGTTTTCGGAAAATTGATCCTGATCCCGGTCTCTTCGAAACGATCAACGCATTGGCCAGTATTGATAGTTGGTTATTTAACTATCAATTAACATCCACAAACAATCATCAGCCTTAATAATTTTCCAAATTATTTATTATTCAAAATATCTTCGCAAGATATTTTCTACACTTCAACCCTTTTGAAAATAATTTTCAAATAACTTTTTCTCTCGTGGAATAAATTTCCAACCAATTGTTCTATTTCCACTGAAAATACAAAGTCTTAATACTTTAGATTTTTAAATAATTTAAATCACTTTATCCAAAAATATATACTTTAAAACACTCAAAATATAAACTACTTAAAACACTTTATTTAAAATGCTATTTATGAAATTTTATAATAACTTCTCATGTAAAACTTAAGCCAAAACTAAATTTAAAATAAAAATCTGTAGGGTATAAATATTAAATAATTATCTTTTAAATCATAATACAAGTCAAACCTTTAAAATAATTTATTTATATAATTAACTTAATAAATATTTACTTTTAAAAATTTTAAAACCACTAAATAATAATTTCTTTCCAAAACATTCTTTCAAAAAAATCACTTTAAAACCTCTAACTTATACTTGGAAATCTTTCTTTGAAAATATATTTGGCTTTCCAAGGAAATACACTTTCCTTTCCACACCTTTAAAAATAAACCACTATTTTTTTAAACAAATCACCCTTTCCTTATAAATTCCCATACTGAATTTATATTTCCAAATTATCCTCTGATAAATATTTCACTTTATTTATAAACCTTGTTTATAAATTTCACAAACTCGTTCTCCTTATTCACAGTTTTCAACACTTAGTCGGTTTTTAAATCGGTTTCCAAAACAAACTCCGTTTTAAAATAAATTCTTTTACTTATCCAAATTTATTTCAAAACCCGTTTATCCCATATTCACACCTTTATTTATGATTTAAATCGAAAATACCAATTTCATACTTTATCTCAAATTCTCCTTTTATTTTCCCAAACTCATTTCAAATCTTAAATTTTAAAATTATATTTCTTCGTTCTTTACAAAACAATATTGCTTAAGTCCTTATTTTAGATAAAATCATTTTCCCATTTATTCGAATCTCTATTTATTCCATCCTTGAATTTAATATATAGGATTTAAAGTCAATCCTTTATCCCTTTCCTAAATTCATTCCTTTAATTTATTTGAATTCACTATAATTATTTTACTTAAAAATTTACCATTTTATTTCCTTTAAAAATCCAATTTTATATAGATTTCATTTTCTCAAATACCAATATATATTCAACTAAACCATAGCATTCAATAATTTCAATTCCCAATATAATCAATATAATCCATCACAGATTATCATATAAATCACATTACTGAATATAAAATAAATTCAACATTTTGAGGAATTCGGTTTGATCCCTCCAACCTGTTTCCCTACATCCACAGATGTTAGCATAACAATTTAAAATACCAATCCCGCTTCAAGGCGAGATATCGTGGTATAAAGGATCATCCACTATTTGCGGGCGCATAGGGCCTCATCTGCTATATAGTGCATGAATCAATCACTCCAATATATATATAGACACACACGCGCTATTATATATATCAATCCAGATTGATAACAATTATCTAATCAAGCAACTAATCCAATAATTTAAATTTAACTATTTAAATTAACTGATAGTCCAATTTAAGTGAGATTAACTCACCTTTGATTTTATTTTTTGCAATCCATTTCCATCTTGACCATTTCTTTACGGTTTCAGATCTTATATAAACATTATACGGTTTATAAATATTTGAAACAAATCGGACAATTAATTGCCATTTTCAAATTTAATTAACTAATGATTTAGTTTAATACTTATTTTCCTTTAATAAATCTTTTAGTAACTAAAATAGCTTAGATAAGTCAATTAAACAAATTAATCTCCGTATTATATTATTTAAAATATCCTAGTAAAATTAAAATGTGTATGTGTATATTTACTTTATTGAAACTATGTATATTCTTAAAAATCTATGTAGATCCCAAAGTCTAATTTTATATAAACTTTCAACATTTTAAAATTCTATATATATATATATATATATCCTTTTTAAACCTTACTGCTGACTTTTATACTGTAAATTTATATATATTTTTAAATTAAACTAAATAAAAAAACAAAAAATGCTATTATAATTTCTAACATCTACATAAACAAATATATACACAGAATAAAAATAAAAAAAGGGATTATACCTTACTATCTACCCATGAAGATCCCGCTTGACCATCAGAAATTCGATCGACATAGCCATCGATCACACCATCACGCGGCCGCTTTCTCCTTCTCGTGCCTTCCTCCTCGTCGTCGACGCCTTCACCCTCTAGATTGCACGCGCTAGCTCGCCCTGGCCATCACACGATGGCAGCCGAGCCTTTCACCTGCTTTGCTTCGAACTACAAATTCGATAGCAATTACTTCATCGATCGTCACTGGATGTCGCTGCCTACTCGAACACATAACGCGACGTCGCCGAGCCAGAGATTGAAAAAGGAGCTGCGATTACAGGAAGTATGAAATCGAGCTCACGATTTTCCCTCTTCCTTCTATCGTGAAACCGCCACCGCGATTTCGAACGCAACCCCTTCACCATCGAGCTCCACAAGCGCACGCCTCCAGGCTTCATGCCAAAATCGATTTCGATTCCACTTGTTGATCAACGACCACCTCGGCCTATTCTAACGCAACTTCAAATCGCGTGATTTCTCTTCGAATAATTTGCAAATAAAATGAAGAGAGGGAGAGACTTTTGTTCGACAGTTCACTCAGATTCATTTTAACGAAACGAATCAGATTTGTTTAAAAGGAGAGAGGGTTTGATTTCGATCTGCATTATTTTTATGAATTGATTTCGAACGAGGAAGGGGATTTTGGTTTGTAAAATTTCTTTCCTTCTCTGTCGATTTTTTATATATTATTATTATTATGGAGACGCATGTACCAAGCAGGACACCTGCTTTAAATTTCTATACGTGTCTACAAAGGCTTACCATAGTTTTTTAATGCAATGATATTATTTATATTTAAATTTAAATTCAAATTTAAATCAATCTTAAAATTTATATATCCTATCGAGGCGTGCCGTCAGGCGTTTACAAGGTTATTCCCCTATTCCAAATGCAATGGAAAAGGTTTCGAGTTCTAACTCGATCGTTTGGAGTAGATAGCTTTTCCATATAGATTTCAACGCGTTTACTTACCGTACGATCACACGACAACTCCAAACACTACGAAAATTGAAATCTGATAATAATACAATATTATGAATCCAACGGAAATTGTTTCGTCGAATTCCGAGACTGTGCCTCGGAAGGCTATTTTAATTATCGATTTAAACTATATATTTTTAAAACTGAACAAATCAACTTAAAATTCAATTTTAATACTTCTATTATCTTCAGTATTATCTATATAAATTTTATGAGCCATTCAAATATTTTTAACAAGTTTAAAATTCCAGATTCACTATTTTAACCAATTTCCGATTATTAAATCCAATAGTTGTCAAACAAATAGTGATATTTGAAATTCGAGTTGAAAATTAACTTTTGAATATTTAAAATCAATTAAATTTTTCGATTTCGAATATCCAAAAATTCCGGGTTGTCATATTCCTCCCCCCTAAAAGAATTTCGTCCCCGAAATTACTAGTTAAGAAGAATGAACCATAACCCATTAACTATTTTCCCAATCCAAATAGTTTCAACAACTTCCCAAAACAAATCTTTAATTTCAGACACACTATCACTCTACTAACTTTCCAAACTCATCCATAAGTTCCAAACAACATTACTTACTCAACCACTCAAATTATAATTCAAAACCAAATTTTACATTATTAAAATTTTCTCAAAATTTTTCTAACTCCCTAAATTTTCGAAAATTTTTGCCAGCATCTCCTTTGCGTAGCTAGATCGGTACAACTACAAAATGCCTTTATAGGCCCCCAAATTTCAAAAGAAAACAGAAGGCCAAGTGGCTAGACCAGAAAATCATCAAATTTCATACAGAAATTTAAACACATACCTCTTTGTCGGCCATAAAATTTTATCTTCTGAAATCAAAATCATCAATTTCTTTTTGATTTTAAATACCTATATACCCTTACTTAGCCATAATATCCAATCACAGCATTCAAAATCATTTTATACGTTCTTTACGAAATTTCCAATATCTATTCCATTCAAGTCCGTATGATGCACATATACCATCCTTACGCAATATCAAACCTGATCGCTTCCTTGATCACACAATTTCATTTTCGAACTAGTACCGTCCACTCAATTTCCTAGTGTGGACTTAGATCTGGCTTCTTGATTAGAAACCATCATTCTCCTTGCATAGCCACAATTATGATAAAGAATTTCCAGAATCAATCAAAAATACATATTCAGGGTTCGCCGTCGAAAATCGAGTGAAAAATCCCAACTCGAGTCATTATAAATATCTCGAAATTCTGTGCTTTAATCAAAATAAAATCGCTATGCGAATAAAGTAATATATGTACATCGTATGTATTTATCTCAATTGATTATTAGCTATATCAATTCTCTTTTTATTCATATTTATTTTGATTTCTATTCACTTATTCACAAATATTTCATTTCACATTCTACTTGACCTTCACCCAAATACCATTATATTCTCAATACAAAATTTTATATGCTTGCTATTTTTATTTTTCACTTCACCACTTAAGCTTTCATATCTATTTTATTTAATCTTAAATTTCCAGTTCCATTGTAAATTCAATTTACCTTTCATTTTTAAATATTGAATTCTATTCATCTTATTTCAAACCATATTTGATTAATCATTTCTTTAGTTAGTTCCACTTACTAATTTTATTTTTAATCTCAAAAAAAAGTTTATTTCCAAACTCTTATTATTATTAGTCCACTTCGAACTAATTTTGCAACTTTACTTTAGTTAACCCAATTCAAAATGAATTCCAATACTCAGTTCCAATTTCATTTACTTACAAATTTAAATTGACTTGTTCCTTCACAAATTTATATCTAACTTAATAAATTTTTATTTCAATAACCATTCCATTTAGTCTACTTAGATTCATTTCCTCAAAATTCACTTTTATCTAAGTTAGTTCAGCTACATTTCAATTTAACTCAAAATTTTGACTTCTATATGTTTTCAACTTATTTACACTTCATTCACTAATTTATTCAATTTTCTTCATTCAATTGATTTACTTTTCTAACTTATTTCGTTCACGTACTTATTTTAATTTAACTCTTCTTAAGTTAAATTTCTATTCTAAACAAATTTAAATTTTTATAAGTTTCCAATCTCATTTACTATTCCACAGACATTTTTAGTTAAATTCCCAGACTTTAATCGATTTCTTATATATTCAAAAACATTTTTGAAATCATATATGCACCCAAACCAAATTATTCCTTGCATTCCAAAATAAGATCCAATTTTTCCAAACAAACACCAATTCAAACATTTTGGTAGCAATTCCTCTCTTGGAAACTCGAAAATGAACATCGATGATGCTGCAGTCATCACCGAAGTTATTTTCCAGCGACCGAAGTGAGTTTAGTGCTTTTATCTCTTTAAAAACATTTTCAAATATTGTTAATCCCAAATCTCATTTGATTTCATATCCAAATCAAAAATATTTCTGAAATAACATAACTATTATTTCTCCAAACTTTTGAAAACCATTTCCAAACCCAAAGGAATTTAAACTTTTCCCAAAATTTCAAAATTTCAAATCCTTCCAATCTATATTCAAACATTACTTTGGAATTTTACCTCTTTTCAATTATAAATCACATTTATGATTCACATTTACAAATCTCATTCTGTACATGAATTTATTTCTTAATTTCGATTATATATTCAATTTCTTATTCAATTTCCACAGCACAATGTTAATAATTTAATATTATTGCTTCCTAACAACCAAGCAACCAGATATAACTATAATAATTTACGAAAATTATTTCTTTTATATCAAAAAATAATTTGGGCAAAAATTATTTCATTTGCCCTATTTTAAAACAATACCGTATCGAATTGTTCTATTCAAGTGTTTAGAAATCCCTATCAATAACGTTAATTACTTGAATTGACCAGAATCCATAAACTACTCAACTAACCAATCAACACAAAACAAATTTTATATTTCACTAACAAATACACACTCATATCTATTAATACACTCAAACTCATTTTAGAGTACTATGGACTCTATTTCTACTGAGTAATTCCCACCAAAGCCAAGGTTCTCGCTTAACCTTCAGCTCTGGTACGACAATGTAACGACTCGTCCTTCTCGACCCTCGAAAATCGACACAAATATGCCACTATATAATATGCTAACGATCGAGTGTCAGAAAAGATAGATTGCAGAAGGAAAGAAAGAAGAAGATAGAAGAAGAGAAAACAAAACAACATCAGAATCTCACATTTGCAGCGGAACAAAATACAATAGATAATAACTGATCATTACACAAAAACGAACTATATCTGTTTTATACATTACATCATCAGAGTACATCACAATCAAAAAAATTACTAGACAGTTATATTGACATGTCTATACACAACTGAATACATAGTTTATACTGCACAGGGGAATATACATCAAGTACATGTGACACATTTCACCATCCCGCTCGTCTCCTGAGCTCCACAGCATCCTATCCTGTATTCTATAAACTCGGTCTGACCCGAGCATTATAGTGAAATAACACCCGATTCAGTCTGGAAAACCAGCGTGAGAAAACACAGCCAAATTGGATTATTAAAGGTTTCAAAATCCTTTGAAATCAAAGGTATCTCGTAAGACCACGCCACAAATAAACATACCGAGTTTTTACCTTACGATAACCAAAACATTTTATCAAATCCATATGATATTATAATAGTGTCTATAGTAAGTAAAATAAAATCTAGCTGAAATTCTTGCATCTCACGTTTCAGCAATAGTTGGGAACAATCAAAACCGTACAGGCGCTTATTGGAGATTGGACTCCATACAATGGCAAGGCTGCTAGGGTACCACCCGTCACAGTATGTGATCAAGATCACCATACTGAGGATCGACCCTAATCCCCTGCTACACAAGACCGGAGCTACTCCTTACTGGATAGTCCGAATAAGATCATCCCGTGGTTAGGATCAGCAACCGCCCACATAGTCGAATAAAAAGGGACATCTAGACAGGGATGACCTTACCCAAATTGGTTGCTAGCCACTTAGCCTTGCTGCACCTTCCCTGTTTTAGTCATTCCCAGTTAATAAGGCTTGCGGCTATGCATTACCTTTTTAGCACACATTCACTTGGAATGCTCATCGTCCCTCTAATGATGTTCTGATAGCATTCATTCATACAAGTCTGTTTTGGGTCCAAACGGAACCGAAGGCACAACTCCTACTACATCCATTTTGGAATCATCCTCGGGATTAGTAGCGACTAGCCCTTGCACTTCACTGCTCCATCTTCGACTCCAAGCTCTTGTTTTCCTCATGAAAATGTTCAAACCGGATCGAAGTGGTTTTCGGGAAATTAATCCCGATCCCGATCTCTTCGAAACTCAGTGCATTGGCCAATATTGGTAGTCAGTTATTTAACTATCAATTAACATCCACAAACAATCATCAACCTTAATAGTTTTCCAAATTATCTATTATTTAAAATATCTTTGCAAGATATTTTCTACACTTCGACCCTTTTCAAAATAGTTTTCAAATTACTTTTTCTCTCGCGGAGTAAATTTCCAACCAATTGTTTTATTTCCACTGAAAATCACCAAGTCTTAATACTTTATATTTTTAAATAATTTAAATCACTTTATCCAAAAATACATACTTTAAAACACTCAATATATAAACTACTTAAAACACTTTATTTAATATGCTAGTTATGGAATTTTATAATAACTTCTCATGTAAAACTTAAGCCAAAACTAAATTTAAAATAAAAGTTATTCTATAAGGTATAATATTAAATAATTATCTTTTATATCATAATACTAGTTAAACCTTTAAAATAATTAATTTATATAATTAACTTAATAAATATTTACTTTTAAAAAATTTAAAACCATTAAATAATAATTTCTTTCTAAAACATTCTTTTAAAAAAATCACGTTAAAACCTCTAACTTATACATGGAAATCTTTCTTTGAAAATATACTTGGCTTTTCAGGGAAATACACTTTCCTTTCCACGCCTTTAAAAATAAACCACTATTTATTTTTACACAAATCACCCTTTCCTTACAAATTCCCATCCTGAATTTATATTTCCAAATTATCCTCTGATAAATATTTCACTTTATTCATAAACCCTGTCTATAAATTTCACAAACTCATTCTCCTTATTCACAGTTTTCAACACTTAGTCGGTTTTCAAATCGGTTTCCAAAACCAACTCCATTTTAAAATAAATTCCTTTACTTATCCAAATTAATTTCAAACCCATTTATCTCATATTCACACCTTTATTTATGATTTAAATTCTTATTTAAATCGAAAATACCAATTTCATACTTTATTTCAAATTCTCCTTTTATTTTCCCAAACTCATTTCAAATCTTAAATTTTAAAAATATATTTCTTCGTACTTTACAAAACAATATTGCTTAATTCCTTATTTTAAATAAAATCCTTTTACCATTTATTCAAATCTCTATTTTTCCCATTATTGAATTTAATATATAGGATTTAAAATCAATCCTTTATGCCTTTCCCATATTCATTCCTTTAATTTATTTGAATTCACTATAATTATTTTTCTTAAAAATTTCCCTTTTTATTTCCTTTATAAATCCAACTTTATATGGATTTCATCTTCTCAAATACTGATATATATTCAACTAAGCCATAGCATTCAATAATTTCAGTTCCCAACATAATCAATATAATCCATCACAGATTATCATATAAATCACATTACTGAATATGAAATAAATTCAACATTTTGAGGAATCTAGTTGTATCCCTCTAACCCGTTTCCTTCCATCCATAGATGTTAGCACAACAATTTAAAATACTAATCCCGCCTTGGTAAAAAGGGTCACCCACTATTATACGGGTGCATAGGATCTCATCCGCTATATAATGCGGAAATCAATCACTCCAACATATATATACTATTGTATATAGTATCAATCAAGAATGATAACAGTTACCAAATCAAGCAACCAATCCAATAATTTAAATTTAACTTTTTAAATTAACTGATAATCCACTTTAAGTGAGATTAACTCACCTTTTATTTTTTTGTTTTGCAATCCATTTCCTTCTTGAGCATCTTCACGTTTTCAGAACTTGTATAAACATTATAGGGTTTATAAATATTTGAAACAAATTAGACAATTAATTGCCATTCTCAAATTTAATTAACTAATGATTAGTTTAAAATTGATTTTCCTTTGATAAATATTTTAGTAACTAAAATAGTTTAGATAAGTCAATTAAACAAATTAATCTCCATGATATGTTATTTAAAATATACTAGTAAATTAAATATGTGTATATGTATATTTGCTTTATTGAAACTATGTATATTCTTAAAAATCTATGTAGATCCCAAAGTTTAATTTTATATAAACTTTTGACATTTTAAAATTATGTGTATATACACACACACACACACACACACATATCCTTTTTAAACCTTACTACAGATTATATATTGTAAATTTATATATTTTTTTAAATTAAACTAAATAAAAAAACAAAAACTGCTATTACAATTTCTAACATCTACATACATAAATACATACTCAGAATAAAAATTAAAAAAAGGGTTTATACCTTACTGTCTACCCACGAAGATCCCGCTTGACCATCAAAAATTCGATAGACACGGTCATCGATCACACCCATCACGCTGCCGCATTTTCCACCTCGCGCCTTCCTCTTCATCGTCGATGCCTTCACCATCTAGATTGCATGCGCTAACTCGCTCTTACCATCACACGACGTAAGCCGAGCCTGCCACCTGCTTTGTTTCGAACTTCGAATTCGACAGCAATTACTTCACCGACGTCACTGGATGTCGTCGCCTACTCGAACACATAATGCGACGTCGTCGAGCCAGAGATTGAAAAAGGTGCTACGATTCCAGGCAGTTCAAAATCGAGCTCACGATTTTCCCTCGTCCTTCTATCGTGAAACCGCCATGCGATTTCGATCACAACTCCTTCACCATCGAGCTCCACAAGCGCGCGACTCCAGGCTTCATGCCAAAATCGACTTCGATTCCACTTGCTGATCGACGACCACCTCGGCCTATTCGAATGCGACTTCGAATCGCGTGATTTCTCTTCGAGTAATTTGCGAATAAAATGAAGAAAGGGAGAGTCTTTTGTTCGACAGTTTGCTCAAATTCGAGGGATATGGACTCGTCGTGCGAAAGAGGCTAGGGTGGTCATTTTAATGAAACAAATCTGAATTATTTGAAAGGAAAGAGGGTTTGAGTTCGATATGCATTATTTTTATGAATTGATTTCGAACGAGGAAGGGGATTTTGGTCTGTAAAATTTCTTTCCTTCTCTCTGCCGATTTTTTTATATTATTATGAAGGAGATGCATGTACCAGGAAGGACATGTGCTTTAAATTTCTATACGTGTCTACAAAGGCTTTCCCCAGTATTTTAATGCAATGATATTATTTATGTTTAAATTTAAGTTCAAAAAATCGTCTTCCATTCGAAGCTTAAAATTTATACATCTTACCGAGGCATGCCGCCAGGCTTTTATAAGGTTATACCCCTATTTCGAACATAATGGAAAAGGTTTCAAGTCCTAACTCGATCGTATGGAGAAGATAGATTTTTGGACCCAGTTATTATATTAAATGTTCTATATAGATTTCAGCACGTTTACCTATCGTACGATTACTCGACAACTCCAAACGCTATGAAAATTGAAATCTGGTAGTAATATAATATTACGGATCTAACGAAACTAGTTTCGTCGAATTCCGAGAGTTAGTTTCGGAAGGCTATTTTAAATATTGATTTAAACTATATATTTTTAAAACTGAACAAATCACTTTAACATTCAATTTTAATACTTCTAGTATCTTCAATATTACAATTATAAACTTTATAAGTCATTGAAAGATTTTTTACAAGCTTAGAATTCCAGATTCACTATTTTAACTAATTTCCAATTATTAAATCCAATAGTTTATTTGTCTAACAAATAGTTATATTTCAAATTCAAGTTGAAAATTAACTTTGAATATTTAAAATCAATTAAATATTCCAATTTCAAATATCCAAAAATTCCAGGTTATCACAAAGATCTTTAAGGGACTTGTTATTCTAGATACGTAAAAGCGCTTCTTAGCATCTTAGCAATAATAGAAGGGAGCTTCAACATGGTGGGCTTAGGTTACAGCGAATGTCCCGAAGGATGACTTTTCTTGGTTAGGATTCAAAGTAGAATTTGAAGATCGGTATATGCGTAGGGTAGGGAAGGCCCATCTTTACAAAATTTGTTTGGATCTTAAGTAAGGGGAAATTACTATAGATGAGTATAAGACTAAGTTCAATAAGTTATCATGCTTTAGATTAGGAATTATTGATACTCCCTATAAGAAGAATGAAATGTTTATAGTCGTAATAAGGAAAGAATTTCATGAGAAGATGATTGCATACTAGAAAGGATCTTTTGTAGACCTCATAGATTTGGCTTTGCATTATGAAGTTCTAAACAAGAAGAAGTCGCCTGCTATACTAAGCAATATAACCAACAACCCGAAAAAGAGGAAGTTCAACTATCAAGGAAAGAAGTAGTGGGGAGGAAAGCCAAGAGGAGCAAAAGGAAACAATACAAGAATGTTAAGTGTTATTATTATAAGGAGAAAGGACATGTTGCAATGTTCTATAAGAATCCCAAAGTTCATAAATAACAAACATGACCTATTTCTCCAATGGTTCAAAAAACAATTTTCTTTAGTTGACACCAACTAGAGCATATCATAAAGGGTTTTCCACTATTGCAAAAGTGCAAGCAAGTCAAAGTTTACGCTATCAAACTTGAACCATCGACCATGAAGGATGTGAAGGGAAAAGGAGGATGACTGGTTACGGAGGGACCGTTTTGTTTTTGTAGGCTGGTACGGCCAATTGCTCTTTCCTTGTGCTTATTTCTCTTTAGGGGGTTGGTTCACAGGTACAACTTTTGTAACTTCATGGTATACTCATGGATTTGCCAGTTCCTATTTGGAAGGTTGTAATTTCTTAACTGCTGCGGTTTCTACCCCTGCAAATAGTTTAGCACATTCTTTATTACTACTATTGGACCTGAAGCACAAGGGGATTTTACTCGTTGGTGTAAATTAGGAAGGCTGTGGACTTTTGTTGCCCTCCATGGTGCGAAGGTAATTTATATATTTATGGCATTTTAATGTGAATATTATTTGATACAAGGGCTTCCTATAGTTTTATTTCTAAAGGATTGGTTGATAGATTGAAACTTTTCCCAAGGATTATAGAAACCCATATTTGGGTGCCTAACCTCAGAGGCGGTGCGACTAATTTGTGGGTGATTTTTGAAAATAAATGAGTTACATATCTTACCCACCATTTCTCATGTGACATGTTGGTTCTATATTTTAGTGGGATTGATATTTTACTTGGTATTGATTGGCTAGTAGAGTACGAAGCAGTTCTTGATTGCATCAAGAGGACAATAGTGTTGAAGAGAGATGGAAATGGAATTTGAGATGTTGTGTGAAGAGCCTAGAGAATTAATGAGTAATTTCCTATATGCACTTTACTCATCCTAAAAAGAGTTAGGGTTGACATTAATTATTAAGGACTTCCCGATGTTTTCAAAGAAGTAAACAACCTACCTCTACATTGGGAGATTGAGTTTTGTATCGACTTAATTCCATTGGAAACCTGTTATTCATTCTATCCACAAGATGGCTGAAAGAGAGAAGGTGAGTTAAAAAATCAAACAGATGATTTGTTGAGTATGCAACTGATTAGGCCATGTCGCTCAAATTAGGGAGCAATTGTAGTCTTTGTTGCAAAGTTAGATGGTTCTCTAAGACATTGTGTTGATTACCATGAGCTACAAAAATGGATGATTCGAAACAAGTATCCTCTACCCCGTATAAATGACTTGTTCAACCAACTTCATGATGCTCGGGTATTCTCATATATAGGTCTTCCCATAGGATTTCATCAATTAAGAATAGAAAAGGATAGTGTACCCTTAATGCATTTAGATGTCCAGACTGTTTCTATGAGTGGTTGGTTATGCCTTTTGGGCAAACCAATGCACCCACCTATTTTGTGGACCTTATGAATCGAGTCTGTAGAGATTTGCTAAATAAATTTGTGTCGTTCTTCATGGATGATATTCTTATTTATTTCAAGATCTAGGAGGAATACAAACGCCATCAAGGAATTGTATTGGAAACATTGATGAGGCATGTTTTAAAAGCTAAGTTTTCTAAATGCCATTTCTGGCAATAGGAAGTAAGGTTTCTCGAACATGTTGTGTCGAGGGATATTATTTCGATTAATCGAAAAAAGTAGAAGTTGTTTAAGATTGGAAGATGCCATAGACTCTGATGGAGGTATGAAGCTTCTTAGGCTTAGCAAGATATTATAGGAGATTTATTAAAGAATTCTTCAAAATCGCTATGCATCTAAGAAAGTTGACAAAGAATGTTGTTTAGTTTATCTAGACTTAGAAGTGTGAAGAAGCATTTAATGAGTTAAAGAAGAGGTTAACCAGCGCCACCATCCTAGCTATCCCGGATGGAGGTGATGGATTGAATATGTATACGGATACTTATAGCGCAGAATTTGGTGCGGTGTTAATGCATTATAAAAAGGTTATCACTTATTCCTATAGGAAACTGAAACCTAATAAGCATAATTATACAACACACGACTTAGAATTATTAGCCGTCGTGTTTGCATTAGAAAAATGGAGGCATTACTTACTAGGTGAGAATCATTCTAATCCACTTTTGCTTATCTTATTAACCTTTAAGGGATCTTAGTAAGTAAAATTCCTTATTTAAATAGTTGAAAAGTTCAAGCTCTTCATAGATCAAAAATCCTTCAAGTATCTTTTCATGTAGAAAAACTTGAACATGAGATGACAACGTTGGTTGGAATTCCTTGCAGCAAATTACCTTGGTATTTTTTATACATCTAGTAAATCCATTATAGTAGCTGCACTATGCAAAAGGCACATAGCTTTGTCTTATCTAGAAGTTACTTCGACTTTCCTCAATAGAATTGCAAGCAAGGAAAGAGAAGATAGTCGTTTAATGGAAATCATCAAGGACAAAAGCAAGGGACACTGTTCAAGCTTTGAGATTGACCACCGTGGGATACAGTGGAAGAATGGAAGGATATATATACCAAATGTCGATGGCATTAGGCAAGAAGTAATAGCAGATTTCCAACAATACAAACTAAGTATCTCCTGGTGTTACGAAGATGAATCAGGATGTGAAGCGAGTATTCTGATGGAAGGGAATGAAGAGGGATATTTCTTTCTATGTTAGCAGGTGCGCAAATTGCCAGCAAATGGAAGGTGACCGTCAAAGGACCATTGGGCTACTACAACCACTCGAGATTCCATGTTGGAAATGAGAGGAAGTGTCGATGGACTTTATAGATGGTTTGATAGGTCAAGAAAAAGTAATGAAGGCGTTTGGTTCATTATTGATCGACTAACCAAAAGCGCGCATTTTATTTCAAGGAAGCCGAATAGGGCCATAGCAAGCTTGGCGGATATTTTCATAAAGAAGATTGTTCGGTTACATGGAATTCTTACTAGCATTGTAAGTGACCGAGATCCAATTTTTACTAGTTGGTTTTGGGAAGCATGGCAAGCAGCTTTGCGAACAATGCTGAGTATATATCATCTTCAAAATGATGGTCAGACGGAAAAAGAAAACCGATTTTTGAAGGATCTTTTGAGAACTTGCATATTGGATTTTGGAAGGTGGAGGACCATCTTTATTTAGTTGAGTTCTCAAATAATAACAACTACCAAAAAAGTGTTGGCATGGTGCCTTATGAAGCTCTTCATGGTCGGCCACGTAAATCACCGTCGTGCTGGGTTGAAACCAGAGATCGGTTAGTTTTTGGTCTCGATATGATTCATGAAGCCATAGAAAAGTTGTGATTAGAAGGAAGATGAAGGAAGCAAGGGATAGACAAATAGCTATGCTGATCGGAGGCATAGAACCTTGGGGTTCTCAGTCGGGATCTTGTGAAGGTTTCTCCAATGAGAGGAGTTATGCTTCTTAGGAGAGCAGGAAAATTGGCACCTTGATATGTTGGACCTTTTCTGATTCTTAAACGGATTAGCAATTGCATATCGAGTTGAGTAACCTGAGAGATTGTTAGATGTACACAATGTTATCCATGCATCTCATTTGAGGAAATATGTGCACAGTCTGATACTAATTATTGAGCCAGCTGTTCAAAAAGACTTAGAAGTGGAGCCCAACTTGACCATTATAAGGCATCCTATTCGCATTGTGGATTATGATGTAAAACAACTGCATAACAAGGTCATGAGGTTGTTCAAGGTTCGGTGGGGCGACGATGCTAGAGATTGCACTTGGAAAACTATGGATAGCATGAGAAAGGCTTATCCCGAGTTGCTGATGGATAGCAGTTTGCATATATTGTATCGACAGTACTCACCATCTGCGTGTGATCACTTATCATGTATCATTTTTATATGTGATTTCATCGTAGATGATATATGTTCATTTGGAGTTATCTTATTTGAATGTTAAATTTGGGGATGAAATTCTTTTAAGAAGGAAGAATGTAACAACCCGTAATTTAGCCACTTTAAATATAAAAATTTAATATATTTTTAAATGATTTAATAATGGATTTTATAAATTATTTTTTTTTTGAATAAAGGTATCAAGTAGGTTTTTCTATGGATCTAAAATATTAGTTTAAAGATGGTTTGAGTTGTAAGACGGTAAAGGGTATCGATTTAATTGAGAATAAGAACAAAATTTGAATTTTCTTACTCTCTGATTGGACAACATTTTTTAAACTTATCCATGCCTAATAAAACAAATGAGAATGGCTACTTCTTAAGAATTAAGAAAAGAATTTGCCTAATAAAACAGAATAGTATAATGACCTGCCTAATAAACAAAATAGTATATTGACATACCTAAAAAAAATATCATATTAATTCTTATTTAATTTATATTCCATGCATATGGTTGACATTGGACCAAAATGTGGTCGAATCAGATTATGACACGCGGATGGTTACCATTGGATCATAATGTAGTCAAATCAGATTGTGCCATGTGGATGATTTCCAATGGACAAACATATAGGTGAAGTAGGTTAGGCTATAAGAGGTTAGGTAATTACTAAAGTACCATTCTCTTCGCATATAAATATCTAAGTCCATATCTCATTTTAATTCATCATAAACTAAAGAAAGAAACCAAATTCCCTCTACATCTTCGAGGCAACCAAGTATTCCATTTGCTTTACCAAATCAAAAGGATTTAAAGTTTAGGTGGTGAGCATAACTTTTTCTGTGGGTATAATAAATTTATTTTAATTATTTTCTGATGATTTAATTGTTCGTTGATTTAAAGGAATTATGACATTGATTTAAGTTACTTTAGTTGATAATAACACTCCAACATCAACGACTTCATTTCTAATCGAGGAAAATTACTTGTTGAAATTGAAGACTAGAAATAAGTCTAAGGAGTTTGTTTTTTGATTCATTTTAAAAAGACTTTGTTTTAAACACGGGATTTCTTTGTCTATGCCACTACGTAACATAAAACAAATATGATAAGCAGTACTAAAACGTCGACACATTTATGGAGGGTAAGTCATATTATATTTAGCACTAAAAACCGATGGGTCGACTTTCCTCAATCTTTGAGATCTAGAATTGGAGTGCTCAAGGCAAGGCTTAGATATGCAGCTAGTGCTCTAATTTACCTAACGTCGATTCTAGGCAAGAGATCGAGAAGTCAAAATGTTGGAAACATGATAAGTATAAGATGGTTAATATCAATAAATAGGTCATGATTAATTAAGTAAATAGAAGGTACTTCATCTTCTACTTGACATTAAATTTTGAGGTATGGAAACCCGTTTCTATCTATAAGAAGTAATAATGTTGTCGAGTCAATATTTGAGAGATAATAATACCCCAACTTTTCTAGCTTCATTGTCAATCGAGGGATAACACGTAGTTGAAATCAAAAGGTAGTGGTAAGTATATGATGTCTGATTTTCCATTTGCAAATTGTATATTTACACTGGATAGTGATTTCTTCACAATAGAACTTGACCTATTTTGACTTAGGATGTGTATGAAAGCTTCATGGTTTATACGGTTTGAGATCCGCTTAGGAGAACTCATTTCGGTAAAACATTTCTTGCTTTAAGGGAGGATATTCAAGATTTTCTTGGAACTCTTATATCGTCAGCTTAGTTTTAAAAGAACTGTGATTGAGTTACTATAGATCCATCAATTATTGGTTCGAAATGACTGGGATCGGATAAGCCAGAGTTATCCAAAAACCACTTCGAACTGGTGTATGCTTTCAAATTGGAGACATCTTGAATATGATGGAATTAAAGATGGCATTCTTTGAAGTGCAAGGGCTACTTACACTAATCCTGAGGATGTAGTATAAGTAGGGCCTTCTGTTTGTCCATACCCTGAACTACTTGTATGGATGAATGCAAGCATTGCATTGTTGCCTAAAGGGCAGTGTTAGCATTCCAAGATGGGTTTGCTAAAAATGGTAATTGTTGCCTCAAGCCTCACACCCAAAATGACTAATATAGGGGATATGCATCGGGGCTATGTAGCTCGCTACCATTTGGGCACGATAATCCATGTTCTAGATTGATATTATTTTTAGATGTATCCTTCTGGCTCGATACGTTGTTGATCGCAGTCGTGGGATGGTTATATTCGGTACTATCCAATAAGGGATAGGTCAGTACAATTTCTCGATAGGCGTACTCTTATAGGCGGTACCTAAGTAGCCTTGTCATTATATGGAATCCATTTTCTAAAGTGTGCCTTATGGACTTAGTTATATACTAAATATGCTATTGAATGTGATTAGTCTAACCATTCTACCTACGATTAAATATTTATTTCTAACCCTAATTACTACAATATCATCTGATTTTCTATTTGTAATGGTTTGGTTATCGTAAGGTAAAAACTCGTCCATGTTTATATGCGGCGTGATCTTACGAGATACCTTTTTTTTGAAAGCGTTTTATAAAATAAAAAAATTATGTTTTGAGTTTACTCGCACCAAACCCATGTCTGACTCAGAGTTTTTCATTCTTTCTCTTGAACTCTTGTGTACTCCAATTTTCTAGTAGCCAAGTAGTCTAGGTTCCTATGGATGCATTTTGGATGAGCATGGAAAAGGAGACTTCATGAATATCTAGCCATATATATATATATATATATATATATATATATATATATATATATATTTCTAGTATCATTATTGTATGTATTTATATACAGTAGTGTGGGGGCAAGCAGTTATAACTGTCCCCAACTGATGTTAGTACTTTTAGTAACATTTTGGGAGGGACTGTATGTACTATCTTATTTTCTATTATATATGACTTCCATGTGTTGTGTGATTCTGTGTTTCTTTCTTCTTGTTTCTCTTTTCTTATACTCTAACAGTTTGTCTTTTGGATGCCTAGATGATCAGCACACGAATACCGTGGATGTATTAAGTGTCGTCTTTAGGCGTAAGAAAGGTATATCGTTACAATAGATCTCGCATTCCAACCCATTTTAAGGACTATGCCATTCTTATTTAATCCAAGATATTAGCTAACTTAATATTTCACACCTATCATAAACGCATACTTGAGGCTATATACATTCATACATGTATGTATGTATGTATGTATGTATGTATGTATGTATGTATGTATGTATGTATGTATGTATGTATGTATGTATGTATGTATGTATCTATATGTGTGTGTTTGTGTAATTATACTAATTATTTACTAGGCCTCCAATGTACTACTTGTTAATAATATTCCTTTACTTTTTCTTGCGTTTACTTCTTATCTCATTAATGTAAATTTAGTGTCATTTACGATTTATATTTAACTTAAAAGATTGAAATAGCCTTTGTCGTTCATTTCCCTTTTTTATTACTACATCTATTTTCTATTCTTTTTTAGCTTATATTATCCCTTTTGGTTACATACTTCGTTACTTAATCATTTAAATAGTTTACCTACGTTCTATTGCTTATTATTTAATTTCTAACTTGTCTATTAATGCATATATTAGTTTTACATTTAGAAGTTATTATTGTACCCACTGGGAATTCTTCGGCTTAAACATAGGATTAGTGCATTTTAATGTGTTGGAATTACATTTTTTCCAAAAGGAATTGTTAAGACTATAAACTTCAATAACTTACCCAAAAAGGGGATTTGTGTTACGTTAGGAATTACAAGGAATTATCCTTTTGTTTTATTATTGCTAAAATAGACAATACAAAATACATTAAACATCCCTATTTTGTACATCTCTTTCTCATAGGCACATTCCTTATTACTTCAAACGATACACATTTATTCACAATTAAAAAACTAGATAATTTATCAAATTTACATTGCAACATACTTCAATCCAGTGAATTAAATTTTACTTAAATCTGGATAAGTTTTATAATAGATTCTAATTATTATTTACCGCATACATCATTTTACCCACAAATCTGGAATTTCTATACAATCTTATTAATTAAGGGGCTATTACTTATACCTTAACTCTCTAGATTCTAGTATATGCAACATTCAATCCAAGTTAACAATTCACAGAATATGTATGCATGAGTTCTAATTTCATTATGCATTCAATTAGGCTAACCACTCCAAAATTTAATTTAGGCATATAAGAATAGATTTATAACATTATAAATTAAATATTATATAAAAATATTAATTTCTCACTTACCTTTAGGCTTTTAAATCTCCAAATCTAAACCTTGTTACTCTTATTTGGTTCCCTTTTTCAACTTATTGAAAGATGTGCTACAATTGTATACATATTTATTAGAAATTTAGAAATGAGAAGAGATTTGAATTTTATTTAGATTTCGATTTAGATTTAACTTTTCTTCACGGATTTAATTCACTCTTTATTCTTCTTTATTTTTATTTTCTGATGTTATACACATACACGCACACGCACGCATACACACACACATACACACACACATACATATTATATATATATGCATACACATACACTATACTGCTTTATAATTTCTATACTTCCAAGAAATTGTAGAGAAAAAAATGGAAGAGCTTCTCTCTTTGAATCAAAAAATAAGAGAAGAAATGCATGGAGTCGGCCTGTATTATAGGCGCACGAATCAATTACATATGTTAGATTTTAATTAATTAAATCTAACTTGTTGTACCAAGGTTCACTCTCATCGAAATCAAGCTGACCAATCAACCATCCACTCTCCACCGTTTGACCGTTGGATGTCGATAGGTAGGCTCTAAATTTTTGACCTGTTTGCTTTATAATTTTTTGCCCAATTTCTTTCATTTAATGCTGCTTTTAATATATTAATGTTAATGTTCTTTTTTTAATTCCCTTTTCCTGCTTGCTTCATACCATTTTTCTTTTAAATTTGATTAACGTTATGCTTGCACGTAAAGTATCAGTTAATGTTAATTTATTACTATATATTTCCTTATTTTCTTTCCTTCGACATTAACATTCTTATTTATTAGCGTTTGTTCTAATGTTAATTATTCTCATTTATTTATTTCCTTGCCGAAGCTGATTTAATTTGATTAACGCTGATCTCCTTTGATTACTTTCTTATAATCTCTGATTTGATTAGATTTAACATAGTCAATTACTTAAGTGATCAGATTTACATCTGATGTTTAAGTTAACGAAAGTTAGAAATATTTATTTACTTTTGCATCCACTTATTTACTTATATATTTTCTTAATTAGATTTAATTTGATTGAGCACCCTTAATTAAAATTTATATTTAACATTAACATTTATACTTAATGCCCATTTTAATGTTAAGTTATCAACATATACTTCCTTAATTTGTTCTAAATTGTTTCGATTCGAAATTTTCAATCATTAGTAACTTTTTCATTTGAATTCTGAATGTAAAACTTTATGTATGAAAATTCATCAGAATATCACCACGAATACAACAACGAAAGTTTCGTAGGCAAATTTTGATGTTTGCGAAAATTCCACTCTTCATTTCATATTTTTTTAAATTAATTTCTTTTTATTTTATAGGGTGCTATAGGTTGTATCATATAAAACTCCTAACCCATAGTCTTTATCTTAACCTCATCTCGATCTTCTGGAATAGCGAATAATTGAAGAGATTATTCACTCGCACCTACCATTTTACGATGGCTTGAGTATAATGCATTACCTTGAGGAATATCAACAAATATATGCATGTACCTAACCTTGTCTAGTCAGTATATTAATAACACTATACATAACATGTCTAATTTGAGGAATGTAACTACCCATACCACCCGACATGTCGATCTAATGCTCAACATGACTTACGGCTTCACATAGTGTCGAGAAATATGGATCCTTGTGGTTTTAGCCTTTAACATTTCGAAGACTAAATCAAATGTAATCTAAGATATATTATCTTTTCAGAACTCACGGCGAAAGGAATAAAACATATATACCATACAAATATATCAATCTCAGAAAATATGCAAATCATAGTCTTAGAAAAACTAGTACGTGGTCCAGTACAAAGTACATAAAAAATATCTCTCAATGTTTGGTGCATGAAGAAAAATGTACTAAGAAACTAGAATAATACACGGGGAGTAAATATGGTAAAAGCAGTCTCCAAAGATAAGCAAGGCTCTCTAAGTATCAAGATTGGTCCAATCACCTCCTACCTTGTCCACCTATGGTGGGGGAAAAGATGGGAAAAGAATGGGTTGGACATAAAGTCTAGTGAATGAGTACACGTTTAATATGTGATGATCATGTGTAGTTAACTCTAAAACTGATTTACATGACATAAGGTCTGCAAGTGTCCGTAAACTCCTAACATCCAATATCTAAGGATTGTTATCGAACATAAAGGGTCAAATAATAAATCAAACCTTGCACTGACGAACGGCCAAAGGTCCTAGAGCTGTCCAATTTGAAAATACCACCCGTTGGCGATTGTAGGAACTACTCTCCTATTAATACCTATTTCATCACTTAGCCTAGAGAGGGTGGACACCAAAATACAAACTCACTATATGACTCATCCTATGCACCCATTATTCACCTCTCAATCATAGTACAAAATGCCTTGTGTCGTACTACACCGATGTGCACCTATACCACATCATGCTAGAACTATGTGTACAAGAATTCTAGTTAGTACCGGGCTCCTTTCTATTCTATAGCCTCTGATCGTGTTGCTCTAGGCTGAACTGTCCTCTAGAATCCCCCATTAGCACCGAGCTCACTCGCCTGGTATCTCAATAAGTGTGGCAAGTCCACTACGGAATACCCCTTACGTGTCTACAAAATACATTATCCTAGTCAACTCTTAACTCTCGTTTGGGTATTTTACCCTTACTAAAATCGCAATGACTTATTGTCCTTTAATAGGCTACTGACTTCCCTATTGTCACTAACATGTGTACTTAGCCTAAAACAGGCTCAAATATACAGCTTTTCATTTATATAAATTTTGTATGAAATTATATAATTTTTATTTTTTAACTTGGGCCTTGGGTTGAGGTACAAAATCTATAGTTTTTCTTACAAACAGTCGACCATTGTAGCTCGAGGGTCAACCGTTACCAACCAACTGCTAGGGGTCCAGGGTCGACCGTTCGCAAACAAAATTTAGGGTTTTTATTTGTTTTGATTTGTCAATCGTTATTATATTTTACATCAAGTCATTAACAGTAATTGCTGAACCCTAATTACTAGATGAATAATTTAATTATCAATTTACAATTCAGTATAGGGTTTGTTGGTTTAGGGTTTACAAATTCAAGTGGAAAATGGGGTATATTCATCAATATTCAAGTAACAATTTACTAATAATTTCAATTTAGGATTTTTCATATTCAATTTTGGTTTTATATAGTTCAATTTTGATTTTGAGCACCCTAAAAATATTACAATAATTTGAATCTAACTGTAATAATTATGTAATTAAATTGATCCCACCCACCTCAAGCCTTAGCTCTTCCAATTGCTCTTGTTTGAGAATCGCCCCTCTAATTATTAGCTTTGCTTACTCCACTTTGACTTCAACGCTTGTTTTCTTCTAAGGTTCTCTTTGTTTTATTTTTAAGAAAATTTTAAAGTGGTTGTAACATCCCCTATTTTGAGGCCCAAGGCAATCGCTACAAATACTGCAGTCATCTATAATATTAACTTCCGATGACTAAATACGGTATTATTAATAGTATCCATAATATCATAAGCACATGAATATGAAATAAAATTAACATAGATTTCGAAACTTCTTTTCCGATTACATTGCAATCAATATTTCATATTTCATTACATAATCCTGAAACGATTCCCAGGTTTTGATCAAATTAATTATTACAAAACACGCCAAGTGCAACATATGAAGATGCCTCCTTGGATGATCAGAGTGCTAGATAGATAGACATATCAGTCATAAATACATCGCAATGGAAATACAAATTAATAACCCCTATATAGCTAGCTTGGCCTTCTGCACATCTTCAAAAGCTTATTCATCCAACCTATTAAACCTGAAAAGTCCATATTTATCAGTCTTTTTAAATTAAATTTTGAGAATCCGAGAGTTTTATGAGGAAAACATAAACTTCAATTTATACATAAAGCCTAGTGTGAATAATTTTATTACATCTTGATTTACTGATATTAAGTGTGACCATGCCACTTAGCGGAATGGGTTTGCTCTCAGTAATATCCTTTTTAAAAGCATATCTTTTGCAAATCAAAACCCTATAATCAAACTAATTATAACAACAATAGCATTAACATATATGCATGTAAATAAGGTAATTAATGGACTATCTATCCAAACATTATAGTTTTATATGGCTGACTATTAACCATTGGTTGACTTGGGCCTACCAAACATAGTAAATATTCTAACTTCTTTTAGACACAATACTGGACAGTCTGTCCTTAAGTTGCATCTCCTAGGGTCAGCTAATCCTAATGGTTCTATGGGCTCACCAATAACCTTTCTCTACTTTAGGTATTCTTTACCATGTGTAATATCATTTTGGTCTTACCTTTGACAAAGCTCTAGACACTAAAATTATGGACTTATATAAGCAGGTGGCTACTAGCTAAAGTATAGTGCATGACCCCACACCATTCCCATTTGGTTTTCTAATATATGAATCGCATACTTAGGGCTAACCACCTTATTCAATTTTCCTTGAAAACATTTATTTCAAACTGATTTAACCCTTTTAAATCATACATAAACAATGAAAATATACTCTGCTTTACTCAAAATATATATGCCATGATATACGCTTTATACAAAACAATGTTATTGAAAACTTAAAATCAATCGGGTTGTCTATTCCTTTGAAACAAGTAAAATAATTTAACCATAAAAAAATTAGGATGAAAGGCCAAAACCTTCCTTTCGAATGCATTGGAAATAGATCTTTTGAAATCATTACTCAAAATCTTAGACATCCTCTTTTGAAACAATTAAACATATCTTACGAAATGCTTGGAAACATTCCTTTCGAAACACTTAAAAATATATCTTTCGAAAGCATTGGGTTCGAGTGAAAAGTTATGGAAGCATAGCTTCGAAACCAATTAAAAGTACTTATTTCAAAACCATAGTTTGAAAATAAAACAAACTATAAGGTAAAAAAGGGAAATATTCGAAAGTTATCCTTTCGAAAGACCTAGGGTGACGGCAACCTGCTTGTACATGTAAAGTTCTTTTTACCTAATCTAATATACTAGAATAAAACAATATTATTAAGTAGCAATATTATTTAGGATGACATACCCAGTAACTATTTAACCTTAGGGGTAAATGGATCCATTGCCTATAATGCAAACAACATATGAGTAACAAATGCATTATGTGCAATGGTAATAAAGAATAGGGCATACGAGTGAAGATATATACTCGTATGACTTGTGCATGAGCTCTAATCTTCTTTCTTATTTTTGCTCTCTCTTCCTCCTTTTTCATATTAAAGTATATCTGAATTGAGGAGAAGCATTCAGAACAAGAACGGCTTGTTGTGCATATAACTGAAAGTAAAGTAATTATGCATGTAACAAGCAATTATATCAGTTTTAATGATAGAAGCATGTAATACTAGGGCATAGAGTAACATCTTGAAGATTCAAAAATGTTAACCTTATCAGTATACCATGTACTGACTGTAGATATGCAAAATTGTTTTATGAGCATTCGATATATTAAAACCTACCAATAGATGTGAATCACACATAACGAAAATAGAGGAGTATTTAATACATAATAGTATATAAGTCCATCGATCTTGTGTTTTGCCATGTCCAACGTCCATATAACTCATAAATACAATAAAGAAATTGTGGTGTTAACCGTGGAAAGGTAGAAACATTTTCTTCCTCCTTTATGGAAAAACGTTTTAAGAAAAAAGCAAGTGCTATAAAACTTATCATTCAATCTGACTAAAAAGAAGTAAAAGAAGTAATCAAGGAGTAAAGTTTTGTCGCAACAGTAATTTTCGCAACATAAGAAATGTTATTGCATTTTTTTAAAGAAGCGTTATTTGGTTTGTTTCTCCACAATGTTGAGTTTTTAAGCTTTCAAATCATAATCATAAATCCAATTAATAACTATTAATTAATATGAACTGGGCTTGGGTGTTCATACCAATTAGTAAAGCAATGGATTAATAGCACATATAACCTACATCTAGAACATGCTTACCCTGTACTTTGAAAAATTCAAGATGGTAAGTAAATATG
Source organism: Allium cepa (assembly GCA_030765085.1). NCBI lineage: Eukaryota > Viridiplantae > Streptophyta > Magnoliopsida > Asparagales > Amaryllidaceae > Allium > Allium cepa. The sequence continues at coordinate 243,581,470 of CM060938.1, read as the reverse complement.
GTGCAATGATAACCACGTAGCAACAAATTGAAGAAATGAAATAACAACAAGTAGCTTGCAGCCATTAAATTTAAGACATTTTTCTAAACTCCAAAAAGATATCGCATGTGTCATGAAGAGCTAAAAATATGGGACCAACACGAGCAAACCTATAATTAGTTAACACGAGAAAACACACTTAAACAAATAAACTAACAAATAATAACTACACATAACCTAGAAAGGGAAGAGAAAACCCTGAATATATATGACGGCACTATAAGAACAATGGTAGCCAAATGATGAGACATGAACACTCCAATATCGGACCGCCTCGTTTCCCAAAACATCAATGCACCTATTGCATATGTATAAAATCCAACGACACATGATACATACGCAGCGCTTTAAATTTTAATTGCATTAAGGTAAAGTGCATCAATTTGTATAATCATATTGATATTGCATAAAATGATCAATATATGCAAGCAAGGCAATGATTGTGTACACAAATATTACTTAGTCTTGGTGTCTATAAAGAAGACAAAACATATAACCTCCCTTCTACTCATATTTCATCCAACTCAACTCTTCTCCACCACCTTTGAACTCATCTACCATTCCAAACTATGGTTTGACAAACAAACACCCACTGCCTTAAAAATCAACCATCAGTAACCTTCCATCAAATACCCTCATTGCTCAACATCCATCGCTAGCCTACAAGTTTCAAACACAAACCACTGCAACTTGTATGCAAACAACCTTCATCTAATCAACACACAACTCAAATGCTTAGCACTTAATACATTAACCGTCTCCTTCTTCTACCAAATCCGCATACTCACCAGAAACCCGCATACCAACCTACCACAACCAGCAAATTTGCTGCCTTACTCAATACCAATTTCCACCTCAAACGTAAAACTTGCACCCACAACCAAACAAGTTTTTAAACAATTTTTTAACTTCTTCAAAACACCAACAAACAAGCATCAACTCACCATCATCAAACCTACCTTTACTTGGAACATCAAACAGCCTTACTATAGCAACAACCACGATCGACTATCCACCTTGCTCCTCTTCGTATCAGCTCTACAATAACTCAACACTTGCAACCGAAAACCACCGCATCCAAACCAGAATCACCATCCCTCTTACATCTTCCCCACGTCATAACTGTAGGACAAGAAACACCTCAAACACCTCATTTCTACACTCTAGCAAAAATCTAACACCAACTCATCGAACTACAAGGATCGGCCATCACCCAAATCCAAAACCTTCCACTACCTTCTTCAATCCCAAACCTGCCATCACCCGATCTCGGAACATCATGAGCATCCAAAACAAACCCAAGACCAAGTACACCATCTTCGGATCCTCTAAATCACCACCGCCAAACCCACGATCAGCTGCATCATCGTCATGTCTTCACTCAACGCCATTCGAAAATCACCATTCCAAAGTCAATTTCACGTGAAGCCAAAGATGTGGTTATTTTGGAAGATGAAGATAAGGGATTTAATTAATGATTGATAAAAGAGGAAGCGAAAGAAAAGACATTGGAAGAAGATTTTTTAGGGCAAAATATTTAAGTTTTAAATGAGATACGAGCGATCTTATAAAATGTAGCAAAATTACGTTGAATTATTGGCGGGAATCATTTGGTAGCATTTATTTCTTAATTTTTATATATTAAAATGGCCAACGGTTGCATATAGCCTTAAAATGCTACCAATTAGTGCAATTAATAGAAAGTTTTATTGTAGTGTTCCCATATCTTTAAGTTGATCCACACAGCATATTATAAGAGAACGATGAACCACTTGGCTCTTATTCTATTTGCTGTTTTCATTTGATTTGGAATTGAAATTTTTTAGAGTTTTATCATGGTATTTTTGGCCATAGATGATAAGGAGGGGAGAAAAGAAAAACGGATGAAGGAAGGAAGTGAACAAGTGGATTTTTTTAGTTGAAAGAATGAAACCTCCCTCATTCTTTTAATTAAAACTTTTTAAATCAATCCCTTATTAATTTCCAATAAATCCACACAATCAATCCCTTTATATAACTTGCACATGTTGACACCCATATGACACAAAATTTCCAAAATAACCTTCTAGTAATTATCTCTCATTTAAACCTTTTTAAAATTATACATGTTATCAATGTGTGCAAATATAACTTTTACATATGCATCGCAAAATTACAAAGTGTTGGCTCTATTTTTAGGCACAAGAGAGTTGAGGAAAAGTTGAAGCAAGGGAAAGGAAGATAGATGGCTAAGGATTGTGGTGTAGAAAGTAAGAATGCCGGATCAGATATCTGGTCCGACATTCTCTGAAATGCCGGACCAAATATCCGGTCCGGCATTCGCTAAAATGCCAAACCAGATATCTAGGCTTGCATCCCCTAAAATGCCAAACCTAATATCTAGTACGGCATTCTCTGAAACGCCGAACCAGATATCTGGTCCGCCTTCCCTTGAAATGTTGAACCAGATATCTGGTCCAACATCCCCTAAAATGCTGGACCAGATATTTGGTCCGGCACAACATCAAAACATCGGACCAAACATTTGGTCTATCAAATAAGCATCTCCAAGCAAGTCAAAGTTGATGCTGGATGAAATGTTGACCAAGAAAGTCAAGGTCCCTAACCAAGTGTCAAGCCAAATCTTCCTGCCCAAATACTGGACCAGATTCAGAGAGCTATAACCCAACTTCCGCACTTCACAACTCCACTTTATAAATACTAGAGGTCCTTAACAATAATGGGGACCGAGAAAAAACCTCTGCTCAGATTCAATCACTCCATCTACTTTAAGTTTTGCACTTTACAATAATACTAGTATTTGTAATCAAATCAAAGAGATGGACAGTGGATATAGGCATGTTCTGGTCGAACAACCATAAAACTTTGTGTGATTTACTATTTGTAAGTAACTTTCCTGTTTTGAACCTGTGAAGTATTATGTGACTGTAATAACTATTTGATGACACATTGAGATAGATAGAATAGCATATCAAACAATCTAAAGGTAACTTAACTGAATTCAGACTCAGAGGTGTTTGCCCAATTTTTGTGCAAACCTTTTTCGTACTTTCATTGAGAGGCAAGCCGACCTCTCTTGCCCACTCTCCTTCCAACCTTAACACATCATTAAGAGCATGGCTCCCTTCAGAAGGAATGCTAACAAGGGTAAGGATGTGGCCACTACTAGTACGCCCAATCTCATCCAAGAGGATCAAGGAAACCAAGCCACCCATTCTCAGCTACCAGGCTCAGCTGCCACCCGAGAAGACATAGATAGGGTTGTGAATGAGATGACTAATCACTTCGCTGCCCAACAAAAAGCTTTAGTGGACAAGCTCATGACACAATTGAGGGGCATGGAGGGATCCACTCACAACACAAAATCTCGAAATGAATCGCAATCTATAGAGTCTCATAGGTGAAACGGATCCCCTTCGAATGAGGAATCCGATCAAGAAGATACAAAAGCTCGAAACTGACCCAAGGCTCAGTTCGAAGCCAGGCCTGAGAAAGCGCCAGGTGGTAGGAGCTGGGCCCAGCCAAGTGGGAACCAAGCAAGCATCGGCCACAACTGACCTTATCGTGCCTCGAGCCAATCATCGCTAATCCAATCTCAACCGATGTTCGGGGCATCATCAGTATCAAAGGGAAGTCCACACTTCTCCCAGGACTGCTCCAGAATCCAAGGAAAGAATGACACATCGCTTCAGGAAGTATCTCTAGTAGAAACAGCGTGAAAGAGGTGAATAGGCGAGGGTGTCTAGCCCATTCACCAAGGACATAGATACAGCAACCGCTCCTAAGGATTGGAAGATGCCAACCATGGATCCTTACAAAGGCATGACCGACCCAATCATCCACTTACAGCGTTACACTTAAAATATGCTCATGAACAGAGCAATAGAGGGTACGTTCTGTAAATGTTTCCTTTTATTCTTGTCAATCTTAGCAAGCACATTGTTTTGTCGCGTGCCTTATGGCACTATTTGCTCTTGGGAAATGTTGAAGGAAAGATTCATAAGTCAATTCTAAATCCACGTAGAGCATCCCAAGGATGCCTATTCCTTATCGGATGTGAAACAAAAAGCAGAGAACCACTACAATAATATCTTACCCGCTTTAACGTTGCCACAGCAGCTATGTAGGATGCTGATGAGAGACTCACTCTGATGGCGCTATATGGAGGCATCCACCCATATTCCAAATTCGCAAGAAGATTGACAAAGGAGAAACCCCTAATTCTTCAGGAATTCTTCCATGAGGCTGGGAAGTACATGAGATTGGAGGATGCGGTTGCCCAATGATATAGCGAGCAACCAATAAAGGCGTCCAGCATCCAGCATCCAAGCAAACGTGGGTGCCCATCCCCGAGCGGAAGGTAAGAAGCAAAATAGAGAAGTTAAAAGTGGCAATCATGGCAATACTGGGAGTGAAAAAGGCAATAAAAGGTGATACCGACCTGGACCAAGATTCGAATCATACACACCTCTGAACGACACAGTTTAGAACATCTACATGGCCACTCAACATGAGTTGAAATACAAACGCCCTCCATACAAATAAGAATCAGAGGCAAGAATTAGAATGGGGAAATAATATTGCTTCCATGAATCTCATAGACATAACACCAAAGAATGCCAACATTACGAGATCTCATTGAAGAATATATCTAAAAAAAGAAGTTGGAGCGATATGTACAAAAAAACTGCAACTCTCCTACTTTAGCCCACGAATGATCCGGACAACCTATGTAAGAAAATATTGGAGAAGGAATAGGTGTGAGGTGCTCTAACCAAGAAAAGATAACTGTCCACAACGTACTTAGAGGCCTGAATATAGCTGACAGAAGTTGGGCTGTGATGGAGAGATACGGAAAGTCCTTAAAGGATAGGGAAGGGTAAGTTCATTCCATAACTGAAGGTCGCATCGCGAAGCGGAGAGAAAGAATTGGCATAACCTCTAATGATGAAGATTTGGTTGGAGAACAGTATCCTCACATTGACCTCCTGGCTATCTTCGCCTAGATCGGCCTGGCCGAGGAATTTCGCATTTTGGTCTTTACAGAAAGCTTGGTGAACATTTTATTCAAACATGCATTCAATAAAATGAAGTTGTCAATGAAAGATGTATCTCTGTGCCATAATCCTTTACATGGATTCACCAAAGATGCCACAATGCCTCTTGGACAGCTAGACTTATTTATTGAACTTGGAAATCACCTTCGATCAGTTGTGCAGAAGAAAACCTTCATACTGGTGGATGGGCACTCCGCCTACAATGCTTTCTTGGGAAGACCCGCATTGTCAGAATTTTGAATAGTATTAGCACCATGGTGCTTGAAGATGAAATTCCCGACCGATAACAGAATAGGGCAGGTGGAAGGAGACCAAGATGCGGCTCGCGATTGTTATGTAATTGAACTTTGCCAAAATAAGAAAAAGGAAGTAGGAAAACGCATGGAGGTCATATTCTACGCCAAAAAATCGAAAGCATAGCAATCAAAGAAGGCCCCTCCTTTGGAATATACCAGCGACCCATTCAACGAATTGGACCCTATAAATAAAGAAGAGGAGGCTAACGTTGAGCCTGTTGAGGCTATGGAACATGTGACAGTAGACGAACATGGAAAAACAAAGCTTTTAAAGATAGGATCTCAGCTAAATATGGACCTCAAAGTTCAGTTGATAGGATTCCTACGAATGAACTTGGACGTATTCGCATGGACGCACAAAGATATGGTGGGGATATCCCTGGAGATAGCTTGCCATGCTCTTAATGTTAACCCAACCAAGGTACCTGTCAAGCAAAAGAAAAGAAGCATGGAGCCAGAGCGATCAACTGCTCTCAACAAGGAAGTGAAGAACCTGCTTGCCAATGGTTTCATCCGTGAAACCATTTATCCAAAGTGGATCTCCAATCCAGTGAATGTAAAGAAAACTAATGGAAAGTGGCGAACATGAATTCACTTCTCCAACCTCAATGATGCTTGGCCCATGGACTGTTTCCCTTTGCCCCGAATAGACCGACTGGTGGATGGAACCGTGGGGCATGAATTATTGTCATTTATAGATGCACATTCGAGATATAACCAAATTCCCATGCATGTGCCTGATCAAGAACACACTTCGGGCTTAAAAATGCCGACGTTGCCTATCAACGTTTGGTTAATAAAATGTTCGAGTGGCATATTGGTGACGACATGCTTGTCAAGTCAAGAAGAGAAGAGGATCATTTGAGCCACGTAAACGAGTTGTTCCAAGTATTGTGCAAATACCAAATGAAGCTAAACCCGTAAAATGCTCTTTTGGGGGTGTGATCGGGTAAGTTCTTAGGTTTTGTCGTACATGCTAGAGGGATAGAGGTGATCTTAAAAAGGGACAAGCTTTGAAGGACATCAAGATCCCATCAAAACGAAGAGAAACGCAGAGCCTAAATGGGAAAGTAGTCTCTCTTAGCAGATTTATATCCAAAAATACGGACAAGTGTGTCCCGTTTTTCAAAGCCCTCAAAGGAGACAAAGGAAAATTTAAATGGACTGATGCGTGCTACTCTGCCTTCCAAAATCTACTCGAACAACTGTAGAAGCCTCCAGTACTCTCCACTCCGATGGACGGAGAAAGTCCTTACTTATATCTTGTTGTATCCCCCCATGCCCTAAGTGCTGCACGAGTATGAGAAGATGATCATATATAGAGACTGGTATACTTCATTAGCAAAAGATTAACAGGCGTAGAAGCTAGATACTCTAAGATCGAAAAAATTGCCTATTCTTTGCTTAGAGCATCCGAGAAGTTATGGCCCTACTTCAATCTCACTCAACTAAGGTTCTAACGGATCAGCCTACGAGACAAGTTCTGCATAAACCGGATACGTCATACGGCTACAGAAGTGGTGCATTGAGCTAAGCCAATATGACATCACATACCATCCACGCATCACAATTAAAGGACAAGCCTTGGCCAATTTCATAGCTGAATTTACAATACGAGATGGCGAGATGGAAGTAAAAATTAAGGAAGTAGTCAAATGGAACTTATTCATTGACGGAGCATCAAATGAGCTTGGCTCGGGGTGAGAGTCGTAATAATCATGCCCTAAGGAAGGAAGTTATACTATGCACTAAAACTAGAGTTCACGGCTGAATACGAAGCAGTGATAGCAGGCCGAGAGATCATTAAAGAGATAGGAGTTAGGGTAGTATGTATCCACAGCGACTCTCAGTTGATTTTGAACCAGATCCTTGGAGAATTCCAGACTCGTGGACAGAAGCTCACATCTTACATCAAAAAGGCCAAAGCCCTCCTCAAAGAGCTGGACTACAATGTACTTAGACACATCCTGTGAGGATAAAATCAAGAAGTAGACACCCTCACCAAAGAGGCAAGTATAAGGATAGAATCAATGTCGGGGAAAACCCCGTCATGAATCAAACCACACCAAGCTTCGAGTGTCTTCAAATCACAGTAACCGCCAGCGGAGAAGAGACAAGGATGAACCCCATCATCAGAAACCTACAGGACAGAACCTTACCTACAGAACGGGATGACGTCGGGAAGATCCTGAGGAGAGCATCCTGCTACACAGTTAAGAACGACACATTGTACCGTCGAGGTTTTTCAAATCCATTTTTAAGATGCATTTCTGTGAACGAAGCTAAGGATATTGTAAATAACATCCATCAAGGAAGTTGTGGCGATCACACCAGAGGGCAAATTCTAGCTAAGAAAATACTCCAATATGGATACTTTTGGCCCATACTAAACAAAGACGCGATAAAGTTCGCTAGAAAATTTGGTAAATGCCAAAGATTCACCAAAATCCCAAGACTATCACCCACCAGCTTGAATGGTCAGCCCCTGGCCCTTTGCAATTTGGTGGATTGATTTGATTAGAAAGCTCCCTATGGGTTGAGGAGGGGCAAGATATGCCATAGTGGCAGTGTATTATTTCACCAAATGAGTGGAAGCGGAACCCTTGAACAATATTTCATCTGCCAAAGTGATAAACTTCCTAATACGAAACATCCTGTGCGGGTATGGGGTTCCACAGAAGATCATATCAGACATAGGACTGCAGTTCGATAGCAAAGAATTCTCCAGTTGGAGCCAAGAGCATAGGATTTATCGAAGCTTCTCAGTTGTAGCTTATCCTCGGATCAATAGACAGGTCGAAGCGGTAAACAAGGTTTTAAAAACACTGATCAAAAAGAAATTAGAGAAATCCAAGGGGATGGATTGACAAACTACCTATTGCATTGTGGGCCTACAAAATAGTGATAGGGCATACGCCATTTTGCCTTAGCATACGAGGCCGAAGCCATGCGCCCGGTTGAAACGATTATCCCATTACATCGAAGGATACATTTTAATCCAGAAGAAAACGAAGAACTCTTGAATATGTCGCTAGAGCTGATCGAAGGGAAAAGGAATGACCCTACCTTCAAAGCCGCCACCTGTAGACAGAAAGTGGCAAGGCAGTATAACTCCGAGGTGAAATCTCGGGCACTTCAAGAAGGGGACCTAGTACTCATGCGGGTCTTTCCACATCCAGAGGCATTAGACCCAATCTGGGAAGATCTCTTTGTTGTTCATAAGGACCTTCGTAATGGAGCTTACATCCTGTCAACAGTCAATTGGGAGGTGTTCGCGAAAGCATGGAATCTCCAACACCTCCGCCGCTATTTCTCTTGAATTGTAAGGAAGCATGTATCAACTAAAGCAATAAAAGAAAGACAGTGGACGTAGGCATATCTGGCCAAACCACTATAAAAATCGAAATCTTGCATTGTTTGCCCTATTTCAACTTTTGTTTTTACTTAATTGTCTATCTGATGTTATTCCTATTGCAATTAATCGCAAGCACTTGCCGGGAGTAATCAAAATAAGATATCCATGACAAAAAGCACGAGACAAACCTGAGCAGTTCACTATTGCCGATCGGCCCCCCAAAGCCGGCAATGATGAACTCACTACAAGCCATGGATTACTCACAATTTATAGCCTGGGAAGTTTATCATTGGCATTAGGCTCGCTAGCAATTGCAAATCGATTATAAATCCCACGATTAAGGCATGGTTGTTGCCAGGGATAGTTCGCAGTTGACGATAGGCGCCCACGTCGGCGATAATAAATTGAATAATACTCACTACAGGCGCAATAGCCCGAGTAATTATTATTCGCGGTCAGCCCTGAAGATGGCAATAATTTTATGGTTTCCCACGTCTCAGAAAACAATGGAAATTAACTAAGTCATAAGAAGTTCACAAGAAGGAAAGGAAAACTATAAAATCATATATCACAAAAATCATTTTAGATAAACATACAAAGAATAAAAGTCAAGCGTTACAACACCAAGTCTGTATGCATTACATAAAAAATATGTGCAAAATGACCCCACATCCTCTAAAAAACATACGACAAAAAAAAGATGGGGAAACTTTCTCGACTAAGAAGGAGGGACAACCTTATCACTTAGTCCTCTCCCGCCGGCCATGTCCTTTGAATGCTCAGATCGCTCAAGGGACTCTACCTCTTTTTGCAATGCCCATCGGTTATCTTTGAAGGTAAAGGTGGTGCAGACAGCCCTGTAACCATCCCTAGATGAAGCAAGTGAGAAAGGTTGTGAGTCTTATAGTCTATGATAAGAGATAGCGAAGCTGAAATAAAACAAGAAGGTACCCGCGATAATGTTTTGTGGATCATCGAGCATCTCATGATCCGAACCCTGCTCACTATCCTTATCTTCCGCTAGGAGCTCGTATTCTCTAGCAATAGTCTTAGTCTCCTCTACTATGAACTAACAATTCACCATCCCAACATCATACATGGCTCCTTCTTCTTAGGAAATCGTGGCCTTGGTCTCCTCGATGAGCCAATTGTCGATCCCAGCCAACGCCTGAGGGTAATCATCCATCCACTAGATTCCCTTGCTTCTAGAACATGTAATAGGTGTCCTTTGGCATCTGAGTTACAGCCTCATAGAAATCGTTAGACCTGTCGACTTCGGATTGAAGGTACACTACCTTGTTCACATACTGTTCTTTGTCTCTCCTCAGCCAGACCCGCTCTGCCTTCAGTGCATCAATCTCAGCCTTATAGGCATCTTTTTCCTTACGCCACTAACCGTGAGACTCCTTCAACTCAGCCAAGACTTCCCAAATCTTTTACACTTTTCCCTTAAGAAACCGAATCCGCTCCAGGTCCTTCTACCTAGCCTCATTGTAACATCCCGCAAATCCGTACCCCTTGAATCAACATTATTCTACCCTAATTGACTCAAGTGGAACAGAAATACGAACCATTGAGGTTAAAAGAAAAGAGATAGAAGAAGAAGAAACTAAACAATATCAGAATCTCACAGTCGCAGCGGAATAAAATATAATAGCAACTATATATCTTTACACAAAATGAAATCTATAACTGTTTATACAACATATCATCAGAGTAACTCATACATCAATCATCACATAACAGACATACCATACAACATAGCAGCGGATATATATATAGGTACATATAATACGTCTCGAACTCCAGCTCCTCTCCTGCTCCATAGCAACCTATCCTGAACATATAATACTCGGTCTGACCCGAGCATTATAATGAAATAACACCCGAGTCAGTCTGGCATACCAGCTGATAATAATGCACACAATTGATTATTAAAGTTTCAAAAATCCTTTTGAAAACAAAAGCATCTCGTAAGACCACGCCACAAATAAACATGTCGGGTTTTTACCTTACGATAGCTAAAACACTTTTATAGAAATCCTCTGATATTATAATAGGGTCTATTTACAAATACTTATAAAATAGCCGAAATTGTTACATTCATTAAATTCCAGCTACTAGCCACCGAAGTGGGTAATACAAACAAAACTCGAAAAAGGCTCGTAGGGAAAATGGATTTCCAACAATGACTAGGCACTGGGGTACCACCTATCACAGTACGGGGCCTAGATCACCGTACCGAGGACTACTCCCTTCATCCCCTGCAACACAAGACCGGAATCACCTATGGGCAATTCCGAATAAGATCACCCCGCGGTTGGGATCAGCAACCGCACCACTAAGCCGAAATAAAAAGGAACATCTAGACAGGGATGACCTTACTCTCCAGTGGGGCTACCCACGAAGCCTTGCTGCATATCCCCTGATTTTCAGTCATTCCCGGTTGATGAGGCTCGAGGCTAAACGATACCTTTATAGCACATGTCCCTTAGAATGCCCATCGTCCGCTGACGATGTCACGAAGCATTCGTCCATACAAGTCCGTCCCGGGTTCGAACGGAACCGAAGGTACTATTCCTACTACATCCATTTTGGAAATATCCTCAGGATTAGTAGCGACTAGCCCTTGCACTTCACTGCTCCATCTTCGACTCCGAAAACGTTTTATCGCACGAAAACGTACAAACCGGATCGAAGTGGTTTTCGAGAAATAAATCTCGATCCCGGTCTCTTCGAAACGATCAACGCATTTGTCCAATATTGATAGTCGGTGATTTAACTATCAATTTATATTCATAAACATCCATAGCATCCATCACACAATAAATAATATTCCATACTATTTATTTACCTCAAATATCTTTAAAAAAATATATTACCAAATTTCCAAATCTCATTTGAAAACATTCCCCAAAATTCCTCCTTTATAAGGTAAATCATTTACCATATATTCCCATTGGAAATATCCAAGTTCAAAACAGTTTGGATTTAAAACAGTTAAAAACATTTTAATTTAAAATATACTTTAAATAGATAAATTTACTACTAATTATTTAATCCAATATAATTTCAAAATATTTAAAGCAAAACTGTTTATAAGATATAGCTTAATCTAAAATAAGGTTAAGTTATACTATATATTAAAATAAAGTGGTAAAAAGATTAACTCTTATTTCAATATACTTAGGTCAAAACTAGCTTTTAAAACAAATCCATTTGTAAACATAATTATTAAAATATTTATAAAATTTTACTATTGCTAATTTATAAAAAATCACTTTAAAATAATAATTTTTAAAACATTCTTTAAAATTAGTTTAGATTTTAAACTTTCTTTTTATAAAATCAATTTAAAACTCGAACTTGGTTTTTCCCAAGAAAATCTCATTTCTACTAAATCATCACAGAAATCCTTCTCACGATTTCTGTCCATTTATTTACTTTAGTTTTATGGTTTTATAACATAAATTTATTTCCCAAATCTTCAACTAATAACATTTATCTTTAATTATCATTCCAGATTTTACAACTTCCAATTTCCATTCTAAATAGATTTCAAATTTTAATCCTTTAAAATTCATTATTAACCATATCTTTTATTTCTCTAAATTCAATTCATCCATTTATAATTAACTTTGGATTTATGAATTTATCCAACAATATTTCTATACAAATTCATTTCAGTTTTCCATCCAAATCAGGTTTCAAACATTTATATTCTCTAAATTTCTTATTTAACAATTTCTCAATTTCTTTGAAACCCAATTTAATTTCTTTATAATTAAAACTGAAATTTTCTTTATAACTAATATTCTGGGTTTATAGTTTAAACCACAATATCACAATGCAATTAAATTCCAACTTATCAATCACAATATATAAACAGGCATAATCATCAATATAAAAATATTACTACTTTGTGAGGAATCCCGTTGGATCCCTCCAACCTGTTCTCCCTGCATCCACAAATATTAGCACAACAGTATATATATCAATTCAATTTGATAATAACTAACATATTCAGCTAACATCCAAACAAACAATCAATACTAGCTATCTACTTTACTAGTATCCAGATGTGAGTGAGAATAACTCACCTTGAGTTGCGACGAGCGTTCGAAATTTAAATTAAATCGAACGACGCTCGATTTAACCTAAATTTCTACTTGCCCGGAACGATTCCATATTTGCATCATCGCGTAGTGCCCGTTTCAGCGATTCCAACGCTTCCAGATTCGCCTCAATCTGATATTGCATGCGATAGATATGAATAATTGAAGTTTGAATTGAATTTTTTTTTTAAACAATTTTCTTTATATTTTACCAGAACCAAAATCTGGCCGTCCATCACAAGGCAAAGGAACGGCCGCTCTCCCTTCCCCTCTTGTTTACAACCCGCGAACGCAACTACAGGGAACCAGGAACCCAACACGTGCTTCTAGGGCTCGCCGCCGCGCCTCCATCAGTCGCCAATACAACGATCAAACGTCGCCACTTCGAAGCCCACGTCGTACTCCATGCTCGCCCCAATTCCCACGAAGCTCGGCCCTCTATGCTCACCAGAAAACGCCTACGAACGGCCCTCGTTCGAACACCCCTAACCACTCATCCACTTCGCCAAATCCCATCATACCCGTTGGTTATGTAGAGCTTCTCGAGCCCTACGATTTTCATTCAGGAAGTTTTTGAAATTAAGGCCTAGATCGAGAGGAAAAGAGGAAGAATCGCGAGAGCACGTCAGCCATTGAAAGAAACAACGGCGGCTCTGAAGGCAAATTAGGGTTTCGGCCATAATTTTAAGTATATATATAAACCTTTTAACCATATTATTTTAATATTAAAATCAATTCTAATGAACATTTGCAAACGAACTCCAAAACTCACGTTCCAACAGGCTATCCTGGGGTTTTCCCGCATTCCGGACACAATGGAATAGGTTTCGTAAGCTAATTCGATCGTATGCACGAGTTACGGAATAAAACGATCAATTTCAAATTAAACCGATTAAAACGATTTCGATGCGTTTCGAGCTGCCGGGGTCAAACGACAACTCCGATTGCTACGAAAATTGAAATCCGATAATAACTAACTATTACGGATCCAATGAAACTGGTTTCGTCGAATTCCGAGACTGTGCCCCGGAAGGCTATTTTAACTCGTCTATTTAATTAAGCGATTTTCGAAATTATCGAAATCACTCCAAATCTCCACTTTTAAAATTTTATTAACTTAACAATAATTCATATAAAATTTATAAACACATTAAAAATCGTTCTGGTTCATTCTGGACTTAAATCGGATTAATTGCAATATTTAATAATATTAAATTCATTTTAAATTCATATAAAATTCCAAATAATAATCTATTAACTTTTAAATTCTTCCAAAAATCTAACAATATCATTTATAACCTATGGAACTTAAAAATGCATTTAAACATCAATTTTATAACAATTCCCATTCAATTTCCAATTTATTCTCAGTTCTAATAATTATTATTATTACTCCAATTCAAATGGAATCACCATATTTTGAAACTATAACTCATCTTATTAACTCAACCATAGTCTTCTATTATCAAGATTCAAATTAGAATCCATATCCAACATTTAAAATGAATTAAATGTTAAATTTTGGCGACCCAAAATTCCGGGTCGTTACATTCCTTCCCCCTTATAAAAATTTCGTCCCCGAAATTTGTATAAGGTAGAACATACACTTAAACCCATTTACTTACCCTATTTGCTTAGTTAAAAGCTTATATACACTTCACAAAATCCTTTTGGTTCGATTCCCAAACCAATTTGCTTTATTAATTCTAAAGCTTTAATTTTTACTTATAACTTCCCAAGTCATTTAACTTTTCCCAAAACCCCAAAAATTTTCTAACTCCCTAAATTTACGGAAAATTTCGGCAGAGTCTCCCCTGTACGGAGGAGCTTCTGCGATATCGCAGGATACACAAAAATATATATACATCGTCCCACACGGCCGGAAACCAAAATATATCACAATATATATATCATTTTCCAATTTTATTTGCGTAGGCGTACCTTTTAGCAAAATTAATAGCAAGTAGCTAATATATAATGCATATACGCGCTTCAAACCCTCTCGAGCGCCTCGCATTCCTGCACTTACTCAACATACTCATTAGTTACAAGATCTGTGCATTTTAATCAACATTTTCCAATATAAAAGCAATCCAACATATCTATGGCATAATCCAAACCAAGCAAATTTCAAAATTTACTAATATTAACCATCCTTTACCAACAATTCAAGATTTTAAATCATCTTTCCAATTATCTATTCAAGTCCAACATTATTTACTTTCACTTGAATGATTTATACTCAAATCAACCATATACAATTCATATTTATCTCAATAGGATTAACATATGCTTCACTAATAGCAATCTATTTCAATGCAATTCCTAATTGATTTACAAACCACCTTTATCTTCAGGGTAGTAGCATCTTCATTCTTATGCAAAATTACTTAATAACATTTCAATGCATTCCAATTAATTCAAAACCAAGTTCAGTGTTGAATACACTAAGACAACTCATTCATATTCACTTCAATATTATGAATAGGTGCTTTAATTCATTTATATGCAACATTATTTAATTTGATTTTCAATCAAATCCTTATTTCCAATTTGAAGCACTCACATTCCTTTATTAAAATTTCGCACATTTTAGTTTCCTCCAACTAACCTCATTTTACTTCACTTGAATGATTTACATTCAAGCTTTCTATACACCATTCATATTTCTTATAACCAATTTATTTCTATTTCAAAATAATTAACATATGCCTTGTTCACACACTTTTTTTTTTTTTTTTTTTTTTAACTTACCCTTCCAATTTGATTTGTAATCAAATTTTATTTTAACTTACATTCCCAAATTTGATTTTAAATCAAATTTTATTTAAACTTGAAACATTTGCAATTCTTTCATGATTTATTTCCATATATATGCAAACATTGCTTATTAAAATGTTAATTCATCCCAATTGATTCCAACTCAATTCCATTTGCAACTTGAAACCAATTTACTTGCATTCATTTACCAACTCTTTGAATTGGATCCTAATCCATATCAATTTATTCAAACATCAATTCAATTGCATAATATCTCAATTCTTTCTTGCATACCAAATTTAGTTTCATTTTAATTTGACTTCACTTAATCAAATTCTAATTTATCCAAAACCAATTTAGTTGTTTAAACAACTCAATTCTAAATACATTCAAATATTCAAGTCATTCAAGCAAAACAATTGCCACTTAAGCTTATAACCCTTTAAAATTAATTCCAACTTGGATTTATATTAGTTTCATTAACCAATCCAAGTTTATATTAATATCTCTCCCTCCTGGATTATTTACAACCCATACATCCTTAATTTATCACAATAACTTATTAATATCATTTCTTGCAATTATTATCTAACAAATTTCATTCAACATTACTTAATAAGGCTCATTCTCAACCATTTTGTTTTTCTTTCAATTTGCTTAAGTTCTTTAACAATATTCTCATTATTTCCTTATAAATCAAATTTTATTTCATTTGATTCTCATTCAAATCAAATTTCCATTCATATACAAATTTAATGCTCTTTGTTTAGTTATCCAATTCATATTAAACTTATTTTATTTACAAAGAGGCCATTTAAATTATTTTACTCATTTGAATTTTATTTACAATCCAAATCATCATAAATATATTCAAATTCCATTATTCATTCACACCTCCAATATTCATTTCCATAATTGAATCCCAATTCAAATCAGGATTTCTATTTACTTTCCAAACTTGACTAAACTATCAAAATTCTCCATTACAATACAAATCCCAGTTAATTTGTAATTTAATTCAGTCAATAACATAATCCATATTAGTTTTCACTCCACTTTCTTAATTTACTCTGAATTCATTCATAATATCACCATTTTCCAATTATTTCATTTGGCACATTTAAATTTTCTACCTTTCCTTTTTACTCCTATAAATAGAATCTAAATTTCTTTCAATATTATTTGTTACACAATTGAAATTCAATTTCAATTTCATTATCACAACAAGTTTTATTCTCCCCATACACAAGTTCAAGACTTATTTGCCACTTAAGAATATCCACATTTTTATGTTCTCATTCTACATTTCATTTATGGACAAAATTTAAATTCGCCACACCATTTAACCTTTTCATTAATGATTTCCAATTTTATTTCTATTTAAGAGTTTAAGTTGCTCATTTAAGTCCTCTTCCATTTAATAAATTTGCAACTTTACTTCCATTCAAGATTTTAAAGTGCTCACTTAAGTCCATTCTCATTTTATAATCTCCAATTTAAGTTACTTAATAACTTAAGAATGTGAATTCCTTAATGCAATTATAAGCAATTTACATTCACCTTTACATCCAATTCATTTAGATTGAATTCAATTTCAAATTCCCAAATTTAATTCTCCATATACAAGTTCAAACTTGTTTACTAACTGAAGTTCATTCACTTCTCTATATCCCACTTTACCTTATCTCAATTCACATTTCATTTGAGATTAGATTTTTAAATTCACAATTTCATTTCATTATTTCTCATTGTGATTAAAATTTCCATTTCTATTTTATAAGTTCACTAACTTATTTATTTTAAAGCTTATATAGCTCATTTTAATCCTTCTCCATCATATAACCACAATTTCAAATTTTATATATATGTGTATCACTGAAATTTTAAGAATACAAATCTTCTTCCACCTTAACCCTTTGTAAACCTTTAAATTTATAACCTCAACCATAAGCATAACAATTAATAGCTTGTGGGTCACAATGACTCACAATTTCAAGTCATCTTATATTCCAATTTTAATCCAAATCAACTTATTTTAAGTCCAATTTATTTACTTATCCAAGTTAAATTTGAATTTCCATTCACTTCAATATATTTTATTCACTTTCAATTTTCTCAAATTGAATTTTAATTCCAAGATTTAAGATTTTCATTTCTTCCTTCTTATTAATATTACTTCACTTAACAAATTCAATAGTTGATTCATTTCAACTTTACACATCTTTTATATATAATTTTTCAGAATTCAATTGCCCGGTTTTTATTTCAAAACCAATTTGAAATATATCAAATATATGTATACCCATTTGGTATATCATATCAAATCTCCATGTTTTCCAGACCAATTTGGTTGTACCCAAAACAATTTGTTCATATCCCAAAACAAATTTCCATTTTTGAAATATCCAAACAACTGTTATCCCCATCAAATCCAAACAATACCATATCCAATCACTAGGGAAGCAATCCATCACTTTAGAAACTCAAAAATGAATTCTAATGATGTGGCCAGCATCATCAGGATTATTTTCCAGCGACTGAAGTGAGTTCAATGCTTCTTAATTTCCCAAATTCATTTCAAAACAGTTTCCATTCAAAAATATTACCCAAAACAATACTCCATTATTGTCTTCAATACATTGGAAAACATTTCAAAACTTCCCAGGATTTTAAATTTCCAAATTTTTATTTTCAATCTATTAAAAATCCTTTTCAAAACTTCCGGGTTAAAATTCTGGTTTAAATTCAAATTTTAATTTCACTTCTTATTTGCAACATATTTAATTAATTCTATTTGGTTATAACCATTTCAATTTTATAATCTTATTCACTTATCATTTCAAATTTGGTCAAATTCAAGATTCTTATTTGATTTTCAAAATTTGGCAACCAAACAGTCAAATATATATAATTTCCAAAAATTATTCTCTTTATAACAAAATATAATTTTGGATAAAATTATTTCATTTATCCATTTTAAAACAATACTATGTCGGTTTATCTTTTTTAAGAGTTTAGAAACCCCTATCGATACGGTTGTACTTCCCGCACCGACCAGAATTCATAAACACTCAACCGATAAGTCAACACAGTATAAAAACAATTTTATAAACACTAACAAGTACGCTCTCATATCTATTAATACGCTCAACTCATTATAGAGTCCTATTGACTCTATTTGATGAGTAATCACCCCACCAAAGCCTAGGTTGTCGCCAACCTAAGCTCTGATACCAACTGTAACATCCCGCAAATCCGTACCCCTTGAATCAACATTATTCTACCCTAATTGACTCAAGTGGAACAGAAATACGAACCATTGAGGTTAAAAGAAAAGAGATAGAAGAAGAAGAAACTAAACAATATCAGAATCTCACAGTCGCAGCGGAATAAAATATAATAGCAACTATATATCTTTACACAAAATGAAATCTATAACTGTTTATACAACATATCATCAGAGTAACTCATACATCAATCATCACATAACAGACATACCATACAACATAGCAGCGGATATATATATAGGTACATATAATACGTCTCGAACTCCAGCTCCTCTCCTGCTCCATAGCAACCTATCCTGAACATATAATACTCGGTCTGACCCGAGCATTATAATGAAATAACACCCGAGTCAGTCTGGCATACCAGCTGATAATAATGCACACAATTGATTATTAAAGTTTCAAAAATCCTTTTGAAAACAAAAGCATCTCGTAAGACCACGCCACAAATAAACATGTCGGGTTTTTACCTTACGATAGCTAAAACACTTTTATAGAAATCCTCTGATATTATAATAGGGTCTATTTACAAATACTTATAAAATAGCCGAAATTGTTACATTCATTAAATTCCAGCTACTAGCCACCGAAGTGGGTAATACAAACAAAACTCGAAAAAGGCTCGTAGGGAAAATGGATTTCCAACAATGACTAGGCACTGGGGTACCACCTATCACAGTACGGGGCCTAGATCACCGTACCGAGGACTACTCCCTTCATCCCCTGCAACACAAGACCGGAATCACCTATGGGCAATTCCGAATAAGATCACCCCGCGGTTGGGATCAGCAACCGCACCACTAAGCCGAAATAAAAAGGAACATCTAGACAGGGATGACCTTACTCTCCAGTGGGGCTACCCACGAAGCCTTGCTGCATATCCCCTGATTTTCAGTCATTCCCGGTTGATGAGGCTCGAGGCTAAACGATACCTTTATAGCACATGTCCCTTAGAATGCCCATCGTCCGCTGACGATGTCACGAAGCATTCGTCCATACAAGTCCGTCCCGGGTTCGAACGGAACCGAAGGTACTATTCCTACTACATCCATTTTGGAAATATCCTCAGGATTAGTAGCGACTAGCCCTTGCACTTCACTGCTCCATCTTCGACTCCGAAAACGTTTTATCGCACGAAAACGTACAAACCGGATCGAAGTGGTTTTCGAGAAATAAATCTCGATCCCGGTCTCTTCGAAACGATCAACGCATTTGTCCAATATTGATAGTCGGTGATTTAACTATCAATTTATATTCATAAACATCCATAGCATCCATCACACAATAAATAATATTCCATACTATTTATTTACCTCAAATATCTTTAAAAAAATATATTACCAAATTTCCAAATCTCATTTGAAAACATTCCCCAAAATTCCTCCTTTATAAGGTAAATCATTTACCATATATTCCCATTGGAAATATCCAAGTTCAAAACAGTTTGGATTTAAAACAGTTAAAAACATTTTAATTTAAAATATACTTTAAATAGATAAATTTACTACTAATTATTTAATCCAATATAATTTCAAAATATTTAAAGCAAAACTGTTTATAAGATATAGCTTAATTTAAAATAAGGTTAAGTTATACTATATATTAAAATAAAGTGGTAAAAAGATTAACTCTTATTTCAATATACTTAGGTCAAAACTAGCTTTTAAAACAAATCCATTTGTAAACATAATTATTAAAATATTTATAAAATTTTACTATTGCTAATTTATAAAAAATCACTTTAAAATAATAATTTTTAAAACATTCTTTAAAATTAGTTTAGATTTTAAACTTTCTTTTTATAAAATCAATTTAAAACTCGAACTTGGTTTTTCCCAAGAAAATCTCATTTCTACTAAATCATCACAGAAATCCTTCTCACGATTTCTGTCCATTTATTTACTTTAGTTTTATGGTTTTATAACATAAATTTATTTCCCAAATCTTCAACTAATAACATTTATCTTTAATTATCATTCCAGATTTTACAACTTCCAATTTCCATTCTAAATAGATTTCAAATTTTAATCCTTTAAAATTCATTATTAACCATATCTTTTATTTCTCTAAATTCAATTCATCCA
This sequence comes from Allium cepa, assembly GCA_030765085.1. Classification (NCBI taxonomy): domain Eukaryota; kingdom Viridiplantae; phylum Streptophyta; class Magnoliopsida; order Asparagales; family Amaryllidaceae; genus Allium; species Allium cepa. The sequence continues at coordinate 243,560,477 of CM060938.1, read as the reverse complement.
TTTATAATTAACTTTGGATTTATGAATTTATCCAACAATATTTCTATACAAATTCATTTCAGTTTTCCATCCAAATCAGGTTTCAAACATTTATATTCTCTAAATTTCTTATTTAACAATTTCTCAATTTCTTTGAAACCCAATTTAATTTCTTTATAATTAAAACTGAAATTTTCTTTATAACTAATATTCTGGGTTTATAGTTTAAACCACAATATCACAATGCAATTAAATTCCAACTTATCAATCACAATATATAAACAGGCATAATCATCAATATAAAAATATTACTACTTTGTGAGGAATCCCGTTGGATCCCTCCAACCTGTTCTCCCTGCATCCACAAATATTAGCACAACAGTATATATATCAATTCAATTTGATAATAACTAACATATTCAGCTAACATCCAAACAAACAATCAATACTAGCTATCTACTTTACTAGTATCCAGATGTGAGTGAGAATAACTCACCTTGAGTTGCGACGAGCGTTCGAAATTTAAATTAAATCGAACGACGCTCGATTTAACCTAAATTTCTACTTGCCCGGAACGATTCCATATTTGCATCATCGCGTAGTGCCCGTCTCAGCGATTCCAACGCTTCCAGATTCGCCTCAATCTGATATTGCATGCGATAGATATGAATAATTGAAGTTTGAATTGAACTTTTTTTTTAAACAATTTTCTTTATATTTTACCAGAACCAAAATCTGGCCGTCCATCACAAGGCAAAGGAACGGCCGCTCTCCCTTCCCCTCTTGTTTACAACCCGCGAACGCAACTACAGGGAACCAGGAACCCAACACGTGCTTCTAGGGCTCGCCGCCGCGCCTCCATCAGTCGCCAATACAACGATCAAACGTCGCCACTTCGAAGCCCAGGTCGTACTCCATGCTCGCCCCAATTCCCACGAAGCTCGGCCCTCTATGCTCACCAGAAAACGCCTACGAACGGCCCTCGTTCGAACACCCCTAACCACTCATCCACTTCGCCAAATCCCATCATACCCGTTGGTTATGTAGAGCTTCTCGAGCCCTACGATTTTCATTCAGGAAGTTTTTGAAATTAAGGCCTAGATCGGGAGGAAAAGAGGAAGAATCGCGAGAGCACGTCAGCCATTGAAAGAAACAACGGCGGCTCTGAAGGCAAATTAGGGTTTCGGCCATAATTCTAAGTATATATATAAACCTTTTAACCATATTATTTTAATATTAAAATCAATTCTAATGAACATTTGCAAACGAACTCCAAAACTCACGTTCCAACAGGCTATCCTGGGGTTTTCCCGCATTCCGGACACAATGGAATAGGTTTCGTAAGCTAATTCGATCGTATGCACGAGTTACGGAATAAAACGATCAATTTCAAATTAAACCGATTAAAACGATTTCGATGCGTTTCGAGCTGCCGGGGTCAAACGACAACTCCGATTGCTACGAAAATTGAAATCCGATAATAACTAACTATTACAGATCCAATGAAACTGGTTTCGTCGAATTCCGAGACTGTGCCCCGGAAGGCTATTTTAACTCGTCTATTTAATTAAGCGATTTTCGAAATTATCGAAATCACTCCAAATCTCCACTTTTAAAATTTTATTAACTTAACAATAATTCATATAAAATTTATAAACACATTAAAAATCGTTCTGGTTCATTCTGGACTTAAATCGGATTAATTGCAATATTTAATAATATTAAATTCATTTTAAATTCATATAAAATTCCAAATAATAATCTATTAACTTTTAAATTCTTCCAAAAATCTAACAATATCATTTATAACCTATGGAACTTAAAAATGCATTTAAACATCAATTTTATCCCATTCAATTTCCAATTTATTCTCAGTTCTAATAATTATTATTATTACTCCAATTCAAATGGAATCACCATATTTTGAAACTATAACTCATCTTATTAACTCAACCATAGTCTTCTATTATCAAGATTCAAATTAGAATCCATATCCAACATTTAAAATGAATTAAATGTTAAATTTTGGCGACCCAAAATTCCGGGTCGTTACACTCATCCACTACGATCACAGCTTCATCGATCAGTATTTTGCACGATTTAGTAGCTCCATCATTGCTTCCTCCTTTTTTTCTTCATCTCAGCCGCGTGAGACGCCTTAACCACTTCCAATTTCACATCCTTCTCCCTGAGAGCCCTACAAAGATCCTACACCTCAAGGCACAACCTTACATTGACATACCTAAATTCCTCGCCGACCTTGGCCAACGAGACTGATAATCAACAATTTTCCTGGTCTTATCATTAATCTTGACCATTCTCGTGGTCAAGCCAGCAAAGTGGAGAGTTTTGGCCTGGTCTAAAATTCTAACCAGAGAATTATGAGGCAGGAGAAACTCGATGTCAGGATTTGTCGGATGGCGACCCACCTAACAGGGATTAATATCAGGATGATTCTCGAAAGGATTCCTCGTTGGTGGTATAAAGTCTGAGAAGTAAGCATTGATGTTTTCTTCCCCTTGATTGCTGGGCCCCTTATGCACTTCTTGACCAGATGGGTTTGGACGATAGCGATGGGAGGAGGTATGAGAGCCATGGAAGGTGGCATCTTTATCAAGGGACCTTGTGCGTTTTTGAGATGTCTCATGACTTTCCCCTCTATCAAAGCCGGACTAAGTCTCCTCAACATTTTCTGGTGCATACTTTTCCTTTTGGGAGGCAGTCTAAGGAAGATTGGAGGCTCCTTTCATCCGTTTGAATTAATCGAGTCTCCTTTACACCTCGTTCCTTTTTGGATTTCTCCTTTTCTCTACGAAATGAATAATGACTTTAGAGCAAAGAAGAGAAGAGTGCATAAAAACAAGGCATACAAGATGCTTGGACACAACAAACTACTACAATTCCTTAGGAGAGATTGGATCAAGTGGCCGAGACTGGGTCTCACTCAATTGGGGAATACATTGGGACCAGACTCCACTCAGAAGAAAGGCACACTGTGACGGAATCTCATCTGAATGGGGAGAAAGTGGAGGCCGAGACACGTCTAAAAAGAAAAAATTCTCAAAAAGTATCTCGAAGTCCATGAAGAAATCGAAAGTACCTGGAGAAAGCCCGAACGTCTCACTGATCCCTGCTCCTCTTTGAACCTAGAGAATGGGCATCCAGCCTAGGTCGTCTATCGGCACATTCTCTTGAGAAAGGCCAGCAACCAAAGTTCATCCAAATTCCTGCTAGGGCTGATCAAGCTACTCGGGCCACTCACGCACGGCCTCAGCATTCTTCAAAGGGGTCGTGCCTAAATCTTCTCTACCTATAAATTCCATATCTTAAGAGGCTGAACCACCGACTCTGTCGCCTTAGAATATCTCTCTAAACCTTCCTTATCCTCACTATCACCTTCCAAAAGAGAACCTTCCTCAATTTTAGGAGAAAGAGCGTCCCGTATGCGCAATGACTTTCCTGAACGGGGAGGACGAACATCACTCTTCTTACGCCTTAGTTTCTTCGGAGCTTTGGCTCCTTCACCCTCTTCTTTTAGTTCCTTACCTTTGCTGACGCCTCCCTCTTCTACTTCGAATCTCATTGCCTTCTTAGCAATATTTAGCCTAATCTTAAACATGAACTGATCGGGACCAATCAAATTGTAGAAACGAAGAGCTGTGTTGCGAAGTAAGAACGAGGCTTCCCTCTCAGCCTTAAGAATATCTAGGATTTCCTTAGCCATCTTCTTCAAACCATTATCCTCTGTCGCCTTTACATAACCTAAAATGCGAAGCATTAGTAAGCCCAGTTAATGGAAAATATAGAAAAAGATATAAAGGAAAGTCAAACCCAAAAGTGAAAACATGTTGAGGGGCGGTGTCGTCAAGCACAAAAAAGTACTCCTTCTTAAACATGCTAAATTTTGAATATAAGTCAAGGACAGGCTTGAATTTATGGGCTGACTCTAGGCTAATGAAGGGGCTCCCTTTTCGGTAACTCATCACATTGTACAACTATCTGATCTCTCTGTGAGTAGGGGGTCTATAATAGCGCTTCACGAATATAAATATAACCAAGTCAGGATCACGTAAGAGTTAGGTTGAAGCTGCAAAGGAGCGACCTTCAAATAGACTATAAAGTTTGAAATCCAGTGGGAAGCAAAGGAATTGCACCACACATAAAGTGCTACTTGCTATATGCCATATATCCCACTAGGGGAGAGCATGCCCTATCGTCTGGCCTGAGTAGTAGCATATCCCGGCGAACCATTCCAAATGTCATAGCTATAGAGTGAAGTTTCTCAATGGTCAACACGCTAGGATAGCACTCAATAGGCTTCACTAGCGCCTAATTGGGGTTGTATCCCTTCACCAAAGAATACGTAGAACTAGGTTGCTTGGAAGGATTAGCAGGAGCCTTAAAGGAAGAGACGCCAGCTCCGGAAGGCTGTGAGGATGCATGCTTAGATCAAAGTTCACGACCAGACGACATTATCTTTCTCACACAAGAAAATAAAAGGCAGGCATAAGCTCAACACCCCAATAGCTACGCAATCGTAATAATAATAATAAAGCAGTAGCAATGAGTTTAACACCTTAATAATAGTGCAGTCATAGCAGGAAAGTAAACGCTCCTGCAAAGCCTCCTATCATTTGGTTAGTTCAATACCATACGTCAAACCAAACCATACGAAACCAAGGCTACTATTCCAAGGACTTCCCTATTGACTCGGCATATCTATTATCACCAAACATGAGCTAGTCTGGTCTGGCATCACTCTATCACCGGTCCAAACCCAGATAGCGTCATGGGACTGAACCAAATCCACCGAGCACTGCATAGCAACTGCTTTGATCAAAACCTACTCCTTAACAGGCCTGCCGCATTCACTACCACGCCATCTAGAAACCTCTCTCATGCCCTATCCTAATATACCGGGATACTAAACACAATAAAAAGGAGCTCCTGCCTCTACCACTTATAAAACACAAGCTCCTTCCGCCTTCGATAACCACAACTACCTCACTTCCACTAATCATAGGTTTTGCTTCACCAAATCATTACAAGGCGATAGCACTCATTCAAATGGGCCTCCTTTCTCCAATTCAGAATAAAGCACCCTCTCCACTTACAAAAACCACAGAGTAAACCTAGAATCGAAACCATAAAACACCCAAAAACCCTAGAATAAAGATCGAATTTGAGAACTGAACTTACCGCAGATGATGTTGAAGTAGGAAAAGGGTGAATTTCAAATGTTGGGAACTTCGGGAAATACGAAGAGAATTTGAGAATTTAGGAGTCTAAAAATGGAAGAAGGAATTAAAGGAGGGCGAAAGAGTATTTATAAAAGAGAGAAGGAGGAAAAGCAGATGAATAGGGAAGGCCAATCATCTTCTTTTTTGGTCTAGAGAAGACGCTTCACCGGTTGAGAGGAAGTTAAGTCCGAATCAAACAAAGCACATCGTATGGAAATACGATGTACTTTGGGGGGGCAAGTGTTGGCTTGGTTTTCCTACATGCGAAATTAGAGGAAATGCTGAAACGAGGGAAAGGAAGATGGATGGCTAAGGATTGTGGTGTAGAAAGCAGGAATGTTGGACCAGATATCTGGTCCGGCATTCTCTAAAATGTCGAACCAAATATCTGGTCCGGCATCCCCTGAAATGTCGAACTAGATATATGGTCCGGTACAACATCAAAACACCGAACCAAACATATGGTCCATTACCCAAACTTGCCAAACCAAATATTTGGTGCGGCAAATAAGCATCTCCAAGCAAGCCAAAGTTGATGCCGGATGAAATGATGACCAACAGGCCAAGGTCTCTAACCAAGTGCCGAGCCAAATCCTCCTTCCCAAATACCAAACCAGATTTAAAGAGCTATAACCCATCCTCCATGCTTCATAACTCTATTCTATAAATACTAGAGCTTCTCAACAACAATGGGGACGGAAAAAAAAAGAATAAAGGAAAAACTCTAGTGAGATTCAATCATCTATCTACTCTAAGTTTTTCTCTTTCCAAAAATACTTGTATTTGTAATCAAATCAAAGAGGTATAATAAGATGGACAGTGATGTAGGCATGTTCTGATAGAACCACTATAAAATTTTGTGTGATTTACTGTTTTTAAGTTACTTTTCTATTCTGAGCCTGTGAAGTATTCAGTGACTGTAATGACTATTTGATGGGACATTGAGACGGGTAAAATAGTATATCAAACAATTTAAAGGTAACTTAACTAAATTCAGACTTGGTGATGTTTGCAAAAAAAGTTTGCCCAATTTTTGTGCAAATAGAAACAAATCCATAACATAATTTAAATCAAGTAATAATTAATATTTCTGAAATACTAATTAATTTCATTAATCTACAACTTTTTATAAATTAAAGAAGTAGTGTAGTTTTTTCAAGAACTCAAACATACGGTTGTGTGACTCAAAGGTGCGAATTAAGTTGATGAATAATTTTTAACAATTTAAAAGTCATTGTTCACATGTCACGTTGGCTAGTAGTGTGACGATTCGACCAAACACATTGCACACAAATCTTTTTCTATAAAATCATATCTTTTAAGTGGAACATTTTTATGATGATTTTTTACACGCTCTCTTCGTCAACATTATACCACTTTTGGATTTATGAATTTGGTTTTGGTCGAAATTCTAATATCATCCTCATATAATTTGTTCAATCCTTAAATAAAGTCCATGGTTCGATAGTAACATTTATTGTTAACCATAGTATTATGGCCAAAGACTTTGACTTTGAATTGACTACAATTGACCATTAAACTAACCTCATTTAAGCAAGGAGACGTATTCTCTATTGAATGATGTTTCACTTCCAATCCTTGTAGTCAGACCAAACTATAGTCATTCGATATGTGCCATGACATGATTTAACTAATAACTTCGTAAAGGCTAGGACATTTAAACCTTCTTCCTCCTTTATGGCCTTAGAATCACTAATTTAGTCTGTGGATCTACCTCTACATCATTCCACATATATTCATAAGTCGGCAAAATTACATGACTTTACTTAATCTTATTGCTCTTCATCTCTCTCTTTATTACTATATGAGTTAACTTCTTATAATGAGGCATTTATTAATCCTTGATGGAAAGGGGCTATGGACGAGGAACTTTCTACTGTGCAAAAGATATATGCTTGGGATTTGATTCCTCTACCTCATGATAAGAGTTTTGTTGGTTTTCGTTAGGTATATAAAATCAAAACCAAATTATATAAAATCAAAACAAAATTTGATGGATTTAATCAATAATTGTAATACCTCAAAAATTTAACTAGAAATTTATTAAGAATACTAAATTAAAACAACACAAGTACTAAAAGAAAATTTTCATAGACATTCGAACTTGGCTACGGAACTTGCACCATTGCATTCGTAGTGATATTCTTGACCATTTTTATATGTAACACTCCAAAATTAGAGTTAACACGGAGAAGTTAAGGACGTTGGAAGAATTAGAAAAATTACACAAATTAAAAAGGTAACCAGTCGAACCAGGGGAGTCATAAGTCAAATGGTAATGGTTAACTCGGGGGCAGTGGTCGACCATGTCGGTAACACCCCAGAAATTTTTGTAATGTTTAATAAGAATTTAGTAGAGATTTAAATGAAAATTAAATTAAAACAAAAACAAGCATGTAAAAGAAACTTTCCATAAATGTTCGAATTTGGCCGTATAACTTGTACCATTGTGTTCGTGGCGATTTTTGGGATGATTTTCATATATAACTTATCATATTTTGAGTTAATATGAGAGAGTTGCGACCGACAAAGCGATAAATAAAAATTAGAAATATAAAAAAGTTCATGTCGACCCAAGCTTGGGCTAGGTCGACCTATGACGGTCGATTGGTCGACCCAACACCTTAAAAATCAAGCGATTATCATTCCAAGGTCAAATTAACGAATGGCCATGATGAATGCTTGTGTTTGAAGTACTAGATGTATGGTTTGGATGGCTAATTGACTTAAGCCAATGGCCCTCGATTCTAAGCTAACTCTATAAATTAATCTCTAATTCAAACCCAAAAAATGTTGATTAGTTGTTCAGTAACCCGATGTTGCTAAATGTTTTACTGAAACTCTCATCTCTCAAACTCAAAAATAAAAATCAACCCAAATCCAAATCAATTTAAAGCAAGCTATCAACGAGAAGACTAAGGATAACTAGAGAAGAACAATTAATTATAGACCAGTTTCACTAGTACAAAAAGTGCATATTGCTTCGCCTCATTTGCATCAGTTGAAATAAAAACTGATGCAAATAGAACTATTTGCATCAGTTCCATCTTAATAACCGATGCAATTGGTACGTGAAAAGCAATAGGTAATAAAAAATCAAATTTGCATCAGTTATCACCAACAACCGATGCAATTGGTATGTGCAAATAGTTTAGTCGCATCAGTTTTAAATTCAACCGATACAACTACATTAGTTTGCATTCATTTTCCATCGGTTTGCTACTCCAACTTTCATTTTCCCTCCCCCTTCCCTTTTCATTTCCTGCTTAGCTTTCATTTATCCCTCCACTTCCCCGTAGCCGTTAAGAAGAAAACAAAAGCAACTTTATGTTCGTTCAATTGAACGACTTCAAATCAAATGAAAACTAATGTCAATTTATAAACTCATGTCTTGATTCAAATTTAAAAGCAAAATCAAAATCGGCTCTCGTAAGGAATTCTCAAATTCAGTTGCGGATTCTAGGGGATTCGATGCGTTGAATTTGATTTGGGGATTTCAGTCGCTGGTGGGTTGGTCACGTGTAGTTGGTCTCAGTGAATTAGGAACTCGCGATTTGGATTTAGAGAACTAACCGCAGGTTTGTTTCTTCTTCGTGTTTCTATCATGAAAAGTTCCAAATTTGGGAAGTTATCCATTATTCTTATTGTTATAGACTGTATTCGTTTTGAAATTTGGGGATTTTGTCGGCAAGTAGAAATAGAGCTCGGTGCACGTTAAGCTTTTGCATAGTTCATAGTTCATGGGAATGAACTCCCAAATCTTGGATAATGATTGCTTTCTCCATCCTAATATAACCATAATCGAATAATGCCTTTAATTATAATCGGGTAGTTGAGATTGGTTGGTGATATATAGGTAAACAACACTTCGGGCATTTAAGTAATGTTTTTTTTTCCATTAAAATTGTCTTAAACTAAGCTACATTTTTGTTATAACAAACATCTCTTGAAAGTTGATAAGTAAATCTCTAAACACTACTTCTTGCTAAGTAAATTATTTTTGTGAACTTGGGGAATTTTTGAATGTATTGATCACTAGTACGTTAATATCTATATTAGTTAATTAATTTTGAAAAGCTAAACAATTTATTTTGAATGTTGACGTGGAACCATGGAAAGCGGGTACGATTTTGTTACGAACACGCATGTAGAAGCGAAGTACGGTTATTTTCCTAAGACTCAATTTCTTGAAATTTGTGGAAATGTTTTTAATTAAGTATTCAGAAAAGATGCATTGAAATACATGGAAGGATGAATCAAGTACTTGACGAGGAGGTTTGTTGTGATGTGGTGTCGATGATTTAATTGGTCTGTCAAGGTCCGTAAATATTAATCAAATTTGAAAACTTATCCATTTACAAAAAATTTACATATTAATCTTTAAAAAATGCATGATATCTTAAGATTAATGCATGATGTAATGAGAGAGAAAGAGACTTTACTACACTATTTTTGAGAAGCGTTTACTTTCCTGGACAATATTGTCCAAATGGTTATTTGATGATCAAGTGCATTGTTGATTGCGATGGCAGATGAGTGGAAAGCAGGATAATAACTCTAGGTAGGAATCAACTTCGTACTTCTTTTCATGAGAAGGATAGAGGTACATCTGGAAGGATTTCACAGCAGCTTCGTTTGATTTTTGATAATATAATGATGAAAAATAGGTTTGCCTTATTTTTCCTTCAGTTCAAGTTCACTTTGATACATTGGTTTTGTCATTTTATGTAGGATATTTCTATTAAATAATTACCTCATAGTGCAGTAAAGTACATAAGGGGGTGTAATATTCAACTATGTTCTTTCTGTACCGATACATCTTTTTTGACTTTGTGATAAAAAAGTGATAGCTGGTCTTCATTTAATGGTTTAGGTGTTACCTATGAGGTATGTTAACGAAATCAATGGTAAGGGAAAGCCGTAATGACATTTTGCTTGGGCCTGTATTTATTTAAATGCTATTAATTAGCATTAAGGTGTTGTCTGCTTTTTAAATTATGTTAACTTTGAGTAGAATGAATCGTTCTACACTGCTGACTGTTAATATAACTGAAGTCAATTGCATCTATTAATGTCTTACTATCAGCATTTGAGCATAAAACTAAACTTAGTAATAAATAACAACTTAGTTTAAAGCAAATCTATTCAACATAAATGTTTTTGCAACAAATTAGTCATTAATAGCTAATAAACTTAGCATCAATCAATGTAATACAAAGTTACTGTAAGTAGCTTCATTGCTAATGTTACATATGCATAAGTACATTAAGTGTATCCAAAATTAAAAGGAGCTTAAGTTCAAAGTCATTTTTCCTGAATTTGGACTATGTAGTAATAAAAAAATGAAAATAAAATGGTGTTAAGTGGAAAAGTTAAGGTAGTAATAAAATCTAAAAAATATAGGACTTTGATTTATACAATTGATACCATGACAAAGAAAAAACTGGTGTGTCCTTCCAAATTTTTCTGTAACATTTAATTTTTTATATTCTCCACTGTAAGTGTAAGTGACCATTATATTATTGACTTGAATTTTTTTAGGTGATATAATTCATGTTCAAAATGAGTTAATTTTGTTATGTTATTCTTATTATTTTATCACCAAATGAAAAATATTTACTAAATTTTGATAACAGGTTCAAAATGTGTGGCACAAGCTATATATATTATATATATAAACACACACAAACACGCCATTATATAGTTTTTTCTACAAATATGTGACTGCTTTACCTAAATCTACCTTTAGTTATATGATACACAGTTACATACATTAAACTATGATTTTTGATACTTCTGATACCTATGTGAAATGTGAATCCGGTGAATATGACTATAAACTTAACTTCTTAAATAGTTAAATGGAAGCTGTACTAAAAAGTGAGTTTTGTAAAAGAGCATTCAGGTTCAATTGTTTTGTGTTTTTTAATCTATTTGATTAAGTTGCAGTGGATGATATGCTTATTTATTAGGTGTACATGATTCTTAAATAGTTTGATGATTTTGAGATTATGCATCCTTATACTGCATCATTGAATCATAGAACTTGCATATTTTTGGTAATTTGTAGGTATTGCATTGCACATTTCCAACTGTTTGGTTTTTTTAGATAATTGAATACCTTCGCTGATGTGGATAGCATCATTGAGGTCATAAAATATTAGAACTTCTATGGTAGATTTTTGATAGTATACTTATATTTTTCCACTCTACTTATTGCATGCAGATATACAGTGGATCTGCATTCAAATGGTGTTTTTTGAAGAATCAAAGGTATTATATTTCCTTTCATTTCTGCTTAGTTGCTTTGGTAGTTATCAAAGGTCAAACTATTTATCTCCTTCAAAGTATTATCTGTTCCATTTTTTCTTTTCTTTTCCTCTATTTTGGAGACTAGCAAAAATAATTCGATAATCATATTACATACCATATCATGTAAGTTAATAAATTGTATAGGCAGAATCAGCTAATGGAATGTACTACAGTAGAATAGTGAAAGTCCGGTTGACATGAAGGATGTAGCTTCATCCAAGGGATGCACAACATGTCAGTTGAAAAGTGTGTTGTGGCCAAACAATTTAATATAGGCAGGGAGAACGATCTTGAGACTGGTCGAGTAGTGGGCGAGTAGTGGAGCTAAACGTTTAAAATTTTCTGATGCTTTATTCTCTGGCCCACACATTTCATTTACAAGCAGATGACTGATTTTTATTTTCTAAGTAAACGATCAAATGATTCATTATAATTGGTTACTTCCCTCTAATTGTGGCATGCACCACTTCTAAGATCTATTTTCCAGTCCTTCATGCATATATATTCTTAGATCTTAAAAGTTAAAACAAATGGAAATTCTATACAACTATGAAGCTTGAATATCTACATATAAGTGAAAACTGATTCATATAAAAATGGCTACAGAAAAATACTAAAAACTAAAACAATAATAACAATAACAATAACAATAAAACACCTAAGTATTGTTACATTTTGATGCTTTACATTGGCTATACTTTACAATATATTGAACCTAAGTTGGAAATTCTACTTTTAAGTCATCAAACTTTCAATCTTCATATTCTTATTAAAACCAAATGCATTATAAAAAAATTGCATTACTTATTTCCAATCATTGTGGTAAACATCAAACATGTACATATACACATACACCAAAGTGCAAACATGTTCAATCATATATTTAAGTATTTTGCATTTTGAAACACATAATATTTACGAATTATGTACACGGCGATTGTTATAATTCACGATGATAATGCTCAGTATGTTATGCTTCTTTATATTTTTACATACTACAAATTTTACATCAATCAAACTTTGATATTACTTAAACTTTGTATTTGTGCCATCAGCACGGGCTCAACATACGTACAAGTAAAAGTCATTTTGTAAGCAAAGATACGGCAAAAGAAAGCAAAATCGAACCATCTGAAGCAAAACAAAGCGAAAATGATTCATCTGAAGCAAAATAAAGCGAGATTGAATCGGCTGAAGCAAAACAAAGTGAAAATGAATCATCTGAAGCAGAACAAAGTGAAACTCAATCTTCTGAGCCAGAACAATGTTCTTTTTGAAACTTAGGTATGGGTTATTCACTTTCATTAATCCTCAGTTTTTTCTTATACATATTTTGGGTGTCATGTGGAGCTCTTTCTACACTTTGTATTTTTTACAACTCAAAATCAAATGTTTTTAACTCATGATGGTATTTTGATCAATGTTTAAAGAGAGTATTCACAACAATTTTCAGGAAATGATAGGAGAAGGGTATAGAAACGATGAATCAGAGTAGGAAATGATGTGACTATTGATGGTTGAACTGCATGGGATGGTTGCAGCAATTAGGTGATGTGAAGTGAAGTATAGAGAATGGCAATTCTGTGGTGTTCAGGTTAGTTAATGTGAATATGTAGTGTTTAGCAGTATAGTTTGAAAAGATATGTGTGAGTAGGCAAGGAAGTATGGTATAGTATGAAATTGTACTGGTGGGTAAGTTGTATAAGGTGAGTTAATGTGAATATGAAGTGTTGGGTTGACAGGGTGGTGGTGGTTCTGGAGGACGGTTGGCAGTAGTATTTGAAGTTGATTTGGTAATATATGGTGTACTGGAGTGTGAAGTTGAATTGGCAATATATGTGCATTGCAGGAGGTTGTATGACAGTTTTGGAGTGGTTGGATGATGTAGTAGTGGTGCACTGGTATGCTGTAGTAGTTATGCGGTGTTGAAGTTGAATGTTTGTAAAGTATGCACAGAAGTTCTGAAGTGCACAGGCTGGTAAGGTATGGTTGTATGGCACTTGCAGGGGGCAGTAAGGGGTGAAAGGTTGTATATGGTTGTATATGCAGTGGTGTGTTTAATGAATGGAGTGATGCAACTGTAATGTGGAGGAGGGGATTGATGTGTTCAGTTGCAGGGTTGCACAGGCGCTGGCACAGGGCAATTCTATGGTAGTGGAGTGTTTGTGGTGCACACAGTTGGCAATGTGGTGATGTTGTAATGTGGAAGTTTGTATATGTTGAGAGGGTAGTGAGATGGATAGTAGTGATTTTGGAGCAATGTAACAGGGAGGGGGTTGAAGTAAGGAGCAGAGGAGTGTTGCAGTTATGTGTATGTGAGGCAGGGGCTTGGATGATGGCAATAGGCAGAAGTAACGATGTGTTTGGTTTGATGTTCAAGGCAGTGGTGGATTTGAAGCATGGCCGTGGTTTGTAGCTTGATGGGGGTTATACGGAGGTTATATGGAGGGCAGAAGTGTGACTGAGTGGTCGTATGGAGTGGGTTGTTTGTAATGTATGAAGTGTGGTGAAGTACTGTATAGATTATTAACACTTTAATTGATATATATTTATTTTGTTATTATGTTATTCAGTTTGTATTTGCCATCAAATTTAATTTTGAATGATTGTAATATCGTATGCAATAATTGTTTGTTATAATCAATAATATATATATGTACACTGTAATAATGGTTTTTGAGAATGGCTTTTTTGCATCAGGTATAAATAGCTGATGCAACAGAGGGATTAGTTTGCATTGGTTGTTATAAAAAACTGATGCAATAGAGGGATTAGTTTGCATCGGTTGTTAACCGATGTAACATGATGATATTTTGCATCAGTTGTTAGTAACAACCGATGCAAAAAGGACCTTTTTACATCGGTTTCAGAACTGATGCAAAAGTGTTAAGCCTGTTGCATCGGTTGCATATGCATCGGTTGTTGAACTGATGCAAAAGGGGGGTAAACAACCGATGCAAATGGCCTGTTTTGCAGTAATGTTTTCTCATATTTAGAGCTTAGACTAAAATATGAGTGGGCATAGATTTAATAATTTGGTTAATGAATTGAATTTAAACTGTTTTAAGTGATAAGAATTGTTATAACCCTATAGTTAACATGTTAATTTGAAACTGAATTGGGAAATCCTAAACCCTATAGTTTAAATTTAAATTAGATTATGAAATTGGGTAAATTGGACTCTTTTTAGTGCTAATTTGTAACCATAATTCACAAACCCTATAACTGATTGAAATTGGAAAATTAATTCAACTAGAAATTAGGGCTAATTAGAATTGCTAGTCAACTGGAATTAATGGCACCAATTATAAATTACTCGACAATAAAAGACATGAATCCTTAACATTTTACATGAGTATGGTCGACCCCAAAAATTCCTAGGTTGATCGGTAGTGGTTCGCCTGGGAATGTCTCTAGTCGACCATCCAAATTAAAACTTTGAAAATCGAACGCTATAATTAGGCCCAAATTTAATGGATAAAAATTATGTAATTTAACAAGAAATTGTGTAATTTGTGAACAGATTTTTTGGACTAATTTGGGCTAAGTTACATGCGTGAGGGAATAGGGAAATTTGGTTCTCTATTAAGATGGTTTGGACGATGTATTTTGCATTACTGGGATTAGATTAGGGAGATGTATTTTGCATTATTGGTGTTAGATTGGGGTGATGTATTACACATTATTGGTATTAGATTAGGACGATATATTTTGCACTATTGGCATTGGATTGGGTAATATGTTTCGCATTGTTGGTTGGGCAAAGTATTTCGCATTATAGAGGTTGTTTAGGCGATGTATTTGACAATAGGATTAGTAGTGCTACGATCGTGAGGGTGTAGCATTGGCGAGAACACTATCTGAGAGAGCCTAGTCCTAATGGGAGATCCAAGTACTTCACAGTATTTGCGCATGGTTTTGGGATGTGGTACTGGTGGACATTAGCATAGTACAATAAGTGGCTATAGTTACTGAGTATAGGAAAGTTGGGCCCGATACTAAAGGGAGTTCACATATAATGGACCTCGACACAGTACAATTAAAGGAATTTTGCTACTATTATGGAGTGGTGAACATTGGTGCAAACAATGAGTAACTATGCGAGTTTGTATTACGGTGTTCTCCCTCTCCAACCATAGTGTGATGGTGGTTGTAACGGGAGACTAGTTCCCAATATGGCCAATCATTAGTGTAAGGTTCGATTAGTAATTTCGACCCATTGTGTTAGATAAGAATCCTTAGGTATTGGACCTTCGGAGTTCACGGATACTAGATTACACACTATATCACTTAGAGTAGATTTAACGTCAGTCGCACTTAATCATCTTATTAGTCTTATTCTCATTCACTAGACTTTTGTCCGACTCACCCCATTCTTTCCATTTTTCATCACTTTGGGATGAAAGGTTAGCAGATGATTAGACATTGTACATGGGAAAGAAGCTTCATGTTGGAATTCTTATATTATTTACTATTTCTCTTGTAGGCATCTATTGTATTAAATATTATTAATGTTTATATTCTACTTTGAGAATAGTGTATATGCAATGCAAGTATTTTGGAAACTGTTTTTTTGAGATGTTTATTTTATATACTTAAATTTTAATTCCTTCTGCGATAAGATCTGAAAATGTAGAACGTCTTAGAACTCTACCCTTATATTTATGCTTTGTGATGTTTTAAAAGCCCAACTGCTCATATTTCTCAACTTGATGTGTCTAAGGTCACGTTAGGCTTTGGATCGGTGTGTCAGGAGATGCGGGTTGTTACATTTGGTATCAAAGATTAGTCTTAGGATACCTTATGATTTCGGCATGTATGGAGAGAATGTACTTGAAAAGTTTTTGAAAAAAAGTTTTTCAAGGTTTTTCCAAAATGTATTTTGAGAAGTTTTCAAAAATGGGTTTTGGGAATAAACATATATGTGTATGTGTGTGTATATATGTGTATGTGTACACACACATACATATATATAGATAAAAGTTTCAAAACAGAACTTCAAAGATTTTATCTATATAACGAAACTTCTTCTATTTGTGCATATGCTATCTTTGGGAAAGTTTAAAATAATTCCCAAACACAGAATGTGAGAGTGAAAAAAAGTTTTAGGAGATTGGATGAACCAAGTCTGACTAGGGGAGCTAACTACGATTCTATGACATGTGTATTAGTACACAACACCCTATACAAGTGAGCATATAAAGTAGTTGTTGGCATTTGCCTTATATAAGCAGACAATTGCAGGTTAGAATAAATTTTAATGTTTTAGTAGTTAAGATGGAAAATGAACCATTCATATTTATTTTGGTTTACTCTATAAAGAAATGCTAGTAGAGGTTTCTTATACCAACTAGTAGTGACCAGTAAATTATGGATATAAGGGTGAGTGAAGGAAATTAGCAACATGTGACTCATGTAATGAGTATAAGTTGAAGATGCAGCATAAGAATATGAAAATGGACTTTACAAACTTAAGACAAATTTCCCTAGTTAAAGTAGAAACACTATTTCATATCGTCAATTATTGCAAGGGCTTATATCCACTTAAAGGTATGGCTAAAGCATTTTCATATTGAAGTTAAACACTAAATTTAAGAATGAACTTGAGTTAACGATTCTTGAAAAAGGAAGGCAGAAAACTTATATGCTTAAAGCACTGTTTGGAATTTATGGGCTGGTGTAACTAGGACGTTATTTCTACTCCAATTCAAGTGATAAAACGGTGAAAATATTTTCTGAAAAATGTGAAACAATAGATATCTAATATTTCAAAATAAAAAATAAGTTAGTTTATAATTTTCTATAAAATAATTAGACAAACTGTACAAAGTTTATTTAAAAAGTCAGATTAAAATAATTTTACAAAAAGCAAATTTGCAATAATTGTTATAAAGCTTTTATTTTGTCTTTAGGGAACAATGTTATACTTAACTTCAATGTGCACTGTGCTTTTAAACGAGAATTTTGAAAAAAAGAGTTGGTTTATGATTTTGTATAAATAGTCAAACAAACATTATGGAATTTATTTAAGAAGTAAAAGTAGAGAAATCATAAAAAGCTATTTTCCAATAATTGTTTTAAAAATTTTGTTTTTCCTTTTATGCACATTATCGCACTTACCCTCAATGTGTACTTCGCTTTTAACAAGAAATTGTGAAAAAAATTGAAAAGTTTGTAAGACACAACTTTTGGACTGCTTTTGTTATTAACAAATGATTATGTATTTGAAAATATTTCATAAACATTTCAATCATACTTTAAAAATATAATAATGATAATAATATAATACTAATAAGTTAAAAAAAGCTAATTTTCTTTAAAAATATGCTTTTATGAGAATTCTTTACTTATAAAAGAAAATATTTGGAAGGTGTGTTTTTGTTTATATTTCTTTTTAGTTGAGTTAAATCATTTTTGATAATTTAAGGAAATGTTTGTTAAAAATGAAAGAAAGATTTTAAAGTTTTTTGATTTAAACGATAAAATCAGTGTTTTAATTTAAACGATAAAAATGAAAAGTTGACTTTATAGTTTTAAAGACTTATTAGCTTTGCATAAACTATGTTAAAATAAAAGTTTTTTGATTTTAAAAGGTAAAATGAAAGTGTTATGATAATCTCTTAAACCTAAAAGAAAATAGTTAAATTGAAGTTGGATGAATAAGATTATACTGCCTATGAGGATTATGTTGAAAAAGGCGTTTGGGAATTTTGAAATGGTTGAGACGAAGATATGAAGTAACATGGTAACTTAGTAACCTTTTTTTAAAGCGATGGTTCAATTGGATGGTTGAAAAGTATAGTTTGAGTAAACTTATTTCAGAATAAGAAAAAAAATATGTCAAGATGTTTTGGTTATCTCAAGAATACTATGGATGCGAAAGTCTTTCGGTTTGACAAAGGGACAAGTTGGGCCTACTTTAATCCTTATTAAGAGTGTTATGTAACAAATAGGCATTAGCTTGTTTACATTAGGAAGTCTAAATGGGATAGTAAGTATAGCTTCAGCTTTATAGCGGCATGATATTGATCGATACCGTTTATGTGGAATAGGATACCTATGGGCTACGGGCAGTCTAGGTATTGTGTTGTTCCATGCAGGCTATGGGTAAAACAGGTGTACAAGAATGGTAAAGTATGCATTTTACACATCTTACTGGGTTTATGTTATAGTTGTTGCTTTTCATGGATGCCTAAATATGAATCTTGGAATAGTATAGTTAAGTATAGCATATACTGTAATGTAGAAAATAAAGGGAAAGTAGTCCCTAATTTGATAAGAACCTTCATCAAGGAAGTTGCATGATAAGTAAAAATTGTAGACCAACTTGACTTGAGCAAGTGAAAATGTAGAATTAGTCACCACATTAAACTGTTGGACAATTGATCTCGATTAGTAAATATTAAATTGGTAGTTGTTATAAAATGGAAATGGGATTTAAGTAGTATTTTAATTCATTAAAATAAAGCATGTCACAATGTAAATTTCTACAAATTATCCAGTTTCAGTACAAAAGTGTATCGTTTGGAATAATAAGGAATATACCCAAATGAAAGAGATGTATAATATAGGGAGAGTTATCATATTTTGTGCTATTTGTTTCAATTGTAAGCAGAAAAGATAATTTCTTATAATTCAAACATAGAACGAATCATATTGTAGATAATTTATGGAAAGTTACAATGTACACATTTCCTTTAGGGAAAAATTGTAGCTCTAATGCATTAAAATGCAAAAAATCTCTAAGTATAAACCAAAGTGTTTGTTATTATGTCAATTGGATAAAAAGGCAAAGGATAATCTCATATTTGGCCGTGTCAACTACAGGGAGATTGAAATGGAGTAACAAGGGGCTATGTTTGGCAAAGTCTCATTAGTGAGATGACTCCAAGAGTAGAAAAAAGAAATTTTCGAAAGTTGGATGTGCGTAAAGGATATTCTAGACAAGAATTTAATTAAGATATTGCAATAGATAGAAAACTTAAGAATTTGGGTTTTAGTGAAGAAAAAGGTATTATAAGAAGCAGGCATTGGGAATGTGGAAGCAATTTCATAATAAAATGAAGATCGAAATTTTTTTCGTAAGATTTGAATGATGAGAAAAAAGGGGTTGTTCTCGATTATTGTGTGGATTGGAGGAAGATTATTTTCTTTAAAAAAATTTAAGAGAGACTAACGTGTAGTACATGGTCGTATGCATAGCAACCGTAGGTAAATGAAGTAACCCTTAAGTGGATATTATTTTGGATAAATTGATCTTATATTACAAATCTAATGAATTTTGGGATTTTTACTATTAAGGTTAAATAGGAAAATAGAATAAAAATTCCATTTTAGAACTTGGAATGGATCCATGTAGACCATAAATATGATATCTAGGTACCATGCTTTTTGAAAGTTTGGAAATAGTCCAAGGATAAAGAGAAATGACTTGAGTTGGGCTGAATTGGAAAAGAAGTTGTTTTACATTTGATGTTTAGGAAATCGCCAGTTTGGACAACCTTTATGGAAATGGAAGTGCAGCAAAGAGCTAAGTGGGAAATACCATAGAAAGAAGAAGTACAATCAACAGTTGAGTTATCCCACTTGATATCTAGACGTTGAGGTGACTAGGTGTAACATGCCCCTACTTAGAGGCCCAAAACTGATGGCTACGGATGTTGCAGTCATCTATTGTTGTTAATCTTCGGTGGCCAAATATGGCGGTGCTAGATACATTGATACATAAATTACAGAAATATGGAAAAAAAATTAACAATTCAAAAACATATTTCCATATTCAAATCAAAACATTTCTTGTTCATTACATAATCCCCAAATTACATTAACCACGTTCAGCGAAATATAATTATTACAAATAAGCCAAGAGCGATATATGAATATGTCCCCTTAGTTGATCAGAGTATATAGTAAGGCTAATAAATATGCCTTTACAGCAAAACACACAGTGGAAAGAAAAAATCTAAATAACTATCTGCCTCATGCATGCCTTCGGAAGCTTTATTCGTCTAAAAAGAGAACCTAAAAACCCTAAACCTCAAACAACTCAAAATCAATTGAGTACCCGGGAGCTTAAGGGGAAAATAAAAACTTCGAGTTAGACATAAAGCGGGTATGAGTAATAATCTAACATGTAAATCCTTTTAGATATCTAGTGAGACTAAGCCGCTTAGCGGAACATGTTTTCCCCTCACTAGTATCCTAAAACCTTTATAAAACCAAATTCTGTGCTCCTGCATGCACAATGGTTAGAACATACATTTCAAAACATTATGATGATATGTATACTAGAAAATAATAATATTCTCTCATTCCCAGTTTAAACTGATACCTTATCGGTATTATAGTTTCTTGGGTCACTATTAACTTTTTAGTTTTCATGGGCTTACTAATAACCTAGTTAGAACTAATAGACACCCTATCTTATTCATAGTTTTCATGGGATCAATAAGAACCTATAGGCTCCTGCCAGTTAACTTAATTAATTCATGGATCCCCCTGAACCTATTGGTCATTCCAATAATTAATCACCTTAACCTAGTTTTCACAGGTTGACTAGGAATCCATGGACTTTCCAGTAACTCACTGCACATCCTAGTTTTCATGGGTTGACTAGGACCTACTTATACTTCCATTAACCACATTCTTATCCTATTTTTCACGGGTTGACTAGGAAACTATTAACTGATGTCAATTCTTAATCCGGATATGGTTTTCATGGGTTCACTATAAATCAATTAACCCCTGCCAAATGTCCTTATGCATAGTTTTCATGGGTTGGCCAGGAAACTTTTGGTATGTACCAATAGCTACATTGTCATAGTTTTCAGGGGTTTACTATGAACTTTTTGGTATGCACCAATAACTACAAAGTTGAGGCATCCTATATTTTTGGTCACCCTAACTCCATGGATGCAATTCTACTCATTCAGGGGTTTAAGTTATTTATATTCAGTATTTGAGTTAACCTACTGGTTCTTCTACCCATTTTCCCCAAAATACAGTTATAGGTTATCATGTGAATATACTCATATTTGAAGAAGTAAAACACTAATAAGCAACACTGCTCCTGTGGGTTTAAGGTCCTTGAAACACATCTCATAAAGATTGTTAACGCCTTTAACTTATATTTTTATCTAGGCAATACTTCTGCAAAATTACATAATTAAAACCCTAACAAAACTCCTTTATATAAGTCGTAGGTTTTCCTTAAAAATTAGGGTATGGGTTTTCAAATCTTTTAAAACCAAACCTTTCGACCTTGTCGAAACGTCTTCAATAATACCTTTCAAATCAAACCTTTTGAAACCACTAAAACCATTCAGCAATTCAAACCTTTCGAAAGCATTCAAATCTTAAAATATAAAACTTTCGAAAACTTACTGAGATCAATTAAAATATGCGGAAGGTCCTCTTTCAAAACCTTTCGACTACAATGGAAGCAACCATTCAACCTTGTTGAAAGGTTTGCTTCGAAAGCTTTAAAACATTTCATTTAAAACAATAGACCTATGCCTTTTTAAAACAACACCTTCAAAAGCTTGGGTTATACCTCAATTATAAAACAAGGGTAAATCATCTTGGTCGAAAGCTTTGAAACCTTTCAAAATCAATAGGAGAAGCGACTGGTTTTTAAAACACCTTTCATGTTTGTCAAAAGCAACGACTTTGGAAGGTTTTTAAAAGGCGACTTTAACCTTTGGACTATGTGGAAGGTTCAAAACAAAACAATGCTAAGTGGCAGTAACCTTTCGATTGTGTCGGAAGGTTCCAAAACAAAATAGAAGTAAAGCAGCAATAACCTTTCGACTTTGTCGAAAGGTTTAAAACCTTTCTTTTAAACATTAGACCTAGTTGAATGCAATTAAGTCGAAAGCTCTATTTCGAAAACAAAGCGTGTGAAAGCTTTAATTTATAAAACAAACATACCCCAACCTCTTTGTCCATCAACCTTTCGACTATGAACCCTTCAACCTTGTCCAATTCATTACGTACCAAAGTGCTTGACACCATATGCATTGGTTTAACCTTGTCGAAAGGTATAACCTTTCGACATAGTCGAGAGGTCTCGGTTGGAAGTTTTAATACCGTAATAGGCTAAAACATGCTAAAAATATGATTTCTTTGTTTTGAACTTAAACAGGTTAACTTTTCAACTAACCTGCCTTAGTTTATCAAATTCTCGTTGATTAATAATTTATTTTCAGAAAATGCTGCCACTAATTTCAGATTTAAATAATAATATTATTTTATAAAATATCCCTTCTCCTTAATTAAATATATAAAACATTTAAGTCTCGTACCTTAAATAATTTTATATATTCAACAAAACACTTAGGAAAAATCGAGAAAAATCCTAGAAAATCTATTTTAACAAGTTTTCCAACATATAAAAATTTCAAACCCAAATAATCATTGTTTTTGTCGTAAATAATTTATAACCAACAAATCATTTTCTTCGCTAGAAAATTCATTAAGATCCATATAAACTCAGAAAAGTATAAGAATTGAAAACCATATCCAAAATCATGTTCTATAACATAAAAATTTCCCTTTGCATTTAAAAATCATTTCATCTCAGTTTTACCCCCAAAACCATGTATATCTCTTATTAAACAACCTTGTTCAAACACATTTAAATTAAAATCAACCATATCATCGTTCAACATATCATAAACATGAATTATCTTAAAATCTGAAACCATATGATGTTTAAAACCAAAATTGTCATGTAGAAATTATTATTTACCTTAGACTGGATAAAGAAATTGAAGTTTGATTGAGATTGATCCTTTCTAACTTGAATCCTAACTTTTAGTTGATTTTCTCTTCTCTTCTAATGGTCGGCCTTGCTTCTCATGGTTATGAATATTTTTGTTTTGGTGAAATGAACGTGTAGAACTAAGAAAGATAGTGTAAGGGTGGAAAGTGTGGGTGGCTATTTACCCCAATGCCCTTGTGTTTGATTTCTTAACTATTTATACAAGTTCATTTGATTTTAAATAAGCACGGCCATCTAGTTTATTAATCAACCTCAATCTCCATATCTATATTATTTTATTTTATTTATTCTAATTAAATCTCCTGAATAATGTCAATAAAAATAGAAGTGTTATAGGCTCCTCTCCTTAAAGAATTTCGTCCTCAAAATTTAGGAAGGACTAACTAGCAAACATAGAAATTATCTATAACATCTCCTAGCAACCAATCTATGCAAATCTACTCTAGACATACCATCAAAACAGATCTAGATAAGCCTCTCAAATCCTGTCCTCCGTCTTCCAAGTACAGTCTTTCTCATTGTCGCTCCACTGAACCTTTACCAACTTGACTGTTTTGGTCCTCAGTCTTTTCTCATCTCTCGCTACTACCCGAACTGGTTGTCTAACAAAAGTTAAATAAGGCTCTATTACCAAGTCCTCCAACTCTGTCTGGGGAATAGTAGCCTCTAGATCATGTACATACTTATGAAGATGAGACATATGGAATACATTATGGACACCTGCCAAACTACTCGGTGACTCTACCCTTTAAGCGAGCTTTCCAATCCTTTGTACAATCTAAAATGCACCAACATGCCCCGGGGACAACTTTTTCGGCTTTTCAAATCGTACCACATCCTTCATCGGTGATACTTTAATGAAAACCTTGTCTCCTACTAGGACCTCTAAGTCCTTACGCCTTTTATCTACATAACTCATCTGCCTGGATTGAGCTTCCTTCATCCGTCCTCGGATTAACTCAGTCTTCTCTAACGCCTCACTAGCCAAATCTGGAC
Source organism: Allium cepa (assembly GCA_030765085.1). NCBI lineage: Eukaryota > Viridiplantae > Streptophyta > Magnoliopsida > Asparagales > Amaryllidaceae > Allium > Allium cepa. Next base: position 243,536,147 of record CM060938.1, on the reverse strand, counting down.
CTAAGACCAATCTATCTCCAGTCTCTAACCAACATGCTAGCGATTTGCATGGTCTTCCATGCAAGCTTCAAAAGGCGCCATTCCTATACTAGTCTGATAACTATTATTATGGGAAACTCAATCAGATATAGGTGATCTTTCTAAGATCCACCAAAGTCCAATACACACTCCCTCAACAAATCTTCGAGTACCTTGTTGACTCTCTCTGTCTGCCCATCTGTCTATAGGTGATAAGCTGTACTCATCTTGAGCTTGGTACCTAATACCTCTTGCAGACTCCTTTAAATTTTGCTAGTGAACAATGCATCTTTGTCGATGACTATGCTATAGGAATCCCATGAAGTCTAATTATGTTCTTCATAAAAAACTTTGCTAAAACAAGTGCCATCCTAGTTGACTTTACCGGAATAAAACGGGCACTTTTGGTCAACCTGTCCACTATAACCCATATGCTTTCATTTCCCTTATTTGTCCTTAGAAACCCGTCTATACATTCCATCAATATCGAATCCCACTTCAAAACTGGAATATCTAAAGTTCGAAGTAACCCACTTGGCTTTTGATGTTCAGCTTTCACTTGTTGACAGTTAATACACTACCTAACCCACAAGCCAACATCCCTCTCCATGCCTTCCCGATAAAAGCTCATTTTCATGTCTCGGTACATCTTGGTTCCTCCAGGATGAATTGTAAATTTCGATCGATGACATTCCTCCAGAACTTCTCTCCTTAAGTTCCCTACATTTGGAACGCAGAGTCGTCCCTTCTTTCTCAACCATCCTCTTTGGTCAAGACTAAAATCCTTTAGGTCATCAATCTCTAGTCCGACCTCAAGATTTTTAATCTTCTCAGCTAAAACTGGGTATTCTCTCTGCTTAGATGCTATCCTTTCAATCAGCACTGTAGAACTTCTAAACAAGATAACATGGTCATACCCTGACTAGAACTGGCAGTAGATCTCAACTGCACCCAACAATTGCCTAAAGCTTCTAGATCCTTCTGTTCTACCAACATTGCTAACACCACATTATGATGTTTTCTACTAAGAGCATCTGCTACCTTCTTTCCTTTTCCTGGAGTATACTCTATACCGAATCATAAGAAGCTAAAACTCGATCCATCTCTGATGCCTTATATTTAGCTCCTTCCGAGAGAATAAATACTTTAATGACTTATGATCGGTATACAATTCAAATCTCCCCCAAAAGATAGTACCTCCAAATCTTCAAGGCAAAAATCACCGCAGCCAACTCCAAGTCATGAGTAGGATATCTAACTTCATGCGGTCTAAGCTAGCTGGATGCATAAGCGGTAACTTTTCCCTTCTGCATCAATACCGCTCCCAATCCAGTCCTACATGAGTCAATGTACACCACCAACCCTTGGTTACCATACGGAACCACTAACACTGGAACATTGGTTAACAAATGCTTTAACTTAAGGAATGCTTCTTCACATTTGTCGAACCAAACAAACCTCACGTCCTTCCTGGTCAACTTAGTCAAAGATGCTGCTATCTGCGAGAAATCCTTAATGAATCTCGGGTAATACCCAGCAAGTCCGAGAAAACTCCTGATCTCGGTTACCATCTCTGGTTTCTTCCAATTATTGACGGCCTCAATATTAACTGGAACAACTGACAATCCTTCCTCTGAAACCATTTGATCAAAAAACTTAACTTCTCTCTTCTAAAAATTACACTTCCAAAACTTCGCCTTTAGCTAATTCTGCCTCAGCGTCTCCAACACTACTCTAAGATGAATTACGTGCTCTCTCTCATCTTTAGAATATACCAAAATGTCATCTACGAACACCAACACAAACCTATCCAAGTGCTCTCTGAGAACCCGGTTCTTCAAATCAACAAAGAAAGCAAGCGCATTCCTCAATACAAAAGGCATTACTAACTACTTATACGAAATATACCTACTTCAAAACGCAGTCAAAGGAATGCTATCCTTCCCCACTCTCAACTGATGCAACCCCGTTGCCAAATCCGATTGGGAAAATACTTTGGATCCACTCAACTGATCAAATAGATCATCAATCCTTGGCAAAGGGTACCTATTTTTGAACGTCCTCTTGTTTAACTTACGATAGTTGATGTACATCCTTAACGGCCCATCAGTTTTCTTCACAAACACCATAGCTGCTCCCCATGGCGAACTACTTAGTTTAGTAAAATTTCTTCCCTCAAGATCCACTAATCGCACCTTCAATTTCTTCATCTCTTTTGGGGTCATCCTGCTAGGTGGTCTACTAATAAGTTTAGCTCCCGGTATAAGGTCTATCTGAGACTCAACAGCTCGTCTCGGTGGTAATCCAGTGACCGGCTCAAAAACATCTGCAAACTCTCTAGCTACGCAAACCTAACTAAATTCTTCTCCAACCTCCATGGTACCCAACAAAGCACAAACACTCTTACTGGATTTCTCTACTAAGAAAATGATTTGGTTATGACTATCTGAGTGTCTCAATGATCATCCTGGAAAAATATCCTAGCCTCATACTTACCTAACCAATCCATACCTAAGATGATCCTGAAATCTACGAAATCAAGAACATACAAACTGGATGCAAAATTATGACCTAACAGCTCAAGTTTTAACTAGTCACATCTCATCCCAAGAGTTGCATACCCACCTGTTGGATTAGCAACCCTTAAGGAAATAACAAAGTATGTGGGTTCTATACATAACCTATCAAACAAATACTGAGATATAAATGAGTGGGATGCCCCGGTATAAAAAAAATACCCTAATAGGTATATTCTGAATCAAAAGTGTACCTTCCATCACAATTTTCCCTTTCTCCACTACCGTCGATTTAGAAGAAGATGGTGGTCCAATAGCAAACACCATTCCTCTATCCGCCCTGACTAGCTCTGGACACTAGTTCTTATAATTCCCAACTTCGTCACAGTTGAAGCATTTCATACTCTTCTTCTCAATAGGTTTCTTTTCATTACCAGTTCTGCACTCGTGGGCATAATGGCCCTTCTTATCACACTTAAAACACACTAAATCAGCCTTCGCCTTCTTAGCGGCCTCCCTTTTCTGGGCTCCTTTCTTCTTAAAGAATTTCATTTTTCTTCCTTGAAAGCCCTAGGATCAACTGGCTTCTCCCTGGCTGAAACAGGAAGTATCTCCTCGTGGAAAACGATCATCTCCACCATCAGATGATAAGGCTCTCAAATATAATCCATAGCCACTATTCCTAGCTCTAGTCTTAACCCTCTAATGTATCTCTCATTCCTTCCGACATCTGTGTCAACTAAACCATATCCATATCGAGATAGTTCATCAAACTTAGCAACATACTCGATCATAAACATCTGTCCTTGGACAAGATCCATGAACTTCCTCATCAATGTTGACTTGGCAACCTCAGATAAGAACCTCTATTAAAATCTCCTCCTAAGGTAAGCCCATGACAACTCTTCCTCCAGCACTCTGGCCGCCACACTGTTCCACCAATGAAACGTTAACCCTTGCAACTGTCTGGAGGCTAGTCTTCTCTTCCCACCGTCATTCAAGCCTAAATCTGTAAAGACCCTTTCATAGTTTAATATCTAATTCTCTACTACAACTGCATCTTCCGTTCCAGCAAATGACTTTCTCCTAGACTGACATAGTCTCTGCTCAGCTTAGCAAAGTTATATCCAATTGGAACTATAGGATTAGCTTCACTAACATTCCTAGAAGCTCCCGCTGTTAAAGATTAGCCAACAACTGATACACCATCCCCGCATCCACTAGCGTATTTCCAGCACCAACATTAGCATCAGCATTTTGGTTAGCATTAGCTTGTCGACCTTGGTTTCTCCAAGAATTAGGTCGAGAATTGCCATTGGTTGTAGAGCTTCCTCCACCTAGATTTCCTCTTCCGTTTTCTACATCCATATCTTCTATCTCATATTTTACATACAAGCTTTAGAAAGACACAGAAGAACAGTCTAAGAGAGAGGGCAATGCATACTTAGATATATACCTATATATCAAATACAATTACGGTACTATAGCGTTAATCCAAACCCCGATCTTATTTATAAATTCATTGGATTATATTTGGAAATGCTTTTAGGTTTAATTTTTCATTTAAAGTTTCATAAACCTATGCTTTGATACCAACTTGTAGCATCCCCCTACTTGGAGGCCCAAAACTAGCGGCTACGGATGTTGTAGTCATCCATAGATATTAATCTTCGACGACCAAATACGGCGGCGCTAGATATATTGATACAAAGATCATAGAAATATGAATAAAATGAACTTATGTAAATAGTTAAGAAATTAAACACAAGGGCATTATGGAAAATAGCCGCCCATACTTCCCACCCATATACTATCTTTCTTAGTTCTGCACTTTTGTTTCACCAAAAAAATATTCATAACCGTGAGAAGCAAGGCTGACCATTAAAAGAGAAGAGAAAATCAAGTAAAAGCTAGGATTCAAGTTAGAAGGAATCAGTCTCAATCAAACTCCAGTTTCCTTATCCAATCTAAGGTAAATAATAATTTCTACATCTTTATTTTGATTTTAAACATCATATAGTTTTGGATTTTAGGATAAATCTGTTTTCTGATATGTTGAACAATGATATGCTTGATTTTAATTTAAATGTGTTTAAACTTGTTTGTTTAATAAGAGATATACACAGTTTTAGGGTAAAACCAAGAGGAAATGACTTTTAAATGCAATGGGAAAATTTTATGTTATATAAAACATGATTTTGGAGACGGGTTTCAATTCTCATAACTTTCTGAGTTTATATGGAATTTATACAAATTTTCTAGCAAAGAAAATGAATTATTGGGCTTTAAATTATTTACGACAAAAATAATGATTATTTAGGTGTGAAATTTTTATGTGTTGGAAAAAAATATTAAAATAGATTTTCTGGGGTTTTTCTCGATTTCTCCAAAGTGTTTGTTGAATATATTAAATTAGTTAAGGTATGAGTCTTAAATGTTTTATATATTTAATTAACTAGAATGAGTATTTTATAAAATAAAATTATTATTTAAATCTAAAAGTAGTGGCAGCGTTTTTTGAGAAGAAATTATTAACCAACAATAATTTGATAAACCAAGGCAGTTTAGTTGAAAAGTTAACCTTTTAAATTAAAAATAAGAAATCACACTTTTAGCATATTTTAGCCTTTTACGGTATTAAACCTTCCGACCTAAACCTCTTGACTAAGTTGAAAGGTTATACCTTTCGACAAGGTCAAATTAATGCATATGGTATCAAGCACTTTGGTACATAATGAATTGGACAAGGTCGAAGGGTTCATAGTCGAAAGGTTCATGGCCAAAGAGGTTGGGGTATGTTTGTTTTATAAATTAAAGTTTTCACCTACTTTGCTTTTGAATTGGAGCTTTCAACTTGGTTGCTTTCAACCCGGTCAAATGTTAAAAATAAAGGTTTTAAATCTTTTGACAAAGTCGAAAGGTTATTGTTGCTTTACTTCTATCTTTTTGAAACCTTCCAACACAGTCGAAAGGTTACTTAGCATTGTTTTATTTTGAACCTTCCAATATAGTCGAAAGGTTATAGCCACTTTTTCCAAACCTTTCGAAGCCGTTGCTTTCGACAAAGACAAAACGTTTACTTGTTTTAGAAACCAGCCGCTTCTCCCATTACTTTCGAAAGGTTTCAAAGCTTTCGACCTGGATGATTTACCCTTGTTTTATAATTGAGGTATAACCAGGCTTTCAAAGGAGTTGCTTTAAAAAGGTGGAGTTCTATTGTTTTAAATGAAATGTTTTAAAGCTTTCGAAGTAGACCTTCCAACAAGGTCGAAAGGTTGCTTCCATTATAAGCGAAAGGTTTTAAAAGAGGGCCTTCCACATATTTTAACTTGAACCCAATAATTTTTTGAAAGGTTTATATTTTAAGAGTTGAATTCTTTTGAAAGGTTTGAATTGATAAATGGTTTTAAAGGTTTCAAAAGGTTTGAATCGAAAGGTTGTATTGATGACCTTTCAACAAGGTCCAAAGGTTTGGCTTTAAAAGATTTGATAACCCATACTCTAATTTTAAAGGAAAACCCACGGCTTATATAAAGGAGTTTTGTAAGGGTTTTAAGTATGTAATTTAGAAGAAGTATTGCCTTGATAAAAATATAAGTTAAAGGTGTTAACAATTTTTACGAGATGTATTTCAAGGACCTTAAACCCATAAGAGTGGAACTGTTAATTAATGTTTTAATTCTTCAAATATGAGTATATTAACATGATAACCCATAACTGTATTTTAGGGAAAAGGGGTAGAAGAACCAGTAGGTTAACTCAAATAGTGAATATAAATTACTTAAACTCCTGAATGAGTAGAATTGCATCCATGGAGTCAGGGTGACCCAAAATATAGGATGCCTAAACTTTGTAGTTATTGGTGTAGACCAAGAGGTTCATAGTAAACCCTTGAAAACTATGATAATGTAGTTATTAGTGCATGCCAAAAGGTTCCTAGCCAACCTATAAAAACTATGCATAAGGACAGTTGGCTAGGGCTAATTGATTTGTAGTGAACCCATGAAAACTATAACTGGATTAAGAAATGACGGTCAATAGGTTCCTAGTCAACCCATGAAAACTAGGATAAGAATACGGTTAATGGAAGTATCAGTAGGTTTCTAGTCAACTCATGAAAACTAGGATGTGTAGTGAGTTACTGGAAAGTCCATAGGTTCCTAGTCAACCCATGAAAACTAGGATAAGGTGATTAGTTATTGGAATGACCAATAGGTTTAGAGGGTCCCGTGAATTAATTAAGTTACTGGCAGGAGCCTATAGGTTCTTAGTGATCCTATGAAATCTATGAATAGGACATGGTATCTGTTAGTTCTAACAATTTTATTAGTAAACCCATGAAAATTAAAAACGGTAATAGTGACCCAAGAAACTTTGATTGGGTGTCAGATTAAACTGGGAATGGGAAATGTTATTTATTTTCAAGTATGCATATCATCATAATGTTTTGAAATGTATGTTTTAACCATTGTGGATGCAGGAGCACAAAATTTGGTTTTATAAAGCTTTTATGATAATAGTGAAGGGAAAACACATTCCGATAAGTGGTGTGGTCTCACTAGATATCTAAAAGGATTGAGATGTTAGATTATTATTCATACCAGACTTTATGTCTAACTCGATGTTTTTGTTTTCCCTTTAAACTCTCGGGTACTCAATTGATTTTGAGTAGTTTGAGATTTAGCGTTTTTCAGGTTCTCTTCTTAGACGAATAAAGCTTCCGAAGGCATGTGTAGTAGGTAGATAGTTATTTAAAGTATTTCTTTCCACTGTGCGTTTTGTTGTAAAGGAAAATTTATTAGCCTTACTATATACTCGTATCAACCAAGGGGGCATCTTCATATGTCGCACTTGGCATTTTGTAATAATTATATTTCTTTGAATGTGTTAACGTAATTTGGGGATTTGTAATGAACAAGAAATGTTTTGATTTGAATGTGAAAATGTGTTTTTGAACTGTTAATCATTGCTTCTCATCCTCAAAATCATAATGGCTTTTGGCCAAAAATTAGTGTATACATACAACCCTAAAATGAAACAAAGTGTTTTATTCCTTTATTCTTTCATTGAAATAGCTTAATGAGCTTAACGAAACAATTACCACTATATTAAAATCTTGTACCAATGTAAATAAATAAAATATGACCTCTTAGATATTTATTAATTAAAAAAATTCTTTTTATTTGAACAAGCGTTTACTAATTTTTAAATAATCTTTTATAAACAAAATAAAATATATAAAATCATTTCTCTAATTTTTAATAATTGGATTATTTTAATTTACTAAAATATTCACATATACATTACTTCACTAACATTATTCTACTTTAGAACTCACATTCTAAAGAATATATCTATTATTTAACAAAATCAACTTTCTATTTTATTTAAATTTACAATGCAAATTGTTCCTTTATTTTTTAAATTAAACATCCAAATTCCAGGATTGTTACATCCATGTTATTGTAGAGTCGTGCAAAAAATTAATATGAATTTACAAGCTTTAAGCAGCAGTGTTTTTGATTGGGTGGTAATTATTTTAAATAAAGTGATTGGTGTATTATCAAAATAATTATTAATGTTTTTATTTCAAAACTTATAAATTGAATAACTTCTTCATAGGAGGTCCAATCGAGAAATGAACTTTTGTGTTGTGCTCGTAATAACGGTATCTATAGATGGAATTTGTTTCACTGAGTTTGGAGCAAGTGGAATATTGAGCTAAAATCAAATATCATTCAATTTTAGATCAAACCAAAATGCTTAAGCATTTGTTGGAATTTTTGTGGGTTATCTCACCTTTAAATGATTACTATATGTTATATAATAGATAAAAATTATTATTCTTTATTTAATGATATATTGATTAGTTTGGTTGAATTTCTCCTTTGCAATGCAAGTGACATTTAAATTGAAATGCAAGTAATTTTGTAGAGAAATTCAGATTTCTTGCCATCATGATTTTTAATTTCAGTTATATACCCATCAATTTTAATTTCAGCAATATACTTGTTGATTTTAATTGTTGAATATAAAAATTTGGTAATTTAGCCATATTGGATATGATATCGATTTATGTTAAAAGTTGAACCTTTTAGTGAAAAGGTAGTAGTAGCACTTGTTAAGTGCTACTGTAGCTCTAAGCCTCGTTATGTATTTTGAAATACTAAGATATGCTGTTTTGATTCAAAAATGGTTCCGATTCAGTTGTTGATTTTAAATATGATTTTGGGAATTATCTATGACATTTTATTTAGAAATGGTGTTTAAACTCCTTTATTTTATTTCAACCTTTTTTTTAATCTTTTTTAATTTATATGTAACGTTTTAAAAGTATTTAGGGAAGTATTTTATTTTGCAAAAAAGTTAATATAATAATGAATGTCTATTTTAAAGGAAATTAAGAGGAATTTATCAGTTTTGTAGTAAAGTATTCTGGTTTAAAAGAAAATAGAAATATTTTGGAATAAATGTTTGTGAAACGTATTATATAAAACGTTGTATAAAAAGATAGATTTATAAATGGAGTTTGTAAAATAAAAAGGGGATTTATAAAAGGAATTTTAGGGAAGAAACAGAGATTTGATTTCTGGAATGATCCTTTTAAATTATGGTGGTATAAACGGTATTATTTTCGTATTTAACATCAAAATCCAAGGTATGGAAACTCATCTCTATCTTAAGAAGTAAGAATATGTGTCGAGGAAAGGATAGTATGCTTGCTTGTCTGACTATATTTTTAACTGAGGGATAACATTGTTTGAAATCGAAAAGTGGTGGTCAGTATATTTGGTCCAATTTCTGTATGATCCATTTGCTTACACCAAAAGGAAAGCATTTTGGGTTTATAGCTATCAGTGTTTTAAATGACATTAGTGTTTTAAATGACATTTTTTTAACCCAACTGAGTATGATTTCGGAAAATGAAACCTTTCTTAAGATTTGTGAATATACTTATACCGTGGTCATAAATATAGGGGTACATTTTCAAAATATTGGAAATGTAATGTTCTATAAATATACTTATACTATTGATATAAGTATATGGAAAAAAATTCTAAGTTTTGAAAATAAAATTTTTTATGAATAAACTTATACTGTTGAGATAAGTATATGAATATTTTCAAGTATTTAAAAGAGTAGAGGGCTTGTGAATATGTCTTTTGTAAAAAACTATTTACAAGGAGATTTCAATTAATGAAAAAATTAATTAAAGAGGCTTAGTTTTGCATTGTGCTTAACCATGCTCAGTTAAATCTCTAGTTGAATTCTCTATTTATTTGACAATTAAATTACTGACTATAAAATCTTGCTAGTTTTAAAACTATCATTTTCGATTTAGAGAGAACAGGATGAGATATATTTTCCAAAAACCACATCGAACCGGTATAAGCATTCGAATTGAAGACATAATAAAGATTATTGAAGATGGAGTTCTTTGAAGTGCAAGGGATACTTGCTACTAATCCTAATGGTGATTCCATAAAGGATGTAGTAGAAGTAGTGCTTTGATTTATTCATAACCTAAACAACTTATATGGATGAATGCTGACATTGCATTCTTGTTTGGAGGGCAGTGTTAGCGTTCTTAGTGGAATTGCTACATAAAAGGTGAAACGTAGCCTTCAGCCATACAACTAGGAACGACTAAAATAAGGGATACGCTGCAAGGCTATGTGATTCACACCCAATAGAGTATGGTCATCGTCTTTCTGGATCATCGGTGAAAATTTTGGATTTGGAATGTGCATGAGAGCTCTCGAGGGAAAGTTTAGAAAGTAAACTGGGCAATGGTCATATTTAGTACTATCCACAAAGAGGTAGGCCGGTCTTGTCATGCAGGGGTCAAAAGGTTTTCGACATCGGTACATTTTATCTAGAGATGTGTCGTGGCATCTAGCATTCCAGTGCCTTGTCATTTTATGGAATCCATTCTCTAATTAGCGATATACCGACTGACTTATGCCCAACTATGCAGAAACGTAAGATGCAAGCATTCTAGTTATTTATATATTTATTTTAAATCTTAGACCTTATTACGATATCACAAGATTTCCTAAAGATGGTTTGGTTATCATAAGGTAAAAACTCATCAATGTTTACATGTGGCATGGTCTTATGAGATACCTTTATTGTTGATAAGTTGTATAATATTAAAAATCCATATGATGTGTATTACTCACGCTGGTTTACCAGACTGATCTAAGCATTATTTTCTTATAATGTTCACGTTAACCCAAGCATGTTTTCCCATTTTAGTTTGGATGCTTTGCAACTTCAGAAGATGAGCTGGATGCCTCCAAGATGTATTCACGTATATTTTATTTCCACTACATTTGTTGTTTTGTATTTATCAGCATTTGTGAGGACCGGTTGTTATAAATGTTACGCTGATGATCGATTAGTTTACTTTGATTGATGTATGTATATTAAAGTTTTCTTTTATAAAATTTGTTGAATGTTATATATTGTTCATCATGATGTATGTATCTATTCTATCGTTTCTTCCTTTTACCCAAAAATCTTTCATTTTGGCACTTATATTCCTAGCACGTGAATACTGTGGATGTATTAGTGCTGACTTTTGAGAGTTGAAAATGCGGGCTGTTATAATAACCGACCTGGGACAGTATTGTTATCTTGTCATGCCCTTTGGTTTGCAGATGCAAGAAAACTTACCAAAGGTTGGTGAACTCAATGTTTAAAAAGTAGATCGGGCAAACAACGAAGGTATATGTGATGATATGCTTGTAAAGTCACGGCAGCCGAGGAGCTACATAGAAGATTTGGTAGAGATGTTTCGCATACTCCAAAAATAAAGGATGAAATTTAACCCACTGAAATATTCATTTGGAGTCACATCGAGCAAGTTCTTGGGATTCAAAGTGAGCTCCAGAGGAGTCAAAGCTAACTCGGAGAAAATTGGGGCATTGAAGAACACTGAAGCCCCAAAGTCGATGAAAGAGGTTCACAGCTTAAATGGAAAGGTGGTCGCTTTGAGCTAGTGCATCTTGAAGGCCACGGACAAATGTATACAATTCTCTGATGTTCTCAAGAAGGAAAAAAAGAAATTTTATCTAGATGTAGGACTGTATAAATTCTTTTCTGGCTCCGATAGATCATTTGGAAAGGATTCGGTCTTGTCAAAGCCCTAATAGGAAGAGGATTTGTTTATTTACTTGGTAATGTCACTTCATGCTTTGACTATCGCACTTGCTTATGAAGAATCTAGAATTTAGATTAGTATATTACAGTGGCAAAAGATTAACAGGGGCGGACATGTAACATCCCTCATTTTGAGAAGCGAAACTAAGCTCTCTGGATGCTGCAATCATTCATAGTATTAATTCCTAGTGACAAAATGGTATCAGTTAATCGTATCTATAACATCAAAAGCACAAGATCATGAAAATTTTCAAAAACACATTTCAAAAATGACTTTCATATTCATGACATAATCCTATTACATAATTCCATCAATTCCACGTTCAGAGAAATTATAATAATCATAAATATATTCCAAAGACGACATATGAAAGCCCTTTGGATGGTCAGGGTCTAACAACTTGACAATCATAACTTCCATCTTTACATCCATTCAAACATAGTATAGACTTCAAAAAACACAACAGAAATAAACTTATAATATTAGCTAGCTTGCCTGCTACACGTCTTCGGAGTCTTATTCGTCTAACATGAAAATTACTACTCCCAACCTACTCAAATAAATACCCGAGAGTTTATAGGGAAAAACAAAAACTTCAGGTCAAATAAAAAAGTCTGTTGTTAATAATAATATACCACCTCAAACAAAATAGATATCTATGTAGGCCATCTACTAAGCTGAATGGGTTTTCCCTACAATAGTATCTTATCCAAGCATGTCAATCATAAATCGTGCACCTACAATCACAATGGTTAGAGTAAAAATAACATGATCATAAGCGTACATACAACATTGTTAAGTTGACAAGTAGGTCATCCTAGGGCTATGCACTTCAAAGGTTTACTCTTCCCAATGTTAGACTGTCTATCTCAAATCATAGTTTTCCTAGGGTCACTATGAACCTGATGGTTTTGTAGGCTAAAAAATAACCTATCAGGCTAACTTGGGTCAAAACTTTAACCAGATGTATAAAAATCTCAAAATATGGTCAAGAGTCTCCAAATACAGTTAGGAGTAAAACAAACTAAATATTCTGGTTAGCATTTAGAGCTATAAGTTCCTTTCTATGCATAAACATCCTTTCATCTCACTATTGACAAGCCTTACGCACTGAAACCGCGAACCTTTACCAACCGGGGATAACGGCTGAAGCATAAGGCATGACCTTACACCAGCCTTACCTGCAATCTCAACTAGCTTTAAATATGAATAATACCTTTTGATCAGTTCAGGACATGCTAAACAATTGATCTAACAAATCTCCTAGATGCAATTCTATTCACTCAGGAGTTTATTCTAACAATATTCACTACTAGAACAACCTAATTGGTAATTCTATTCCTAAATCCCAAAATACAATGTTTGGTCGTGAAATGTGAGTATGACAATGATAGATATGTAAATTTAACTAATCAAATAATAACTAGAACGTATAACATCATCCATCAACTTATGTTCAATTAATAGTCATTTGCATCAAAAAATTACTTAATTTAATTAATAATTTCCTTTGGCCAATTTCGTATAAAACTATGGCTAAAACATGTTCATTTCCTTGAAACCATTTATCTTTAGAAATGATAAACCTCTTGAAATCACTTTTAAAAACAAGGAAAACATAGCCCATATACTTAGCCAAAATCTTATGCAAAAGCACTATCTTCTTTACATAGCTTTTAAGACATTTACAGTCAAAACAAAAGATGTCAACCCTTTAGGAACATAGCTATCGAGCCTATAAACATAGATAATTACTTTTTAAAGCATAAGGCTATCGGTCTAATAAATATTGATATTTACTTTATAAAACATAAGGCTGTCGAGCCTCCAAAACATAACTTTCGATTTATAAACATATAGCAGTACATGTGTTGAGCGCCTACTCAAAAAGTATCGAATCACTATAATATTATTGATGTCGAATTTCTTCAAACATGAGGTTTTGAGCCTTTAAGGAAAGTTATCGAATTTGTAAACATATGGCGGTTAATACCACAAAAAACATTGGTGTCAAAGAAATGGAAAACAAGAGGCTTCGAGTTTTAAAACGATTAGCATTGTTGAATGCTTAAAATTTTATGGGTATCAAACCCCTAAAACTTGTTGGTGTCCACTATTAAAAGCTTGAGGGTGTCAACTTTTAAAAGATTAATATTGAGTCTCAAGACTATAGCGTGTCAAGTCTTTACAACCTTATGATACTGAAACCCTACAATACATAGTGTCGAGCTTCTATACAAGCAGGTACATCACATATCTACTAAGTAGATATCGAATGCATCGTCCTATATATATGCCAAGTCTATAATTCGATACCTCATATAATTATCAGATAGTTATTCCATGTATCGGCCTTCATGGATATTGAATATCGACATAACAGGGATGTCAAGTATCTGCAATGGCATTACTACAACTAAAATGCAAACTGTTTTATTTCCTTTTGATCCAAACACTTTCCACCAAGTCTAGCACCATGTCAAATTATCATTGGATAACAAAATGCTTTATATATTCTTTTAAGAAATTGCTAGTAGATCTATTCTACCTTCCGCATTATCTTTACAAACCCTTATAATTAATATATTTTATCTTGTATTAATTATGCACTTTTCTATAATAATAAATTTGTAGAAAATCATAATCCCCAAAATGCACAATTTCCTTCTTCCTAATATAAAAATTCCAAGACCAAAGTAATAATCTATTTATCTTAATAATTAAAGCATGATATAAACATCTTTTCCCTCTTAGAAAATTCATAAAATATTAATATGAATATGGAAAATTTTGAATATAAAAAATCATCTCTAAAATAATGTTTTATACAACATAATCAAATTTCAAACCAATTGGAGATTAAAAACTTAGGTTTCTCCTTTAGAACTATTCCATGAAAATTCTACTAATTCATTATTCAATCCGATAATGATAATCATCAACCAAAGAATGGCATATATTCACAATCAATTCAAAAATAATTCATAGATCCAAAAACAAGCATAAATAAATGAGATGGATACTGCTATTCACCTTAGATTAGAAAAGAGAGATTGAGATTTGATGTTGATTACTTCCTTTAGCTTTTCTCTTTAATTACCTCTTCCTTGTCTACTGAGTAATGGCTGACCTCTTTAAGTTCTGTTTTGATATTTTTTAAAATGATGTGAGAATGAATGAGAGAAGGAGGTTTAGGGAAATGAATAAAGGAGATATTCCCATTATACCCCTCTCGTTACTTTCTTTCTAAGTTCAAATAAATTTTATTAATTGATTACTCAAGGCACGAGCCATATTGGTTAACAAATCGCATTCTCCTTATCACACCATATATTATTCTATTTAATTTATCAAACAAAATCACCTAAATAAATTTAGATAAAAATTAGGGGGTTACAAGAGGGGAACTACCCAAAGCTACAAAAAAATTCTTATTCATGTCGATCACTTCGAAGAAATTTCATCCATATTTCCTAGCTCATTTAATTAAAGTATTGACTAATCATCCCTTGAGACAGGTTCTGCAATGACCTAAGACTTCTAGGAGGCTATTGAAGTGGAATATCAAACTCAATCGATATGACATAACGTATCATTCCCATAGAGCAACTCCAGGCCAGGCGTTGGTCGATTACATTGCTAAATACACAACTTTGGATGATGCTATAGAAGATAGTGGAAAGCAATGTGTTAAATGGAAGTGGTATACTGACGGGACATCCAATTAACATGCCTTGGGGGAAGGAGTTGTTTTAGTAACCCCTAAGGAGCGATCAATTTGCTATGCTTTGAAGCTTGATTTTCACATGACAAATAATAAAGATGGGTATGAAGCCTTAATCGTGGGTCCCAAGGTTGTGAAGAATTACGGGTCGGAACTTTGCATATCTATTGTGACTCCTAAGTGGTAGCCTGCCAAATGAGGAAGGAATTCCAAGCCAAAGGGGCGAGACTAGCTCATTATTTGACTGAAGCCCCAAAATTGTTGTGCGACATTGAGTATTGTATGATAATGCATATCCCAATGGAAAAGAATGCACAAGCCAATTCGCTGGCCAAACTAGCTAGTTCGTAGGATGCATAACTCATGGGCTCATTTATGATTGAAGTATTATAAGCACCATCCATTGACTAGATTCATGTTGATTGGATCTTGGAGGATGAATGTGAGGATAAGCCGTGGATCGCTCTTGTCAAAGAGTATCTACTGAGAAGAACCCTTCCCAACGGAGGAAATGAATGACTAAAACTCCCCCGTAAAGCTTCATGATTCATTATTTAAGAAGTAGTCTTGTATTGGAAGGGATTCCCTGTTTCTCTTTTGCAGTGTGCTGCCCATGATGAAGCCAAAAGAATCCTAGCAGATGTGTATATAGGAGTTTACATAGATCACATCGATAGACAGAAACTTTTAAAGAAGATTCTTCGTTATGGTTATTTTAGCCAACCATCAACTGGGACATGGCTGATTACACTAGAAGGTGCGATAAATGCTAAAGATTCACAAGGATTCCTAGAGCCCAATTGATAGAATTTACTTAGATGGTCAGTCCCCAGCTGTTTGTAGTCTGGGGAATTGAAATCATTGGTATGTTATCGATGTCTAAAGTTTGTGCGAAGTACACCATCATCACTGTTGATCATGTCATAAAGTGGTTGTAGTCGAACTGCTAGCCATGATTACCATGACGAAAGTTATTAACTTTTTGGTTAAGAATATGATCTATTGATACATAATACCATGAAAGATCGTGTCCATCAACGGGTCACAATTCAAAAGCATCGAATTTAAAAGCTTTTACAATTGGCATCACATTGAGAAAAGGTTTATAGCGACAACATACTTATAGTCAAATGGATAGGTTGAAGCTATAAATAAGATAATCAAGTCCATTCTGATAACCGATTGGCCAAAGGCAAGTGGGTTAATGAGCCACCACTGGTGTTATAGGCTTACCGGACAACTCACAAAACCACTACTGTTCATAATCTATTCACTTGGCCCTACGGATCAGAGGCCATGATCCAGATCGATTTAGAGGTACCTTCCCATCAAATGATTCATTATGACTCCAAAGTGAACGAGAGACTCTTGTTGGAGTCATTCGACATGATTGATGAGAAGCATGACGAAGCCGACTTACGAGCGGCTGCTCACTAGAGACAAGTAGCCCGACATTACAACACAAAGCCAGGAACCATGCTTTTGATATTAGTGAACTTGTCCTTAAGTGAATCTTCTCAGGTACTGTGAATATGGGCCCAAGCTGGGAAGGTCCAAATAAAATCAAAGATAAACTTAGAAATTGAACATTTAAGCTAGCGACAATTGATGGGATTTCACTCCTACGGCATAAATTAGTAAACATCTACGACGCTATTTCATTTAATTTAAAACTTGTGTATATTTAAGTAGCTTTGATGGAGAAATCTTTCAGTTTCTATGAATACAAAGCAATTTGGTTTCCAGAATCGATGAATATGTTTTTTCATTAGCCCAATCATGTGCAGTGAACAACAGCAATATTATACAAACCTATGTGTTAACCAAACATGTATGTAGGTGCCCGGAGATGGTACCAGTCAAATCCTAATGGTCCATGATCAGGCCGGTGAAACGAGACTCTTCCAAGTGTTTGGAGATAGGCACCAATAAGCTCTTTTAACCCATAGCTTAGGTTTAGGAGTATAAACGCCTAAAGATGGAGCTACATGCTATGCCCTAGAAAAATCCCTTGCCCAGAACGTAGTAAAGCTTGAAGTCCTCGCCCAATGGATGGTGAGGCTTAAAGATCAATTCCTGGAGTTAAGCAGGGTTGAATAAGACAACCGTGAAATAGATGTCCTAATCATCGTCTCTCGGTGAGCAAACCCGGTCAAAGCCTGAAGATCGACATGATCAAGTATAGATGCCTATAGATAGTCATCTTGGTTATTATTTCTCGATTATAGAAATAATGTAATCTTGATCACAGTTACTAGTCAGATGGAACTCGACTGAAGATAAACGAGATAAGCTATTGAATTAGCCAACTGATAATAGAGAAATGACTCATACGGACATAAGAAAAAATAATTCATGTATTTTTCAGTAATTAAGCAGATTAATACAAGGCTTGAAAGAAAACAAGTCAAATTTTATTAACACGGTATTTAAACTAAAAGCGTGGGCTGTACTCGCACAACTTCGGCCTGTTTACACAATTATTCAAAGAAAACAAAATATGACATGAAAAGGGAAGGATGCAACTAAGTCTTCCTCTTCGACTCCTTATTCTCGTTGAAAGAATGCGATCCATAATTTCAAGATTTCCTCTACTTCTACCTTTTCCATTATGACCTGTCAGAAGTTTGCTCCTTAAGAACTTAGAGGCATATTATGAATGCCTCCAAAAGAAGGGATAGTCATGAGAGTGAAGATCTCCTCCAAAGTATGAATCATTTCACCTCGAGGGCCCAAATTCTTGCCAATCGGGATATTTGGGAATGTTTAGGGGGCTAAGACGACAATTGATTTGAAGGTTGCTCTAGAATGGAAAAATGCAATATTAAAGGTTAGTAACATTGAGCAGTGTCATACGAGATTTTTGAAATATAGGCTGGTTTAGTGATATAACTCCAAGAGGCATGAGCTTGACATAGGCGGGAGTGCTACTAGAACCTCCCACCAAGGTTGTAGATAAAATAGTTGATCTATGAAGCTAAGGATCATCGGAATTGTATTTAGGATCCAATGGAAGTGCCAAAGCAATCGAAACCCCAGGAATAATGTTCGTTGTAGAATTGTAGAGATCAGAGATGGGGCTTTCACCATGGTCATTTTGACCCCGATAGCAGACTTAGGGTGCAGGGCACGCTCATAGATCTTGAGTGCTTCTAGATCCTTTGCATCTGCAAGGTCGAGCTTCTACTATTCTATATTGAACTCATCACCAATGGAAATCTCTTGCTTTTCATTCATAGTTTCCTCCCATGCTAGGGCCAAAGCCTTGGGTATCCTTTATTATTCCACCTCAAGATTTTAAACTTAACCACGGTCGCATTATAATGGATAATTACTGGTGTGAACTCATCATTAATGCATTTCTCTGTGGCTACAACCTACGTTTCAACATCTTTCCCTTGGGCTTCAACATCTTCCCTTGACTTACAAGCATCAAACAACTCCTCACAGTAGATTTGGGCCCCAGCAAGAGTATCATCTTTCTCTTTCTTCTTTTTCTCCATTTGTTTCTTCAACTCCTCAGCTTCTTTAGACAGCCGCTCACTCTCCAGTGTTAGACTATGACTCTGGTGGTGAGCATCCTCTTATCATGGTTGTTGATTTAAGCTCTCTTCCTTGGCCGACTTAGATTGGTCACCCAGTTGTTTCTTAGACTCAGCAAATGATGCATTGAGCTTCTCGACCTGTAGCACCACTAATTTTTAATAACATTATTCAGGAGATTTTATTAGATAAATTAAATAGAATAATATAAATGTTAAGTGATAAGGTGATTGAGATTTGAATAAATACTAGTGTTCGTGCTTAATTAATTAATCAAATGGGCTTAAGAATATCTTATAGGCTAATTAGTTTACAAAAGGGTATATTGGGATATAGCCGCACATAAACCCTTACCCTGATATATATCCACAGCTTGCCATCCATTTAAGTTTATTTCTCATTTTCACAAAAACATTAAGTGCAAAATCAAAGGAGGAGCCAGCCATTGTTAAGGAAGAAAAGAAGAGTAATTCAAATCACGCTAAGGAATTAAATCAGTGGGAATAAATCTCAATCTTAATCCAATTTCTTTATCTTAATCAAGGTGAATAATAGTCAATATCTTCTTTATTTTGTTTTATGATCATATGTTTTCGAATTTAAGATTAAATTCATTTTTATAATGATCTGAATGATGATATGCTTGAGTTATAATTTGTTTTATTCAAATAATATTGTTTAAATAGGGATTTATGCAGTTTTATGGAATAACCAACTGTAAATGATCTTTGAATGCCATGGAAAAATTGTATGTTATGTAAAACGTGATTTTGGAGTTGGGTTTTAATTTAGATAATTTTATGAGCTATGGAAAGCTTACTATAATTTTCAAAGGAAAACATGATGAGATTGGGTTTAAATTTAATTTCGATTATTTTTTTAACAAATTAAGTCTAAAGTTTTTGTATGTTAGATAACATGGTGAAAGTGAATTTCTGCAACTTTTAGGGATTTTTCCTAATTGGTTTACTGTGGAAATTAAATTGTTTTAGAAGGAAGGACTTAACTTCATTGTTGTTTTATTTAATGGAATGGCTTATTTGCTAAATTAACCTTGGATTAGATCTGAAATTAAGTGGCGGATATTTTGGTAAAGAATTTGAAAAGTTGAGTCAACCAATCATATGTTTACACTTGGGCAGGTTAATTAGAAACTAATTTCTTTTATTGGCTTTAATTCGGCCTTTACCAGAAAAATTATGTTTCGCCTCATTTAGAAGCTTCCTTTCGACCCTTTGCTTCCACCTCGACCAAGTCGAAACCATCTCAGTCGAGACCAACCTAAGCCGAAACCAATACACAAGGTTTCACATAGATGGTATGTAGTGGATTGGAGGAAAGGCGGAAGGCATAGTGTCGAAAGCATTGCTTCTAATAGGGTCAATACATTTGTTTGTTTTAAAAAGTTAAGCGCCTGCAATTGTTTTATTATAGCTTTCGAAATAGTCAAAATATATGCTTTCTAATGCTATTTTCTAATGGTTTTGAAGGGGTTGCCAATTTATTTTTTAAAAGTAAAAGCTTTCCAATAAGTTCCTTTATTTGTAAAATAATGCTTTTGAAAGTAGGGGTTTCGACCTAATCGAAGCCCTGCTACCATTCTTTTGCCTTTCGAGTATATTAAAGTTATCAATACTTTTGAAGGGTAGTTTTTGTTTTAAAGATGTTCTAAGCCACTTCTTAAATGCTTTTGAAAGGTTCCAAGGGTTCAAAAGGCAATGGCTTCGAAAGGGGATTTCGATGTTATCCTTCAATGTTTTGCTTAAATGATTTGAAGCTTTCAAAAGGGATGGTGTAAACGCCATCAAGTTTCCCCTAACATTTTTATATAACAAAGAATGGTTTCAAAAAAGATACTTTCATTTATATTCACTTTGACCCAAATGATATTTTTAAATATAAACCCAAATGTTTCGAAAGGGATACTTCTTAAGGTTTCGAAAAGGGTACTTTCCATGGTTGAAGCTATGCTTCTTAAAGTTAATAAGTAACACTTTATTACATTCGAAAAGTTTAAAACGAGAGGCTTTAAAGTGTTTTGAAAGTCATGGGCCTAATGTGTTGAAAAGAGATTTCTATGCTTTCAAAGGAGGTTATCCAGTGAGGTTGAAAGCAAATTTTTGAAGGTTTCGAAAGCCTTTGTTTTTGAAAACAAATAAGCCAATCCCATTTTAAAGGAAAAACCCATAGCTAAGTAAAGGGGTTTTGAAATGGTTTTAATAAGAAGCTTTCCCATAAAAATATTTGGTTAAAGCGATTAACCATGTTTCATATGAAAATAATTTCAAGGATATTAAACCTAAGGAGTGGTATTGTTCTATTATTATGTTTGCTTCATCAAATATATATATATATATACACACACATTGTAATGAACCCATATTGGTAATTTGGGAAAGGGTAGAATAACTAGCTAAGTTGACCCAGTAGTGAATATAAATTAAATTAATTAAAGATATTGGCATGGGCCAATAAGTTTACAGCAATTCCATGAAAATTGTGTATAAGAAAAGTTATTGGAAGAGGCCAATAGGTTCATGGTAAGCCCATGTATACTATGCATAAATGAAGATGTCAGAAAGACAAGTTCATAGTTAGCCCATGAAAACTATGATTTGATATTGGCAGGGGCCAATAAGTTTGTAGTTAACCCATGAAAACTATATCCAGATTAAGGTATTAACAGATGTAAATTGATTCCTAATCAACCCATGAAAACTAGGATAAGAGAAAAGATATCGGAGTTAAAATTAGGTTCAGGGAGAAACCATGAAACTGTAAAGATATTGGCAGGGGTCAATAGGCTCTTAGTGATCCCATGAAAACTATGTAATTGGACAGGGAGTCCTTAAACATCAAACAGGTTATTAGTAAGCACATGAAAACTAATATGCTAATAGTGACCCTAGAAACTATAACTGAGATGGATGGTCAAAACGAATGGGGATGGGTAATCCAGAATTGATTTACTTGTTTTGCATATCATCATATTGTTTCAAATTGTTTTAACCATTGTGGATGCAGGAGCATAGTATATGACTTTATAAAGGTTTTAGGATACTAGTGGGGGGAAACTCGTTCCGCTAAGCGACATAGTCTCACTAGGTATCTAAATGATTTGAGATGGCCGATTTTTATTCATACCAGGATTTATGTCTGACTCGAAGTTTATGTTTTTTCGTTAAACTCTCGGGTACTCAGTTGATTTTGTGTTATTTAAGAGTTGAGGTTTCCAGGTACCTCCTTAGACGAATAAGCTTCCAGAGACATGCAGGAGACATGATAGCTACTTAAAGTTCTCTTTTATTTTGATTCTGTTGTGTTGATGTTATAATGGCAAAGTTGATTAATTGCCTATATGTACTCTGATCATCCAAGGGGGCATCTTTACATGTCGCTCTTGGCGTATGTGGTAATAGATATATTTTCTCTAAACGTGGTTAACGATTATGGGATTATGTAATGAATTTTAAATGTTTTGAAATGGAATATGGAACTTGTTTGATGTTTTAAATTTTTTCCATATTCTTGTGTTTCTGTGTATCAACGTATCTAACATCACCGTGTTTGGTCGTCGAGGTTTAATAACTATGGATGATTGGAGCATCTATACCTATTTGTTTTGGGCCTTCAAGTAGGGGATGTTACAAGTTGGTATGGGAGTATAGGTTTATGAAAATTAGAAGAAATTTTAAACCTAAAAGATTTTCAAACATAATCAAATGAATCTGAAAATAAGATCAGTGTTTGGATTAACGCTATAGTAATGTACTTATATTTGATATATATATAAGTACGTATTCCTTTCTCTCTTAGACCATTCTTTTGTATCTTACTAAGGCTCATATGCATATTTATGAGAAAGAAGATATGCAGGAAACGAAAGAAGAAATCTTGGTAGAGGAAGCCCACAACCAATGGAAATGTTCGACCTAATACAAGGAGGAACCAAGGTCGGCAGGCAAATGCTAAGCATAATGTTGATGCCAATGTGGGTGCTAGAAATCCACCAGTAGATATAGGGTGATGTATCAGTTCTTCATCAATATGATGCAAGCATGAATTGCTGTTGGAGTTGCTTGAAATGTTGAAGGAACTAATCATGTGGTTCTAGTTAGGAATAATTATGCTAAGTTGAGCATAGATTACACCAGTCTTGTTGGGAAACCATTATTGGAATGGAGGATGCTTTAGAAGTTGAGGATTGGTTGTTACATTTGCGAGTGAATCTTTGCTTACTTTTGTTTGGATGATGCGTAGAAGTGTGGTTGGCCTCTAGGCAGTTACAAGAGTCAGCACTTCATTGGTGAAATAGTGTTACTGTCGGAGTTTCGGAGGAGGAGTGAACTTGGGCAAATTTTAGAGCGAGATTTGAACAGTGGTTTTTATTTGAAGTTGCCAAGTCAGCATTGTTGAGAAAGTTTGTGACTTGATGCAGGGAGAGATGTCGGTAATTGAGTATTCTACTAAGTTTGATGAGTTGTCCAGATATGGACATGCTACTATAGATACTGACATCAAGAGAAATTAGAGGTTCATTCGAGGGTTAAGACCTTAGCTTGCTAGGGCAACCTTGACACGTATCCGTAAATCATGTAATGTGGTTGTGGAGATAGCAATCCGCCATGAGAAGATGCTTGCTGTTTGTGCTAAAGAGAAGCCAGTTGAAACCTAGGGTTCTCAGGGAAAAAAGAGGAAGTTCTTTAAAAAGAAGGGAGCCCGAAAGGGAGATGCTGCCAAAAGGCAAAGGCTGATTTATTTGCTTTAAGTGTGACAAGAAGGGTCATTATGCAAATGAGTGTTGGTCAGGCAAGTGGAAGAAAGTTGCAGATAAGAAGAATGTCAAGTATTTTAACTGTGATCAAGTGGGGAATTATAAGAACTAATGTCCAGATCTAATCAGGGCAGATATGGAAAGGTTTTTTCTGTTCGACCGTCATCTGCTAGGCCAACTACAATTGAAAACGGGAAGACTGTGATGGAAGGTACATTTTTGATTCATACCAGTAAGGATATTATTTGATACCGGTGCATCACATTCATTCATATTCTAGTATTTGGTTGATGTGTTATGCTTAGAACCCACATACCTTGTTACTTAAGAGTTGCAAATCCAATAAGAAGGTATGCAACTCTAGGGATGAGATGTGACCGGTTAGAGCTTGATTTGTTAGGTCATAAGTTTGCATGCGGTATGCATGTTTCGATTTCGTAGGTTTCAGAATCATTTTGGGTATGGATTAGTTGAGAAGGTATGAGGCTAGGATATTTTTCCAAGATGGGGAGATGACACTAAGATTCCCTGGTAATCATAACCGAATTATATTCTCCGTAGAGACTTCTGATCGGAGTAGTTGTGCTTTGCGATGACTCGCAAATCCGTACCCTTTGAATCGACAATAATCCACACATGTCCGACCGATGGAAAGTCATGAGAACGAAAAGAAGAGAGAAGAGGAGAAGAGAAGAAAGAGAAGAGAAGAGAAGAAAGAGAGAAGATGGAACCAAACAGAACAATACAGAATCTCACATTGCAGCAGAAAATATATAATATCGTAACAATGAACTTTTCAAAACAGAAACTGTATATACATACATCAATCATAAGTTATCGGCCTGGACAGTTATAATAACCTGTCCGTACAATTTCCGATAATATACAATAACTAAGCAGCAGATAATCAAGATGGATACGTGTATACGAAAATGAAGATCTCCAGCTCTTCTGCTGAAGCTCCAAAAGCACCAAATTTGAACTTGTAAATATACTCGGTCTGACCCGGGCATTGAAAGGGAAGAACGCCCGGATCAGTCTGGTAAACTAATGTGATAAACACACTCAACTGAATTTATTACATTACCAAACTTTTCCTTTATCAAAACAAAAGTATCTCGTAAGACACGTCCACACATAAACGCGGATATGGCTTTATCTTATGACAACCAAAACATTTCATATCAAATTCTCTTATATTATACTAGTGTCTCGTATACAAATAATAATCAAAATAGCCGAAATTGTTGCCATTATTAAATTCTAGCGTACTAGGCTCTACATATAAAATGGTAGGTTCGTAGTGGAGTTTGGATTTCCATACAAATGACCAGGTGAAGGGACTACCTTCCGATGGGTACAGCTCTAGATGGATGTCCCGAGGCACAGAACATCTGCCCTCTACCAACACAAGACCGGCCCACCTCTACAACTAGATGGCACCGAATATGTCATTCTCCGGTCATTACCGATCTTTACTGAGGGCCCTCGAAGCATACAAACCACAATAATCAGATACACGATGTCATAGCGTGTAAAGATATATCTAGAAGAGTCTGATCATACCCTACTTGGGAGCGACCCACATAGCCTTACCGCATCTAACCCTGTTTTGGTTATTTTTAGTTGATGAGGCCTGAGGTAACGATTACCTTTCACATATCACATCACTTTGAATGCCACACGGCCATTTTCGTTGAATACTAATTGCCTTTTAAGAAATTACAACCCTTAAGCTCATACGTCTCAAGGAGGGTGTTAAGCTAAAAGAAGTCACCATCTCCGCCACCACTGATGTACGTTTGTAAAAACCAATGTACGTAATCTGTAGAAATGCAATGTCAGACAAATATCCATACAAATTGTCCGGGAACAGGACAAACCGAAGGTACTTTCCTACCACATCCTTTCGGGGAATCTCTAAGATTAGTAGCGAATAGTTCTTGCATCGGATATTTCATAAAGAAGAGACCACTGCGACTGGATGTATGTTGGGATTTTAACCCCAATTGATCAACAAGCAATCCCCCGCTATGAAAATCCTAAATGTCAATATCATCAATAATATGCACAATCGAACGCATATACGTTGCTCCGAAGCAGTTTTCAGATAAATCATTCACGGTCTCTTTGCACCAACAACGCAAAAGCGGTTCTCAACTTCACATAGAAACTAAGTCTCATAGACGTATCACGTCTTTAACTTTCAACTTGCTATCCTTCGGCTAAGAAGGAAGCTCGATAGATTGCAGTAATACTCCGCACTATACGAATCAACATCCTCAACACAAATGATAATCAAGCTTATATAGATGGCTACTACTGAGTGTATGACTAAATAGTTCCCACATCAAGTAGAGGAACTAAAATGGCCAAATTTGATAGTTTGTTATTTAACTATCAATTCAAACAAACAAATATTAGCACCATATACAATCACTAGGCCCTTTTTATTAATCTTTTATTGATTAAATCATTTTCCAAATATCACTTCAAATTATCTTAAGATATATTCTCAAAATCATTTCAATATTCAGTATTGGAAAAAAAATTCCATATACTTATTAAAAATAAGTAATTCAAAAATCTATTTATTTTCAACACTCAGAAAATATTACATATACTTAAATCATGATTAAGTATATATTTTATTCTTTAAGGAAAACATTCTCTTCAACATTTTCATTTGGGTCAAAATGAATGTTGCGTAAAACATCGTTATGACAACCAAAAACACTAGTATAGGGATTCAACAATTATATAGATATATAAATCTCATAACTATACAAAACATTCGAAAACCATTTACTATAACAAATGTTATAGTCCATCATTTCCTGTACTTCTCGAAAACATCTATTTCAACATTGAATATTGAAATCTATGGTTTCGATACTTAACACATTTTAAAACATCTTTAATTTAACTCCATTTAAAGATCACTTCCCAAATATATCCATTTTGTTAATAGATTATTCACTGTCCAAAATCGTTCATATGGTTCATTTACCAAATCAAATATTTCCACACATTTATTAAAGGATAATCCACTGTCCAAAATCATGAATATAATCCCTTTACCAAATTCATTACTAATACACATTTAATTAATGGATAATCCACTGTCCATAATCATGGATAAAATTCCTTTAAGAAACTTCTACATTTAACTTGTCAATTTCAATTGATTTCACATTTATAAAACAATGTTTATAAATTCCATTTATATATTAAAACTTCAAGTTATCAAACTCCTTTATTAACCAATTCCATTTATCTCATTTAAATGCCCAAATCCAAATTATAATTTAATTACTTATAAATCATTCATTTTCCAATTCATTCCTTTACGACTTCATAAATTCACAAATCTTATTTACTTATAAAATCCATTTATAACTTCATTTTAATACTTATAAACTCCTTTACAATTTCATTACTTTTGATTTATAAAAATTCAATTTTGTAAATCTTATATATAAACCATTTATAATAAATCAAAATCTTAGTTTAGACTATTTTACAAAATAGTTATCTCCATATTTCGAAAAACACGTTCTGATTTTATTTCCCAAAAATCGTAATTTTTATAACATAAAAATTATAACATTTATTTATTTAAAATAAATCAATTTCCTTTAACAATTCAAAAATTAACAAAACATCTATTTTCAAAATTACTTGAAAATCCATTTTAATTTGAAATCGTCACTTTAATATTTTTAAAATCTTAAATATGTCACAATGTTGCAACAACACTAAACACATCAAGCACGGCATCCAAAACATCCTATATCATATGAAAACAGCATATATCACAATATTGTAAATAAATCAACAGTGGTAAGGAATCCACTTGGATCCCTCCAACTTGTCACCTGCAATTAATGTACATATTAGAATATGTGTACAATGTCCGCTTCGAGGAAAACGTGCATACAAAGGGTCATCCGCTCATACAAGGGAACGTATAGGGTCTCATCTGCTCCACTAAACAGGAATATATCCAAATACAAGTCAATATATAGATAATATATCATATATCATCCAAACAATCATCAATCAACACAGAATAAATTTATTCTCACTTATATAAAAATATCAGTGAGTTAGAAAGAGCGAGGTTGTACTCACTTTGATTCCAACAGCAGTTGTGGGATGTTATTCCGAACAAAATTAAATGAGCATTTAATTTTACCCAAAATTTACATTAGCTCCAATCACCTCCAAATCAGCTCTATAATGTAGTGCTTGTCAATACGGACCCAATGCAATTCATTTCGTCAACAACAGACTTCGTATGACAAAGTGATGATACTTTTAGAAGTTAGTACGAATTTCTGTATATATATATATATATACACATATATACATATATATATAATTATAATTTACAATTTTCTTTTAATTTTTAAACCTTGAATGTCATGACCCATAATATAGCATCAGAAAAATCGACATCCAATACCTCACTTGTATTCGAATGCCGGAGATTCAAACGTTGGACACCAGTTCGCTAGTGCTTATAACAACATTAGATGATACAACACAGCGAAAACAAAATTAATTTCATTGATCACAACATCGACACAACATGGATACAACATCATGACAACAATTGAATACCACCATCATAGTAGAATGTATATGATACAACATCAAAATATAATGCCACAGCGGAGAAGACAACATAACAATTAAATTACACCAACAGAGCTTCCAAAAGGAGAGAGCGAGAATCCAACATACTTCGACTTCGATAAGGTCTTCGAAAACTCCAAAGACTTTCAGATCCAAAAGGCTTCCAAACCAAAAGCTTCCAAAGACTTCAGAGATTTCCAAAATCTACATTTACTATCTGGACTAGCTCCGAAAGATGGATAACCTGACTCTAGGCTGCCGGTGTGGAAAATTATGGGCACCCAGAGTTTAGAAAAGGAACAATAAACTTCGGATCAGTCATGGGACTGGTATGAGTAAACAAAACAGTTGTTTGACAAAAACAATTTTCAAAATGAAATCTGTTCACGCTTTTTTGGAAAGTGAAACTACCATAAGGCCTCTCGGCACACACAATGCAATCGCACACTTGGGGAGATTTCTCCTTGTGATAGTCAAACATGCTTGATACGTGAAAATCTTTTTGATATTATTATTAGTGCATAGTGTGAAAACATTTCGAAAATATAGTATTAATCTTAGCCAGCATACGTACCATTATAGTATGCCTACTATAGCTACCATGTTAAATGGCAAGTTCTACAACTAAAACCGTACAAGGCTCGTATTGAGTGATTGGATTTCAAACAAATGGCCAAGGCTAAGGAACTTTCTTTATCCGAAAGGGTACGCCTCTGGTGGGGCGCCTCGAGAACTTAACCAGTTCTCTTCCAAAACAAGGCCGGGTTACCTCTGTAACTAACTGTCATGAGTATGCCATCCCCCGGTCGTAACTGACCTCTATCGAGGCCCTCAACACCAACAACCACATAAGCAAATTATCTGGGATCCGTACCAGAATACCACTTTTTATCCAGAAGGAAATGCACATACCCAGTGGGGCGTGACCCCCATAACCTTGCTGCATCTTTTCCTGTTTCGACCATTTCCGAGGTGTGAGGTATGATGAAGTCTCATCCAACAAAGCTACGCTTTTCACATAAGACATGCTTCGATCAACAAATGATCAGCACTTAGCATGCCACACTACCAAATTGGGAATATATCACTAGTAACCATTAACCGCATAACCTCTGAGCTCGTATGTAACGATCGCGATTTTTCGTTGCCGAAAAATCGAACCGTTAGGGTTTTAGAAGAAGAAAGAGGTAGAAGAAGAAAGAAAAGAAAGAGAGGAGAAAACAGAAAACAAGTAACAGAACGAGAAACAATATCAGAATCTCACAATCGCAGCGGAACAACATATAATAGATAAATGAATATCATTAAAACAAAAGAACTATACATTTTATACATACATCACAATACATCATATCATCAGAGTGTACAACAATAAAACAGCGGAAAGAATACTATATACAATAGATAATAGACTACACTATCCAAGCTCGCCTCCAACATCTGCACAGCAACTCCCGAATCCAGAATAACCTGATAACCTAACTCTAGACTGCCCGTGTGGAAAATAGTGGGCACCCAGAGTTTAGGAAAGGAACAATAAACTCCAGGTCAGTCATGGGACTGGTGTGAGAACTCAAAACAGTTTATCTTTAAACAAGCAACAAGAAAATTTAAATTTTGAAATCCGCAATGCTTTTTGGAAAATGAAACTACCATAAGGCCTCCCGGCACACACACAATGCAAACGCACACATGGGGGAGATTTCTCCTTATGATAGTCAAACATGCTTACTACGAGAAAAATTCTTTGATATTATTACTAGTGCATAGTGGAAAATATTTCGAAAGTATAATATAAATCCTAGCCAGCATAGGTACCATGATGCTATGCCTACTATAGCTGCCATGTTAAATGGCAGGTTCTACAACTAAAACCGTACAAGGCACGTATTGGATGAATGGATTTCCAACAAATGGTCAGGCTAAGGAACTTCCTACTGCCACATGGGATCGCCTCTGGCGGGACGTCCCGAGAAACTAACGTTACGGTTAGATCTCTGCCAACAAAAGGCCGGGTTACCTCTGTAACTAGGTAACTACTACACGAATATGTCATCCCCCGGTCCTTTGGGACCTTTATCCGAGCGCTCGATACCAACAACACCACACAGAAATATATATAGTGTTTCCACATGAGTAAATATCTGGGCTCCATACCATGATACCACCCTTTTCCAGAAGGAAATGACATACCCTAAAGGGCGCGACCCTCATAACCTTGCCGCATATTCCTGTTTCGACCATTTCCGGGGAGTGAGGTCCTGACAAAGTCTCGTCCACAAAGCTACGCTTTGTGTAACAAAGCCATGCTTCGGGTCCACAGATGACCAAAGCAATAATCACAAAGATAAATGATCAAACAAATGATCATATCACAAATGACCAACCAATGATCATCACACAGCAGCACTCAGCATGCCACATTACCAGATTGGGAAATATCGCTGATAACCTTCAACTACATAACCTCTGAGCTCGTACGTCTCAGAGAAGGGTGTTAAGCTAAGAGAATAAATTCTCCGCCACCAACAGATATGTATTTGAAAGAAATCTGCTCTATGTCTCAAAATGTAATGTCAGACATGTATCCATACAAGTCTGTTCCGGATTCGAACAGAACCGAAGGCACTTCCAAAGAAGCCCTTGCAATCCGGGTATTCACAATCCCGATAAAATTTCCCATCACAAAGGAAATCTCCATATCGTAGCTAACGATGCGGAGACAATCGATAGGTCATCCTATCGTTTTCACAAATACCCGGTCTTCAACACCGGTCTTCAAATGCAATCCAAACGACGTATCGCATATTCGGAATGGGATATATGACACAAAGGTCCTCTCCCGGCTAAACCGAATAGCGAGCGCTTATTTTAAAAATAAGTGTGCATTCAATTCCAAACAAACACAATCAATACCATCCAAGGGTAAATATTGATAGTCGGTTATTTAACTATCAATAAAGATGCGCCACATCATCAGATTCCAAATAATTTTTCCAAAATTATTAAGTCCCAAAATATCTTTACAAGATATATATACACAATTTCCAAATAATTGCCCAATTTATTTGCTTTACCAAAACACCTTCACGATATAATTTCCACACTTAACCATTTGAAAACCCATTTTCAATTTACCTTTACCATTTGAAAACCAATTTTCAAATTACATTAACCATTTGCAAACCAATTTCAAATCACCTTAACCATTTGAAAACTAATTTCAAATCACCTTAACCATTTGAAAACTAATTTCAAATCACCTTAACCATATATACCTTTTGAAACAAATTTCAAACCACCAAATAAATCTTTACCGATTTCTTTTAACTTACGTTCCAAATTCGTAAATTATATTTTCATATTTAAAAATAAATCAACATTTATTTTTAAACAAATTTCCCTTCATATATATAAATTCCAAAGTGGATTTAAATTCCAAGCATCTACTAGCATACGATTCCCAAATCGATTTCAAGTTATTTGCTTTCAATTACCTTAAAGGTGAATTCACAAAAACCGTTCCATTTCATATTAGAAAACCATTCCCATGCTTATTTTAAAAATAAGTAATTCACAAATTTATTTATTTTCAACGATTTGAAAATATTCCATATACTTAAATCACAGTTAAGTATTTATTCCATTCTCTTTAAGAAAACATTCCTTTATTCACATTTATTTGGGTTAAAAACGAATGTTGCGTAAAACATCGTTACGACAACCCAAAAACACTAGTATATGGATTTGAAATAAAAAAATGGATACATAAATCCAATACTATTCAAAATATTTTCTCGAAAACGTCTATTTCAACAATAAATGTTGAAATCTAAGATTTCGATACTTAATATATTTAAAACATCTTTAATTTGTTTTAAATTCCATTTAAAACATTCCTTTCCAAAAACACGTCCATTCAATAAAATAATATTTCACCGTTCAAAAATAGTGAATATAACTCCTTTAACAAATCCCATATTCAATTTATCAAACCCAATTGATTTTCGGATTTATAACAATGTTTATGAATTCCATTCTTATTATAAACTTCCATTTTATAAATCTCTTTTATAAAATTCAACCCAATTTACATAATCCAATTACCTACCCAAAGGCCATATTATAAGTTAATAACTTATAAACTTATATTTCCACACCTATTTATTTCAACTCCCAAGATTCACAAATCTATAATTTTTAACGAAACCCATTTTATAACCCTTCTCAATACTTTATAAACTCGTCTCATAATTCTTATAAATTTAGATTTATAAATATCCATTTATAAACATCCTTTATATAGACAATTTATAATAATTACCCAAAACCCCAATTTAACTATTTAATAAAATCAATTGATTTTAAATTTTTCTTTTTGGTTATATTTCATAAAAATATTAACTTCCAAAACATAAAAATTTATCCATCTATTTATTTTAAAATTTAATCGATTCAAAATTTTAATAACCCATATTCTTTGAAAAAAAATCAATTTAAAACCCCTTTTAAATTCAGAAACGTTATTTTCAATTTTAAAAATTGAATCCGATGATGCAACAGCATCAGATGGTCAATCACGGGAATAAGTGTCATATATCAATATGGTTATCAACAATCAACATAATATTTATAAACAAATAAAATATGCGAGGAATCCAGTTGGATCCCTCCAACCTGTTACCCTGCATCCACAGACGTTAGCACAATACCAATTCCACTTCAAGGTGGAATATCGCGGTATATGGGATTTTATAAAATATCCGCTTAATAGGCGGCGCAATAGGGTCTCATCCGCTATACGAGGCGGGAAATCAAATCCAATATATACATATGCCAATATGTATATATTGCTATATATAGTATATATCCTACTATATCTACTAGCACAATCAATCAACAATTATCAATCAATATTAACTATTCAAAATTTTAAACAAAACCTTTCGATTGAGTGAGGAGTTCTCACCTTGATTTTATTTTCGTTTTCGGCGTTCGTTTCGAATAAAATTAAACGAACGTTTAATTTTACCCGAAATTCAAACGACCTCCAATCGACTCCAAACCAGCTGCGTTGCGAAGAGCTCGGCGATACGAAGCCAACGCAAAAAATCTCGTTCGAATCCGACCTCGCATGCAAAAGTTATCACGTTTTAAAGTTACACGATTTTGAATTTCAGATTTAAACTTAAAAAAAAATAAAATAAAAGAAACACCCTCACCTCCTCACGCGCATGGGGCCCACCCCATTTCTTCTTCCCGTGCGTGCGTTCCATCTCCAGGTCCAAACGTGCGCAAGAAACCCATTTACATGCAACTAGGGTTTAAAATCACAACCTCTCCGACGCATTGTAGCACGATCAGGACGCACCATTGCGACCGCCTACACGAGAGCCATGCTCGGCTGGAATGGCACTGAGCTCGGCCCTCTCCTCCTCCTTGGGTTGCGTGCGCAGCCTCCAGAGAACGCGGGCCCCTCGCCCACTCCTCGTTGCTCCAATTTCGATCTCGACCGTTGAAGTTGTAGTTCACAGCGTGCTCTTCGATTTCCGTTTAGAAAGTTCGTGGAAAATGTCGACGGATTGGTGTGGATTTGAGGTGGAAGGGCGACATTTTCTGGCCATCGAATTTATTAGGGCCGGCTCCTTTATCTTGGCTAGGGTTTAGAGATAATTGCATTTATAAACAACTATTATTATTATTTTAATAATAAAATCTCCAATTTAACACTTTTGCAAACGAACTCCAAACGACGCGTTCCGACAGGCGATTCTAAGGTTTTTCCACATTCCGGACACAATGGAACAAGTTTCGGAAGCTAATTCCATCATATGTGTGAGATACGGTAATAAACGCTCGATTTAAATTTAAACCGATTTAAACGATTTCTAGGCGTTTTGGCTTGTACCGGACAAACGATAAATCCAAACGACTTGAAATTTGAAATCTTACAATAATATCACATTACGGATCCGATGAAACTGGTTTCGTCGAAATCCGAGACCGTTTGAAAAATGGCTATTTTAACTCGCCGAATTAAAATTAAAACGATATCGATGCGTTTCGAGCTGCCACGGTCAAACGACAACTCCGATTTCTACGAAAATTGAAATCCGATAATAATTAACTATTACGGATCCAATGGAACTTGTTTCGTTCAATTCTAAGACTGTTCAAAAATTGGCTATTTTACAGTCGATAATTAAATATTAAAATATTCAATTTTTACAAATTAACTCCAAATTCAGTTTTACAAGTTCTAAAATATTTCTATAACTTCAATATGATAAAACAAAATTTTCCAAATCATTTTCAATCATATTTAACCCAATATTTAATTATTTTTGGAATTTCACTATTAAATAAATCGATTTAATTGTCCAATTAAATCCAAATATTCAATAAATAAATTATTCGACTTAAAATTTTCACTTATAAATATTTAAATCCAATTAAATATTCAAATTTAAATTACTAAAATTTCTGGGTCGTTACAGTCTTCCCCCCTTAAAAGAATTTCGTCCTCGAAATTACAAGTTAAGGAGAAATGATCCTAAACCGTTTATTATTTTTCCAAAGCTAATTAGTTTTACTAACTTTTCAAAACAATCTTTTTATTAAGGATTTACTATCATTTCAATTAGCTTTCCAACTTCAGTTATAGGTTTCAAACAACCTTGTTTACTTAACAATTCAAATTTAAATTTAAATTCTAATTCTAACTTTCAAAATTTCTCAAAAAAATTTTCTAACACCCGAAATTTTCGAAAAATTTCGCCAGAGTCTCCTTTGCGCGGCTAGATCGGTGCGACTACAAAACGGCTCTACGGCCCCTCAGAATCAAAAAGAAAAGAGAAAGCCAAGTGGCTGGAGAAGGAAATCATCAAATCTCATATAAAAACTGAAATACGTACCTTTTTGTCGAGCGTTACAAATTTTTTTAACTTTGAAATCAAAATCCCAATTCCTTTATAACCTGTATATCCTGCTAGCATAATATCCAATTATAATATTCAAACCAATTTGCCAATTCAATTATAAAATTTCCAATACATGCTTCTTATACCACTTTTAGTTTACTATTAAAGTTGCATATTCATTTTCATTCAACTTTGCATTTCAATTTTCATTTGAATTCAATTACATAGCTTTCAAATTTTACTAATTCAATTTCATTAACACTTAATGAATTTACATACAACCAACCAACAAGCAATAACGACCAATGTACATCCAATACAACCAAATTTATTTATTTTACTTACATTCAATTTGGTTCAACTGTTTTAATTCCAATTGGTTTAACATTCAATTGATTTTCATTCTATTATTAAACTATTTTCAAATGAATTTACACTTACATACATCGTTTCATATCAACTTATTCATATTCTATTGATTAACATTCAATCCATTCTTTAATTCAATTGCTAGTTCTTTTTACAAATAAAATTGAATTTCATTTATATAACTTAAGTTCACACCTTTAACAATTTCATTTACTCACTTTATTCACTTACTTTGATATTAACATCAATTCTTTCAATATTACTTAAGTTATATTCCATTTCAACTCTATTTACATCATTTAATTCACTTGATTATTTAACTTTGATGCAAAGATCGATTTTTTATTCAACTTCACTTAAGTTATTCCATTTAAACATCATTTGTTAATTAAACTTAAGTTTTACTTATCAATTCAATTCGGATTTTAAATTCCAAAGTAAATCCTATTTAACTTTTACTTAAGTCAAATTCATATCAATATTCAAATTCATATTCCATTTTACTTAACTTAATTGTTTAACCATTTCAACAACTGGTTTCACTTACATTTTCCCATTTAATAAGTTATAAAACTTATTATTCAACTTCTAACTTATATTATAAGTTCAAAACCTTTTTTTCACTTATATTTATCAATTTCAAATTGAATTTTAATTTCAAATTGGTTTATTACAACAAAACTTTAATTTTTAATTCATTTTTGTAGCAAATCCATCACATAGAAACTCGAAAATGATACTGATGATGCTGCAGTCATCACCCTTATTATTTCCCAGTGACAATAGTGAAATCAATGCTAATTATTCTTTCAAAAATTTCCTTTCTATTCATAAATCACTTTTATAAACCTTTTACTTATATAATTTTACTTCTTATATACATACATGATTATCTTACAATTGTAAATCATTATCAATTATAATTTCATCTTATGATTCATTGGTTTATACCATTATTCTTTTTACAATAGTTGCTTTTATTAGCTTATTCAAACAACTTTTAATTATTTTATATATATATATATCATTTACAACAACCAAGCAATCAATTATATACACACTTCAATAATTCTTGAAAAATTATTTTCTTTATATATAAAATAATCGAGGTAAAATTATTTCATTTACCCAATTTAAAACAATATTGTGTCGAATTGTTCTATTCAAGTGTTTAGGAACCCCTTCGATTCAGTTTTCGAGGCTGCGCCGACGAAGGTTCATATACCACTCAACAAACCAATCATCACAATATAAAACAATTTTATACTCACTAACAAATACGCACTCATATCTATTATTACACTCACACTCATTCTAGAGTACTGCTGACTCTATCTCTAATGAGTAACACCCAACAGAGCAGGTTGTCGCTTAACCATAAGCTCTGATACCAAATGTAACGATCGCGATTTTTCGTTGCCGAAAAATCGAACCGTTAGGGTTTTAGAAGAAGAAAGAAAAGAAAGAGAGGAGAAAACAGAAAACAAGTAACAGAACGAGAAACAATATCAGAATCTCACAATCGCAGCGGAACAACATATAATAGATAAATGAATATCATTAAAACAAAAGAACTATACATTTTATACATACATCACAATACATCATATCATCAGAGTGTACAACAATAAAACAGCGGAAAGAATACTATATACAATAGATAATAGACTACACTATCCAAGCTCGCCTCCAACATCTGCACAGCAACTCCCGAATCCAGAATAACCTGATAACCTAACTCTAGACTGCCCGTGTGGAAAATAGTGGGCACCCAGAGTTTAGGAAAGGAACAATAAACTCCAGGTCAGTCATGGGACTGGTGTGAGAACTCAAAACAGTTTATCTTTAAACAAGCAACAAGAAAATTTAAATTTTGAAATCCGCAATGCTTTTTGGAAAATGAAACTACCATAAGGCCTCCCGGCACACACACAATGCAAACGCACACATGGGGGAGATTTCTCCTTATGATAGTCAAACATGCTTACTACGAGAAAAATTCTTTGATATTATTACTAGTGCATAGTGGAAAATATTTCGAAAGTATAATATAAATCCTAGCCAGCATAGGTACCATGATGCTATGCCTACTATAGCTGCCATGTTAAATGGCAGGTTCTACAACTAAAACCGTACAAGGCACGTATTGGATGAATGGATTTCCAACAAATGGTCAGGCTAAGGAACTTCCTACTGCCACATGGGATCGCCTCTGGCGGGACGTCCCGAGAAACTAACGTTACGGTTAGATCTCTGCCAACACAAGGCCGGGTTACCTCTGTAACTAGGTAACTACTACACGAATATGTCATCCCCCGGTCCTTTGGGACCTTTATCCGAGCGCTCGATACCAACAACACCACACAGAAATATATATAGTGTTTCCACATGAGTAAATATCTGGGCTCCATACCATGATACCACCCTTTTCCAGAAGGAAATGACATACCCTAAAGGGCGCGACCCTCATAACCTTGCCGCATATTCCTGTTTCGACCATTTCCGGGGAGTGAGGTCCTGACGAAGTCTCGTCCACAAAGCTACGCTTTGTGTAACAAAGCCATGCTTCGGGTCCACAGATGACCAAAGCAATAATCACAAAGATAAATGATCAAACAAATGATCATATCACAAATGACCAACCAATGATCATCACACAGCAGCACTCAGCATGCCACATTACCAGATTGGGAAATATCGCTGATAACCTTCAACTACATAACCTCTGAGCTCGTACGTCTCAGAGAAGGGTGTTAAGCTAAGAGAATAAATTCTCCGCCACCAACAGATATGTATTTGAAAGAAATCTGCTCTATGTCTCAAAATGTAATGTCAGACATGTATCCATACAAGTCTGTTCCGGATTCGAACAGAACCGAAGGCACTTCCAAAGAAGCCCTTGCAATCCGGGTATTCACAATCCCGATAAAATTTCCCATCACAAAGGAAATCTCCATATCGTAGCTAACGATGCGGAGACAATCGATAGGTCATCCTATCGTTTTCACAAATACCCGGTCTTCAACACCGGTCTTCAAATGCAATCCAAACGACGTATCGCATATTCGGAATGGGATATATGACACAAAGGTCCTCTCCCGGCTAAACCGAATAGCGAGCGCTTATTTTAAAAATAAGTGTGCATTCAATTCCAAACAAACACAATCAATACCATCCAAGGGTAAATATTGATAGTCGGTTATTTAACTATCAATAAAGATGCGCCACATCATCAGATTCCAAATAATTTTTCCAAAATTATTAAGTCCCAAAATATCTTTACAAGATATATATACACAATTTCCAAATAATTGCCCAATTTATTTGCTTTACCAAAACACCTTCACGATATAATTTCCACACTTAACCATTTGAAAACCCATTTTCAATTTACCTTTACCATTTGAAAACCAATTTTCAAATTACATTAACCATTTGCAAACCAATTTCAAATCACCTTAACCATTTGAAAACTAATTTCAAATCACCTTAACCATTTGAAAACTAATTTCAAATCACCTTAACCATATATACCTTTTGAAACAAATTTCAAACCACCAAATAAATCTTTACCGATTTCTTTTAACTTACGTTCCAAATTCGTAAATTATATTTTCATATTTAAAAATAAATCAACATTTATTTTTAAACAAATTTCCCTTCATATATATAAATTCCAAAGTGGATTTAAATTCCAAGCATCTACTAGCATACGATTCCCAAATCGATTTCAAGTTATTTGCTTTCAATTACCTTAAAGGTGAATTCACAAAAACCGTTCCATTTCATATTAGAAAACCATTCCCATGCTTATTTTAAAAATAAGTAATTCACAAATTTATTTATTTTCAACGATTTGAAAATATTCCATATACTTAAATCACAGTTAAGTATTTATTCCATTCTCTTTAAGAAAACATTCCTTTATTCACATTTATTTGGGTTAAAAACGAATGTTGCGTAAAACATCGTTACGACAACCCAAAAACACTAGTATATGGATTTGAAATAAAAAAATGGATACATAAATCCAATACTATTCAAAATATTTTCTCGAAAACGTCTATTTCAACAATAAATGTTGAAACCTAAGATTTCGATACTTAATATATTTAAAACATCTTTAATTTGTTTTAAATTCCATTTAAAACATTCCTTTCCAAAAACACGTCCATTCAATAAAATAATATTTCACCGTTCAAAAATAGTGAATATAACTCCTTTAACAAATCCCATATTCAATTTATCAAACCCAATTGATTTTCGGATTTATAACAATGTTTATGAATTCCATTCTTATTATAAACTTCCATTTTATAAATCTCTTTTATAAAATTCAACCCAATTTACATAATCCAATTACCTACCCAAAGGCCATATTATAAGTTAATAACTTATAAACTTATATTTCCACACCTATTTATTTCAACTCCCAAGATTCACAAATCTATAATTTTTAACGAAACCCATTTTATAACCCTTCTCAATACTTTATAAACTCGTCTCATAATTCTTATAAATTTAGATTTATAAATATCCATTTATAAACATCCTTTATATAGACAATTTATAATAATTACCCAAAACCCCAATTTAACTATTTAATAAAATCAATTGATTTTAAATTTTTCTTTTTGGTTATATTTCATAAAAATATTAACTTCCAAAACATAAAAATTTATCCATCTATTTATTTTAAAATTTAATCGATTCAAAATTTTAATAACCCATATTCTTTGAAAAAAAATCAATTTAAAACCCCTTTTAAATTCAAAAACGTTATTTTCAATTTTAAAAATTGAATCCGATGATGCAACAGCATCAGATGGTCAATCACGGGAATAAGTGTCATATATCAATATGGTTATCAACAATCAACATAATATTTATAAACAAATAAAATATGCGAGGAATCCAGTTGGATCCCTCCAACCTGTTACCCTGCATCCACAGACGTTAGCACAATACCAATTCCACTTCAAGGTGGAATATCGCGGTATATGGGATTTTATAAAATATCCGCTTAATAGGCGGCGCAATAGGGTCTCATCCGCTATACGAGGCGGGAAATCAAATCCAATATATACATATGCCAATATGTATATATTGCTATATATAGTATATATCCTACTATATCTACTAGCACAATCAATCAACAATTATCAATCAATATTAACTATTCAAAATTTTAAACAAAACCTTTCGATTGAGTGAGGAGTTCTCACCTTGATTTTATTTTCGTTTTCGGCGTTCGTTTCGAATAAAATTAAACGAACGTTTAATTTTACCCGAAATTCAAACGACCTCCAATCGACTCCAAACCAGCTGCGTTGCGAAGAGCTCGGCGATACGAAGCCAACGCAAAAAATCTCGTTCGAATCCGACCTCGCATGCAAAAGTTATCACGTTTTAAAGTTACACGATTTTGAATTTCAGATTTAAACTTAAAAAAAAAAAAAAAAAAGAAACACCCTCACCTCCTCACGCGCATGGGGCCCACCCCATTTCTTCTTCCCATGCGTGCGTTCCATCTCCAGGTCCAAACGTGCGCAAGAAACCCATTTACATGCAACTAGGGTTTAAAATCGCAACCTCTCCGACGCATTGTAGCACGATCAGGACGCACCATTGCGACCGCCTACACGAGAGCCATGCTCGGCTGGAATGGCACTGAGCTCGGCCCTCTCCTCCTCCTTGGGTTGCGTGCGCAGCCTCCAGAGAACGCGGGCCCCTCGCCCACTCCTCGTTGCTCCAATTTCGATCTCGACCGTTGAAGTTGTAGTTCACAGCGTGCTCTTCGATTTCCGTTTAGAAAGTTCGTGGAAAATGTCGACGGATTGGTGTGGATTTGAGGTGGAAGGGCGACATTTTCTGGCCATCGAATTTATTAGGGCCGGCTCCTTTATCTTGGCTAGGGTTTAGAGATAATTTCATTTATAAACAACTATTATTATTATTTTAATAATAAAATCTCCAATTTAACACTTTTGCAAACGAACTCCAAACGACGCGTTCCGACAGGCGATTCTAAGGTTTTTCCACATTCCGGACACAATGGAACAAGTTTCGGAAGCTAATTCCATCATATGTGTGAGATACGGTAATAAACGCTCGATTTAAATTTAAACCGATTTAAACGATTTCTAGGCGTTTTGGCTTGTACCGGACAAACGATAAATCCAAACGACTTGAAATTTGAAATCTTACAATAATATCACATTACGGATCCGATGAAACTGGTTTCGTCGAAATCCGAGACCGTTTGAAAAATGGCTATTTTAACTCGCCGAATTAAAATTAAAACGATATCGATGCGTTTCGAGCTGCCACGGTCAAACGACAACTCCGATTGCTACGAAAATTGAAATCCGATAATAATTAACTATTACGGATCCAATGGAACTTGTTTCGTTCAATTCTGAGACTGTTCAAAAATTGGCTATTTTACAGTCGATAATTAAATATTAAAATATTCAATTTTTACAAATTAACTCCAAATTCAGTTTTACAAGTTCTAAAATATTTCTATAACTTCAATATGATAAAACAAAATTTTCCAAATCATTTTCAATCATATTTAACCCAATATTTAATTATTTTTGGAATTTCACTATTAAATAAATCGATTTAATTGTCCAATTAAATCCAAATATTCAATAAATAAATTATTCGACTTAAAATTTTCACTTATAAATATTTAAATCCAATTAAATATTCAAATTTAAATTACTAAAATTTCTGGGTCGTTACATCGTATGTTTCAGAGAAGGGTGTTAAGCTAAGAAAATAAATCAACCAATCTAAGATATTCAATATAATCCAATCATTCATAAGCAAGATAAATTAGTCGTGTGATTAATTAATCAATCACATAATTACTTTCATTAATTATCCTCAATTAATGATTAATTATCCTTAATTATAAATTTATTAATCCTCAATTATTAATTAATTAACCTTAGTTATTTATTAATTAATCTTTAATTATTAATTACTTAGCCGTAATTATTTATTAATTAATCTTTAATTATTATTTAATTAACCTTTAATTATCAATTAAAAAATTAATTAATTAATCATTAATTACTGTCATTAATTAATTAATCTTTAATTACAATCATTAACGAATTAATCTTTAATTACTTAAACTTTATTTAATTACAAGATAAATCCTTTATCTTAATTAATCACTTAATTATCATTAAAATATTTAATTAATAAACTTTGTAATTAATCATCATTAACACATAAATTAACTTAAGATATTTAGGTTAATTAATAATTGAAAACATTTCTTTTAATTAACTCTTTAATTACATTATTTATTTAAAATAAATTCAGAATTAATTTATAAATAATGCTCACATGATTAAATAAATTTAACTTAATTATTTTAAAATAACTTACTTAAAGCCTTTACTAAACCCATTTTTAAATAAAACAATAATTTTAAAAGAATGAGTTAAAATGTTTTAAACTTGAATTTGTTTTAAAATTTGGAAACTGTTTTTATGCCTACCCGAGACAACCTCGAGCCTAGACCAAATTTCTTCGAGTCCAACCCAAGCCACCCCATATTTTTTCTTTGTTTTTGCTTCAAGTTTTTAAACTCGATACGTACTCGTAAACACCCGATCCAAGACTCGAGCCAGCACACAAATTCCCCGAGGTTAACTTCGAGTCAAACCTTTCTTCCTCGAATACAAGCTACTGACACGAACTTGATACTGTGCATATGCAAAGGTGCTCTGACGAACTTCGATCAACCTCGCCGTCACCAATGAGTCGTCGACGATCTACTCAAGCCCTTAGACCACCTAGATCGGCGAACTCCCATGCAAATTGAAATCGAGCAACCTGGAGCACTACGGAACAAAACCAGACCACCCAAGATCACCTTGTATTGCCACCTCCGGCCATCAGAGGTCACGCGATTACATCTAGAGCCGCGTCGACCAACTACGCAACAATTCCTCCTGCTTCGATCACCTTCGGTCCACTGACGATGCTGCAGCAACTCGAATTCAGACCACAACCCAAACTTGGGTCAAAACCCTAAATCGACGCCGTTTGTCCTCCACGATGATCAGGAATTTTTCTGTTCATTTTTCTCGAGTTCGACCATCACCCATCTATCTCCAGTAGCGAACCTGATCCTACATTTTACTCTGATCGCCAGAAAACACCAGAAAACCCAAAAACAATCAACTCGAGATATCTCCATGTTTACAAACTTAAAAATCATGATTTCACTTTTAAAAATCATTGTTTTCACAAATGTTTTAGATGATATAATTAAAATTAGAAATCATGATGCTTGAATTTCCAACATATATTCAGTTTTCCTATTTTTTCCAATTTCCAGAAAATGCTTTAACCAAATTCACTTAAAAATATTTTTAGGATCTTGATCTTGATTAAACAAACATGTTTTGTTTAGATTCTAAACCCTAAAGAAAATAGAGGGAGAGATTTTGATTTTTGAAATAGGTTTAAACTTTGTAAACCTGGAACAAAATCAATGTTCTTGTTTTCCAAACATGCACATATCATATCCACATATTATACATGCAAAAAAATTTACAACTTTACTTCAAGTATCATCATAAACAACAAGTTATAATTCAGATTAAAAGGATGTTTACTCACTTGTATATGTACAAACAGAGGATGATTTTGGAAAGAAACTGGAAATTGTTTTTGATATTTGAAATTTGGAAATGCTCTGATATGATTTTCTTTGATCCTTGGATTTGAAATTGATCTTGATTAACTGAGTCGAATCTTTGAATTTGCTTTGATGTTGAAATGAT
Organism: Allium cepa; assembly: GCA_030765085.1. Taxonomy (NCBI): domain Eukaryota; kingdom Viridiplantae; phylum Streptophyta; class Magnoliopsida; order Asparagales; family Amaryllidaceae; genus Allium; species Allium cepa. The sequence goes on along the minus strand of CM060938.1, from coordinate 243,491,663 downwards.
CTGAACTTGTAGTTTACTTCAGATTATTGAAATGAGTTCAAGTTTGTTCTGATGTTTTCTTTTGTTTTCTGGTTTGTACAGGCTTTTGTTTTTGAAATTTATGAAAGAAATAGAAAGAGTAGAAGTAGATGTATATATAGCCTAATTTTTTCATTTTAAAAAATTAAAGAAAATAAAAAAAATTTGGACACCTGTTAATTATGCATGACAAAATTTGACACTTGTTTAATACATGAATTTTAATCTTAACACTTGTTAATTCTTATGTCGAATTGATTACACTTATTAATTTATGTGTTAAAAATTTAACACTTGCCGTTTTGCATTTTTTATATGATTTTAAATTACATTTTCTATTTTTATAATTACATTTCCTTTGTTTATATTTATACAATTTAAATGAAAATGATTTAAAACTAATTTATACATTAACAAAAATCATACATTTATTATTTCTTTTAAATTCAAATTATTTTAAGATATTTATATTCTGAATTTCAAATTCAAATTCAAATTACAATCTATTCATATATATATAAATCAACTCTTGTTGTATTTTTTTTGAAAATTCAAATTAATTCACATTAAAATTCCAAAATTTTGTATAAATTATTAATTTAAACTTGGTTTAAAAATGGAATCGTTACATTTAATCAATCTGGGCCGCACGTTGTCATCAAACAGTATCTGGACGTCCCTACCTTACTTCCTACATCGTGAAGAATGCGCGCGCAATGAACCTAATGGCTGCCTTTATTTTTTGAATTTTCACATCAACTACGATGAGCTATAAGTTGATCAACCAACACCACGATAAAGAGCATGCTCCACTCCACCTACGGTCGAAGACAGGTCCAAGTCGGCCTCCCCCTTCGACTTGAAAATCATGCTCAAATGCACGACTTCACAACCACTTCCTCCTCGATCGTTGCACCATATTTGATCATCACCGTATGGATTCGAAGTACTCGACGAGCTCTATGACATTGCAGTAGAACATTTTTCATGAAAGTGAATGGATTGAGAGAGATTAAGGGGAAAAGAAGAGTGATTTTCAGCCATCAAATGCTAATGGCGACTAGTGTTAGGCTTCGACCAAGGTTTTGTGAAAATAGAAAATAATCGACTCTTTTTTAGAAAATTTTCATGCACTATTCATCAGAAAATTTTTCGAACTCGAAATGAAGCATGCCGCCTAGTGTTTATAATGTTTTACCCTTATTCAGAACACAATTGAATATATATCGGGAGCTAATTCGATCATATTTAGAAGATAGGTTTTCGGATCGACTTATTTAAATTTAAAATTTAATTAAACAAATTTCTACGTGTTTTAGCTTCCCTGGACAAACCGTAAATCTGATTGACATGAAATTTGTAATCTTATAATAATATAATATAATGGATCTAATGAAACTAGTTTTGTCAAAATCCCAGACTGTTTGAAAAATGGTATTTTCATACGTTAATTAAATATTAAAATATTCAGTTTCTACAAATTAACTTTAAATTCAATTTTTAAAGTTCTCTAACATCATCCTAATTCAAAAGGAATTTAATTCAACTCTATAAATCATTTTTATTCACATTAAATCTAATTTCTAATTATTTCTATAATTTCAAATATTAAATTAACAATTAAAATATCCAATTAAATTACTATATTTGAAATATAATTTATTTATCTTATAAAATTAACTTGTGAATATTTAAAATTAATTAAATATATGAATTTCAAATGACTGAAATTCTGGGTCATTACATTCTCCCCTACCTAAAAGAATTTCGTCCTCGAAATTTCCAAGTAAGAAAAAAACCAAAAAATTCATTAATTTTTCAAAACAAATCGTTCAAACTAGATATCAAAATCTCTTAAACATTTTAACTTTTCCAATATCCATTAGTTAAACTTTTAATAAAAAATTTACTAAGTTTTCAAATCGATAAATATTTATCTTTTCAAAAGTAATTAATATCGTTTCAGTTTAAAACTCAACATCAAAATTTTACTTATCAAAATTTTTCCAATATTCTCAAAATAATTCTAACGCTTTAAATTTTCAAAAAATTTCACCAGCTTCTCCTTTGCACGGTTCGATCGTAGTAGGATCACAATATATATATATATATATATATATATATATATATATAACAAATATACATCTCATCTATAAAGATGAGGCATCCCATAAGGAAGAAAATATAAAAGTACGATATGTAATCTGAGATATGTACCTTATATATTATTAGCGAGCATATACGACCAATATAGTGCGTAAGCAAGCTCCAAACACGATGCAAGTGCCATACGCACCTACTAAACACACAACAAACAAATGAGAAACATGTACATATGAAAGTAATATCGATATACAACATATATCAATACAACAACTATATATGCTAATGCAGCAAATGCAATCAAACTCAGCCATCAAATAACTATCATCAAAGTAACATCCAATAAACCAAATGTTTATCCAATCAATCCATAATCAAACCAATATACATTCATTTATCATTAATATTCATCGAATTGGTTTTCAATTTAATCACATTCAATCCACTAACATTAGATTTTACTAACATTCGTTTATTCAATTAGTTTACATTCACTCATTTACATCGAAGTTGGTTCACTTCTAATTAAATCAAATTCAATTCTATTTAGATTCACTTACTTCTAATTCAAATTCAATTATTTAGCTTTTAATTTCATTAATTCCTGAAAAATTGTTTCCTTTATGTACAAAATATAATTGAGGGAAAATTATTTCATTTACCCAATTTAAAATGATACTATGTCGACTTGCCTCGTTTAAGTGTTTGGAAATCCCTATCCATAACACGGCGTCCCATACACCGACTGGAATTCACAAATAACTCAAAGGATAAGCAAACACAATATAAAACAATTTATATCACTATCAAACACGCGATCATATATATATATATATATATATATATATATAATACACTCAAACTCAATCTAGGGTGCTACTGTTCTTAGCTATAATGAATACACATTAAAGCCTAGGTATATATCAAATCTAAGCTTTGATAATAAATGTGACGAACGGGCAAATCCGCACCCATCCCGGTAGGCTTTTCAACATGGGGGTACTCTTGCTTTTCAACATGGAGGTGACCACATGTGGTACCTCGGATCTGCTTTTATGGCAAGCCTCTCGACTATTAACCAACCCGTTCACACTAGGGGCATGAAGAGGTAAGAGTCTAAGCATCATCACTGTTCACAAAGAGAGAACCCCCTATCATGCTGAACATAATCAAGCAAATCTAATACCCTTTGAATCGACAATAAACCACAAATGTTTGACCAAAAAAGCACAGACCTATGGAAAGTCATGAGAAAGAAAAGAAAGAGAAGAAGAGAAGAGAAGAAAGAGAGAAGATAGAACCAAACAGAACAATACAGAATCTCACATTACAGTGTAAAACATATAATATCATATCAATGATATTTATAAAACAGAACTGTATATACATGCATCAATTAGAGTTCAAAAATCAATCATAAGCTATCAGCCTAAACAGTTATAATAACTTGTCCTTATAATTACCAATAATATACAATAACTAAGCAGTGGATAATCAAAACAGATACGTGTATACGAAAACGAAGATTTCCAGCTCTCCTGGTAAAGCTTCAAAAGCATCAAATCTGAGCCTGCGAATATACTCGGTCTGGCCCGAGCATTGAAAGGGAAGAACGCCCGGATCAGTTTGGTAAACCGGCATGAGAAACACACTCAACTGAATTTATTAAATTATCAAAATTTCCCATTATCAAAACAAAAGTATCTCGTAAGAAACAACCACACATAAACAGGGACATGTTTTTACCTTACGATAATTAAAACATTTCATATCAAATTCTCTTATATTATATTAGTGTCTAATATACAAATAATAATCAAAAAAGCTGAAATTGTTACCATTATTAAGTTCCAGCATATAGGATCTACAAATAAAATGGTAGGTATGTAGTGGAGTTTGGATTTTCATACAAATGACCAAGTGAAGAGACTACCTTTCGATGGGTACACCTCTAGATGGATGGCCCGAGGCACAGAACATCTACCAACACAAGACCGGCCCATCTCTATACTAGATGGTATCAAAGATGTCATCCTTCGGTCATTACCGACCTTTACCGAGGGCCCTTGAAGCATACAAACCACAATAATCAGATACACGATGTCATAGCAGTTAAAAATATATTTAGAAGAGGATGATCATACCCTACTTGGGAGCGACCCACTTAGCCTTGCCGCATCTAACCCTGTTTTGGTCTTTTCCAGTTGATGAGGCCTGAGGTAAAGATTACCTTTCACATATCACATCACTTTGAATGTCACACGGCCATTTCCGTTGACTACTAATTGCCTTTCACAAAAATACAACCCTTAAGCTCATACGTCTCAAGGAGGGTGTCAAGCTAAGAGAAGTTGGCTTCTCCGCCACCACTTATGTACATTTGTAAAATCCAATGCACGTAATCTGTAGAAATGCAATGTCAGACAAACATCCATACAAGTTGTCAAGGAACAGGACAAACTGAAGGTACTTTCCGACCACATCCTGTTGGGAAATCCCTCGGATTAGTAGCTAATAGTCCTTGCATTGGATATTTCATAACGAAGAGACCACTGCTACTGGATGAATGTTGGCATTTTAACCCCAAATGATCAACAAGCAGCCCCCCGCTATGAAACTCCTAAATGTCAATATCATCAATAACCTGCATAATCGATCGCATATACGTTGTCCCGAAGCGGTTCGGATAAACCGATCCCGGTCTCTTCGCACCAACAACGCAAAAGCATTTCTCCACTTCATACAGAAACTAAGTCTCATAGACTTATCATGCCTCCAACTTTCAATTTGCTATCCTTCGGCCAAGAAGGAAGCTCGATAGATTGGAATAATACACCACACTATACGAATCAACATCCTCAACACAAATGATAATCAAGCCTACACAGATGGCTACATACTAAGTGTACGACTAAATTGTTCTCACATCAAGTCGAGGAACTAAAATGGTCAAATTTAATAGTCGGTTATTTAACTATCAAAGCAAGCAAACAAATATTTAGCACCATATACAATTACTAGGCCCTTTTTATTAATCTTTTATTGATTAAATCATTTGCCAAATATCACTTCAAATTATCTTAAGACAAAACCTTTTCAATATTTCAATATTGGAAAACATTTCCATATACTTATTTAAAAATTAGTAATTCACAAATCTATTTATTTTCAACACTTAGAAATTTTACATATACTTAAATCACGATTAAGTACATATTTTATTCTTTAAGGAAAACATTCTCTTTAACATTTTCATTTGGGTCAAAATGAATATTGCGTAAAACATCGTTGCGACAACCTAACATCACTTGTATAAGGATCGAAAATTAGATAGATATATAAATCCCATAACTATGCAAAACATTTACTTTTGAAAATCATTTACTATAACAAGTTCTTAGTCCATCACTTCCTGTACTTCTCGAAAACGTCTATTTCAACAATGAATGTTGAAATCAACGGTTTCGATACGCATTTTAGAATATCATTACATCATTTAACTCCATTTAAAAGATCACTTCCCAAAAATATCCATTTTATAAATAGATTATTCACTATCCTAAATCGTGAATATATTCATTTACCAAATCAAATATTTCTACACATTTATTAAAGGACAATCCACTGTCCAAAATCATGAATATAATCCCTTTACCAAATTCATTACTATTACATATTTAATTAAAGGATTATCCACTATCCAAAATCATGGATGAAATTACTTTAAGAAACTCCTATATTTGACTTTTCAATTTCAATTGATTTCACATTTATAAAACAATGTTTATAAATTCCATTTATATATTATAAAAACTTCAAGTTATAAAATTCCTTTATTAACCAATTCCATTTCTCTCATTACATACCCAAAATCCAAATTATAAGTTAATTACTTATAAATCATTTATTTGCCAATTCATTCCTTTATAATTCATAAATTCACAAATTTTATTTACTTATAAAATCCATTTATAACTTCATTTTATTTCTTATAAAACTCCTTTACAATTTCATCACTTTTGATTTATAAAAATTCAATTTTATAAATCTTATTTATAAACCATTTATGATAAATCAAAATCTCAGTTTAAACTATTTTAAAAAACAGTTATCTCAATATTTCAAAAATCACAATCTGATTTTATTTCCTAAATATCATAATTTTTATAACATAAAATTATAAAATTTATTTATTTAAAATAAATCCATTTCCTTTAACAATTCAAAAATTAACAAAACATCTATTTTAAAATCACTTGAAAATCCATTTTAATTGGAAATCATCACTTTAATATTCTTAAAATTCCTAATATGGTCAAATTCAACAACAGCCCTAAATACATCAATCACGGCATCTAAAACGTCCTATATCATATGATAACAGCATATATTACAATATCTGTAAATAAACCAACAGTGGGGACGAATCCAGTTAGATCCCTCCAACTTGTCGCTTATAACAAATATACATATTAGAATATGTGTACAATGTCCGCTTCGAGGCAGACGCGCATAAAAAGGGTCATCCGCTCATACATGCGAATATATAGGTCTCATCTGCTCCAATAGGCAGGAATATATCCAAATACCAATCAATATATAAATAATATATCATATATCATCCAAATAATCATCAATCAACACTGAATAAATTTATTCTCACTTATATAAAATATCAGTGACATAGAAATGTGAGTTGTACTCACTTTGATTCCAATAGCAGGTGTAGTGCTTTATTCCAAATAAAATTAAACGAGCGTCCAATTTTCTCCAAAATTTACACCAGCTCCAATCAACTCCAAACTAGTTCTAAAATGTAGTGCTCATCAATATGGACCCAATGCAATTCGTTTCATCAAAAAAGGACCTCGTATGACAAAGTTATGATATTTTTAGAAGTTTGTACGAACTTATATATCTAAAATTTACAATTTTCTTTTTATTTTTAAACCTTTAATCAATCTGGGCCACACATTATCATCAAAAAAGATCTAGCTGTCACGACTTTTCTTCTCCATTGTGAAGAACACGCATGCAGTGAACCCAACGGCCGCCTTTATTTTTTGAATTTTCGCACCAACTACAACGAGCTAGAAGTCGATCGACCAATGCCACGACGAAGAGCATCCTCCACTCCACCTACGGTCGAAGACCAGTCCAACTCAGCCTCCCTCTTCATCTCGAAAATCGTGCCCAAATGCACGACTTCACGATCCACTTCCTCCTCGATCGTTGCATCATATTTAATCGTCGCCGTATGGATTCGAAGTACCCGACGGGCTCTACGACATTGTAGTTGAACATTTTTCATGAAAGTGAATGGATTGAGCGAGATTAAGGGGAAAAGAAGAGTGATTTTTGGCCATCAAATGCTAATGGCCGCCAGGGTTAGGCTTTGACCAAGGTTTTTGAAAATAGAAAATAATCAAGTCCTTTTATAGAAAATTTTCACGCACTATTCATCCGAAAAATTTTCAAACCCGAAATGAACCATGCCGCTTGGTGTTTATAATGTTTTACCCTTATTCCGAACACAATAGAATATACATCGGGAGCCAAATCGATAGTATTTGGAAGATAGATTTTCGAATCGACTTATTTATATTTAAAATTTACTTAAACAAATTTCTACGCGTTTTAGCTTCCCTGGACAAACCGTAAATCTAATTGACACGAAATTTGAAATCCAACAATAATATAATATTACGTATCTAATGAAATTGGAAATCCTAGACTGTTTGAAAAATGGCTATTTACACACGTTAATTAAATATTAAAATATTCACTATCTATAAATTAACTTTAAATTCAATTTTTAAAGTTTTCTAACATCATTCTAATTCAAATAGAATTTAATTCAACTTTATAAATCATTTTTATTCACATTAAATCCAATTTCCGATTATTTCTGCAATTTCAAATATTTAAATCAACAATTAAACTATCCAATTAAATTACTGTATTCAAAAAAATAATTTATTCAGCTCATAAAATTAACTTGTGAATATTTAAAATCAATCAAATATTCGAATTTCAAATGACTGAAATTTTGGGTCGTCACATGCTTCGTTAAGCGCTATGGAAGCGAAAGAAGAGTTAACTCAAGTTCGAGTAGCAAGAGAGTTTGTAGATGTTTTTGGGTCAGCCATGGGACTTCCACCAAAATAATCTGTTGAGTATTGGAGAGATCTTGTGCCAGGAGCTGAACCTATCAGCAGACCACCTGGCAGAATGACACCAACTAAAATGAAGGTATTGAAGGTGCAACTAATGGATCTAGAAGTAAAGAATTTTATTAGACCAAGTAGTTCGTCTGGGGGAGCGGCCCCGGTTTTCGTAAAGAAACCAAATGGGTTGTTGAGAATGTGTATCAACTATGGTAAATTAAACTAGAGGACAATCAAGAACAAGTATCTTTTGCTGAGAATTGATGATCTATTTGATCAGTTATGTGAAGCCAAAGTGTTTTCCTAGTTGGATTTGGTGATAGGTTTCCATCAGTTAAGAGTGGCAGAGGATAGTCTTCCTTTGATAATATTTTGGACTAGATATGGTTCATACGAGTGGTTAGTAACGTCATTCAATTTAATTAATGCACCTGCTTTCTTCGTGGACTTGATGAACCGAGTCATCCAAGAGTATTTGGATATATTCATGTTGGTGTTTATAGATGACATATTGGTATACTCTAAAGATGAAAGGGAGCATGAAGATCATCTTAGAGTTGTGCTTGAGACGTTGAGGCCGCATCAACCAAAGGCGAAGTTTTCAAGGTGTCGTTTCTAAAAGAAAGAGGTTAAGTTTCTTGGTCACGTGGTTTTAGAGAAAGGGTTATTAGTCGATCTAGATAAGATCGAAGCTATTAATAATTGGAAGAGACCAGAGATGGTGACTGAGATTAGAAGTTTTATTGAACTTGTTGGCTGTTACCGGAGATTCATCAAGGATTACTCTCAGATAGCAGGGCCTTTGACTAAGTTAACCAAGAAGGAGGTAAGGTTTGTATGGTCCGACAAATGTAAGGAAGCATTCCTTAAGTTAAAGCATTTATCGACCAATGCACCTGAGTTAGTAGTTCTTGATGGAAACCTGGTGGTGTATACTGATGCATGTGGAACTGAATTGGGAGTTGTGTTGATGTAGAAGGGTAAAGTAATTGCCTATGCTTCATGGAAGCTTAAACAGCATGAAGTGAGATTTCCTACTCATGGTTTGGAGTTGGAAGCGATGATTATCGCATTGAAGATTTGGAGGCATTATCTCTTAGGCGAGAGATTTGAGCTATACACAGATCATAAGTCTTTATGATACTTATTCTCACCAAAGGAGTTGCACATGAGATAGTAGAGGTGGCTAGAATTTTTAGCTGCTTATGTTTTTGATATAGAGTATACACCTGGTAAAGGTAATAAAGTAGCAGTTGCTCTTAGTAGAAGACATCATAATGTGGTGTTAGCTATGTTGGCAGAGTGAAAGGATTTAGAAGCTTTGATTACCTGTAGTGTGCAGTTAAGATCGATTGCTAGTTCTAATCGAAGTACTGCTATGTTGTCCTATTTAAAAGTTCGACATGATCAATGATCTAAAGGATTTTAGTCTTGACCAGAGAGGATGATTGAGAGAGATGGAACAATTATGTGTTCCAACTATTGAGGACTTAAGGAAAGATGTTCTTAGAGAATGTCATCGGTCAAGTTTACGATTCATCCTAGAAGGACGAAGATGTATCAAGATTGAAGAGGAGCTTCAATTGGGAAGGTACAAAGAGAGATGTTTTCTTTTGGGTTAGGCAGTGTGCAAACTATCAACAAGTCAAAGCCGAACATCAGAAGCCGAGTGGTGTGCTTCAAACTCTAGAGATTCCAAATTGCAAATGGGATTCGATATCCATGGATATTATAGATGAGTTGCCACGGTCAATTACAGGAAATGAAAGTATATGGGTTATAGTGAATAGGTTGACCAAGAATGAACATTTCATTCCAGTTAAGTCAAGCAGGACGGCACTTGTTTTAGCTGAGTTGTTCATGAAGAACATAGTTAGACTTCATGGACTTCCTAGTTGCATAGTCGCGACAAAGATGCTTTGTTCACTAGTGAATTCTAGAAGAGTCTATAGGATGTATTAGGCGCTAAGCTCAAGATGAGAACTGCATATCACCCTCAAAAGAATGGGCAGACATTGAAAATTGATAAAGCACTAGAAGATTTATTGAGAGCTTATGTATTAAAATTTGGTGGATCTTGAAGGATCACCTGCGTTTGGTTGAGTTTTACTATAATAATAATTATCAGACTAGTATAGGAATGGCACCTTTTGAAGCTTTGTATTGAAGGCCGTGAAAATCACCAGCATGTTGGTTGGAGACTGGAGACAGATTAGTCTTAGGTCTAGATTTGGTTAGATAGGCTTCAGAGAACATTGTGTTGATCGAAGAAGGATGAAGGAAGCTTTGTCTAGATAGAAGAGTTACGCAAAAAGAGGCGTAAAGACCTAGAGTTCTTGGTTTTGGATAAGGTTTTCATTAAATTATCACCGATGAAGGATGTGGTAGTGTTCGGAAAGTCAAGAAAACTAGCACCGAGATATGTTGGACCATTCCAGATTATAGAGAGGATTGGAAAGCTCGAATACAGAGTAGAGTTGCCAGGCAGTATGGCAGGTGTCCATAATGTATTTCATGCGTCTCATCTTCGCAAATATGTGCATGATCGATAGACTACTATTCCTCCAACCGGTTTGGAAGATTTTGTAGTAGAGCCTAATTTAACTTTTGTTAGATAACCAATTCGGGTTGTAGCGAGAGATGAGAAAAGATTATGGAACAAGACAGTCAAGTTAGTGAAAGTTCAATGGAGCGACAATGAGAAGGACTGTACTTAGAAGACCGAGAACAGTGTTTAGATACTTATCCTGATATTCTTAGAGGGTTTGTCAATATTGGCTTTATATAGATAATTGCTAGTCATGTAGGCTAGCATGGTTGTTAGGAGTCGTTATAGATGATTGCTATGTTTATTATTTAGTCCTTGCTGGATTTCAAGGACAAAATTCTTTTAGAGGAGCCTGTGACGCCCCTAATTTTTAATAACATTATTCAGGAGATTTAGTTAGATAAATTAAATAAAACAATTTAAAAGTTACGTGATAAGAGGATTAAGATTTGAATAAATACTAAGTGATCGTGCTTAATTAATTAGTTAAATGGGCTTAAGAATGGCTTATAGGATAATTAGTTTACACAATGGTATATTGGAAAATAGCCACACATAACCCCTTACCCTTATATATATCCATGGCTAGCCATTCATTCACGTTTATTTCTCATTTTCACAAAGAAGTAAAATGCAAAAACAAAGGAGGGTCGGCCATTGTTACGGAAGGAAAGAAGAGAAATTCAAATCAAGCTGAGGAATTAAATCAAAGGGAATAAATTTCAATCTCAATCCAATCTCCTAATCATAATCAAGATGGATAATAACTTACACCATCTCTATTTTGTTTTGTGATCATATTTTTTCGAATTTAAGATTAATTCGTTTTTATAATGATTTGGACGATGATATGCTTGAGTTAAAATTTGTTTGGTTTAAACAAGATTTATAAATGGCGATTTATGCGGTTTTAGGGAAATACCAATAGTAAATGATCTTTGAATGCAATGGAAAAAATTTATGTTACATAAAACATGATTTTGGAGTTAGGTTTTAATTTTGATAATTTTCCAAGCTATGGAAAGATTATTATGAATTTTCAAAGGAAAATATGATAAAATTGGTTTTAAATTTAATTTCCATTATTTCTAAAAGAAATTGGGTTTGTATGTTAGATAACATGATGAAAGTGAATTTCTGTAATTTTTGGGTATTTTCCTAATTGATTTACTATAAAAATTAAAAAAAATTAGAAGGAAGGACTTAATTGCATTATTGTTTTTATTTAATGGAAGGACTTATTTGCTAAATTAACCTTGGATTAGATCTGAAATCAGGCGGCGGTTATTTTGGTAAATAATTTGAAAAGTTGAGGCAACCAGTCACATGTTTACACATGGGCAGCTTAGTTAGAAACTAATTGCTTTTATTTGATTTAATTCAGCCTTCACAAGAAAAAGTATGTTCCGCCTCTTTTAGAAGCTACCTTTTGACCCTATGCTTCCACCTCGACCAAGTTGAAACCATATCAGTCGAGACCAACTTAGGTCGAAACCAATATACAAGGTATCACTTAGATGGTACGTAGTAGATTGGAGGAAAGGAGGAAGGCATGGTGTCGAAAGCATTGCTTCAAATGTGGTCAATACCTTTTTTGTTTCAAAAAGTTAAGCGCCTGCCTTTGTTTTATCAAAGCTTTCGAAGTAGTCTAAATATATGCTTTTGAAAGGGGTTTTCTAATAGCTTTCGAAGGGGTTGCCACTTTATGTTTTAAAAGTAAAAGCTTTTGAATAAGTTCCTTCATTTGTAAAATAATGCTTTTGAATGTAGGGCTTATGACCAAGCCGAAGCCCTGCTGCCGCTCTTTTGCATTTCGAGTATATTGATGTTAACAATGTTTTCAAAGGGTAGTTTTATTTTTAAAGATGTTCTAAGCCACTTCCTCAATGCTTTCAAAAGGGTCCAAGGGTTCTGAAGGCAATGGCTTCGAAAGAGGGTTTTGATGCTATCCTTCAGTATTTTGCTTAAATGATTTGAAGCTTTTGAAAGGGTTGGTGTCGACGCCATCAAATTTTCCCCAATATTTTTATATGACAAAGAATGGTTTCAAAAGCGATACTTTCTTTTATATTCACTTTGACTCAAATGATATTTTTAAATATAAACCCAAATGTTTCGAAAGGGATACTTTCAGAGGTTTCGAAAGGGACACTTTCAATGGTTTTGAAGCTATGCTTCTAAAAGAATAATACTTTATTACATTCGAAAGATTTGGAAAGAGAGGTTTTAAAGTGTTTCGAAAGTAAGGGGCCAAATATTTTGAGATTTCTATGCTTTCGAGGAAGATAATCCAGTGAGGTCGAAAGCAAAGTTTTGAAGGTTTCGAAAGCCTTAGATTTTCAAAGCAAATGACCTAACCCCATTTTAATGGAAAAACTCATGGCTAAGTAAAGAAGTTTTTAAATGGTTTTAAGAATAATCTTTCCTTGATAAAATATTAGGTTAAAGGGATTAACTATGTTTAAATGAAAATAATTTCAAGGATATTAAACCCACAGGAGTGGTATTGTTATGTTATTATGCTTGCTTCTTCACAAATATATCTCTATGTGTGTGTATTAACATTATAATGAACCTATAATGGTAATTTGGGAAAAGGCAGAATAACCAGCTTGGTTGACTTAGTAGTGATTGTAAATTAAATTAATTAAAGATATTGGCAGGGGTTAATAGTTTCACAGTAAACCCATGAAAACTATGTACAGGAAAAGATATTGGTAGTAGCCAATAGGTTCATAGTAGGCCTATCAACACTATGTATAAATGAAGACGTCAGAAAGATAAGTTCATAGTTAGCCCATGAAAACTATGATTTGATACTAGTAAGGCCAATAGGTTTGTAGTTAACCCATGAATACTATATCCGGATTAAGATATTGACAGATGCCAATTGGTTCCTAGTGAACCCATGAAAACTAGGATAAGAGAAAAGATATTGGAGTTACTAATAGGTTCAAGGAGAGCCTATGAAACTGTAAAGATATTGGCAGGGGCCAATATGCTCTTATTGATCCCATGAAAACTATGTAACTGGACAGGGAGTCCTTAAACATTAAACAGGTTATTAGTGAGTCTATGAAAACTAATAGGTTAATGGTGACCATAGAAACTATAACCGAGATAGATGGTCAAAATGAATGGGGATGGGTAATCCAGAATTAATTTACTTGTTTTGCATACATCATATTGTTTCGAAATTCTTTAACCATTATGGATGCAGGAGCATGGCATATGATGCTATAAAGATTTTATGATACTAGTGGGGGAAACCCATTCCGCTAAGCGGCGTGGTCTCACTAGATATCTAAATGGTTTGAGATGGCAGATTGTTATTCACACTAGGCTTTATTTCTGACTCGAAGTTTATGCTTTCCCCTTAAAATCTTGGGTACTCAAATGATTGTGAGTAATTTGAGAGTTGAGGTTTTCAGGTACCACTTTAGAAGAATAAGCTTCCGGAGACATGTAGGAGGGCTGATAGCTACTTAATGTTCTCTTTTATTTTGATTCCGTTGTGTTGATGTTGAAATGGCAAAATTATTTAATTGCCTATATGTACTCTAATCATCTAAGGGGGCATCTTCACATGTCGTTCTTGGCGTATGTTGTAACTGATATATTTTTTTTGAACATGGTTAACTACTGTGGGATTATGTAATGAATTTGAAATGTTTTGAAATGGAATGTGGAACTTATTTGATGTTTTAAAATTTTCCCATATTCATGTGTTACTCTGTATCAACGTATCTAACATTACCGTATTTGGTCGCCAACGATTAATAACTATGGATGACTGCAGCATCCATAGCCGTTAGTTTTGGACCTTCAAGTAGGAGATGTTACAAGACCTTCTCATCAAGGTTGATGATGATGCGTTTATCTTGCTCATTGAAACAACCCGCTCCAGACAGATTCGAGCTGACAATAAACTACACATGTCCGGGCCAAATCAAATGAAGATGCAAATAGTTATGGGAAAGAAAGAAGAAAATAAGAAGAGAAAAGAAGAAGAGGAGAGAAATAAAAACTAAATCAATGCAGAATCTCACAATTACAGCAGAACAACTTATAACATAATATCAATGAACTTTACAAAAGAGAAACTGTAACGCATACATCCATCAGAGTACAGCAACAAACCACTAATCATCAGCCTGGACGGTTATAATAACATATCCTTACGAATGTTGATAGTTTAAAAAATAATGCATTAGAAAATAAACATATGTGTGAACACGACCTAAAGACCTCCAGCTCGTTTACTGAAGCTCCAAAACATCCAAATCTAAATATGTAAATATGCTCATCCAAACCCGAGCATTGAATGGGAAGAATGCCAAGATCAGTTTGGTAAACCGGTGTGAGAAAACACATCTTAACTGAATTTTAAAGTTATAAAAACTTTTCATTATCAAGAAAATGGTAACTCGTAAGACCATCCGCATATAAACACGGAGAGGTTTTTACCTTACGATAACCAAAACATTTCATATCAGCTTCTGTTATATTATACTTTTGTCTAGGATACAAATAATATTAAAATACCCGAAATTGTTACATTGCTTAAATTTGATGACATAATAGGTTTACAAACAAAATGCTGAATGTATTGGAGAATGGACTTCCATACAATGGCAGATAATGGACTACCTTCCGTACAGTACATCTCTAGAGGAATGTACCGAGGACACCAAACAATCCTCCGCATCTGGCAAGACCGGTTTATCCCTACTTGGCCCTCGTACATAGACTGGATAGAAACCGAATATGTCATCATCTCGGCTTTTACCGACCTATCTGAGATGTCTCATAGCATACACCACATACCCGACATAGAAAGGGTCATCTAGAAAGGTAGTGATCATACCCTTATGTTTGCGAACCACATAGCCTTCCGGCGTACTCGGTTTAAGCCATTACCGGGTTATGCAGCTTGAGGTGACATTTACCTTTCACATGGCACATTCCACTTTGAATGTCACACTGCCATTCTCACAATTACACAACTAATTTCTACCAACGTATAACTCCTGAGCTCGTACGTCTCAACAAAGGGTGTTAAGCTAAGAGAAGTTGCATTCTCTGCCACCAAACAGATGATACGTTCATGGACATCAATTTATTTAATTATAAATGAAACATCAAACATTCGTCCGTACAAGATGTCTAGGAATAGGACAAATCGAAGGCACTCTACCACCTCATCCTGTCGTAAATTAACCTTAGGATTAGTAGCAAGGAGTCTTTGCATATTGAAGATTTTCATAACAAAGCGCTACTGCCAGCATATATATAATATGCATTGCGGGTCTAATGGCAAGTAGCCCTGCATCAAGAGGACCCATCTTTAAAAATCATCATCATAAACCCACACCTTCGAACATATACATTGGTTCAAAGTGGTTCTTGGATAAATCCGATCCTGGTCTCTCTGGATCAACAATGATAAAGAGGACCTCAACCTCATATAGAAACCAAAACTTATAGACTTATCACATTTTCAACTCTCAACTTGCTATCCTTCGGCCAAGAAGGAATCTCGATAGATTGGAGTACCATAGACACTCAGTGCTACTCGAATCGACATTAATCCAAACGATAATCAAGCCTATTCAGTCAGCTTCATGCTAAGTACATGATTAATCGGTTTCCACATCAAGTCAAGGAAGCAAAAATGGCTAAATTTGATAGTTGATTATTTAACTATTAAAGAAATAAACAATATCTAGCACCTAAGCAGTCACTAGACCCATTTAATTAATCTTTTATTAATTAAAACAATTTTCAAATGTTCGAATTTCAAATTATCTTTAAAAAGATATATCCTCAAAACCATTTCAATCTTTCAATATTGGAAAACATTTCCATATACCTATATCAACGGTACATGTATATTTAATACCACTACCATTTTGGAGGCACGCCAAATAGATTTCTATAAACTTACAACTCTCAAGTTCATACGCCTCAGAATGGGTGTTAAGCAAAAGAAGAAATGCTTCCTACACCACCAAGCCTTTTGTATGATCATAAGATCCAATTTGTGTATTTCACAATGGAAGGTCAAAACTTTTATTGGATCAGAACGAATGTTGCATAAAACATCATTACGACAACCCAAAACACCAGTATAGGGATTTGATTAATTATGTATATATATGTATCCCAAATACTATATAAAAATTTTCCTTTCAGAAATCATTTATTATAACAATAGTATTATAGTCCATGTCTTCCATGCTTTCCCGAAAACGTCTATTAAAAACAATAAACGTCGAAATCCATATTTTCGATACATACCACATTTTGAATCATTCTTCTAACTACCAAATTCGGTTTGGGATTATTATTTTCCAAAACATTACTTTAAAAAGATAAATTACTTTTAAAATCATTAACTCCATCAAAACATTACTTTCAAACATTACTTTCAAATATTATTTAGCTCTTAAAAACTTAAATGTATTTCCTTTATATAAAAACCCATATTTACATTGCAATATAAATTGTTTCCATATTTATAAAAGTACGTTTATAAATCTCCTTTCAAGTTTTTAAAACTTATATTTTATAAAATATCTTTATTTATAAAATTCTATTTATAAATCATTCTTTTTTTTAAAATCGTTTTACTATCAAAATCCACATACAAATCCATTTCTTTATAAATCTAATTTATTTATAAAATCTATTTATAAATCCATTTAATAAATAAATTTCAAATCCATTTACAAAAATTTACAAATTCCGATCATATATCTATATCTTTATTTATGAAATATCATTCTATAAATCCTATTTATAAACCATTCAAAAATCATTATTTAAAAATATTACATACAAAACCATATTTTTACACCATAAAAATCATACTTTTTATTTGTTTGGAAATAAATTCATTCTTTTAAAGATTTATAAATTATTAAAATGTATATATTTCCAAAATCACTTTGAAAATTATTTCAATTCACTATCACTATTTTATAGTATTTCAAAATACTAAAAAAGGTATGGCACAGTGCTACTACAGCACTAAATAAGTGAAAACAATCCACGGCATCAAATATGACATCCAACATATAATATATCAAAATATATAAAAGGTAAAATCAACAGTGTGAGGAATCCTTTTGGATCCCTCCAACCTATCTTCTCTGCATTACATATAGGATATAATAATTATATAAATCAATCACTTTGAGGTGGGATCATATACAACGGGTCATCCTCTCATATATGGGAATGCAATAGAGTCTCATCTACTCCAATTGTTGGGAATATATATCCAAATCAAGTAATAAAATAGTAAATCATCCAAACAAGCATCAAAAAGCATAAATAAAATAAACCATGCCTATATAAAATATAAGTGGGCCATAGAGGTGAGTTTACTCATAGAAATTCTATAAATCGCCATAGCACTTTGGTTTAGATTAAAATTAAACGGTCGTTCAATTTAATCCAAAATTTCCACTAGCTTCGAATCCATCCCCATATCATAGTACTCGATGATACGAGCGCTACGCAACTTGTCACGCTCAAAACCGACTTCGCACGAAATGTTACGAATTAACGAATATACTAATAATTAATTTAAAATTAACTTTAATAAATTAAAATTTTAAAATAAGCCTTCTACCCTTCTCCCTCTCGCACGCGACTTCAGGCACGACTTTCATTCTTTTTTCCTTTTACAGAATCAAAGATCGATCGTGAACCACTAAAGCTAGTCGCCGACTCCATCTGCTCACGCCATCGCCTGTGCCGCCGCTGCCATGCGCCTACAGCTGCCTTGCCACCCGCACGCACCTGTGCAAACCCTAAAAATGCTTACGAATGTAGCCCCCGGCTGATGCCAACATCATCCATTCGACGATCCACCTGTAGAATAGGTCCGCCTCACCGAGCTCTCCAACCTTCATGTTGAACGTTTCAGCGAATTTCGCTCCTAGTTCGCCGTGAAATGATGGTCGTTGGATTTGGCTGATGTTTTAATGTCGGCTAAAGCTTTTAAGGTTCGAGTTTGGAAAATGAAGAAAGTTGATATCCTTATATAGAAAAAAATTCATAGCACTATTCACACTTTAAAATTTCAAACTCCAAACGAAGCGCACCGCCTGGCGTTCTAAATGTTATACCCCTATTCCGAACACAACGGAATATATATCAAAAGCCAATACATCATATATAGAAATTAACTTTTCAAATTGAATTATATTAATTTAAATTTCTTTAATTAATTTCTATGCGTTTCGAACTCGCATGATCAAACGATACGTTCGATCACCATGAGATTCGACGGTATATAATAATTAACTATTACGAATCCATTAAAAATAGTTTTGTCGAAATCCAAGAGAGTGCCCTAGAAAGCTATTTTTACTCGTTAATTAAAACGAATTATTATTAAAACCGTTCTAATCACTTTGATTATAAATTAAAGTTTACCCTAATAATTTATATTAAAAATTGAATTTAAACAATCATTTTGAAATCCATGTATTCAAATTAAATCTAAGAATCCATTATTTAACAATTCCAGATGTTAAATTTGAAATTTTAATTATCAATTAAATCACTCTATTTGAATTTAATTTATTTAGTTATTAATTAAAATTTTAATATTTAAAATCAAATAAATATTTCAAATTCAAGTGACTGAAATTCTTATCGTTACATACTCCCCTCCTTAAAAGAATTTCGTCCCTGAAATTGCCAAGGTTAGAAAAATGTCCCAAACCCATTAACTTTTCAAAAATAATTAATTAAAATGGATTACCAAATTCTTTTAAACCTTTTAACTTTACGAAATCAATTAGTTGAAATTTTTTAACATATTTTATAAATCTTTCGTAATTAAATTTCTAAAACTAACTAATACCATTCTAAGTTATAAAACCAAAATCCAAATTTCAGTTGTCAAATTTTTTTTTCCAAATTGTCAAAAAATTTCTAACACCTTAATTTATGGAAAATTTTGCTAGCATCTTCTTTGCGCCGTTCGATGGGAAAGGTTAATAATATATGCATAGTCACAAATATCATCTTCAAGGATGAAGCATCCCATAGGAAAAAATATATAAAGTACAAAATGTAATCCGAGATGTGTACCTTTTGTTAGTACTAACAAGCATATACAAGCAATAAAATGCAAAAGTGAGCTCCAAATGCAAGGCACACGCCATCCTCATCTACTTATCACTCAACAAACAATGAGAACAAGTGTAAGGAAAGTTATATCAATATATGACATAGACTTTACAATAACTACATGCAAATATAGAAAATGTAACAAGAGAAACTATCAAACAATTTAATATTCATCCAAATAATTCATAACCATACCATTTACATTTTTCCAATGTTAATATTTAATTTATTAAGCCCGTACGATGTACATATCATCCGTATGCAAAACCATACCTAATCGCTTGCTTGATCACACAATTTCACTACCGAAATAGTATCGTTCACACGATCACTCTAGTACGGACTCGGATCTTGTTCCTTTATTAGAAATCACTATTCTTCTTGCATAGCCATATAATATGATACAAAATATAAGAATCAATCAAAAACCCATATCCAATGATCGTCCTCAAGAATCGAGTTAAGATTCCTAACTTGGATCGATGTAAATCATCTTGAAATCATATATTCGAATCTGGATCAAATAGTTATCCGAATAAAACAATGTACGTACAACTTACATATTTATTCTAATTGGTTTCTTATCATATATCATTCTCATTTATTTACATTGATTTCATTTTCATTATTCACATTACTTTATTCACATTCATTTATACATAGTATATTTCTTTCAATACTAATATCATTTATAAACCATCTCATGAAACCATTACTTAAGTTTATTATAAACATTTTATACGCCTACAAATGTTTATTTTCACTTTATAACTTAAGTTCATATATATCTAACAAATAACATTCCAAAACATATTCAATTCATTTTACAACTTAAGTTGAATTTCATTTATAACTCAAGTCCATGTCCGTTTCATTAATTTGTTTCAATAGTTTATTTCATTACAAATCAAATTTAATTTCACTTAAATTCACTAAAATTAAATTCCATTTCAAAATTCATTTTATTTACTTAACCTAAATAAATTTCATTTCATAATTCAATTTCCAATTTACTTTTGTTAACATTCATATTCAACAAATTTAAAATTTTATTTTAACTTATGAATTCTCAAAATTTATAAGTTATTAAACTTAGTTTCTTATGATTTTAGCAAAACTCTCAAATAACAACTTTCCGAATTCAAACACCTAATTTTTTTACAAATCATTTTGGATCTATACTATATATAATTCCTTTTTACATCAAATCATACTTTTGAATTTTAAAATCAAAACTAGTTTTATGAAAACAAAACTCCAATGATAGAAATCTATCAATTAGAAATTCGAAAAAGAAAGCCAATGATGCTATTATCATCATCAGAATTATTTTTCACCAAACGAAGTAAGTTCGGTGCTTTTTATTTCTTTTAAATTCCATTTTATTTACAAAACATATTTATAAATTCTCCTTATATAATTTCACTTTGTTCATGTAATACAATTTCTTAATTGTCTATCGTTGTTTACATAATAATAACAACTGCTTATATTAGAATACATATGTAACGACCCGTAAATTTTCGATAATTAAAATAGCTAATTTAATAAGATTTCGTGTTTTAGTGCTAGAAAAAAATTTGTAAGTCGTTTGTAATAATAATAACAGGAATGAATTGCAACAATAATTATCCAAGTAATTATTTATAGATTGAATGGAGTTCTAATCTAATTGAATTGACGCAAATGTTATAACTTGGTTAAGGGAATATATGGAAAAACCAATGCAAATAAGTGAATAAGAATTGTGAATTATTTAGGTAGTAATACAAATTTTAATAGATTGGTTTCGAAGATCTGAATAGTAATAAGTATTGAAAAATAAATGCTACTTAGTGAATGTCATTGCAATCAATAGGTGGATATGATAGAATTCATTGGGTATAATAGAGTAAGTGATTGATAAGTAAAAATCTATTTAAAATCAAATATTGAATATTGAACAGGTAAATTGTTTAAATTAAGTATTTAAAACTTATTGAATAATTGAATAACTGTAAAATGAAAATAGGGTTCTAAGATGTGAATTGGTTTTAAAGGTAAAATTTTATAAGTTCGTTTTGAATATTTCAAAAGATAGTGATTTAAGAATAATCAAATTTAACTAAATTTAATATCACAACTGTTTGAATAATTAAATTCCAAATTTGATATTGAAATTTAATATATGAAAATAGAGTGAATAATTAAAATATGATTTAATATGATTCAAATTGGTTTCCAAAGTGAATGTAAGTTATATCGGGATTATAATGGAGTTAATAAGATTTTAAAATTGGAATTTATTGGATAACTGAATAACGGGTTTAATATGATTAAAAAATGATTTGTAAAATTTTATTTTATCATATTGGAGTTATAGTGATGTTATAGAACTTTTAAAACTGAATTTAAAATTTATTTATGAAAATTGAATATTTTAATATTTAATTATCGACTGAAAAATAGCCAATTTTTGAACAGTCTCAGAACTGGACGAACCCAGTTCCATTGGATCCGTAATATTTTGTTATTATTGGATTTCAATTTTCGTAGCAATCGGAGTTTTCGTTTGACCGTGGCAGCTCGGAACGCATCGAAATTGTTTTAATATTAATTTGACGAGTTAAAATAGCCATTTTTCAAACAGTCTCGGATTTCGACGAAACAAGTTTCATCGGATCCGTAATGTTATATTATTGTAAGATTTCAAATTTCTTGTCAATCGGATTTACCGTTTGTCCAGGGCAGGCTAAAACGCCTAGAAATTTGATTTACCGATTTAATTTTAAATCAAATGTTATTGCCATAACTTGCACAGATGATCGAACTAGCTCCAGAAACACGTTCCATTGTGTTCGGAATGTGGGATAAAACTTAGAAATGCCAGCCGACACGTTTTGTTTGGAGATCGTTTGAAAAAGCATGTGAATTTTGGAATTAATAATAATATAATATATATAAAATCTTATATAAACATGTTTGAGCAGAAAACCCTATTCATTTTCATGGCCGCCTCCTTAGGTTTCGATGCCCGAAAATTTACGACCTTCCACCCTCAATCTCTCCTCATCCGTGTCGCTTTAGCCTAAACCTTCAACATGGAAGTTGTAGAGCACATCGAGTACTCCACATCCAACGGCTGTGATGAAAATTGAGTGTACGAATCGACGGCAATCGTCATCCAAAGGCCGTACGTTCGAACACATGGTTTGAGGCCATGACTTTACCGAGCTTCGCGCTATTCTCGGCGTGGGTCGAGCTCGAGACGAGCTTCGACGTGGTGCTGCTGTGATGGATTTTCGTCGAGCGTAGGGTGTCGCGTGATTTAGGGTTTGCACGACTATAATAGGTTGTCGCGCGCGCATCATCCTAGAATGAAGAAGAAGAAGGCAATGTCTCTGATGCGTGAAGGGGGGGATCCAACGTCCAGAAATTGTGAGGTATATAAATATTAAAATAAATTTGTAAATTATTTTATTTGAATTTGTACGATATTTAAAATGCCATAACTCTTTCATACGAGGTCGGAATTGCACGAAACAAGTTGCGTTGCGTTCGTATTGTCGAATACAACGCTATGGAGATGGATTGGAATCGTTTGGAGCTAGAGAAAATTTTGGGTTAAATCGAACGTCGTTCGATTTGATTTAAAATCGTAAAAATCAAGGTGAGTGTTTTATAACGCTCACAACGTACTAAATATCTTTATGCTAGTTAAATTTGATATTATGAAGTGATGAATTTTATTTGTCGTTGTTTGATAGAATTTAATTGTCATATAGATTATCATTTGAATTCACCGTTGAAAATTTAACTGACAGTCAAATTGGAATTAAAAATTGAATTGCGATTAAATTACCTGACATTGATAACTATGAAATTGTCATGAATTGTATTGTCTATTGGATGATGTATTTCGATGGATGCTGTTGGTTGACATTTAAATGTTTGGATGTTATTTGCTTATATATATCCTGTTATGCATACATATGACACTGTGATTTGATTTAAGTGATATATATTCATCCCTGACATTTAATTGAAATAACTGATCACTTGGCCATAGGATAGAAAATTATATACGGACACTGGATTGGCTAAATTAATAATTTTTAAAATCGTCGATTTGAAATTTATTTAAATGTTTTGATTTAAAAGTTATAAATAGAAAGCAATTTATAGATATCGAATTTATCGAAAAATTGAGTTTGGAATGTTGAAATAAATTTTGTTTAAAGGAAATTGTTAAATAATTTAAGTTGAGACTTTGAAATTTAAAATTGGGATATGGTTGAATTTCGAAAATTTATTCGTTTTAAAAGATTGAACCTTAATTCGAGCTTTGAATATTACTAAGTAAAAGCGATATAAAATGATATTTGAAATTGAGCTTGAAATTGAGTCATATTTGTAATTGGGATTTAAATTTGAATATTGAAGGATAATTTTGTTAAGTGTTAAAAAATTGATATTTTGAGAAATCAAGCTAAAAATCGATATACATTGAAATTGAATAAGTTGAAGGTGAATGTAAAATCGAATAATTTGAAGTCAAAGTTGACATTGATTTGAATTAAAATCGAAATTGAATCGGTAAAATGGAAATTGAAATTGATTTGAATTGGGAAGTTATAATTGAAATGGATTGGTTTTGAAGCTGTTTTATTTTGTTTTCCAAATTACTCTGTTATATAAACCATTTTGAATACTTAAACTATTTTAATCTATTTTTAATCACTTAACCCAATTTAAATTATTTTAAACTAATTTATCTATTTTAAATCCATTTTAAAGATTTTAAGTATTTTTAACTATTTTAATTATTTAAACTATTTTTAAACTACTTAAAACTATTTTCTAAAATTTCAAATAGGTCAATAAGGTGAAATGTTTATGTTTAAATCTTAAATGTAAATACGAATTGGTTTAAATGAAGTTGCAACCTAAATTGAAATTCGAAATGATTTTGAAATCGAAATGAGATATTGATGTGAAAATTGATTTTGAAACGAAATCTTACATTTGAATAGATACGATGATATTTGAAATGGATTTGATTTTATTTAAAGCGAATATGATATTTTGATATCAATTATGAATCGATTTGAAATGTAAAAGAGCCAACGGTGTAATAATACGTAGTTATTAAAGAGACCGGGAACAGATATGGACATACTCTCTGTCGATACCGAAAACCACTTTAATAACTATTATACGCGGAGTGTTAATCCAGAATGAAGTGGATGGTTTGGTGAACGCGTTGATTGAAGAAAGAGAACGATATTGGATGACCCTTGACATGACTAAAACAGGAGCCGCGCCGGGCCATTGAGGTTCACCACCTCTAGCGGACACACTTCTTCGATACCATATCTATTACATTCGTGATTCGATTTGGGTGCACCCCTTGATTTGGGAGTGTTGTTTCGCGGTGTTGGGGTAGCTGCTGGCTATGCTCAACATCAGTCCGGATCATGCAACTACTAGTATCCTAGTTGGTATCGCCTCATGTACCTTGTCATACTGATTATCCTATTCGCGACCACTACGTTATGTTTTGTGTTATACCTATGGGGTACCCTCTGATAACCACCAGTTTACGGTGGGGCTTACGGTGCTGTATAGACTATGCATTATAAAAATGTGTTAAGGGGGATTATGGTAACGCCTTAACGCTATTTTGATACTTTATATTACTGATAGGCATTATCTACTTAGCGTACATTACTACATAGTAGATAGTTTAACGGATCCTTAAGAGATGGAAAATCCCGTAACATCTCTTGAGTTATTGCATGCACATTGACACTGGATATAAGATGTCAAACCCCGTAAACATCTCTGACGCCGTTACACTCATATTTATTTACGATTGATTTAACTTTCATAAGGATATTTTAGTCCTGACTCGAGTGTTTTGTCTTTTCATTACGCTCGGGTCAGTCCTGAGTCTTCAGATTTTAGAAGATCTATTCTGGAGGACGTAGACGAAGATTTGGTATACTCTTACTATTGTTACCCTTGCATCATGCTATCTGCTGCATTGTTTTAATTGTTCTGTTGTACATGTATAACTCTGATAGATGTTGTATAAATAATTGTCAAAGTATAGTAAACAGCTTCATGAACTGTTTATTTGACTATTATATTTTATCGTTCCGCTGCGAGATTCTGTGTTGTTCCTTTTCCTTTATTTCTCTTTCTTTTATTTTCTTATTTACCCCCAATAACCATCTGCCCTTTTGAATGGTTTGAAATCGGCATGTGTATTTGATCGTCGGTTTAAACTGTCCAAAAAGGCGGGTCGTTACAGTTGGTATCAGAGCTTTGGTTTAGCGATAACCTTAGCTTTGTGGGGTCCGACTCTTTATAAATAGGGTAGTAATACCCTATGATGAGTCGCTGAGTGTATATATATGAGAGAGCGTATTTGTTAGTGATATAAAATGTTTCATATTGTGTCAGTTGATTTGTTGAGTAGCTTATGGATTCTGGTCAATACGAGTAATTAACGTCATTGATAGGGATCTCTAAACACTTAAACAGAACAATTCGATATAGTATTGTTTTGAAATTGGGTAAATGAAATAATTTTGCCCTAATTATATTTTGTATATAAAGAAAATTTTCAGAAATTATTATGACTTATCTAGCTTACCTGGTTGTTAAGAATGATAATATTAGTTATTATCATTAATTGGATATTGTACTTTAATAAATAAGGTGAATTACAAAATGAAATATGATAAAACAACTTGTGGAATATTTTAAGAAAGAAAATCCTATAAGAATATTTTATAAAAGGTGACTTATAAATTAAAACAAATTTAAATTGGAAAATATTGAATTCAAGACCCGGGGACTTTTAAAATGGTTTTCAAAGCTTTGAAGAAAATATATTGTGATGTTAGTTGGAAAATATTTATGGAAATATTTTGAAAAGATTTTTAAAAGAAGGAATGAATTCAGTACTCCTCTCTTATGTCGCTGGAAAATAATTTCGGTGATGACTACGCAGCATCATCGACGTTCATTTTCGAGTCTCAAAGTGGGGGAGACTTCTAAGAAGCTTTGTTTTTCTTCGAAATTATTTGGATAAATAGGTTTTGTTTTAAACTCCAAAGGTATGATTTGATATATTAAAGATATAAGTGTATATATTTATTTCAAACGATTTGAAAAGAACCGGGCATTTAAATTTCTAAGTTCTTTTAATTAATAATTTTCAAATTATTTGAATGAAATGTGAATAACTAGAATTTATAAAATAAGAGGATTAAGATATCTAAGCTTATTGTTTGGGAAAACTTTAAAGTTGAAAGGTAAAGAGGATTTAAACCAATTAAATTTGTGAACATTCTAATTAAGAAAAATGAAATTCTATAAATTTGTATAATACCAAAATTACATTCTGATAACATATAACAAGACTTACCAAATGTAAAAGGTTAAAATGATGTTTTGGATATGTAATGAGATATTGTACAAATGAACAGAACCTGAAAACAATTGAAGCATACAAGTAAGGAAAACTCAAAAGGAATTAAAATGTATATAAATGAAAATTTGGTTGTGATGAAAAGGTTATATACTTAAATAATAACATGAAATGATGAATGGATAAATGGAACAAGTAAGTGAACTTAAGAAAGAAGACAAATGAATTGTATAATATCTTTTGTAAATTGGTTATAGAAAATAAATATAAATTGCATAGAAAAAAATAATAGAATTTGTAACCTTTAAGATAACTGTAAACTAAGAAAAGTCATATATGAGAAGTTAGACTTTTATGGAATGACTATAAACTAAAGTGATGATTAATAAAATGTTCCACAAATAAATTTGTATTAACTGAAACTATGAATACGGAGTAAATGTAAACAAAAGAATTAGGTATAGCTAAGAATCAATTGGGAAAGGAAATTGAGTTTAATTAAATTATATAGAATGTTTAAAATGAACTTGAGTAAGCAAATTCTTTGATATGATGTTTAAGAAAAGATAATGTTAAAGAATATGCTATGTAAAGAAATGAATATACTAACTGAATAATGGATTGTGAGTAATTAAGTGAAAAAAAAATAATTCAATAAAATAATTTAGTATAGATAAATTGGATAGAAATCCATTGGAAGGTAATACGTGAGCTGTACGTATATTATTTTGTTTGCATAACGATTTGACCCAAATTCAAGCATAAAATTTCGAGATGATTTATATAGGATTTTCTACTCGATTCTCGACGGGGAACTCTGGATATGGATTTTTGGTTTGATTCTAGAATTCTCTATTATAGTATATGGCTATGCATGGAGAGTAACAGTTTCCAATCAAGGAACCGAGTCCGAGTCCGCACTAGAGAGTCGGGTGAACGATACTAGTTGGAAGTGAAATTGTGTGATCGAATAAGCGATTAGATTGATATTGCTCACGGATGATATATGTACCGCTTACGAACTTAATTAAAGTTAATGTTGGAAATTTAAGATGCCAAATATAAAATGATTCTTTTAAAATTATATAACAGGATATATATATATATAAGAGATAAACCAAATTGAATGTAAAAATTAATAAGTTGGTTATGTTGGGGTATGATTTGGTTGTTATATGATTGTTAGTTGATTGTATATAATTCATTTAGTGTAAATTGAAAGCTATAAATCATTGAAATCAAATTGGAAGTTAAATAAATTTAAATAGAATTTAATTTGATTCAAATTGGAAGTGAACTAATGTAAATATAAATTAGTGAATGTTAACTAATTGAATTAAGAATGAATGTTAGTAAAATCCAACGTTAATGAATCAACTGTGATTAAAATTGAAACCCAAGTCAATAAATATTAATGAGAAGTGAATTTATATTGATTTGTTATGGATTCGTTGGATGATAGTTGGATGATAATTGATTTGTTGGATGCATTTGTTGTTTGTTGCATTTGCTATGTTGGCACATGTGGTTGTTATGTTTCTATATGGTGTATATTGATATTATTTTCATATATGCATGTTTCTCATGGTTTGTTGAGTGTTTAGTAGGTGCGGATTGCGCTTGCTTCGCATTTGAAGCTCGCTTTCGCGCTATATTAGCCGTATATGCTCGCTAATAATATAAAAGGTACATATCTCGGATTACATACCGTACTTTTACACCTTTTTCCCTGCGGGATGCCTCATCACTTGATGAGATGTATATTTGTGATATATATACTGTCATTTTTTTTTCCGATCGAGCCGCGCAAAGGAGACTGCCGAAATTTTCCGTAAATCCGGGTGTTAGAAAATTTTTCAAGTTTTTAAATTTTTTTTATATAACTTGTTTTCATAACTAACTTTTAAAGTTAGAAAGCCGTTCAGGGTAACTTAGTGGAAGTGTAGTAATGACTTTATAAGTTGGTAACTTTGAATAAAATATATCTAATGTTGAATTCTATACTTACTTTCTTTCCCCTTTTTTTCCCTTTTCGGGGACGAAAAGTTTTGAGTGGGGGAGAGTGTAACGACCCGTAAATTTTCGATAATTAAAATAGCTAATTTAATAAGATTTCGTGTTTTAGTGTTAGAAAAAAATTTGTAAGTCGTTTGGAATAATAATAACTGGAATGAATTGCAACAATAATTATCCAAGTAATTATTTATAGATTGAATGGAGTTCTAATCTAATTGAATTGACTCAAATGTTATAACTTGGTTAAGGGAATATATGGAAAAACAATGCAAATAAGTGAATAAGAATTGTGAATTATTTAGGTAGTAATACAAATTTTAATAGATTGGTTTCGAAGATCTAAATAGTAATAAGTATTGAAAAATAAATGCTACTTAGTGAATGTCATTGCAATCAATAGTTGGATAGGATAGAATTCATTGGGTATAATAGAGTAAGTGATTGTGTAACGATTGCGATTTTTCGTTGCCGAAAAACCGAATAGTTAGGGTTTAAGAAAGAAGAAAGAGAAAGAAAAAGAGAGAAAAAGATAGAAAATAGAGAGAATAGAGAATAGAGGAAAAAGAAGATAGAAACAGAAAGAAAATAGAACGGAATAGAAAACAACAGAACAACATCAGAATCTCACAATTCGCAGCGGAACAACATATAATAATAAATGAATAATCTTTAAACAAAGAACTATATCAGTTATTACATTTTATACATTACATTACATCATATCATCAGAGTGTACAACAACAACAACAACAAACAGTGCAGCGGAAAAAGAAATACTATATAAGTAATACGCCATGCCATCCAGCTTGCCTCCAGCAACTCCAGAATATCCAGAATATCCTGATAAACCTAACTCTTAACTGCCCGTGTGGAAATTGGTGGGCACCCAGAGTTTAGGAAAGAAAACAATAAACTCCGAGTCAGTCATGTGACTGGTGTGAGAACTCAAAACAGTTTATTTATCTTTAAAATCAAAATAGAGGAATATTTTTAAGGTCAATTCGCAATGCTTTTAAAAATGAGACTACCATAAGGCCTCCCGCACACACACACAATGCAAACGCAGAATCGGAGGAGATTTCTCCTTATGATAGTCAAAGATGCTTGATACGCATTTAAAAGAACATTTGATATTATTATTAGTGCATAGTGTAGAGAAAAATTTATTTCGAAAGTAGAATATAAATCTTAGCCAGCATAGACATTCCGAACTATGCCTACTATAGCTAACTATGTTCAATAGCAGGTTACCGCCACATTCCATAGCAGGTTATACAACTAAAACCGTACAAGTCTCGTATTGTTTCTTTGGATTTCCAACGAATGATCAGGCCAAGGAACTTCCCATTGCCACATGAGAATGCCTTTGGATGGACATCCCCGAGAACCAAACCGGATTTCTACCAACACAAGGCCGGGTTACCCCTAACTGAGTAACAACTGACCGAATATGCCATCCCCCGGTCCTTTGGGACCTTTTCACCGAGCGCTCGTAATCAATTCACACAATCATAACAAAGTGTTTTCAACATGAGTAAGTATCTGGGCTCCATACCATGATACCACCCTTTTCCAGAAGGAAATGCACACATCCTAAAGGGCGCTACCCCTCATAACCTTGCTGCTTCTTTCCTGTTTTGACCATTCCCGAGGTGTGAGGCTCGACGAAGTCACGTCCACAAAACATACTTTATACAAAAGCCATGCTTTGGGTCAACAAATGATCATAGAAATGATCACCAGGATAGACGATCAAATAAACGATCCTATCATAAATAATCAACACAATGATCATTTACAGCAACACTCAGCATGTCACATTACCAAATTGGGAATATATCGCTGATAACATTCAATTACATAACCTCTGAGCTCGTACGTCTCAGAGAAGGGTGTTAAGCTAAAAGAATAAATTCTTCGCCACCAACAGAAATATATTTGAAAGAAATCTGCTTTATATCTCAATTTGTAACGTCAGACATACAATCCATACAAGTCTGTTCTGGGCTCGGACAAAACCGAAGGCACTTCTTACGAAGCCCTTGCAATCCGGGTATTCACAATCCCGATCGAATTTCCCATCACTTAGGAGATCTCTATACCAGGAGCTACCCAGTGCAGAGACAATCGATAGGTCATCCTATCGCTTTCGCAAATACTCGGTCTTCAACACCGGTCTTCAAATGCAATTCATAACGACGTATCACATATTCGGAATGGGTTATACGACCCCATGGTCCTTTCCCGGTTAACCCGAATAGTGAGCGCTTATTCAAAAATAAGTGTGGCATTCAAATTCAAACAAATCACATCAATTACCCATTCAAAGGGAAACATTGATAGTCGGTTATTGAACTATCAATTTATATGCACACTGTGACGACCCGGAATTTTTAGACATTTGAAATGGGAATATTTAATTAATTTTAAATATTCCAAAGTTAATTATTAACTTTAATTTCAAATATCAATATTTATTGAATAATTAATTTTTAAATTTAATTATCGGGATTGGGTAAAAATATTGAATCTTGATTTTAAAGCTGGTTAAAAATAATTAGAAGGCTTATTTAATTTATATTAATAATACTGAAAGTAATAGAAGTTGTAAAATTTAAATTTATCAGTGGTTTGTCCAGTTGAAATTTTATATCGTTTAAATTGAAATTAAAAATAGCCTTCCGAGGCGCAGTCTCGGAATTCGACGAAACCAGCTCCATTGGATCCGTAATATCGAATTATTATTGGGTTTCAAATTTTGTAGTATTTGGAGTGATGGAGTGAGCGTACGTTATAAAAACGCGTTGGAAATTTTATCGAGACATTTTGAATTCGGATTTAAATTAAATATAATTATCTTCTCTTAGCCGACAATACGTACATCCTGCCTCCGTTGTGTCTCCTTCGTACCCATTTTCTTTCCTTTCCATCTTCTCAAATCACAATTCGTTCAGAAGAAAAAAATAAAAGTAATGGCCGAATATAAATTTTAGATCCCTCGTCTCCTTCTATTATTCAGAAAATCAAATAACGGCTGCTTGCTTTCAGTTCGAACTGAGATTACCTTTTTCAATTTCATTCAATCACGCATCTTCTTCCCTTTTTGTTCCGTTAAAATCTAAAAAAAAAAGGGGGAACTACTTCACAGTTTTCGTTCGAACGAAAACTCAAAAAGAAAAAAAAATGGTGGCCGAAGAAAAGCAATTCATCTTCCTCCAGTATTGATTCAAAACTTCCCTTCGTTTTTATACTCAACCACTCTCCTTCGAAATCTCGACAAAAAAAAATAATGGGGACACTCGGGTTTCAACTTATCGATGTCGAGCCTCTGAACATCATCATTCCTCTGATTCGAATTGAGCTTCCTCCTCCATGTTGATTCGCGAAGTATGGTACTCACGTTCGAATCACAGCATCGGGTTTCCCTCTGTTCGATCGAGCTCTCCTTTATCTTAGATCGAAATCGAATAGCTCGACAGATGGGGGTTAATTTGGGCGTGGTGTTCGCGTTCAAGAGGTTGTGGTGGCGTGTGGTGTTGCGTACTCGTGGGTCGCGAGTGGCTGTTGGGACGCGCGTGTGTTCATAGGGCTCCAGATTGGATTCTAGGGTTTGGAGTTGGTTAGTGAGGCTGGGTTCGTACTTGATCGAATGGCAGTGAGGTATATCGTTTTTTTTTTTTCAAATTAAATGAGTAGATGCTTATATATATATATATATATACACACACATAGAAGAATATATTCAGTAGGGAATATATACATATAAATTTGGTAAATGTATACATAAACTTTGGAACAGAGGAAGAAAATAAATTTTTAATACCTTACGGTAAGGCAAAAGTACACAGTCTCATTGTAACCCACTCTTTAATTTTTAAAGATGAATTCAGTAAGTTTGAAACCTATATTAGTTTGGATTCTAAAAAAAATATATCTATAAAGAAGAGAAAAGTAATTGCAGCGGGTATAAGTTTCAATTTAAAGTTTAAAAGTACATATATGAATATGTACAGAAGAAAATACACAGTGAGATTTATATAGGCAGACTATTTCAATATACATATATACTCCTATTTTCATTTACTGGTCTAAATTTAAAAATATGTATTAGGGTGATTAGTTTGTTTAATTAACTTATTTAATTTATTTTAATTAATAAAAGATTTTTATTAAAGGAAAATTATTTCTTTAACTTAAAAAGTTAGTTAAGTAAATTTATTAAATGATAACTAAATTGCCCGATTTTACAAAGTATTAATAATCATATGATGTTTATACAAGGTTTAAAACTATGAAGAAAACAAGTCGAGATTTGGATTGGGATTGCAAACATTAAAGGTGAGTTAATCTCACTCAGTTTAAATTTAAATTTAAATGATTAAATATAAATAATTGTTTGAATGGTTGAAATTGATTGATTGATGTGCTATAGAATGATATATTCTGAAATTAGTAAATAATATTGTGCTAACATTTGTGGATGCAGGGAAACAGGTTGGAGGGATCCAACTGGATTCCTCAAATTTATTAGATTATTTAATATTCTGTGTGATGAATATTTGATATCCTGTGATTGTTTTGTGGATAATTGGAATATTGGATAGTATGGTTGGATGGAATAACTCAGTATAAAGAGTTACCAAAATCTATGGAATTGGATTTTTGAAAGGTAATAAAAGAGTAAAATTTTAAGTAAATAATTCTAGTAAATTGGAATAAATTGAATAATGAAGTGAAAATAAAATAAAATAGAGTGATTTCTAAAATCTAACAAAATATGGAATATGAGGAAATTGAATTAACAAAGGAATAATAAATTCTAGAACTTAAGTGAATAAAAGTCATTATTTTAAATGTAAGGATTAAATTTAAAGGTAAAGAAAGGAAATTGAGGAATCTGAATTTGGTATTTTTCAGTTTAAAGATTTTTAAAACATAAATTGGAAATTAAATCTAAAGTTAATATATTTTGAAATAAATGAAGTAAGAGAATTTATTTCATGGTAAAGTAAATGGAAATCAATTGTAAAATTGATTTAGGTGTTAAAATTTAAATTTAAAGTGAAGAGAGATTTTGGGACTTTATGACTAGGTTATAAAGTGAAATAAAATGTCGGTGGATATTTTTTTTAAATTCAAGGTAAGAATTTATTAAAGGAATGGGGATTTGTTTAAAAATAAATGGCGATGTATTTTTAAGAAATGGGAAAGAGAATAGGATTTCCCTGGATAGCCAAGTATGGTTTTCAAACATATTTAAAGTTTTTAAGATCGGTTTAAAAAGCAGGTTTTGGAAAGTTTATTATTTCTAAATCTAAATTTTTAAAGCAAGTGTATTTTTCTAAATCTATTATTGAAATAACTATATAAAGTAACTTGGTATTGAGTTTAAAAGAGGAAATTTAGTTTATATTTTATAAATTGTCTTATACAAAATATTTTGTTAGTATATTTATTTTAATAAAATATTTAAGTTAAAATTTTAAAAGTTATAAGTATATTTTATAAAAAAAAATGTTTTTAAATTATTTTAAACTTAAGTGTTTGTACTTGGCGTTCCAATGGAAATAATAATTGGGAATGTACCCTGGGATAGGAAAACGGGTTTTGAAACTGTTTTCAAAAGGGGTTGAAAATTGGAAATATATATCTCGGGAAGATATTTTGGGATTAATAAATAATTTGGAAAATTATTTATTGGTTGATGGATGTTTGTGAATGTTAATTGATAGCTAAATAACCGACTATCAATATTGGCCAAATGCGATGATCGTTTCGAAGAGACCGGGATCGAGATTTATTTCTCGAAAACCACTTCGATCCGGTTTGTACGTTTCGTGCGAAAAACGTGTTCGGAGTCAAAGATGGAGTTGTGAAGTGCAAGGGCTAGTCGCTACTAATCCTGAGGATATTTCCAAAATGGACGTAGTAGGAATAGTGCCTTCGGTTCCGTTCGAACCCGGGACGGACTTGTATGGACGAATGCTTGCGAAACATCGTCAGGTGGGCGATGGGCATTCTAAGTGAGACGTTCTAAAGGTAACGCTTAGCCTCAAGCCTCATCAAATGGGAATGACTGAAAATCAGGGGATATGCAGCAAGGTTAGGTGGGTAGCACCCAAGCAGGGTGAGGTCATTCCAGTCTAGATGTCCCTTTTTATTTTTCGGCTTAGTGGTGCGGTTGCTGATCCCAACCGCGGGGTGATCTCACTCGGGACTGTCCAGTAAGGGATGGTTCCGGCCTTGTGTTGCAGGGGATGAAGGGAGTAATCCTCGGTACGGTGATCTAGGCCCCGTACTGTGACAGGTGGTACCCCAGTGCCTAGTCATTAGTTGGAAATCCATTCTTCCTACGAGCCTTATACGAGTTTTGTTTGTATTACCCACTCTTGTGGCTAGTAGCTGGAATTTAATAATGTAACAATTTCGGCTATTTTATAAGTATTTGTAAATAGACCCTATTATAATATCAGAGGATTTCTATAAAATTGTTTTAGCTATCGTAAGGTAAAAACCCGACATGTTTATTTGTGGCGTGGTCTTACGAGATGCTTTTGTTTTCAAAGGATTTTTGAAACTTTAATAATAAATTGGGTGTGATTTTCTCACGCTGGTAATCCAGACTGACTCGGGTGTTATTTAACTGTAATGCTCGGGTCAGACCGAGTATTATAGGATACAGGATATGATGCTGTGGAGCTCAGGAGACGAGCTGGATGACGAAACGTACTCTCGTACTTGTATATTTATATATGTATTCCGCTGTGTTGA
Source organism: Allium cepa (assembly GCA_030765085.1). Classification (NCBI taxonomy): domain Eukaryota; kingdom Viridiplantae; phylum Streptophyta; class Magnoliopsida; order Asparagales; family Amaryllidaceae; genus Allium; species Allium cepa. Next base: position 243,455,470 of record CM060938.1, on the reverse strand, counting down.
GTTGTTGTGTACCCATTGTATGATATTGATGTTGAGTTGTGACTGATGTATTCTGATGATGTAATGTATGTAAACAGATATATTTGATTTTGAGTAAAGATTATTTACTATCTATTATATTTTATTCCGCTGCGATGGTTAGATTCTGATGTTGATTTTGTTTTTCTCTTCTTCTACCTCTTTTTATTAAACCCAAATGGTTCGTATTTCTGTGCAACTTGAGTTAATTGTTGTAGAATAGTGTTGACTCAAGGGGTACGGATTTGCGGGTCGTTACACACACATCACCCGTTTCCAAATAATTTTCCAAATTATTTATCTTCCAAAAATATCTTTACAAGATATAAAATTTTAAATACTTCAAAAATAAATCAATATTTATTTTTAAACCCATTTTCCAATTTCATTTATAAATTCCATAATGAATTTATATTTCAAGATATCCATGCATATACAATTTCAATTATTCATTTCAATTTATCTTCAAAAAGATAAATTCTCAAAATATTCACTTTATATTGGAAAACATTTCCATACTTATTTAATAAGTAATTCACAAATCTTTTATTTTCAACACTTCGAAAATATTCAATATACTTAAATCGAAATTAAGTATATATTTCATTCTTTAAGGAAATCATGCTCTTAAACATATTTATTTGGGCCAAAACGAATGTTGCGTAAAACATCGTTACAACGTCCCAAAATCACTAGTATAGGGACTCGAATTTAAGATAGATATATAAATCCCAATACTAAACAAAACATTTCCTTTCGGAAATCATTTACTATAACAACGGTGTTATAGTCCACCATTCCCTTTTATTTCTCGAAAACGTCTATTTCAACAATAAATGTTGAAATCTATGGTTTCGAATCTCAACACATTTTAAAACATCGTTAGATCGTTTTAATTCTATTTAAAACATCAAATCTAAACATTTTCTTTAACATATTATCTACTATTCAAAAACGTGAATATACTACGTTAACAAATTTCATCCTTTTATTCATTTTATTTTAAAGGATTACTTACTGTCTAAAAACGTGAATATAACTCCATAAATAAATCATAACAATTTACTTATCAAAATAAGTCGTTTGTGAATTTATAAGACAACGTTTATAAATTCCATTTCTATTTATTTATAACAACTTCCTTTTATAAATTCCTTTATTAACCTATTCGATTTATAACTCAATTATAAAACAAAGGTTCATATTATAAGTTAAACACTTATAAAACGATTATTTTACAAAATCGTTCTTTTAAACTTCATAATTATAAATCTTATAACTTATAAGATTCAATTATTTATCCAAAACCATTCTTTAATCATTTCACAAAATCTATAAATCTTACTATTTATAAATTTCATTTATAACTTCACCATTTATAATTTTATGAATTCCATTCATTTACAAAAATTCATTTTCACTTCATTCAAACACTTATAAAAACTCGTTTTATAATGTCAATATTTCAATTTATAAATATCCATTTATAAATCTCTTAATATAATTCAATTTATATTATTCTTTTAAAACGTCTTTAATCTCCTTTATTATTTCACCATTTTGATTTATAAAATAATCAAATTTTATAAATCCTATATTTAAACTTTTCACAATAAATTCTAAAATCCCGATTAAACTATTTTATAAAATCATTAGTCCCATATTTTCAAAAATCAGCTTTTAACTATATTTCTCAAAAATCATAATTTTCATAACTTTAAAAATTATAATGTTTATTTATTTAAAATGGATCAATTCCAAAAATATTTTATATTTTCAAAAATCACTTTGAAAATCATTTTAAAAAAAATCCCAAATTTGGTCCAATGATGCTACATACCAAATAGTCAATCACGACAACAACGATATCATATATCGATATGATAATCCATCAAATATCAAAATATCTGAATTCAAATAAATACTGTTGAGGAATCCAGTTGGATCCCTCCAACCTGTTTTCCTGCATCCACAAACATTAGCACAATACCAATTTTGCTCCAGTACGAAATTATCGCGGTATATGGGATTTAAATATTATCCGCTTAATAGACGGCGCAATAGGGTCTCATCCGCTAAACAAATAATTGCGGGAAATCAATAACTCCAATATATACATATGCCAATATATATATATTGCTATTATATATAATACCAATTTCACTGTTTATGAAATATTCGCGGTATATGTTTTTAATAAATAACATCCGCTTACTAACGGCGTATAATGTCTATTTTAACAATCAATAGATAACAATCATCATTCAAACATGCATTCAAATGTTTTAAATCTAACTATTTAAAATAAAATTGAAACTGATTCGATTGAGTGAGAAGTTCTCACCTTGATTTCAATTTCGTTGTAGCGATTTATTTCGAATAAAATTAAACGGACGTTTAATTTTACCCAAAATTCTCACTAACTCCAAATGACTCCAATCCAATTTCATCGCGTAGTGCTCGTCCATACGATTCCAACGCAACTGGTTTCGCACGTTTTCGACCTCGTATGAAAAAGATACGAATTTTTGAAGTTACACGAGTTTATAAAGCATATAAATTACAACCTTAATTATTTTCAATTCTTTCTGAATTTAACATATTAAATTATCGATTTAATTATCCAATTAAATCCAATTATTCGAATTAAAATTTATTCGACTTATAAATTCACTTATTAATATTTAAAATTAATTAAATATTCAAATTTTAATTAAATAAAATTCTGGGTCGTTACAGATTGGTAAGTAAAAATCTATTTAAAATCAAATATTGAATATTGAACAGGCAGAATGTTTAAATTAAATATTTAAAACTTATTGAATAATCGAATAACTGTAAAATGAAAATAGGGTTCTAAGATGTGAATTGGTTTTAAAGGTTAAATTTTATAAGTTCGTTTTGAATATTTTAAAAGATAGTGATTTAAGAATAATCAAATTTAACTAAATTTAATATTACAAATGTTTGAATAATTAAATTCCAAAGTTGATATGATTAATTTGATATTGAAAGTTAATATATGAAAATAGAGTGAATAATTGAAATTTGATTTAATATGATTCAAATTGGTTTCCAAAGTGAATGTAAGTTATATCGGGATTATAATGGAGTTAATAAGATTTTAAAATTGGAATTTATTGGATAAATGAATAACGGGTTTAATATGATTAAAAATGATTTGTAAATTATAGTGATGTTATAGAACTTTTAAAACTGAATTTAAAATTTATCTGTGAAAATTGAATATTTTAATATTTAATTATCAACTGAAAAATAGCCAATTTTTGAACAGTCTCAGAACTGGACGAAACTAGTTCCATTGGATCCGTAATAGTTTGTTATTATCGGATTTCAATTTTCGTAGCAATCGGAGTTTTCGTTTGACCGTGGCAGCTCGAAACGCATTGAATTGTTTTAATATTAATTTGACGAGTTAAAATAGCCATTTTTCAAACAGTCTCGGATTTCGACGAAACCAGTTTCATCGGATCCGTAATGTTATATTATTGTAAGATTTCAAATTTCTTGTCAATCGGATTTACCGTTTGTCCGGGGCAGGCTAAAACGCCTACAAATTTGATTTACCGATTTAATTTTAAATCGAACGTTATTGCCATAACTTGCACAGATGATCGAATTAGCTCCCGAAACACGTTCCATTGTGTTCGGAACGCGGGATAAACCTTAGAAACGCCAGCCGGCACGTTTTGTTTGGAGATCGTTTGAAAAAGCATGTGAATTTTGGAATTAATAATAATATAATATATATTATATCTTATATAAACATGTTTGATCAGAAAACCCTATTCATTTTCGTGGCCGCCTCCTTAGGTTTCGATGGCCAAAAACTTAAGACCTTCCACCCTCAATCTCTCCTCATCTGTGTCGCTTTAGCCTAAACCTTCAACATGGAAGTTGTAGAGCACATCGAGTACTCCACATCCAACGGCTGTGGTGAAAATTGAGTGTACGAATCGACAGCAATCGTCACCCAAAGGCCGTACGTTCGAACGCATGTTTCGAGGCCATGACTTGACCGAGCTTCGCGCTATTCTCAACGTGGGTCGAGCTCGAGACGAGCTTCGACGTGGTGCTGCTGTGATGGATTTTCGTCGAGCGTAGGGTGTCGCGTGATTTAGGGTTTGCACGGTTATAATGGGTTGTCGCGCGCGCATCATCCTGGAATGAAGAAGAAGAAGGCAACGTCTCTGATGCATGCAGGGGGGGATCCAACGGCCAGAAATTGTGGGGTATATAAATATTAAAATAAATTTGTAAATTATTTTATTTGAATTTGTATGATATTTAAAACGCCATAACTCTTTCATACGAGGTCGGAATTGCACGAAACAAGTTTCGTTGCGTTCGTATTGTCGAATACAACGCTATGGAGATGGATTGGAATCGTTTGGAGCTAGAGAAAATTTTGGGTTAAAACAAAATTCGATCGATTTGATTTAAAATCGTAAAAATCAAGGTGAGTGTTTTATAACGCTCACAGCGTACTGAATAACTTTATGCTAGTTAAATTTGATATTATGAAGTGATGAATTTTATTTGTCGTTGTTTGATAGAATTTAATTGTCATATACATTGTCATTTGAATTCACCGTTGAAAATTTAACCGGCATACAAATTGAAATTAAAAATTGAATTGCGATTAAATTACCTTACATTGATAACTATGAAATTGTCATGAATTGTATTGTCTATTGGATGATGTATTTCGATGGATGCTATTGGTTGATATTTAAATGTTTGGATGTTTTTTGCTTATATATATCCTGTTATGCATACATATGACACTGTGATTTGATTTAAGTGATATATATTCATCCCTGACATTTAATTGAAATAACTGATCACTTGGCCATAGGATAGAAAATTATATACGGACATCGGATTCTAAATTAATAATTTTTAAAATCGTCGATTTGAAATTTATTTAAATGTTTTGATTTAAAAGTTATAAATAGAAATCAATTTATAGAAATCGACTTTATCGAAAAATTGAGTTTGGAATGTTGAAATAAATTTTGGTTAAAGGAAATTGTTAAATAATTTAAGTTGAGACTTTGAAATTTAAAATTGGGATATGGTTGAATTTCGAAAATTTATTCGTTTTAAAAGATTGAACCTTAATTCGAGCTTTGAATATTACTAAGTAAAAGCGATATAAAATGATATTTGAAATTGAGCTTGAAATTGAGTCATATTTGTAATTGGGATTTAAATTTGAATATTGAAGGATAATTTTGTTAAGTGTTAAAAAATTGATATTTTGAGAAATCAAGCTAAAAATCGATATACATTGAAATTGAATAAGTTGAAGGTGAATGTAAAATCGAATAATTTGAAGTCAAAGTTGACATTGATTTGAATTAAAATCGAAATTGAGTCGGTAAAATAGAAATTGAAATTGATTTGAATTGGGAAGTTATAATTGAAATGGATTGGTTTTGAAGCTGTTTTATTTTGTTTTCCAAATTACTCTGTTATATAAACCATTTTGAATACTTAAACTATTTTAATCTATTTTTAATCACTTAACCCAATTTAAATTATTTTAAACTAATTTATCTATTTTAAATCCATTTTAAAGATTTTAAGTATTTTTAACTATTTTAATTATTTAAACTATTTTTAAACTACTTAAAACTATTTTCTAAAATTTCAAATAGGTCAATAAGGTGAAATGTTTATGTTTAAATCTTAAATGTAAATACGAATTGGTTTAAATGAAGTTGCAACCAAAATTGAAATTCGAAATGATTTTGAAATCGAAATGAGATATTGATGCGAAAATTGATTTTAAAACGAAATCTTACATTTGAATAGATACGATGATATTTGAAATGGATTTGATTTTTTTAAAGCGAATATGATATTTTGATATCAATTATGAATCGATTTGAAATGTAAAAGAGCCAACGGTGTAATAATACGTAGTTATTAAAGAGACCGGGATCGGATATGGACATACTCTCTGTCGATACCGAAAACCACTTTAATAACTATTATACGCGGAGTGTTGATCCAAAATGAAGTGGATGGTTTGCTGAACGCGTCGATTGAAGAAAGAGAACGATATTAGATGACCCCTGACATGACTAAAACAGGAGCCGCGTCGGGCCATTGAGGTTCGCCACCTCTAGCGGACACGCTTCTTCGATACCATATCTATTACATTCGTGATTCGATTTGGGTGCACCCCTTGATTTGGGAGTGTTGTTTCGCGGTGTTGGGGTAGCTGCTGGCTATGCTCAACATCAGTCCGGATCACGCAACTACTAGTATCCTAGTTGGTATCGCCTCATGTACCTTGTCATACTGATTATCCTATTCGCGACCACTACGTTATGTTTTGTGTTATACCTATGGGGTACCCTCTGATAACCACCAGTTTACGGTGGGACTTACGGGGCTGTATAGACTATGGCATTACAAAAATGTGTTAAGGGGGATTATGGTAACGCCTTAACGCTATTTTGATACTTTATATTACTGATAGGCATTATCTACTTAGCGTACATTACTACATAGTAGATAGTTTAACGGATTCTTAAGAGATGGAAAATCCCATAACATCTCTTGAGTTATTGCACGCACGTTGACACTGGATATGAGATGTCAAATCCCGTAAACATCTCTGACGCCGTTACACTCATATTTATTTACGATTGATTTAACTTTCATAAGGATATTTTAGTCCTGACTCGAGTGTTTTGTCTTTTCATTACGCTCGGGTCAGTCCTGAGTTTTCAGATTTTAGAAGATCTATTCTGGAGGACGAAGACGAAGATTTGGTATACTCTTACTATTGTTACCCTTGCATCATGCTATCTGCTGCATTGTTTTAATTGTTCTGTTGTACATGTATAACTTTGATAAATGTTGTATAAATAATTGTCAAAGTATAGTAAACAGCTTCATGAAATGTTTATTTGACTATTATATTTTATCTTTCCGCTGCAAGATTCTGTGTTGTTTCTTTTCCTTTATTTCTCTTTCTTTTCTTTTCTTATTTACCCCAATAACCATCTGCCCTTTTGAATGGTTTGAAATCGGCATGTGTATTTGATCGTCGGTTTAAACTGTCCAAAAAGGCGGGTCGTTACAACAAACGACAAACAATAAATGATAATAATCAAATTTTATCATCCACTAACAACAAAGCTAACCATATATAACTATAATAATTTTTAAAAATTATTCCTTTATATATAAAATATAATCAAGGTAAAATTATTTCATTTACCCAACTATCAAAACAATATTGTCAGTATGCCATGTTCAAACATTTAGAAACCCCTATCAATAATGTGGCGTTCCTCGCATCGACCAGAATTCACAAGCTACTCCATAGATAAATTAACAAAATATAAAACATTTTTATAATCACTAATAAATTATTCATATCTGTAATACACTAAAACTCATTCTAGGGTGCTACTGACCCTAGCGACAATGAATACCCAACTGTAACACCCTAATTTAAAATAACATTATTTAGGAGATTTAATTCGATAATTAAATACAATAATGTAGAGACAAGAATAATAAGGGTATTGAGATTTGAAAACTAAATAGAGGCCTTGCCTTAACTAAATGAAATCATAAGAATAAGTTTATAAAAACGGTTTTATAAGTTAACTGCTCAAGAGAATAAGGCAAGGGTATTATGGAAAAGAGCAGTATACCATAATCCCATAACCCCAAAACCCTTACTTCATTTACCATTTATACATTCATAAACAAAAAATAAAGGCTAAAAAGAACTAAGGCTGGCCATAACACTAAGAGTAAAGGGGGATGAAAATAAACTAGAAGCTAAGGATTCAAGCAAGGAAGAATTAAGCAAGATCAATCTCAAGTTCCTTATGCAAACAAAGTGAATAATAATCCAAACTATCTCATTTATGTTTTAATGAACATCTTAATTTTAAATATATGATTTTAAAGACCATTTGGATTATTTGAATGATGATATGCTTAAATTATATGCTATGTTTGATTTAAACAAGGATGTTTGTAAAAGGTTTGACTTGATTTAAGGATAAAGTCATGTAAAATGGGTTTCGAATGACATGTGGATTTATTATGTTATGCAAAATATTATTTTGGAGATGGGTCTAAATTTCATAATAATCTAAGCTACAGATAATTTATTATGAATTTTGAATGGAAGGAATAGATAATTTGGGTTTAAAATTAAGTACGACAATTATATAAAGTATTTTTGGTCCAAAGTTTATATATGTTAAGAAACACATTAAAAGTGAATTAAGATGATTTTTAAGGATTTTTCCTAAGTGATTTACTATGGAAATTAAATTAATTAAGTTATAGGACTTACATGTCTTAATTGATTTGTTAAGGGGAAGGGATACATTGCTAAAATATTTTTCATTACTAATTGATGAATTCGGCAGCCTTCCTAGAAAATGGATATTTTGATAAAGGTTTTGCAACCAATCATATTTTAACAAATAAGGAAAGTTAGATACAAAATAAATTTTTCTAAAGGTATAAAATCAGTTTTGCTTCGAATTACAAACTTGCCACTTCCATTTGCTTGCTATCGAAATCATCCCGGTAGGCCTTTCGAACCCATTCAAAACTAATACACACGATATTAGATAGTTGTTATGTAGCATATTGGAGAAAGGCTAAAGGGGATAGTGTCGAAAGCTTACTTTTGAATGGGTTGATGCCACTTTAATAGCTTTCGAATCAACCCACTTATCCTCGTTTGCTTTCAAAGGAGATGGTACTTACATTGTTTTTAAGGAGGCTTTCGAAAGAGTTGTTTAAGAAGCATTTGAAAGAGTGTTCGCTTATTTTCTAAGAAGCTTTCGAAAGGGTTGAAGTTACTTTTAAATAGCTTCCGAATGGATTACTGCTTGCCTTGATTTTAAATGTAGCTTTCGACTGAATTGCCACATGTTAAGTTTTAAAAAAGAGCTTTTGAAAGGGTAATTGCTTTTGAATCTAGTCGAAAACTAGTGGCCATCTTCATGCCTTTCTGATTGGTTAAAGATCGCTTTTCTTTATAACCTTATAATAATGAGTTCAAAAGGGAGGCTTTTGTTTTATTAATATATAAGCCACAACTCAATGCTTTCGAAGGGTCCTTATAGTCACTTATATTAAAGGTTTCGAAGGTAATGGTTTTGAAAGATAGTTTCGAAGCTATCCTTTTCTCCAATTATTTTACCTAATGGTCATTACTTTCGAATGGGTGGTTTCGAGGCCATTTGTTCTCCTAAAATTCTTTTACTTGGAGATTAAAGTTTTCAAAAGGGATACTTTCGCTTATATTCCCTTTGATACAGAGGTTACACTTAAGGTTAAACCCAATGACTTCGAAAGAGATGTTTTCATATGATTTCGAAGGTACGCTTCTAAAAATCCTATTTGAACTAAGTGGTTTTGAAAGATAAGCTCTAATACTTTCGATAGGAACATTATAATGGTTTCGAAAGGAAGGTTTTGATGTTTCCGAAAGGGGTATTTTAAGTGTTTCGATAGGAAAATATTTAAGTGTTTTGAAAAGAAGTTTTGAATACTTTTGAAGGATATATTTTAAGGTTTTGATATACAAGGCCTAAGGTTTCAAAAGCCTTAGTTTTCAAACAAGAAACCCAATCTCTACTTTTAAAGAAGTACCCATGGCAATATGAAAGATGTTTGAAATGGCATCTAACTTTGGTGTTTTTGAAGAAGCTGTCCTTTATAATCAGAGATGTTTCTATTACTATATTATGATCAGTTATTATGAGTGCTTCTTAATTAAACATATTCACATCATAATCAACCCATATTCACGTCATAATCAACCCATAACTGGATTTTAGGGTATTAAGGGTAGACTAACCAGCTAGGTTTACCCAGTAGTGAATATAAAGTGTGTTAACTCCTGTATGAATAGAATTGCATGTAGGAGGTCTGGTAGACCAAAACATAGGATTCCCAAAGACTGATCAAAGAGTTGTTAGTATAGACAGGTTCATGGTAAACCCATGAAAATTATATTTCAAAATAGTTATTGGCAAGGGCTAATAGGTTCTTAGTGATCCCATGAAAACTATATCCGGATTAAATTATTGACACAGATTAATAGTTTCATAGTCAACCCATGAAAACTGTGATATGAGAGATGTTAGTGGAGAACCCAATAGGTTTAGAATGAACCCTAAAAACTATAATTGGATAAAGTTATTGTCAGGTACCAATAGATTCTTCGTGAACCCATGAAAACTATAAAACCAGGCAGATAGTCCATAAGCTTTGAACATGTTATTAGTCAGCCCATGAAAGCTAATAGGTTAGTAGTCACCCTAGAAATTATAATTGAGATAGACTGTCAAATGAACAAGGATGAGAAATCCAGAATATATTGCATGTTTACATATCATCGTGATAAATTTTATTATGTTGTGTATAAACCATTGTAGATGCAGATGCATAGTATTTGGTTATTATAAATTAAGCTAAGATACTAGTGAGGGGAAAACCCGTTCTGCTAAGCGGCGTGGTCTCGCTAGATATCTATATGGTTCGAGATGGTAGGTTATTATTCATAGCATAATTTGTTTCTAACTCGAGGTTTATGTTTTTTCCCTTAAAATTTCGGGTGCTCAATTAATTTTGAGTAGTTTGAGAGTTAAGGTTTTCAGGTTCATCTTTAATGAATAGGCTTCCGGAGACGTGCAGAAGCAGAGCTAGCTATAGAAGTTCTTTTCTGCTAGATTCCGATGTGTTCTGGTTGTAATGGAAAAGTTGTTTAATTGCCTATGTTTAGACTCTAACCATCCAAAGGGGCATCTTTATATGTCGGTCTTGGCGTATTTTGTAATAATTATATTTCTCTAAGCATAGTTTACGAATTGGGATTGTGTAATGAATTCGAAACATGATTTGAAGCTGAATGAGAAATCTGCTTTATGATTTTGAAATTTTTTCATATTCATGTGTCTGTTATATCAATGTATGTAACATTACGGGATTTGGTCATAGAAAATTAATAACTATGGATGACTGCAACATCCATAGCCGTTAATTTTGGGCCACTATGTAGGGGATATTACGAGTTGGTATCAGAGCATAGGTTTATAGAAACTTTAAAAGAAATTTAAACCTAAAAGATTTTCAAAACATAATCCAATGAATCAGATAATGAGAACGGTGTTTGGGTTAGTGCTATAGTACCGCACTTGTATTAATTATATATATATATATATATATATATATATATAAGTATGTATTCCCATCTCTCTTAAACCCTTCTTCAATATCTTACTAAGGCTCGTATTCAGATTTACGAGAAAGGAAGATATGGAGGATGAAAATAGAAGAAGGAATCTAGGTAGAGGAAGCACCACAACCAATGGAAATGCTCGACCTAATACCAGAAGAAACCCGGGTCGATAGACAAATGCTAATCCAAATGCAAATGCCAATGCAGATATTGGAATCCTGTCAGTAGATATAGGGATGATGTTTCAGTTCTTCGTCAATCTGATGCAAGCTGTAGCAGCTACAGGTGTGGCTGGGGGTAATGCTGCGAATGTTGGAGGAGCTAATCCCGTAGCCGCAGTTGGCAATAACTATGATAAGCTGAGTAGGGATTATACCAGTCTTGGTGGGAAGCCGTTTTTGGGAATAGAGGATGCTATAGAAGTAGAGAATTGGCTTTTGCATTATGAAAGGATCTTCGTTGACTCGGGATTAAATGATGAGTAGAAGAGGAGACTTGCCTCTGGATAGTTGCAGGGAGCAGCACTTCATTTGTGGAATAGTGTTACCTTGGGAGTTCCCGAGGAGGAGTTTACATAGGCGGAATTTCGAAGCAGAAATGAAGAGCATTTTTTGTTCGAAGTTTCCAAGTCAGTGTTGCTGGGAAAGTTCAAAGACTTAGTTCAAGGTTAGATGTTGATAATAGAGTATGCTACAAAGTTTGATGAGCTTCCTAGATACGGATATGCTACCATTAACACTGCCGTCAATAGAAATGAAAAGTTTATTCGAGGGTTAAGACTCGAGATTGCTGTGGTGACAATGCCACATCTCCGTGATCCAATTATGGTTGTAGTGGAGATGTAATCTGAGATGAAGAGATGCTTTCTACTTATAGGAAGGGAAAGCGGGTTGGAACCCAGGGTTATCAGGGTAAGAAGAGGAAATTTTTTAAGAAGAAAGAAACCCAAAAGGGGGAAGCTGCAAAGAAGGCAAAGGCTAATCTAGTTTGCTTTAAGTGTGAAGAAAAGGGACATTGCTCATGAATGTCAAACTACAAAAGAGAAGAAGGCTTCAAACAAGAAAGGATTGAAGTGCTTTAATTGCGACTAGATTGGGCATTATAAGAATCAGTGTCCAGAGCCGGTCAAAGCGGACAAGGGAAAAGTCTTCGCTTTGGGATCATCGCTGCTAGACGAACTGCTATTTGGAAAGGAAATACTGTAATAGAACATACGCTTTTGATTCATAGTAAACCAGTTAGGGTACTGTTTGATATCGTAGCATGACATTCATTTATATCTCATTGTTTGGTAGGTAAGTTATGTTTAGAACTCTTATACTATGTTACTTCCTTAAGGGTACGCAACTCTGGGAATGTGAAGTGACCAACTACAACTTGATTTGTAAGGTCATAACTTTGCAGGTTGTTTGTATGTTTTGATTTTGTAAGTTTTGGAATCATTTTGGATATGGATTGGTTAGATTATTATGATGCTATGATATTTTTCCAAGATAGAGAAATATCGCTAAGGCACCCTAATAGTCATAACCAAATTATATTCTCAGTGGCAAATTTAGATCAAAGTTCTTTTGCTTTGTTGGGTGCTATGGAACTAGAAAAAGAGTTGAATCGGGTTTTAGTAGCAAGAGAGTTTGCAGACGTTTTTAAGCCGGTCACAGGACTACCATCGAAGCGAGCCACTGAGCTTCGGATTGATCTTGTGCTAAGAACAGAAACTATAAGTAGACCACCCAACAGGATGACACCGATCGAGATGAAAGAATTGCAGGTGGGTTTATAAAGGAATAATTTCATTAGACAAAGTAGTTCACCTTAGGGAGCAGCCACGGTGTTCGTAATGAAACCAGGTGGGTCGTTAAGAATGTGTATCAACTATCATAAGTTGAACGAGAAGACAATCAAGAATAAATATCCTTTGTTGAGAATCGATGATTTATTTGATCAGTCGAGTGGAGCCAGAGTATTTTCTCAATTGGATTTGGTAGTAGGTTTCCATCAGCTAAGAGTGGCAGAGAACAGTATTCCGTTGACGACGTTTCGGACTAGATATGATTCTTTGAGTGGTTAGTAATACCATTTGGATTAAGAATGTGCCAGCTTTCTTTATAGATTTGGTGAACTGAATTTCCCAAGAGCACTTGGATAGGTTCACGTTAGTATTCACAGATGACATTTTAATATTCCCGAAGGATGAAAAAGAGCATAAAGTTCGTATTAAAATAGTGCTTGAGATGCTAAGGTAGAATTAGCTAAAAGCAAAATTTTCTAGGGGTCATTTTTAAAAGAAAGAAGTTAAGTTTCTTGGTCACGTGGTTTCAGAGAAGGGTCTGTCAGTTAATCCGAATAAGATCGAAACTGTTAATAACTGAAAGAGATCGGAGACAATGGCTGAGGTTGGAAGTTTTCTTAGACTCGCTGGCAACTACCGAAGATTCATTAAGGATTTCTCGAGACAGCAGCACCTTTGTCTAAGCTAACTAGGAAGGATATGAAGTTTATTTGGTTTAACAAATGCGAGGAAGCTTTCCTTAAGTTAAAGCATTTGTTAACCAATGCGCCTGTGTTAGTATTTCTAGACGGAAACCAAGGATTAGAAGTGTATACCAATGCATGTGGAACCAGATTAGGGGTTGTGTTGATGTAGAAAGGTATATTTTTTGCCTACGCTTCAAGACGGCTTAGACCGCATGAAGTGAGATATCCTCCTCATGATTTAGGGTTAGCAACGGTGATCTTCAAACTAAAAGTATGGAGACATTATCTCTTGGGAGGAGATTTAAGCTATATACAGATAATAAGTCTTAATGCATTTATTCTCTAAAAAGGAGTTAAATATGGGTAGCAGCAATGGCCGGAGTTTTTAGCGGCTTATGATTTTGGTATAGAGTATACACCTGGAAAAGGAAATATCATAGCGGATGCTCTTAACAGAAAACATTAGAATGTGGTGTTAGCAATGTTAACAAAATGGAGGGACCTAGAATCTTTGACTACATGTAGTGTGCAATTAAGATCAACTGCTAGTTCTTGTTAGAGCACTGCCATGGTATCTTGCTTAAAAGTTCGACTAGTAATAATCGAAAGATTGCTTCTAAGTAGAAAAAATCCCTATTTTTAGTCAAGAAGATTATAAGATTTGAGGTTAGGACAGAGATTGATGATCTAAAGGATTTTAATCTTGACCAGAAGGGATGGTTGAGATGGAAGAGACGGCTGTATGTTTCGAATGTTGAGGACTTAAGGATAGAAGTTCATAGTGAATGCCATTGATCTAAATTTACGATTCATCCAGGGGGAACCAAGATGTATCAAGATATGAAGAAGAGGAGTTTCTACTAGGAATGTATGAAGAAGGATGCTGACTTATGGGTAAATTAGTGTATGAACTGGCACCAAGATATGTTAGACTCTTCCCAGTTATGGAAAGGATCAGAACGCTCGGGAAGGATGAGGGAAGCTCAATCTAGATAAAGAAGTTATGCAGATAATAGGCATGAGCATAAAAATTCTCAGGTAGAGATAAGTTTTTTATTAAATGTCGCCAAGGAAGGGTGTGGTATGATTAGGAAAATTAGGGAAACTCGCACCGAGATATGTTGGATTATTCGCAGTTATGGAAAGGATCAAAAAGCTTGCTTATAAAGTATATGTTAGACGGCGAATTTTCTATCTATTAGAAGACCGCCAAAAAATATTATTGTTAAAACCATAAGTTCACGATGCACAATTATAGTACATATGCGAGTACGGGTTGATCCGCAAGAAATGAAATAAATTCTAATAATACTCAATCAAATTAACCCAATGTTTTGAAGTGGTTTTGAAACTAGAAAAATTGCAAAAATTAACTAGAGTAAAGGTGAAAAAGTATGATAATAAGAATCAATTTAAAGGAAAATCCACTATCAATCTTTCATATAAATCAACATGAAATTCACTTATAATCTCTCATAAAAATATTAAGTAGAAAAAGATAGTGTGCTTATTATAAATATGATTTATTTGTGTCATTAATTAGCACAACTTAAATCATCAAACTCATAACACAGCTTTCATACCCACTTATCGAAACTCATGAAAATGAAATGAAAAATTAAAATAAAATATATTTTAAGTATGATCTATTTTCTTTTAGTTAGTAACATAGACCATAAAATGTTGATTCTAGTTTTACTTTCATTATCAAAATTACTAAGGCAAATGATCAAATAGTTTATGTTTTAAATGGAGTTAAGCATAGCCTATTTGAGATGCCAACATAGGCTATCAAAATTGAATAAAAAAACATAAACCACCACCATTCATAATTTCCATCAAGCATATAAGAGAGATTACAAACGAAATCATTATGTTAATTTAATATGTTTCATGAGAGATTCATTACCCTTAAATTGAAGGGGTTTAGCTACTCATTTTTGAAAACATGTTAACATAAATTGATTTCAACATAAACATAAATGAAGAAAAGTGCTAATTAAAAGAATAAGGAACTAATTACTTGCATAAAATAAATCAAAACTAATTGCATGAATTAAAATAGAGCATAAGAAAATAAAAGAGCATAAAAGAGCGCATAAATAAAAATTGCATGAAAGTAACAATAGGGCTTAAGAAGCCACGAAAGAAACTTCTATTTATTTTTGATTTTGTGGCTACAACTTGCATGAAAGATAAGAATATAATTACACGAGACATAAGAGGTATTTATGCTTAAAACCCTAATTCATATTATAGGGGACTACCTCAAATTCCCTTTAGGAAGTGTAACTCCATGCAATCATTAGGGATTAATTAGTCCCCACTAACATGCCATTAAGCATCCATTAACATGTGCATGTGCTTTTAATTATGGACCATATGGTAGTGGGTTTGTGGGCTCCCCCATGTTGCATGAACTCATTTATTTCCATTCTTCATTTACCTTCAACATATGTGCATGCATTCGTTTATCAACCCTCTTTATATTCGCACTTCATTTCCTACAAATAAAAATGGCAAATAAATTTTCTCAAATTAAATATTACGCAAAATTACCATTCTAACCCCAAATGAATATGAATAAATGATGATTTGATGTCAATTTAAATTTTCGTTTAAACATGTAAAATACCCTAATATGCTCATTTATTTAAATAAAGTAGATTAAATATGGAAGTAAAAATATTCACTTTTACGTGCACATCAAATACCCCCACACTTATCTTTTTATTCTTCCTCGAATATACTAAAACTAAGATAAATCGGTTTTCGTAGGAAACACGATTTCATTGAGCATATACAACAAGTCATTAAACCTCTAGGTGCCTCTGGTAGGATGCTTATTTTTTCATGAGGGTTTTTAGTGGATACTACCCTCAAAATCCAAATGTGATATGCAAATTCTAATGCAACAACATGATGAAAGTTTCCAAAAAAAAATTTGAAAAATGAAGAATTTATTTTTAAATCGACATGAGTAAATTAAATATAAGTTTAGGTCATTATCAAGAAATTTTAGTCCTTTTAGCCATCAAAACTTTCAACAAAAATTAAGTTATCATCACAATTAGACTCTAGTTTGGCTAGTTGTTTCAGTTGATGACATAGGGCAACTATGAAGTAGATCCTTTAGTTGATTATCAAAGTTTTGCAAAGTGGTATTTTTATTTCTTTTGAGTAATTCGAACCAAATAAGTGAAAATAGTGCTGGGATTTCAATTGCTTACTCTCTCTATTTTTGAAAAGTACTAATATTATTATTATTTGCACACTAAACTCGGATAAATTAGGGCTAGATATACTTATCATGCGCTGCCTTTCAGTCTTATGTTAAAAGAGTACATAGCGTGGCGAGTGTACACACTTGCATATGAACACATGACTCTAGGTGGTAATCTTTATTAAATCTATTTACATATACCTAACTCAGATAAACTATGTCCGGATATACCGATTCAGCATTGCCTTTCAGGCTTACCTGAGAAGAGTATAGAGCATAGCGAATACACTTGAGTGGGAATACAAGACTCAAGACGTTTCTTATTTTCATAAAAACCATTTTTTTGTTTTTTTGTAAAGAGTAAGAGAGAGAGTTACTCTGACAACACGAAAATCTCTACCCTTTGAATCGACAATAATCCACACATGTCCGACCCAAAAAGCACAGACTGAAGGAAAGTCAAGAGAAAGAAAAGAAGAGAGAAGAAGAGAAGAGAAGAAAGAGAGATGTAGAACCAAACAGAACAATACAGAATCTGTAACATCTCAAAATTTATTAATTTAAACTTGGTAAATTATTTGAAGTTTTGGAATTTAATTTGAAGAGTTTCAAATCAAATAAAATATATGTTAATTTATATGAATAAAATTTCAATTTCTGTTGATTGAAGTAATAAATGTTTAGAAATCATTTGAATTTAAACTTATATATATGTGAACATATATGTTTATATGCATATATGAGTAGATTTGAATTTATATATATATATTGAATTTGAATGTTTGAAAACAAGTTGAACTTATAAAAATATATTTATGTAATTTATTTGATATGTATTTAATTTCATATCATTCACTTTTAAATGATATGTGTTAATATTAAGTAAAACTAGACAAAATGTATGTATGTAAGTGCAAGGCAAATATAATATCCATGTACATAAGGAAAACAAATTGTCTACCTGCAAAGTGTTATGTACAAATAAATGAAAAATAAAATATGAAATGCATATAGATTTGCATATGAATTAGGCAAGCAAGAAGATAACAAAACAAAAATATCTACATACAAAATAATTCAAATAACATAAGTATGTAGACTTAGAAGGAAGCAATGACATTAAATGCAATCATTTCAGCTGAAACAAAATTTAGCTTAGTCAAAGAAGGAGGCAGGAAGAGAAAAAAATCTGATCAAATAAAAAAACAAAGAAGATAAACCAGCTACACCAGAATTGCCTCCTTGTACAAACTGTTTCTCTATATATCCATCTATTCTTATGCTTGCTCGTACATAAAGAGAAGTTAAAAACCAGAAGAAAAAAAAGGGGAAACTAATGAAAGCTTCAAAAGTCTGTAAACCATCTCAAGATCAAACCTGGGAAGTAATTTAAAATCTTCATTGCCTTGAAAAAGATTTAACTCGGTCTTTTGGAAACCAAAAATCTGAAGTAAGTCTCAGATCATAAAACAAACTACAAGTCAGGAAAGTTACAAATCAATTTATAAAGCCTGGAAATATAAACAGCAAGGTATGCAAGCAAAACAGGAGTTTAAGAAAAAAACAAGCAAAGCATTAAAACAACAACTGCTCTTCTCTGTCAAAAGTTTCAGGTGAGCAACTCCCTTTAAAAACCCAATCTTTTATCTTGATTGTGCTCGGTGATGATGAATGAGATGCATAATGTTGTAATTTGTTTGTGTGTATATGCATGTAAACATGATTGTACATGCCTGAGAATAGGCAATTTGCCTCTGTTCCTGGTTTTCAAGCTTCAAAACCTGTTTCAAAATTCATAAGTTTTTCCCTGATCCTCTTTAGGCTTAAAAATATAAACAAAATATGTTTATGAAATCAATATCTAAGTTCAAAAAATATTTTTAAGTTAAACTTGAAGATAATTTGGCCTGGGAAGAAGATTAGCAGTAGAACTTAAAAACATATTAAAATTCAAGTACCATGTTTTGTTGATTTACCTACATCAACTTGCTCGTGTTCATAAATTATGAATTTTAGAAAAAGAAACAAAAAATTTAGTGTCGTATTTATTGAGTTATTTAGAGTTGAACAGAATCGATAAAACCATCAATTTTTGATGATCAAAGAACAATCGAGCCTGGGGCTTGACGTCAGAGAAGGATGATGTGTGGTAGATCACTAGAAAAATAGTACGAAATTTTTTTGATGATCTGATAAGTTTGGGTTTGATGAAATAGGGTTTAAGGGAATAGTTGTATCAATGTCATTCTCGAATTGATGTTGAGGGCATTCGTGGATCAGGGTAGACCGGACTGGGGGAAACGACGCATCGGGTTGTGGCGAAGTTTGGGTCAAAGTCGCGTGACCTCCGGTGGTCAGTGGCGAGAGCTATGGTGGGTTTTTCGATTGGTTTGGTTCCAGCCTTTGGTTCGACATACTCGATTTTCACTCCAAATGAATTCGATCGAACTAGATGATTGTTTGGGCATTGGCGATCATCGTTGGCATGTCAGAGGCTACGGCAATGGTCAGAGTGATGAAATTCATCTGTACACATGCACATTCGTTCTCATGCGTATCTGGGTTAAGCGAAGCTCGGGGAAGAAAAGGGAAACTCGAAGCATGTCTCAGGAAATCTACGTGTAAGCTCGAATTTTAACTCGAAGTAGGATGTTGGTGCGACAGTAAAACACGTAGAAATTTTTAAGGTTGAAAAATTGGGGCGCTCGGGTTAATTTTTGGAAAGACTCGAAGTAGGGCTCGAGTACGTCAGGGTTTAGCTCAGGTTTCACTCGGGCTGCCTGGGGTTTATGTTTCCAGTTTTAAAACTTTAATGAATTAGTTAAATGAATTTCTGAAATTATTCCTTTTATAACTGATGATTTTATTATTAAGATAGAAGGTATAAATTTAAGATTTTGAAATAAAGGATTTTTAAAACAATTAAGTTTTAAACTTTTATTTTTAACAAGTTATTTTACATGAAACTTAATAAGTGATTTAGGAATAAAAATCAAATGTTTTAAATTTTTAACTTAAAAGTAAGTTAATTTATATCGTTAATGATAATCAAGTAATTGATGAATGATTAAATAAAAATAGTGATTACTTAGTGAAAGTAATTAAGGGAAGATAATTAAAGATTAAAGATTGATTAATTAAATATTAAGGGTTAATTACTTTAAAGAATAATTAATTAATATGGCTAATTAATTATTGTAATTAATTAAGAATAATTAATTAAAGATTAATTAATTAAAGTGATTAAGAAATAATTATTAGTTAAGGAGTAATTAATTATTGTAATTAATTAAGAATAATAAATTAAGTATTAATTATTAATTAAAGGGTAATTAATGATGAATTAAAGAATAATTACTTAAATGTTTGTAATTAATTGATTATTAGTTAACCTTGACTAGGAATTATCCATAGGCAAATGGTTTTGTTTTAGATTAATCAGACATTTTAATTGACTTTACTTATGGATGACTATATTCTATTGAATGGTGTGTGATGGATTGATATATTTGATATGTGATGTGATGCTATGTAATGCTTTGTGCTGAGCTGTTACATCTATGATAAATATACTGTTGTATGAATATGAAAAACCCTTGACCCGTAAAACGACATTTGAATTTCGATGCGAAAAGTAGTCGGGTTCCAGTTGGTTATCCGAAACCCACATCGAATCGTAATGATAAATCTTTGTGATTGATAAATTTACTTTATCTATGAATCTGTGAATGAAGATAACCGTTATAGGTTATACCGCTTATCATTGAATTTGTGATGATTGATGCTGTGCACTATTATGTTAAACCCTTGGACTACACTATACGCACACAAATATGGATTGCACGTGGAAATCGATTAAGTCGCATATTTTTTTAAAAATAGTTTGAATTTGAATTTTAAATCCAAATGATTTTGAAAATGGATTGGGTTTAAAGTGAAAAGCTTTTAAAAAAAGGTGTTTTAAAAATGAAATTTATTTTGAATAACTTAATAAAGATTTGAAATATGAATAATTTGATTTAAAATGGAATTCAATATCTGAAATTGAATTCTATGTTCGGTGTTTATGATTTAAAAACGGTATACAAGTTTATATGGGTTTTAAACCATTTTTCAAATGTTTTTTTGGGAATGTGAATTAACCCAAAGATTTTAACTTGAATAAATGAGATCGGATTTTTCCAAAATAAAATTGTTTGTTTTCAAATGACAAAAGCTTTCATATAAGAATGAATTTCCATTTGTGTTAAAGGAATTTCAAGTTTGGATTGAAAATGGTCCTCCAAGTTATGAATAAATCTTTGGAAAAGGGTTTGAAAGCTATAAGCTAAACCTTGATCTAAAGAGTTAATGAGTTAATCCAATTGAAACAGAAATTGTTTTGAAATCCGTGAATGGATCTTTGTGAAATTGGGTGAACTTTGTGGAATACATCTTTTCGTTTAAAAGAGTTGAAATGGTACTTTGTTTAAACCATTTGAAAGAAAGATTTGAATTTTAAAGTTGTGACTTAATTGAAATCCCATATCCATATATTTTTAAATAGTATGCTCATTATTCGGTTTAGCCGGGAGAGGACCTTGTGTCATATAACCCATTCCAACTAATGATACGTCGTTATAGATAGCATTTGAAGACCGGTGGTGAAGACCGGGTATTTGCGAGAACGATAGGATGACATATCGATTGTCTCTGCACTGAGTAGCTACGGTATAGAGATTCCCTAAGTGATGGCAAGTCCGATCGGGATTGTGGATACCCTTCGGTTATGTTCGAGCCTGGAACAGACTTGTATGGTTGTATGTCTGACATTACATTTTGAGATATAAAGCATATTTCTTTCAAATACATATCTGTTGGTGGTGGTGAATTTACTCTCTTAGCTTAATACCCTTCTCTGAGACAACGAGCTCAAAGGTTATGTAGTTGAAGGTTACCAGCGATATACTCCCAATTTGGTAGTGTGGCATGCTAAGTGCTGATGTGTGTTGATGATCATTTGTTGATCAAAGCATGACTTTGTGAAAAAGTGCAGCTTTGTGGACGAGACCTCATCGAGCCTCACAAACCGGTAATGGTCGAAACAGGAAAGATGCTGCAAGGTTTCAGGGGTAGCACCCCTAGGGTATGTCCATTCCTTCTAGAAAAGGGTGGCATCATGGTATGGAGCCCAGATACTTACTCATGTGGACACTGTATATATATTACTGTGTGAGGTTGTTGATGTTGAGATCTCTCGGATAAAGGTCGCAAACGACCGAGGGTGGCATATATTTCTACTTCCCGGGAAGGGGGTAACCAGCCTTGTGTTGGCAGAGAGCCGGGTAGGTTCTCGAGACGTCCCTCCAAAGGCATTCCCATGTGGCAATAGGAAGTTCCTTAGTCTGACCATTTGTTGGAAAATCCAATCATCCAATATGCGCCCTGTACGGTTTTAGTTGTATAACCTTCCATTTACTTATGGTGGTCACTATTGTTTAGATGGTAGCTATAGTAAGCATAGTTCGGAATGTCTATGCTGGCTAAGATTAATATTATACTTTTAAAATGTTTTCCACTATGCACTAATAATAATATATATATATATATAAAGGATTTTTGCGTATTAAGCATGTTTGACTATCATAAGGAGAAATCTCCTCCAATTCTGCGTTTGCATGGTGTGTGTGGCGGGAGGCCTTATGGTAGTTTCATTTTCCAAAAAGCATTGCAGATTTCAAATTTTAAATCTTTTGATTATTTTGAAAGACAAACCGTTTTTGTTTGCTCACACCAGTCCCATGACTGACTCGAAGTTTATTGTTCCCTTCCTAAACTCTAGGTATCCACAATTTTCCACACGGGCAGTCTAGAATTTGGTTTTTTCAGATAGTCAGATAGTAGATATCGTTTTGGTAGCCTTCAGCTTTCTGTTGATACATTTTGGAGTCTTTGGAATCGACGACTGACCTTCCTTTGTTTAGTACAACCTTGATGGTGCGTCGAGCTTGAAGTGTTGGAGCGCTAGCTTTGGAGTTTTGGGTTGGAGTTGCAGCATTGGGTTCTGTGAAGACTTATCTCATATTTTGTCGTGTTCCGCTGTATTTTGTGTTGTATATTCTCTGATGTTGATGATAATCATTGTATCAAATTGATGTATTGGGTATTGTATTCATGTTGTATCAGTGATATCATCTTTTATTTCCGTTGTGTTATTTATCATATAATGTTGTTGCAAGCTCCGGCGATACGAATTTGATGTTGTTTGTCGGACATCGAGTTTGGGTCGTCATAGAATCTCACATCGCAGTGGAAAATATATAATATCCTATCAATGATCTTTAAAAAATAGAAACTGTATATATACACATCAATCAGAGTTCAAAAATCAATCAGAGTTATCAGCTTGAACGGTTATAGTAACATGTCCTTACAAATGCCGATAATAACAACAACTAAGCACAGCGGATAATCAAGCAAATACGGATGTACGAAAATAAAGATCTCCAGCTCTCCTGCTGTAGCTCCAAAGGCATCGAATCTAGACCTGTAAATATACTCGGTCAGACCCGAGCGTTGAAAGGGAAGAACGCCCGGATCAGTCTGGTAAACCAGTGTGAGAAACACACTCAACTGAATTTATTAAAATACCAAACTTTTCCTTAGTTTTTGAAACAAAAATTTCTCGTAAGACAAGTCCACACATAAATACGGACATGTTTTTACCTTACGATAACTAAAATATCTCATATTAAATCCTCTTATATTATAGTAGTGTCTACTATATACAAATAATATTAATCATAGATGAAATTGTTACATTGATTAAATTCTAGCATATAGCCCAATTTGGTAATACAATTAAAATGGAAAACACGTAGTGGAGTTTGAATTTCCATACAAAAGACCAGGTGAAGGGACTACATTCCGGCAGTACATCTCCAGAAGAATGTACCGAGAAACCATCACAAAGTTTCTGTACCAACACAAGACCGGCCCACCTCTATAACTAGACGGTACCAAATATGTCATCCTTCGGTCGTTACCAACCTTACCGAGGGCCCTCTAGCATACGAACCACAATAATCGGATACACGACGTCATAGCATGCAAAGATATATCTAGAAGAGGATGATCATACACTAATGGGAGCGACCCACTTAGCCTTGCCGCATTTAACCCTATTTTGGTCATTTCTGGCTGATGAGGCTAGAGGTAACGATCACCTTTCACAAATCACAATCACATCACTTTGAATGCCACACGGCCATTTCCGTTGACAACTAATTGCCTTCCACAAAAATACAACCCTTAAGCTCATACGTCTCAAGGAGGGTGTTAAGCTAAGAAAAGTTGCCTTCTCCGCCACCACTGATGTACGGTTGAAATAACCAATGTATGTAATATGTAGAAATGCAATGTCAGACAGACATCCATACAAGTTGTCCAGGAACAGGACAAATCGAAGGTACTTTCCTACCACGTCCTATCGGAAAATCCCTAGGATTAGTAGTGAATAGTCCTTGCATTGGATATTTCATAATGAAGAGACCACTGCTACTGGATATATATTGGGATATTAACCCCAAACGACCAACAAGCAGTCCCCCACTATGAAAATTCGGAATATCAATATCATCACAAGAAACCTGCACAATTGTCGCATATACGTTGGTCTAAAGTGGTTTTCAGATAAATCTGATCCCGGTCTCTTCGCACCAACAATGCAAAAGCGTTTTTCAACCTCACACAGAAACGAAGTCTCATAGACTTATCACGTCTCCAACTTCCAACTTGCTATCCTTCGGGCCAAGAAGGAAGCTCGATAGATTGGAGTAACACTTCGCACTACACGTGTCAACATTCTCAACACAAACGATAATCAAGCCTACATAGAAGGCTACGTACTAAGTGTACGACTAAATAGTTCCCACATCAAGTCAAGGAACTAAAATTTAGCCAAATTTGATAGTCAGTTATTTAACTATCAAAACAAACAAACAAATATTCAGCACCATAACAATCACTGGGCCTTTTATTAATATTTTATTGATTAAATCACTTGCCAAATATTCGCTTAAATTTACCTTTAAAAAGATATAGTCTCAAAACCATTTCAACTTCTATTTTAGAAAACATTTCCAAATACTTATTTAATAACAAGTAATTCACAAATCAATTTATTTTCAACACTTAGAAAATATTGCATATACTTAAATCATAATTAAGTATATATTTTATTCTTTAAGGAAAAGATTCTTTTAAACATCTTTATTTTGGGTCAAAACGAATGTTGCGTAAAACATCGTTACGACAAACCAAAATCACTAGTATAGGGATTCGAAAATTAGATAGATATATAAATCCATATACTATACAAGACAGTTCCTTTCGAAAACCATTTACTATAACAACAGTGTTATAGTCCATCATTTCTTTACATCTCAACAACGTCTACTTCAACAATGAATGTTAAAACCTATGGTTTCGATCCTTAACACATTTTAAAACATCTTCAAACCATTTGACTTCATTTAAAATATAACTTTCCAAAACATTTATTTAACATATTATTCACTGTCCAAAATCGTGAACATAGTTCATTACCAAATCCAACATTTCTACACATTTATTAAAGAATTATCCACTATCCAAAATCGTGGATATAGTTCTTTCACCAAATGATTGCTTCTATATATTCATTACAGGATTATCCACTGTCCAAAATCGTGGATATATCTCCTTTAATAAACTTCTATATTTAACTTAGCAAATTCAATTGATTTCGGATTTATAAAACAATGTTTATAAATCAATTTATATTTTATAATAACTTCAATAACAAAATTCCTTTGCTAACCAATTCCATTTATAACTCAATTATATACCAAAAATCCAAATTATAAGCTAGATACTTATAATTCATTTATTTACAAAATCCGTTCTTTTATAACTTCACCAATTTATAAATCTTATTGACTTATAAAATCCATTAATACTTCATTTTAACAATTATAAAACTCGTTTTATAATTCCAATATTTTAATTCATAAAATATCAATTTTATAAATCTTATATATATGTACCGTTTATAATAAATCAAAAATCTCAATTTAAATAAACTTATTCTTTTAATAATTTACAAATCGTTCTTAAAACTTTTATAACTCCAAAAGTCATACTTAAGTGTTATTTCACAAAAACCATAATTTTGATAACATAAAAACTATAACTTTTGTTTATTTAAAATAAATCAATTCCTTTAACGATTCAAATTTCAATAGAACATGTATTTTCAAATTCACATTAAAAATCCTTTTAAATTTGGAAATCATTACTTAAATATTTAAATTTCCAAAATATGGCCCAATGCTGCAACAGAACTGAATACAATAACCACGGCATCCAAAATATCACATATAATATGATAACAGCATATATCACAATATCTGTAAATAAATCAATACTGGTGAGGAATCCAGTTGGATCCCTCCAACCTGTCACCTGCAACAAATATACATATTGTAATATGTGTATAATGTTCACTTCAAGGCAGAAGCAGTACAAAGGATCATCCGCTCATACACGGGAACGTATAGGGTCATCTTCTCCATTAGGCTGGTATATATTCAAATACCAATCAATATATCATATATCATCCAAACAATCAACAATCTTCATAAAATAAATTATTTCTCACTTATATAAAATACAGTGAGTTAGAAAGAGTGAGTTGTGCTCACATTGCGTCCAATAGCAGTTTCAGTGTTTTATTCCGAATAAAATTAAAAAAGCATTTAATTTTACCCAAAATTCACTCTAGCTCCAATCAACTCCAAACCAGCTCCATCGCGTGGTGTTCGTACATACGAACCTAATGCAATTCATTTCATGCGAAACGGACCTCGTATGAAAAAGTTACACATTTTTAAAGTTTGTACGAGTTTAAATAATATAATTTCACATTTAAATTTTTAGTTTTAACCTTTCAAACCCTAGGATCAAGGCTGTTTTCTTCTTCTTCTCCTTCAGGTTATACGATCGTGAAAACCCATTAGAGCCGCCGTTTCTAATCAAATTTTCGTGCTCCTTATACTCGACTTCACGATGAACCAACACCTCCAACTTGAAGCCTGCATTCGACTCCACCCTCGCCTTAAACCACGTGGCACTCGGCCACCTATTGACCTCGATAAACACTATGAACCGGTGATGAACACGAGCTAATTTCTCTTCGTACCATACTCGAAAACCCATCAAATCCATATGGATTGAAAGAAATCGTTATCCTCCATAATCTTTTAGTTGAAAGTTTTTTTGAATTGATTTACGGATTTGAAGAAATTAAACCTTGGACTGTTTTGTGGCGGCTAGGGTTTCTAACCTAGGATTTATGGAAACAAGAAAAAGTGAGGTCCTTTTATAGAAAATTCTACGACACTATTCATCCGAAATATTTTCGAACTCGAAACAAGGCGTGCCGCTTGGCGTTTACAATGTTTTACCCCTATTCCGAACGCAATGGAATGTATATAGGGAACCAATTCAATCGTATTTGGAAGATAGGTTTTTGAATCGACTATTTTAAATTTAAAATTCACTTAAACAGATTTCTACGCGTTTTAGCTTGCCCCAGACAAACCGTAGATCCGATTGACATGAAATTTGAAATCTTACTACAATTTAACACTACGGATCCGGTGAAACTGATTTCGTCGAAATCCAAGATTGTCTGAAAAATGGCTATTTTTACTCGTCAATTAAATATTAAAATATTCAATTTCTACAAATTTACTTTTAATTCAATTTTAAAAGTTTACCCACATCATTCTAATTAAAATAAGATTTAATTCAACTTTATAAATCATTTTCATTCACGTTTAATTCAATTTCCAATTATTTACACGATTCCAAATATTAAATTATCGATTTAATTATCCAACTAAATCACTATATTCGAAATATTATTTATTCAGCTTATGAATTTAACTTATGCATATTTAAATTCAATTAAATATATGAATTTCCAATGAGTGAAATTTTGGATTGTTACATTCTCCCCTACTTAAAAGAATTTCGCCCTCAAAATTACCAAGTAAGAAAAGTCACAAAATCAATTAACTTTTCAAAACAATTTGTTCAAATTAGATTTCAAATTCATTTAAACCTTTAACTATTCCCAAAAATCATTAGTTAAACCTCTTACAAAAACTTTTCTAAGTTTTCAAATCCATATATAGTTATCTTTTCAAAACCAACTAATATCATTTGACTTTTAACTCGAAATCAAAAATTTAGTTTTCACAAATTTTCCCAATTTTCTCAAAAAATTTCTAACGCTTTAGATTTTCAAAAAAATTCGCCAGCATCTCCTTTGCGTGGTTCGATCGTAGTAGGATCATGACATATATATATATATATATATATATATCACAAATATACATCTCATCTTCGAGGATAAGGCATCCCGAAGGGAAAAAGGTGTAAAAGTACGATATCTAATCCGAGATATGTACCTTGTATATTATTAGCAAGCATATACTTCTAATATAGCGCGAAAGCGAGCTCCAAAAACGAAGCAAGCGCAATCCGCACCTAGTAAACACTCAACAAACAATGAGAAACATGTATATATGAACGTAATATCAATATACAACATATATCAAAAACTACATATGCCAATATAGCAATGTAACCACCACAACAAATCCAACCATTGAACAACTATCGTCCAACTAACGGCCATAACCAAATCAATACACTTTCACTTCTCATTAATATTTACTGAATTGATTTTCAATTTAATCACATTTGATTCATTAACATTGGATTTTACTAACATTCATTCATTCAATTTCAATTAGTTTACATTCACTAATTCATATTCCAATTTGTTCACTTCCAAATCAAATCAATTCTATTTAAATTTACTTCACTTCCAATTTGAATTCAATTATTTAGCTTTCAATTTAATTAATTCAATTTCATATGAATTTTATTCAATCAACTAGCATCCATCTAACAATCAATACATATCCAACATTACCAAATTAATTTACTTTACTTCGTTTACATTCAATTTTGTTTAACAGTTTTAGTTTCAATTGGTTTAATATCTAATTGACTTTCATTCAATTATTCAATTCGTTTAATATTTAATTTGGATTGAATTCTAGTATTCACTATATTCACATTTTTCCACTAAATTTGAATTTTTATATAAACTCAATTTCACATTCAATTAAGTCACTTCGATACCAAAATCAACCTCATTTAACATCACTTAAGTTATCTTTCATTTCAATTTCATTACCTTCACTTTCACTATACAACGTAAGTTCATTCTCTAACGTATTTCATTAACCTTTTACTAAAGTCAAATTTCATCTCACTATTCAAATTCATATCTTGTTTTACTTAACAAAATATTTTAACAATTTTAACAATTGGTTTTACTTACCTTTTCACATTTTATAAGTTATACAACTTAATTATCTAAATTTCCAAATTCAATTATATAATCACTTAACCTTTTAAGTTTAATTTTTCATTTCCATAACTTATCTAATCCGGTTCAAATTCGATTCAATTTATTTAACTTTCCTTTAGTTAAATTTTAAATCATATATATTTATTATGCTAACTCACATTTATTTCAACTTTACCAAGTTAAATTTTTCATTTCATATTATAAGTCGTAATTCATCTTACTTATATTTATCAGTTTCAACTTGGATTTTAAATCAAATTTACTTATCACAACAAAACTTCAATTTTAATTTACTATTAGTAGCAAATCCATCACACAGAAACTCGAAAATCACATTGATAATGCTACAGTCATCACCCTTATTATTTTCCATTAGTATGAATTCAGTGCTTTATTTTCTTTCAAAAATTTCTTTTATCTATAAATCACATTTATAAATCTTTTACTTATATAATTTCACTTATTTTCTATTTATAATAATATAACCTCTTTAACTTTGAAAAACAACTTTCAAAATAAACGGGATTCAAATTGCATAAATTCTTAGCTTAAATTCATTTTTATTTATAACTCATTTTTATAAATATATTCATATAGTTTCATTTCTTATATATAAGATTATTTCGCATTTGTAAATTATATTAACTATAATTCCAAACTTTATAATTCATTTTCTTATATAATTTATCCTTTTACAATTGTTGTTTCATTTAGATTATTCAAACAACTTTTATTAGCTGATATATATATATATATATATATATTTACATTTCCAACAACCAAATAATCAGTTTATATATACTTTAATAATTTCTAAAAAAAAATATTTCTTATATAAAATATAATATAGGTAAAATTATTTCATTTACCCAATTTAAAATGATACTATGTCGACTTGCCTCGTTTAAGTGTTTGGAAATCCCTATCGATAAAATGGCATCCCGCATACCGACCAGATTTCACAACCAGCTCAACGGATAAGCAAACACAATATAAAACATTTTTAAATCACTAAATACGCGCTCATATATATAATACACTCAAACTCAATCTAGGGTGCTACTGTCCCTATCTATACTAAGTACACATCAAAGCTTAGGAATATACAAAATCTAAGTTCTGATACCACGTGTGACGACCCAAAAATTCGTACCCTTTGAATCGACAATAATCCGCACATGTCCGACCCAACAAGCACAGACTTACGGGAAGTCAAGAGAACGAAAAGAAGAGAGAATTAGAAAAGAGAAGAAAGAGAGAAGATAGAACCAAACAGAACAATATAGAATCTCACATCGCAGCGGAAAATATATAATATCATATCAATGATCTTTACAAAATAGAAACTGTATATATACACATCAATCAGAGTTCAAAAATCAATCGGAGTTATCAGCTTGAACAGTTATAATAACTTGCCCATACAAATGCTGATAATAACAACAACTAAGCACAGCGGATCATCAAGAAATACGGATGTACGAAAATGAAGATCTCCAGCTCTCCTACTGTGACATCCCGGAAATTTGGGGCAATATTTATTTAATAATCTACATTAAAAATTAAATTGATTTAATAATATTTGTTAATAATATTTGAATTGATTTAATAATCTTCCTTTAAACAAATATTTAACTGATAATTTATCTTTTAAAAGCTAATTTAAATTGTTTCTATTTATAATGTATATGTGTATATTGGTATATATTATAAATAGATCAGTTTTGTTTTTAAATTAATAAATAAAGTTATGTTTTCTAATCTACTATTTTTGATAATTTGGAAATTTAATATTGAATAAACAATGATATGATCTTTAAAATACTCAAGATAAAGTTTAATTTGTTTAAAATGATTTTTAGCCTAGAGTTTAAATTTAAATAAAAAGATTGTTTTGTTCTTTTTACTTCAACTTTATAAAATAAGCAATTCATTTTTGTAGTGATTTCATTTATGAATCATTTTAAATTAGTAATGAGTGATTTTTTTTAAACAATAACAATAATGCAATATTTTTACAAATAGATTTTAATATAAAAGGAATCGTTATTTTAAATTCATTTATATATATATATATATATATGTTTTGGAAAGCTATGTTTTGAAATATAAAATAAAATTTTATAAATATTAATGTAAGTATGAAGGGAATAATAAGTAAATAAAGTAATAAACCAAAACAAATGACTAAAACAATTTTTTTTATATAACTAAACAAAAGAATAATGTGTACATAAAGACTAAAAACAAACAAGGCTTTGTATAAATAAATAATTAGTGAGGCCTGTAGTAGTTTCAAAGGCAAGTATAAGGTCTGTAAATAGTTCTGCAAGGGAGTCTCAGGAAAGAAACATCTTTGTACAAAACAAGGTATAAAATTATAAACAAAATAAGATATCTATGTACATAAGTACAAAAAGTTTAGGCAGGGAGGTAAAAATGTATAGGCCTGTAAAGTTGTGATGAAAAGGCAAGTAAACAAAGTACTTAAAACATTAAATGCTAGCATAGCTTTGGTCAATTCAAATTTTCTTAAAAATCAACTCAGCCCCCAAAACCAAATCTTGCCTGATAAGCTAAAAATAAAATCTCTGAGCAATCAGAAAATGTTTGTACAAGCTTATACATACCCTGTAAACTCATTTCTATATATCTCTCCTTGTTTCATTCGATCATCACAACAATTGCAAACCAGAGATGAAGTAAAGTCTGCAACTTTTCTATCAAAAGTTCATATAAATAACCTGTAAACCAGGATTGTTCAAGTGCAATCTGAGGCTAGAATATCAAAGCAAGCTTTCCAGTTTCTAATGTTTCAATCAAGACTAAGCTTTCAGAAATTTAAAACAACAATCAAACAAGATGATTGGAAAAAAAAAAGTTTAAGCTATCTGTTTTCAAAACAAAAGAAGGCTCTGTTCTTCAAAGTTTCAGGTGAGTAACATCACATCTATATATGTTTAAGTATATTTATTTTGCTATATGTTCTTTCTGAAAATTTAGTTTTTTGTGAGTAACTCCATTTATAAACCTGAGTATCTGGTTGTTTACTTCAGCATGAAATTTATTTGCATACTGTTGAATACTTGTGTGTTTTGCAATGATGTCTGAATATTAAAAACCTGTGAGTAACTTTTCTTTTAAAATACTTAAGTAAAAATTGCATGTTGATGCCTGTGATAAGTATGGCCTGTGTAAATATGGATGAGTAAGTTTGTGTATATATATATATGGATATGGATGTGTGCATATCTGCTGATGTTTAAACCTCTCTGTTTCCATTTCAAACTAAGTATTCGAAGTAAAATACTTTATTTCATAAATCCAGACATTTTTAATATTGAAAATTTAAACAGAATAGGTTAATTATATCATGAATTAAAGTTTTAACAATTTATTCATGTTCAAAGTATTTTGTATTGACCTCGAAAATCAAGAACAGCAGAGGAAACTCAATATAAGTTAAAAACCAAAACACTGTAAATCATCATTCAGGATTATAAATTGATTTCTTAACCAAAAACTAGATTTTTTAAAACTAAAATCAAGATTTTTAGTTTGGGTTTGATGATGTAAATTTGGGTTGAACTCAATTTGAGTTTTTGAGTAATTCAGGGAATCTCGAAGTTTTGGAGGGCTGTAACTTGCTGTGGTGGTGCATGAGTGTTTAAGGAGTTGGGGAAAAATGCTTGTTAGTGGAACAGATCAACATGGTGAGGAGGGTTAATCGAGTTTGTCAGTAACCCTAGTTTTGGGTGCGTTGAAGAAAGTGATCGGTGTGATCCCTATGGTGGATCGAGTGCTGTATAACTTCGGGAAAGGGTAGCGAGAACGTGGAGGAAGCCGTGGCCGAAGGTGGAGGAATTCCGGTGGTCTTGGTCGCGAGAACGGCGATGTTTCAGGTTTCGAGGGGGAATGCCTGTTGCGTTTCCAGATTTGGGTTAGGCTTCGAGTTTTGGTTTCGAGATGATGCAGTGGGATTTGGGGGTTGTGTTGTGGTCGTGGATTGATCGGCGAGGGGTGGCGACTCTGGTGAATGGCCGGAAGCGGCTGAAGGCACGGTGCACGTGCACCGTGCCATTGAAGTTATGTTGAGCTTTGGGTTGTGCAGAGTTTTTTTTAGCTAGGGAAAAACTCGGGTTCTTCTAGTGCATAACTCGAAGTAAGGGAAAGGAGGTCTCGGTGCAGTTTTTGGTTTGAGTGAGTAAATTGTTGTTCAGGTTTTTTTTTTGCAGAAGCCTGGAAACAGAATTTGTTTTCTTTTCAACAAATTCCAATGTAACCTATTCAAAAATAAACAATGGATTTAAACTAAGCTAAAATTCAGTTGTAGTATAAACTCGAACCTATATTTTGAAATCTAAAATATAGTTTAAATATTTAAATAAGTTTCAGGTCTACAAACCTGAAATTTCCAGATTTTTTTTTTTTTAAAAAAAAAAATCTAAATTCTGAAACAAAACTCTAACAGGAGTTTAAATTTGAATTTTTAAAGTATAGTTCAAATGAATATTGAATCTTAAGATTTTAAAATAAATTTGGATGTGAAAATCGAGTTTCTAATTTAAGTTATTAAAAGAAGTTTAGATCAAAGTTTTAAAATTCAAGAGAAATTGACGGAATTACTTAAAATCCAAATCTAAAGCTTAAATCAGTTTTTAAATATGAATAAGTTCAAATAAAATAGTTTTGAAAAGAGAATTGGTTTCAATAAATATTTAACTTGAATTTGAAGATTCTTTTATTAAAGATTTTTTTGAATGAAAAGTAAATAAATTGTTTAACGTGAAATTGCAAGTTAAAATATAAATGTATTTTGGGAATTTAAATTTAAATTAAGATTCAAGTAGTCTGGTTTAAAGGATTTTCTTATATAAGTTCATATGTAAATAATAAATGTTATTTACATTTATTTAAAAGATTCTATTGAAGTTAAATTTGATAATGTTTAAAATAATAATCATTTTGAATTTTAGAATTCAAATGATATTTGAATTTAAATCTAAAATGTAATGTTGATAAAGTCATTAATAAAGAAATAAATTATTGTAAAAATAAAAGGTTAATTAAGAAATGACTTGTGTATTAATAGTTTAGATTAATTTAAAATTTAAAATTAATTAAGAAAGTAATGCAAGAAATGTTATTAGTTAATAAAGATAATTAACTAAAGATTTCTAATTAATTAATCAATTAATGTGATAAATTTTGATAATTAATCAGATTAATTAGATAATCTATTGTAGGTGGTTAAGTGAAATTACTTAATAAAAGTAATTAGGAGATTAATTACTTATTGTAATTAATTTTGATTAAATGATTAATTTAAGTTAATTAATTTAGTTAATCAATTTAAGAAAATCATTTGATAATTGATAAGTATAACGACTTAGTGCATTCAATGGAGCAGAATTACTTACGGAAGTAATTAATGTTAATTACTTAATGTAATTAATGAAAGATGATATGTTAATGAAGTAATTTGGATAATTACTTTTGTAATTAAATCAGAGGATTAATTAATGGAGATAATTAATTATGGAATAATTAATTTATTAATAGAAGTAATTAACGATAGTTAATTACTGGTTGACATTGATCAAGGGTAATTAATAATTGTGTTTAATTAAAGATTAATCGCTTAATGTAATTAATTTAAATAAAGATTTATTTAAATTTAAATAAGAGATCATTAATTAATTAATATAATTAATGATGTAAATTAAGAATTGGTTAATTAAGAAATACTTAATAATGTGGTGATTAATTGATGTAATTAATTAAGAATAAATGTAATCAATTCTAAATGTAGTAATTTAATGTTAATTACTATAAATAATTTAGGAGAATTAATTTGTGAATTAATTAAAGACTAATAACCAATTGTAATTAGTGAATGATTAACCAAGATGTTTAATCAAGATAATTATTTAGAAGATGGTTAATTAATTTGATTTATAATTAATTAAATGGTCGTATAAGCAGGATTTATAGATGAAGTAATTAATTTAATTTACTTTAAATTAATTAGAGATTGAAGTAGTTAATTTAATTCATTTTAAATTAATTACAAATGGTATGATTATAAATCATTGCTTATGGATGAATGATATTGATATTTCATTTGATAATGTGATCTGGCATGGATGCCTGGTTTAAGTATGATAAAATTTAATTATCTGTTTGGATGATAATATTGATTATCTGTTTATAAGATTATCTGTGATTATTTACTGTGATATTATGATTTATCCATCTGTGTGTATATTGATTATATTGAATTAAACTGTTAAGACTAAATAGACAACTTGGCCTTAAAAGACACGTTTTGGATTTCGATGAGACCGGGATCGGGTTTCCGCATTAGGAACATCCGAAAACCACATCGATTCCAATTTAACGATAGGTCGTGAATCTGAAGTGAAGATGAAGATTCAGAATGCAAGGGTTATCGTCGTTAACTCTGAGGGTGATTCCAAAATGAGTGTAACGAGATAATGCCTTCGGTTTCGTTCGAACCCGGAACGAACTTGTATGGATTGAATGCTTTCAACACATTGTCAGGCGGGCGATGAGCATTCTAAGAAAATATGTTCTTTAAAGGTAATCGCAGCCTCAAGCCTCATCAACCGGGAATGGCTAAAACAGGGGAGGTGCAGCAAGGTTAGGTGGGTCATGCCCAAGCAGGACAAGAATATTCCCCTGTCTAGATGTCCCTTTTTATTCGGCTGTGTGGGCAGTTGGTTGCAAACAACTGCGGGGTTTATCTTGTTCGGGACTGTTCAGTAAGGAATGGTTCCGGCCTTGTGTTGCAGGGGATGAAGGGAGTAATCCTCGGTACGGTGATCTAGGCCCCGTACTGTGACGGGCGGTACCCCAGTAGCCCTGCCATTGTATGGAATCCAAAATCCAATAAGTGCCGTATGAATTAGTTGTGCCCAACTATGTTGGAATGTGAGATGTAAGCATTTCAGCTATTTCTGTATTTTACTTGAAAACCCTAGACACTATTATAATATCACTAGATTTCCTATTAAATGTTTTGGTTAGCGTAAGGTAAAAACTTTTCCATGTTTATGTGTGGTGAAGTCTTACGTGATACCTTTTGTTTTCAAAAGATTTTTAAAGTTAAGCAACTTTAACCTGTTACTCATACCAGACCCATGTCTGACCCGGAGTTTATTTTTGTTTTTCATAAACTCTCGGGTACCCAAATTTTTACGGGTAGCCAAGGGATTCAGGTTTAGCTTTGACGAATTCTGAAGGAGCAATGGAGCAGGAGGCTTCAGCGCTGTAGATATATGTATAGTTCCGCTGTGTGGTATCTCTGTGATGTATTGTGTATTGTATTGAGATGTAATAACTAGACAGGTGTTTATAACTGTCTAGTATGTGATGTATTGTCTGTATAACTCTGATTGATGTTGTATATTATGTAAATATTTATGTGATTATTATATTTTATTCGTTCCGCTGTGAGATTCTGATGTTGTTGTTCTTTCTTCTCTATCTTTTCTATTTTCTCATCTCTTTCTTTCTTAAAGACGAAACGTCTTCCTGGGCGTAGGAGGTCGGGTCGTTACAGTGGTATCAGAGCGCTAGGTTGAGTGAATACCTAGGCTCTTAAGTGTTTTCTTCTTGAGAGAGCGTATTTGTAATTTTGATATATATATTTATATATTTATTTCTACCTATTTGTTGGGTTACCTGTTCGGGTTTTCCAACGAGCTATAAAGGTAGATAGGGTGGTGGTGTGTGTAACACAACTACCAATGGTTGGAGTTTGTATATTTGAGGTTGGAA
This sequence comes from Allium cepa, assembly GCA_030765085.1. Lineage (NCBI taxonomy): Eukaryota > Viridiplantae > Streptophyta > Magnoliopsida > Asparagales > Amaryllidaceae > Allium > Allium cepa. Next base: position 243,418,216 of record CM060938.1, on the reverse strand, counting down.
GTGTAACTGTCGAGACTGTAGACCTAATACCGTCTCGGGTAAACTTTGGATGGTGTAAGGATTTCATCGATCTTTGAAGGAAACCTGTTAAGGTTTGGAGTTCATTTTGAGGTGTAATTTGATTGAGCTAGAGTTTGGATCTGTCGGTTGGGCAGAAGTAAGTCATGATATCTTGATACATCAAGGTGTAGTAGCTGTGTGATGAGACACAGTGACTTTGGGTGTCTTCGAAGATATTTCTTTGGGACAAGTTAAGGAAGTGTATCTGCTTCGGTGATGTGGCTGGGTTCAGTTGGGTATTCCTGTTTGCATTGAGGTCCGAGTTTCTCGAAGAGCTTTGGATTAAGCAGTCTTTGGCATCTGAGTCAACAGTAGCAGCTCGGAGTATTCTGTGTGCCGTCAAGGAAGTCTTCTGGCTTAGCAGCTTTTCTTGGGTAACTTCAGAAGCAGCAGAGTAGTTCCATCTTTTTCGATAGGTTGGCCACATAAGCATAAGCTGTTCTGTTTGGTAAAGAGAGAGCAGTATCTCTGGAATTAGGCTGGATTGATCGCAAAAGTGACTTGCGATAATATGAGTGTTCTCTTGTGTTTCAGAGACATTTTCTGGATGTCTTCGAGAAGTCAGAGTCTGGTGAGCATCTGAAGATTGAGTTTGGTATCGACTGGATTCCAGAAGTGATACCAATTGTTCAGCTTAGTAATAGGATGATTTTTGGAGTTTGGTGAAGTAGCTTGGATTTTTGAGGAACTTCTACGATTTCTTTTTGGATCTGGAGAACCCTAATGTTGGAATGTGTTGTCCAGTCTGTGTTTGTGATCGTCATCAGCATTTTCATCTGCTCAGTCAGAGTTGCGTAGTGGAAGCATGGTGGCAGCTATTTTAAAGTGGAAGCAATTGGATATTGAAATGTTTGGTTTGGAAGAGTTTTCTACAGAGAATTTTTCAGGATCTAAGGCCAAATTTGGAGTGCATCTGTTTTATCTCTTCTGGATGAGAGAAGTGAGATCTGTCTTTTGATTTTGGATTAGAATTGTGTTCTGAGTTTTGGTCGATCTTGGGAAGATCATTTTGTTGGATTGTTTTTGGTCCAATTTATTTCTAGGAGCATCAGCAAGCGTTGAGCTGATCGGGAAAGATGAAGGAAGCCCAGGATCGTCCGAGGAGTTTTGTGGATAAGATACGAAGGAATTTGGATTTCAAAGTCGGAGATATGATTTTGGATAAGTGTTTGGTCTTCAGGATTGGATTGTCAGTTTGGATAACTGGAATTCGTTGTGTTTCACGTATCTCTGAGGGAGTACGTGTAAGATCTATCTCTGGTTGTAGAATCAGCAGTTCTGGGATGTTGGTTGTTGATTCAGACTTGTCTGTAGTCTGATATCCTGTCTTGTTTGTAGATCTAGATGAGTGTAAGCTCAATAGCTTAGTAGTACTGTTTGATTGGATTCTGTAGGGCGAGTAACCCGGTATTTATGCCTGGGGAACTCTAGGTAGATCTATCCTGATTTTGTCTGGATAATTAGTTTTGGGTGTTTGGATGAATTGGTTGCTATGGTTGTTAGCATATGATTAATATATGCTTATGTTTTAAAATTAAATATTTAAGAAGATTATTAAATCACCTTTGTTTAAATTTCGGGGACGAAATTCTTTTAAGGGGGGAAGAATGTGACATCCCGGAAATTTGGGGCAATATTTATTTAATAATCTACATTAAAAATTAAATTGATTTAATAATATTTGTTAATAATATTTGAATTGATTTAATAATCTTCCTTTAAACAAATATTTAACTGATAATTTATCTTTTAAAAGCTAATTTAAATTGTTTCTATTTATAATGTATATGTGTATATTGGTATATATTATAAATAGATCAGTTTTGTTTTTAAATTAATAAATAAAGTTATGTTTTCTAATCTACTATTTTTGATAATTTGGAAATTTAATATTGAATAAACAATAATATGATCTTTAAAATACTCAAGATAAAGTTTAATTTGTTTAAAATGATTTTTAGCCTAGAGTTTAAATTTAAATAAAAAGATTGTTTTGTTCTTTTTACTTCAACTTTATAAAATAAGCAATTCATTTTTGTAGTGATTTCATTTATGAATCATTTTAAATTAGTAATGAGTGATTTTTTTTAAACAATAACAATAATGCAATATTTTTACAAATAGATTTTAATATAAAAGGAATCGTTATTTTAAATTCATTTATATATATATATATATATATATATATATATATATGTTTTGGAAAGCTATGTTTTGAAATATAAAATAAAATTTTATAAATATTAATGTAAGTATGAAGGGAATAATAAGTAAATAAAGTAATAAACCAAAACAAATGACTAAAACAATTTTTTTTATATAACTAAACAAAAGAATAATGTGTACATAAAGACTAAAAACAAACAAGGCTTTGTATAAATAAATAATTAGTGAGGCCTGTAGTAGTTTCAAAGGCAAGTATAAGGTCTGTAAATAGTTCTGCAAGGGAGTCTCAGGAAAGAAACATCTTTGTACAAAACAAGGTATAAAATTATAAACAAAATAAGATATCTATGTACATAAGTACAAAAAGTTTAGGCAGGGAGGTAAAAATGTATAGGCCTGTAAAGTTGTGATGAAAAGGCAAGTAAACAAAGTACTTAAAACATTAAATGCTAGCATAGCTTTGGTCAATTCAAATTTTCTTAAAAATCAACTCAGCCCCCAAAACCAAATCTTGCCTGATAAGCTAAAAATAAAATCTCTGAGCAATCAGAAAATGTTTGTACAAGCTTATACATACCCTGTAAACTCATTTCTATATATCTCTCCTTGTTTCATTCGATCATCACAACAATTGCAAACCAGAGATGAAGTAAAGTCTGCAACTTTTCTATCAAAAGTTCATATAAATAACCTGTAAACCAGGATTGTTCAAGTGCAATCTGAGGCTAGAATATCAAAGCAAGCTTTCCAGTTTCTAATGTTTCAATCAAGACTAAGATTTCAGAAATTTAAAACAACAATCAAACAAGATGATTGGAAAAAAAAAAAGTTTAAGCTATCTGTTTTCAAAACAAAAAAGGCTCTGTTCTTCAAAGTTTCAGGTGAGTAACATCACATCTATATATGTTTAAGTATATTTATTTTGCTATATGTTCTTTCTGAAAATTTAGTTTTTTGTGAGTAACTCCATTTATAAACCTGAGTATCTGGTTGTTTACTTCAGCATGAAATTTATTTGCATACTGTTGAATACTTGTGTGTTTTGCAATGATGTCTGAATATTAAAAACCTGTGAGTAACTTTTCTTTTAAAATACTTAAGTAAAAATTGCATGTTGATGCCTGTGATAAGTATGGCCTGTGTAAATATGGATGAGTAAGTTTGTGTATATATATATATGGATATGGATGTGTGCATATCTGCTGATGTTTAAACCTCTCTGTTTCCATTTCAAACTAAGTATTCGAAGTAAAATACTTTATTTCATAAATCCAGACATTTTTAATATTGAAAATTTAAACAGAATAGGTTAATTATATCATGAATTAAAGTTTTAACAATTTATTCATGTTCAAAGTATTTTGTATTGACCTCGAAAATCAAGAACAGCAGAGGAAACTCAATATAAGTTAAAAACCAAAACACTGTAAATCATCATTCAGGATTATAAATTGATTTCTTAACCAAAAACTAGATTTTTTAAAACTAAAATCAAGATTTTTAGTTTGGGTTTGATGATGTAAATTTGGGTTGAACTCAATTTGAGTTTTTGAGTAATTCAGGGAATCTCGAAGTTTTGGAGGGCTGTAACTTGCTGTGGTGGTGCATGAGTGTTTAAGGAGTTGGGGAAAAATGCTTGTTAGTGGAACAGATCAACATGGTGAGGAGGGTTAATCGAGTTTGTCAGTAACCCTAGTTTTGGGTGCGTTGAAGAAAGTGATCGGTGTGATCCCTATGGTGGATCGAGTGCTGTATAACTTCGGGAAAGGGTAGCGAGAACGTGGAGGAAGCCGTGGCCGAAGGTGGAGGAATTCCGGTGGTCTTGGTCGCGAGAACGGCGATGTTTCAGGTTTCGAGGGGGAATGCCTGTTGCGTTTCCAGATTTGGGTTAGGCTTCGAGTTTTGGTTTCGAGATGATGCAGTGGGATTTGGGGGTTGTGTTGTGGTCGTGGATTGATCGGCGAGGGGTGGCGACTCTGGTGAGTGGCCGGAAGCGGCTGAAGGCACGGTGCACGTGCACCGTGCCATTGAAGTTATGTTGAGCTTTGGGTTGTGCAGAGTTTTTTTTAGCTAGGGAAAAACTCGGGTTCTTCTAGTGCATAACTCGAAGTAAGGGAAAGGAGGTCTCGGTGCAGTTTTTGGTTTGAGTGAGTAAATTGTTGTTCAGGTTTTTTTTTTGCAGAAGCCTGGAAACAGAATTTGTTTTCTTTTCAACAAATTCCAATGTAACCTATTCAAAAATAAACAATGGATTTAAACTAAGCTAAAATTCAGTTGTAGTATAAACTCGAACCTATATTTTGAAATCTAAAATATAGTTTAAATATTTAAATAAGTTTCAGGTCTACAAACCTGAAATTTCCAGATTTTTTTTTTAAAAAAAAAAAATCTAAATTCTGAAACAAAACTCTAACAGGAGTTTAAATTTGAATTTTTAAAGTATAGTTCAAATGAATATTGAATCTTAAGATTTTAAAATAAATTTGGATGTGAAAATCGAGTTTCTAATTTAAGTTATTAAAAGAAGTTTAGATCAAAGTTTTAAAATTCAAGAGAAATTGACGGAATTACTTAAAATCCAAATCTAAAGCTTAAATCAGTTTTTAAATATGAATAAGTTCAAATAAAATAGTTTTGAAAAGAGAATTGGTTTCAATAAATATTTAACTTGAATTTGAAGATTCTTTTATTAAAGATTTTTTTGAATGAAAAGTAAATAAATTGTTTAACGTGAAATTGCAAGTTAAAATATAAATGTATTTTGGGAATTTAAATTTAAATTAAGATTCAAGTAGTCTGGTTTAAAGGATTTTCTTATATAAGTTCATATGTAAATAATAAATGTTATTTACATTTATTTAAAAGATTCTATTGAAGTTAAATTTGATAATGTTTAAAATAATAATCATTTTGAATTTTAGAATTCAAATGATATTTGAATTTAAATCTAAAATGTAATGTTGATAAAGTCATTAATAAAGAAATAAATTATTGTAAAAATAAAAGGTTAATTAAGAAATGACTTGTGTATTAATAGTTTAGGTTAATTTAAAATTTAAAATTAATTAAGAAAGTAATGCAAGAAATGTTATTAGTTAATAAAGATAATTAACTAAAGATTTCTAATTAATTAATCAATTAATGTGATAAATTTTGATAATTAATCAGATTAATTAGATAATCTATTGTAGGTGGTTAAGTGAAATTACTTAATAAAAGTAATTAGGAGATTAATTACTTATTGTAATTAATTTTGATTAAATGATTAATTTAAGTTAATTAATTTAGTTAATCAATTTAAGAAAATCATTTGATAATTGATAAGTATAACGACTTAGTGCATTCAATGGAGCAGAATTACTTACGGAAGTAATTAATGTTAATTACTTAATGTAATTAATGAAAGATGATATGTTAATGAAGTAATTTGGATAATTACTTTTGTAATTAAATCAGAGGATTAATTAATGGAGATAATTAATTATGGAATAATTAATTTATTAATAGAAGTAATTAACGATAGTTAATTACTGGTTGACATTGATCAAGGGTAATTAATAATTGTGTTTAATTAAAGATTAATCGCTTAATGTAATTAATTTAAATAAAGATTTATTTAAATTTAAATAAGAGATCATTAATTAATTAATATAATTAATGATGTAAATTAAGAATTGGTTAATTAAGAAATACTTAATAATGTGGTGATTAATTGATGTAATTAATTAAGAATAAATGTAATCAATTCTAAATGTAGTAATTTAATGTTAATTACTATAAATAATTTAGGAGAATTAATTTGTGAATTAATTAAAGACTAATAACCAATTGTAATTAGTGAATGATTAACCAAGATGTTTAATCAAGATAATTATTTAGAAGATGGTTAATTAATTTGATTTATAATTAATTAAATGGTCGTATAAGCAGGATTTATAGATGAAGTAATTAATTTAATTTACTTTAAATTAATTAGAGATTGAAGTAGTTAATTTAATTCATTTTAAATTAATTACAAATGGTATGATTATAAATCATTGCTTATGGATGAATGATATTGATATTTCATTTGATAATGTGATCTGGCATGGATGCCTGGTTTAAGTATGATAAAATTTAATTATCTGTTTGGATGATAATATTGATTATCTGTTTATAAGATTATCTGTGATTATTTACTGTGATATTATGATTTATCCATCTGTGTGTATATTGATTATATTGAATTAAACTGTTAAGACTAAATAGACAACTTGGCCTTAAAAGACACGTTTTGGATTTCGATGAGACCGGGATCGGGTTTCCGCATTAGGAACATCCGAAAACCACATCGATTCCAATTTAACGATAGGTCGTGAATCTGAAGTGAAGATGAAGATTCAGAATGCAAGGGTTATCGTCGTTAACTCTGAGGGTGATTCCAAAATGAGTGTAACGAGATAATGCCTTCGGTTTCGTTCGAACCCGGAACGAACTTGTATGGATTGAATGCTTTCAACACATTGTCAGGCGGGCGATGAGCATTCTAAGAAAATATGTTCTTTAAAGGTAATCGCAGCCTCAAGCCTCATCAACCGGGAATGGCTAAAACAGGGGAGGTGCAGCAAGGTTAGGTGGGTCATGCCCAAGCAGGACAAGGATATTCCCCTGTCTAGATGTCCCTTTTTATTCGGCTGTGTGGGCAGTTGGTTGCAAACAACTGCGGGGTTTATCTTGTTCGGGACTGTTCAGTAAGGAATGGTTCCGGCCTTGTGTTGCAGGGGATGAAGGGAGTAATCCTCGGTACGGTGATCTAGGCCCCGTACTGTGACGGGCGGTACCCCAGTAGCCCTGCCATTGTATGGAATCCAAAATCCAATAAGTGCCGTATGAATTAGTTGTGCCCAACTATGTTGGAATGTGAGATGTAAGCATTTCAGCTATTTCTGTATTTTACTTGAAAACCCTAGACACTATTATAATATCACTAGATTTCCTATTAAATGTTTTGGTTAGCGTAAGGTAAAAACTTTTCCATGTTTATGTGTGGTGAAGTCTTACGTGATACCTTTTGTTTTCAAAAGATTTTTAAAGTTAAGCAACTTTAACCTGTTACTCATACCAGACCCATGTCTGACCCGGAGTTTATTTTTGTTTTTCATAAACTCTCGGGTACCCAAATTTTTACGGGTAGCCAAGGGATTCAGGTTTAGCTTTGACGAATTCTGAAGGAGCAATGGAGCAGGAGGCTTCAGCGCTGTAGATATATGTATAGTTCCGCTGTGTGGTATCTCTGTGATGTATTGTGTATTGTATTGAGATGTAATAACTAGACAGGTGTTTATAACTGTCTAGTATGTGATGTATTGTCTGTATAACTCTGATTGATGTTGTATATTATGTAAATATTTATGTGATTATTATATTTTATTCGTTCCGCTGTGAGATTCTGATGTTGTTGTTCTTTCTTCTCTATCTTTTCTATTTTCTCATCTCTTTCTTTCTTAAAGACGAAACGTCTTCCTGGGCGTAGGAGGTCGGGTCGTTACACCTACTAAAGCTCTAAAGGCATCAAATCTAGACCTATAAATATACTCGGCCTGACCCGAGCATTAAAAGGGAAGAACGCCCGGATCAGTCTGGTAAATCAGGGTGAGAAACGCACTCAACTGAATTTATTAAATTACCAAACTTTTCCTTAGTTTACAAAACAAAAGTATCTCGCAAGACATGTCCACACATAAACACAAACATGTTTTTACCTTACGATAACTAAGACATCTCATATCAAATCCTCTTATATTATAATAGTGTCTACTATATACAAATAATATTAATCATAGCCGAAATTGTTACATTGATTAAATTCCAGCATATAACCCAATTGGATAATACAACCAAAATGGAAAATACGTAGTGGAGTTTGAATTTCCATACAAATGACCAGGTGAAGGGACTACCTTCCGGCAGTACATCTCTAGAAGAATGTACCGAGAAACCATCACAAAGTTTCTCTATCAACACAAGACAAGTCCACCTCTACAATTAGATGGTACCGAATATGTCATCCTTCGGTCGTTACCGACCTTACCAAGGTTCCTCTAGCATATAAACCACAATAATCAGATACACGACATCATAGCGTGTAAAGATATATCGAGAAGAGGATGATCATACCCTAATGAGTGCGACCCACTTTGCCCTGCCGCATCTAACCATGTTTTGGTCATTTCTGGATGAGGAGGCTAGAGGTAACGATTACCTTCCACAAATCACAATCACATCACTTTGAATGCCACATGGCCATTTCCGTTGACTACTAATTGCCTTCTACAAAAGTACAACCTTTAAGCTCATACGTCTCAAGGAGGGTGTTAAGCTAAGAGAAGTTGCCTTCTCTACCACCACAGATGTACGTTTCTAAAAACCAATGTACGTAATATGTAGAAATGCAATGTCAGACAAACATCCATACAAGTTGCCCCGGAACAGGACAAATCGAAGGTACTTTCCTACCACATCCTGTCGGGAAATCCCAAGGATTAGTAGCGAATTGTCCTTGCATTGGATATTTCATAATGAAGAGACCACTACTACTGGATATATATTGGGATTTTAACCCCAAACGATCAACAAGCAGTCCCCCACTATGAAAATCCGTAATATCAACATCATCACAAGCAACCTGCACAACCATCACATATACGTTGGTCCGAAGTGGTTTTCAGATAAATCTGATCCCGGTCTCCTCGCACCAACAACGCAAAAGCATTTCTCAACCTCACACAGAAACTAAGTCTCATAGACTTATCACGTCTCCAACTTTCAACTTGCTATCCTTCGGGCCAAGAAGGAAGTTAGATAGATTGGAGTAACACTCCACACTACACGAGTCAACATTCTTAGCACAAACGATAATCAAGCCTACACAGAAGGCTACGTACTAAGTGAACGACTAAATAGTTCCCACATCAAGTCGAGAAACAAAAATTTAGCAAATTTTTCTAGTCGTTTATTTAACTATCAAAACAAACAAACAAATATTCATCACCATAACAATCATTGGACCCTTTTATTAATCTTTTATTGATTAAATCACTTTCCAAATATTCACTTCAATTTATCTTTAAAAAGATATAGTCTCAAAACCATTTCAACTTCAATTTTGGAAATATTTCCAAATACTTATTTAATAACGAGTAATTCGCAAATCAATTTATTTTCAACACTTAAAAATATTGCATATACTTAAACCATTATTAAGCATATGTTTTATTCTTTAAGGAAAAGATTCTTTTAAACATCTTTATTTTGGGTCAAAACGAATGTTCCGTAAAACATCATTACGGCAACCCAAAATCACTAGTACAGGGATTCGAAAATTAGATAGATATATAAATGCATATACTATACATAACATTTCCTTTCGAAAATCAATTGCTATAACAGTGTTGCAGTCCATCATTTCTTTACTTCTCAAAAACATCTACTTCAACAATGAATGTTGAAATCTATGGTTTCGATCCTTAACACATTTTAAAACATCTTCAAACCATTTAACTTCATTTAAAATTTAACTTTCCAAAACATTTATTTAATATATTATTCACTGTCCAAAATCGTGAACATAGTTCATTTACCAAATCCAACATTTCTAAATATTTATTAAAGAATTATCCACTGTCCAAAATCGTGGATATAGTTCTTTCACCAAATCATTGCTTCTATATATTCATTACAGGATTATCCACTGTCTAAAATCGTGGATATATCTCCTTTAATAAACTTCTATATTTAACTTACCAAATTCAATTGATTTCGAATTTATAAAAAAATGTTTATAAATCACATTTATATTTTATAAAAACTTCAATACACAAAATTCTTTTACTAACCAATTCCATTTATAACTCAATTATATACCAAAAATCCAAATTATAAGTTAAATACTTATAATTCATTTATTTACAAAATTCGTTCTTTTATAACTTCACTAATTTATAAATCTTATTGACTTATAAAATCCATTAATACTTCATTTTTACAATTATAAAACTCATTTTATGATTCCAATATTTTATTTCATAAAATATCAATTTTATAAATCTTATATATATATATATGTACTGTTTATAATAAATTAAAAATCTCAATTTAAATACACTTATTCTTTTAATAATTTACAAATCGTTATTAAAACTTATATAACTCCAAAAATCATACTTAAGTGTTATTTCACAAAAACCATAATTTTTGTAACATAAAAATTATAAATTTTGTTTATTTAAAATAAATCAATTCTTTAATGATTCAAAATTCAATAGAACATCCATTTTCGAAATCATGTTAAAAATCCTTTTAAATTTGTAAATCATTACTTAAATACTTAAATTTCCAAAATATGGCCCAATGCTGCAACATCACTAAATACAACAATCACGGTATCCAAAATATCATATATAATATGATAACAACATATATCACAGTATCTGTAAATAAATCAGTACTGGTGAGGAATACAGTTGGATCCCTCCAACCTGTCACCTGCAATAAATATACATATTAGAATATGTGTACAATGTCCGCTTCAAGGCAGACGCATGTATAAAGGGTCATCCGCTCACATACGGGAACGTATAGGGTCATCTGCTCCACAAGGCAGGTATATATCCAAATACCAATCAATATATCATATATCATCCAAACAATTATCGATCATTATAAAATAAATTATTTCTCACTTATATAAAATATTAGTGAATCAGAAAGAGTGAGTTGTTTTATTCCGAATAAAATTAAACAAAAGCAGTTTCGGTGTTTTATTCCGAATAAAATTAAACAAGCATTTCATTTTATCCAAAATTCACACTAGCTCCAATCAACTCCAAACCAGCTCCATCACGTAGTGTTCGTCCAAACGAACCCAGTGCAATTTCTTTCGTGCGAAACGGATCTCGTATGAAAAAGTTGCACATTTTTAAAGTTTGTACGAGTTTAAATAATATAATTTCACATTTATATTTATATTTTTAACCTCAGTGAATCACGTCGCATGATTTCAAACCCTAAGATCAAGGCCGTTTGCTTTTTCTTCTTCTCCTTCCAGGTTATACGATCATGAAACCCCATTAGAGCCGATGTTTCTAATCAAATTTCCATGCTCCTTATACTCGACTTCATGACGATCCATTACCTCCAACTCAAAGCCTACATTCCACTCCACCCTCGCGTTGAACCATGTGGCACTCGACCACCTATTGACCTCGATAAAAGCGTGTGAACCGGTGATGAACACGAGCTAATTTCTCTTTGTACCATATTCGAAAACACATCAAATCCATATGGATTGAAAGATCTCGTTATCCTCCACAATCTTTTAGTTGAAAGTTTTTTGAATTGATTTATGGATTTGAAGAAATTAAGAGGAAAAGAATCGAAAAATATTGGCCCTTGGACTGTTTTGTGGCGGCTAGGGTTTCTAACCTAGGGTTTCTGCAAACAAGAAAAAGTGAGGTCCTTTTATAGAAAATTCTATGACACATTCATCCGAAAAAATTTCGAACTCGAAACAAGGCGTGCCCCCGGCGTTTATATCGTTTTACCCCTATTCCAAACGCAATGGAATATATATCGGGAGCCATTTCGATTGTATTTGGAAGATAGGTTTTCGAATCGACTATTTTAAATTTAAAATTCACTTAAACGGATTTCTACGCGTTTTAGCTTGCCCTGGACATACCGTAAATTCGATTGACACGAAATTTGAAATCTTACTATAATTTAACATTACGGATCCGATGAACCTGCTTTCGTCGAAGTCTAAGATTGTTTGAAAAATGGCTATTTTTACTCGTTAATTAAATATTAAATATTAAAATATTCAATTTCTACAAATTTACTTTTAATTCTATTTTAAAAGTTTACCTACATCATTCTAATTCAAATAAGATTTAATTAAACTTTATAAATCATTTTCATTCACGATTAATTCAATTTTCAATTATTTACACGATTCCAAATATTAAATTATCGATTTAATTATCCATTAAATCACTATATTCGATATATTATTTATTCAGCTTATAGATTTAACTTATGCATATTTAAATTCAATTAAATATACGAGTTTCCAATGACTGAAATTCTGGGTCGTTATAGTTACGCAAAATCATCTTAGCACCACTTAACTTAGAAAATTGAAAATGTTATTGTCTTTGCTTTAAATCAACCACACTTTTGGACAAAGATTACAATTAGCATATACTTCATGATTATCACCCATGAACCTTCCTATGTACTAGTTAAACCATCGTTACTTGTAATCGAACTTTATTTTCATTGAGACAAATAAATTTTCAAAAATTTCAATTTAATAACCAAAAAACAAATACTTATCCTATATTATTTCTTCAAACGTAAATCAATACGCTAAAAAGAAATTTTATTTTGGGATTTTTTTTTCCTTTTTGTCTTTTTTTATGTTTTGAGTTTTGGAAAGAAAATGCAAAAATAAACCATGAAAAATCAAAAATGAACATGAGATCCCCCCACACTTAATTTTGATTATGTCTTCATAGTCAATGCATGATATAATGAGTTTAATGGGGAAAAATATGCACATATTTACAAGAGAGGGTTAACATTTCTTACTAGACATGTATTGCTCACGAAGAATCATGAGCTCCTTCTCTCGATTATTTGCCAACTCTAAGTAAAGCATTAAACGATGTCCATTGACTTTAAAATTCGATCCACCCCAAGGGTTTTCTATTTCTATGGCACCGTGTGGAAAAATAGTATGTACAATGTATGGTCATGTCCATCTTAATTTTAATTTCCCGGGAAACATAGAAGTCGAGAGTCATAAACAAGAACTTTTTGGTTTGGCGAAAATGTTTTCTTTAAGATTGGCTTGTCATGAAAAACTTTCATTCTTTCTTTAAAAAAAATCTCGTTTTCACACATGTCCTTCCTAATCTTTACTAGATCATTGAGTTGCAATTTTCTATTTTTGCCAGCTTTTTCATGATCAAAATTTATGTTCTTAATTGCCCACAACGCTTTATGCTCAAGTTCAATGGGAAAATGGCATGCTTTACCATATACAAGTCTAAAAGGAAACATCCCAAGATTGGTTTTATACATAGTTCAATAAGCCCAAAGCGCATCTGTCAATTTCTGTGACCAATATTTTCAATTTTTATTTACAGTTTTCTCGAAAAAAAATTGATTTGATGGTTTGAAATTTTAATTTAGCCATAAGTTTGAGGATGATACGAAGTGGATAAATTATGGGTTATCGAGTATTTCTTCATTAGAGTTTCAAATGAATGATTACAGAAATAGGTTCCATTATCGCTTATTGTTGTGTGAGATTTTCCAAACCTCAAAATTCTTTTATTAGTTTCAGAAAATTTTTATGGTCATTTGTTTTACAAGGAATGGCTTTAACCCATTTAAAGATGTAATCAACAATAAGAAGACTATAAATTTTCGAAAGTATCGGGAAATGGTCGCATAAAATCAATACCCTAAATATCAAAGAATGGAGTTCAAAGGCATCATGTTTCGTTGATAGATTCTTCCTAACATTTGGCAGCGATCGCAAGTTTTACAAAACTTGGATGCATCATTGAAAAGTGTAGGCCAGTACAAACCACATTGAAGCACCTTTTCAATTGTTTTCTTTGGACCGAAGTGACCAACACACGCTTGGTCATCACAAAACGAAAGAAGACTTTTGATTTCACAATCCGGGATGCAACGTCAATTGATTTATTCGGAACAGTACTTAAATAAGTATGGATTATCCCAATAGAAGTACTTGACTTGGGAAAGATGTGTAACAGCCTGATATTTTCAACCATTTGCATCCACACATGCCGGGTTTGAATTGCTCAAAATACCAGGTTGTTAATTTATATTTGGCAAAACTCAGCGTATATAGTAAATAAAGAACACAGAATCACAGACACAAAGTAATATAACAATAATGCAGCGGAAACAAAAGAATAGTAGTTCATGAAGCTACTATACATATAACTGAGTTAAATAAGATACAACAGAAGTCTCAAATATAATAGTCCAAAACAAGACCAGAATGCATCACTGAAATCAACTGAATATTTGAAAGCTGGATAGATAGCTGGATCTCCAAGCGAAACTCCAACTCCGAAGGTGAGTCTTGAACACTGAACCACTCAGTCTGACCCGAGCGTAAAGCAATAAACAAAACATTCGAGTCAGGATTAACATTCTTATATCAATAAATCCAACTCAAGTGATATAATAACTGAAATACAAGTAGCTCAAAGGATGTTTTGGATGACCGTCATCTAAGGATTCGTTAAACTATCTACTATGTAGTAATATCGCTATAATAATAATGTCTAAAGTAAATTATAATATATAAAAATAGCGTTAAGGCATTACCCATATCCCCCTTAACACATTTTATAGTGCCAATAATCTATACAGTACCATCGTACCTCCAGATCGGGAGGCTACCATAAATACTCTAAAGGTACGACACAAATCAAACTCGTAGTAAAGCACACTAGGGTAGGCAACATGTCACAACTAGGCATTGCCAGGGAAGATATACCGATTACGCATCCAGGCTGGTGATAACACATAGCAGCCACTACCGCCCACCTCGAGCCACACTCTTAAAAATCAAAAATCAAAAATGGCCACCAAATAAATCACAAAGTCAGATATATTATCAAAGGAGTGTGTCCGATCAAAAGAGCTACCTCATTGGCCCGAGAATCGCTCCTGTTTTTGCCACCTTATCCCAACTCTCAGGAGTCGGGTCCACGTACATACCTCATATAGGATCGTCGCCACCATCCTACTTCATCCAGGAATCTCCACCGCATACACAGTTCCTAAAGTGGTTTTCGGAGTTGGCAGAGAGTATGACAACTTTAGATCTCAGTGTTTTAGCAATCCAACGTTATTATAACACCGCGGTCATTTCAAAATAGTGTATACTTTAAAACTAAAATATCATTGTCATTTCAAAACTATATCAGTACGATATCATTTATATTTCAAAACCAAATATGGTATCATTTCTATTTCAAAACCAAATACGATATCAATTTTCAAAATCATAGCATTTTCAAAGTTATAACACTTTCGAAACCAAACATTTGAAATTATAAAACTTTCAAACATACTAATTTGAAATTCATAACTTTGAATACATAACTTCCACCTCTTAAACAGTTTAGATATTAAAAGAGTAAATATAATAGAATAGTTTATAAAGTAAAATAGTTTAAATAAATAGATATAAGTTAAAAAAGTTTATATTAAAATAATTTATACTAAAATAGTTTATAAAGTAAAATATATAAATAGTTTTTACTGTATCGGCATACCAAAGATCCCAATAGAAGTTCACTGTATCGGCATACTAAGGATCGAGAGAAACGAAAAGGAGTTGTTCATCGAGAAAGTCTTCGTTGATCGGTAAAGAAGATGGTGCATTTGGAAGACGCGATAGATGATCGGCAATAATATTTTAGGATCCTTTTCCGTCTTAGATTGTAAGGTCAAATTCTTGGAGTAGAAGAATCCAAGATTCAAACGAGACATAGCATCCTTTTTAACGAAAAGGTGCCTAAGAGCGATATGGTCAGTGTACCCAGTAATCTGTGAGCCAATCAAATAAGGTTGAAACTTTTGGAGCTCAAAGACTGCCACTAGAAGCTCTTTTTCGATGGTTGTTAATTGAGTTGTGTTAAGAGTCATACTAGCGTAGTAGATGAGACGAAGAATTTTGTTGATGCCTTATCCTAAGACAGCGCCAACTGCCATGTTAGAAGCGCCATACATTATTTCGAAAGAATTTCCAAAGATTGAAAAATCGTCCATAAACACTTCAAGACAGCGTTCGATCATGTCAGAAAAAATACTGACCATGCATCTTTCGAAAGTAGCAAGAGCATTGCAAAGGCCAAATGGCATATGTCGATACGTAAAAGTGCCAAAGGGACATGTGAAAGTCGTTTTTTCTTGATCTTCGAGAGCGATTGGAATTTGGTTATAACTGGAAAAACCAGTAAGAAAGCAATAGAATTCATGGCCGGCTAAATGCTCAAGCATTTGCTCGATGAAAGGAAGAGGGAAGAGATCCTTACGTGTTGCAGCATTTATTTTCGGTAATCAATGCAAACACACAACTCGTTTGAGTACGAGTTGGAATAAGTTCGTTTGAGTTGTTCTTGATAATGGTAATTTAAGAATTTTTAGGTATGACAGGAATTGAGCTAACCCATAGACTATCAGAGATTAGGTATATGATTCGGCTATCAAGAAATTTAAGAATTTCTTCACTAATGGCATCCTCCATTTTTGGGTTAAGCCTTCGTTGCGCATCATGTACAGGCTTGGCTTCATCAACTAAATGGATACGATGTCGAATAATAGCAAGACTAATTCCTTTTATATCGATGATTGACCATCCAATTGCTTCTTTATTTTTCAACAAAATTGAAAGAAGCGAGGCGTCCTGACCAAGAGAGAAAGTTAAAGAGATTATGACGGGAAACTTTCTTTGTCGCCTAACTATGCGTAGTAAAGATGATCGGGAAGGGGTTTAAGGCCTACCTTCGGGGTTTCTCAATCAAAGAATTTGGTTGAAGTTCTGACTCAATGGTGAGGGGTTCAAAGGGAAGTGCATTTTCATTTTTGTTAGGGTCGTCTTGAAATAGTTGTTCGTATTCCACCTCGCGTTCATTCTTAAGGTCAACCGTTTCGTAGTCAAAATTTTTTCGAATAAAGCTAACTTCCAACGTTTGGTCATGTGGTTCGTTTAATCGATTTTCAAGATTGAAAATGTTAAGCTCTAAAGTCATGCTTTCAAAAGAAATTTTCATTGAACCGTTTTTACAATTGATTAAAGCATTAGAAGTAGCCAAGAAAGGTCGATCTAAAATCAATGGAATTTATCTCACAGGATTGTACACGGGTTGAGTCTCCAAATCGATGAAATCGACAGGGAATATGAACTGAATGATTTTGATGAGTACGTCTTCGATTTCTCCCATAGGTTTCTTTATTGAACGATCATCAAATTAAAGAGTTACTTTCGTTAGTTTAAGTTCACCCAAGCCAAGTTGCTGGCAAATTAATTAAGGAATCAAATTGACACTTGCACCGAAATCTAGTAAGCATTTGTTAATCGTTTTGTCTCCTATCATGCATGAGATCGTCGGACATCGAGGATCTTTAAATTTGACAGGAATTGATTAGGACAAGAACTCACTAAGTCCAGCACTAAGAAAACTTTCTTGAGTACATGAATGTGTCGTTTTTGAGTACACAAATCCTTAAGAAACTTAGTGTAAGTTGGGACTTGTTGAGCGATATCGAGTAGCGGGATGTTAAGTTTGACTTGTTTAAAAAATTTCGACATCTTTTCCATTTGATCAGAGTGTTTCGCGGATCGATGGCAATGTGGAAATGGAACACGATATGCAGTAGGTTATGTTGATTATGTAGTATATGATTTTTTTATGATAATAAACATATATATTCATTTAAATGTATTTGTTATTATACTATTTTATTTTTCACATAATTAAATAAATATTTGTTGAATAAAATAAATAACATAGAATTTAAATTCAAACATATATTTTATTCAAACAAATATTTTATTACAATTTTGTATAGTACAAATTTGAGCTCTCACTATATATACAAAATTTCAATTACAATACACTTCAATTTACACAACTGTCCTCACCGTATATCGCTCATTCACTCGTATTTGATTTTCAACTCTATTCCAGATTGAATCCATCATCTTAGTTATATGCAAAACACACACTGACGTAGTAAAATTGAAAAGGAAATATTTTTACAGTATAAAATAAAATGTGTATTTTGAAAATATTATATACCTCATTTATTTGGGTTGTTCTTCATCATTTAATTTTGAATTCATCATACACTAATAACCTGTGACATGCACAATGTACCACTGTACATGCTACAAGGCCGTGCACACCGATATACACTTAACAAAACTGCAGGGATAGGTGAGCACAAGGTCAAACCCGAGCTGAGGCTGGATTCAACTAAAGTGCGATACAAATAAAGTCATGATACGAGCACAAGGTCAACCAACAACAATATGCAAGCAGTAAAGCAGCCTCAATAATCAAGACCACAAAATTCAGTCAGATTAATGAAGACTCGATGGAATATTCGCAAACTAGCTCGAAGGAACAACTCAGTGCAAACAAGTGCACAAGAGCAAGACCAGATACAATATGCATCATGTACATGAGGACCAGAGCATAGATGAACACGAGCATGCAACACAGCCTTGACATTCAAATGGGTCAACTCAAAAGGAAAATGAATGGTACACCTGACTCAAGACCAGACCTAAGTCAACCAGAATTCAACTCAGCTCTGGCAACAAGTGAAACAAGTTTTTGCTACCACATGACAGCAATGCAGTTCACATATGCATATAGTGAATGCAACCATACAACTCAATAGTTTAGGTTCAACTCAACCTACACCAATCTACAAACAATTCAAATGCCAAACCAGACTCACTTTCGAACAAGTAAAAATCAAGTAAACGGTGCAAGAATGAACCAGTTCAATATGCAAGCAATCAATCCAAAGCAAATGCAAACTAGATCAAAGCAACATGGCAATGGACTGGTACAAGTGCAGTGAAATTCAAAAAACACATAATAGCACAGCTAATAGGCCACAAATGCAATAGAGGCCAGAATTAAATCCAGGAACACAAGTGACTCGTACCATAAATAAATATCAAACCAAAATGCAACAGATAAATGCCTGACATCAGATGAACACACATGTATGCATAAACATGCAGTGCACAGTGCAAATCGAATGAACAGTGGACAGAGCTAGAGGCTACAACCCAGACATATCCATACAACACACAAGTTTAGAGCTCAGTGAAACCAGAGGCAACAACAAATAAATGGACAAACTATAATATCGCAGGGGATTTCAAAATAACAAAGTCAAGTTTAAAATGCTAGAGAATCAAAACCGTGGAGAATAAGGTATGAACAAAATTATCATGATATAGCAGTTACAAAAATAAGGTACAAGTTTAGTATGTAAATAGAGAAAAGAACGGAATAAAATTCCAAAGTAAATCAAAGCCGTGGTGGCCAAGGCAAAGAATCGAGCAATTTCAAATTCATGAAGTCGTGGTTAGCAAGCACGTCAGAAAATATACAAACTGAATCGGTCGTAAAAAACATCACCGGCATCCAAGCAAAATCAAATGGCTAAGCTAAAGTAACTGAAGAATTCAAACAATAGTATACGAACGATAATTAGGAGAATCGAACCCTATAAAACCCTTTATCATCATCGGCCTAAAATGCATTCGAGTTAAACAATATCATAGAGCAGAATTTCATATCAATAACTCGAATCATTAATCGAGTTCAAGCAAATTAACTGGACAAGCTTACATACCAATTCAAAATCCAACTCGATCGTGAAGCAGCCATGTACAAATCAAAGAGACGGTCGATCGACAAAGCTAGAAAAGTGAAAACATCCCCTCGATCGATCAACGAAGTCAGGTTCTTCAAATTCGCAAAGCCCTAATCTCTCAAAGAGAAATGAAGCGGAGCAATGAAACAAAAAAGGAATCGGCCAACATTTTTACTCAAAGAAAAAGGAAAAAGGGGATATAATTTTAATTTTTATTTGGGCCGGCTTCTTCTTATTATTAAGTTTTGGGCTTAATATTTAAAAATAGGTTTTGTGTTTTAAATTGTTTTTAGATTTTGTATTTTTCTTTTAATCTTTTGTAATTTCTAGTCATGTGACTAGGGGAAGTATTATGATGGCGTAATTCGAGAATTCGCAACTTAGTGGTTAAGTTGTGAAAGGATTTTGAGCGTAGAGTTAGGTTAGTCGATAGCGGATGTCATGAGTTTATGTGTGTAAGCGTTTGACTATTTAATTTCTATTAGAAACCTTGGGGGCAGCACGTAGGCTGGGTTTTACTGAAGCTGGGTAAATCTGTGTTGTTCTATTTCTGTTTTTATTATTCTGCTATTATCTGTGCTACTACTATTCTACTATTAACTGTGTTGCAATTATTTTATACACTTCCGCATTAAATTTTTATAATTAATAGTATCATCCTATTCACCCCCACTAGGGTGAAATTTATCCTACGGGTTAGTATACTTGAGTAGAAGAAGAATTTGGATTCGAATTTGATTTGATTTTTGGCTCAATGTTTTGTTTAGATTCGCTTTTCGTTTTTGAAGTGTCAAGAGGAGTTTTCGATAAATCATTTGGATTAACAACTTGATTATCGATTTGTGTGCCAAAGCATAAAGTCGTGATAGCATTCATTTGTGTTACGTTGCTATCTTGAACAACATGGGCTTGATTCGAATTCGTGTTTTGATTTTTGGGATTCGAAACTGGCTGCCTTAGGAATGAACCTCGTTCAAGTTTACTCACAGACGTAGCTAATTGACTCATTTTCATTTCAAGTTTAGCAATCAATTGAATCATATTCTACATGTACGAGGTTAACAAATTTTGCAAATTGTTGTTTGATTGGAGGCTTTGAGTGGTTGCTTTAGCCAAAGTTTCAAGACTTTTCTCAAGTGAACTCGATCATTAATCATCATGGGGAGAAAAAGATTGTTGTGGTTGATTGTGAGATGGAGGCACAAAATTTTGTTGAAAATGCTTAGGCTGAAAGGGAGGATACAAAGCATTATTCGAAAATGCTTGAAAATTGGGATGAACCAAATTCGTATAGGGATTGTTTTGGTTCCACACAAAGTTAGGATGATTTCTCCAACCAAGATTGTACATTGGAGAAAATGGGTCATTCTTAACCTTATTGATAGCACTGATTTATTCCATCAAATTAGGAAACCGATCGGCTTTGTGATTTGGATCGTCGCATTTATAACACACTGGTTAGAGAGCTTGTTACATTTTGTTGGATAAGTGAATGTTGTCGAATTTATTGATCATTGCATCAATTTTAGCATTCAAAGCTAACAATTATCCTATTAAGTATGCGCTCGATCATGAGTAAATTGATTTTTCTTTAGTACATTCCCATTCGGATGACTTTTTGGCTAGGTTTTCAAGAAATTGCCAAGCATTGTCGTGATGTTGAGCGAGAAAATTACCTTGGCCATCGATTAAAACATGGTTCATGAGTTGTTTTAAAGTCCACTATATAAGATTTGGAAAAGGGTGCATTTTTTAAAATTATGATGTGGACAATTTATCAAAAGCTCTGTAAATCTTTCAAAATATTTTCTAAAAGTTTCGCCTTTGAATTGATGAAAATTCACAATTTCATTTCGGATTTTAGTTGTTTTTTCCAAGGTGTTAAACCTTTTCATGAAAACATTAATAAATTCTTCCCAAATTTTGATCGAGTTTGTTGGTGAGGTATACAACCATTTTTCAGCATAATCGGTAAAGGCGGATGGAATTAACTGAATTTTGATTCCATCATCAAAAAGCTGTTGGATTTTAATGGTCGCACAAACTTGTTTGAATTTTGTTTGGATAATGCATGGGTCACTGTGTTCAAAATTGCCAAATTTTGGGAGCTTGGCAATATGATTGGATTGAATTTCGAAGTGGTTACCCATTGGGGTAGGTAATGTGATACATGAAGGAACCAAACTCTATCGGGAAAGATTCTATCTATGAGAGTTCGAGGAGCGTTTTCGTTTGCCATCGTTAGAGGTTTGTTCATTTGAGTTAAAAGATTTGTTGTTACGTCACGAGTTCAAGTACTCATGCATAAGAAAATGTCAAGGAGAGAAAGATATAAGAATCGAGTTTAAGAGAATGAAACAAGGTTTAGAATGTGAAATGAAGTGAAAATTTGGTTTTTTGATATTTTTTTAAAGGAAAAATATTTACCAAAAGAATTTATTTTTTCAAAAGGGAGATTTAATTTTTGTTTGTTTTTTGGATTTTGTATTTTCAAAATTTTCTTCTTTTTTAAGTATTTTTGCTTTTTAGTTTTCTAAAGAAAAAAAACGAATTAAAGAAAAATGCCTATTTTTGAATTGTTTTTTCCTTTGATTTTTTTAGTTTTTTGGTTTTGCTTTTGAAAAGATTTTTTTTGGATTTTTTTTCCTCCAACTTAAAAAAAAATCTTGTTTTTGGATTTTTTTTTAATTTGTTTGAAATATTTTTTTCTTTTTCGAAGCAAAAGATTTAAAAAAAAATTGATTTTTAGAAAGAATTAGTTATGTAAATGTACAACTTTTTTAGTTTTGGATTTTGTTTTTTATATATGTATGAACTAATGCAATTAAATGAATGCAATGACTTAATTACGAATTGTCCATCCTTAGTAGCTCCTAACCCAAAATTGTATGATCACATGTTATCTTAATCCAAAAAGATAGTTTATAGCAAGGTAACGGACCGAAGTGTCGAGGCCAGAGAGTATTAGTCCTCGATCAGAGAGTCGACGTCGAAGAGTATAAGTTCTTGATCGGAGAGTTGAGGATGGGGAAGGAAAACCATGGATGAGCCCTCAACCGGAGAGTCGAGGTTGGAATAAGATGAATGTAACATTCCTGGAATTTAGCTAAAAAATAATTTGATAATTGATTCAATATTTGGGATTAAATCTTAAAAAGATATTGGTAATCAAATTTATTTTGGATTTGATTGTAAATTTATTTAGATTTATTGACATTTGAAATATAAAAATAAAAACTGAATTCATCAAATTTAATAATATATATGTTCATACAAATGAATTTTAATTTGGAAATTTAAATTTGAAATTTAATAAATATATAGACAATGAATATTGTGGATGTGAAAATACTAAAATGAATATATTTAAAACAAATTCGATTTTATTTTGGAATAAATATGAAAATTCCAGAATGAGTTAAAATTATGTGTTATAAAATAATATTTGGATTAGAATTCAATTATAAACATTTTGAATAATAAATATAGTTGTATATAAGTATATAAAAGCAATAAATGCAAGATTTGAATTTTTACTTGTATAGAATATAAATAAACATAGTTAATGTGCATAAGAGAATAACATTTGTAAATATAAACCTAACTAAGGATCTAAACACAAATTTGATTGAATATGTTTAAATATCAGTATATTAAATAAATAAAATATATGTTAAATGGATATGAATCATTTTTTTTCTTATGGTTATATAAATAGTTATATAAGGAAAAATCAATAGAAAATGATATAAAGTTATGTTTAAGTGCTATTTAAAGTGTTTAAAAGATAAAACACAAGTATTTAACTAAAAAAACAAAAGTTAAAAACATAGAAACATGTTTACACATTAAAAATAAAGTAAGGCTGAAACATAAACTTATTTGAGTTTAGACAAGTGGCAAGAAAATCTTTTTCTTTTGGATATTGGTCTTTGGAAACATGAACAAAGAAGAAAAGACAAGTCAAGATACTTTTATCTTTCTCAAAAAATTTGCTCAGGTCTGAAAAGCAAGTTTAAAGCAACCACAAAACTTGAGAGAAACAAACATAAACAATTCGAAACCATTTTCAAGTTCAAATTTGAAAACAAGATGAATCTTCAACCTGGAGATTAAAATGCAAATTCAACTTGAAAAACAAAAATCTGGTCAAGTTAGCATCTTCAAATCTGGAACAAGCAAATGCAGTTTTCCCTGGTGATAATTGAAGAACCTGTTTTCACAATTCAATTCATCAATGATTCAATACAAAGATTAAAAGGCAAATAAGATCAGAGAAGTAAAACAATCGAGTGAAGTTTTTAAAGCAAACAAGTTGCAATTCAAGTCTGCAGCCTGGAAAGAAAAAGAATCAGTTGAAGCTTTAAACAAATTTAAACCTATTCAACTTGAAAAGCAAGATATCAAAACAAATTCCAGTTTTGAAGAAAAAGAGACTGTATCTGTTCTTCATCTACAAACAGGTGAGCAAACTTGAAAATCTTCCCTTTGAATCTGATATCTATGAATCAGTGAATTGCTTTGTTGTGCTTGCTTGTTGATATTGGATTGCTTGCTTGATCTTCTACTGAGTTAAATGTTTGTACATGTTTTCATATTTTTTTTCCTGCCTGTGCATATATGAATCCAATGCATGTTCTTGCATTTGAAAACTCTGGCACCTGCATAACAAATTTGAGTCCTGCATACATCAAGTAGAAGCCTGCATGTTTTAAAAAGCAACAATCAAAGATTTAAAAGAGCTTGCATTTCATATTTTCAAGTCTGGTACTCTGCAATGTGCTCTGCATTTTATAAATAAGGTGAGTAACCCAACTTTTTAAAGTTTTAAATAGGTAAAAGTTGATTTCATACTTTGATTTAGATACGAAATTATATTATAAATATGCTGTGAATATGTATATGGATATGTTATGTGTGTGCATGATTGATTACCTAAAGCATCCCTGATTTTTCTGATTTAAGCTTCAGTTAGATGTAATACAACCCATTGTCTTTTAGTTTGATTCCTCATTTGAGTTATGACTTAAACAAATATGTTTGCTTCATTTTAATATTCAGATTAAACTTGTACTTGAGTTAAATTACAGATTTTAATGCTGTATTCAAAAATGCAGATTTGAAATATCTGTGTCTTACATGTTAGCTAAGCATAGTTGAAGCTTGATATTGTTTTGTGTGAATTTGGTTTAGGAGATTGTTTACCCATCAAAGATTATAGGAAAAATATTGAATTAGAGTAAAATTCATTATTGATGTTGAATTTGGGAATTACAGTAAGAACATTAGTTTACTGGGTTTAGAAAAAGTTGGATGCTGTGGCTTATTGAATGAATCGAGTTCATTGATATTTTGGGTATTGGTTGATGATGTAGTGATGGAGTTACTGCCGGAGTTTGGATGTTGATGGTGGTCGAGAAGTTGAGAGGTGGGTGTTGACAGGTTAGGCAGTGGATGGAAGTGCAGTTTTCAGGTTGGTGATATATGTTTGGGTTGCAGGGAATTTTTGACTCGGGTAGGTCTCGGGTAAATTGGAAAAAAACTCGAAGGAAGTGGGGTATTTACTCGAAGTAAATGGGGTTGCTTGAGTTGCATTGTTTCAGGTTTTATTTAACAGACTTGTTCTGTTTTTTTTTATAATTTTAAGAATCAAGTTTAAATTCAAATGGAAATTTGAACTTAGGATTTAAACTTGAACCTAGGGATGAATTCAAATTGTTTAAATCATTATTCTGTAATAATTTAAATGCAGAATTTTAAATTTGGTTTGAAAAAAAAAAAAAAAAAGAAACAGAACTGTTTCAGTTTTATAAGATTTGAATTAGATGCAAACTACAAATGTGACTTAGAATTTTGAAAACTGAATTTTTGTTGAATTCAAATAGGTTTGAATTATGTTTTTTTGAAAATAGTTTAAATTCTGGAAAAAATTCAAAGTTTAAGTTTTTAAATAAACAGAAAAACTGTTTTCTGTTTTAAATAAAAAGGTAAGTTTAAATTTGAAAGTGGAGATTTAAACTGAGTGTAAGTTTGGAATTTGAATATGAATTCAAATTTAATTTGTCAGATATTTGAAAACATTTATGTTTTTAAATTCAAATTTGATCTTAAACTCTCAAGTGTAAATGCATTGTTGTTTTGCATATTGAATTGGAAAGTTAAGTATTTAAAATTAGAAGTTCAAATGAATTCAAAACTGAGTTTTAAATCTTAATTTAAATTTTAAAACTTCAGTTTTAAAATAAAGATTTAAATTTAAATTGCTTCAAATGATTTGTATTTGAATTGAAGATGTAAATTATAGAAAGAGTTTTAAAGAATTAAACTAGAATGAGTTTAGAAGTTATATTTCAATTTTGAGATTTTAAAGAAATTTTTAAATTGATTTGAATTGGATTTTAATTTGAATTTAAATCTTTTTGAACTTAGTAATAAAGTATATGTTTCTTTTAAACATATAAGATTAAGTTGTGTATTGTTTTAAACTCTTATTTAAGACAAATTTGAGCCTTTAAGTTTAAAAGAAATGTTAAATGGAATTTAATGTAAATTTAAAAACATTTTGTTTTTAAATGCATAATTTAAATAAGGAATGTTTATCTAAAGATAAAGAAAAGTATAATGATCTGTAATTCATTTAATTATTAAGGTAGTACAAATGGATAATTAATATAATTAATTAATTAATGAAATGGATAATTAATTAAAGTAATTAAGGGTTTTAATTTGATTAATTAAAGTTTAAGATTAATTTTTCTTAGAATAATTAATTTGTAATTAAGAAATCAATAATTGAATGATATTAGATTTTAAATTAATTGAAGATTTATTAATTGAATAAATATGGATAGTTAATTAATTAGGACTAATAAATGAAAGTAATCATGTAGGTAATAAATTTAAAACCACCCAGTTTATTCATCTTAATTGTAGATGCTGATTGTTATTGAATGTTGTGTGATGGATTGATATATTTGGTATGTGATGTGATGCTATGTGATACTTTGTGCTGAACTGCTATATTTGTGATGAATATACTGTCGTATGTATATGAAACCCTTTGACCCGTAAAACGACATTTGAATTTCGATGCGACAGGGAGTCGGATTCCAGCTGGTTATCCGAAACCCACATCGAATCATATTAATGAATTTTTGTGATTGATAATTTACTTTATCTATGAATCTATGAATATAGATAAGCGCTATGGGTTATACCGCTTATCTTTATGATTGAATCTGTGATGATGATGTTGTGCACTATTGTGTTGAACCCCTAGACCACACTTATACACACACAAACATGGATTGCACGTGGAAATGGGTTAAGTCACAGATTTTGAAATTGTTTTAAAATTTGAATTTTAGAATCCAAAATAGTTTTGGAATTAGAATTGAAGTTTTTGAAAAAAAAATGGATTTCAAAAATAAAAGTTATTTTGAATAACTCGATTGAGTTTTGAAATTTTAAATAATTTGATTTAAAATTTGAATTCAATATTTGAAGTTGAATTCTATAATTTGGGAACTAGGGTTTAAAAAGTTATCCAACTTATAAATGGGTTTATATGGGGTTTTTAAACCATTTTAAAAGGTGATGTTTTGGAATTTAAATTTAAACCAAGATTTCAACTTGTATAAATCGGACTTTTCTGAAACGAAAACTATTGTTTTCAAATAATAGAAGCTTTCATATAAGAAATGGTTTTCCAATGTGTGTTAAAAGGAATTCAAATTTTGAAATGAAAATGGTTTTCCAAGTTATGAATAAATCTTTGGACGTGTTTTGAAAGCTATAAATTAAATCTTTAATTTAAAGATTTATTGAGTTAATCCAATTGAAATGGAAGTTGTTTTGAAATCTATGAATAGATCTTTGTGAAATTAGGTGAAACTTTGTGAAATAAATCTTTTTGTTTAAAGATTCAAAATGGTAATTTGTTTAACCATTGAAAGAAAAGTTTTGGATTTTATAAGTTGTGACTTAACTAAAATCCCATATCCATATGTTTTAAAATATGGCGCTCATTATTCGGTTTAGCCGGGGGAGGACCTTGTGTCATATAGCCCATTCCGAATAGTGATACGACGTTATGGATAGCAATTGAAGACCGGTGGTGAAGACCGGATATTTCCAAAAACAAAAGGATAACTCATCGATTGTCTCTGCACTGGCTGATCCCCGGTATAGAGATCTCCATATGTGATGGGAAGTCCGGACGTGATTAGGGATTATCCGAATTTGCAAGGGCTTCTTCGGAAGTGCCTTCGGTTCTGTTCGAACCCGGAACAGACTTGTATGGTTGTATGTCCGACATTACAATTTGAGATATTTAACTGATCTCTATCAAATACATTTCTGCTTGGTGGCGGAGGATTTATTCTCTTAGTTTAACACCCTTCTCTGAGACGTACGAGCTCAGAGGTTATGTAGTTGATATTTATCAGTGATATTCCCAATTTGGTAATGTGGCATGCTGAGTGCTGCTGTGTGATGATCATTGGTTGATCATTTGTGATATGATCATTTGTTTGATCATTTATCTTTGTGATCATTGCTTTGGTCATCTGTTGACCCAAAGCATGGCTTTGTTGCACAAAGCGTAGCTTTGTGGACGAGACTGCATCAGGACCTCACACCCCGGAAATGGTCGAAACAGGAAAGATGCGGCAAGGTTATGAGGGTCGCGCCCTTTAGGGTATGTCATTCCCTTCTGGTAAAGGGTGGTATCATGGTATGGAGCCCAGATACTTACTCATGTGGATACTGCAGATCTATTACTTTGTGATACTTTGTGGTTGTTGCGAGCGCTCGGATAAAGGTCCCAAAGGACCGGGGGATGACATATTCGTGTAGTAGTTACCTAGTTACAGAGGTAACCCGGCCTTGTGTTGGCAGAGATCTAACCGTAACGTTAGTTCTCGGGACGTCCCGCCAGAGGCGATCCCATGTGGCAGTAGGAAGTTCCTTAGCCTGACCATTTGTTGGAAATCCATTCATCCAATACGTGCCTTGTACGGTTTTAGTTGTAGAACCTGCCATTTAACATGGCAGCTATAGTAGGCATAGTATCATGGTACCTATGCTGGCTAGGATTTATATTATACTTTCGAAAGATTTTCCACTATGCACTAGTAATAATAATATCAAAGGATTTTTCTCGTAGTAAGCATGTTTGACTATCATAAGGAGAAATCTCCCCCATGTGTGCGTTTGCATTGTGTGTGTGCCGGGAGGCCTTATGGTAGTTTCATTTTTCAAAAAGCATTGCGGATTTCAAATTTAAATTCTTTTGTTTGTTTATAAGACCAATTGCTTTTGTTTGCTCATACCAGTCCCATGACTGACCTGGAGTTTATTGTTCCTTTCCTAAACTCTGGGTGCCCACTATTTTCCCACACGGGCAGTCTAGAGTTGGGGTTTTCAGATAATCAGTAGTAGGTGTAGATTCGATAGCTTTCAGCCTTAGGATTTGGCAATTACAATTGGATCGAGTTGCTTCTCTTCATCTTGATTTGGGAGTTCTCGCTATTTTCTGGATTGATGCCTTGGAGATGGAGTTACTGACACTGGAGTTCTTTCTTGAAGACCACATTGGAGATTTTGTTCCGCTGCTAGTGTTATTATTATATTTCCGCTGCTATTCTTTGTATCTCTGATAATGTTGATATCTATTGTACCATCCTGTTGTATCATTCATGTTGTATCAGTTATTGTATCAAATGCTGTATATGATATATATTATTCATTTCTTCCGCTGTGTTATTTACTTAATGTGTTATAAGCTCCGGCGACTCGAATTTGAACGGTCGAATCTGTGGCATTCGAGTACAATGTAAAGTATGGATGTCGATTTTCGAACGCGAAAAATTCGAATCGTCACAATGAAATAACCAGACAAGGCCTATGGCTTTGGATATGAACCCGGAGAGATCCCGGTTTTGGCTAAGGACCCGACGGGGTCCCGGATTTGGATTACAGGACCCATTGAAATCCTGGATTTTGTTGTCGACCCGGAGAGGTCATGGATTTGGATATTGGGTTCTGGGTATGGATAGATTAGAACTCGGTTGTCGGGTTTGGTTGGATATGGAATTGGCAAAGGATTTGGTTATTGGATTCGGAATCGGATATCGACTCAGAATAGTCATGGATTTGGATAAGGATATGGTTGTGGCACATGGATAGAATGGCTTGGTAATGGATTGGGTTATGGATCGAATAATATGGTTGTGGATGGAATATGGACTTTGGATGTTAGATTTAAAGCTATTCAAAACACGCTTTTCTACCGCAAGGCATGTTTTCGGGGGCAAATATTACTCCACCTTTTGGACAAGGTCGGGATTTCAACAAATTGGCTAAAAGGATGGATATAAGGGTTGGAGATCATTTGGAAACAAGGCTATGATCGATACCGTCAAAATTGGATCAAGCTCCAATCAAGGTGGTATCGATAGCGAATGATAAATAAGGATCAATGAGGCTACACTTTAAATTTCAGGTCAATCGGAGTTCATATGATCGAGTTATGGATCGATCAATATCCATGTGGCACACATCAATTTTGTATCCATCCATAAAGACCATCGTTTCGTATCCATTAGGATCAATACCAAATAAGCACAAGTCCGTCACTCAACATCCATCCATTTCTCATCCATCGAGTTAGAACAGACTTCATCATCCCACAGACCAATCACTTCATTAGCGGCATGCTTCGTATCGATCACCCACATGATCGATACGAAGAGGAGAACTAGAGATCGATACGAAGGAAGGACTTTGGCTTCGATACGAAACCACATATAGAGCATCGATACGATGGTAAAGCATCAATACGAAGGGCATTGCCTCCGATGGATACGAAGGAAGAGGTCAAACCAAAGGACACAGTTTATAAGCATGGAATGTGGATCTCCAGTGCCACATCTTCGACATGCATCAAATCGACGTGCATGAATCAATGTGAAGCCATCAGCATTCTAGGAAAATCCAGTCTTCAATTGATCATAACTCTCAAAATACAAATCCAAATGTTATGAAATTTTCATAGAAGCTTGCTTATTCACTCAAGAAGGTCCACGATTGATCGCAGCTCCATTGGGTCATTCCTTGGACCGATACAAAATGCACTTGGATCGATCAAGATCGATCCCCAAACAACCCTAAATCGATCTGGTGAGCCCACCTACGCATGAGAGAGTGTACTCCGAGTTTAGAGGGAGATATTTCTAGATCTACTCGTATAAATAGCACCCTTATCCCTATTGGAAAAAAGGACTTTTGGAAGCTCTTATGCCATTATTCTACTGAAACTCCGTTGTAACTTGAGTGTCAGTAATTGTACTGTTGTAAATTAGTTAAGAATCATCAATAACTAACAAATTATTCAAAGTGGACGTAGGCTACCACACCGAACCACTATAAATCTTGTGTCTTCTTTTACTTTCGTTTATTTTAGTTTTGTTATTTCTTCATTTTTACTCTCTACATCATCTGGATCTGGAACCTATGTTTGGATATTGAGGATTTGTGTGTAAAAGCTGGTGTTTTCACTAATTCTGCAGTTTGTGAGCGATTTTGGCGCAAACATCACCTTATATGGATTTGGATGTTGGCCTTAGAAAACAAAAATAAGATGAGATAAATGCAAAAATGAAAATAAATATGAGTTAACGATGCAATTACGAATATGAAATTTAATTTTGTTTTTGTTATTGGATTTTAAAATGCAAGTAACTAATAATGCAAGAAAACTAAAAACAAGAGACAAGGGCACGGTACCAAAAGTGCAGAATTATTAGCAATTTATTTTTAAAGTGGCAATAATGATTTTTTAGCAAGCAATTTATTTTGGCAAACAAGGTGAAACAATTATTAACAGTAATTCCTCTCTCTGTAATTTTCTACTTTCACAACTGGAAAAAGTGTTGAACAAGATTTATGTATATATATAAGGACAGAAAGAAAAAAAAAGCAAATGAATTTACACTAAAACAAAATGGCTGTTGTTTTTTTATTAAATTTTGTTTTTATTTAAATAACAAATTTAAAGTCAATTGAATTATTAAATCTGAAACAAAGAAAACTAAAGACTAATAATTTTGTTTATAACTAATAGAAACTCAATCTGAATTAAGAAAGGAATTTTATATATATATATATATATATATATATATATATATATATATATATTAAGGAGAATAAAACTTATGCAAAAGAAAAGTTACAAAAATAAATTATCTACTAACAAACAGTGGCTCAAAAGCAAAACAAGGCACTCAACTCAAAATACTCACTTAAAAAACAAATCACAAAATTAAAATAAAATTTAACCCACTCAAAACAATTTTATAAACAATTTTATCCTTTTTAAAAATAAAATAAAATGAAGTTGCAGCTAAAAAGTGCTCAGCCCAACTAGGCCTAAAACATACTGCACAAAGCACACTTCTCTGTATTAACAGGATAAAATAAAATATGCACTCTTTCTACAAACTTAAATTTCATTTCTCATTTAAAATCACGAAGTTAACAACAAAAAGCACGTAATGAGAAAAAAACTAAAATTACGGAGGAAATTGAAAGTTGAAGATGATTGGAAGTGTTTGGGTTTTGCACTTGATTTTTTTTGGTTCACGGGTTGATTACGAACTATGGCGATGATGGTAATCGAGGTGATGCATAGGTAGCTCAGGCGAATCAGGGTTGGATTGATTGGGAATTAGTGATTTAGGCCAAGAATTTGTGATTTGCAGGGGAAATAAAGTGAGGAAGTGTGGTAGAGAATGAATTGTTGGCCGAGGTGGTGAATTGGATGAGGTAGCGATTTTGATATTGGAGTTTGGTGAAATGGTTCTGGTTGATGGTATGTTTAGAGAAGGTGTAAGGTAATGGAGTTCAGGGAGGAGGGTGTTGGCTTCTGCAGTGAGGTTGAAGTGGTGTGTTACAATTGGTGGCCGTGGAAGGTAGCTCTGGCTCTGACGATGTGCGGCAGGGATAAGGAGCTTGTGTTTGTATGAGATGTGGTAAAGGAGGTTGTCATTGAAGGTGGGTTGTAAACTTGGCTAAGGAGGTAGGTGGTGATGTTTAAATTATGTTATACGTAGATAAATGTAAAGAGGAGAGTGAAGTTGTGGTATTAGTTATATATGGAGGTGTTTGAGAAGTTTATGCCGAGGAGCAGGTGTGAAATGATTGTTGTTGTAATGCAAGGAAGTGTTGTAATACAGAGAAGTGAATGAAGTTTGAGTGTTTCAGGAAGGTGGTAGAGGAGGAAGGATGTAGAGGTGATGTTGTTGTGGGTTGTAGTGTTATGGTAAAGGTGTGAAGTTCGGGATGTGTTGATGTCAATGGAGCTAAAGTTGCCAGGGGAATGCCATGTATAGAATGTTGAAATGTTTGTAGTAGATGGAATTCACGGTGGAGCTGTGTAGTGAAGTTTGTAAGCAGAAGTGGTGCTGGTGGTGACATATGTGTTTGGTGTTTTTGCAAGAAAGAGGTGATTCAGTGGGCGTTTTCTGATTAAAAGTTTGTTTGTATGTTGAAGGGTGTGTGGTAATCTGCACTGTGATGTGCACTGGTGTTCATTGAATTGTATATGGAGGTTGTTGTACAGTGGAGAAGGCTCCTTGGATGAAATAATGGAGAAGAGGGAGGCTAAGGATGATTTGTCTCGTTGGTTGAGACTTGGTTCCCAGGTGGGAGGAGGAATGGTGCAGTGCGAAGGGTCTTCTAGAAGGCAGTTGAACCGTGGCAAGAAGGATGTAGAGGCAGGTCGAGGAAAGGAGATTTTAGTGGTTAGTAGTGGTAAAGGATGGTGGTTGTAAGAAGGAAGAATGATGGTCATGGAATGTAACGACCGCGCGATTCTCGGCCCCCAAAAAATCGACACTAATACGTTCACTATATAGAGTGCCGAGCAATCGAGTGCTGAAAACACCAGATTATTAGGCTTTAAGAAAAAGAGATAGAAGAAGAAACGAAAATAACAGCACAGAATCTCACAATCGCAGCGGAACAAAATATAATATAAAATAGCAACATTTTATAAAAGCAAAAGCAGTAACTGCTAATATACATACAAGTTATCAGAGTACAATCATTAACAAATAAATCGGGACAGTTATGATGACTTGTCCCTAAATACAGGATATACAGTCAACAATACACAATGGAATATAGTAAAATATATGAAATACGTCTCTACCATCTAGCTCGCCTCCTAAGCTCCAAAACACCTTAATCTGAAGTCTATAATACTCGGTCTGACCCGAACATTACAATAAAGTAAACCCGAGTCGTGCTGGAAACCAGTGTGAGTAAACAACTTAATTTCAAATATTTACGTTATGAAAATCCCTTTGAAACAAGGCAACTTGCACAACACAACGAGTTATCGTTTATTTTGGACCAAAACATTTCATAAATCCATCGATATAAAATAGTGCCTAAATATAATCCTGATTTAAAATAGTTAAATTTGTGAAATTAAGCTAATTCTAGCCTATTAAACTTTATAATCAAACCTGTAAAGGTTCGGAGTGATTATTAAATTGAACCAGTTCTGGATAACATAGATATCTGATTCCGGACTCATTGAATCCAAATAATAAATTTAAAAGGGTAAATTGTTTGAAATAAATAATTTATATTTAGGGTGACAATATTCAAATATGGGGATTATTACAGATTTTTGCTCAAATAGACCATATCATCATTTTAATCTACTATTAACTTGTCTGACCACTTGATGGCACAGACAAGAATAATTGAATTGAATATCCAATAGAAAAGATATAGGTTGTTAACTAATTTAATGGCCAATATCAAATGTCAAAATAATTCGCACATCCGGCTTTTATTAATCTTGACTGACCATATAATTTATTTTTGAATTCAAATTAATTACAAATTTAAGAAATTTTAAAACAATTTATTTTTAATTAATAAAATTTAACACTCCATTTTATATACAACTTCGTTAATTATCTGAATTCTTAAGTCAAATAATAATAAAATTAATTACCATCCTAATAAAGAAATATCCATAAACTTTACATTACGGATTTTAAAATGGCAGTAGATTTTTAGTAAAAATAGGGAAAATATAAATTATCATATAGTATATACATTAGTTCCATCTTTTTTCTTTTCCTTTTTTTCTTTTCTTTCTTCCTTTATTTTCATTTTCCTTTTCCTTCCTATTTCTTTCTTCCTTATTTTTTCCCTTTCTTTTTCCTTTTTCTTCTTATTTCTATTTCCTTATCCTTTCTATTTTTCTTTCTCATTTCACTTTTTCCAGCCGTTCCCTTCTTCTGCTTTCCTGTTCAACATACTCGAAAACCAAAACCGTGCATCAAGCGTGCACGTGCACACTTGTCTCCGACCAAAACCACTGCCGCTGACCAACTACACCAGTCCCACTTGACCACCCAAACACGATCGACCACCAGAAAACCACAGCGCACCCTCCATTCTAAATTTTGAACTTCCTAACTCAACCCATACAACATCGACACCCATCTACACCTTGCCTCATCACTACCGACCTCCATTGACCACCAGAAGATGCCCATGTCATTGCCATGACCTCCTCTTTCAAACCCTCCTGGACCGCACACTCCACAGTGCCCCTACCCGCCGACATCTCCTTAGAAATGAGCCAAAAGAAAACCTACCTTAAACCCTAATCTTGACTCGCTCGGCCGCCACCGGCATTTTATGAATGTGGCTATATTTTTCATGAGAGCACCACCCTCTACCCATCCTCCACGACGAGTGTCGTGTCCCTAAATAGGTCGAGTCACTGAAAATTGACAAAAACCCAAACTCCATTCAACTTCCCATATCTCACTCAACACATGACCAAAAATCATCAAACCATTTTCAAAAAACAAGATTCTCAAAGAAAAACACATCCATATAATCAAGTGATTGAATTACGGAACTCGAGTTTTGGTTGTTTGTAAGTTGTCTCCTATAAAATATATTTTTCTTTCCCTCTGCTTAATGATATCAATGAATCAAATTTTAAAATATCTTATACCCTAAAGCCAACAACTTTTGTGTTGAATTCATATGCCAAAACTAATTAGTGGTAGAGCTTTTGATTTTTAATGTTGGTTGTTTTAAACTGTTTGGAAAAAAATAGACATGGAACAGTGCACACCATGGAAGAAAAACAGTATTCTTCCTGTACATGTGGAATTCCTTTATATACATACATGCCAGATACATATACAATTACCCTAACTCACAAATTTATCCAAACAACCTCTAAGTAAGAAAGTATATAAACCAAAGCAGTGAGAAGTTATTTACTCAGTGTCTTCGATACGAAGAAACACTGCTTGTTTTGAGTTACAGGGTGCATCATATATACTAGGTTCACATACAATTCACATTCACTTTTCATTGATCAAAGATTTAACCAAACCATATTTATTTTTAAGTATACATAGTACAACAAGACTGTTTACATGGCGGTCAGTGGTAACGAGGCAAGGCGCAGATGGGTGTCGGTGTTGTCTGGGTTGAGTTAGGAAGTTCAAAATTTTGAACGAAAGGTGGGCCGTGGTTTTCTGGTAGTCGATCGTGTTTGGGTGGTCAAGTGGGACTGGTGTAGTTGGTCGGTGGCAGTGGCCTTGCTTGGAGACGAGTGTGCACGAGCACGCTTGATGCACGATTTGGTTTTCGAGTAGGTTGAATACAAAAGCAGAAGAAGGGAAGGGCTAGAAAAGGAGAAATGAGAAAGAAAAATCGTGAGGATAAGGAAAATAAAAATAAGAAGAAAACGCAAAAAAATAAGAAAGAAAAAAATATGAAGGAAAAGGAAAATGAAAATAAAGGAAGAAAGAGAATAAAAAAGAAAAATAAAAAATGGAACTAATGTATATACTATATGATAATTTATATTTTCCATATTTTTACTAAAAATCTATTGCCGTTTTAAAATCCGTAATGTAAAATTTATGGATATTTTGTAATTAGATTGGTAACTAATTTTATTATTATACTACTAAAGAATTTAGATAAATTAACGAAGTTGGATATGAAATGGAGTGCTAAATTTTAATTAATTAAAAATAAATTGTTTTAAAATTTCTTAAATATGTAATTAAATTGAATTCAAAAATAAATGTATATTGTTAATCAAGATTAATAAAATCCTGATGTGCAAATTATTTTGACATTTGATATCAGCCATTAAATTAGTTAACAATCTATATCTTTTCTATTAGATATTTAATTCAATTATTCTTATCTGTGCCATCAAGTGGTTAGACAAGTTAATAGTAGATTAAAATAATGATATGGTCTATTTGAACAGAAATCTGTAATATTCCCTATATTTGAATATTGTCACCCTAAATATAAATTGTTTATTTCAAACAGTTTATCCTTTTAAATTTATTATTTAGATTCGAAGAGACCGGAATCGGATATCTGTGTTATCCAGAACCGGTTCAATTTAATAATCACTCCGAATTTTTACAGGTTTGATTATAGAGTTTAATAGGCTGGAATTGGCTTAATTTCACAAATTTAACTATTTTAAATCAGTATTATATTTGGGCACTATTTTGTATCGATGGATTTATGAAATGTTTTGGTTAGAAATAAACGATAACTCGTTATGTTGTATGGGTTGCCTTGTTTGTAAGGGGTTTTCATAACTTAAATATTTCACATTGTGTTTACTCAAGCTGTTTTCCAGCCTGACTCGGGTGTTGCTTATTGTATTGCTCGGGTCAGACAAAGTATTATAGATTTTAGGTTAGGGCGTTTTAGAGCTCAGGAGACGAGCTGGATGGCAGAGACATATTTCATGTATTTGACTATATTCCGCCATGTATTACTAACTGTATATCCTGTATTTAGGGATAAGTCATCATAACTGTCCCGATTTATTCGTTAATGATTGTACTCTGATAACTTGTATGTATATTAGCAGTTATTGCTTTTGCTTCTATAAAATGTTGCTATTTCATATTATATTTTGTTCCACTGCGATTTTGAGATTCTGTGTTGTTATTTCTGTTTCTTCTTCTATCTCTTTGTCTTAAACCCTAACAACCTGGTGTTTCTAGCACTCGATTACTGGGCACTCTATATAGTGAACATATTAGTGACGATTTTCACAGGTCGAAAATCGCCCGGTCGTTACACGGAAGGTGGAAATGTGATGGAAGAGGAGGTTGAGTTTATGATGGTTTGATGGCAGTTTTGAGAAGATGATGGAGGAGGTAGTGATTAGTAGAGACAGGAGTAGATGATGATGTAGTTAGCTTGATGTATGGAGTTGAATGGGAAGGCTACGTACATGTTAGGTTAGTGGGATGCAGTGATAAGGTTGCTTCAGCCTAAAATTTCAAATGGATGGAATAGACAATACCAAATGTAAATTAGCAAAGCATGTGACAAAATAACGCATAAATTAACTGTGAAAATAAAAAAATAAAACAAGAAACACAAAGAAAAAAGAGGTAGTGCACAGTGTAAATGTAGTGTGTGTGTGTGGAACAGAAATGCTGCAAAATGGAATTAGAATTGAAAATAGTAGCAAAATCCAAACGTAAAAGAGCTCAAAACAAAATGAAGTTCCGTTTGCTTGAAAATAGTGCACAATGAAATGCAATGCAGTGCAAAGATGTAAGAAACAACAAAATGGATCCAGTTAGAGATAACACAACAAAATGAACTCTTTTTCCTATCAAAATAATTAATAATTATAACAAACAACAAAGAAGACAAAGAACAATGACCAGTTGACACAAGTGCAACAAAAGAACATAAGACAAAATGAAAAAACAAATCCACAACACAAAATAAAACTACTAATAATAATGATGATACGAAGAGTGAAATTAAAATTAAATTGCAATTTCCCAGAAACGGCGCAAAAACTTGTTAGACGGTGAAGTTTCTATCGTCTAAAAAATTATTGAAAAATATTATCATTAAAAAATGCAAGCGCACGGTGTACAATTGTAGTACGTATGCGGGTATGAGTCGATCCATAGAGAATGAATTAAATTCAAATTATACTCAATCAACTTAACCCAAAATTTTATTGGAGAAGACAGAAATATTAAGAATTCTCTATTGGAGTGTTTTCATCAAAGTATCGCTGATAAAAGGTGTTATCAGGTTCAGGAAGATAGGAAGTTAGCACCAAGGTTCGTAGGACCATTTCCTATTTTAGAGAGAATCAGGAAAATTGAGACGACCCGACTTTCTCACCATAGAAAATCGCATCATCTTGAAGAAAGAAAGGGATAGAAAAGAGAAAAGAAAGAAGAGAAAGAAGAGACAACATCAGAATCTCAACAGCGGAACAAATAAATTATATTAATAACATAAGTATTACATGATATACAACAATTATCAGAGTTACACAGATTATACACCACATACTAGACAGTTATAAACACCTGTCTAGTTATACAACTCAATACACAATACAGATATCAACACAGCGGAACACTATATATCTACATGCTGAAGCCTCCTGCTCCATTGCTCCTCCACAATTCGTCAAAGCTAACCTGAATCTCTTGGCTACTCGTAAAAATTTGAGTACCCAAGAGTTTAAGAAAACAGAAATAAACTCCGGGTCAGACATGGGTCTGGTGTGAGTAACAGGTTAAGGTTGCTTAACTTTGAAAAACCTTTGAAAACAAAAGGTATCACGTAAGACTTCCCATACATAAACTTGGGTAAGTTTTTACCTTACGGTAACCAAACATTTGATAGGAAATCATGTGATATTATAATATGTCTAGGGTTTTCAAGTAAATAAAAAATAGCTAAAATTGTTACATGATTAAATTCCAGCATACTAGCCACAATGTGGGTAATACAATCAAATCCGATGGCACTTACTGGATTTTGGATTCCATACAATGGCAGGGCTACTGGGGTACCGCCCGACACAGTACGTGGCCTAGATCAACGTACCGAGGATTACTCCCAATTCCCTGCAACACAAGGCCAGAACCATCCCTTACTGGACAGTCTCGAACAAGACAACTCCGGCAATTGGAGCTCACAACTTCCCACACAGCCGAAATAAAAGGGACCTCTAGACAGGGGAAAATCTCGTCCTACTTGGGCATGACCCACTTAGCCTTGCTGCACCTCCCCTGTTTTAGCCATTCTCGGTTAATGAGGTTTGAGGCTACGATTACCTTTATAGGACTCATCACTTTGAATGCTCATCGTCCACCTGACGATGTGTTGAAAGCATTCAATCTAGACAAGTTCGTTCCGGGTTCGAACGAAACCGAAGGCATTATCTCGTTACACTCATTTTGGAATCACCCTCAGAATTAACGACGATAACCCTTGCACTCTGAATCTTCATCTTCACTTGAGATTCACCACTTATCGTTAATTTGGATTGATGTGGTTTTCGGATATCCAAATCTGGAAACCCGATCCCGGTCTCATCGAAATCCAAAACGTATCTTTTAAGGCCAAGTTGTTTTAAAGTTTAAAACAATTTCAATTTCATTATCAATATACCACGGATAGATAATTCACATACCACAATAGATAATTAACATTATCATCATAAACAGATAATCCATATTATCAACACAAACAGATAATCCACATTATCATCATATTTCAACCAAAGCATCTATATCACACAGCATCACTTATCTCATATCTGAGATCTCAAACCATTCAAGGCAATCAATATCATCCATTCATACATAAGCAAGGATTTACTTAATCACACTATAATTAATTTAAAATGAACTAAATTAATTACTTGCATCTCTAATTAATTTAAAGTGAATTAAACTAATTACTTCATCTTTAATTAATTTAAATTAAATTAAAGTAATTACTTCATCTGTTTAAATCTTGCTTACTTAACCATTAATTAATTACAAATCAAGTAATTAAACATCCTCTAATTAATCACCTTGATTAATTATCCCTTATTTACATTCAAGTAATTATCTTTAATTAATTTCACAAATTAATTATCCTTAACCAAAAATAGTAATAAACCTTTAATTACTTCACTAATTAATTAACTATAGTTAATCCTTAATTAATTACATTAATTAATTACTTAATTACTTATCATTGATTAATTAATCTTAATTAATTAACCTTAATTACATCATTAATTATATTAATTAATGATCCCTAATTACATTTTTTAATTAATTACATTAAGTAATTAATCATGATTGAACCTCAATTATTAATCCCTTTTGATTAATCACATTCAGTAATTAGCTACCCTTAATTACTTCACTAAATAAATTAATTACCCTTTAATTAATTATCTCGATTAATCCTTTAATTAATTAAAAAGTAATTATAATCAAATTACTTCCATTATTAAATCATCTTCCATTAATTACATCATTAGTTACTTCACTAAGTAATTACACTCCATTAATTACATTAAGTAATTATTATCAAATCATCTAGTGTTTAAAATTAATTAAACTTAATTAATTAATTTAATTAATCACATTAAACTCAATTAATTACATTAAGTAATTAATTTCTTAATTACGTCCATTAAGTAATTATTCTTAAATAATTTCACAAATGATTATCTTTAATTAATTAATCTAATTAATTATTAAAATTAATCATATTAATTAATTATTAAATAATCTCAAGTTAATGACCTTCATTAACCATTAACAATTCTTTAATTACTTTCCTTAAGTAATTAATCTTAGATTAATCGTTATTAATTACAAATTAATTAATCTTTAATTTCCAATTAATTAATCTCTAATTATTAAATTAATTAAGTGTTAATTGTAACTTAATTAATCCTTAATTACTTGACTAATTAATCTTAATCATTAATTAATATCAAATTAATAATCCTTAATGACAAATTAATTATCCTTAATTAATTTAAACTTTAATTAATTAATTTAAACTTTAATTAATAAATTTAAAACCTTTAATTACTTATTTAATTAATCCAAATCATTAATTAATTAAATTAATTAATTATCCATTTTAATTAACTTAATAATTCAAATCTTTTACATTTATTTAAAGATGAAAACATGTTCTTATTAATGATCAAATTATCATTAACAAAGTATTTAAAAACAATTTGTTTTCAAATTTACTTTTAAATTTCATTCAAATTTCATTTTAAATTTAAGATTCAAAATGAATATAAATTTATCTTAAACAAATTTTAAAAACAATTCGAAAACCTTTAATTTTATAAGTTAAAGAAATATTTAACTTATAAAGATGTTTAAAAGAATTCAAAAACCAATTTCGTTTAAATTCAAACCAATTTAAAAATACGCTTTAACATTCAAGTTGTTTAAAACAATTTAAGTTTAAAAACTTTCTTTCAATTTAAAACTGGAATACATATTTAAACTTTGATTCCAGATTAACTTAGATTTAAAACTTCTCTTACATTTTAAAACTTCATTTTAAAATTCAAACCATTTAATCAATTTAAAGTGTTAAAACAATTTAAGTTTAAAAACTTTGTTTATTTTTTTAAATTGAGATTCAAACTATCCTGAACCAGATTTAAACTTGGATTTAAACTTATTTAAAACTTTACTTTACATTTAAACTCGGCTTTGGAATTTCATTTTAAAAAAAAATTAAAAACAAAACAACAGGTTTCTGTTAAAACCTGTTACAATTACTTAACCTGAGCCATCCTATTTCTGCTTCGAGCCAAGATCAAACATCCTCGAGAAAATCATCAAAACACTTCGAGTCAACATCAATTAACCCGAACATAATCCAACACCAAAGCAACTTCATCAGATAACTGTGCACCATGCACATGCACGGTGTCGTTGATCATCTTCGATCCTCAACGATAATCTTCCCCATACCAATCATCATCCAAACCCCTAATACGATCATCAGATTGTACTCTAATTCTCGAAATCGAATTCGAGATACAACCCAACCTGGAAACTAACAGGAACTACAACACACCAAACCTGGCAATGCTTCGCCTTCGATCCTCCGACCAACGTAGGTTCTGCAACTCCAGCCCTGACCTCGTCTACGACCACACTACCATCTCGCAAAATCCCACTGCACTCGATCAACCCAAACGGTCGTGGTGATCGATTCATTATACCTAGTTAAAACTAGGGTTCCAGAAAGGATCTCGCCACCGCTACCTCCTCGATGAAATGCACCACAATCAAACATTTTTCCTAGATACTACGATCACTCCTCCATCATCTGGAAGAAACCCGACCCCTCCAAACACATAGATCACCCGAAAAACTCAGAAGTTCATTTCCAGTTCAAACCCAAACTGCACTTTAATCCCAAACTAAAAATCTTGATTCTTGTGTTAAAAATCATATTTTAGTTGATGTATTCGATTTATAATACTGAATTTATAAATAAAAAGGTTTGAGTTTTGATTTTATCTAATATGCACAGTTGTTTTTATACTTCCAGAGACAAACAAGCCTTGTTTAATTAATTTAAATTTTTAAACATTAATCTAAGTTAAATCAAACAAAATTTATTTAATAATTAGATCCTATCAATAACTAGATTAAGTGGTAAGGGATTTAAATGAAAATGTGAGCCTGGGAACAAACAGAGCACATAGTGCATATACACAGCATGCATACAATTAAATATTCACATCAGACATTCACTTATATATACATGCAATACACATTTATTTCAACAATACTAGCATGCAACCAAAATCATTTTAAATTTTAAAAGTTACTCACTAGAATTAAAGAAGGAAGACAGCCTCCAGTTTGAAAAATAGCTTTGAAAACTTTGAACTCTTTTAAACTGAAATGCTCCTGATTTGAAAACTTGAGTGCTTTCCTTTGAAATTTTGATAACTGAGTTGCTTCTTTGTTTGATTTATAAACTGTTTGCATGCTTCCAGATTTAAAAAGAAAATGCAAGCTTGATTCCAGATTGCAGAAAATGATGAACTACAGGTCTTGCTGTTTTGTTTTCTTGGTTACAGGGTTGCTTTGGACTTAAAAATGTAGTTGCTTTAGAACAGATCTCATATTTTCTTATTTGATCAGAGGATTTGGAAAATGTTACAGGTTTTAGATTTACAGGGAAATCATTTTTGGTTTGCATGTTTGAAGATGGTTACTAATTTTAGAAATGGTTATAAGTTATTCTCAGATTTATTTCTTAACTTTGAATTATGAAGATAGAAAAAGGAAGAAAGGTGAGAGGCAAATGTATTTATATAAGTGA
This sequence comes from Allium cepa, assembly GCA_030765085.1. Lineage (NCBI taxonomy): Eukaryota > Viridiplantae > Streptophyta > Magnoliopsida > Asparagales > Amaryllidaceae > Allium > Allium cepa. The sequence continues at coordinate 243,374,254 of CM060938.1, read as the reverse complement.
ATTTTTGTGATTTAATAAAATAAAGAAAATGAAAATTAGGACACTTGTAGATCATCTTAACATTTGTCAAATTGGAATATTTATCACTTAACACTTGTTATATGAAGCTTGGGAAAACAACACATGTCTTTTTAAACTAATTAGTATTTAATTTAAATGTTTAATGAAAGATTAATACAAGATCAAGCTTAATGGATTAGTTAATTAGTATTTATATATATGTATATAATTTTAAAAGAAATAAAAAAACCAATTATATTTATAAATAAAAGTTTATACAAATATTTTAAAATCCAAAACAATTTAAAAACTATACTTTGAATTTCAAAACATTAAATTTAAATTCAAATCAAATTCTAAAGATCAATTTTGAAATCAAGTTATATATTTACAAATTTAATTTTAAATAACAATTCTACTTTTATTCAAAATCTATTTGTAAATACAATACATTATTAATATTGTTTTAAAAGTAACTCATTTATCAGCTTTAAATAATTCATAAAAGAAATTATCTCTTTATTTATAAATTACTTATTTTATCAAACTATATTTAAAAAAGAAAATAAAACAAACCTTATTGTTAAATAATTTAAATTTAAACTTAAGCTAAAAATCAATTTAAACAAATTTAAACACTTACCTTAAGAATTTAAAACCATATAGTTAATTATTAAATAGCTTTGTAAAGCTTAATATTAATTTAAATCATACTTTCCAAATTATTAAATATATATATTAGAATTTGAAATCAAGACTCATTTACTAAATTTAAACCAAAGATTATTTATTTACAATATATACATACAATATATTCATTTAAATAGAAATCAATTTATTAGCTTTTAAAAGATAAATTCACCAATTAAATATTTATTCAATTAGATTATTAATCAATTCAAATTTATTAACAAAAATTATCAAATCAATTTAAATTTTTAATACAGATTATTAAATTGATATTGCCCAAAATTCCAGGATATCACAAAAATCGCATATAAAGTAGAGTTACCGAGTAGTGTGGCAGGAATCCACGATGTTTTCCACGTATCTCATCTAAGAAGGTGTGTTAGGGATCCAAAATCTACTATTGCATCAACTGTGTTAGAAGATTTAGTAGTGGAACCAGACTTGACTATAGTTAGGAAGCCTATCCAAATAGTCGCGAGAAATAAGAAGAAGTTGAGGAAAAAGACAGTCAGATTAGTAAAGGCCCATTTGAGTGACGATGCTAGAGACTGTACTTGAGAAACTGAGAGCAGGATTAGGGACGCTTATCCGGATTTGTTTGATGGTATGTTTTACCTTTTATTGTTTTGTTGTGTACCTTATCATAATTTTGAGGATGAAATTCTTTAAGGAGGGGAGATTGTAACACCCCATATTTTTAGTGACATTATTTAGGAAAACTTAATTAATTAAATTAAATTAAATAATGTGGGGTTTATTAACGGATTGAGATTTGTGATTTAATTAAGGGGTAGTCGTGCCATGTTAATGTGTAAAAATGAACCAAAGAATTAAGGTGTTGGGAAATAAGGAAGGGTAAAATAGGAAATGTAAACCCTAAACCCTTAGGAAACCAAAACACATGTTTATTTCATATTTTCTCCAACAAAACACTTCTAAGGTCGGCCACCATTAGCAATCTCAAGAGAAGATAAAGCTAGGATTCAAGAGAAGAATTAAATCAATTAATCAAGATCAAATCCCATAACCTTAATCACAAAGCTAAGGTGAATAATGAATGCATCTCAATTTTCTTAATGATTTTTGACTTTAAAGTAAAATCCGAATTATTTGCATGATTATGCCATGTTATTGAATAATAAAATGATTATACAAGCTTATTGATGATTTATGTTTATTCATATAGATTTTTTGATATGTTTTGATGTGAAAACCCTAATAGATGACATCCAAATGCCTTGCGAATTTATATTTAAATCGGATATGATATTTGAGATACGGGTTTCAATTTTCATAATTTTTTGAATTAATGTGGATTTTATATTAATTTTCTTGTGAGAAAATAATTTACTGGGTTATAAATTATGTACGGCTAAATAATTAATTATTTGGGTCTGAAATTTATATATGTTAGAGAACAAACAGAAAATGATTTTCTAGAATTTTTGTAGAATTTTCCTAAGTCTTCTAATGAATATAATTTTTTTTAAGGTATGGGACTTAAATGTTTTATATATTTACAAAAGGAGAAGGGGTATTTAAAAAAATAAATTTAATTGTTATTTCTGAAATTGTGACAGTGATTTTAGAAAAGAAAATTAGCAACCAAAAAGATTTTGACAAACATAGCAAGTTAGTCAAAAAGTATTTCTCTTTTTAGTTAAAGACAAAATTTGCATGTTTTTAGCCTGTTTGACCACTTCCGGTACCTTGCTTCTACTACAGATGGCTTTTGACCTAGTTCTTCCGCTTCCATCCTTAATGAAACCAATGTGCATGGCATCAAGGATTTGTTGTGTAGTGAATTAGAAAGAAGGCGAAAGGTATGAGGTCGAAACCCAGGGGTTCCGAAGAGGTTGAAGCACGCCTTTGTTTTAAAGTGAAAAATGCGCCTGCTTTGCTTTCGACTTGGTTCGCTTCCAACCAAGTTGAACGTATGAAGAAGTGGTTTTAAAGAGGTTGCACTTTTTTTTTAAATACATGCCTTCAACTAGGCTGAAGCTGCCGCTTTTCCTTACCTTTTGAAGTCAATGCTTTCGAAAGGTATACCTTGTTTTAAACTTGGCCACTTCTCCAATGCTTTTGGAATATTGGTTTCGACACCATGGATTCTTTACTTAGGAAAATCTTTCAAATGGAATGCTTTTGACTCTAACGGGTTACAAATCCTTTTGCTCTACTTGAAGACATTATCCAAATAGTTTCAACTAAAATGGTTTCCAAATGTTTCGAAGGGGTAAATTCTGAATGGTTTCGAAAGGTATTTTCCATATGTTTTAAATTGAACACAAGTGCTTCCAAAAGGTTTGCTATTTATAAACGTTTGATGCTTTTGAAAGGTTTAAAATGATGGTTTTGAAGAGATGTTTTCCCCAATGCTTTCGAAAGGTTAAAAAAAGGATTTTAAGGGTGGTTCCCTAATGGTTTCGAAAGGTCTAAGAGGAAATGTTTTTCCAATGTTTTCGAAAGGCAATTTTAAAGTGTTTTAAAAGAAAGATGTCTAAGGTTTTAAAGCTTTTGAAAGGAAGGTTTTTTATGAATTCGAAATGTTTTTATGAATGGTTTCGAAAGGAAGGTTTTGGCATTTTGGCCTAGGTTCAATAAAGGGTTTTACTTAGTTTCAAAAGAGGTGTTTTCAATGGATTCGAAATGGGTACTTTCAAAAGTTAAATATTTTCATCAACAAAAGGTTTGAGTAAAGTGTGTGTGTGTATGTGTGTATAACATGGCTGGATGATTTTGAGTAAAGCATATAGTGTAAGTGTTTTCCTTATTTAAGTTTGGTTTAAAAGGTTATTAAATCAATTACAGATGAAAAGGTTTTCAAAGAAAATTATAGGAAGGTATCCCTAAGTAAAATGACTCAGATACTAGAATACCAGATGGGATAGGTATTGGGTGGTCACCTAATACATTAGCTATTAGCCCCAGCTAATTTAGTCTAAAAATTATAGTGTGTAGCGCTTTGTCATAGGTAAGACTAAAATTATGATTACGCACAAAAGAAAAAAATTATGTTTGAATACAGATAGGTTATTGGTGAGCCAGGAAAACCATTAGGATTAAGTGATCCTGGGAGATGTTAAGTAAGGATAGACCATCTAGAAGAGAGGTATTTAACAGATAGTTAAGGACAGACCATCCAGAAGAGGTGTGTCTAACAGATGTTGGATTACTTTGTTATATTGTCTGGTAGGCCCGAGTCAGCCAAAGGTCGGTAGTTAGCCAAACAAAACTATATTATTCGGATAGGTAGTCCATTTGTTACCTGATATGTAGGTTTACATAAAATGCTTTACTGTTTTAACCAATTCTGGTTGTAGTACTATGATTTGCAAATGATAAGTTTTAAAAGGATATTAGTGACGGAAAACCCATTCCGCTAAGTGATGTGGTCTAACTTAATATCGTATATCCAAGATGTATAGTATTATACACACCAGGCTTTATGTCTGACTTAATGTTTGTGTTTTTCCCTTTAAACTCTTGGGTGCTCAAAAATTGATTTGAGTAGGCTGAGGTTGAGGCTTTACAGGTTTTAGTAGGTTGACGAATAAGCTTCTGGAGATGAGCTGTGACTAACGAATGGCTATTTAGGAGTTGTTGTTTTGTTTTATTTTCTGCTGTGTTGTATGTAAGATAGTTATGTCTATGTAGTTCTCTGGTCAACCAAGGGGGCATCATCATACGTCGCTCTTGACGTATTTATGTAATAGTTGTATGTTATATGAACCTGGGGAACGATTATGAGATTATGTAATTTGAATGTGAAACATGTGTTTTAAAAATGTAATGTGAAGGGATGTTTTTAAAAAATTTGTTTTTTCATATTCAAGTGCCTTTGATATTATGGATACCATTAACATAACCGTATTTAGTCACCAGAGTTTAATATTATAGAAAACCGCAGCATCTATAGCGCTTAGTTTTAGGCCTCTAGATACGGGATGTTACAAAAAATGTCTATTACAACAATAAATGTTGAAATCCATGTTTTCAATATATATCACATTATAAATCATTTTTCAAACTATTAAATTCCATTTGGAAATATTATTTTCCATAACATTACTTTAGAAAGATAAATTACTTTTAAAACCATTAACTCCATTAAAACATTACTTTCAAACATTCCTTTAAAGGATTATTTAACTCTGAAAAACTTGTGTGTATTTCCTTTATATAAAAATCTACATTTACATCTCAACATAAATCATTTCCATATTTATGAAACTATATTAATAAAATCTCCTTTCTATTTATAAAATTTATAATTTATAAAATCTCTTTAATTATAAAATTCTATTCATAAATCATTTTTTATAAAAACTAGTTTTACTGTCAAAATCCACTTATAAATCCATTTCTTTATAAATCTAATTTATTTATAAAATCCATTTATAAATTTATTTGCCAAATTGATTTCAAATCCATTTGCAAAATATTTACAGATTCCAATTATAAATCTATTTCTTTATTTATGAAATATTACTTTTATAAATCCTTTTATAAACCAATCAAAAATATCTATTTAAAAATATTTCATACAAAACCATATTTTTATAACATCAAAAATCATACAATTTATTTGTTTGAAAATAAATTCATTCCTTTAAATAATTTAAAAAATATTGAAACGTATATACTTCAAAAATACTTTGAAATCATTTCAATTCAAAATCACTATCTATAGTATTTCAAAATACTAAAAAAATATGGCCCAGTACAGCTATAGCACCAAATAAGCAAAAACAACCCATGTCATTAAATATGGCATCCAACACATTATATATCAAAATATATGAAAAGTAAAATCAATAATGTGAGGAATCCTATTGGATCCCTCTAACATGTCCTCCTTGAATCACATACAGTATATAATCAATAATATTAATCAACTGCTTCGAGGCAGGATCATATACAAAGGGTCATCTGCTCATGCACGGAAACGCAATAGGGTCTCATCTGCTCCAATAGGCGGGAATATATCCAAACTAACTAATAAATTAGTAAATCATCCAACCAAGCAACAAACAACATAAATAAAATTACTCATTCGTACATAAAAATATAAGTGGGCCAGAGAGGTGAGTTTACTCACAGAAATTCCAGAAGTCGCCAAAAGCGCTCCAGTTTGAATTAAAATTGAATAGTCGTTCAATTTAATCAAAAATATCAAATAGCTCCAAATCCATCCAATACAACTCCATATCATAGTACTCACTGATACGATTGCAACACGACTTCAGGCGTGACATTTTTTACACTAATGAAGAACGACCGCAAACCACCAAAGCTCGTCGTCGCCTCCACCTTCTCTCCTTATCCCTCCAGCACGCGACCTCAGGCACGAATTCTTTTACATGATAGAAGGTTGATTGCGAACAACCAATGCTCATCGCCGCCTCCACCTACACGTGACGCCGCCTTAGCCACACGCCTACCGCCACCTCGCCAAGCATGTGCGCCTGCATAGACCCCAAAAACTGCTCGTGAACACTGCCCCCTAGCCATTGCCATCACCGTCCATTCGACGATCCACCAGTAGAATAGGTTCGCCTCTCTCTCCAATCTTCATGTTGAACATTTCGGCTAATTTCGCTCCTAGCTCACCGTGAAATTATGGCCGTTGGATTTGGCTTATGTTTTAATGGCAACTGAAGCTTTTAGGGTTAGGATTTGGTAAATGAAGATAGTTGATGTCCTTCTATAAAAATGTTGTCAAAGCACTATTCACACTTTAAAATTCTGGACTCCAAACGAAGCGTGTCGCTTGGCGTTCTATATGTTATACCCCTAGTCCGAACATAATGGGATAAAAATTAGAAGTCAGTTCCTTCATATACAGAAGTTGACTTTTGGAATTAAACTATGTTCATTTAAATTCCTTTAATTAATTCCTACATGTTTCGAACTCGCACGACCAAATGATACGTCCGATCACCATGAAATTCGATAGCGTATAATAATTCACTATTATAGATCCATTGAAACTAGTTTCACGAAATCCGAGACAGTGCCCTAGAAGGCAATTTTTACACGTTAGTTAAAACGAATTATTATTAAAACCATTTTAATCACTTTAACTATAAATTAAAGTTTACACCAATAATTTATTATAAAAATTTGAATTTAAACAATCATTCTGAAATCCATTTATTCAAATTAAATCTAAGATTCCATTATTTAAACAATTCCTGATGTTAAATTTAACAACTTAATTATGAAATAAATTACTATATTTGAAGTTCTAGTTATTTAACTTATTAAATTGATATTTCAATATTTAAAATCAATAAAATATTTCAAATTCAAATGACTGAAATTCTGGGTAGTTACACTCATTCTCGAGTTTCATCCGTTGGAGCTCCACTTTTCTTTTATATGAATCTTCATAAATGACTTCATCTAAAAATCTCCATTTAAAGTACTGGTCATATACATCGTTGACTTAAGCCACGATGTCGATTCTGATGTATGGAGAAATGTCCTTCATATCAGGGACAAACTTGACATCACCAACAAATTGTTTTGGAAATTTATGCTACAAAGCTTCCATGTGGGGATTGGAAGCAATCTTCTTTTCTATTTGAAATAATATCTTATCAGGCCTCGAATGAGGAATATCAAAAGTAAACGACCCTGATGTCTTCCCGGAGCATCGTGAAACATCAACAGATGGTGTAAGATCGGCTTTTGAAGAATGGCCATCCACGTTGTATCGTGGAGATGACTCACGAGATTTATGGCTTCTATCTCTACTCTTGCATTCTTGGCTCGAGCACCTCCCTGGATCAAAGTCTTAAGAGGAATCATGAGGATGACTATACAATCCATGTATCCTATTCTTGCTCCCCTGGCTCTTAGTGGATCCGTACGTACCCCTGCCTCCGTTGGATTTGCTAATGAAATGCAAACGAGTTAGCTCAAACAAGATATGAGCATGGTGTGAGCTAAACAAAGTCCAATGTCATGTAAGTGTGTGTATCTATCTTAATGTCCCTGCATGGACCATGGACTTGAAGTTTCCAAGCAGAGGTGATCTCCTCTGCATAAGTGATAAGCACTTCATTGATAGACGGATAGGGATATAATATCACAGATACTAATGTTTTCCCAGACCAAAAAAACTGAATTCATCGGGAATAAACCCAAGGGATCGGTAGATATCTTCATGGGGCAGAATAGTGGTTCCCTCTATCGTAGTGGCCGGTGGAGTTTATACGGCTATTCGAGATGAGACGATCTTTATCTTTGGCCAATGTGCTATGAGAAATTATTGATCATCGTCACCCCCATCACTACTAGACTTACGTCCAATATTGGCATCATTATTCTCTCCACCATCACTCTCTCTTTCCTCATCATGTTCATTCCTCAGTCCTTCACTGTCCCTAACCCTTTGACTTGCTTTAGGATCAACTATTGGGCTCGGGACCACGGGCACCTCATGGCCTTCATTGGCATCTATGGCAATATTGTGTTCTTGCGAGGAATCAATGTTGTCATCGTCATTATCCTTCAGGACCTTCGAAACATGACTGATATTATGACCTTCTTCTAAAAAATGGTAATCACACTAAATTTCAACGGTAAGGAGTGTTCTCCTCTCCATTTCTTCAAGAGGAATGTGATGAAGAGCTACAAGTGTGTTGGCTAAAGCTGTGCCATTGGGCCTTTTTGAATTATCTGCAATTGTAGAAAATAACAGTGTGAATGGTTAACACCATGACATTCACATTGATGGGACAAAGTGAGAATAAGACTTACATCTAGACACCCATCTCTGTGCAAAGCTAAGCGGGCAATAGATAAGGAAAAACTCATCCTCGTAGTAGCTCAGCTTGTTCCAGAGACTGGTCACTTTTTGACAACCCCATGAAGGTTCATGATAGCTAAGCGAAGGTGATCCTTTTCAATGCTTGAAGCGATAAAAATATCAAATCTCCCAAGTGTTTGGCTCACAGCTCAAGTGGCTGGTGAAAATTATATACATGCTATTCAAGGAAGCATAGCTATTTGGATGTAACTAAGCCAAAGCAGGCTTTATATACAGAAGCATCGACCAGATAAAGTGATTGAATGGTGGAACACAACCAGCCATGCACATGAACCAGTTGCATGTTGTATGTCCAATTGGCTGGAGATGTGCTCGTTAGTAGCATGATGGAACCAACATGCACTCGTAAGGGATGTCATGCCTCTCGCATATTCTTCGGAGAGATGCCTTGTTAACTTTCGATGCTGAGGAATCTTGAGGATTATCTAAATAAATGGCAATACCCATATCTATATTAGGGGCAGCTCCAACTGCAGGCCCTTTGGTTAACACAAAAGGAATTATTTCTAAAGGTTATACTACTTGACGCCCAATCGACTAAGGAGTATGTCTTGTTATGGGTACTATAGTGGAACTGGATTCTATGTGAAATTCCGTGTATTTTGATGTTGAAGAACTTGTTGCCATAGCGCAGAGATGCATGGAATGTCTACGATCCATAACTACCAAAGCTTTACAAATAAGTGATATTAGGCACATTAAATGCTATGCCCTTTATGCTGGAAAAGATCCCTGTAAAGTCAATATACCAAACCCGACGGATATCTACGTGTGTTGATCATTCAAGTGTCGTATATCGACAAGGGGCAATATAGTATAGTTAAAGTGATAATCCGTGCATCTAATTTCGTGTAATTCAGATTTATTATTCGAAAAGAGATCAGCATGTAATTTGCTCAAGTGTTGATTCAATATCCAAGGTGATCGTCATTGCTGAATGCCCAAAAAACCATGTGTCATCGACCACGTAATGACCAAACTCAATTATATAATCCAATTGCCAATCTATACTGCTTTATGAGAGTTTTCAACTATGATGTGAGCCCACTTGCAACTATGCGAGCCTGACCCGATTGAGGCCTAAAGCAAACCCGAGTTGGCATACTAAAGAGTTGAATTCAAGTCATGCTTTGAGGAACCATGCCAAAGCTCAAACTAGTCATTTTGTTTGAAAACAAAAATGTGATTGTTTAATCCTTTTTGAAAATTCCCCTAGTAAGGGGATTGGCGCCAATCCCTAGGAGAAAAACATTTCCTTTTCCCAAATTGTGTGTGGTCAAGGGTGCAGTGAATGGTGAATGTCTCTAGACAATGGCATTTCTCACCAGACTCAAACTGAAGGAATTAGGGTCGATGTTTCTCAGATCGATGCTTTGGGTTACTCTAGTGACCCGAATCTCAATGTTCACGATAGTAGTCAATGCGGCACTGATGTATGAGAAAGGCAAAGTTAGCTTAGCAATGTTAAATTGAAAGTCGACTTTGTTTTCTATGGATTGGTAATGGTAGCTGGATAAGGTTCGCACTCAAGATCAAAGTAAAGTAAAGAATGAAATATTGGTTGAACATTTGTATGGTCCAAACCAAGGACTTCAACCAAAAAGTCACATAAGTAATAGACACGTTGGAATGGTACCGATCCTTGCTTAAGGATCGGTATCAAACCTAAAAATAGTAAATAAATAAATACATGTATAGTGAAATAAAGATGTGACAATGGTGATGAGCTCATACAAGTGTGTGCATGTGTATTCATAATGCTAGACAATTGAAGCTGTAAGATAACAGGGTCGAACCTATAAAATACGAAGAAGGAAATCATTGAAGGTTTTTTAATTTGGAATGGATAACTTGACGGGCATGCTTCAACTTTTATACTATAAGGAATTTGCAAGCCTAAACCACCCAAAGTGATGCAACGATTGATAAAAGATGCCATAGTCTGCAAAAACATTTCAGAGGAAAGAAGAAATCTTTCCAAAAAAGCGAGAAGCCAACTATGTATAATCTTCGATTTGTCTTGTTCCAAATTACATCGTGTTAAAGTGGATGTACTTTGTGGGAAAATGTTATACAGCCTTGAGACCAGGCCATATTCATGCATATTAGGTCGATTGAACTAAGAAATTAATAAGTAGAAATCCAAAGCAATCTGCCAAGCTTAGATGTCAAGAAGGATCAACGAATGAAGCCCAAAGATAACAAATAAGTCTCAAATAAAAGCCTACATACCTCATACCGATGAGAAACAAACTAAGGTTTCAAGGCATGATAAGCCATGGATCAGTGCTGATCCCTGATCAGGGTTTTGTACCGATTCCTAAAAGCTCTTCCAAGCTGTTACTCACCTCATACCATGTCCAGTTAAGGTGTTATAAACCAGCTCATGCTTTGTGGGTTAGGTTGCAAGTTCGTATCTAGTTCCATAACCAATGCATAAGTCAAATTATTGTTCTAACTCCAAACAGAAATATTCACCCAAGTCCCAGCCTCTATCAATGAAAATGAAGCAACAAAGACGAAGACACAAGCCGAACAGGGATCCAAACGAGTTAAATGGAAATTCAGAAGGAAAAAAAGTACATAGATCGGTACTGATACTTAAGCATGGGTCAGTACTGATCCTTGGATGTTCATGACATGGCCATGAACTCTTTAGTTTTCAATTCCTGAACATGGGAAACATAGGCAAAAACGTAGGCGAGTGTAACCTGCAGCTATAAATAGAGATTTAGGGGTACAATTTGGGGGATCTTTTTTGTTGTTTATAGAATTCTTGTATTCTCTTTGTAATTCCACGGAACGTCACCGATGCCTAAGAACAATTTTGAAAAACTCATCAGAAGTTACAACAAAGTTTAAGTGGATGTAGGTAACGATTAGCCAAACTACTATAATTGCTATGTGTTCTAGTTTTCCGCATCTTCAAGTTATTTCTTCAGTTAATTCTCTACTTCTCATATCTGTGTAGTTTAAGCGATGCACCAAATTTTTATGTAAACATCGCCCCTATAAAAGGAATACTGCGTAGTTTCTCTGAAAAGACAAGCACATAAGACATTGTTCACCTGAAAAAAGGGCACCATGATAACTATACCTTGCCCTTTGCTGCCACCCTGGCGAAGCGCTACTACACATCCACTCCCTAATCCTACGACGTTCACTCCTTACTAAGGCATGCCTAACTATGGACCGCCAACTAGCGATCATCTTAGCCACACCTCCAACTGGCATCCTAGTTAGCATAAGCATCAAGCAAACAACCACATTAATCACTTATAGCAATTCTAGGGCCTTTGCATCACTACGTTGGCTATCCAAATCAAATTTCAACCTCTATAAATACAATAAAACATGCATTTTTACAAGGGTTATGTAACAACTTGTACCTTAATGGGCCCAAATTCAATAAAATTGAAACCCGTTCAATTAGGGCATTGATCGTTGGTTTTGGTAACCTATAATAAATATAAGTATATCAGAGAGCGATCAATATAAACTCATGGTGGAATAGAAAAATACTGTTTTTTTTCTTGAAAATAGGTTTTGAAATAGAAAAATATAATAGAACATAAATACTGACCTAGGATACTACCTTAGAATCAATAGTATTCCCTAGATATCTAGTTGCCTTTTCAGTGGCGAGCATGAATGAGAAGACTTCATTGTCTGTCATTCTCATCTTGCACTAGTAGCTAGTCCCTCTAAATCTACCATGTAGGTTGTAATGAGGAGGGGGTCAGAATAACCATCCGGTGGATGAAAAATTACATACTTTATCCATAACACTAATTTATGCTAATTATTTATATTTAAGTGTTATGCCATTATTCATGGCTATTCCATGTAATTCCATCAACGCATACGATAGTCTAACCTTCTTCACGGTACAACTATACATATATGCATATGCCTATGTACATATCTATCTAAATGTTGTACTACACAAAAAAAACCTCAACCCTTAACACTTCTTAAATAGGAAGGAGGCAGACCCATCAGTCATTTAAAACCTCAATCCCGAACTGGGCCCTCCATAACATACTCACTAGTCAACTAGTTCTAGCTATAGAGATCGACCACCCCTAGATAAGGTTTTATAATTTAATTACCATATTACAAATGCATCTCAAAGACTTATTTAAAAGTTAACTAGCCCTCCTTTGACAAAAAAACAACAAACTAAATAGTAAGGTCTTTGCATATCCCATATAGATTCTACATTAGTAGGAGTGAAATCTATCAAGGCATAACCCAAGTCTTTACTGATGACCACTCAGAATCGTCGGTGATCATAGCCTATATGTCAAGCTTACTACTAAACACATGTCCAACAACAATACTGACATAGCATGCCGACCTCCCACAGCTGAAATCTCGTTTAGAGGAACCAAATGCGAGTCAAGGAAAATGCTCATTCTAGTTATTTAACATCTCTTATTATAAATGAAGTAGACCTCATATCCTTACTAGATACCATTGTAGGTTATTTAAGACTTCTAAAATAGGGAGGAAGTAGACCCAATGACCATATAATACATTCCACCATAGTGTATACCCCTTGACATCCTTAAAGTTACTAGGTCATTTAATACTTCAAATCCAAGATAAACCCTTGGTATATTTTTCTGCCAGTATGCAATGTTATCCCTTAATTGTGGGTCCTATGGTTGGAGATGTCCTCCATCAGTAGTACAACTGGTAGCCTTTAAGTGAAGGACATACTCTTGTGTGATTCTACCGTCCTCACATCCCAACCTTTACTAAACCAAACCAATCATCCTAAGCCTACATATTATGCTAGGCCCATTAATTCGCACTCATCCTAAATATGTTATTAAGGCTACATAGTTTCCTACTATGAAAATTATACGACGTCCTAGCATTCAACTCTTATCATGTAAGCTTTATATGTATATATATATATATATATATATTCTCTATTTTCTTCCTACGTCCTGCAAACGTCAATTATCTATAATAATGGGTCATTCTTATTCTAATTGGACAATCACTAATGATATTTATTTATTCATTCTGATTCAATCTATTGTGCCTATTTCATTTCCTCATAAACGCCATATTAGATCCTTTAACTAGTCCCATTTAACACATTTTTCCCTATTAATTCCTTTAACTCCCTATTAACCGCACGTTTATTTTCCTATCAATTTTGAAGTTACTATCTCTTTTCCATCTACACCTCCTAATCCTATAATTTTCTATGCTATTTATACCTAGACGTCCTAATTGTAACTAATATGAATACCTGCGTATATTATGCTATGTATATACATATATATATATATATATATATATTTAATCGGTAGGCGCAGTTATATGTGTGTATATATATATTCCTAGTTCTAACCATTAGTTCCTAACCCAGAACATTCCTTTCCATGTTTTGATTTATCAGAGCTATCCTTCCAAAAAGGATTACCATTATAAATTTCCATATATTAACAAAAATTGAGACCTTCGCGTCATTTAAAATTATAAAAGAATTATCTCTTTTCTTTTATTGAAATAGACAGTGTAAACTATGGGGAAGAACTCATGCTTTACACATCTCTTTCCTTTTTGGTATATTTCTTATTATTTCAATTGATACACTTTCTACATCATACACCTTTCAGACTTAACGAGCGGTTAGTTATGTCGTTTAGGCTGATCAATGTGTCAGCATACGTTATTGATTTCACGAACCATGTTTTTGAGATCAACTAAATAAATTCATCAATGTTCATTAATGATATACTTGTCTTCTCATGGACAAAAGAAGAACATACGATGCACTTGAGAATTATGCTTGAGTTATTGAGGAAGCACCAATTAAAGGTGAAGTTGCCACTTTGAAGGAGGGAAGTGTGATTTTTGGGCCATGTTGTTTCCAAGCAGGGCATTAATCATAGCCCTGAAAATGCTGTAGCAGTCCAAGACTGGGACATACCCAAAAATGCTATGGTTATGAGGAGTTTAATGGGGTTAGCTAGATATTATAAACAATTCATCCACGGCTTCTCTAAGGTACTAGCACCATTGACTCTTTGATGAAGAAGAATCATACTTTTGGATGGAACATGATGTGTGAGCATACATTCGTGATTTTAAGAGAGAGGTTGATGAGTGCACCAGCCTTCCCCATTCCAGGTGGGAATGAAGAGGTAACGGTATATGCCAATTCTTTCAATACCGAATTAGGTGTGGTATTGTTGCAAATGGTTAAGGTTGTCACATAGCTAGTAGAAAACTGAAGCCGCGTGAGAGGAAATACCCAACCCATGACTTGGAGTTGGTAGTATTTGTGTTTGCGTTGAAGATTTAAGGTCACTATCTCTTAGAAGAGAGGTTCGGGTTATTCTCCAACCATAAATCATTAAAGTTCCTCTCTCCATAGAAGGACCTTAACCTTTGCCAGCAACGATAGTTTAAGTTTCTAGCTCTATAATTTTGACATTTACTATACATCAAGAAAAGAATTGTAGTTGTCGATGCTTTGAGTGGGAAACATGCCAGCTTAGGAGCTATGTTTCTAAAGTGGACACAGTTAGAGCATATTTCTTGGTAGGATTTACAAATGAGGTGCAAGCTAGAGCCAGAGATGTTGGCAAGCTTGACCATTGGAACTACTCTAATAGAGCGAACTGATACTAGTTGGAGAAGTGATGCTAGACCGCCTGAGTCATTGCTAAGATAGAGGGTGAAGTAGAGTCTGAAGAGATAAAGAAGTACAAACTTCTATTTTGATTTTTAAACAAGCTTATATAGTTTAAAATATTTGTAAAATGATGTTTACTTAGAAATTATTTTAAGTTGATTTTTAAAAATGGAAGCGATAAACTTTGGAAAAAAATTTGTTTAATAAAATGAGATGATATTTTAAGAACTTTTTTATGACTTGATGAGAATATGGAGATTTTGATTTTGAAATAAAGCTATTTTAGTATAAAGTTTTTGATTTGAAGATATGTTAGTACTCTCATCATTATTGAGGGCTAGCAGATCCTACTTTGGTGTTTTAGGTGAGCCCTCCCTATCATCAAATGAAGTAGCTACTATAAGAGAATATTGAATTCAGATGTTCAACGTGATCTGAAGAATGGAACAAGGTGGGTTCCAATGTAGCTGTGTACTGAGGATTTTTGATGACCAAAAGCTTTGATATATGCTCATGAAGAAGGGACCTATGCAATTGCTTACTAGAGTTATATAAGGTGGTCCACTTACCCTTGACCTTTACGGATGGTCTACTAACTGTATGGGGTGAAAGGTATTCATGCATTCATTTGGCCATGATGCTCTTAAAAGAGGTGTGTACTTTTTAACCATATGGGAATGGTTATTTATTTTATCATATATCCAGGAGTATTTGATATGTGACCTTAGATCTTAAGAAGATGGTCCAGTTTTTTATCTATATGGAGTGGCATGGATTCGAGCACTGATGAGACCATAATATTGAGTAGTCATTAATTGTATGGAGTTATCATATGAATTATTATATATCTAAGAGTATTTGGCTTGAGACCATACGACGTGGGTCTATAGTTCCCAATTGTTTGAGTGGGTTTTGGAATCAAGGATTGACACAGCTACAGTATGACTTGAAGGCCATATTATTTTGGGAAATAGCCATGAGCAGGCATATATTATTTTGGGAACGTTACCATGAGTAGGCATAATTATTTTAAGGATGTGGCCATGAGTAGGGAAATACTATTTTGAGTGTGTAATCATGAGCAAGAGCGCATGTTATTTTGGATGGTATAAGTACGAGATGGTACACCAATTTTTTTGAGGATGTGACTATGAGGAAGTTCATCGATAGTTCTGAGGATGTAAATATTATGATGAATGTGTAGTTAGTATAGGGATTAGCAAATACGCATTATTTTTTGGCATGATAGTTTGAGGTTGTCATTTTTTAGTGTTAAAGCTTTGTTTTTATGAGTTATAGTTATTATTGATTTATCCATACACATGTGTTAATACAAATAATAATGTTGAAAATTTAAGAAGAGCATATCAAAATCTAAGGCATCGAAGGGAAAGCTAAAAAACATATAGCAAGAAGCATCGCATTTCCAAGTGCTTCGAGAAGATATTAGATCTCTATAGTAGGGGATGTCGAACGCTTGAGAAGGGATGACCAACATTCAAGTGTATTGAATTTCATATGATTAAACAATAGAAGAGGAGATGTCAAATATCATCAATATAAGTGGTATATGTGTCGTAAGTCATGAATATAACAGGGGTTCCATATATCATCAATGTTCACAGAAGATATCGTATATCCTCAACAAAGCAAGAAGGTTGTATATCATCAATACAAGAACTTATGTCATAGATTTTCAATAAAGCAAGATGCCCTACTTCATCAATATAATAGATGTCAAATACTAGCAAGTTGATAGACCCTAAGCTTCACGAAATGTGAGAGGTATCGAATGATTAACGATGTAAAGAAGGATGTTGAAATTCAACCGTGTGCCTAAGAATATCATATACCATCAACATAGCAAACAATGTCGATTCTCAACAATGTATTTGAGATATTAAATATCTAAAGTTATGACAGATGTCGCATTCCATCAAAATAATTATGGTGTCTTATTTAATCAGGATGGGGGAGGTTGTCGCATATCATCAATATAGAGGGATGTTCGATGTCTACTCTGAAGCAAAGCACCAAATATCAACAACATTATACTGATGCCATAAATCACCAACATTCAACAAGATGTCGTAAATTATAAATTCTCGAGAAAATGCCGAAAACCATCAAACAAGGATAAATGTCATAGACTATCAATAAAACGGATGTCGCATGTTTACTGCATACTAGATGTCGCCGAAAATCAGCAATGAACAAAGGGATGTTGAATGCCATCAAGACAATGAATGATGTCGAAAACGGAAGATGTTGTAAGCTACATGGCGACCATGCCGCCAAACTCTACCCTATAAATATGGATCCCAGGGCACTGTAAAAGAGGCGAATTCTTTTCTCCACTTTTCTTGCATTTTTAAAGTTGTAACCCTAAATTGATTTGCACATTTTTAACGATTGTAGCATTCGAATTTTGTACACATAAGGACTCTAATGTTGAACATTTACATACCATATTTCAAATTAACAAAGATTCTTGACTTATGACTTGCATATGACTCCTATGCCTTTTCTCATGACATGTATATGAATTCTCTAATGAACATGCATACCTTTTTACAAATTGACATAAGGTTGATCCAACTTATTACTACCTTGGTCTCATCTGCTTAGCATACTTTAGGGTTAACAAAGAAATTTGTTAACATTTTGGCACTACAAAAAAGGCCAGAACCTCGGTCAACCTATATATCTCAAACTGGATTATCCTTGATGTACTTATATAAGGTATAGAGGATTTACCTCAACCAATATATTCCATAAAGGGACTTTCCAGACCTTGCATATCCTTTTTTGGACAATATGATGACTATCTCTAAAAAAGAGACTTCTTAGCCTCATTTGGCCAAACCAGTTTATAGTGTCACTCATGACTCTCGATGTCATAAAGAACAAATGTTAAAAATACTGGCCTTGTAAATTATGGAAGAAAAGAAGCAAATAGCTTTTCAGAATCCGAACAAATAGAGTATAAACCCTTTCCACATAGGACCTACTCCAATATTTTCATTGGGAAAAGAGAGCCCAAAGATATAGGGCTGTCAACGGATGCCAACGAATGCCAACGGATTCAGATATGGCCGTATCTGCATCCGTGTTCTGCAAATTTAAATCCACATCTGAATCCGCATCCGATATTCGCGGATATATGAGAATTAACATCTGTATCCGCATCCGCGGATATTTTTCGGATATTCAAAAATATCCGCATCCGAAACTAAAAAACGGATATTTCCGGTTATTCAAAAATATCTGAAATATCCGCATCTTAAATTGAATAAATTTATTATTATACTAACAATTTTGAACTAAAACAATCACTTTCTCAAATGACAATACACACACTACAATACTAATCAGTTTTTCAAAGTGGAACAATTCATTTCTAAGTATATTTTAAGTTCATCATTAAATAATAAATCAATAATAATAATAATTTCTATTATAATTAATTTTGGATTGGACGGATATTTTTCGGATATCGATATGCCACATCCGCATGCACATCCGATTTTCTTTTCGGATGTCGGATATCCTCATCCGCTTTTCAAATATCGGATAATATTCATTTTTTCGGATACGGTTCCGTATGGATTTTGGATTTTTTTGGGCATCCATTGACAGGCCTACAAAGAAAGATAGTTTGTTCTTAAAAATAAAGAAGGCTATTCAATTCCAATCCAAAGGAATTATCTGAAAGAGGAAATAACAAGAGATTTTGATTAGTTTATTCAGAAATGGAATAAATTCACTGATCAGTCTCTTTCCCTAGTTAAAAATCAAGATCTTCAAAAAGAGAGTTCATGGATGGTGCTAATATGCCAATCTGATATTACAAGAAAGCCAAGAGGGAATCAAAGACACGATTCCCAAAAAACTCTCGATTCACTAGAAACCGTTTTCTTTCCACTTCCAACGAGAGTATTTACCTCCTAACTAAGAGAAAACTAAATTATCGGCCATCTAAGAAGAAGCAACCTAAAAATAAATTGAATCTTGGAGGTGCTTTTTACTAATATCATAGAACAAATGGACATGAAACTAACCAATGCTGAGCCCTAAAAGGAATGATTTCAAGTTTCTTGGCTAAAGGAGAGCTTCAAAAGTTTGTTAAAGAGATTTAACCAATGTATTTATAAGGATTAAGTGCTCAATAAAGAGGAATGTTTTCAAAGAAGGACTTCTAAAATAAAGGAAAAATCCTTTGATCTGGCTAAGATGGCCTGGTCAAAGCACCTCCTAGAGGGGGTTAGACTAAGCTTCTAGTCCTTGAAAGACTAACTTATGGTGGATCGATTATACAAATGACAAGTATATAACTAAATTAAACTATAGTGTAATGGTTAGTAAAGAATGTAAATAAAAATAATCACATCAGGGTTTTTATACTAGTTCGGATCTCCCGTCCTTCGTCTAGTCCCAAAGCTCCTCTTCGGAATTTCCTTTCACCAAATAACCCTCACTTCACCCGGAGGAACAAGTTTACAACAGCAGGGTTTCTTTGTCAACTATGTGTTCTCTATTACATGGATTTTGACTATATAGTACAGTTGAGCTTCCTATATCTCTTGAATGATTGAATCCAATATTGTTCAAGAGAATATAGAAGTGTATGATCTCGGATTTATAGATTGGATAGCAAGTAGATGATTAGAACAAAAGATGATCAAGATAGAAAGTCAAATTGTTGTCTAATCCTTCTTGATTTTTGTTTATATAGTTGTAGAGTGTTGCTTCCAATAGTGGCATCTCTTCCTTTTCAGTCTAGAGTCGTTACTGTTCATTGGTGAAGAGTTGTGGAGGAGAGATGGAGTTGTGTCTTTTCCAAGATGATAGTTGTTATATGAATTTTTTGCCTCGAGCCCAGTTTCAGATGTCTGAATATTGTTTTCAGACGTCTGGAACCAATTATTAATTTTAGTCCAGCATCTACGTTCAGATATCTGAAGTTCTACATTTAGACGTATGAACCTGTCAAGTGAGGCTTTTCTGGGTTCATTCTTGAGTGTTTGTTCCTTCGATCTTCGTGCATGAATTTCTTTAATGCTTTAGTCATCGTCTTGTCAAGGTAGTGGTTTGTCTTGCTTTGTATCTGTGTATGATATATATATATATATATATATATATATATATATATATATATGATTTCCATTGTATAGTTGTCAATGTTGAAGTCGTAACCTCAGGGTTCTAACAGTCCTGCCTATGAGGCCTGGCCAGAGCACTGTAAGCCTTTGGCCCTATATACATGGCTTGGCCAAAGTGCCACCTAGAGGGAGGATAGAGTAAGCTTTTGGTCCCATCTAAGATGGCCTGGCCAGAACACTGACCAACCTTCAATCTCTCCTATTGGCTTGTTTGTAGTGCCTCCTAAAGGAAGGATGATGTAGCCCTTGGTCCCACATTAGATGGCCTAGCCAAAGCATCGAACCAGCCTTTGGTTTCACCTACAGGACCTAGCAGGAGTGTCTTCTAGAGGGAGGACGGGTAAGACTTTGGTTTTGCTCAAGATAGCTAACTAAATGTACCAAAAAAAATCTAAATCATCACCTAAGATGGTGATAAGGGGTTCAATCAAAATTTAGATCATTACCTAAATATGGTAACAAAAGAAATCAATCAAAGCCTAAATCACTACTAGAAGAGTAGTAAGCGACAGTCTTCTAGAGGAAGATTGTAACAACCCTGTTATTCTAAGTTATTCTAATAAAATAAGTAAGGATTTAAATTGAAAACTTAAATGAGAAATTTAATTTCTCAAATTATTGAATTCAAGAAAACTAGAACTTATTATTTTATAAAAGAAGATAATTTATTTTAGAACGATTTATTATAAATTCATGATGAATTTGAAAATATTTATTTTCTTCTTAAATGAATTAGTTGATAAGAAAAATGAAGATTATTAGTTGTAAAACCATTTGTAAAATATAGTAGAAATTTTAAAGTGTAGAGTTCTCTTTTTGAATCGTTGTTTGGATTTCATTTGGAAATGGGATAAATAAGAATTTAATTAGTATTTAATTTGTTCTAATGGTAAATGTTATATTGGTAAGTGAGTTTAATTTTGAATTTTGTGTAAAGCTTTAAATGAGAAAAGAATCCTTTTGATTCAAAAAGAAAATTTATTTTATTCTCTTATTAGTTTTAGTTTGTATCCTAAGCCCGTTTAAGACTTTAAAAAATGAGAAATTCTCCTTCTCATTTACATTGTATTGTACATACTAATTTCTGAAAGAAAGAGTAGAAGCTAGATTTTCATGTTCCTCTTTCTAACTCAATCTAGCTTTGCAATTTTAAAATACAAAGAAAATTTTGAAAATTCATATGAAATCAAGGTATGTTATTTGAACTCTTATCTATCCTCTAGTTCAATCAGTTTTAGTTCTTAAGATGATTATTGAGATCATTTGTATTTCATTAGAAATTGAGTTCTATGTTTTGCTTCAGGTTAGAAATCAAGTTGGATTTAGCTATGAGTTAACTGAAGAATAAGGAGCATAAAGGTGAGCAATCCTCACAACTTTCTTTATATTGAATGCGTGCTTGTGTAATTAGTTTATAGTGATTATTTCAGTAATGAATTATGTAGAATTGATAAAATAATGAAGTATTGTATGCTGAAATTATGTATTGAATGAATTTGATAGCTAGATGTCAATATTTTATCTCATAAAGTATGATTTGATGAATTTTGATGCTTGTTAAATATAAAAGTATGTGGTTGTTTGGGTATATATTCATGCTTCAGATATCAAGAATCTGTGACTTGAATCACTCAAAGTCCTCAACGTAGGCTATAGAACAAATTCTTGGAAATTACTTCAAGCTTATGATCAGTCGACTGAATAAACCATTCAGTCGACTGGACATAAGTTTCCTAGAATAAGTGCTTCGAGAAATTATTCGGTCGATTGAGGGAAATAATTCAGTCAATAGAACTTCTATTTCTCCAACTATGTTTTTGATGTATGATTTCAATTTGGTTTGATGGATAGTTTTGAAGTTCAGTTTTAGTATATGATAATCTACTCTTTGAATTGATGAAGTAATATTGCTATATAAATATGAATTAATAAGTATGTAACGACCCTGGATTTTGCCCCTATTTATTTTAATAAATATTCAAATCAATTTAAATAAAATGTTTACTTATTCATTTGAAACAGATAATTTTGAGATAATTTGAAATGGTATTTTTTTTAAAAAGAATATTAATTGGGAAGTTTAATAAATTTTCTCAATAATGTTCATAATAAAATTTGTCTTTTATGATTAAATCAAAATATCTTACTTTGTTTATATTTAGTAAGTATAAATATGAAAGATGATGTTTAAAATGGAATCAAAGTTAATCAATATAAAATATAAATGTGAAATATAAGTTAACTTATGCTTATAATTTAAATAAAATACAAATGGAGATAAATATATATAAGTATAAATGTAAATAAATCATATTGTACATAATTTAAATATTTATAGTTAAATACAAATAAAATAAATATAAAGAATGAGTAAACTCACGAATCTAATTTAAATATTGACAGTTAAAATATAAATATAAGAATATTAACTATAACACATGATTAAGAACAAGGTATAAAGTAAAATAAAAACAATATAACACAAGTAGAATTTAAATAAATAAACAACCATACAACATAATCTTAAAATTTGTAAGCAAAATAAAATGGAATATGACACTAATATGCAAAATATGTAAACTAGAAGCTGTCAAAAACAAATACATATGAACACATCTTCTTTCACAAGCCTTAGACCTACTTGCAAGTATACTAATCAATTTCATATAGAATATTTAATGACAGAGAAGATATAACATAGCAAACATGATAACTATGTAAGTATGTTAATAATTATGCAAACAAAATTAAGGTACAAAACAAATATAAACAAATGAATGACTTCATATGCAAGCTTTGTTAGCCTGCAAAGTGAAAAGGAACAAATCTGCCAATATCTTTGTACTTAATATATGTGTCAGTCAATACTTATTGGTGTTTACTAATTCACAAACATGAACATTTAATTAGCAACCTTAAATCTGAAACAATATACTTTCCAGCCGAAATTTGTTGTAGCATCTCAGTTTTTTTGTACAAGTTAAAAGTGAGTCAGCAAACATTAATATAATAAAGCAAGATATTTTGTCAAGTAAAAGCTTATTCAAGAAGAGATACTGTTTAAAGTTATAAATATGCATTCATATGTTCCTATCATCTAGTTCAGTCATAACTTCAAAAGAAAAAGAAAAAAAATGAAAACCAGAAGAAGCTAAAATAAGAAAACAGAGAAAACATATGCAAATCAAAAAGAAAAAAGGCAGATTCTTGGATAAACTCAGGTATTCCATCTGCAGTTTTCAAGCCTAAAGGAAAAGCAGATTCATAAACAAAGTTACAGACAGTTTTGAAACTGCAGTGTTCACGATATCAAAAGGGTTTTCTATTCAACCATTATTTGAGGTGAGTAAACATCAAGTTTAAGATTAAGTTTAATTAAAAGTAGTAAAGATAATTCATTTATTATGTGATATTGCATTTTTTTAGGACTGGAATATAAGTCTGTGTAAATTATGAGATGCTCTGTACTTATCTGTGTGTTACAGTCTCATCAAACTCAAATCATTCTCATCTAATTATGTAAAGCTTAGAGTTTTATTGTCTCAAACAAGATGTTTAAAACTAAACCAAGATTTTTAAATTTTGTTCTAAGCATATTGCAAACACAGTAACCCTGAAACCATGTTTACAGCAAACTAGTAAGAAAATGTTATAAATTCAACTGATGAAATAAATTAATTCAAGTTTATAATTTGAAATATAACTGGAATTTATGATTTTTGAAACAAAAACGAAGTCTTTTAATCAAATATTTCAAGAGCAGTTTGTAATTGAAATAAGTATGCATTCTTCCCAATTTCTGACAATTGGGACATTCATAAATATTGAAATTTGTTTTGGAGCTAGTATGAGCTTACGTGATGTTGGGAAAAATGTCAAACAATTTTTCCAATTCAAGAATTAATCAAACAAATGTAAATTAGGGCTTGTGTGTAGGTTTCTATTCATGTCTGTAACAAAGTATGATCGGTGTCTTCACGCAACCGAGATGCACGAAATTCTGGTGGAAGGTTGCGTGGCATGATGTTGTTGTATGGACGAAGTTACGGCAACTCCGGTGGCGTATGCGGCGGTGGCGAAGCGATTTGGTGGATGGCCGAGTTTTCTGTCTTCGAGCTGGAGACTAAATTTTCGATTTGAATTCCTTTGTTGCAATTCGAGTTTGATTTATGAGTTGGCGTGGGATTTGTGGTATGCTGGAAGGTTTGATGATCGTCGAAGTCAGGCCGTACCACCGTGAACGTGTACAGCACGGTGGCGTATCAGCATTTGCAAGGGGGTGGGGACGCTGTCTCGAGTTATTCTCGAGAAACTTGGTGGTTCACTTCGGGTTTTCGTGTGAGTTTGAGTGAGTATATCTTCTGATGTTATCGTATAATTAGTTTAAACGAAAACTTGCTGTAAATTTAAAATGAGGGAAGAAGGAGGAAGTCGCATACCTGGGTGGTGACTCGGTGGATTGGGTGAGTTTCTCGAAGCAGTGAAGTGAGTGTAACTGGAAGGCTCGGGTTTTTTTATACCTGAGTATATGATTTTATGAAATTTGTTAGTAAACATAGATTTCAGCAAAGTGTCTCATAAAAATGAATATTGTTCAAGATTTAAGTAAAAGTTTAATTCAAGTTTGTTTATCATAGTTAAGGCTTATTAGCAGGTTAACTCGTAATTAATTATTTTAAATTAACTAATTACTTTTGTTTAAGCTTAACCATGTTTTTAAAATATTGTTAATATTTCTATTAAGTAATGAATTAAGTAAGTTAACAAATAATGTTTCAGTTAGTAATTTAGTTGATATCTAATTTCAAGAAGTCTTGAATGTTAATTAAGTAAATAATCAATAGTGATTGATTGAATTTAAAAGTAATTAAGAGTAATTACTTTGTAATTTTAATTAATAATGTATTATAAATAATAAGTGAAATTGTAATTAACCACTTAATTAATAAATAAACGAGTAATAGTAATTAATCAAGTGATTTGATTAAGAATTGAAAAAAATGATTAATGAAGCAATTAGCAATAAATAAACAGGTGATTAAGTTCTATTTAGGTCGAAGAATAGTAATTAAGAAATAATTACTTAAGTAATTAAAGTTGGATAACTTGATTAAGAAAGTAATTAGTTAAATAATGTGAATAAAGTAGTTAAGTAATTAAGCAATTAAGACATAAACATTAATTAAAAAAAGATTTGTTGATTGAATAATTTGAAGGGAAATAAGTGATAAAACAGGATTAAGAGATTAACTCTCAAGTAATTAAGTAACTGATGGATAGTTAAGTTCTATAAGTTAATAATTAAAGTTATTAATTAATAATTAGGAGTAATTAACTAAGTAATTAAGATATAATTATTAATTAAGACTTAATTATTAATTAAATAATTTGAAATGGAATAAGTAATGAATTAATAACTAATGATTAGTCTATCAAGATTAAGAGGTTAATCCTCAAGTAATTGGTTTAATTGAATTGATTAAATTGAGAATTCAAGATGATTGCTTATGGATGTTGTATGTGTTGTATATTTTTTTATGATGTTTGTTGATGATATTCTGTGATGCTCACTGATATGCTGTGATATATCCATGGCAATTGTATATGATTCATCTGTGATAAATGTTATATTAATTCAATTGTTGAATTTAAATTATTAAAATGTTTAAGTTAATTAGACAACTTGGCCTTTAAAATGGCGTTTGGATTTCGATGAGACCGGGATCGGGTATCCAATTGATATTCCGAAAACCACATCGATCCAAATTAAACGTTAGGTCGTGAATTCTCAAGTGAAGATCGAGATGGTGCTTTCTGAATGCAAGGGTTATCGTCGTTGACTCTAAGGGTGATTCCAAAATGAGTGTGACGGGATAATGCCTTCGGTTTCGTTCGAACCCGGAACGAACTTGTATGGATTGAATGCTTTCAACACATCGTCGGGCGGACGATGAGCATTCTAAGATACTTGTCCTATAAAGGTAATCGCAGCCTCAAGCCTCATCAACCGGGAATGGCTAAAACAGGTGTTATCCCATTTTTTGGTCAAAACTGGAATATCGACAAATTGGCAAGGAATGATGGAGGTCCGGATTGAAAATCGATTGGAAGCAAAGCAAGAGTTCGTTCGACACTACACTCCCCGAGTTCAAGTGTCATCCGGTACTTAAAACCCCTCGGTTTCGTCCGGAAGTTCAAGTGTTTGAGTTCGTCCGGTATTCGAACTCCACATGGTTCATTCGGCATTCTCATAAATGAAGTCTCATTCGGCATTCCCATAAGTGGAGTCTCATTCGGCATTCCCAGCACGAAGTCTCATTCGGCATTTCCTGCCCCCTTCCTACCGAACCAAACCCAAAGCAACTCCTAGCCGAACCAACCTTCTCCCTGTTCCTACCGAACCAACACCTCTAAACCCACTGCCGAATGGAACTCCTAGCCTACAACTACCGGACCAAGCATAGCCAAACCATGCTACCACCGAACCATGCTACCACCGATCCAACCTACCACCGAACCCCTATCTCCACTACCTGCCGAATCACCCATGTTACCACTCACCGCCGAACCAAGACGTCGCCGAACCAGAAAGCTGCCAGGCCAGATTGCTTCAGCCCAGGCCCACCAGCAGCTATATACTCCCAGGACCTCTGCCCCCTGCCTCACTCTATAAATAGAGGGGCAGGGGTACAACAATGGAAAACAAGTTTGAGAGCTCAAGCCTGGAAGGAACTTTCAAACAACTTTCGCACACTTGTACTACAAGCTTTGTACTTGTAATCGGATTGGAAAGGGAGAATAACATATAAAGTGGACGTAGGCACATTCTGGCCGAACCACTATAAATCTGTGCGTCTTTTACAGTTTAGTCCCTGCTTTTTACGTATTTGCATAAACCACCTAAATCACTACGAACAACATAAAATCAATTAAATCACACGACTTGGAGTTGTTTGCCCATCTATTGTGCAAACGTATTTGGGTTATTTGCTGAGATCTGTGATCTGTGTTTGAATATCGCTGATTTATATTCATACACTGGTGCTTTCACGGTATTGGGTGTTTGTGACCATTTTTTACGCAAACATTTTGGTGCTTTCACTGAGAAGGACCAGCACCCGCTACATCGGATAGAAGTTTGGATTTGGAAGACAATGACTAGGCAAAACAGTAGAAGGCTAAGGGCTGAGAGAAGCCAACAAGGAGGAAGTCAACAAGCATCCTCCGGAGGTGAGGAAGGACCGGCTTCGATCTACATAACCCGGGATGAAATGGAAGCCATAACAAATTCACTGCAAGAGAGGTTGTTGAAAAGTCAACAGGAAATGATGCAAACTTTCTTGGAGCAAATGAGAGCTGCAGGGATACTGAACTTAGGAACAGCTACAACGGCTGTGGATGCAGGACAAGAAGCTAGGGTTACGGAACCCAATGAAGGACAGGATACGGAGCCAGGTGGCAATCAACAAGGGCTTGGGGGCAGGCCCACAGGATTCAACACAGGAGAACCTTTGGAAGGAGTTCAACAGGCTAGAACCAACGTTGCTACTAACGAGCTACACGAAGAGTATGTACCGGAGTTCCCTCGGGGGCAACCTCCGACAGACAACGGTGGATTGGTAGATATAATCAGGAAGACTGTGCGAGGTGGTGTGACCAACGGAGACTTGGAAGGAGTAAACAGGAGTCCGTTCACTCGGGAAATAAGGATGGCTCAGAATCCACCTAAGTTCAAGCTACCTAGCGTGGAGGTATACAATGGCAAGGAAGACCCTACGGATCACTTGATGAGATACACCAGACACATGGAGGTGCTGGGGGCATCAGAGGAGGTGATGGCCCGATGCTTCCCTTTGTACTTGACGGACTTAGCTGCGATGTGGTTCAGGCAGCTGGAAGAAGGATCTATCAGGACTTGGAGGGAATTGGTGGAAAGGTTTTTGGGACAGTTTCGGGTTCATGTCAAGAGACCGAAGAACGTGATGACATTGACATCGGTAAGGCAAAGGATGGATGAATCGCTTAGAGCTTTTCTAACTCGATTCAGTGCCGCAGTTGCTTCGATGGATCGGCCCGATCCATCGATGGTTTTAATGGCAGCAGTATCAGGAGTCAGGGAGAACTCGGATTTCAAGGTATCTCTGATACGAGATCCCCCATGGAATCTCGACGAATTCTTTCACGAGGCAGAAAGGTTCCTTCGACAAGAAGATGCGAGTACGGATTTAAAATTGAAAAAGGTTAATGCAGTTGAGGTGGGAGGACCATCCAGCAATGGTTCGGATAAAGACAAAGGAAAAAGGAAGTTGGACGGTGATTCTGGAAATGCTAGGAAGCAATGGAAGGATCCAAAGTTTTCCACATACACAGGATTGAACGAAACACTGGAGCGGATATACCTGGATACTCAAAATCGCCTTCACTACCGGAGGCCGGCTAGGAGAGAACCAACAGAACGGGAAAGGACATCGGGAAGGCACTGTCTCTTCCATGATTTGGATGGACACGACACCAACAGCTGCAGGCACTTAAAGGACATAATTGAGGAGCATGTGAGGAATGGACAGCTGCCACAATATGTTGGACCTCGGAATGCAACAGGGAAGCAGGAGCAACCGCCGCCTGCCTCAAGCTACGATGGTGGGAGGCCCAGGAATGATGGTCGGTTGATCGTCCCTTGACCAGGTTAATATGAAATAAGTAGCAAACTATTGGCAAGCAACCAAGTCATTTACACATGTACGGGGACGGAGATGGCCCTAGGCATGCTCTGAATGATAATAAGCTGCGATGCTATGGCTTGTGAAATTTATCTTTTGCTTTTGGATTGGACACTGCTTTTCTTTTTGGTTTTCGGTTTTGGAGCTTGGATTGAGCTCCTGGTTTTTCTCGCCTTTTGATTTGGATTTTCCTCTGGACGATTATTTTCAACTTTGGATGCTGATTTGGATTTCTAGTTTTCTGGTTTTGGATTTGGATTTTGAATTTGGATTCTGGATTTGGATTTTCAGATTTGGATTCTGGATTTGGATTTTGGATTTGGATTTGGATTTTGGATAGGATTTTGACTGGATTTTTATCTGATTTTTGATAAACGGTCGACGGGTATGGATTATACCTGGCAAGGGGTGAGTTGCTTTGCCCGAACGTGGTAAATTGACTCATTCAGGTCGTCGAGTATGGACTATGCTCGGCAAGGGTCCGGAGTGACCAGGATTCGGCCTAGGACTTAGGCCCTATATTATCAATTGTTACTTTCAGGTCGTCGAGTATGGACTATGCTCGGCAAGGGTCCGGAGTGACCAGGATTCGGCCTAGGACTTAGGCCCTATATTATCAATTGTTACTTTCAGGTCATCGAGTATGGACTATGCTCGGCAAGGGTCCGAAGGGACCAGGATTCGGCTTAGGACTTAAGCCATGGCATTTTACAGCGCCCAGGGACACTGGGCCAAGGTCGTCAACTGTGGATTACAATTGGCAAGAACCCGGAGAGGTTAGCTCAACGTCCAGGGACACTGGACCAAGGTCGTCATGTGTGGATTACGCTTGGCAAGAACCCGGAAAGAAGGTCGTCAACTGTGAATTACAATTGGCAAGAACCCGGAGAGGTTAGCTCAACGTCCAGGGACACTAGATCACGTCCGTCAGGTGTGGATTGCGCTTGGCAAGAGCCCGGAGAAGTTATGGATTTGGATATCAACCCAGAGAGGTCCTGGATTCGAATATTGGCTATTGGATAAGGATGGTTTGGGGATCGGTTGTCGAGTTCGGATGGACATGGAATTGGCTCAAGCTTTGGTCATTGGATTTGGAATTGGATATCGACTCGGAGCAGTCAAGGATGATCTACTCTGGCAATATGGCTATGAACTTTGGATATTGGATTCGGAACTATTCAAAACACGCCTTGTTATCACAAGGCATGTTTTGGGGGGCAAAGTGTTATCCCATTTTTTGGTCAAAACTGGAATATCGACAAATTGGCAAGGAATGATGGAGGTCCGGATTGAAAATCGATTGGAAGCAAGGCAAGAGTTCGTTCAACACTACACTCCCCGAGTTCAAGTGTCATCCGGTACTTAAAACCCCTCGGTTTCGTCCGGAAGTTCAAGTGTTTGAGTTCGTCCGGTATTCGAACTCCACATGGTTCATTCGGCATTCTCATAAATGAAGTCTCATTCGGCATTCTCATAAGTGGAGTCTCATTCGGCATTCCCAACACGAAGTCTCATTCGGCATTTCCTGCCCCCTTCCTATCGAACCAAACCCAAAGCAACTCCTAGCCGAACCAACCTTCTCCCTGTTCCTACCGAACCAACACCTCTAAACCCACTGCCGAATGGAACTCCTAGCCTACAACTACTGGACCAAGCATAGCCAAACCATGCTACCACCGAACCATGCTACCACCGATCCAACCTACCACCGAACCCCTATCTCCACTACCTGCCGAATCACCCATGTTACCACTCACCGCCGAACCAAGACGCCGTCGAACCAGAAAGCTGCCAGGCCAGATTGCTTCAGCCCAGGCCCACCAGCAGCTATATACTCCCAGGACCTCTGCCCCCTGCCTCACTCTATAAATAGAGGGGCAGGGGTACAACAATGGAAAACAAGTTTGAGAGCTCAAGCCTGGAAGGAACTTTCAAACAACTTTCGCACACTTGTACTACAAGCTTTGTACTTGTAATCGGATTGGAAAGGGAGAATAACATATAAAGTGGACGTAGGCACATTCTGGCCGAACCACTATAAATCTGTGCGTCTTTTACAGTTTAGTCCCTGCTTTTTACGTATTTGCATAAACCACCTAAATCACTACGAACAACATAAAATCAATTAAATCACACGAATTGGAGTTGTTTGCCCATCTATTGTGCAAACGTATTTGGGTTATTTGCTGAGATCTGTGATCTGTGTTTGAATATCGCTGATTTATATTCATACACTGGTGCTTTCACGGTATTGGGTGTTTGTGACCATTTTTTACGCAAACAACAGGGGAGGTGCAGCAAGGTTAGGTGGGTCATGCCCAAGCAAGACGAGATATACCCCTGTCTAGATGTCCCTTTATTTTGGCTGTGTGGGCGGTTGGAATTGCGCACCAACTGCGGGGTTATCTTGTTCGGGACTGTTCAGTAAGGAATGGTTCCGGCCTTGTGTTGCAGGGGAGTTAGGGTGGCTCCACGGTACTGTGATCTAGACCACGTACTGTGACGGGCGGTACCCCAGTAGCCCTGCCATTGTATGGGATCCAATTTCCAATAAGCGCCGTACGTTTTGATTGTGCCCAACTACGTTGAAATGTGAGATGTAAGCATTTCAGCTATTTCTGTATTTTACTTGAAAACCCTAGACACTATTATAATATCACTGTATTTCCTATAAAATGTTTTGGTTAGCGTAAGGTAAAAACTTACCCGTGTTTATTTGTGGGGAGTCTTACGAGATACCTTTGTTTTTAAATGATTTTCAAAGTTAAACAACTTTAACCCGTTTACTCATACCAGACCCATGTCTGACCCGGAGTTTATATTTTGTTTTTCATAAACTTTCGGGTACCCAAATTTTTACGGGTAGCCAAGGGATTCAGGTTAGCTTTGACGACTTTTGGAGGAGCAATGGAGCAGGAGGCTTCAGCTTTGTAGATATCTATCTAGTTCCACTGTGTTAGTTGATGTATGTTGTATCTCTGATGTATATCGTGACAGATGTATGTATGATTGTCATGTGTATTGATATTATATAACTCTGATATATGTAAATCTATGTAATAGATATGTGATATATTATATTTTGTTCCATTCCGCTGTGAGATTCTGATGTTTTTGTTTCTTTTTTTTCTATTCTTTTCTATTTCTATTTCTACC
This sequence comes from Allium cepa, assembly GCA_030765085.1. Taxonomy (NCBI): domain Eukaryota; kingdom Viridiplantae; phylum Streptophyta; class Magnoliopsida; order Asparagales; family Amaryllidaceae; genus Allium; species Allium cepa. The sequence continues at coordinate 243,342,025 of CM060938.1, read as the reverse complement.
CCTTTCTTTCTTAATGATGATGCGTCTTTCTGGTAGTTAGAAGGGCGGGTTATCACAAAGTATATTATAAATAGTTTTATAAGGAATAAAATTCTTATGATTAGGATACATAAAATACTCGATGTCCTCTTAAATCCTTTTAACTCTTTTATAAAATATTATTGGCATTTTTCTTTGAAAGATAAGCTTTTTAGAAAATCCATTTGAAAAGATTAATTTTTTATAATTGGTTATTTGATGAAATTTTGTGTGAAGTAGTTTTGAAGCTAATCAATCATTTTATTTTTCTATGACGTGAGAAATATACTTAAATAATTTGGTAGTAACAAGTGATTGTGGGACATTAATTATCACTTAGTTGTTTAATCATACGACTTGTTGCATAGAATATTTGAGTAGTGAAGTTTACTAACTTATAATAAATACTTTAGCAACACCACGTGGTTATGGGACATGCGGTCATTACTTTGGTGATTACTATTAGGAACTATATAACACTTATTTTGTTGAGTTTTCATACTCGTCCTTGGGTAATCCTTTTTAGACGGATTAAATGGATTCCAGGCCCATCTTGGGATTGTTTGCAAATGAGTTATGATTTTTGAAGTGCTCATCTCTTGGGTTAGCACGTGAAGTACGTATCTCTTGTATTGACTTGCTAAGTGCTCATCTCTTGTGGTGCTTTATGAAGTGCTTGTCTTATAGTCGATTGATGAAGTGCTTATTTAATTACATGAAAAGTGCACATCGATGATCATTGGCTTGTGAAGTGCTTGTCTTTGGGTTGACTAGCGATGACTTCTCTATTTTGTGGTTTGCGAAGTGCTTATTCTGAGTATTGACTTGCAAAGTGAACGTCCATTCCTTGCTTTTATGAATGTGACATAATGTGGTTTAGATATAATAATTACCATTATGATTTTGGTGTTTTTCAAAGATGTACATAATTAAAGTTAATGACATAAAGTATTAATAAAAAATCCTTATAATGTTTAATGAAGAACACTATTTAGATATTTATTTATCTAAATGTTGTACATGTTCATTATGAGATCTCACCTTTTGTGATATTTAGAGATAGTCTGACCCTAGAATTATTTTCTTATCATTCTCGGGTCAGACCGAGACTTGATAGGTTCATGGACTCGGTGACTTGGATGTGGACTAGAGTTAAATAATATGTCATTTATATGTTGATTTATTATTCGTCTCTAGACTATAGGAATGTTGTATACTTATAAGTGATGTAGACTTGTTGTCGTATACAATTTGAAACCTATTGAAGTCTATATGTTAAGTCTGTAAATGTGAGTCTAGTATTTTCTTTTTGTAGGCACGCGTTATAAATTTAAATTTGAGTTGTATTATTTAATTTCCGCTGCAATGTGATTCTGTATGTCTAAAATGTTCTATATTGTTCTAAACTTAATTTTTAGCTATTTTGTTTATTGCTTTGTGCCAATACTGTATACGTCCAATATTCAGTTTAGATTCTCGAATATTAAATATTATGGTAAGAAGGATGTGGTAGTGTTAACCCAAGGGGATATTATGTTTGGTCGCTGCTAACCAGCCTTATGCTCTACATTAACAAACGGTAATACATTATCCTTTATTAGTGTGGGTCTTGAGATAGGGCATTATAGTTTGTATTAAAGCTAATGTTCAAAATAACATACAATATTTGATATACGAATCTTAGTCTAGACAGACTTAGAGTCCCGTCCCTTGGGGTGTAGGATAGAATCTAGCATTTAATTTCTATCCAAGATTGTAATAAAAATTATTATTAGGATAATCATTAGGATAATCCTTGAGTAATTGCATCCATTAAAAAGTGCTCTATGGTTGCTTCTGTTGATGATGTAGAGTTACAGCAAAGAGAAGCATAGACGTCTATTCGATGTGGCAGTTGAAGTTTGAATTTAAATTCCAAGATCAAAATAAGACGTCTGGTATTTGTATCAGACGTCTGATATTATATATTTTTTGTATATAGTAGATTTTCATACGTCTGAGTGCGACTACCAGACGTCTGGTTCCATCTGTTTGTTGTTCCATAGGAAATTTCCAAACGTCTGGCTTGTGCACCCAGACGTCTGAAATCTGTGCATGTTTGTTTTGTGCATCTTTTCTGTTGCTTCTTTGGTCCTATCGACTCGTAGTCTCTTGCAACATTCTTTGAGCCTTTTTTGTCTTTCTAGTGATGTTTCTCTAGCAAGTACTTGTATATGGAAATATATATGCTATTCAATTTCCATCGTATAGTTGTTGTCATCGAAACCGTAGATTTGATTTCCTAGCATGTAAAACTATAAAGTGAAAATTGTGTTGTAATTGAAGTTGTATTGTAATTGAAAATGTGTAAATGTAATGAGAGCTCAAATTTGTACTATTTGAATTTGTAATAAAATATTTGTTTGAATAAAGTATTTGTTTAAATATGAATTTTGAGTTATTTAATTTATTCAGTAAATAATTATTTAATTATGTGGAAAAAAATAGTACAATAACAAATACATTTAAACGAATATATATATATATATATATATGTTTATTATCATCAAACAAAAATTATAGGATATCGTACTCTACAACACTGGGAGTTCTTCAGGACTTGCACCTATCCTAGAGTATTCATACTTCTGGCACCTATCATGTAGTTCATAGGACTTGTTCCTATCTTAGAGTTTATAAGTCTTGCACCTATCTGTAGTTTTATAGGCTCTCGCCTACCTTGGAGTAATTGCGAGAATTTTACCTATCTTATAGTTTATTGACATATATGTCTATCTTGGAGTTACATGCATATAGGTGAATTCATTCACTATTCTTCGAATTTGGCTCATTTTTCCCCTTTTATGAGATTTCTACATATGATTTCTAGATTCAATTTTTTTGTGTTATCGCTAAATAATTTCTAGGATTTTGCTTGTAGAAGCTATTGTTAGAACCTTGTATTTTGGTGTTTTGATCATAACAACTGGATAAGTATATATTATATAAGCTAACCAAAATTGAAGGAGAAGATACTATTCTACTCGACAATAGATCGAAGACCAAAGATTTCAAAGAGAAGTTTCAATATTTATAATTGGTAAGTCGATAGTCTAGTTAGTAGTTAATAATTGTTAAAATCTCTCCTAAGTGGTAATATGCACACACACATGGTTTTAAATTTTACCCAAATTAATATACACAACTTAGGTTTTGATTATAAAAAGGTTATATGCATCTTGCTTTCAAAACAAAGTTAACAAAGCAGAATACAACTATTTTAGCTGACTAAACTAGGGTCGACAGTCGACTGAAACGTCCACACATGCATAAGTTATTTTGAAGATTCAGTGGACTTGACACCCTAGTTCAGTCGAATGAATGAAATATGTTTTCAAACTAATTTTTAAAAGTTCAGCTTTAAATCATGGTCACAAACACCCAATCGCATATGAAAGCACCAACTCACAGTCACAGATCACAGATAGAATATATGAAGAGGGTGTAAGTATGAAGAACAACAAAAATTAAAAAGAAAGCAGTAAAAAGGCGAGATTTATAGTGGTTCGGCTGACTCTAGCCTACGACCACTCCAGAAATTTCCTTTTTATTATCGAAGAATTGATTACAATTGCAGTCCATAGTTTTTTGAAACAATTATGGTAGGGTAGTCTTTAGGTAGAAGATAAAGGGGAATCGAATGAGAATCCCTTTTTTTGAAGCCCCACTTGCTGTATTTATCGACAAATTCCTGGTTACTAGGCTTCCTAGTGATACAGCCTACCAAAACCATAGCCGAGCCCATATCCTTCATCATGACCAATCCCAAGTTGTTAGTATGCCGACCCGGAGTCTCTAAAATGACCTGAAGCAGATCTGTCACTGACCCGAAGCAAGATGCCTGATGAATCGAAGTAGAATTTTGCCGTCCCCTTGCTCATATGCCGAACTAATATCCCATGGCCGACCCGAAGAATGTCCACAACTGACCCAAAGCAAGTAGAAATATGCCAACACCATACCCAAGTTCCTATGCCAACCTGCAAAACTATTGTCGACACGAAGAATATCCATAACTAACCCGAAGCAAGCCTACAATGTCGATCCCTTGAAGAGCCGTAACATGCCTATCCCATATCTCTGATGCTGACCCAAGTTCGTAGAAGTGCCAATCTGAAATAATCCAAACATGTCAATCCCAACGTTATGTCGACCCAAAGTATGATGATTGGCGACCCGAGAAACGCCGACCCCATGTAAACATGCCGATACCAGAATGACTCGAAGTAAACTCGACCTTGACTCGAAGTAGCCTCCCTTAAAAGCAATAGATCCAAATATGACTCGAAGCAAACTCCAAGCAACCCAAAGCAACTCGAATTTTGTTGAAACGCATATTCCAAGTATCCTGTGCTTTTTTCCACCGACTATGTCGAATCCCAGCCTCATAATCATGTTTATCATCTATGATTGATCGTTCATTCATCCAGTCGAATCAAACCCATTGTATTCCAGCCTCGATATCGTGCAGTCGATTGGGTTAAATCCGCCTATATGCTGCCTTGCCAAAAGGCGGGTTAGCACTTTGCCCCTCAAAACATAACTTTCGATAGAAAGATGTGTTTTGTATTGCCATAAGTCCGAAATCCGAAGTCCATAATCCATTGCCAAATTGTTTCCTTGATCTCTTCGAATCGTTATCAAAATCTATGACTGTTCCAAGTCGATATCCAATTCTGAATACATTCCAAATCCACTAACCAAATCCACAATCCCTTCGAATCGTTTTATCCAAGTCCAGGACCTCTCCGGGTCCTGTAATCCAAATCTGGGACCTCGCTGGGTCCAAATCCAGAACCGGGACCTCTCCGTGTCCTTTTATCCAAAGCCGGGACCTTTCTGGGCCCAAATCCAAATTTATAAACCTCGTCGGGTCATTTTATCCAACTCCGTCCTCGACTTTCCGGTCGAGGACTTATCCATGGTTTTTCTTCTTCGGCCTCGACTCTGCAGTCAAGGATTTAATCTATGGGTATCTTTCTCTGGCCTCGACTCTCCGGTCGAGGACTTATATACTCCGGCCTTGACTACCCGATCGAGGACTTTATATTCTTCGATCGAGGACTTTATATTCTCTGGCCTCGACTCTCCAGTCAAGAACTTTATATTCTCTGGCCTCGTCTCTCCGGTCAAGGACTTTTTATTCTCCGGCCTCGACTCTCCGGTCGAGAAATTTTTATTCTCTAGCCTTAACTCTCTGGTGGAGGACTTATTCCATGTTCAAGTCCATTCCTTCACCTTCCGACGAAGTGACTCATAACTCGCGGTTACTGCCCTATCTCTCCAGTTGTGACCATAATCGCATGACCTGTATTATCTATTACATTAATCCAAATCCAATCATCATTAAGTTAGATTGATAAAATAAAATTCTATACAACCAAGAAAATCAAATAGCCATGGTACTAAGAAAGATACTAGAGTTCACAGAAAACAGAAAAGACAAGATTTCATAAACTCGAGCATCATAGTGTATCATCATCTCAAAGCATGCCTAGGGACCGTCCTCGATCCTGTACATGTGTAAGTGACTTATCCGCCTTACTTCAGGGTTTATAACTTATTACATGCAATAAATCCAATCAGTTGATAATAAGATGACGACAATGCCTAGATCTAGTGCCATCTTCATCTATGGTGGGCGGTGGCTGCTCCTATTCCACTGCCACAGCTCAATTCCTTATGTATTATTGCAAATTACCATTCCTTACATGTTCTTCAATGATATCTTTCAAATGCCTGCAGTCGTTTTTATTGTGCCAATCCAGTAAAAGGAATAGGCAATGCTTTTCCGATGCCTACTCGTATTTGGAAGTTTCCTTTTTTGCCGGCCTCCGATACTAGAGGCATTCTTGAGTGTCCAAATAAATCCTCTCTAGAGTTCCAGTTAAATCCATGTAAGAAGAGAACTTTGATACCCTCCGTTGCCTTCCCGATGTGTCACCGCTGTCATTCATTTTCCTTTTGCCTCTATCATCCTTGTATGAATCCTCCCTGGGTGGACCTCCCCTTTTACCGCATAAACTTCAGCTTCTCTCCCTACTTTTAGCCTTCACATCTTCCTGTCATAGAAACCTTTCTGCTTTATGGAAAAACTCCCCGAGATCCATCAGTGGATCCCGCTTCAATGATGTTTTGAAATTCGAGTTATCCATAACCCCTAAGACTGCTGCCATCCAAACCATCAACTGATCGAACCGATCCACCGAAGCCACTGCTGCATTGAATCTGGTTAAGAAATCCCTAAGTGATTCTCCCTTCCACTGATTCATTGATTTTAAAGTCATCACATTCTTAGGTCTCACGATGTGGACCCGAAATTGCCTCATAAACCTCTCAATCAACTCCGTCCATATGCCAATAGAGCCACTTTCCAGTTGTCTGAACCATAGTGCCTCTATATCCATCAAATACAAGGAGAAGAACTGCACCATGACTTCCTCCGATGCCCCAGTACTTCCATGTGCCTCATGTACCTAGTCAAGTGAAAAATGGGATCTGTTCTCCCATCATACATCTCCAGTGATGGTAGTTTGAAATTCGACGGATTCCTAGCTTGCCTAGTCATAAGAGTGAAGGGGCTCTTGTTCACATCCTCTAAATCTCTATTCACCAATCCTTCCATCATAGCCCAATTGATCATGTCCACTAACCTGTCGTTATCATCAAGTGGTAGCCTCTGTCTACTGTCTCCAACCTGCCCCCTGGGTTCACGAGGGAATTCTAAAATCTGCTCTTTTGGATGAGCATTCACTTCACTATTAATGCCAAATTGTACAGAACCTCCTATTCTTCCTGGAATTGAACCAACATGATTCGGAGGCATGCCCCCTAGTTCAGGGGACGTTCCTGATGGTTTCGCTCTATTCCGCATCCTGTTTGCTACATTTCCTTGGTCCTGATTCTAGAGTGCCACTATTCCTGCTGCTCCCACTACATGATCCTCATTTCTAACATTCCTTGCAACTCCATTCCCTTGACTTTGAACTCCAGCTTGTCCAACCTATTGGAGTAGGTTATGTATCATATCCTCTTGCCTTTCCAGCATCGCTTCCATCTCGTCTCTAGAAATATAAATTGAAGCCTGATTAGCTTCTGAGGAAGCCTTCTGACTTCCTTCATGCTGGCTCCTCTCCATTCTCTATCTCCTTGTTGATTGCTTAGCCATTGCTTCCCAAAATCCTAGTTCCTAAGCTTTCAAATCCAAGATTCAAAATCCCTGAGTACTAGCTTTCTAAGTGAAAGAACCAAAATGTTTGCGCCAAAAATGGTCACAAACACATAATCGCAAATGAAAGCACCAATTCACTGTCAAAGATCACTGATAGAATACATGAAGAGTATATAGATGTCAAGAACAAAAAAAAATTAAAAAGAAAGTAGTAAAAAAACGAGATCTGTAGTGGTTCGGCTGACTCTTCCCTACGTCCAATCTGGAAATTTCCTATTTATTATCAAAGAATTGATGATAGTTACAATCTGCAGTTTTTTGAAACAATAATGGCAGAGTAGACTTTAGGAAAAGATGAAGGGGAACCAAATGAGAATCACTTTTCTAAAGCCTCGCCTACTGTGTTTATAGACAAAATCCTGGTTATTGGGCTTCCTGAGTGATACGGCCCACCAAAACCAAAGTCGACCCCATATCCTTCATCATGATCGATCCCAAGTTTTTAGTATGCCGACCCAGAGTTGCCTCAAAGATGACCCGAAGCAGATCAATCACCGACCCGAAGCAAGATGCCTGATGACTCAAAGTAGAAATATGTCGACCCCTTACTCCTATGCCAAACTGATATCCTATGGCCGACCCGAAGAATGTCAACAGCCGACCCAAAGCAAGTTGAAATATGCCGACCCCATACCCAAGTTTCTATGCCGACCTGAAAACCTATTGCCAACCAAAAGAATATCCACAACCGACCCAAAGAAAGCCTACAATGTCGACCCCTTGAAGTTCCATAACATGCCGATCCCATATCCCTGATGTCGACCCGAGTTTGTGGAAGTGCCGACCCAAAGTAATCCAAACATGTCGATCCCAATGCAACGCCGACCCAAAGTATGATGATTTCCGACCCGAAGTCAACACCAACCCCATAAAAACATGCCTTTCCCAGAATGACCCAAAGTAAACTCGACCCTGACTCGAAGTAACCTACCTAAAAACCCGAAGTAAATCCAAATATGACTCGAAGCAAACTCCAAGTAACCCAAAGCAACTCGACTTTTGTCGAAACCCATAATCCAAGTATCTCGTGAATTTTGTCCATCGATTATGAAGAATCCCGACCTCATAATCATGTTTATCATCCTTGATTGATCGTCCATTCATCCAGTCAAATCAAAATCATAATGTTCCAGCCGCGATAGTAGTGTAGTCGATTAGGTTAAATCCACTTGTATGATGACTTGCCAAAAGGTGGATTAATAGTTCAGTTGACTTAATTTATATCCTCAGTCAACTGAATATTCATAATAGCTATTTTCAGAGCGGTCACACTTTCAACGGGGACATCTTTTAATTTAACAGTTGTTTATGTATCTCTTGGCTGAATCTTTTCATGAATCTTTACATCTGTTTAACTTGGTAAATAGCCTTAGATTCAGATTGTTTTAACAACATTATTAGCTGATTCTATTCTATATTCTTGCTAACTAATTTCTACCATTTGCTTTCATAAACGCTTTCAAGTCACTTGCATGTTCAAGCACAGATTCATTTGCGATTATAATTACTTCCAATCTTCACGTACTACGCTATATATCACAAAGGAGAAGATTATAGGAAGGGTGTAATCTAAAGACTCATCTATGCTATCTACAGAGCACAATCAGTCAAAGAAACTTTATGTATTGTAGAAGTTCTGTTAGGTTGCTCAGGCGGTATAAATCCTATTCGGTTGTCTAGACGGTAGAAGTCATGTTCGGTTGCTCAGGCCATGTAATACCTATTCCTCCGGGTTAAGTAAAGGTTGATAGTTAAATTCCAGAAGGAGTCTGTGACTAGACGTAGAACAGGAGTTCGAACTAGTATAAAAATCCATGGTGTCATTTACTTTACTAATTACTTTTTATATTCATATTACACACTGGTAGATAACTTAGAATATATTCCATATAATGATCTGTAGCAGTACTTTCGTACCAAACCTATCTAACTCGATGAGCTGATTTATATTCCCTTCATTGATATCTCACCTTGCTACAAATGTAACTGTACTTCCTTCTCTGCCATAGAAAGAAATTTTGTCTCAAAGGGCTTCCTAAACTCTCATAAAATTATATCCTCCTTATTGATCTCCGCATATCCCTCCAATTCAAAGCCTCTCCTTGTAAATGAAAAGCAATAAGTAATATCATAACGTCATCTCCAAGGCCCATTAACTGAAGATCCTCTCACAAATATGAATCCATGCTTTTGACTCCATACATGGCTTTCCTCATAGACTCACAAAGTCCTTACACGGCTTACCAAAATCGATAGCAGGTGGGTGGCCAGGGACTACACCTAGCGCCTGCTCTGTGGGTCCCTTATTAGGGTGAATCTCAACTTGTCCTCTCGCTTGCTGATGCCAGCAAAACCATATCGGGACGTTCATGCATGGAAACTTGGCTGCATCACCTAAGCCGCAACCAACAGGATTGCTCATTCCCTCGATTTATGGTATAGGAATTATTAGCAACTTTTCCACATGTAGTATTGGCAAGAATAATAGTAGTGTTTTTCGTATTATACTTATATAAAACATTTAAAAAACTTTTTTTCTATACATATATCTATATACACTTTTTGAAAAACATTATGATTTTGTTGAAAGATTTTTCTTTTTTAATGATATTTCAAGTACGTTCTCTCAATGCGTGCCTAGCTCCTAAGGAATCTAAAACCAAGGCTCTAATACCACATGTGACAACCTGCTCCTCCTACACATCGATCCAAAGACTAGGGTGACTTTTGAACTCGCATCGAGCTAAGAGGCACGAGCTATCGGTGGTGGGGAAAAGTACGTAGTCAAAAAAAAAATACATAGTCCAAAAATCCATAGTTTTACAAAGTAGCAACATATGGTCTGAAAAGTACTAAAATATGATAAATAGTTACATGGAGAGTGATAAAGAGTAATAATCAGTGCCAACGCCAAGTTCACCGCTGCACATAATAAATTTAGGCCAACACCTAACTTGATGTCCTCCCGTGGTGGGGATAAAAGAAAGAAATGAGTTAGACAAAAGTTTTCTGAATGTATTTCATCGTTAATATATGGTGATCACATGCAATTGATTTTATTTATATTCTATGTGATATACGGTGTCCTACTTGTGTTGCGCATTACATATTAGTGCTGGTCATATCAACCTAAGGAATATAGCATTAAATATGCCTACACCCAACATCTTATAAAGGTTTACACTCAGGGTCGAACAAGTAATTAAACCTCAAATCAGCAATGGTTAGTCCTAATAGCCTCTTGGATTACTTCTAACATAATATCACATATAATATCGCTTATGGTGCTACATTTCCCAAACAATGACTATAACATGTCGTATTTATGCACTGAGAGGAGCCCATAATGCCGACTCATGCAAAAGAAGTCTTAGGGTCGCTACTTCCACATCCAATCTTAAAGGTAACCCACTTAGGAGGAGCCTACAATGCCGACTCCCATCAATGATGACTTAGGGTCCACTGCATCCGTGCCCACCTCTCACTAGCGACACAACTTATCACACCACGTCGGGCACCAACAATACTGTCATGTCCTAATTGCGTATGCACCGAGGAACCCCTTGCTAGTGCTGGGCCACACACCTCTCCAGGCATCCACTAATAGTGTTGTTGAACATCCATTAAGGAGCCTCTTATGAGTGCTTTCGATGATTGAATTGCCTTTATCAAACAAATAGTTAATAGGCCACATTGCATGTGTACACTATCTAACTAGTCTTGAAACATCTAAAATTCAAGAATTAGGGAACTATTTTCCCTAATAATATATAACATACGTATATTATGTAAATCTATGAACCTGGGCCTTAAGCCGAGGTTCAATTAGCGCTTGAAATTCAATGACCGGTCGAACCTCAGCTACTGTAATGTTGACCACTTGTTATCAATAGGCTACAATAAGCCCATTGACCAATGGATTTAGTTTAAGTCAAATAAATATTTATTTCCATCTGTTTTCATTTGTTTGATAATTAATTTCATTTTCCAATGAACTCTACTTCGTTAATCTGAAATTCCCAAAATTCCCCATTTCAGTTTCTAATCATTTCATAATTTCATAAGTGTATTGTCAGCCAATCAAATTAATTCAGGTATAAAATCAATGGGATATTGATATCTTAGTCTATATCAACCTAAATCAATTTATATTTAAACAAATTTACTTTAACCAAATTCATATTAGACAGGGATCGTATTCATATGGTTTAAATTTCTATCACATTCCCAATCTATTACGATCACTAGATAAACAATATCTTTGACTAAATTAAACCAATTCTACATCAAAGAGGGTATAGAAATACTCAATTACATATAGACTGACATAATTAACAACGAAGCCACTTACCTCTAGCAAGTTATTTCTTCTTTTATCCACTTAGAATCACCTCCACTTGATTCGCTGATCTCTCTCTTTCCTCTATTCAGCAATCTTCCCTTTCTTTTCAATCTTTCATTTTAATTATTAAATTTATTTTTGAAGAATGGACTGACTTGGAGAGTAGATGAAAGTTTTGGGAGAGACGGAGTTTTTGTACATTCTGAATTAGATTAGAGTTTGTTCTATGATGATAATACAGTATTTATAAAGGTAAAATTCGACCTGGACTATTCCGTTCGGCTTAGGCAAACCCTAGCAGACAAGCCTGATCGGTAGATCAGTGGACCCAGAGTGGTAGACCGCTAGGAGCTGACCGGTGCCAACCAAGATGTCGACCAATGAACTTTCATGTTTTATACTTTCTTACCATATATTTATTTTTTAATTATTTTTTATTCTAAATATTTTAACTCCAGTTACTACGGAGCTCGTATTACAAATCTTTATATATGAAAATTATCGAGAAAATCGCTACAAATGCAAGGAGAAAGTTTCGCAGCCAAATTCGAACGTACGAGCTCCGATAACAAAACTATATATATGAAAATTATCTAGAAAATCGCTATGAATGCAACGGAGCAAGTTTCGTAGCCAAATTCAAACGTCTATGAAAATTCCATTTTTTACCCTTATTATAGTTAAATTAATTTCTTTTATTAAATTTTCGGTAAAATTTTTGCCAATTGTTACAATTAATGTATCCAACTTGTCTTGCGTATGGTATTAAAATTGCATTATAGGATGATGAGAAGACAAATCACTCATCGAAACATCTATTTCTACCTATATCCTTACTATCTGGCCTACTATGTCTCCTTACTTTAGATTGTCACCTCCAAATCGCTACTTTGCATAGTCTTGTCCGATATCTTCGTAACGCTTTTGGTCTTATTTTATTTGGTTGAGTTTTGAAAGAGTTATTGGGTTTTGATCTTAGGTTGTTTGAAAGGAAGAAGGAGGAAGATGAAAGGGGTGGTTTTCTGAAAAGAAACATGGGGTACGTGAGTTAGATTCTTAATAGAAGGAGGGGAATCATTTAACCGCCCAAAATTCAAAATCAAATTTAATGGTTTTGTCACTCCTTCATCTCAATGATATTTCGACCATAATTCCTCCATATAGACTCCAAATGAGGAAAACAAAGTTAGTACATGAATTAGAAAAATATGATGGTCGTAATGGCATGGGTTTCATCGTTAAATTCCAAGATTTGAAAAATGATCATTTTGCCCCCCTTTTTATATTTAACTAATTCATAAATTTCAATATTATTCACATTATTAAATTATTAATATTTAATTAAAATACTTATCAAATTTATGGGGTACTATATTCTTCCGCTTGAAAGAATTTCGTCCCTAAAATCCTAAGAAATGAAAAATATAATATATCGTATTTATAATGTAACACATCTTAATTTCTAGCAATTAAATCATATCATCTAATTTAAACAAGCATTATATGGATATGAAATTGATGCAAAAAGCATAAAAGGTATGAATCATGTCATGAACTTGTAATTTCTACCCTACAATGCATAAATACAGCTAATGCATCCTACATGAATGCAATAAGAGGGCGTATCATGCATGATGCACAACATCCAAATATAAGCATACGTACATACATACATATATGTGTGTGTGTGTGTGTGTGTGTGTGTGTGTGAATGCAAATTCAAGAACAACCTATATATGTGATTAAAAAATCAATCCATATAAGGCATCCAAATCCTAATTCTAGAATAATCAAACTAAGAAAATCGAAACAAATCAAGAAAAAGAGCTGAGGATGTGTAGCGCTCATCTTCTCTTCAGGATCCTACGTGCCCTACGCGGAGTCATTTTATCACTACACCCTAACAAATTTCACCGTCTTTTTTTTAATTCATCCACCCTATGTTCCACAATATGGGTCGGACCACATGATCAACTCAGCTCAAACTCCAACTTTATCTCCTCCAACCAACTTAGTGTAGTTACGGCCCTAGGATTTTGTAAACATTTTCGCAAATGGAACATGTTGTGGACTCCCGCCATCTTCTCTAAAAGCTCCACTGTATATGCTAAACTCTTGATCCTCTCCAGCATTGGAAATGGGATGACAAATCTGGGTGCTAACTTTCCCAAACTCCTAAATATTACCACCCTCTTCAATGGAGAAACTGTGACAAAAACCAAATATCTTACTTTAAATTCTAAATCTTTTCTTCTCCTAATCGCGTATGATTTTTGTCGGGCATATGCAGCTTTCATCCTCTTCCTTATGAGATCCACCTCTTCTGTAGTATTTCTAACCATCGTTGGACCCAAAATAATCTTGTCCATAGATTCCACCAAAACAAAGGTGACTTATACGGCCTTCCGAACGACGCTTCAAAGGATGTCATGCCTATACTGGCCAGATATCTATTATTATATGTGAACTCTACTAATGGAAGATGCCCTCAAAAAATGCTCCAACAATCTATTCACTTTGTTTGTCCATCGGTCCGTGTGGGTGATATGCTGTGATTATATTCAACTATGTTCCCAATGTCTCATGTAGGCTCCTCCAAAATTCACTTATGAAAAGTGCATCTTGATAGCTTACTGTACTAGTTAGAACTCCATGTAATCAGACCACTTCCGCAACATACTATGTTGCTAAAGTTATTATGGTTCTCATACTCTTTACCAAAATAATATGTGTGCTCTTTGTGGGATGATCTACTATCACCCATATGCTCACATCTCCATTCTTAGTCTATGGTAATCTGTCTATAAAAATCAAAGATACGCACTCCCATTTCCATTGTGGCACATCTAGTGGAAGTAGTAACACACTCGCATTTTTTCTTTGCCTTCACTCTTCGGCATGTCATATACTTCACCACGTACTTATCTACCTATCTCTTCATCCCTGGTCAATAAAACATTCTCTTTCCCTTCCAATACATCTTCTCCTCTTATGGGTGAATAGTCATTCTAGAGTGATGACACTCCCCTAAAACCTCTTCTATCAACTCCTTAACATGCAGTACACATAGTCTTCCATCTCTCCTAAAATAATCTTTCTGATCCTTAGAGAAATAGTCAAAATGACTCAACTATTCACCCTGTCCTAGCTACTCCGAAATATCAACCAACGATGCAACTTGCTTTTGACTTACTCCAATGTAATCCCTCCGTGAAGTTTAACTTCCATCGCTGCTAACAATCTAGACATATACTCTGATCAATGTAGGAAATAAAATTCCAATATGAACTCTAAGTCTCTTCATTCTAAAAACATAGCACTTACCTCTGCATGCCTCCAACTCAAAGCATTTGAAACTATGTTTCATTTACCTAGAATATAAAAACCCCAAAGTTATACCATGATAAGAACTCCATCCACCGCTGCGGTATTAAATTCAGGTCCTTCTGAGAAAAAAAATACTTGAGAGATTAATGGTATGTAAATAACTCAAGTCTCCCACCTAACAGATAATGCCTCTATGATTTCAATGCAAACACAATAGTATCCAACTCCAAGTCATGAGTCGGATAATTTCTTTCATGATACTTCAAGTGTCAACTCACATAAGCTACTACTCTTCCTTCTTATATAAGAAGAGCACCGTGAATAGTACCGCATGCATCGCTATACACGATAAATAGTTTGGTTCCATCGAGGATAACCAAAACTAGAGCACTCATTAATAACTCCTTCAATCGAATAAATACAACTTCATACTTCAAACTCCAAGTATAAATCAGATTCTTCTTCATCAAAAGGGTCAGAGATGTCGGTACCTACGTAAAATCCTTACGAACTTCTAATAGAATCTAGCGAAACCTAAAAAACTACAGACCTCTGAAGAATTCTTCGGTGTCTTCCAATCCCTAACTATAGCTACTCTGCCTTGCCCTGCTACCAATTCATCAGTTGATACTACACCCAAGGAAACAAACTTCATCTCTCCAAAAGTGGCATTTAGAGAATTTAGCTTTCAACTGATTTCTTCTTAGGACATCCATCACTTCCATCAAATGAACTTCATATTCAGCCTCGCTCTTAAAATAAATATGAATATCATCCACAAAGACAACCAACAACATGTTTAACTACTCTCAAAATAATTTACTCATCGAGTCCACCAAATAAGTGAGCATTCATCAGCCAAATAGCATGACCAACCATTCAAATAACCCATCAGGTATACGGAAAGAGATCTTTTGGATACCATCTTCGGCCACTCTCAATTGATGAAACTCAATTGCCAAATCAAGCTACGACAAAACCTTCGTCCCGACTAATTGATCGAAGATTCAGAAGTGCAAGAAAATGGATAAGGGTTTTTATTTGTCAACTTATTTAGTTCTCGATAGTCGACGCATAGCCTAAGGGAACTGTTTATTTAAGTTGAAAAAAGACCATCATTCTCCATTTCGAGATGCTTCTCCAAATAAAGAATTTCTACAACAGTTCAAAAATCTACATATCTAAATCTCTTCACTCCTTTGGAGCCATATGCCTAAGAGGCATCACAACTGATCTTGCATCTTTCTCGAGATCAATGCGGAATTTAATTTCTCTTTGTAGAGAGAGGCTGGAAACTTCTTCAAATGCACTGGGATAATCTTTCATAGCTAGTATATAAGCCGGCTCTTCCTGTGACAAGCGGCGTGAACACAAATATGTCTCAAGAATAGAAATATCGGGCTCACAACACAAAATAAAATCAAGTCTATCACCTTTCCTCAATCTAACCATTCTTCTGCCACAATCCAATACTACCTATAGCGAGACATCTAATCCATTCCCAAAATAAACCCATATACCGAAAAATTTAGTACATATGCATCACAAGGAACTCTACACCACGAATAACTAAAGTTAGACTATGACATTACATCGATAAATATTTTGATCCCCCAACAGGATTTGATGCCAAAATGGATCCATACGCGATGTCAGGTTTAAGGGCTAAATCATTAACTAATGCACTTCCTATGGATGAATAAGATGCACCAGTGTTAAAAAATACAAATGGGAGAATTAGATAAAATCAACACACCTTCCATCACAATCTACTTTCCTTTCTCCTGAGCTAATGGTGGTGCTTATCAGAAGTTGGAACAGCATCGGAAGCATATGCCTTCACAATCTGACCTTTATTATTCAGAGCTGAGCAGTCCCTTTTATGTGTCCAAACTGATCACAATTATAGCACTTTAACTTCTTTTGAGTGGGGCTGCATTTATGTCCTTAGCTATGTGTCCCATATGGTTATAATTATAACACTTACCCTTCGAGAGTTTTGTCCTACAATTCTTTGTTAGGTGTCCCACCTTCTAACATCTATGACAAGTCATCACCAGCCTTTTGCTTTTCCCGCCTTTTGGTTCATTTCCTTTATGCTTTCCCTATAGTTGCCCCTCTCCTTTCATAGACCGATGCTTAACTAAAGTTCCATTTAAAGAATTCAGTAATATTGTCTCTACCAATCCTTCAAAAGTGGATCCAAACGGTAACATATTTAATGCTAACTCCCTCGGAGGTGAATTCAATCACTTTACAAATTTTAATGCCCTCTTCACCAGAGTATTTACAAACTCAGATCCAACTCATTAAACTGATGACATACTCTACAACTGTCATTTCTCCCTGCTTTAAATAAATGAACTTCTCCAATAATAAATCCTTCTTGGCATTAGAAAGAAACAACATCTCGAATAACGACTTAAAACTCCTCTAAGGAATAGTATTCCAATCCACTTTAGTTATTAGCTTCCTACCAACCAGCTTCACCTTTCAATGCCAAGTTGTTAACTGTCTCTTAATACCATCACCGAGTCCTAAAAGTTTTTAAAATCTTTTCACAATCATTCGACCATTCCTGAGTAAATGAGTATGACTCCATCCCAATAAATGGCTTCCCACCAAGGCTGAAGAAATCCTTACCCAACTTAGGAAAGTCAATAGTTGGTGGTGATGGTGCTGGAATCACACCTTTATTAGCAGTCGTATTGGAGGCTATGGGTATGGTGGGGTTAGTAACAGCTTAGCTTGTTGCCTAAAGGTAACATCTAAACCATACTAGAATATTAACTCTAGGAATATCTGGTATATCCATAGGGGTGCTAGTCCACTCCCTAGTTTCTATCCCAGTGGCATTGGCTGTGTTGGTCTCTATTTTGGTTTTGACTGAGCTATTCATTTTCAGATATTTATAAAAATGGAATTCATTAGCAACTTCCTAATAGACAGTAAACAAAACCAGAACAGTAAATGGGTGTGTGCATATGCACTTTAAATTATATTATATATATAGAAAATACAAACATGCTCTCTCAGTACATTCATAATTCCTATATTAGTTCCAAATCTATGCTCCGATACTAAATAAAACAACAAGCACCTTCGATTCCAGGTCCAGTGCCTAAGCTGATGCGAAACCAGGAGAACCAAAAGGACGAGTCATTAGGGTAAGATTATACACACACAAAAAATTACTAATTAAGACATACATCATGTATCGGATAAAGTTCTAACTAACACCGTCTAATAACTACCTTCTCAAATGTCCCTTCTAAAGCATGAATTAAACAACAAACTCAATGCTGCTCTTATAGATGAACTTGAAATGGTTAAACAAAATCCTAGCAAGGATTGTCTATTTGAAGGAGACATAAGCACTTCTTTCTTTTAAACTGCTCTCAAGGTTAAAAAAAAAAACTCTAGATCATAAATCATTTCCATCACTGACAGATTTGGCATCATTAGGAATGAAAGCCTGGACATCAAGATTGCCTTCATAGACTACTTTCATCTCACTCTCAATGATAACTCTGACCCTATCAATCTTTTCCACCTTAGTGCCATTGACCTTCCTACCATAAACAATGTTGAAGCATTATCCATTATTTATCCTATATCTCATGAATAAATCAAACAAGCTCTTTTTAATCTCAACTCTACTAGCTCTAGTGGACCTGACGGCTTCCAAACACACTTCTTTCAACATACATAGCCACATATCTATATCATATTCTACAAGGCCATTTTACATTTCTTCAAAACTAATGTATTGCTCAGTGGCATAAACTCAACTGACCTTGTAATGATCCCCAAAATTAGTCATCCTTCATTTATTGAAAACTTCATCCCTATAGCTTTTTCAGTCATTTATAAGTGCGTTACTAAAATCATTGCCTCCAGGATCAGACTTGCACTTTCCAGAGTCATAGACCTTAATCAATCAGCCTTTCTCTCTTCCAGGAACATATATCTGGTAATATCCTCCCCACACATGAACTCCTTAAAGGCTATAATACTTCTATTGTCTCTCCTAGGTCCATCCTCAAATTGGATATTCAAAAGACCTTTGATTCTATGTAACAGTCCTAGTTTTTAGCTATTTATTTCTTTTATTTTTTTTGTTTTTAGAAATATAATTTATATAAATTGTGTTTACCAATATTGTTTAAATATTTAATTTAGAGAATTAAACTCGTTAATTTAATATGATTTTTGTAACTAAATTTAAGAAGAAAAAAAAAGGAAATTTTTATAATGTATAATGAAGTGAGTGGTAACTAAATGTTTTGGATATTATCATAATATCTGTTGTTATACCCATTCCCTAAAAATAATGAAAAGGAGAAAATTTGTAACATATTAAAGTAGTTAATTAATTATGTTAATTTGGTAGGTTATGACATGCAAATCATGTTGGTGGAATATTCTCAATTTTGACATATTAATTATGTTAGCAGTGAACATTGTTAAGCAATTTAAAACAATGAAACTTACAATCAATTTATTTGATAAATCTACCTTATTCCTAGTTAGCAATTCAAAACTTGAATAAAGGCACATACGGATATTTTAAAATGGAGTTAATGACAATCAATAGATATTTCAAAAAGAAATTTATGACAATTAATAGAGAAATTAATTGTAAAATTTCAGTAGTTGACCAGAATTAATTTATTGAATAATTAATGCAAATTAATAAAATTGATGAAAGATAAATAAGTTAATTCTTTTGGTTAATGGCATGAGGACACGAGGTTAATCCCCATTTTGTAGGAGAAATCTGCCCGTGTAACCAGTCCGGCTACCAGTGCCTACAAAGCGGACGGATTAATGTGAGACGTCGCAGGATTGATAATTAACAAAAAGGGTTAATTAACTAATTAAGTTAGTAACCAAATTTGAGTATGTGATTAAAGGAGGATAATTAATTGGTAATATGGTAATTAATTGAAATCAATTAAGGAGGGTAATTAAAAGGGATAAGGTAATCAATTGAAATCAATTAAAGGCAATTAAAGGGGAATTAATTGATTAGAAGAATATGGAAATCAAATTTGCCTTCCTTTGCGCGTGACACAAAATTTTATTCTTTTAACATTTTGACATTTGCCTCTTACCATTTGTTTCTTGAGCATGTCACTGTATTCATTTATTCACGCAGCCTTATCCACAAAAATATCAACTCTTCCAATTGCCATTTTTCCTCTCACCTAAATTAAATGCATTCAAAATTTAATCTTGCCTATCTTCGCAAATTTTCGCATACCCATTTTATCTCTCTGTTTCCACTGCGTTTGTTTTGCAATAAATAAATTTTTCGAACCATTGATCAAGTAAATATTTATGTAAGCATTTATTACTTTTGCCTTTTCAGTTAAAAGCTTTTTCATTGCTTACCATAAATCACGCAAGAGCTCAAGTTTTGCTTCCTCAATCAAATCTGTTCAAATTTACAGTAACGCATGCTTTAAATTTAGATTATAACTGGTATAAATCACGCAAGCTATCTAAAAAAAAAAAAAAAAAAAAATCCAAAAGAGTGATATCGTTCAAACATAAAACTGGAAAGAGAAATCAACGCATGCATTTATCACAATTTTCGTGTAGCGTTCAAACAAGAAGAACTGGAAATAAATCTCTTGCCTAAACGCATGCACTCAAAAATCAACGCTTGCATTTATTTCTTACGTTTTCAAACCTGCCTATTTATCTCCCCTTTTTATTTCGCAAGTTTATCTATAAATACTTTGCCTCATTCACATAAGTTTTCATATCTCCTTGGTTGTCCCTCTCTGGTACAAGCTTCTATCAGGTAAATAATTTGCATTGTTTATTTCTTTGCTTCTTCCAATTTTCCTTCCTCCTTCTTGTGTTCTCTGATTTCCTTGCTCGGCTACTTCCCCATCATGCCGTGCCATTTATAAATACATATAGAACTTTGTTAGTAGTAGGCTGGAAGAAATGATATAAATTGATTGTAGGAAGCTAGACTATGGAATTAGTGTAGTTATGATGTAGTTAGTGGTATTGTGGATTTGGATAAGTGCAGTTTGAAGAGGAAGGCATAGAAAAAAAAAAAGAAAAAAAAAAAAAAAAAAGAATTACAATTTAATAATGGAGAAGATAAATTGATAAGGAGAAAATGATATGAAATGTTGTTTAATTCAAATAAACAATATTGTATGAATAAATCTTGGGTGAATATAATAAAATGACATTTATTTCAATTTTTAATGGTTGAAATAAATTTAAGATGGTTAAAAATAAATTTAACTACTTATTTGAGAATTTGGGTGGATAAATATCAATGGATTGTATTTATTATGGTTAATAAAAGGATATTGGTGATGTATACCAATAATCACCTTTTAATGTTTAATAATAAAAGTAAAAGAAGAAATAATTTGCCTAAACATGATGAACATGTATGTGAAATAAAGTATTATTTAATGAATTCGAATGTAGTTAGTGGCTACATTTGATTAAATCGAATAATTTGAACAGTATTGTGTTTGTTGCCAATATTGTCATTTTATTTAAATAAATATATATGAGAATGAAAATAATTGATCATGATAAATATGATTAAAAATGTGAGAAATAATTTAATAATGTCTAAACATGTATTTGTTTTGTTTGGGTGCATAACATCTTTTTATTCAATCAATTGTATTAAATTTGCAATTTATTTTGCAATTTATTCAATTTATTTTATGCATGCGTACGGTTGAAGTATGGGCCTAGGATATGTTGAGACGGTTAGCGGGTTGTAGTAGTCGAGCAAGTTGAACTAAATTTCTTTTATTCTATTCGTTCCAGTTGTTCTGAAATTTTGCTTTGACCGTAATTTTTAAATTCGCATACTTGGTATTTGGATCTTATAGATTTAAGTCAAGGCTTTGCATCCGCCGAAGTTTGATCGTGCTTTCCGTTTTTTTTTCCGAAGTAGATACCGTGTTTGATTTAGATCCACTGCAGCGTTTAAGGTGAGTATTTCTCACCAGACATATGTACATATATTTTGTGAATTATCGCAAGTGTATGTGTAAAAATTTTATTTAAATATTATCTGTCTGTA
The DNA here is from genome assembly GCA_030765085.1 of Allium cepa. NCBI lineage: Eukaryota > Viridiplantae > Streptophyta > Magnoliopsida > Asparagales > Amaryllidaceae > Allium > Allium cepa. Next base: position 243,319,990 of record CM060938.1, on the reverse strand, counting down.
GTATAACGTAGAATGATGAATCCCATTTAAATTGACACCTCATCAGTTATTATCTGTTGTATTATTTCTGCAGTTATATTATATTATTGTTTATTTACTGCTTAAATCACCACTGCAAGTTCCCTGTTAAATTTAGATTGTTGTGGGCTGAAATGATAGGCCTAAATGATGATTAGTGTGCTATTATTATGTTAACTGTTTAACTGTTAACTTGGGATTGCGGGTTTGAAATGATAGAACCCGGGGTTTGTAAATTACGGATTGAAATGATATAAATCCGTATCACTTGACCTAGGCTAGAAAACTATATACAGGCCCGTGGTCCTTATAATATTTTCTGAAATATTTAAAATTATTTTGGAAGTTAAATATTTGATTTAATATCTTTAAAGGATTTTATATTGATTTTGAATGAGTTATAAATGTTAATAAATAAATAAATAAATATTTGAATAAAATTTTGGAATATAACTTATTTTGGAAATTCTGGATTTTTGAAAGGATAAGATTTCAGTTAAGAAATATATATATAAGTTATATTTGGAAATATTTATTAAGTTAAACAATCTACTAAAGCATTTAAATGCTGTCTTTTGAAATTGGACTAGTTTTACCCGTAACTTTAGGTAGCATTTCCTAAGTGCTATAGAATCTGGAATTTGATTGTTTTGAAATTTAAGGAATTTGATAAATTATATTTATGTTTAAGTTTTGGAGACCTTTAAGATATGAGATTTATAACTGGATTTTTCTTAATAAATTTAAGATGAACATTCTAGTGTTAAGTAAATTTTGAAATTATTTAATGGCATAATTTTGGAGTTTTATCTATGGAATTTATGGGAATATTCAAGACGAAATAATAAACACTAATTTGTTGAAAGAAAAAATATCCAACCTTAGTTTTGAATATTAATACTCCAATTGGATATATATATAGGAATTGAAATGGTCTTGGGAACATGAAGTGATATTTAAATTATGGTTTAAAATAAAGAAATATATTTGTAAAGCTATGTAAATTATCTTCTTTACAAAGTAACCATAAAGTTAAACCATTTATATCCAAACCATTTGTGTTTTGGGAGTTATGTTTTTTTTTTAAAGAAAAATTTCCAATATATTATGGTTTAAAGGTATAATTCAAATATTTGGTTTCCAGATATTATAAATTTTAAGCAGTATGGTTTTGGAAAAGAATTATATTTGAATATAACGATATCATGTTGTTTTGGGTTTTAAATGATATCGTATTTATAGTTTTGAAATGGAAATGTTTATACTGGTTTTAAAGTATAAATTGTTTTTAAATGACCACGGGTTATAATAACGATGGGTTGGCAAAGAGACCGGGATCGGATATGGACATACTCTCTGTCGATACCGAAAACCACTTTGACCAACCGTGTACGCGGTGGAGATTCCAGAATGAAGTAGGTCGGTGGTGGCGTTTCCTGTAAGGTAAATACGTGGACCCGACTCCCGTGAGTTGGCATAAGGTGGCTAAAACAGGAGCAATTCCAGGCCAATGAGGTCATTCCTCTGATCGGACGCTCCTCTTCGATATTATACTATGATCTTGGATTGATTCAGTGGCCACTTCTATATTTTGATTTTGGGGGAGTTAGTTCGAGGTGGGCGGCAGCTGCGCGCTGCGCGTTACCATCAGCCTGGATAGCAATTGGTATATCTACCCTGGCATTGCCTAGTTGTGCCGTGTCACCTACCCTATCGCGCCTTGTACGAGTTTGGTTTTCTCCCGTAGCCCGTGTGGTATCCTCTAGTGGCTTCCCGATCAGGAGGGACTATGATATTGGATGGACTACTGGGACTATTACGTGTTAAGGGCTATATGGGTAACCCCTTAACGCTATTAAAAAGTAAGTTTATTTTATAAATAGACACTAGTATAATAGCGCAATATACTACATAGTAAATAGTTTGACGGATCCTTAGAGGATGGGCGGTCCCAAGCATCCTTTAAGTTACTTGCTCTATATTACAGTACACTTGAATTAGCTTACATTATATAAGTATGTATGTCCTGACTCGAGTGTTATGTTTTATTTTTACGCTCGGGTCAGCCTGAGTTGCAGCTTCAATTTCTTCTCCGTAGCTAGGACACTCAGTAGATCATTCGCGCTGCTGGAAGTTGTTTCAGCCTTTATCTTTTCTGGAATTCAAGACTTTGAAGACTCTATTTCTATTTATGTCTTAAAATTTGTATTGAGGATTATAGACAATGTAAGTTCTGTTTTGTTGAAGTTATATCAGTGGCTTCATGAACCACTAAATTTTTAATTTCCGCTGCGAGATTCTGATATCTGTGTATGTGATTCTGTGATCTATTTATTGTATATTCTGAGTTTTGCCAAATTTATTCTACAACGCAGTATTTTGAACAATTCAAGTCCGACAATGTGCGGATGCGAAGGGTTGAAAATACTGGGTCGTTACATTTGGTATCGGAGCTTTGGTTCTAGGCAAAACTTAGAATGTATGGTAAATTTGATTTACAGAATCACGTTCATTCGAGATTGAACCACTCTCTTTTCGAATTTTGGAACATTCCCTACGGTTCCAAAGCTCATTCGTATCCCTCACTTTTTCATCTGCTTTAGATTCTGGAGTATCTCATAACTCCACTTCGGATGATCTTTATTGTAAATTGGCGGTCTCGCCATTATTCTAATAAAGGGGTGAAACTCCTTTACCATTAGCATTGATTCACCGGAGATTTATATTTATCCTCGGTTTATATGCTAGTATCTTTGGTTATTCCAAATTCTATCTCTTCGGATCAAATGTAGATTTACCCCAACCACATCGATATGGCTCTTTAAGTCACGGATGACTAGGTCAAGGTTGTCCGCGACTTATATAGACTTACTCAGTTTCCTTATTCTGATCTTCTGATTTCAATTTATCTTGAATTCTATTTGATTTGAGTTCATCAAATTTGAGTCTCTATCCTGGTTTGAGAAGTTTATTCCTATATTTGAAATTAAAATCTAATATTATATATATGAGTATAATTTTCAAAATTTTATAATTAATTTAACTAGTTGTCAAGAGATAATAGTTTTGATTTTATTTATGGTGTTGTAAGCCATGTGTTTGTCTAATAAATAAGTGAATATAAAACAATGGTTATAAATTAATTTGGAAACAGAAATGAATTTAAAACTAAAACTTGAGAATTAAATTTCTGATGATTTCAAACCTTGTGTTTAAATTTTAAAAGGATGTAATAAGTATTTTTGTATAGAAATTTGTTTCCAAAGAAATTTTAAAATTAGTGCTTTTCTCTTTGTCGCTGGAAAATAATTTCGGTGATGACTGCAGCATCATCAACTTTCATTTTCGAGTTTCGAAGTGAAAAGACCATTCTGTAGTCTGGCTACAGTGGTTCCTTGAGATTTTAATTGATTTGAATTTCTAAAGTATGACTTAATATATATAGATATATAATTTAAATTTGATTTGACATATTAGGTATATATATTTAGTTATCTCTAAATGGTTTGAAGGGAATCAGGAATTTAATTCTTAAAGTTTATCTTGAGGAAGGAAAATAAATATAATAACAAAAATTTGAATAAAAAGGTTCCAATTGGAGATAATTAAATTGAAAGTTTTATTTGTATAACACCCAATTTCATTTAATATAACTTACCTTGATTTTCAAAAGTTAACATGTAATTGGATAATATACAATATAAAAGGATTTTATGAATAAAATTTGAGTGGTTATAATAAATATTATACACTTAAATTTTAGTTATAAAAGATTAATGGGGATAAATAAGGAAAAGGAATTTAAGGAATTTTATTCAAATGTCTTAATAATCAAATTAATTTAATATGGAGCCGTAAATCTAACCAAGAGATTTTAATAAAAGGTTATTTCCTGAAATGAATATGTTTGTGTAATAAACAAGGTATCTTTGAATAAGGAAAATATATTTGAAAGGGATATTTTTGGAGTAAGGATTATATATCTTCAAATCATAGTTTAATTGATGTCTAAATAAATAGTTAAGACGTATTCTAATATCACTAAATTTTGATAATTGAGAATTGGTTTTCAAATGGAAATTCAAGGGTAACTTATTGAAGGAATATCTTATTTATAAGATAAGTATTTTTAATAAAGTGTTAGGTTATTTGTTAAAATTCAGAGTTAAGTACATAATAAACTGATTAGGAATACTATTATATCTACTATAGCATATTATGAGTGCTGCTGTTTCTAAAAATAAAATGTTTTGGAATTTTTTTTTTTTTATAAATGAACTTAGGAATATTTCAACCTTGAAATGAATATTGTTTGGCATTGAATTTAAAAGGTATAAATGAAGATTATTTTAAAGGTATTATGATTTTAGTAGCATGATTTCCAAATGATAATATTTATAAATTTAATGATTTCAAAGCATTATGATTGCAAATTTATTATCTTAATTTGTTTTCAAACTATCTTTAAGTGTCCTTGGTTTCCCTATCTGCTACAGAATGAGGAGGCTATTGCTTATACCAGTCTATTTAGAAATCTTTTCTATAATCTTTAAAAATCTTTGTTACTCATCGGGGCCTGAGCACCGCTTACCACCCATAGACCGACGGTCGAACTGAAAAGAGTAAAACCGATTCTAGAAGATCTTCTTCGTGCTTCAAATCCGGAACTATTCGTTTAAAGTTCTTGTTTATCTAGCTTATCTTCCTTTGTTTCTTTTCTTTTGTTCCTTTTCGAGGACGAAAAGTTCTTAAGTGGGGGAGAGTGTAACAGTCCTAGTTTTTAGCTATTTATTTCTTTTATTTTTTTTGTTTTTAGAAATATAATTTATATAAATTGTGTTTACCAATATTGTTTAAATATTTAATTTAGAGAATTAAACTCGTTAATTTAATATGATTTTTGTAACTAAATTTAAGAAGAAAAAAAAAAGGAAATTTTTATAATGTATAATGAAGTGAGTGGTAACTAAATGTTTTGGATATTATCATAATATCTGTTGTTATACCCATTCCCTAAAAATAATGAAAAGGAGAAAATTTGTAACATATTAAAGTAGTTAATTAATTATGTTAATTTGGTAGGTTATGACATGCAAATCATGTTGGTGGAATATTCTCAATTTTGACATATTAATTATGTTAGCAGTGAACATTGTTAAGCAATTTAAAACAATGAAACTTACAATCAATTTATTTGATAAATCTACCTTATTCCTAGTTAGCAATTCAAAACTTGAATAAAGGCACATACGGATATTTTAAAATGGAGTTAATGACAATCAATAGATATTTCAAAAAGAAATTTATGACAATTAATAGAGAAATTAATTGTAAAATTTCAGTAGTTGACCAGAATTAATTTATTGAATAATTAATGCAAATTAATAAAATTGATGAAAGATAAATAAGTTAATTCTTTTGGTTAATGGCATGAGGACACGAGGTTAATCCCCATTTTGTAGGAGAAATCTGCCCGTGTAACCAGTCCGGCTACCAGTGCCTACAAAGCGGACGGATTAATGTGAGACGTCGCAGGATTGATAATTAACAAAAAGGGTTAATTAACTAATTAAGTTAGTAACCAAATTTGAGTATGTGATTAAAGGAGGATAATTAATTGGTAATATGGTAATTAATTGAAATCAATTAAGGAGGGTAATTAAAAGGGATAAGGTAATCAATTGAAATCAATTAAAGGCAATTAAAGGGGAATTAATTGATTAGAAGAATATGGAAATCAAATTTGCCTTCCTTTGCGCGTGACACAAAATTTTATTCTTTTAACATTTTGACATTTGCCTCTTACCATTTGTTTCTTGAGCATGTCACTGTATTCATTTATTCACGCAGCCTTATCCACAAAAATATCAACTCTTCCAATTGCCATTTTTCCTCTCACCTAAATTAAATGCATTCAAAATTTAATCTTGCCTATCTTCGCAAATTTTCGCATACCCATTTTATCTCTCTGTTTCCACTGCGTTTGTTTTGCAATAAATAAATTTTTCGAACCATTGATCAAGTAAATATTTATGTAAGCATTTATTACTTTTGCCTTTTCAGTTAAAAGCTTTTTCATTGCTTACCATAAATCACGCAAGAGCTCAAGTTTTGCTTCCTCAATCAAATCTGTTCAAATTTACAGTAACGCATGCTTTAAATTTAGATTATAACTGGTATAAATCACGCAAGCTATCTAAAAAAAAAAAAAAAAAAAAATCCAAAAGAGTGATATCGTTCAAACATAAAACTGGAAAGAGAAATCAACGCATGCATTTATCACAATTTTCGTGTAGCGTTCAAACAAGAAGAACTGGAAATAAATCTCTTGCCTAAACGCATGCACTCAAAAATCAACGCTTGCATTTATTTCTTACGTTTTCAAACCTGCCTATTTATCTCCCCTTTTTATTTCGCAAGTTTATCTATAAATACTTTGCCTCATTCACATAAGTTTTCATATCTCCTTGGTTGTCCCTCTCTGGTACAAGCTTCTATCAGGTAAATAATTTGCATTGTTTATTTCTTTGCTTCTTCCAATTTTCCTTCCTCCTTCTTGTGTTCTCTGATTTCCTTGCTCGGCTACTTCCCCATCATGCCGTGCCATTTATAAATACATATAGAACTTTGTTAGTAGTAGGCTGGAAGAAATGATATAAATTGATTGTAGGAAGCTAGACTATGGAATTAGTGTAGTTATGATGTAGTTAGTGGTATTGTGGATTTGGATAAGTGCAGTTTGAAGAGGAAGGCATAGAAAAAAAAAAAAGAAAAAAAAAAAAAAAAAAGAATTACAATTTAATAATGGAGAAGATAAATTGATAAGGAGAAAATGATATGAAATGTTGTTTAATTCAAATAAACAATATTGTATGAATAAATCTTGGGTGAATATAATAAAATGACATTTATTTCAATTTTTAATGGTTGAAATAAATTTAAGATGGTTAAAAATAAATTTAACTACTTATTTGAGAATTTGGGTGGATAAATATCAATGGATTGTATTTATTATGGTTAATAAAAGGATATTGGTGATGTATACCAATAATCACCTTTTAATGTTTAATAATAAAAGTAAAAGAAGAAATAATTTGCCTAAACATGATGAACATGTATGTGAAATAAAGTATTATTTAATGAATTCGAATGTAGTTAGTGGCTACATTTGATTAAATCGAATAATTTGAACAGTATTGTGTTTGTTGCCAATATTGTCATTTTATTTAAATAAATATATATGAGAATGAAAATAATTGATCATGATAAATATGATTAAAAATGTGAGAAATAATTTAATAATGTCTAAACATGTATTTGTTTTGTTTGGGTGCATAACATCTTTTTATTCAATCAATTGTATTAAATTTGCAATTTATTTTGCAATTTATTCAATTTATTTTATGCATGCGTACGGTTGAAGTATGGGCCTAGGATATGTTGAGACGGTTAGCGGGTTGTAGTAGTCGAGCAAGTTGAACTAAATTTCTTTTATTCTATTCGTTCCAGTTGTTCTGAAATTTTGCTTTGACCGTAATTTTTAAATTCGCATACTTGGTATTTGGATCTTATAGATTTAAGTCAAGGCTTTGCATCCGCCGAAGTTTGATCGTGCTTTCCGTTTTTTTTTCCGAAGTAGATACCGTGTTTGATTTAGATCCACTGCAGCGTTTAAGGTGAGTATTTCTCACCAGACATATGTACATATATTTTGTGAATTATCGCAAGTGTATGTGTAAAAATTTTATTTAAATATTATCTGTCTGTAGTATAACGTAGAATGATGAATCCCATTTAAATTGACACCTCATCAGTTATTATCTGTTGTATTATTTCTGCAGTTATATTATATTATTGTTTATTTACTGCTTAAATCACCACTGCAAGTTCCCTGTTAAATTTAGATTGTTGTGGGCTGAAATGATAGGCCTAAATGATGATTAGTGTGCTATTATTATGTTAACTGTTTAACTGTTAACTTGGGATTGCGGGTTTGAAATGATAGAACCCGGGGTTTGTAAATTACGGATTGAAATGATATAAATCCGTATCACTTGACCTAGGCTAGAAAACTATATACAGGCCCGTGGTCCTTATAATATTTTCTGAAATATTTAAAATTATTTTGGAAGTTAAATATTTGATTTAATATCTTTAAAGGATTTTATATTGATTTTGAATGAGTTATAAATGTTAATAAATAAATAAATAAATATTTGAATAAAATTTTGGAATATAACTTATTTTGGAAATTCTGGATTTTTGAAAGGATAAGATTTCAGTTAAGAAATATATATATAAGTTATATTTGGAAATATTTATTAAGTTAAACAATCTACTAAAGCATTTAAATGCTGTCTTTTGAAATTGGACTAGTTTTACCCGTAACTTTAGGTAGCATTTCCTAAGTGCTATAGAATCTGGAATTTGATTGTTTTGAAATTTAAGGAATTTGATAAATTATATTTATGTTTAAGTTTTGGAGACCTTTAAGATATGAGATTTATAACTGGATTTTTCTTAATAAATTTAAGATGAACATTCTAGTGTTAAGTAAATTTTGAAATTATTTAATGGCATAATTTTGGAGTTTTATCTATGGAATTTATGGGAATATTCAAGACGAAATAATAAACACTAATTTGTTGAAAGAAAAAATATCCAACCTTAGTTTTGAATATTAATACTCCAATTGGATATATATATAGGAATTGAAATGGTCTTGGGAACATGAAGTGATATTTAAATTATGGTTTAAAATAAAGAAATATATTTGTAAAGCTATGTAAATTATCTTCTTTACAAAGTAACCATAAAGTTAAACCATTTATATCCAAACCATTTGTGTTTTGGGAGTTATGTTTTTTTTTTAAAGAAAAATTTCCAATATATTATGGTTTAAAGGTATAATTCAAATATTTGGTTTCCAGATATTATAAATTTTAAGCAGTATGGTTTTGGAAAAGAATTATATTTGAATATAACGATATCATGTTGTTTTGGGTTTTAAATGATATCGTATTTATAGTTTTGAAATGGAAATGTTTATACTGGTTTTAAAGTATAAATTGTTTTTAAATGACCACGGGTTATAATAACGATGGGTTGGCAAAGAGACCGGGATCGGATATGGACATACTCTCTGTCGATACCGAAAACCACTTTGACCAACCGTGTACGCGGTGGAGATTCCAGAATGAAGTAGGTCGGTGGTGGCGTTTCCTGTAAGGTAAATACGTGGACCCGACTCCCGTGAGTTGGCATAAGGTGGCTAAAACAGGAGCAATTCCAGGCCAATGAGGTCATTCCTCTGATCGGACGCTCCTCTTCGATATTATACTATGATCTTGGATTGATTCAGTGGCCACTTCTATATTTTGATTTTGGGGGAGTTAGTTCGAGGTGGGCGGCAGCTGCGCGCTGCGCGTTACCATCAGCCTGGATAGCAATTGGTATATCTACCCTGGCATTGCCTAGTTGTGCCGTGTCACCTACCCTATCGCGCCTTGTACGAGTTTGGTTTTCTCCCGTAGCCCGTGTGGTATCCTCTAGTGGCTTCCCGATCAGGAGGGACTATGATATTGGATGGACTACTGGGACTATTACGTGTTAAGGGCTATATGGGTAACCCCTTAACGCTATTAAAAAGTAAGTTTATTTTATAAATAGACACTAGTATAATAGCGCAATATACTACATAGTAAATAGTTTGACGGATCCTTAGAGGATGGGCGGTCCCAAGCATCCTTTAAGTTACTTGCTCTATATTACAGTACACTTGAATTAGCTTACATTATATAAGTATGTATGTCCTGACTCGAGTGTTATGTTTTATTTTTACGCTCGGGTCAGCCTGAGTTGCAGCTTCAATTTCTTCTCCGTAGCTAGGACACTCAGTAGATCATTCGCGCTGCTGGAAGTTGTTTCAGCCTTTATCTTTTCTGGAATTCAAGACTTTGAAGACTCTATTTCTATTTATGTCTTAAAATTTGTATTGAGGATTATAGACAATGTAAGTTCTGTTTTGTTGAAGTTATATCAGTGGCTTCATGAACCACTAAATTTTTAATTTCCGCTGCGAGATTCTGATATCTGTGTATGTGATTCTGTGATCTATTTATTGTATATTCTGAGTTTTGCCAAATTTATTCTACAACGCAGTATTATGAACAATTCAAGTCCGACAATGTGCGGATGCGAAGGGTTGAAAATACTGGGTCGTTACATTCTATCTCTGGGCTACCTATCACTGTTACACTATGCAAAATTAACTTTCATAAAGTATGTAGGCACCTAGATACACTCATGTATATCGTCTGCTAAATTCTCTATTATAATCAATGGTGCTATCTTTGGCCATTTCCCATCCTCTAAAGGCATTAGACAAGGTGATCTTCTCTCTGCCTACTATGTATCATAGCTATGGAGACCTTTAATTGCCTAATCAAAAAGCAGATTTTATCCAAGAACTTATCCCTTCACCCCAAATGTAGGAATCATATAATCACCACACCGATGTTCGTTGATGACTTTGTCTTATTTACCAAGCCTACCTCCACTTCCATTATATCTATACTACATAGCCTACATTTATTCCATTATGTCATTGGTCTTCAAATTAATAAAGTCAAATCCCATATTCTCATTGTTGGCCTCAACAAGCATGACAAAGCACACATCACTCGCCTATCCACATTACAACCCATGCCACCTAATGCTATATACCTAGGTATCCCTATAACCACCTCTAGAATAACCACTATTCAGTGCATTCTTATTTATGAGGCTATCTTGTCTAAACTCTCAATTGGCCATGTTCCCTCCTAACCCAGGCCGATAGACTCAGAATTAACATTTCTATTACCACTGGCATAACAAACTATTGGTTCAGGATGTATATGCTCTCGAAAAACTAATCTCAATGGTAAACTCAGCTCTGAATCATATTTTGTGGCATAGGGATTGCTACTCTAAAAGGTTAGTTCTCATCTCATTCAGGAAAATATGCAAACCTAAATGAAATGGTGGTCTTGCCATTCCCGACCTCTTCACATAGAATAAGGTCGTTGCTTCCAAACACATTTATGACATCCTCAACCATAGAGATATCTTGTTATTCTACTAGCTACACAACAACTATCTCCAAAATGAACACTTATGGACCATGGATATTCCTAATAACCCTAGTTGGATGTTCAAGTGCCTGTTTAAACTACAGCCACACTACCTCCCACATATCACATATAATAATCCCTCCAAACAAGTGTTCCTTCTTGCATGACCATTATGTAGGATGATTTCATCCTTGATGGGGGGTGAATAGGGTGAAACTGATAATTATAAAAATTAATTGCGGAAGCTTATAAAATTATTTCAACACAGATAAATCAGAATTATAGCAGCACAGATAATAGCAGAATAATAAATGCAGAAATAGAACGACACAGAATTTACCCAGCTTCGGCAAAACCTGCCTACGTGATGCCTCCAAGGTTTCTACTAGAAATTAAGTAGTCACACGCTTATACATGTATAGTCGCGACACCCGCTACTGACTAACCTAACTCTACGCTCAAAACTCTGCCACAACTCAGGCACCGAGTGCGAATTCTCAAACTACGCCACGTAGTTTGTCCCCTAGTCACACGACTAGAATTTACAACGGTTTAAAATTGAAAATACAATTAAAACACAATTAAAAAACAAAATAAACCCTAATTTTAATTAAGAGCCTTATATAATTTTAAAACACCAAAAGTAATATATCGGCCGGCCCAATAATTATTCTTTCTCTATATCTTGTATCGGCCCGTTCCTTTGTTTGTGATGGCGGCTCTTGTTTCTTCATTCGTTCTTCTTCCTTTAAAAATTAGGGCTTTTCAAAAATTCAAAGGATGCCGACTTGAAATATTCAATTGAATATATGGTTCAGCGTTCCCTTTTGTCAATCGATGGTCTCTTGGATTTGCTTCGACTGCTTCGAATTTGATCAAGTTCGAGATGGCTTCGGTATATAATTTATTCCTTTTTGCTTTTCTGTTATGCTTGATTGAACTCGATGATTTTCGTTGCCGATGATGAATTGGTTTATATAGGAGTTCAAATTTGCGTTCGTTTGATTTTTCTCAACATTTTAGCTTCGGCCATTCGATTTTGTTTGGATGCTTGAGATTGACCTGACTTATTCAATTCGTTCTTTTCGTTGCTTGATTATCACGATGTTGATTTCTGACTTGGTTTGTTTACTTGGCTATCATGGCACTGTTTGGTTTCGTGGCCACCACGGCTTGATTTGCATTTGACTTCGGTCACTTGATTTTACGTATGCGATTCCATGACTTTGTATCATCTTCGGCCATCACCATTGCACTGAATATTATTTATGGTCATTTTAATTTGAACTGCAGTTGTTTACTTGTTAATTACGGCTTTGATTTGATGCTAAACTTTGGCATGATGGTTCTGTACCGTCACTCCATACATGTTCATTATGTAATTCACTATATTCTGCAGTTTGTAGTTACCGTGCACTTTGGTGGCTGATCATCTTGTAGCATATCTCTGTTTCATTTTTGTTTTAGTTCATTCATGATAGCTTGTCCATCTTTGTTACTTGTTTAACTTGATTTGGTGCCATTTGCTTCTGCACTGTGCCTTCGTCTTTGTAGTCTGGACTTGTACACTTGGTACACTCGAGTCTGCTGCATATATGTATGATTGCATCTTGATGCAGTCTTCATGCACTTGGTTTCAATATGCAAACTGTACTGGTTCGTCTTGAACTGTGCAGTATGGTCCATTAATGTATGATATCGAACTGGTATATGCTTTTTATATGAGATGATTTGTATTCACTCTGTTGACTTGAGTACTTGCTGCATTTTCAAACTATTGTAGTATATAAGAGCTTGATTCATATGTATGTTATTCATTGAGCATTACTTCGAGTCAGTTGCAATGTGTTTGTTTCATGTTGAATTTAGAACTTTTGTGTTGTATTGAGTTTGTTGGTGCATATGTTTGATTCTGAAGTATATGAGTTGCTGTCATTGTTAACCATTCACGTGTGTTTGATTTCAGTCGATGTGCACTGACTTGAGCTGCTGCTATGTGTATTCGAGTATGTACTGACTGAAGCTCGAGTTGCATTCATTAGCTTGACCCTTGTGACTTATTTGCATTGTTGATGCTATGTTCAAATGTGAACTTCTTTTCTCTGGCATATTAGTCCCTCTGTTGTAGTTTGCAGTATCATGTGGTCTTGTACATTTGGATTTTTGGTCGAGGCTTGTTTTAATTGTCTTGACCATTTTCATGAACTTGCACCTGTGTTGAATCCAGCTTATAGCTCAGATTTGACCTTGTGCTGAAAGTTGTGACATTATTTTATTGCACTTGAGTTGAATCCGATAATTTGGGTTTGACCTGTGCTTACCTATCCCTGTAAAATTATCAAGTGTATATATCGGTGTGCACGGCCTTGGGGCATATACAGTGATACACTGTGTATGTCACAAGCTGTTCGTGTATGATGAATTGAAAATTAAATGATGACGAACAACCCAAATAACTGAGGCAAATATTATTTTCAAAATTGACATATTGTTTTATACTGCAAAAATATTTCCTTTTCAATTTTACTGCATCAATATTTATTTTTGTAGATTTCTCAAATGCTGGATTCAATTTGAAATAAAGTTAAAATAAATACGAGTGTGAGTGATACGTAATGAGGTTAACTGTAAATGTGAAATTGTGATGTAATCAAAGTTGTACTGTAATTGAATATATATAGTGAGAGCTTGAACTTTGTACTATTCAAAGATTGTAATAAATATTTGTTTGAATAAAAATTCTGTTTGAATTCAAATTCTGTGTTATTTATTTTTATTCAGCAAATATTTATTTAGTCTATGAAAAATAAAATAGTACATTAACAAATACATTTACACGAATATATCTATGTTTATTATCATCCAAAAAAAATCATATAATCGCATATTCAACAATCACCCCCTTTTGATGATAACAAACATATATTTAAGATTTTGAATATGTTAAATGTATTTGATCATTGATATGCTCCAATTGCTCCCCCTATTTAAATGCTTCCTCTCTACACAAAGCTCCCCCTACGTATATGCATACAATTGAAAATATGCAAATGAGCCTAGATGCAAATGGAAAATATTTGACATTTGCTTGATTTTATTTGACAAAATCTTAACTTTTCTCTCCCCCTTTTGTTATCAGCAAAAGAGTAATAGTGTTAGAGAAAGTAGAGATAAAGTGATCGATATTAATCCAACATTAAAACTCAGTTGAATATAAATATTAAATTTTAATAAAAAATCAAACAAAAAATCGTAAATACTTTGTTAGGCGCATATTCCACTTTAGAATAATGGGAATGATGTCATCATATAAAACCATACAGTTGTGTCTATTTGTGGTATATTTATATTAGGAATTTGAATATCTACTAACCACGCATACCGTTAGGACTTTTAAATGAGATTAGTAGTATTCCAATTTTATTTTAAAAAAAAGTGAATTCAAGTATCTTCTAACAACGCATAACCGTAAGGACTTTTAAACGGGATTAGAATCAACTTGTTTATTTTAAAAATCAATTTTTGATATGCGTTCCATACATGCATAACCGTAAGGACTTTTAAATGAGCATGGAAGCACGTAACAAATTTCAAGTAATTCACCCATGCATAACCGTGAGGACTTTTAAATGAGAGTGAATACTTTGGTATTTATTTATTTATTTTTTATTTTTTATTATTTTTTTAAAAGAAATATAAAATGAAAAACGAATGATTCCTGTTTAAAGTACCACATATCGACAAACTATATTGAATTTTGATGAGTGATGGTCGTTAGAAATATGATAGAAATAGAGATGGTCATGGAATTTTTACCAACAAAAGTTTTTATAAGTCTTGTTTAAAGTTCTAAAGAAATTTACTAATTATACCGTCTCGAGTCATAATATATGATAAATATCAACACTCATCACTTTTTCAATCACTATTTATCTTTTCGATAATTATTAGGGAGTCAGATTAGTCATAATAGTCATTTAAAATCAAATTCAAAAAAAATTATAAGATCAATTTTTCAAAAATGACTGATCTGAAAATATGGTCAAAAATGATTTTCTCGAAGGGGTTTTATAAGAAAAGTTTCTGCTATTTGAAAATTATTTGAAATGAAAAATATGTAGATATTTTCTTTGAAAAATGATGCAGTCACTAAATGTCTCAGTAAATCACGTTTCACTAGTAATTTTTCTATCAACTAGGTTACCAGTGTAATCTACATCTGAATTTCTTTTTCACTCAAAATTATCACTAATTGAATTTGATAGACCAAACCATGAAGTGTGCACCAAAAATTTCAAACTCAATTTTAACAACATTTTAAATGACATTCTCTTGAATTTGAATTGAAACCATGTAAATAATCAAAACCCGTGAATATAGAGTTAGCCATATTATTACCAAATGTATTATCATCCAACAAAAATACTATTATTAATCCAAACTAAGTTATATGAAGTAATTCAAATGCTATAGAGATTTTTATAGCGTTTTTGGCATAAGAATATAATTGGCCAACAATTTTGAATAAGTCAGAATCAAAATCATCATTATTTCATCATCTCATAATTGGCTGATTTAACTTAGATTACGGTGCAGATTATCACATTTAATATATCGTTCAAATAAATATACCATTACCTGTTTTACCTTTACGGTATTTTTCATTGTTGTCCATTGTGATTCTGTCACCTTTATACTAGGCTAAGAAAGTTTACTTTGTCACTCGGTGTGCCATTGGAACAGCTAGAATCCAAGTAGCACTATTGTTGTTTCTTAGCCTACCACCATACCTACACGGTGAAAGGTTTTTGTGACCTATTTGTTTTTATAGGTCCATTGTTGTTAGTGGCAGAATATTTTGAAAAATAATTTTGTGGAGACCCAAACTATTTATATATGTTCCTTTTGGCACCCAAATTTGTTTAACTTTGAGAGATTTTATATTTGTGCCTTTTGGAACCCAAATCGGTATAGTTTTCATATGTTTGGGTCTATACCAACAATTATTGTGATTGTGTCCATATTTTCTACAAATTGTGCACATTGAATTTTCTTGATTAATCTTGCTTTCAACATTTTATGATTGATTATATCCAAGTCCTTGTCTAACTGTATTAACAGTTTGCTTCCCTAATTGCATATTCAACGATTTTTCACTTTTGAAAATTTATCTAAAGTCGTTGACAATTGTTGGACCTGTGGTTTGAGAGATTCATTTTCGTTTAACAATTGTGTGCACTTTTTAATAGAATTCTCTTCTAGATTTTCACTTTCTTTCAGAATCATAATTTCATTCTTAAGTGATTTCATATTAATTTCTGATTTTTTAATTTCTTCTTCGAATGTTGGACACTTATCACACTTAGGGATCCTACTTTGATAGGTTTTAACTAATTGGTAAAGTTGTTCATTTAATTCTGTCAAAGTGTCTTTTTGTGATTCAAGTTTAGCGTATTTTTTCCTAAGCCATTCAAAACAGCCATTTACTTCATGGAAATATATAAGTAGTTGTGAGTGACTGAGTTTTGATACCTCGCTTTGCTCGTCATCATCGCTATCAGTTATATTTCCTTGAAGGCACATATCTGCTTTATCACTCTTACTACTAGTACTTTGATTATCTTCAACACTTGTATTCCATGTAGTTGCAAAATTTCTCCTTTTTGACTTCTTTTATTGGCCGTGTTGAACTCGAGGACAATTGGGCTTGATGTGTCCGGGTTTGTTGTGCTTATGACCGATGATTTCGTGTTCTGCGGAGTTGTTTAGTGCTTTGATTATTCTGCTTTTCAATTGTTGGTTTGGAGCTGGATTTCTGTATTTGTGGTTCCACCTTTTGAATCTCTTTATTAGTAGTGCCGGCTCAGCTGCTCCATCATCATCATCCTCATCACAACTGCCTTTTTCCAATTCTGTTAAGCATATTTCTTTAACTGAGTTGGTTATGGAGGATTTCTCATTGCTGTTGACTTTTGCACCATATATTGCATTGAAAGTATTCCAGATTTCCTATGTATTTTCACAATGAGAGATGAAATTAAAATTATCTTGATTAATATGAGAATATAATATATGCATAGCCAGAGCATTAATTGAGATAATTTTCTTATCTGTTATATCACACCCATTCTCAATAATATCCCAACATTTAACATTAACGGATTTTAAATAAAATTTCATTTTCAATTTCCAATTCAAAAAATCTGTTCCATCGAAAATAGGAGGAGTAATATTTGAACGACCCTCAACAAAAGTATTACTAAAAGAAGCCATTTAAAAAATTCAAATTTTTAAAACAAAAAACTGATTTTTGAAAAAACGAATTTTTAAAACTAATGTTGACTTCTATTCCTAGCTCTGATACCACTTGTAGGATCGATTTCACCCTAGAGGGGGGTGAATAGGGTGATGCTGATAATTATAAAAATTAATTGCGGAAGCTTATAAAATTATTTCAACACAGATAAATCAGAATTATAGTGGTGCAGATAATAGCAGAATAATAAATGCAGAAATAGAACGACACAGAATTTACCCAGCTTCGGCAAAACCCTGCCTACGTGCTGCCCCCAAGATTTCTACTAGAAATTAAGTAATCACACGCTTACACACGTAAAGTCGCGACACCCGCTATTGACTAACCTAACTCTACGTTCAAAACCCTGCCACAACTTAGCCACTGAGTTGCGAATTCTCAAACTACGCCACGTAGTTTGTCCCCTAGTCACAGGACTAGAATTTACAATGGTTTAAAATTGAAAATACAATTAAAACACAATTAGAAAACAAAATAAACCCTAATTGTAATTAAGAGCCTTATATAATTTTAAAACCCCAAAATGAATATATCGGCCGGCCCAATAATTATTCTTTCTCTATATCTTTTATCGGCCCGTTCCTTTGTTTGTGATGGCGGCTCTTGTTTCTTCATTCGTTCTTCTTCCTTTAAAAATTAGGGCTTTTTGAAAATTCGAAGGATGCCGACTTTAAATATTCGATTGAATATATGATTCAGCGTTCCCTTTTGTCAATCGATGGTCTCTTGGATTTGCTTCGACTGCTTCGAATTTGATCGAGTTCAAGATGGCTTCGGTATGTAATTTATTCCTTTTTGCTTTTTCGTTATGCTTGATTGAACTCGATGATTTTCGTTGCTGATGATGAATTGGTTTATATAGGAGTTCGATCTCCTTTATTTGCGTTCGTCTAATTTTTTCAACATTTTAGCTTCGGCCATTCGATTTCATTTGGATGCTTGAGATTGACCTGACTTATTCAATTCATTCTTTTCGTTGCTTGATTATCACGGTGTTGATTTCTGACTTGGTTTGTTTACTTGGCTATCACGGCACTGTTTGGTTTTGTGGCCACCACGGCTTGATTTGCATTTAACTTCGGTCACTTGATTTTGTGTATGCAATTCCATGACCATGTATCATCTTCGGCCATCACCATTGCACTGAATATTGTTTCTGGTCATTTTAATTTGAACTGCAATTGTTTACTTGTTAATTACGGCTTTGATTTGGTGCTAAACTTTGGCATGATTGTTCTGTACCGTCACTCCATACATGTTCATTATGTAGTTCGCTGTATTGGTTTGTATCTGCAGTTTGTAGTTGCCGTGCACTTTGGTGGCTGATCATCCAGTAGCATATCACTGTTTCGTTTTTGTTTTAGTTCATTCATTATAACTTGTCCAGTTCTTTGTTACTTGCTTAACTTGATTTGGTGCCATTTACTTCTGCACTGTGCCTGGTCTTTGTAGTCAGGACTTGTACACTTGGTACACTCCAGTCTACTGCATCTATGTATGATTGCATCTTGATGCAGTCTTCATGCACTTGGTTTCAATATGCAAACTGTATTGGTTCGTATTGAACTGTGCAGTATGGTCCATGAATCTATGATATCGACTGGTATATGCTTTTTATATGAGATGATTTGTTTTCACTCTGTTGACCTGAGTACTTGCTGCATTTTCAAACTATTGTAGTATACATGAGCTGGATTCATATGTATGATGTGCATTGAGCATTACTTCGAGTCAGTTGCAATGTGTTTGTTTCATGTTGAATTTGGAACTTTTGTGTTGTATTGAGTTTGCTGGTGCATATGTTTGATTCTGAAGTATATGAGCTGCTGTCATTGTGATGTGCACGTAATTGTGCATATATTTACATCATATTTTATCTTTTTTTTTAAATAATCATCATATTTGGGCATTTTAACATGTTTAAAACAAAAATTCAATTATTTCCAAACCATCATATTTTCATCATCATTCAGGGGCAAAACGGTCATTTTTGTGCATGTGTCAATGTAAGAATTTTTACTTGGACATTTTTTGATTATTTTTATAGGAATTTTGATGCATATGGAAGAGGTTTATATGAAGATACATGCATGCACAAGGAAATACAAAGGAATGAAGAGGAAATAATTCAAGTTCAAGATCATGGAGGACCCCACCCACTTACCTAACTTCCAATTAGAAGCTAAGCACATGCTAAAAGGACTTAAAGCTTCATGTACATATTAAGTGGGGGATTAGTGAATGTTAATGATTACTTGGAGGCTACACCACCTCAAGGGTATTTTGGGAAGCTCCCTAAAAAGAGAATTAGGGTTTTATGCATGTATAAATAGCCCTCTTATGTACATGAAGAGGATCATCTACTCTTTCATTTTACTTAGGAAATTAAGAAATCAAAGTGTAAGCTCAATGTTCTATGAAATAAAAATGGCTTCCAAGCCTCTTTCTGCTCTCTTTTCTACATGTTTTTCTTTGTTTTATTGTTAATGTTTATTTATATGCTCTCTTTCTCTTTATGTTCATAGCTTAGATTTACATTTATGCAAGTAGTTAGTATCTAATCTCTTTTGCTTTCTTTGCTTATTTTCTATTTTCTTTTCTTTAATGTTGAAACTTACTTGTGATGCTTCAATGCCACAAATGAGTAGCTAAACCCCTTCAATTTAGGGGTGATGAAGCTCTCTAACTTTATGTAATTTCAACATTTTTTTTATGATTTATGATCTCTTTGTTTATGCTTCATGAATGTGAATTTTGATGTAAGTTTATACAAGTGGATTTGATAGCTTATATTGCTTATGCATATGAGCTATTCTTACTCAACATAAACACAATTTACATCAACATTTGCTAATTAATTTTTTGATTATGAAATGAAAGTAAAAATGAAATTTGATGATCTATGTTACTAGTTACAATAGTAAATAGATCATACTTAAAATAGTTTTTGCTTTGGCTTCTTTTTCATGAGAATTGTAAGTGGTATAATTATTGTATTATAGTTTGATGGTTTGAGTTATGTTAACTAATAACATAAACAAACCATACTTATGATAAATGCAATGATTATTTTACTTAATATCAAAGTTAGAGATCATAAATTATGTGTTTGTTGATTTACAAAAATATGAGAGTGGATTTGCCTCTAAATTGTTCTCTAGTTCAATAGTTTACTAATCACATTTCAATTCTAGTTTAGCTTCATTTTAGTTCTATCCAACAATTTCACTCGACTTTGGTATAATTTGATTGAATAGAAATTTTTAAAATCATCAATTCCCTGCGGATCGACCCGTATTCGCCACGTGCTACATTCGTACACCGTGCGCTTGCGGTATAAATTTTATTTCTAAATTCGTTCGACGGTTTTCTAATCCGATAGAATTTCCGTCGACGAACAAGTTTTTGGCGCCGTTGCCGGGGATTTGCTTCGATTTTGATTTTCTATTCTTCGGATTATTTTCGTTAGATTATATTGTGTGTTTGTTTTGTGTGTTGAGTGCATTTAAAAGAAAAATTGTTTTGTGTGTTTGATTTGTGCTTGCTTTTGTTTGTGTGTTTGTAGTTTTTCATTTTGCATTTGCATTTCTATTTCCATTAAAAAGAAAAAAAAACATACAAAATTTCAAAACAAAAACATTTTATTTCTTGTTCACTTTTTTTTTTTACAATCTACAACTCAATTTCTTTTACAAACTTGATTGCCCAAAAACTGTGCAGTTCTCCCCCTTCTCTGTTACTGTTACTGCACATTCAGCTCACTGTAACTCACAATCTTCTCTGTCCGTTTCCCTTCTTCCATCACCAACACCTGTTCATTTGCAAACCATAACCATAAACATCACCACATTTCATCAACCTTGCCATCACAAACCAACATTCACCTGAGCCACCTCCTGCTGTCAACCATCAAAGTGCATATTCCCACTGCCATAAAATTTCCTGAACTCCCCTCTACTACCTCACAACCATACCCACATTCAACATTCCCTGATCACTCATCAATCACAGTGGAACTAAACTGTGTCGTGCCACTTCTTATTGTTCTTACTGTTCTGCCTATTGCCTGCCTTCATCAACTTCTTCAGCTAATCTCCACAAACCACTGTCAATACTCACCCCTGAACCACTGCAGTTGCCTTCAAACGACCATACAGGCATCATCATCACTTTACACTTCTATCATCAGATGCTCATCAGTAATCACCTCACTACTACACCCCTTGTCGTCACAGACATCACTGCCTTCCTCACCTGACCTCCCCTCCACTAGTTATATACAAATTTCACCATACCCCTCTGCCTGAAGCTCTTCTCCCCTGCACATCAACAAATTTTCCCCTTCATCATTTCGAACTGCACATAACATACCACAAAAGACTGCACATCAAATATATATCAACCAAAACAAATCCACCCTCCATTCAGACCACCAACCCTTACAACCCATAAAACAACCTCTACAAAACATACTTCATTTATGATCGCAATCACCATTCTTCTATTTTCATCAATTCATATTTCCAACTCCATCCTCTTCCACGATCATACTTGACATCACAAAACAGCTGCACGCTCCAAAAAAAAAAAAAAAAAAAACAGTGCACATCGATCACTGTGCAACTTCAAGTTTCTACCACCACTGCTTGAACTCGCTACTACAACTCTTACCACTACTTCATTCAACTACCCAGTTCATACCATTGCCGCACTTCTACAATACCACTTTGCAAATTCGCCCTTCACCATTCAACCACTCGCGAGAATTCCCAATTGAACTCACACCTGCTACTGCCCATTGCCAATCAAACTCCACTTCAACAAGCAAACCCCATACGACCACTGCCTGTTCCCTTCCATCAACATACAACTGCTATTTCATCTTCTTCCATAACCCAGTGCCTTACTCCATCCAACACTGCACGTCACCAATATACCAAACAGCACTCACATCACCATCAACTGCTTCAATCGCAACTTCCCCTACGCCTTCAATCACTCAGCAACCAACAATTCATCGTCTCCCTCGCCTGAGACTTCCCCATACAAGCAACCCCTCTCCAAATACACAACTGCACAGCAGTTCCACCAACAACCTTCATTCCCTGCTCAACATTCGCCTACTTTGCACTTTCACCTAAAACGAACTCCTGCTGCACTGGTTCCTCACAGCAACTTCACCAGCCTCTCCCAAACAACTACTTCTGGCCACCATATCTACACAGCAATACCCTTCCACTGTTCTGCAAACCACATCGACAATCCCAAACGACCAACACTCATTCCAATTTGCCAAATTGACCTGAATTTGCCCAATCGAACGAAGACCAGAAACAAACTCGCAACCATCCACCTCCAATTCGAACACCAACTCGAAGTTCGATTCAATTTCAGTTCTAAAATAATCGAACTCATAGCCAGTTGCCTTAAAAAAAAACCCGACCTCGAATTTGAACCAAGCTTTAATCGCGAGCAGCTGTGGACATTTTTCAACCTTCGAACAGAAGAAAAAATTGAATTTGTTTTGTGAATTGAATTTGTTCGTGATTTGAGTGTGCGGTTTTGAACTGTGAATGTGAAATGTTGTGAGGTGTTTTATTTGGGCCGGATTATAAAGTGTGTGGGTGTGGGCTGCGTATCCTTTATTTAATTATTCATTTTTTATTTTTATTTTTTCATCATTTGTTTTTCTTTTGTTTTGTTTAAATTGTTTTAGTTCCAACCTAGCTCGAAAAAAAAATTTGAACAATTTTTTTTTTTTTAAGTAAAACCCTACTTTTAAATTCCTCTCCAAAAAAAAAAAATTCAAAAAATTCAAAAAAAAAAAATTTCAAGTTGTTTAATTTTCATTTTTCATTTATTTTATTTTCAATTGTTTTGTTTTTCGCTTATTTTGTTTTTCACCTTTGATAAACATACAAAAAATAATAACAATAAAAATTGTTGAATATATCTTGTTTTTCATTTCAGGTTGTCAAAGCAGAAAATTACAAGGAATTGCTTGCCAAAAGGAAAAATAATTGCTTTGGTTTGCTAAAATCGCCGCTAAAAAAAAATTTGCTAATAATCTGCACGCTCTGGTATTGTGCTTTCATCTCTAGTGCATTGTTGGTTGCTTGCATTTGCATTTATATATAACAAAAAAAAAATCCAAAAAAATCCAAAAACAAAAACAAACTTCATTTTAGTTGCATTGTAATTTCACGTTTAATTTCTGCTTTGCATTCATCTCATCTTGTTTTTCTTTTCTAAGGGCAATACCCCAATTCACATAAGGTGAGGGATTTCATCACCCTTTCCTTAGCCCACAAACGCATTTCATCGTAGAATTTGACTAATAATAAAGGTTAGACGTTGGACCTAAGGGTGTCACGAGCTCACTTAGGGCTTAATTGTATCTTCACAATTGTTTTACTTAAACGATTTTATTTCTTGGTGTCTAGGCTACGGCAGAGTAATAACCAGTTATAAAAATTACGATGATTCGTAAATATTATACTGGTTGTTCCTCTGAAGGTACTTAAACCTTCGGTTGCATTGCTACGGTGATTCGTGGTGCACCGATAAACCCTGTCCGTTACCTGGCTGAGAAATATTTTTGTTGATTTAAGACAAAGTGTGATTATACAATTTTGGGTTAGGAGCTACTAAGGACAGAAAACTGTAATTAAGTCCTTTGCATTCATTTAGTTGCATTAGTTCATGCATATTTAAAAAAAAAACTCAAAAACAAAAATCTAAAAAAATTTGTAAAATCATTTCAAAAGAAAAAATTCAAAATTCAAAAACAAAACAAAAATCAAACTTTTCTTTTGAAATAAACTTCACTTGGTAAATAGTTTTTTTTCCCTTTAAAAAAAAAACATTTTCAAATCTTCTTTCATTCTCCAAACTCGTTTCTAATTTCTTTCTCCTCTCGACTTTCACTTGTGCATGAGTACTTGGACTCGTGACACAACAACGAATACTTGGATTCGTGACCCTTCTACAAACCGTTTAACTCGAACATACAATCCTCCCGAAATGGCGAACGAAAACGCCCCTCGAACTCTTATGGATAGAATCTTTCCCGATAGAGTTTCTATTCCATCTTGCATCACATTACCCGCCCCTACGGGTAACCATTTCGAAATCCATTCGAACCATATTGCCACGCTTCCAAAATTTGGCAATTTCGAACACGATGACCCATACATCTTTTTGACTAAATTCGAACAAGTTTGCGCAACCATTAAACTTCAACAACTTTCTGATGACGGAATCAAACTTCGATTAATCCCATTTGCTCTTACGGATTACGCTGAAAAATGGTTGTACAGCTTACCTTCGAACTCAATTAAAACGTGGGAAGAATTTGTAAAAGCTTTCTTAAAAAAGTTCTACCCCTTAGAAAAAACAAGTAGAATTCGAAACGAAATTGTAAATTTTCATCAATTCAAGGGTGAACCATTTGGAAAATATTTTGAAAGATTCAAAGAGCTTTTGATAAAATGTCCACACCATAACTTTGAAAAATGGACGATTTGCCAAATCTTATATGATGGACTCGAAAACAGCTCACGAACCATGCTCGAATCAATGTGCCAAGGCAATTTTCTTGCCCAACATCATGACGATGCTTGGCAATTTCTTGAAAACCTCGCTGAAAAGTCGTCCCAATGGGAACGCTCGAACGAAAATTCAATCTACTCACGATCGAGTGCACACTCAACGGGATCTTCTTTTGCTTTGGAAGCTAAGATCAACGCAATGATTAAAAAATTCGATTACGTTTTCTCATCGAATCAAACGAACCAAGCTTCCCAACCAATGTGTTATAAATGCAACGATCCTAATCATATAGCCAATCAGTGTCCCAATTCCGTCGAACAAATCAATGCTTTCAATAAAACCAAAAACGACCCGTTTTCTCCAACGTACAACCCTGGATGGAGAAATCATCCGAATTTTGCGTGGAACCAAAACAATCCCAACACGAATACGATTCGTCCCAGTTTTCAAGCATTTCCGAATAATGCTTCGAATCCTCCCTTTCAGCCCAATAATTTTCAACCAAACTTTGCGGGCCCGTCTCATAATCAACCGCAACAACCAAATTTTCCACCAAATTCTACTCATCCTCCACAAGACGATAAACGTTTAACTTCGCTTGAGAAAACTCTTGAAACGTTGGCTAAGGCAACTACTCAAAGCCTTCAATCAAATAGTAATTTGCAAAATTTATTGACTTCATATATGCACAACACAAACCAATCGATTGCGAAACTCGAAATGCAAATGAGTCAATTAGCCACGTCTGTAAGTGAACGTGAACGAGGAACATTCCCAAGCCAGCCCCTTCCAAATCCCAGAAATCAAAACGCAAATTCAAATCAAGCCCATGTTGTTCAAGATAGCAATGTCACCCAGTTGAATGCTATCACAACTCTCCGTTCTGGTAAACAAATCGATAATCAAGTCGTTAATCCAAATGATTCACTGGGAACTTTTCTCGATACTTCTAAAACAACGAACGACTCAGAACAGAACGTGGAGCCAAACGTCGAATCGAACGACAATCAAAATTCTTCTTCTTCCACTCGAGTAGACCCGCCTACCGAGTATCATGTTCCATTTCCACATCGTCTTCGACCAAAGAAACACTCGGACCAAATGGAAAAGATGTTGGAAATTTTTAAACAAGTCAAAGTTAACATTCCTCTTCTTGACATCGTTCAGCAAGTCCCCACTTACGCGAAATTTCTTAAGGACTTGTGCACCCAAAAGCGACACACTCAAGTGCCCAAAAAAGTCTTCTTAGCCGCTAGTTTGAGTGAAGTCTTGTCCCAATCCATACCCGTTAAATACAAAGATCCTGGCTGCCCTACGATTTCGTGTACAATTGGAGAAAAGACGATTAACAAATGTTTAATAGACTTAGGAGCGAGTGTCAACTTGATTCCATACTCCATGTACGAACAATTAGGCTTAGGTGAGCTCAAACCCACGAAAGTTACGCTTCAATTTGCCGATTGTTCCATTAAGAAGACCGTGGGAGAAATCGAAGACGTGCTCATTCGAGTAGGGCAATTCATATTCCCCGTTGATTTTATCGTTCTCGAAACACAACCCGTGACAAACCCTGCGAGTCAAATCCCATTGATTTTAGGCCGACCATTCTTAGCCACCTCAAACGCCTTAATCAATTGTCGTAACGGTTCGATGAAAATCTCTTTTGGAAACATGACTTTGGACCTTAACATTTTCAATCTTGAAAGCCACTCGAACGAACTTTGTGACCAAACATTAGAAGTTAGTGCCATTCATGAAAACTTTGAAAACGAAACATTTGATCTTAACGATGAACGCCAGGCCAAGTACGAAAAATTGTTTCATGAAGTCCCCAACGAGATCGAACACACTCTTCCCTTTGAATCGCTTCAAGTTGAGTCCGAATCTCAACCCAATTCTGCAATCGAAAAACTCCCGAACTTGGGCCTCAAACCACTTCCCGCTCACCTTAAGTATGCATACTTAGGTGAAAACGAAACTTGTCCTGTCATCATTTCTAACAATCTTTCTCTTGACCAAGAAGCTTCTCTTCTCTCTATTCTTTTGAAAAATAGAGAAGCAATTGGGTGGTCCATTACTGATATTAAGGGAATTAGCCCTGCTATTGTCCAACATCGCATTCATTTGATTGATGAAGCCAAACCCACCCGTGATGCACAACGGAGGCTTAACCCAAAAATGAAAGATGTGGTTCGTGACGAAATTCTTAAGCTCCTCGATAACGGTATCATATACCCCATCTCCGATAGCCCATGGGTTAGCCCAATTCATGTCGTGCCTAAAAAGTCCGGACTTACTGTTATAAAAAACGACGCTAACGAACTTATTCCAACTCGTACTCAAACGGGTTGGCGTGTTTGCATTGACTATCGAAAACTAAATGCCGCAACACGTAAGGATCATTTTCCTCTTCCATTTATCGACCAAATGCTCGAACGTTTAGCCGGTCACGAATTCTATTGCTTTCTTGATGGTTATTCCGGCTATAACCAAATTCCAATCGCTCCCGAAGATCAGGAGAAAACGACTTTCACGTGTCCATTCGGTACCTTCGCTTATCGACGTATGCCATTCGGACTTTGTAACGCTCCTGCGACTTTCCAAGGATGCATGGTTGGAATCTTTTCTGACATGATTGAGCGCTTTCTAGAAGTCTTTATGGACGATTTCTCTATCTTCGGCGATTCTTTTTCTCAATGTTTACATCACCTCGAGTTGGTTTTGAATCGATGTAAAGAAAAACACTTGACTTTGAATTGGGAAAAATGCCACTTTATGGTCAAACAAGGCATTGTCCTTGGACATATCATCTCAAACAAAGGCATTGAGGTAGACAAAGCGAAAATCGATGTCATTGCAAATCTACCCATTCCCAAATCTGTTAAGGACATTCGATCATTTTTAGGACACGCTGGCTTTTATCGACGCTTTGTGAAAGACTTTAGCAAAATCGCCCGTCCTTTGACGACCCTTCTTGGAAAAGACGTTCCTTTCGATTTTAACTCTGATTGTATCTCTTCTTTTGAACGTCTTAAGAGCGAACTCATTTCTTCCCCAGTCATTTGCGCACCCAATTGGGATCTTCCTTTCGAAATAATGTGCGACGCTTCAAACTTTGCCGTTGGTGCTGTCTTGGGACAACGCATCAACAAGATCCTTCATGTCATTTACTACGCGAGTATGACCTTGAATGACGCTCAACTCAACTACACAACAACTGAAAAAGAGCTTCTAGCTGTCGTTTTTGCGCTTGAAAAGTTTCGACCTTACTTGATAGGTTCACACATTACGGTCTACACTGACCATTCTGCGCTTCGATATCTCTTCGCTAAAAAGGATGCTAAATCCCGTTTGATTCGTTGGATCCTTTTACTTCAAGAATTCGACCTTACAATCAAAGACAAAAAAGGATCCGATAATGTCATAGCCAATCATTTATCTCGTCTTTCGAACGCACCATCTTCCTTGCCGATCAATGAAAACTTCCCCGATGAACAACTTCTTTCTATTTCTATCGATCCATGGTACGCTGATATAGTGAACTACTTAGTCACTAAAGAAACTCCCTCATCTTGGTCCAAACAGGACAAATGCAAATTCATGTCCCAAGTGAAATATTTCTATTGGGACGATCCATACTTGTTCAAATATTGTCCTGACCAAATCATCCGACGTTGCATTCCGGATAATGAAATAAGGAGTGTTCTTTCGTTTTATCACGATCAAGCGTGCGGTGGACATTTCGGTCCTCGAAAAAGTGCGGAAAAAGTGCTTCAGTGTGGTTTCTATTGGCCTTCTCTTTTCAAAGACTCGTTTGAATTTTGTAAAACTTGTGATCGATGTCAAATGCTTGGACGAATTTCTCTACGAGATATGATGCCTTTAAACCCCATTCTTACGATCGAAATCTTTGATGTATGGGGTATCGACTTTATGGGACCTTTTCCCAATTCCTTTGGAAACTTGTATATCCTTCTCGCTGTCGATTACGTTTCAAAATGGGTCGAAGCCGTTCCTTGCAAAACCAATGACCACAGAATTGTTGTGAAATTTCTTAAAGAAAACATCTTTTCGAGGTTCGGCACACCTCGCACAATAATCAGTGATAACGGAACCCATTTTTGCAACCGTTCTTTTGAAACTTTAATAAAAAAATACTCGATAACCCACAAGTTATCCACTCCATATCATCCTCAGACTTGTGGCCAAGTTGAAGTTTCAAATCGACAAATAAAACAAATCTTGGAGAAAACTGTCAATAAAAATCGAAAAGATTGGTCTTAGAAATTGACCGACGCGCTTTGGGCTTACCGTACTGCTTTTAAAACTAACCTTGGGATGTCCCCTTTTCGTTTAGTTTACGGTAAAGCTTGCCATTTACCCGTTGAAATTGAACACAAAGCGTTGTGGGCAATAAAAAACTTAAACTTTGATCATGAAGAAACTGGCGAAAATCGAAAATTACAACTCAACGAACTAGAAGAACTTAGGAACGACGCGTATGAAAACGAGAAAATTTACAAAGAAAGAACCAAAGTTTTTCATGACAAGTCAATCCTAAGGAAAAAGTTTTCGCCTGACCAGAAAGTTCTTTTATATGACTCGAGACTTCATTTATTCCCTGGGAAACTTAAATCAAGGTGGACCGGACCATTTGTGGTACGAACTGTTTTTCCACATGGTGCCATAGAAATAGAAAACCCAAAGGATGGATTGATTTTCAAAGTCAACGGTCATCGTTTAAAACCCTTCTTGGAATTTCCCGGTTACCAAGAGGAGTGGCTCATGATCCTTCATGAGCCAAGCTACGTCTAGTAAGAATGTTAACCCTCTTTTGTAAATATGTACATATTTTTCCCCGTTACACTCATTATATCATGCATCGACTGTGGGGACACAGTCAAAATTAAGTGTGGGGGGAGTCTCATTTTCATTTATTTTTTTTAGTTTTTCATGGCATTTTTGAATTTTCATTTTCTTCAACAAAAAAAAATCTCAAAACTCCTAAATCTCATAAACATTTCCTTTTTACCATTTTGATTTATTTTTGAAGAAACACTATGGGATAAGTATAAGTTTTGGTTAATAAATTGAAAATTTTGAAAATTTATTTGTCTTAACAAAAATAAAAATGAAGTTTGATTACAAATAACAATGGTTTTACAAGTATATAGGAAGGTTCATTTATGTTAATTATGAAGTATGTTCTAATTGAAAATCGTTGTTTAAAAAGTGGTAAATTTAAAGTAAAGAATATAACATTTTTGTCTTCTAAGTTAAATGGTGCTAAGATGATTTTGCAAAACTCTCTCTCTCTTAAAAAAATATATATATAAAAAAACAAAAAACAAAATAATAACATCCAAAGTATTCACTCTCATTTAAAAGTCCTCACGGTTATGCATGGGTGAATTACTTGTAATCTTTGATTATGTGCTTTCATACTCATTTAAAAGTCCTCACGGTTATGCATGTATGAAACACATATTAAAAAAAAGAACAGACTTAATAAAAACCGCCTACGGTCGATAGGTGTATGCACGAAAGTGTGTACACTCGCCATGCTCTGTACTCCCCTCACATAAGCCCGAAAGGCAGTGCATGGGTGGTATATCTGGCCTCAGTTTACCTGAGCTAGGTGTGTAATTTTTCTTGCAAATAATGAGAGAGCAAGCAATTGAAATCCTAGCACTATTTTAACTTGTTTGACCTAACTTGTTATTGAAAAGAAATGAAAATACCACTTTAATAAACTTTGATAATCAACTAAGGATCCATTTCATAATTACATTGTGTTATCAACCGAAACAACTAGCCAAACTATGGTCTATCTGTCATGACAACTTGATTTTTATTGGAAATTTTGACGAGTAAATGACTTAAATTTTCAAGACAATGACCAAAACTTGTATTTAACTTATTCGTGTCAATTTAAAAATAAATCCTTCATTTGTAAATATTTCCAAAAAATTCGCATTCATCTCTTTGTAAATAAATCTTGCAATTTGTAAATATTTTCATCCTGCATTTGGATTTTGTGGGTAGTATCCGCCGAAAACCCTCACGAGACAACACTCGTCCTACTGGGGACACCCAGAGGTTTAACGGCTTGTTGCATACGCTCAATGCAATCGTGCTCCCTACGAAAACGGATTTATCTTAGTTTTCCTTTATTCGAGGACGAATAAAAAGATAAGTGTGGGGGTATTTGATGTGCACGTAATTGTGCATATATTTACATCCATATTTTATCTTTTTTTTTAAATAATCATCATATTTGGGCATTTTAACATGTTTAAAACCAAAATTCAATTATTTCCAAACCATCATATTTTCATCATCATTCAGGGGCAAAACGGTCATTTTTGTGCATGTGTCAATGTAAGAATTTTTACTTGGACATTTTTTGATTATTTTTATAGGAATTTGGATGCATATGGAAGAGATTTATATGAAGATACATGCATGCACAAGGAAATACAAAGGAATGAAGAGGAAATAATTCAAGTTCAAGATCATGGAGGACCCCACCCACTTACCTAACTTCCAATTAGAAGCTAAGCACATGCTAAAAGGACTTAAAGCTTCATGTACATATTAAGTGGGGAATTAGTGAATGTTAATGATTACTTGGAGGCTACACCACCTCAAGGGTATTTTGGGAAGCTCCCTAAAAAGAGAATTAGGGTTTTATGCATGTATAAATAGCCCTCTTATGTACATGAAGAGGATCATCTACTCTTTCATTTTACTTAGGAAATTAAGAAATCAAAGTGTAAGCTCAATGTTCTATGAAATAAAAATGGCTTCCAAGCCTCTTTCTTCTCTCTTTTCTACATGTTTTCTTTGTTTTATTGTTAATGTTTATTTATATGCTCTCTTTCTCTTTATGTTCATAGCTTAGATTTACATTTATGCAAGTAGTTAGTATCTAATCTCTTTTGCTTTCTTTGCTTATTTTCTATTTTCTTTTCTTTAATGTTGAAACTTACTTGTGATGCTTCAATGCCACAAATGAGTAGCTAAACCCCTTCAATTTAGGGGTGATGAAGCTCTCTAACTTTATGTAATTTCAAAAAAAAATTTATGATTTATGATCTCTTTGTTTATGCTTCATGAATGTGAATTTTGATGTAAGTTTATACAAGTGGATTTGATAGCTTATATTGCTTATGTAAATGAGCTATTCTTACTCAACATAAACACAATTTACATCAACATTTGCTAATTAATTTTTTGATTATGAAATGAAAGTAAAAAATGAAATTTGATGATCTATGTTACTAGTTACAATAGTAAATAGATCATACTTAAAATAGTTTTTGCTTTGGCTTCTTTTTCATGAGAATTGTAAGTGGTATAATTGTTGTATTATAGTTTGATGGTTTGAGTTATGTTAACTAATAACATAAACAAACCATACTTATGATAAATGCAATGATTATTTTACTTAATATCAAAGTTAGAGATCATAAATTATGTGTTTGTTGATTTACAAAAATATGAGAGTGGATTTGCCTCTAAATTGTTCTCTAGTTCAATAGTTTACTAATCACATTTCAATTCTAGTTTAGCTTCATTTTAGTTCTATCCAACAATTTCACTCGACTTTGGTATAATTTGATTGAATAGAAATTTTTAAAATCATCAATTCCCTACGGATCGACCCGTATTCGCCACGTGCTACATTCGTACACCGTGCGCTTGCGGTATAAATTTTATTTCTAAATTCGTTCGACGGTTTTCTAATCCGATAGAATTTCCGTCGACGAACACATTGTTAACCATTCACGTGTGTTTGCTTTCAGTCAATGTGTACTGACTTGAGCTATTGCTATGTGTATTCGAGTATGTACTGACTGAAGCTCGAGTTGCATTCATTAGCTTGACCCCTGTGACTTATTTGCATTGTTGATGCTATGTTCAAATTTGTACTTCTTTTCTCTGGCATATTAGTCCCTCTGTTGTAGTTTGCAGTATCATGTGGTCTTGTACATTTGGATTTTTGGTCGAGGCTTGTTTTAATTGTCTTAACCATTTTCATGAACTTGCACCTGTGTTGAATCCAGCTTATAGCCCGGATTTGACCATGTGCTGAAAGTTGTGACATTATTTTATTGCACTTGAGTTGAATCCGATAATTTGGGTTTGACCTGTGCTTACCTGTCCCTGTAAATATATCAAGTGTATATATCGGTGTGCAAGGCCTTGGGGCATATACAGTGATACATGTGTATGTCACAAGCTGTTCGTGTATGATGAATTGAAAATTAAATGATGATGAACAACCCAAATAACTGAGGCAAATATTATTTTCAAAATTGACATATTGTTTTATACTGCAAAAATATTCCCTTTTCAATTTTACTGCATCAATATTTATTTTTGAAGATTTCTCAGATGTTGGATTCAATTTGAAATAAAGTTGAAGATAAATACGAGTGTGAGTGATATGTAGTGAGGTTAACTGTAAATGTGAAATTGTGATGTAATCAAAGTTGTACTGTAATTGAATATATATAGTGAGAGCTTGAACTTTGTACTATTCAAAGATTGTAATAAATATTGGTTTGAATAAAAATTCTGTTTGAATTCAAATTCTGTGTTATTTATTTTTATTCAGCAAATATTTATTTAGCCTATGAAAAATAAAATAGTACATTAACAAATACATTTACACGAATATATCTATGTTTATTATCATCAAACAAAAATCATATAATCGCATATTCAACACATTAGGGGGAATTATGCCTCATTCTTAAACAAACTATTCATTTTAATCTCAAATCCATGTCTGGCATCCTAGACAATGCTGAATTTAGGCCATATTAACACAATGGTAAAATCAGCCTTCCTAACATAAGCAGCTCCTAAATACAACACACTTGGTATCAATTGTTGCATAAGCACTATCCTAGCTCTTATATTCCCATTCTATGAACTGCTAAAAGAGCTCCTAATACCATCAGGGGGTTTATAATACCTTAAAACACCAATCTATGCTCGTTCACTATCTATGGATTGCCAAATTTTGGTGCATTGCTGATCAACAATGTAACAATTTGATGTTATGGAAAATTCTCAGTCGTGCTTTATTCACCAAAGATAAACTAGTATTTATTGGCATTATCCCTAATGCACTCTGTGCATTCTATTCTATCATATCTGAAATGATTGAACACCTTTTCTTTAAATACCCTATTATATTTGATGCTTGGAAGATCATCCTAGATAAGCAACATCTTCACATGCCTGTTGATAGACATGAGATTGAATGGAAATACATTTTAAACACACTAGGAAGTAGAGCGAAGGATCGAGAACACTACCCTGTACTTTGAAGCTTTTTTTAAGAGTCTTCTAAAGAGAAAGAAATTTTAGAATTTTTGAACTAAAGAGACGCGGCAATCAGGATCTTCTAGCTAGATTAACCAACTTAATTGATAAATCCATGCATATGTGGTTCCTGAGGAAACCCAATGAAGTTCATGATATATGCCATGTTCACTAATGCCTATTACAGGCTCCTATTTTTCTTTTTATGACATTGGCACTCTTTGTTGGTTATTTTGTTTTTCTTTTCAGTTTCTAGTTTCATGTTATTCTTATATAACTTCTTGTTTTTAATAAACATTTGGTAAGGACCCTAGATAAAAAAAACCACTTGTGTATTCGAAAATAATAAAAACTACCTACTTTCAGAGTCTCAAACAAAAGGAAATAAAATATAATACATCAATTAATACCCTAGTGACATCACTATAATATGTCTACAATTTCAAATGCATATGTCTGAATAATACAAACATAACTCAATCCACATACATAGTCAACTCCAAGTCACAACAACTCTATACATTGTGTACACAATATATGAATAAATCTTTACTCATGATACCATCTCGTCACTAGAATCCATCAACTTGGATATATATACACAAAAGAAATTGGGAACGGGTCAGACACAAATCTGGTGAATGAGTCATCCACTACTTAATATAGACTGCGAAAAAAATACTATAACATGATATGATTCTATCACACAACCACCACATGTTTCGTCGCCATTTCATACCTAACTGTTAAGTACATCTAACTATATTGTATTTACATCTATGAAGGCTCTTTTTTCTAGAGCCGCCTCATGCACTATAGGGTCCCCTATTGTCCGTTGTCATGTTAATCACATATAGAACACATGCCTTGGACAAGCCTCATGCCATATAGGATTGTCTATTGTCCTCATGCTACCTAATTAAATTCACACCCTAGACAAGTCTTATGCCCTGGGGTCGCTTAACATCCACTTCTTCCTACTAGTCCATCGTAGCACTACAGCGAAGCAACATCATACCTAGACCAGAAACTTATGTCATAGAAACACAGTCGTGTCCACATACAAACTTTGGGCCGTTTACCTCCACCCCAAGCATGTTCAAGTCTGCATCCAACGTTGTATCCCATTTATGTATCATAACCACACAAATATTCCCTTCAAATAATAATCAATCATCACACACATTAGTTTACTTCGTAGCACTAGCATTCGCTTTGTCAATAACCTCCAATCATCCTTTAGAACACAAGAGAAACAAGATTCAAATCATTTGTTATTTATTTATATAGGCCCTTCTAGGCCCAGATTCATACCTAGAACCTACCTTGGCCCTTTTACTCGCATCCGCTCCGCCTTTAGTTGCGTGGAAACATAAATAGAACCTACCTCTACATCCCTAAGTCTGGCTTGATCATTTGATTCATAAAATTTGGCATATAATCATCAAAGTACTATATTTTTATCAAACCTTGTTTCTAAGTATTGTTATTAAACAAATCTATCCTAAAATCCCCCTTGAATCCGAATTTACGTATTTATTAATGTCATACTACATTAATATAGCCAACATGTATCGCATTAAAATTGCATTAAACAAAGATAAGAGGACAAATCACTCAGTGAAATGCCTACTTCTATCCATATCCTCATTGTCCATCCTGCTGCATTTCCTTTCTTTAGATTTCCACTACCAAATCACTACCGATACGTTGCCTTCTCTGATTGCTTTGCAATGCTTTTGGTCTCATTTGATTCGATGGAGTTTTAAGAGATTTATTTCGTTTTGACCTTAGATGGTTTGAAAGGAACTAGGATAAATAAGAAAGATATAGTTTTCTGAAATGAAATACAGGGTACATAAGTTAGTCTCTTAATTGAAGGAGGCAAACTGTTTGTCCAACCAAAATTCAAATTAAAATTCTAAGGTTTCATGCTCATTCGTCTCAACGATGTTTCAACCACGATTCCTCCATACAGACTTTAAACGAGGCAAATCAAGATGGTGCGTGAATCATAAAAACAAGATGATCACAGTGGCATTGGTTTCGTCATCAAACTGCAAGGTCTGAAAAATGACTGTTTTGCTCCTTCTTATATTTAATTTATATAATTAATTCATTAATTTCAATTATTTTCACACTATTCTATTATTAATGTTTTATTAAAGTATTTATTAAATTTTGGGGGTATTTATAGGTTACATGGATGTTATGGTTGTTATTTGCTATCAAGTATTTGGATGTAGGAGAAGAGTTAAAAAATAGAATTATATATGTTTGATCCTCCAAAATGGATACATAGATAGCCTTTTTCTACGCAATAGCTACTTAGTCTATGGTCATAGTGTAGAGGGTTACGTACAGTGCAAATATAGTAGATAAAATTTTCCTTTTATTTTATGATTATCTATACATATATGAAGTTGCAAGTAGGAGAGGAAGAGGGAATGGAAGTGTGGTTGTTAGGTTATATTACGGGTAGCTCCTTTGGTATATTCATTTATACCTTAGTTATATCATTTATGATTTAATGATGATTGATACATTGAAATGGAATTGATGCGATAATGTTGTAAAATCATGTATTATTAAGTAAATGTTCATTTATATTGATGTTTGATTCCGCTATAAGGTTCTCTATCTTCCTTTCTTAGTATTAAAATTTTAAATTGTAAAACAAACGGTTCACCACATTAATACCGAAAATTAGTTGCAATCGTATTTTGTGGCGTCTGTAATTGATTTCAGAAGTTGAAAATAGTGGAGGTTACATACTTGATGTATTTCCTCGACATATAAAAAAAATCTTAGTGGATATTTCTCTCGTCCAGGAGTAGACCAATTTATCGATGTCACTGCATGACACGAGGTTTCATATGTTTATTTTGGATATAATCAAATTGTAATGCATAAACCCAATCAAAAGCATGCTAATTTTATCACTGACCGAGCCCTTTGGATTAAAGAATGCAGAAGCTACTTGCCAACGTTTGATCAAAAATATAGAATTCTATGTTAATGAACGTCAGTAAATCCTTGGGGTGGAACGTCAGGGATCTTATGGAGACGTTCAATATTCTACAAGAAATGGGATGTTATTAATCCACAAAAATGTTCATTTGTAATAGCATCTGGGAAATGCTTAGAGCACATGAAAGGAGGATAAAATACAATGTTTTGTTTACCATGTAAATGAGAGATTGTTAATAGTAGAAAGCCGATACGGTAAAATCGAGTTTTTATTCCCTAATAGCCATTCAAAAAATCAGACCATACTTTCAGGCATGTGCAATTATAGTGTTGACTGACCTACCATTGCGGCCAATTTTGCACTGTTGTGAAACTTTGAGACTACTTCTAAAGTGTTCAATAAGTCGTTCTTTCTCAAGCGCTTATCTGTGAACTGTTTTTACTACCGTGAAGTTAATAATCTCTTACTTAATTTGAAATATACATATACTTAGTTGAATTATAATTCTTCTCTACAGCTCTCAGTATTATATTTGTGTGGCAAAATCTCACTTCTTTATGGTTTTGTTGTCCAACCCTAAAGTCAAAACAAATTTACACCTGGGTCGGGCCCGCTAATGGTCAATCCCTTGAAAATTTGATAATTGTAAAGGCCCGTAAATCTGTACCCCTTAAATCGATCATAATTCACAACATTTCGATTCAAATTGAATGGAAAATACGAATCTTTAGGTTGAAGAAGAAAAAGGCAGAAGAAAATAGAACAACAACATAGAATCTCACAATCACACCGGAACAAAACATAATATATAATAACATATTTTTATACAAAAGAATCTGTAACAGTTTATATACATACAATCATCAAAGTAAAACAATAGATACATCAATCTGGATAGTTATAATCACTTGTCCTCACACAGTGGAAATATAACCAAGTATGAAAATATGTCTAAATTCATCTAGCTCATCTCCTAAGCTCCATAGCTTTTAAACATGAATCTGTAACACTCTGTCTGACTTGAGTATTATAATAAAATAACATTCGAGTCGATCTAGAAAACCAGCGTGAGAAAACACACTCAATTTGAATTATTAGAGTTATCAAATCCTTAAAAAAACAAAAGTACCTCCCAAGACTACATCACACATAAACACGAGGGTTTTTTCCATACGATAACCAAAACATTTAATAGAAAATCCAGTGATATTATAATAATGTCTAAATACAAATACTTATCCAAATAGCTGAAATTGTTAAATTAATTAAATTCTATCATACTATGCTCTACAAACAAAACCGTAAGCTCGTATTAGAGAATGGATTCCAACGAATGACTGGGCCACTAGATTACCGCCCATCACAGTACACCTCTAGAACAATGTATTGAGGACCACGCCGGGATCCCCTGCTACACGAGACCGGCCTACCCTTAACCTGTATAGACCGAATATGTTATCACCTCGGGTGTTCCAACCCTTACCATTGAGCGCTCCTTCAATGCACAACCATATTCATAATAATTTGTTTTTCGAGGACATCTAGAAAGGCGATAACGTAACCTAATTGGATGCGACCCACCTAGCCTTGCTGCATATCCCCTGTTTTAGTCATTCCCGGTTGATGAAGTTTGAAGTTAAGTGTTACCTTTCAAGAGCACTTCTACTTAGAATGTTCATCGTCCTCCAATGATAATGTTCTGATAGCATTTGTCCATATATGTTGTCCTGGGTCGGGACAAACCGAATAACCGTCTTCGTCATTCTCACGGTATTCATTCGTAACGTTTAAACCGGATCGAAGTGGTTTTCAGATAATTAAATCCGATCTCGGTATCTTCGAAACGATTAACCAAATTGGCCAATATTGATAGTCGATAATTTAACTATCAGTAAAACATCCATAAGTAGACACTAGGCCTTATTTTATAATCTTCAAAATGTTTATTCTAAAAAATCTTCACCAAGAAATATATATTCAATATCTTTCACTATTTCTATATTTGAAAATAATTTCAACACTTGGATCCATAACAGGACATTCCCCATTTTCAATACTTAGAAATATTTCCAACTTCCATTTTTATAACACTTAGAATATATTTCTATTCCAAATCTTTCCCCACTAAAAATATTATCCAAAACCTTCCTTCCAACACTTAGGAAAATATTTATACGTATAATTGCCAAAATCATTCTAAGATTTAACTTGGAAATATTTCACAACTTATCTCATAATTCTCCGAAATTTTAGTAAATACTTCCTACGATTTCCAAACTGATTATACTTACTTATTATCCCAACGAACCATTTATAACTCCTTTAAATGAATTCAAAATCTTCTCGAAGTTATCGCATCCAAACATCAAAAAAATTCTTAAGTCTCTAACATTCCATTTATTCTCTTATAATATCTCATCCTTTAATAAACCCCGTCTACACATTTCGAGAGAATTTATAAATAAATTTGAAGTCATTTCCAAACTATATATATATATCACGAGTATTTTCTTTAAAGAATAGTAATTTATTTAAAAATGTTTAAGTCATTATTTAAAATATTGAAAACACTTTTATAACATCAATAACTCACTTTTTTGGATGACAAATAAATTTCCAAGCTGAATTTAAAAGTTAGAATTTATTAAATAAATACTTAACATTTGAAAACCTACTTAACGAAGTATTCTAATATCAACTAGTCTAAAATTCCACTATTTTAAAATAAT
The DNA here is from genome assembly GCA_030765085.1 of Allium cepa. NCBI lineage: Eukaryota > Viridiplantae > Streptophyta > Magnoliopsida > Asparagales > Amaryllidaceae > Allium > Allium cepa. The sequence continues at coordinate 243,279,952 of CM060938.1, read as the reverse complement.
AAAATTTCCCTTGTAAAAAAAAACTCGCCTCTTAAAATTTAAAATATATTTTTAAAATCTCAATAATCTGTTCAACTTATAAATTCCTCTCGATTTCCATCACATCGCTTCCATTCCAATTTCCTTAAACATTTTCACTTTTCAAAATAGTAATCCATTATTTTCCTCACCATATTTCCAAATTCTAATATAATTTCACCTATGAATTTTATATTTCCAATTTATCACCCTGGTATCGATTTCCTTTATTTATAAACGCCGCTTATAAATTTTTATAACTCCTTTGAGTTTTTCTTGTTTATAAAAACAATCATATTTATAAAATTCCATTTCAAAAATCCTATTTATAACTTCCAATCTATTTTAATATCGACTCCAACTACTTTATTTATTTTCCTAATATCATTTATAAATTCTTTTTCAAAAACTTCATTTTTAAAACCTTTATTTAATAATTCTCAATAGTTAAGTGTTACCCAAAAATCAATATATTTTTCTAACTCAATTTCTTTAAAATAACCCCAATTCCAGTATAATAATTTTATATCAAAAATTCTCCTTTATCCCTTAAATTTTAAAAATATTTATGGTATTTAAATTATCAAAATCCAGGCCAGTGCTATAAAAGCATCCAATAAATTCCAAACACCACAATAATCTATTATAGATTATTCTACACAATCCATATATCACAATATATGAAATTAAATTTAACATTTTTAAGGAATCCATTTGGATCCCTCCAACATGTTTCCCTACATCCACAGATGTTAATACAATATAAAAATACCAATCCCACTTCGAGAGGGATATCGTGGTTTATAGGGTCATCCGCTATTATGCGAGACGCATAGGGTCTCATCTGCTATAATGTGCGGGAATATCACTACAAAAACCCATATATATACTACTATGTATATATATAATAACATCCAAACTGATAATAATTATTAAATTCAGTCAATAATTTATTTTAACTATTTAAAATAAATTCTAGTAATCCAAATGACCGAGAATTTTCTCACCTTGATTTATATTTGCGATCCATTCCAATTTTTATTTTGTCACGTAGATTCCACGGCTGCGAATTCCGCACAACTGATTCCGTTTCAATTTAACCTTGTAAGCAAATTACGAATTTATATATATTAACGATTTCACTTTTGATTAAAATTAATCAGCTAATTTATTAATTTAAACTAATTATTTAATTTATAAAATGAATCAACATATTACTTTTAATTGCAAAAATTCTTAAGTACCTTGTTAAATCGATCAGTGGCAAACTTTAAATTTCTCATTTTACATAGCCGAGCACGTCAGTAAATGCTCCAACTGCCAGCTCCAACCGTGCACCATACCATCGACCACTACTGAAGCTTGTCATCCTCGTGAAAAACCTCCCACCCACGATCGACGTGCTCAGCCTCACCGACCCTAACGCCCCAGGCTACCGAAAAGCCACTCGAACCACTGCCTTCAATTGCAGCAACCACCACCTCCAAGCGACCACACCACACCAGACTCCCCTTGCCGCAGCTCCAACCCTCGACAACTCGACTATGACTTCCAAGGCTCCAATTTGAACAACTCTTCCTTCATTAGCTCCTACCGCAACCCAAGTCAAACCCAAACTCACAGCTACGGGGCCAAAGTCGACCTCTCCTCTTAGCATCGATGGACCGCAAGCCTCGCGCACCCAAACTTGAGATCGAGTTCATCAAACATGAGCTCCGACAGTCCTTATTTGAAGCGCGACTTCACCACGCCCATGCTTCTGCGATTTCGATCGCGATTTTAAATCACAAGATTGGTTTTGTTTTTGTTTTTTATGCTGATCGATTTGATTTTTTTGAAAGGAAGAAAGGAATATATCATGATTTAACCCAGGAAAATGTCTCGAGCATGTTTTCGATGATGGAGATTGACTTCTGATATGATTTAATATATTTAAATATAGAAGATATCTGATATTGTCTACCATGAAATATTGGTCTCCTATCAAGGCATGCCGCTAGGCGTTTATAATGTTATACCTCTATTCCGAACGCAATGGAAAAGGTTTCAAATCCTAATTCGCTCATATGGAGAAGATAGCCTTTTGGACTCAATTATTATATTGAATTTTCGACATTAATTTCAACCCGTTTCTATCCATTTCAATCAAACGATAACTCCAAGCGCTACGAAATTTAAAAACTAATAATAATACATTATTATGGATTTGATGGAACTGGTTTCGTCGAATTCTGAGACTGTGCCTCGGAAGGCTATTTTTAAATGTCAATTTAAACAAGCTATTTTTAAAATTGAACAGGTCACTTCTAAATTTAGTTTAGAACTTTTATTATCTTCATTATTATTAATATAAATTTTATAAGCCTTTAAATTATTTTTATCGAGCTTAAAACTCAAGGCACGATAATTTAACCAATATTCAATTATTAAATTCAATAATTAAATTATCCAATAAATCACTATATTTAAATTCTGAATTTTTTTATAAATAACCCAAATTTTCATATTAAAAATCAATCTATAATTCAAATTCAATATTTAAACCATTTAAGTATCCTAAATCAAACGCCAAAAAATCTGGGTCGTTATATTCCTTCCCCGTTAAAAGAATTTCGTCTCCGAAATTGCTATGGCAGGAAAAACGCTTTAAATCCATTAACTTATTAAAACCCACTTAGTGAAAATTTGATATTTCACTTTTCTAATCTTTTTCCTTCATCTAAAAACATTAGTCTCCATCCTAAACCAAAATCCTTTATTTCGACTATAAATTCAAAATCGATTTCCATTAAAAAAATTCAAAAAAGATTTCAAAATTTTTCCAACACCATAAATTTTCGAAATTTTTTGCAGAGTCTCCCTTATATGGAGAGGCTTTTGCACTATGATAAGAGAGATAAATATATATACATCGACCCACACGGTCGAAAAACAAAATATATAACAATAATTTATATTTTCGCACTATTTAATCCGAAAACATACCTTATTTTAGAATTTTTAAGCAAGCGGCTTATTTTATTTTGCAATTCGTGAAGTCAAAATCAAGCAAAACAGCTCCAGGTACCTGTACTTACTCAATTTAAACATGTAAGTACCAAAAATGAAAGTAAATAACAATTCACTTATTTAAATGGTTAAAACTCATAAGTTTCGTAAGTAATTTCATGCTAAACATATACCATAAGAAATTTTAAGGTTCCAACACCAATTTAATTACTTTCAATCGATCCGTATATCATTTTATTCAATTTAAATGATTTACATCTCACTTTACATGCATTCAATTTATTTTTAAACCCAACAAACTCACATTCATTCCAAATTGATTTCAAAATTGATTTTATTCACTTCTATTAATCCATAGAATTTTTATTTACTTCCATTTGTGTCAAACAATAATTTTTGTATGCAAATTTGATGCTATTTATTTAATAAAATAATTATTTAAGCTTATAACTATTTTAAATTGATTCCAAATCAATTTATATTCAATTTTATTCTATTTCAGATTTGTTCACAATCAATTCACTTACTTTCCATCCATATCTATTTTCAAATCCATTTTACTTAGCTTGAAATCATTCCATGCTAATTTATTAAATAGCAATTTCATAAATTTACATAAGCTAAGCCTCCATATTAACTTAAGTTATTCCATCTATTTCTAATTTATTCACTATATAACTTAAGTTTATTTCCTTTGCAGCAAATTCCATTTTCAAACTTAGATTGATTCTCCTTTAATCAAATTCTATTCCATTTGCTAATTAATTTAATTAGTTCACCCACTTTATCCACTTCAAATTTTAATTTCCCATACTCAAATTCATTCTCAAATTCCTTTAAAATTATATTCCAGGCCATATTCAATTTATTTACACTCAAATTGAATTTATTTATAACTTGAGTTATCACCTTTTCAAACTATTCCCATTTTATTCAAATATATTAAATTCGCTTACTTTTCAAGTCGAATTTAATTTATAACTCAAGTTCCACATTCAATTAAAAATTTTAACCCATAATCCAATTTACTTAACCAATTTAAACTCCATCCCCATATTCAATTAACAAATTTATTTAGCTAATTAGTTCGCTTCCATTTCATAACTCAATATTCGATTATTATTTCAAAATTCGCTTCATTTAATTTTCTCGAGCCCATGTTCATATTAAAATTAAAGTTTGGATTTTTATTCCCTCACCAAAATATCAAATCAGTTGTATTTTGGGTTTTCTATTTTACCTTTTAATTTTATAAGTCACACAACTTCTTTTTTCACATTTTCATCAATTCTATACTCAAATATATTCATATTTTATCTTACTCGAGGTTATACATCCACTTATGGCCCAAGTATATTTTTATTTCATAAATTTAAATTTTTATAAGCTATTCAAAATTAGTTTATTCACAATTCCAAATTTCCACTCAAATTTTATCTTATTCAAAATTTATACCTTATGGCCATGTAATTATTTCACAATTCAACTTTTATATTTACTTCAATTCAATGTTATTTCTAATCCAATTCAAATTTTATAACTTATAATCATATAGTCACTTTATAATTTACATTTTCATATTTAATTCAATTCCATTTGATTCAAATCAAGCCAATTAAATTTCTAAAATTTAATTTATCTAACTTAACTTAAGTTGAATTCCATTTCAACTTTCTCACTCTAAATTTTATTCCAACTTCAATTTTTTTTCACATTTCCCTCCTTATAAATATCATCTTTCGTAGTATTGCAGAATTTTTAAACACCCGGTATTTGTTTCAAATCACTTGAAATCAAATATATATATATACACACACACTATTTTTGGCTTAACAAACCACTTCCTTGGATTTTCAAAATTCACTTAGTTCCATTCCAAAACAATTCCCCTTCGGAATTTCCAAATCAGCACTTGTTTTCACCAAAAATCTCCATATCAGTTTACTATGGTAGCAATTCGTCACTTAGAAACTCGAAAATGAACATCGGTGATGTCGCGATCATCATCGGAGTTATTTCCAAGGACCGACGTGAGTTCAGTGCTATATCTCTTCCGAAATCCACTTAACCCATTTTTCTATTCAAAAATATCTTCAAAATAATAATACTATTATTTATCTTCATACACTTTGAAAAATAATTCTAAAAATCTCCGGGATTTAAATGTTTCAAATTCTGGTTTGACTCCATTTTTAGTTTTAATTTATTTGTATATTTCATACTTATACAATCTTTATTTGGTTTCTATAACCGTTCCAAGTTTTAAAATCTTACTTTGGTTATATAATAATAACCCAAACACATCACTCTACTAAGTTTTTAGAAAATTATTCTCTTTTATATCAAAATATAATTTGGATAAAATTATTTCATCTACTTGCTTCGAAACCATACTGTGTCTGTTTACCGTGTTTAAGTGTTTAGAAACTCCTATCGATTTAGTGGCATCTCACTACTCGAACAGAATTTATATATCACTCAACAGATAAATAAGCACAATACAAAACCATTTATGTTCACTAACAAGTACGCGCTCATATCAATTATTACACTCAACTCATTCTAGAGTGCTACTGACTCTATCTGTAATGAGTAAATCCCCACCAGAGCCAAGGTTCTCGCTTAACCTTCAGCTTCGATACAAAATGTAAAGGCCCGTAAATCCGTACCGCTTGAATCGACCATAATTCAAAATGGTCCGATTCAAATTGAGCAGAAAATACGAATCTTTAGGGTGAAGAAGAAAAAGGTGGAAGATAGAACAACAACATAGAATCTCACAATAGCAGCGGAACAAAATATAATATATAATAACAGATTTTTATACAAAAGAATTTATAACAGTTTATATGCATACAACCATCAGAGTACAACAATCAATACATCAATCTGGACAGTTATAATCACTTGTCCTCACACAACGGAAATATAACCAAGTACGAAATACGTCTGAATTCCACCAGCTCGTCTTCTGAGCTCCATAGTATTTAAACCTAAATCTGTAATACTCAGTCTGACCCAAGCATTATAATAAAATAATACCCGAGTCAGTCTGGAAAACCAACATGAGAAAACATGCTCAATTTGAATTATTAGAGTTATCAAATCCTTTCAAAAACAAAAGTATCTCGTAAGACCGCATTACACGTAAACACGACGGGTTTTTTCCTTACGATTACCAAAACATATTATAGAAAATCCAGTGATATTATAATAGTGTCTAAATACAAATACTTATTCAAATAGATGAAATTGTTACATTAATTAAATTCCAGCATACTAGGCCCTACAAACAAAACTGTAAGCTCGTATTGGAGAATTGATTCCAACGAATGACTGGGCCACTGGGGTACCGGCCATCATAGTACGCCTCTAGAACAATGTACCGAGGACCACGTCGGGATCCCAACTATACAAGACCAGCCTACCCCTAACCTGGATAAACCGAATATGTTATCACTCCAGATGTTCCCACCCTTACCATCGAGCGCTCCATCTATGCACAAGCATATCCATAATAATTTGGTTTCCGAGGACATCTAGAAGGGTGATTACAAACCCTAATTGGGCGCGAACCACTTAACCTTGCTGAATCTCCTCTATTTTAGTCATTCCCAGTTGATGAGGTTTAGGCTAAGCATTACCTTTCAAGAACACTTCTACTTAGAATGCTCATCATCCTCCAATGACGATGTTCTGATAGCATTCATCCATACAAGTTGTCCTAGATCTGGACAAACCGAATCACCATTTTCATCATCTTTACAGTATTCATTCGTAACGTTCAAACCAGATTAAAGTTGTTTACGTATAATTAAATCTGATCTCGATCTCTTCGAAACGATTAACGAAATTGGCCAACATTGATAGTCGGTTATTTAACTATCAATAAAACATCCATAAGTAGACACTAGGCCTTATTTTATAATCTCCAAAATATTTATTCCAAAACATCTTCACCAAGATATGCATTCAATCTCTTTCAATATTCTATATTTGAAAATAATTTCAACACTTGGATCCATAACAGGACATTCCCCATTTTCAATACTTAGAAATATTTCCAGCTTCCATTTTAATAACACTAAGAAAATATTTCTATTCTAAATCTTTCCCCACTAAAAATATTTTCCAAAACCTTCCTTCCATTACTTAGGAAAATATGTATACTTATAATTTCCAAAATCATTTTAAGATTTAACTTGTAAATATTTCACAACTTATCTCATAACTCTCCGGAATTTTAGTAAATTCTTCCTACGATTTCCAAACCGATTATACTTATTTATAATCCCAACGAACCATTTATAACTCCTTTAAATGAATTCAAAATCTTCCCGAAGTTATCGCATGCCGACATCGGAAATTTTCTTAAGTCTCTAACGTTCCATTTATAGATTTCTCTTATGAGATCTTATCCTTTAATAAACCCCGTCTATACATTTCGAGAGAATTTATAAATAAATTTGAAATTATTTCAAAACTATATATATATATAAACGAGTATTTTCTTTAAAGAATAGTAATTTATTTAAAATATGTTTAAGTTATTATTTAAAATATTGAAAACACTTTTATAACATCAATAACTCATTTTTTTGGATAAACAAATAAATTTCCAAGCTGAATTTAAAAGTTAGAATTTATTAGATACTTAACATTTGAAAACCTACTTACCGAAGTATTCCAATCTCGACTAGTTTAAAATTCCATGGTTTCAAAATAATAAAATTTTCCATTTTAAAACAAACTCACTTCTTAAAATTTATAATATATTTTTAAAATCTGAATAACTAATTCACCTTATAAATTCCTCTCTATTTTCATCACATCGCTTCCATTTCGATTTCCTTAACCATTTTCACTTTTCAAAAATAGTACTCCGCTATTTTTCTCACCCTATTTTCATACTCTAATATAATTTCACCTATGAATTATATATTCTCAATTTATCATCCTGATATCGATTTCCTTTATTTATAAACATCTTTTATAAATTTTTATAACTCCTTTGAGTTTTTCTTGTTTATAAAACAATCTTATTTATAAAATTCCATTTTTATAAATCCATTCCTTTAAAAATCACATTTATAACTTCCGATCTATTTTAATATCGACTTCAACTCCTTTCTATTTTTTCCGAATATCATTTATAAATTCTTTTTAAATGCTTCATTTTTAAAACGTCCATTTAATAATTCTCAGTAGTTAAGTGCTACCCAAAAATCAATATATTTTCTAACTCATTTTCTTTAAAATAACCCCAATTCTAGTTAATATTTTTATATCAAAAAATCACCTTCATCGCTTAAATTTTAAAAATATATTTATGGTATTTAAATTATCAAAATCCAAGCCAGTGTTATAATAGCATCCAATAAATTCCAAACACCAGAATAATCTATATAGATTATTCTACACAATCCATATATCACAATATATGAAATTAAATTTAACATTTTTGAGGAATCCAGCTGGATCCCTCCAACCTGTTTCCCTGCATCCACGGATGTTAATACACTATAAAAATACCAATCACACTTTGAGGGGGATATCACGGTATATAGGGTTATCTGCTATTATGCGGTGTGCATATGGTCCTATCCGCTATAATGTGGAGGAATATCACTCTAAAAACTTATATATATAATAACATCAAAACGGATAATAATTATTAAATTCATCCAGCATTCAATAATTTATTTTAACTATTTAAAATAAATTCTAGTAATCCAAATAAGTGATAATTTTCTCACCTTGATTTTTATTTGCAATCCATTTCAATTTTCATTTTATCGTGTAGATTTCACGGCTGCGAATTCCACACAACTGATTCTGTTTTGATTTAACCTTATAAGCAAATTACGAATTTATATAAATTAACAGTTCCACTTTTGACTAAAATTAATCAGCTAATTTATTAATTTAAACTAATTATTTAATTTATAAAATGAATCACTATATTATTTTTAATTGCAAAAATTCTTAAGTACCTTGTTAATTTGATCAATGGCAAACTTCACATTTTCTATTTGACATAGCCGAGCACGTCGGTCAATGCTTCAATTGCCAACTCCAGCCGTGCACCATACCATCGACCACTACTAAAGCTTGTCATCCTCACGAAAAACCCTCTCACCCACGATCGACGCGCTCAGCCTCACCGTCCCCAACGCCCTAGGCTACCGAAAATCCACTCGAACCACTGCCTTCAATTACGGCAACCACCACCTCCAAGCGACCACACCTCACCAGACTCCCCTTGCCGCAGCTCCAACCCTCGATAACTCGACTACGACCTCCAATTTGAACAACTCTTCCTTCATTAGCTCCTACCGCAACCCTAGTCTAACCCAAACTCGTGGCTACACGGCCGAAGTCGACCTCTCCTCTTAGCTTCGATCGTAAGTCTCGCGCACCGAAACTCGAGATCGAGTTCTTCGGCCATGAGCTCCGACAGTCCCCCTTTGAAGCGCGACTTCACCACGCCCAAGCGCCTGAGATTTCGATCGCGATAGTGATCGCGATTTTAAATCGCAAGAATGTTTTTTTTTGTGCTGATCGATTTGATTTTTTTGAAAGGAAGAAAGGATTAGATCGTGATATAACCAGGCAAACATCTCGAGCACGTTTTCGCTGATGGAGATTGACTTCTGATATGATTTAATATATTTAAATATTTAAGATATCCTATATTATCTACCGTGAAATCTCGATCTCCTATCGAGGCATGCCGCTAGACGTGTATAATGTTATACTCATATTCCGAATGCAATGAAAAAGGTTTTGAGTCCTAATTCGATCGTATGAAGATGGCTTTTTGGATTTGATTATTATATTGAATTTTCGATATTAATTTCAACACGTTTCTATCTCGTTTGATCAAACGATAACTCCAAACGCTATGAAATTTGAAATCCGATACTAATACATTATTACGAATCCGATGGAACTGGTTCCGTCGAATTGCGAGACTGTGCCTCGGAAGGCGATTTTTAAATGTCAATTTAAACAAGCTATTTTTAAATTTTAAATGTCAATTTGAATTCAATTTTAAAACTTTTATTATCTTCATTATTATTAATATAAATTTTATAAGCCTTTAAATTATTTTTATCAAGCTTAAAACTCAAGACACAATAATTTATTCAACTATTAAATTCAATAATTAAATTATCCAATAAATCGATATATTTAAATTCTGAATTTATTTTATAAATAAACCTAAATTTTCATATTCAAAATCAATTTATAATTCAAATTCAATATTTAAAACTATTTAAATATTCCAAATCAAACGTCGAAAAATTCGAATTGTTACAATAATACTTTGACGAAGTTAAACAACAACGTCCAAAGTTACATGCATACAACAAAATGTAAAATTTGGCCGATGCTTAAGCCATGTGCACTGTTCACTCTAAAGAAACCAAATCACGATTTGTTCTCCCCGCGCATCCATCAAACACTATCAAGCTTAGCTCTAAAACTATTCATACAAATCGAACTTCATTTATGGATTCAATTCTATTAAGTCACATGTGTTTGAAAGCAAAAGCGTAGAACAATGATTGAATGATAGCAATACGAAAGACAATGTTACATTGTCCTAGATTTGGTGTCTGGTATAAAAGTAACATAGGAACATGCGCGGTTTTATAATTTGTTGTAGACAAATGAATTTTGACTAGGTAGGAACTCCAATAACATGGACATGTATACTACACTAGTCCCACCATAATGTACAGTCCCACATAAACTTTGCATGTTAAAAAAATTTTGAATTGTATAAATATAGTTAAAGCGTCCATGCTAAGTAAAAGGACCTTTAGGGCAGTACGATGTAAAAGGAACGTAAATTTGTTAATACGAATGAAGTAAAATAAAATGTACAGTGAGTTTAGAACCGTGAGGGGAGTGAAGAGGAAAGGACAAAAAAAGAAAAAAGAGAAGGACAGATGGGAGAAGAATGGGAGGAAAGATGGAGGACACGCAGATCAAAGCGCAGCGTGTATTGAATTAAATGCAAGAGAGGGATTTTAGGACGCAGAGGGTGAAGCAGACAAAGCGGCGCGAGCGCTTGTGTGGTCGGAGTTGGTCCAGATGGGCCGGGGGGGTGGGGGTGGAGTATTTAGTGAGACGCATGATGGCGTTGCAGTGTTGTATGCGTACACCGACTTGGACTTACATGTTCAGTCCCTGATTTTGTCACCTGATGTTGTGTGCCTCCATGTGCTTTCTTGGTCCCCCCCCGTTCCCTATTTACTTCCTCTTTCAACCTTTATTTTGTACTGTACTCTAATTGAACCCTGTTTTAACATTCTGCTTCATTGTTGTATATGCGTGGTAAAGACGAACATTTTAACTGGTATATTCATTCACCGCTGAAGCTTTTATTAGTTACGACACTTTAAATCAACAAGTCAATGCTGGTCTCCGTTCTACTTTCAACGTATCGTGTTCCCATGATTTGATATAACATAGTTTGTAACTCACTAAACAACTAAACTTGATTCAAAACTTTTCGCAAAAATACTCATTTTCAAATCAGATTATGCGCGTTTATGAAACATGCATACTCTGTCTAAATATACATTCATGCATTTGCAAATTTAAAAATTGCTAAAAATTTCACACACGCAACTTAAATTTATTAATCCAAACTCATTTTATATTAATATAAAGTTTGATAAAAATCTATTTTGAATTTGACACCAACTATCAAAATTCCTATTTCTGCAGAAAAGTTTTTGTTTCAAATAACATGTAAACTTAATCCTTATTTCTGAAATACGAAAGGTATAGGTTTATATTAACTTTTCTCAAAGGATGAAAAAGAATTTTAACAAATCGTCTAAAATTACGTAAAATTTTTAAGGATGAAAAAGATAAATAAAGCGAATTGCACAATGATGCATATACATAAAACACGAATCATTTTGCGTTTGAACTAGTTTGTACGTTTAAAATTGTCCATGTTAATCCTAATATTTTCAAAAGCACCTGCCAAAAGGACGATAAAATTAATTTATAAATAAAACATAGATATGAAGATGCAAATTCAATTCGTGTAACATGATATGCAATATAAACAACCTGCAAATTCTTGCTGCTATTGTTCAATTTCATAAGCGATTGATGAAGCAACGTAATAATAGAATTTGGAAGTTTATGAGAATATTCAATTTTAGCATAGAACTGAATGAAGTTTTAAATCAGTTTTCTTAACAGGCCTAAATCAATAAAAACACAGACCAACCTTAGAAGCCTAAACGTGAAAAATATTTGAAAATACTGACCTGACCTCATTCACAGTTATACCCAAAATAACAGAATACTTTCTTGAACTTAAAATGTTCGACCACAAGATCTCGGCGGTTACGTGCTGTTAACAAATGGGATTAAAAACGTGCCAAATCAACACTCGATCTCGATCTATATTAACATCTTGGTCTCTAGTATCATCGCTGACATTAGATATTCTTATCATAACAAAAGCATCTACTATTACAAATTATTTATTTTTGTGGTGAGAAGCCAATTGACGTAGATCGCGTATACCTGACAGAGTACGTAATAGTTTATCCTCCTCAAAACAACATTACAGCTAAAAGCTTAGATACATGTTAAAACCATTTACAGCAGGAACTTTCAAACATTATCCAGACTTTTAAGCCTCTTAATAAATGAACCTGCAACATCAAATACACATACAATAAACAATGTGTACCTGTACTTCGCATCTACCATGTAGAAACAAAACAAAAATCTTCAAAATTTAAACTAAAAAATTGAGCAAGAAATTGCAAATGCAGACAAATAAAATGTGTTTGCTCTCATGTTGGAATCATGAGCTACAAGCTTAGGAACTAGCCTAAACCCCTTATAAATAATGGGATTTCCTCCCATTTTACATCTCATATTTACATAATAAATGCCCTAACTGAGCCTACAAAATTCACCCCAACTCCCCGCTTACTTAAAATAGGTTATACCCTATACATCATACATATAAGTGTAACATTATTTCTATAATCCTATACCTTGATAATATTTACTATACATTGTTCGTCCATGAGTTTGTTTGCTGTCAGTGTTTAACAAAAGCACACGTTACTCGAGTGACTTCTGCATTGCAAAAGAAGCACCTCGGACTGTTGAGCAGGTGCCTTGTTATGCATCCATTACACGATCTATGATGACATGGCTCAAATATGGCATTGGCATCACGTGCGTAGCATATGCAGCAATAGCTTTCTTGTTCATCATCACTGCATTGTGTGTTTGCATCTCCCATTTTGTCCAACGCGATGCTCATCATTAGTGAGAAATCTTCTAGCTGTGCTAATTTGGCATGGGCGGCATCTCCTCTTAAGACATTGCCCTGTACCATTTTTGACTTGGTTACCATAATCAAAAAAATCAAAAGGTTTATAACCATGAAAAAGGATACGGGCATATGGAGTTTTAGAATTTGCCAAATTATACCTTTGGCCAGTAGTTGGGATTTCTGAAGACAAGTAAATAGAAGAGCTAGAATCATGCAATTATGAGGCAAACAGCATATTACTACTCTCTTAGTACTTATCTTCATTAGAAAAATTGATGACAGGAAATAGCTTAAACTACATCAAAAGTTTCAAATCAACTGGCACTCTAAGATGGAGGCTTACCCAGTTGTATCCCAACAAATACTGAAATCCACACAGCACTGTAGCAGGGCAATCCATGTTGGCAAATAAAGCAATTATATCATTCGGCGCCTTGTTTTCTGAAACTATTTTTGCATCCATGAGGTTAAGAATGATACCCACAAGTGGTGCCAGGATCAATGTTCGGTTTGTTTTCTCTTGTGGTTGCCCTGGTCGCCTTTGTGACCTGTATCGAAGAAAAATGTGCTTAAACGTAATGCAGACTAAAAATTATTGAGAAGGATTCTACATGGTGAAGGTTTAATAGCTTTGACCAGACCGAAGATTATACATTTCACTACACACATCCAAAGTATAGGTAAGGGAAATATATTATATTAAATAATAAATACAGTGACACCTTAATAGCATGATAACTGTAGGATGCTCTCAAAAAGCAGCGAAAACAAACAAAAAACAAAAACAAACATTTAAAACCATAGGTATACAGTAATATATTAGAATCGAAAATCTAGAACATCAGGTCAAGACCTGAAGACAAAAACAAAAATGGCAGCACCGTATTTGATCATAAGCCCTCATATTCTTTACAAACAAAATTAACCCTATCATGACATACATCATACGTAATGAAATTTCAATGTTTTTCCATTAACTAAAAGTTCATATGAACTCAATATAACATCTTAGTATCCTCCATCAAATTTACATTGCTCTTGTTTTATTTTATGCAATCTATTTTGGTTGTAAGAGTTATAACAAGCTCCATTATGATTATACCAACTTGTTACGCATCAATAAGTTAAGCAGATGATAAATAAATGAATCTAACCCTTACGAAAACAACTAGATATATATACAATAAAAAAATATGTGCTTCAATGATTTCTTGAAAAGTTTCTTGCATCGTATGATGTTATAATTTGAATGTTATTTTCAAACTTACATGTCAAAAAACTCGGCATCTGCAACTGAAATTATATGATTCAAAATAAAGATGATCAACTCTGTGAGCCTCCGAAGATTCATGTCAGGACCTAAGAGGAAAGCTTCAGGAATTTCATGCGTGCAAAACTCCAAAATTCTTGCCAGATTGCATGATAGATCAAAAACAACACTATGTTTTCTTTGTTGCAAGTCTCCAACCTGATCAAGGTAAATCGTACATGGTATTGTGACATTGTCATACAACAACATTTAATGAAATGGGTCCAGCCTTTGGTCGAAATATGCTGCAAACTTGAAATTAAAAAAAAAAAACACCTTTGCTATATAAAAACAATTTCCATGAAAATATCACAGCATTTCATTCATTTTAATCCCTAATCTCATACAACTTTTGTCATTAAAAAAAAGTATAGGTCGTTAAATGTGTAAGCATGCTACTAGTTAAACGCAATGTGAGATAACCGATATCATGTGCCAAGAGATATACAAGCTTTTATGCTTTATTTTAGGCTAATATTTTTATCATCATTATTATTATTATAGTTCAGCCTGTCCTTACAATACAACTCATACCAGCAAAAGCTTTGTTCATAGGTAAATTACAAGTGCAACATAAACTAATATGTTTTCTTGTAGCTATTCATGTGTACCGATTTTGAACGTCAAACCACAAAGTTATTGCCCTTCTACAAGGTACAACATGTCCACATTGAAAGTCCTCCCAAACATACGGGTGATAAAGTGCATAGACAGAACAATATCTGTTTATTAATGCTTTGAATGACAAAATATGCTATATTTTCACCAGTCTTGTTAACATAAAATACATGCCAAAAACTTGACCAAAATCAAACTATAGTATAACAAATGTAGCAATAGTATCATATAAAGAACTTTACGAATACAATAAGTACCTGAAGATAGTTTTCTTGCATCTCACGGACTGAAACAGAGAACTCAGTCATTGTCCAACTAAGGGTGTTGAAAAGTCGATTGAGAAAAGAAGAGAATAATTCTTCATCACAGCTGCATGCCTCTCGTAACAATACCTTCAGTTAACAAATGCAAAAGATAGTTGTAGCAGGATAAAAGAGATTGTACAACTATAGAATAATTCATGCATATAAAATAAGATCTAACCTGGAAACGAGAAGAGGATGAAGACTCAGCATGTCTGGATGAACCAAACCCAGAACCCTTGCATAATCTAAGAAGTATATTTGTAACAGGAATCCACGATCTATTATCAAATGCTGAAATCAACGCCTTTGGCATTCTATCCACAGCTTCTTTATTATTCTCAAAATCAGTCATATAATCTCTGTATTGTACTAGGACTGATATTGATTGGAGGAGAAGATCTTTGATGTCTGCGCTCAATATCCTTGGGTCATTGAAATGCTTGACAAGAAAGGTAACCTATTTAATTGAATAACCTCGGTTAGCATGAAATCTAAATTTACCTCAAATAGTTAAGTTTTTTAAGTTTTCCTTAATATAATATAAAAATATATTTTTTCTAACAAATCATATTATAGGCAAGTGCACTTTTTTTAAAGCAGACAACAGTTATGGATTCATGTCCATGCATTAATATAATCAAGAGCATCCACAATGGAGCTATTATCTCACAAGCTAGTGTCATAAGTTAGCAAGAAGATAAATTTACGCGTACATTGGATAAGTTAGCATACATGTTAACTTCTTTAATTTGCTCACATTTTAAAATGATTGCTATATTTGCTAGAAATCAGCTAATTATGGTGACATAATCTACCCTAAATTCTATTACGGTAATATAATCTATGTTTGCTAGCATTTAGCTAATTATCCATAACTTTGTTGTCCTTTGTTTTTTTTACTAATTCTATGCCGAAAATGAGGAAGAACAATAATTTTTATTGTTTACACATTCAACATGCTCAAGAATCGCAATGAGTCCACGTTTATTGTTTACTGTCAACTCTAGTTTCAAGTTACCCTACTGTGAGCTACCGTAAATCCTAATTTGATGTGTTCTAGAAGAACAAAATCAAGTGTAGAAAACCTTTGGATTTCAATATTACCTAGTAGCATGTTAGCATGGTGGGTCTAGCATCAATATAAAAATATGCCGTAGTTTACAATTAATCTATGCTTGACTTTATGCGCGACATAAATTCTGATGGAGATTTTGTTTCTTACAATTTAGGTATATACCTTTTTTCCTTCTTCATTTTAGGGATGACGGTTTCAATCATAATGATTCAAAACTTATTGATGAGAATTATTTTTTAACGAAGTAAAGAGAGTAGTAAACTAGAGAAGAAGGGTATAACTGGATTAATCAATGTGTTAAAAGCAAGTAATGGGGCTCCATACAGTTATCTGAAATGGTGAGGGTCCTAAAAGATTATGGGTCGTTGATAGAATTGGCCGTTATCTAATGACTTTTATTGTTGTCACTTTTCTGTCTTTTGATTGATTATGTTAACTCTGTTATTTGTTTCTTAATCATTTGATTGTTACGTTTAGCCAGCCCAATGAAGAAGCCATATACAACCAAATATTAACATTAGAGCGTATTAATAGTTATCCTTTTGCCAATGTGACATGATTTATCTAGTCAATTTTAATGTCTGGTACAGACACTCTAAGGAAGCCTTTGAGCCTGGAAATAAGAGGCACCATTTTTTTTATCTTCGCAATTTGAAAACAAAAGGAAACAGCATAATAAATCCATTCCAGGTAAGTATTTAACATTTCTAGGTTTAGGAAAACATTTAATATTTTACGAGGATAATAAAGCATGAGAACTTATATTTATGCACACACCTTTAATTGTTCGTCCAAGGCAGTTAAGGAGACAAGGTAAACCGATATGAGCTTAAATCATACTGAACAAAAAGTAGATATTTCATCAAACAGCTATAAAATTTTATTTTATTTTCATTTATTGTTATAGAGAGTACCTACTTCAATTAATCTAGCCTTCTAGGCTTCTAGGCCACAAAGTTCAACGGACAAAGCAATTTGGAACTTTTCTAATCAAAGTAGTTTTGTTGTCCATTTCTGCCTAGCATTACGCAATTTCTGATCAAATAGTCAAAAACTTGCAGCCTTTATTTTTTTCCTTTACAGATTATTTTATGCCCAGCCACATTTGATAATGGACAAATTATAAATGTGTGCCTTCTAGTTAATTTGACTGATTGATATTTTTTATAAGCCCAATATATCTTTGCTAAGAAGTAAACGAAGTAATTTAGATGATGTCATTTCTAAAAATTTAACCATTAGTAGGTCCAAGGTGGACCGCTGAAACATACATTCCTAAAGCTTATTATTGTCCCTCTTACCAAGTGCTTTAATTATCAAATACAAGAAAAAAGGAAAAGAATCGATACATACGTAAAAAAAAAGGGAGTGTTTCACATATTTAGGTGTCTCAGATTTGTTTATATCACCCCCATTCCCATTTTACTTGCTATTTGAGGTAATTGCACTATACTAACAAAACTATGGGTATCTATATAAACAAGTTCGCTTTTTACATTAAACAAAGGGTATCTATCCTCATTTCACGTCTTCAGAATAACTGAGGTCTATTAAAGTAGTATAGTACAGAAATCTGCAACTGTGGCTGGGAAAAACACTAACCACAAGCAGTAATTGCAGTATATCATATCTTTGAAGAACACAGTTGCACGGATAATGTACCTAGCAATTTATCGGTATTGCAACCCTTCTTAAGTCTAAAACGTTTTCTCTTCAAGAAGATAAATCGTAGCTGAATAGAATATCACAGGATTCCCCAGAGCCGAAGCTCGTCGAAAAATACTCAAGGGACACACACATTCACTTGTAAGGTACCCAAGGATGGAGGACTAAACAATTAATATGCTTAATCATAGTGAATATTAGGCACACATCCCTAAAAGCAAACTTAATTCACCAAAACTCTTCCTATAAAAAAACATACTTTGAAGGTCACTGTTTTTCATTTCAGCTATTTTTTTCCGTATAATACCCCTCCGCTTATTACAGGGCTGATTTTAATAGCGAGCTCGTCTTTCTTGATTTCATCTTCTTCATCATTGACGAGCTCATCTTTCTTGATTTCATCTTTTTCTTCAATGGCGAGCTCATCTTTGTCGATTTCAATGGAAAACTGCAACTGTTTAAAAACGAATCAATTTTTTTATAAAATATGAATTATTGTTGATTTTTTTAGGGATTGTTAGTGTTGTATTGATGTTTAAATTCAATAATGATAAAGAGAAATGATTGCAGTTTAATATTTGAAATTTTTATGCAAATATTACAATATTTGCAGTTTTTTCTGCAATTATTCTCAATAGTTGCAGAAAAATCTGCAAATATTGAGAATACTTGCATAAAATACTGCAACTACCGTCAATATTTGTACAAATAAAAATGTAAGGTTTTTTTAGCAAATATTTACTCATTTTCAAAGTTTCTGAATACTTACAGTTATTGCTGCAATTGTTCTTAATAATTGCAGAAAGCTCTGCTTGGGAATTTTTGCTTAAAATACTAGAAATATGATCAATATTTGCAGTAAAAAATGTAACAATATATATTGGAGCTGCAAGAGTTTTTTGAATTGAAATAATTGCATACATTGAAGAATATAAATGATTTTAAGTGAATAATTGCTAATAAGTGAACAATTATTCAACATAATTGCAGATATATATGCAATTATTCAAAATAGTTGCATACATCTCTGCCATTATTATGAATAACTACAGAGACAAATATATATAATATTCTTTACTAATATAAAATGATTTTTATATCATTTACAGTTATAAATGTCTTTATTTTTAATTGAAATAATTTTAGTTGAATAATTGCTGATGGGTAAGAATTTATTCAGAATAATTGCAAAGAAAAATGAACATAAATGATTTTAAGTAAATAATTGCTAATAAGTAAGCAATTATTCTGAATAATTGCTGATATATGTTGAAATGAATTTATTTGAATAATTGCTGACAAGTAAGCAAATATTCAACATGATGCTTTATTTTGTTATTTACAGTTATAATTGTCTTTTTTTGAATTGAAATGATTTTATATGAATAATTGTTGATAAATGCAATTATTCAGAATCATTACAGAACTACATACAATAAATCGTAATAATTGCATATATGTTTGCAATTATTCTGAATTGTTGCAGAAAAAGATGAATTTAATCCTCATAAGATCTAAAAAAATCTTGCAATGTTTATTTTGGTTTATCACATTTTCTACTGTATATATAAACAATATTTGCATTATTTTAAGCAATTATTCACAAAAATTGCAGCAAAATCTGCAAGTATTGTGAATAATTGCAGATTTTTCTGCTGATATTATCAATATCAGAAGAAAAATAGAAAAACAATAATTATTTGTTGAAACTCTTGCATAACATTTCTCATTATCATTGAAAATTAAAACATCAATACAAAAAAATTGAAGAAAACTATGTAATAATTGAGAAAATATGAAGTTCTGCAGTTTTAGTTTGACTTTGACGTTCGATTTCGAAATCCAAAAGTTGAAATTGAATTTGACGATGCTTCAGTAAATCGATTTGTTAATAATGAAATTGTCAATTTGTTGATAAGGAAACCGTTAATGATTTACTGTAAAATCGATAAAGACTGGAAAGAAAATATGTACGTGAATTTATTTGATGAGGCTGGGGTAATTTGGGAAGTAAAATGGAGAAATTGGAAAACAGGGATGTAATTTATAAGTTATTTTTGGGGAGGATGTTTCGTGTATTTTGAAACATATAGAAGACGTGAGCCAAACGCACCCTTAATCATATATGTCTAGCTGTTTGCTTGATCTACATTAATTAGTTGGACATCTAATTTTATGGGCAGATAGTTAAAAAAATGTGTTATATGTGACATATTGCTTTAGAAATGTAAAATCAACCACGAGCTTTACTCGTCTATTGTTAATTTTGAATTTTGTGAACGCTTGGTTTAATGACCAATTTTCAAACACAATTTCTCGGTAAGGAGGGAAGACTGCATACATATTACCTACTGCAAACCTCACTCGAGGAAGCCTTGTGTATCAGGTAAAGAATGATGTTGATGATGATTATGATATAATTGTATACTTAATTGTATGCTAGAGAAGTTGCAAGGTAACATGTTTAAGAGAAATCTCAAAAATAGCACATATGAATGAAGCTAGGTCCTTGTCTGTGAAAGATTGTTGGAAGATGATAGGCGCAATGAGTAAAAACAATCCATTTTTGAAGTCTGAACATCTCTTCCACAAGATAAATCAAAGATTAATAGAATATCACAGGGTTTTCTAGTACCTAAGCTAGTCAAAAAATATTTAAGAAACACCCACATTCACTTGTAAGGTAATCAAGGATGGAGTACATAGGCAGTTAGCACTTGCTATGTTTATATAATCATATCATATAATTAATTTGATGGTAGAGAAATTATGAGGTAACATGTAAAAAAGAAATCTCAAAATTAGCACATACGAATGAAGCTAGCCCTTGTCTGAGAAAGATTGTCGGAGATACAAAAGGAGGATCACTTCTTCGTAGTGCATGAAAACAATCAACCTGCAAGACGTGCAGATTTATTTGTAACAAATATCTGATACATAAAGAGGTAGCTAGACAGTAAGCTCCAAATACGTGACAATAAAATTTGTAGAAATATAATGGAAGCCATACCAGTGTATCAATGTAAAATTCAGGAATATAGGGAAATAACGATTCATGATCGCTCATAACTAAGAGCATTTCCACCGTCCACATGCAAGTTGCATACATTGCTCTTTGTTTCCATCGAGAATAAAGACAGATATGGTACCTACATTGCGCTTAAGATAATTTAGTAAATTACAGCATTCGAGATCATGTGATACCTCAAGCAATAAGAACATAAAAAATGATTTATGTAAATATTTCCCCAGAGATTGCAGTCACGAAGACTCTAGAAGCAACCATAAGCTATGGACATGTGATGAATAGTAAATGTCCATTAGATAAGAAACATGGGTAGCTGAAATTGTTGTTAGACCTCTAGTAATGCCCTATGTCATTTTTTTTTCCAAAAAAGTGTACTACATATTCCCCTGTGGTAAAAAAAATTGAGACCAAAGGTATTTTCAACTTGCAACGCAAAACAAAAATTCCAGCTTTCTATGAATGATTTGCACTGCCAGCATCACATAGCTTAAGATATGCACCGAAGTTCATATAAGTGTACTCACTCTTTATTATCATTTGATGGGTTGAAAGGTAATTTTGCGACAATTGTTATATATATTATATAATGTTGATAAATTACCATGAGCACTGCCTAACACAGTCAACTAATTCTTCACGATAATCATTTCTGACATCTTTAAGACGCTTTAATTGCTCCATGCATGTTTTCTCTCTTATTTGTTTGTCTATCTCCTCTAAGAGAGAGATTAATTTTAGCTGCAGCGACATATAGTAAAACGCCTACAGCATAATGTACAAAAGCAAACATAAGCTTTGTTAATATTTAACCTGGTTCATTAAACTTGAAAAGAAGAAACATATAATTTAACTGACCTGCCTAGAATTTGGGGCAACACCTAAATGATATAGCTGTAGCATAAAATCAAGCAATTCCTCTTCTTTCAATATGTCCGAAGATTGTTGATTAGCCAACTGAACGATTTCTATATGTTGTGATGGTTGGTATTCGAAATCAGTGTCTAATCGATCACTAGTACTAGGTTTGTCCTCAATTTCCTCACTCAAGGTTCGCGTGCTGCACTCTGAATCAACATTAGCTGACCTTTCCGCTAAAGAACTGCTAGCACCCTTTGAGCTTCTAGAAGATGGAACACCGTCTGTATATATTCTGACTGAATCAATGGCTGATGCTGAACAGCAACAAGGTTTCTGTGATGTGGAATGTGTGAATCTTGCATTGTCAACCATGCATCCTTCATCCCATATTATATCTTCGACATTCTTTTCATCAACAACGTGAGATTTGATGAGGTGGTTAACTGAGCCTCCAATTCTAGGAATCCAAGTTCTATGCGGATCCCCTTTGAGAAATAACCCAACAGGGAATTTTCGTTGTCCACCTCTGTGAAGAAAGCCAGCATCAGGCAAATCAATTTTATTTGAATCCTTCATTGACTCAACTGGAAGACCTTCAGATAAGAAATGGAGAATAACCGTGTACAAAGAAACAACTGCAGTGTTGCTTAAAGCGCCAGATAAAAACACCTTATGGTCTGCACCCTTGACTTTCAAAATAAAAGATTGCAAGAAACTTCTGAAAACTGAGCCAGGTAGTTGAGGAGGAGATACTGGAGGTATGAATTGAATAACTAGAAGACAAATTTCACGGTGCAATTTTTCAATCTGCATCATATACAAATCCAGGAAAATTACAAATCAAATCATGCAAGCAAAGAGAGAAAATGTTTCACACACAAATTGCTGATCATAAGTCATGTGATGGAGAAATATTTGTTTTGTAGTGTCTTAGGTCCAACCAACTGGTCAAACATAAAATACCATAGTAATTAGTGAACATAAATATGAAGCAGTCAGTGGCAACACAGGTGACTAGCTTTCAAAACCTGGCAGCATATGCAAAACAATGCATAAAACAACATGAAAATATTTGGGAAGGTGCATTCAAGCAGTGACTGTAGAAAGAAATTTGACAGAGAAAGTTGTGCAGTCTAACCTCGAGCAAAACAACATCAGATCGGCACGAAAAAATACAGGTTTTACATGCATATCATCAAAGAATAATAAACTTAGTTGTGCTGTTGTATTCAAGTTAGCAGATTCTTCTTTGAATACTTTGTATGGAATGATGACAATGTTAACACTACAGAATGGTCATACAATATAAATAATCAATATTTTAAAGTTGCAGCAATTCAGCCCAAAACAACTGCAAGTTGCAGTGATCTATATTGTCTATTTCAAACAACTCGAAGTGGTTGAAAAGGTAAAGAATAGATAGATATACTGTAATCTCACAACAGTATATAAAGTGTACCTTCTTGATTGCCTCGTGCAATGCTTTGGTTGTCAAAATCATGCTACTTTCAGAACCAACATCCTCACATGAACCAGACCACCAAACAGAAGGCATCAGTGTTTGCAAATCCTGCTGGTTTGGAGACTTCTGCGACAGAAATCCTTCCATGATGTACTCAAAATGTGACTTCCACCATATAATCATAATTTTTTCATGTTGAAGCAGCTGGCAGGCCAGGGCTAGGTAAGGGTATGAACCAGAATAAGGACACTCTACCAAAACAAGTGGAGTCATTCTGCAGTTACAAGAAAGTGCCAAAATAACATGGTGAAACAACATGGATGATCCTGGAAACTGGAGGAAAAGGTCAAGTATTCGATTCAAACTCATACAATCATGAGGTGCTTGTACTCCAAATGCATCTAACAGGAAGGGAATAAAATCACCCCATGCAACATACTCAACATTTCTTTCATTTTCTTCGATTACATGAAACAATTCTTCACATATTCCATGAGAAATAGGGAGATACAATTCTCCAAGAGGCTGAAACCTTTTCAGGCTTCTCAATTTCTGAAAATTTGCCATCTCAGGCCTCTCAGCAGATTCCACTTCTAATAGCCTGGACAGGCATTGAAGCAAATACGAGACAAAAGATGTTGAACCCATGGGAGCCTGAAGTGGAAGAAAATCAGCTATTGGATACTTCAATGGATGGGATCCAAAGTTCAAATCGCATCGTTCACCTTCTGAGAGTGAAACTGCAGGATAATATCCAAATCCAGGGCCCATCTTGCGAACACCGCTAAAAGCTACTCCTAGAGGAACGCCATTTCTATAAAAAGATATAGTATTGTTTTCTAAGTCAATGCAACATCCTATCACATCCCCCACTACCCAAGACTGACCATATGGAAACTGATCTATATTCCATTTGCTGACCCTTCTGCCATCAAAAGCATACGAATCCGTTGCGTCTCCAACGCCTTTTCTATCAGTAAAGAGGCAAGATGCAATAGCCCAACCGAGCTGCTGAACACCATTGGTTTCTAAAGTTACCTCATACATCCACTTTCCCTTCCACACACAAGCATTAAATCTTGCACTGCTGAACAATGAAGAGCTTTCAACAAGTAATGGATCTCTCACAACCTTGATATCACCACAAACACTTGTTCTGTCTATACTGACAATATTTGGTCCGCAGCCTTGATCTGAAATCAGTAAACCACTCCGATCTTTATGATTCAATTCTTTGCCCTTTTCGAGTCTGGAAAAACATTTTTTCAATAGTTTTTTAATAGTACTGACATTGATCGAGAGAGAATTTCTTCGAATAGACTTGTGAGGAAGATCTAGAATATATTCTACAGTTTTCTCTAATGTTTGATAACCGATTTCATCATAACATGAAATAAAATGAGATTTTTGAGTTTCTTCTTTTCGATGATCATTAGATAAAATAAGTGCCAAGCCGGATGAAAAACCATTACTCCTGAGACCCTCTTGAGACATAATTATAGGAAAGAGGACTCAATCCTAATAACTTTCCCTTTCCATATATCTTCTCTATAGGTAAACTATCTTATACGGTTAGCTGCTAGTGCAGTTCCAGCACTATCAACAATTTCAGCTGCAACACACATGAACATGTTTTATTATTCAGTAAATTGAAAACTGAAAGTAGAGGGAAAAAATGCGACAGACTGAATCCAATAACTTGATCAAAATCTTCATGATCAATTTTAAGACACACAAAGAGAAATATATTCTAAGGAGCCTTGTTGATAAAAACCAAAGATCTAAAGCTAGGCAATTAGATAGGAGAAATCGGTGCTTCGATTGAATGATCAAACCAAGAATTTAGCACCAAACTCTAATACAGGTAATTTAAGAGAGTTTAGTGTATCTTATCCATAATAATATAGGATCAAATGTTACTTGATAAGCTTTGTATCACATAAACTGTTGCTCCAAATGAAACATCAATATTTGTCCAACAATATATAGATGTAACATTGGCATGGCATGAAGTTAGAAATTCAAAAGATAACCAAGATTATTCTCATCGTTCTCTACTCAGTGCCCAATGTTCCCACTTAAGCGGGATTTGTGGTGGGCAAGATAAATGCAATTTTATCCCTATCGCTGTAGAAACCGTTTCTAAAACTCTAACATTAAACTGAATGCCAACAACATCTGACTCCAATGATGCTCGAATAAAGCTCGCAGGAGTCTTGAATATTTAAAGCAAATTGTACTACTTATAACATGTTTCTTACTTCATAAAGTGACATGTCCAACTGATAATGTAGATCAGACATCAAGTACCAAGGCATGACTATGTCCACAAAGTAAGTATGCAACTAAAATTAAGGTCACTTCAGTTATTCTAACAATAGGATCTAACTAAGCCATGCGGATGTGCCCTCGGCTTCATTGTTTGCCTATGTTCTTCTACATGGCTCCCAATATATATAAATACAAATACACACACAGATAAATATGCATATATACACACACACACACAGATATATATACATATATAGTATTTCATTCCCCCTTGATCTCTGAATTTCACTCTAATCCACCGCAAACAAGAAGCAAACCTATGTATAAATTACAATGATTTTACCCGAATAACAATATTTGGGATTAGTATATATTGTGCATAAACTAGACCATTGTAAGGTTTACTTTAATGAAGAATCTGCTGGAAATGCTGACAACTAGCTCGAATAACCAGGGGATAAATAATTGAAATTCTTAGCTCCGCCCATGCCACATATCAAACCATTGATTACAAAAATCCTAAAATCAACTAACTTAATTTTTGTTTCAAACCAACTGCCCACGGTTTTGTTTTTTATCAAATTCGGATTAATCTACAATCAAATATTATTGTTCTTAAAAATAGAACATGAAACAAAATTAAGTTAAAGATGTAAAGGCCAAGTATCAAAGTCAACTTTAAAAAAATACTAAGAAATAAATATTGATGCTTTCACATGCTTTATGTTATTTATTTAATTGCTTACATAGAGCAAAAAAAAAATTAACACACAAGAGCGTGTGAAAACATACACCACAATGTGAACTGTTCAATCCGTGACCCATGATTTACATCTAGTTTTGATTTAAGATTAATTCTATGATTTACGATCTCAATCTTGTTTTGAAAACCTATAATCAAAAAACAAGAAAAATAGTCCCACATCTGTTATAAGCTCTTAATTAAAAAGAAGGTTGACACCTGGTTGTTATGTGTTATCTATATCCACACTACTGTAATAAATGCTGATAAAATTAACAGACTTTGAAGTTGATTTAATCGTAAGCTGCCACACAAAATTTGGTGAAAGACATGCTACTGGCACAGATCAAGTGTAAGATATGCACCTACCTATGTTTTTTATTTATGAATTAGACGATTTGAAATGTAATAGCATAGTAGTTACGGCGCTAAGACGCAAAAAAAGTGCAAGCCTTGAGCCTTGGGCTTTTTTGAGCCTTGGGCCTTTTCGTGTGCCTTTTATACAAGTTTGATCTACTATTTTACTAACTACAAATTAAATTTTAACCATATTTTATAATTCATTCAGCTATTTAAATTTTTTATTATTTAAATTTAAAACTTCAAAACCATGTTTTATAATTTATTTAACTACTTAAATTTTTTATTTCACTATTTTGCAAACTAAAATTTGAATTTTGCAAAAAGGCGCTTCAAACTGCAAAAAGGCACACTCAAACTACAAAAAGGCACACAACGTGCGCCTGAGCCTTTTTTGAGCTTAGGTGTGCGCCTTGATAACTGTGTATAATAGCAATCATATGCCAACAAACCATATAAACTTAATGAAAAATTATTCAATTATTTTCTAGCAAAGTGAGATAATTTCTGAGAAAGTTCGTAATTTTGCAATAGTAAAGTAAATAACAATATGTCCAGCATCACTGGAACTAGTTAGACGCTCCGACTTTGGTTTGAGAGGTTATAGTTCGAAACTTGTGTATCGTGGTTCGAACCGTTGGCATGTATTGTCATGTAGTATATTATATATTATCTACAACTAGTTGTATTACTATGCACTGCCATCTAAGTATTCAATTTCAAAAAGAAAAAAAAACAACTATCAGCAATTTATTTGAATAATTAAAAATATGTGATGCCAACAGTCATTGTATAATGCTTGTTAGCCCACCATTTCTTATGTATATCTTTTCTAATGAAAAGCACGATTTAGATGAACAATATGTTTCCGAATTACAACAGAATATTTGACACCTGTTACCTAGTGACAACTGACACGCACTGATCAAATCACCTGGAAGCTAACCTCCCATCCATTTCATTTATAAAAAAGATCTAAAATCAATATAAGGACTGTATGCACAACAGCAAAGCATAATTAAGCCAGTGGAAGTTAAAAATTCACCTTTCGGGTTCAAAACAACATAAAATGCATAAAATTTGGAACAGATAAGCTCAATCGTACACATGACATGAATTCCCACAAAGAGACAAGCTCAAAAAGGAACGAGATCCAGTAGATTCTACAACCCACTGAACTCACATAACAACAGTCAGCAAGAATCCTCTAAAAATTATCAGCTAGGTTAACAGCCACTTTTTAAAACAAAATTCCATCAGATTTCACTTATAATCAGAAAAATGGTCGATAGAATACCCAATCTCAATATAAACGGAAACTTACATGGCGCAGGATAAAATCCCAACTTAATCGAATTAAAAGAGAGAAATGGATTTCCTGGTGCTCTATTTTGAAGGCGGCGGGATAAATTAGGGTTGGAAGATAAATAATATATTTATATTTGATGAATTTTGCGAGATAAAAAAACAGTGGAGAAGAGAAGAAAAAACGAATTTGTCAAAATGATCGAATGTTTTGGGGCTAATTTTGGCATGTGGATACCGCAGGCTGTTATTGCACCCGCTTCTTTTCTTTTTTTCCTTTTTCCCCCCTTTTGACCCAACGGCTCAGATTACCTTTATTAAAACCGAAAAAATAATATGTACAGCTGTGTACGACAATATTCTATACGCATACACTGCAACTATATATTTTTTGCAAATTTACTAACATATTTTTCATGATTAAATGGAGAAAAACCATTATTTGTAAGATATATTTTACTTTTAAATATTCTTTATATGTTGAATGTTCAAAATTAATTATCCTGAACACAAATTTGTATGTCATTGGGTACATTTATACAACTTTATGATGAATCATACATCAAAAGTGTTACATAATACATCTATAAAATGTTACCTAGATGAATGCTTCAAATTTTAAGTTCTAAGGCTAGTACATTAATTTGAGGTTGTTAATAAAATAAATTAATACACGATGGCTCAAGTCAAGTTACCATGCTTACATATAAAAAACCGTTAAAAAGAATTGCATCATGCAGACGCTGCCACAATAGATTAATGAAACTTTTTATAAATTAGTTTGACATGATTAATAGTAGTGTGTCACTCATGCATTGCACACGTTAATGTTATTAAAAAATAGTATTTATATTGTAGTTGTTGCTAAAATATATATTTTATTATGCTATATATAATAAATTTACTGTGATATATTAATCATAGATTAAAATGACATGCGACAATTGGATATAAGGTTGAGAGTTTAGTTCTTCCTAACTACATATCTCGGTAAAACTTAATGTTCAAATAAATAATTTTACCATTTTTGTTGATATGATTGTTATCTATATATTGAATGTCATTTTTTTCCAGAGAATTTATAAATGGATTGATGAACATTAAATAACTAAACTTATTTAAATAAATTGAATTAACGATCGACGTAACTAACTAAAGATAAGGAGGTCAATGTAAAAAAATTGCAGAAAATTGTGTAGAGCTTTTTAAATGTTTGTAACTGAGAAGAGCATCTTATGATTAGCTTATCTACATGTGAACTTTTATCCCTTGTTTAGTTTTCATTCTAAATTTGTTCTTGTAGTTATTAATCATATATTTCATGTTGTTATTTATTTTTTTTGAAATGGTACTTATATACAACATGTCATTGGGACAACATATCACAAATCAGATGTCAATAATAGTTCGAATCACGCTACGCGTGGTTTCGAACTTGTGACCTCTCGCACCAAAGTCGAATCACTTAACTACTGAGACAATGGTGCTTGTCTAGATTTCATGTTATTGTAAGAGGATCATGCTTACAATTTCGCTAATTACGAACTAATGTTATATAGCATTTAGTTGAGTTGTGAGTGGGACATGCTTTGATAATACGTTGAAAGTGAAAATGCTTATATAATTCATTTTTTATCACTGTAATATATGCGTTCACATCGTAATGTAAAATAATCTTTTTAAAGCTTGTTAAAAATGAAATTATTTATGTAATGTAGGATAATTTTTTTGAGATAAATGAATTAGAAATCAAAAGAGTTATTATTATTTATGTATACGTTTTTTGTTATGCGATTTAAATATCTTCATATCTGAATAAAGAAATAATTTTATTATTTTTCTTATATATATGAATATTGTATGCACTGAAATTCTCATATTTTTAGAATTTATTAGATGGATTAATAAATATTAATTAATCATATTGATTTGAGGCGGAGCCTTGTCTAGACACCCAGATTCGAGTCCGGAAATAGCCTCTTTGCAATGCGAGGGAAAGACTGCGTGCATTATCGATCTCCTCAGAGCCCACTATCGTGCGGAAGCCTCATGCACTGGGTTCCATCTTTTTTTTAGTTAATCGTATTTATTTAAATATTTTAAACTTAAAATTACATAATTAGTTGAATATATGGACTTGAATGTAGAATATTAGAAGGTAATCGAGATGGGTTTCTAAGTAATTGTAAAAGGTACAAAATTTAGGTATTTGAGGTTAATAAAATTTTACAGTTTAATGTATGATAAATTCGTTCAATAAATAAATTTGTTATTTTCATTAATGTGTATAATTTATGTTATATTATTTATGCATATATTTGCATTCAAATAAATTTTTTTTACCAATTTGTTGATGCGCCTATAGTATACGTATTGAAACTTTTATCTTTTAGGATTTATCAATAAATATTAGTTCACTAAGTTTATCAGTTAGTTTAAAGTTTGGATTATGTAATTAATTTAAATGTATGGACTTTAATATGAAATTTTAGGAGAGAATCGTCAAAAAAATATAAATAATTGTTTTTAAAAGAAAAGTGGGTATTTGAATGTAAAAAAGTGTGAGAGGTTTAGTAGAATAATTGTAAAGTGGTAAATAATAGGATTCTAAAAATAAAATATATAAACTTGGAGAGAAGTAAGAAGAATAAAAATAACTTTTAGAATTAATGAGACGCCTTCAAATTATTATAGTTTACTATTATTTAATAGATACGTAAAAGGAACAATGTCAAACATTGTATAAAATTAGAAGTATGAAACATATTACAGTAAAATAAAAAAAAAGGATTGTCTAATCGATAATACATAACTATCTAGTTTTTTCTTGCTAGGATTATTTCATAATCCACAATTCTAGTAAGCGATTCTCAATCAACGAAATTAAATTATTTAGAAAATATTGATATTACAACACAAAAAGTGAAAACATTAAAATATGAAAGAAGAAATCGAAAGGGAAATAGCAATATTTGAACTTCCTCAAATTCTTTGATTGTAACATTTTCCCATTTCTCCTCTACTACTTTCTTACCTTAATTAATATTAAATAAACAACAAATGAATTAGAAAAAAAATACTATATCGAATGAAATATGTACAGAGTTTTCTAATATTCAAAATTTCGAAAAATCTTTTCACCAATTTTGTATAAATAAAATTCCTCGCAATTCGAAGGAAAGTTTGAAAAAAAATGCAAGTAATAAACTTAGGCTGTATATAAGATTTTGGAGAATGTCCGTGTCTAGCTAAGGTTTCATATGGCGTTGATTATCTAGAATTTAAATATATATAAAGATTTAATTTTCGTTATATCATCTATGAGTTTTTATGTGTGACTTTTTTAAGTAAATAATGCATTAGTCGAATTTGCAATCCTTTTTACAAAGCTTATTGTTTGTTGCATAAATGTTACTGTTTTTGTAGTTCAATTTGAAATTAATTATAAATTTTTGTTGACATAATGAAATGCATGTTTCAATAAATTTCGAGTTCCACGGTTATGCATAACAAATTTGTTTGAATAAACGAATGATACATTTGTAATTTAAAAGTTGACATTGTTAAATTTCCAAAGTTTTAATTTTGAAGACGCTTGGATGGAAATATTTAGTGTGGTTTTCAAGTGATTGGATAAGAATATATAAGATATAAAGAAGCTAGTTTAAGAAAATTGATGATCGTACAAGAAAACATGCAAAATTATGGATATATGGAGGATGTAAATGAAAACATTATGAGAGAATTAGAAGAAGAGTAAGTTCTTTTAGTTTACGATTATATAATAGATTTGAGTTTAAAAGCCGTTATAAAGATGAATACATGTCTGATGGTTGCAAAACGCGAAAACAAAATCAAGTAATAGCATGAGGTATAAATATATTTTCATATTTACCATGTATAAGGTATTTTAAGAAGGAACAAAATAGTTTAATAATTATTACATTATGAAGTCATTGAACCAATTTGAACATTTATTTTCTCATTCATTATTCATTTTTGCTATATGCAAAATATATTTTATTTACTTCTTTTATTTTGGGTTTATTCAAAATACTTTTTAAAAGATCAAGTTAAATCAAAATAAGTGGAAAAGTCATTCTCTCTGGCATAAATTACCACATTAGTTATCGTATTAATTGCTTTTATTAATGATTGATTGCAATTATGTTGTAAATTCAATTTTAACTTAAATAACAAAGATTGTGCCTAATTAAGTAAAATAGGAATCATCTTTTCATTTGATAGTTCTGATCTAATCACATGCTAAAAAGTATTATCAAATAAGAGCAAATGCAATGCCCCAAATGATAATGTTGATTTTAAACAACTCAAATTATATTACCACTATTTATATGTGGATGTGGATGTTGATGTGGATGTGGATATAATAATCAATTCCAAAATACATTGTAATCATTTATTCATGTTTCTATAAAAAATGGACAAACACCTCCAATCGAATTAATAATAGCAAATTCAGTAGTAAATAAATGCAATGAAAGTAAAAGACATGTTGTTTTATAGTGGTTCAGCCGAAAAGGGCCTACATCCAATGTTCATATTCATTCATTTTCTTATAATTCATATCTACATGAGTTTTGAGAAGAAATACAATGAATTATCACTGAAAATAGAGATCTGAAGCTCGGTTCGGTTTTTCCTATAGCATAGAGTCTCCATGCTTCACAAATTGTCCCCATGAATGCCAAATGCTTGGATATTTATAGGGGTGAAGAGGCGGTGTGATTAATTCGGAAAGTTAGGAAATTTCCATGTATATCTCGCCCAGTTAGAATATTCCCAGGTATCATGGATGTGATTGGATAATTTCCAAATATATGCAGATTTCATTCCATACTACATTGTTCGGTCCGGTTGAGAGCTAGGTTCAGGGTCAGTTGGTTCGGCGATGTGCATGCGGACACGTTGTTGGCTAGGTTCTTATATAATATCCTAGGCTTGACATCTTCTTCCTTGAACCGTTTCAGTCTCCTACTGCTTTGCTTCTGCCTAGTCTTCCCATTACTAAGCTCCTAGTCCGGCACCCCCACATACCGGATAGAAGATCCTATTCGGTACGCTGGGTACCAAACATGATCTCATGTTCGGTACCTTCGATACCGAATAAGAGATGGAATTTTTCTTCTCCTCTTCTCCTTTGCACTTCCCACCAAGTTGCCTTCCTTCCAAATCTTTGCTCGGCTATTCCCAAGCCTTAATCTCGTAGGCGAAATTGCCAATAACACTTGTCCCCCAAAGTTCATCTCGTAAGCTACGAGGTGGGCTTTGTTGAATGCTCTTTGAATCCATCATTAAGGGTATATTTCTTCAGTTCAATCCTACATGCCATTTGCTCGATGATC
Organism: Allium cepa; assembly: GCA_030765085.1. Classification (NCBI taxonomy): domain Eukaryota; kingdom Viridiplantae; phylum Streptophyta; class Magnoliopsida; order Asparagales; family Amaryllidaceae; genus Allium; species Allium cepa. The sequence continues at coordinate 243,246,231 of CM060938.1, read as the reverse complement.
AAGGTGAAGTCTAACACATTTCTTGGTTCGGTGGTCAACACAGGGTTGGATAGAGACGTTGTTGGTTCGGCGCGCCACTGGTCCGGTACCAGTCACGACTCAGCCCCTATATAAACCATTGAGCCTCCTCCCATCGAACCACCTGCTCATTTTCCTTCACCTAAGTTCTTCGTGACCATTTGCCTCCCCTAAAACTATAGTATTGATCTCCATCCAAACGCTTCTAATTCGACACAATGTCCATCCACAATCATCACTCGATCTAGTAAGCTTCTCTTCCTACCTTTACATCTATAATTATTGATTTGTGGTCATGATTTAGGCTTCGTCCAATAATCCCAGGGCTTAGGTTTGTGCGGTTAATCAGCCGAACGCAAGTGTTATAGTTTTTTTTATCCATGCTGACACATTGTGCAACGATTAGTGTTCCGTTCAGCTGTAGGCAGTGGCTTTGGTTTTTAGTGTTCGATGGGTTGGTCATATAGGTTCGGCCGTGTCTTCTTGATTACTTGAATGCTCGACTACCGGTCAGAAATTCAATTGGCTACATACTAACCAATTTTTTAACTTGTTACATTGGCTTTATTCATTGTATTGAACTTTAAATATGCATTTCTAGACAAAGATATTAACATAGCTTTTCTAATGTTGTCGGAATGTTTAAGTTAACATTACTTTGGTTCTTTTTCAATGTGCATACACACACGAACACATCCACCCTTTGCGATAATTCGTGAAATAAATTACTATATCATATAGGTATGTTGGGCCATCGAATGACTCGTTCACGGACTATTTTTGGAGATAAGGGTCCTTCTTCTACCTATCCGGATCCTGCACCATCGAGGTGCCCTCCGATCAGTCCAGTTCTGCTCACTCTCTTGTGTATGGGCATAGGCCATCCAAGCTTTTAATAAATCCTACCGATTCTGAGGCCTCTACTTTGGCTGCCATGCAGTTGGATTATAACGTTGCAACACATGGTATTCCCAAGAGGATCTCCTTCTACCCACTCCCGAGTAACGGGCACATGCTCCGTTGGAAGGATACATGGCCTATTCTCGTTATCACTGCACGGCCAGAGCCCCACCTCCTCTTCCTCAATTGATTACAAGTTTTCTTGTGTACTTGAAGATTGCTCCATTCCAGTTGCACCCTAATGGATATGCTATTCTCATTAGCTTATATTCTATCTTCGTGAGGGAGTTCTAGGTGCCCCTACTCACTGCCAAATCAGGTTTCATTACTTTATAGAAAGAAAACTATAGGGTTCTCCTTTTATCTATCTTGAGCCATGGAGCAAGTTTAAGCTGGTTGAGAACCTATATTCTAGGTAAAGTATGTTTAAGCACAAATATTTTTTCATTCAGGATAGCTCTCTATACTTTCATTAGTGGCATTCTGGATGTGAGCCTCTTTCTTCATCATATGTTTCTTTCTGTAATTTTTTGTGAGACTTGGTGTTAAATACTAGTTTTCCCCCTTTTGACTTTCTTCCTTGTGTATTGAGAGCAGCGATAGGAGAGGAGCTTGAAGATATGTTGCATAGACCCCGACAAATCCCAAACGAACTTTGAAAGGTTCCCCATCTAGTTACTGATGAAAATCTAAGGCGACTTGGGCTGTTGGCAGCCGGTCGCTCAATCGGAGAAGTCGGGCAACCTTTCACTCACAAACCTACCAAGAAGAAGAAAGGAAAAGACTCAGCTACTTGTGAGACAAGTGATGTGCCATCCTCTCGGCCTTATATTTCTGGTGCCCTCTTGACTATATATCTGCATGGAGTTGCTCCTACCATCCTTTCGGGCTTAGAGGAGCCGGAATTAGACTCCTCGCGGTCGAACCTCACAAAAGTGGCTAGCTCAAAACCTTAAGGGAGTGAGCTGATGATAGTGTCCGCACAAAGACAATGGGAGAAGCAGACTCTCATTCTCATGAAAGCAATCATACTGCCTTGGACAGCAGCAAAGCGCATTCCTCCTGGCCCATCACCTTAGATAGCTTACTTAACTTACAGGTAATGGAAGTCTTGCATCATTTTTTTGTTCTAAGGAGGAGGAATCCCTGGAGATATTTCCACTTGATTATATTCAAGATCCAGAGCTCGATATCGACTGTGGGGATTCCGAGTCAATAGCTAAAATCCAGCGATAGTTGGAGACCAATAATGACCCTAAGGGTCCATGCAGTTGCTATAAGATCTTGCATTCATTCTTGCATAATCGCATATTCATGACAAAGTCATGCACCTTTCAAGCATCTATTATGATTCTAATCCATCATACTTTTCCATTGTAGATAGAATGAGCTCAAGAAGGGAAAATCTACTATAAAAGATGGAGCAGTTAGGGCTGTAAGTGCCTCCCAAGGATGTCAAACAGGCCGTGTCTTCATTCGGCCCAAGTGAAAATATTAGACAACCAATATAAAGCTGCTAACCAAGGAAATTGTCCGTTACCATCTAGTTAGGGATAAAGGTGACTAAGACCCCAAATTTAGTTCTCAAAAAAGATCCCACTCTCCTGGCAGTAAATTGAGGTACCAGACTGTGATTCGTCCCTCCAAGTCTCCTCATAATTTGCCTTTTCCTTTATCCAACTTGAAAACTTCCAAACACTAAGAGAAGCCAGACAGGAAAGGAGCGGTAGTCCCCACCTCCCACCCCTAAGGAAAGATAGGAAGAAGGAGATAGAACGAGCAATTGTCTTAACCGACCCCAAAGATCTAAATTTTGATAAATTCCAGCAGCCTTATCAATCGAGAGGTCCCCTAGCCCACTTTCTTGCTGAGCTCCCCCTCTTTCCTTTACCAGGGCAATTGATCGTCTTACAGATGGGTTGGGTGGTGTTAAGGCTTTGTTGAATTATCATGCCAAAGTCGTTAAGACCGGGAAGGAGATCGCCAAGAAGAATGTCAAGTAGAATATAAAGATCTTTGATTTGAGAAAGCGGCTGCATGAAAAGGACTTAAACCACACGAAAGTGGTGGATGCACTGGAGAGGTCTCATGACGTAGTGGTGAAGAAGCAAGCCGAAGAAATCAAGAGGTTTAAGGCTACTCACATTAAAGAACTGGAGCAGCTAAGGCATTACCACGCTAGCAATATTAAGGCTACCAGAAGGATAATAATAATAATAATAATAATAGGGCTAGGCAGCTCTTCGATGACTACAAAAGTGTCAAAGACAAATTTACTAAGAGGGTGGATGAGCTTCGAACTGTAGTTGAGAGAGTGGAGCCCAACATCACCAACCTAAAGGAAAATGTGGTGGAGTGGAGAGCTATGAGAGCTTCTCTACAAGTAAACGACAGGGCCATAGCTATGGGCAAAGGTTCCAAAATTTCCAAGGCCGACAAGTTGCAGGCAGAATATGATGAGATGAACAGCCAACTAGACCAATTGGAGGCACTTCTAGATGAAACTTAATTCAGAATGTTCATGGAGAAAAGCCTAGCCTAGATGGATGGTTATTAAGAAGTTATGGTTTCTACCCACAAGAGGCTAATCAAAGAAGCAAGGATGCTAGTGAACAAGGAGGTCCACTTTTCAACCTTGAGGCTATTGATGCTTGCTTCTCAGGGGACGAAACGGAGGCTATACGCCTGGGTCACCTTAAATTGGTCGAAGCCAAGAAGGCTTGAGAAGAAGAAGCAGAGAAAGGGAAGAAGAGTGGCTCGACCTCTGAAACAACATGCAAGGGCAGATTTCGAAATTGGTTGTTTATGCTACCATATATGATCTTCCACTTAACTGCCTTCCATGTTTCTTCAGATCCACTTGCTAAGAGCCAGGCTTCAAGAAAATCCCTTCCTCCGGCTCATGTTTAACCTCCCAACGTTGCCTTTGGATCCTCTAAAGGAAGTAAGATTTTTCCTTACAGTCCATAGGCCACTACTCAATGCATCGGAGCTTGTTTGAGCGAATCCATGCCTGACAGTCCTCCTAACTTTCCTATAAGTGACATGCTCACGATGGATCCCATTGGTGTCAGGCCCCCAAGCTCCCTTAAGTCCTCGGCTAATGAGGCTCATAGTGAGATGATTGGAGCTCTTCAAAAGGACATTGACATCGAGATTTTAGGTGCTTCTGACCCTACAAAGAAGTTTGACAGGGACGAGACCTTGAAGTAGTAAGTCCTGTTAAACTTCCCTACAGATATGGCTATAGTCAAGATCAAAGATATGAAGGAGCCGAAGCTATGAAGAAGAGACAAGTGGAAATTGATGCAGCCGCTACCACTATGAAGGAAGAGAAGGGAAATAAAAAAGGTGAGCAGATAAACATCATAATAAGAAAATGTCTCCAAATCCAAGCCCAGGCCTAAGTGAGAGCCGTACCGTACTCTATTTGTGTTTTCTCTTTGTTAGAGATGGACCGTTATGCATACATTTTTTCTTTTGCTGGTATTAAATATTGTCGTATATGATTGAACGATTTTGATGTATTGGTGAGGTTGAGCGCATATTATTCCTTTATACTTGTGTTTTTTTGGCTTATAAATGTTTAGATGGTTGACAATTATGATTTGCATGTATGATTCATATGTTCCTTATCCTTGCTTACCAATTTATCTTTTTTTCTAGTTGTTAAGTACTATGTAATTCTTGTGTGGCTTAGGCAAATTTGAACGGACAATTGCAGCCCGTGCTTGGTTATCCATCGTTGGCTGAGTCCTGGTCAGTCAATTGGGGGAGAACCTACCTGGTGATTGTCATGTCCTAACCGCGGGTCAGTTGAGTTCTCTACGACCTCATCCAAGTGGTTGAAGCTATCGACAATAGCAGACTTTTGGGTAGGACCACCTTGGTTTGCTATAACCAATGGGAAACCATGCACCGATCATCAGTGATGGACATCCGACTATGGGACCACTCTGGTCCGTCACTTCCAGCAAGGAGTTTGGGTCGATCATCAGTGATGGTCAATCGATTAAGGGATCACTTTGGTCCATCACTACCGGCAAAGTGTTTGGTCTGATCGTCAACGATGGACACCTGATTAATGGATCATTCTGGTCCATCACTACCTATAAGGAGTTTGGGCCGAACATCGGTGATGGAAACCCAATTAAGGGATCACTTTCGTCCATCACTACAGGCAAGGAGTTTGGACCGATCGTCGGTGATAGACAGCCGATTAAAGGTTACTCTGGTCCATCATTATCGACAAGGAGTTTAGGACAATCATCGGCGATGGACACCCGATTAAGGGATCACTCTAACTGTTAGCAAGGGGATATCATAATAATGCAGCTTTGCCCTCGAGTCTAGAAGTTGGCTCTCCGGGCCTAGGAGATGTTTCATCCTAGTGTTAATATTAGTCTAACATGTTCAAATGATATTGCAGTGTTGCGTTTCCTTTATTAAAATCCATTTCATAACCTTTTCAATTATAGAATTATAGTACAATTAGCGAGATGGTGGAAATTTACGTAAATAACGATGGAGATGATGTGCATTCCAAGCTCTTTTGAATATAGCTCCATCTATTGTGTTGAAGATGAAAACTCCATTGCCTAAGTCCTTTTGGATAATATATGGTCCTTCCTAGGAGTGGATCGAGAGCCTCGGGTCTGGGGAATATCCATTTCAGCAGCAAGTTCCCTTCCTTGAGCAGCCGGTGTTTGACTTTAGAGTTGTGCCATGCAGCTACTCTTCACTGTGCTTCAGCCTTCAAGGTGGCTTCCTCGGGCCTCTCATCAACCAACTCGAGTGGCATGTTTAGCAACTCTTCATTATCACTTGGGTCATAATAAATCCTTTTATGCGACGGTACTGCTATCTCTACTGGGTACATTGCCTCCGACCCATAATCAAAGATAAAGGAGTATATCTTGTTGCTATCTTGAAGGAAGTATGGTAGGCCCATAACACCAGAGGAAGTTCGACTACCAATTCTCCCTTCGCCTTTTCCAAACGCTTCTTTATTAGTGTTTTCAGAAATTTATTGACTGCTTCTACCTATCCGTTAGCCTGTGGATATGCCGCTAAGGAGAATCTTTTCCTAATTCCATGCTATTGGCAGAAATCGACGAACTTCATACTATCAAGCTGCATTCCATTGTCTGAGATGATCCGAAGAGGAACTCTGTACCTACACATCACATTCCTGATTAAAATATTTATAACTTTGGTCATTGACACCTTAGTAAGGGGCTCAGCTTCCACTCACTTAGTAAAGTAGTCAACTACCGCTATAGCATACTTTGATCTACTCTACGCCATTAGAAATTCTCCAATTAAGTCTATTCCCCGGATCGCGAAAGGCCAAGGGCTAACTATATGAGTCAATTCGATCGGAGGCAACCTAGGAATCTTTGCGAACCGTCGGCGCTTACCACATCTCCTTGCATACTCCATCGCATTATGGTTCAATGTTAGCCAGAAGTATCCATATCGTAATATTTTCTTTATCAGGGTCTACCCTCTAGTATGGTCTCCGTAGCTCCCTTGGTGAATGTTTTCCAACACTTCCTTGGCTTCCTTTTTGGTGATGCACCTTAGCAGTGGGTTAGAATATCCTCTTCGGTACAACACAACATTTTGAATGACGAAGCATGTTGCCTTTTATAGGACCTTCATAGTTTTATTCCTGTTACCTGGTGATACTCCATGGCTCAGATACCTTATCAATAGTGTCATCCAATTCCCCTCACCGTCATTAGTTGCAATCGCATTCACCTCGTTAAAGATGGGACTATACAGGGTCGTAATGGGTACCGACTCCAATAGAGGCCCAACTCCCAAACTTGCCAACTTCGCCAGTTCATCCACATCCTGGTTCTCCTATCGATGGATGTGCTTGATCATGTAGTGTTCCATTTCATTAAGTAGGGCTTTCAACTTCCCTAAATAGGATTTCAAGTGCTTTCATTTAACCTAGAATTCTCCAAGCACCTGGTTCACTATCAACTGTGAGTCACTGTGCACATACAGGGACCTGATAACCAGCTCCTTTACTATCTTTAACCAAGCTATTAAAGCTTCATACCCTGCTTCATTGTTCGTTGCCTTGAATCCAAATTGTATTGCGTAGCTTAATTTCTTTCCTTCGGGCATTAACAATACCACTCTTGCACCAGAGTCACGATCATTCGATGATCCATCTAGATACACCCGCTATTTAAGCGCTTCTTTCTTCCAGGGTTTTACTTCGTCGTCTCGAATGGTAAATTCAACGATAAATCTGCCATAATTTGTCCTTTGATCATAGTTCTTGGGTGATAAGTTATCTTATATGAGGCCCGTGTAGAACTTACCTCAAGGGCTAATCTATGAGCACTATGATGCCGTGCGATTAGAGGCAGTGGCTCAACTTTCGAGATGCAATTAACAAGTAGTATGCCAACTTTTCCAGCTTAGGATATCTTGACTCCATCCTAGTGAAATGCTTACTCATGTAGTACACTAGACGTTGCACTCGATCTTCTTCTCTCACCAAAGCCATGCTCAAGGCATGAGTGACACTGCCAAGTATAGGTAAAGGTCTTCTCCCTCGGTCGGTGTAGAAAGAACCAATGACTTCTGTAAATGTTCCAACAAGTTTAAGAAAGTGGCCAAGCACTCATTCGTCTGTGTAAACTTGCCTTTTTCCTTCTTAAGTTCTTCAAAGGAAGGAACATACTTATCCATCGCCCTAGATATGAACCTGCTTAATGCTATTACTTTTCCATTTATACTTTGCATCTCCTTTTGAGTTTCAAGAATTTTAATGCCCTTCAAAGCCTGGACCTACTCCGGGTTAGCCTCAATTACCCCCACATGCATGATAAATCCCAAGAATTTTCGAAATGACACCCCAAAGGAACATTTTAGCGGATTCAACTTCATCATGAACTCCTGTAGAATTTGAAACATTTCCTTCAAATGTAAGATGTGATCCTTAGCGCTTTTTGACTTCACAAGTATGTCATCGACGTACACTTCCATAGCCTTCCCGATCTGGCCGGCAAACAATTTATTAACCAGGCGTTGGTATGTCGCTCTTGCATTCTTAAGCACAAACTTCATGACCTTGTAGCTATAAAGCCCTAAGTCAGCAACAAAGCTAGTTTGTTCATGATCGAGGACCTGCACCGCAATTTGGTTGTTCCCGGAGTATGCATCCATAAAAGATAGGTGCTCATGCCCCATAGTCTCATCCACTAGCTGGTCAATCCTTGGGAGCGAGAAGCAATCCTTGGGACAAGCATCGTTCAAATTAGAGAAGTCGATGCATGTTCGTCGCTTTCCATTCGGCTTCCTAACCAAAAATGGATTTGCAATCCATTTTGGGAGTAGAGATTCTTTGATGAAGTCAGTTTCTAACAAGGTTTTTACTTCCTCGTTTAGTGTAACTAACCGCTCCAGACCCATATTTCTCTTTTTCTACTTCATTGGAGGTTTCGTGGGGTCAACATTTAAAGCATGGGGTGAAATTGTGGGAGCGATTCTGTACATATCTGTGTGAGACCGGGCGAACACATCCTGGTTGTCTCATAAGAATCCTATTAGTTGTATCTTAAGATTTCGCTCCTTTTCGGATCTAATTTTCATAAGTCTCATTGGATTATTGTTGTCTGCCTCCATGAGTTTCATCGCGTCTCTAAGCTCAGTTGTGGCCCCCTCTTCTCCGTCTCTCAGGTCAAGTTCGTTATGAGGATCGTTCGTGAACCCGAGTGGAGGCCCTTCCTTTAATTGCTATGCGATAGAATTCTTAGTGCAGAATGTGACTTCTGCACGCTTCCCATTCTCCCATTGTTTTTTCTCCTTGAGTTTCTCTATATAGAACTCCCTTATGACATCATGATTTCCTTCTACTACGCATACCCATTTGTTATAGGGAACTTCATGGTTGAGCACCATGGAGCCACCACTGTATGAAAGTTAGATAAAGTTGGACGCCTTAGGAAGGCATTGTAAGTCGAGAATCCATTTGCCGAGACAAAAGTTTGCTTTCATATGGTCATTCTGTTGGAACTGGGCCAGGCCGCAGAGGTAGCGGTGGGTGTATTTTAAATTTTGTTGTACTATTGGATCTTTATTAGGCCTATGGAGTCTAATTCATTTAGAATAATTCTAAATTTGTTTTAAATAAAATCATGTATTTTATTTAAATTTAAGTATTTTGTAATGTAAAGTTAATTTGAATGATTTAATTTATACACACACGTATCATATACATATACATATGTGTGTACATGTGTAACATAATAATCCGTAAAGGGTATAATATCCCTGTATATAGACGTTGGGATTTACATCGCAACGGGCATATTATCTCATTTCGTGTGTATTGTATGTTGTCTAAATATGTACATAAAATATATAATGCAAAGTATATTTATATAAATACGTATACATATATTTAAAAAATATTTTATAACTAAAAGTATCAAAATTAAATATATATATATATATAATTTAAAACATTTGTATAAATATATATACATAATTAATCATGTAAAATTATACATACATACATACATACATACATACATACATATATATATAATAATTAGAATTATATATAACGTTAAAAAAATGAATATATATGAATAATTAATTACATTTAAATACTTAAAATATAATTGCATATAATTTAAAATTATTTCCAGATCGAAATTAGCATAACAAACATAAAATAATAATTGTATAATTTTATCATTATTATATATATAATAGTTTTGATCATAATAATTAAAAGTATTGGTAATAAATATCAAAAATAAAATTTTAAAATTTATAAAAATTTAGGATCATAAAATACAAGTTCGAATTTTTTCCATGATTTTTTGAAATAAAATATTATTTTTAATAAATAAAAGAAATGTTTAACCAAAGTAATTTAATTATTAAAAATAATAAATATTAAGAAAAAAATTTGAAACTTTTTCATGGGTAACTTCATAGATGTAGTAATTTTAAAAAATATAAAATCGAATTTTCAGTGTAGTAATTATTTTAGATATAATAAACAATTCAAATAATCAATAAAAGATAATTTAAAATTATTTTTATATATAAATATTTTTTCAAATTTCATAATTCATATTATGTATGAATAGGAGTGAGGAAAAATTCTAAGATGTTTTTACATTATAAATATACATATATGTAAGTATATGTTTAAAATATACATTAGTCTATATTTAAGTTAATATATAAATATACATAAAATAATTAATAATGACAAAATTTAATTTTTACAGAAAATTAGATTTGTTTATACATAAATTATAACACATAATAATATAACCATGCACATAACCAAAATACTTTGTGACAACTACATATACCTACGAAAATCTCACCAACTAGATACACAGCATTAATATATATACAAATTTGAGATTAACTGATAATAAATCATAAAATATAATATGATTACTGTAATATATAAATAAAATACCAATTGATGATGCCTTTGAGTCCACATGAAATGATGAATTCCCTTCTCTAGTTATGCTCGATCCGTCAGATTGCAAGTTTGGAATCGTCCACATTTTCTATCAAATAGTGCTTTTACTTAACTTGAACTGATTTTAGATTCTTAGAACCAATATGTAGATTAATTTCAGTCAGAAAAAATTGATAATTATAGCAGCCAAAATTTGTTTTTGATTAACGGTTTAGATATATATATATATATATATATATATATAGCCTTGTACAAGAGAGATATTAGGACAATCTCATTATCTATTCTCTCTTAATCTTAGCCATCTATCTCTAGGTCTAATCCTAAGTTTTAACCGCCTCCAATAACTTATCAAAACCAAAATTTTCAGCCCTAATGAAGGGCTTCAAACCCATTTAAGCCCAAGGCAAAATGCTATGCAATTAAATCTAATTTAATTCCTTATCGACATTGTATATGATTAGTACATTTACAACTATTATAAATATATAATAATTTTTATTTCTCAAACCATATTCAAATTTTATAATTAATATTTCATAAAAGTTAATTAATTTAATTTATTTATAACATTTATAAACTAATTAAATCATTCGGTCTTAAGGGAATTCATCATTTCAGCTGTGTTACTCTTGGGTGTAAATTTGGTCAACAATTAACACCGAACTATTCGAATGTTAACGTTCACATGTCACATAGCAAGTGGGGTGAAATTATGGACAAATTTATTGCTTATTCATTTCAGTAAAATCTTATTTAATTTAATAAGCGTTAGCCGTTATTGACATTTATACACCGATTCTCTTCGTCAAAACTGTATCACTTTGGATTTATGGAATTTGGTAATGGTAAAAATTCCAATATTGTCCATATTCAACTCTATAGTCCAAACACAAAATCTTTGGTTTAATAATAACAATTGTTATCAACCATACTACTCTGGCCAGAGATTTTGACTTTGGGTTGATTTGAGTTGACCATGATACTAACCTCATATTACCGAAGTGATGAATCCTCTCTTAAATAGTGTCTTCCTTCAAATACTTCCACTCGACCCAACTATATGTTGAATATGCGCTTATATGATTTTTGTTTGATGATAATAAACATATATACATTCGTTTAAATGTATTTGATAATATACTATTTATTTTCACAGAGTAAATAAATATTTGCTGAATAAAATAAATAACACGGAATTTGAATTCAAACGAATATTTTATTCAAACAAATATTTATTACAATTTTGATAGTACAAATTCAAGCTCTCACTATACATATACATTTTTGATTACATCACAATTCAGTTTACATTAATAACCTCACTACATATCACTCACACTCGTATTTATCTTCAACTGCATTCCAGTTTGAATCCAGCATCTGGGCAATCTGCAAAAATATAAACTAACGCAGTAAAATTGAAAATAAAATATTTTTGCAATATAAAATAAAAGATGAATTTTTGAAAATATAATTTGCCTCAGTTATTTGGGTTGTTCGTCATCATTTAAATTTGAATTCATCATACACGAACAACTTGTGACATACACAGTGTATTACTGTATATGCCACAAAGTCGTGCACATAGATATTACAGGGACAGGTATACATAAGTGGCTGCAGTACACACACATACATTTGTACACGTGTGCACTGCCCCGCCAACTCGTGTGCACAAATCAAACAAATGCACTGTTAACAATTCAGCACAAGGTCAAACCCAAATAACACACGGGATTCAACTCAAGGCAGAATACAAGCTGCAGTATACCAAAGTGATACAGATACATGCAAATTCGACAAGCAACTGAAGGCAAAAGGTCCAAAGTATCACTTACAACATGTATGCAGCCCAATGAACCAGTGACAACAAACTAAATGAAGACAGCAACAAGTACATGTCAATGCAAGCACAACCTCAAACATGAAACAAGACCAAAACCAGAAATGTACAGCAAAACAACACATGAAACACAATCATCTACAACAATGCATAGTCGCATTCAAGTCTTAGAAACAAATGACAATGTTAGAGCATACGAGCAGCAGCTTTAACAAGGCATGTGCAACATGGTCAGAAGCAAGGCAACAGAGACTCAAGCAACAACATGGACTGCAACAAATACATGATGCCCAACTCAAATGAATATCAGTGCAAGTGTCGACCAGGTAGCAAGGAAGATCAACACGGCAACTACAAACTACAAATATCCAAGTTCTACAAGCCCAACACAGTATACAAGTACAGGCCGCAGCAAAATGCAAGACAATGGTTGAAGCAAGACCAATGAACGCATCAGAAACACAAGACCACCATACATAGACCACAACAAACTTTAAATGACACAGTGCACATGAGAAACTATTTTTCACAAGCAAGAAGCTGACAGAAAATCAAACCAGAATGCATCAGTGTACAGTGAGCCAAGAATACATGTACTCGAGACAATATGCACAAATGTAAAACCACTGCAACAAAAGTGTACAAACACCAATGAACCAACAAAACCTGGCCAAAAACAAGACAGACCAACATACTACAATAAATCATCAAAGATTGCAACAGATGGAGCTACAGGAAAGTACAGCAAGCTACAACATCAAGTTGACCAAGATTCATATGCATTGAAATGAACTTCAATGCAATACACAGTATGAATGAATACAACAAGTCCAGATACAAGCTAGTTCCAGTGCCAACATATTCAACTCAATGTGCAACTGCAAGTGAACAAATATGCATATACCAGTGATGCAACTAAGCACAAGTCAATTACTACATAACAACAGTCAGTACCAACATGGACAGAAGGCAGTGAAACCCAGAGCATATGAAATGCAGACTAGAAGTGCAACTGCAATGGATAAAAAAAAATGCTCAAGATTGCTAGAACAAAGCTACAGGAATGCAGACAGTGGCCGAAGCAAATTTACAAAATGTCGAAGCCGTGGAAGCATAACAAAGCCAAAAATCGTCACAGTCAATATTGAACGAGTCAATAATCAAAACCGTGTCAACCAAGCTGTGGGGATCAAGCATCAAATTTGACAAAGTCAGATTAATCATCAATCGTTCAAGCATAATCAAGCGGCAGAGAAACGAAAATGACAAATTCAAACATGATTATACGAACGAAAATAAAGGAGATCGAACTCCTATAAATTCCTAAAATCATCATCGGCATAAAGCATAGAGTTCGAGAAAGCCAAAATCAGCAGAGCAAAAGGAATAAAACACATACCAGAAAATCACATACGAACTCGATCCAATTCGAAGAGCCGTGAGCTAATAGAAGAGAAACGAAGCCTACAACTATCTGTATCAAGCGGCGACTTCAATTGGCACAAACCCTAATTTGGAAATCAGGGACGAAGCCCTAAATTCAGAACTGAGAGGAACGAAAGAGAAGAACGGCCGCCATTTTTCACAAGGAGATAAAGGAACGGGCTAACAGATAGTGAAGGGGGCCGGCCTTGTTTATGTTACAAAGGGGTTTTAAAATATAATAAGGGTTTTATTTTAAATTAGGGTTATTTTAATTTTGAATTGTTTTTAATTTGTATTTTTTTAAACCGTTTTTAATTTTCTAGTCGTGTGACTAGGGGACAAACTACGGTGTGTAGTTTGGGAATTCGCAACTCGGTGGTTGAGTTGTGGTCAGGGTTTTGAGCGTAGAGTTAGATTAGTCAATAGCGGGTATAGCGAGTTTACGTGTGTAAGCGAGGGACTATCTAATTTCTAGTAGAAACCTTGGGGGCAGCACGTAGGCAGGGTTTTGCCGAAGCTGGGTAAATTCTGTGTTGTTCTGTTTTATTCTGTTATTTATATTCTGCGATATCTGTGCTGCTATTCTGTGATCTGAATTGAAATTAATTGATAAGCTTCTGCGATTAATTTTTATAATTTACACTATCACCCTATTCACCCCCCCTCTAGGGTGAAATCGATCCTACAAGTGGTATCAGAGCTAGGAATAGAAGTCAACATTTGTTTTAAAAATTCTATTTTTTTGAAAAAATCAGTTTTTGTTTAAAAATTTGAATTTTTAAAATGGCTTCTTTTAATAATGCTTTTGCAGAAGGTCAATCCATAGTTAGACCACCAATGTACAATGGTGAATATGCTTTTTGGAAAAATAGGATGAATTTTTTTTTGAAAACCATTGACGCTTGGGATATTGTTGAGACAGGTTATAGAATACCAACTATAACTGTAGATGATCAGGAAATAGAGAAACCAAAGGAACAATGGATAGAACTAGAAAATAAATTACAGAATACTAATGCCAAAGCTATGAATTCTATTATCTGTTCATTAGATCAATTTGAATTTAATCGTGTCTCACATTGTCTAACTGCGCAGGAAATATGGCACATACTAGAAGTGACTCACGAAGGAACATCTCAAGTCAAAGAATCTCGCCTTGCCATGCTAAGCAGCGAATACGAGAACTTTACAATGGCGAAAGAAGAAAATGTCAAAGAGATGTAAGGACGACTTTCCAATATCGTATACAAATCAAAAGCTCTCGGAAAAACATACACCGAATTGGAAATAGTCCGGAAAATCCTCAGAGTCCTTCCACGAAGCTTTGAAGCAAAAGTAACTGCCATTCAAGAATCGAAAGATTTAAAACAACTCAAAGTCGAAGAACTCATCGGAAATCTCACCACTTATGAGCTAGAAATGAAATTCAAGGAAGAGCGTGAAGGTGGAGATACTCGAAAGAAATCAATAGCTCTCAAAGGAACAACTGAAAGCGATGATGATAATGATGATGATGATGATGGAGCAGCAGAGCTGGCGCTACTAATAAAGAAATTCAAAAGGTGGAATCGCAAATACGGAAATCCAGCTCGAAATCATGAATTGAAAAGCAGAATAGGCAAAGCACTAGACAACCCAGAAAAACAGAAAATCATCTGTTACAAATGCAACAAACCCGGCCATATCAAGCCACAATGTCCTCAAAAACGATCAAATCAAGGAAAGAAACTAAAGAAGAAAAGCTTTGCGGCTACTTGGGATGAAACTGACGAAGATGAAAGTGATAACACCGAGAGTGAGAGTGAAAAAGCAAACATGTGCCTTCATGGTGAAGTTACAGACAGTGATGACGACGAGCCAAGCGAGGTATCAAAACTCACTCATTCTGAATTACTAATTTATTTCCATGAAGTAAATGGCTGTTATGAACGACTTAGGGAAAAATATGCTAAACTTGAATCTCAAAAGGATACTTTGATAGAATGCAATAAACAACTTGATCAATTAGTTAAGAACTATCAATGTAGAATCCCTAAGTGTGATAAGTTTCCAACATTCGAAGAAGAAATTAAAAAATCGGAAATCAATATAAAATCACTTGAAAATGAAATTCTGATTTTAAAAGAGAATGAAAATACTAGGAGAGAGATTTCTATTAAAAAGTGCACACAGTTGTTAAACGAAAATGAATCTCTCAAAACACAAGTCCAACAACTGTCAACGACCTTAGACAAATTTTCAAAAAGTGAAAAGTCGTTGAATATGCTATTAGGAAAGCAAACTGTTAATATGGTTAGACAAGGACTTGGATATAATAATTCGAAAATTGTTGAAAGCAATATTAATCAAGTTAATTCTATGAGCACAATTTGTAAAAAATTTGGACACAATCACAATAATTGTTGGTATAGACCCAAACATATGAAAACTATACCGATTTGGGTTCCTAAAGGCACAAATATAAAATCTCTCAAAGTTAAACAAATTTGGGTGCCGAAGGGAACAATTATAAATAGTTTTGGGTATCCACAAAATTATCATTTTAAATATTTTGCCACTAACAATCATGGACCTATAAAAACAAATAGGTCACTAAACTCTCTTCTCGTGTAGGTATGCTGGCAGGCTAAGGAACAACAGTAATGGTACTTGGATTCTGGCTGTTCCAGGCACATGACAGGCGATAAATCGAAGTTCCTTAGCCTAGAAAAGTACAAAGGTGGCAGAGTCACAATGGGGAACAATGACAAGTGTAAAATTGTCGGTAAAGGTAAAGTAGGTAACAATACATTTACCTTGAATGACGTACTATATGTTGAAAATCTGCACCACAATTTGATATCAATCAGCCAGCTATGTGATAAAGGTATGAATGTTATCTTTGATTCTGACTTGTGCAAAATTGTTGACAAATCATCAAAAGAAATCTTATTTTCAGGAAAAAGGAAAGGTAATATATATTCTCTATCTTTTGATGATCTCATCCTCTCTAAATGTTTGGTAGCTAAGGATACAGAAGTGAATTTATGGCATAGACGTTTAGGGCATGCTAGTATGAACTTATTAAACAAATTAAAAAGGAAAAGTTTGGTAAGAGGGTTGCCATCACATGAGTTTGAAACTGAAAACATCTGTAAAGCATGTACTTTGGGAAAACTTAAAAAATCATCGTTTCATGCCAAAAACAATGTAAGCACTTCTAGAGTTCTTGAACCAATTCATATGGATCTATTTGGACCTAATGACATTGCTAGCTTAGGAGGTAAGAAATATTGCTTTGTGCTGGTTGATGATTACTCAAGATATACATGGGTATATTTCTTGGCTAAAAAATCAGAAACTTTTTCATACTTCACAAGATTCGCAAAATTTGTGCAAAATGAAAAAGAAGTCTCTATTGTTTCGTTAAGAAGTGATCATGGTGGAGAATTTGAAAATTATGAATTTGAAACTTTCTGTGATGAAAACGGAATCAAACATGAGTTCTCTGCACCACGTACTCCACAACAAAATGGGGTAGTTGAGAGAAAGAATCGAACTTTACAAGAATTGGCTAGGTCTATGTTAAATGAATATGAACTACCTCTGCATCTCTGGGCAGAAGCAGTAAATACAGCATGTTATGTAATGAATAGAGTTATCATTAGACCGATTCTTAACAAAACCCCCTATGAGCTATGGTTCAACAAAAAACCAAACATCGCTTACTTCAAAGTGTTTGGATGTCCTTGCTATATTCTTAATACAGGTGATCAGTTAGGAAAATTTGAAGCAAAGGCTGATGATGGCATCTTCATGGGTTACTCTTCGAGAAGCAAAGCTTATAGAGTCTACAACAAAAAGACTAAAACAATCGTAGAGTCAATCAATGTGAAATTTGATGAAGGCATTGACGATCAGGATACATCCAAAAGCAACGTTGAAGAGGAGAAAGAAAAAGATCAGTTCGAAAAACCAAAAGAAACTGCTGATGCTAGAGAAACTACCACAACTCAAGAAGTCCGAAGAAATCTGGATCCAGAAAAGCTAAAATACAAAACAGACCATCCACCAGAATTGGTAATTGGAAACCCTATAGCAGGTATACAAACTCGTTCATCCTTTAAAAATCTATGTGATCTGTGCTTATATAGTGGATTTATTTCAGAAATAGAACCAAATAACATAGATTCAGCTCTTAATGATGAAAACTGGTTCATGGCCATGCAAGAAGAGCTAAATCAGTTTGAACGAAATAATGTTTGGAGTCTAGCACCTAGACCTAAGGATTATCCAGTTATAGGAACAAAATGGATTTTTAAAAATAAATATGATGAATCTGGAAATATAATTAGAAATAAAGCTAGACTAGTTGCTAAAGGATACAATCAAATTGAGGAGTTGACTTTGATGAAACTTTTGCGCCTGTAGCTAGACTAGAATCAATTAGAATATTGTTAGCTTTTGCTTGTTACAAAGGATTTAAACTAAGACAAATGGACATTAAGAGTGCTTTTCTTAACGGAATTTTAAAAGAAGATGTGTTTGTTGAACAACCAGAAGGTTTTGAAAGTCATGAATATCCAAACCATGTATACAAACTAAAGAAGGCATTATATGGATTAAAACAAGCTCCCAAAGCTTGGTATGAATGTCTTACTTCTTATCTCCTTGAAAATGGGTTCAAAAAGGGATGTGTAGATACCACACTATTTCTGTTGCATGAAAACGATGATCTTTTGATTGTTCAAATATATGTTGATGACATCATTTATGGTGCTACTAACAAGTTATTGTATGAGAAATTTGAAAAAGTCATGCAGGAAAAATTTGAAATGAGCTTGGTTGGAGAGTTAAAATTCTTTTTAGGATTTCAAATCCAACAAAGCAATAAAGGCACATTCATTTCTCAAACAAAATATATTAGGGAACTTGTCAACAAATTTGGATTGAAAGATGCTAAACCAGCAAGAACTCCCATGAGTACAACACTTAAACTTGACAAGGATGAAAAGGGTAAGACAGTTGATCAAAAGCAGTACAGAGGTATGATTGGATCACTCCTTTATCTTACCGCCTCTAGACCTGACATCATGTTTTCTATCTGCTTATGTGCGCGTTTTCAATCTAACCCAAAAGAATCTCATTTAAAAGCTGTTAAAAGAATTATAAGATATTTATTGCACACCCCACGATTTGGTCTTTGGTATCCATCAAATGATAATTTTGAATTGAAAGGTTTTTCAGATGCTGATTATGCTGGAAATTTGGTTGATAGAAAAAGTACTAGTGGAGCATGTTTTATGTTAGGACATTCATTAGTTGCATGGTCGAGTAGAAAACAAAATTGTATTGCATTATCCACAACAGAGGCAGAGTATATTGCTTTGAGCGGTTGCTCTGCTCAAATCTTATGGATGATACAAACTTTGCATGACTATGGCCTAAATTTTAAACGTGTACCACTAATGTGTGATAGCAAAAGCGCAATTGATCTCACAAATAATCCTGTACATCACTCGCGAACAAAACATATAGATGTAAGACATCATTTTATTAGAGATCATATTTCCAAAGAAAATATCTGCATAAATTTTATTTCAACTGATTCTCAATTGGCAGACATCTTTACAAAACCCCTACCAGAAAATAGTTTTTGTAAACTACGACTCAGTCTAGGTGTTTTAGAAATTTGCTGAATATTTAACATTTTTTTTCTCCCTACAAATCATCGAAGAAATAAATAGTGATTGAAAAATTGATGAGTATTGATATTTATCATATATTATTACTCGAGACGGTATAATTGGTAAAAAAAATTCAAATTAAACAAGAGTCATAAATTTTGTTGGTAAAAAATTCCATGACCATCTCGATTTCTATCATATTTCTAACGACCATCACTCATCAAAATTCTATATAATTTGTCGATGTGTGGTATTTTAAACAGGAATCGTTCGTTTTTTTTTCATTTTCACATTTTTAAAAAAAAAATAAAAAAAAAAAATAAAAATAAATAAATAAATACCAAAGTATTCACTCTCATTTAAAAGTCCTCACGGTTATGCATGAGTGAATTACTTGGAATTTGTTATGTGCTTCCATGCTCATTTAAAAGTCCTCACGGTTATGCATGTATGGAACGCATATCAAAAGTTGATTTTTTTTGTAAAATAAACAAGTTGATTCTAATCCCATTTAAAAGTCCTCACGGTTATGCGTGGTTAGAAGATACTTGAATTCATTTTTTTTAAAATAAAATAAAATTGGAATACTACTAATCTCATTTAAAAGTCCTAACGGTTATGCATGGTTAGTAGATATTCAAATTCCTGATATAAATATACCACAAATAGACACAACTGTATAGTTTTATATGATGATATCATTCCTATCATTCTAAAAGTGGAATATGCGCCTAACAAAATATTTATGATTTTTGTTTGATTTTTTTTCAAATTTAATATTTATATTCAATTGAGTTTTAATGTTGGATTAATATCAATTACTTTATCTCTATTTTCCCTAACACTATTATTCTTTTGCTGATAACAAAAGGGGGAGAGAAAAGTTAAGATTTTGTCAAATAAAATCAAGCAAAGGACAAATAATTTTCGATTTGCATATTTTTATTTGTATGCATATATGTAGGGGGAGTTTTGTGTAGAAATGAAGCATTTAAATAGGGGGAGCAATTAGGATATATCAATGATCAAATACATTTAACATATTCAAAATCTTAAATATATGTTTGTTATCATCAAAAGGGGGAGATTGTTGAATATGCGCTTATATGATTTTTGTTTGATGATAATAAACATATATACATTCGTTTAAATGTATTTGATAATATACTATTTATTTTCACAGATTAAATACATATTTGCTGAATAAAATAAATAACACGGAATTTGAATTCAAACGAATATTTTATTCAAACAAATATTTATTACAATTTTGATAGTACAAATTCAAGCTCTCACTATACATATACATTTTTGATTACATCACAATTCAGTTTACATTAATAACCTCACTACATATCACTCACACTCGTATTTATCTTCAACTGCATTCCAGTTTGAATCCAGCATCTGGGCAATCTGCAAAAATATAAACTAACGCAGTAAAATTGAAAATAAAATATTTTTGCAATATAAAATAAAAGATGAATTTTTGAAAATATAATTTGCCTCGGTTATTTGGGTTATTCGTCATCATTTAAATTTGAATTCATCATACACGAACAACTTGTGACATACACAGTGTATTACTGTATATGCCACAAAGTCGTGCACATAGATATTACAGGGACAGGTATACATAAGTGGCTGCAGTACACACACATACATTTGTACACGTGTGCACTGCCCCGCCAACTCGTGTGCACAAATCAAACAAAAGCACTGTTAACAATTCAGCACAAGGTCAAACCCAAATAACACACGGGATTCAACTCAAGGCAGAATACAAGCTGCAGTATACCAAAGTGATACAGATACATGCAAATTCGACAAGCAACTGAAAGCAAAAGGTCCAAAGTATCACTTACAACATGTATGCAGCCCAATGAACCAGTGACAACAAACTAAATGAAGACAACAACAAGTACATGTCAATGCAAGCACAACCTCAAACATGAAACAAGACCAAAACCAGAAATGTACAGCAAAACAACACATGAAACACAATCATCTACAACAATGCATAGTCGCATTCAAGTCTTAGAAACAAATGACAATGTTAGAGCATACGAGCAGCAGCTTTAACAAGGCATGTGCAACATGGTCAGAAGCAAGGCAACAGAGACTCAAGCAACAACATGGACTGCAACAAATACATGATGCCCAACTCAAATGAATATCAGTGCAAGTGTCGACCAGGTAGCAAGGAAGATCAACACGGCAACTACAAACTGCAAATATCCAAGTTCTACAAGCCCAACACAGTATACAAGTACAGGCCGCAGCAAAATGCAAGACAATGGTCGAAGCAAGACCAATGAATGCATCAGAAACACAAGACCACCATACATAGACCACAACAAACTTTAAATGACACAGTGCACATGAGAAACTATTTTTCACAAGCAAGAAGCTGACAGAAAATCAAATCAGAATGCATCAGTGTACAGTGAGCCAAGAATACATGTACTCGAGACAATATGCACAAATGTAAAACCACTGCAACAAAAGTGTACAAACACCAATGAACCAACAAAACCTGGCCAAAAACAAGACAGACCAACATACTACAATAAATCATCAAAGATTGCAACAGATGGAGCTACAGGAAAGTACAGCAAGCTACAGCATCAAGTTGACCAAGATTCATATGCATTGAAATGAACTTCAATGCAATACACAGTATGAATGAACACAACAAGTCCAGATACAAGCTAGTTCCAGTGCCAACATATTCAACTCAATGTGCAACTGCAAGTGAACAAATATGCATATACCAGTGATGCAACTAAGCACAAGTCAATTACTACATAACAACAGTCAGTACCAACATGGACAGAAGGCAGTGAAACCCAGAGCATATGAAATGCAGACTAGAAGTGCAAATGCAATGGATAAAAAAAAATGCTCAAGATTGCTAGAACAAAGCTACAAGAATGCAGACAGTGGCCGAAGCAAATTTACAAAATGTCGAAGCCGTGGAAGCATAACAAAGCCAAAAATCGTCACAGTCAATATTGAACGAGTCAATAATCAAAACCGTGTCAACCAAGCCGTGGGGATCAAGCATCAAATTTGACAAAGTCAGATTAATCATCAATCGTTCAAGCATAATCAAGCGGCAGAGAAACGAAAATGACAAATTCAAACATGATTATACGAACGAAAATAAAGGAGATCGAACTCCTATAAATTCCCAAAATCATCATCGGCATAAAGCATAGAGTTCGAGAAAGCCAAAATCAGCAGATTCATACAAGATCCTTCATGAACAATTCTTACGTGCAATCTTTCGACTCGCATAATCTGCCAACTCCTTGGTCTATGATATGTTGGGATTTCTTACAAACCATTATCTTGTATGATTTTGTAAACTGTTTGTTTAGATGAAATAATATCAACCTTGTGTACAACTCTTAAGTACATGACCATATAGAAAGAGATCAACTCAACTTCACTCATAATTAATCATAAATTGTCCAACAATGTCTGATTACTCCTTATCGATGCATCATTATGTATCACATGGAAGAGTGACTTTTGAGATTGAATCTATATTCATTTTTAGGTACATTTGGAACTCTTTCCAGCATACTCACTTATTCGACCTAGTTAAATCATTTTATTCTATTGCATGCTATTTTATTTACTTTTCTTTTTATATTCTATGATTTTATCATAAACTTACTACATGTGTACCCAATACATATGTACATGTTGATAATAAATCATCGATGAATATAACAAAGTATGTGGAACCCTTTTGGTATTAATAGACTTATGATTGCATACATCAATATGTATTAATTCAAAGAGTTCATTAACTCTTATGTTGCTCCCACTGAAGGGTGCATAACCATTAATTGTTTGAGATATAATTAACCTGTATCATATGATTCATAATCATATAGTAAAATTATTTCTCAAAACTACGGCTTAGTCTATAATTCCAAAACAACTGTAATTAATATTAGACGCATATGTATTTTTTGTTGCATCTCTTTTACTATGAAAACAAATTCCATAATATAGTTCTATTTCATAATGAATATTCATAATACTCATACTGAAATATAGTTATATCAATTTTTCAGTCAATACCAAAAATAAACATTATTCCACAAATAATGTTTGGTACATTTTACGAAAACAATTTTCATAATTTGATGCAATCATTAGGTGCTATATGGCATGCTTCCACTATTTACACCATTACTACAATAGCGTACTAAATTTAGAGGTCCACCATTCACTTAATATTGTTTACTTATTTTGTATGTCGCAACTAGTTTACATTGGAGAGTTCTTTGATTAAATATCTTGAACTCAAAGAAATAAATGTTATAGAAAATAATTTTGTATATAAATATATTTCGGAATAAAAATCATATTTCATATTCCAATATTAAGTATCAATTAGTGTTACTATTCTTGTTTCCAATGTTTCTCTATGAAGCAGAAGTGACTATTCGTTCTCTTCATTCCAACTTTACGTTAAATTACATCTATTATTATACATTCGTTTTCCTTTTAAATGGTCAAACTATTCAAAAAAAACCATACTACAATATCATAAAAAACTCTTTGCAAAAGCACATTCGATTATCCTTAACATTTAAGGACATCAAATATGTTGCACTTTACGTAAACCGATCAAAATGACATTTCAGCGATCGAGTTCTTATATTTATCTTGTAGTTTTTTGCCTTATGTTACATTAACACAACATGATCTCTTTTATAATCAATCAAATTGAACACTCGATCTCGCATTAAGGTTTATTCGGCTTGTTCAAATGAACTAATTTCATCGAAATATTATACATTACAAACTTTGACCATTCATCATATGACATTTATATGCAATTGTATATGGATCAAATATCCATAGTCTTGCATTGCTTTTAGAGTTCGAAACTCATACAATGCAATACATGGTCTTGACTAAATAAATGCATAAGTGACCAAACCACGAATGTATTCAACAGTTGTAAAATCAGACACTTGCATGGGTATTGAAACATTAACATGCAATACGAATTTGATAGCGGGTATTATATTTCCATTTGTCAACTTTCAGTTCAGTTCGTTTGTATATCTTAATTGATGAACATTATATCAATCATACTAAATGCATAAATTTATCGTTGCAGACAATTATAACATTAGTTAGCATATGTTCATACAATATTAGAAAGGTAACATGTTATTATTTCATTTTTCTAATAAGGCTCCCATTAGTCTTTTATGTTTCTCCAAACCTTAAGATGAAACACAGAAGTCTTTCGACTCCACTAATGGGTGTTAGGACTCATCTATCTTGGTATTCTGATCTTGAGTTTACTCAACAAATCATAGCCCCACAAATGATGGATAACTCCTTATCAGTTGTATCACATACAACTCTTAACCTATTTTTCTTTGTCCTAATCTCTTTTCGACCTTGAGTCTGCTCAACAAATCGAAAGAGATTATTCACTCATGCCTACTATATCGTGATGGCCTAAGTATAGTATGTACCTTGTGTTTGCTCAACAAATACATATAGTTATCTTACCTCAACTGTTCAATATATATTAATAATACTACACATAACATCCCCAGTTTGAGTTTGCTCAACAACTGAGTATGCAAGTAACTTATTAATATATATATGGTAGAGGACAACATTATATTGAAGATTCATAATCTTCAATATATTATATTGAGTGATATTGACTTATGAAATAATGTATTTCTTATGAAATACCCTCGTGATTAAAGTGTCAGACACATCAGAAATCACAATATACATACATTTACGTATGTATTTATTCCTTAAGTCTATTTGGGTTTCTTTAATGTTCCACTTTTAGTTTATACATTCATATCATATAAGTTTTGTGGTTAAATAACTTTTATATTTCATATTACTTATATGATAGTCTTATGTATAATAATTCATTAATTAAATCTTATTTAATTAATTAACTCTTTAATTAATTTTATATTAGCATTCCAATACAACTTTTATATTGGGCATATCCACTATAACTTTTATAGTATAACACGTATATCTTATATATGTGTATTTTTATTTAATTAAACCTTTAGTTAATTTATTAATTAAACAGTTTTAATTAAACTATATTAATTTCAAAATTTTATCCTATATATATACATGTGTGCTTATGTTATCTTAAACACTTTAAAATAACATAACATATATCAACATATATAATACACGCATATACGTGTTAATTAATTAACTCATTTAATTAATTTATACTATTAATCTTATTAATAATTTTAAATTTCAAAATTAATATTTACATAGTTTCAAACATTTTGAACTTTTTCATTACATTTTGAAATTTTATATTATATTATAACCTTTTATAATAAACACGTGTTTATTTTAATTTAAGTTTTAAATTTAAAATCATGTCTTGATTTTCAAAAATATTTTGAAAATCAGCCCAAGGCCCAATTCAAATTAGGCCTTTTCTATTAGAGGCAACCTTTGGGCTTACATCACATTTCAGGCCAGACATGTAACCAGGTAGGACAGGGTACTAGATTACCCAATTCCAACCCTAGACATCACCTTTCGAGACATCGTACTAAGTGCACAAGCTTAATTGGTTAGCCCTAATATGATTAAGTTAGACCGCATAAGCAATTGGGCTCTGATATCATTGTTGGAACTGGGCCAGCCCGTTGAGGTAGTGGTGGGTGTATTTCAATGTTTTTATCCTATTGGATCTTTATTGGGCCTATGACGTCTAATTCATTTAGAACAATTCTATTTTTTTTAAGAAAATCATGTATTTTATTTACATTTAAGTATTTCGTAAGTTAATTCGAATGATTTAATTTATATATATACATGTATCATATGCATATACATACACATATGTGTGTGCATGTGTAACATAATAATCCGTCAAGGATATCATTTCGTATGTATTATATGTTGTCTAAATATGTGCATAAATCTATAATGCAAAGTATATTTATATAAATACGTATATATATATATATATTTAAAATATATATTACAACTAAAAGTCTCAAATATATATATAGTTTAAAACATTTGTATAAATATATATACATAATTAAACACTTAAAATTATGCACACACACACACATATATGCAATAATTAAAATTATACGTATATATAAGGTTAAATAAAATGTATATATATGAATAATTAATTACATTCAAAACTTAAAATATAATTATATATTTTAAAATTATTTCCAGATTGAAATAAGCATAAAAAACATAAAATAATAATTTTATAATTTTATCATTACTATATATATATAATAAATAGTTTTGATCATAATTATTAAAAATATTAGTACTAAATATTAAAAATCAAAATTTAAAATTTTAGGATCAGAAAATACAAATTCAAAAAAAAAATTCATGATTTTTTGATAAAATATTATTTTAAGAAATAAAAGAAATGTTTGACCAAAGTAATTTAAGTATTAAAAATATTAAATATTAAAAAAAATTTGAAATTTTTTTAGCGGGTTATTGTATAGATGTAGTAATTTAAAAAAAATTGAATTTTCAATGCTATAATTTTTTTAGATATAATAAACAATTCAAATAATCAACAAAAGATAATTTAAAATTATATATATATATATATATATATATATATATATATAATTTTTTCGAATTTGATACTTCATATTATGTATAAATAGGAGTAAGAAAAAATTCTAAGCTATTTATACATTGTAAATATACATATATGAAATTATATGTTTAAAGTATACATTGGTCTATGTTTAAATTAATATATAAATATACATAAAATAATTAATAATGACAAAATATAATTTTTACAGAAAATTAGATTTGTTATACTTAAATTATAACACATAATAATATAACCATGAACAACGAAACTAATTTGTGACAACTACATATACCTACGAAAATCTCACCTAACTAGATATACAACATTAATATATATACAGATTTGGGATTAATCAATATTAAATCATAAAATATTATATGATTACTGTAATATATAAATAAAATATTAATGGATGATGCCTTTGAGTCAACTTGAAATGATGTATTCCCTTCTCAAGTTATGCTCAATCCATCAGATTGCAAGTTTGGAATCGTCAACATTATATATCAAATAGTGCTTTTACTTAACTTGAATTGATTTAAGATTCTTAGAACTAATATGAGGATTAATTTCGGCCAACAAACTAGATAATTATGGTAGCCAAAAGTTGTTTTTGATTAAGGGTTTAGAGATCCATATATATAGCCTTTGTACGAGAGAGATATTAGGACAATCTCATTACCTATTCTCTCTTAATCGTATTCATCCATCTCTAGGTCTAATCCTAAGTTTTATCCGCTCCAATAAATTATCAAGACCAAAATTTGTAGCCCTAATGATAGGCTTTAAACCCATTTAAGCCCAAGGCCAAATGCTATGCAATTAAATCTAATTTAACCGCTTATCGATATCGTACATCGATTGGTACATTTATAACTATATATAGCAATTTTTATTTCTCAAACCATATTCAAATTTATAATTAATATTTCACAAATATTAATTAAATTAATTTATTTATACCAATTATAAACTATTAAATCATTCGGTCTTAAGGGAATTCATTGTTTCAGTTGTGTAACTCTTAGGTGTAAATTTGGTCAGCAATTAACACCAAACTATTCAAATGTTAACGTTCACACGTTACTTAGCAATTGGCGTGACATTATGGCCAAATTTATCACTTGTTCATTTTCAGTAAAATCTTATTTAATTTAATAAATATTACCTCTTAGTGACATTTATATACACCAATTCTCTTAGTCAAAACTATAGCACTTTGGATTTATGGAATTTGGTAATGGTCAAAATTCCAATATTATCTATATTCAACTCTATAGTCCAAACATAAAATCCTTGCTTCAATAATAAAAATTATTATTAACCGTACTACCCTGGCCAGAGATTTTGACTTTAGATTAACTTGAGTTGACCATGATACTAACCTCATATAACTGAAGTGACGAATCCTCTCTTGAATAGTGCCTTCCTTCCAATACTTCCACTCGACCCAACTATAATCACTTGATGGTTATGATTTGACTGTAATCAAAGTAGAGTTTTTCATATTGAAGGTTGAAAGTATTCTCAAGTCGAAATAATTGTGTAAAGTAGTTACATCGATATTTTCTGTTTGACCTTAGTTATATTAACCAACAGAAAACTATCGAGTGAGTCGTTCCATAGTTATCCAATAATTATCAGTACGTAACCTCTAGGTGCCCCCTACAGTCATGAGTAATACACTGCCCAACATTTGGAGAGCGTTACATACTCTAGTCTCAACAGATACACCAATATCCAGTCTCGATGCATCTTGACTAGGAACATTTAAAATGGTATATTTGTTTTATTGTGATAAATTATTTACGGTTACAATACTTTGTAACTACTATCAAAAAATATGACATTTATGGATTTTCTATTAAATATACTTTCAATTAAATTTATTAATTAATATAACCACAAATAAATACCTTTATTATGAACAAGATTGTTCAACGAGTTATATATATGTAATAAATTACATAATCGTCCCTAACTCTATCACGGTCGGGGATGGGAGTTCCTATCTTAAAAAACAATCCAAGCTTCCAAAGGGCATAATGCCTTCTCCCACGAGTAACCTTTGGTTGTAGGGTGTGATATCTTCTATGGACAACCCTATCTTGTCAAATGCATCCTTAAACAGAATGTTCACTAAACTTCAATTATCTACTCGAATATGATGCACCTACATTAGGAAAATCGTAGCTGAAATTACCATAGGATCAGACTGTGTGTATTGCTTACCCCATAAATTAACATCGTTGAATGTTATCTCACCATGTTCCCAATGATGAACCCTTGTTCTCTGCTTCTCGCCTATGACATTCATGTATGCATCTCCATTCTTCATTGACTTTGCATATCCCTCCATCTCTACCCAACTTTTGAGGGCCACATGCCAAAGATATTTATTACCAAACTCCTAAACTTTATATGGTTAGTGCTGGATCCTTCACCCCCACTTCGCGATGGAAGCTGCCTCAGGGTCTACTTCTTAGGTGCAGTGTGAGCATTTGGGTTTCTAACATACTGTTGTAGTTTTTTCACCTAACGCGCTCTTCAATAATGTCTCATAAATAACGACACTCGTTAATGTTATTCCAATGGGACTCGTGGAACCAATAGTATTTTTCCATGTTTGTTTCTTCTTCGGTCTCCTTCTTCGATATAAGCCTGTTGTATTTGACTTCTGCTTGCGTGGCGAGATAGATGTTCTTTATTATATCATTCAAGTCCTTATAAGTCTCTAACCTTGTGTGGGGCTTGAACCTCCTTTGTTCCACTTTCCTCCCTCCTAAGTTGTTAGGGTTATTGTTCTTCTTTTTCTCCATACCACCTCCTTCATCGTTTTTAACCATGGCGTTCACACTATTGGAGGCTTCAACGGTTTGATAGTTGTCCCAGTTTGCCGTCTCGCTGCAGCTTCATCCAATCACATGTCCTACGTGGCTTCATAGAAGAAGTCCTGAAGAGTAGCCAGCTTTTTCTTAGTCGATATGCGAGCTATCTTCGTGTCAGGGTGAACACCACCGCACAATGTCATAAGAGTTAATCATTCATCAGCATTCTGGATGTTAGTGGCCGCAGCTTTAAAATGGGTCAGGTATTTCCATAGAGTCTCATCCTCCTATTGTTTCACATCCGCTAAAGAATACGAGTCCTTGAGTTACTCTATATGAATCCGAAATTAGCTGATGAATTTTTCCTTCAACATTTCCTATAAGTGGATCGTGCTATGAGGAAGACTATAGAACTATGTGGTCACCAAATCAATAGAAAGAGGGGAAAGCACTTGCATAAAACTTCCTCCGTTGTTCCACTCATTAGCATATGTTGCGTATATCACTGTAGATGTACTATTGGTTCAGTCAAGCCTTAGTAGGGATCCATAGTAAACATCCAAAAGCTCCTTGGATTCAAAGCAGTCTCTACCTCCATAGAAAATGGGAAATCAACTCTTGCTCCTATTCCACGTTCTATTTTCTTAGGACGGACACACTCCCTTATAAGCTACACCATGCGATCTTCCGGTTCAGGGGATGAGCAAAGCTGGGTTGGCTTCTCTTATCAAGGTTGGAGGCTCTTTCGTTCCTTATAAGATTACTTGACTTATGACCCTGGCTTCGTTCCCTACTTCAGGATCATTCGCGATAATGAGCTCGCCTTCCATCAGTTGCTACTTCTGTCAAGACTAGAGAGTGCTGCCCGGATCAGGGAGTTTTGACGTGGCCTTCACTGTTTATTGCCTCCCCCATTCGATTCAGCGTCAAATCGGTTCTCGGGTGCGGCATGTGACCGAGCTCCTACTTGACTTGTTTCCTCGGCGTTTGCTCGTCTAACTTCTTGATTCTCCTGATCTGATTCACTGCTAGAGTGTGACCTCCTTCTGCTCCTGGACCCCCGGGGTTGAGTCCTCCCCTTTGTTTCACTGTTGTGAGTGGTTGGCCGCGTTTGTCCCAAGCATGCCATGATTTGATCCATAATGGCTTTTTGTTGGGCAGCGAAGCGGGTATCAAGATCTGCCATAACTCTATCCAAGTCATCCTTGGTGATGGTGTCTGGTCTCGGTGTAATGGATGATTAGTTATCTTGAGTAGCAACAACCAGATTGACGCTCCTACTGGCACCACCAATCTTTCTCTTAGATTTATGTGGCATGTTGAGAAATCTCTCTCATTAAAAGCATAAGAAATGTTTGCACTAAAAATGGACAAACATCTTCAATCGAATTAAAATTAGCAGATTCAGTAGTAAATAAATGCGAAGAAAGTAAAAGATATGTAGATTTATAATGGTTTAGCCGGAACAGTCCTACATCCACTGTTCATATTCATTCCTTCTCTTATATTTCATCTTTTACAAGAGTTTTGAGAAGAAATACAATGAATTATCACTAAAAATAGAGACCTGAAGCTTGTATGGTTTTTCCTGTAACATAAAGTCTCCAAGCCTCAAAAATTGTCCCCATGAATGCTAATTACTATTATATTAATAGGGATGAAGAAGTGGTGTGATTAATTCAGAAAGTTAGGAAACTTCCATGTACATCTCACCCAGATGGAATATTCTCGGGTATCATGAATGTGATTGATAATTTTCAAATATATGCAGATTTCATTCCATATATGCACTATTGGGTTCAGTTGAGAGCTTTGTTCTAGGTCAGTTGGTTTGGCGATGTGCATATGGACATGTTGTTGGCTATGTTCCTACACCATCTCCTGGGCTCGACATCTTCTTCCTTGAACCTGTTTAGTCTCCCACTACTTTGCTTCTGCTCGGTCTTCCCATGACTAAGCTCCTAGTCCAGCATCCCCATATAAGATAAGATCACGTTCGGTACCTTGGACCGACCAGGATCTCCTATTCGATACCTTAGGTACCAAACATATGGGGAGGATTTGCCTTCCTCTCCTCCTATGCTCTTCCCACTAAGTTGGCTTCCTTCCTAGTTTATTGGCAGCTATTCCCAAGCTTCAATCTCGTAGGCAAAATTGCCCATAACAATTCCCAAAATAAAAATATATTACCTTATCCAAACCATTTTGTTGTTCTCCACTCCCAATTGATAATAATGTACCTTTTAACATTTAAAATCATATATTATCATTCATATCCAAGTGTAGTATTTAATAATAACATATAGTTCTATCTCAAAATAATATAACTTTTGTTTATTCCTAAAAATAATGAACATATTCCCTAAATATTACAAATTTAGTTTACCAAGATATTAGTAATTCTCATTTATTTCTTTTAAAAAGATAAAATTATTATTTTTCCCAAAATAATAACAAGTTATTATATAACTCTTCTGAGTCACTTTATTATTTTTGAAACCAAAATATAAACAAAAATAACCCAATTCAACTATTCTAAAAACATAACATGATACATTTTTGAATACTCAATCCGTATTATTATTTAACATGAATACAATAATAATTTAACCGAAAGTATTTTTTAAGTATCACTATATTATACATATCTCTATAATAGTAGTATTAACTTTCATTTATATCAAAACTATTTTAATATAATTGTTTGTTTACATCAAAATGAACAATAAAATGTTGTAAAATTTTTCAAATTTTTTTTGTCATCGTTGCTTATTCCAAAAATACTTATTTCCTAATATGTTTATTTATTATTATTATTATTATTTTACTACTACTATTCAAACTCGAAATATATACACAACTTATATTTCTCAATTTATTAATATATATTCCAACGAAAATCATTTTAATCACTATGTTAAGTCATGTTAAAAATGAACACACATAGCTCTCATAAGAATCTCATATTTAGCAGTAAAACTTCTATACATACATACATGCGTATACATATGCATATGCATATGCATATAAATATACATATACATATGCATATACATATGCATATACATATACATGTTTATACACACACACCAAAATCTAAAAGTAAAACATCACTTTAATATCAATGAAAAATTAGACATCGTTCAAAAGGAATTTCATCGCTTTCATAGTTTTTAATTACGGTTCAAACAAATAGCTCGTATTTATTTTATACTTAATCCAATCTATAGATCTCATGTTCAATGAAAATCTAGTAAAATTAATCTAACCAAAATATCATTTTATACTATATAAACCACATGCCCAACCAAAATCTAATAACAAATCTCATCTAAATATAGCTTTTTATAAACCTCGTTCATATAAAAGTATTATTTTTAAATAATAAATCTCATTTATATACAAAAATTAAGAATTATGTAAATAATATTGAACTACTCACCACTAATGAAGATTAACTCAAATCTATGGGTAATCAACAAAGGATAATGCTTTACCTTCGACTGCCATCAAAATCTCCACTAAGTCTGCTATATGCTTTATTGCATGAATCTCTAGCTTTGATTTTATCAAATGCCCAACCTTATTATCTGAAATTTGTAATTGGAAGGAGATCTAGTTTAAGAACTATAATGAAAGTTTTATAGAATGTTTAATGGTTTATAACTAATAGTGAAAGGTTATCTAATATGGCTAACTAATGTAAATGTGTATATAAATAAGCTACATAATAATAAGGTAGCATAAAGTAAAAAAGCTATCACACCGAGATTTTTATACTGGTTTGGACCTCGCATCCTATATTCAGTCACGAAGCTCCCCTTTGGATTTCCACCAATCAAACACATTCACTTAGCCCAGAGGAATATGCATTATAAGAGTTTGCTGACTTGACAATGATGAGTTCTATCAACATGGATTTTGACTTCATTTACAATCTTTATATAATCTCCTTTGATGATCCAACAGTGTGTGCAATGCGATCTAGGAAGTGCAAGGAGTGATTTTTGAGTGAATGAACAATATTGACTTTTAGAAAGAAAATTGTTATAAGAGAGTTAGAGTTTAAAAATTAAGATAGCAAGTTAAGTTCATATTTCTTGTCTTAGTCTCCATTTATAGAAGTCAATAGTTATTTCAAAGAGTTGTATGTTTTCAGAAAATTGCATCTCTTTGAAGAAGAAAAATTGAGGAGTCGTATTTCTTCATAGTGTTGTTTTAGAAAATATAGCTGTCACTGTTCATTTAGTCGATTGGGATTGGTCACTAGTTAATTGATTATAAGTACAAAATATTGTAGAGAAGAAGGCTAAAAATAGAAGCCTGAAAAGATTTTTTTTAGTTAACTACCTCAGTCGATTGGATTTCAATTTAATCGACATCCTCAGTCGACTGGATTTAAATTCGGTCTACTTCTTCTCTATATTTTGGTTTTTTATATAAAGCTTTTGTAAAATTTAATTTTAAATACTTTTGTTATTTGTTTTGAAAATCTTATGTTCCAGTGATATGTGTATATGCATATGAATCATCTAGGAGAATTTATAGTTTCTAAAGACAAACAAACATATTTTTTACTTGTGGACGCCTATTTCTTCCTCCTTTTGCTTCTTGTCTCTTCGAGTCATTGCTACTTTTAAAGTCATGTATGAAAAATGATACAAGAGATATTTATGTAGTAGTCATCATTAAAACAATCATACAAAAAGGGTTATAATATTCTCCACTTTTTTATGATGACAACTATATGCATATATAATCTTCCCTTTAATGAATTCTCCCCTCTTCCATTATACTTTCACCCCCTTTATCATCATCAAAATGAAGGAAAAGTGAAGTGAAAGCAAGAAAAATATGCACATATGAACTCATATAAGACAACATAAAACAATGGATGCAAAAGGAATTATAAAATGTAGTGAACAACAGTACACAAATACAAACAGTTTAAGTCAAATCATATAGACCATAAGAAATGTTTTTAAAGAAACAAAGGAAAAGATGCTAGGTAGATGGAAAGTAATTTAGAGAGGTTTCTTAATTCTTCTTGCTACTGGAAGAAGCATGAGAGCAAGATGGAGAAGGAGACCATAAACAAGAAGAGATTTTCTGCCAAATTTTCTTAAGAAAATCCATCATTGTTTTCTTATAATTCTTCATCCTCCAGCTAAGATTTTTCTATTGTTGAAGGAGAATTTCTTGATTTTGAAGTATAAGAAGATTGATGAAAAATATTGTTCAAAGGTTGAACTAAAGAGACATCATTATCACATATCCGTTGTTCATGACTATTCTTCAATTTGACGAGATGAAGGTTAAGATGTGGGTTATGGCTGAGATGATGATTGCCCAATATTTTCATGAACCAATTTTGCAAGATATGTACTATAAGGAAGAAGTGGCTCCATAATAAAGAGAAGTTTAATTAAAGAAATTGATTTTTGATCCATAATTTTGAGAGTGATGAAGTCGAGTAAAACTTCAACATTGATTCCATAATAAAAAAAGTTCTTAGTCAAATAAGATCCATAGAACATTGTTGTTGGGATCGAGCATTTAAACCTTAATCTCATAATGTATGACTTTCGCCCATTTTTTCTTTTCGAGTAGATTGCTTACAAGGCTTTACAATCATTATTGTACATTTTTTTATAGCTACCTGTTCTAGGAAGAATTAAATGGAGAATCATCTTATTAATAATTCTAGCTTGAGAATGTAAGTTAACGGAAATGTTATTTGTTCGGTCCGTCTAAAATAGGTAACTTGTTGCATTATAGCCAAAATCATCATGGTCAATATCATCTAAATCATCTCCTGTTGAAGAACCACCCAAGATTAAACTTAAATCTTTAACATATAGTCGAAAATCTATACCTAATACTTGACTCTAAAGTCATCATTCTTAGGTTTGTAATAACTTCCACAGAGATTGGCATAGAACACTCGAAAAAGGAAAAGATAAATTTTTACCTAATTTTGATTTCTATCAATTAGAAATAAGAATTCATTTTCTTATGCTATTTCCTCTACTCCAAAGTTAGAAAAGTCCGTCATTTTGAAGGTCTCCTGGAAGATCCCCTTATCATTGAGTTAATTGAATCATTTCAAAGCAGTTTTGCTATGACTCATCCATTTGATAAGTTTCTCCTCGAGTGCAAATTCAAAATGAGATGTAGTTGAGGAAGAAGCCTTTTCTTTCTGAGCGAGGACATCTTTTTTTTTACCAGTAGCTTTTGTCTATGAGCCAAATTTTGTGCTGTTTTTAATAATGAGGAAATTGAAGATAGTGAAGAGAAACTTTGTTATAAATGAAAGGGCATGAGTTAAATAAAACAGATAACTACACGTTTAGTCGACTAAAGGGACATTCTGTAGAGCTGCTCAAACAAAATAAATAATGATTTTAATTAGAGATTTGAACGAGAAATTTGATCTTTCAAATATTGAGGCATGGAGAAATTTGAATTTATAAGAGATAATAAATTCTTTGGATGTGAATTTTAAATTTATATAATATTGGAGAATTAATATATGAAATGAACCTTTTTGAATTTATAAATAAATCTATTTTTATAAGAGGGATATGGAAGTTGTGTTATTTTAGAAAGGAAAACAAAATACTTTAAAGGTTGAAATTAAAGAACTTAAAATTAAAGTTGAAAAGAAAATTTTAATTTGGTTTTGATCTTTTATTTTTAAATAAAAGAAAATTTGGAATTAGTAACCTTCTTTAAAAAAAAGAATAAATGGTTTATAGTTTAAAAGTATCGAGAATTATTATATTCACTTTGGGATATGGTTTTAAGCACTTAAACAATTGTTTCATGAAGCCACTTATTAGTTAGGAATTAAATGAAAATGGACATTTAATTCTTGTTGGGTTGTAAATGAATATTTCAATGCCTAAAACCTTTTAGAAACTAAGAAGAGATGAGAAAGTTTCTCAGTACAAGCTGTTGTACGTTTGTTCTCATCTCATATTCTGTTTATAGTAAACCAAACTTAGTATTCTTCCCCTTTGGTAAACCTAGAATCCCAATCCTCTAATTTAATTCAATTCCCTTACAAATTAGGTCGTTTTAAAGGCTATTACTTTCAAGTAAGGAAATCTCAAACCTATATACTTCCTAATTGAGAATTGTTTCAGTTTACAGTAGTTGAATTGGGTTTCTGTAAAGGCCCACATTTCCATACCCTTTGAGTCGACAATAAACCATATATGTCCAACCCGAATTGAACAAAAAGATGGATCTTTAAGGGTTAGAAAGAAAAGGAAGAAAGAACAGAATCTTACTTGGATGGAATAACATATATTATTGAATAATAATCTTTACAGTGGAAAGTTTAAAACATGTGTTTCAGAGTCTAAACTAGATTCAGCTTGGACAGATATAATATTTGTCCTTACACTTGCTAAAAAACAAACAACACACAATATAATGTAGTGGAAAATAGAATATGTCCATACGTTGATGAACTCCAAGCGTCTTCAGCTAATCCTAAAACTACTTGGATCTGACCCAAGTATAAAAATTCTCGGATCAGTCTAGCAAACCAGCATGAGAAACACGAATCTTAAACGACAGCATCATAGATCAAAGATTGGTAACAAAAACCTCTTGAAAAGAAAGAGTATCTCATAAGGCCACACTGCACATAAACACTGACGGTTTTTGCCTTATGATAACTAAAACGTTTTTATCAAATCATTTGATATTATTTTTAGTGGCATTTTTTGGAATCATTTTTCAAGTAAATATATTCAAATAGTCGAAATTGTTACCATTATTAAATTTCGGCATACTAGGCTCTACAATCAAAACGGCAGGTACGCAGTGGAGAATGGATTTCCAACAAGTGACCAGGTGAAGGGACTATCTTCCGGTAGTACATCTTTGGAGGAATGTACCAAGGCCACAGAATATCCACACCTCTACCAACATAAGACCGACATACCTCTTCCTATATAGTACTGGATATATCATTACCCCGACCGTTATCGACCTATCCATGTGTGCTCTAGCATACACCACATTAATTAAACCCGAACGTCATAATTGGTAGAAATTTATCTAGAAGGGGACGATCATACCCTAATGGTTGTGAACCACATAGCCCTATCGCATCTACCTTATTTTAGCCATTTTCGGTTGTGAGGCCTGAGGTAGCGATTACATTTCATAGGACATCAACTTTTCACTTTAAATGCCACATTGCCATATCATAATCATAATACTGATTTCGACAAACGTATAACTCCTGAGCTCGTATGTCTCAGGAAAGGGTGTAAAGCTAGAGAAGTTTCCTTCTCCGCCACCAAGCAGATGATACGTTTATAGAGATCAATCAATGTGATTTTAAAATGCAACGTCAGACATTCATCCATACAAGTTGTCCAAGAACAGGACAAACCGAAGGTACTCTCCTACCACATCCTATTTGGGAATCACCTTTAGGATCAGTAGCGAGAACTCTTTGCAATATCGAAGATTTTCATAACGGAGCACTACAGCCGCCATAATGCACGATATGGTAAATTTCACCGCGGGTCTAGTGGCAACTAGCCCTACATCATTAAGATCTCTGTCTTCAGTGATCATTATCTTTAACATGTTTTACTCCGGAAGCGTAAATTGGTTCGAAGTGGTTTTCAGATAGGAATCACCTAAATCTGATCACGGTCTCTTCGAAATCCAATCATCAATAAAAATGTAAATATGAGTACAAATTATTTTTAAGCCTCTTTTCATTTTAATCTTTTACCGGTTAATCAAAACTCTTTTTAACTTTGGAAATCTTCAAGTCATTTACTTGGAAAAATTTAATTCTTAATCTATTAAAATTTCATCTTTATGAAACATGTCTTAACTGGGTCAAAAACAATGTTATTTAAGACATCGTTTACTATAAGCCTAAATCATTTAATATTGGGTAGGAAAGGACATTATTTAAGACATCTTATTTCCATAACATTTACTTAAATTTTCAACAAAGATTTCTTTTTTTCTTCAAATCGTATCATTTTTAAGAAGTTGAAACCTTGTTATCTAACCTGGTAAATTCAAATTAATCAGTATTCGAGTCAAATGGATTCGAAAATATTATATGAATTTATACTCAATACTGATTTCCATTTTCGACAAATATTATAGGCAGTATAATGGTAAAATCGCTTTTTTTTTTAAAATTCGTGCAGATAATACAAGTTCCCTCCTTAGACCATAATACAGAGTTTGACCAGAATATTCTCTGCAATAAAAAACTCTAGTAAAGTCAATCCTTTTGAAAATTCCTTACCGTTGAAAAAAAACTTAAATGAGATCTTTTTAAAGCATTTGGGCTTTCCCTTCGATCTGTTCCACCCCTCGTCTAGAAAGAGAAAATAGAGGCCAGGTAAGTTCAGGGCACTTGTTGCACTATTCCTAACCTTAGTTACACCCTTTTTTTATCTTCTTAGATCTACAGGCGGGACAAATGTACTAGTCATTTCTGCATATTCATTTTGTTATTACATTCAAGGAATTGATTTCAACTATATTATTTAAGTGTTATAAACAATTCCTCATAACCATTCATTTAAACTCTTATTATAACTTCCAAATCATCTTTAAAATACTCAATTGTTTATTTAAAGACATTTATAAAAGATTTCGGAAATAATAGTTAAGTTTAAATCTATATTTCTAAAGTTTACTAAAACTATTGTAGAAAAGTGCTACAGATAGTGTTTTAAAACCTTATTCAATTAAAACAACTTTTCTATCATTTGAAAGGTCATATTTATAACTTAAGTGTTTTTCTAAAACATTTTAACGTATTTGTCAAATTTATTTCATATTTT
This sequence comes from Allium cepa, assembly GCA_030765085.1. NCBI lineage: Eukaryota > Viridiplantae > Streptophyta > Magnoliopsida > Asparagales > Amaryllidaceae > Allium > Allium cepa. Next base: position 243,206,586 of record CM060938.1, on the reverse strand, counting down.
TAAACATTAAAAAATATTCATTTTAAAGAATTTTACACTTCGCTCATTTAACTGCAAAAGCGCAATTTTCCTAAAAAATTGATTTGGACATATTTTAAAATCTACGAGATGAAATATTAGTTTTTATTTTCCATAAACTATGGTTATAAGGATCTGGAAAATTCTTACTTCGAAGATTTTTGACTTCGTTTGCACCATACACAATGATTTAAAGTTGCGGGTCAAAAATTACGAACTACCGCTAGGCGACGGACTCGATTTTGACCATTTCGGTGAATTATTCCAGAACTTGTCCAAAACACTTCAAATTTTTTTTTAAAACCATATTACAACTATTTTAACTCATTTAAAATAATATTCCATCATTAAATCATCATTTTAGCTCTTTATCACATATTTGAATATTATATTATTATAATATTCACTTTAAACCCTTTTAAAATCATTAAGTTATTTACTTTTCCAAATTTACCATTTAAGCATAATTTTAAAGTTATTAACTTTAAAATCCAAAACATTTACTTCCATTTTTCAAAATACTTCCCACTTTTAGCTTTAACACTTTGTTTTCAAATCAATTTCTAACTTTTCCAAAACGAATTTTTTATAGTTAATTTGAAAATAAGCTTAACTAAGCCAAGTATCTCTTATATAATTCTAAACAAATGTGGTCTCAAATCTACTGTTGTAAACCATGACAAATAAATATAGCAATAACTAACTTATTTAAAGTGTTGATAAAATCAACATAAACAAATCATCCATTTATCCATATAACCAAATTTATTCTAACATTCATATTTTCAACCAATAATGTCAAATCAACATATTATCATTGGATATAAGCATAGGTATCATAACAATAATCAAAATAACATTTCAATATATAAAGAGCTTGCTTACCTTCATTTTGAAATTCTTTTCACTACGAATTAAAATATTCTTCCTTTGCGCTATCAGTACATAATGATACATACAAATGGAGATGTAGCTTGCTTAAAGAGATGAAGTGCTTGGACTAGGGCGTTCGGCCTTGGATGCTTGGGTGGGTACGGCTTTGGTGTGGAGGTGTGAGTGTGCGCGTGGGGCTCGGATGTGTGCTTAGCTTGGGTGAAGGTAGGTAGGGCTCGGGTGGAGGGTGTAGGGCTCAGGTGTGTGGGGTTTAGTTGCGGTGGAGGTGGGTACGTATGGTTTATGGGGGTAAAGGCTCAAGTGCATGTGTATGGGGCTTGGGTTTTAGGTGTGTGGTGGTTTTGATTTTTTTTTCTTTAAAAGGAGGAAGAGGGTGGTGATATTGGAGATGATGGCCATGGAAGAGATGGAGAAAGTGAAGATATGGTGAAGAATGAAGTGTGAAGAAACGGAGAGATGGAGATGCAATTTATAGTTTAATCTTTCTACTACAATTACTTTTCTAACCTTAAGCTAGTTTTGAATTTTCAACCACCTTTTTATTTCCTTTCCAAGGAAAGAACGGACATGGAAGATATAGCTTTTAATGAGATGAGATATGTGGATTTGAGATTTGTACTGAATGAAATGATTATGCATTTTTCATTTAATTAACAAAATTCATATAAATAAAATGCTCCTTTTCCATGCATGATTTTACAACTAAGTACTAAAGCATTTACGAAAAAAGGATGTTTAAGTATTTATTTGAAATGATTATGTTTATTTACATATATCTTTATAAAATCAAATATTTTCTTTCTTTAGTATTTTAACAAAAGTAAACTCCATTTATCTTTTAATGCTAATTGTAACTGTTTACCAAAGTGTGTAAATGTATAAGTACACATATTTAAAGAAATCATGTTGCAAAAATGTTGAAATAACTTTCGTTTGATCATCGGTCGTAAATCTTAAAAACGATCGTCGGCCACATTTTCATTTTTAAATCAAACTATTTATTTATGTAAACAAAACTTAAAAATTAATTTTTTGTCATATTTAAATAATTAAAACAAGTTCCTTTGAGTTATAAAACCATATTAAATAGCATTAAAATTTCATTGCGAAGTATGATATCGAATTGACAAAATACGACGAAGTTTGAACATCTTTGTAAAATAAGTTTATATATATTTATAAAACTTTTATAAATTAATTATTATTATTATTAAATAACCATAAAGGAATTATCTATAATTTAAACAAAAATTGAACATATATCCAATTTTATCAAAAACCGGCTTTTGTCACTTTTCGAGGAAAATCCAAACTTCTTGATGTTGTAATCAAATTCTCAAAATAAGTTTTATCATTCTTGTTTATTACATAAAACATGAGTATTGAGTTTGGAAATTCTATATCTGAATATTTAATATAAATTAAATCTCTCACTTTCAAAGTGGTAAAATTATGGGCCGTTACAGTTTCTTTTACTATTTTGATTTATCACTTCTAAGGCTTTCTGGTAGAGGCAAAACAATTTGTTATAGTTATCAAACTGCTTAACTAAAAGAAAAAAAGTGAGTTGAAACTCACAACTAGCTCTAATTAGAATTTCAAGTTGAATGAATGAGAAATTATCGAAAAATTCTTGGTTGTTTGTTGCCAGTTGTTTGTGCTCTGTAAGTTTGACCCACTGTTGCTCTAAACCCTGAATATGGTAAATTTTAATCTCTATCATTCCTAAAAATAGTATTGTTTGATAGTTTTGGATATTTGCATTTATAGAGAATAAGATAGAAAACCCAAAATTAGATTGTTGGAAGGCGAAAATAGACGTCGAAGCTCTGGTGGGATGATCGAGCACTAACTGAGCATGCTCCAAGCAGTGGCATCGGTCAGCCGGTGCATCAGGACCACTTGACCGGTCAAAAGTCTAGAGCACATGCTCCCGGCTGTGCTACTCTCCCACCCTACCGTATTCATTTGCAATTTTTATTTGATGTTTTGCTTTTCTTTTGCATCATTGTAAAGCTTGTTTATGATGATCTCCTTATGCGTTTCCGAGTGCTTGAATCCTACTTTGATGCTCTTATTTCTATAGAGCTCTATGTTACTTTTCGAAACACATTATTTGATTGCACCAATTTGCAAACCTTTTTACAAGGAAATTATTTTTGAGAATAAATTGTTTTCTATTTATGTATAAATAAAAATATATATCATGAATAAGAATGAATTTGGAAAAAATATGCATATATATAGATACTCATAATTCAAGGTGGCTGCAAAGCAAATTTTATATAAATAAAGACATAATTAAATCATGTTTTATACTATATATTATACACCTTTTTAAATTTATATTTCAAAATATATTTTGAATGCAAAACTACTTCCGACATAAACTTACAATCTCACTCGATTTAGAAATCGAATTATATGTTTTATTAAAACAAGCAGTATGGAACATTTGTGTTTACTTCATTGGTTAATTCAACTCATTTTGATTGAACATTTATTTGCACACGAGTGGAATTTATTAACATACAGTAAATATTTGAGTAAATCCATATGGTATGAGACGCATAGTTGTTACTTGAGTAATTGCTATTGAGAACTATATATAACTTATCGATCAGAAATGATCACTTTGGCAGGCAATATGCTCTTCTTTTGGGTTGGCTTGCGAAGTGCTTGCCTATGGATTTGACTTGTGATGTGCTCGTCTATTGCATTTGCTTGTGATGTGCTTGCTTTAGTTTCAACTTGCAATGTTCCAGTCTATTGCATTAGCTTGCGATGTGCTTGCTTTAGTTTGACTTGCGATGTTCTCATATTTATTGAATGACTTGCGAAGTGCTCATCTATTGTACTCTTTCATATATATGAATTTGATGCAGTTGTTATTATGGTTTCGATGTTTGACATTGATGAGCATAGTCTAACTTTATAACAGGAGGTTTTTAATAAGGAAGACTTATTATGTTTAGTGAAGCATACTATATGGATACTTTATATCCTTGATGTTTATGCAAGCATATTATTATATTCTCACCTCTTATGATATTTAAAGACAGTTTGACATGTTTATTATTTTTATAATACTCAGGTCAAACCAAGACTTGACAAATGCTAGGACTCTATGACTTCGGATATGGACTAGCTCGTGTAGAGTTTATGCTAGGTTATTTCTGACGTGGATTCATTTTGGGAAATTGTCTAATGTATATGAATGTATCTTATTTGAGATGTAGACTCATTTTGTATTTTGGAGACCCATCTTAGCTATGTTTATGTATATATGTGTCTAGTATACTTTGTAATTAACTCGCTTTATGTTATAAGATATGTCCTGTATTATATTTTTCGCCGTGATCTGTGATTTTATGTTGTATATTGTTCTATTCTATTTTAGCCAACATGTCCATTACTTTGTGCCGAGACTATCCACGTCAATATATGGTATCATGTGGTAAAGAATGATGTGATGGTGTTTTCCTATGGGACTTAACACGGATGTTCACTCTTATCCGGCCTTATTCTCCGTATTACTTGAAAATATTACTTATAATATTCTAGGGTAACATAGGCGTAAAGGTGGGGCGTTATAGCTTGGTATCAAAGCAAAGATTTAGAACAATATAGATTGTAAGCAACAAAAATCATGGCCTTGACGGACTTAGAGTCCCGTCCCTTGGGCGTGCAGGGTTGATTTTATCTCTTTCTAATAGTAGAATATATTTAGTAGGGGTTATCATGAGAACATACTTGTATAATTTCTCTCTTATATTTTATGAAAATGTATCTTACATGTAGCAAAAGTGAGATATGGCTGGAGGTAGGAATATTCGTTTTGACTCGGGTTCTCGGACATATGGGAGTATTTATGCCTCTCTAGCAAGTTTTGGAGTTAATTCAGACTATTCAGTCTCCAAGTGCAGCCCCCACCCATCCTCCCATTCACCGGTCAGGTTTTTCCCAAATATGCAGTGATTTTGTTCATCTTGGAGGAAAGCAATTTATGAGCACTAAAGGAGTTATAATAATCTATGCCTGGTTGAAGACTCTGCGAGAGGATTTTTACTCGCATCGAATTGTTACATGCTTATAGAGTTTAGATTCGAGTCAGCTGCAAGAGAGGGCTTTAGATTGGTACGATTTGCTAGTTGCAGAGATTGATAAGGCTGAGTTAACCTGGCAGCAGTTTAGATCCCGTTTTGAGCTGAAGTTCATGCCTATGGCGAAAAAAGCAACTTTAGCTTGGAGATTTATCGACTTTAAGTTGGATAGTTCCTCATTTTTGGAATATGTAGCAACATTTGAGTCGTTATCCAAGTATGGATTGGAGCATATCCGTATGCCTCTGATCAAGAATCAAAAGTTTGTTTATGGACTAAAGAAGACCTTGAGAAAAGCCTCAACTCGAGGTCACATTCGAGAAGTTAGTAGAAACCACACTCAGACTAGAGGCAATAGACAATGATAGTAGCGATGAAGGCCCTCAGTCAAAGAAGGAATTTGACTAGAAGAAGGCGGCGCTTGACAAATCTAAGTCCAAATTTTCTAATAAGGAGGCGAAGAAGCGGAATTCCAATCTTAGTAATCAAAGGCATGCATCCGTAAATGCTTCAACTGTGGTGAGAAAGATCATTTCATTAGGGACTGCCCAAGGCCTAAGATTGTTGTTATTGTAAGAAGAAGGGTCATATAGTTTCTTCTTATCTCCTGCAACTCGGAAAGCAGTAGGTGGGAGGCTTAAAGTGAGGGACAAGCCAACATTATGTAGCTTCTCTTCCTCTTCTTCTATTCTTATGGGTTCTTTCTTTTGTTTAGAATTATACCATTTATGTTCGATCAACATGGTTGCTTTTCACACACCCCTTCAAATGGGCTAGTTAATGCTAATTTCTTGGATGTTTATTTAACCTCTTTCCTTAGGACCTTGTAGTAATTAGTGTTTTTCGGTGGAAACTAGTAGATAGTTTTCCACTATAAGTGATTGACTGCTCGTTTATGATGAATGTGTATTTTACCATATTGATTTTATTTGTTTAATAATTAAAATATATGCATATTATTATCAAAATGAGAATGGAATATATATATATATATATATATATATATATATATAAGTAATTTAATACATACTAACAAGTATAAATGGGTTAATGAAGTATCTTGGTTGCTAATAATTGATAAGTTAAGTGTATGTATAATTTCAAAATATAAATATTTCATGTAAGAAAATATATGGTTCAGGAAGAGAATTTAATTGTGAGAATTATTTATAACGTGACTAAAAATATTAGGAGTTTATTCTAGCATCGATTTATCCGTTGAGTGCTTAAGAATCCTGGTTGATGTGGCTGCACACGTATCGATAGGGATTTCCTAAATGCTTAAACAAGACACTGAGACACGATAAAAATTTAAATTTATTATACGTATAAAAGATATATTATATTATAAAGCAATGAGTATTTTCAGAGAAAATGTTTATCTATATTTCAAAGATTTGAGTTAAACACTTTAGTTAACTAAGAATGGATTATGGGATAATTATAAAAATGTTATAATGCCTAAAGCATGCATTGGAAACATGATTAAAATATTTTAGGGAAGTAATTGAAAAGGACCAGAAAAATAAGATTTCTTAAAATTATATGATTAAGAATTACAAATTATTTATGAGGCAAGACATAAGTATGAAACATTTTGGAAACCATACCTTAATACAATTGCTATGTAAGTAGTTCTTAATGGAAAATTAAATTTTCGTAACTTTTGGATTTTTGGAAAAGAGGTTTCAAAGCATACAACTTTGTTTAAGAATATTTATTATGAAGATTTGTATTCTCTTATTTTAATTGGATTAAATTAAAAGATTACAAATAAACTTGTTGATAAAAATCTTTCTCTTGAAAGTGATGAAATACCATATTTTTGATTGCTTAATCTGTTTTTGGTGGATCTTTTTGGGGTAGAAAGGTAATTCCATAAGGAAGAACTTTTATTTAGATCATCTTTTTAGATTTTGCAATTTTCATGGTCCAATTCATGTCTTAAATAGAGCTATAAATACTGCCCTGTCAGGTATTTTTCTAAGCTAAAACATTAACTTGTTCTAACCAAAACTTTTAAACCGTTAATTCGATTTCATTAAACTAGTGCTTTCTGGAAAGCTAAATCTGTAAGGAAAAAATTTGTTTTATGAGTTTTGCCAAATTATTTTAATCGCTATGAGAAAATTATTGATTTGTAAAGAGGACCTGAAAATAGAAGAGTTTTGGGTTTGGAAATTTTGAAGTTTGGAGAATATTAATTAAGCATGCGCTTTATTTTCTTGATTTAATAATAAGAGAGGGATTTGAGAAATATTTTTCAACACCATCTTGGTTGAGTTGATGGTAAAAAAATTTATACTAAAAAATATAAATAACACAAAAAATAACATGTTTCATTACATGCATGGATGATTTTATATGTTGTAAAATGCTTGAGCTTTGGATTTTTGAAATAATTACAAAACAATTAAAAGCATTATTCTCTAACCAAGAATTGCAAGAAAAAAATTTCTTTATGGGGGAGTCTGCAACAACCCTGAGTTTTGAGCTGCACAAATAAAATAAATAATGATTTAAATTGGAGATTCGAATGAGAAATTTGATCTTTCAAATATTGTACTTTGAAGAAATTTGAATTTATAAAAGTTAATAAATTCTTTAGATGTGAATTCTAAATTTAGATAATAGTAAAGAATTAATATATGAAATGGAGCTTTTGGAATTTATAAATAAATCTATTTTTACAAGAAGGATAGGAAATTTGTATTATTTTAAAAAGGATAGCAAAACATCTTGAAGGTTGAAATTAAAGAATTTAAATTAAAGTTGAAATGAAAACTTTAATTTGGTTGAGATCTTTTATTTTTAAATAAAAGAAAATTTTGAATTAATAAACTTCTTTAACAAAAAGAATAAATGGTACATAGTTTAAAAGTATTCAAGAAGCTATTTTATTCGCTATGGGCTATAGTTTTTAAACACTTAGACAATTATTTCATGAAGCCACTTATTGGTTAGGAATTAAATGAAAACGGACATTTAATTCTTATAGGGTTGTAAATTAATATTTCAAATCCCAACCTGTTGTAGATTTGTTCTCATCTTGTATTCTGTTTATAGTAAATCAAACTCAGTATTCTTCCCTTTTGGTAAACCTAGAATCTAAATGCTCTAATTTAATACAATTCCCTTTCAAATTAGGTCGTTTTTGAAAGATATTAATTTCAAGTAAGGAAATCTAAAACCTATATATTTCCTAATTGAGAACTGTTTCAGTTTACAGCAATTGAATTGGGTTTCTTTTGCATTTCGATTTATCACTTCTAGGGTTTTTCGGTTGAGGCAAAACAAGTTGTCGTAGTTATCAAACTACTTAACTAAAAGTAGAAAGTTGTGTTGAAACTAACAATTAGCTCTAATTATAATTTCAGGTTGAATTAACGAGAAATTATTGAATTATTCTTGGTTGTTTGTTGTCTGTTGTTTGTGCTTTGTAAGTTTAACTTGCTGTTGCTCTAAACCATGAATACAATAAACTATAATCTCCATCGTTCGTAAAAATAGTGTTATTTGATAGTTTTAGATGCTTGCATGTGTATAGAATAAGATAGAAAACCTAAAACCAGATTGCCGAAAGGAGAAAATAGACAACAACGCTCAGGTAGGATGACCGGGAACTGCTTGAAGCATGCTCCAGGCAATGGCATCGGTCAACTGGTGCATCAGGTCTGGTAGACCGGTCATGAGCCTGAAGCGCATCCTCCAGGCCGTGCCACTCTCCGACCCCGCTCTGTTCATTTTCCATTTTGCCTTGATGTTTTGCTTTGTATTTTGCATCATTTTAAAGCTTATTTATGATGATCTCCTTGCACATTTTAGGGTGCTTGAATCCCACTTTAATGCTCTTGTTTTCATTGAGATATTACTTTTTGTTACTTTGCCAAACACACTATTTAATTACACCAATTTGCAAATCTTTTTACCAAGGAAATTCCTTTTGAAAATATTATTTTTTCTATTTATGTATATATAAAAATATATCTTTTGAATAAAAATGAATTTGGATTATATGTATATATAGATACTCGTAATTTCAAAGTGGTTATGAAGCAAGTTTTTATATAAATATAGATACAAATTAAATCACGCTTTCTACAGTATATTATTAGCCTTTTTAAACTAATATTTCAAAGTAGATTTTAAAAGCAAAACTATTTTGTATATAAACTCACAATCTCACTCGAATGAGAAATCGAATTAAACAGTTTAGTAAAATAAGTGGTATGGAACATTTTCATTTACTTCATTGGTTAATTCTTGGACTCATTCGATTGAACATTTATTTATACATGAGTGGAATTTATTAACTTATAGTAAATAGTCAAGCGAACCCATGTGGTATGGGATGCACGATCATTACTTGAGTGATTACTATTTGGAAGTATATAACACTTATCAATCAGAAATGATCACTTTGGCATGCGATGTGCTCGTGTTTTGGGTTGGGTTGCGAAGTGCTTGCCTTTGGATTTGACTTGTGGTGAGCTCATCTTTTGTGTTTTCTTGCAATGTGCTCGTCTATTGCATTAGCTTGCAATGTGCCTGTCTTTATTAAATGACTTGTGAAGTGCTCGTCTATTGCACTCTTTCATATATGTGAATTTGATGTGGTTTTTATTATGGTTTCCATGTTTGGCATTGATGAGCATAATCTAAATTTATAACATAAGATATTTAATAAGGAAGTCTTATTATGTTTAGTGAAGTATACTATATGGATACTTTATATCATTGATGTTTATGCAAGCTTATTATTATGTTCTCACCTCTTATGATATTTAAAGATAGTCTGACCTGTTAATTATTTTTAGAATGCTCGGTTTAGACCGAGATTTGACAGGTGCTCGGACTCTATGACTTTGGATATGGGCTAGCTTGTGTGGATCTTTATGCTAGGTTATCGATATGACGTGGACTCATTGTAGGATGTAGTCTTATGTGTATGGATGTATCTTATTTGAGATGTAGACACATTTTGTGTTTTAGAGACCCATCTTAGTCTATGTGTATATATTTATGTGAGTCTAATATACTTTTTAGTTGACCCACTTTATGTTATAAGATATGTCCTGTATTATATTTTTCTCTATGATATGCGATTCCATGTTGTATATTATATTGTATATTGTTATGTTCTATTTTAGCCAATGTGTCTATTGCTTTGTGCCGAGACTATTCACATCAATATATAGTGTCATGAGGTAAAGAATGACATAATAATGCTAGCCTAAGGGAATTGACATGGATGGTCGCTTCTATACTGTCTTATTCTCCATATTACTCGATAAAATAATATTCTTGGGGTGGGGCGTTGCGCATTTAGTTGACATAATGCAAAGGAAATTCATTCCCAAAAGTAAAATCAAATTTAGCTGACTAAAATTGGCAGTTAGCCAACTGTCTAGGCTAAATTCAATCGACTAAAATAGGGGATGGGTTGACTGAACTTAAGGGAATTTTTTTTTGACAAAGGATTCCTATTTAGTCGATTGAATAGGTGTTGAAGTTAGTTGTGTTTAGAAAAAGATTCTTAAAGAATAATTTATGGTTTAGTCGACTGATTTAGGGTTGTAGTCGACTCAATTTTGAAAAAACTAAATTTTTTAGTTGTCTTATATATGTATTTATCTTTATAATCTATTTACCTTTTGTAAGTAGAAGTAGATATTTTTATGAGATATGAAGGTAAATAATACAGTTTTATAATATATATACATACATACACATATACATACACATACATACATACATACATACATACATACATACATACATACATACATACATATATATATATATATATATATATAAGTTTTACGAATTATATTCAAGGATAAAATTAGACATAATATATGTGTAAGTTTTACAAGTTATATTCAAGGATAAATTTATACAATCAATATAACATTAAAAGGTCATTTACTATTTTCGATGGCTAAGTTTCTTCTTAAGATGGTTCTTGTCCCCAACATTTAGCTTGTTATGGCTCACAAATTTTAATAGGTGTTAATGGTCGTATTGAAGTATTTCTGTTTGTACGAATGATGCTTTTAGTTGGCGATTTCCCACAAAACGCCATTAAAGTTCTTTATACAAAAATATAGACATTCACCTTGCCGATGTTGCTCCCAATAAATTCACTTTGTAGTCCTATCATTTCTCTATGGTGAGATCTATTTCATTGACACGGTCATCTTGACAGGTAATTAGGTCACCTTTGAATTTGATTGATTGTTTAATTTTCTTTCCTTGAGGGTAAAATCCTGTTCTTTCTAATGGAGAAGAGATAATTTCAGGAGACGATGGGGAATTACCTTGAGAGGAAGAGATGTTGTCGCATTGATTCTTTTTTCGTACTAAAAAGAAAAGATTAAATCTAATAAGGTTACTTAAAATAGATAAAATATTTATACGATGGTGACTTTTAATTTATCTTAACCAATTATACTAATTACTATCTTTAGGTAAAAATTTATTTAACAAGAATAAAAATGTCTTACATAATTTTATGGAGGGAAAATGTTCTTCTTAATTTAAAGAATATATTTTTAACCAGTATATATATATATATATATATATAATTTAAGTTATTCTTATGATTTTAAAAACTACTTATTCAATTAACTCATTTAAGGAACAAATGCCTAGTCCTCTATGCAATTTTAGAAAAGTTATACTGCACAAAGGTTTAGTGAAAATATCCGCTAGTTGATTTTTTGTATTAACAAATTCTACAGAAATGATTTCTTTTTCTACATCATCTCTTAGAAATGATGACGTGTATCGATATGCTTTCTTATATAATGGTTTATAGGAATTTTGGAGAGATAGATTGCGCTTATGTCATCACGATATATAGAAGATTCCTTAATGTTTTTCCTAAGTGCTCTAAGTGTTTGTTGCATATAGATAACCTGAGCACAAGCCAAAGCGGAGGAGATGTACTTGACCTCACTTGTTGATAACGAAACACAATTTTGCTTTATATTATACCATGAGATCAAGGATTGACCAATAAAGTGACAAGTCTTAGTTCTGTTATATCCATCTTACAACCCCCAAAATTGGCATCACTATATGGGACCAATTCAAAAGAGCTACCTTTTGGATAGAATAATTTGTAATCTTTGATATTGGTTAAATATCGCAATATTCGTTTCACAGCTTGACATTGTGATTCCTTAGGATGTGCTTGAAAATCATGCACACAAACAAACTCTCATCATAATATCGGGTCTATTAACGGTAAGATATAGTAGGAACCTATCATACTTCTGTAAATTTTTAATCACAATCCTTACCATTTTCATCTTTGTATAAATGTAAACTAGTACTCAATGGAGTAGGTTTACTTGAAGTGTTATCCATTCCAAAATGATTTCGAAAGGTTTTGAGTTTCAATTATTTTGAAAGTTTTTGAGTTTCATTGCTTTCGAAAAGTTTATAAATGGTTTTATAGGGAGGATACCCCAGGCTTTCGACAAGGTCGAAACATGGAACCTTTCGACTAGATTGAAAGAAACCTTCTGACAAGGTCGTATGGTGTGACCTTTCGACAAGGTCGAAAGGTATGATTTTATGATGTTTTCAAAAGGAAGGCTTCCGAAGTAACTAATTTTGGATGTTTATTAGCTTTCGAATGAGGCTTCGTTCGAAGGGGTTTAAAGGGCTGTTTTAGCCCTTTTTCCTTAAGTAAAATTTGCTAATTCGAAAGGGTTACTTTGAAGGGTTACAACATAAAATACTTATCTTTATTTGAATATGTAAGGGGGATCCTTATATAAATTAGATGTAAACAAACCTTGAGGAAACCTAGGTGGGTTTAATGTTTTCGATATATAGTTTGGGGTTACAAACATAAATACGCTTTCGAAAATATACATTAGGGGCTATCAATGTGTTTTTATTAATTTAATCTAATTGGGGCTACCGATGGAAATAGATTAAACAGATGGTATACTTGAGAAAAATAAATAATCATGGGGATCATGAATTTTTATACATAATCATGGTGAACATGATATTTTAATTGGCCAAGTGTTAGGTTCTTGGTTAACCTAGGTAAACCATGGAATGTGCGGTGGATAGCCCACATCAAATTTCTAAAGTAAAGATTGTTTTGCCAGAGATGGTTAGTCTCGGGATTTGGCGCCCAAAAGGGTTCATAGTCATCCTAGGAAAACTATGGAGTATGCGGTGGATAGCCCATATTAGCTTTTTTAAAACAATGCACATTGGATAATCTATATTTATTTTGATGAATTTGGGATGGATAGTCCTATTAAAGTTTTGATGGATAGTCATTTTAAAGATTTTAGAGGGGAACTCTAATAAATTATTTTTCGATGGGATATCTAATAAATGGGTGGATGCGATATCCAATATATATGATTTATGATTTTATTTCATATTATGTTAAGACTAATCATTTTAGGTGTAAGGTCATAGTAAATGATTTGCATGTTTTGTTTTGGATACTAGCGAGGGGAATACCGTTCCGCTAGGTGGCATGGTCTCACTAGCTATTATTTATGATAAGAGATGATATGGGATTATTCATACCATACTTATTGTCTGACTCGAAGTTTGTATTTCTTTACAAATTCTCGAGCATTCAAAATTAATTTGAGTAGTCAGAGAGTGGGAGACTTATAGGTTTTTGGAAGAATAAGCTTCTAGAGATGTGCAAGAGGTAGTGTTAGCTATGTAGGAGCTATTTGTGTTTTCCGCTATGATGCACTAAAAACTATAAAGTTCATATTTATTAGTTCTCTAATCATCATAAGGGGACATCTTCATATGTCGCTCTTATTGTATTTTGTACATGTATAAGTGATCTGAACGTGGTTAACGTATGAGATTATGTAATTAAATCTTAAATTGTAATTTTCATGAAATGGAAAATTCTATTTATTGGAAGTTTAAATTTTTCATATTCATGTGTTTTAGTGTATCAATATTAACTATGTCGCATTCGATCGCCAAGAAATAACAACTACGGATGACTACAGCATCAGTACCGGTTAGTTTTGGGCCTTAAAATGCGGGATGTTACAAGTTGGTATCAGAGCATGGTTTATGTACATAAAATGAATTTAAACCTTAAAAGATTTTTAAAGCATAATCTAATGAATCTAAAATATAGTTGGTCTTAGGTAAGCGTTATAGTAACGTATGTGTACTTTGCTATAAATACCTAAGTATGCATTCCCCACTCTCTTAAATCGTTCTTTCGTATCTTATAAAGATTGATTTATAGGTAGCAGGGAAGTAAGATATGGAGGCAGGAAATGGAAGAGTGAATCAAGGTGGAAGATGCACCACAACCAGTGGAAATATTCGACCCAATAGTAGAAGCAACCAGGGACGACAGGCAAATGCAAACCCAGATGCAAATGCTAATGTTGGTGCCAGATTTTGCTAGTTGATATGGGGATAATGTATCATTTCTTTGTGAATATGATGCAAGCTGGAGCAGCTGCGGGAGTGGCTGTAGGGAATACTGGAGGAGCTAATCCGGTGGGCCCAATTGGCAATAATTATGCCAAGCTGAGTAGGATTACGCTAGTCTTAGAGGGAAGCCTTTTCTAGGAACTGAGGATGCAGTTGAAGTGGAAAACTGGCTATTGCATTGCAAGAGGATATTTTTAGATCTCGGCTTGATAGATATGCAGAAGAGAAGACTTACTTCAAGGCAATTGCTGGGAGCAACGTTTTTTTAGTGGAACGAAGTTACCGTGGGAGAGCCAAAGGAAGACCTGACTTGGGCTGAATTTCGAAGGAGGTTTGAAGAAAGATTTCTATCAGAGATTGCCAAGTCAGTATTGCTCAGGAAATTTGGAGATTTAGTCTAAGGGGATAGATCGGTGATTGAGTATGCTATGGAGTATGATGAGATGTCCTGTTATAGATATAATACTATTGATACTGTCATTCGGAGGAACGATAAGTTTATCAGGGGGTTGAATCCTGAGATCGCCAGAACAACCATGCTAAATCTCTGAGATCCATGTCATATAGTTGTTGAGATGGCTATTCAGAATGAAGAGACGCTTTCTACTTTTGGAAAGCGAAAACCAGCCGAGGTTCAGAATTTTTGGGGGAAGAAGTAGAAGTTCTTCAGGAGGAAAGGTACACAGTCGGGGTAGAAGCTAAGAAGAGCAAGGCTGATATTGTCTGTTACAAGTGTGATAAGAAGGGACACTATGCTAATGAATGTCGCTCGGGTGATGGAAGAGCAGTTGCAGTGAGGCCTAATGTGATGTGCTACAACTGTGGCCAGATGTGGCATTACAAGTACAAGTGTCCAGAGGCTGCTAAAGCTGGAAAGGGAAAGATCTTTGCGTTGGAAACACCATCCTCTAGACCAACGACTGCTGATAAAGGAAATGCTGTGATGGAAGCTATGATTATGATTCATAGTACTCCATTTAGGGTACTATTTGATACCAGTACATCACGCTCATTTACATCTTAGTATTTGGTAGATTTCTTATGTCTGGAACCTTTATACTTTATTACTCCTTTAAGGGTTGCGAATCCTATAGGATGATATGCAACTCTGGAAATGAGATGACCAGCTAGAACTTGATTTGTTAGGTCATATGTTTGCACGCAATTTATATGTTTTTGATTTCGTGGGTTTCAATATCATATTGGTTATGAATTGGTTAGATATATATGATGCTAAGATATTTTGCAAGGAGGGGAAAATATCATTGAAGCACCCTAATAGTCGTAAATAAGTTATTTACTCAGCAAGGAGTTCGTACGGAAATGCTTATGTGTTATTGGGTGCCATGGGAACGGAAGCAGAGTCAAAGCAGGTTTACGTTGCAAGAGAGTTTGCAGATGTGTTTGAACCAGTCTTGGGCTTGCCATCGAAAAGAGAAATCGAGTTTCAGATAGATCTCATACCGAGTGCTGAGACCGTAAGTAGACCACCTAGCAAGATGTCATAACCGAGTTGAAGGAACTGAAGGTGTAGCTAGTGGAATTAGGAGGAAATAATTTCATCTGGCCAAGCGTTCGCCCTGGGGGAACGATCGCTGTATCGTGAAGAAGCCAGATGGGTCGTTAAGGTTGTGTATCGACTATCGTATGCTGAACGAGTGGACGATCAAGAATAGGTATACTTTGCCGAGAATCGAGGACTTATTCAATCAATTGAGTGGAGCCAGAATGTTTTCCTAGTTGGATTTGGCGGCAGGTTTCCATCGGCTAAGAGTGATAGAGGACAGTATTCCTTTAATGACATTTAGGACCAGATATGGATCTTACGAATGCTTGGTTATGCCATTCGGGCTTACTAATGGGCTAGCTATCTTTGTGGATATGCTAAACCGGGTTTTCTTAGAGTACTTAGATAGGTTAGTGTTACTTTTTATTGATAAAATTTTGGTGTATTCTAAGAATGACAAGGATCATGCAAATCATCTTAGAACAGTGTTGGAGACGCTAAGGCAACATCAGCGAAAGCAAAGTTCTCAAAGTGTCATTTCTTGAAGAAGGAAGTAAAGTTCCTTGGTCATGTTATTTCCGAGGAAGGTTTAGCAGTTGATTCGGATAAGATCAAAGCTGTTAACAATTGAAAGAGACCAGAGATGGTAAATGAGATTAGAAGTTTTCTTGGACTTGTAGGATACTATCGAAGGTTCATTAAGGATTTCTTATGGATAGCGGCATCCTTGACTATGCTAACCAGGAAGAATGCGAAGTTTGTATGGTCTTACAAATGCGAAGAAGCATTCCATAGGTTGAAACATTTGTTAACCAATGCGCCCGTGTTGGTAGTTCTAGATGGGAATTAGGGGTTGGTAGTTTACACCGATGCATGTGGTATTGGGTTAGGTGCTATGCTAATGCAGAATGGAGAGGTTATTGCCTATGCTTCTAGACACTTAGACCGCATGAAATGAGATATCCTACTTATGATTTGGAGTTGGCAGCGGTAATCTTCGCATTGAAAGTATAAAGACATTATCTTTTGGGAGAAATGTTTGAGCTATTCACAAATCATAAGTCTCTATGGTATTATTCTCACAAAAGGAGCTGAACATGAGACATCAGAGATGGATGGAGTTTGTTGCAGCTTATGATTTTAACATCGAGTATACACCGGGAAAAGGAAATAAGGTGGTAGATGCACTTAGCAGGAAACATCAGAATATGGTATTAGCTACGTTGGCGGAATGGAAAGACTTAGAAGCACTGGATGCTTGTAGTGTGCTGTTGAGGTCGACTGCTGGATCTAGTCGGAATATCGCCATGATGTCTTGTTTGGAAGTTTTACCAGTTCTAATTGAACAGATTGCTTCTAGGCAGAAAGAGGATCCAGTGTTAGCCAAGTGGATTAGAAGGTTAGAACTAGAACTGAGATTGATGATTTAAAGGGTTTTTTCTTGACCACAGGGGTTGGTTGAGAAAGAAGGAACAATTATGTGTTTCAGATGTTGGGAAACTTAGGAAGAAAGTTCATAAGGAATGTCATCGATTGAAGTTTACGATTCATACTAGGGGAACCAAGATGTATCAGGATATGAAGAGAAGTTTCTTCTAGGGAATGAAGTGGGATGTTGGCTTATGGGTAAAACAGTGTTTGAAATGTCAGCAAGCAAGAGCCGAACATCAGAAGCCTAGTGGTTTGCTTCAACCTTTGGATGTTCCAGTTTGGAAGTGGGACTCCATATCCTTGGATTTTATTGATGGGTTGCCAAGGTCAAACCGAGGTAATGAAAGTATAAGGGTCATAGTGGACAGATTGACCAAGTGTGCCGATTTCATTCTGGTAAGGTCAACCGGGACGACACCAGTTTTGGCTCAGTTATTTATGAAGAACATCGTTAGACTGCATGGAATTCCTAGTAGTATCGTCAATGATAGAGATGCTTTGTTTACTAGTGAGTTCTGGAAGAGCCTGCAGAGTGTGTTAGGCATTAAGCTCAAGATAAGTACCACATATCATCCTCAGATGGATGGGCAGACAAAGAGAGTCAACAAGGCACTGGAAGATCTGTTGAGGCTCGTGTGTTGGATTTTAGTGGTTCTTGGGAAGATCACTTGCACTTGGTGGATTTTTGCTATAATAATAGTTATTAGAATACTATAGAAATGGTGCCTTTTGAAGCTTTGTATGAAAGGCCATGCAAATCACCAGCATGTTGGTTAGAGACCGAAGACAGATTGGTCCTTGGTCTAGATTTGGTGAGAGAGGCGATAGATAAGATCGAATTGATATCGGAAAGAATGAAGGAAGCTCAGTTCAGGAAGAAGAGTTAGTAGACAAGAGGCGTAAGGACCTAGAGTTCATAGTTGGAGATAGAGTTTTCATCAAGGTATCACCGATGAAAGGTGTGGTTTGGTTCGGGAAGACACGGAAGCTAGCACCGAAATATGTTGGACCATTTCCTATATCAGAGAGGATTGGGAGACTCGCGTACCGAGTAGAGTAGATTTACCGAGCAGTTTGGCCGGGGTCCAAAATGCGTTTCATGTTTCTCATCTTAGGAAGTATATTCAAGATCCAGAAACTACTATCGCTCCGACGACACTAGAGAACGTAGTGGTAGAACTGGATATGATTTTTGTAAGGCAACCAGTTCGTGTTGTGGCAAAGGACGAGAAAAGGCTAAGAAACAAGACAGTCAGGTTGGTGAAAGTTCAGTGGAGCGGCAACATGAAGGACTGTACTTGGGAGATAGAAGACATGATTAGGGCTACTTTTCCTCAGCTGTTTTAGATGGTATGTTCTATATAGGGTTTATATAGAATTTGGCTAGTAGGTTATACTAGCTTTGCTTGCATGGGCTATATGCTTGTTGTTTTGTCCTTACTGAAATTTCGAGGACGAAATTCTTTAAAGGGGGAGTTTGTAATGTCCCTGAATTTTAATTAACATTATTCGAGATATTTAATTGGATAAATTAAATAGAATAATGTGCATAATTTAGGAGATGAGACTAATAAATCAAATGGTTGTGTATTAATGAATGAATTAAAATAAGGGGTAAACTTAGAAATGGGGAAACATTTCTTAGTATAAATCTCTTCCTCCACCTTAATAAATTTCACTTTCTCATTCATTAACTCCTCACGTACTTTCGGCCGGTTATTAAAAGCTCTAGGAAGAGCATAAATTAAATAAAAAGCTAAGGAATTAAAACTTGGAAATTATCTCATTCTCTAATCAACTAATCAAGGTGAATAATCATGTTTATCATCTCATTTTTCTCTGTTTGGATCGGCTATAGGTTATACTCGATGTCTTGGTTAGGATATAACCATTTAAACTTTGTTTGGATAAGACATAGTTGTTTTAAATGTTAATGGATTAACTAACATGTTTTTTATCCGGTTTTGGTTAAATTCCGAGTGGTTTTTATATTTATATGCTTTGAAACTGTAATATGTTGAAGAGAACGTATTATTTAATTTTTAGGAATTTTTCTAGAATTTTTCATGATGTTTTAATAGTTGTATAAAATTATTTAAGGTATGAGACTTAAATGTTTTATGTAATTATAAAGGAGAAATAGGCTTTTTTCAAATTTATTTAAATTTCCAAATAAGGAAAGTCGATAGCAAATTTGATTATGAAATTCTTGCAACCAATCAGATTTAGATAGACAAGGCATGTGGGGGTATATAAGAACTATTTTAAACACTATTTTCACCTTTTTAACTCCTTCGACAAGTCCGCCTTTATTCCAAACCTTCCGACAAGGTCAAAAGGTATTAAACCGTTTGAATGGGCCAAAAATCAATGCACATGGTATCATGTGACCGGTACATAGTGAATTGAAAGGGGTCTAAAGGTTAGAGCTTTCGAAGGAGATAAAACTTTGTTTTGGTTTTAAACAAATATGCCTGATAGCTTTCGACAAATAGCTTTCGATATTTTCAAATGGTTTAAAAGAAAAGGTTTCGATTGGTTTGCTTTCTTGTTTTAAATGAAACATTTGAAAAAGTCGAAAGGTTAGCTTTCGATAGGGTCGGAAGCATAGTTGCCACTTCCAAACTTTTCAACAAAGATGGAGTCAAAGGTTATCTATTGTTTTACAAAACTTGCCGCCTCTCTCCATTGATTTCGGAGGGTTGGTTCCAACACCAACACTTCACTGTTTTTGAATGGTTTCGAAGGATTTTGACTTTGAAAGGTTTTAATTTCGAAAGGTTTTGGTTTCAAAAGGTTTGATTTCGAAAGGTTTCGAAGGGGTTACCTTCAATGATTTCGAAAGGTTTTGAGTTTTAATTATTTCGAAAGGTTTTGAGTTTCATTGCTTTCGAAAAGTTTATAAATGGTTTTATAGGGGGGATACCCTAGGCTTTCGATATAGTCAAAAGGTGGAACCTTTCGACTAGGTCGAAAGAAACCTTCTAACAAAGTCGAATGGTAGGATCTTTCGGCAAGGTCGAAAGGCATGATTTTGTGATGTTTTCAAAAGGAAGGCTTTCGAAGGGGCTAACTTTGGATGTCTATTTACTTTCGAATGGAGCTTTATGCGAAAGGGTTTAAAGGGCTATTTTAGTCCTTTTTCCTTAAGTAAATTTTTGCTAATTTGAAGGGGTTACTTCGAAGTATTATAGCAAAAAATACTTATCGTTGTTTGAATATGTAAGGGGGATCCTTATATAAATTGGATGTAAATAAACCTTGGGGACACCGGGGTGGGTTTAATATTTTCGATACATAGTTTGGGGTTACAAATAAAAATACGCTTTCAAAAATATACAATGGGGACATCAATGTGTTTTTATTTAATTTAACCTAATTGGGGCTATCAATGGGAATAGGTTAAACCGATTGTATACCTAGGGAAAATAAACAACCATGGGGATCATGAATTATTATACATAATCATTGCGATCATGATATTTTGATTGACCAACTGTCGGGTTCTTGGTTAACCTAGGAATATCATGGAATATGTGGTGGATTGCCCACATCAAATTTCTAAATTAGAGAATGTTTTGCCAGAGATGGTTAGCCTCGGGATTTGGCACCCACAGGTTCCTAGTCATCCTAGAAAACTATGGAATATGCAGTGGATAGGCCACACCAACTTTTAGAAAATAATGTACGATGGATAATCTGCATTTATTTTGATGAATTTGGGACGAATAGTCGTATTAAAGTTTTGATGGATAGTCATTTTAAAGAATTTAGAGGGGAACTCTAGTAAATTCTTTTAGATGGGAAATCTAATAAATGGGTGGATGGGATATCCAATATATATGATTTATGGTTTTATTTCATATTACGTTAAGACTAATCATTTTGGGTGCAGGGGCATAATAAATGATTTGCATGTTTTACTTTGGATAATTGTTTGTACCAAAATTAGGCACAACACTCTTTAGATGTGTTTGATGAGATAAAAAAAGAAAATAGATATACAATGAGGCAGATCTGACAGGCACAACAATTAGTAGATAAGAAAAAATGTAGAAATACACGGATTTAGAGTGGTTCGGTGTATCGCCTACGTCCACTATGAAATGAATGATGTTTATTGAACTTCACTCGCCGATTACAAGAGATTACAATAGTACAAATGAAGTTTGGTAGCAATTTTGGCAGAGTATCGACGTAGAGAGGCCAAAAGTCCTTTTTCTATAGGTCTAGGGTCGCTATGCATAGGTGTAGGTAGCAAATATCTTGCCCAGATCTCGTTGGACTTCTTCTCTCATGTGGGTGGTCCCACGCACTACACCATAAACCAAATTTTGGTATGGCTAAAAGCCATATCTAATAAGATTAGATACAGCTTTTAGCCGTATCAAAATTTGGCGAGCTTATCAGTTTGATACGGCTAATAGCCGTATCTAATGAGACAATTAGATAAGGCCTAAAGCCGTATCTAATTGATATATTAGATACGGTTATTAGCCGTATCTAATGAGCCGATTAGATACAGCCTAAGGCCGTATCTAATGAGACAATTAGATATGGCCTGAAGCCGTATCTAATTGTCTCATTAGATACGGCTATTAGCCGTATCTAATGAGCCAGTTAGATACGGGCAGAGGCCGTATCTATTTGTCTCATTATATACGGCTAGTAGCCGTATCTAATGTATCAATTAGATACGGCCTCTGCCCGTATCTAACTGGCTCATTAGATACGGCCAGAAGCCGTATCTAAGTAGTCACTACACATACATATACAATATTCCGCACTCAAATGATATTAGAAAACAAATAATATTATAGACAGTGCACATTCAAATGATTCAATAATCCGCATTGCAGTGCATAATAACTTAACAATATCATTACATAACACGAAAAATAGTACATACTAGCATTTAGTACAAATATGAAGTTAAGCTCAAAACAAGAGCTACACAAGTCACAATATCAATACAAGACCTTAACATGTTCAATAGAACCCAGAGTATAACATCTATAACAGTGTCTCTGGCTTAACCTTTTGCAAATGAATTACTCCAAGTCTCTTGCTACACTTTTTGCTAAACCAAATAAAATTAGCTAGCACCAAAGATTGCATAAAGATCATTCCTGATTCAACCTGCAAACATAAAAATGGGTATAAATTATAGTAGTACAAAAGACAGTTTGAGAAGTATATTGTGTGTAATATATAGTAGTACAAAAGACAGGTAGATGAGGATGGTTTATCAGTGTAGTATGGGGTTCGGCAGGCAGTGGAGTGCAGAGGAAGATGGTCTGAATAGTGCATGTTCAAGCAAATTTTTTATTTTCCTTCAGTAAGTATGTACCTCATGTTCAAGCTGGTTATTGAATGCTCATAAGGACTTTGGCATAACGAAAAAGAAAACTTAGAAATCTGGATTGCCAACCAAACAACTATATGATAAAGTCCTTGTACATAATAATAATAATTGAACACTGAATGATATATAGCCTTACCCTCGATCATCCGAATTTTAGTCTCTGGCAAAACGCAAAGAAATTACAGAGTAATATTATTAACGAATGAAACTGGAGCTTAATTATATACGTAGTAGAGCTAGGAATGCATGCCATACTCCATCTCTTGTGTTTACCATGTCAGATATCGGAGAAAAATACATTAAAAGAAGGATTAATCAATTACGTGGAAAAAAAAACCAGGCATTTGCTTTTGTGAATTTTATAATGTGTATGCAATGTTTATTTTGTTATAAATTGGAGACTCCAAAGAACAAACTTACAGGGATTAGCAAAAAGATTTATTGCTATGCTTATTTTTGTTACCCGTTGGCACTTTAGTGCTTTAGAAGATGGACCATCCTTTGGCTTTTATCGTAAATTCCTTAGTTATCCATGTTTCTTATTATTTTTTAAAGCCATTGTTGAGAGAAACAACATGCATATTATATGGCTCATATATTAGTTACTGAGCTTCTAAGTACAACTTTCATATTACACTGAAGTAATGCAGTACATTGATAAGTTTAAATAAAATACCAGAGAGTTTCCCATTTATTATCATTAAGTATCAATTACATTTAGAGTATCTATGCATAAATGGAGATAAGTTCAGGCGTGAGCGACATCAGTTAAAGGTAATTTGGAAACAAACATATCAAATGTTATCAAACTTGTTAATGGGAAGGTTGTGGAACAGGCTTTCAGCGAGGCGCTGTTGTAGTTGAAGTAATGGGAGTGGGCAGTGAAGTAAGCATAGTTGTTGTTGAAGAAATGTTTGGGTTTTTATTTTGGGTTTGAAGTGATGGTAGTTATGCAGAGGCCAGATGCACTGGTGATGAGCTGAAGGTATGTTGCTGCACATGAGTCTGCTGCACAAGGGTAACTTGAGACAGAGTTTCTAGATCCCCAAAAGTAGTTTTTGAATGAATGGTGAATAGATTAGTTTGTATGGCACGAAGTTAAGCACAAAGCTAATCATATACATCAGCAAAAAAATTGGCAGCAAGTTGCATGGAGTAACTGAGGCAGGTGTGCAGTCAACAAGAAGGCAAATAGGCCAGCAAACCATAGGGTAGCAGGCTGAGGTAGCAAAGCATTGAAGTATATTGGAAATGCAAAGTACTGAGGTCGAGCAGCAAGGCCAAGTGTGGTTGTTTGTGCATGAAGCTACAAATGGAGGTGTTCTGGTGGTTTGCCATTGATGAGTAGCAGTTTTGGCACGATGAATGTTGAATAGCATAAGAATAAGTGTGGGTAGAAAGCATAATGAATTGCTCTGGTAGTGTATAGGTAAGTATGAACACACATGTGAATGTTCACTGCCAGTGTACAGGTAAGTATGCACACACATGTGAATGCCCACTACCAGTGCACATGCAGACCGGAAGCAGCCGAGAAGAATGATGACGCATCGGCCAAGATTGCTGATGATGCTGTGAAGATGGTATAAGCTGGATGTGAGCTCAAGTTGAAGAGTGGTGGCTAGATATCTATTATTGATGATTTGTTTTGGTTGTTGGTTTGGATTGTGTGATTACATATATAAATTTGTGTAAAAAAAAAGTTTATGTAAACAATGTTTGCAAATAGTTATGGATATTATATATATATAATTGTTAAAGATGATGTTTCTAAAATGTTATTTAAAATAGGTTTAGTAGTTTTATGGGTTACATTTATGCAATGTTGTAAATATTACTCTTTTACAATAATTATAAAAAGCTATTAAAAGTATATCTACGACGTTTGTGAAACATGATTGAAATAACTAACACAACATTCAAAAAAAAATTACATTAAGAATTTTAAAAAATGTTGTAGAAAGTCCAAACAAAATTTGTCAAAAATGTTGTAGAGATGGGTGTTATGTGATCGGAAGTTTGAGGCAGAATGATCAGAGAGCAGCGACATTTGTGAAAGGAACTTGATTGTTGGTTTGGTGATGTAGAGGCAAGCTCGAAGGGGATGTAGTGGAATTGAATGAAGTAGTGCAGATGTTAATGGATAAGGAAATGAAGCTCTACAAAATGAATTCATAGAAAATGAAAAGTTACTTGAAAGCTTTAACAATACTTTCATAACTCTACTGCTAAAAACTAACAGTCGTAATAATATTAGTGATTTTAGATTGATCTCTTGTTTTAATTATACATATAAAATCATTTCAATGGTGCTTAGTAATAGTTATAAAGAATTTCTTCCATATATCACTATAACAAAATATCCTACATGCAGAGCATGAAATTATTGAAAACATAGACGATTATATGTTGAGTTAGTCATGAATTGCTAACTCAACATATCTTGCTGCTATGTACAAGTAAAATTTACATCTTATATCTAGGTAAAACCAGTGTATAAGATGTAGTTATGTACAAGTATTTATTTTTCTTGGTATTTTAGGGAGGTGAAACAGAGACACATGTAGACTTTCATTATGTGATCAAAGAACTATCTATATACATATGTGTAAGATGAAGAATAAATTGGACTGTTATAAGCAAATCCTAAGGTTAAGAACAAATTGATATTATGATATATGTGATAAGTGAAGTTTCGGTGTTCGTGAACCATTTCTTATTTTCTCTAATTTACTCCTGCCATATGATTCATGAACCATTTTTTATTTCTCCTGCCAAATATACCTGCTCCATCATCTAGAGATATCGAATAAGACACTTCGGATGGCACACATATCCACCCACTCCAACATCAGCATAGATCTCTGCAATTTGATGATTCATTTTGCTGGTTCTCTCATCTGGTAGCAGTATACTGTCCAACACCACTTTTTCATGTGTGGATGGTACATATTTCCCATGGATGCTGGACAATGTAGAATCTCGGCATATAGTACCTATTACAATAAAATGGTATATTTATTATTATTTAAGTTTTCTACTTATTATGTCATAAATGTTTAAATGTTAAAAATACCTGTTCCTATTAATTCTAAATCAGAGTTGAGGATTTCACATTTTTGATTGTTCGTAACATTGGTCGAATCCTGGAACTGCGAAGCAATGAATTCAGGAGCATTGAATTGTGTGGCGCGTCCTCCATCAGAAGAATTGACCGGTGCACGAATTCCCTGTTCAATATTTCCCACCATGTTGATCAAAACCTCCATTTGCCCAGACAAATTTCCCACCGTACTCTCCAAACTTCCCACACTCATTTTCAACTCATCCTGCTCGCCATGAACATGTCGGAGTCGTTTCTGTGCAATGGCACAAGCCTTAACTTTAGTCTTTGGTATAACGGTCCCAACACCGCGGCTCCTACCCCTTGCATCCTTACCAAGCACTTGTGATAAGATGTCTTCATCCACTATCAATTTTCCTTCATCACTATCAGTGATCTTTTCCTTCGCTTTCGCAATTTGATCCTATAATATGATAATACTTACCTGAATAAGGAATTTTAAAGAATATGCAAGTTAATATTTGTTTAACTTACAAAGTATGGAGAAGTGGCATCTGATATGCTACCATCTTTTTTCCTGTGTGTCTTCTCCCATACTTGACGACGACTGATATTTGTTGATGGACTAGCAATGATCTGCAATATAAGTTGATGCAACGACATGAATATCCAATCACAATGTGTAAATCATTTGAATGAAAATGAATATAAATTACCATTTCTTGTTCTATTTTAGCGTGACTTTTACGTCCTGCATGATGAGCATAACTGAGCAATGCTCTGTTCTTTTTGCCTACCTCCCTTCTTCCGCTCGCTTCAGGCGTTGCTTCATTTTTTACGAACTCTACCCAATCTTCTTGAGCAACTGTAGGTGGGAAATTTTTCAACCGTTCTTCGTCATTGTTGAAAGGGTCATAATAACCTACTCTCAAGTTTTTCTTGTATCTCCTAAAAGCCTCGGCCATTCTCCTTAAAAACATTTCCTTTGAAAGCAGACCGAGCTCATAAATTTTCTGCAAAAAATATATTAAATTAAATGTTGTGCAAAGAGTTGAAACCATAAGGCTATTAAATGAAATAGTTGTTGTCAAACAGATAAGGATACTTACCACCAATTCGTTCCAAACGTTGTCCTTGTATATTGCAGGTACTTTATTCCAACTTATATATGATATCGGCACATGAGCTCTTACTAGTTTACCGAGTGTAGTAGCTATTTTTCCAGCATTATCTGAGACCGGAATACCAAATAAGTTTTGATCAACTTTCTTCGCCTATGAACATGACGAATGTGAAGATGGTGGATTTTGTGACATAGTTTTCTGCAAAATATAATATTACTAATTATTTTAATAAGTCACGATAATAATTATAGATGTATCAATGTCAACACTCCATAATATAACACACTTGCACATACAAAATTATTAAGTGACAACACCTGGAATTGCATTGAAATGGATAAAATATTCAAAACATACATACACACAATCGTGCAATTAAAAATATAAATACACACAATCATGTGATGTACGAATACTAATAAGTTAACATATGGATTTGGTAAGGTCTTCTAATTTTTCATTGTATTCAAAAGCTGATTGATAGACGGTAGGGAACTCAATGTCATCTACATTTGTAGTCAACCGTTTTGGTGTATGCAAGACCACAGACCATCCGTTATTTTTTAAATATTTTGAGTAGAAAACTTGACTCGCTTCTGATGAAAGAATAAATGGCTCGTCATTCACGTTATTTTTGTTCTTCAATTTCTCTAAATTTACCATGATGAGGTTTGAAATGGGTTCTAACCATTGACCTTATCCTCGACTTTTACCCAATCACAATAAAAAACTGTTTGTTTGAAGTCAGTGTAATCCAACTCAAGTATCTGTTGAATGACTCCGTAATACGTTGTTTCTGCTTCCTTATAATTTTTATCCTTGCCACTCGCTCTAAATTTTGTAATTGCTTTCATGCATACACCGCTATTTTGTGTTACCATACGGTCTTCGTACTTTTTCGTGGAAAATGAAAATCCATTCACTTGGTACTTCATATAACTACGCGTTATGAACTTTGGCCCGTGCACTAACCGCCACAGAGTTGGATCAACATCGATGGTCTTTAACAGCTCATTACGTAACCATAGATTAAAACTTTGAACTACTTCCACGGTGGTAGCCCTGCCTCTAGGTTGAAATCTAGTACTTTTCACATAGGAGTTATACCTCCTACGAAAAACACATATCAAAATGTAAATATAAATTGAATTAAAAAAATTAAAATTCCAAACAAGTTCGTGAACTTACTTCTTCCATTCATCAAATCCATCATACTTATTAAGGACCCATCTACGCACCTGTTGAAACTGCACTTGGGTTAACGTTATGTCTTTACCATTATCCAGAGGTATCTCACCAGCAAACTCATCGTCCACGTCTAAAAACGCTTCGCAGGTATGTTTATGATTGATATCACCTCCATTTGGCATATATTCCATGCAGTAAAGACTAGCTTCTTGTACGATATATCCTTCTCCAATACACCATTCAATGTATCTTTTGTTGCGCACATATCCTTTATATGTTTTCATCAACCTATAAATGTGATCAATTATATACTATAGACTGTAGCTATTTATATGAAATAATGATGTGCATAACTGCAATTAGAAATTTACCGTTCAAATGGATACATCTATCTACATCTGATAGGGCCACAAATCAACACTTCATCGGCTAAATGAACCATAAGGTGGACACTGATATCAAAAAATGCAGGTGGAAAATGTTTTTCTAATACACACATTGCTTCTACTAAGCTAGCCTTTGCTTTTAAAAGATGTTCCCTATTGATTACCTTTGAACACAAAATGTTAAAGAATAAACTAATACAATGAACATCATTTCGTAGATCCTTATGTTGTGGATAAGAAGGTTGAACAATACCGGAAGCAAATGCTGCATTATGACATGGTAATCATGTGACTTTATATTTCTTAGTTCAGGAGGATTGATGCTCACATTGTTGTGAAAGTTAGAAGAAAATTTGTTAGGCACTTTCAGATTTTTCAAAATGGTGCAAAACCGTATCTTTTCTTCTTTGCTCAAAGCGAAAGTTGTCTTTGGTATGATTGTTTTATTTGTTTCTGGGTCTTCCATCAACCACAACTTTTGTTTTATACCCATGATTTTCAAATCCTTGCGTGCATTGATGCCATCTTTTGACTTATCTTTATGGTCCATAATGGTGCCGATGAGATGCTCCGTGACATTCTTCTTCATATGCATAACATCAATATTATGTCGGACCAAATTTGCTTTCCAATATGGTAAATCAAAAAAGATAGACCTCCTATACCATCCAGAAATATTGTCAACATCTTCATTGGTTGACTTTTTCCGTTTTTGACCAATTTCTTCTTTTTGTTTACCAACTTTCATTTTGATATTCGCTACTTTCTTTTCAACTTGAAAACCAGTCAATGGCCATTTAGGGCGACGAATTTCTTGTTCGTTTTTGAAATTTGTCTTATCGTATCGAAACTTGTGTTCGTTAGGAAGAAACATTCGATGTCCCATGTAACACATCTTCTTACTTTCAGGAAGATAATAAGAACAAGTGTTTTCCCCACAAACAGGACATGCAAAGGAACCGTGAGTGGTACATCCCGATAAAGTCCCAAAAGCAGGGTGATCATGGATTGCCCACAGCACCCTAGCTCTCATTGTGAACTCAGATTTATTTAATGAGTCAAATGTAACTACTCCTTCCCATTACTGCTTTAACTCGTCTATCAACGGCTGTAAATAAACATCAATATCCTTCCCTGGTTGTTTTGGCCCAGAAATCAACAATGTTAACATTGAGAACTCCCTTTTCATGCACATAGACGGAGGAAGATTATATGGTACTACAATTACTGGCCAACAACTGTAAGGGTTAGAGAGAGAAGCATGTGGACAGAAACCATCTGTTGCTATTCCAAGTGTGACATTTCGTGGCTCGGCAGCAAAAGTTTGATCAAATGAATCTGCGACTTTCCATTGAGAAGTGTCACAAGGATGACGCATTACGGTTGGATCAGACTTGGCACGACCATGCAAGGTCATCGCTCTGCCATCCATGGTACAGTATACAGTCTCTTCAATCTAGAAATTAAAGGAAAATGTCTTAATGTCTTTCGAGGTACTTTGGTGCATTTTCTCTCTTCGTTTAATGATGTCCTATATCTTGGTTCATTGCAATTTGTACAAGAAACTTTGTTCGCATCATCTTTCCAGTACAATATGCAATCATTGATGCATGCATCATAAGTTTTGTAATTCATCCCAACTTGCTTAATGATCTTCTTCACACCGGAGTACTTTGTCGGCAGCGTGTTACCTTCGGGGAGTAACTCCTTTATTAGTTCGAGAAGTGCAGTCATACCATTATCTGAAAAGCTGTATTGGGTCTTCAAGCTATTCAGTTTCACAATGGCATACAGCTTCGTAATCCCTTTTGAACATGAAGGATACATCTGCTCTTTTACGCTACCAAAAAGCGATTTATACTTCTTACTTTCATTGGCCTGCCAATCTGGATAATCAGTAGACTGCTCTCCAACATTAGCATGATCAGGCACCGAATTTGTAGGTTGAAAATGATGAAATCTATTTGCATCATTGACCAGATCTTCCATCCTAATATGTTCAGACTCAGCAGTAGTTCTGCCATGACTAACTGGTTGTTGTTTTTCCATCTCCGCCCTTTTTTCCCCATGAAAATACCACGCTGTATACGATTGGATAATACCCCATCTAAGTAAATGAAAATGAATGTCATCTAATTTGATCGTCTTCATATTTTTGCACCGGGTGCAAGGGCATAAATACAATCCTTTCTTACCACCGTTTTCTTCAACAAAACTAATGAACTTCTGCACCCCGTCTATATAGTATGTAGATCTTAGATCTGATTCATTTATCCATTGTTTGTCTATGCTGAAAGACATACTGCCCTCCTATATCATATTTAACAGAACATGAGACTTTCCCTTCAATGGGTCCTGTATCATAACCTCTATTTTCAAGATGTCCCAAGCATAATGTCTTTAAAGCGAACATCAAAATCAACAACCATTTCATTTCTACAGTTCATGTATTAGCAAACAAGGATATACGAAAACGAAAGCGATTAGCAAACAAGGATATTTTGATTAGTCAGATTTATAATCTAACAAAAATTCATGTATTTTAGAACTCATTTGTTTCTCATTTATTTTTTTAAAATTGAATAAGTAGGAAAAAAATATTGGATCCTTTAAATATAATTCTATGAATTACACATTAGGTTATTTAGTGATGGTCATTGGATGAATAGAGCAGTATAAGCATTATATAATAATATGAAAATTGGCATTCATGTACAATCATATCCATGTAATACAAAGGAATATACAAAGGAAAAGATGAAGAAAACATAACCATATTGTTTTGGAAGTATGAGTGTAATAGTAGCTTATAGTGTTTCCTTGAATGTTATATTTTTAAGAGCTTTACGTAAAGAATAAAATTGTAAAACATGCTGAAATCTTGGTAGTGATTCTACCGATTTTGTCAATCAAAATCCAATAAAGAAATGATATATTCAATGTGGGTACATATAGTGGGAGCGTGAACTTATATATACTTTATAATTTGAATAAAGCTCTGTATTTCATAGAGCATGACCTTTAACGATATCATAAGAATGATCTGGTTCAAAATCATTCATTGATGCAAGGATTTGCCTTCTTATTCTTGGGATAGAGAAAGGCAATCATTGTACTTGTAAAACTTTAATTCACTTTATACTAGAAATATAATAATTCACATTAGACTACTAGTACTATGCAAGTATGCATTTGTGTTGCATGTGGGAACATACGCTTCATTCATCCTTTTGTAACTGCAAACACAATGTTTCTTTGTTTAGAATGCATGTATATTTTGACCTATCAGCAGCATAATGATAGTTCAGAAAATTTTGGCAAAATAGGTTTCACAAACTATCTGCCATCTTATATGCATTATTATTAGAGAAAAATACTTCATATATCTTTTCCCTTGCAGGCTTATCTTTAACTTCCAAAAGCTTCAACTGCCTACATTTGATACTCTAGTGAGACTAAAGGGAGGAATCATTTTAATAGTTTATAGCCCACCAGTGCATCCTTAAAAGCCTAATGAGTATAAAATTAACATAAATACCGCTTTCCGAAAAAATTGTAAGTTGAATATAAAGTTATTGTTGCTTGCAGATATAACTTGAGCATCCAATCAATGATGTTTCATTATTTCTCGTTTCATTAGAGTAATTAAACATATCATGTGTCTACCAGAAGAGAGAAAAATATCTAGTAACCAACATCTTTCTAACAAGGCTTTCCTTAATTGGTGATTCTCAAATAAAATCGCAAGAGATTGGGTATCATCATGAAGCAGACTGTTTCAACTTCATTGTTTAAACAAACAGTACAGTGTTCTAACTAATAAAACCATATAGGCGTGTAATTGTAAGAAGAAGAAAACAACTTCAAAAATGAAAAAAAGTGAAATCGTTGACTGAAATTGCCTTTGAAATTGCAGCAGAAGTAAATCAATAAGTCAAAAGTATATGAGAATTTTATTTTTACGTAGTTCAAAGAAATCATCGTATGCACATTTCATTATTTTAGAACCTTCAACTCTTTCTCACTATTAGGCACATACTATAAAATTTTGCTTATTATTCACATGATTATGTTACTCCTAGTTTCATTTTATATTTACAGTTAGGAGTCCCTGTATTGTATCATCACTTGTAAAAGCTTAGTTAGCCAAAAACTTTTATTACCAACTGAGATGAGTATTTTTTAGGTAGACAAATACCGCATCTTATGTTCTCAACCAACTTAGTACCATTTATATATTCCAATGAAATATGCAGTAGCATATGTTGTGTTGAACAATGATATTTCTTCTTAATAATGATTTGAAGCACAAATATACTCAAACACGTATGTCATTGGAAAATGAAGGTCGACAACAATAGGATTTTCTAGTATCCTGTCTGAAGAAGAAAATAACTACTTACTAATTTGTCAACATAAAAGACAAATGTATACATAAGCATAACTTATGCGTGCAAGAAAGTAATAAAAATTATTATATCAAATTGATGATCAGCATTTATAAGTTTCCAATATAAATATTAAAAATTAATACATCTAAAAATCTACCCAATTATATTTAAGAACAAAAAAAGTGGATAAAAAATATACTAGAAAACTTAGAATTAATTTATCTTGATGCCAGAACTATAGTTTATCTTGATTTCTTGATGTCAGAACTATAATTTATCGTGAACTTTTACCATTCTTTTCAACTATGATACTCTAATGTAAGACAAACAAGTAGACAATAACCCTAGAATTAATTTTGTGGTATAATTTTAAATATTTAATTAATTTTAAATAGTTAAAATATATGGACTATTTAAATTTCAATAAATGAAACTCAAAATATAGGGTTTATTTCAAACATTATCACCAAACTGTTTCCAAAAAATTTGCCATTACAACGACGCTATTTTGTAGCACCGGAGTAATGTCTATGCATTACCTCTCTCCTGATACTTGGCTTGCGTCATTAACAACCCTAAATAAGCATGGGAATAAATAAATGGTCTGTCATGGAATTTGAGAAAACTGGGTACCTAACATAAGCAGTTGTGTATATTAAACTTACAAATCTATACTAATCGTATAAGGATGTAGATCACAATAACTAACCAATGAACAAAATCTAACGTCGTTGGGTTGAAATTTGTACTTTCAGCAATCAGATTATATGTCTACAGTTACACAGTCTCGGGCGACAGTTACCAAACATGGTTGCAAATAGTATAAGACTATTAGCAGTACAGATGAAAATGAGTATAAAATATAGAGTGAAAATAGTTTGCCAATTATATAATCGGCCACCCAAATCCAAAGTACTGAGGAACAACATAGAATAGCAAAGTTAAAGAAGCTGAGGTTCGAAATAAGGAAATCCCAATATACTAATGATTTTCAATTTGTTGACTGCCATAATTAGCAGATGTTTGCAACAATCAATAGTCAGTAAAGTTTAATTCTACTTCAGCACATGAAAAAACGTGTTCTCTAAAATAACTTCAGTATATAACAGTAACCAAATTGAAAATGATAAATTAATTCAAAGATGGCTATGGTTAATAAATCAGATTATTCAGCACTTATCCTAGCATCATGTACTGTAATCGTGGATGAAGGAAGATAAACCCATAATGTTCACCCAAAAATTCAAGCAACAGTATTTTTAGGTAGGATTTAAGTCAAAATATTATTTACCTGAAGTGAAATCAAAATTTAGGACTCCTTTTATCAATGATTTTGGTCCCGATGATATTCAGTCAATGATTCAGGAAGACGGATGGCAGAAATTGGGAGATTGATTAGAGCAGTGATAGAATTCGAGATTGATTAGAGCAGTGATTAGAGGACGGGAAAAAAATAAAGCTGGAAGTAAAAAAAAGGAGGGAAGGTGTGCGTTTTGGGGAAAATTTTCCCTCGAAAAGTGGCACAGATTTTGATACGGCTATAAGCCGTATCAAATTTTAATACGGCTTACAACGTATTAAATAATGTAGATACAACTTTAAGCCACATTAAAATTTGATACGGCTTATCGCCGTATCAAATGTGCCGCGCCAAAATCCTATCTGTGGTGTAGTGACGAGAACGAGTTCAGGCGGTTTTGACTTGATCTGGGAGTGATACGAATGGAATTTGTATCGATCAAGGATTGATAATTTTTGGCTGATATTTATTTGGCACGTTCTTGACGATGTAGGCAAGCTCCTGTGAAAATTTGGTGGCATTTGGACTTGTAGATCTCGAGTTATGATCGATGCAAGTTTGGATTTGTATGACATTGTCATCTTCGATCGATATTATTTCGCATCAGCCATGGGTGGATCTATTCCTACCGATTCTTGTATTGTGACAACCCGTCTTTCAATACCCAGAAAGACGTATCATCAATAAGAAAAGAAAGAGATAGAAATAGAAAAGATAGAAAGAAAAGAACAACAATCATCAGAATCTCACAGCGGAAACGAACAAAATATAATATTACACATATCCATTACATAGTTTTACATATCAGAGTACACAAAATAATACGGCTTCATTACATCTGATATTCATAAGAGTTTGCCAAACCATACAACTCAAAATACAACATCAAATGTCACTACAGCGGATAGAGATAGATAAGTACGTCTGGACTCCAGCTTCCAAAACATTTGCCAATCCCAACCTATTCACTTGGCTACTCATAAAAATTTGAGTACCCAAGAGTTTATGAAAAACAAAATAAACTCTAGATCAGACATGGGCCTGTTGTGAATAAATCAGTTAAAGTTGTTTAACTTTAAAATCATTTGAAAACAAAAGGTATCACGTAAGACTCCCCACAAATAAACACGGATAAGTTTTTATCTTACGCTAACCAAAATATTTGATAGGAAATCCAGTGATATTATAATAGGGTCTAGGGTTTTCAAAATAAAATACAGAAATAGCTGGAATGCTTACATCTCGCGTTCCAACATAGTTGGGCACAATCAAAACCGTATAGGCACTTATTAGAGATTGGATTCCATACAATGGCAGGGCTACTGGGATACCGACCGTCACAGTACGGGGCCTAAATCACCGTACCAGGAGCCACCCTAACTCCCCTGCAACACAAGGCCGGAACCATCCCTTACTGGACAGCTCCGAACAAGACAACCTCGCAGTTGTGGCCAACAACTGCCCACATAGCCGAAATAATGAGGGTCTTCTAGACAGGGGAAAATCTCGTCCTACTTGGGCATGACCCACATAGCCTTGCTGCACCTCCCCTGTTTTAGCCATTCCCGGTTGATGAGGCTTGAGGCTATGATTACCTTTAGAGAACACATCTCTTAGAATGCTCATCGTCCACCTGACGATGTTCTGGAAGCATTCAATCCATACAAGTTCGTTTCGGGTTCGAACGAAACCAAAGGCATTATCTCGTTACACTCATTTTGGAATCACCCTCAGAGTTAACGACAATAACCCTTGCACTCTAAAACTCCATCTCGATCTTCACTTTGAGATGTCATGACCTAACGTTTAACTTGGATCAATGTGGTTTTCGGAAAATCAAATTTGATTACCGATCCCAGTCTCATCGAAATCCAAACGCCATCTTAAAGGTCAAGTTGTTTAAAGATTTAAACAATTCAATTCAATTTTAAAACATTGAATCCATACAGCATTATCCACAGATAATAACAATCATCCGACTCAGAAATATACAAATCTCATCACATAATATCTCAGACTATCATCCAATAGATATCAACCAATTTCAGATATTCAATTCAAAACAATCATCCATAAGCAAGTATATCTCTAATTCATATTATAATTAATTTAATTAATTCAAATTAAATTCATTACTTAAGAATTAATCACTTACCTTGCTTAACCAAACATTAATTAATTAATCACAATCATTTAATTAATTAATCACTTCTTAACCTCATTATCAATTAATTAATCTTTAATTAATTAATAATCCTTTAATTATAAATTAATTAATTACTCTAATTATCCATTATTAATCTTGATTAAAAATTAATCATTCCTTAATTGATCACTAATTAATCCTTAATTTACAGTTAATTAATCTTAATTAATTGCATAATTAATTACAAATTTTAAATTAATTTATCTTAATTATAATTTAGTTAATCCTTAATCATTTAATTAATTAAGGCTCACTACCAATTAATTAACTATTAATTATTAATTAATTAATGTTTAATTACTTTATTAATTAACCTTAATCAATTAATTAATTCTTAATCACTAATTAATTAATTACTAATCACTTAATTAATTAATCTTTAATTGTTTAATTAATTATCTATTGATTATTATTTAATTTAATCCTTAATTATCAATTAATCCATAATTAATTAATTAAACCTTAATAAATTAATTAATCTAAAATTATTAATTAATTTAACCTTAATTACTTTATTACTTAAAGTAAACTTTAATTCTAAAACTTAATTAATTTTCAAAACAAAACAATTTAATTAATTACTAAAAATTATTACATTTTAAAACATTTCTAATTTGTTTTTAAAACTTAATTATATTTTAAAAGTTAAGTTAAATGAATATAAAATCACCTTAGACTTAAGAATCATAATAATAAAGTACTTTCAATTTAAAATGTTAAACATTTTACAAAGTAGTTTAAATAAAATTTTAAAGTTTTAAAACTTAAAACCAATTAAAAAAAAAACTTTTTAAAACACTACTAGCTATGGGTACGACCGACCTAAACACAAGATCAACCCGTTCAAACCCCTATCTTCTCCCTTTCCAAATTCTTCAGGTAAGCTTCAACCTAAAATCAAACTTCAAAACAAAGAACAGGAAGGAGGCTACCCATACGAACCCAGGTACGAGCAACTCAATAACTTCCCGTGCACAAACACGAGCCAGAAACCCTTCAACTCGATTGCCGCTTCGAGTTACCACAACCCCCAACACTCACTGACGCAATCATAGACACGTGCAAGTGCACGTCGCGCCGACGCCGTCGCCACCATCAACGAGACCACGCACAGACCCCACATCGACCATCGACACGTCTTCGGCCTTCAATCGTCAATTACGCGAGCTAAATCAAAATATGATAGCTTGAACCCATCAGTCAGCACATCATCTCGTCAGAAAATCCCCTTCACCCCACAACGCCGACCATCGATTGCTTCGAGATTCCGGCCATAACATCATAAGACCTTAACGCAGCTTCACCCAAATCCACACGCGACTCGATCCATCCAAAAATTCACATTCACGAAAATTTCGAATGCAATCAAGCACAACAGCAAAACCCTAGAATCCCAAATTCCAAATTTTCTGATGATAGATTTCCACTTCCACTATTTTTCTCGGGTTAATCCATCTACAATACAACTTCGCCCCAAATTTCAAATCCTAAAACCTTCACAGTCGCCAAAATTTACCCAGAGACCCATTTCCGGCCATCATCAACATACTGCCCCAAATCCATTTCAAAATTCTGATTTTTAGTTTAAAAATCATGTTTTTCCAAGTTGATTCAAGACGTAAAATTGAATCAACAAAATTCAATACTTGATTTCATCATATTATTAAAAAAATTCACAATATCACCCTGATACAGAATATTCTCAACAAATTCTTTTTGAAAAAGAATTTTAAACCTTAATTCAAGTTTAATAAACCTACTGCATTTGAAAATTCAAGCTTAACAATGATTTGTTGAATAAATTTTGAAGCTTTTGTTTAAATTTACTCTGTAACTTGAAGATACAGAGAAGCATCAACAGATTGAACATGCACAGTTTTAAAACAATATAAACACCAATTTCATCTATATATTTATACATGCAAGACATTCACTAACTCAAAAATTTCACATGCACAAATTTACTTTACTTAAAATTTACCCACCTGAATTACTGTTAAGCAGAGACCTAAAGTTGAATTCTGAAAAAAAAAAAGAAAACGACTACAGATTTTCTTGATGATGTTGCTTCAATCTTTAATTAATCAGCGCTTAATGGAAAAGCTTCAAATTTTGCTTCCAGAAATTTGATTCTTCAGGAACCCTTGATTTTGTAGATTTCTAATGTATATTTGTATGCAGGTTTTCTGTAATTTGTATTGCAGTTTTTGTTCTTCTGATTTTGAAGTGAGGTTTGAGTTTTCTCGATTATATTTTGGTTGAAAGTGTGAAATTTATGAAGTTCAGATTTTGTAAATGGAAGAGTAAATTTTTTTCTTGCTTAAGAAAATGAGAATGGGAAAATTAGAGAAAGCATAGGAAGTGGCTTTTTACAGAAATAGTTTTGTTTTATAAAAATTAAAGAAAATAAATTCAAATTGTGACACTTGTCATTATATATTGTTATCTCCCTAACACATGTTATTTAGTGTGTTTTAAATTTAAACAAGTGTAATCTTCATGCAAAAAGAATTTTAATGTCTTTCTTAATAAATTTTCTAAGTTTAAATACATTATTAATTCATATAAATCAATTCTTCTTAAAGAAATAAATATAAATCAAATTTTATATTCTAAATAAAATTAAAAAATACATCTTTAAAATCAAAGAATAATTTAAAATATAAATAACTCTATTTTGAATTTCAACTTAACAATTCATATTCAAATTAAATTCTAAATTCAATTCAAAAATCACATTGATATGAGTATAATTTTAACACATCCATTTCCATGTGTAAATATTAATTTCAACTAAAAATCAATATACATTTACCACATAATTATTATTATTGTTTAAAATAACAATTTTATTTATTTAAATTAATTTATTAAAAAGATTGTCACATTTAAATTGGGTTTGAAATTCCGGAATATCACATTCCTCCCCCTTTAAAAGAATTTCATCCCCGGAATTTAAACAAAGGATAATCCAAAATTTCATTTCATTTCAACAATCCAAGCATACATAACATCCATACATAAGAAATCAACAAACAAAACATCCAAACAACAATACAAACACCACTAGCTATCCGGACACATGTCCAGATAAGCCTTCCTAAGACTATCTAGAGTCTCCCATGTACAATCTCTGGGATCCTCACTCTACTGGACTTTAACGAGCTTCACTATCTTACTTCTGAGTTGCCTCTCGTCTTGATCAACAATTCGAATAGGATGTTAGACCACTAATAAGTTCGGCTCAACCTCTAAATCTTCCTGCACAGCTGGCTCCACAATAAGAGATGGATCGTGTATATATTTCCGTAGATGAGATACGTGGAAAACATTGTGAATTCCAGCCATCCGAGCTGGCAATTCAATCCTGTATGCTACGGCACTAATCCTCTCGATCACTCGAAACAGACCATTATATCTCAGAGCGAGTTTCCCTGTCCTCTCAAATCTTACTGCTCCTTTAATAGGGGAAACTTTGACAAAGACTAAATCACCAATCTCAAACTCTAATTGCTTCGTCTTTTATCTGCTTATTTCTTTTGATGATCCTGAGCAGCTCTCATCCTTTTCTTGATAAGCTCGACTTTAGCAGATGCTTCATGGATCAGATCTGGCCCAAGCACAAGACGGTCTTTCGACTCTATCCAATAAGCTGGGGATCTACACGGTCTTCCATAAAGAGCTTCATAAGGAGCCATCTTGATACTTGCTTGGTAACTGTTATTACAAGAGAATTCCACTAGATGTACATGGTCTTCCCACGATCCATCAAAATCCAATACACAGGCTCTCAGCATATCTTCCAGAATTCGATTTAGCCTCTCCGTCTGCCCATCTGTTTGGGGATGATATGCTGTACTCAATCTTAAACTTGTTCCCAAAGCCGATTGCAAAGCCTCTCAGAATTTGCTGGTGAAGATAGATCTCGATCACTTACAATACTGACTGGAACACCATGCAATCTCACTATCTCTCTCAAGAAAATTTCCGCTAGAGAAGTTGTAGTACGGGTTGCCTTAGCTGGTATAAAATGGGCGCTTTTGGTTAGACGATCAACAATCACCCATATTCCTTCATTCCCCTTCTTAGTTCTAGGCAAACCGTCGATGAAGTCCATCTAAATCATCTCCCACTTCCACATCGGGACCTCTAAAAATTGTAACAAACCGGCTAGCTTCTGCTGATCTCCTTTAGCTTGCTGGCACATAGCATAACTTTTAACGAAAGCAGCTACATCTTTCTTCATGCCCGGCCACCAGAAAACTCTTCTAATATCTTTATACATCTTTGAGATTCCCGAGTGAATACTTAGTCGGGAGCGATGACTTTCAGATAATACTTCATGTCTCAATCCATCTATATCAGGTACACACAAATGACCATTAATCCTCAATGCCCCTTGATTGTCTATCTTGAAATCCGAATATCGACCATCCTTAGTTCCAAGAATCAGTTCTTCAAAAGATCTATCCTCCTTTTGCTTGCTTATTATTCTTTCCTGGAGAGACGGAATGGCTTCCAAAAGAGATGGAACTGCATTTCTGCTAAGAGCGTCTGCCACAACGTTCGCCTTTCCCGGAGTATACAGAATATTCAAATCATACGATGCCAAGAACTCGACCCATCGCTGCTGTCTTAGATTAAGATCCTTTTGAGAGAAAAGATATTTCAACGGTTTGTGATCCGTGAATAACTCAAACTTTTCTGCTAAAAGATAGTGCCTCCAGATCTTTAAAGCAAAAACAATGGCCAACAGCTCTAAATCATGCGTAGTGTAGTTCCTCTCATATGGCTTTAATTGCCGACTCACATACGCAATTACCCTACCATTTTGCATAAGCACAGCTCCCAAACCAACAATACAGGCATCAGTATACACTTCAAACTTGCTCTTCCCATCTGGAATAGCCAATACAGGAGCACTTGTCAACCTTGCCTTCAGATTCTGAAAAGCCTCCTCACATTCAGGTGTAATGATTCAAGTGGTTGTTTTGTTGAAATTTCCATTTTTGGTTCAAAAGGTATTTTCTTTAGTAAATCTCTTACTAAATCATTTTTAGCAAGTTTATAAATGTATTTAAACTAACAAATTAGAATCGCTTGTGCCAAAGCCATGGATCTTTATGATTTACAACTAAGCACATATCACTATTATGGTTAAAATTCATATTTAAAACATAAATATTTCATTTTCTTAAGCCTTAAAAAGTCAAAATTTTGTTTTGATCAAAGATATTACATTAATTTTTTAAAGTCAATTTTAAAACCTTTATCACATAATGGATAATACTTAAAAGAATATGTTTTAAATTTTCTACTAATAAAAAGATTGATATTAAATGGGAGTTATATATACCGACATTGATGGCTTCTCTAATTCCAACCACGAGTCCTTTCAAGTTGTCTCCAAATGTGACGGTTCTTCCTTCTATATATGTTATGTCAGACAACATGTTTGTATTGCTCGTCATATGCTTGGATCATCCATTATCGAGTACCAATTTCTTCTTTTTGTTTTTATGTAATGTGAAAAGCATTTTATTGGTACACACTTTCTACGTTATGGTCTTATGTGTTAGTCAAAGGTGGTAACCATACCTATAAGGGTTCGGAACCTTCGAAAATTAATTTCTGTTATAACAAATATTTCTTACAAAACTATCTACATTTTTTTTCTAACAACATATTATAAGTTTTCGAAACCCAAAATTTGATATTTTCAGAGTTTGGAGAATTTGTTTTACCGATATTTTTTGTTTCTTAAAATTTGTGTATAAGGTACTATACTTTTTAGCACTATTTATTTGCCTTAAATTTTTAAAACCAAGTCCATTTTTATTAATGGATGTTTTTGAAATTTTAATTAAATTTTCTATATTTTGCTTTCCTTTATTAACTTTTGAAATATTGTTAGTGGTTTGTTCTAACTATTGTGTTAACTCAATCACTTTAATTTTATTAGAATCTAGGTTAGTTTTGAGTTCACAAACTTCTTTCGAAAATTTAAACGTTCCCAACTTTGCATGCATTAATTTCTTCATGTAAATCCGAAATTTGAGATGTTAAAGTTTCACAAGGATTTTTTGAATTTTCTAGCTCTTCTTCTAAAATACATCATCTTTTAGCATTCCAATTTCTAATTCAAACCTATTCAACTTATCAATTGTTTCTTTGTCCTATTTCTTTAAATTTCTAAATTTATCATCAAGTTATATGCTAATTTCAGGAAGAACATTGCAAGAAAGATCAGAATTTATCTCACTAGTGGCCATGAAACAAATATTAGTTTGTTTCATTGCATTATCGCTATCACTCTCCGATGAAGAGGAGTCCGAGTCATCTTAAGTGAATTGAAATGCTTTTTTTCTAAATTTTCTAGTTTGTCTTTGTCTTTCTTCTTATCTTTGTTAAGTTGCGGACAATCATTTTTCATATGGTCAAATTTATCACATTCAATGCATTTGATTGAGGTTGAATTTCCAAAACTTAATGCCTTCTTCATTTTCTTGAACATTTTGAACTTGTTGTAGTTTTTGCCAATAAATACAATCTCATCTTCATCTAAATCTAAATCCTCATTTTTTGCTGGAAATGCGATACTCTTCCTTTCTTGAGTTTGTTCCTTCTTAGCCTGTAAATTTGCTTTATATGACATTAAATTTCCAATCAATTCTTCAACTTTGAGTTGGGAAAGATCATCGGCTTCTTTATTTATCGCTACAACTTTTCTTTCCCACTCAATTGTTAAGGAATTAAAATTTGTGTAACAAGACAAAAATTAGTAAATTAAACCCTAATTCCATGAGATAATGCTAAATAGTTTGAAATCATGAATACATATCTATAACAGACCCATTAGCTTTCACTTTAATTGATTGAAAATGATTTTAAAGAAGTGAAATTTTAGTTTGCTTTACTTTGCTTGTCCCTTCATGCGTAATTTAAAGTGTACGCCAAATTTTATAGGTGGTTTTCCAAAGCATGACTCTAGAAAATTCATTCTGATCAAGGTAACAAAATAAAACATTCATAGCTTTTGCATTATTGGTTAACGTTGTTTTTTGAGCATCCGACTGGGTACTCGCTTCAGTAGAAAGTGCTTCATACTTATTTTGAGTATCTTGCCAAATATCTATACCGCTAGCTTCCATATAAATGCTCATTCATGTAGACTAATATACATAGTTTGAGCCAATAAAAAGTGAAGGTGTATAGTTGATTGACCCTTAAGAAATTGGCTTACCATGTTATTATATTTTTCCAAAACGTTGCTACAGTTAATGAATTTTTTTGCTTTGATACAAATTAAAAGTGCGAAGGATCTCTAATATAGCCAACTAATGTAAATGTGTAAAACAAGCTAAATAAAAATAAAGTAGACTAAAGTAAAAAAGCAATCACATAGAAATTTTTATACTAGTTTAGACATTCTGTCCTACGTCCAATCTCAAAGCTACCCTTCAGATTTCCGCTAACCAAACACCCTTACTTAGTCCGAAGGAATAGGGATTGCAAGAGTTCGTTGACTTGATAGTGATGTGTTCTATCAACACAGATTTTGACCTCAATTACAGTCTTTCTATAATCTCCTTTGATGATTCAATGATCCATGCAATGTGTTCAAGGAAGTGTAAGGAGTGATTTTTGAGTAAATGAATAATATTGACTTTTAAAAAGCAAATAGTCATAAGAGAGTTTAGAAATCAAGATAGAAAGTTAACCT
Source organism: Allium cepa (assembly GCA_030765085.1). NCBI lineage: Eukaryota > Viridiplantae > Streptophyta > Magnoliopsida > Asparagales > Amaryllidaceae > Allium > Allium cepa. The sequence goes on along the minus strand of CM060938.1, from coordinate 243,162,427 downwards.
CATACTTCTTGTCTTAGTTACTATTTATAAAAATCAATAGTTGTTTTGAAGAGTTGTATATTTTCAAAAAATCACATCTCTTTGAAGAAGAAATATTGAAGAGTCAAATCTCTTCAAAGAGATGCTTCAGAAAATATAGCCATTACTATTCATTTAGTCAACTGGAAATGGTTATTCGTCGATTGATTATAAGTATAAAACATTGCTGAGAAGAAGGCTAAAATTAGAAGACTGAAAAGGTTTTTTTAGTAGACTGCCTTAGTCGATTGGGTTTTAATTTAGTCGGCCCCTCAGTCGACTTAACTGAAATTCAATCGACTTCTTTTCTATGTCATCCCCATAATTTTCAAAGCATATAAACTAAGGAATCAATGTTAAGACTAAAAGCTTGGGTCAAAGTTTAAAGCTCTAAACGATAAGATAACGTTGATGATGAATGTTGACGTCAAAGTGCTCATCAATGTTAAAGACCATAAGATCACGTTGAACAAACAAAAATGCTCCTTAACTATTTTCAGTATTCCTCAATGTCACACATCATCCATGATGTCGACTTCATCACCCAAGCATCATAAGCCATCAATGAGTGTCAATATAGCCTATGGCATACTTCATTGATGCTAAATCTCATTGATGTTGCTATTCGTCTATTGAAGCAAGCTTATTGTTCACAATCTTGAAGGTAGTTAATAAAAGTGGTACCACACTTCATAGGCACTTCAAAGACATTGCTCTACGATGGCGCCAAGGGTCATCGACACCAAAAGAATATAAAGTAGCACCTCTTTACATTATACTCAACGTTGCACTTCTCTCTTATTTAGCATACTCCGTCGACATTGGGAGGATGCCGCTATTCATCTGCGTCGCCACTACTCAACTATTATCATCGAAAGTCACCAAAGTCATCGTTTCGATGCAATATCATATGAATATGTTCATTCATGACAACATTCAGTGACGACGAGACTCATGATTTTCAAAGTAGCATTAAATGATGCCATATACGATCAATGTCAACAATGCCACATTTCGTCAGCTACATAATATCGACATCGAAGGTCTTCAGTGTCGTCGCTATTCTATATCCACATCCATCTTCAATATCGGATGATGCCACCAACCATCAATTGGGAAGATCTCACGGCATGGAGCCGTCGCTGCCGTTAAACATTAGCTATAGTCATTGATGTATCTAAAAGGGTTATCAAAGTCACTACTTGATAATGTCACCTTCCATAAATTCTATATATAGGTGTAGTGAAAATCGATCAGTGAAGAATGATTTTTGAACGCCAAGCTTAATGATGCTGAATATTAGCTCTATTACACCAGTACCGAAATCCCATTATACGAATACAGTAACAACCCAAAATTCAAGATATAATAATTAACTAATGATTAATTAAATAATAAAATAAGATATTGAAATTATAAAAATTGAGCTATGGGAGTTGCAACATTGTGTCCGTGGTAATTTTCTGGTCAATTTCCATATATAATTTGTTAAAATCCGAGCTAAAACGAAGAAGATACTAATTAAACAAGAATCAAGAGAAAAAAATAAGATCATGTCGACCCTAGGGTCGACCCTCACCATTGCTAGGTTGACCTACAGGTCGACCCCTAGCTTTCCTGGGTCGACACCAAGGTCTACCCACCTTTGTATTTGGATGACATTTCGTCCAGCTTCATATATGACGTGTTTTCCAATTTTCTTTGAATCCTGTGCGTTCGTGCTTCCATCCGACAGTTCCTAGCGAGCCTATGACATGGTTGCACCAGATTTAACCTTCAAATCCAATGGTTTGAGATCCCTAAGTGACACTATAAATAAGACCCTAGGCCTAGCTATTTTTCTCATTCAGATTTTCTCCTATTTGGGTTCATTTCCAAAGGCTGGACCCTAAATAGAAATTTTTTCTAAACAGGAAATCTTTTTGGTAAAAATATTCTATGCTCTAGAAGTGGAAAAGGGAAGACAAAGAACTAGAGCTAAGGACCACAGGTGAGTGTTTAGTAAATATTTTAGATTTTTAAGTAACTTAAAATAATAGGGTTTCTCAATAGTTGTAGCTTTTCTGCAATTTTGAGATAATTTCTATATAAGTTATTTACAGTTAATTTTTAAAGTTCTTTTCAGTCTATTTTATTCATCTATTTTTATTTAGCTATTTTATTCAATTATTTACAGTTATTTACATCTATTTTACGTTAGAATTTAGCCTGTAAATGTTAGTTTCTTCTTAATCATATTTACGCGAATAAAATAATAAAAAGAGAATAATTCGAAAATATGGATTAACTAGAATTAAACATTAAGTTTATAGAAACTATATGTAAAATAAGAAAGACTGTAATAAAAAGAAAATAGACCGAAATAGGCAAATTTGAGACATTCGGAAGCATGTGTATAAGTAGTGGTTATAACTAAAAAGATAGAAAGGAAGAATAACAATTATAACGTAGGTAATAATTAAGCAGAAAGAACAGTAAAGGCTTATTTTAAGACCTAGATTAATTTAATAAGCCGACATACCAGAAATAACAAAAGAGGCTTATTTCAAGACTTGCACTAAGTTAATAAGCAAGAATAGAAATAGCGCCCATGCCAATAGCATTACCTTTCAGACTAGGACTGATGGTTACACAGCAAATTAGGTGAGGTTTTGCAAGACCCTTTCAGACTAGGACTGATGGTCTCACAATAGTAAGATGAGGCTGGAACATAGGGTAAATAAGTGGCCAATAGATAGAAGCTCAAATTTAGGGATTTGGGTAAGCGGCGCAACTAGATTTTGTTTGTTAGGACCCGTACCAACAACATTCTCTTTCAGACTAGTACTTACAGTTTCACAAAACACTTATGTGAGACTGGGCAAGACCCTTTCAGCCTAGGACTGATGGTCTCACAACAGATTAGGTGAGCTAGGCATGCTTATGCTGACAAGGTAAGTAAGAGATTACAAGAGGGGGTGATAGTGAGTGTGTACCAATGGTGATCGAGCGTGTTCGCTACTGCGTTTCAAGCGCTAAATAGGTGTCTTTTGCTATGGGACCCACAGGATGGGACTAGGTCATAGCGGAACAACAGAGATAGAAGGTCGATCAACTGGTAAAATTAGGATTTCGGCCTAACTAAAATAAGATTAGGATTTCATCCTAATCACAACAATTTCAGACAAGTGCAAACAATCCAAATGGTTCAGCAATCAAAACAAACAGTCTAACAGAATCAGAAATAGTATTTATCCCAGTTTTATCCTTTCTCCATTTCCTTTTTATACTAGAACTATTGCTAAGTCTATTATCTTTATCTCGCTTAAAAATACTAGTAGTTACTTTCACTCACCAGACTATAGTCTGACCCACTCCTCTATTCCCCTTTCCCCCCATAGGCCAGTAGAGGCAGGGATAGTTGATTCAGATTTCTTGTAGATACATTCCCGGAGTTCTTCTTTTCAATTTTCTTTTCATTTGGTTTTTGATGTACTTGTACTTATGAGAGGGATGAGTATTGTATTATACTCTGATATTATGATACTGAGACGTATTTTTCATAAGACATGTGTATTTGGTATTTGATACATGTGATGTTTTTCAGACTTATTTACGAAGTTTTGTTTTGAATAATGAATTACCATTTAAATGTTTCTCCTGTTTTATTTATCGGTCTTGTGAATCTTAGTCTCTATAATGTTTAGTTATACCTATAACGCACCGCATCTTTTTGTGATGCCCTACCTTGAGACCCATATTAACAAAGAGTATTACTAGGTAATACCGTCTGTTAATGCAGAGAATAGGGCTGGTTAGGAGCGACCATCTATACCCTTGTCTTAAATATTTATTGAATACGTTGATAAATGCTTTGTATTTTTTTCTAACTCAAGTGGATCGACATGTCCAATAAATACTTAATACAAAACCATTGGTGGCTATAGGATCTATCAGAACAAAATAAAACAACTCAAATGTAAAACACATCAATGAACAGTAGATCATCACACACACACATACACACATATATACACACATACATATATTTACACACACACAGATACAACACAGAGTATACAAACTGATACATGTCAAGTGGTATAGCAACCATAATATACAAGTGAGTCAAAAGAATATACATATCAGAGTAGCAAACAAAAAGAGCTAGCAGAAAAGAATCCACGTGGAAGCAGAATAGGCAAAGTCCAATGTACCTAACCTGAAACACCTCGGTCTGACCCGAGTATAAATACATTTGTCAGTCTAGCTAAAAAATCAGTTTAAGAAAAAAATGATAACAGAAGCATAAGACATAGGTGATGTTCTTCTTAAGCAAGAAGAAACAATACTAAGTAAGCATGAGCAAAAGTATGGTATGTATGGTTACTTCATGTAATGAATGGTATCACTACACAACATATAAAAAGAGACAGAATAACTCATAAAACGCTAACTGTAGCGAGTCTCATATCATCAGCATTTCATAAAACATCATATATTGTTTAGGGGAAAACCTAAACCCCCTATCTTGGCAAACATACAACATGCATAAAGAGATGTCATCTCAAACACGCCATATGGCAAATATATCTCCAAAGAGGAGAATAAAATCTCAAATAAACGCCAAAAGGCAAATCTCATATAATGTCTCTAAAAGGCAAATCTCAAATAACGCCTGTATAGGCAATTCAAAATCTCGAAAATAAAACTCCCAAAAGTTCAAATTCCCGAAAGTTAATCGCCATAAATATATATCGAATGGTTCAAAGGACTAATTCCAGAAAAGGACGATACACTAGGGAAAATAGTCAAAGAAATCATCTCAAAAGTGTTTGCACGTACATGTGCCCGAAGCCTTGCCAAGTACTTTTATCTCAAATAGGTATGTCGCTCGAAGGCAAAACGTAACAATGGCAAATACACCGCAATGGAAAATACGCCACAATGGAAAATGCCGCAATTACAAATGTTTCGATGACAAATAAGCCGCAATGGCAAACGCCACAATGGAAATGACCTGAAGGTCCAGTACTGGCATGCCGCAATGGCAAATGTCTCACAAACTCTCGAATAGGAACCCGAATAGTGTTAACGTGCGTCATATACCACATATTCGCACTAAATGGCTTACAAATCGCGAGTAAATTTCACACTCAAAGTAGTAAAAAGTTTACCTCATCTCATCAGTAAATTCGACTCGAAGGTCAAAACGATCAAACAGACAAGTCATGATTAAACGATAAGATAAATGCACGAGTCCCATACCATGTGTTTTGCCAGACCGTTTAATTCCCCTTCTTATTCGCTCGAATAGTGTAAAAATTTGCATTTTATACATAAAATAATTTATTTGAGAAAACAAGCTTTTAAAATCATTTTCTGAAATCAATTTTGAAAACAATATTTCAAAATTCCCTTATTATAGAGAATAAATAGATTTTATAGCTTAAAATACTTTAAAAATATTACATAATAATTATTTTAAATGCCAATTAATTTTAAAAATTATTTCAAAATCGTTTGAAAAATCCATGCCCGAAATCAAAGGAATCACTCAATACCGTCATTCAAATTCAATTCAAATTTGAATTTTAAATTCATCAAAACTTGGCTAGCCTATTGATAGGCATCATAGCCCTCAAAACATTCTAGAAATATCACAAAAACATGAAATAAAAGTCAAAAGTCGGACGGAAAAGAACATAAAAACGCATAGGTAAAACAGGTGGCCAAACGACGTCTGATTGAACTAAAAATTGGTGGGCGCACAGTAGAAAACTTCAGTTCTAAAAAAAAAGAACCAATGAGTTTTAACAGGAAATGAAAAATTTACGCTATCCCAAACATGGACTCAGGCCATGTTTGCAACAGTTCAAAAACAAAAATGTGCCCAGGCCTAAAAACCATCTTGGGTTAAACTTACAAGCCTGAAACAGAGAAACGAGCGACCTTAAATTGAGCTGAAAATTGATATGCACATACTAAAAAAATTTATCTTTCAAATAACAAAGAATCGATGAATTCGGACTTAAAATGAACTGGTTACACTGTTTCAAACATGGACTCAGGCCATGTTTGTTACAGTTCAAAAAAAACGTGCCCAGGCCTGAAAACTATCTTGTGTTCAAATTATAGGCCTGAAATAGAGGACCAAACGATCTCATATCAAGCTAAAAATTGGTATGAACATACTACAAAACTTTATCTTTCAAAAAAAAAGAATTGATGATTTCCAGTTAGAAATGAAAGAGAAATGCTGTCTCAAACATGTACTCAGGCCATGTTGGACTCAAAAAACAATGTGTACAGGTGATTTCCAAGCTACGCATTGATTTTGCAGCAAAGTTTTCAGGTATCAAATGAAAGAGTTTTGGTATGAAGTTTTGCATACTTATACTACAACACATGAACTATCCACTGAAGAAAATCCGACAACATTTCGTTACCGGAGTTGCAAGAAATTGACATGCAAAGTGGAGGTCAGAACAGTTTTAGCATAAACAAAACTACGTATAAAACATGATGCGAAAGCAAATTTTTCATAGTTTATTGAAATTTGAAGTCTGGCTTCAGCTAGCATTTGTGAATTTTGACACTCACGTTGTTTTTGAAGTGCAAAACCTAGATTTTTTGTTGAAAGGTAGAAGCTTTGTGCAAAATTTGGCTTTAAGAACCTATAAATGAGCAAAAGAGAAACATGAAACAAAGAATAGATTGTTACATACAAACGCAGCTTAAAATTTTAAATTTTTATGAAATATTCAGTTTTGGAATGGATTACCATTGAATTTCTCTTTAGATTTTCTAGAAACAACAATTTATTGAAGAAAATTGAAGATTTTAGCTCAAGATTTTAAAAGAGGAAAAGTTTCTTTGTTTTGGTTTTTGTTTACTGTAAAAAGTGAAATGAACGTATGTTTCTGACAAGAAGAACTTCTCATTTCTTTACAGGCTAAAATGATAATGGCTTAGACCCAAACCCAATTAATTTGCCAAAGAAATCATCATCTCAAAGACACATATATACACCTATGTTATGTGAAAACAATGTCTTTATTTTTAAGTTTCTACACAAATAAAATATTAAACTTACATACATATTAAATAAAATATTTTCCATCATATAAAAAGATATTTTAAATTTTAAAAACATTTTATTATTAAAATCTCATATTTTACAAAAAGACACAATTTACACAGATTAATGCATAAGTCCTTATTTTTAACTTCAAAAATTCTACAAAAATTATTTTCTTGCATATAAAAATGTGCCAACCATTTCAAACTTAATTTTATAACCAAAACTCATTTTTAAACCAAATTTCACCCTTCTATTTAAATAAACAACCTTAAAAAATAAACACTTCCTTTAAAAATTATTAAAAGAAGTAATTGGCAATAATTAATAAAATTATTGCATTTTCTCTAAATAAAAATCATATTCCATTCATTACTAACCCAAACAGACAAAATAAAGTTTCCAAACTTTATTTTCGCATTTTATTTTCAAAATTCATTGTTTATTCCAAACAAACAATTTAAATCTTCTATTTTATTTTTAATTCACAATATTAAATTATAACCACCGTTATAATTTAATGTTTATAGGTAATCACCAAAACCAGGGTTGTTATAGACCTCCCCTTATAAAAATTGCATCATCGCAATTTCTAGAGAAGAGTTTGTATTCAATGCAATTATTTCATCAGTCAAAAAAAATAAGCTTGAGATAAAAAGATTCTCATCATCGCTATGCGAAGACAGAAAACCAAGGTAGGATCGCTCAATAAACTCTTTGGTTCCCAAGTGTAGTCATTGGGATTAGTGGACCATTGAACGTTAACGAGTGGCATGTACTTGTTTCAAAGGCGTCTCACCTCCGAAGCAACTATGCGAATAGGCTGCTGCACAATAGATAGGTCCGGTGAGATCTCAAGCTCTTGCAAATCAGGAGAATCGATAATAAAATCCAATCTCGAAGACACTTCCGAAGCTGAGAGACATGAAATACGTCATGAATGCCAGATAAACGAGCTGGAAGTAAAACTCTATAAACCACAGGGCCAATACGTTCAGTAATAGGAAATGGTCATACAAAGCGAGGAGCCAATTTCCCAGTCATACTGAAACGCATAACCCCCTTCAAAGGAGACACACGGATAAAGATGAGATCACTAATAGATGACTCAAGAGGCTTCCTACGGTTGTCCACGTAGGATTTCCGATGGCTCTGTGCCTCTTTCATTCTCTGCCGAATAAGAAAAATCTTCTCAGATGAATCACGAATATAATCAGGGCTTAGAATAAGCTTCTCCTTGGATTCCAACCAACATGAAAGTGATCGACATGGCCTTCCGTAAAGGGTTTCGAAAGGAGCCATACCGATACTAGATTGAAAACTATTGCCGTAGAAGAACTCCATAAGAGCTAAGTGGTCCTCCCAACTACCACCGAAATCCAAAACGCAAGCACGAAGAAGATCCTCTAAGATACGATTCACTCGTTAGTCTGTTCATCAGACTACGGATGATATGCTATGCTAAAATTAAGCTTTATTCCCAAAGCTTGCTGAAGACTCTGCCAGAAATGACTCATGAATAGAAGATCACGGTCACAAACAATCGAACTAGGAACATCATAAAGTCTCAAGATTTCCTTGATATATAACTTAGCCAAATGAGATGCACTCCTATTAGACTTAATAGGAATGAAATGAGATAATTTGGTAAGGCGATCAACGATAACCCAATTGCTAGAATCGCCCGATCTCGAACGATGTAGGCCGTCAATGAAATCCATCGAAATCTGATTCCATTTCCACAATGGGACCTTTAAAGGCTGAAGAAGACCAGAAGAGCGCTGATGCTCGACTTTGATGAGTTGAGAAGTCATGCATTTACTCATATAACTTGCCACATCACGCTTCATGCCTTCCTAATAATAAAGGCGACTCATATCGGCATACATCTTACTACTGTCGGGATGGATGGTATACTTAGAACGGTGACAATCATCGAGAATGTTCTGCCTAAGTGCAGAATCAGAAGGCACTACTAGACGGTTCTTCTTACGAAGACACCCATGAGAATCAACGCTGAAATTTCTCAACTCCTCGTCACAGGACTCAGACTCAAAAATCTGGATAAGGTGCACAAGATCGGGATCACGGCGCTGAGCTTCGGCAATATGATCCAATAAGCTGGGTTGAGCTTTCAAACTGAATAATAGAATAGGCGAATCAGAAGATGGAGCTCGATCATGAATATCACAAGGAGATAAAGTCTCATGAACATCCCACTCGGCTAGCACCATAGAAACTACAGTTGAATGTTGGCGACTAAGCGCATTAGCAACACGATTACCCTTTTCAAGGGTATACTGGATATTGAAGTCATAAGAGGCAAGGAACTCGAGCCAACGCTGTTGCCTCATATTGAGCTCCTTCTGAGTGAACAGATACTTCAAGGACTTATGATCAACATAGAGAATGAAGAGCTCGCCTAATAGATAATGTCGTCAAATCTTTAAGGCGAAGATCATGGCGGCTAACTCAAGGTCATGAGTTGCACAGCGTACTTCATTCGGATGTAGTTTCCTAGTAGCATAAGCAACTATCCGATCCTTCTGCATAAGCACGACACCAAGGCCATAATGACTAGCATCGATGTAGATAATAATATCTTGATTCCCTTTGGGAACCACTAAAATAGGAGCAATAGTAAGAAGCTCCTTCAACTACTAAAAAGAAGCTTCACAATTGTTGGACCAAATAAATCGTACGCCTTTCCGAGTAAGGCTGGTGAGAGGAAGCACAATATGAGAGATATCCTTAATGAATTGACGTTAATAATCCACCAATCCAAGGAAGCTACGAATCTCATGAACATTCTCAAGCCTCTTCAAATTCTGGATGGCTTCGATCATCGAAGGATCGACCAAAATGCCTTCATAGGAAATAAAATAGCCTAAGAACTTAACCTTATTCTCACAGAAATGGCACTTGGAAAATTTGGCTTTAAGCTGATGCTGACGAAGAGTACTCAAGACAATTCTCAAGTGATTAGCATGCTTGGCTTCAGACTTCGAAGAGACAAGGATGCCATCGATGAACACAAGGAAGAACTTATCGAGATATTCCTGGAATATTCGATTCGTAAGATCGACAAAGAAAGCAGGAGCGTTTGTCAAACCGAATGGCATAACAAGCCACTCGTAAGATCCGTAGCGAGTGCCGAAAGCTATAAGGGGTATGCTATAAGGAGTATGCTATCTTTCGCCACTCGGAACCGACGAAAGCCAGTGGCAAGGTATAGTTAAGAAAAGACCTTAGTATAACTCAATTAATCAATCATATCATCAATCCTAGGCAACAGATACTTATTCTTGATGGTTACCTCGTTAAGCTTGCGATAATCGATGCAAAGCCTAAGAGTACGATCAGACTTCTTCATAAAGACGACCGCGGCACCCACGGTGAAGAACTAGACTGGATAAATTGCTTAACTTCAAGCTCAAAAAGCTGCTTCTTGAGTTCCTCATTTTCCTTCATAGACATCCTCGTGGGAGGACGCCTAACTGGCCGTGCGCCTAGAATGAGATCAACACGGAACTCGATAGCCCGCTTGGATGGCAGAAACCTAAAACAGGCTCAAACACATCAGATAAGTCACAAAAAATAGGAACATGAGATATATCATCATCTCGTGAGTTGAGAGAAAGTAAAGATGCTTTATCCACATTTCGAAGAACAAGTTATAGCCGAGTAGACAAATCTGGATGTCGAAGATATATAACTCTCTCAGAACAAATAATCTTGGCATTGTATCGCACTAGCCCATCCATTCCTAAAATCATATCAAAACCCAAAAAAATAACGTGTAGATTTGCACGGACAGAAAAGCCACACAAAATAATCTCAACATCCTTACAAAGCGTGCTAAGGGTTGCGAACCCCCTATAGGATTCACAATCCTCAATGAAGTAACCAAACAAGAAACATCCAAAGGAACCACATCAAGGAGCTCCTTCGATACGAATGATGCGACACACCCGTATCAAAAAGGACTCGAATAGATCGGTCATGAAACAACAAAGTACCTTCAAGGATAGAAGGAGATGTCCTCTGTGCTGAGAAGAACCTCCAGAAGCATCCACTACATTCCGCTTGCTAGATTTAGAATTATTCGGAGCAATAGGACAAGTGGAAATATGATGGCCTTCCTTCTTGCAATAGCGACAGAAGAGAGGCTTAGGACAATCTCGAATCATATGGTCAGAATAACCACAATTGAAACACCCCTTCTGAGTAGGAGGTGCTCAGGATGAGCACTAAAACCAATAAACTTCTTCTTTTTCTAAGGAAAAGACTTCGGCTTATGAAATGGGAACTTCTTCTTATTAAGGTTCTTGCGAACCTCAGCCTTCGAAATGAAGTGCTGAGTCAACCAACTCCTCAAAAGAAATCTTAAGCTGGAGCATCAAAGTCTTCTTCAAATACTTCCTAAGACTAGAGACAAACTTCATATTCTTCTTATAGGGAGTGCTGGTATATTCGAGACCATATTTGGATAAGGCCTCGAATGAAGAAACGTAATCAGAAATTAAGGACTTCCCTTGCTTCAACTCGAGGAAGCGACGGGCCAATAAAGCTTTCTCTGATTCGAGAATGAACTTAAGCTTGAATCGTTCCCTAAATTGTGTCCAAGAGAGAGTGGAATCATCGAGCTCGGCAATGAGAAGCTCGTACCAGTCAAAGGCACGCTCTTGCAACAAGCTAGATGCTACAAGAACTCTATGATGGTCAGAAAGATCCATGAGATAAAATATCCGCTCGCATGTGCGAATCCAAGCTTGAACTTCTAATACAGACTCGGAGCCTTTGAACAGCTTTCCTATAAGATGGGAAAAATCGCTACACATGCATGCAAAGGCAGACTTGCACGGAGGAGATGCCGGAGTAGGAGCTGGAGGCTGAGTGCTCCTAAATAACTCCATAAACTTATCGGCATACATATAAACGCCGTCCGGATGGGAGCCACTGGACTGCCCCACATCTAAGTGTCGTCCTCTGCCTCTTCCATCCATTATCTGAAAGTTAAGATAAGATAAAAATTATTCATAAGGTAGATATCATAAATTCAAATATGGAATACTATAGAATGAAAATTGCATTACTAGACGTATTCCCAAACTTCTACCTACCCAAGCGGATAAGAAAAGGTCAAAGATATGATGATTCAGGGATTCATAACACTTGTATGACACTTAGATGTACCGTAATATGTGTTTTTGTTCTGTGTTTATCATACTTTGTTATGAACTTGGCTCTGATACCAAACTGTGACGCCCCACCTCGAGACCCACGTTAACAAAGAGTATTTCTGGGTAATACCATATACTAATGCGGAGAATAGGGCTGGTTAGGAGCGACCATCTATAGCCTTGTCTTAAATATCTATTGAATACGTCAATAAATGCTTTGTATTTTTTTCTAACTCAAGTGGATCGACATGTCCAATAAATATTTAATACAAAGTCATAGGTGGCTATAGGATCTAGCAGAATAAAATACAATAACTCAAATGTAAAACACATCATAGAATAGCACATCATCACACACACACACACACACACACATACAGATACATCACAGAGTATGCAAACTGATACATGTCAAGTGGTATAACAACCACAATATACAAGCGAGTCAAAAGAATATACATATCCGTGTAGTAACCAAAAAGGACTACACTAAAAGCTATAAGAAAAAGATCTAGCAAAAAGAGTCCATGTGGAAGCAGAATATGCTAAGTCCAATGTACCTAACCTGAAACACCTCGGTCTGACCTGAGTATAAATACATGGGTCAGTCTTGCTAAACAAATTAGTTTAAGAAAAAAACGATAACAAAAGCATAGGACATAGATGATGTTCCTTTTAAGCAAGAAGAAACAATACTAAGTAAGCATGAGCATAAGTATGACATGCATGGTTACTTCATGTGATGAATGGTATTACTGCACAACATATAATCTCAAAAGAGATAGAATAACCCATAAAACGCTAATTGTAGCGAGCCTTATATCATCGGCATTTCATAAAATATCAAATATGGTTTAGGGGAAAACCTAAACCCACCTTCTTGGCAAACCTAAAACATGCATAAAGAAATCCTATCTCAAATATGCCATACCGCAAATATATCTTCAAAGAGGAGAATAAAGTCTCAAATAAACACCAAAAGGAAAATCTCATATAATGTCGCCAAAAGGCAAATCGCAAATGACGCCAGTGTAGGCAATTCAAATCTCAAAAATAGAACTCCCAAGAGTTCAAATTCCCGAAAGTTAATCGCCACAAATATATTAGGACCAATTCCAGAAAGGGGCGATACACTAGAGAAAATAGTCAAAGAAATCATCTCAAAAGTGTTTGCACGTGCATATGACCGAAGCCTTGCCCAGTACTATTATCTCAAACAGGTATCTCGCCCGAGGGCAAAACGTCATAATGATAAATATGCCGCAGTGGCGAATACACTCTAATGGAAAATACACCACAATGACAAACACCGCAATGGTAAACGTATCGAAGACAAATACACCGCAATGGAAAACGCTGCAATGGCAATGACCCGAAAGTCCAATACTGGCACGCTGCAATGGAAAATGTGCCACATACTCTCAAATAGAAACCCAAATAGTGTTAACGTGTGTCTCATACCACATGTTCGCACTAAATGGTTTACTAACCGCCAGTAAATTTCACACTCAAAGCAGTAAAAAGTTTACCTTTTCTCGTCGGTAAACTCAACGCGAAGGTATAAACGATCAAACAGACAAGTCAGGATTTAACTGATTAGATAAACACACGTGTCCCATAACATGTGTTTTACCAAACTATTTATTTCTCCTTCTCCTTCGCTCAAATAGTGTAAAAACGTGTATTTTATAAACAGAAAAATTTATTTGAGAAAACAAGCTTTTAAAACCATTTTCCAAAATCAATTTTAATGGCAATATTTGAAAATTCCCTTTTACAGGGAATAAATAGATTTTATAGCTTAAAGTAATTTAAAAATATTACATAACAATTATTTTAAATGCCAATTTATTTTAAAAATTATTTCAAAATTATTTGGAAAAATCTGTGCTCGAAATCAAAGGAATCACTCAAAACCATCATTCAAATTTAACTCAATTTCAACTTCAATTCAAATTTGAATTTCAAATTCATCTAAACTTGGCTAGCCTATTGATAGGCATTATAGCCCTCAAAACATTTCAGAAATATCATAAAAACATGAAGTAAAAGTCAAAAGTCGGACGGAAAAAGAAAATAATAACGCATTGGCAAAATAATACTTAGGTTTGAAATCTTTTCTGGGTTCAACTTTCGGACATGAAATAGGTGTCCAAACCACCTCTGATTGAACTAAAAATTGGTGCGCACATATTATAAAGCATTAGCTTTCAAACAAAAAAGAATCAATGAATTCCGACGGAAAATGAAAAAGTTACATTGTCTCAAACATGGACTCAAGCCATGTTTGCAACTGTTCAAAAACAAAAATATGCCCAGGCCTGAAAACCATCCTGGGTTAAACTTACAGCCCAAAACAAAGGAACAAGCGACCTTAAATTGAGCCGAAAATTGGTATGCACATACTACAAAACTTCATCTTTAAAATAAGAAAAGTATTGATGAATTCGGACTGCAAATGAGAAGGTTACGCTGTTTCAAACATGGATTAGGCCATGTTTGGAACAGCTCAAAAAAAAAAATACAAACGTGCCGAGGCCTGAAAACTATCTTGGGTTCAACTTATAGGGCTGAAACAGAGGACCAAACGACCTCATATTGAGCTAAATTTTGGTATGCACATACTACAAAACTTATCTTTCAAACAAAAAAGAATCGATGAATTCCAGTAAATGAAAGAGAGACAGTGTCTCAAACATGGACTCAGGCCATGTTTGCAGCAACTCAAAAAAACAATGTGTACAGGTGATTTCCAAGCCGCGTATTGATTTTTGCAACAAAGTTTTCAGGTATCAAACAAAAGAGTTTTGCTACGCAATTTTTCACACTTATACTACAACACATGAACTATTGACTGAAGAAAATCTGGCAGCATTTCGTGGCCGAAATTGCAAAAAATTGTCATGTGAAGTGGAGGTCAGAACAGTTTTAGCACAAACAAAACTGCGTATAAAAATGACACAAAAGAAATATTTTCATATTTTATAGCAATTTGAAACTTGGCTTCAGCTAGCATTTGTTTTTTTTGATACTCACCTTCTTTTTGAAGCGCAAAACCCAGATTTTTTGCTGAAAGGTAGAAGCTTTGTGCAAAATTTGGCTTTAAGAACCTATAAATGAGTGAAAGAGAAACATGCAAACAAAGAATAGATTGTTACATTCAAACCCAACTTAAAATTTTATGTTTTGATGAAATATTTAGTTTTTGAATGGATTACTTTTGAATTTCTCTTTAGATTTGCTAGAAACAACAATTTATTGAAGAAAATTGAAGATTTTAGCTCTAGGTTTTAAAAGAGGAAAAGTTTCTTTGTTTTGGTTTCTGTTTACTGTAAAAAGAGAAATAAACGTATGTTTCTGAGAAAAAGAACTACTCTTTTCTTTACAGGCTAAAATGACAATGGGCTTAGACCCAAACCAAATTAATTAGCCAAAGAAATCAATTATCTCAAAGACACATATATACATCTATGTTATGTGAAAACAATGTATTTTCTTTCAAGTTTGTACACAAATAAAATATATAAACTTACATACATATTAATTAAAATATTTTCAATCATATAAAAAGACAATTTTAAATTTAAAAACATTTTTATTATTGAAATCTCTTATTTTACAAAAATACACAATTTACACAAATAAATGCATAAATCCTTATTTTTAACTTCAAAAATTCTACAAAAATTATTTTCTTAATATAAAAATATGAAGAACCATTTCAAATTTAATTTTATAACCAAAAATCATTTTTAAACCAAATTTCACCCTTTTTATTTAAATAAACAACCTTTAAAAATCAAATACTTCCTTCAAACATCATTAAAAGAAATAATTGACAATAATTAAAAAAATATTGCATTTTCTTTAAATAAAAGTCAGTTTCCATTCATTATTAACCCCAACAAACAAAATAAAGTTTCCAAAATTTCTTTTCACATTTTATTTTCAAAATTCATTGTTTATTCCAAATAAACAATTAAAATCTCCAATTTTATTTTTAATTCACAACAGCTGATCGCCAAAACCAGGGTTGCTATACTGTTAGTGTGTCCTTTTGGGTATACTAAGGTATATGGGGTGTTTCACTTGGTATTAGAGCCTAAGGTTACAGGATTCCTTAAAACTTGTTTTAAAAAGTAAAGTAATTTTCAAAGGTAACATATTTTAAAAGTATATTTCAGAAAGAAATTCCTTGAAATAGTTTTCAGGTATAAAAGAGTTTTTATAAAAATCCCCTCAAAGTCCAGTTTAACCTTCTTTTGATTCTTTCGAGCCTATTTTTTTTTTTTTTTTTTTTGCATAGTATGGCTGACTGGTTCCATAGAGCTACGGTACCAGATGTGCAAGGGAAATAGCCCAATAAAGCACAGCAGGTGGAGATCCCATTAATGCACATGCAGTGGTCAATTTTTCTAAGCTATGCAGAGACTTTGCTAGTCTAGGAGGCAAGACATTTTCCGGCACGGAGGATTTCATGGAGGCATGAGCTTGGATAAGGGATATGGAGCGGATATTTAGACTGTTAGAATTGGAGCACCGATAGAGAGTTTCGCTTGCATCTGCATAGCTGAAGGGAGAGGTTAATGAGGTCCCTAAATTAAAAAACTCAAAGAAGCAGTGGTGGAAGAATAAGAAGGATAAGGACAAGAGGAAAGAAGGAGGACCTCAAAAGAGGATCAGGAAAGGCAGGAAATGCCATCGTTGTGGATTGGTTGGGCATTTCGCAAAAGAATGTAAGAAGGGCTCGATGAAGAGGAGGTGTTACAATTGTGGGCAGCCTAGACACCTTAGTAGAGCTTGTCCTCAAAGGACGGGAAAGAGAGCCAGCGCACCAACAGTGCAAGTACGGGCTTTGGATGCAATACCTTCTAGTAGTGGACCGAATCGAGGTATGAAAGTCTCTTTAGAAGGTTTGATCTCTATTTCAGGTTATCCTATTCAAACTCTTTATGACGCCGGAGCATCGCATTCTTTCATTTCTAGTTCCTTGGTTGATTTTTTGCACTTAGATATTTCTCTAGTAGTAGACCATATAGTTGTTTCAAACGCCATATGATGGTTAGCAAATTTATCCATGACTTGTAGGGGTTTGAATATTTTATACTATACATAGAGTTTGACTCTGACGCCTATGTACCGGGATTTTTAGGATATGAGATGATTTTGTGGATGGATTGGCTACCCACTTATGGAGCGATATTGGACTACATAGGAGAGTCTTCTGACTAGAGACATGCAACGGTAGGACTCTCGAGGTTTCTTGCGACCCACAGGTGTCAGTTATGTTGAGCTTCCTTTATTCCTTTGATTCATCATTAGGAGAGTTAGATTCTGTTCCTATTGTTAGAGATTTCCTAGACATTTTTGAGGAGGTTAAGGGACTACCCCCTAAGAGAGAGATCAACTTTAGTATCTATCTGAATGACAATGCTAAGCTAGTGGCATTGCCTGTGAGACATATGGCTCCTAGGGTGAGGAAGGAGTTAGGTAAGCAGATTGGTAAGCTATTGGAGAAAGGCTTCATCAGACGGAGAATATCGGAGTGGGGAGCGCCAGTCATCTTCGCTACAAAGGCAGATGTTTCCCTTTGACTTTGTGTAGACTATAGAGAGTTGAATAAGCTCACGAAGAACCATTACCCACTTCCTAGGATAGATGACCTTTTCGATCAGTTGGTTGGCTCTTCAGTATTTTCTCAGCTTGATTTAGCTACTAGATTTCATCAGCTCAGGGTCGCTAACGATAGCATAGATAAGATAGCATTTAGGACACCCAACGGCTTCTTTGAGTGGTTGGTTATGACGTTTGGGCTGACCAATGCCCTAGCCTATTTCGTAGATTTGATGAGCCGTGTTTCTCGAGATTTCCTAAATAAGTTTGTAGTAGTATTCATGGATGACATTTTGGTGCTTTCCAAGAGTATAGAAGAGTATGCTATTCATCTAGAAGAGGTTTTTCGAACACTTCATGTTCACCAGTTAAGGGAAAATTTCTCGAAGTGTCACTTTTGGCATAAGGAGGTGCGTTTCTTAGGGCATGTAGTCTCAAGAGGGGGTCTAGTGGTGGATCCTGCTAGGGTAGTAGCAATACAAGATTGGAAGGCCCCAAGAATGCTATCGAAGTTAGAAGTTTCCTAGGTTTGGATGGCTATTATAGGAATTTTATCAGAGAT
Organism: Allium cepa; assembly: GCA_030765085.1. Lineage (NCBI taxonomy): Eukaryota > Viridiplantae > Streptophyta > Magnoliopsida > Asparagales > Amaryllidaceae > Allium > Allium cepa. The sequence continues at coordinate 243,143,991 of CM060938.1, read as the reverse complement.
TTTGCTAAGATTTCAGCACTGCTTACTCGCCTTACTAAGAAGAATGCGACATTCGTGTGGGACGCGGATTGTGAGGATTCCTTCACGATGCTAAAGAGGCCTCTTACTAGTGCATCAATGTTAGTTTTAACCAATAGAGCTAAACCTTTTATAATATACACTGATGCATGTGGAATGGGTCTTGGAGCAGTATTGATGCAAGAAGGGAGGGTAGTATGTTATGGAAGTGGACAGTTGAGAACTCATGAGAAGAACTACCCCACCCATGATTTGGAGTTAGCTGCTATAGTTTTCGCGCTCAAGTCTTGAAGATATTACTTGCTAGGAGAAAGGTTCGAGCTTTTCAACTGAGCATAAGTCATTGAAGTACCTATTCTCACAGAAGGATTTAAACTTAAGGTAGCAGCGTTGGATGGAGTTCTTGGCATCATATGACTTTGAGATAGCTTATAACCCTGGTAAGGGAAACGTGGTTGCAGATGCGTTAAGTAGGAAGAAAGCAACCCTTAGTCCAATTTCCGTGGAATGGAAAAGCCTATAGTTTATTTCTACCTCTGATTTTATGCCCTTTACGGACATTACTCCTAGATTATTAGCAACACTTGAGATTAAGCCTACACTCATAAATCAGGTTCACTCAAGGCAGCGAAAGGATTCAGATCTTATGGATATTCTAAAGAGGGTTAGCAGAGGAGAGGTCTTTGGACATCTCCAATGCTATTTCATTGATAGTAAAGGGTGGCTAAGGAGAAATAGAAGACTCTGTGTCCCTCGCACTAGGATTTGATGAGAGCTATTCTAGTAGAAGCACACCATTGTCGAATGACTATTCATCTGGGTGGTGATAAGATGTACATGGACATGAAGAGAGTGTTTTATTGGAGTGGCATGAAGAAGGACATGGCAGAGTTTGTAGCCAAGTGTCTTATTTGTCAAAGAGTCAAGGCAGAGCAGTAGAAACTCGACGAATTGCAACAACCATTAGATATACCCGAATGGAAGTGGGAAAGTGTTTTGATGGACTTCATAGAGGTTTACCCCAATCTAGGAAAGGGAATACCAGTATTTGGGTGATATAGATCATTTGACTAAGAGCGCCCACTTCATTCCAGTCAAGAGTAAGAGGGCAACACCTTATTTGGCATCCTTATGTGTTTGTGAGATAGTCCGACTTCATGGAGTTCCCTCTAGCATAGTGAGCGATAGAGACCCCATCTTTACTAGCAAGTTTTGGAGAAGCTTGCAAGAGGCTTTAGGAATATAGCTTAGATTGAGTACGGCCTATCACCCTCAGAAGGATGGCCAAACGGAGAGAATTAATAGAATTCTTGAGGATTTGTTGAGGATGTGCATTTTTTATTTTGGAGGAACTTGGGGGGAGCATCGTCCTTCAGTGAAATTCGCTTGTAATAATAGTTTTCAAGATAGCATTGGGATGGTACCTTTTGAAGCTCTTTATGGAAGACCTTGCAAGTCACCGTCGTGTTGGTTGGAATCTATAGAGAGATTGCTACTTGGTCCCAACATGGTTAGAGAGACGTCAGAAAAGATTGAATTGATTGAGAGGAGAATAAAGATGGCCCAAGATAGGCAGAAATCTTATGCAGATTTGCGTAGAATTTGAAGTAGGAGACTTGGTTTTCATTAAGGTATCTCCACTAAGAAAGGTAGTGATATTTGGATCAAGTGGGAAACTTGCTCGTAGATTCTTAAGACCGTTCCCCATCGTGGAAAGAGTAGGGAAGATGGCGTATCAGATAAAGCTACCGGAAAAGCTTGCAGGAGTTCATGATGTTTTCCATGTTTCACACTTGAGAGAGTGCTTACATGATTCAACAGAGGTAGTGGAATCTAGCCAACTTGAAGAAGTTGAAGTGGAGAGAGAAGCATCGATTCGTCGCATTCCTACCAAGATCTTTGGGCATGATATCAAGAAGCTTAGGAATGAGGAAGTACCTTTTGTTAAGGTGTAGTGCGGAGACAGCATTGAAGACCCTACGTGGGAGGTTGAGGAGAAAATACGTATCTCTTATCCCTATCTTTCCATGGTAAGTTTTTAATTTTCTATTTCCATCTTTAGTTTTGAATAGGTTCTTCCCATTAGTATCCTTTAGGAGGGTTGGCTTAACAATGGATGGTAGGACTGAATGTAAAACATGTTGCTAGAACATGTTATGTATGATGGATGGTAGTGGTTGCAAGTGTTTGCTAATGGATGCTAATGGACGCATACACACACACTCGGCATTATTATCTCTTAGGGATTGGCATAACTAGGTCACTAAACATATGCATATGGATGTGTGCTCATTTGCATTTTTTATTTCCATGGTTGCTATAAATGGATGATTAACATATGAGTATTGCATTTGGATGATGATTGTAGCACTCATATAGAACTATCAGTTGTCATTAGGGAATTTGCTTTCATTTGGATACATAGCACGGACATGATCACATAAAAAGGAGGTCGACTAAATCAATAGACTGCCTAATCTTTTTTTATTAGTTAGGGACATCGACACTACACTATTTGCATATATATATATATATATATATATATATATATATATATCGTAAATTGCATTAGAAAACTTAAGAACAATGGATGTAATGGATGGCGGTTGAGTATATGGTTGTAGAATTTGGATGAAAATATTTATTTCATTCTTCCGTTCTTAGAGATTTCAGGGACGAAATCTTTTAAGGATGGGAGAATATAACAATCCAAAATTCAAGCTATAATAACTGATTAACAATTTAATTAAATAATAAAATAAGATTGTGAAATTATCAGAATTGAGCCATGGAAGTTGCACCATTGTGTCCGTGGTGATTTTCTGGTCAATTTTCATACATAATTTGTCAAAATCCAAGCTAAAATGTTATATATATATAAAAGGTTAGGTCGACCCTCACTATTGCTAGGTCGACCTATAGGTCGACCCCTAGCATGCCTGGGTCGACACCAAGGTCGACCCACCCCTGTATTTGGACGACATTTCGTCCAACTTCGTATATGAGTGTTTTCCAATTTTCTTTGAATCCTATGCGTTCATGCTTATAGGCGACGGTTCCCAACGAGCCTATGATGTGCTTGCACCAGATTTAATCTTCAAATATAACGGTCTGAGATCCCTAAGTGACACTATAAATAAGACCCTAGGCCTCACTATTTTTCTCATTTAGATTTTCTCCTATTTGGGTTCATTGCCAAAGGCTGGACGCTAAATAGAAAAATTTTCTAAGGAGGAAATCTTTTTGATAAAAATATTCTACGCTCTAGAAATGGATCAAGGTAGATCAAGGACTAGATTTAAGGACCACAGGTGAGTCTTTAGTAATTATTTTAGATTTTTAAGTAATTTAAAATAATAGGGTTCTCAATAGTTGCAGTTTTTCTGCAATTTTGAGACAATTTTTATATAAGTTATTTACAGTTAATTTTTAAAATTCTTTTCAGTCTATTTTATTCAATTATTTACAGTTATTTACATTTATTTACATTTATTTTACGTTAGAATTCAGCCTGTAAATGTTAGTTTCTTTTTATCCTTTTCATGCGAATAAAATAATAGAAAGGGAATAATTCACAAATATGGATTAAATAGAATTAAAAACTAAATTTATAGAAACTATATGTAAAATAAAAAAGGCTGTAATAAAAAGAAGATAGACCAAAATAGGCAAATTTGGGACATTTGCAAGCATGTTTATAACTATGGGTTATAATTAAAAAGATAAACAAGAAGAATAACAATTATAATGTTGGTTATAATTAAGCAGAAAGAATAGTAAAGGCTTATTTTAAGATTTCAGTTAGGTTAATAAGCAAATAGAGCAAAAATAACAGAAGCGGCTTGTTTTAAAACTTACACTAAGTTAATAAGCAAGAACATAAATAGGGCCCATACCAATAGCATTCCCTTTCAGACTAGGACTGATGGTCTCACAACAGATTAGGGGAGGCTGGGCATAACCCTTTCAGACTAGGAATGATGGTCTCACAATAGTTAGGTGAGGCCGGGACACATGGTAATTAAGTAGCCAATAGATAGAAGCTCAAATCGGAGGATTTGGGTAAGGGACGTAACTAGATTTTGTTTGTTAGGACCCGTACCAACAACATTCCCATTCAGACTATACTGATGGTCTCACAAAACACGTAGGTGTGGCTAGGCAGGACCCTTTTAGGCTAGGGCTGATGGTCTCACAACAGATTAGGTGAGGCTGGGCATGCTTATGCTGACAGAGTGAGTAAGAGGTCACAAGAGAGAGGCAACAGTGAGTGTCTGCAAACGGTGACTGAGCATGTGGCATTGATTAGGATTGTAATTCGCTACCACGTTCCAAGCGCTAAACAGGTGTCTTACGCTATGGGATCCACGGGATGGGACTAGCTCACAGTAGAACAATAGAGATGGAAGGCTGATCAACGAGTAGAATTACGATTTCAGCCTAATTAAAACTGGATTGGATTTTAGCCTAATCATGGCAATCTTACAATCCAAACAGTCAAGCAATCAAAGCAAACGGTCTAACAGAATTAGAAATAGTATTTATCCTAGTTTTATCCTTTCTTTATTTCCTTTTTGTACTAGAACTGTTGCTAAGTCTATTATCTTTATCTTGCTTAAAAATACTAGTAGTTACTTTCACTCACCAGACTTATAGTTTGACCCACTCCTCTATTTCCCCTTTTCCCCCATAGGCCAACTGAGGCAAGGATAGTTGATTCAGATTTGTTGGAGACACATTCTCGGAGTTCTACATGTATTCTTCTTCTTTTCAGTTCTCTTTTCATTTGTTTTTTGATGTATGGGTACTTATGAGAGGAATGATTATTTTATTGGACTCTTATTTTATGAGACTGAGATGTATTTTTCATAAGACATGTGTATTTGGTATTTGAGACATGTGATGTTTTTCAGACTTATTTATGAAGTTTTATTTTGAATAATGAATTACCATTTAAGTGTTTGTGCTGTTTTATTTATTTATCTTGTGAATCTTAGTCTCTGTAATGTTTTAGTTATACCTATAACGCACAACATCTTTTAGTGTGTCCTTTTTGGGTGTACCAAGGGGTGTGGGGTGTTTCAGATACAAAAGCACCAACCTTGATACTTGAGGATGCTACTAATATCGAAGCAGATAAAGTACCAACCTTGATATTCGTCGGTGTAATGAATGCCGAAGCCTGCCACTTGCCAAACCCTATCTATGTGCTTTGTGAAAGAGGAAATATTCTCTCTTCTCATTTCTTAGTTTTTAAACTTTGTAAACCCTGGATTAATTAGGGATTTTACTCGTCGTAACAGTTGATCAATTATACACATAAGGACATTGGAAATTAAACAAGGACGTAGACTTTTCACTCGATTTAGACTATGACTTGCATACTTTTTTAAGTTTGAACATTGATTGACTTGGACTTGTGGTTTGCATAACATATTGAATTTCCATAAACCTGTGATTTGACTATTGCCGTGCACATTAACTTGTACATTGACCTTCATATCTACTTACTATTAGATGAGCATACTACCTAGAACTGCAAATGACATCTATGGCTAAACTAAGAGCCGATATTAATGCATAGTTCTACTTGATGACTATAACTTGCCTCGATCAGGCCACTCTTTGAAGTTATTCTTCTTTCCACATACTTTTAGGGTTGGCAAATTATTTGCTAATAGACGTTGACCCTATATAAATCCGGCTTTGACGATTGAACAAAGAATCACAATGAACATTGAATCATGCACACCACAGCCTATGGCTTCAATGACTTCATTCATCTTCAAAGAGGCTTCTCTTTGATTAAATCATTTTTTATTCACTTTTGTGTGTTGATGAATTTATTCGTTAACATTTTGGCGTTAGAAGGAGGGCCTGAACCTTTGATTCATATAATTTTCTCCATAAACTGGTCGTATGAAATTCTTTTGTTAATAGAATATGGTGAGAGCTAAGGAAAATAATAACATCCCAAAGTTTAGTTTAGGGATTTATGGAGATTGGACAACCTTCAACTTTAACAAGACTTGCAAGCAATGAGACCGGAATTCAAGATTTAACACGACAGTTAATTGTTATATGAAAAATACTTAAGCAAGCCCTATCTTAAAGATTTTCCAATATGGTAAAGCTTATGGAAGAAGAAAACAAAGCAGAATCTCCAAGCAAAAGCCAAGATCAAGTGCGTTCACCAAAGTGATAAATGAAAGCATTAAAGCTAAGATAAGTCAGAAAAACAAGAATCAAAAAGACCAAGAAGGAATGTCGCTTAAATAATTAGATAGCCAATATCATGTAAAGAGCATAGGCCTTATGAATGAAGTTACTATGATGATGAAACAAACCAAAAGGACATTCTCAACCAAATAACTAAGGGTGTGCATAAGGAGGAGAGAATCATTAACCTAGAGGAAAAATAGTAACTTTTGGAAAACTCTTTTTTAAGAAGAAATAATGGTTGATAGAGTTCCATCTCACATCAAGATTCCCCCACTAAAGTATGATGGAACTACTGATCCGATGATCATCTTCTTTTGAAAACCGAATGAATTTGTATAACGCTTCATGTGCAATTCGTTGCAAGCTCTTTCCAGTAACTTTACATGGAGTATTTATCAAATGGTATAAGGATTACCAAGGAAAGACCATCTATTCTTTGGAGCAATTTTCCTATGAATTATCGACACAGTTTTACATATACAAAGACCCAACCATGGATTCCAGCATGTTAGCTAATCTTAAACAAAGGCTAGTAGAACTTCTTGGTGAATACTTGAAGAGATTTAATACAAAAGCACCAAAAGCAGAAGATGTGCTAGATAGAGAAAAGCGGATAGCAGTTCGTTCAGGGTTAATCGAGCAAACTTCTTTTTGGGAAAAACTTTATATCCATTGATATAAGGATCTATGAAACTTCTGTTTGCAGCCTAATTTTTTTTATTGAAATGGACGATATGAAACATGCCATGAAGAAATCTCAACATACCAAAAAGAGGGAAGGTTTGACTCCGAACATCCTAGTAAAAGGCCAAAAGGGAATAAGAGTAGAACAAAGAGTCAGAGGGATATTTATGGATCCAACTATGTAGCTTTAGAAAAAACCCCTTTCTCACATTTTCATCATGACAAAAGATGATGAAAATTTCTCCACCTCCTATAAAATATCAAATCGTTCTGAACTGAATAAAGGAAAAGACTATTGCGATTATCATGAAGTAAACGGGCATAAAATTGATAAATGTCACACGTTAGAAAGAATAAATCAGAATATGATCAAGTCACGAATCCTAAAAGAATTCATGAGGAAACTTAGAAGATGTCCTACTTAAAAAAGAGCGATCTAAGCACATGAAACCGAAGAAGAAAAGCAATTTTGCAACTCCAAACTCAGATTCTAGTCAACAGTGAAGTTTTATGGCAGATGCCCATCACAGATTATCTTTACTCATAAAAATTTTAAATTTGATTTCTACTTGGAATTAATCATGTATCAATATGATTCTCAAGTGTCTTTACAGGTTAAAACAAAACCAATCCACTTCACGAGGAAGGATCTGAGTCTCCCTATCAAAGCGTTACCAATCTTTGGGCACCTTTAAAGGAAAGATAGCAAATAACCAGGGTGAAATGGATCTCCATCTCAAATCTTGAATCGGTGCATTACCATCAATCTTCCATCGTATGCCTGTTTCTAAGGAAAGGTAAATATCTGGAATCTTTCCAAAAGAATGGTTTCTTAGAAAAAGCATGCTCCTGTCCGTAAAAGTCTATTAGTTCATGAATCATAACATTTGAGACTTACAAACAAGACATTATTTTTGCTAAGAAAAACCTAAAGAGGTACAATTATATATATATATATATGTATATGTATATATATATATATATATTATATAAGGGTGAAAGTAAAATACACCAGCCATACTTTTAACAAGCATTTTATCGCTAAAAAGGATTTGCTAAATCATCTATGGGAAGAAAAATTACTTTCAAAATCAAGAAGGAATAATTTTAGTTACCCCACGAAGCAGAGGAAGCAAATATTTTATGAAAGATTTATACAATCTTTAAAGATATTATTTAGCACTGGTAAACGCACATGAATTTTTTGGTTAAGCATGACCTGACAAATTTTTTTTCAAAGCTTTCTGAAATTATTAACAAAGAAAGACCTATATGCATTTTCTCAAGAAAAGTTTTAGAACTACCAAGATTCATAAACAAAAACTCTAATTAGAAGAGCCTATTCTCGATTAAAGGACTATTGGTTCATGAATCATAACCACTCAGTCTCTTATTTGAGATTCTTGTTTCTATTATGTGAATGATTTAAAAACATGTTACCAAAGAGTTCAAATATCCAAAATCTTCTCGTAAAATTAATTACTCGATTTGTTAAAGAGGTCCTTTGTAGAAAAATTCTTTCTTCAAAAATAATTTCATAACAGGAAAGTGGATGTCTAAAAGGGTTTTCACAAATATTTCAATGGGCCCAAAATCATTTTCATTAACAAATTTTTTCAAAAGAAAAACTTCTTTAAATCCTCCGGTGTCCACTTCGGAGAACCAAAAAGCCTCTGATGTCCACTTTAAAGCACCAAAAAGCCTCTGTTGTCCACTCTGGTGCACCAAAAAGCCTCCGATGTCCACTCCGGAGCACCTTCTATTGGGAGGGACAAAAACCTTCGGCCAGTCTAGAGCGGCTCTTAGATGGAGGAAGGTCTAGCACCGACCAAAGCCTTTGATGAATTCCCAGAGCGCTTTCAAAACCAAAGGGACGTAGGTGTCCATAGCCCTAATCAAAGGCATGGCCCAAGAAGAGGCACGAACAAGTAAATGGACAAAGATGTCCGTTGCTCACAGTAAAGGCAAGGCCGAAGAAGCGGCAAAAAGGGAAAGACAAAGACGTCCAAAGTCTAAAACAATGAAAAAGCGCAAGAAGGCAAAGATCAGAAGATACGAAGGAATCTGAAAACCTAACGGAAAGATAAAAGGAACCAAGAAAGGAGAAAATATTCACTAGAAGGATAAGAATAGATTCATTCAAAGGACGTAGGTTAAGATAGATTTCTGATAGATTTAGTCTAGACCTAGAAATAAGGAAACCTTTAAAGGAAGGTTTATGTATAATAAGTATGAATAAACTAACTGGACCTATTGAATATTGAAACAACTAAATGGAACTACCTGCTACAGCCAAACAACCAAATGCAAATACCTAATAAATGACCGAAAAGCTGAACGGTTGAAGAGAATAACCTGTTGAATGATTGGATGGCCAAATGGAACTACTTGATGAATTGCTAAATGGTTGAACGGAACTACTAGACTTAAATATAATAATATTAATAACTATAGTAAACAAACATCTTAAAAGTACATATCTCTTAACAAGAGGCATTCCTTTAAATAATGAGAATTTCTGTCTCTATTTGAAACACTAATCCATGGTAAAAGTTTTTGATATAGCATTCTAGATAGGAATACAAAATTAGTGTCAAATGAAATTGTGAATCTATTGCTCAAGATTACTCAGATTACTATTACTAGACGAATTTCTGATGAATTTTTGAATTTCTTTTTATCATAAAAAAATCCGTTAAGCTTTTGATCAAGTTTCTTGATTGAATTTCTGATATCTTGATGATTGAATCCTTGGTTTTCTTGGTGGCTTTCTTGATGATTTTTCGATTTCCTATTACATTTCTGGTTTTTTTGTGAAATTCAAATTTTCATATTATTATTGGGTAGGATTTCTGTCCTTCTATTATTACTGGACAGGAATTTGCGATCTTCTATTATTATTACAAGACATGAATTTCTGGTATTCTATCATTGCCTGGTTTAGATTTCTGATCTTCTATTATCATCAGATGAGGATATATGGTCTCTTATTACAAGATGCTTTTCTGGTTTTCCTATTATTGGAGGGGATTTCTAATTTCTTATTATCAGATGATATTCCAGAATTCTAGCTTCCTTATTATCAGGGGGTTTTCTAACCTTTTTCTTTAAAATTAGCACCCGATAACTTTCTAATTTTTCATCAAGTAAGCTTTTAATTTTCTTAAATAACTGATATCAACAAAGTAGATTTCAGGTTGAGATAGAGATTACCATAAGACAAGAATCAAAAGTTGAACAACAAAGGAGTCGGATCTAATATTTTACAAGCAACTTAATATCGAAAGCCAATCTTCGACACCCAAAGGAAAATTAGCTTGGGAAGAAAAGCTTCAGAGCTCATATTAGTCCTCTTAAAGAGTTTCTTGCTTAGCTCTCACTCCATTTATTAGGTGATATTATTCCATACTCGAATATTCGCTCTCAGGAGCATGTGGGAAATTTACAGGAATCTAAGCCTAAAATAACCTTTACAACAAGTCAATGACTATTGAATAACTAATATTGAGTTCATAAGAGTAACTTAAAATTTTGTGTTGGCTAAAAGAACACAATTAAATGCTAAATATATAATAAGAAGATAGGTCCATGAATATGAATCGAAAACTTTAATAATAATTAACATAGAACATCCTAAATCTAATATTACACCAGTAAAACTATGTCGAGTGAATAGTTTGATACCAAATGCCATATGAGCTACACTATAAAGCAAAAATATGTTAGTATAAACCCAAATGCATGAAATTTTAGGTTTTAAATGATCTCAATAATATAAAAATTCCTTTGTTTGAGTTTAAATTATAGGAGAAAGAAGAACACCATCAGATTCAATGGATTTGAAAGGCTAAGCAAACAAAGAGAAATTCATGGTGTTACCCTAAAGAGTAAAAAGCTTCTTTTATACAAGGAGTGGGGAAAATGTTATCACTATGATTTTCAAAGGATATAAACCAAAGAATCAATGTTGGGACTAAGATCTTGAGCCAAAGTTTAAAGTTTCAGATGAGAAGATATAGTTAATGATGAATGTCGACGCCAAAGTTCTCATTAACATCGAAGACCATAAGATCATGTTAAAGAAACAAAGTCGCTCCTTAAATATTACTGGTATTCTTCTATGTCGTACATCATCTATGATGTCGATGTCGTCACCCAAGCATCATGTGCCATTAATTACTCTCAATACAGCCTATGTGTGACGACCCGTCTTCCACTAACCAGAAAGACGTATCATGAATTAAGAAAGAAAGGGATAGAAGAAGAAAAGAAAGAAGAGAAAGAAGAAACAACACTAGAATCTCAACAGCGGAACGAATAAATTATATTAATAACATAAGTATTTACATAATATACAACATCATTCTGAGTTACATAACATACACAACATATACTAGACAGTTATAAACACCTGTCTAGTATTTACAACTCAATACAAACACAACGCAGAGAACACACAGCGGAAAACTATATATCTATAACGCAGAAGCCTCCTGCTCCATTGCTCCTCCAATATTCGTCAAAGCCAACCTGAATCCCTTGGCTACTCGTAAAAATTTGAGTACCCAAGAGTTTAAGAAAACAAAGATAAACTCCGGGTCAGACATGGTTTTGGTGCGAGTAACAGGTTAAGGTTGCTTAACTTTAAAAACCTTTTGAAAAGAAAGGTATCACATAAGACTTCCCACACATAAACATGGATTTTTTTACCTTACGCTAACCAAAACATTTGATAGGAAATCCGGTGATATTATAATAGTGTCTAGGGTTTTGAAGTAAACAAGAAATAGCCGAAATTGTTACATTCATTAAATTCCAGCTACTAGCCACAAAAGTGGGTAATACAATCAAAACCGTTGGCACTTATTGGATTTTGGATTCCATACAATGGCAGGGCTACTGGGGTACCGCCCGTCACAGTACGTGGCCTAGATCACTGTACCGAGGAGCCACCCTAACTCCCCTACAACACAAGGCCGGAACCATTCCTTACTGAACAGTTCCGAACAAGACAACCGGGCAGTTGTTTGCAACCAACTGCCCACACAGCCGAATATAAAGGGACTTCTAGACAGGGGTAAATCTCACTCTCAAGTGGGGGCTACCCACGAAGCCTTGCTGCATCTCCCCTGTTTTAGCCATTCCCGGTTGATGAGGCTTGAGGCTACGATTACGTTTAGAGAACACATCTCTTAGAATGCTCATCGTCCCCTTGACGATGTTCTGAAAGCATTCAATCCATACAAGTTCGTTCCGGGTTCGAACGAAACCGAAGGCATTATCTCGTTACACTCATTTTGGAATAACCCTCAGAGTTAACGACGATAACCCTTGCACTCTGAATCTTTATCTTCACTTGAGATTCACGACCTATCGTTAATTTGGATCGATGTGGTTTTCGGATATCTAAATGTGGAAACCCGATCCCGGTCTCATTGAAATCCAAAACGTGTCTTTTAGGTCCAAGTTGTTTTAAAGTTTAAAACAATTCAATTCAATATTATCTATATACAAACAGATAGATAATACACAACATCACAATAGGTAATCATCATTATCATCACAACAAATAATCCATATTATCATTCCAAACAGATAATTCATATCATCAACTCAAATGCAACTATAGCATCCAAATCACACAACATCACTTATCTCATAACTGAGATCTCAACCATTCAGGGTAATCAGTATCAAACATCATTCATAAGCAATGACTTATTAATCATCATTCTATAATTAATTTAAAATGAATTAAATTAATTACTTTTATTATAATTAATTTAAAATAAATTAAATTAATTACTCATCCATATAAATCTTGCTTACATATCCCTTAATTAATTATAAATTAATCAATTAATTACTCTCAACAAATTACCCTAATTAATCATCTTGATTAATTATCCTTACATTCAAGTAATTAACCTCCATTTAATTTCACAAATTAATTAATCCAAACCAAATTCAGTAATTAACCTGTAATTACTTCATTAATTAACTAATTACAATTAATTACATTAATCCTTAATTAATTACATTAATTAATTCCTTCATTGATTAATTATTCTTATGAATCAATCCTTAATTACATCATTAATTATTTAAATTAATGATCCCAAATTATTTTATTTATAATTACCCTATTTAAATTAATTATCAATTATCCATATTGATTAATCACTCATGATCAATCACATTAAGTAATTAACTTAATCAATTTCATCTTTAATTATCTTTAAATAACTCAATTATCAAAACCTAAATTAATTACACTAAGTAATTAATTATTAATTACTTACTTTAAGTAATTACAACATACAATTTACATATTAATTACACAAAGTAAATATTCATCAAGTCAACAAATATTTAAATTAATTACAACTTAATTAATTAATCTAAACAAATCACATTAACCAATTAAATATATCAAGTAATTAATTCATTAATTACTTCCATTAAGTAATTAAACTTAAACAATTTCCAAAATTGATTCTTATTAATTAATTAATATAATTAATTATAAAAATTAATTACATTAATTAATTGTTAAATAATCTTAATTAATGACCTTCATTAACCATTCTTAATTACTTCCCAAGTAATTAACTCAGATTAGCCATTATTAATTTTAAATTAATTAATATTTAATTACCAATTAATTAATCTCTAATTATTTTTATTAATTAAGTGTTAACTGCAACTAAATTAATCCTTAATTACTTGATTTATCATTTCTTTATTATTAATTAAAATTTAATTAATAATCCTTAATTACAGATTAATTAACCCTAATTAATTAGTTTTAAATCTTAATTAATCAATTTAAAAAAAATTCCATAATTACTTATTTAATCATCCATATTATAAATTAATTAAATAATTAATTACCCATTTAAATTAACTTAATAATTTAAATGAATTCAAATTCTTAAATTCTAACTTAATTTAAGAAAACATTTCTTACATAAAAAACAAATTGTTTTTACGTTTAATTCAAATTCCATTTTCAAACTTCATTTTAAAGTTAAGATTTTAAGAATGAAAACCAGTTTATCTAAACAAGGTTTTAAAACCCTTTTATCTTATATGTTAAGAAACATTCCTTTTACAAAGAAGTTCTACAAGAATTTAAACCCAATTCCCTTTTAAATTCCAATTAATTTAAAAATACACTCTAAACATTCCAAATTATAAAAACAATTTCAATTCAAACATTTTCTTAAATTTAAAACTGAAATACAGCTTTTAAACTCAAGTTTTAAAAACTTAATTACAATTTTCATCTTCATTTAAAATTTAAATTATTTAATCATTTCTAAAATATTTAAAACAAATTAAATTTAAAAACTTATTTTATTTTAAAACTGAAATTCAAATCAATACAGATTTAAATTCTTACTTTACAATCTTAAACTTTCAGCTCAAATTTAAAACCAATATACTTTTAAACTTAAAAGTTTTAAAACCAAATTTTAAATTTAGAAACTTATATTATTCTATTCTAAGATTCAAGCTACTAGCATTCATATTCAAACTCAGTTTAAACACAGTTTAAACTTCAGTTTACATTTTATACTTTTCTTTAAAAATATAAACAAAACAGATCAAGAATCTATTTTTAAACTAAAACTTGAATTTACAAAATTCAAATTATTTTTAAAACCCAGATTCAAATTCAGTTTAAACTTATTTTAACAATTTTGTTTATATTTTAAAACTTTACTTTTCATTTTAAAACTGAATCATGTTTTCTTTTGTCAAAAACCTGTAAACAATTTTAACCCGAGCCTCCTCTAAAAAAACTTCGGGTCCAAACTTTAGCTGCTTCGAGTCAAAACTCGAATTCATCGAGAACTTACTCGAGTATGCCACAGCCCCAACTCCAACAATTACATCATCAGGTCAAAATTCACCGTGCACGTGTACAGTGCCTCCGGCTCCCCTGATCAACTTCACAACCTCCCCTTTGTCGACGAACATCAACTCAGATTCATCCAAACAACAATTCCACTGATTCCTAATCGAAAACAGGTTCGAGAATCCCTGAAGCAAACCTGGAAAAATCAGCACTTCCCCAACCCAAAACCTGGAAAGCTTCTTGTTTAAATACCTCGACCAACAGAATATCAAGCTATCATTTCCCAAAGCTACGTTGAACTCGATCACTTCTACAAACAGTAGTGACCGATTCTCTTCACCTAGTTAAAACTAGGGTTCCCACCTTCAAATCGAAACCACAGCTTCTCTGATGAATTAAATCACCATCAACAATTTTCTAGGCATCAACAATCACCCCTCTACCATCTAGAAGAACTTAGTCCTTTCTAGTTACATAAATCACTAGGAAATCAAGAATTTCCATTTTCAGTAAATAGCCAAACTGCACCTTAATTCTATTCCTTAAAATCTTGATTCTAGATTTAAAAATCATATTTTAGTTAGTGTATTCAATCTACAATACTGAATTTATAATTTATACAGTATGGATTTTGTTTTATATCAACATGCTTTGATGTTTTATGTGTTTCCAGAGACCATCCAGTTTATATTTCAACTCACTTAAATCCTTAAATATTAACCTCAGGTAAATCATCAACTTTGATTTATCAACTTTATTCTAGCAGAAACTAATTAAAAAAATAAGGATTTTAAATATAAGAAAAAACTTGTACCAGGTAAACAAAACAGATCAAGGCAATTTAGACAGCATGCATACAAATAAAATTTCACACCAGACATTTAATTATAAATATATGCAATAATTATTCATTTTCAGTATACTAGTATGCAACAAATATTTAACCTTCAAAGTTTTTTTTAAAAAAAAGTTACTCACTTGATATGAAAAAAACAGAGCAATCCTTTGAAAATCTTTAGAACTGAAGTTGCCTCATGCTTTTGCTTTTTGAAAACTACATGCATGCTTGTTTGAAAAGATGTAGAGTTCCTAAATTTCCAGACTTGAAAAGAAACAATCTTCATGATTTCTAGATTTGGGAAAAATGCAGGCTTGTAGACTTGATTATGATTTGCAAATTTGGTCTTTGAAAATGAGTTTTTTCCTACTTTTGAGGAGGAACTGATTTTGATTTGAAACTATAGGTGATTTTGTTTTGAGGAGAAGGTGATACAGAGATTCATATGCATCTTTTAATTGCAGGCAGAAAATGGATCAGGGATTTCATTTTTGCATGTTTTGTTTACAAGGATCGATTCTCAGATTTGCATGAGTTTATTTATGAGAATACTACAAAGATCTTTGCTATGCATTTTGATAATAAGTTACAAAGAATTTTTGTTTTGAAGATAAACTATGGATTTGATTTTGAGGATGGTTTTCAGCTGAACGTTTCTTTGTTTAGGAATGAAAATAAGAAAAGGCAAGGAAAGAAAGAGGGCATGTGTTAATATCTTATTTCCATGATAAAAAAGATCAAAGAAAAATTAAAATTAAAATTTGACACTTGGCTTTAGTATTAACACTTGTAAATTCGTTTGCCTATTCACTTTACACATGTTATAATGCAATCTTAATTTAACAACACTTGTCTCTAAAGTAATATCATTTATAATTAAAGTGTTAATGAAAGCTTTTAACAAAATTAATTATTTTTTAATACTTAGTTATACATAGATAAGTAATATAATTTTTTTTAAGAATAAAACCAAGTATTATTATAAATAAAACAATACATTACTTTATTATTTGAAAAAAATATTCTTGATCATTTAAAATACAATTAAAATATGAAACATTAATTCATTTAAAATTCAAGTTAAATTTAAATATCTCAGTTTTAGATAAAAAAAAGAAAAATAAAGTTTTAAACTTAAACTTGTTTAACTACTTGGTTTTGGAAAGTAGTTTAAATCTCCTTAAATTGAAATTGTAAAATAAGAGAAATATTGAAAATTCAATTTAAAATCTAGAAATTTTGATTTAAATTAGTACTGAGTTTTTAAAACTATTTGATAAATAAATATATGATTTTAAAATTGATAAGAAAAATATTAAATGTTTAAAATAATTTGGCTTGAGTTTTAAATTTAGAATTAACAAAAAGTTTTATGGCTTAATGAAATAGATAATTTATTAATAAAAATATAATTTCTTTTAAAATGATTTTAATTTAATAATAATATATTTATAAAAACAATACACTATAAAAACTATTTTAGAAATATTAAGATTTTTTTATAAACCCTACTCCGGAGAGTAGAGCTAGGGAATACAGCTGTCCCCCACACTGACCCCCCCTTTTAGCTAGCCAGCACAGAGATTTGATGTCCCCAACCATTTTTGTTGGGTTAACGGGGACCCACCTCCGCGCCTTGAAATTGGGAGCAGGGCAGACGGGAATCGAACCTGCGACCTGCTTACCAGGAAGCAAGTATCTTACCACTATTTTTTTAAACTAGATTAAAAATGATCAAAGAAAATTTATCTGATTTTAAGCATTTTAATAATTCTGGCTTCATTCATTTTCGAGGACGAAAAGATTCAAAGGGGGAAGGAATGTGATGTCCTGGAAATTTAGGTAATATTTATTTAATAATTTCCATTAATAATTTCAAAGGTGTGTAATATTGATTTAATAATTTAATTATCTTTTAAAAAATATAATAATAATAATAATTGTTTAATTTGATAAATGATTATCTTTTTAAATTTTATAATGACAATAATTTAATTTAGATATTTTATTCTTTTCAAAGTTAATAACATATTTAATTGATAATATTTATCTCTCTAAACTAATTAGAATATATTCTATTTATAATGTATATATGAGTGTATACATTGAGAATAAGAAATTTGGATTTATTTAAGTTTAATAAAAATTATTTTCCAAATTTACAATACATCTATATATATATTGTGAATTTAAAGATTGTGATTGAATTTAATATAGAAACCTTTCAATAGCTTAAATAATATATTATAATAAAAGTCTAGTTTATAATTTAATATTCTTTTCTATTTAAATTTTATTTTTTTTAAATTTAGCTTGAAATTATATTTTTAAAATATATCAATAAACTAAGCATAGTTCATAATTAATAGAGATGATTTGTATATAAACATTAAAGCTAAATTGAAATAAACATTTAAACATATTAGTATAATTAAGAAATCAATTTAAAAAACATTTATAAAATAAGTAATTACTATAATATTTAGAGATGTAACATGTGTAAGGATATTAGCTCATACAATTCATAACTTAAGTTTAAAAAGGATTTAACAAAGATTAATAATTTCTTTAAATAAATATACAAGTTGTATATGTATTACAAGTGTAAACATTTAAAATAGGCATTTGAGCATTTGTAAGCTAAAGATTACATGAAAGGACAAGTGGCACTTATCTCTTTAATTTGGAGAAATCTGTATAATGAACGTGTAAGAAAAAAAGAAGAAGAAACTCATTAACAAGCAAAATCTGTAAACCAATAAACAAATCTGAAATTTCTTCATAGATTCAAAATTCTGAACAAAAAGAGTCAACTCAGAAATCCAATCCAGATCAAACATCAAGGACAAGTACAAGCTTTATTTTTTTTAGAATTCATGGATCTTAAGTGATCAAGTCTTCAATTTTCAAGTGCAGCAGCTTCCAATTTTCATGGTTCTGTTTCCAGATTTTGTTCTTCTACAGTGAGTAGCCCTTATTTCTAAAAAAAAGTTTTAAATCTATGATTAAGTTGTTGCATATGATAAAAATTAGTAGAAACATAGCACATACTGATTACTTGAATATTTGGCTGAGGATATATGTATACAATGCTTGTGTATTGACTGAACTTATAGTCTCTATTGTGTTACAGGCTTGATACTCTAAGAAAATTCAATTCTACTCTTTTCAATCGATGTTAGGTCTTGATCTATAAATAAAAGTTGATTGTAATTGTACAACATTTTTAAAAAATAATAATAATACCGAGTGTTTATATAAAGAAATCATTACAGAAATTTGTAAATACAGTAAAAATAAGAAAATGAGTGAAAATCAAATATGATAATTTATATGTCTAATTTTATAATCTTGATTATGAAGACGAATCATGAATTTTGAACTAAACTTTGTAGTTTTTAATGGTGTATAGACCGAGATATTGCATATTGATTGGTATTTTGTTTTCGAGCAATATCTGATGATCTGTAAAGTTTCAGGGATTGGGGTCTCTACTGTAGTTAGCCTGGAGGAAGGCGAGTTTGGGAAAATAGTAGGTGAATTCTTTGTTCATCGTGGTGATGGCGTAGGGACAAAATAGGGTTTAAAAAGCTTGCCTGGTTGATGATTGGGGTCGGGAAATTTATGACGTCGTGATTGATTGGAAACATCGGTGGTTGGGGAAAGGAAATAGGAGATCAAGGTGAAGAATTGGTCGAAGTGTTGGGTTCTCCGTTGGACGACAGTGGTGGCGCAAGGAAGATTTGCCAAGCAGGATGGATGATAGGTTGGGTTGAGTGGCTAAATTTTGATCTCCGGCCTAATCAATGATGATGGGTCAGTAAGATCGGGGAGGGCTGGGGCGACTCGCGTATGGGTTCAGAGTTGATTAACGTTGATTTGATTGGCGTGCGCGGTGCACAGGGTACGATGTAGCTGGTTTGTGGTTGAGGAGTTTCGGAAGATGTAATTGTGATTTACTCGAAGATGAATTCGTGAATTTAGGTTTGTTGCTCGGGTCAGTGTTCGTGTCAGTTGCGAGCCTTGATCATGCTGTAAATCTTGAATTTAAGGTTCAAATAAAGTTATTAGGGAAGAAGAAAAAAAAAAGACCCAGGAAGGAAGGGGGTTAGCTCGAGTATTGTTCAAGCAATTTGGTGGTGGGCTCAGGTCTGACAATGGTCATGGGATTTCAATCTGAAGCAAGTTGTACAGTTTTTTATTTTATTTTATTATATTATCTTATTTTAGGAATGAGATTTAAATGAAAGGATAATTACATAAGAGAAGCAATTTAAGAATTGATTAATGAAGGTCATTAACTAGGATTGTTAAATAATTAATTAATGAGTTTTAATTTAAAAGTGGAATGTTTTGTAAATATATTTAAATTTTGTAAATGATAAGTAAGTCATTGATGACATTAATAAAGATTTATGTTTAGAGATAATTAAGATTTGGATAATTAACGACTAATTAATTAAATAAGGCAATTAAGAGTAATTAATTAGTTTAATTTAAATATGCTTAAATTTTATTAATAAATGGTTAGAGGTTAATCAATTAAATTGGTGACTAATTAATTACTTAATGAAATTAATTAAGGATTAATTGCTTAGTATAATTAATTAAGAATTGTTTGATTAAGGAAACTAATTAATGATTAGTTAAATAATGATCATGATTAACTAAGAGATGATTGATCAATGAAGTGATTATGAGATAATTAATTTGAGTGATTAATTAAGGGTCAATGTAATTAATATGGATGGGCAAAGGATAATAAATTTGTGTAGGTAATTAAGAGCTAATTACTTATTGTAATTAAAGAATAATTAATCAAAAATGATTAATTAAGAAGATAATTAGAGGATGATTGATAAATTGATTTGTAATTAATTAATGTCAAGTTAGTAGTATTAAGGATGATGAAAATAATTAATTTTACTAGAATGGTATGACTAATCAACCTTGTGTATGGATGATCGAATGATATTGAAGTCTCAGTTTATTTGTTATCCCTAATATGTGATTTGTGATGCTATTGATATGATATGCTTGATTTAAGCTATGATGATGAGGTCATTTATTAATGAAGTATAACTGTGACACCCTGTATTTAAAGTTGAATCGTATTCCACTTGAATAACATGGGTTAAAATGACATTGGATTCGAGGAGACCAGAGTCGGGTATTAGTTAGTATCCGAAACCACTTTGATTTATAGTCTGTAATAATTCTATATATGTGAAATCAATAGGCAGTAATAGAATGAGTTAAGTAAATTGAACCCTTTATTCTAAGATTTGGTACTTAGAAAATTGATGTATGAATTAAATGATATCTATAACAACGTGCGAAGTTGTAAATTGATATAAGTTACCCGGGTTTACATAAGTTATATGCTTTTGTATTCCATGTTAGATGGGTTTACTCACGCTGGCCTGACTGGGTGTTACTTTGATGTAATGCTCGGGTCCGACCGAGTATTACAGATTTGCAGGTAAGGACGTTCTGGAGCTCAGGAGGAGAACTGAAGGATAGGAACGTAAAGAGTGTTTATCCGCTGTGATATATATATATATATATCATTATTTATCTAGGACATGTTGTTTAAAACTGTCCAGTGTTGTGAAATTATTGTAACTCTGATGTAAAAATATAAATGTAAATGTACTGATTCCGTTCATCTTTGTAAATTATTATTTTATTTGCTATTATATTTTATCCGCTGCGAAAGTGAGATCCTAAGTTTGAGTTTTCTGTTTCTTCTTCTTTCTCTTTCTTCTTTTCACTAACTATATGAAAATTTCGAGATCGAAATTTCCAGATCGTTACATTTTTTATCTACTAGAAAAACTGATAGATCACTCCCAACAAATATCCTGCTCTGCTGAGCCTCCTGGATAAACCTTCACTATCTTCCTGGACTGCCGATAGTAGAATTCCAAAGATTCCTAAATCATCGAAGATACGGATCCACGCTACTGCTTCCAAACTTCACTTCAATGATACTGCTAAGCCAAAAGATCATCCTTAACCACAAGCTCCTTGAAACACAAAACTATCACCCAATTCAACTAAAAGATCCTTGAGACGAGTAGACATCTTCTCAAGAAACTCGACTCCAAACCAAACACCTACCACTTATCTTCTTAAGGAAAACAAATGAGACCATGTCCAAAATGAGGTAACTCATCGACCTTAGTCTCATACTTAAATATAGATAAGACACCCTTACTTGAGATCTAGAAAATCTCTAAACATCCGAATCTTCCCTGTAGTAGGCATCACAGTTCCTTCAACACCATCTAAATCTTACTCCAAAAGAACATCTTCAGAACCATCTATGGATACTGCATCCCGTCACACAGCTATTCCTTCCTGAAGTCACTAAGATACCATCACCTGCTTCTGCTCAGCTGACAAAGGCAACTCCTAGAAATCCCGCTCGCTCGAGAGCAAATCAACCCCCTACTTCCAGAGTATACTCCAATCCTTGAAAAAGACTTCCTCTGGAATCAATAAAATCCTTCCACCAATCTAAAGTTTATTTTTATATGATAAAAACATTTTATAATTATCTAAGTATTACATAAATAACATTTTAAACATTGGTAAAATTAGAAAATAACATTTAAAAATATTAATTAAACATTACATAACACTTGTTAATATTTCTTAATAACACTTGTAAATATTATAGAGTATATTAAGGACATTTGTAAATCAATATGTATAGGTGTAAGCTAATAAGGATATAAGGTAGACAAATGTCATTCTTTTAATAAAATAAAATTTAAATTTTAAGTTGTAAAATTAAAAGAAGAAATTTATCTTCAGCAAAATTACTTTCTTCTTTCAGCAAAATGTAAATCAAAACAAAGATAAAAAATGAAATTTGAAAAAAAATAGAACCTGGATTTACTGTAACGACCCGAAATTTTCGAAGCCAAAAATTCCAGATAGTTATGAAAAAGAAGAAAGAGATAGAAGAAGAAGAACAGAAACATCAACATCCCACATTCGCAGCGGATAAAATATAATAATAAGTAATAATAGTTTACGAAGTAATACTATATCTGTCGATTACATTTTAATACATCAGAGTTTCACATATATTCAAATGCTGGTCATATACAATCAATTTATCACAGAAATATCCAATTTCCTCTTTACTTCTTCATATACTTCACAAAATATAACTTCCATTTCAAAAACCATTTCACATTTCCAATCCACAAATTCCCAGTATCAATTTTATTCAAATCCGTACGATGTACACATGTCATCCGTACGCTATACCAATCTGATCGCCCACTTGATCACACAATTTCACTTCCGAACTAGCATCGTCCACCTAACTTCCTAGTGCGGACACAGATCTGGTTTCTTGATTAGAAACCGTCATTCCCCTTGCATAGTCATATAATTATGATAGAGAATATCCAGAACCAATCAACAATCCATATCCAGGTTCGACGTCGAAAATCGAGTGAAAAATCCCAACTCGGATCGATAAACTATCTCGAAATTCTGTGCTCGAATCTGGATCAAATCACTATGCGAATAGAATAATATACGTACATCCTACGTATTTATTTCCATTGATTATCAGCCAAATCAATTTCCTTTCTATTCACATTTCCTTAAATTCCCATTCACTTATTTACAATTGCCTTAATACTCATTTGGATCATATCTTCCATCCTTATCTCAATTGGGTATTAAATTAATAACAGTTTGAACTCCGACCAGTTTATATTTAGAAAATAGCTTGAAAAAATAAAATAAAATAGATAAGTAGTTGAAAAATAATTATTAGTTTGCAAAATAGCT
This sequence comes from Allium cepa, assembly GCA_030765085.1. Lineage (NCBI taxonomy): Eukaryota > Viridiplantae > Streptophyta > Magnoliopsida > Asparagales > Amaryllidaceae > Allium > Allium cepa. The sequence continues at coordinate 243,120,547 of CM060938.1, read as the reverse complement.
ATGAAATAGTTAACTAATTGTAAAATAGTCGGAAAATAGTTAATAGTTTCAGAAATTTTAAATAATTGGATGAATGATTAAATTGTTTGGATGTGTACTGATGATCTAGTGATTTAGTTTTGGTTGTTTCTCGAGTTAATTGTGGTCGACTCGGAGTATTTGGGTTTTAAAGTTATTTTAAACTTAAGTCATAAATACAAAAATGCTTTCTATGGTGCACTTCATTGATGCTGAATCTCATCGACGTTGCTATTCGTCTATTGAAACAAGCTCATCATCCACAACCTCGAAGTTAGTTAATAAAAGCGGCACCACACTTCACAAGCACTTCGAAGACACTTCTTTATATTGGTTCCAAGGGTCATCGACACCAAAAGAATATAAAGTAGCACTGCTCTTCATTATACTCGACACTGCACTTCATCTCTCATTAAGCACACTTCGTCAACATTAGGAGGATGCCATTATTCATCTGCATCACCGCTACTCAACTATTGTCATTGAAAATCACTAAAGTTATCGACTTCGATACAATGTCATATGAAGACATTCATTCATGATAACATTTACCGACGACGAGACTCGTGATTTTCGAAGCAGCGTTAAATAAAGTCATATCTGATCAATGCAAACAATGTCGCATTTCATCAGTTATATAACTATTCCATGTCCACATCCTTCTTCAGTATTGAATGATTCTACCAATGATCTATCAGGAAAATCTCAAGACATGGAGTCATCATCACCGAAAGACATTAGCTATAGTCATTGATGTATCTACAAAGGGTTGTCGAAGTCGCTGCTTGCTAACGTCACATTCCATAAACGCTATTATATGGGTGTAGTGAAAGTCGATCAATGAAGAGGGAATTATGAACTCCAAGCTTAATGATGCCGAATATTAGCTCTATTGCACTAGTATCGAAGTCCCACTATATGAATACAAAAGTACAAACCTTGATGCTCGATGACGCTGCAAATATCGAAGCCGATAAAGTACCAACCTTGACGTTTGATGATGCAATGAATGCCAAAGCTAATGAATGCCAAAGCCTGCCACTTGCCGAACCCTATAAGTATGGACTTAGGGGCTTCGTGAAAGGGGCCGAATTCTATCTTCTCATTTCTTGCTTTTTAAACTTTTCAAACCATAGATTGAATTGGGGAATTTGTCTATTGTAACACTTGAACAATTGTACTAATAAGGATTTTGGAAATTAAACAAGGGCTTAGCCTCATGACTTAGTTTGGACTATAACTTGCATATTCATTTGACATGGAACATTGATTGACTTGGACTTGTGACTTGCGTAACATATTGAATTCCCTTAAACTTGTGATTGGACTATTGCCATGCATATTGACTTGTACATCAACCTTCTGACTTATACTTAGATGAGCATACTGCCTCAAACTCCCAATGACATCAATGACTAAACCAAGAGCCGATATGAATGCATACTTCTCCTCTATGACTTCAACTTGCCTCAGTAAGGCCTCTCTTTGAAGTTGTTCTACTTTCCATATACTTTTGGGGTTGGCAAATTTATTTGCTAACAGACACCGACCTGATATAACTGTGGCTTTGATGACTGAACAAAGAATCGTAATGAATATTGAATCATACACACCACAACCTATCACTTCGACGACTTCAATCATCTTCAAAGTGGCAACTCTTTGCTTAACCTATCTTTCATTCACTTTTGGATGTTGATGAATTTTTCGTTAATACTCTATATTTTGATTTTTTGCATTAAGATTTTGTAAAATTTAATTTAAATACTTTTGCTCTTTGTTACAAAAATCTTGTATTCCAGTGATATGTGGATGTACATATTAATCATTTAGGAGATTTTACAAATAGTTTCTAAAGATAAATAAACATACTTTCTACTTGTAGATGACTATTTCTTCTTCCTTTGTCGACTTTTCTTTCCGAGTCAATGCTACTTTTAAAGTCCTGTATTATAAGTGCTATAAGAGATATTTATATGGTTATCATCATTAATACAATCATACAAACAGGGTTCTAACATTAACCAAGAGAATGAAGTGGAAATTTGCTTCTATACGGAATGACCAATCATTTTTAAACCCCTCTTTTAATTATTATGCAACCAATTGGCATTAAGTGGATTAATCTATTTTTAAATTTATCTTAGGGTGATCCAATTTTCATTTCTAAAGTTTTAAAAATTTATTGTAGGAATTGACTGCAAATGGTAAGAAACCTCCTTTACCAATTAATTATGTGACATATTAACAAATCAGTGTATTAATTTCTTTTGTTACTTCATGTAACTACTAAATTTGTAATCATATAAAATAGTTTCATTTGACCATGTCAATCATTTAATTTCTTTTAATTATTCAATTTATATTGAATTCAAATAAATGAGAATTAATTCCCTTTCGTAATTACAATGAACTAACTAATCGAATTTTAACATATAATTATTTTTTTAAAAATACATAAATAAAGTAATAATATGCATATAATAAGCATATATTTAAAATCCACATTAAATTGATGGATATGATTTCATTAATCATGCTAACATGTTAATATCAAGAAACATTATATCTCAACAGATTTGCAACTTATCCAATAGGTGAATAAATGGTACTTCCTGGGCTCAAACAAAAATAAAATGTTTTTTGTATTCAAAACTCTGTAACTTTAAAAATTCATATCTCTCTTGTCCAAAATCCAAATCTTACATATTTATAGTCAAAACTTGTCATTTTTATACAATGTTTAAAGTTTCGACCGTAAATATGTAAGATTTGGATTTTGGGTAAGAGAGATATGAATTTTTAAAGTTTTCGATTTTTAAATAAAAGAAAAAACATTTTATTTTTGTTTGCGCCCAGGGTGTACTATTCATTCACCGATCGGACCATTTCAAAGTCTCCATGACTTGCCTCAACTATATAGTTATGTCTTTCTCTAGTCCCATGTTTGAAATAATACACATAATATATTTATATTATTTTTGTTTGTAAAGTAATATAAAATTAATTTTTTACTTGAAATAAAAAATTTCATTCCATTATTTGACACTCGGTCAAAATAAATGATACTGAAAACCATTAAAAATCTCATTTGAATATTGAATAGAAGGAAAGAAATTAATAACCATATAATTTTGTCTGTTTTAGATTTTGATGAAGACCAAGAAAATTAATGTTAATATTGGGATTAGGTTTTGGAGACGAAAAGAAAAAGTTTATAGCTACTAACCCAAAAAAGGTCAACACCCAGATATTAGATGAAAGCACCAATTCACATAAAGTAAATAGAAAAATGACACACATTTTTTATTATGATTTGGCATAATCTCTTGCCTAGTTCGCTTTCATCTTTTATTATATGTTCTCTCTTTGGATTACAACTAGTTATATTGGATCTGACCACAATCTAATGGATCTCAGATTTACAATAGAGTTTCTACAATGTTTTTCAGGAAGACAATTGGAGTGAAGAAGAAGAAGGAGTCTCTAATGGTATAGAAATAAGATCCTTTTTTACTTGTAGTTAGGTTGGTATCTATAGGGAGACGGGTACATGGAGTCAGAAGCTTGCTTGCACTGGATTCTAGGTGAAGGCCTGATTTGTATAAGAGAAATCAAAGCACCACGACCCAATAAGATAGGCCGGGTACCTACCTATATAGCTCGGTACTAAGCTATAAGTGTTGGTACAAATTCAACTTCAAAACTTTCTCTGCTCTTTAATTTTCTAGTTGATAGGTTTAATGTTCTTTCATCGACTTTTAGCTGATTCTAGTAACCTTTCCTCTATCACTTTAATTACATTGCTTTCTTGACTTTCTTCTCATCAACCATGAAATTGGCCGTCTATACTCTGGGAAAACAACTTTATCACGAGCTATGAGGGTAGTATATGAGAAGCATGGAGCTTGGGAGGTGATTTGGAGAGGAATTATATGTCGGTATCGACCTACGTAGCTCAATATCGAGCTATGTCGCATGTTCCAATCGCTTTCAAACATCCCCGAGTTGTTTCTTTCCTCTTTCTAAGTGTGTTTCAAAGTTTCCAAGTCGTTTTGTCCTTGCTTTGATCTTTTGAGTGCAGTTGAAATATGCTTTGGCTCAAAAGCGAGTTTAGACATGCCCTCCAAAGCATGCCTTTCGGATGTATGGTGTGCTTTGGCATGCTTTGCTCAAGAACAAATTTCAGTAATCAGTCTCTGATAACTGAGCTCTCCATGTATTCGAATGTTGGTGAATCATCTAGTTCCTTAGGGTTCTCTAGCAAGGTCAAGGTCATTCTAGACCTGTTATAGCTTTAGACTGCAGTCCTTGCTTAAGTGTCAACTAGGAACAATAACCAGTCCACATCTTGTCCAAGGGTATCATTTTGTAGGTCAAAATCATCTCATGTTCGTCCATATTAACCCAAAAATTGATCAACACCCTGGATTGAGTGTGAAAGCACCAGCCCTATTTATCAAGGCAAATAAAATAGGGACAAGGAATAATAACTCACAATAAAGTAAAGAAACAATAGATTTTTATAGTGGTTCGGCTGTTAATAAGCCTACGTCCACTTTATAATTTTTGTTATTGATTAACTACAATTACAAGTTAAATTTGATTGGATCTTGCAAGTTAGATCAAGTCACCAGTGTTAGAGTTCACTGGAGAATCACAGTGAATCCTTTAGATGACTATTATGTAGGAGCAGAAGAGTGAAGAATAATTTCTACAGAGTTTCAGCAGCCAATCCCAAAGATCCTGTTTAGGTTGCACGTAGGATTGTATTTATAGGGTTGGAGAGCACTTGAGCCAAAAGCTTAAGTGCATAAGAGTCCAGTTGTTATATCAAATCACCACCGAAAATCTCGAATCAATATGAGCCATTTCTATGGATCGCTAGCTATCCATAGGTGATGGATCACTAGCTATCCATCAACTTAGCATATTTTTATATAGAAGCCTTTACTTAGTGCTATGAAGGAGCTCAGAAAGTTTGAAGGCAATCCGACCTATCTTGATGGATCATTAGCTATCTATAGGAGATGGATCACTAGCTATCCATAGGGGATGGATCACTAGCTATCCATCAACTTAGCATATTTTCTACTAGAAGCCTTTACATAGTAACATGAAGGAGCTTGAAAAGTTTAAGGGTGATCTGACCTATCTTGATGGATTGCTAGCTATCCGTAAGGGATGATCGCTAGCTATCCATAGGGGATGGATCACTAACTATTCATAAGAGATGAAATGCTAGCTATCAATCCAATTAGCATATTTTTGAATGATCTTAGTTTGGTTATCTTTCTTTCTTCTATTTAAGTGGATGAAATGCTAGCTATCCATCCAATTAGCATATTTTTGAGCGACTTAGTTTGGTTGTCTTTCTTTCTTCCATTTAAGTGCCTTGTCCAAATATCAAGTCGTTTGGAGTTTGTTTGATCATCCGTCCAAAAGAACCATCCATAACTTGCTCAAAACTTAACAATATTAGAAGAAATATGCAGATACACTATAGATGGTGTCAGTGACCTACCGAAAAAGTTTCAATTGGTAGGGCCCAATCTGAATGGGTCGCTAGCGATCCATCTAGTTAGGTCTCTAATGACCCATCCAGACTTATCTAATAAAGCTCATTTTTGGTTGGTGCTTTATTTTAAATATTATAAATGTTCTTCCAAAATTTTAGGTCAATCTAACTTAGTGTGAGTTCTCCGTTTTAAGTTAGCTGCTTTGGCCAAAAAGTAGGTAAACAACTTGAATCAGATGAGTCTTTACTTCTTGAACTACTCTGCTTGAAATGCTATGAAACTTGGAAAGTATTCTTAAAAAAGGTAGTAGATCATGATCCAAGAGGCTTTGACAATTCGTAATGCTTTCTTTAGGATCGCTGGCGATCCATCATTAGTGGATTTTTGGTTTGTTTCTCTTTAGTTACATTGGCTTGTTCTTTTAGATGCCTTGTTCAAGTTTCAAGTCATTCTGGCTTAGTCAGGATGTTTTATCTCATGTTGAATTCTGTTGGGTTAAAAACCTAGTTAACATTTGCCTCTCAGAGTATGCTTTCGTTGGGAACAAAGTGTGCTCTAGAACAAGACAAGTTTCAGATGATTATTCTATGAATTTCAGTGAATCGTTGGAGTCCATCTTAAGACGTTGTTTTCAATTAACTGACTTCTGATAGCCGTTCACTTTTTAATTTCGATCTAAATTTTAGTTCCTAGTATCGACGATGCAATCTTTGCTCCGTTGTTTACACAAGGGTTTAGGTCAGTAAGTGGTTGCATGACGTAGGTCTGGAGTCGACCTATATAGTTTTGACTCGATCGACAGTGAAGCTAAGTTTTGTCTCGAATAATTATACGTCATTCTGGAGTGAAGCCTTGCTCTTTGTCTTTAACAGTGTCTTTTCCAGGACTTGGATAAGTTCCTGTCACCATTTGAATACTAATGCGATGATACATTCCAAAATCGGATATAGTTGATGATTCAATCTTATCGCTCTCCCTATTTTTGTGCTCCACTTATCTTGAAAAGAAAAGCTTCTCGTGTCGCTTTAGACAGTGGCTCCGTTATCGATCATTGATCGATAAGGGGTAAATATGGTAAAGATAATTTCAAAGGATGATGGATTGTTTTTCAAATGTATGCAAGCTATCTACACTAGTTTGTTCATTTGTAGTATTTGGGATACTGGACTCTTCTCATGTAGAAAATACACTAAATCTTCCTTGGTCAACGCTCAAAACCCAGCAGCTCAATGCTCAAAACCCAGCAGGTAAACATACGCTGACTTCCCATGGATTCCAAGCATTGCTTATTCGTGGTATTATTTAAAGTAAAACATACTCGACAGGGTTGAATGCCAAGTTTTATTGTTTAAAATGACTTTCGGTTGTCCAATCTTTAGTCTGGTGGGGGGACATCCACTCCTTCAGAAGTTGGGTCCTTCGCAACCTTGGCTTCGCTTATCATCCCTAAGATATTGGGATGACTGATTATAGTTAATTACAAGGCACAGTTGCACTTATAGAGTTGTAGTTGAAGTTCAATCAGATACAGTTTTAGTCTTCTGAAACTAGCGCATGACTTGTTCGATTACCATTAACGTTCCTTTGCATTTTTCAAAATTCAACATGCACACCAACCTCTGTCTTTAGGGAGTGGTTGTTTAATTTCTCTATTCTAAGCATTGGTTTTCTTGCTATTGCACTTCTTGTGTTCATGTGCAACATACTCGTTTACTATAATTCTATACATGTAGGTAATACTTCTACGATCATTTTGGTTTATTCTAATTCATTGCTTTGTTTGGAACTATAAGGTAGCTTAGTCTAGCCAGTTATGTAGCTAATCCCTACTCATTCTCAATTGAGTTCATTTCGACAAAGTGTTGGTGTATCTGCCCTAGTCCGTAGGGCTAATTTCTCAAAATACTAAGTCTACGTGTTTTCGGAAGATTATGTCTCCTAGGGAATACGTTCGACTACCCCAGTTTGATTGACACAATAGCTCTTATCTCTAGGAACTAGGGACTTTGCTCTTGATTCCAAGCTTAGATTTTTTCAATGATGTCTGTTTCCTGACTGTAATTGAATTCTCCAAATTGACATCGTTATCTAGTGTCATTCTGGGTACATATGCTGGAAAGAAGTGTCGTCGTCATCTTTTGTTAGAGTGAATTCTTCCAAGTCTAGTGTTGAGACCCTAATCATGTATCAGTTTCTATCTCCAGAAACTCATGCGTGGATGACTCAACTCTGTGGATTTTTCCTTGATGTCGTGAATCTTTAGATAGCATGAGATGCCAGAAGGTAGGGCCGAAGATTCAATCAAACTCTTGCTTCTGTTTTCGAATGCTAATGTATTGATAGATTTAATCTAGGGGTTTCTTCTTAACATTACCAAACTTTGGGTAATGGCATATTCCTACAAGTTGGAACCAAATGATTTAGTTAGACCGTAAGTAGGTCATCGGTTCTTCTCGTCGTTGACAGACTGCGAGCGACAGTTAATTTCTAAACGTTAAATCATTCATTTACTTTGTTGGCGATTTTGTTGCCAAAATGCTCTGTTTTGCGATACAGAACCATTATATAACCAACCTCGCGATTATTCATGTTTGAACTTTGCAGTATTTCTTTTGATCAAGTATCTATGCATCTGTCCCTACTCGAGGGACTAGCTATTTCGAACGCTTGTATTTTGGTGATTGTGAAAGACGGAGAGGTTTGGGACAAATGATTCGATTGCACCTAATCTGGCTCTCAGTCCTATTCTAGGATTGAGGAAGACCGATGGTTTTAGTTCCGACCTTCCGTGATTGTCCCTACATGTCCTTAGCTGTGCATACTTTGTTTGATTGCTGTCATCATGGAAGTTATGTTCATATGACAATTCCTATCTTCGAGAATTGATAACCCAACTTCTTGGTTCCAAACAACACTTCCTCGAGGCTGCCTGTATTTTTGCTCTATCTAAATTCTTTCCAAAATGAATTCAGGAAATTCGGTTGTGCTCCAGCTTTCATCCCTAGAAAATAACATACGAGCAATTTAATCCTAGGATTTTCTTTCGATGCTACTTTTTTCTATGCAGTGGCCGAATCCTGTGATGAAAGGTCGAACCATTCGGCTGACCTATGAAAGGTTATGCCTTCCTGTTGTTGCCCATTTTCGAGCAACGGTAGTTTTCTGAAGACAAGGGTAGAATCTCAGTCGAGGACCAACTTCTATCTCTGGAAGCTCGTGTATTGATGATTAACTACGGTGAGTGTTTCTCATCGAAATGTAGATTAAATTTTTCCTGGCGTTGCCGAGATAATACCGGTACATAGTGAATAGCAAATTGCCCGGCATTACTGGGGCAATGTCGGTACTTAGGAAATAGAGGGTTTTCGAGCATTGCCGAAGGAATACTAATATTTATGAAATGGAAAGTTTCTCGACGTTATTGAGGCAACACCGGTACTTAAGGAATGAGAAAAGGCCTTAGCATTGCCGAGGCAACACCGACACTCAAGAGGTCGGGATTAATTTTCCTCGCTGATCCAGCAATGCTTTTAATCCAAGTAGGTAGTAGTTTCGGTCTTCGACAACCTGCACTTTGATGATTGGATTGTAAAAGTCTTTTCTTAGCACTGCCTATTTTCGGGCAATGTTAAAGTCATGCTGGTTAGGATTGAATCATTTATACGATCTTGTATAGTTGAGTAGATCCCTTTAAGCCCAATGTGGCTGCTTTTTTCAACGTTTCTTAACTTCGGGATACGCCATGTTTTGGAAGGATGGGAGCCCTAGGCATTTCCTTTGCCTAGCCTATTTATCACTGTCAGGTGTTACCCTTGGAAATGCAAGGTTGTTTCTTAACCAATTCCATGGTTATTGTTATTCACGAAAAATTGTATTTTCTCCAATCGGTTTTTGTTACGATCCGACTTCTATATGCGAAACCCTTCATTTATAGGGAATTCCTTCATTTCTAGGTGTCAAATTCTAGGTTCTTGTAAAAAATTAGAAATTGTGGAGCGAGTCATCACATTGCCCCCGGTACGATCGTGCTCATTCCTATCCAATCATGGACCGGTAGAGTTTGGCAGTGTTTGTCTTGAATCTATGACACTTAACCTTGATTGTTTCAAGCCATGTGCATTATGCTGGGACAATAGCATTATTGCAGATGTCAACCTTATTTGTTGGTTCCAATCTTTAGGAATCAATTGTTTAACTACTTGATTTCGAGCATTCTCTCCTTACCGTTGTTTTTCTTCAGACAACATCTGGTTTTCTACAAGTTGGGGTTTGAGACCTCAGTCGAGCACCTACTTCTATCTTTGGAAACTTATGCATTGATGATTTGATTCTAGAAGTAGCTTTCATCGTCTATCTCTAGACAATGCTAAGTTCCTCCTTTTATTGCAAGTTGGAGCGATTTTCTATCCTGACCAAGTGTTAAGGTGTTATGTTTCTCTCAGTCTACAAGATTGATTATTATGAACAATTGACGTGAGACTTGATGTTTCGGGCAGCTCCTTGGATGCCCTCAGTCAAAGGTGTATGTGCTCCTATCTCTGGCAACTCGTGACTTGAATGACTTGAATTTAGACATTTTGTACATTAACTTTGGTCAAAGATTAGAATTCTTTGCCGATTTCTTTGTTTGTGAACTTTGCATCACTACCGGAGCACTGTTGGTTCTTTCGGGTAGCGGGAGTTGATCGCTGTTAGTCTTGCAATAGACAAGTTTCCTAGTGTTGTCGGACAACACCCGTACTTAGAAAATTTTAATGGTTTGCTGATGATGCCTGAGCAACATCAAGCAGTGTTTGCACGGCTTATGAAATGCATGGACTTTAAGAGTGCAGAGCTTACAAAGTGCATGGCTTACGAAATGCATGAGTTTTGAGAGTGCACGACTTACGAAATGCACGGCTTTTGAGAGTGCGCAACTTACGAAATGTGCGGCTTTTGAGAGTGCATGGATTATGTGCGCAGATTTTGAGAATGCGCAGCTTACGAAATGCGCGTCTTTTGTGAGTGCATGGCTTACGGATTGCATGGCTTTTTAGAGTGCGTGGCTTATGAAATTCGTGCCTATAGGATCGATATGAACCGTCATTCCGGAACGGTTTGGAACTTCTTGTTGTTGCCAATCTTCGGGTAAAGTGAGGAGTTCGTGCTTTGAGAGTGTGGTTCCACAACATAAGAAGTGATGCATAGCGGAGTGTACGACGTACAGGATGCACATAATAGTTTGGGCCTTTTCGATGCTAGAGGAGTGATATCGGATCTTGGAAGGTAAGAGTCGAGTTTTTCCATCAATCCGGTAATTTGACTTTACTATAACGCTATTTCGTCAGTTCTAAGAGATAGTTAGTTTTTGGATCTTATAACCGTGGCTTAGACGATCCTTCCATATTTTGGGAAGATGTATACGACCAAAAAGATAAGGTTTCCATGGTGAAGAGATCTACAGCCGACCACATGGAGATGGTTATGAAGAAAGAGCTTATGGGAGTTTGGGGCAGGACTCTCAGTTTTTGGTCCAAACAGCTTGTAGAGAATTGGTCTTCAACTGGCATACAATCTAAGAGAAAAGGATCTGGTCACCAAGAGTGGTAAAGGAGGAGTTAAGAAGAAGTAAGAAAGTATTATGCTTCCGATTCATTTGTTGCGCTAGCTAGGTCATTAAGTCCGTTGTTGTCAGAATGCCTAAAATTTTGATCCGTTATAACAAAACTATGGTATGATTAGTTTCGATCTTCCTTGTGGCTCTTCAAGTATGTGCAGTGCCCCCATGCAACAGGGCTGTTGACGCACTTGAACTGTACTCAGGGTCCCTCCAAAACTCGTCTTGTTGCCCACAATCCAATGGGTGCGGTTCTCCCGAGTTCTAAGTCTTGGCTTGATTCGAGTCAGCCTTTGATTAACCATAAGGTTAGTTCAGTTTTGGCTTAGCGCCTTTGAGTGGCTTTGAATCTTTGGAGTTCAACACTGTTTGTTTCATCGGTCATTGGAAGTGATTTTGTTAATTATGTGAAGTGACTGATATGATTGTCCATTTATGGCCTTGGACCATGACTTCGTTCACTACATGAGGCTCTGGATCAGATGACTTTTGATCTTCCATTTCAACTTTGTGGATATCAGTCGTACATAAATTTCACCGACTACCGGTTTGCCTTCACGGTGCTTTAGTGTATGAAAGACCTTCTGGTATCAGGCCTAAGTTCTCTAGGCTAGGAAGATTCGTTTGATAACGAGATCACCAATTTCGAAGGTCGAAGTCCAGACCTTGGTATTGTAGCATCAATAAACTTGGGTTTTGATGCGTAGTTTCTCTCAGGTCAGCTTCATCATGCTTCTCATCGATCATATCGGGAGACTCTAGCAGGAGTTCCTTATTTAATGTGTATTATAATGAGTCACTCGATGAGAAGGTACTTTAAGTTTGACCGGGATCATGGCCTTTGATCCATAAGCTAGGGAAAACGGAGTGGCCAGTCGCCGACTTATGGGTTGTTTGGTAAGCCAATAGTGCCAATGGAAGTTCATAGACCCACTTTCCCTTAGCCTTTTGCAACCATTTCTTGAGAGTGGACTTAACGATTTTGTTAACTGCTTCGAGGTGTCCATTCGCGTAAGGGTGTGCCACATAGAAAACTTCCTTTTGATACGGTGCTTGCGGTATAAATCTCCAAACTCAACGCTGTTGAATTGGGTCCCATTATTGGAGATAATCATTGTGGAACCCCAAAATGACAGATGATGTTTCTGACCATGAAGTTAATTACCTTCTTTAGGCGATTGTGGCTAATGGCTCTGCCTCAACCGATTTGGTAAAGTAATCAACCGCAACTATGACATAATTCGCACCACCCTTAGATATTAGCAACACACCAATTATATCTATTCCCTGGACTGTAAACAGCCAAGAGCTGACCATTTGAGTAATCTCCGTTGGTGGGACTCTTAATATCTTGGAGAATCTCTGGCCTTGTAAGACTTTCTGGTGTAATCAACTACGTCTCGATTGACAGTTGGTGAGAAATACGCGTGATGAAGGATCTTTTTTGCAAGAGTTTGCCCCCAATGTGGTTTCCACATGCCTCTTCATGAACTTCTCTCAAGGTTCGCTTGGCCTTATCGTTAGCGATACACTGAAGCATATGAACCGAGAATCCTTTTTTGTAAAGTAACCCTTCTTGCATGATTAATCTTTTAGCCTTACGAAGGATTTGACGTCGTTCGCTATTCCTGTCAGGGAGGATTCCTTTCTGTAGATAGTTCTTTATCGGAGTCGTCCATGACTCCTTCTTAATTTTAGCCTCTAAGATCCAATCGACATCCATCGGGTTGATGCTTAAAGCTAATAGTACTTCCACCGAAACCAGGCCCATGAGCCGTGCATCTCCAAAATTGGCCAACTTAGCTAGTAAGTCGATCTTTGCATTTTCCTCTCTTTGAATATGCATTATCGTGTAATATTCAATGTCATATAGCAGTTCAAGGGCTTGGTTTAAATAATGCGCTAGTAACTCCCTTCGCTTGAAACTCTTTCTGCACTTGATACACTACTAGTTAGGAATCATAAAAGGTATGCAAATCTTAATTCCCAGCTCTTTGGCAATCTTAAGTCCTGTAATCAGGGCTTCATATTCTGCTTCGTTGTTCATTGCAGGAAAATCATTTTCAGGGCATAGCAAATCAGATGTTCTTCGGGGGTTACCAGAACAATTCCAGCATAAGAACATCATGCACTAGAAGCATCATTCGTGTACATCTTTTGCCTGGTATTTTACACCCCACTACTCTTTAGAGTATCGTCTCGTGCAACATATTCAATAATGAAATCCAACAAAGCTTGACATCGTATTGCTCTCCAAGGGTGATAGATTATGTAGTACTAGCTCAATTCAGTGTTCCACTTCAACTGCCTTCCGGAAGTCTTGATTCGTTGCAAGACCTGTCTCAAGGGGCGGTTGGTCAAAACTTTAATCGGATGAGCTTTAAGGTAGGGGTAAAGCTATCTTGAAGCGATCAACAGGTAGTATGAGAGATTCTCAAGATTTGGATAGTTTCTTTCCGCTCTCGTTAGCCACTTGCCGACATCGTACACCAGTCGCTGGATTTGGGACAACTCCCGTGCAAGTGCAACGCTCGTAGCACGCACCGACACTACTAGATAAATTAACAAATCACTATCATCCAGTGACTTCGATAAAATGGGGTTCTCTCCAAGTGATCCAGTAGAGTCTGGAATGCGTCTATGTATTCTTGCATCCAAGAAAAATTTATCTTCCCTTTTCCTGATCGCATTGAAGAAAGGGATGCATTTGTCAATGTCTCTGAAGATGAATCAACTCAGGGCGGCGACCTTCCCATTCAAGTTTGAACGTCTTTGATTGTCTTTGAGGCTTAGATGTTCCTTAGTTCTTCAATCTTCTCTGGATTAGCTTCGACCCCATGGGAGTTCATGATGAAGCCTAAGAATTTCCCCTATGGAATGCCGAATGAGCATACAAAAGGTTAAGCTTTATCTCATACTGTTAGAATCTCTATTATATAGTTTTGATAACAACAACTATACAATCATACACATACAATATTTTCCATCTATTTACAGGTAAATTGTAACGACCCAGAATTTGACCACTTTAAAACATACTGTTTAAAGTGATTTTAAATATAAAATATGTAAGGTTATATGATTCAAACAATATTAGATAGGATTTGGAAAGGGAAGTGTACACAAAAATAGTAACATTTACCTATATCGACAAAAATGACAAAATACTAGGGCTGTCAATGGGTCGGGTCGGGTCGGGTTTGGGTCGGGTCAAGTCGGGTTCGGGTTGATTTTAAATGGGTCGGGTCAACCCGTTTATTAAATGGGTCGAAAAAGCTCAACCCGAACCCGACCCGTTTATAAACGGGTTGACCCGACCCAACCCATGTAACCCGATTATAAACGGGTCGGGTCGGGTAGTAAATGGGTCAGGTTAACCCGTATAACTTGTAAATGGGTCGTAAACGGGTCGGGTCAACCCGTATAAGGTATAATTGGGTCGTAAATGGGTCGGAACGGGTCGTAAACGGGTCGGGTCAACCCGTATAAGGTACAAACGGGTCATAAACGGGTCGGAGCGGGTCGTAAACGGGTCAGCTCAACCTATGTACTGTATAAACGGGTTGTTAACGGGTCAGTTTCGGGTTAGCGGGTCAACCCGAAACCCACCCGTTTATAAACGGGTCAAATTCAGGTTGACCCGAAAATGACCCGCCAATTAAATGGGTCGGGTTAACCTGCTAATTTCCGTACGGGTTTGGGTCGTGTAGGAAATTGACAACCCTACAAAATACTGATTTCAAAAAAGTAAATTTCAATAGTTAAATAAATTATTTTAATTAATTAATGAGTGTTTATATTTTTAAATAACATTATGAAATTTATTTTGAAATTTTGGTTTACACAAATAAATAGTTTAACTAAAGCGTCAAAATGTGACTGTAAAACATTTTGTCAAAAATCAACGTTTTGTCGATTAAAAGTTGTCGCAACGTTGTCGTACCTATATTTTATTATATACGAACATATATCCAAATAGTATAAGTATTAGTTAATTCACAAATCAAATTTACTTTTACTAAATAAGATTAGAAAACTTCTAGAAGTCATTAGTAAAAGTAAGTAAGAATTAACAAAAGTAAGAAAAAGTAAACATCAAATCACATCATATCAAAACCGACATAATTATGATATTCTCTACTTAACATTAAGTGACTAAGATATAAAGTAAGGATGTGTGTAACGATCCCGTTTTTAAACCAAATTTAATTTAGTAATTAATATAAATTTTTAGAATTAATTTGTGGATAAATTTGAACTTTTTCCAAAGCAAATAAGATATGTGTTTGTTTATATATATATATATATATATATAATTTGATTGTAAGTAGAATTTTGATTTGAAATTCAAAATATATATAAATATCTTAAGAAATAATTTGGATTTAAAAAAACTCTATATTTAAAAACTAATAAAAAATTGTTTTCTAATTATAATTGTGATTTGAAAGTTATGTTTGAAGTATAATAATTTTCGAAAAGCTATTTAAAGTTAAATTCTATATTTTAAAAAACTTATATATATAATATATATATATATGTGTTTATTTATTAATTCATGATTAGATTTTAAAATCGTATTCTTTAAATGTTATATAAGTATAAATAATAGAAAATGAATTAATAAAAATATAAGAACACACACACACACACATATATATAATACTAAATAATAAAAATAATATAGAATTATATAAAAACATTTAATAACATGCATTAAACATATGTAAGTATTATAACATGGAGATAACAAGTGTAAAAATTAATACATGCATTTATACATTTGTAGATTGATTTTAATATGCAATCAACAAGTGTATTATTTTTAATTTTCTTTTCATTTTAAAAATTAATAAATAAAGGGAAAAATAAGATATATACACACACACATCTATATCCCTCTCTTCTCATCTTTTCTTTCATGCATTCAAAACTAAAAGAAAATAAACTTAGAAAATAAAGAAAACAAAAACCAAAAAAGAATCAATATCAAACAAACAAGATTTCATCTCAAATAAGATTCAAATCAAACAATAAATCTCAGACCTAAAAGACAAGATTCAACTCCGTTTAAATCAAAGCAAAGATCAGTTCTATATCAAGTAGTAGATTAAAGTCCAAGATCATCTCAAACATCAAAAAATTCAAAGCATTTCTAGTTCAAACAATTTCCAGTTTTCACATATCAATATCAAAACCAAATTCCTAGATTTTCAAATTCAAATTCATTTCCAGGCTCTGCTTCTCTAATGTGTGAGTAAACTTCTATTTTATAAGCTTAAATCTGTTTTTAACTTTGATGCATGTGATAAAATTTTTGTAGTAATATAGTGAATACTATTTGCATGGATGAATGGATGTGATTACATGTATATGAATGTGAAAAGGACTGTGCATGTCTATGTATATGTATACATAACTTCCTCTGTTCGAACTACATGCACAGATTAACATAAATAAATTCATATCATCCCAAAGAAACATTGTTAGACTATGATTTCTAAAAGTAATATGACTGTAACAATGTAATTTCATTTTAAAAATAGTTTTTAGTGGAAATACTTAATAAATATTTCAAAAATAGGATATTACAGTGAAACATTTTCAAATCAAAAAAAAATCAATGATCATAATTCAAAGTTTTGATTTCAGAAACAGATTCGTATTTGAAAATGATGATTTTCGATAGTGGTTTCATGATTTTTAAGTTTCTATATGTTGATAATTTCTAAGTTTATCGTTTGCCGCGGTGGCTGGATGACGGTGAACTAGGGTTTCAACCCAAGTTTTGGTCGATGTTGTATTTGAGGGCGTAACATCATCGTGGTTGAACCGGAATGGCTCAGAGGTGGGGAAATGGTAAAGGGAGACTCAGATGCGACTTCAGGTCCGACGATGAGGGTATTGGTGGTCGGAGGTATGCGCTACGTTATGGTTTTTGTTGTTCGGGTTGGTTCCAGTAGATGCTGTCTTGCTGGATTTTGAGTTACGACGAGATCAATGGTTCTGGGTGTTCATGGCGACGGAGAGGAAGTTCGGTGACTTGATGATGGTCGAAGCCTTGGTCGGAGATGGCCAGATCTCGTGTGCATGTGCACATGTGTTAGTGATGTGCCTGTAAGTTTTTCAATTCCTAATTAATTCAATTTAATCTCTAAATAAATTAAACTAATTACTTTAGTTACTTTTAAATCCTGCTTAATTAACATTAATTAATTATGAACCATTTGTGATTAATTTAATTAATTAATGAAATTAATTAATCATCCTCAGTTATCCATCTTAAGTAATTATCCTCAATTACTTACATTAATTAATTATCCCTTAATTAACCACATGAATTCATTAACCTTTAATTAATTACATTAGTTAATTATCCTTTAATTAATTTCATAAAGTAATTATTCCTTAATTACATACATTAATTAATCATCCTTTAATTAATTACATTAAGTAATTATCCTAAAATCACTTGATTAATTACTCTTTAATTATTAATCAATTATCCTTTAATTACTTAATTAATCAACCTTTAATTAATTTCATTAAGTAATCATCCTTTAAGTAATTAATTTCCCCTTAATTACTTACATTAATTAATTAACCTTTAATTAATTACATTAATTAATTAACTCTTAATTAATTACATTAACAAATTAACCTTTTAATTACTTACATTAAGTAATTATCCTTTAATTACTTAAGTTAATTAATTAATCCTTAATTACTCAAGACCTTAATTAATCTAAGATAAACTGTTTATCTTAATTAATTACTTAATTATCATTAAAAATCTTTATTTAATAAACCTTGGAATTAATTATCATTAACATATAAATTAACTTAAGACCTTTAAGTTAATTTATAATTAAAAATATTTCACCTTTTTAACTAACTACTTAAATTACACCATTTAATTTAAGTTTAAATAAACTTAATAATTAACTTAATTAATTTAAGTTAAATAAATTATACAACTTTTCTCTAACCAAATATTAAAAAACATTAATTATATAAAAGAAAATTGATTTAAGAAAATAGTTTAAAACTTGACTTATTTTAATTTTAAAAACTTGCTTTGTTTAAATTTTTAAAACTGTAACAATAGATACCCGATTCAAAACCCGAGCCAACTCATCACTCTCCCGAGACCAAACCTGAGCCATCTTCCCAACTTTTTTTCTGTTATGTTTTAAATTTTAAAAACTGTTCCAATAGCTACATCACCCGCGAACGACTCGATCACAAACCCGAGCCATCCCTCAATCTCCCCGAGATCCCACTAGAGACCATCTCCTCCTCCAACTAATTAATCTTGCTTATGGATGATTGGATTATATTGAATGCCTTGAATTGATTGATATCTTTGATATGTAATGTTCTGTGATATGAACTGTTTTGGATTGTGTTGTGATTATTGTAAGTTATTTATCTGTGATGAATTGCTATGTGAATGTGAACTTTTGAATTGAATTAAAATTGTTTACTTAAACAACTTAGTCTTTAAGACGACATTTGAATTTCGATGAGACCGGGGGTCGGACTCCAAACGGTTATCCGAAAACCACATCGAATCTTAAAGGTGGTTCTTTTGTTAAAAGATAAAAAATGGAAATTTGTTGTGACTTAAATAAGATCAGAATGTATCCACATGTTTCTAAAATAAGCGCTCATTATTCGGATAAGCCGGGGGAGGACATTAAGTCATAAAACCCAATTCGAATAATGATACGATGAATTGGGATTGCATTTGATGACGGTGGTTGAAGACCGGGTATTTTCGAAAAAGAAAGGATTGCCTGTTGAATGTCTCTGCACTGAGTTGCTCCAGTATAGAGATTTAGATTACTCTATGTGACGGGGAGTCCGAACGTGATTAGGGAATGTAACGACCCCACTTCCTATGCCCAGGAAGTAGTATCGTTATTAAGAAAGAAAAGGGTGAGAAAATAGAAAAGATAGAGAAGAAAGAACAACAACATCAGAATCTCACAGCGGAATGAATAAATTATATTAATCACATAAGTATTTACATAATATATAACATAAATCAGAGTGATACATATAGTACATCACATACTAGACAGTTATAAACACCTGTCTAGTTATACAACTCAATACACAATACATCACAGAGATACCACACAGCGGAAACTATATATATATATATATATATCTATAACGCTGAAGCCTCCGGCTCCATTGCTCCTCCAGAATTCGTCAAAGCTAAACCTGAATCCCTTGGCTACCCGTAAAAATTTGGGTACCCGAGAGTTTATGAAAAACAAAAATAAACTTCGGGTCAGACATGGGTCTGGTATGAGTAACTGGTTTAAGTTGCTTAATTTTGAAAAATCTTTTGAAAAGAAAAGGTATCACGTAAGACTTCCCACACATAAACATGGAAAAGTTTTTACCTTACGCTAACCAAAACATTTGATAGGAAATCCAGTGATATTATAATAGGTCTAGGGTTTTTAAGTAAATAGAAAATAGCCGAAATTGTTACATGATTAAATTCCAGCTACTAGCCACAAAAGTGGGTAATACAATCAAAACCGTAGGCACTTATTGGATTTTGGATTCCATACAATGGCAGGGCTACTGGGGTACCGCCCGTCACAGTACGTGGCCTAGATCAACGTACCGAGGATCACTCCCGACCCCCTGCAACACAAGGCCGGAACCATTCCTTACTGAACAGTCCCGAACAAGACAAACCCGCAGTTGTTTGCAACCAACTGCCCACACAGCCGAAAATAAAGGGACATCTAGACAGGGGAATATCCTTGTCCTGCTTGGGCATGACCCAACTAACCTTGCTGCACCTCCCCTGTTTTAGCCATTCCCGGTTGATGAGGCTTGAGGTTATGATTACCTTTATAGAACATATCTCTTAGAATGCTCATCGTCCGCTTAACGATGTGTTGAAAGCATTCAATCCATACAAGTTCGTTCCGGGTTCGAACGAAACCGAAGGCATAATCTCGTTACACTCATTTTGGAATCACCCTCAGAGTTAATGAAGATAACCCTTGCATTCTGAATCTTCATCTTCACTTCAGATTCACGACCTATCGTTAATTTGGAAACGATGTGGTTTTCGGATATTCCAAATAAGGAAAACCGATCCCGGTCTCATCGAAATCCAAAACGTGTCTTTTAAGGCCAAGTTGTCTATTTAGTCTTAACAGTGAATTCAATATTATCAATATGCACAAATAGATAATTCACATCTCATAAAAGATAATCACATCATCATCATAAACAGATAACTAATATCATCATCCAAACAGATAATTAAATATTATCATATTTAAACTATACATCCATATCACATAGACATTATCCAACTCATTTCTGAGATCACAATCAATCAATGAAATATCAACATCATCCATCAGCAATGATTTATGGATCACAATCTATAATTAATTTAAAATGAATTAAATTAATTGCTTCCATTTTTAATCAATTTAAAATAAATTAAATTAATTACTCATTCCATAAATCCTGCTCTCACAATCATTAGTTAATCAAATTTCTAATTACAAGAATAATTTAGTCTTTAATTGATTCTCAAATGAATTATTTTAAATCATTCATAGTAGGTTAACATTTAATTACTTACCTATTAATTATTCCTTAATTTACAATTCTTAATTACATCATTAATTATATTAATTGATGATCTTCAATTCATGTCAAATTACTTTATTTAAATTAATTAAGTGATTAATCTTTACTTAACACAATTATTAATCACCCCTTGATTAATAACAAACCAGTAATTAATTACCCTTAATTACTTATTAACAAATTAATCATTCCATGATTGATTAATTCCATAAATTAATCCTTTGATTAATTACAAAGGAAATTACTCAAATTACTTCACTTACAAATCATCTTGTATGAATTTCATCAAGCAATTATCATCCAATTACTTCCCTAAGTAATTACACTCCATTAATTTCACTATGTAATTACTCATACCAAATCATCAAATGATTTCTAAAATTTATTAATTAACATAATTTAAATCTTATTATCAATTACCTATATATATTCAAATTAATCATCTTTGATTTAAATATCTTTTGCAACATTCCAGTAATTTCCTTTAATTTATTTACAGAAATTAATCTTGAATAAACCCATTAATTAATTACATTTATATCGATTTATTACCATTTAATTTAACTTGTTGATTTATTATTTTCAAATAAATCAATTCCTTAATTACATTTTCGTTTGTTAATTATATTAAGAACACAAATCTTCAAATCACAAATATTAATCCTCTTGATTAATAACATACAGTAATTAATCATTCATAATTAATTACTTCTCAATAACACTCTAAATTAATCCTTTGATTAATTTCAAATAATTATACTTCAGTTACATCTATTAACAACATCATCCAGTTAATTACCTTCAGTAATTATCCATCAATTACTTCTCTAAGTAATTTAATTTCAAAATATCAGTTAATTAAACTAAATTAATTAACTCAAATCAAATCCATTTACTCAATTAATAAGTAATTAATTTCTTAATTACTTCTCAAATAAATAATTACATTTAAACTATTACAATGATTATTATTGAATTAATTAATCAAATTAATTTATTAAAAATCAATTACATTACTTAATTATAAAATAATCTAGTTAATGATCTTCATTAACATTTATTTAATTATTCCTTCTAAAATAATTAACTTGTATTAATCATCATTAATTATAAGTTTGATTAACCATAAAAATTTATTAATTTAAGTAAATATCTAATTTATGGTTCTTAATCTCATATTAGTTAATTAATTTATTAATTAACTTTAATTACTACTTTTAAACTTATAGTTATTAATATCCATCACTAATTATCCTTATCTAATCAACTTAAAAATTTATGCATATAAAATTCTAAAACTTCATGAATTAAAGTAAATTGTTCTTATAATTGATTAAATTCTCACTTCCAATATGTTTAAACATTTATTTCAATAAATTCCAATTTTATCTTAATAAAATGTTAACACTAATTTATTTTCAAAACCCCTTTTTAAACTTACATATTTAATTACACTTAAAACTTATTTGAATAAATTCAAATTATAAAGCTTTATTTTAGTTCCAAATCTAGCTTTTCATAACTAAGTTCTGATTTCTTTGGAGTTAACTTTTCTAAATACTTTCTTAACCATTTATAATTTATTTTTGAATTCAACTCCTTTTTGAATACACTTAAACATTTAGCACTTTTAAATTATTTAAAATAAGTTAAATTATGGACTTTATTATTACCAGCTTTATTCTCAAAATTGACTTGAAGTCACCTTCTAAACTTGTTTTAAAAACTGGGTTTAACTTTGATTTAAATTTTAAAACAAGAACGTCAAATACTGTTAAAACTGTTACAGTTTAAAACCTGTACAACTACAACACGAGCACCCCTGCGTTTCTTCGAGAAATATACGAAGTTCCCCCGAGAAAATATACAAGCTGCTTCGAGTTTTATTTCCAGGCACGCAAAAACAACAAGAGAAATACAAAACCTGGAAAAACAAACCCATTCACTCCTCCATGCCTGTCAACGCCACGCACGCAGAGCTCCGACCACCAGAGGCCACCAAACTCCGGCTACTCCACCGACCATCTCCCTTCTACCTCCCTGCAAAACCACGCGACACCCGAACCTCTGAACAACTCGCGGCGATCAAAACTTCCAAACATAGTAAAATTAGGTTTAGGAACTTGGAACCCCCACCGACGCTTCCACCACCATTTGCGCCGCCATCCCCTATTTTTCCTAGCTCCACGGCAACCTCCTCTACCACCAGACCGAAGCTCACACCACCAGATCCTCTTGATCGACCACGACAACTCCAAATGCCCAAAACACTACAACGCTAACTGCTCTCATAATATACCATTAAAAATTTCCAAACCCACCTTAAAAATCATACTTTAGTATATGAATTCCATTTATATTCATGAATTTGTAATTTAATAAACTTGAATTTTAACCTGTTTGAAAATGGTTCTTTGTTTTAGCCCTTTTCAGTGATAACACAAGTTTATTTGCTTAAAACAAATTTTTAAACAAAAGTTTATAGTATACAGATATATTTCATTCAAGGTTTAAGGTTTAATATAGATTGGAACAAGATCAAATGGAATTTTGAACCAGGTTTGGACTTTGAAAACTAAACAAGGATTTCTCAAATTTACAGCAGTGCTCAACATACGTATACCTACATACAAATGATTCACAGCAGCATATACTTGTATGTTAACCCTACATATCATCACAAAAAACATATACACCCCTTTAACTTAAGCTATATTGACTAATGATAAATAAGAAAACACAAGTTACTCACAGAAAATTCAATATGCAGTAATTTATTTTGCAATTTGCCAGAGAAAGAAATATGTATAGATTCACACAATATTTTAAGAATCCAAAAATTTAACTTACAACAGATTAAAACCTAAGAAATTTATAAAAGTGTTACTCACCAATTTGCAGAGAAGAACAGTTGCTACAATTTTGAACAGGACCTTAAATGTGAAACCTGAAGCAACTGAAACTTTTTTCCTGTTTAATCCCTTGGTTGCTAAGTTGTTGATGAATGTTTGTTTAGGTTTTTAATGAAGCTTATTTTAGTTTTAGCTTAGTTCGAACTAAACAAGGTGAAGCTGATTTATAGAAAAAAAAAGAAAGAGACAGAGATATATGATTATGTTTCATGAAACTGTAACAATATTGCATACAATCTTTTGTTTGTACAGATTTTTAAAACAGGATATTTTAGGTTGGAGGCTGAAATGAATACTTTGTGTACTAAAAAGATTTTACATTAATTACATTTTGTTTGTTTGCTTAACGATATTTAATAATGTCTTCCTTCACAAGCTTCATACATATACACAGTTGTTTATTTATTTGGCCTGCACACATAGATTTGTTCCTAAATGCTTTAAGTCAGTTTTCTTACTGTCATTTGCTTTCCAGATATTATTCTTTTGTTCTTGATGTTTTAAGCATATTATATATGCTGCAGTTTGGTCATGTTGGTTTGCACTTTGAAAATTCTTTGTTTCTAGTTTTAATTGTTGACTTATTATTACATTTTGAAATGTATGTGACTTGTTATCATTTTATTTTGTTTGCTGTTTGAAAACTAATTGAACTTTATAGTTATTATGTTATTATAATTTAACTAATGTACTAACTTATATTTCTTTTCCAATTTATCTTGTATCTTGAATTTTTATTTATTAATATTATTTAAAAGTAACTCATTTATCAATTTGAAATAATAAATAAATTAAATCATCTTTTTATTATAAGCTACATATTTATTAATGTATGTTAATGTATTGATTGACAAAATTATAATTAAAACTCATATATCATTTTAAATTCATATTTTAAATCAAGCTATACTAAAAAGAAAAGTAAACAAATCTTTTTGTTAATAAATTAAAATTTAAACTTAAGTTAAAATAAGTTTTAAATTATTTGAACATTTAATTATGTATTTAAAATCACATATCTATTTATTTAACTTTGAAAAGTTTATATCAAATAAATCATAATTTCCAATTCACTATAATATATATTAGGATTTAAAACAAAATTTATTAGTTGAACTTTAAAACAAATCTCATCTATTTGCAATGTATACAAATATATACATTTATAAATAGAAAACAATTCAATTAATTTTAACAGATATCATTTACCAATTAAATATTTATTAAAAGAAAAGTATCAATTCAAGCCTAATTAATAAAGATATATCAAATCAATTTAATATTTAATGCAGATTATTAAATTGATATTGCTAGAAAATTCTGGGTCGTCACAGGGAATATCCAAATTTGCAAGGACTTTTTGCTTAATTGGACGAAGTGCCTTTGGTTCCATTTAGACCGAAGATGGACTTGTACGGATGTATGTCTGACATTACACTTTGAGATATAAAGCTGGTTCCTATCAAATACATTTCAATTTGGTGGCGAAGAATTTATTCTCTTAGCTTAACACCCTTCTCTGAGACGTACGAGCTCAGAGGTTATTTAGTTGATGGTTACTAGTGACATACTCCCAATTTGGTAATGTGGCATACTAACTGCTGAGCATTGTATGATCGAAGCATGGCTTTTGTGAAAAGAGTAGCTTTATGGGACAAGACTTCATCGAACCTGACACCCCGAGAAATGGTCGAAACAGGAAGGATGCGACAAGGTTATGGGGTTTGCGCCCATAAGGGTATGTGCATATCCTTATGGATAAAAATGATATCATGGTATGGAGCCCAGATATTTTACTTATGTGGATTTGTTGGAATTTGTGTTGTGCCTCGGGAAAGGTCGGTTATGACCAGGGGATGGCATACTCGTGACATCTAGTTACCTAGTTACAGAGGTAGCCCGATCTTGTGTTGGCAAAGATCCAGTTAGGTTCTCGAGGTGTCCCTTCAGGGGCGTACCCATTCGGATAAAAGAAGTTCCTTAGCCTTGGCCATTTGTTGGAAATCCAAACAATCAATACGAGCCCTTTATGGTTTTAGTTGTAGAACCTACCATTTAACATGGTAGCTATAGTAGGTATACTATAATAGTACGTATGCTGGTAAGGTTAATATTATACTTTCGAAATATTTTCCATACTATGCACTAATAATATCAAAAGGATTTTCACGTATCAAGCATGTTTGACTATTATAAGGAGAAACCTCCCCCATGTGTGCGATTGCGTTGAGTGTGTGCCGGAAGACCTTATGGTAGTTTCATTTTCCAAAAAGCATGAATGGATTTCTTTTTATTTCTTTTGTACAAATAACTGTTTTTATGTTTGCTCACACCAGTCCCATGACCGACTTGGAGTTTATTGTTCCCTTTTCTAAACTCTGGGTGCCCATAATTTTCCACAAGGGCGGCCTAAAGTTAGGTTATCAGTAGGTTTTGAGGCTAGTTCAGATGGTAGATATTGATATGGAAGTCTTTGGTTTGGAAGCCTTAGTCTTTGGAAGCTATTGGTTTTGAGCTTTTTGCTTTGAAGCTTTGGCAATGAAGATGCAGTCTGTTGGTCTCTCGTCTCTCTCTTGGAAGTCCCTATTGGTGTTATCTCTCCGCTATTATCTTTCCGCTAACATGTTATTTCCGTTGTATGTTGTATATTTTGGCTCTGATGTTGGGCATTTGTTATCAAAATTTTGTATCCATTTGGTGTATCAATAAAAATCATTTTTGTTTCCGCTGTGTTGTTTCACCTAATGTGTTATAAGCTCCGGCGAGCCGGACTCCAACGTTTGAATCTCTAGCATTTGAATACGGGTAATTTATTGGATGTCGAGTTTCGGACGTTGATCCCCAGGTCGTTAAATTTGGTATCAGAACTGAAGGTTGAGTAAGAACTTAGGTTTGGAGTATAACTCATTAGGTGACTCATTAGAGATAGGGTTAGAAATACCCTAGAATGAGTATATTCCCTAAGATATCTTGTCCATATGCCTAGATCAATATTTTTACTATTTACGGATAGTGAGAATGAGTGCAAGAAGAGGACAAGGTAGGGGACAGGGGAGTACCACTACAAATGGTCAAAACCCTGCAACAACTATAATGGAAGGAACCACTTTCCCATCAACCTCCTTTGATCATCATCCAATTTCAATCCTTTGATGGCTTCCTTGCAGCTCTAGGAAGAAGCTTTGGTACGGTGGGTAACTATTACTTTGGCCGAATCAAAGGATGAGTTTACATGGGATAGATTCAAACAAGTATTTGAGCAGCGTTATATGCCTTTCGCTAGTATTTCCAGGATGTATCAAGAAGATTACCTTGTTTCTTATTTATGATAAAATTGTTAGAGTTCTATTCAACACTGGGCCACACATAGTTTTATTTCCTAGTAAACCGTAGAAGAGTTAAATCTTGAATCCGAATTCGTAGACGAACCTATTTATGTGAAGAATCCAGTTGGAGGCCCTATGAATCTTTGTTTACATTATAGAAAGGTTCCTTTTCGTATTCTCATCGCCAGTTTTCTATCAGTCTTTTCGTTATTGACTTTAATGAATTTGAAATTTTACTTGGAATTAATTGGTTAACAAAATATGAAGCTAAATTAGATTATATTAATAGAACAATTTCGGTCATAACCAAATTTGGAAATTTTGTTGTGATTTCTTGTGAGGATCCAAGTCCGAAGAGGGACAAGCTATTGTATAATTCAGGGTATTCCGACCTGAGTTTGGAATCCATACCTATTGTTCAATAATTTCCTGACATATTTGAAGAAGTTAAGTCTTTCGAATTTAGAATCGACTTGGTTTCCAATGCCCATCTAGTTGTGTATGCAAGTCATAGGATGGCACCAAGGGAAAGAGTAGAGCTAGTTAAGCAAACTCAAGATTTACTAGAGAAAGGATTTATGCGACCTAGTCATTCCAGTTAGGGTTCAGCTGTAGTGTATGTAGCCATGTCTAATGGATCTTTGAGATTGTATGTAGATTATCGTGATCTTAATAAGTTAACCCTTAAAAATAAATTTCCTTTGCCCCGAATCAACAACCTGTTCGATCAATTGCATGGTGCTCGGTTCTTCTCCAAGATGGACCTAGCCCATGAATTCCATCCGCTAAGAATCGCTGAAGATTGTATCCATTTAACTGTTTCTAGGGTTCCATATACATTCTACGAATGGTTAGTTAGGCCCTTCAGACTAACTAATGCCCCTGCGTATTTCGTAGACCTGATGACCCAAGTATTTCGTGAAATGTTAAATAAGTTCATTCTTGTATTTATTGATGATATCCTAATTTAGGAAGCCAAATATAGAAGATATTTCAGCTCGATCTGGTGAGTCATTTCTCTATCTTTTGTGTGTTCATATGTTCTTTGTTTGTCTCCCCGTCTATCAAATTTCGAGGACGAACTTTTCTTAAGGGGGAATTTGTAACGATCCTATTTTTAAGCCTAAATTAATTTATTAATTAATATAAATTTTTAGAAAAAATTTATGGATTAATTTGAATTTTTTCCAAAACAAATAAGATATGTGTTTTTTTATATATATATATACATATTGATTGTAAATAGAATTTTGATTTGAAATTCAAAATATATATAAATATCTTAAGAAATAATTT
This sequence comes from Allium cepa, assembly GCA_030765085.1. Classification (NCBI taxonomy): domain Eukaryota; kingdom Viridiplantae; phylum Streptophyta; class Magnoliopsida; order Asparagales; family Amaryllidaceae; genus Allium; species Allium cepa. The sequence continues at coordinate 243,092,241 of CM060938.1, read as the reverse complement.
GGATTTAAAAAACTCTATATTTTAAAACTAATAAAAATTTGTTTTCTAATTATAATTGTGATTTAGAAGTTATGTTTTAAGTATAATATTTTTCAAAAAGCTATTTAAAGTTAAATTCTATATTTTAAAAAACTTATATATAATATATATATATATGTGTGTGTTTATTTATTAATGCATGATTAGATTTTAAAATCATTTTATTTAAAATTTATATAAGTATAAATAATAGAAAATGAATTAATAAAAATATAAGAACATATATATAATACTAAATAATAAAAATAATATAAAATTATATTAAAACATTTAATAACATGCATTAAACTTGTGTAAGTATTATAACATGGAGATTAACAAGTATAAAAATTAATACATGCATTTAAAAATTTGTAGCTTGATTTTAACATGCAATCAACAAGTGTTCTATTTTTAATTTTCTTTTCATTTTTAAAACTAATAAGTAAAGGGGAAAACAAGATGTATATACATCTATATCCCTCTCTTCTCATCTTTTCTTTCATGCATTCAAAACTAAAACAAAAAGGAAACAAACCTGGAAACTAATGAAAAAAACTAGAAAAGAATCAAAATCAAACAAACAAGATTTCATCTCAAACAAGATTCAAATCAAACAACAAATCTCAGACCTAAAAGAAAAGATTTAACTCAGTTTAAATCAAAGAAAAGATCAGTTATATATCAAGTAGCAATCAAAGTCCAAGATCATCTCAAATATCAACAAATTCAAAGCATTTCCAGTTCAAACAATTTCCAGTTTTCACATATCAAAATCAAAACCAAATCCTAGATTTTCAAATTCAGATTTATTTCCAGGCTCTGCTTCTCTAATCTGTGAGTAAACTTATATTTCAAAAAGCTTAAATCTGTTTTTAACTTTGATGCATGTGATAATTTTTTTGTAGTAATGTAGTGAATACTGTTTGCATGGATGAATGGATGTGATTACATATATATGAATGTCAAAAGGACTGTGCATGTCTGTGTATATGTATATATAACTTCCTCTGTTTGAATTACATGCATAGATCAACATAAATAAATTCATATCATCCCAAAAAAACATTGTTAGACTATGATCTCTAAAAGCAAAATGACCGTAACAATGTAATTTCATTTTTAAATATAGTTTCAAGTGCAAATACTTAATAAATATTTCAAAAATAGGATACTACAGTGAAACCTTTTTAAATCGAAAAAATCAATGATCAAAATTTCAAGTTTTGATTTCAGAAACAGATTCGTATTTGAAAAAGATGATTTTAGATAGTGGTTTCATGATTTTTAAGTTTGTATATGTTGAGAATTTCTGAGTTTATCGTTCACCGTGGTGGCCAAATGACGGTAAACTATGGTTTAAACCCAAGTTCTGGTCAATGTTGTATTTGAGGGCGTAGCATCGTCGTGGTTGAATGGGAATTCCTCGGAGGTGGGGGAAAGGTGAGGGGAGACTCAGGTGAGACTTCAGCTCCGACGGCGAGGGTACTGGTGGTCGGAGGTAGGCGCTACGTGATGGTTTTGGTTGGTCGGGTTGGTCCCAATAGATGCTGTCTTGCTCGATTTTGAGTTATTGCGAGATCGATGGTTTTGGGGGTTCATGGCGATGAAGAGGAAGTTCGGTGACTTGATGATGGTTAGAGCCGTGGTCGGAGATGGCCAGACCTTTTGTGCATATGCACATGTGTTAGGGATGTGCCTCTAAGTTTGGAGGAGGAGATGGTCTCAAGTAGGATCTCGGGGAAATTGAGGGATGGCTCAGGTTTGTGACCGAGTCGTTCGCAAGTGATTTAGTTGTTGAAACGATTTTTAAAATTTAAAATATAACAGAAAAAGAAGAAGTTGGGAAGATGGCTCGGGATTGGTCTCGAAAGAGTGATGAGATGGCTGGGTTTTGATTCGGGTATCTATTGTTACAGTTTTAAAATTTTTAAATAATGCAAGTTTTTAAAATTAAAATAAATCAAGTTTTAAACTATTTTCTTAAATCAATTTTCTTTTATATAATAAATGTTTTTAATTATTTGGTTAGAGAAAAGTTGTATAATTTATTTAACTTAATAAATTAAGTTACTTATTAAGTTCATTTAAACTTAAATTAAATAGTGTAATTAAAGTAGTTGATTAAAAAGGTGAAACGTTTTTAATTATAAATTAACTTAAAGGTCTTAAGTTAATTTATATGTTAATGATAATTAATTCCAAGGTATATTAAATAAAGATTTTTAATGATAATGAAGTAATTAATGAAGATAATCAGTTTATCTTAGATTAATTAAGGTCCTAAGTAATTAAGGATTAATTAATTAACTTAAGTAGTTAAAGGATAATTACTTAATGTAAGTAATTAAAAGGTTAATTTGTTAATGTAATTAATTAAGGGTTGAATTAATTAATGTAATTAATTAAATATTAATTAATGTAAGTAATTAAGGGAAAATTAATTACTTAAAGAATAATTACTTAATGAAATTAATTAAAGGTTGATTAATTAAGTTATTAAAGGATAATTGATTAATAATTAAAGAGTAATTAATCAAGTGATTTTAGGATAATTATTTAATGTAATTATTAAAGGATGATTAATTAATGCAAGTAATTAAGGAATAATTACTTAATGAAATTAATGAAAGGATAATTAATTAATGTAATTAATTAAAGGTTAATTAATTAATGTGGTTAATTAAGGGATAATCAATTTATGTAAGTAACTGAGGATAATTACTTAAAATTGATAATTAAGGATGATTAATTAATTTCATTAATTAATTAAAATAATCACAAATGGTTCGTAATTAATTAATGTTAAGTAAGCAGGATTTAAAAGTAATTAAAGTAATTAGTTTAATTTATTTGGAGATTAAATTGAATTAATTAGGAATTGAACAACTAATTAATCTTGCTTATGGATAATTGGATTATATTGAATGCCTTGAATTGATTAATATATTTGATATGTAATGTTCTGTGATATGAACTATTTTGGATTGAGTTGTGATTATTGTAAGTTATTTATCTTTGATGAATTGTTGTATGAATGTGAACTTCTGAATTGAACTAAAGTTGTTTACATAAACAACTTAGCCTTTAAGATGACATTTGAATTTCAATGAGAGTGGGGGTTAGATTCCAAATGGTTATCCGAAAACCACATCGAATCTTAAAGGTGGATCTTTTGTTAAAAGATTTAAAAAAATGGAAATTTGTTGTGACTTAACTAAGATTTGAATGTATCCACATGTTTTTAAAATATGCGCTCATTATTCAGATAAGCCAGGGGAGGACATTAAGTTATATAACCCATTCCAAATAATGATACGACGAATTGGGATTGCGTTTGAAGACGGTGGTTGAAGACCGGTATTTTCGAAAATGAAAGGATTGCCTCTTGAATGACACTGCTCCGAATTGCTCTGGTATAGAGACTTAGATTACCCTATGTGACGGGGAGTTTGAACGTGATTAGGGAACATCCAGATTTATAAGGACTTTTTCCTTAATTGGATGAAGTGCCTTCGGTTCCGTTCAGACCCAAAACGGACTTGTATGGATGTAAGTCTGACATTACACTTTGAGATATAAAGTTGGTTCATATCAATTACATTTCTGTTTGGTGGCGGAGAATTTATTTTCTTAGCTTAACACCCTTCTCTGAGACGTACGAGCTCAGAGGTTATGTGGTTGATAGTTACTAGTGATATACTCCCAATTTCTTAATGTGTCATGCAAAGTGCTTAGCATTGGATGATCGAAGCATGGCTTTTGTGAAAAGCGTAGCTTCATGGGACGAGACTTCATCGAACCTCACACCCTGGGAAATGGTCGAAACAGGAAGGATGCGGCAAGGTTATGGGGGTTGCTACCCTTAGAGTATGTGCATTTCCTTATAGATAAAAAGTGGTATCATGGTATGGAGCCCAGATATTTTACTTATGTGGATTTGTTGGAATCCGTGTGGCGCCTCGGTAAAGGTTGTTCACGACCGGGGGATGGCATACTCTTGACAGTTAGTTACCTAGTTACAGAGGTAACCCGGCCTTATGTTGACGGAGATCCGGTTAGGTTCTCGAAGCACCCTCCAGAGGCGTACCCATTCGGATAAAGGAAGTTCCTTAGCCTTAGCCATCTGTTGGAAATCCAAACAATCAATACGAGCCCTTTATGGTTTTAGTTGTAGAACCTGCCATTTAACATGGTAGCTATAGTAGGCATACTATAATGGTATGTATGCTGGCTAAGATTAATATTATTTTTTCTAAATATTTTCCACACTATGCACTAATAATAATATCAAAAGGATTTTCGCGTGTCAAGCATGTTTGACTACTATACGGAGAAACCTCCCCCATGTGTGCGATTGCATTGAATGTGTGCCGGGAGACCTTATGGTAGTTTCATTTTCCAAAAAGCATGAACTGATTTCTTTTTATTTCTTTTGTACAAATAACTGTTTTTATTTTTTCTCACACCAGTCCCATGACTGACTTGGAGTTTATTGTTCCCTTTTTTAAACTCTGCGTACCCATAATTTTCCACACGACAGCCTAGAGCAGGTTATCAGTAGGTTCTGAATTTAGTTCAGATAATAGATATGGATCTGGAAGTCTTTGGTTTGAAAGCTACAGTCTTTGGAAGCTATTGGTTTTGAGCCTTTTGCTTTGAAGCTTTTCAATGAAGATGCAGTCTATTGGTCTCTCCGTCTCTCTCTTGGAAGTCCCTGCTAATGTTATCTCTCCGCTGTTATCTTTCCGTTGTCATGTTATTTCTGCTGTATGTTGTATATTTTGGCTCTGATGTTGGGAATTTGTTATCAAAATGTTGTATCCATTTGGTGTATCAATAAAAATCATTTTTGTTTCCGCTGTGTTGTTTTCACCTAATGTGTTATAAGCTCCGGCGAACCGGACTCCAACATTTGATTCTCCGACATTTGAATACGGGTGATGTATTGGATGCCAATTTTTGAACGCTAAGGCCTGGGTCATCAAAATGTGAAAGATGATGTTAAGTATTGAAAAAGTGGAGATTGCTTTAGGTTGAAGTAAGGTTAGTTTGGTAATTTGTAGGAGGTTATTTTGGTAAATTTATCACTTCTTTCTTTTTCTATAAATACCCACCTTCTTCTTCACATTCATTCACATTTTCTTCTTCTTCTTTTCTCAAGCTTCTTCACCTTCTTTCTCTTCTCTTTATTGGCTTCCATTCCATATAAAAAAATTATAAAGAAATAATGTCAAAATATTTACAAAATATTCAAAACATATTAAAGTTCATCCTCTTCAAATCAAACTCCTCTTTTCTCCATATTTTACCCCTTCTTCTCTCGGCCATAACTTCTTCAAAACTGAACCAAAATGAATTTTTTTTTTAAATCATGTATTTTTCCAGTGGCTAAAACTTTTATGATGGCCACTTTGCCTTATTCTAAAGTTAAGCATGTCAAAAATACACCATTTCAAGTGTATTTTCTGGCCCAGGTTTTATACCAGAGAATAACCCATTTTATTTTGATAATAACTTGATCATAGAAAATCCAAATTAAGAAATTATTTTTTTCAAACCATATAAAATCCCATTGGATACAACTTTTTTGTTAATCACTTTTCCAAGTTTTTTTGTTTGCTATACCTGAATCTCAATTCTTTAAAGTGCATTTTCGGGCTTTATTTTTGTCAATCCGATAATACCTCTTCTTCATTCTATCGTATCTTCCTCAAAGTTAATCAAAATCGAGCGATTCTTTTTTTAATAGTTAAAAGAAAATAATTTCAACAACTTTTCAGTTAACATGCGTTTCAAATTTGGGGAGTAAGAGAGTCAAAAACAAGAGAGAACATGACCCATTTTTCGGGTCTAATATGTGAATTTAAGCTCAAAGCTCTACCGCTTCTTCTCTATATTTTTGGCCAACATCCATCTCAAGCCTTGTCCAAGCTACTAAAAGGAGGAGGGTTTTTTTTGCTAGTGTTTTGTGGAGTAGGAATTAATTAGTGAAGTGTTTGTTGATTAGAATGTTGGTAGGAAGTTAATCGCTTTCCATAAACTCTATTTAACATCTCTATTTGCATATATACATGTTTGATGTTGTGTAATGTTTTCTATGGATGCTTATATATGTTTTGCTAATCAAGTATTTATTGTTTGATATGATTATTAAATTGTTTTACCAGGCCACATTAATACACGTCGATAAGCATAATGGAAAGCTTTCCTTTGGAAAATAAAATGGTGTATATGGAATGCTTAAACCTTTTGGAAATAGTTTTAAAATGAGTTAGAAATTTTTTATAAACATTTAAATATTTTAAATAAATAAATAAGAATTTTTTTTTCATCTTGTATATTTTAAATATATCCAAAACGAATTTTATAGAAAAAATCGCGCTTTTGCGATAAAGTGACCAAAGCTTAAAATTGATATTTTAAATGTTTTAAAAATATGAAATAAATTGTAAAAATCTTTTAAAATGTGTTAAAAGAGATTTAATTGAAAATATGGATTATAAATGATATATAAGTCATTCTGAAGAATACGGCTTTTATAATGCTATTTGTAACACTTTTCGCAATGCTTTTCACAGCAGTTTGAAATAACTTTTGAAAGTTAATTTTAAACTTAACAGTTCTTTCCTAAGTCTTTTGTGAAAGATTTTAAAAGAATAATTAAGTAATTTAAAGGTGATTTGGAAGATTTAATAAGTGTTTGAATAAATGGTTAAGATGAATTGTTTATACCACTTAAATAAAAAGAGAAGAATATTGAATGTAATAACAAACTGCGTATGTAGAAACGACTAGTACATTTGTCCCGCCTATGAGATATGGGAAGATAAAACAAGGTGTTTAACTAAGGTTAGGGATGGAGCAACCAGTGCCCTAAAACTTACCTGGCCTATGTTTTCTCATTTTAGGCGAGGGGTGGAATAGATCGAATCGAAAGCCCGGATGCTCTAAAAGATCATATTTAAGTTTTTCCAAGATAAGAAAAAAGAAATAAATTATTTGAATGTTAGCTAACCACTTAACATCTTTTATTAGTGATTAGTACGTAGTAACTGGGACCAGACATAGGTGATTCCTATCCGAAAAACCGAGATCGGATTTGGGTGATTCCTATTGGAAAATCACTTCAAACTAATTTTCGAAACCCCATATAAAATTAGCACAAAGGAAGCGGGATCGGATTTGGGTGATTCCTATCCGAAGAACCGGGATCGGATTTGGGTGATTCCTATCCGAAAACCCCTTCAAGTTAATTTTCAAAAATAAACATATTGAAGACTAAGATCTTCATGATGTAGGATTACTTGCCGTTAGCCCTAAAGGTGAAATTTACCATATTTAAAGTGGTAGTAGTGCTCTGTTATGAAAATCTTCGATTTGCAAAAAAATGATTTGAAGTTAAGAAAGAAATCTTTGAGTAAGATTTAATGAATGATTTGGGAACATTTTCCCTAAGTTAAAAGTTATAATTTGAATATAAGAAATCATTACTTAAGAGTAAAAGAATGATTTGAAAAGGTTTTCCTATGTAAAAGAGAAAATGATTTGGAATTATTTCAGGATTTAAGAAAGGTTTAATAAATTAAATGATTGGATAAATGAGGCTTAATGATTCCATATACACTTGAAAATAAAAATGGAAGAAATTGAAAAGAATATACCTAAGAAAAATATTTAATTTAAATAGAAGATGAAGTAATTGATTGACGATTAATATCTACGTATGAACTTAACATCATTTTAAATCGATGATTGGCTTCAAAGCAACTGGAGTCTGATTTGGGTGATTCCTATCCGAAAACCACTTCGAACCAATGTATACGTTCGAAAGTGAAGACATGTTGAAGATGATGATTGTTGAAGACCGTGAATCTTCATAGCGTGAGGACTGCTTGTTGACATGCTCTCGGTCGCTCCCATTATAGAATTATTTACAGTAGTGGTTTCCTCGTTATGGAGATTTTTTTTGAATTGCAAGGACTAATCGTTACTAGAGGTAGTAGGAGAGTGCCTTTAATTTTGTTCAGTCCCAGAATGAACTTGTAAGGATGAATGTTTGACATTGCATTTCTGAAATACAATGTTTGACTTTTACAAATGTACATCTGCTTGGTGGCGGAGAAGGCAACTTCTCTTAGTTTAACACCCTTCTCTGAGACATACGAGCTCGGAGGTTGTATGCTTTTGGGAGTCAAATAGTGATCAAAGGAATTGCAGTGGGCATTCAAAGAGGAACCTTTTATGATCAAAGCGTGATTTTGTATGAAAAGCGTGGCTTTGAAGAAATTGAGCGTATCCTCGTGAGACTCACACCACGGTTATGATGGGATACTATGTGGTCTGGCAGATGCAAATTCAGAATAAGTGAGTGTATGTTGGTTCTAATACATTGGGCCCTTTGGGGGATAAATCCCTCATGGCATTTATTGCCCCATTTGGATAAAGTGGTTAGCTTGAGAAAAGCAGGGAACTACTGGTTATCAGTAGTAGTGTAGCAAGCATAGTTCCAAGTGACTATTTGAGAAAAGCGATTACATAGGAACTATGTTTGTTAAGCGTGGATTGGAGAAAAAGGCCTCTAGTTCCCTATCATGTAGGAAATCTAATCCCGATACAAGATTTACGGTTTTGATTGTATTCCCAAAATAGCTGTAATGAGTTGCAAACATTTCAACTGCCCCTTTTTGGTATCATATACTCCGTTCGGTATATTCCGTTGATCTATTCCAGATATATTACCTTAGACGTAGTCCAGATATTGATACCTTGTTTGAATAAGTTTATTTGAAAAGTGTTTTCAAAAATGTCATTAAAAATAATATCTAGTGTATTTTGGTATGAAGTGTTTTGGTTTTCATATGGTAAAACCCCTTTGTGCTTATGTATGGGCGTGATCTTATGAGATACCCTTCTTTTCAAAGGTTTTGATAACATCGTCATGATCTATACATTTTAAATTTCGAGTATCCCACGCTAATTTATCAAGGCTGATCTGGGTATTTTTAATATTCGAGTTGGATGCGAGTGGTTTCAGGTTGAGTTGAAGACAGCTGGAGTCCAGAGTAGAGCTATGAATCTTTATCATCGTATTGATGTTTTTTATCCGAAGAATCGGGATCGGATTAGGGAGATTCCTACCCGAAAATCACTTCAAACTAATTTTCGAACCCCAAATGAAATTAACATCTTTTAATCGATGATTAGTACAAAGGAACCAGGATTGGATTTGGGTGATTCCTATCCGAAGAACTGGGATCAGATTAGGGTGATTCCTATCCGAAAACCCCTTCAAACTAATTTTCAAACGAAATAAAACATATTAAAGAACGATCTTCATGATGTAGGATTACTTGCCATTAGTCCCTGGAGGTTAAATTTACCATATCTAAGGTGGCAGTAAAACTCTATTATGAAAATCTTCGATTTGCAAGAGTATGATTTGAAGTTAAGAAGGAAATCTTTGATTAAGATTTAATAAATGATTTGGGAATATTTTCCCTAAGTTAAAATTTATAACTCGAACATAAGAAATGATGGAAGAAGGGGTGGAATAGGGCAAGGCCAAACCTATCAAGAAGGAGGATGTAATATGGAAAGCTCCAGAGCAAGAAAAAAAGAGAGAGGGAAGTGCCGCCGATTTCTTTCCAAGGAGCTAGGAGCAAATTCAAGGTATTGCGGAAGCTCTGTCGAATTTTCTGAAGTTGATTAGTTGAAGTTTAAGTGAAGAGTTGTTAGTAAGAATGTTGGTAGGAAGTTAATCGATTTGGTTAAAGGTGAGTACTCATATTTACTAATTAATCTATAACTTATTTCAGGTATAATGATTGAAAGTTTAAATATGGTGAATGATTAAATGTTTGATAACTTGGTTGTAAATTGGTTGATTATGTGATTGTTTATTTGGTTGATAACTTGTTTGATAAATGATAAGAGAAATGATTAGTGATTAACCATAGTTAATTAACTGAGAATTAAATCCATACAAATATGCGAAATATGCGTATGAAAGTTATTTAGCCTCTTAATAATTTTAAACGAGTTAAAATAGTTTAAATATGGATTAAATAAATTTGAAGTGTTTCGAACAAGTTTTGAAGCAATTCATAAAATTGGTCAAAATCGAGCTCGCCGCGTAACGACATTTCGTAAATTTCAACCCGTAACTTCAAATTGATGTCGAGAATGATTTATAAGTCGGATTTCTTCGAAATAATAATTCTTTGGTTCACAAAGATAATAATTTTCTAACGAAGAAAGAAAATTAAGATTTCATTAAGTAGATTTTGAAATATCTTCAAAATAATTTTCTAAGAACATAGCGGTTTTGTAGTTCGGAATCCAAAAAGGGATTTATTTATAAATGATATTTTCAAATGATTAAAAATATGAAATAAATTTGATAAATCTACTAAAATGGTTTAAAAGGGATTTGGAATGGAAAATATGAATTTTTGAATATTAAAAAGTTGTTTAATTCAAATAAGCTTATAAGCACTTTTCGTAGCACTTTTCTACTGCCGTTGCTATGATTAAAAGAAGGTTTAAACTTAGCGGTTTTTCCTAGAATCAATTATGAATGTTTTTAAAATATTAATTAAGTTTTTTAAATAATGATTTAGAAGTTTAATAAATCATTTCTAAAATGAAGATAAACAACTGGGTATTGAATTTGCTTGATTATGTTCGGCATGATAAGGGGTTCTCGCTTTGTAAATAGTGACGAAGCTTAGACTCTTACTCCTACATATCCCTAGTGTGAAAGGGTTGGTTGATAGTCGAGAGGCTTGTTGTAAAAGCAGATTCGAGGTACCACTTGTAGTCACCTCCATGTTGAAAAGCAGAAGCACCCCTATCTTGAAAAGGAAAAGGGTAGCGGGATGGTTGAAAAGCCTACCGGGGTAGGTACGGAATTTCTCGTTCGTTACATTTGGAATCACCCAAATTCCAGTGGGTATAACTTTTATGTTGATTTTTTTTTCCATTTTTGTTGTTATAAGTTTATAACTGTCTAGGTTGAATCTAGGTTAGACTCTGCTATTGTATTTTAAAATTTTCTGCTGTAAAGATTATTATTGAAATAATATATGTTATTCCATTCATGTGAGATTCTGTTCTATCTTTATTTTTCTTTCTACCCTTAATGATCCATTTTTTATGCAATTTGAGTTGGACATGTGTGGTTTATTGTCAATTCAAAGGGTATGGAAAACCGGGTCATTATATTTGGTATCAGAGATGAAGGTTAAACGAGAACCTTGGCTATGTTGGGGTAAAGACTCATCGAAGATAGGGTTAGTAATACCCAAGGATGAGTGACTCATTAGTGATAGGATTAGCAACACCCTAGAATGAGTTTGAGTGTATTATATATGAGTGCATATTTGTTAGTGACTAATAAATTTCTTTCCGTTGATTTATCAGTTGAGAGGTGTATAAATTCTGGTCGATATAAAAAGTACAACTGTATCGATAGGTATTTCTAAACTCTTAACAAGGCATATCGACACGCTAGTTTGTAAAAAATTGGTAAATAAAATAATATTACCTAGGATTATATTTTGAATATAAAGTATATATTTTGAAAAGTTGTATAGTTAGAAATTAGGATTAGTTAAATTTAAATATGAACATCTTGTGATTAGAATTTTTACAGTTTGACTATTAGATGTTTCATAAAGATAATCGATAAGTAAGGAATCTGATAAGGTAATTCAGATCTTTAGTACTTATTCCAAATAATAAATTAAGAAATGATAATGTTAAGTTACTATCATAAATTGATCAATTGTTTGATTTAAAAGTTTAAGTACAAATACCTTATGAATCAAGCTTCACAATTTGACTATAAAGTGTTGATAATAAGATTTATTTGAGGAATGAACATATAAGATAAAAATGTAATAGAAAAAAATTATGTAAAAGGAAAAAAATATAGAAAAGGAATGTGTGACGCCCCACCTCTATACCCACGCTAGCCAAGAACATTACGGTGAATGCTGTCAACTAGCACGGAGAATAAGGCTGTTGAAGAGCGACCATCCGTGTGATTGCTTTGCGCGAGCATCGATATGTCAGATAGTATAACATGCATTTCTTATCAAGAGGGAAATCCGACATACCGACACAAACTCAAAGCTACTACACAGTGGCTATAATATCTTCAGAAACAAATATAGAAATAAACATAACATAAATCAGTCACAGACAATTCATATCACAAAGGCAGAAATAGATATGAATATAACACATGAAAGTGTACATCAGAGTAGTGGTCAACAAGATCCACAATATCAAAAAGAATAGATACAAGTGCTAGACAAAAGAATAAGTATACATCATAGAGTCTGTATCTCAAATGTATACAACAAAAACTACTAAACTAAAGTAGTTAGCCAAAAGTCAGAAGATGGTTCCAGATAGGAAGCCATGAGGAAGCACTTGTAATATCTTAGTCTGACCCGAGTATTATTTAAGAAGAAAATAATAAACGGATCAGTCTAGCTATAAATATCAGTTGAAATGATATAGAATAAGAGATATGACTAAACGTATAATAATCACAATGCCAAGCTGTGATAAATAACTAATTGAAAAATCAATAAGAGATTAATCAATATCACAATAATCTACTCAAGGATCAAAAGGAATGTCATACTCCTAATTTCATTCACCAAGCCACAACAAATGACATACATATCCATGCCAATCGTAAAAGTTGGTGAAACACAAATTCCAGAATTCAACACACGAAATCCAGAAATCACAATCAAAGGGAACAACGATGTCGTACAGCGTGACATCCGATGAACCAAAACACAATCAAAGGGAACAACGACGTCGTACAACGTGACATCCGATGAACCAAAACACAATCAAGGGGAACAACGACGTCGTACAGCGTGACATCTGATGAACCAAAACACAATCAAAGGGAACAATGACGTCGTACAGCGTGACATCCGATGAACCAAAACACAATCAAAGGGAACAACGACGTCGTACAGCGTGACATCCGATGAACCAAAACACAATCAAAGGGAACAACGACGTCGTACAGCGTGACATCCGATGAACCAAAACACAATCAAAGGGAACAACGACGTCGTACAGCGTGACATCCGATGAACCAAAACACAATCAAAGGGAACAACGACATCGTACAGCGTGACATCCGATGAACCAAAACACAAAAACATTGCACAATGCTAGTCAAAACATAAAATGATCATCATGATCAAAGAGAAGTGTTGATTACAATAAGCTAGTAAATATATGAGCTTAGCTTCATGTCCCATAACCACTAGCTTAACTTAAATATTTACGAACAAATTGTAGATCTCCACTAGAAAATTGTCACAAGAGGTTCAATCGAACAAGTCCAAGAATTAACCGACGAAGTAAACGCAAGCGTTTCATACCACTTGTTTTACTAAGTCGTTTAATTAGATTTCTCATACGAGTGAGGTAAAGGTTTGTATATACTAATAGATTGGAAGTCGGTTTGAGAAAACGAGCTTTGTAATAAAATAGTGTTGAAATTGTTTTGATGAAAGGGTTTTGATATTTACTACTTGTATAGAAAACCTTTATATTTTTAAAGTGACAAATCACAAAGAAGATTGTAAGAACAATCAATCCCTAAAATTCACATTCGAAGACGTGAATAAAATCCAAAGAAACCGATAAAGAATCCATCGAAATGGATATTCAAAAATCCCTAAAAAGGAGTCATCAAAGTCATAATAAATGATAACAACAAATAGGATCATCACGAATCGATTTAAATTGGAATTCTCAAGCGAATAGGCAAGCAGGCAAAACACTGCAGTTTCAGACGTCTGAAACAAGTGGTTTAGACATCTGAATCTGGAAATATAAAGATTTCCAGAACACAATTCAGACGTCTGAATCAAGTGTTTCAGACGTCTGAAATAGGCATATTTTAGCCTATTTCCTTTCTGGTTCCAAATGAACCAATTCAGACGTCTGAAACCATATATTCAGACGTTTGAATCTGGGAATAGAAATCTTCCCAGAACAATATTCAGACGTCTGAATATTACGTTTCAGACGTCTGAATGAAGGGTTCAGGGCATTCCCTGAACCTAGGCCAAAAATGGCCAAACGAATACCGGAAGCGATCGATGGAGCGACGACGACTAAGGAATTACGTCGAGCGACAACCCAGCCTAAACGGCTCTTCGATACGCCTCAAATATCAATGTCCAAATCTCCATAATAGGATTTTCATAAATTAGACCAAAACATCCAAAAATTGGAATATACACGAAATCAATCCAAACCGAAATCAATTGCACAAGAATAAGCGTTAGGAATTCATACCTAACAATCGAAGATAATTATAGACTAAGATGTGAGATAAAAATCTCACCTTTGAACCCAAATCAATGAAGGAGAAGCTTGAAGAACAAGCTAAGATCAATCCCTCTTCAATCTCAACACTAGAAGCTTGAATCTAAGCTTAAAAGAGAAACATTTCCTAAATTAGTTTAGGAATTTTCTGAAATCAAAGAGAGAAAGAGTTGGAGAAGAAGAAGGAGATGCTTACCAATGGGTTCTCTTGAATTTGGAGCTAGAAGTTTGAGGTTGCAAGAGGAACTAGGGTTTTGGAGTTTCTATTTCCCATTCTCTTCCACAATTGTTGCTAAAGCTTGAGTGTTTAAGCAAAGAGGAGAAGTTATGAAGAGAAGGGGGGTTGGGCTGAGCTAATAAGGGTGTAGTCCAAACCAAAGTCATAAGCGGGAAAAAGTAGCAAAAAATCAACTTTCTCCAAACATATCGAAGCTTATACTCAAAAAGGTCGCAAACATCACTTTGAACTCAATGGGGATGGTCTCGAGTCCTAATTCGGCTGTTTGCAAAAAGTAGCTTTTCGGACTAAAATCCGACTAACGAAAAAATATTTAAATAAAATATTTAAATATAAAATCGATAAATATGCGGGTTGTTACAGAATGAGAATTTAAATTCGAGTAAAAGAATTGCGGAAGTTTAAACGAAGTTAATTAATATAAGATAAATTTATAAAAACAATTTATTAGATAGGTTTTATAAACAAAAGTAATCTCTAAAGGATTTTGAAAATGGTATTATTTCAAATAAAAATAGGAATTTTTTGATAACTAATTCGACTGGCTCGAAAATAAACTAAATATGGGCAAGAGATGTGTTTAGATGGTAAACACTTCTCTTAAGTAGTACTCTTCTTGTTAAGAGAATATATGATATTATTAATAGTACCCAGTTCCTTAGATTGTTTTGGAGTTACTCGATCTATATAATTTTCTTAAGTAAAAGAAATAATGTGAATCATTGATTGATAATCTTTATAAAAGTGTTTAAACTAAAGAAAAATTGGGATCACTAACTGATAAGATAAAATAAAATTCTCAACGATTTTGGACAGTCGAAAATATCCAAATCATACCTAACTCAAAGCTAAGAAATTTGTGAAATTTTTTGGTAAAAGATTGAAATACTTTGAGTAAATGAAATAAGATAAGGATAATCTATAAATCTAATTTACAAAGAAAATAAGATTTAAGAGTTTGATGATTTAAATACGGGTGGTTTTAAAATTTGTTTTTCAAAGCTAGAAAATTAATAATAGTATGAAATAAGAAATAAGTTCTATAACTTTTGAGTTTAAGATAATAGTAAATTAAAACAAAGTCTAAATTTGTTAGACAGACGGATTTAAGTAAAATCAATTTGAAAATTAGGATTTGTATATACTCTTAGGATGTGAAGGTGCATTATACAAATATACATTTAAGTTATGAACTATTAAGTAAAATAATGACTCTTCAAAAATGCAATTATAACCTGGAAAATGTTTTATTAATCATTTCTAGCATTAATTAAGAATTTGGAATTAAGTCTTTAAAAAGTGATTGATTTACATAAGTTATAAGATGAAATAAACTTAAGATAATAGTTTTATGAAAAAAGTTTATGAAAGTAAGTAAAAACAAATATTATATGTAGATAATTTCGCCATACAAATTTTAATCTATGATTTGAATACAGAACTTTAAGGTGTTTATACCAGTCCGAAAAAAGATCTATCACTCGATTCTTGACGAATACTGACGAGGGTTTGTGGTTAGGTACTTTAGTTTTCTATCATAGTTGAGAGCTGTGCAAGGAAAGCAAAGGTTTCTGAGCAAAGAGCCTGATTAGAGTCCACACTAGAGGATCGGGGGATCGATAATAGTTCAAAAATAAAGTTGTATATTCGAATAGAAGATTGAATAAGATATTTCATATGGATAATCTGTGTATATTATATGGAATTAAGTTTGAAGATAAACATTTTGGGCAAACTTATGTTTTGGGTAATTTCAAGGATGAAATTCTTTTAAGTAGGGGAGAATGTAACGATCCAAAATTCGACCACTTATAAAATACTATTTAAAGTGATTTTAAATATAAAATATGTAAGGTTATATGATTCAAAAAATATTAGATAGGATTTGGAAAGGGAAGTATACGCAAAAATAATAACATTTATGTGACGATCCTGACTCGAGCTTCGAAAATCGACACCCGTACTTCACTTGTACTTGAATGCCGCAGATTCAAACGTCAAATCTGGCTCGTCAGAGCTTATAACACATTAAGGATACAACACAGCGGAAGAAAAGAATGAATATCATATACAACTCCAATGATACAATATCCAAATATACAACAATGATCAATATCAGAGATACAATGAAATACTGCAGTGGAAACACCAATGAACTAGCAGCGGAAACAACTAGAACTTGAAACTCTAGAAGAAACACTAATATCAGCAATCTCCATAGATAGCTCGAACCACCATCACGTTTCACCAAGCTAATCACGGTCAGTCGTCCTAACCAAAGGCTTCAATATCCAAAGTCTCCAAAGAATTACAAAGAGAAAGCTGAAAGCTACTCAATCGATATCTACCATCTGAAAAACCCAACTCTAGACTATCCGTGTGGAAAATTGTGGGCACCCAGAGTTTAGGAAGGGAACAATAAACTCTGGGCTAGTCATGGGACTAGTATGAGCAAACAAAAACAGTTTTATCTTAAAAACAACAGCAAAGATTTTAAAATATTTAAAACCGCAATGCTTGTTGGAAAATGAAACTGCCATACGACCTCCCGCCACACACACAATGCAAGCGCACACTTGGAGGAGATTTCTCCTTATGACAGTAAAAAATGCTTGATACTCGAAAACCATTTTGATATTATTATTAGTGCATAGTGCATAAAACATTTCAAAAGTATAATATCAATCTTAGCCAGCATACCACATTTCGTCGTATGCCTACTATAGCTACCATTTAAGAACGGCAGGTTATACAATTGAAATCGTAAACGGCGCGTATTGGATGATTGGGTTTCCAACAAATGGTTAGGCTAAGGAACTTCCTTACCGAAATGGGTATGGCTCTAGAATGACGCTCCGAGAACCTAACCGGATCTCTGCTAATAAGGACAACGCTACCTCACGCTTTAACCAAGCTATAACATAGGTAACTAACACACAAGTATGCCACCCTCGGTCATTACCGACCTTTATCCGAGGTGCCTCTCAATCAACAACCATAAAGCAATAAGTTTGTAGCAACCACATAGGTTAAGTATCTGGGCTCCATACCATGATATCACCTTTTATCCAGAAGGAAATGGACATACCCTAGGGGCGCGACCCCTAAAAATCTTGTTGCAACATTCCTGTTTCGACCATTTCCGGGGTGTGAGGTCCTGATGCAGTCTCGTCCACAAAACTACGCTTTTCCACAAAGCTACGCTTTTCCACAAAGCCATGCTTCGATCAACAAATGATCAGCAGCACTTCGTATGCCACATTACCAAATTAGGATTGTATCACTAGTAACCATCAACTACATAACCTCTGAGCTCGTACGTCTCAGAGAAGGGTGTTAAGCTAAGAGAATAAATCTCCGCCACTAAACAGAAATATATTTGATAGAAACCAGCTTTACATCTCAAAGTGTAACGTCAGAAGCACATCCATACAATTCTGTTCTGGGTTCGGACAGAACCGAAGGCACTTCACAAAGAAGCCTTTGCAAAACCGGATAATCCCTAATCACGTTCAGACTTCGGTCACAAAGGGTGCTCAAATATCTATATCGGGGGCCATTCGGTGCAGAGACATTCGACAGGTTATCCTTTCGCTTTTGAAAATATCCGGTCTTCACCACCGGTCTTCAATTGCTATCCATAACGCCGTATCACTATTCGGAATGGGTTATATGACACAAAGTCCTCTTCCGGCTAAACCGAATAGTGAGCGCAATATTTAAAAACATATGGATATGGGATCTCAGTTAAGTCACAACTTATTACCCAAAACATTTCTTTCAAATGGTTAAACAAATTACCATTTACAAATCTTTTTGAACAAAAGATTCACTTCGTAAAGTTCACAAAGTTTACCAATCTTTCACAAAGATTCATTAATATCTTTCCAATTCAAATCTTTTATGAAAAAGATACGCTTTTCAAATCCCTTTTCAATTTGAAAACAAACTTCACCAATCTTTAACAAAGATTCATTCATAGCCTTTTTCAAAACAATTTTCCTTTCAAATTGGATTAACTCATCCAATCTTTAAATAAAAGATTCAATTCATAGCTTTCAAAATCATTTCCACAAAACAATTCCATTCCAAATCTTTATATAAAAGATACACCATTTAAAATGCTCTTCAATTTCAAATAAAGGTTTGACTATCTTTCACAAAGATTAGTTAACAGTTTTCAAAACTTCAAAACTATTGCAATTCGATTTGAAATCTTTCAACACAAATTGGAAACCATTTCCTTATATGAAAGCTATTATTAATTGAAAAAAATAGTTTTCGCCTCGGAAAAATCCGATTAGATTCGCACAAGCTAAAGCCTTTCAAGTATAAAACTTGGGTTAAATTCAGACTTCCAAAGTAATGCTCTTGAAATACTTTAAAGATGATCCATATATATTATATAAAATTTGAAAAAACCTTTCAAACAAAATTTCCAAACATATATTCATATCAATTTCCAAACATATACGTATGGAACTCAATTCCATATCTTTAATTTAAATTTAAAACAAATCATTTAAATTCCATATCTTTAACAAGTTATAATTTCATCTTTAAAACTACCTTTTAAAACCTCTTCTGATTTAAGCCAATTCCATTTCCAAAACCGTTAGGATTCAAAATTCAAACTTTTAAAACCATTTCAAAAATATCTATGACTTAACTGATTTCCTCATGAAATCCATATTTGTGTGTGTATAGTGTGGTCCAGGGGTTTAACACAATAGTGCAAGATCATCAATAATTATAGATTCAAGCATATCAATATCGATAAGCGGTATAATCCAATAACGCTTAACTCCATTCACAGATTCAAAGATAAAGTAAATTTATCAATCACAAAGATTCATCATTATGATTCGATGTGGGATTCGCATAACCGACTCGAATCCGACTCCCTGTCGCATCGAAATTCAAATGCCCTTTCATGGGCCACGGGGTTTTCATATTCACACAGAAACAAATCACAAATATCACAATTCAGCACAAAGCAATTCACATCACAAAGTATCACAATCACAACAGGGGTATTAATCAGCTCAAGGCACTTCAATAAAAATCAATCATCTAACAATGAGATGAATTAATAGTGTGATTGTAATCAATTAATCACATAATTATTTTCATCAACTATTTTTAATTAATTTCATAAATTGAATTAACCTTAAGTTAATTACATAATAAATTAACCCTTAATTAATTACTATTAAATTAATTACCCATAATAAGTGATTATCCCTAATCACTCTTATTAATTAATAATTAATTAATTATCCTCAAATAACTTAATTAAGCACACAAATTGATTATCTTTAATTAGTTATGCTTTAATTACCCGATTAATCAACTTTAGTAATTAATTAGTAATTAATCCTCTTTAATTACTTTCATTAAGAAATTTAAATCCATTATTTAGTCACCTCATTAAATCACCTTTGAAAACATATGGAAATCAAACTATTATATAATTGCCTTTTTAGAACAAATAATCCCAAAACATTTTAAAACTTTGTAAAAAAAAATTATTCTAAAATTTGAAAACTTGCTGCATTTCGAATAGCCCGAGCCAACTTCTTATTTACCCGAGCCAAACACAGGTTTACACACATTCAACTTCGGGTTCCCCCACCATTTACTTGCTTTGAGCTATCTCGCCCTTTTCTTTGGGACGAACCTGAGTAACCCATCTCCTTCCTAAAATTCCAATAACGCAACCTGATACACCATGAACCAGTGCAACGTGCACACCACCACGACCCACCACGATCGACCTCACCAACGTCTACAGGTCAACGTTGACCTCTTCCATTCATTCCAGCAACCCAAAACGGAGATAAGCCTGAAAATCAAATTTGAGCATTCTCGTACTCCACTGGAACAACACCGGCCAATGATCATCCATACTCGACGCCACAGACCACCAGAGGTCGTGACCTCTTGCCTGAGCTCCACGCTCCCATTCCCCTGGCCACAATCATCTCCGATGAACCATTGGTGTTGCACGACTTCGAGAAACCACGACGACAAAACTAACTCCTTAAACCCTATTTTTACCTCGTACCATCAATTTGATCATTGATAAATTTAATCCGTATTTTTTCCATAATCTACATCCGTCCACCTACCTTCGCCCCGAGGCACCGCCCCCAAAACGTCGGCGTTCATCAGATATCGACAAAAACATACTTTCCGTTCAACTCGAGAATTCTCGATCGGCCCAATCTTAAAAATCATAATTTCTTTTTCTAAATTCACTATTTACAAGCACAAATCAGATTATAGAATCAAAATGCGAATTTAAATCGTTTGATTTTCTGACAAATATTGATTATCACTGTGATATCTAATTTTTGAATTATTTGCTTAATATAATTGTTTGGAATTATTTTTAAAAATAAATTCTGATAAATACTAACCCTTATCATTTAGAAAACAAATCTTAAGAGAGATTGGAAGAAGAGGAGTTTATTTTTGAAATTATTGAGAGCCTGTAGGTTCTAGTAGAGGTATACACATACCTATATACAGACATGCACAATATTTCTATAGATTCAGGCATGTAATTACAACACATATGGCCCATTTTTCAATCACATTTCAATAATAAATCCAAGCAGCAAGATATAGGGTCAATTCTAAGTCAGTTTGCTCACCAGTATATGCACAAAGCAGAGAAGCAACAGGCCTGGGAATTTATTTTTAAACTTGAATCTGGAAAATCGTTTTGATTTTAATCTGGAATGCTTTAGTTTGAAACTGGATTTGCTTTCCTGGCTTGATTCAGGTTTTGCTTTGATCTGAACTTTAACCATTTGAAACTGGAAATTGCTTTTAAACTTGCCTGTTCTTTTCATTACACTTTGATATTTCCAGGTTTAAGTTTGCTTTATTTGATTTTCCTGGCTTTGCTCTAATTTCACTTTTAAAACTGGAAGCTTGATGATGTTGAATTTGAAATCTTTGAATTTGTTTTTAATGTTGAGATGATTTCAGGCTTTTGATTTGAATCCTTATTTTCTGGTTCATAAATTTTCTTAGTTTACAGGTTTGAGAAAAACTGAGAATAGCCTGGTCCTTTCTCTTATATATGTTTTATATGATTTTCATATTTTAAATTTTTAAAAGAAAAATTTGTTTTGCCACATGTATTATTTGTTAACATTTATAAAATGCATGTCTCAATTCTTGTACACTTGTTTAATCCACATAAATTTATGTAAAGACCTTCTTTTTAATTTATTTATAATTTGTGTTCAAATCCTTGCTTTAAATAATTTTTTTAAACTTTGTTTTAAACCCTCTCTTTATTTTAATTTACGAAATAAGTTTCATGTTTTTACTTATTAATTATGAATTATACCTTCATATGTTTATATTTTAGTTTTAAATCCTTACTTTACCATAATTATGTGATATGTTTATCTATTTTGTTTCCATACATTCTATTTGTACTTATACAATTTAAAACAAATGATTTGAAATAAAATTATTCATTACAAATAAATAATTATATATATATATATATATCCATATATATTAGTCCTTTGGAAATATAAAATTAATAAATCCAATTTTATTTCTACAATATTCATTCTTGAATTCCAAATCAAATTTATTTTCAATACATTTATATTCAGACTTCGAATCATATTTCAAATGATAACCCATTTATATAAATAAATAAACATACATCTAATTAAATTTGGAAATTCAAACACAATTTAGATTTTTATTTCGAAATCTTCAAATTAACTTTCAATTAAATTTAAAATTAATATCTATAAACAACTAATATTTTATTTTATTTTGGAAAAGCTCTATTTAATTCACAATTTAATTTCAAAAATTAATTCAATTATCAAATTAGACTGGGCTAAAATCCGGGGATGTTACAGATTCCCCCCTTAAGAAAATTTCGTCCTTGAAATTTGAAAGCAGGGAGACCACAAGGAATATAGAAAGATCGAGAGATGAATCACCAGATCAAACTGAATACCTATTCTGCATTTGGCTTCCCAAATCAGAATATCAATAATGGATACAAGAACGAATCAAGATACTCGGGTCACCAGAACTACGAAATATACAAGGGTATTGGTTAGTTCGAAAGATAACTAACCACTCATAGAATATACCTGGACCCAACAAAATAAACAGATATATGGATGCAATCCAAAACTTTTAGTTTAAACAACCAAAATATACCTATCAACCATAGCAACCAAAGCAAACAATTCATCCAAACAAACAATTCTGACCCATCTGGAGTTTGTGTCCCAGCAAATATATCAAAGCTTCTTCCTAGAGCTGTCAGGAACCATCAAAGAATTGAGTAGAGATGATGAACAAAAGAGATTGATAGGAATAGATTGTTTCCGTTGTTGTTATAGGGCATTGACCATATGAAGTGGTACTTCCCTGTCCCCTATCTCGTCCTCTTCTTGCACTCATACTCACTATCAGTGGATAGTAAGAGAATTTACCGAGGCATACGAATGGATATCTTAGGGATATACTCATTCTAGGGTGTACTTCACCCTATCTCTAATGAGTTACTTAATGTGTTATACTCCTGAGCTAAAGTTTCAACCTTCAGCTCTGATACCACTTGTAACGATCCTGACTCGACCTTCGAAAATCGACACCCGTACTTCACTTGTACTCTAATGCCGTAGATTCAAATATCGAATCTGGCTCGCCGGAGCTTATAACACATTAAGTATAACAACACAGCGGAAGAAAAGAATGAATATCATATACAACTCCAATGATACAATATCCAAATATACAACAATGATCAATATCAGAGATACAATGAAATGCTACAGTGGAAACACCAATGAACTAGCAGCGGAAACAACTAGAACTGGAAACTCCAGAAGAAACACTAATATCAACAATCTCCATAGATAGCTCGAACCACCATCACGTTTCACCAAGCTATTCACGGTCAGTCGTCCTAACCAAAGGCTTCAATATCCAAAGTCTCTAAAGAATTACAAAGAGAAAGCTGAAAGCTAATGAATCGATATCTGCCATATGAAAAACCCAATTCTAGACTGTCCGTATGAAAAATTATGGGCACCCAGAGTTTAGGAAGGGAACAATAAACACCGGGTCAGTCATGGGACTGGTATGAGCAAACAAAAACAGTTTTATCTTAAAAACAACAACAAAGATTTTAAAATATTGAAAACCGCAATGCTTTTTGGAAAATGAAACTGCCATAAGGCCTCCCGCCACACACACAATGCAAGCGCACACTTGGGGGAGACTTCTCCTTATGACAGTCAAAAATGCTTGATACACGAAAACCATTTTGATATTATTATTAGTGCGTAGTGTAGAAAACATTTAGAAAGTATAATATCAATCTTAGCCAGCATACCACATTTCGTCGTATGCCTACAATAGCTACCATTTAAGAATGGAAGGTTATACAATTGAAATCGTAAAGGGAGTGAATTGGATGATTGGGTTTCCAACAAATGGTCAGGCTAAGGAACTTCTTTACCGAAATGGGTACGCCTCTGGAAGGACGCCCCGAGGACCTAACCGGATCTCTGCTAACAAGCCCGACGCTACCTCATGCTTTAACCAAGCTACAACATAGGTTACTAACACACAAGTATGCCACCCCCGGTCGTTACCGACCTTTATCTGAGGCGCCTCTCAACCAACAACCACAAAGCAATAAGTTTGTAGCAACCACATAGGTTAAATATCTAGGCTCCATACCATGATATCACCTTTTATCCAGAAGGAAATGGACATACCCTAGGGGCACGACCCCTAAAAACCTTTCTGCAACATTCCTGTTTCTACCATTTTCGAGGTGTGAGGTCCTGATGCAGTCTCGTCCACAAAGCTACGCTTTTCCACAAAGCCATGCTTCGATCAATACATGATCAGTAGCACTTCGTGTGCCACATTACCAAATTGGGAATGTATCACTAGTAACCATCAACTACATAACCTCTGAGCTCAATCTCCGCCACCAAACAGAAATGTATTTGATAGAAACCAGCTTTACATCTCAAAGTGTAACGTCGGACACACATCCATACAAGTCTGTTCCGGGTTCGAACAGAACTGAAGGCACTTCACAAAGAAGCCCTTGCAAAACCGGATAATCCTTAATCACGTTCAGACTCCCCATCACAAAGGGTGCTCAAATCTCTATACCGGGGGCCATTCGGTGCAAAGATATTCGACGGGTTATCCTTTCGCTTTCGAAAATATGCGGTCTTCACCACCGGTCTTCAATTGCTATCCATAACGTTGTACCACTATTCGGAATGGGTTATATGACACAAAGTCCTCTCCCGGCTCAACCGAATAGTGAGCGCAATATTTAAAAACATATGGAAATGGGATCTCAGTTACGTCACAACTTATTACCCAAAATATTTCTTTCAAATGGTTAAACAAATTACCATTTACAAATCTTTTTGAACAAAAGATTCACTTCACAAAGTTCACAAAGTTTACCAATCTTTCACAAAGATTCAATAATATCTTTCCAGTTCAAATCTTTTATACAAAAGATATGCTTTTCAGATTCCTTTTCAATTTGAAAACAAACTTCACCAATCTTTAACAAAGATTCATTCATAGCCTTTTTTAAACAATTTTCCTTTCAAATTGGATTAACTCATCCAATCTTTAAATCAAAGTTTCAATTCATAGCTTTCAAAATCATTTCCACAAAACAATTCCATTTCAAATCTTTTATTTAAAAGATACACCATTTAAAATGTGCTTCAGTTTCAAATCAAGATTTGACTATCTTTCACAAAGATTAGTAAACAGTTTTCAAAACTATTTCAATTCGATTTGAAAACTTTCAACACAAATTGGAAACCCTTTCCTTATATGAAAGCTACTATTAATTGAAAACAAATAGTTTTCGTCTCGGAAAAATCCGATTAGATTTGCACAAGCTAAAACCTTTCAAGTATAAAACTTGGGATAAATTCAGACTTGCAAAGTAATGCTCTTGAAATACTTTAAAGATGATCCATATATATTATATAAAATTTGCAAAAACCTTTCAAACCAAATTTCCAAACATATATTCATATCAATTTCCAAACATATACTTATGGAACTCAATCCAAATCTTTAATTTAAATTTAAAATAAATCATTTAAATTCCAAAACTTTAACAAGTTATAATTTCATCTTTAAAACTACCTTTCAAAAGCTCTTCTGATTCAAGCCAATTCCATTTCCAAAACCGTTTGGATTCAAAATTAAAACTTTTAAAACTATTTCAATAATATCTATGACTTAATCGATTTCCTCGTTAAATCCATATTTGTGTGTGTATAGTGTAGTCCAGGGGTTTAACACAATAGTGCAAGATCATCAATAATTACAGATTCAAGCATATCAATATCGATAAGCGGTATAATCCAATAACGCTTAACTCCATTCACAGATTCAAAGATAAAGTAAATTTATCAATCACAAAGATTCATCATTATGATTCGATGTGGGATTCGAATAACCGACTCGAATCCGACTCCCTGTCGCATCGAAATTCAAATGCCCTTTCATGGGCCACGGGGTTTTCATATTCACACAGAAACAAATCACAAATATCACAATTCAGCACAAAGCAATTCACATCACAAAGTATCACAATCACAACAGGGGTATTAATCAGCTCAAGGCACTTCAATAAAAATCAGTCATCTAACAATGAGATGAATTAATAGTGTGATTATAATCAATTAATCAATTAATTATTTTCATTAATTATTTTTAATTAGTTTCATAAATTGAATTAACCTTAAGTTAATTACATAATAAATTAACCCTTAATTAATTACTGTTAAATTAATTACCCATAATAAGTGATTATCCCTGATCACTCTTATTAATTAATAATTAATTAATTATCCTCAAATTACTTAATTAAGCACACAAATTGCTTATCATTAATTAGTTATACTTTAATTACCCGACTAATCAACTTTAGTAATTAATTAATTACTTTTAATTAAGTAATTACCTTTAAGTAATTAATCTTCTTTAATTACTTTCATTAAGAATTTTAAATCCATTATTTAGTCACCTTATTAAATCACCTTCGAAAACATTTGGAAATCAAACTATTATATAATTGCCCTTCTTAAACAAATAATCCCAAAACATTTTAAAACTTTGTAACAAAAAATTATTCTAAAATTTGAAAACTTGCTGCAGTTCGAATAGCCCAAGCCAACCTCTTGTTTACCCGAGCCAAACACAGGTTTACACGCATTCAACTTCGGGTTCCCCCACCATTTACCTGCTTCGAGCTATCTCGCCATTTTCTTCGGGAAGAACCCGAGTAACCCATCTCCTTCCTAATATTCCAATAACGCAACCTGATACACCATGAACCAGTGCAATGTGCACACCACCAAGACCCACTACGATCGACCTCACTGACATCTACAGGTCAACGTTGACCTCTTCCATTCATCCAGCAACCCAAAACGGAGACGAGCCTGAAAATCAAATTTGAGCATTCTCGTACTCCACTTGAACAACACCCAGCGACCAATGATCATCCCTACTCGACGCCACAGACCACCTGAGGTCGTGACCTCTCGCCTGAACCCTTGCCTGACCTCCACGCTCCTATCCCCTTGGCCGCGATCATCTCCGATGAACCATTGGTGTCGCACGACTTCGAGAAACCACGACGAAAGAAATTACACCTTAAACCCTATTTTAACCTCGTACCATCAATTTTCTCATTGATAAATTTAATCCGTATTTTTCCCATAATCTACATCTGCCCACCTACCTTCGCCCTGAAACACAGCCCCCAAAACGTCGGCGTTCGTCATATATCGACAAAAACATGCTTTCTGTTCCACTCGAGAAATCTCAATCAACCTAATCTTAAAAATCATAATTTCTTTTTCTAAATTCACTATTTACAAGCACAAATCATATTATAGAATCAAAATGCGAATTTAAATCGTTTGATTTTCTGACAAATATAGATTGTCACTGTGATATCTAATTTTTGAATTATTTGCTTAAAATAATTGTTTGGAATTATTTTTAAAAATAAATTCTGATAAATACTAACCCTTATCATTTAGAAAACAAATCTTAAGAGGGATCGGAAGAAGAGGAGTTTATTTTTGAAATTATTAAGAGGCTGTAGGTTCAAGCAGAGGTATACACATACCTATATACAGACGTGCATAATATTTCTATAGATTCAGGCATGTAATTACAAACCATATGGCCCATTTTCAATCACATTTCAATAATAAATCCAAGCAGAAAGATGTAGGGTCAATTCTAAGTCAGTTTGCTCACCAGTATATGCACAAAGCAGAAAAGCGAAAGGCCTGGAAATTTATTTTTAAACTTGAATCTGGAAACTCGTTTTGATTTTAATCTGGAATGCTTTACTTTGAAACTTGATTTGCTTTCTAGGCTTGAAAACTTGATTTAGGTTTTGCTTTGATCTGAACTTTAACCATTTGAAACTGGAAATTGCTTTTAAACTTGCCTGTTCTTTTCATTACACTTTGATGTTTCCAGGTTTAAGTTTGCTTTATTTGATTTTCCTAGCTTTGCTCTAATTTCAGTTTGAAAACTGGAAGCTTGATGATGTTGAATTTGAAATCTTTGAATTTTTTTTAAAGTTGAGATGATTTCAGGCTTTTGATTTGAATCCTTGTTTTCTGGTTCATAAATTTTCTTAGTTTACAGGTTTGAGAAAAACTGAGAATAGCCTGGTCCTTTCTCTTATATATATTTTATATGATTTTCATATTTTAAAGTTTTAAATGAAAAATTTGTTTTGCCACATGTATTCTTTGTTAACATTTGTAAAATGCATGTCTCAATTCTTGTACACTTGTTTAATCCACATAAATTTATGTAAAGACCTTCTTTTTAATTTATTTATAATTTGCGTTCAAACCCTTGCTTTAAATAATTTTCTTTTCTTTTTTTAAACTTTGTTTTAAACCCTCTCTTTATTTTGATTTATGAAATGAGTTTCATGTTTTTACTTATTAATTATGAATTATATCTTCATATGTTTATATTTTTGTTTTAAATCCTTATTTTGTCATAATTATGTGATATGTTTATATATTTTGTTTCCTTACATTCTATTTTGTACTTATACAATTTAAAACAAATGATTTGAAATAAAATTATTCATTACAAATAAATAGTTATATATATATATCCATATATATTAGTCCTTTGGAAATATAAAATTAATAAATCCAATTTTGTTTCTAAAATATTTATTCTTGAATTCCAAATCAAATTTGTTTTCAGTACATTTATATTCAGACTTCGAATCAAATTTCAAATGATAACCCGTTTATATAAATAAATAAACATACATCTAATTAAATTTGGAAGTTCAAACATAATTTAGATTTTTATTCCCAAATCTTCAAATTAATTTTCAATTAAATTTAAAATTAATATCTATAAACAAATAATATTTTATTTTATTTTGGAAAAAATCTATTTAATTCACAATTTAATTTCAAAAATTAATTCAATTATCAAATTAGACTGTGCTAAAATCCGGGGATGTTACAATTTACCTATATCGACAATAGTGACAAAATGCTGATTTTAGAAAAGTAAGTTTCAATGGTTAAATAAATTATTTTAATTAACTTACGAGTGTTTATATTTTTAAATAACATTATAAAAATTTATTTTTAAGTTTGGTTTACATAAATATATAGTTTAACTAAAACGTCAAAATGTGACCGCAAAACATTTTGTCGAAATCAACGTTTTGTCGATTAAAAGTTGTCACAACATTTTCGCACCTATATTTTCTTATATAGAAGCATATATTCAAATAATATAAGATTTAATTAATTCATTAATCAAGTTTATTTTTACTAAATAAGATTAGAAAACTTCTAGAAGTCATTAGTAAAAGTAAGAAAAAGTAAACATCAAATCAAAACAAATATAATTATGATATTCTTTACTTAATCTTTAAGTGACTAAGACATAAAGTAAGGATGTGAAAGATGATTTTAAGTATTGAAAAAGTGGAAATTGCTTTAGGTTGAAGTAAGATTACCTTGGTAATTTGGTAAGAGGTTATTTTGGTAAATTTACCACTTCTTTCTTTTTCTATAAATACCCACCTTCTTCTTCACTTTCATTCATATTTTCTTCTTCTTCTTTTTTCAATCTTCTTCAAATTTTTCCTCTTCTCTTTAATGGCTTCCATGCCATATAAAAAAATTATAAAGAAATAATGTCAAAATATTTCAAAAATATTCAAAAGAAATTAATGTTCATCCACTTCAAATCAAACTTCTCTTTTCTCCATATTTTACCTCTTCTTCTCTCGGCCATAACTTCTCCAAACTGAACCAAAATGCAAAATTCTTTTTTCAAATCATGTATTTTTCCAGTGGCTATAACTTTTATGTTGACCACTTTGTTTTGATTTTAAAGTTAACCATGTCAAAAATACACTATTTCAAGTGCATTTCCTGGACCAGTTTTTAAGCCAAAGAATATGCCATTTTATTTTGGCATGACTTGATTATATCATATCCAAATTAAGAAATTTTTTTCTTCAAATTAAATGAAATTCCATTGGATACAAATTTTATGTTAATCGCTTTTTCCAATTGTGTTGTTTTCCATACCTGAATTTTAATTCTTTGATGTGCATTTTCGGGCTTTATTTTTGTCAATCCTATAATACATCTTCTTTATTCTATCATATCTTCCTCAAAATTAATCAAAATCAAGTGAATATTTTTTAAATTCAATAAAAAAGAATTTTCAACAACGTTTCAGTTAACAAGTATTTCAAGTTTTGAGAGTAAGAGAGTCAAAAAAAGAGAGAAGATGACCTATTTTTTGGGTCTAATTTTGAGAATTCAAGCTCAAAGCTCTACCGCTTCTTCTCTATATTATCAGCCAACACCCATCTCAAGCCTCATCCAAGTTATTGGAAGGAGGATGGTGTTGTTTTCTAGTGTTTAATGGAGTAGGAATTTATTAACGAACTGTTAGTTGATTAGAATGTTGGTAGGAAGTTAATCGCTTTGGTTTATGGTGAGAAACTCTATTTAACATCTCTATTTACATATATACATGTTTGATGTTGTGTTATGATTGATATGGATGCTTATATATGCTTTGCTTATCAAGTATTGATTGCTTGATATGATTTTTAAATTGTTTTACCAAGCCACGTTAATACATGTCGATAAGCACAACGGAAAGCACTTTCCTTTTGAAAATAAAATGGTGTATATGGAATGCTTAAACCTTTTGGAAATAGTTTTAAAATGAGTTAGAAATGTTTTATAAACATTTAAATATGTAAAAGATATAAAGAAATAAAATCAAAATTTCATCTTGTATATTTTAAATATATCCAAAACGAATTTTCCAAAAGAAATCACGCTTTTGTGGTAAAGTGACCAAAGTTTAAAATTGATAATTTAAATGTTATAAAAATATGAAATAAATCCTAAAAATATTTTAAAATGTATTAAAAGATATTCAAGTTTAAAAATGGATTTCTAAATGATATAAAAGTCGTTTTGAAGAATATGGCTTTTAAAACGCTATTTGCAACACTTTTCGCAACGCTTTTCGCAGCAGTTTGAAATAACGTTTGAAAGGTAATTTTAAACTTAACAATTCTTTCCTAAGTCTTGTGTAAAAGATTTTAAAAGAATAATTAAGTAATTTAAAGGTGATTTGGAAGTTATAATAAAAGTATGAATAAATGGTTAGGATGAATTGTTTATACCACTTAAAAAAAGAGAAGAATATTGAATGTAATAACAAACTGAGTGTGCGGAAACGACTAGTATATTTGTCCCGCCTATGAGATCAGAAAAGATAAAATAAGGTATTTTACTAGTGTTAAGGATGGAGCAACCAGTGCCTTGAACTTACCTGACCTATGTTTTCTCTTTTTAGGCGAGGAGTGGAATTTGAAAGGAAAGCCCGGATGCTCTAAAAGATCATATTTAAGTTTTTCCAAGAGAAGAGAAAAGAAATAAATTATTTGAATGTTAACTAACCACTTAACATATTTTATTGATGATTAGTACGAAGGAACTGAGATCATATTTGGGAGATTCTTATCCGAAGAACCGGGATTGGATTTGGGTGATTCCTATCCGAAAACCACTTCAAACTAATTTTCGAAGCCCCATATAAAATTAACATCTTTTTGTCAATAATTAGCATGAAGGAACCGGGATCGGATTTGGGTGATTCCTATCCAAAGAACCGGGATCGGATTTGGGTGATTCCTATCCGAAACCCCTTCAAACTAAATTTCAAAATAAAAATTATTGAAGACAAAGATCTTCATGATGTAGGATTACTTGCCATTAGACCCTGGAGGTGAAATTTACCACATTTAAAGTGGCAGTAGAGCTCTGCTACGAAAATCTTCGATTTGCATAAATATGATTTGAAGTTAAGAAAGAAATTTTTGAGTAAGATTTAATGAATGATTTGAGAATATTTTCCCTGAGTTAAAAGTTATAATTTGAATATAAGAAATCATTAACTAAGAGTAAAAGAATGATTTAAAAAGATTTTCCTAAGAAAAAGAGAAAATGATTTGGAATTATTCCAGGATTTAAGAAATGTTTAATAAATCGAGTGATTTGATAAATGAGGCTTAATGATTCCATATACATTTGAAAAGAAAATGGATAAATTGAAAAGAATGTATCTAAGAAAGTTATTTGATTTAAATAGAAGATGAATTATTGATATCCATGTATGAACTTAACATCTTTTTATATCGATGATTGGCTTCGAAGGAACCGGAGTCCTGATTTTGGTGATTCCTATCCGAAAGCCACTTCGAATCAATGTATACGTTCGAAAGTGACGACATGTTGAAGATGATGATTATTGAAGACCGTAGATCTTCGTAGCATGACGACTTCTTGTTGACATGCTCTGGGTCGCTCCCATTATGGAGTTATTTATAGCAGTGATCTCCTCGTTATGGAGATTTTTTTCAAATTGCAAGGACTACTTTCTACTAGAGGTAGTAAGAGAGTTCCTTCGGTTTCGTTTAGTCCCAGAACGAACTTGTATGAATGTCTGACATTGCATTTCTAAAACACAACATTTGACTTTTACAAATGTATACCTGCTTGGTGGCAGAGAAAGCAACTTCTCTTAGCTTAACACTCTTCTCTAAAACATACGAGCTCAGAGGTTATATGCTTGTAGGAGTCAAATAGTGATCAAAGGAATGGCAATGTGGCATTCAAAGTGGAACCTTTTATAATCAAAGCATGGTTTTGTATGAAAAGCGTGGCTTTGAAGAAATTGAGCGTAGCCTCATGAGCCTCACACCTCAGTTATGATGGGATACTACGTAGTCTGACAGATGCAAATTCGGAATAATTGAGTGTGTATGGTGGTGTCCAATACTTTGGGCCCTTTGGGGGATACGTCCCTCACGGCATTTATTACCCTATTTGGATAAAGTAGTTAGCTTGAGAAAGGTAGGGAACTACCGATTATCAGTTGTAGTGTAGCAAGTATAGTTCCAAGTGACAAGTTTGAGAAAAGCAATTAAGGCACCTTGGGAACTTTGTTTGTTATGCGTGGATCGGAGAAAAAGGCCACTAGTTCCCTATCATGTTGGAAATCCAATCCCAATACGATATTTACGGTTTTAATTGTATTTCCAAAATAGTTATAATGACTTGCAAACATTTCAGCTACCCCCTCGTATCATATATTCCATTCGGTATATTCCATTGACCTAGTCTGGATATATTACCTTAGACTTAGTCCCAATATTGATACCTAATTTGAAAAAGGTTATTTGAAAAGTGTTTTCAAAAGAATGTCATTAAAAATAATATCAAGTGTATTTTGGTATGAAGTATTTTGGTTATCATAAGATAAAAACCCATCCGTGTTTATGTGTAGGCGTATTCTTATGAAATACCCTTCTTTTCAAAGGTTTTGATAACATCGTCATGATTTACATATTTTAAATTTCGAGTATCTCATGCTAGTTTATCAAGCCTGATCCGGGTATTTTTAATACTCGGGTCAGATCCGAATAGTTTCAGGTTGAGTTAAAAACGATTGGAGTTTCCAAAGGAGAGCTAATGATCTTCATCATCATATTGACGTATTCTATTATTCGCTACATCTATTGCATTTGTTTTGTTGTTTTCAGCATTTTTAAGGATAGAAGTTTATAACTCTGCAGGCTGAATCTTGGTTAGACTCTGATATTGTATTTTAAAATTTTCCGCTGTAAACGTTATTATTGAAATAATATATGTTATTCCATTCATGTGAGATTCTGTTCTGTCTTTATTTTTATTTCTACCCTTAATGATCCATCTTTTCATGCAATTAGAATTGGACATGTGTGGTTTATTGTCGATTCAAAAGGTGTGGAAAAGCGGGTCAAAATACATGATATTAAGATGTAAATACATGATCCATACACACTTTCACATACTTCCAGAGAACATTAAATATCTTTGCTAAATTATCGACGTGGTTTCTCGATCGCTAAGACTTCAGAAGCATATTGTCCATGTAAACTTCCATAGAGCACCCGATCTGATCTTTGAACATCTTG
This sequence comes from Allium cepa, assembly GCA_030765085.1. Lineage (NCBI taxonomy): Eukaryota > Viridiplantae > Streptophyta > Magnoliopsida > Asparagales > Amaryllidaceae > Allium > Allium cepa. The sequence goes on along the minus strand of CM060938.1, from coordinate 243,057,982 downwards.
TTGACCGACCTCTAGTATGTCCCTGTGGCGTTCTTTAATCCAAAGAGCATGATAAAGTAGTAGTAGATTCCCAGATCGGTTATGAAGCTAGTGTGATCCTGATCTGGTATGCAAATGGGTATCTGGTTGTATCCAGAATATGCATCCATAAATGATAGCAATTCGTTTCCAGCTATGGAATTCACCAACAGATCAATTCTCAAGAGCGGGAAGCTACCCTTCAGGCATGCCTTATTCAAATCAGAATAATCAATGAATGTCTCCACTTCCTGTTTGATTTTTTTTCCAAAACTAGATTTGATACCCACTCTGGTTACACGGCATCGTGGATGAAGCCATTATCTTTAAATTTTTTACTTCATCTTTAAGTGCAGCGGATATCTTTGGACCTAGGCTTCGGCATTTTTGTTTCACAGGAATGCATTTTGCATTTACATTTAATGCATGGCTCACTATGTCTAGCAATATTCTATGAATGCCCTAGTGAGTCCAGGAAAACACATCTAGGTTCGTCAACCAACCAACTCTTTCATCACTCTCGTGCCAAGCTACAATCCAATCTTTAGGACCCATGTAGGATCATCCTGGCAGATCAATGTTGATTGCTAACTCAGCTGGTCCAGCCCTTCCATCCTTCGGCTCTTTCCTCAGATCCATATCCTTATGGAATTGATTATGTTGCCTGAGCTAGAGCCTAGGTGGTGGTTGCTATGCATCCAATGCCTTTATATAGAGAGACCTCTCTGCACCTTTTTCTTTTTCTCTTCGCCTCGCCTATTTCAGCTCAGCAACATAACATTCTTGGCCAAGCCCCTGATCTCCTTGAACAATCCCCATACCATTCTTGATTGGGAATTTCATATTTAAACACCATGGACCGATACTCGCTCTAAATTCAACAAGGGCCGGTTGGCCTAAAAAAGCGTTGTAGCCAGAGTAAATATCCAAAACAATAAAAGGTATGACTCGTACTCTCTTACGGTCATTCTCTCCAAGCACCACTAGTAGTCCACGTATCCCACTGGCTCTGTAGCCATTCCGTTAGATCCTTAGATCCGACATTACACAGGTTTAAATCCTTCACCTCCAGATGCATCAAGTCATAGGCTCTCTTGAACGGAATATTAGCTGAACTCCTGTAGTCAACCAATACCTTCCTCATTATGGTAGGGCTAATCACAGATGAAATAATAAGCAGACCAATAGTTTGGGCCTTTACCCCATTAGCATCTCGATTATGGAAAATAATATCATCCGCCACATTCCTAAGCTGCTTTATTGGAGCACCGTCTTTAACGGCAAAATATACCATACTCATTGTATGCTTTAAACAACCAATGTACCGCTACATCTAGTTCCAGCTCTTCTCAGCAGGATGCAGTCCACCGACTATAGTATTGATAACAAGATGTTTCTCAAAACGCCTGGGCTCATCAACACCAGGCTCGGCTTGCCCCTGCTGGGGATTTGAAGTTCTTACCTGCCATCCTGCAAGGCTTGCACAAACAATGCAGATTCTTTTTATGAATCAATTCTTCGATCACATCATGTAAGTGTCTGCATTCGTTAGTGTTATGACCGTAATGTAGGACCGATTTCACCCTAAAGGGGGGGTGAATAGGGAGATACTATTAATTATAAAAGTTTATGCAGAAGTATACAAATAATCATAGCACTGATCACAACAGAATAATAGCAGCACAGATAATAGCAAAATATAAAAATGCAGAAATAGAGCAACACAGATTTACCCAGCTTTGGTAAAACCCTGCCTACGTGCTGCCTCCAAGGTTTCTACTAGAAATTAAGTAGTCAGTTCTTACACACGTAAATTCGCTACATTTTCTACCGACTAACCTAACTCTACGCTCAAAACCCCGCCACAACTCAGCTACTAAGTTACGAATTCTCAAACTACACCACCGTAGTTCGTCCCCTACTCACATGACTAGAAATCACACGAAATTACAACGAAAAATACAAATTAAAACAATTTAAAGAAAACAAAACCCTAATTCAAATATTAAAGCCCAATTATATAGACCGGCCCAATAAAAAATAATTGATAAAAATTAAATCCCTTTTCTTTCTTTCGGCTAGCTTTCTTTTTCGTTCGTGGTAATGGCTGCTTTAATTTTCTTTGCTCGTTCGTTCCTCTATGCGAAAGCTAGGGTTTTATGATAATTGAATTAGCCGATTGTTTTTTGGTCGATTACAATGACTACTCCTCTGATTTTCTACGGCAATCAACCGCTTCTTTAATTCGCACATGGCTCCTTCAATTTGATCGAGTTCGACTATGAATTTGGTATGTGATTTATTCTCTTTGCTTTTCTGAATAGCTTGTTTGAACTTGATGGCTTCTGAAAGCCAATGACGAATGGGTTAAATAGGAATCGAATTCCTATAATTTCGTTAATTTGAATTTGTCATTTAATTTAGCTCGGCCATTGATTTTGCTTGAATGCTTGAGATTGATCGTTGACTTGTTCCAATTCGTATATTTTGTTTGCTTGTTTCTCACGGCTTGATTTCTTTCGTGGCCACCACGGCTTGTTTGATTTCTGACTTGGTTCATTCATTTTGCCTTGGTCATCGTGGTGTTGATTTTGCTGGTGACTTCAGTTCTGGTAATTTTGTGATGATATTTTGACTTTGTTTTAAACTGCTACTTTGCTTGATTTTGTCACGGCCTTGAACATTACATCAATGTATCGTAATGTGTATCCTCAACTTGACACTCTTTTGGTTGCCATTTTGAACTGCTGCACTGCTTCCATGTTGTCTCGAGTACATGTGTATTGTTATTGCATTTGCTTGTATATTTCACTTGTGCTCTAATCCTTTGATTCATTTGTTGCTAGTTGCCATTTTAGTCTGGTTTGCTGTTTCACTGGCATGTGTTCGCGTTGTTGTAGCCACGAGCTACTGTCTTCACTGCATCTATATTATCGTTGTCTATATATATGTATGTAGTTTGCAGTGACTAGACTTGATTGATAACCTTCATCCTTTGTAGCATGTATTATCTGGGTTCATATGCACTTGAGTCATTCCTGGTGCTGTGCGACCTTTGGTATTTGTTCGATATACAAGTCTGGTTGTCACTACTATGTGTTCACGTGGTCTATACATTCATGTGCTTATTCATGTAGTCTGCTGGCTTCACTTGCATTTTCTATTTTCATTGTTTGGTTAATGCTCTGGTCTACTACAGTGTGTCATGTTGTACATTCTTGTGCCTGGTTTAGGTTGTAGTGATGGACTCTGGTATTTGTAATACATTTGTATATATGTTGGTTTAGTTGAACCAGTTCATCGTATTTATTTGCAAATTGAATTCGGCCACTTGATTATGTGATGAGTTGCATTGAGCTCTATCCACTATTTCACTGATGCATCACTTGTTGTTGGTTCTAGCTGCACTATGACTCGAGTTTGCTTACATCTACAGTGTTGTTTCATTGAGTCTGTATTGTTTTCACTGGACATATTCATGTACATATTTATGTTATATGTCATAGTTTCGAGTCTTGTATAGTTTCATGTGTTGTTGCATTCATGATGAATTTGTGGCCTTGGTTTCACTCGAAAATTATTTACTTTACGAATTGCACTTGTGTTGAATCCAGCTTATAGCTTGAATTTGACCTTATGCTCATGTAGTGACTTAATTTTTATTTCACTTGAGTTGAACTCGGCTTTTGATTTTGGTTTGACCTTGTGCTCACCTGTCTTTGTAATTTTATTAAGTGTATATCGGTGTGCACGGCCTTGTGGCATGTACAGTGATACACTGTGCATGTCACAAATTGTTTGTGTACGATGAATTCAAAATTAGTTGATGACGAACAACCCGAATAACCGAGGCAAATAATATTTTCAAAATTCATTTTATTTTACACTACAAAAATATTTCTTTTTCAATTTTACCACGTTATTGTTTTTTTTACAGATAATTTAGATGTTAGATTCAATCTGGACTGGAGTTGAAGATAAATATGAGTGAACGAGTGATATGTAGTGAGGTGCAAATGTACATTGAAAATTGTGATGTAGTCAAATTAGTGTTTAAATTGAAAATTTTATATATATATATATATATATATATAGTGAGAGCTTAAATTTGTATTATTCAAAATTGTAATAATTATTTGTCTGAATATATCTGTTTGAATTTAAATTCTGTGTTATTTATTTTATCCAGCAAATATTTATTTAATTACGCGAAAAATAAAATAGTACATTAACAAATACATGTAAATGAATATATTTATGTTTATTATCATCAAAAAATCATATACTCGCATATTCAACAATCTCCCCCTTTTGATGATAACAAACATATATTTAAGGTTTTGAATTTGTTAAATGTATTTGGTCATTCAATTTGCTCCCCCTATTTGAATGCTCCCTCTCTACAATAAAGCTCCCTCTTCATATATGCATAAAAATAAATAAAAATATGCAAATGGATCTTGATGCAAATAAAATATTTGACCTCTATTTTCCAAAATCTTAACTTTTCTCTCCCCCTTTTTGTAACATCCCGGAATTTTGGCAGTATTATTGTAATAAATATTTAATATAAAGTAAAAAGTTTCAAAAATATTTTAATAATGTAACTTATTTTATTTACGTATGAATAAAGTAAGCTCTACTTGTTTACTTTTGTTTTAAATACATATATGATGTAATCTGCGTAATAATGGTGAAATAAAACAAATCTTATCAATATTAAATCTAAGTAAGACAATTATATTGTGTAAAAATAAAATATAAATATATTGGCTTAAGGAATTATGATATTGACAAGTTTAACAATAAATAACTTTTAAATTAAGTGTGACAGGTTATGTAAGAAATATACAAATTATAGAAATAAAGGTTTAAGATGAAAATAAAATAAATATAAATAAATAAATATATAAAAAAATACTTACAAAAATCAAGGGTGTGTGTATATGTAAACGTTTTAGGACACATCATGATGGTACTTTCTTTTCTAGCCTCAAAATAGCAAATCAATCCGTGAAGTCTTAAAATATCAAATAAAAGAAGCTTGCAGTGTACAAAAGAATTACAACTACCCCCTCTACATATACCTCTATACTTACGCATTTCCTCTGTCTTTTTCCCCTATCCATTCGTAATCGCTTAAGCTAAAAAAAAAAATGGACGCCGCTCTCCCTCTCGACCCTCTCATCCTCAAATTATACGAAGGAATAACCCAATCGATCGCGACGTCAAACAAAGATAAGAAGGAGGTCACCGTGAGTGTTTTGAAGCCGCGTTCGAGTAGGCTAGATCGAGTTCGACTTGAGTGCAGTTGGTTTAGGGTTCGCGATTCTTGGATTGTTTGGGGCTCGCGATTCGAGCGTGGCGATTCGAGCGCAGTGGGGGTTCGCACGGCAAGTATGCAGTGGTTAGGGCACACGCCAAGAGAGGGTATAACTCAAGCAGGTTCGTCGGTAGGCGTGACATGGGGGTGTAGCGACGTTGAAGGCTGCTGTGCCGTGGACAGGAAACTTAAGTGAGTATTCTCTGACCCATATAATTGATTTGTTATTTGAATTTGAAAGAAACAAGTTTAAGTTTAAATGAATTTGAAAGAAACATTTTAAAAGTGTTTAGGAATAATTAGTAAATTAGTTACTATTATGAATTGTAATTAAATAAGTTTAAATTGTTAATCATTGAGTAAGAATTTGTTATTCAAGTAATTAAAGATAAATTTGGTTAAGGTCTGTGAAATAGATGATGTAATTAGAAGTCAAATAGTTTGTAATTAAGAATTAATTAACGAATTAACTTGTAATTAAGTGTTTGATTTAAGTTAAGAACTTAGAGAAGTACTTTACGGATAGGTTAATGAATATAGCTAATGAAAGATCAGTGATTAAAGGTTATTAAATGATTCATTGATGTGATTAAATTAAGGTAATTAATTTTATTAATTAATTAAGGATAATCAATTGTGAAAATGTGAAAGGTATTATTACTTAATATAATTTATAAAGTAAGATTACTTAGTAAGGTAATTAGTGATACTTGAAATTATTGGATGTAATAAATTAATGGATGGATAATGAATGGAAGTAATTTAGATTTAAATTACTTGGTGAAATTGACGAGAAGGGTAAGTTTTAGTAGAAGCAATTGAAGGAAAATTTATCAGGAGGCTAATTAGAGAAATTTAACTATCCTTTAAAACAAGTACACAGGTGATGAATGTAAGATGGATATTTAGGAAATGATAAGTTACTGGAGTGTAACTAATTATTAGTAAGCAAGCAAGATTTCAATGATGGATATTGTGGGTTTAATTAATATAATTAGATGTGTAATGATGTAATCAAACCCCGATAATTTAAGATTGATTAATCCATAACAAATGACTTGTGAGAAATTAATTAACGTAAGTGATTAAGGGTTAATGTAATTGAAATAGCTGGGTAATTCATGAAGTAATTAAGATTTCTTCTTGATTTGGTTAAGAATAATTAATATCGTGAATTTAATAAGAAAATAATTACAAGAAGGCAATGGAAGGATAATTAATCCAGGATGATTAATCAAGATGAATTATGAGGGGACGACTGATTAATTGTTTGGAATTAATTAGTATTGAAAGAAGAAATCTAGGTGATTGAGGTTTGAAATCCAATTTGAATAAATTGAGTTGGTTTGTATATGATTAAGCTATGCGTACAAATGATGGAATGGTAATGGATGTTTGAACGAGTTGATATCTCTGATATGAAATGTTGTGTATTTCATTAGGGATAACCTTGGGTTAGGATAACGGGAGTTTCGGAGAGATCGGGGTCGGGTATGAGGAAATACCCGAAACCTCTTCAAATTTTTATAAATTGATTTGTGAAATCAATAGGATGGAATGAATTGATTTAAGTGAATTGGATTATTTTATCTAAGATTGGTACTTAGAAATTTATATGTGAAATTAGCATTGCCTATAGCAAATTGTGAATGGGTTAAATTGATATAAGATACCCCGGGTTTATATAAGTTGTATGCTTTGGTATTCCATGTTTTTTGGTTTTACTCACGCTGGTTTCCAGCCTGACCCGGGTGTTACTTTGGTGTAATGCTCGAGTCAAACCGAGTATTACAGATTTTTAGGTTAGGATGCTCGGGAGCTCAGGAGGCGAGTTGGATGGCAATATCGTATAGAGTATATCCGCTGTATTTATATTATTGTTAATCTGAGTCATGATAATTGTAAATATTCAGTGACTGTATATTATGTGAAACTCTGATGTATATTGAATGTATCCGAAAGTTATAATATTTTTTTGTAAACTGTTATTATTTATTATATTTTACCTGCTGCGATTGTGAGATGTTTGGTGTTTCTGTTCTACTTCTTCCATCTCTTTCTTCTTTTTCATAACTATCTGGAATTTTCGGGTTAGAAAATTTCGGGTCGTTACATTTGGTATTAGAGCTGTAAGGTTAAGCGAGAACCTTGGCTCTGGTGGGGATTACTCATTAAATAGAGTCTGGAATACTCTAGAATGCGTTATATATATATATATATATATATGTATGTATGTATGTATGTATGTATGAGCGCGTACTTGTTATTTCCTTATATAAAGATTTTAAATGATTTTATATAAAATAAATATTTTGATATATATAAAGCAATATTCCCTTCTAATTAATATAAAGGTGATTGGTTGTTAATTATTGAAATTAAAATTTAGAAGTGATAAAATACAACCAAATTGAAATCTTGAATTGGAATTAAATTAAGTAAAAATGAAAATATAACCAAATCAAAATCTAACTAATTAATAATGATATATTTGTTATTAAGTAGCCAAATGAAGTAAACCTATAATATGAGTATAACTTTTAAATTAAAATAATGAGAAATAATAAGTAAGTATTCTTTGAATAACTGGGACTTATTGCAAACAATGGGTTGTTTGAGATTTGATTTGGATTTAAAACCAAGAGAGGTTTAAAATTTTAAAATATGGCTGGGAGGGCCAAGAAATAAATATGTATATATGTATGGATATACACGATATCAGAGATAATTTAGAATAAACTCTAAGGTGTTGAGTTTTGATTTTCCCTGACGTGTGATGTAAAAACCCAAAGTAATATAAGTTTTGAACTTATAAGAGGACAAGAATTTTGAAGTTTGAAGCGGGAATTTAATTCGTGTAAGGTTGATTGGATTAAGTAAATTGAAATTTAATTTGGGAAAGTTAAATAAGTTAACAAGCAACCCGCATTGGAAATTTCAAGATGAAATTGGAATTGAACTTGGAAAGTTGAATGGTTGATTTGAACTGGGAATTAGTGTGATCTCAAAATGGGTTTGAGATTTAAAATTTGAAAATAGATGGGCATTTCAAAAATAAATTGGATGATATCATCCTATTGTTAATGAAAACCTTTAATTTGAGAATGGTATTGTATAAATAAAATAAATTTGAATAATTAAGTTTGTAAAATAAATTGTTAAAGAACCGGCTTCAAGCTGGAAGATAAAATTGAGTAATAAATTAAATTCTTAAAATAAAATAGCATTGAACTCTTATTGAACCTTGAAATACATAAGTAAAGATAATATAAAATGGAATTTTGAGAATTGGACTCAAAATTAAATTGTTTAAAAGCTTTAAATAAAAGTTGATTTGGTTAAAGAGTTAAACCAACCTTTGAAAATTTAACTCGAATTGATATAATTCGAGGTAGTTTAAATTCAAGATTAAAATTGAATTAGTTCAAAATTTAATTTGGTTTAAATTAATTGAATTGGTGATTGAAGATGTATAAGTTTAAGAATTTAAATGGGAAATTGAATTTAATTATATTTAAATGATTTGAATTTGAAATGGGCTCAATTGATTATAATTCACATTGATTGGAATAATTTGAAATTATAATATGTAAGTTGAACATGATTGAAATTAAATGGATTTGATTTAAGTTGGGAAAGGAATCAGGGTTGATTCAACTTGAATTGGGATTAAACGAATTTAATAGAAATTAAAGTTATTCAAGCTGGAATTGAGTCAATTTAAATGGAAATTTAAATTGAATTGTTGGGAAGTGACAGTTTGACTCTTGACTATTTTCAATATAAATTGTTTTGATGTAAACTTATTTTCCAGGCTATTTAATATATACAATTTTTCTTTCTTAAAGCCAAACCATTTTATACATGGTTTACAATTATTTTGGAGCTATTTAATCATTTTTCAACTGTTTTCTAAACTAATTACTATTTTTCAACTATTTTACAAATAAATTATTATTTTTCAATTACCTAAAATTTCTGGAACTATTCAACTATTTTTCAACTATTTTACAATTATTAACTATTTTAAAGCTATTTTGTAAACTATTAATTATTTTTCAACTACTTATCTATTTTTAAAAATTTCAAGCTATTTTTTAAAAATTAACTGGTTGGAGTTCAAACTGTTATTGATTAAATTACCAACCGAGATAAGAATTGAAGTGATAACCCATTGGAATTGAAGCAATTGTAAATAAGTGAAAGGAAACTAAGGGAAATGTGCATAGGAAGAGAAATTGATTTGGCAAATATTTTTTTTATATACATCTGTATATATATAGAAAGGATCATATGAGGATTTTTAAAAAAAGGGTTTTGGGAACCCTTGGATCAGGAAAGGCTTTTGATTTTTGGGGAAAATCAATATTGAATTTGGAAAGCCTAGTTTGTGAATTATCGATTTTGGGATAATCGATTTTGTGTAAATGAGCTTTGTATGAGATCATACTAGGTGTATGATTTGAATATACTATATGTGTATAATATGAAATGTTCTGATGATGGCTCTGGGGAAAAAGGCGCTCCCTTGAAATGAACTTCTCAGGAGTGTCACCGGGTGGTGCTGCCTTGAGCCCCAAGGGGGGGGGGGGGTTCTAAAGTTGATCCTGTGAGGAGTCCGGACAAAACTAGTTCCTGAGGATTATGAGTAATGTATACCATAGCGAAAGTCGTGTGTGCCGCTGAGAGCCAACAGTCTGCGTTTGATTTATATCGGTAGACTGCGACCTATGGTATAACATAGCGGAAGTCGTGTGTGCCGCTGAGGGCCAACGGTCTGCGTTTGATTTTATATCGGCAGACTGCGACCTATGTAGAAGTGGAGAGGTTTCATTTCGACAGCAAAAATCAGAGGCCGCTGAGAGCCTACAGTTACATGGACTTTTGCTGTGACGGCAACGTAACCCTGGATGTAACTGTGATCTGTCGTGTGGGATCCATGGCGTAATTGAGAGGTCGCGGAGAGCCTGCAGTTGCACGGACTTTTGCTGTGACGGCAACGTAGCCCTGGAATGTAATTATGACCATGGATGGGGGTGATGATTTCAAGAGCATTCTCACCAAGGATATTTCCTCTATTTCAAAATGCTTTCAAATATTTTCAATAAAATTATTTTCCAAGTATTTTCACTAGGTGTTGAAAACGGGTTTACCAAGTACTTATAGATTTTCAATCCTACGCCTGATCAACGTATGACTGAATTTCTGTGAGAACAAGGATGGACTGGTTGAGACATCGGGTTGTAAGAAATATTTTTATAACAAGCTATTTTAATTTGTATTATCTGAATTTAAAGGCATTTCTAAGTTTTAAAATAAAGGGGAAATCCAAACTGGGATTATAAAATTAAATTGGACTCGGGAAAATTTAAATGATGCGATTCTTTGAAATAAAATCGAATCTTGATATAAAATTGGAAGTAAGTCAATTGGAAAAATAAGTATTTGATTGAGAAGGTTAATAAAAATTTAACTCGGTTAACTAAAATGGATTAAATAAGAAGAGATGGTGTAAAAATAAAATTTAGATGGATTGGAAAGTGATAGTTTGAATTGCAAATAAAATTCAAGTGATTTGAATAATATTTAACGTAATTTGCAAGTAAATTTGATATAATGGAAGTGTTTTCGAATGAAATGAAAGTGAATAATAATAAAAATAGTTTGGATTGCAAACAAAACCCAAGTGAGTAGAAATAAATTTAGAATGGTTTTGTATAAATATAATAAATTTGGAAATGAATTAAGTAGATGAATTCAAATTCTAAAATGGGGTGAATAAACGAGTGAATTGAATTAAGTAATAAATGGATGAAGCCTGATTGAATAAAAATTAAATCAAAGCTTTAATTGGAATTGGGCTATCAGAATGAACTTGAGTTTGAGGTATATTAATTTGAAGTAAGATTACTTTAGTCAACAAAAGCTTGGTTTCGAGAAGAATGGAAGACCATTAAATGAAAGTCCGGGTTAAATTAATTTGGAAATGGTTGTTAATTTATTAATATTGAATGTGCTAAGTTTAGTAAATTGTTTTGAGTGAATCCAAGGCTGAGATAAAATAAAATGCAATGAATGGTTGGTAGATAATTTAGAAATGAAATGGAATTAAATGCAGAATGAGTTAAAATTTACTTGAAGTAATTAAATTTCTATGAGCTGTTAAAGATTAAATAAATTGGTTTTAGAATTAACTGAGATGAATATGAGCTTGTTTGGATTAGAAATAAATTGAATATAAGAAAACGAGTTGAAAACCATTAAAATTTAATGAAACGGCTTATGAATTAGTTGAAAGCAATGGAATTAGTTTAGAAAACATATAAATTGCTTGTGGAAGTTATTTTGAATGCATTCTTTTAGAATTCAAGTGTTACAGTTGTTTAAAGTAAGATAAATATTATAAACTTCATATATATGGTACTTATATGTTTAAATTGAGAAAGTACAGGTACCCGAAGGCCGTTTGGCTGGATTTGGATGCGCTAATTGCTAAAATTAATAAGCCGCTTGCTTAAAATGCTAAATAAGGTACGCCTACGCAATAAAAATAGGAAATATGAACTGTTTTTGCTTTTTTCGACCGGGTGGGTTGATGTATACATATTTATATGTCTTGTCAAATTGCAAAAGCTCCTCCGTACAAAGGAGGCTCTGCCAAAATTTTCTAGAAATTTTGGGAGTTAGAAAACTTTTGAAAATTTTTGGGAAATTTTTTATTAACGACAAAACAATTTCAAATTTGAAACTTAAGTAAATTAGTAAATGAGACTAATATGCATCAGATATACTAAAAGGATAAATTTCAACATTAAAAATTTGTAGTAAATTGAATCCGTATGAAATGGGGAAAACTAATTTATATAGAAATGGATATGAAACTTTTGTAAGGGAAAGTATGTAAAGATTTGGAAGGGCTATGATTGGATATTATAGCTAAGTAGGTTAAGCAGGTATTAAAGGGAAAAGGGAACTGGATTTGATTCCAAAAGATAAATGTGAATTGCCCGACAAAGAGGTACGTATTTAAATTTTTGAATGAAATTGGATTGGGTTTTTGATCTAGCCACTTGGCTTTTGTTTTCTTTTGGAATTTGGGAGCCCGTAGAGGTCTTTTGTAGTTGTACCGAGCTAGCCGCGCAAAGGAGACGCTGGCAAAATTTCTCGGAATTTAGAGAGTTAGAAAAATTTTGATAATTCAAAATTAGGTTTTAAATTGAAATTTAAATGATTAGGAAAAAGGGTATCGTTTGAAACTGTGGAAGAGTTTGGGAGGTTAGTAAGAATAATATGGGGTCTTTTATAAAAGATATTTGGCAAGGTGTTGAACTGTTGGTTTTGAAAAAAAAGGGGTAAACGGGTTTAGTACCATTCTTTCTAACTAGGAATTTCGAGGACGAAATTCTTTTAAGGGGGAAGGGATGTAACATCCCGGAATTTTGGCAGTATTATTGTAATAAATATTTAATTTTAAGTAAAAAGTTTCAAAAATATTTTAATAATGTAACTTATTTTATTTACGTATGAATAAAGTAAGCTCTACTTGTTTACTTTTGATTTAAATATATATATGATGTAATCTGCGTAATAATGGTGAAATAAAACAAATCTTATCAATATTAAATCTAAGTAAGACAATTATATTGTGTAAAAATAAAATATAAATATATTGGCTTAAGGAATTATGATATTGACAAGTTTAACAATAAATAACTTTTAAATTAAGTGTGACAGGTTATGTAAGAAATATACAAATTATAGAAATAAAGGTTTAAGATGAAAATAATATATATATATATATATATATATATATATATATATATATATATAAAATACTTACAAAAATCAAGGGTGTGTGTATATATAAACATTTTAGGAGACATCATGATGGTACTTTCTTTTCAAGCCTCAAAATAGCAAATCAACCCGTGAAGTCTTAAAATATCAAATAAAAGAAGCTTGCAGTGTACAAAAGAACTACAGCTACCCCCTCTACATATACCTCTATACTTACGCATTTCCTCTGTCTTCTTCCCCTATCCATTCGTAATCGCTTAAGCTAAAAAAAAAATGGACGCCGCTCTCCATCTCGACCCTCTCGTCCTCAAATTAAACGAAGGAATAACCCAATCGATCGCGACATCGAACACAGATAAGAAGGAGGTCACCGTGAGTGTTTTGAAGCCACGTTCGAGTAGGCTAGATCGAGTTCGACTTGAGTGCAGTTGGTTTAGGGCTCGCGATTCTTCGATTGTTTGGGGCTCGTGATTCGAGCGTGGCGATTGCTCGCGCAGTGGGGGTTCGCACGACAAGTATGCAGTGGTTAGGGCACACGCCAAGCGAGGGTATGGCTCAAGCAGGTTCGCCGGCAGGCGTGACAGGGAGGTGTAGCGACGTTGAAGGCTGCTGTGTTGTGGACAGGAAACTTAAGTGAGTATTCTCTGATCCATATAATTGATTTGTTGTTTGAATTTGAAAGAAACATTTTAAAAGTGTTTAGGAATAATTAGTAAATTAGTTACTATTATGAATTGTAATTAAATAAGTTTAAATTGTTAATCATTGAGTAAGAATTTGTTATTCGAGTAATTAAAGATAAATTTAGTTAAGGTCTATGAAATCGATGATGTAATTAGAATTTAAATAGTTTGTAATTAAGAATTAATTAACGAATTAACTTGTAATTAAGTGTTTGATTTAAGTTAAGAACTTAGAGAAGTACTTTACGGATAGGTTAATGAATACAGCTAATGAAAGATCAGTGATTAAAGGTTATTAAATGATTCATTGATGTGATTAAATTAAGGTAATTAATTTTATTAATTAATTAAGGATAATCAATTGTGAAAATGTGAAAGGTATTATTACTTAATATAATTTATAAAGTAAGATTACTTAGTAAGGTAATTAGTGATACTTGAAATTATTGGATGTAATAAATTAATGGATGGATAATGAATGGAAGTAATTCAGACTTAAATTACTTTGTGAAATTGATGAGAAGGGTAAGTTTTTAGTAGAAGCAATTGAAGGAAAATTTATCAGGAGGCTAATTAGAGAAATTTAACTATCCTTTAAAACAAGTACACAGGTGATGAATGCAAGATGGATATTTAGGAAATGATAAGTTACTGGAGTGTAACTAATTATTAGTAAGCAAGCAAGATTTCAGTGATGGATATTGTGGGTTTAATTAATATAATTAGATGTGTAATGATGTAATCAAAGCCCGGTAATTTAAGATTGATTAATCCATAACAAATGACTTGTGAGAAATTAATTAACGTAAGTGATTAAGGGTTAATGTAATTGAAATAGCTGGGTAATTCATGAAGTAATTAAGATTTCTTCTTGATTTGGTTAAGAATAATTAATATGGTGAATTTAATAAGAAAATAATTACTAGAAGGCAATGGAAGGATAATTAATCCAGGATGATTAATCAAGATGAATTATGAGGGGACGATTGATTAATTGTTTGGAATTAATTAATTGAATGAAGAAATCTAGGTGATTGAGGTTCGAAATCCAATTTGAATCAATTGAGTTGGTTTGTATATGATTAAGCTATGCGTACGGATGATGGAATGGTAATGGATGTTTGAACGAGTTGATATCTCTGATATGAAATGTTGTGTATTTCATTAGGGATAACCTTGGGTTAGGATAACGGGAGTTTCGAAGAGATCGGGGTCGGGTATTAGGAAATACCCGAAACCACTTCAAATTTTTATAAATTGATTTGTGAAATCAATAGGATGGAATGAATTGGATTATTTTATCTAATATTGGTACTTAGAAATTTATATGTGAAATTAGCATTGCCTATAGCAAATTGTGAACGGGTTAAATTGATATAAGATGCCCCGGGTTTATATAAGTTGTTTGCTTTGGTATTCCATGTTTGTTGGGTTTACTCACGCTGGTTTCCAGCCTGACCCGGGTGTTACTTTGGTGTAATGCTCGGGTCAGACCGAGTATTACAGATTTTCAGGTTAGGAGCTCGGGAGCTCAGGAGGCGAGTTGGATGGCAATATCGTATAGAGTATATCCGATGTATTTATATTATTGTTAATCTGAGTCATGATAATTGTAAATATTCAGTGACTGTATATTATGTGAAACTCTGATGTATATTGAATGTAACCGACAGTTATAATATTTTTTTGTAAACTATTATTATTTATTATATTTTACCCCCTGCGATTGTGAGATGTTTGGTGTTTCTGTTCTACTTCTTCTATCTCTTTCTTCTTTTTCATAACTATCTGGAATTTTCGGGTTAGAAAATTTCGGGTCGTTACACTTTTGTTATCAAGAAAAGAGTAACAGTGTTAGAAAAATAGAGATAAAGTGATAGACATTAATACAACACTAATACTCAATCGAGTATAAATATTAAATTTCAATAAAAAATCAAACAAAAATCATAAATACTTTGGTAGGTGCATATTCCAGTTTAGAATGATAGGGATGATGTCATCATATAAAACCATATAGTTGTGCCTATTTGTGGTATATTTATATCAGGAATTTGAATATCTACTAACCATGCATAACCGTTAGGACTTTTAAATGGGATTAGTAGTATTCCAAATCTTTATTAAAAAATGAATTCAAGTATCTTCTAACCACGCATAACCATGAGGACTTTTAAATGGGATTAGAATCAACTTGTCTATTTAGTCAATCAATTTTGATATGCATTCCTTACATGCATAACCACGAGGACTTTTAAATGAGCATGGAAGCACATAATTAAAAATTCCAAGTAATTAACCCATGCATAACCGTGAGACTTTTAAATGAGAGTGAATACTTTGGATGCCTTTTTTTATTGCTAGAAATATAATAAATCGAAAACCGAATGATTTCCCGTTTAAAATACCACATATTGACATATTATATTGGATTTTGAAGAGTGATGGTCGATAGAAATAGAAATGGTCATGGAATTTTACCAACAACAAAAAGTTTTTATAACTCTTGTTTAAATTTCCAAAGAAATTTACTAATTATACCATCTCAAGTTAAAATATATGATTAATATCAACACTCATCACTTTTTCAATCATTATTTATCTTTTCGATAATCAGTAGGGAGTCAGATTAGTTAATGTAATCATTTAACGTCAAATTCAAAAATAATTTTAAACCCAAGCTTTCTAAAATGAATAATCTAAAATAAGGTCAACAAAAGAATTTTTTTGGAAGGGGTTTGAGAAAAATGTCTGCTATTTGAAAATTATTTCAAGTGAAAATATGCATATATTTTCTTTCAAAAACGATGCAACTACTAAATGTCTCAACATAAATCACATTCCAATAAAAAAATTTCAATTAACTAGATTACCAGTGTAAATCATTAATTGAATGTTATAGACCAAACCATGAAGTTGCAACAATTTGTTGAAATCCTTTTTACAACTTTTTAAATGGAATTCTTTTGGATTTTAATTGAAGCCGTGTAACGATCCCGAATTTTAATTTATTTTAAATTGATAACTAAACTAATTTTTGATGTAAAATTGTGAAATTAAATGATAAATTGATTTGAGTTTTTCCAATGTTCAAATAAATTATGTTATTTATTAATAAAGAAATGGTTTCTTTTATAAAATTATTTTTATATTAAATAAGGAGTTATTCTTAAATAATATTTATAATAAAATGTCCTTACAAATGAATTCTTATTTTAAATAGAAATTGTCGTTTTAAATTTATTTATAAATAATAGATATGTGTGTTTTGAAAGAAACTATGATTTATAAAATTCGAAAATGAAGTCTTTCAAAAATGTTTTAAATAAAATAAACTTTGTAAATATATAAGTATGCACACTTGTAATATGAAACAAGTAAACAAGAAAAATGTAAAAATATTCAATAGCTTATAAAAGAAAGGATAAGCATACATTCAAGTATGGTACAAACAAACAAAAATATAAAGTGAATCCATTAACTAAAATTTTAACAACACATAACATAAATATACAAAGTAATAGAAACAAACGAAGACAAGTATGTAGGCTATAAACCAAAACATATCAAATAGAAAACTTGTGCTTGATATTGTACAAATACATTCACATGTGAACACTTATAAAAGAAGAACAAAATAAAATAAAGAAATACATTCAAGTATTAACAAATAACAATAACAACATCACTTCAGCCAAATACAAAGTATATATTTTACATAAGTAATAAAGCAAAGTACAAGCATGGAAACAAAGTATAAAGAAAAATATCTATGTGCACTGGAAATAAAAGACAGTAAATACATGCAAGGCAAGAACAAAGTTAAAGAAAGTAGACAAAAGGATAAGGCTGTAGCTTAGGAAGTAAAGTAAAGGCAAGTACAAACAAAACATATCAGCCGTCTAATTAATGCAACATTCTTCATGCATTTAAGCAAGCATATCAACCATGCCTATTTTATTAAATAATATAATCAACCTGTACAAGCATGTCTCATGTAAACTTCCCTCCTATATATCAACTTCTTCTCATTTTAGTTCGAGCATCATCACTGAGGAAAATCTAAAATGAACATCATTTCAAACTTAAACAAGTTCAACCTTAAAACAATAATACAAATCCAGACAAGCAAAGAAGGATTCAGTTTGCAACTTCAAACCTGTTTCAAACAAAATGAGGATCTGTTTTTCTGGAAAAGCAAGGTGAGTAACATCACTAATTGAAAATATCAAGTATATGGTTACTTGCTCATTTTTGAAATAAAGAAAATATGTTTGTGAGCACATTTTAAAAATCTCTATGTTTATATATGTGTACTGGTGTGTGCAATAGTTAATCTGAATTCTTTCCCTCTGATTTTAGTTCCCAGGCTCAACTACTAATCAAACTTTACTTACTCTTATTTAAATCTTTATTAGTACTTAAGTTCGAACAAAATATGTTTGTGTATCTTTGTTTTAAGTTTAAAAGTTTGTTTAAGTTAAGCTAATTTGTTTTGGCTTCTGGAAATAATAAAACAACGGGGGAAAACTTAAATAAGTAAAAATTTAATTTTTATGATTTATAGATTCAGGTATATGAATCAAAAGATAAAGCTTAAACTTGATTTTCAAAGCAAAAATGAAAATTTTTAGTTGAGAAATAAAGAAGTAGTTTACAGATGAACAAAAATCACCTTTTTACAAAATTCTGTTGATTTAATAAATTATTGATGCCGAAATTTGTTATGGAGCTAGATCATTGATTCGTGGATATAGGAAAAATGTTGGAAAATTTTTCTAATGCGAAAATTTGTAGCTCGATTCGAATGTAGGGTTTAGTACATGGTTTTGATGAGGTCTGGAAACGAGGTGAGTTCACCACCGATGATTGACCAAGTCGCGTGTGCTTTGGGGGAATGTTGGTTGGAAGTGTGACGCGTTTGTAGCTGGAGTCGCTCGAATTTTAGTGGTCGAGGCAGCGAGTTTGATGCAATGACAGGTTTTGGGGTTGAAGTGGTCTTCCTTTTCCAGGTTTTGAATTTTTATTCGAAATTCGATATCAGCGATGTGACAGAGTTTCGACGATCGGAGGTTGGTACAGGGATGGATCTGGACTTGCTCGGCGACGCGATGATGACCGGAGTCGATCATCAACGGTGTGCACGTGCACCGTGCCATCGTTGTGGCTGGGTAGTTTCGGTCCGGGCAAGGGTTGATGTTCCATCGGGTTAGGTCTCATGTGAATGCCTGTGCGACTCGAAGTAAAATAGAAGAAGAAGAAGAGTTACGGGGGAAGTCTCGGGTATCTACCCGAGCTAATTCTAGTGTGGCTCGAAGCAAAAAAAAAGAAGGGGAGGCTTGGGTATAAATGTTTCCAGGTTTTAACCAAACCTACTCCTGTTTGAATTTTGAATCAAATTTTAAAATTTTAAAACAAGTTTTAAACTGGTATTCAAATCAGAGTTCAAATATAAATTCAAGCCTAGTTTGAATCTCAGTTTAAAAGTAAAATAAAGTTTATAGATTTTGAATCGTTTAACAACCTTAAATGTTTAAATAGTTTAAATTTGAAAATAAAGTTTTAAATCGTAAATAAGTTTTAAGTGTTAAAGTATGCTTTTAAATATGTAAATTTAAAGGGGTTTTGAAAATTAGTTTTAAAACTTTATTTAGGATAAATTGGAATTTATTTTAAGTATCAAATTTTAAAATGAAATTTCGAAAGTAATTGGGAAAATAAATGTTTTTAAAACATATTGTGAGTGATGATTAAATCATAAATAAGAATAAGTTTAAACTTGAGTTAATGAAGATTTAATGATTTCTAATCCATTAATTATTGAGTTAATTAGGATGAATAATTTACAATTTGTATTAAATTTATCAATTATAAATTGTAATTTCTTAATGAAAGTAATTAAGGATTAATCACTCATTGTAATAAATTTTGGATACTTTAATTTATTAAAGTTAACTAATTTAGTTTAAGAAAATTATTAGATTAAATTGGTAATTAATGATTTCTTGTTATGAGATAATTACTTTATGATAAGTAATTAAAAGTTTAATTTCTTAAGATAAGTAATCAAGAGGTTAATTTATTATGTAATTGGTTCGGAGGTTAATTTAATTGATATGATTAATTAAGAAAATTTTAATTAATTAAAGCGATTGATAAATTAATTTATTATTTCAAATGATTTGTAATTTATTTATCAGGATTGGGTAATAGATTCATAAGTAATGAATTGGTAGGAAATAAATAGAATTGATAAGGATTAAACGATTAATTAATCCTACTTATACATGACTATTGAATACTCGGCCTTACCTATGAATGATTGTATTTTATGAGATGCCTTGAATTGATTGTCTTATCTGATCTGTGATATTTTGTTCTGTGGTTTATGCCGTGTATGATTTATTCATTTATTTACATTTGTATATTATCTGTGAATCTGTGAATGGACGATAAGCGTTATAGTTTATATTGCTTATCAACTATATTTCTGTGTTTGATCTGTGATGATTGAATGATGTTGCACTATTGTGTTAAACCCCTGGACCACACTTATACACACAAATATGGATTTCACGAGGAAATCGATTAAGTCACAGATTTTGAAATGATTTATAAAATTGAATATTTGAATTCAAATGTTTTGAAAATGGATTGAGATTAAAGTGAAAAGCTTTTGAAATTGAATTTCAAAGATGAAAGTTATTTGGAACAACTTGATTATGTTTGAAATTTGAATAATTTGATTTAAATTGGAATTCAATATCTGAAATTGTATTCTATATTCAGTATTTATGATATTAAACGGTATACAAGTTTATATGGGTTTTAAACCATTTTTAAAGTGTTGTTTTTGGGAATTTGAATTAACCCAAAAGATTTAACTTGTATAAATAAGATCTATTTTCTTCGAAACGAAAACTACTTGTTTTCAAATAATAATAGCTTTCATTTTAAAGAAAGGATCTCCAAATTATGTTGAAAAGGTTTCAAGCTGAAATAGAATTGAAATGTTTTGAAAGCTATGAAATGAGTCTTTGATTCAAAGACCGAATGAGTTAATCCAACTTTAATTGAAATTGTTTATGAAAGGCTATGAATGAATCTTTGGAAATGAGTCTTTGATTCAAAGACCGAATGAGTTAGTCTTTGATTTAAAAGATTTAACGAGTTAATCCAATTGGAATGGAAATTGTTTTGAAGTCTATGAATTGATCTTTGTGAAATAAATCTTTTTGTAATATAAAGATTTGAAATGGTAATTGGTTTAAACCATTTGAAAAGGAAAGTTTTTTTGGGTTTTAAGTTGTGACTTAATTGAAATCCCAATATCCATATGTTTTTGAAATACTGCGCTCACTGTTCGGTTTAGCCGGGAGAGGACCTTTGTGTCATATATCCCATTCCGAATATGTGATACGTCGTTATGGATAGAATTTGAAGACCGGTGGTGAAGACCGGATATTTTCGAAAAAGAAAAGACAACTCGTCGAATGTCTTTGCATCGACTGGTCCCCGGTATAGAGACTCCATATGTGATGGGAAGTCCGGACGTGATTAGGGATTATCCGGATTTGCAAGGACTTGGTAATGTGGCATGCTGAGTGCTGCTGATCATTTGTTGATCAAAGCGTAGCTTTTGTAAAAAGCATAGCTTTGTGGACGAGACTTCGTCGAGCCTCACAAACCGGTAATGGTCGAAACAGGAATCGTGCGGCAAGGTTTCAGGGGTAGCTTCCCTAGGGTATGACCATTCCTTCTGGAAAAGGGTAGTGTCACGGTATGGAGCCCTGATACTTACTCATATGGACACACTATATTTATTCGGTGTGGTTGTTGGTTTTGAGGCGCCTCGTATAAAGGTCCCAAAGGACCGGGAGTGGCATATCTGAGGTTTTGTATATTCCTCGGGAAGGGGGGTAGCCGGCCTTGTTTGGCAGAGATCCAGTTGGGATGCTCGGGGCGTCCTTCCAGAGGCGTTTCCATGTGGAGATGGGAAGTTCCTTGGCCTGACCATTTGTTGGAAATCCATTCTTCAAATACGTACCTTGTACGGTTTTAGTTGTATAACCTGCCATGGAATATGGCGGTAACCTGCTATTGAACATGGTAGCTATAGTAGGCATACGATAATGGTCGTATGTTGGCTAAGATTTATATCTTTACTTTCAAAATTATTTTTACTACACTTTGCACTAGTAATAATATCAAATGTTTTTTTTAATGCGTATCAGGCATCTTTGACTATCATAAGGAGAAATCTCCTCTGATTCTGCGTTTGCATTGTGTGTGTGTGCGGGAGGCCTTATGGTAGTCTCATTTTCTAAAAGCATTGCGAATCTAATTTAAAATTCTCTTGCTATTTGTTTTTAAAAGATAAACTGTTTTTGTAACTAACACCAGTCCCATGACTGATCCAGAGTTTATTGTTTCTTTCCTAAACTCTGGGTACTCAAAATTTTCTACACGAGCAGTCTAGAGTTGGGTTTTTCAGATAGTTAGGTTCGGTGAATTATCTAGAGCTAGTTCAGTCTTTGAATGTGGACGAGACTTGCTTGTCTTTGCATATCGTGATGTTGGATCGAGCTGCTGCTTCTGGAGTTCTCTTTTGAAGACTATCTTAGAGTTATATTGTTCCGCTGCTAGATGTTATCTATTTTCCTTTTCCGTTGCTATTTCTTGTATCATATCTCTGATGTATATTGATATTCATTGTATCAGATATTGTATCAAAGCTGTATATCAATGTATTATTCTTTTATTTCGCCGTGTTGTTTACTTAATTGTGTTATAAGCTCAGGCAATTCGGATTTGAACGGTCGAATCTACGGCATTCGAGTACGATGTAAAGTATGGATGTTGATTTTCGAGCGCGAAAAATTCGCTTCGTTACAAGCCGTGCCAATAAACAAAAACCGTGAATATAGAATCAGCCGTAAAATAACCAAATGCATTATCATCAACCGATAAAACACCGTCATTAATCCAAACAAATCTATATGAAGTAGTTCAAAGACTCTAGAGACTTTTAAAGTGTTCTTGGTATAAGAATATAATTGGCCAACAATTTTGAACAAGTCAAAATCAACCTTCATTTCTTCATCAATAACTGGCTGAATTAAATTCAGACTATAGTGCATATTATCACATTTAATAAATAGTTAAAGATTATATACTGTTACCTATTTTACCTTTACCGATAGTATTTCATTGTTGTCCATTGTGATTCCTCCACTTTATACTAGGCCGAGGAACTTTGATTTGTCGCCCTTTGTGTACCTGGAATAGCCAAAATCTAGATAGCACTGTTGTTGTTCCTTAGCCTGCCACCATACCTACATGGGAGAAGATTTTTGTGACCTATTTGTTTTTATAGGTCCATGGTTGTTAGTGACAATGGATTTTGAAAAAATCAAAGCGTTTTTATCATCTATTCTATCACACCTATTTTCAATAATATTCCAACATTTAACATTCACAGATTTTAAATAAAATTCCATTTTTAATTTCAAAATCAAAAGATCTACTCCGTCAAAAACTGGAGGAATAATATTGGACCGACCCTCAGTAAAAGTATTATTAAAAGACGCCATTTTAAAATTCAAATTTGTGAAACAAAAATTAGTCATTGAAAAGTCAAATTTTTAAAAACAAAAATGGCTTTTGTTCCTAGCTCTGATACCACTTGTAGGATCAATTTTATCCTAGAGAGGGGGTGAATAGGGTGATACTATTAATTATAAAAATTTATTGTGGAAGTATATAAATAATCGTAGCACTGATCACAGTAGAATAATAGCAGCGCAGATAATAACAGAATATAAAAATGTAGAAATAGAACAACATAGATTTACCCAGCTTTAGCAAAACCCTACCTACGTGCTGCCCCCAAGGTTTCTACTAGAAATTAAGTAGTCAGACGCTTACACACGTAAACTCATGACACCCGCTATCTACTAACCTAACTCTACACTCAAAACGCTACCACAACTCAGCCACTGAGTTGCAAATTCTTTGACTACACCGCCGTAGTTCGTCCCCTAGTCACACGACTAGAAGTTACACAAGTTTACAAGGAAAAATAAAAATTAAAACAATTTAAAGAAAACAAAACCCTAATTTAAATATTAAAGCCCAAGTATATAGGCCGGAAAAATAAAAAATAATTGATAAAAATTAAATCCCTTTTCTTTCTATTATTCGCCTGGCTTTCTTTTCGTAAGTGGTAATGGATGCTTCAATTTTCTTTGCTCATTCGTTCCTCTATGTGAAAGCTAGGGTTTTGTGATAATTGAATTAGCCGATTGTTTGTTGTTCGATTACAATGACTACTCCGTTGATTTGCTTCGACTATCGACCGCTTTTTCAATTCGCACACGGCTCCTTCAATTTGATCGAGTTCGACTATGAATTTGGTATGTGATTTATTCTCTTTGCTTTTCTGATTAGCATGCTTGAACTCGATGGTTTTTGAAAGCCGATGATGAATGGGTTAAATAGGAATCGAATTCCTATAATTTCGTTAATTTGAATTTGTCATTTAATTTAGCTCGGCCATTGATTTTGCTTGAATGCTTGAGATTGATCACTGACTTGTTCCAATTCGTATATTTTGTTTACTTGTTTCTCATGGCTTGATTTCTCTCATGGCCACTACGGCTTGTTTGATTTCTGACTTGGTTCGTTCTTTTTGCCTTGGTCATCACGGCGTTGATTTTATTGGTGAATTTGGTTATGCTAATTTTGTGAAGATATTTTGACTTTGTTTTAAACTGCCAGTTTTCTTGATTTTGTCTCGACCTTGAACATTGCATCAATGTATCGTATATGTGTATGATCGACTTGACACTCTTTTGGTTGCCATTTTGAACTGCTGCACTGCTTCCATGTTGTCTCGAGTACATGTATATTTTTATTGCATTTGCTTGTTTACTTCACTTGTGCTTTGATCCATTGATTCATTTGTTGCCAGTTTCCATTTTAGTCTGGTTTGCTATTTCACTGGCATGTATTCGTGTTGCTGTAGCCACGAGCTACTGTCTTCACTACAACCATATTATCACTGTCTATATATATGTATGTATGTAGTTTGTAGTGACTAGACTTGATTGATCACCTCTGTCCTTTGTAGCATGTATAATCTGGGTTCATATGCACTTGAGTCATTCCCGGTGTTGAGCGACCTTTGGTATTTGTTCGATATACAAGTCCGGTTGTCACTGTAGTCCATACATTCATTTGCTTCTTCATGTAATCTGCTGGCTTCACTTACATTTTCTATTTTCATTGTTTGGTTAATGCTCTGGTCTAGTGCATTGTGTCATGCTGTACATTCTTGTGCCTGGTTTAGGTTGCAGCGATGGACTCTTGTATTTGTAATACATTTGTTTATATGTTGGTTTAATTGAACCAGTTCATCGTATTCATCTGCAACTTGAATTTGGCCATTTGATTATGTGATGAGTTGCATTGAGCTCTATCCACTGTTTCACTGATGCATCACTTGTTGTTGGTTCTAGCTGCACTATGACTCGAGTCTGCTTACATCTGCAGTGTTGCAGTGTTGTTTCATTGAGTCTGTATTGTTTTCACTGGACATATTCATGTATATATTTATGTTATATGTTGCAATTTCGAGTTTTGTATAGTTTCATGTGTTGTTGCATTCATGATGAATTTGTGGCCTAAGTTTCACTCGAATTATTTACTTTGTGAATTGCACCTGTGTTGAATCCAGCTTATAGCTCGGGTTTGACCTTGTGTTCGTGTCGTGTCTTAATTTTTATTTCACTTGAGTTGAACCCGGCTTTTGATTTAGGTTTGACCTTGTGCTCATCTGTCCCTGTAATTTTATTAAGTGTATATTAATGTGCATGGCCTTATGGCATGTACAGTGATACACTGTGCATGTGACAAGTTGTTTGTTTATGATGAATTCAAAATTAAATGATGACGAACAACCCAAATAACCGAGGTAAATAATATTTTCAAAATACATTTTATTTTGCGCTGCAAAAATATTTCTTTTTCAATTTTACCGCTTCAATGTTTTCTTTGCAAATAATTCAGATGCTGGATTCAACCTGGACAAGAGTTGAAGTTAAATATGAGTGAACGGGTGATATGTAGTGAGGTGCAAATGTACATTGAAAATTGTGATGTAATCAAATTTATGTTGTAATTGAAAATTATATATATAGTGAGAGCTCAAATTTGTACTATTCAAAATTGTAATAAATATTTATTTCAATAAAATATCTGTTTGAATTTAAATTCTGTGTTATTTATTTTATCCAGCAAATATCTTTTTAATCATGTGAATTTTAAAATATTACATTAACAAGTACATTTAAATGAATATATATTTGTTTATTATCATAAAAAAATCATATACTCTCATATTCAGCACGTAAGTCTGATGAAATCTGCAAAACTTTCCAGATCTCTTCTTCTTCTCAGTTAACTACCTCGGAGTCGGCTTCCTATACTACTCTTTACCCAGAGTAGCCATGTATATTTTTTCAATTAGGTTGTTCAATGGAGTGTAATTGTCAAACTTCGAGATTTTCGGACGTCTCCTTGAATCCGACTTCTTATCCTTAGCCCCATCATTGTTTTTTCATTGTCCACCACTTCGATTCTCTACATTAACATCAACATTGCTGAAATTTCCTCTAAACTGTTTCACAGCAACATTACTTTGTATTACCTCCACTGACTGTCCGACATTGGTTTTCATATTGGCAACACTTGCCTCTTCCAACCCCAAGAACTGATTCGCCTTCTTATAGAATATATCCATCATTGGTAGGGCTTTCATCTTCAAACATCTTTTGAAATCAATCTTAGGATGAATCCCCCCTAATCAATTCCATTAATATGATATCCTCATGAGCATTGCTTACTTTTGTCGTGCTGTATGAAATATATATAAGAAATCCTTCAAAGACTCTCTAGCTACCTAAAAGAGGTTGAAAAGTGACATAATGTCCTTTGGACAAGTTGTTAGCATATGGAATTTCTCAATGAATTTTTGCGCCAATTGCTCGAAAGACAATATAGATCTCGACAGCAGCCGGGTTAACCACATTATCGCTACTCCATCCAGGAAAATTGAGAAATAACAACATCGCACAACATCGGTAGTTCTGGCAGAATCTACACGCCAGTCCTACTTTATTAAGTGTTGCCTCACAAACCTCCTTAGGTATTCCTCAAGCAAGATATCTTCTATGAATAGATTCTAGCTTAGGGAGGAACCCCACTCATCATTAGTCCGATGATGGTTCTCATTTATTAGTCTCTTGACTAATTCAGTCAAATCTGACTCAGCTTGGTCTACTAAACGATGATAATCGTAATTTTCCCAAAGTATTAGCCTGGGAAATGCTCTTGGTTAGTCTCACGATAACTGGGCACCCCTGACTCTGGGAGATTCATTCCTTCAACAATTCCCCACATATATCTATTCGTAACGGATCCACAGCAGCTGCTTGATCTCCAACATTGGCTCTATAGCGCATCCAGAACCTAAACCAGCACCATCACCCAGGAGTCGGCCACTTATGCCCAAGGGGATGGTTTGGTACTGAGTCCTATTGATGGATCGGTATCGATCCTTGAGCTTTATTTGTAGCTCGGTCCTTCCTTTTGTGTTGACTTCCCGGTATCCTTTTGAACCATTTTTGCTTCCTTCCCGCCTTTGCTTTGATGATGAGGATTTATCAAATTCTGAACCAAAAGGCATTCTATCCTTCTTGCTTCTTCTACGGTTGTTTGTTAATTGATTCAACGAATCCAAGCTATGTTTCATTTACTGATTCAGTTGACTACTGCTTTCCTAGAGCTTGTCTTCCATTTGCTTCATCATACAGTCCATCTCAACCCTAATAATCACATCTGTTGGGTTCTGACCTTCATTAACAGTTGGTTGTGCAACCTCCTCGACATGTTAGGAACCGGCATTTTCAAAATTCTCAACATCATGCGAACTGGTGGATCGTCTGTGACGACCGCCCATGACTCCCGCACCAAATCAAGGAAACAATGCGCTAAAAGGTGTGCCAGGCAGCCATGGACGATAGTCAGGGTAAAACAAAACAGAAGAATCTCTATCGCATAACTCACAGCGCATGGATAAAATACAATAGAGAAATATAATATAGTGAAGCTCCATAGAACAGAACATCATCATATAAGCATCACAGTAGTTTCATACAATCATCTACTCAAATCCATACATGAAAGCCTCACTACAAATCACTCAACCAAATACAGCAGCGGATACCCAGTACATATAGTAAGAAAACTAATATGCATAGCCTCCTGCTCGTCTTCGCCATCATCAACGGAAAACTCTACTCTAAGCACAGCACCTGCCACCTGCTACCTAGTCTGCCCATCCCAAACATGGATGAACAGCCCAAGGTAATAAGAGGAGACATAAAACCTTGAGTCAGACAAAGTCTTAGTGAGCAGTAAATTAACAATCAAGCATACCAAAAGAGCATAAGGAAATAAAGGAATAGGAACCAAACCATCCCACTCCACCTCTTTCTACAGTGATAGCCCCCAGACACACACTAAGGAGAAGTAAGCATAACATAGCAGATAAGTAAGGTAAAGCAATAATCACTCGAGTCAAGGACGATGTTTTCCAAATACAAACCCCCAAGGCCTAAACCAAGATCAGATAAGCACCCAGAAAACACCGCTCTTGAAGCCGAATGATGATACAACCAAACATCCAAACATCCATGACTCTGGCTATCACTGTTAACCTTGCTTCGAAATCACCGTTAATTGAATGACCGACTCCTTCCTGAGCCATCTGTCAAGGGCTAATGGTAACCCCGGTTCTAGACAAAACCCCGCACACTGCCTTGTGCCTAGGACTTATCTTCTTGGCCCAGAGTACTCGACTAACTGCCTGTAGTCTTTTAGGCGTCCCTATGTACTCTTGCTTTAGGTTTGCTAGAACCTTCAATAACGATGAGATCCAAGCCTCCTTGTCATCCTTCTTGACGACTTCTATCAACTTAGCCCAAGCTTCCTCTTGAGCAATCCATTATCAACCAACTTGAACTACCCTTCAAGTTATCAACATGCTTGGAATGATCCCTGCCTGGATTAAGCCAAGACTCACATCATACTTCGCTTCATCGTACCAAAGCAAAGTCTCAACTCAACCATACTTTGCCTTTTCGCATCCTGACAAAGTCCCATCTCGATCTCATACTTCGCCTCTTCGCATCACGGCAAAGTCCCATCATCGAATCCATCCATATGAGCTTCCACATCCGCTTCATATACCATCGGCAGCTTTCACCATTCAAGAGCCTTTCCACTTAGCTTTTGAATCATCTTCAACCATCTTGTTCCAAATCAACTACAAGCTAACTTGGAGCAATCAAATCTAACATACATTCAAACATTCAAGCATTCAAACAAGATATATTAAGCAATATCAACTATAATGGCAATTTCGTAATTAAGTGAGCAAAAGTCCAACATATGTGAAATCATAGTTTTTAGCATAGATCTATCAAATCTAAAACATGGGTTTTGTCTCTAATACTTGTTAAATAGCTTCTATAGATAAACATTTTCAAATATGATGGATCTACATGCAGACTTAAGGAAAATGCGAGAAAACGCTAACTTTAACACATAAACATATCACCAA
This sequence comes from Allium cepa, assembly GCA_030765085.1. NCBI lineage: Eukaryota > Viridiplantae > Streptophyta > Magnoliopsida > Asparagales > Amaryllidaceae > Allium > Allium cepa. The sequence continues at coordinate 243,028,476 of CM060938.1, read as the reverse complement.
TCCCATATACTCCTTTGGATCCGCGTGAGAGATAACTACCACTCACCAAATCACCCAAACACTACAAAAAACTACACACTTCAGATCTGGACAGCGAAGATCAAGGTTTGATCCGGCAATATCTCGCTTCAATCGATGAAATCTAGCTCGAACGGATGAAGATCTTCAACTTTGGCACTTGAATCTTCAATCTAAATCTTCGATCTTGGATGGATGCTAACACTTGATTGGAATGGAGAAAAGAAGATGAAGAAATGTTGTAGTCGAGTCTTCAAAATGGCAGCACTTCGTCGCTTCAAAAACCGGTGCCAAAAAGTGAGCCAAACCCCTCTATTTATAGGCTGGAAACCCCTTAGGTCGTCGCCCCTTAGGTCGTCCCCGACCTAACTATGAGTCGTTGCCGACTCATCAGCCCCTACGACCTACGACCTAACCAACACAACATACAACCAAGGCCGACTTACGACTTAACCCAGACGCGACCTAAAACACAGGCCGACCTAACGACTCAACGCACTGCCGACCCAACTGTCACACGACTCAACACACTGCCGCATTTCCTAAGTCCTAGGTCGCCTGACGACTTAACTAGCATGCCGACCTACGACCTAAGACCCTGCCGACTCAACTCCTTGCCGACCTAACACAACCGAGTCAACGACCTAACTCCCCAGGCCTTCATGCGACCTAACCACAACGACTTACGACTCAACAATGCTGACCTAACTCCTGCCCAAGCTATCTATAAGTCGCTAACGACTCAAGTCCTGCCGACTTAATACACGGCATCCCTAACACTAAGTCGCTCACGCGACTCAACTTGCCCAGCGGCCTAACACTCCCTTAAGTCGTTCAACGACCTAACTTTTCTTAGGTCGTTGACATACTTAACTCGCCAACAACTGACTCACTAACACGTAGGTCGCTGACTCGTTAACTCTTAGGTCGCTTACTAGACTCCCCAACGACCTAACATCCAAACGACCTATCCCCTTAGGTCGTCAACCCATGAGTCGTTCAGGTTTTCCTAAGTCACTAACACCCTTAACTCGGTCCAAACCTATAGGTCGTAACTCGGCAATTGTCTTAGGTCGTTACTTCCACTAACCCATGAGTCGGCCACACCTTAAGCCCTTAACCTCTAGGTCAGACCAACCCAATAACTTGCTATCCCCTAAGTCGGCTACCTCCATGACTCGTTCGCATGACCTAGGCTCCTACCGACTCAATCATCACATGACCTAAGACGTTAAGTCGGTCACGACTCAATCCCTAACGACCTAGGCTACCAAACGACTTAAGCACTAAGTCGTTGACTAACTTAACTCGTAAATTCGACCTAAGCACCATACGAGTTAACTTCCACACAACTTATCAACACTAACGACCTATAAATTCTACAATCTATCGACACGTAAAATACGGGTCGTTACATTCTCTCCCCCTTAGGAATTTCGCCCTCGAAATTCCAAGCAATCAACAGAAATCAAAGATATTCCGCATGCCTACCATCCATAGCAATCAACAGATCATGCATCCAATTCTAACCTAGCATGCAGAATTCTAAGACTTAGAACAAGCTACAAATTCATGAGATGTCACGACACTTTAGGGCCATACCTCGAAGAGTCCGGGATGAGCTGCCTTCATCCTCTCTTCCTCCTCCCATGTACAGTCGTTAACATCATCACTCCATTGTACCTTGAGCAACGTAATCGTCTTCCTCCTAAGCTGTTTCGTATCGGTTTCAACAATACGAAGCGGCTTACGAGGTCTCGAAACAACAGGATCAACCTCCAAGTCTTCACAGCTATCAGCAAAAACCACCTTAGTTGGGTCGTGCACATACTTCCGTAGATAGGATACATGAAAAACATTGTGCACACCCACCATCTTCTCCGGTAACTCCAATCTATAAGCGAGTTTTCCAATTCGCTTGATAATCGGGAATGGTCCAACAAATCTCGGAGTTAACTTTCCTTTGTTCCCGAATCTAATAACATTCTTCAATGGAGAAATCTTCACAAAAACCCTATCACCCACGTCGAATTCCAAATCCTTTCGACGATTATCTGCATAACTTTTCTGACGATCTTGGGCTGCCTTCATTCGTTGCCGAATGATCTCTATACAATCTGAAGTCTGTCGAATCATCTCTGGCCCAAGTATCAGCTTTTCTCCGGTTTCCAACCAACATGTCGGAGAGTTACACGGTCTTCCATATAATGCCTCATATGGTGCCATACCGATACTCGACTGATAACTGTTATTATAAGCAAACTCCACCAAATGAAGGTGATCTTCCCATGATCCTCCGAAGTCCAAAACACATGCTCTAAGAAGATCTTCCAAAACTCGGTTGACTCTCTCAGTCTGACCATCTGTTTGAGGGTGATAAGCTGTACTCAAACACAACTCGGTTCCCAAAACTTCCTGGAAGCTCTTCCAAAATCTACTAGTGAACAATGGGTCTCGATCGCTCACTATACTCTTCGGAACACCATGGAAACGAACTATCCACTTAACATACAACTCAGCCAACTTCGATGCAGTCCTAGTCGATCGAACAGGAATGAATCTTGCACTCTTGGTCAAACGATCTACGATGACCCAAATCCCTTCATTTCCCGCTCTTGTCCTAGGTAGACCATCGATAAAATCCATCGACACCTGCTCCCACTTCCATGTAGGAACCTCTAATGGCTGAAGCAATCCACTGGGCTTCTTCTGCTCAGCTTTCACCAACTGGCAATTCATACACTTGGAAATAAAATTTCCAACATCCTTCTTCATACCTTCCCAGTAGTAGGTTCTCTTCATATCCCGATACATCTTATTTCCACCTGGATGAATTGTCAACTTCGAGTGATGACTCTCCCTCAGAACTTCATCTCTCAATCCATCTACATCGGGAACAACTAGTCGCCCTTGCTTTCGAAGCCAACCCTCTCGATCGACTTCAAATCCTTTATTCTTCTCTGGGTCCAATCCAGATTCCAAATCTCGGATAACCTTGACAAGCTTATCGTCTTGCTTTTGACCCTCGCCAATTCTTTCCACAAGAGTAGGCCTTATTGATAAGTTTGCCAACATCTCAGGTTCCAATTCGCATCTAGGCCTGAAATCAAATCCAGCCAAATACTCAAGACTCTTCCATTCCGAAAACATGGCTCCCAATCCTGCATGTCTTCGACTTAACGCATCAGCCACTGCGTTACCTTTCCCTGGAGTATAGGCTATACCAAAATCATACGATGCTAAGAACTCTAGCCACCTTTGCTGTCGAAGATTCAAATCCTTTTGGGAAAACAGATACTTCAACGACTTATGATCTGTAAACAGCTCGAATCTAACTCCCAATAGATAGTGTCTCCACATCTTCAAAGCAAACACAATCGCCGCTAACTCCAAATCATGAGTCGGATAATTCCTTTCATGCGGCTTTAGTTGTCGACTAGCATACGCAACAACTTTATGCTTCTGCATTAGCACCGCTCCTAGTCCAGTGCCACATGCATCGGTGTAAACCACCATCTCATCATTCCCACTTGGAATAGTCAAAACAGGAGCACTCGTCAATCGCTCTTTCAGGATTACAAAAGCTTGCTCACACTTATCATCCCATCTGAACACCTGGTTCTTCTTTGTCAATCCTGTTAACGGTGCAGCTATCTTGGAAAAGTCTTTGATAAACCGACGATAATATCCTGCTAATCCAAGAAAACTTCTCACATCAGATGCATTCTTAGGTCTAACCCAATCCTGGATCACTGCCACCTTAGCGGGATCAACCGCTATTCCATTTCCAGAGATAACATGGCCTAAGAACCTCACTTCACTCTTCCAGAAGTGACACTTCGAAAACTTAGCCTTCAGCTGATGTTTCCGTAAGATCCCCAAAACAATCCTCAAGTGTGTCTTGTGCTCTCCCTCAGTTCTGGAATAAATCAGAATATCATCCACGAACACAAGCACGAACCTATTCAACTGATCTCTGAACACTCTATTCATAAGATCCACAAAATATGCTGGTGCGTTAGTCAATCCAAACGGCATTACCAGCCACTCATAAAACCCGGATGGTGTCCTGAAAGCAGTCTTCGGCACACTATCCTTCGCCACTCTCAACTGGTGAAATCCCGTTGCCAAATCCATCTGAGAAAACACCTTAGCCTCGTGAAGCTGATCAAACAAGTCATCTATTCTCGGCAATGGATACTTGTTCTTCTTAGTCACCTTATTCAGCTCACGATAATCCACACACAACCTCAACGATCCATCCGCTTTGGTTGCGAACACAACTGGCGCACCCCATTCGGACACACTTCTCCGAATGAATCCTTTCTGCAAAAGGTCATCAACTTGCACCTTCAGCTCTTGCTGCTCCCTCGGTGCCATCCGCCTAAGAGGCATCACAACAGGTCTGGCTCCCTCAACTAGATCGATACGAAACTCGATCTCCCTATGCGGCGGCAACCCTTTGACTTCCTCAAAGACATTCTCAAACTCATTCACAATAGGCACCGATGACAGTCCATCCCGTGGAACAACTAGCGAATACATGAAGCTCATGAAGACGCCTTCTTCATGCTTACATCGTATCACAACCTTTCGCCCTTCCACATTCCCGACTGTCACCTCAAGCCTCTCACAATCAATCCTAGCCGCATACTTCCTAAGCCAGTCCATACCCAAAATAATTCCGAACCCCGCAAAGTTCAGGACAAAGCAATCACAAACAAACGAGCAATCATGACTCGACACAACTAGACCACGGCATATCATACACAAACATGACGAACCCCCTACCGGATTAGTCACAACCAATGGCCTATCAACAATATCCGGTTTCATACCTAACCGGCTTACCAAATCATCACAAACAAAAGAATGCGACGCTCCAGTATCAAACAACACTCTAACTGGAACACCACAAATAGAAAGAGTACCTTGAACCACCACACTCTTCCCCTTCTCCTCAGCAGTAGGAGCTTTCGAAGACGATGGAACAGCCCCCAAAGCATAGGCTTGCACAACCTGCCTATCTTTCCTCGGTTCTGGACAGTCCTTCTTGATATGTCCCAGCTTATCACAGTTGTAACACTTTCCCGGCACCTTGGGATTCTTACAATCTTTGTAAAGATGGCCCTTCTGTTGGCAGTTATAACAAGTCACTTCGCCTTTCGGCTTCTTCTGGCCATCCTTACCCTTCTGCTGCTGCTGCTTCCTCCTCTTATTGCCATTCTGGTGTGGTTTAGATCCTTCCCTGGTTACAGCAACAACAGAACTTTCCTTAGGAAACAAACTCTCATGCCTAAGGGCTTTCTCCACAAGCTTCTCAAATGGATCGTCCAAATGATCCACTAACTGCCTCCCAAGATAAGCATCCAGACCAGTCACAAACTTCTCATTCTTCTGATAGGGAGAATCAATGTACGATCTGGCATACTTGGACAAAGCTTCAAACTCAGAAATATACTCAAGAACAGGCCTTCCCCCTTGCTTGAGCTCCACAAACCTCTTAAACAAGACAGATTTCTGGGAAGTAGAGATGAACTTAGCTTCAAATCTAACTTGGAATTGCTCCCAAGTAATCTCTTCTTCTGGTGTATCTATGGTGATAGAATTCCACCAATCAGCAGCTCTTCCCTGAAGCTGTCTCGATGCAAGCTTTCTCTTAGTTGCATCCTCAATCCCTAAGTCACCAAAGATCCTTCGACATGCATCAATCCATCTCTGCACCTCAATAGTCGACTCCGTCCCCAAGAAAGCTTTTCCTCCAAGAGAAGTATAATCCTTGCAAAGCTTAGCAAAATCCACCGGTCTTGGAGCTTGAACTTGAACTCCCACATCCACTGATGATCCTGAAGCTGGTATCCTTCTCATGATCGAAGTCATCATCGCTTCGAACATAGTTCCATAATCAACAGCTCCTTCATCAGCACGGCTTTCCTTTGCAGCTGGTCTCCCTCTTCGACTCATCCTTAATATCTGTAATAAGAATGATTAGAACACCTTAAGAAACAACTGCATAAGGAGTTCAAATCCTTCTAGGCTACTATATTATATATAGTAATCATCCATCAAAATACAATTACGTCTCTCATACGTAGTTACGTCAGCGAGCGTTGGCTGAAATCGATTAACCAAAGCTCTGATACCAAATGTGACGACCGCCCATGACTCCCGCACCAAATCAAGGAAACAATGCGCTAAAAGGTGTGCCAGGCAGCCATGGACGATAGTCAGGGTAAAACAAAACAGAAGAATCTCTATCGCATAACTCACAGCGCATGGATAAAATACAATAGAGAAATATAATATAGTGAAGCTCCATAGAACAGAACATCATCATATAAGCATCACAGTAGTTTCATACAATCATCTACTCAAATCCATACATGAAAGCCTCACTACAAATCACTCAACCAAATACAGCAGCGGATACCCAGTACATATAGTAAGAAAACTAATATGCATAGCCTCCTGCTCGTCTTCGCCATCATCAACGGAAAACTCTACTCTAAGCACAGCACCTGCCACCTGCTACCTAGTCTGCCCATCCCAAACATGGATGAACAGCCCAAGGTAATAAGAGGAGACATAAAACCTTGAGTCAGACAAAGTCTTAGTGAGCAGTAAATTAACAATCAAGCATACCAAAAGAGCATAAGGAAATAAAGGAATAGGAACCAAACCATCCCACTCCACCTCTTTCTACAGTGATAGCCCCCAGACACACACTAAGGAGAAGTAAGCATAACATAGCAGATAAGTAAGGTAAAGCAATAATCACTCGAGTCAAGGACGATGTTTTCCAAATACAAACCCCCAAGGCCTAAACCAAGATCAGATAAGCACCCAGAAAACACCGCTCTTGAAGCCGAATGATGATACAACCAAACATCCAAACATCCATGACTCTGGCTATCACTGTTAACCTTGCTTCGAAATCACCGTTAATTGAATGACCGACTCCTTCCTGAGCCATCTGTCAAGGGCTAATGGTAACCCCGGTTCTAGACAAAACCCCGCACACTGCCTTGTGCCTAGGACTTATCTTCTTGGCCCAGAGTACTCGACTAACTGCCTGTAGTCTTTTAGGCGTCCCTATGTACTCTTGCTTTAGGTTTGCTAGAACCTTCAATAACGATGAGATCCAAGCCTCCTTGTCATCCTTCTTGACGACTTCTATCAACTTAGCCCAAGCTTCCTCTTGAGCAATCCATTATCAACCAACTTGAACTACCCTTCAAGTTATCAACATGCTTGGAATGATCCCTGCCTGGATTAAGCCAAGACTCACATCATACTTCGCTTCATCGTACCAAAGCAAAGTCTCAACTCAACCATACTTTGCCTTTTCGCATCCTGACAAAGTCCCATCTCGATCTCATACTTCGCCTCTTCGCATCACGGCAAAGTCCCATCATCGAATCCATCCATATGAGCTTCCACATCCGCTTCATATACCATCGGCAGCTTTCACCATTCAAGAGCCTTTCCACTTAGCTTTTGAATCATCTTCAACCATCTTGTTCCAAATCAACTACAAGCTAACTTGGAGCAATCAAATCTAACATACATTCAAACATTCAAGCATTCAAACAAGATATATTAAGCAATATCAACTATAATGGCAATTTCGTAATTAAGTGAGCAAAAGTCCAACATATGTGAAATCATAGTTTTTAGCATAGATCTATCAAATCTAAAACATGGGTTTTGTCTCTAATACTTGTTAAATAGCTTCTATAGATAAACATTTTCAAATATGATGGATCTACATGCAGACTTAAGGAAAATGCGAGAAAACGCTAACTTTAACACATAAACATATCACCAATCCCATATACTCCTTTGGATCCGCGTGAGAGATAACTACCACTCACCAAATCACCCAAACACTACAAAAAACTACACACTTCAGATCTGGACAGCGAAGATCAAGGTTTGATCCGGCAATATCTCGCTTCAATCGATGAAATCTAGCTCGAACGGATGAAGATCTTCAACTTTGGCACTTGAATCTTCAATCTAAATCTTCGATCTTGGATGGATGCTAACACTTGATTGGAATGGAGAAAAGAAGATGAAGAAATGTTGTAGTCGAGTCTTCAAAATGGCAGCACTTCGTCGCTTCAAAAACCGGTGCCAAAAAGTGAGCCAAACCCCTCTATTTATAGGCTGGAAACCCCTTAGGTCGTCGCCCCTTAGGTCGTCCCCGACCTAACTATGAGTCGTTGCCGACTCATCAGCCCCTACGACCTACGACCTAACCAACACAACATACAACCAAGGCCGACTTACGACTTAACCCAGACGCGACCTAAAACACAGGCCGACCTAACGACTCAACGCACTGCCGACCCAACTGTCACACGACTCAACACACTGCCGCATTTCCTAAGTCCTAGGTCGCCTGACGACTTAACTAGCATGCCGACCTACGACCTAAGACCCTGCCGACTCAACTCCTTGCCGACCTAACACAACCGAGTCAACGACCTAACTCCCCAGGCCTTCATGCGACCTAACCACAACGACTTACGACTCAACAATGCTGACCTAACTCCTGCCCAAGCTATCTATAAGTCGCTAACGACTCAAGTCCTGCCGACTTAATACACGGCATCCCTAACACTAAGTCGCTCACGCGACTCAACTTGCCCAGCGGCCTAACACTCCCTTAAGTCGTTCAACGACCTAACTTTTCTTAGGTCGTTGACATACTTAACTCGCCAACAACTGACTCACTAACACGTAGGTCGCTGACTCGTTAACTCTTAGGTCGCTTACTAGACTCCCCAACGACCTAACATCCAAACGACCTATCCCCTTAGGTCGTCAACCCATGAGTCGTTCAGGTTTTCCTAAGTCACTAACACCCTTAACTCGGTCCAAACCTATAGGTCGTAACTCGGCAATTGTCTTAGGTCGTTACTTCCACTAACCCATGAGTCGGCCACACCTTAAGCCCTTAACCTCTAGGTCAGACCAACCCAATAACTTGCTATCCCCTAAGTCGGCTACCTCCATGACTCGTTCGCATGACCTAGGCTCCTACCGACTCAATCATCACATGACCTAAGACGTTAAGTCGGTCACGACTCAATCCCTAACGACCTAGGCTACCAAACGACTTAAGCACTAAGTCGTTGACTAACTTAACTCGTAAATTCGACCTAAGCACCATACGAGTTAACTTCCACACAACTTATCAACACTAACGACCTATAAATTCTACAATCTATCGACACGTAAAATACGGGTCGTTACATCGTCCCTTCTAAGAACAATGGTAGAAACCACTTATGTAGATTTTCTGAAAATCAAAGTAAAAAATTCCAGAAATGAAGAAAACTGGATCAATATCTTGGATTTAGGCAATGCAATAGTAGATGATGGATCTAAACAGACCGAGAACTGGTTTATAGTGAAAGCATCAAAATGTTTGAACCAAAAGTGGCACAAACACCTAAATTAGTATAGTAGAGAAAAGAGAGAAGAAATTGAATAAATACAAGGGAAAGCAAGATGCAAAAGTTTTATAGTGGTTCGGCTAATCATTGCCTACGTCCACTTAGTTTTTTTGCTCATTTAGTAGCTGTTTACAAGTACAGTTCTTATGATTTGGTACCATTCCGTGGGTGATTACAAGGAAATGTATAATAATTGTAAGGAAGCAAAGAAAATCCTCGAATATGAGCTCCTAGCCACCTATTTATAGCTGTATGTTGGTGAGTAATGCTCCACCACATTCTCCTCTATAATCTCTATTATCTAGCAGCGGTTGGTGTCAAGAAAATATGGCCATGTTAGTAGGCAGCTATGGATTGGTACCGATCCAAGAGATTGTCTTTTGCATCTTTTTTGCCACTTTGGGATGAAGTGATATGTCGTTAGCTTTGTGATTCCAAACTTATTTATATTGCTTTGAGCCTGTTTCTGAGTCCAAGTGGTAGATCATTGGAGGAGAAGAGTTGCTGATTTCCAATGCTCGAGGTGTTGGATAGCAAATGAAGTGTGATCGATCTATGGAGCTCAGAATAAGCTTCTGGCATCAATACTAAGTAGCATAATGACAATAAAGTGCTTCTGGGGAGATCTTATGGATCGGTACTGATCCATCATCTTGATGGATTGTGTTCTGGATTTTTTGGAATGGTTTTGTTTTTGTCTCGTGATCTTGATTTTACTTAGTTTCTGGACTTCATGGCTATCTCTCCCGGCCTTCTACCTCGACAGCTATCAAGTCCTATTCGTTGGGTCAGTCAAGATACTACATGGTCAAAAGGCTGGATAACAATAATTTTATTTTTAAAAGATATATAATAATAATATATACACATAATTTATTTATACTTATATATAACATGTTATAAAATATAATTTTAACTACTTGACAATGGTTTGCGTATATATATAGTGTACTACTATTAACATCAAGAAAAATGCTTCTGGCTCCCAAAATTAAAGGCCACCAATAAAAATTTGATTCATTGCTTCTTAACACTAACTATTATCTTATTTTAAGTAAATAAACATCCAAATATTTCAAAACACAATAGTTATCCCTCCTATTTCTTAAGAGTGCTGCTACTCACCCCACATTTTATACTGATTATTACCCACATCTTAATATTACATAGACAATCTTACTTTTACCCTTATTCAACACCATAGTACAAAAATCAATCGGAAACACAAATTGTGGTTTCACCTATGTCTACTTCAAAATTCGATAATGGAGGTTTTAAAAAATTAAAGAAATCATCTCAAGGCAGTGCATCACAATCTCGGGGAACACATCGCCATAAGGTCGCTTGATTTTTTCTGTTTCAAACTTCTTCTTAGTTTTTTCGACTTCATCAAAATTCTTAAGCGATTACCTTAATATAAGATAATAAAAAACAAAATGTGAATCTAATACACTTGAAATATTGACTTTCCACCTACATCTTTCCTCTTATCATCCATAGTTTGCAATTGAATTTTAAATTTTTATTATTTATTTCTTGCTGATAGTAATGAAACTGAAAGTTTTAAGGTTTACTGTTAATGATATTAGTAAACAACAATGAGGATTAAGAGATGGTTGAGTAATTTTAAGACTGTTAATGTTGTAGTTGTTTAAAAATAAATTTGGGTAATTTTAAATTCTTTTTCAAGGTGAATGGCAACACTTATTTCGTAAACCAAATTAACCTCTTTTCAAAACACAACAAAAATCGTATATCATACAAAAAATCAAAAATAAAATAAAATTTATTTTTCCAATCGTATTTACGATGATGCAAAAATAAATATTTAGTTGATCGGTTGAAAATTGGTTTGTCAAATCAATTTACATGCCTTTTGAAGCATTTGATCGATTATCTTATTCCATATTTCCACTATCAAACAAATTTTCATTTGGAACAACAAGTGTGTTCTCAATTTTATTGTGATGGGTATCCGCTATCTAACAACCCGAAAAATGAAAAAAAATAAAAGGGTAAAAATGACATAAATATTATATGATAAAATATTACAATTCGATAATCAGCATTCAGTTAATTACAACAACATTAAACTTTATTTCTCCAAATTTGTGTTAGCTATGAGATTACAAAATGCATCCTAAAACGGCAACCTTAAAAACTTAAACAACAAATCTAAGATTGAAATGTAGAAGAAAAATAGACTTTATTAACTAAAAATAAATTAATATCCTTGTTCATAGAAACTAGGATCATTCACTAAATCTTCACTTGGCTTCATTTATTAGAAAAAAAGGATTTTTGTTTTTAAGATTTACAATTATTTTTCTGCTGATGTTTCGTGATGGTGTATGTGAGTTTTTCTAATGGAGAAGAAGAGGCTATGGTTGTTTGAGGCTAAATGAGAAAATAGATTGTGATGGCCATAAGCATACAAAAAGAATTGATAGGTAATAAAAAATTAATGGTAGCCAGAAGCATTTTCCTGGTGACAATAGTAGCACAGTATTTATAATACGACAATTGATGAGTTAAAGTTGACATTTGAGAAGAGGAAAAGGTGGTGGTCTTTTCTCCATCGTTTACTCATTCATTCAATGTCATTCAAATCAACATTTAAACAAACCTTATACATATTAAAATTAATTAAGACTAATTTTATATGTTTTGAAATTTAAAGTTAACATTTTAAAATCTAGAAGAATTCAAAATTGGATCTATGTTTTTAAACAAAATATATTTTAAAATTTGAATTAATACACTAGTTTAAAGAAATTGCTTAAACTTTATATAAATTGTTAAATTTAACCATTAACCTTTAACATTTGTTTTAAATAAATACCATTATAACCAATACAATTAGTATTATAAACATGTTTTTATAGATCTACTTTAAAATTTAAATTAGAACACTTATTTTAAAAAATTGTTTTAACTTTGTATAACTTGTTAATAAATTGAACCTTAAAACTTTAACTTTAATAAAAATTATTTTAAACGAGTACCTCTAAAACAAACTCAATTGATGTTAAAAAATTGTTTTTAAGTTTCAAATCATTAAAAAAGTCAATTGGTACTATCTAATGTGTTTCCTTATCTTTTTTAATTCAAACAATTTGAATATACAAATTGAATTAGACAACATTGACAAATGTGTATTCGTTATAATATATAAAACATAATCTACACAGTAAAATGTTGTAAATATAAATGATAATTGAATTAAACTACTATGTAAACAGATAGCCTATGGTTAGCAACTCGAGTGAAGATTTCTCCGTAGATCTCTACTAACTTAGAAAATGCATCAACACCCAGAAATCAGATGAAAGCACCAGTTCTTTTATATTAAATGTAAAGAAGTAGAAATCCCAAATCAAGCAAGTAAGAATATCAAAAAAGTAAAGAACATGTAAGAATTTTTATAGTAGTTCGACGCTGTGCATTTAAAGCGCTTAGTGGTACCATAGTGATGGTGGAGAAAAAGTTATAGCAGGGGTAAATCGAGGATGATAACGGAAAATAGCAGTGGTACAAAAAGCTTCATCAGATATAGAATCAAATATTTAAATTTAATTTATTCTCATGCTCACATTATTTGTGTAGAAAAAAAATATTGTTTAATTTTATCTAACAAATCTAAAGAATATCACGATATATGCAAAATAGACTTGGTGACTATAATAGATTTCAAACTTATATTGATCACTTACGCCTTATTATTAGGTCTTTACCCTAATTTGTTGATTTACTTTAACAGTGAACAAGTCAAATCAACCTTTGTATATTAATTTTGCCAAAGCATGTGCTAAGAAGCCTTAAGTTATGGGTGTAGTGGAAAAGAGTAGGATTTAAAGTTGATCTACTATTTTATAGTGCTAAATTAAAAGAGCATAGCGGTCGAAGAGCGCTATAAGCTATAGCGGGGATTTTGCGGGGCTTTAACTGCAAGGCGGTGTAATCGTCGGCTCTTTAATCTCTTTTATTAGTTGTTCTCTCCCCATATTACAAACAGTTATATCAGACTCGACCACTATCTAGTGGATCTTAGGTTTACAATGTAGTTTCTAGAGAGTTTCAGAGGTAGATGATTGGAATAAAGAAGAGGAAGAAGTCTTCCATGGCAGAGAGGTCAAATCGAGAGTGAAGAGCCGAAGATCGGCGAAGAGATTAAGCAGAAAGATCCCTCCTTGGTTGTAGGTAAGCTAGTATTTATAGAGAAATAGTCATGTTAGGGAAAAAGTTAACTTGGAGCATACTCTAGAGATCAGTCCGAATTCACTTGAAAAATTATAGAGCACTACGTGTTAACCAAGCACGTCAATACTGACTTAAACATGTCAGCACCGACATGTTTCTTCAGTTCAAAACATTTCAAACTGTCTTACATGCTTCTTCCCACATCATTTTGCAAAGTCCCATGTTGTTTCCATCGATTATTAGTTAATTTTGAAGATAGTTCCTTCATTGCTTGGTTTATTATGCCATTCTAGCTATTAACTCTTCAGCTCTTGATATATGTCGTCAAAAACCCTTGGAAATCACTTGGACACATTTGGAAAAGATAGATAATACTTGTATGGAGTTGGAGACGAGGAATATGGGGAAATAACATGTCGCCACCAACGTGAACAACTCGGCATCGACTTGTGTAGCTACTATATATTGGGATGAAACTTCTATGAGCTATTCCTTTGCTCCATCTAGACGTGCTTGCCAATTTTCAATTTCGTTCTCATCTTAATCATCTAAGTCCAGTTGAACTCTACTTTGGCACAAAATTGCATTAACATTTCCCTCCCAAAGTACGCCTTTCGAGTGTAAGGTGTGCTTTGCTCAGGAATAAGTTCCAGTAATCAGTCTTCGATAGTTGAGCTCTTGGGCCATCCATCGATCTTAATTTTGGCGAATCATCCAGTTCTTCGGATTCTCTTGAAATCATAGTGTGTTCCGAAACTGTTATAGCTAACTCTAGTCTCTCGTTAAATGTTGTTCATACATCATAATCATTCAGATTTAATTCGGAGTCATTGCATCACATATCAAAATTGTCTTGTGTTTATCTGGGATTCATCTATTCTACTCTAATTACCAGGCGTTCAAATCCTTTTATCAAATCTATTTCCATTCTAAGGTTCGATCTCTCTAGATCATTTTACATGCAGTTTAACCTGTATTCTCTCCAAACCGTTCATGATCCAATCTAGGATTCGATTTCTTTGGGCCGTTTAACTTCTAATATGGTGTTCGATCTCTTCGGATCATTTATCGCCTAATCTAGGGTTTTGATCTCTCCGAATCCTTGTTGAATCCTCTTTCTCTCCAATAAAGGAACTCAACAATCAAGCAAGCCCATCCACTCAATCTTTGGCATGGTGACTTACTTTTCATGCAAGCCCATCCATTCACTCTTCGGCAAGGGAGCTTGCACCCTGCACTTCGGTCCCATCTCTCTGGACATGATTTAAAGCGAACAATATCTTACAAGTCCATTTGCTTGCTCTTCGATGAGGGGACTTGCACCTTGGACTCTGGACCCATCTCTCCGAACGGGACTTAAAGCGATCAATATCGGTCATCACATTCAATGTGGACTTTTTGAAAGTCAAATATTCAAATCAAATAAAACATTCAGAAGTCCTAATTACCATCCTACACATCCGACTCCAAGTGTGCCTAGGTACCAATCTAGGTCCGTACATGTGTAAGCAATTTGGAGTTATTATTATCCTAAATAGTCTCCCAAACATCCAACTCAGAGTAGCCTAGAGACCAATCTGGGCCTCGTACATGTGTAAGCGATCAGAGGTTATTATTATCTTGTTTATCTAAAGCAAGTAAAAGTGAAGCAAGGGAGTCCAACCCAATTCCCGACCATTCTGATCATGGGATTCCGAGTCTCGGACCATATGCTTAGTTATTCCTTGATGCGTTTGCTGCAGATAGTGGTTTCCTTGATCACACCATCATGTCTTGGTTCCTTAGGTATTGCTGCAATTAATTGCTCTAAACTAGTTCTTTTAGTAGATCACAAAGATGTCGGCACTTATTCGTTTCATGTTACTCCAGTTTATGGAAGATGCAAAACTTTTTAGATCTTTTCTCTGATCAGTGGGCTCTCTACTAGCTGGCTTTCGATAAGGGATCTACCCCCTAGTATTCAAATATTTCCTCTCCTGGGTCTCTGTTAAATCATTGTAGGAGGAGAATTTCGACTCCCTCCTTTGTCGTTTTGGTTCCCCAAAGTTATCATCGACTCTTCTTTTTTTCCTTTATCTTTCCAGTTCCGGACAGTCCCCTATCATCCGCAACATTAACTTTCAGCACCCTCAGCTTCACCATCTTTCAGATGCAAATATCTCTCAGCTTCATGGTAGAATTCTGCAAGATCCATCCGTAGCCTCTTTCTAGTTCAACTTTGAAGTCAATCTTGCTTATGATCTAGATACTACCGCCATCAAGATTATTGATGGATCTGGCTGATCGACTACTACAGCTGTTGCATTAAATCTTGTCAAATAGCTTCTCAAGGTCTCTCCAGGTCTTTGTTTCATGCTTGATAGGGTCATCACATTTTTCAGTTGTGAGACATGAACTTTGAACTGTCCTAAGAACTTATTCACCAAAATGTGCTTATGGACCTATTTTCCAGTTGTCTAAACCACATCGCCGCCAAATACTCAAATATAATGGAAAGCACCGCCCTATTACGTCCTCAAAAGTACTCAACACTTCCATATGTCAGATGTATCTCATTAGATGAACCATCAATTCTGACTTTCCATCATACATTTCCAACGTGGGAAGCTTGAAATCAGAAGGATTTCTCGTGTTTTAGATACTTAAAGTGAATGGATTCCTGTTTACGTCATCCAAACTCTAGTCTGGGGTCCACCTCTAACCATTCTCCTCACCAGTCCAATAATTCAGCTTCCACCATCCAGTGAAGGTGTCCATCCAAAGCGATATTCTGCCCCCTGCTCCTATAGGGGTATTCTAGCACATACTCTAGCATGTACTCCTCTTGCTACATGTTAGTGTTCTTACCTGCCCTCTAGTTCCATTCTTTCTTCCATTCCTGCAGAGAAGTTCTAGCACATACTCTTTCGGTCGTTGCCCATTACATTCTGGTTCGCGTTTTAAGCTCTAACATCATTTGGTCCTGACATTCCAATAGGCTCCAAGTTCATGCAGCGTTCCTCAAGTATAATTGTCTAATTACCAAGTTGCGAGTCGATACTGAATTGTTTTGTTAGTGGGAGCATCATTCCAGTTTGCTCTGCTCTAACTCTAGATGTTTCTATGTTAGCTCCTAGCACTCGGTTTGAATCCCTGCAGCTCCAGCCATTCCTTATTGTTCCATCCTTTGGAAAATCCTTTAATCATCTCATGTGGTTGAGTTTTTAATCCATCTTGCATCACTTTCATTATTTTCTCCATCTCTTCTCTGGAAACATAGATGGATTGATGAGAATTCAAGGACATTTCCTGGCTGCCCCATGCTTTGGTTGGCTTGCTCCAACCTTCGATCCAGTATTAGGTCTCTTCATATTCTCCAAATCTTATATCTAAACTTTTAGGTTGTGAAATCTAGCTTGGTTCTCAGTGAAAGCACCAAAATGTTGACCTAGAAAATGGATCAACATCCAAAAATCATATGAAAGCACTAGTTCTTTTATAATAAATGTAAAAGAAGCAGAAATCCTAGATCAAGCAAGTAAGAATAGCAGAAAAGTAAAGAAAAAGCAATAATTTAAATAGTGGCTTGGCAAAATCTCTAGTCTACATCCACTTAATCTCTTTTATTTGGTTGTTCTCTCCCCGTATTACAAATAGTTATATCAGATCTGACCACTATCTAGTGGATCTAAGATTTATAATGGATTTTCTAAAGAGTTTGAGAGGTAGAGGATAGTGGTGAAGAGGAAGAAGTCCCCATTGGCAGAGAGATCAGATCCAGATTGAAGAGCTAAATATTAGGGAAGAGATCAAGCAAAACGATCCCTCCTTGGTTGCATGTATGCTGATATTTATAGAGAAACAATAATATTGGGTTAGAAGTTCACTTAGAGAAGAGTTTAGAGATCGGTCCGAAGTCACTTGAATTTTTTTAGAGCACCACATGTTAACCAAACATGTCGGTTGGTACCGACTTAAACATGTCAGCACCAACATGTTTCCTTAGTTTGAAACACTTCGAACTTTCTTGCATTCTTATTCCTACTTTATTTTGCAGCGTCCTATGCTGTTTTCATTGATTATTTGTTGCTTTTAATGATTGTTCCTTCGTTTGTTAGTTTATTCTACCATTCTAACTATTAACTCTTCAACTTTTGAAATAGGTTGTAAGAAATGCTTGGAAATCACTTGGACACATATGGGAAAGATAGACAATAATTTGTATGGAGTTGGAGTTGAGGAATATAGGGAAAAAACATGTCGTCACTGACATGAACAAGTCGGCACTGACTTGTGTAGTTAGCGTATTTTGGAAAGAAACTTCTCCGAGCTCTTCCTTTGCTCCATTTAAACATGCTTGATAATTTTCAAGTCATTTCGTCCTCGTCGTAGTCTTCTAAGTTCCGTTGAAATATGCTTTGACTCAAAAGCAGGTTAACAATCTCCAAGATCCACATCAAACTTTGCAAGAGAAGGATGAATCACTTATTTTATTGTATTTAATGTTTGCAATTAAGAGTGGATAAATTTTTGGAAACATTCATTCGATTTTATTCCATGGAAGATTGGTAGGAGATAATATAAAAGTGAATAAAAATGAATGTCTACATGAATTGAATTGGTGGATTTGTTTTTATTGAAAGAAAGAAACCTTCTCCATTCTTAAAACTTCCCTAAACAATTCTCTTAATTTTCCATCTCTCTCTCCACCCCTCCCTCTTTATATGTTCGACCGAATTTTTTGTTGTCAAATGGCACAAAATTTCAAAAAAAATATATCCTTTTTTGCAATTATATTTCATTTTAAACCCATTTAAAGTTACTCCGATATCATGTAGCGATGAACGTAAATATTACTTTTACAAATGCACTTAATTAATTGCAAATAACTCTAAACCAACAAATAAATTAGATAATAATTAATATTTATCAAAAACTCAATTAATTTACAAAATTTTATAAATTAATTAACTTGTGTAATTTTTCAGAAATTCATCATTACGGTTGTGCGACTCATAGGTGTAAATTTAGTTAGCGATCAACATTGAACAATTCGAACATTGATGTTACAACAAGAAAAATGACTTTTGACAACCCCTAATCATAGGGTTTAATGAGAGCTGTTTTTGGTGCAATTTTACTTCTATACGGTAAAAAATATAATAAAAAAAACATAGCTCATCCCAAAATTTTGAGCGGGATAGATTTTTTTTTTTTCCATGGTCTTATTGCTTGCTATTTTCACTGTGCTCTCTATCTTGATTTCATTTCATTTTCCATAAACTCTCTTCATTCTCAAGTTTCTAATTTATTTCCCCTCTTTCTTCTTCATTACTATTGATGAATAGGGCTAGGTAATGGGGTAGGTCTATTAGACAATGACCTAAGGCAATCCCTACAACGTGCAACCACACGTCTAAGTAATTTACATTGCACATAGAAATTTCTCCTCCCTCTACCTCTAGATTCAATCAATTAGAACCGTCGCACAACACGCCACACCACAATCATATCAATTATGCACCACATCCTACCATAATGCAGGTTAAGGGAGCTCCAATCCGATTCTTCTTCAATCTTCAATCCGAAGGCCACAAAAAAGATAATTACTTTGAGTTGAAATCGAAATATTAAATATCAAGTTGATATTATATCGTCAAATTGAATAGATATATGAATTGGGGTTTTTAGTTTGTATTTTTTAATTAAAAGAAGAAGAAAAATTAAAAATAAATGTATGAAACGAGTTTTTAAATTTGCCTTTTTCAATCGCTTATGTTTTTCAGTCTTTAATGAGAACTAGATGTATGGTTTACATTTTATAAATTGATATTTTCAATTATTTCATGAAATTATGATGCTAAGTTAATGTACAAATAATCTTTTTGGTTTAATTTGAAAAATCAAATTGAAATACATTCTTTTACTAGTTGTGAAATTCTTGTTTATAATTAAAGAAAGAATGAATTAACATTGACGAACTAAACTAATTTGTAAAGAAGCTTGTGTTATGAATCAATATTATTTTACTATTATGAGTAACTGGATCAAAAGCATGTCCTAAAACATTATGTAGAATTTGGTTTGAACATACATATACCAAAACTCAAAATAATATCGAACGATAATTTTGCAGGTGAAATTCGAACCAACTTAAATACGTTGAATGATGGATCCGTCACTTTCGTTTCAACAATTGAATTTTGTGATGTTATACTATCAATGTAGATTATCATATTACAACTGCATCGATATTCTTCTCGAAGACACTTTTGTGACCGATGGATCATATTCCTTTAGATAGAAATATCAAAAACATATTTTGGCGGCGTATATGGAATTTATTTTGTTGTGCATCATTACTCATGGTAGAATCAATGCTCCTAATAACTTATTGACAACGTATGAAATTCTTTTCTTAACATCAATGAGAGAATCATAGTTTCTCTTTAATATGCAAGAGTTCTTATTATATATTCTAATTACCTGTGTCCATTTAGGCTTGATCAATTTCATTTCTTCCTTTGTAATCAGGTTTTTCTTTGCATGTTATCCAAATCTATTTTATTATCAATAATTTCTTAAAGAAATTTATTTGGTATGAAGTTGATGTTTCTTGAAACAACAATTCGCTATAAGAAAATCTGTATTTAATTGCACTTATTTGATAGCGTTTCGAGCATAAGTGCAACTAATATTATTCTAATCTTTTTTGTTATGTGTATTTTATTTTATTTTATTTTACGCTGCCAAATTTTATCTTCCTTGATGGCCAATAGTCAAACAATTAGGTTTCCTCCAAGCTTCTTCATTGTCACGTTTCATCTATCTTTTTTTCCTCTTCACTGCAGAAAAATTCATCTCGCCCCAATGTTTCCTCCAATGTTGCATACTCCTCCCCATCAATGTACTTCTCTCTACTTCATCAATGTACTCCTCTAATCTAACTATTTGCTACCATATACTTTCTTGAGATTTCTGCAAAAACCCTAAATCGGTATTCAGAACAAATCGATTTATTTGGTGCTTCTATAATCATGGATTATTGTTACACTATGGCATTTCATCAAACATATATTGTAAGCTATCAAACACGTAGCAAATCATCCTGCAGCTCTTTTGGATTCGAAGTACAAGCTTCTGAAGACTTAATGGAGATATAGGACCCTGAGGAAGCAATCAGTTAAAGGAAAATAACAATGATTGGTTAGAAGAAAGAAGGTGCACATTATGCATGTGCACAGCCAAGTTAAGATATAATACCCTGTCTTTATTTGTTTTAAACCTGGATTAGCTGGCTATGAGTTGTAATGCCAACGACTAGTTTGAATAAGTTAGTGATGCAAACTGTATAAATATGGTCAGAGCTTGTGAATACAACAGATGAAGAAAATTAATAAAGAACATTTTTCTTTACCTGCTGTTATCTGTGCAAGTTTCTTCTATTGCTATTCATTTCTTCACCTACTTCTGTTTATGTATTAAAGTCATCTCATTCTTCCCCTGTGTTATCACCACCTTCTTCTTCTTAGACCTGTCTTCTTCTTGAATCTGAAACACCATCTTACCTGTTTCAACATGACACTAACCCGAGCACAATATCAAAAGGAAAAGGACCCTACCACATCGGTATCAGAGCTTCATGACGGTGATACAGACCCTCACCAACCAATTGTCTCTTCTGATCCCGAAGCTTCTTCCTCAATTGAGTCTGCCATTGATGAAACACTACCTGGAATTTGGCAGAAACAATGTTTGATTAACAATAGGACTACTCTATCATTAAAAAGGTTAGAACAAACAACTCAAAGCCTATCAAGAAGCAGTCAAGAAAGCAATGAGAAGACGGATAAAATACAAGAAATGATGGCAAAATTTGTTTTCGAGATTCATGACATCAGGAATCATAGAAATTTGGATCACAGGACTGCTTCTATACCCACTTTTTCTTCTCCAGCAAGATCAAATATTTATGTCCCTCCCAACAATAGACCACCTATACTTGCTAGACCAGAAAATAATCACAACGATCAGAATTCTCCATCAAGAAACTCTGATATTCCACTTCCTCCAGCAAGAGATTTATCTAAGCTACATATAAAGATTGACTTCCCCATTTTTTCTGGAGAAGACAGGGTTATTTATTGGTTAAGGCAAGTCGAAAATTTCTTCAAACACAATAAAACTGATATACAAGAATGGGTATATGTCTGCTCCTATCACCTCAGAAAAGAAGCACTATAATGGTTTTATAGATATTCACACACAATTCAAGATTATGATCACTGGCAGTTTTTTACAAGGCGATTCGGGTATGTTTTACTCCTAATGAATTAGAAAGACCATTTGATACTTTTTCTTCTTTAAAACAGAAAACAACAGTCATGCATTATGTAAATCAATTTGAACAACTTGAAGGCATGATTGAAAAAGTATCACCTACTCACCTACTACAAATTTTTTTAGGGGGGGTTAAAAGAAGAATAAAATATGATGTTATTGCTAATAATCCTTCAACTTTTGATGCTGCAGTTTCTCTTGCAAATTTTTTTGAAACAAAATGGCTTTCAACCAATAAAATTACCAAACATAATTCCACAGGTTCTGCCAATTTTAAAAACTCTTTTGCAAGTAATCAAGAAAACTCTTCTTCCATGCAAGGGAAAATAAAAACTCTGACCCCATCAGAAATTTTAGACAAAAAAAGAAAGAATCTCTGTTTTGGTTGCAATGAGAAATATCACTATGGCCATAAATGTAAAACCAAAGAAATTTATATCTTAGAAGGTATTATTGAGTCAAACACTGATTCAGAAACTAATGATGCCGGAAGTGATCATTTACAATTAGCTGTGTCAGATAATAATTTGAACACTGACACTACCTTGCTGTCAATTTCTATTAATGCACTCTTAGGAATTCCCACTTTCCATACTATCAAATTTAAAGGTAGTATTAACAATAAAAATGTTATATTATTAATTGACTCGGGATCCACTCATAGTTTTATTGATAGCAAGTTAGCTCACGAGTTAAAATTGAAGAAAACACAAACTGCAGCGTATGAAGTTTAGGTTGCTAATGGTCAAAAGCTCCAAGGTAATGACAATTGCTCTCAGGTTTTATTATATTGTCAAGGTTGTAAAATGTTCATAGATTTATTAGTCTTACCGATGGAAGGATGTGACATTGTATTGGGTACTCAATGGATGAGAGAACTTGATGAAGTATGTTTTAATTTCAAAAAATTACAAATCAGATCTTCTTATAATGGTAAAGAATATAAATGGCGAGGCTTACTCCCCTCTGATTTTCAAACTCTAAATGATAAAAATGCCATAAAATAATTTCTATCAGCCAATTTACATTTCATGCTTTTTTCTGCACCTGTACAACCACATACTTTGTCACAAATTCATCCAGATATTCAACATTTACTTAATAAATTTCCTAATGTAACCTCTACACATAATTCAATGCCACCTACACGTGAGTGTGATCATCAAATCCCACTGTTAGAGGGATCTAAGCCAATCTGCTTAAAACCTTATAAGTATTCACATCATATAAAAAATGAACTAGATAAATTAATCACTGATATGCTCAACTCTGGCATTATTAGACCTAGTTCAAGCTCCTTTTCTGCACTAGTTGTGATGATAAAAAAAAGATGGCTCATGGAGATTATGCGTCGATTATAGAGCATTAAATAAACAAACAATTAAAACCAAATTTCCAATCCCCTTAATAGATGATTTACTAGATGAACTTTATGGCTCAATTTTTTTTTTCAAAATTAGATTTAAAATCTGGTTACCATCAAATTCGAATGAACGCGACTGATATCCATACAACTGCATTTCGAACACATGATGGTCACTATGAATTTTTAGTTATGCCATTTGGTTTAACAAATGCTCTATCTACCTTTCAATCTCTTATGAACAACATTTTTAAAAAATATTTAAGAAATTTTCTTCTTGTCTTCTTTGATGATATTTTAATATATAGAAGGTGTTGGACAGATCATCTAAATCATCTGGAAATTACACTACAGACTCTATAAGACAATAAATTAATTATCAATTTATCTAAATGTTCTTTGGCTGAAGACCGGATCAAATACTTGGGGCATATTATTTCAAAAAATGGTATTTCTGTAGACAAAGATAAAACAAAAGTAGTGATGGAGTGGCCACAGCCTCATAATATCAAAGCACTCAAAGGATTCCTAGGACTTGCAGGCTATTACAGAAAATTTATCAAAGATTATGAATTGATAGCAAAACCATTGACAACAATGCTAAAAAAGAACTCATTTTTATGGACTAGAGAGGCTATTAATGTATTTTATAAACTGAAATCTTGCTTGATTAGCCCACCCATTTTAGCGATGCCAGACTTTACCAAAGATTTTGTGATTGAATGTGATGCTAGTGGCTCGGGAATTGGTGCTGTCCTTCTTCAAAGTGGTAAACCAATCGCATACATCAGTCAACCATTACAAGGAAGAAATTTATATTTATCCACATATGAGAAAGAACAACTAGCTATAATTCTTGCAACCAAAAAGTGGTCTCAGTATTTATTGGGAAGAAAATTTATTATACGAACTGACCATCAAAGTTTACAACATCTATTATCTCAAAAATTGACTACTGGAATTCAAGGCAAGTGGTTAGCAAAGCTTCATGGATATGACTACCAATTTGAATATAAGCAAGGTCGAGAAAATATAATTGCAGATAGTCTTTCAAGAATTCATCAAAAAATGGATTTGACTGCTTTGTCAGTAGTACAACCTGACTGGATGACTCAATTAAGAAGACAAATGCACCAATCTTCCTTCTTCATATTAAAGAAAGAGCAGATTTTAAATGAAAGCCTATCCTCCAACAAATACCAAATAGTTGATGATTTAATATTCTATAAGGGCAGAATCCTACTTGATCATTTACAAACCCCTTTAATAAATTCCATCCTCTTTGAATTTCGCTCATCTCCTTTAGGTGGCCATGCAGGGGTAAAGAAGACTCTCCAACATATAAAGAAAACTTTTTTCTGGAAGCATATTAAAAAATCAGTGGAAGATTTTGTCAAGCAATGTGATACTTGTCAAAAATCAAAATCAGAAAATGTTGCTTATCCTAGCCTCTTACAACCACTACCTATCCCAGACAATATATGGACTGATTTATCAATGGATTTTATTACCCACTTGCCTAAAAGTAACAATGCTACAGTAGTCTATGTAGTGGTTGATAGGTTGTCAAAATATGCACACTTCTTTTCTCTGCAACATCCATACACAGCAAAGCAAGTAGCAAAGATATTTTTTGATGGAATTTTCAAACTCTATGGAATGCCAAAAACAATTGTAAGTGACAGGTATACAATATTTTTAAGTAACTTTTGGCAAGAATTATTTTCTCTTTAAGGTTGCACTCTTAAATTTAGCTCAGCTTACCATCCTCAAACAGATGGTCAAACTGAGGTTACAAACAAGATTCTACAGACATACCTGCGTTGTTTCATATCATTCCAGCCTAGTGAATGGACTAATTGGCTAACATTGGCAGAATATTGGTTCAATGCTTCTTGGAAAGAACCTACAAAGCTGACACCATATGAAGTGGTCTACGGGAAGCAGCCACCATCACTTTTATCTTATGTTCCTCACACTGCAAAAGTAGAGTCAGTGGAACAACATTTATTTTCTAGAGATATAAAATTGCAATTCCTAAAAGATACTCTACAATTGGCACAAGAAAGAATGCAAAAATTTGCCAACAGAAATAGGACAGAGAGGCATTTTTCTGTGAATGACTACATCTTAAATCACAGCCGTATAGACAAATTTCGGTTAGTAGAACTAAAACAAATAAACTCTCTTCAAAATACTTTGGACCATTTAAAATAATAAAGAAGATTGGAGAAGTTGCATACCAATTAGAACTGCCTACAGGTGCTCAAATTCATCCTGTTTTCCATATCAGCCAATTGAAAAAGAAACTGGGCACAAAAATGATTCTTCAACAAAGCCTTCCATCATTTGGAGAAGCAATTGTCAATGACCCTGAAAGAATTCTTAATCGAAGGTTGATACCTCGAGACAACAAACCTGTCGCATAAGCTCTGATCAAATGGAAGAATAAGCATGCAACAGACGCAACTTGGGAAGACTACTGGGTTACAATTCGAAAATTTCTCACTCTGGACCTTGAGGCAAGGTCCCTATTTCATGGGAGGGGGAGTTGTTACACTATGGCATTTCATCAAACATCTATTGTAAGATGTCAAACACTTAGCAAATCATCCTGCAGCTCTTCTGGATTCGAAGTACAAGCTTCTGAAGACTCAATGGAGATATAGGACCCTGTGGAAGCAATCAGTTAAAGGAAAATAACAATGGTTGGTTAGAAGAAAGAAGGTGCACATTATGCACGTGCACATCCAAGTTAAGATATAATACCCTGTCTTTTTTTTAAAAAAAACCTGGATTAGTTGGCTATAAGTTGTAATGCCAACGACTAGTTTAGATAAGTCAGTGATGCAAACTGTATAAATATAGTCAGAGCTTGTGTATACATCATATGAAGAAAATTAATAAAGAACATTTTTCTTTACCTGCTGTTATCTGTGCAAGTTTCTTCTATTGCTATTCATTTCTTCACCTACTTCTGTTTATGTATTAAAGTCATCTCATTCTTCCCCTGTGTTATCACCACCTTCTTCTTCTTAGACCTGTCTTCTTCTTGAATCTGAAACACCATCTTACCTGTTTCACCATGACACTTACCCGAGCACAGTCTCAAAAGGAAAAGGACCCTACCAATTATTCAGAACAAATCGATTTATTTAGCCGAGGTACATTATCACAAGAACCCTAATTCTGTACAATATTTTATTTGGTGCGTCTACAATCATGGATCCACTCCTCCAACCAATATATTCTGCACTAATTGCTATTACCTTATCGCAAGATTTTTGTAATCAGATTTTAGGACAAAAAATTAATTATTTGTCTTTACAGCATTGGGCTTCAGAATGTTAGAAATTAAGAGAGAGAGAAAGATAGTAATGTTGGAACCAAAAAAAAAAAAAAAACTACTGCATTTTATTTTTATTTTTTATATATCTCACTTGAAATAGAACAAAGGCATATATAGCCTTACAAGCACCTAACTAGATTATTTAAAGTAGCTAACGTCATCCACTAAATATGCATTCAACCTATAGACTAGGTATTATTTAAACAAAACAAAGACTAAGTAAAACTTGCAACAAATTATCCAACACTAATTACTTTGAAGCGCTAACTTTAACACAGAAACTACATCACTTGAGTATGTTGTGAATAACCCTGAGGTGAATATCAAAATTATTCCAATGACTTATTTAACATCTTATATTTATATTTTTTGATCTCAATATCACCGATAGAAACTGAAAAAGTAATGCATATTGCCATTGTTAGGTACCTAATATATTGATTGTGGGTCATAGCCGATATGGGGATATTCATGCACTAATGAGTAAGATTTAAAGATGTAGAGAAGTCCTGGTAACAACTTAAAATATAGATTATATTTGTTCACTATTGCGTTTGGTTAATGTTGATCATGGTCTAATTGGGTCGTACTTTATATCGTAAACTTGATGACCTATTGGTTGAGTTCAGAGTACTAACTACTCAGTTCTTCTTATCCGCCAAAATTTAAAAAATAGAAAAACATTTGAGCAAAGATAAAGTTCCCGCTTCATTCCATATAGAACGAAACCTCATTGCCTTATTTTTATATATTTGTTTGGAGTTTTACTAGAGACTGGTTTTCAATTGAAAAGAGCACAAGACTAAATACCGAAGCAGCTACTGGAAATTTAAGTTTCGTAAAGCAATTTTCACATTGTGGGAAGGTAGATTTCTTATTTTATACAACAAAATGGAATCTTTCATTGGTTATTTTATAGCATTTCTTATTTAGTATGAAAAGGATCATGATATAAAAAAGAATTGACAAATACGCACACTAATCACATAAGTAAAAGCCATGTATCAAATAATTGATCGATGAATAGTGTTATGTGTAAAAAAATGCAGTAATGCAATTATTTTCTATTATTTCAGTTGCTGGATTAATTCTCTATAAACAACCATTGATGGTTACTATAGTCTAATTATAATCTAACAAGTTAGTTATGCGGAAATGAATATAAATGTAATCCATCTTTTTCTTAATGATAAGACAAAGTATATGTAGAGTCCTCTTTCAATTCTTCAACAAGTTTATATAGTATTAATGTATTATATAGTTGGTTATTAAAATACTATGCGTTCCTTTATAAATAGGAATGATCATCCATTATCTCGAGTCTCAAAAGATATCTCATATATTTTTTGACTGGTTCAAAATTAAATGACGGTACCTTCCTCGGAATTGAACATAATTCCATCATGGTCTTCATATTACTCATCATATTTGTAATAAAAATTTGTTGTCTGATCCAGTCCAAGGACAAGGTAACTTCAGAAAGAAGCTCATCGTGACAATTTACCTTCTTTAAAAACGAAAAGTTTTTTTTTTTTTTGGTATATTATATCTGTGCTTTGTGAACTAGGGTTGGGATTTAAGCATTGTCGGTCGTGGGACTAAGTATATTTCACTTGAATGTTTTCAAACATTTTTCTTCTTGTTCCCAAGTTAGTTTTTTAATACTATCGCTAAAAGTGAACATGAATAATGGACATTACCAGATGTTCATTACAGTACATATGCTAGGACCATAATGTTCACAAACTAACCATGTTTTTCATTACTACTGACTATGTGACCCATTTCTCTATATACATGGCAGAAAAATCCCTAAATTAAACCTAAGTTTACAATTACCTAAGCATCACTTTTCTTTGTTAATATGTTGATTCAACTCATTTCCTATGCTCTTATTAGTAAATTAGTAGCAACAGTTGACACACCGTGGCATTTTCTTACAATACTAACCACGACTGCTCTACGGACTTAATTAGTCAATTGCATAATCTCTAAACATATACTTATTTTTTATAGCGCATTTTGCATACAATGAATAAGGCCATTGCTTTGATGTGGATGTATGTAGAATGTAATATGGTGAATGGTATGGATACTGCCTTGTTTAATACATGGAAGAGTTCCCGTTGCCTTGCTAGTGTTTTTTGTCTATGACCCTGAACATATTACTACTTATTGAATCCTTAAGGGTTATATATGGGTTACAGAGCATGTCAAGTGTAATGTGCTACTTATACATTGAACATGTTTGAATTTTGTTTACACGGAAAACAATCTTAATAAAGGTGAATTGGGGCTGCAAGAAACTGGAATATTTTTCATTTACATGCATTTCCACGAACCTTGCACAACCATAGCGTTCAGTAGACTTTATATACACACGTATATATTATATGTCTTTATATGTATACATATGTCTTTATATGTATACATATGTCTATATATGTATACATATGTCTATATATATATATATATATATATATATATATATATATATATATATATATATATATATATATATATATAGAGACATATGTATATACACACACGTGTGTACGTGTATTCATATATGTGTATATATAGGGGTGGAGTTAGTATTGGGCCAGCAAGGGTAAAGGCCCTAGTTGAAATAATAAAAACACGTACAAAGAACTAAAATTTTGTTATTGGGGCCTAGCTAATTTTTTTCCTGGCCATACGTGAAAAGAAACCTAGAGGCTTCGGTCCATTTTTATTTGTTTTCTAAAGAAATCTTTGTCTAGTTTTAGGCCCAAAATCTTTTAATTTATCTTTTGCTGAGTATTTATTTGTATATTACAATATGGCCTTAACTAGAATAACAGGTTGACTCCACCACTATATGTACACGTGTGTGCGCGTGCGCGCACTCGCACACCCACCCCCCCTCTCCCCCCATGAATTCAACTATTTCCATCGTACGTCAAAATATAATAATGTAATAGTGAAAAAGATGAGAATCGAAAGTTCGGTTAGTAAAAATATAGAAAATATCAGCTATTTAATTCTATCATTTAGCTTAGATGGCAATGAAATGAGTAGAGAGCACCGATAGATTTGGACACAATTCTCAAGTTGTTGGTCTGCTGAATCAGCATGTAATTGCTAAATATGTCCTATAGTGCGCGTAATTGGTAAACTGAACAAGCTATCACAGTGAAGGAAATCTGCACAAAAAATCAACAATTTTTAGCAGCACTTAATAAATGCTACAAAATATACAAGGTGACATTATTAAAACACATTAGTAAGGTTTGGTTTTTAGTAAACAATACTATGATAAAAAAATTTGATCGCCTTTGTAGAAAGCTGTAATACGTTGTTTTTCAGTAGCATTTATTAAACTCAATGAAAATTCCTAAGCTTTTAGTTGCATGTCATATAAAGACGGTCTCTAAATTCTACTATAAGTTATGGTAGTATTTTTAGGCGCTACTAAATTTTTTGTTGTTGTAGTGGTTGTCTCTCAATGCAATGAAATAGATATTTATAAATATTATATAAATTATCTATATAAGAATGATTTGGTTTTTAAGTTCATAAAACTTATCTCTACTATTAGTAAAGAGAATTTAATGAATAGATTTCCACAGCGTATTTTTGAAATTCCGAAAATACCCTACATTCATCAACATAATCTCACCATCGTTTGCAACTTCCACCACTACCCACTTTTCAACCACCCATCAACAGAATTCACTATGATTTTGCTTGAAATAAAAGTGAGGTGACCACCAAAATTTTTGCACTAATAGCACACATCCATACATAAACTTTTGAATAAATATAAAGTAAATATTTCTAGCTATTATATGCACATCCGTGTGATTTACGCTAGTGTTTATAACATAAAGTTGATCAATCAATATTGATCGGTCCCAAACTCATTCAGGATGGTCCATACAAGATCCCTTACGAATAAGTATTATGTGTAGTCTCTCGACTCATACAACTAGTTAACTGAAAGGACAGTGCAGATCTTGCTATATGGAATTATATTAAATTAGTGCGGAAATAAACTAAGTTACTATAGCAATATGAATAAGTAAAATAAAACAAGCACACTGGGAATTTTTATACTGGTTCGAACTTTCCGTTCTACGTCCAGTCCCAGACTCCTTCTGGAATTTCACTAACATAACCCTCACTTAACTCGAAGGAACATGTTTACACTGCCTGAGCAACCGAACAGGACTTCACCCGCCTAAGAAACCGAATAGGACTTCAACTTCATGAGCAACCGAACATGATTTCTTTTACAAATAACAAATGTATTTGACTGTAGTGTGTTCTTAAATAACACTGATAAGTCAATTGAGTACAATCTTCTTATAATCTTCTCCTTTATGATATATAGTGTGATGTGCTTTGAGAATTGTGGAAGATAAAGTGATTAATGATCAAAGTATTGAAAGCTTAAGAATAGATGAGAATTTAAGAGTGCTAAAAGTAAATTCGGTTTCGGTTAATTGTTTCTTGAATTCTGTAATCTATATATAGTGTATAAAGAGTTGCAACCATATATGAAAAGTTACATTGAAAGAACATGCGCAACCGTTGATTTTGAGGATGTTTCTCTTCGATGAAGAGAAGCGTCTATTCATGAAAAAGTTGTTGAGAAATATTCAGACTTCTGAATAAAATAACTCAGACTTTTGAATTAAGTTAAAATGCAAACAGCAAGGAAATATGCTTTTTTTTGGCCTTATTCAGACGTCTGAATATTGTGGAAGCATAATTTTATTTCACCGCTCAAACGTTTGAATGAAGTTATTTAGACGTCTGAATTTAGCTTATAACAAAGATTATCTTGGCTCATTTGGTTGGAGCATTTGTCTTCTAAACTAGTGACTTGGGCTCGAGTCTTGCTCCATGCAATTTTGGAAACTTGATTTTTCATTTAAAATATGAATGTATATGTGTGTATACCATTTGGAGAAGATTTTAACATTTGTAAACTCTAGACACGAGACCATGTAACTAATAATACTTTGTTTGTCACCTTCTTCTTTTCTCTATCGTGTATATCTCTTCTTGTATCCCCATACACATACTCTCATCCTTTTTTGTACTATGTATCTTCATTTTGAATGTATTTGATTAACTCTTTTTGATGCTCATGTACCTACAAATCAACTTAGAGATTCTTTGACATAATTATATAGTTGTTGTCATTAAAATCCAATAATCGAGATTCTAACATTCTTCCCCTTTTTGATGATGAAAACTATACAATTTAAAAAAATATTCACTCTATATAGAAAACAATATTAATATGTTTTATGCCCCCTTAAGTATAACATCTCCTCCTAAGTATAATATCTCCCTCTATCAATATGCATATGAATTTCTTCCCCTTTGTCATTATAAAAAAGAATGAGGGAACATAATAAATTTTATAAAATATCTTGTAAATAGTGGGATAAACTCAATATTAATTATGGAGGAAAAATAAAATAGATTTTACCATATTTGTTGAAGTCCATATTTCATTGTAAGCACGTAATTCTATTAAACGTATGGAACATCCTTTTAAAATTCCAAAATCTATCCTTTTCCTTTTGTTTCTCCAAGTACCTGCAATAAATAATGATCATTTTCGGTACCCACTTACAATGTTAGGGTCCGGGGGGGGGGGGGGGGGGGTTAGATCTTGGGTAACCATACTCACTTGGGTGTGGTTGAACCTTTATAGATATAGTTTTCATTATTAACTGCCATATCAAAATAACCATTAATGTATTTTTCGCTATTTTTCCAATTAACAGGAACCCAAATACTTAGATAGTTTTTATTCGTTTCTCTAGTCAATGCTTTTGTACTTTTAGAGAAATTACAAACATTATTGGTCATAGCAGTATTTGAATTTATATAAAAATTGGATTTAGACTTTACTCGAAATTTAGTACTAGCACTATCATTTTTACTATACATGAAAGCATATCTAGTGCTATTTCTATGATCAATTTTATTATATCCTAAACCACTTTTATCAGGTAAAGGTCTAGAACGAGATAAATCATGTTTAAATCGTTTTGACCTTTATTAAATTTTGACAGTGTTAAGTTTATCAAATTTAACTTAAAGTCACAATTATTATTTTCAAAAGAAATATTAATATTATTTAAAATATTAATTTTCTCATTTAATTTAGAATTTTCGTTTTTTAATGTACATTTTTCATTCTTAAGAAGGAAGTTTTGAGATTTTGAATTATCTAAAGAGGATTATAATAAACCATTTTGTCTTCTCAAATCAAGAATTTCTTTCAAAAATTTTTCTCTCTCTTTTTCAAATATGGTGTTTTGTTCATCTAAAAATCTTTAAGAGCCTCAAAATTATTCTTTAAAACGAAGTTGATTTTCTAAATCTAACTTCTCATTTTTCAAATTCTCATTTTCAAGTTCAACGGATTTCATCTTTTCTAAAATAATAAAACTAAGTTTTGAAACCTTATCGCTTATACTAACTAATTCCTTATTATCTTTTATTGAAATTTGTAAATCAGAAAGTACCTTTTTATAGTCCTCACTGGTGGCTTTAACAGGGATTTTGCCTGTTGTATTTTGACTAGATCGTTTTCTAGTCATTATTCTATGATGTTGTGACGATCGATAGAATTCCAGGCTCTGATACCAATTGTCAATGACTATGCTTTGATACCAAATGAAAGGACAGTGCGGATCATGCTATATGGAATAATATTAAATTATTGTGGAAATAAACTAAGTTACTAAAGCAATATGAATAAGTAAAATAAAACAAGCACACCAGGAATTTTTATACAGGTTCGAACTTTCCGTTCTACGTCCAGTCCCAAACTCCTTCTAAAATTTCACTAACACAACCTTCACTTAATCTGGAGGAATAGGTTTACATTGCCTGAGCAAACCGAATAGGACTTCACCCTCCTAAGCAACCGAATAAGACTTGAACTGCCCGAGCAACCGAACATGACTTCTTTTACAAATAACAAATGTATCTGACTATAATGTGTTCTTAAATAACACTGATAAGTCAATTGAATACAATCTCCTTTATGATATATAGTGTGATATGCTTTGAGAATTGTGGAAGATAAAGTGATTAATGAAAAAAGTATGTAAGCAATTTGAATGCAATTTGAAAGCTTGAGAACAGATGAGAATTAAAGAGTGCTAAAAGTAAATTCTGTTTCGGTTAATTGTTTGTTAAATTCTGTAATCTATATATAGTGTATAAAGAGTTGCAACAATATACGAAAAGTTATATTGAAAAGAACAGGAGCAACCGTTGATTTTGAAAACGTTTCTCTTCCATGAAGAGAAGCGTCTATTCATGAAAAAGCCGTTGAGAAATATTTAGACTTCTGAATAAAATAATTCAAACTTCTGAATTAAGTTGAAACGCAAACAGCAAGCAAATAGGCAATTTTTGGTCTTATTCAGACGTCTGAATATTTTCATTTAGACGTTTGAATATTGTGGAAGCATAATTTTGTTTCAGCATTCAGACTTCTGAATGAAGTTATTCAGACGTCTGAATTTAGCCTATAACAAAGATTATCATAGCTCATTTGGTTGGAGCACTTGCCTTCTAAACTAGTGATCTAGGTTCGAGTCTCGTTCCATGCAATTTTTAAAAACTTGATTTTTCATTTACAGTATGAATGTATATATGTGTATACCATTTGGAGAAGATTTTAACATTTGTAAACTCTAGATACGACACTATATGACTAATAATACTTGTTTGTCATCTTTGTCTTGTCTCTATCGTGTATATCTCTTCTTGTATCTCCATATACATACTTTAATCCTTTTTGTACTGTGTATCTTCATTTTGAACGTTTTGATTATCTCTTTTTGATGCTCATGTACCTACAAATTAGCTTGGAGATTCTTTGACATAATTGTATAGTTGTTGTCATTGAAATCCAACAATTAAGGTTCTAACATTAACTCCTTAATCAAGGATGTGTAGAGGTGATTTCAGTAACTCTTATCTTGTATGATTTTATAGACTTTGGTTTAGATGAATTTAAATTTAGTTGTATATACTTAATCTTAAATACACGTCTTTATAGAAACAAGTTAATTCAAAAACATTCATCATCAATTGTACTTTGTTCTACAAATTCTGATTAACCTTTATCGGTACATTATTATGTGTCATGGGGAGGAGTGGCCTTTCGTGATTGAATCTTATTCATTTTAGGTACATTCATAACTCCTTTTCAATACATTCTCATTTCCGATCGGATCAAATCATTTTATTTTCTTTTACACCTCATGTTATTTACTTCTGTTTTGCGTTATATAACTTAACATAAGTGTACTATATATGCATCAAATACACATGTTCATGTCTATGATAATTCATCGATGGATATAAAGAAGTATATGGAACCGTTTTTAGATCATTAGACATACGATTGTATACATCTATATTTATTAATCCTAAGAGCTAACCAACTCTTATGTCGCTCATAGTAAATAGGAGCTTTGCCATAATCATTTATGATACAATTCACAAATACCATATGATCCATAATCCTATGATTAAAGAATTATTTCCAAAACTGTGGCTTACTCTACAATTCTAAAATAACAGTAAGATTTCATATAATTATATACTTTTTAACGCATCATTTTGTTATGAAACCAAACATCATTTTATGACTAATATTCATAATATTTATAATGAAATAAAATATGTCTATTTTCATTAAATACTGAAACAGTTATTATTTCATAAATAATAATTGGTATATTTAGGAAAATAATTTTTCATAACTTGATGCATCCATTAAGAAGTGTTATATGGTATGCTCTCACTATTTCCACCATTACTATAATAACTTATGGAATATGAAGCTCTATTCAACAACTTATCATAAATTTTGTTTCATACATTGCAACTAGTTTATAGTCGAGAATTTCAGATCAGATATCTTAAAGTTGAAGAAATAACTTTCATGGAAAACAATTTTCTACACGAATATATATTTGGGATAGAAACGCATTTCTTACTCTACATTATGTATCCTTTTGCATTTATACAATCTCATTTCTAATGTTTCTTTATGAAACAGAGATGACCATTCACTCTCTTCATTCCAACTGCCCCTAAGTTACATCCATTCTAGTACATTCTCTTTCCTTTCCAAATGTTTGAACCATTCAAAAGGAGACCTTTACTGCAGGACCATAATGAACTCTTTACAAAATGTATTCGGCCTTCTTTAGCATTTAAAGATATCGAATAAGTTGCATTTTATGAATTGATTAAACTTACATTTTAGTGATAGAATTCCTAGGTAAGTCTTGTAGCTCTTGGTTTAGTGCTATCTAACATAATAAGATCCATATTATAATCAATCATATTGAATACATGATCTTTCACTATGATTTAATTGCTTACTTCGATGAACTAATTTCACTGAAATTTCATATATTACGAATCGTGACCATTAACCATATAACATTTGTACGTGATTACACATTGATCAGGTATCCATATTCTTGAATTTCTTAACAGTTCAAAGCTCATAAAAGATAATACATGAATCTTGGACAAATAAACTCTTAAGTAACCATGGTATGAACGTATTTAGTAGTTGTATTATTTGGCTCTTGCATGGGCCTTGATGTGACAATAGGCCAAAAGATTTATCGATAAGTGTATATTTAAACTTGATTAAGTTCATTTGTATATTTTAATTGATAAACATTTTATTGATTTATATTAGTTTTAGAAATCTATCGATGTAGATTATTTTAAATTTATATAGCATATGTTCTTAAAATATTATAAAGGTTAAATGCTACCACTTCATTTTTCTAATAAGACTCTTAATAGATTTTTAGATTTCTTAAAACCCCTAAAAACATAGAAATCTTTCGATTCTTCTAGTGAGTTTAAGATTACCTTGCCTTGGGATTCTCACCTTGAGCTTCTCAACAAATCATAAGTTTGCAAGCGATAGGTAACACTTTATAGCTGTATCAACTACAACTCGTAACCCATGGTCTTTGTCCAAATCTCAATCTTGACCTTGAGCTTTATTATCAAATCAAAAGAGATTATTTACTCATACCCACCATTTTGCGATGGCCTTATATAGTACACATATTGAGTCTTCTTAACAAATACATGCATGTATCATACTTCATCAAGTCAATATGATAACGGTACTGCAAATAGCATCCCTAGCTTGAGTTTGCTCAACAACCAAATCATATGCAAGCAATATGTTAATATATAAATGGTACAAGACAACTTATATATTAAGGATTCGTAGACACACACAATGTAACGACCCAGAATTTTGAACAATTAAAATTGAAAATATTTAATTAATTTTAAATATTTGAATAGTGGTTTGATTTAAATTTCAAATTATCAGAATGAATTTGGCGATTAAATTATAAGTTTAATCTATTGAAAGTTGAATATAAATTTGAATCTCCAATTTTAAGCTGATTAAAAATATTTCAACGGCTTGTAAAAATCATATTGATAATACTGAAGATAATAGAAGCTTCAGAATTAAATTTGAAAGTGATTTGATCAGTTTTGAAATTATATCGTTTGAATCGATATTTAAAAATAGCCTTTCGAGGCACAGTCTCGGAATTCGACGAAACCAGTTCCATTGGATCCGTAATATCGAATTATTATCGGATTTCAAATTTCGCATTTTTCGGATTTGTTATGTGAGTGTACGTTGAATAAACGTGTTGAAATTTTTAAAACAAATTCAATATTAAATTTAAATTTAAATTGGTGAACATTAAAATAAAAATCACGTGCTTTCTTTCCTAAAATCACGGCAAGGATCACGGCTAAATCAGGCAAACACTGTAAATCACGTTTCCCCCTTCCTCCTTCACATTTTAAATATCCCTCTTCAGTTTTAAAAAAATCAAAACGCAGAAGAAAAAGAAATTCGAAGAACAAATTTTCAAAATCTATAATGGCTGCGTGCCCTCTTACACTTTCAAATCGAAATCCCCAAATCAAATAAAAATGGTCGAAGCCTTCTTCTTCGGTTAATAAAAAAAGAAGAAAGATGGGAATCGAGTATGGAAGATCGCGATTCTGAATCGCGCGCGTGGGCTTCAAGCGTGCGGCATGAGGCCAGAGCGGCGGAGGCACGTTCAACTTCGTGGAAGGTGAGGCGTTCGGTTGTCAGCGACGAGCTCGTTGGGGTAGGGTAGCGCGGCACTGGCAAGGTAGGGGTCGCGTTCGTGGGCCGAGGCCGATATCGTGTTCATGTAGTAGGTCGCGAATTGATGTGGCTTCTTCATCAGATGGCGTGCTCGATTGGGTTGCGGCGATGATCTTGAGTTGTTGGCAGGGGCAGCGATGTTGTCAAGGAAGATGCGCGAATGTCGAAGCGTGGGGTCGTGCCAGTGAGGTATCGATGCTATTTTTATTTATATTTATTTATTTACATATTTAAAAATAAATGTATATATATAGTAAACCAGGAAAGAAAGAATTTTTTTTTACAGTAAGGTTCATGAATAATTTCATTTTTTATTTTAAAAATTACCTCTGTTACAGAAAAAAATATATACAGACATTTACTCTATGAAGTACTGTTTAAAATAATAATGATAATATAGATTTGAATATGAATTTAAATTTTACAGTTAGGGATATGAATAAAAAAATAATAATTTATATGTGATGGTAAGGCATATAAAGAAATTTTGTTTTACTAAGTATATACACACATATCTGCATATGAAATAATAAAAATGTATTTTTGTGACTAATTTTCTTATTTAAATTTTTTAGTTACTAAAAGATATTTTAGAAAGGAAAAGTTTAACAGTTTAGGTTAGAAAATATAATTTAAAGTAAGGCAAAAACAGTTGAAGTACATATCTTTTGTTTTGAATATAAATAGTAAACAGAAGATTTTGTGTAAGTAAAGGATTTTGAAATACATATAAACTATTTTAACAAGTATGTATGTTTTAAAATAATAATATAATACAATAATATACACATATATATTTTTAAAATCTATTAGTTTAAAATATAAATATTAGTAATTGATTTGGTTAATAAATGGATTGAATTTATTTAGGGCACTCAAAATAATTTGTTTTAAGGAAAATAGTTTAAATCCAATTGTTGTAAATTAAAAGTATCAAATGGTAATGGATTCTTCAAGTTGATTCAAATATTAATAAAAAAAATCAAATTGTTAGCCAAATGAATTTTATAAAAAAAGGTAATTGGGTTAAAAAGAATTATCAGCTAATCAAAAAAACTATTAAACGGTAACTGGTTGTTCGATCACTTCGAATATTAATAAATTGCAAAATTGTTTATACAAGGTATAAATCAAGAAAATCGAGTCAAGATGGAAATGGATTGCAAAATAAAATCAAGGTGAGATCTTCTCACTCAAATTGAAAACTTGGATTGTAGTTATTGATTGCTGTTTGGTTGTGACATTAGATATAGTAGGATATATATATATATATAGCAATATATATATATATATATATATATATATATATATATATATATATATATATATATTGGCATATGTACATATTGGAGTTGATTGATTTCCCGCATTATATAGCGGATGAGACACAATTGCGCCGCCTATTAAGCGGATAATATTTTATAAATCCCATATACCGTGATATCCTGTCTTGAAACGTGATTGGTATTGTGCTAATGTCTGTGGATGTAGGGAAACAGGTTGGAGGGATCCAACTGGATTCCTCAACCGTGTTTATTTATTTACATATAATGTGATATTTGTTGATTGTCATATGATGATATATGATGTTTGGATGCCGTGATTGATTATTTGGTGTGTTGCATCATCGGATCTATTTTTGAAGTTTAAAAATAACGATTTTGATTTTTAAGGGATTTCTAAAGTGATTTTTGAAATTATACGTTTATTAAATTTTCGAATTGATTCATTTTAAATAATTAAAACGTTATAAATTTTTATGTTATAAAAATTGGGATTTTTGTGAAAATAACCAAAGCATGATTTTTTGATAAATTTATAAAATGGTTTAAATTAGGATTTTTGTGAAATATAACCAAAGCATGATTTTTTGATAAATTTAAAAAATGGTTTAAATTGGAATTTTTGAATTATTATAAACGGTTTATATAAAAAATATTATAAAATTGATATTTTATAAGTTAATGATATTGGAATTATAAAACGAGCTTTTATAAGTGTTAAAATAAAGGTTGTACCTAGTTTTATAAGTAAATAAGAATTTTAGATTTATAAATAAATGATGATATAAAAGAATGAATTTGTGAATAAATGGATTATAAGTAATTTACTTATAAGTTGGATTCGACATGTAAACGAAATATAAATAGAATTGGTTATTAAAGGAGATTTATAAATCGAAGTACTTATGAAATAGAAATGGAATTTATAAACATTGTTTTATAAATCCGTAATCAAATAAATTTGATAAGTAAACATAGAAATTTTTAAAGGAATTATATCCACGATTTTGGACTTTGGAAAATCCTTTAATTTTATATGTGAAAGTGTTGAATTTGGATTAACGAAGTATATTCACGATTTTGGATGATGAATAATATATTAAGGAAATGTTTTGGGGAAAAATGATATTTTAAATAGAATTAAAACGATTAGAGATGTTTTAAATGTATTAAGTATTGAAAACATAGATTTCAACATTCATTGTTGAAATATGCGTTTTCAAGGAATTGAAGGAAATGATGGACTATAACACTGTTGTTATTGTAAATGATTTCCGAAAAGAAATGTTTTTGTACAGTATTGGGATTTATATATCTATCTAAATTTCGAATCCCTATACTAGTGATTTTGGGTCGTCGTAACGATTTTTTACGCAACATTCGTTTTTGACTCAAATAAATGTGTTAAGAGAATGTTTGCTTTAAAGAATGAAATATATATTTAATTTCGATTTAAGTATATTGAATATTTTTCAAGTGTTGAAAATAAATAGATTTGTGAACTACTTATTATTAATAAGCAGGGAAATGTTTTCCAATATGAAATGAACGTTTTGAGAATTATCTTTTTGAAGATAAATTAAAAGTGGATATTTGAAAATCAATTTGAAAATCGTATTTTCGCAGATATTTTGGAAATGTAAATTCAATATGGAATTTATAAATGAAATTGGGAAAATTGGTGTAAAAAAATAAATATCGATTTATTTTTTGAAGTATGGGAACTATATATATATATATATATATATATATATATTGTAAAGATATTTTTGAAAAATAAATAATTTGGAATATTATTTGGAATCTGGTGATGTTGCGCATACCTATTGATAGTTAAATAACCGACTATTAATATTTACCTTTAAATAGGTATTTGTTGTGATTGTTTGAATTTGAATGCTACACTTATTTTTAAAAATAAGCGCTCACTCTTCGGGTTAGCCGGAAAAGGACCTTGGGGTCGTATAACCCATTCCAAATATGTGATACGTCGTAATAGATAGCATTGATGACCGGTGTAGAAGACTGGATATTTGTGAAAACGGAAGGATTACCGTCGAATGTTTCTGCATCGGCTGATCCCCGATATAGAAATTTATTACCCTTTGTGATGGGAAGTCCGGTCGTGATTAGTGAATATCCGGATTGCAAGGACTTCTTTGTAAGTGCCTTTGGTTCCGTTCGATCCCGGAACGGACTTGTATGGATGTGTGTCCGACGTTACAATTTGAGATGTAAAGCTGGTTTCTATCAAATATGTTCCCGTTGGTGGCGGAGAATTTATTCTCTTAGCTTAACACCCTTAGAGGTTATATAGTTGATGGTTACTAGTGATACATTCCCAAATTGGTAATGTGGCATATGAAGTGCGGTTGAGCATTTGTTGAACAAAGCACAGCTTTTATATAAAGCGTGGCTTTGTGGACGAGACTTCGTCGGATCTCACACCCCGAAAATGGTCAAAACAGGAAGGATGCGGCAAGGTTATTAGGGGGTAGCGCCCCTTTAGTGTATGTCATTCCTTCTGGATAGAGGTGGTATCATGGTATGGAGCCCAGATACTTAACCTATGTTGTTGCTGCAAATTTATTGCTTTGTGGTTGTTGGAAATCGAGGATCCTCGGATATAGATCGGTTACGATCGGGGGATGACATATTCGTGTCAGTAGTTACCCAGTTAGGGGTAACCCGGCCTTGTGTTGGCAGAGATCCGGTTTGGTTCTCGGGATGTCATTCCAGAGGCGTTTCCATGTGGCAATGGAAAGTTCCTTGGCCTGACCATTTGTTGGAAATCTAAAGAAACAATACGATCTTGTACGGTTTTAGTTGTATAACCTGTCATGAAATGTGGCGGTAACCTGCTATTGAACATGGTAGCTATAGTAGGCATAAGTGCGGAATGTCTATGCTGGCTAAGATTTGTATCTTTACTTTCGAAATATTTTCTACACTATGCACTAGTAATAATATCAAATGTTTCTTTTTAATACGTATTAAGCATCTTTGACTATCATAAGGAGAAATCTCCTCCGATTTTGCATTTGCATTGTGTGTGTGCGCGGGAGGCCTTATGGTAGTCTCATTTTCTAAAAAGCATTGTGAATCTATTTTAAAATTATCCTGTTCTTTGTTTTAAAGATAGATAACTGTTTTAAGTTCTCACACCAGTCACATGACTGACTCGGAGTTTATTGTTTTCCTTCCTAAACTCTGGGTGCCCACCAATTTCCACACGGGCAGTCTAGAGTCAAGGTTATCAGGTCATTCTGGATTCGGGTGTTGCTACGGAAATCTGGAGGCGAGCCAGATGGCATAGCATATTACTAAGTATAGTATTTCTTTTCCGCTGTTGTTGTTGTTATACACTCTGATAATGAATGTAATGTGATGTAATGTATAAAATGTACAGTTCTTTTGTTTTAATGATTATTCATTTATCTGTTATATGTTGTTCCACTGCGATTGTGAGATTCTGATATTGTTCTGTTTTATCTTTTTCTTTCTTCTTCTACCTCTTTCTTCTTCTTAAAACCCTAAGTGTTCAGTTTTTCGGCATTCGATTGCTCGGCAGTTGATACGGTGAACGTATTGATGTCGGTTTTCGAAAGTCGAAGAATCGGGTCCTTACACACAATGCTCCTAGAAAGGCATATTTCGAATATAGAGGACGTTCCCAACAATGCACGAGAATCTCATACCCCACTGTGAACCGTACGAGCATGCACACATACATATCTATGTGTGTATGGACACACATATACATTTAGTGATATCAATTTACTAAACAATGTATTTCTTATGAAATGTCCTCGTGATCCAAGTATCAGACACATTACAATCACGCTATACGTATAATACTCATGTACTTGTTCCTTAAACCTAAGTTGGGGTTTTAAGTTCCACATAAGTTTCATACGTTTAAATGATATGTAACTGCTTATAATTTAATTATCTTACATAGCATGCTTATCTGTGTATCTGTGTGTATGTGTGTGAGTTAATTAATTCTTATTTAACTAATTTTAGTTTATTAATTCAATTAACAAATTAATTAAATTATTTTAAAATTTTATTTTATTCATCTTAAACAATTTAAAATGAATATTAACTATAGCATTTATACTTCTATATACATGTATCATTATATACATTTATTGATTTATTAATGCACTATTAATATATGTGTGTGTGTGTGTGTGTGTGTGTATCAAATATATATTTATTCAATTTAAAACAATTAACTAAAATATTTCTTAATTAATTTTGAAAATTAATATTTTACATGTGTTAAATATACATATATTAGTACATATATACAAATACATATATATCACCATGTGTATGCGCACATATGCATTGATAGACGTATGTTTATTTTAATTAATTAACCTTTAAATATTTATTTATTTAATTAATCTAAGTTAGTTAATGATTAAATAATTTTCAAAAAATATTTCTTAAAACAATTTTGGAAAATATTTTATAACTTTTTATAATTTATTTTATATTTTATCTTTTGAATTCAAAATTATAATTTTAAGTTTTCAAAATGAATTTTGAAAATTAGCCAAGATCCAAAATTAATTCGAGTCCTTTTATTGTCGAAAACTTATGGGCTTATATAATTCTTCGGGCTAGGCCAGTAGCTAGATAGGGTAGAGTACTTAATTATCTAAACCGAATGTTGGATTACATTTTTAGACACCCCACTAAATAGATAGACTTTAATAAGTTATCTCTAATATTGCTACTTTAGACCGCATAAAGCATTAATGGCTCTGATACCGTTGAAGGAACCGGGTCAGTCGAAAGTGGGTGAAATAGGTATATTCAAAAAAAAAAAAAAAATCCTTTTTTGGATCTATTGGACCTATGAAGTCTAAAGTATTTTAAATGAAATCTAATTTTATTTAATTTTTTTAAA
The DNA here is from genome assembly GCA_030765085.1 of Allium cepa. Classification (NCBI taxonomy): domain Eukaryota; kingdom Viridiplantae; phylum Streptophyta; class Magnoliopsida; order Asparagales; family Amaryllidaceae; genus Allium; species Allium cepa. Next base: position 242,984,326 of record CM060938.1, on the reverse strand, counting down.
ATAGAGTTTTGATTTGATTTAAATCAAATATATCATAATAAGTGTATCAAATGCACTTATATGTATGTGTATCATCCAAATAAAAACACGACCAATATGTACATTTATAGATGTCGGGATTTATACCACAATGGACACATTTGCCTTTTATGTATGCCTTTGTTGCCTATAATGTTATTTTGAAAACTTATAATAATTATATACACACTATAGTTTAATTATACTTATATATAATATGTTGTAAAATATTTTTGACTAACTAAAAATAGTTTACTCATATTGATAATATGATAAATAATAAGTATAAGTAGGCAGTTAAGAAAAGGAAAAGGTGTAGGACTTTTCTCCTTCCTTTGCTCATTCAAATAAATATTTTAAAACCTAAACCCATTGACCAAAAAAGTGGACCAACACCCTGGTTCGGATGTGAAAGCACCGGCCATGTCCCGACAGAGCAATATCATAGGCCACAAATATAAAGAAAGAACAGTAAAAGAAAGAAGTCAGAGAATTTTTATAGTGGTTCGGCTGTTAATGAAGACTACGTCCACTTTATAACTTTAATATCGACCGACTCCTGTTACAAGAGTTGTTTGATTATAAGGCTTTGATTGTTTTCTAGCTAGATTGAATCTCCAAATTTGGAATCCACTAGAGAACCATAGTGTATTGTTTTGGAGATAGTTGTGTGGAGGTACAGAGTGAAGAATAATTTGAGAAGAGCTTCAGCAATCAGTCCGAAGAAGATCCTCTTTGTGTCATAGGTGGCATGCTATTTATAAAGGTTAGAGAGTTTCTAGGCCAAGCTTGTCATCATCAACTATCAGGTAGGTTGCAGGCGACCTAGAGGGACCTTTGCTTGCAATGGGTCGCTCGCGACCAATAGACTTGGTTTGTTTTGTGGACCAAGTTTTGCCTCTTTTAACGGTGTTCTATATATAGTTCATTTGATGGTTTAAGCAGAGGCATGGTTTACCGGCGAGCTAAGCCCCTAGGATTTTCTGGAACTTGGACTTGGGATGTCCCCATAGCCTTTTATCATTGCTCCTACATTTTGACGACAATTCACTAGTTGCTTATGCTTAGCTACTGACTGAACTAAAGGGATTCTAATCTCTTGGTTTCACTGATCTAATCCGTTGCCCTAGTCATATAGCTTGACCCTTGTCGATCCCTTGTGTAATGCCTCTGAATTTTAATTAGCATTTTTTCGAGATATTTAATTGGATAAATTAAATAGAATAATGTGAATAATTAGGAAGATGAGATTAATAAATCCTATAGCCGTGTCTAAATGAATGAACTAAAATAATACTAAACTAAATTTAGAAGGAGGAATTTCCTAAGGGATAAACTTAGAAATGAGGCTACATTTCTTTGTATATATCTCTTCCTCTACCTGAATAAACTTCCACTTTCTCATCTTAACTCCCACATATTTCGACGGACCATTAAAAAGCTCTAGGAAGAGTTTAATTTGAAGAATGAGCTAAGGAATTAAAGTTAGGAAAGTATCCCATTCTTCAATCAACTAATCAAGGTGAATAATCATGTTTATTTTCTCATTTTTCTGCGTTTGGATTGGTTATGAGCTATACTCGATTCATGTTTATGATTTTGGTTGGGAAATAACCATTTAAACATTTGTTTGGATGAGACATAGGTGTTTTAAATGTTAATGGGCTAATTAACACGTTTTTATTCGATTTTGGTGAAATTCCAAGCTATTTTGATCTTTATATGCTTTGAAATTTTAATATGCTGAAGTATATGATTTGTTTGATTTTTGGTGATTTTTGAGAATTTTTCTTTAATGATTTACTAAGGTAATTAAATTATCTAATCCCAAGGGCTGAACTTAAAATTTGCTTCTGAAATTACTTAAATTCGGGAGGAAATTGCTTTTGGAAATATTGGGGGAAGAAGTACAGTGTTTTATGAAAAATGTTGACTTTTGTAAACTTTTTACTATTTGAAAGTTAGGCCCAGTTGTGCCTTCGACTCCAACAAGCCACTTTTACCTTTTTGATGAAGTCGAAAGATACCTTTCGCTTAAGATGGATGCTAAAGTTGAAAGGTAGGCACGACATCAAAGGGAAGAAGGGCGAAGGGATGTGGATGCTTCTTTCTTTGCTTTCGAATAGAAATATAATTGTTTTTGAATTAGTTGAAAGGAGATCCTTCGACTCAAACATTTTATAAGAGATTAAATTTTTTATATATTCAAGAAGGGGTTTCGAATGGGATCTTCGAAAGCTTAAACCTTTAAGAGTATTGTTTTAAAATGTTTTCTAAAATGGTGTTTTAATGTCTTTCGGCAAAGTTGATGGGTTAACCTTCCGACATGGTCAGAATTATACTTCCGAATGGTTGGTTCCAACACCAACACTTCATTGTTTTTGAATTATTTCGAAATAATTTATTTTGAAAGGTTTGATTTCTAAAGGTTTTTTATTCGAAAGGTTTTAATTTCGAAAGGTTTTGGCTTTGGAAGTTTTGATTTCGAAAGGTTTGATTTCGAAAGGTTTGATTTCGAAAGATTTGATTTCGAAAGGTTTTGAAGGGGTTACCTTCAATGATTGCAAAAGGTATGATTTTGTGATGCTTTCAAAAGAAAGGTTTCCAAAGAGGCTAACTTTAGATGTTTACTTGCTTTCGAATGGGATTTCATTCGAAGGGTTTTAAAGGGCTGTTTTTAGCCACTTTTCTTATGTAAAACTTTGCTAAGTCAAAAGGGTTACTTCGAAGGGTTATAGCATAAAATACCTATCTTTGTTTGAATATGTAAGGAGAATCCTTATATAAAAATGATTGTTATAAAACCTTGGGGACACCGGGCCGGGTTTAATGTTTTTTTTTTGGGGTTATAAATAGAAATATGCTTTAAAAAATATTCACTGGGGTCATCGATGTGTTTTTATTTAATTTAACCTAATTGGGGTTACCGATGGGAATAGGTTAAACAAGTGGTATGCTTGGGGAAAAATAAATACTACAACAAAAATATCTTATTACAACACCCTTTTTACAACGTGCATTAAGGCCCGTTGTAATAGAAGGCTGTTACAACGGTCCATTAAGGCCCATTGTAAAAGATGCATATACAGCACCCTTTTTACCACGGGCGTTGGTTGCCTGTTGTAATAGAAGGCTATTACAACGGTCCATTCAGGCCCGTTGTAATAGTTAATGGACCGTTGTAATAGATAATAGATTACAACGGTTGCAAAATGAAATTACAACGGTCTCATAAAAACCCTAGTTTTCAATTATACAAGCCGCCGGCCCTTTTATTTTTTTTATTTCGTTCAGACTAAACTGTAAAAAAGGAGGAAGATAACAATCATGGCGCTACTTAATCGACTGCCTCTCCTGTTCGCGTTTCTTATTCTATTTCAAATTCCATTCTTGGCAATTTCAACAACAGATCCTTTAGAACGTAAGTTTTTGTTACATTATTACAACAACATCAATTTTGATTTTTGTGGTTTTGAACCCAAGATTGGTTCTTGGTCTTAAAACAAGGGTTTTGGCTGGTACTGAATTTGAAATTATAAGTAGGGTATATGAAACGATTTTTGATTACACCATTGGTGCTTAGTGGCAGCTTTAAAAGCAGTGTTTGAAGCACTTAACAATCCCACCCAATTAATTGGGTGGAATTTTGTTGATGGTGATCCCTGCAGCAGTTCTAGATTTGGAAAGGAGTGGCTTGCTCAAATCAATCTGTGATTCCCATGTGAGTTGTTTACATACACCTTTTTACATACGTGTTTATTAATCTTGCCTACTACAGAAATTGGTTGTGCTTGTTAAACAAATTCTGGAAACTTATGGACTGATATAGAATTGCAATGATTTTGAAATAGATGAAAAATGGACATGCTAGTTAAATATAGGGCAAAATATTTAAGGTGTTGTTATAGGGATAGCACAATCAGATAACAGGCTAATTTGGATGTCATGGGGGCATGTTATTTTCATTATTTTCTCGATGGTGCGCAGTGGTGTTTACACCGCTTAGTGTAAAATGTGGAATAAAGTTTCCGGAGGTGCCAAATTTAATAAAACTCCCATTATCGATACTTCATGTCCCTATATCAACACCAAGAGTTTATATTGCTATATTATGTTTTGGTTTTAAAAGAATGAAATATCGACTGTGCTAAATGTGAACACTTTCCCCCCTAAATTAAAGTACTATAATTTTTTTATCTTTTTTTTCCAATATTAAATGCAATATCACTTTTTGGCTTGGGACTACGGAATTCGGGTCCTAAGCACCTGCCTGCCCTTTTATTGCAAGGATCAGTTTTGAATTTTGAAGATTAGGTTGTAAGCTGGTTTTGGGGAAACCTAAAGAAGCGCAACTGCTATTGGCCTTAAGAATTGAACATAGGATTTTTAATGTTTGTTAAAGAAAACGAATACATTAATAAATAGTTTTTTTGTGATGTCCCGGAAATTTAGGCAATAATTATTTAATAATTTCTTTGATAATTATTTTATAATGTGAAATATTGATTTAATAATTTTAATTCAAACATAAATTCTCTCTTGAAAATTAATAATTATTTAGTTTGTTAAATGATATTCTTTTCAAATGTTAAAAATATTTAAGTAATAAATTTATCTTTCTAAACTGATTTAAAAATATTTATTTACAATGTATAAATGTTTATACATTGTAAATAGAGGATTTGGTTTTAATTTTAATTCATATTAAATAAAAGGATATTTTCTAATTATTATATATAAATGTATAGATTGTAAATTGATTAATTTGACTTAAATTAATTTAAATTAGTATTGTAAACTTTTCAATAGTTTGTTTTAAAAATCTTTCTTATATATTTATAGAAAAGTAAGTAAGTATTTATTTTGTTTATAAAAATAAATATAGTTTAAATTTTGTTTTATAACAAAAGTTTGTTTTTTTTTATTTTAAAATTGCTTTTCTTTTGAAATAAGATTTAATTCATTCTTGTTCAAGTATAACAGTTAGTTTGAAAACTCTTAAATAAAATCTAATTCAACATTTCTTTTTCTTCTTAAAATCTTTTCTTTTGAAATTTAGTTTCATAAAGAATATTATTTTAAAAATAGTCAAACAAACATTAAAATATAAATGTTATAAGAAGTTTATATGTATTTATTTATAGACTAGATGTTAATAAATCATTTGAATCATGCTAGAAATAAATTAGAAATGGTTTAAGATAAAATTCAAACACCTTTATAAATTTAGAATTCTCTTTTAAATATTGATATGAACATGTGTTAGTTATAAGTGAACACTTGTAAAACATTTAACATAATAAGTTAACAAGTGGCAACTGTTTTAAATCTCATTATTTAAATTTTTGATAGGAGAAACATAGTAATTCATTTGGGTAAAACATATTCTCATTTGAAAACCTAAAAAATCAAAATTTCAGAAAGATCAAAACCAGATTTGTTAAAATTTCTACATGTTAAAATTTCTGCAAACCAAATTTTCCCAAATCTGCATATCTGAACAACAAAATACAAGAAAAGCAAACTTCAATTCAATTTGGAAGGTCTGCATGCATTCATCAACAAGAAAAGTAATTTCTGTAATCAAATGCAAGCCAGGATCAATATGCATCTCAATATGCAGTTCCGGAAAATGAATTTGCACCTAGATCGTTTCTGCATCTTCAGTTTAAAGGTGAGTAAGCTTCTCTGTTTTAAAAACAGTTTTTCCTTATAAACTAAGCTAAACATGGTCTACAGAACTCAGATCCTAATTTATAAAAAAAGTCAAAATCTGTTATAGATAAAAATTGCTTTGTTTTCTGTATTAAGAAAAATGAAATGAGTAACATAACTATGTAAAAACCTATGATATTTGTGCATATGAATCAGTAGAAAGAATATGATGTGATGATTGTATGTTGATAACTGTCTTGTGAAAACATATATGAATGTGTTTACATGTTGCTGTTGCCTATAGTTGCATATCTTTGTAAACTAAGATTTTCTTTTACAGAAATTCTTTATCACTTGAATTGATTCCAGTTAGTAATTTTTGTACAAATAAGATATGTTTGTTTGGTATAAATTAGATTTATAAATTTTAAGATAGTTCAATAAATCTGTAGCCTCTGTAAACTAAAATCAGTCATCATTAGAATAAAACAAATATCAAACATCATAAATTATTAGAACAAGTGTATAAATTAGAATATACGATTGAAATTAGGAATTTCAAAAACTAATATTACAGTTTTAAATAAACTGTTAGGGAAAGGTATTTCTGTTTTAAAACAGAAATAGGAAAATTTGAAAATATCTGTAGGCCAGTGAATTTAGGGGTTAAGATGCCTACTGTAGTGGAGTTTTGATGTAAGTATGTTAAGGGAAATTGGTGATGGATGATCAGAAGGGGAGGAGATGATATTTGAGTTTCCCAGGTTTTCAAAAACCAGATTTTAAGTGTTGCAGTTCTTAGTTTCTGCACTTACATCCTGTTGCATCGAGTGGGTTAGGGATTTGAGTGGTTGCAGAGGGGACTTAGAGGGAGGGTCTGCCGGAATTGCAGCGAAGATGATGGTCGGAGGCGAGCTAATTGGATGATGACAGGTTGTGTAGTTTAAGTGCTGTAGTGATTCCAGGTTTTCAAGTGGTATCTCGAAAACTTGAATTCGAGTTACAGTAGGGTTCTGATGATCGTATGCTTGTGAGGAGATGGTCGGCAACTCGTAGCAGTTGGTTGAAGTGACTGGAAGCTGCCGGAGTGACGGTGCATATGCACCATGTACATTGGTAACTCAGCTGAACTATTGGTAGTGTGCAGGGTATTTTTTACTCGAAGTAGATCTCGGGGTTTCTGGTCTCTGTCTCGAAGCAGATGGTTAGTAAACTCGAAGTTAAATTGATGGAATCTCGGGTTAGTTGCAGGTTTATAAACCTGTAGTTTGCAGTTTTAAGAATTTAAATAAAATTCATAATTTAAAGATTTTAATTTGATTTAAATATAAGTTAAGTCTGAATTCAAATGAAGTTTTGAGTTCAAGGTTTTAAAAATGAAAATTTTGAAATAAAACAAGTTTTAAATTCTGTTTTAAATCAAGATTTAAAAACTAACAGTTTCAGGTTTTAACCCTGGAGTTTTGCAGTTGAATAAAATTCATATTTTTAAGTTGCAACTTGATTCTAGTATAACTTGAACCTGGATTCAAATGTAGTTTTGAATTCAAAGTTTTTAAGATGAAAATCTAAAATTTAAACAAGCTTTAAATTCAGATTTGAAGTCAAGTTTAAAAGAGTTTCAGGTTTGTTTTTTTTTAAAACCAGAATTAGATTTAAAAACAGTTTTGTACGATTTTAAAGTATGAACAAATTTAAATGTTTAAGCAAAACTTAAATTTGTTTTTTGAATTCAGACTAAAAACTGTTTTCAAGTTTCTTTGAAAACCAGTTTTGAATTCAAACAGTTTGTAATTTAAAAATGAATGAACATATTCAAAAGTTCAAAAGAAATTGATTTCAAATAAGTTGAAAGAATTTAGTTTCCATTAGTGTTGAATTAAAATATGAAGTGTTAATTTAAATTTGAAGATTGAAATAATCAATTTATTTTTCAAAGCTTAATTTATTCTAATCAAGTAAATTTGTTTTAAACCTTCCTTTATATTTAGGTAATGAAAGTTCTTTAACATTCATTTTATTGTAAGGTTTTATAATTATTTTAAATTTAGATTAATGTTTAAATAGTTAAACATTTTAAATATTAAAATTTTAAATGGAATTAGAATTTAAATTTATAAAATGTATTGTTTAAATACATTTTGAATATAAATGAAGTCATTTGATAAGTAAATAAATTATATTGAAATAATTAAGATAATTTAGAATTTACTTAATTATTTGATTTTTAAATAATGATTTAGATTAATTTTAATTGGAAATGATTTATTTATAATTAATCTAATTCAAATTTTCTTAAGTATGAGATTATTGAAATGTTGTTAATTAATAATTGGTGATAATTATCTAAGGATAATTTAGTAATTAATTAATGTAATTAATTTTGATAATTAACTAGGTTGATTAATTGAATCTAATTAATTGAAATTTGTTAAGTATAATTAATTGTTAAAGTAATTAAGGAATTAATTACTTATGGTAATTAATTTTGATATGTGATTTAATTAAGTTAACTAATTTAGTTTAATTAATTTAAATAAATCATCTAATGATTTTCAGAGAGTAATTACTTAATGTAATTAGTGGAGCAGGATTACTTAGATAAGTAATAATGATTATTACTGGAATGTAATTAGTAATTTGGATAATTACTTTTGTAATTAATTTAGAAATTAATTAATGATTAATTATTGGTTAATTAATTTATAAATAAGTAATTAAAGATAGTTAATTACTTAATTTAATATTAATCAAGGTGATTAATAATTAGATTAATTACTAAATATAATTAATTTTAATTAAATAATTTATTTAAATATTAGAGATCATTAATTATTATAATTAATGATGTAATGAAGGATTGTTTTATTAAGTTAATTTAAATTAAGTGATTAATTAATTGTAATTAATTAAGGATAAATATAATTAATTATAATTAATTAATAAATGAGTAATTAAATGTTAATTACTTATGATTAAGGTTAATTAATTTGTGAAATTAATTAAAGACTAATTACTTATTGTAATTAGTGAATGATTAATCAAAGATATTTAATCAAGTTAGATACTTAGTCAATAATTAATTAACTGGGTTAATTAATGGATGTTAAGCAGGATTTAAATATGGTAATTAATTAATTTAATTTATTTTAAATTAATTAGAGATGGTTGTAATTAATTTAATTCATTTTAAATTAATTATAATTATTGGTTAGTAAATCATTGCTTATCGATGTTATTGATTGAATGGTTGTGATCTCAGTAATGAGATGAGTCGTATCTGTATAATATGAATGCTTGGTTTAAGTATGATGGTTTGTGATGGATTATTTGGTTGAATGATTATCTGTTTGTGATGATGCAGATTTTCAGTTTATGATATGAATGTGATTATCTATTGTTAGATGTAGCTTATTTATCTATGTGAATTAGATAACAATGAAATGGGTTAATTATTTAAACTCTTAAGTACAACTTGGACACTAAGATGGAGTTTGGTTTCGGTGAGACGGGATCGGGTTTCCATATTTGGATATCCGAAAACCACATCGATTCCAAGTAAACGTTAGGTCGTTAATCCAAGTGGAGCAAGTGAAGACTCGAGGTGTAAGGGCTATACGTCAGTATAACTCTGTGGGTGATTCCGTAATGAGTTTGACGGAATAGTGCTTATAGATTCGAGATGGTGATTTAGAGTGCAAGGGTTGTCGTCGTTAACTCTGAGGGTGATTCCAATACGAGTGTAACGAGATAATGCCTTCGGTTTCGTTCGAACCCGGAATGAACTTGTATGGATTGAATGCTTTCAGAACATCGTCAAGTGGACGATGAGCATTCTAAGATTGATATGTTCTATAAAGGTAATCGTAGCCTCAAGCCTCATCAACCGGGAATGGCTAAAACAGGGGAGGTGCAGCAAAGGTTCGTAGGTAGCCCCCACTGGAGAGCAAGATTTACTCCTATCTAGAGGTCCCTTTATATTTCGACTGTGTGGCAGTTGGTGACGACCAATCTGCGGGGTGGTCTTGTTCGGAACTGTTGAGTAAGGAACGGGTCCGGCGCTTTGTGTTGCACGGGAGTGGGAGTACTCCCCGGTACGGTGATCTAGGCCACGTACTGTAACGGGCGGTACCCAGTAGCCCTGCCATTGTTGGAAACCCATTTTCCCTACGAGACCCTACGGTTTTGATTGTATTACCCACTTTTGTGGCTAGTAGCTGGAATTTAATAGATGTAACAATTTCAGCTATTTCTTATTTATTTGAAAACCCTAGACATTATTATAATATCACTAGATTTCCTATCTAAGGTTTTGGTTAGCGTAAGGTAAAAACTTTTCCATGTTTATGTGTGGGAAGTCTTACGTGATACCTTTTGTTTCAAAAAAATTTCTAAAGTTAAGCAACTTTTATCCCCGTTTACTCACACCAGACCCCTGTCTGACCTGAGTGTTTATTTTCTGTTTTATTAAACTCTTGGGCACTCATATTATGTATGAGTAGTCAAGTGATTCAGGATTTCTTTGACGAGTTCTAGAGGAGATAATGGAGCAGGAGGCTTCAGCGTGTAGATATATTTAGTGGTTCCGCTGTGTTTTGAGTTGTATATGTTTCTCTCTGATATACTTGGATTGTAATGACTAGACAGATGTTTATAACTGCCTAGTTTGTGTTGTTCTAGCTGTATTACTCTGATGTATATGATACTATGTAAAGTTTTACGTGATATATTATAATTTATTCGATTCCGCTGTGAGATTCTGATGTTGTCTGTTCTTTCTTTCCTTTCTTTTCTCTTTTCTATCCCTTTCTTTCTTCTTAGCGATGCGACTTCTTGGAGTGTGGAAGTTGGTTCTTTACATTGTGGTATCAGAGCTCTAGGTTGAGCGAATGCCTAGACTCTGGAGTGGTGTCTATCTTGAGAGGGCGTATTTGTAATTTTGAATATATATATATTTATTTATTTCTACCTATTGATTGGGTTACCTGTTCGGGTTTTCCAATATAAGTAATAAAGGTAGATAGGGTAGTAGTGTGTGTAACACAACTACCAAGGTTGGAGTTCGAGTGGTTGAAGTTGGAAGTGATCTGCTAGGGCAGATTTGGGCATCTTGAGTAGTTCTGCAGTTGGTGAAGGATTTCACCGATCTCTGAAGGAAATCTTTTCAAGATTCGGAGTTTATCTTTGGATTGTAAGCTGGATTGCACTCGTGTGAGTGGATTCTCTTGAGTTGGGATCAGTTGGACGTTCTGAAGCCAGAGTTGGTATCTTGGTAACCTTAGAGAGGAGTTCTGTCTGTATCTGAGTTTGAGACTCAGTTTGGCAGAGTGTTTTGAGCTTGGTTTGGGAGTGAGTTTCCTGATAGATATCTGTCTATTTGGAAGGCTCTATTGTGAAGAGGCTAGTGTAGCTTTGAGGTTCGATGAGCTTTTGGATAAGGAAGATTTGGCAACAGTAGCAGCAGTGAGTGACCTGTTCTTCGATGGTTCGGAAATCTCTGTGATTCTTCTGTCAGTAGTCCGGGCATATGGTGGAGCTTGTCCATTTCTTCTGAAAGCCCAGCTGGGTGTGATGTTAGTGGTTAAGAGGTGGACCACTAGTTTCTTCTTTTGAAGATTTTAGCTGTTCTGTTTGTTGAAGTGAGAACGATTTCTTGGAATCTGAACTGAGTGGAAACGCAAAAGTGACTTGCGACGGTTCAGAAGTTCTCTAAGTGTTCTTTGTTTGGATTGAAGCATCTCTAGTGGATGTTTGAGTTATCGAAGTGATTTGATTTTTCGGATATCTTCGAAGGAGTTAAGATTTGCATCCATCGAGAGTTTGAGTTCTGTTTCGACTTGGCTCTTGAAGTTTTACTAGTGGATCAAATTAGTAGGAGGTTCTTTAAGAGAAATCTGTTTAAGTTGGTAGGATTTATTGGATACAGTTTTCTGGTTGAATTTTTGTTGTGATGTTGTGACTGAATGGGATAGGTCACTGAGATTTATGGAATTTGATGAACAGTGTTTTCGGGATAAGTTGATCAAGTTTGCACTTGTGTTCATCAACAACATTCTCGAATCAGAGTTGCGCAGTGGAAGCATGGTGGCAGCTATTCCAGAATATAAGCAACACCCGATTCTTTGGGAATTTGAGTTTTGTCTTGGATCAGAAGATTTCTACAGGAAATTCATTTTGAATCTGGAGACTTGGATGTCTTGTGCATCTATTCTGTTTTCAGAATAGGAGTAGTATGTTGAAGTCTTTTGATATCTGTGGTGGATTTTGATTGATCCAGAAGTTGAAGACGGCCCAGGATCGATAGGAGAGACTTGTGAATATGAGTATTGGATCTTTCTGTTTTCTCGTGAGAGTTGAGTGTTTGGTCTACAGGATTGAATTTCTAGTTCGGATGGCTGGAATTTGTTTTGTTTTCCGCGTACCTCTAAGGGAGTACATGTATGGTTTTTCTCTGATTTTAGAATCAGTAGTTCTGAGAGATTTGGGAGTTGATCAGGACTTGTCTGTAGTCCTGTATTCTGTTTAGATTTGTAGATCTAGATATATAGGAGCTCTAGATCTGAGTGGTGTAGGTAGTTTAGATTCTGTAGGGCGAGTGTCCCGGTGTTTGTACCTGGGAAACTCTAGGGAATCTTATCCAGAATTTTGTCTGGATAATTAGAATTGTTTGTTTAAATTGGTTGCTATGGTTGCTATTATGTGGTTGATAGTATATGTTTGTTCTTTTTAAATTTAAAATCTGTATGGGATTATTAAATTACCTTTGCTTTTAAATTTCGGGGATGAAATTCTTTTAAGAGGGGAGGAATGTGATGTCCCGGAAATTTAGGCAATAATTATTTAATAATTTCTTTGATAATTATTTTATAATGTGAAATATTGATTTAATAATTTTAATTCAAACACATATTCTCTCTTGAAAATTAATAATTATTTAGTTTGTTAAATGATATTCTTTTCAAATGTTAAAAATATTTAAGTAATAAATTTATCTTTCTAAACTGATTTAAAAATATTTATTTATAATGTATAAATGTTTATACATTGTAAATAGAGGATTGGTTTTAATTTTAATTCATATTAAATAATAGGATATTTTCTAATTATTATATATAAATGTATATATTGTAAATTGATTAATTTGACTTAAATTAATTTAAATTAGTATTGTAAACTTTTCAATAGTTTGTTTTAAAAATCTTTCTTATATATTTATAGAAAAGTAAGTAAGTATTTATTTTGTTTATAAAAATAAATAAAGTTTAAATTTTTTTTATAACAAAAGTTTGTTTTGTTTTATTTTAAAATTGCTTTTCTTTTCAAATAAGATTTAATTCATTCTTGTTCAAGTATAATAGTTAGTTTGAAAACTCTTAAATAAAATCTAATTCAACATTTCTTTTTCTTCTTAAAATCTTTTCTTTTGAAATTTAGTTTCATAAAGAATATTATTTTAAAAATAATCAAACAAACATTAAAATATAAATGTTATAAGAAGTTAATATGTATTTATTTATAGACTAGATGTTAATAAATCATTTGAATCATACTAGAAATAAATTAGAAATGGTTTAAGATAAAATTCAAATACCTTTATAAATTTAGAATTCTCTTTTAAATATTGATATGAACATGTGTTAGTTATAAGTGAACACTTGTAAAACATTTAACATAATAAGTTAACACGTGGCAATTGTTTTAAATCTCATTATTTAAATTTTTGATAGGAGAAACATAGTAATTCATTTGGGTAAAACATATTCTCATTTGAAAACCTGAAAAATCAAAATTTCAGTAAGATCAAAACCAGATTTGTTAAAATTTCTGCATGTTAAAATTTCTGCAAAACAATCTTCAAATCGAATCTGCAAATCAAATTTCCCCAAATCTGCATATCTGAATAACAAAATACAAGCAAAGCAAACTTCAATTCAATTTGGAAGGTCTGCATGCATTCATCAAAAAGAAAAGTAATTTCTGTAATCAAATGCAAGCCAGGATCAACATGCATCTCAATATGCAGTTCTGGAAAATGAATCCGCACCTAGATTGTTTCTGCATCTTCAGTTTAAAGGTGAGTAAGCTTCTCCGTTTTAAAAATAGTTTTTCCTTATAAACTAAGCTAAACATGGTCTACAGAACTCAGATCCTAATTTATAAAAAAAATCAAAATCTGTTTTAGATAAAAATTGCTCTGTTTTCTGTTTTAAGAAAAATGAAATGAGTAACATAACTATGTAAAAACCTATGATATTTGTGCATATGAATCAGTAGAAAGAATATGATGTGATGATTGTATGTTGATAACTGTTCTGTGAAAACATATATGAATGTGTTCATATGTTGCAGTTGCCTGTAGTTGCATATCTTTGTAAACTAAGATTTTCTTTTACAGAAATTCTTTATCACTTGAATTGATTCTAGTTAGTAATTTTTGTATAAATAAGATATGTTTGTTTGGTATAATTTAGATTTATAAATTTTAAGATAGTTTAATAAATCTATAGCCTCTGTAAACTAAAATCAGTCATCATTAGAATAAAACAAATATCAAACATCATAAATTATTAGAACAAGTGTATACATTAGAATACATGTTTGAAATCAGGAATTTCAAAAACTAATATTACAGTTTTAAATAAACTGTTAGGGAAAGGTATTTCTGTTTTAAAACAGAAATAGGAAAATTTGAAAATATCTGTAGGCTAGTGAATTTAGGGGTTAGGATGCCTACTGTAGTGGAGTTTTGATGTAAGTATGTTAAGGGAAATTGGATATGGATGATCAGAAGGGGAGGAGATGATATTTGAGTTTTCCAAGTTTTCAAAAACCTGATTTTAAGTGTTGCAGTTCTTAGTTTCTGCACTTACATCCTGTTGCATCGAGTTGGTTAGGGATTTGAGTGGTTGCAGAGGGGACTTAGAGGGAGGGTCTGCCGGAATTGCAGCGAAGATGATGGTCGGAGGCGAGCTAATTGGATGATGACAGGTTGTGTAGTTTAAGTGCTGTAGTGATTCCAGGTTTTCAAGTGGTATCTCAAAAACTTGAATTCGAGTTACAGTAGGGTTCTGATGATCGTTTGCTTGTGAGGAGATGGTCGGCAACTCGTAGCAGTTGGTTGAAGTGACTGGAAGCTGCCGGAGTGACGGTGCATATGCACCATGTACATTGGTAACTCAGATGAACTATTGGTAGTGTGCAGGGTATTTTTTACTCGAAGTAGATCTCGGGGTTTCTGGTCTCTGTCTCGAAGCAGATGGTTAGTAAACTCGAAGTTAAATTGATGGAATCTCGGGTTAGTTGCAGGGTTATAAACCTGTAGTTTGCAGTTTTAAGAATTTAAATAAAATTTCATATTTTAAAGATCTTAATTTGATTTAAATATAAGTTAAGTTTGAATTCAAATGGAGTTTTGAGTTCAAGGTTTTAAAAATGAAATTTTTAAATTTAAACAAGTTTTAAATTCTGTTTTAAATCAAGATTTAAAAACAAACAGTTTCAGGTTTTAATCCTGGAGTTTTGCAGTTTTGAATAAAATTCATATTTTTAAGTTGCAACTTGATTCAAGTATAACTTGAACCTGGATTCAAATGTAGTTTTGAATTCAAAGTCTTTAAGATGAAAATCTAAAATTTAAACAAGTTTTAAATTCAAATTTGAAGTCAAGTTTAAAACAGTTTCAGTTTTTTTTTAAAACTAGAATTAGATTTAAAAATAGTTTTGTAAGATTTTAAAGTATGAACAGATTTAAATGTTTAAGCAAAACTTAAATTTGTTTTTTGAATTCAGATTAAAAACTGTTTTCAAGTTTCTTTGAAAACCAGTTTTGAATTCAAACAGTTTGTAAATTTAAAAATGAATGAACATATTCAAAAGTTTAAAAGAAATTGATTTCAAATAAGTTGAAAGAATTTAGTTTCCATTAGTATTGAATTAAAATATGAAGTGTTAATTTAAATTTGAAGATTGAAATAATCAATTTATTTTTCAAAGCTTAATTTATTCTAATCAAGTAATTTTTTTTTAAACCTTCCTTTATATTTAGGTAATGAAAGTTCTTTAACATTCATTTTATTGTAAGGTTTTGTAATTATTTTAAATTTATATTAATAAATAGTTAAACATTTTAAATATTAAAATTTTAAATGGAATTAGAATTTAAATTTAGAAAATGTATTGTTTAAATACATTTTGAGTATAAATGAAGTCATTTAAAAGTAAATAAATTATTTTGAAAATAATTAAGATAATTTAGAATTTACTTAATTATTTGATTTTTAAATAACGATTTAGATTAATTTTAATCGGAAATGATTTATTTATGATTAATCTAATTCAAATTTTCTTAAGTATGAGATTATTGAAATGTTGTTAATCAATAATTGGTGATAATTATCTAAGGATAATTTAGTAATTAATTGATGTAATTAATTTTGATAATTAACTAGATTGATTAATTGAATCTAATTAATTGAAATTTGTTAAGTATAATTAATTGTTAAAGTAATTAAGGAATTAATTACTTATGGTAATTAATTTTGATATGTGATTTAATTAAGTTAATTAATTTAGTTTAATTAATTTAAATAAATCATCTAATGATTTTTAGAGAGTAATTACTTAATGTAATTAGTGGAGCAGGATTACTCAGATAAGTAATAACGATTATTACTGGAATGTAATTAGTAATTTGGATAATTACTTTTGTAATTAATTTAGAAATTAATTAATGATTAATTATTGGTTAATTAATTTATAAATAAGTAATTAAAGGTAGTTAATTACTTAATTTAATATTAATCAAGGTGATTAATAATTAGATTAATCACTAAATATAATTAATTTTAATTAAATAATTTATTTAAATATTAGAGATCATTAATTATTATAATTAATGATGTAATGAAGGATTGTTTGATTAAGTTAATTTAAATTAAGTGATTAATTAATTGTAATTAATTAAGGATAAATATAATTAATTATAATTAATTAATAAATGAGTAATTAAATGTTAATTACTTATGATTAAGGTTAATTAATTTGTGAAATTAATTAAAGACTAATTACTTATTGTAATTAGTGAATGATTAATCAAAGATGTTTAATCAAGTTAGATACTTAGTCAATAATTAATTAACTGGGTTAATTAATGGATGTTAAGCAGGATTTAAATATGGTAATTAATTAATTTAATTTAATTTAAATTAATTAGAGATGGTTGTAATTAATTTAATTCATTTTAAATTAATTATAATTATTGGTTAGTAAATCATTGCTTATGGATGTTATTGATTGAATGGTTGTGATCTCAGTAATGAGATGAGTCGTATCTGTATGATATGAATGCTTGGTTTAAGTATGATGGTTTGTGATGGATTATTTGGTTGAATGATTAACTGTTTGTGATGATGCAGATTTTCAGTTTATGATATGAATGTGATTATCTATTGTTAGATGTAGTTTATTTATCTATGTGAATTAGATAACAATGAAATGAGTTAATTATTTAAACTCTTAAGTACAACTTGGACATTAAGATGGCGTTTGGTTTCGGTGAGACCGGGATCGGGTTTCCATATTTGGATATCTGAAAACCACATCGATTCCAAGTAAACGTTAGGTCGTTAATCCAAGTGGAGCAAGTGAAGACTCGAGGTGTAAGGGCTATACGTCAGTATAACTCTGTGGGTGATTCCGTAATGAGTTTGACGGAATAGTGCTTATAGATTCGAGATGGTGATTTAGAGTGCAAGGGTTATCGTCGTTAACTCTGAGGGTGATTCCAATACGAGTGTAACGAGATAATGCCTTCGGTTTCGTTCGAACCCGGAACGAACTTGTATGGATTGAATGCTTTCAGAACATCGTCAGGTGGACGATGAGCATTCTAAGATTGATATGTTCTATAAAGGTAATCGTAGCCTCAAGCCTCATCAACCGGGAATGGCTAAAACAGGGGAGGTGCAGCAAAGCTTCGTGGGTAGCTCCCACTTGAGAGCAAGATTTACTCCTGTATAGAGGTCCCTTTATATTTTTTGGCTGTGTGGCAGTTGGTGACGACCAATCTGCGGGGTGGTCTTGTTCGAAACTGTTTAGTAAGGAACGGGTCCGGCTTTGTGTTGCAGGGGAGTGGGAGTACTCCTCGGTCCGGTGATCTATGCCACATACTGTGACGGGTGGCACCCCAGTAGCCCTGCCATTGTTGGAAACCCATTTTCCCTACGAGACCCTACGGTTTTGATTGTATTACCCACTTTTGTGGCTAGTAACTGGAATTTAATAGATGTAACAATTTCGGCTATTTCTTATTTATTTGAAAACCCTAGACACTATTATAATATCACTGGATTTCCTATCAAATGTTTTGTTTAGCATAAGGTAAAAACTTTTCCATGTTTATGTGTAGGAAGTCTTACGTGATACCTTTTGTTTCAAAAGATTTTCTAAAGTTAAGCAACTTTTATCCCCGTTTACTCACACCAGACCCCTGTTTGACCTGAGTGTTTATTTTCTATTTTATTAAACTCTTGGGTACTCATATTATGTATGAGTAGTCAAGTGATTCAGGATTTCTTTGACGAGTTCTGGAGGAGATAATGGAGCAGGAGGCTTCAGCGTGTAGATATATTTAGTGGTTTCGCTGTGTTTTGAGTTGTATATGTTTCTCTCTGATGTACTTGGACTATAACGACTAGACAGATGTTTATAACTGCCTAGTTTGTGTTGTTCTAGCTGTATTACTCTGATGTATATGATACTATGTAAAGTTTTATGTGATATATTATAATTTATTCGATTCCGCTGTGAGATTCTGATGTTGTCTGTTCTTTCTTTCCTTTCTTTTCTCTTTTCTATTCCTTTCTTTCTTCTTAGCGATGCGACTTCCTGGAGTGTGGAAGTTGGGTCGTTACATTTTTGATGCCCAGCAAATTAAGTTTTGCTTGTTAACTAAGAGGAAGTATGCACCGAACCCACCACACATATTCTGCATCATACACAAAAATTTATACGCCCACCTCTATAGTAATAAGTATTTTACTTTTGTAATTAAGATAATTTATGTTTTCTATTTATTTATTTATGTGTACATTATTTATTTATTTATTTGTATTTTTTTTTCATGGATGTACCTAACACAGGTTGTGTCATTTGTGATCATGCATGATTATGTTGTTCAATTCTTCGTAAACTTTCTTCTTTAGCATATCACAACTATTGGTTTGAACAGTTTACAAATGAATTGAAACTTTTCAGGTTAAGGTTTGTAATGGGAAGTTGTTGAATGTTTTTGCTTGTGCTGAGGGTTTCTACATGGGTGGAAAACACAATATTTTGAAACATACTCTAGTAGATAGTTTGCAGCAACTTAGTAGTGGATTCATAAATGTGAGTCTTTTCGTAGCATTTCCCAACTCCATGCCATGTTCTTGTAAAGTACTTTATTGTTCCTTGATTCTATTAGACAAGGCGTTGCAGATATATGTTTAGTTATGCACAATTACATTGCATTGCTATGAATGATATTCATATTTTTCTTATCATATTATGCAGGCCTACGATAACCTGATGAAGGCTTTTGTTGATCATAATAAGGTGCCAATTTAGAATATTGTTGGTGATATTTTAAGTAAATTTGCATGTATGAACTAATTATATTAGTTACTTAAATAAGAATTGCTATACTTAATGATGAGCATTTATAATATATTATGTTTCAGTTTGGCAATTTTCCATATGGATTCCGAGTAAATACCTGGCCGGTACCACCTATTTTAACCGATCCATCTTCAAAATGTCCTTTTTTGCTAACTGAAAATGAAGACCGGGGAGGCAATGGTGGTGGGCTTGGGCAAAATGGTAAATATGACTACAAGAATTGGTCAAAAGAATTTGCTATTCTAGCTAGAGTTCCATGCAACACTGAAGAGGAGAGATTAGCTCGTGATAGAAAGGCCTTTCTGTTGCACAATGTACTTGTTGATACAATAATTTTTAAAGCCGTGTCAATTATACGTCGTCTTGTTGCAAACAAATACTCAAAAAAATTGCATGAGGAGACTGTAGGAGAATTAACTATAGTAGTCAAAAGAGATTTGGTAGATGCAAGTGTGAAACCCAAAGATAAAGTTGATGGGACTTATTTGCTTGGTATGAGGCAGAATGATGTATCTAAAAGAAATGTTCTTAAAGGAATAACTGCCGATGAGAGTGTAACAGTTTAGGTAAGAATACCAATTCTGTGTTGGTACCATAGTTTACTAATATCTACTAATAAATATAACTAACTGGAATATTTTAGGATACTGTTACATTAGGAAATGTTATTGTAAAGCACTGTGGGTATATTGCTATTGTTAAAGTTCTAGAATATGTAAACAAGAATGATAGCTTGAAGGAAAATATTCATGTAGATGACGAGCTAGAAGGTGGTGCAAATGCCCTTAATATTAACAGGTGAGCGCGTTTTTACTTATTTTATCGAACCATATATAATTAGCGAAGAATTACTTTGTTAAGCTTGAGTATTTTGAAAACCGGCTCCATCTCCATGTCATGTACATTAATAAATGTATGACAACTGCACTAGGACATATTAGAATCATTGGCATGTCTGATCCATATTTCTTTACATTATCATGCACACGAAACACACTTGCAGCTTGCTACTGCATTACTCCAATTAAGTTACCAAATGTTACATGGGGAAAAAAGTTGGCCAAAATTATTAGAATTTTCTTTTTCCCCCTTTCCTTTTCTATCATGTTTAATTGAATTCTTATTCTAAAATAATTTTATATGTCCATTGTTTAAACAACATTTGCTAACTGAAGTTTCAAATTTTTCTACAGCTTAAGGACGTTACTCTCAAGGAAATCTGACCCAGAATCATCCCTGAATAATCACTGTTCTCCTTCTAATTATGTAGATGAACAAGCAGTTAGATCTTTGGCACAAAAGGTAGTTAAAGATAGCCTATTAAAATTAGATAATACGCCTGAGAACTCTGAGAAATCTATTAGATTGGAATTGGGTACCTATTGGATTCAGTACTTGCAGAAACAGGAGTCACTCGCAGCTGATACTTAAAGTGAAGAGAAAGATGAGCCTATTCCCAGTTTTCCACGGCTGTGGGATCAACCTATTCCCAGCTTTCACCTATGTTAACTTCAATACCTATTTTTTCCATGAAATGTTTCAAAATTCTTCTTGTTTCATCCCCTAAAATTAATAATATTGACTTTTTTCATTACTGATGTGCAGGCAGGTGGTTACTGACGTGAAACTAGTGACAGTAAGGAAATAGACAGTGTGTGGTAGTAATAGAAAGGTATAGAACGGCAAGCAAGCTGATTGTGACGACCGCCCATGACTCCCGCACCAAATCAAGGAAATAATGCGCTAAAAGGTGTGCCAGGCAGCCATGGACGATAGTCAGGGTAAAACAAAACAGAAGAATCTCTATCGCATAACTCACAGCGCATGGATAAAATACAATAGAGAAATATAATATAGTGAAGCTCCATAGAACAGAACATCATCATATAAGCATCACAGTAGTTTCATACAATCATCTACTCAAATCCATACATGAAAGCCTCACTACAAATCACTCAACCAAATACAGCAGCGGATACCCAGTACATATAGTAAGAAAACTAATATGCAAAGCCTCCTGCTCGTCTTCGTCATCTTCATCGTAGAACTCCTAGCACAGCACCTGTCACCTGCTACCTAGTCTGCCCATCCCAACATGGATGAACAGCCCAAGGTAATAAGAGGAGACATAAAACCTTGAGTCAGACAAAGTCTTAGTGAGCAGTAAATTAACTATCAAACATACCAAAAAGCATAAGGGATAAAAGGAATAGGAACCAAACCATCCCACTCCACCTCTTTCTACAGTGATAGCCCCCAGACACACACTAAGGAGAAGTAAGCATAACATAGCAGATAAGTAAGGTAAAGCAATAATCACTCGAGTCAAGGACGATGTTTTCCAAATACAAACCCCCAAGGCCTAAACCAAGATCAGATAAGCACCCAGAAAACACCGCTCTTGAAGCCGAATGATGATACAACCAAACATCCAAACATCCATGACTCTGGCTATCACTGTTATCATTGCCTTGATTTCACCGTTAGTTGAATGACCGCCTGTCAAGGGCTAATGGTAACCCCGGTTTAGCCATAACTCCGCACGTCATCGTGACCCGTGCCTAAGCCGAACGCATCAGCCCAGAGTACTAGCACGTCATCATGACCCATGCCTGGAACGTCATCGTGACCCGTTCCAACGTACCCTTGCTTTGAGTATGCTAGAACCTTCAACAACGATGAGATCTTAGCCTCCTAGTCATCCTCCTCGACGACTACTTCCATACTAGCTCAAGCGCCTCTCAAGCTAACCATTATCCACCCCAACCCGGACCGCATCACCGAGTTATAACTTTGCACGTCGTCATGACCCGTGCTTGGAACGTCTTCGTGACCCGTCCCATCACAACATATGTCTTGCCTCATCACATCATAGCAAAGTCTCTCAACTTGGAACGTCATCATGACCCGTCCCATCTCAACACAAGCCTTGCCTCATCATATCATCGCAAAGTCCCAACTCAACCATGCTTTGCCTTCTCGCATCATGGCAAGATCCCACATCCTCGAATCCATCCATATGAGCTTCCACATCCGCTTCATATGCCATTGGCAGCTTTCACCATTCAAGAGCCTTTCCACTTAGCTTTTGAATCATCTTCAACCATCTTGTTCCAAATCAACTACAAGCTAACTTGGAGCAATCAAATCTAACATACATTCAAACATTCAACCATTCAAACAAGATCTATTAAGCAATATCAATTATAATGGCAATTTCGTAATTAAGTGAGCAAAAGTCCAACATACGTGAAATCATGGTTTTTAGCATAGATCTATCAAATCTAAAACATGGGTTTTGTCTCTAATACTTGATAAATAACTTTCATAGATAAACATCTTCAAATATGATGGATCTACATGCAGACTTAAGGAAAATGCGAGAAAATGCTATTTCAAACACATAAACTAGCTACCAATCCACTACACTCCTTTGGGTCCGCGTGAGAGATAACTACCACTCACCAAATCACCAAAACAACCTAAAATGAATCAACTACAGATCTGGACAGCAAGGACTTGGACTTGATCCGGAGAAATTTCACTTGAAACGGTGAAATCTAGCCTCTTCGGATGAAAATCTTCAACTTTGGCTCTTGATCTTTGATCTTGATCTTCGATCTTGGATGGATGTTAGAATTAGATTGGAATGGAGAAAAGAAGATGAAGAAATGTTGTAGTCGAGTCTTCAAAATGGCAGCACTTCGTCGCTTCAAAAACCGGTGCCAAAAAGTGAGCCAAACCCCTCTATTTATAGGCTGGAAACCCCTTAGGTCGTCGCCCCTTAGGTCGTCCCCGACCTAACTATGAGTCGTTGCCGACTCATCAGCCCCTACGACCTACGACCTAACCAACACAACATACAACCAAGGCCGACTTACGACTTAACCCAGACGCGACCTAAAACACAGGCCGACCTAACGACTCAACGCACTGCCGCATTTCCTAAGTCCTAAGTCGTATGACGACTTAACTAGCATGCCAACCTACGACCTAAGACCCTGCCGACTCAACTCCTTGCCGACCTAACACAAGCCATTCACACGACTCAACAACTTCACGAGACAACACCCTGCCGACTTAAACCCCTGCCGACCTATGT
The DNA here is from genome assembly GCA_030765085.1 of Allium cepa. Classification (NCBI taxonomy): domain Eukaryota; kingdom Viridiplantae; phylum Streptophyta; class Magnoliopsida; order Asparagales; family Amaryllidaceae; genus Allium; species Allium cepa. The sequence goes on along the minus strand of CM060938.1, from coordinate 242,960,895 downwards.
CCCCAACGATCTAACAAACACACAATACAAAAGCCTCCGACCTAACTTAGGTCGTTGCCGACCTATCATGCTACGACCTAACAACATAGCCGACTCACGACTCAACCTATTTCCTTTAGGTCGCGCTAGCGACCTAACGACTCAACAATGCTGACCTAACTCCTGCCCAAGCTATCTATAAGTCGCTAACGACTCAAGTCCTGCCGACTTAATACACAGCATCCCTAACACTAAGTCGCTCACGCGACTCAACTTGCCCAGCGGCCTAACACTCCCTTAAGTCGTTCAACGACCTAACTTTTCTTAGGTCGTTGACATACTTAACTTGCCAACAACTGACTCACTAACACGTAGGTCGCTGACTCGTTAACTCTTAGGTCGCTTACTAGACTCCCCAACGACCTAACATCCAAACGACCTATCCCCTTAAGTCGGCTACCTCCATGACTCGTTCGCATGACCTAAGACGTTAAGTCGGTCACGACTCAATCCCTAACGACCTAGGCTACCAAACGACTTAAGCACTAAGTCGTTGACTAACTTAACTCGTAAATTCGACCTAAGCACCATACGAGTTAACTTCCACACAACTTATCAACACTAACGACCTATAAATTCTACAATCTATCGACACGTAAAATACGGGTCGTTACATTCTCTCCCCCTTAGGAATTTCGCCCTCGAAATTCCAAGCAATCAACAGAAATCAAAGATATTCCGCATGCCTACCATCCATAGCAATCAACAGATCATGCATCCAATTCTAACCTAGCATGCAGAATTCTAAGACTTAGAACAAGCTACAAATTCATGAGATGTCACGACACTTTAGGGCCATACCTCGAAGAGTTCGGGATGAGCTGCCTTCATCCTCTCTTCCTCCTCCCACGTACAGTCGTTAACATCATCACTCCATTGTACCTTGAGCAACGTAATCGTCTTCCTCCTAAGCTGTTTCGTATCGGTTTCAACAATACGAAGCGGCTTACGAGGTCTCGAAACAACAGGATCAACCTCTAAGTCTTCACAGCTATCAGCAGAAACCACCGTAGTTGGGTCGTGCATATACTTCCGTAGACAAGATACATGAAAAACATTGTGCACACCCGCCATCTTTTCCGGTAACTCCAATCTATAAGCGAGCTTTCCAATTCGCTCGATAATCGGGAATGGTCCAACGAATCTTGGAGTTAACTTTCCTTTGTTCCCGAATCTTATAACATTCTTCAATGGAGAAATCTTCACAAAAACCATATCACCCACGTCGAATTCCAAATCCTTCCGACGATTATCTGCATAACTTTTCTGACGATCCTGGGCTGCCTTCATTCTTTGTCGAATGATCTCTATACAATCCGAAGTCTGTCGAATCATCTCTGGCCCAAGTATCAGCTTTTCTCCAGTTTCCAACCAACATGTCGGAGAGTTACACGGTCTTCCATATAATGCCTCATATGGTGCCATACCAATACTCGACTGATAACTGTTATTATAAGCAAACTCCACCAAATGAAGGTGATCTTCCCATGATCCTCCGAAGTCCAAAACACATGCTCTAAGAAGATCTTCCAAAACTCGGTTGACTCTCTCAGTCTGACCATCTGTTTGAGGGTGATAAGCTGTACTCAAACACAACTCGGTTCCCAAAACTTCCTGGAAGCTCTTCCAAAATCTACTAGTGAACAATGGGTCTCGATCGCTCACTATACTCTTCGGAACACCATGGAAACGAACTATCCACTTAACATACAACTCAGCCAACTTCGATGCAGTCCTAGTCGATCGAACAGGAATGAATCTTGCACTCTTGGTCAAACGATCTACGATGACCCAAATCCCTTCATTCCCTGCTCTTGTCCTAGGTAGACCATCGATAAAGTCCATCGACACCTGCTCCCACTTCCATGTAGGAACCTCTAATGGCTGAAGCAATCCACTGGGCTTCTTCTGCTCAGCTTTCACCAACTGGCAATTCATACACTTGGAAATAAAATTTCCAACATCCTTCTTCATACCTTCCCAGTAGTAGGTTCTCTTCATATCCCGATACATCTTATTTCCACCTGGATGAATTGTCAACTTCGAGTGATGACTCTCCCTCAGAACTTCATCTCTCAATCCATCTACATCGGGAACAACTAGTCGCCCTTGCTTTCGAAGCCAACCCTCTCGATCGACTTCAAATCCTTTATTCTTCTCTGGGTCCAATCCAGATTCCAAATCTCGGATAACCTTGACAAGCTTATCGTCTTGCTTTTGACCCTCGCCAATTCTTTCCACAAGAGTAGGCCTTATTGATAAGTTTGCCAACATCTCAGGTTCCAATTCGCATCTAGGCCTGAAATCAAATCCAGCCAAATACTCAAGACTCTTCCATTCCGAAAACATGGCTCCCAATCCTGCATGTCTTCGACTTAACGCATCAGCCACTGCGTTACCTTTCCCCGGAGTATAGGCTATACCAAAATCATAAGATGCTAGGAACTCTAGCCACCGTTGCTGTCGAAGATTTAAATCCTTTTGGGAAAACAGATACTTCAACGACTTATGATCTGTAAACAGCTCAAATCTAACTCCCAATAGATAGTGTCTCCACATCTTCAAAGCAAACACAATCGCCGCTAACTCCAAATCATGAGTCGGATAATTCCTTTCATGCGGCTTCAGTTGTCGACTAGCATACGCAACAACTTTATCCTTCTGCATTAGCACCGCTCCTAGTCCAGTGCCACATGCATCGGTGTAAACCACCATCTCATCATTCCCACTCGGAATAGTCAAAACAGGAGCACTTGTCAGTCGCTCTTTCAGGATTATGAAAGCTTGTTCACACTTATCATTCCATCTGAACACTTGATTCTTCTTCGTCAATCCTGTCAACGGTGCAGCTATCTTGGAAAAGTCTTTGATAAACCGACGATAATATCCTGCTAATCCAAGAAAACTTCTCACATCAGATGCATTCTTAGGCCTAACCCAATCCTGGATCGCTGCCACCTTAGCGGGATCAACCGCTATTCCATTTCCAGAAATAACATGACCTAAGAACCTCACTTCATTCTTCCAGAAGTGACACTTCGAAAACTTAGCCTTCAGCTGATGTTTCCGTAAGATCCCCAAAACAATCCTCAAGTGTGTCTTGTGCTCTCCCTCAGTTCTGGAATAAATCAGAATATCATCCACGAACACAAGCACGAACCTATTCAACTGATCTCTGAATACTCTATTCATAAGATCCACAAAATATGCTGGTGCGTTAGTCAATCCAAACGGCATTACCAGCCACTCATAAAACCCGGATGGTGTCCTGAAAGCAGTCTTCGGCACACTATCCTTCGCCACTCTCAACTGGTGAAATCCCGTTGCCAAATCCATCTGAGAAAACACCTTAGCCTCGTGAAGCTGATCAAACAAGTCATCTATTCTCGGCAATGGATACTTGTTCTTCTTAGTCACCTTATTCAGCTCACGATAATCCACACACAACCTCAACGATCCATCCGCTTTGGTTGCGAACACAACTGGCGCACCCCATTCGGACACACTTCTCCGAATGAATCCTTTCTGCAAAAGGTCATCAACTTGCACCTTCAGCTCTTGCTGCTCCCTCGGTGCCATCCGCCTAAGAGGCATCACAACAGGTCTGGCTCCCTCAACTAGATCGATACGAAACTCGATCTCCCTATGCGGCGGCAACCCTTTGACTTCCTCAAAGACATTCTCAAACTCATTCACAATAGGCACCGATGACAGTCCATCCCGTGGAACAACTAGCGAATACATGAAGCTCATGAAGACGCCTTCTTCATGCTTACATCGTATCACAACCTTTCGCCCTTCCACATTCCCGACTGTCACCTCAAGCCTCTCACAATCAATCCTAGCCGCATACTTCCTAAGCCAGTCCATACCCAAAATAATTCCGAACCCCGCAAAGTTCAGAACAAAGCAATCACAAACAAACGAGCAATCATGACTCGACACAACTAGACCACGGCATATCATACACAAACATGACGAACCCCCAACCGGATTAGTCACAACCAATGGCCTATCAACAATATCCGGTTTCATACCTAACCGGCATACCAACTCATCACAAACAAAAGAATGCGACGCTCCAGTATCAAACAACACTCTAACTGGAACACCACAAATAGAAAGAGTACCTTGAACCACCACACTCTTCCCCTTCTCCTCAGCAGTAGGAGCTTTCGAAGACGATGGAACAGCCCCCAAAGCATAGGCTTGCACAACCTGCCTATCTTTCCTCGGTTCTGGACAATCCTTCTTAATGTGTCCCAGCTTATCACAGTTGTAACACTTCAACTGCACCTTCGGATTCTTGCAATCCCGAGAAAGATGACCCTTCTGACGGCAGTTATAACAAGTCACCTCGCCCTTTGGCTTCTTCTGACCATCCTTTCCCTTCTGTTGCTGCTGCTTCCTCTTCTTATTCCCACTCTGCTGTGGTTTAGATCCTTCCCTGGTTACAGCAACAACAGAACTTTCCCTAGGAAACAAACTCTCATGCCTCAGAGCTTTCTCCACCAGCTTCTCAAATGGATCGTCCAGATGATCCACTAACTGCCTTCCTAGATAAGCATCCAGACCAGTCACAAACTTTTCATTCTTCTGGTAGGGAGAATCAATATATGATCTGGCATACTTAGACAAAGCTTCGAACTCAGAAATATACTCCAGAACAGGCCTTCCGCCTTGTTTGAGCTCCACAAATCTCTTGAACAAAACAGACCTCTGAGCAGTAGAGATGAACTTGGCTTCAAATCTAACTTGGAACTGCTCCCAAGTAATATCCTCTTCTGGTGTATCTATGGTGATAGAATTCCACCAATCAGCAGCTCTTCCCTGAAGCTGTCTCGATGCAAGCTTTCTCTTAGTTGCATCCTCAATCCCTAAGTCACCAAAGATCCTTTTGCAAGCATCAATCCATCTCTGCACCTCAATAGTCGACTCCGTCCCCAAGAAAGCTTTTCCTCCAAGAGAAGTATAATCCTTGCAAAGCTTAGCAAAATCCACCGGTCTTGGAGCTTGAACTTGAACTCCCACATCCACTGATGATCCTGAAGCTGGTATCCTTCTCATGATCGAAGTCATCATCGCTTCGAACATAGTTCCATAATCAACAGCTCCTTCATCAGCACGGCTTTCCCTTGCAGCTGGTCTCCCTCTTCGACTCATCCTTAATATCTGTAATAAGAATGATTAGAACACCTTAAGAAACAACTGCATAAGGAGTTCAAATCCTTCTAGGCTACTATATTATATATAGTAATCATCCATCAAAATACAATTACGTCTCTCATACGTAGTTACGTCAGCGAGCGTTGGCTGAAATCGATTCACCAAAGCTCTGATACCAAATGTGACGACCGCCCATGACTCCCGCACCAAATCAAGGAAATAATGCGCTAAAAGGTGTGCCAGGCAGCCATGGACGATAGTCAGGGTAAAACAAAACAGAAGAATCTCTATCGCATAACTCACAGCGCATGGATAAAATACAATAGAGAAATATAATATAGTGAAGCTCCATAGAACAGAACATCATCATATAAGCATCACAGTAGTTTCATACAATCATCTACTCAAATCCATACATGAAAGCCTCACTACAAATCACTCAACCAAATACAGCAGCGGATACCCAGTACATATAGTAAGAAAACTAATATGCAAAGCCTCCTGCTCGTCTTCGTCATCTTCATCGTAGAACTCCTAGCACAGCACCTGTCACCTGCTACCTAGTCTGCCCATCCCAACATGGATGAACAGCCCAAGGTAATAAGAGGAGACATAAAACCTTGAGTCAGACAAAGTCTTAGTGAGCAGTAAATTAACTATCAAACATACCAAAAAGCATAAGGGATAAAAGGAATAGGAACCAAACCATCCCACTCCACCTCTTTCTACAGTGATAGCCCCCAGACACACACTAAGGAGAAGTAAGCATAACATAGCAGATAAGTAAGGTAAAGCAATAATCACTCGAGTCAAGGACGATGTTTTCCAAATACAAACCCCCAAGGCCTAAACCAAGATCAGATAAGCACCCAGAAAACACCGCTCTTGAAGCCGAATGATGATACAACCAAACATCCAAACATCCATGACTCTGGCTATCACTGTTATCATTGCCTTGATTTCACCGTTAGTTGAATGACCGCCTGTCAAGGGCTAATGGTAACCCCGGTTTAGCCATAACTCCGCACGTCATCGTGACCCGTGCCTAAGCCGAACGCATCAGCCCAGAGTACTAGCACGTCATCATGACCCATGCCTGGAACGTCATCGTGACCCGTTCCAACGTACCCTTGCTTTGAGTATGCTAGAACCTTCAACAACGATGAGATCTTAGCCTCCTAGTCATCCTCCTCGACGACTACTTCCATACTAGCTCAAGCGCCTCTCAAGCTAACCATTATCCACCCCAACCCGGACCGCATCACCGAGTTATAACTTTGCACGTCGTCATGACCCGTGCTTGGAACGTCTTCGTGACCCGTCCCATCACAACATATGTCTTGCCTCATCACATCATAGCAAAGTCTCTCAACTTGGAACGTCATCATGACCCGTCCCATCTCAACACAAGCCTTGCCTCATCATATCATCGCAAAGTCCCAACTCAACCATGCTTTGCCTTCTCGCATCATGGCAAGATCCCACATCCTCGAATCCATCCATATGAGCTTCCACATCCGCTTCATATGCCATTGGCAGCTTTCACCATTCAAGAGCCTTTCCACTTAGCTTTTGAATCATCTTCAACCATCTTGTTCCAAATCAACTACAAGCTAACTTGGAGCAATCAAATCTAACATACATTCAAACATTCAACCATTCAAACAAGATCTATTAAGCAATATCAATTATAATGGCAATTTCGTAATTAAGTGAGCAAAAGTCCAACATACGTGAAATCATGGTTTTTAGCATAGATCTATCAAATCTAAAACATGGGTTTTGTCTCTAATACTTGATAAATAACTTTCATAGATAAACATCTTCAAATATGATGGATCTACATGCAGACTTAAGGAAAATGCGAGAAAATGCTATTTCAAACACATAAACTAGCTACCAATCCACTACACTCCTTTGGGTCCGCGTGAGAGATAACTACCACTCACCAAATCACCAAAACAACCTAAAATGAATCAACTACAGATCTGGACAGCAAGGACTTGGACTTGATCCGGAGAAATTTCACTTGAAACGGTGAAATCTAGCCTCTTCGGATGAAAATCTTCAACTTTGGCTCTTGATCTTTGATCTTGATCTTCGATCTTGGATGGATGTTAGAATTAGATTGGAATGGAGAAAAGAAGATGAAGAAATGTTGTAGTCGAGTCTTCAAAATGGCAGCACTTCGTCGCTTCAAAAACCGGTGCCAAAAAGTGAGCCAAACCCCTCTATTTATAGGCTGGAAACCCCTTAGGTCGTCGCCCCTTAGGTCGTCCCCGACCTAACTATGAGTCGTTGCCGACTCATCAGCCCCTACGACCTACGACCTAACCAACACAACATACAACCAAGGCCGACTTACGACTTAACCCAGACGCGACCTAAAACACAGGCCGACCTAACGACTCAACGCACTGCCGCATTTCCTAAGTCCTAAGTCGTATGACGACTTAACTAGCATGCCAACCTACGACCTAAGACCCTGCCGACTCAACTCCTTGCCGACCTAACACAAGCCATTCACACGACTCAACAACTTCACGAGACAACACCCTGCCGACTTAAACCCCTGCCGACCTATGTCCCCAACGATCTAACAAACACACAATACAAAAGCCTCCGACCTAACTTAGGTCGTTGCCGACCTATCATGCTACGACCTAACAACATAGCCGACTCACGACTCAACCTATTTCCTTTAGGTCGCGCTAGCGACCTAACGACTCAACAATGCTGACCTAACTCCTGCCCAAGCTATCTATAAGTCGCTAACGACTCAAGTCCTGCCGACTTAATACACAGCATCCCTAACACTAAGTCGCTCACGCGACTCAACTTGCCCAGCGGCCTAACACTCCCTTAAGTCGTTCAACGACCTAACTTTTCTTAGGTCGTTGACATACTTAACTTGCCAACAACTGACTCACTAACACGTAGGTCGCTGACTCGTTAACTCTTAGGTCGCTTACTAGACTCCCCAACGACCTAACATCCAAACGACCTATCCCCTTAAGTCGGCTACCTCCATGACTCGTTCGCATGACCTAAGACGTTAAGTCGGTCACGACTCAATCCCTAACGACCTAGGCTACCAAACGACTTAAGCACTAAGTCGTTGACTAACTTAACTCGTAAATTCGACCTAAGCACCATACGAGTTAACTTCCACACAACTTATCAACACTAACGACCTATAAATTCTACAATCTATCGACACGTAAAATACGGGTCGTTACATTGATGAAGTTTGTGTTGTGGCAGGTAATTGTCTGGTGTGCAGCAGTTCTATGAGTGGTGATGGAGCAGGGATGCGTGTATGTGATGACTGTGGATGTTTCAGGGAATGGTGATGGTCTGAGGTTGGAGTGTAATGGTTGAAAGCAAGTCAATGGTGGAAGTGGGAATGAACTGTTTTGAGTTTAGGTAGTGATGCGATTATGATGTCTGATGGAAGACTGATGGTGAGTTAAGGAGATGCGCTAGTAGGGGATGGCAGTGGATATGGTGGACTTTGTGATATGGGTGTAGTGTATTGGCAGAGGGGGTGGTATATGTGTTGAAGAGCACTGTCAGGTGATGAAGGGTGGATATGTGTGATGTTTTGGAGGGTTGAATGTAAATGGCAGAAGTGGATTGTTTGATGGTGATGACTGGTATATCAAGTTGATGGCAGAAGTGATAGGAGATAGTTCAGGTATGTATTAAGTGATACAGATGTATGTAAGTGGTATTGAGTGGCAGGAGGGTTGAACAAACTTGTAAACTGTGAACGTAAATAGAAAGTGATGAAATGAAAAGTTTGTTTGAGATATGTAAACTTATCTAACTTTTCGTATGTGATTTTAATTATTTCAAGACAATAGTATTAGTATGGATGTATTGCATGGATGCCATCAATTATTATGGTTAGTCTATTGCAACGGGCAACACAAGTTGTTAAATATGCTTTTTACAACGGTCAATGCATGTTGCGAAACATGCTATGAAACTAGTATGGTTAGTCTATTGCAGCGGGTTATGGCCGTTGTATTGTAGTCTATTACAACGGCCATAACCCGTTGTAAAAAGGTATACTGCAACGGTTTTTACAACGTGCTTTGCCCGTTGTAAAATGTGGTGGATCTATTACAACGAAGCCTATTACAACGGGAACATGCCCGTTGCGAAAACCATATTACAACGGGCATTGCCCGTTGTAAAAAGACTGTTTTGTTGTAGTGAAATAATCATGGTGACCATGAGTTTTTATAAATAATCATGGGGATCATGGTATTTTTGGTCAAGTATTGGGTTCTTGTTTAACCTAGGAAAACCATGGAATGTGCGATGGATAACCCACATCAAATTGTTTTGCCAGAGGTGGTTAACCTCGGGATTTGGCACCCAAGGGTTTATAGTCATCCTAGGAAAACTATGGAGTGTGCGGTGGATAACCCACACCATCTTTTATAAAACAATGTATGATGGATAATCTGCATTCATTTTGAATGGATTTGGGATGGATAGTCCTATTAAATTATGACAGATAGTCATTTTAAAAGATTTTAGAGGGGAACTCTAATAAACTGAATTTAAACGGGCAATCTAATAAATTGCATTTAGGTGGGATACCTAAATAATGGGTGGATGGTATATCCAATATATATGATTTATGACTATATTTCATATTATGTTAAGACTAATCATTTTGGATGCAGGGGCATAGTAAATGATCTGAATGTTTTATTTTGGATAATGGTGAGGGAAAAAGCAATTCTGCTAAATGGCGTGGTCTCACTAGATATCGATTTAAATAATAGATGATAGGGGATTATTCCCACTAGACTTATTGTCTGACTTGAAGTTTGTGTTTCTCCACAAACTCTCGGGTACTCAGAATTATTTGAGTAGTATGAGAGTGAGAAACTTTCAGGTTTTGACGAGTAAGCATTCGAAGACGTGCAGAAGGCAGTATTAGCTATAATTAGAGAACTAATAAATATGAACTTTACATTTCTTAGTACATCATAGCGGAATACACAAAATAGCTTTTTTCATCATAATAGGACATCTTCATATATCGCTCTTATCGTATTTTGTACATGTATATATGATCTAAACGTGGTTAAGGCCTGAGATTATGTTATTAAATCTTAAATTGAAATTCACAAGAAATGAGAAATTCCATTTTGTTAAAGTTTAAATTTTTTCATATTCTTGTGTTTCTATGTTGCCAATATTTTCAAGATTCTGATTTTGGTCACTCAGAAATAACACCTATGGATGACTTCATGTAACAGTTAGTTTTGAGCCTCCGAAAGCGAGATGTTACAAGTTGGTATCAGCGCATAGTTTATGTACTTAAAAGGAATTTAAACCTAAAAATATTTTTAAAGCATAATCTAGTGAATCTAAAAATATGGCTGGTCTTGGGTAAGCGCTATAGTAATGTATGTGTACTTCGCTATAAATACGTAAGTATGTATTCCTCACTCTCTTAGACCGTTCTTCTATATCTTACCAAGTTTGGATTTTAGGTAGTATGGAAGTAAGATATGGAGGCAGGAAACGGAAGAGTGAATCAAGGTGGAAGACACACCACATCAAGTGGAAATGTATGACCCAATACTAGGAGCAATCAGGGTCGACAAGCAAATGCAAACCCAAAAGCAAATGCTAATGTTGATGCCGAGATTCCGTTGGTTGATATGGGGATAATGTATCGGTTCTTCGTAAATATGATGCAAGCTGGAGCAGCTGTGGCCATGGCTATAGGAAATGATGAAGGAGATAATTCGATGGCCCTAGTTGGCAATAATTATGCCAAGCTGAGCAGGGATTATGCTAGTCTTGGAGGAAAGCCTTTTCTGGGAACCGAGGATGCAGTAGGAGTGGAGAACTGCTATTGCATTATGAGAGGATATTTGCAGATCTCGGCTTAACGGATATGCAGAAGAGGAGACTCACTTCAAGGCAATTGCAGGGTGTAGCATTGTTCTGGTGGAACAGTGTTACCATAGGAGAGCCAAAGGAAGACCTGACTTGGGTTGAATTTCGAAGGAGGTTCGAAGAAAGATTTCTATTAAATGTTTCCCAGTCAACATTGCTCAGGAAACTTGTTGATTTAGTCCAGGGGGATAGATCGGTAATTGAGTATGCTATGGAGTTTGATGAGCTGTCCCGTTATAGATATGCTACCGTGGATACTATCATTTAGAGGAATGATAAGTTTATCGAGGGGTTGAATCCTAAGAACGCCAGAGCAACCATGCCAAACCTCAAGGATTCGCGTCATATTGTTGTTGAGATGACTATTCGGAATGAAGAGATTCTTTCTACTTTTGGAAAAGTGAAACCAGTTGAGGTTCAGAATTTTTAGGATAAGAAGAGGAAGTTCTTTAAGAAGAAAGGTGCCAGTCGGGGGTAACAGCTAAGAAGAGCAAGGCTGATATTTTTTTGTTACAAGTGTGATAAGAAGGGGTACTATGCTAATGAGCGGCACTCGAGTGATGGAAGAACGGTTGCAGTGAGGCCAAATGTGAAGTGCTACAAATATGGCCATATGGAGAATTATAAGGTCAAGTGTCCCGAGGCTGCTAAGGATGAAAAGGAAAAGATCTTTGCACTGGAACCATCATCCTCTAGACCAACGACTGTTGAGAAAGCAAAAGCTATGATGGAAGGTATGCTTATGATTCATAGTACTTCTGTTAGGATACTATTTGATACTGGTGCATCGCACTCATTTATATCTTAGTATTTGATAGATTGCTTACGTCTAGAACCTTTATACCTTATTACTCTTTTAAAGGTTGCGAATCCTATAAGAGGGTATGCAACTCTGGGAATGATAAATGACCAGTTAAAACTTGATTTGTTTGGTCATATGTTTTAGTGCAATTTATATGTTTTTGATTTCTTAGGTTTCGGGATCATATTGGGTATGGATTGGTTAGATAGATATGATGTACGTTATGATATTTTTCCAAGAGGAGGAAATGTCATAGGAACATGCTAATAGCCATAACCAAGTTATTTATTTGATATAGAGTTCGAATGGAAATGCTTATACGTTATTGGGTGCTATGGGAACGGAAACAAAGTTGAAGCATGTTCATGTAGCAAGAGAGATTGTGGATGTGTCTAAGCCAATTTTAGGCCTACCGCTGAAAAGAGATATCGAGTTTGGATAGATCTCGTGCCGAGAGTTGAACCCACAAGTAGACCACCTAGCAGGATGTCACCAACCGAGATGAAGGAATTAAAGGTGCAGCCAGTGGAATTGGAAAGAATTTCATCCGGCCAAGTAGATCTCCTTTGGGAACGACCGCGGTATTCGTGAAGAACCCAGATGGGTCATTAAGGATGTGTATCGACTATCGTATGCTGAACGAGAGGACAATCAAGAATAGGTATCCTTTGCCGAGAATCAACGATTTATTCGATCAGTTGAGCGGAGCAAGAGTGTTTTTCCAACTAGATTTGGCGATAGGTTTCCATCAGCTAAGAGTGGTAGAGGATGGTATTCCTTTGATGATGTTTAGGAGCAAATATGGGTCTTATGAATGGTTGGTTACACCATTTGAGCTTACTAATGCTCCAACTTTCTTTATGGATTTAATGAACCGTGTTTTCCGACAGCACTTGGATAGGTTCGTGTTGGTTTTTATTAATGATATTTTGGTATATTCTAAAATGAGAAAGATCATGTAGATCATCTTAGAATAGTATTGGAGACAGTAAGGCAACATCAACTAAAAGCGAAGTTCTCAAAGTGTCATTTATGGAAGAAGGAAGTGAAGTTTCTTGGTCATGTAGTTTTCGAGGAAGGTTTAGTAGTTGATCCGTATAAGATCGAAGCTGTTAACAATTGAAAAAGGCCAGAGACGGTAAGTGAGATTAGAAGCTTTTTTGGACTTGTAGGTTACTACAGAAGGTTCATTAAGAATTTCTCGCGGATAGCGGTATCCTTGACTATGTTAACCGGGAAGGACGTGAAGTTTGTTTGGTCTAACAAATGTGATGATGTATTCCTTAAGTTGAAACATTTGTTAACCAATGCGCCCATGTTAGTAGTCCCTGATGGGAATCAGGGGTTGGTAGTTTATACTAATGCATGTGGTACTGGGTCAGGTGCCGTGCTGATGCAAAATAGAAAGATTATTGCCTATCCTCTAGAAATCTTAGACCGCATGAAGTGAGATGTCCTACTCATGATTTGGAGTTGGCAGCAGTAATCTTTGCGTTGAGGTGTGGAGACATTATCTTTTGGTAAAAAGGTTTGATTTTTTACAGATCATAAGTCTCTGTGATATTTATTCTCTCAGAAGGAGCTAAACATGAGATAGAAGAGGCGGCTGGAGTTTGTTGCAGCTTATGATTTTAGCATCGAGTATATAATAGGAAAAGGAAATAAGATGGTGGATGCGCTTAGCAGGAAACATTATAATACGCTATATTGGCAGAATGGAAAGACTTTGAAGCACTGGCTACTTGCAGTGTGTAGTTGAGGTCGACTGCTAGATCTAGTTGGAACATTTCCATGATGCCTTGTTTGGAAGTTCGACCAATGTTGATCGAATGAATTGCTTCTTGGCAGAAAGAGGATATGGTGTAGCCGAAAGGATTAGAAGGTTAGAAACTGGAGCCGAGATTGATGAATTAAAGGATTTTATTCTTTACCGTAGGGGTTGGTTGAGAAAGAAGGAACAATTATGTTTTATGGATGTTGGAAACCTTAGGAAGGAATTTCTTAGGAAATGTCATCGATCAAAGTTTACGGTTCATCCTGGGAGAACCAAGATGTATCAGGATATGAAGAGAAGTTTCTTCTGGGAGGGAATGAAGGGGGATGTTGGCTTATGGGTAAATAGTGTTTGAACCGTCAGTAAGTAAAAGCCGAACATCAGAAGCCAAGTGGGTTGCTTCAGCCTTTGGATGTTTCAGTTTGGAAGTGGGACTCAAAATCCATGGATTTTATTGATGGGTTGCCAAGGTCGAACCAGGGTGATGAAAGTATATGGATCATAGTGGACACACACTGTGATGCCCCAACCCGAGACCCACATTAACATAGTATTGTTGGGTAATATTGTCTGCTAATGCGGAGAATAGGGTTGGTTAGGAGTGAGTGAATGTGAGTATATCTTTATACTAACACTTACACGTCTTATTTACCTTTTTGAGAATTTGAACTGAAGTTTAGACATGTACAATAGTAATATAAAATAATAAAAAGACAGATTAAAAATATTCAAAGTGGTATATAATATAGATAAATCAGAATCTGAGTCATAGATCGCAGCGGAATAATATACATCATCATATACATAATAGAATGTGAATCTATAAAATATCAGTACTAGATCCATATAAATATATACATCATGTCCAAAATCTTGTATTAGCTATAAAGTCACTACTATTCAATATAGGTGACATAAACTCTTAACATTTATTCCAAACACAATATTACATACACAATCATCTAAATGTATCATACAAAATTTTATGTATCATGTTTCTTTGCAAATGGATGGGTATAATTTTACAACCACAAAATAATACATGAATTCCCACTAAAATATCTATTCAAATATGCTCTAATTTTCCAAATAATATGCACTCTCATTTTAATTATTTTATTTTTAGATTGACCAAAAGTGCCCATTTCATTCTAGTAAGGTCGACCAGGACGACACCCGTTTTGGTTAACTTGTTCATGAAGAACATCGTTAGACTGCATGGAATTCCTAGTAGTGTTATCAGTGATAAAGATGCTTTGTTTATTAGCAAGTTCTGGAAGAGCCTGCAAAGTGTGTTAGGCACTAAGCTCAAGATGAGTACGCATATCATCCTCAGACGGATGGACAGATAGAGAAAGCCAACAAGATACTAGAAGATCTGTTGAGGGTTTCTGTGTCGGATTTTAGTGGTTCTTGGAAAGATCACTTGCACTTAGTGGAGTTTTCCTTTAATAATAATTACCGGACTACAATAGGAATGGAGCCTTTTGATGCTTTGTATGGAAGGCCATGCAACTCAACAGCATGTTAGTTAAAGAACGAAGACATGTTAGTCCTTGATCCAGATTTGTGAGGGAGGCGACGAAAAAGATCGAGTTAATATGGGAAAGAATGAAGGAATCTCAATCTAGGAAGAAGAATTACGCAGACAAAAGGCCTAAGGACCTAGAGTTCTCAGTTTAAGATAGAGTTTTAATCAAGGTATCTCCAATGAAAGGTGTGGTTCATTTCGGGAAGATCGGGAAACTAACACCAAGATATGTTGGACCATTTCTTATATCAGAGAGGACCAGGAGACTCGCATACCAAGTAGATTTGCTAAGCAGTTTAGCTGGGGCCCATAATGTGTTTCATGCTTCTCATCTTAGGAAGTATGTTAATGATCTAGAAACTACTATCTGTAACAACCTGGTAATTTTAACGGTTTAAATAACGTAATTAACTGAATTTTTCTTGAAAAAATAACGATAAAATTTGACAATGAAATTTGACATTTGGTATGCGTCTATTTTAACATAGCAAATATAAGATTTTCATTAGAAAATATGAAAGTTTGTTCTTTTGTGTAATTTCAATTTTTTAAACTAAAATCAGTTAAACTGATGAAAGTAAAATATTTTCGAAATCTAAACATTTTTATACAGTAAAAATGGTGAACCTTTTCAAAGTAAGACGTCATATTTCATTTCACCAAATTTGGAGTGCTGTAGCACCGTTTATCTTATTTTCGGTGTTTTAGCAATGGTTTTAGCGGCGAATATCGATTTTTGATAGGAGGTCATATTAAAACTGATATCTATGTACCATTTTATTCGTCTCGTCATGCTGATCTTCGCAGTATATTTATTTATGTGTTTGGGTGTCTGGTACGCGGTGAAATATGCAAAACGATTAGCCGTATGGGTACCCTTTTCGGTTTCAATATGTCCATTCATTTGTCCATCGACTGAAACAAATAGCCACTCGCTTATAATATTCTAAGAATTTAATATTTGACTTTAGCTATTCCCTTTTTCAATATATTATTCTCTGGTTTGTTGTTCGTTACTTCTATTCATTCGGTTCTTATCTTTTGGAGAAAAAAATTATAAAGTATACACTTACTTTGAAACCCATTTGTCCCTTATTCATGCTCTTTCTCCTTCCTCCAGATCTACATTCACTTCCTCTCCTCCTCTATTTTTTTCATTCTTTATTTATACTAAAAAAAATATTATTTGCATTCTTTTTCCCAAGGAAGTACTCATGCCTTCCTATGCTGTGCCCGAAGCATGTCCTCTTCCTCTCCAACCTGTATCAACCTCCCACCCATGTATCCCAACGAGCCTCTCCTTTCCACCATCCAGATTCACTACAGCCACCACTATGCTTTAAACCATCAACCTACTCGCCTCAAACTCCATGTTATGTCCAAACTCAACAGCCGAGACACTGCTCCCTCCTTCCCTTACAAACGCCAATACCCCACCCCAGCCGTGCCATGAGTAGTCAGGCCTTACCTCTACTGCCCGCTCCAACGCCAAACTCCGCCTCTTCCATTCCAGGCTCACCATCTCCAAACCTTCACCCTCATGCACCTTCCTCCACACGTGCCCACACTCCACTTCAACCGCTCCTTCAATCCGCCACCAACAACTCCACCGCACCCTCATCCCTAACACCTACCTCTGCCCAAAGATGCCCCCTCCACCAGCAAACGTGCAGCTCCCAACGGCAGAACCAAAACCTCCTTCACCTGATGGCCACTGCCAGTCCCCTGGCCCACCCTGACCGCACATCCCATCACCCATTACCTAGTCCACCGGCCTTGTCTCCAAGTTTCTACCACAACACCCGAGGGCAGCACGGTGTCCACTCATGCCAGCCATGACCACCAACCAATAGATTCTTTCCTCATTTTATAATGATTCTATTTGTGTTTTAAATAAAATGAATTTAAATATATATAGATATAATATATAGATATAGCTATATTATGATTTTAAATATAGCATGTAAATATATTATTTTTATACATAAATATTTTGATTTTAATCTATGAGTTTAAATAAATATTGATTTTTATAATATATATATGTTATTTTAAATATGTTTTCTAAATTAAGTAATGATTTTGTAATATAATACATTTAGATTTTATTTTTATATATGGGTTTTGATTTAAATATTGATTTCAATATATATATATATAATTTATTTTGGTATGTGTTTCAAATCGAACATCGATTTTAAAATAAAAAATGTATTATAAAGATTTTATATGAGTAAATATTAGATTTTAAAATTTATATATATATTTTGTTTTCATCAATTCCTAGCTATCGACTTTGTCGTCAAATCAGTGTTCATCGTGCCCTGCTTTTGAATTTATGCTTGAATTATCGCATCTTGTTCTTATTATATCTCTAACCTCGAAAGGTGAGCGATCACTCAAAATTAGCATTCTTACATTTAGTAAATTTAATTCACATGAAATGACGATTGAAATGTGTTGTTAAAATTTAATTTGTTGTAACTAAATTGTTGAATATGATATGTTATTATTTAAATTGTTCACCTATGATTGACATTATTGACGCCAATAACCTGTTAGCATATGTATATCATATTTAATTTGACAATTTTGATCATATTTGCTTTGATATGCTATGTTATTTTATGCTGTTATTTGTTCTCCTTATGGGTTGAAATGATACTTACCCGAACGTCATTATAGGTTAGGGGAAAATCGTTATGGGTTGAAATGATAAACCCAAGCGATTTTATTGATTTTGATTATGAAATTGCGGGTTGAAATGATATATATCCGTAAATATTAAATTTTAATTGTGAATTGAAATGATAAATATCTGTATCACGTGACCATAGAATAGATAATTATATATGGACACCGTTGGTCTATTTTTGAAAATGATTTCCAAAGTTTGAAAGGAAATATATGGTTTTTTATAAATATTGATTTTTAAATATATAATATAAAGATTTTAATTTTAATATATGTGTAAAAGTTAGATTTTTAAATTATATGTTTTGGATATCTTAAAATTATAAGTTAAGTTTTAAAATGTAAATTATAAAATTTTACTTATGGTTTTATTAATTTTAAAATATATAAAATAAGATTTAAAATAGATTTAACCATAATAAGATTTAATTTAATTATAATTAATATAATATATTTAATAATAATTTAATCTAACTAATATATGTATAATACGTTTTAAATATTTATTTACAATTTATATTAATAATTTTTAAATAGATTTTTGTAATAACTTTAATTAAATTACGGTTGGGAAGATAAATTAAGTTAATATATAATTTAATTCGTTTGAGAATTTAATAAAAATAAGAATTGATTTGGAACTTATTGAATTTGTGATTTTTAAATACATGTTTTGTAACTTGATAACTTGATTTTGATTCAAGGCGAGTTAATGAATATTTCCAAATTTAAATAAAATTGAAACATTTAATGTTGATTTGAATTTGTAATTTGTGATTTTATTTAAATGTTATTAAAAATGATTAAGTGAATATTTTAAAATTTAAATAAGTTTAAAGTTGAATTTTTGAAATATAAATGAGATTTAACAAAAATTGAATTATCGTAAATTGTTGAATTTTTGGACTTCGAAATCTATTAAAGTGGAAGTGGTTTAAATTTGTAGTTCAAACCTGAATTTGAAATCGATGTAAAGTAAAATGGTTTTAATAAGAATTTGAATTGAACTCTTAATTGAAATTATTGGATTACGGTTGATTTAAACTTGAATTTAAAAACTATAGTTGATATGAACTGATTTGTAAAATTGGAAGAAACAATTCTAATTTGAAATTTATCTTAATATATATATTATTTCCAATATAAACTATTTTAATATATAAGCTATATTTTTTATATACAAACCATTTTAATCTGTATTTTTAAGTATAAACTATTTTTAAATTTTAACTATTTAATATATATAAATTATTTAAACTATTAAGTTGGAACTGTTATGATTTGGACTAGATGGAATTAAATGCGAATACTTTGATATAATGATTTCGAAAATGGATATGATTTAAAGTGATATGATATAAAGTGAATATGATTTCGAAAATGATATGATTTCGAAAGTGATATGATTTTGAACGTGAATATAATTTCGAAAGTGATATGATTTTTGAAATGAATATGATATTTTAATATGAAATATGAGCTACTTTTGAAATAAAACGACCAAGATGTGAAATAAGCGTTTGGTTGTTAAAGAGACCAGGATCAGATATTGTCATACTCTCTGCCAACACCGAAAACCAATTTAACAACTGCGGACGTGGTGGAGATTCTAGAACGAAGTAGGATGGTTTGGCGATGATTCTGTATGAGGTACTGCTGCAGCCCTGACTCCCGTGAGTTAGCTTGATGTGACTAAAACAGAAGCCACGCCGGGCCAAGTGAGGTCGCACCTCCGATTGAGCATGCTTCTTCGATACCATTCTATTGCTTTATGATTTGATTGCATTCACCTTTGATTTTCGAGTGTGTCTCGGGGTGGGCGGTAGTAGCTGCTATGCGTTACCACTAGTCCGGATCCGCAAAACGGTAGAATCCTACCCTAGGCATTTCCTCGCATGCCTTGTCACATGCCTTAGCGCGCCCACTAAGAGTTTGTTTTGTATCGTACCTATGAGGTGCTCCTTGGGTAAAAACTGGTTTGGTGGAGCTTACAGAATCTGTATAGACTACGAAAGTATATAAAATGTGTTAAGGGGGATATGGGTAACCCTTATTGCTATTTTAATAGTTTACTTTACCTTAGACATTATCTATGTAGCGTATTATACTATGTATGTAGATAGTTTAATGGATCCTTAAAGGATGGGAATCCCAAACATCCTTTAAGTTACTTTGTATTTCACTTGAGTTGATTTACTAGCATAAGAATGCTAATCCTGACTCGAGTGTTTTGTGTTTTTCTTTATGCTCGGGTCAGATTGAGTGTCACAACATTTGAGACTCACCTTTGGAGCTTGGAAGTTTGCTTGAAGATCTGTCTTATATCTGTTCAACTTTCAGTTATTTCAGTTATCTCCAGTTATTTTATTCAAACATGTCATCTGTTTATGTATTAGAAACTACTCGATTTCAGTCGTGTTTTGTTTCAAACTCTGATGTTATATAGTAGCTTCATGAACTACTATTTATCTAATTCCACTGCTTATTATTGTATTACTCTATATCAATGATTGATTTATATATTGTATATGCTAAGTTTTTCTAAATATAAATTAACACTCTATTGTTTTCAGCAATTCAAGTCTGATATGTGTGGATGATTGTCGATTTGAATGGTTTGAAATAGCAGGTCGTTACATTTGATATAAGAGCTCTGGTTCAGACAAAACTTAGCATATGGAGTAAAACTCATTAGAGATAGGGTAGTAGTACACTAGAATGAGTAAAATTAATTACAAAATCATCTTTGTTCGAGCTAGAAATTTTTCGTCCTGGATCAGGATTTATTTTGAATCTTGGAACTATCCTTTTGTTTGGAAATTCATTTGTGTCCTTTCTTGTTTGTGTTCTCAGCATCAGATAGCTCTATTTCGGTTGACCTCTGTAATAAAATCTGAGCATATCCCACCACCTCAATTGGCAACTTCATCCTTATGTGTGACTAATTCCATCAGCGGTTCCACTAACCTTTAGATGATTTGCAATGGGTAGTAACTCCTTTACAATAGGCATCGATTCACTGGAGATTTCTATGTCCTCGGTTTGATGCTTTATTTCTTCCAAAGCCTAAACCATTTCTCTATGTCCTTTACAACCTTCAGTCCTATGATCAGTGCTTCTTATTCCGCTTCATTATTCATAGCCGGGAAATCCAAGCGCAAAGCCTAGCTAATGACTCGCCCTTGGGAGGTTTCGAGTACTATCATTGCACTTGAACAGAAGTTGTTTGATGCACCGCGGCGAAGAGCTTCCATTATGCATCTGTTTCTAACTGAACTTCCTCCTCGTTGTCTCTTATGGTAAATTCAACAATGAAGTCAGCCAACGCTTGCCCTTGATTGCCTTCCTCGGATGGTATGTGATGTCGTATTGGATCAACTCTATGTTCCACTTGAGTAGTCGTCCGTCTGTTTCTATTCGGTACAAAACTTGCTTCAGAGGCTGGTCAGTAAATACTTTGGTTGGATGGGCCTGGAAGTATGGTCTTAATTTTCGGGATGCGATCAAAATGTAATACGCTATCTTTTCCAGCTTTGGGTAATTCTTCTTAACTCTGGTGAATCGTTTGCTAATGCAGTACACATGTCGCTAGATTCTTGCTTCTTCCCACACGAGAGCTGCGCTCAGTGCGTGCGGGTAAAAATGCTAAGTAGATGTATAGGTCTTCTCTGTCCATTGGTTTTGATAAGATCGGTGGTGTTTCCATGTGCCATAGCAACTCGTCGAAGGACGTTTGACAACCTTCACTCCACTCAAAGTTTTTCTTTCCTTTCTTCAGTGCGTCGAAGAAGGGTATGCACTTGTCTGTAGCTTCGGAGATGAACCGACTTAGTGCTGCAACCTTTCGCTTCGATGCCTCTGACACCCATGATGAATCCCAAGAATTTTCCCTAGGCTACTCAAAAGTGGCACTTGAGTGGGTTAAGTTTCATTCTAAATTTTCAAAGTATTTCGAACATTTTAGCAAGATTGTCAAGATGGTTAGCAACCACTCGGGATTTGACTAACATATCATCCATGTAAACTTCCACGGTCTTCCCAATTTGGCGTTTGAACATAGTGTTCACTAGCCTTTGGTACATTGACCCTGCATTTTTCAAATCGAATGGCATTACTCGGTAGCAGTATAGTCCTAAAATGATGATGAAGCTGGTATTCTCTTGTTTGGATCATGCATCAGGATCTGGTTATAGCTCGAGTACACATCCATAAATGACAGCACTTCGTGTCCTACCATTCCATCCACCAGTTGATCTATCTTGGGGAGCGGAAGCCATCCATTGGATATTGAGGTTCGAGAAACCAACATAGATTCGCCATTTTCCATTGGACTTCTTTACTTGGACTTTGTTCGACACCCATTCATTGTAGGTTGCATCTCGAATGAAGCCGTTAGCCATCAGTTTATCTACTTCTTTTCTCAATGCCTTGGACCGTTCTTGGCCCAAGCTATGCCTTTTTTGCTTAACTGGGGTGAGTAGGGGGTCAATATTGAGAGCATAACAGGCAATGTCAGTTGATACTCCACACATATAGGAGCGTGTCCAAGAAAATACGTCCAAATCAGCGTGAAGGAATTTGGCTAGCTTTGACCGCATCTTGTTTCCAAGCCACGACCCAATTTTCAGGACCTGTGTTGGGTCATCCATACAGATTGGGACAAAAATCGTCAATTCAGCGGGTTTTGCCTGATCCTCCGCCGAGCTCTTCTTTCTATGGTCCAAAACCTTGTCGAATCGGATATGGTCCCCTGAGACAGGGGCAGTTTTGTAGTTGCTGTTCGAAGGGTTCGCGGATGTGGAGGGTTTGCCCACATCCTTTCCTTTTTCTTTTCTTCTTGACCCATACAATTCTGCAGTGTAGCATTCCCAGGCGACGCTTTGGTCTCCTTTCACAATTCCAACTCCGTGTTCCTAGGAAACTTCATTGTAAGGCACCATTGGACCAATGTTATTCTGAAGTCAGCTAACGCGGGCCGCCCCACGAAGGCGTTGTATGTTCACATTTCATCCACAATCACCGAGGTCCGAATGAGGGTGGCCCTTTGCTCACCCTCGCCGAGCTTCATAGGTAGGTCAATTGTTCCCACCGGTTTTTTGGGTTCACCAGTAAAATCCTAAATCTTTGCTTGGCACACAGACACACTTTTCATGCCAATCTTCATTTGATCGAAAGTGCGTTTAAAGAGAATGTTAATGGAGGTGCCGCTATCAACCAACACCCACCGAACTACAATAGGGCCAATTCCTACCGTCACCACCATCAGATCAAGAGTCAGAGCTTCGACCCCTTCGGCATCTCGATTTCAGAAAACAATATCGTCATTCAAGATCCCTTGCATCTTAGTCGGAGTCTCGTCTTCTACAGCCAAACATGATTCCTTCAGAGCGTGCTTCAGCGAACTTGCATATCGCTCGATTTCCCTTCAACTTCTTTGTGCGGGATGCGGCCCTCGGATATTGTTCCGATGATGAGTCTCTGGTCAGTTTTGTTTTGACCTTTCTTTGCTTGTTCTTACCAGTTCATTCGTTCTCTTGGGTGTTAAGGAGTTGTAGATTGATCGGGATTTTGTGATTGTCTTACGTACTGCTGGAGTTTGTTGTTCTAGATCAATTCCGCAATGAGTTACTTTAGGTGGAGGCATTTGTTCGTATTGTGGCCACTTGTCTTGTGGAAGCGGCATAACTTCCCCAAGCTCTTCTGTGCTCGGTCGCCTCCTTTTTGGGTGGCCTTTTGCATTCCTCAGTCCCTTGAATGGCAAGAAAAATATTTTCCAATGTGTCACTCAAGGGAGTGTAACCTTCCAGCCTAAACTCTTTGAGCTTTTTATTGTTGTCATTACCGTTCTTCTTATTTGAGTTTTGACCTTTTCTCTTCGAATTCCCATCTTTCTTAGGGGTTTCTTCAACAGTTCGCGAAGTGTTTGAATTTTGATTCATTGCTACATTGCTTTGCCCGGCATTTGCCGGCTGCACACTAGTAGACTTCCCTTCCAATTCTTGTGCTTCCTCTAACCTTAAGTACCGACTTGCTTTTGGGATTGAAATCTTTCTTGGTGGTAGGTTGCTTAATTTTAATCCACTTTCCGAATTCAGTTTCCAAGTGAACGGCATGAACTAATGCCATGAAAACCATGTCTTCGTTGGGGTTGTTTACTTTTGCCATGGCGGTGTTAAACCTGTTCATAAAAGACTTCAATGATTCGTTTCGTCTTTGGAATAAACTGGATAGGGACATGACATCTTTTGGCTGCGCAGTATGGAGTATGAACTGATCAAAGAATCTTGTCGCTAGATGGTCAAAAGTAGAGATAGATCTTGGTGGAAGCCTAGTGAACCACATTGATGCAACCTCATCGAGAAAGATAGGAAAGAATCTACATCGAATAGCTTCAGAGGCATTTGCTCCATCCATATACCAACTATATTTGTACAAGTGAGGCTTCAGGTCCTTCGTTCCGTCATAGGATGGAATAGTTTGCATTGTGAACTTTTTTGGATATCTCTCATTTAGGATTTCATCGGTGAAGCGAGTCCTACTTAGCGTAGAACCCCACTCATCATCTCTTCTATCTTTGCTCTCCTCCATTAATCATTTAACATGTCTGCTATGTATCCCTCTGATATCCGGTAGTCCTGAGGACAACGGTCAGTTAGTGCGCCAACTGTTTGACTTTGCAAAAAGTCTTGGTGAGTGGGTCGAGGCTTAGGCTCTCCTGCCTTTGGGAGAGCCACTCCTGTAGGGTCCCGTTGGCTTGCGGTTGGTCTCACTGGAGCAATTTGGATAATCCTTTCATTAGTAAATGCATTGTCATCTTCTTCCAGTTTGTTGTCTGGCTCTCCGTCCTCTGAGTCGGAAAGAAGCATAGCTATGTCTTCTACGGGGGTCTTTGCCCCTTAACTCAAATTTAGGATAGGTTACCTTGTGGCATACAGAGTACTCGCATTTCCATCCACGTTATGTCCTGTTGTCACCTTATTTTATGGCTATTTTCTGTTTCTTCTATGTAGACCAGAAATGGAAGAATTCTCTTGTCCTACAGCAGTTGTAGGGTTAGGAAGGCGTTAGGCATATCCGTCAAAGCCTTTTGGCTATTCTCCATTTTTTGCTTGATCTCATCAACCATCTTATTTAACTCATCCTTGGTAACAATTTCTTCATGCTGACTGGAGGAGGCCGGTGCCTTATTCCCTAAGTTAGCGCCATTTACTTCAGTTTTGTTGGGAATTAAGATCTTCTCCAGCTACTACTGCCCCTATAGACCTTCCAAAGGAAAATCTTCTTCTTCCAGGAGCCATTGATTCGAAATAGCGAATTCTTCGAGCAAGGATTGGGGATCTAACTTATAGACCTACGAAATCCAAAATATATAGTTAGATCTTCAAGCAAAGATTGGGAATTTAACTTCTGTATCTATAAGACCCAAAGTAGATAGATAGATAGATCAAGATCTTGTGTTGGAGGTTTCCAGTGAAAGCACCAAAACGTTGACCTAAAATATGGACCAAAACTCTGGTTTGGATTTGAAAGCACCAGCCCTTTCTTGACAGAGCAATACCACAGATCATAGACATAAAAAAGAAGATAGAGAATATTTATAGTGGTTCGGCTATTAATGAAGCCTGTGTCCACTTTTTAACTTTACTAAAGATTGATTGATGTCACAAGAGTTGTTTGATTATAAGGCTTTGATTGTTTTCTAGCTAGATTGAATCTCGAGATTTGGAATCCACTGGAGAATCACAGTGTATTCCTTTGGAGATAGTTGTCTGGAGGTAGAGAGTAAAGAATAATTCTAGCAGAGCTTCAACAACTAATGTAGAGAAGATCCTCTTTATGTCGCAAGTGGTATACTATTTATAGAAGTTGGAGAGTTTCTGGACCAGGCTTGTCATCATCAGCTATCAGGTAGTTTACAGGCGACTTGGAGGGACCATGGCTCGCAAAACGAGCCAACACCATGGATCTCTAGTGACCTATAGTCCATGGGTCGCAAGCGACCCATAGACTTTGTTTTTTTTGTCGACCAAGTTTCGCCTCTTTCCAACGGTGTTCCATATTTTGTTCGTTTGATGGTTTGAGCAGAGGCATGGGTTACCAGCAAGTTAAGCTCTTAGGACTTTCTGGAACCTGGACTTAGAGATGTCACCATAGCATTTTATCGTTGCTCTTACTTTTTGATGGAAATTCACTAGTTGTTTATGCTCAGCTACCGATTGAACTAAAGGGATGCTAATCTCTTAGTTTCATTGGTCCCATTCATTGCCCTAGTCATATAGCTTGGCCCTTATAGATACCTTGTCTCAATGTTTTCTAGTTGAGTCCTGAACCATCCCGCCAACACAAGTTTGCTCCATTTTCTTTTAATACTTGCTAGGTTAAAAATCCGGATAACATTTTCCTTCCAGAGTATGTCTTCGTTGTAAACAAGTTGTGCTCTGGAAGTTATCATCTTCAATTTTCATTTGCTGATTTTCGAGTGATTGCATTAGAGTGCTACGAATATGTTTACCCAGTAACATCAGCCATCTTTCTTTCGTTTCGACTATCATGACTTACCCTAATCCATTACGTTTCCGCTTGTAGCTTTTGGGATGCTTTTGGAATGATGAATGCTTGTAGTTGATCTTGTTTGGGATGCGCAGATGGCTCTCTTTCTTCCTTTTAATATGTGTATTATATTTTTATTCTCATTTTTTAGGGTCAATAGTGATCTATGTGGTATGGGTCGCTAGCAACCTAAATGCACAGGAAAGATTTTATATAGTCAGGCTGGGTCGCTAGCCATCTATGTGGAGGATTTTTCTCCTTCCTTTGCTCATTCATTTAATGCTATTTCAAATTAATATTTTAAAAATTAAACCATTGTCCATAATAAAATCAATTATGACAAATTTTATGTGTTTTGAAATATAAATAACCATTTTGAAATCTAAAAGAATGCAAAATTACATATATGTTTTTAAACAAAATCTATTTTACATTTTGAATTAAAACACTAGTTTGAAGAAATTGTTTAAATTTTAAATAAATTGTTAAATTTAACCTTTAACCTTTGTAACCATTTAAATGAAAACCTTTTAAACAAATTCAATATTATAAATATTTTTTCATAAATCCATTTTAAAATTTGAATTAGAATAGTTATTTAAAAAATCATTCAAACTTTGTATAACTTGTTAATAAATTTGACCTAAAACTTTAAGTTTATAACAATTGTTTGAAATGAATAAATTTGAAACAAATTCAGTTGATAGTAAAAAAATTATTTTTATGGTTCAAACCTTTAAAGAAATCAATTGGTATTTTTAAAAAATTGTTTTTATGTTTTCATATTGTTTTCATTTAAACAATTTGAATATACAAATTGAATCAGACAACACAGGCATATGTAAATTAGTGAGAACATATATAAAATATAATCTACAGAATCCAATGAGGTAAATATAAATGATAATAAAATTAAAATATTACATAAGAGGTAGCCTATGATTTGCACCTTAAATGAAGATTTTTCCTCGGATCTCTAAGATCCACACATGGCTTTGCAAGAGAAGGATGAACCACTTATTTTATTGTATTTGATGTTTGCATTTGATTTGATGTCGAATTTTTTTTTGGAAGTTTTCATTTGATTTTCTGCCATGGCAGATAAGGAAAAGAAAAGAGAAAAGTGAGTAAAAGTGAATGCCTATAGAAAATGAATTAGTGGATCTGTTTTTGTTGAAAGTATGAATCCTTTTCCATTCTTAAAACTTACCTAACCAATTCCCTTACTTTTCTCTCTCCATACACTCCTGTCTCATAAAATGTTTAAGTGAAAATATTTGCCATCAAATGGTATAAAATTTCCATAAATCACTTTATACTATTATCTCTCATTTAAACTAGATGAAAGTTACATTGATATCATATATTAGTGAGGCAAACATAACTTTTATAAATGCATTTAAATAATGTCAAACAACTCCAAAACATTAAGTAAATTAAGTAATAATTAACATTTATCAAAATATTAATTAATTTATTTAATTTAAATATTTTATAAATTAATTAAATTGTGTGATTTTTTGAAACTTCATTATTACAGTTGTGTAACCGAAAATGTAAATTCAGCCACCGATTAATTTCGAACAATTCGAATTTTAAAATTCATAGGTCACTTCAGCCAGTGGTGTAATAGTTTGATTGAATTTATATTTTACACATTTTTTGGTAAAATCAAATTTTACTATTTTGAGACATACCCAACAGTAATGATTATTTACACCAGTTCTCTATAGGTTGCGAATAATGGATCTTATCACTAATTTAACACTGGAGATGGGGTGAATAGTGTTTCCTAACTTATGTGAATCTTTTTAAAGTTCTTTCAAGATTTAAATCAATCACAGATTAACGATACAGATTTCTATTAACGATCATTAAAGATGTAACTAAAAATAAATATAAAAGCAATAAAGTAAGAGAGAAGACACAAGGAATTTTATATTAGTTTGGATTAACCTATTATCCTACATCCAGTCTCGTACAATTGCTTGTACATATTTCTTTTCAATCACCAACTTTAAACCAGGTAGAAGGCTGTAACGACCCGTATTTTTGACTATTTTAAATCACTAAATTTAATATAATTATTGAATATAAATGGTTAGAAATAAAATTTATTTTTTTATTTACGTAATTTATTCAATACGAACTTGAATTAAATTTTGAAATAACCAATTACGAAGATTTAGGCAATAAAAAGTATTGAAATTTTATATATTGAATGTGTTTATAATCAATAGTATTGGATAATAAGTGTTTCATTATTTATATGGAAATACAATAATTGTTGATAATTAAAATTCATTTGAAATTTTATGAATATAATTCATTGAATAATTAAATTGTTCAAATTTAATATTGGAAATTATTTAAATAATTGAATCTAGAATTTAATATGAATGAAAATGATATCGAAAGTTGAATTAAATTTTATTAAACAAGAATGAAATTTTTTTACTTTTAAAATTGAATTTAAAAGTGGATAAATAGAAATAGAAAATTTATTGTTTTAAACTAACGGGAAATATAGCCATTTTGGTCACTATCTCGGATTTCGATGAAACCAGTTTGATTGGATATGTAATAGTGAATTATTAAACGATTTTAAGTTTCATAGCAATTGAACTCATCGTTTGGCTATGCGAGCTTTAAAAACGTAGAAATCAATTAAAGGAATTTAATTTAAATTAATTAATTTTGAAAAGCTATATTCTGAGTATGATGGAACTGGCTCCCGATACCTATTTGATTGTGTTCGGAATGAGGGTATAACATATAGAATGCCAGGCGGCATGCTTCGTTTGAAGTTTGAGAATTTTTGGCGTTAAAAGATAGATATTTTCTAATTATAATAATATATATTTTCTTTCCTCCAACATTTCATAAAAGGCTGCTACATCTTTGTCTATCCCCGTACCATACCTTTCCCTCTCATTTTAACTTTGGCAGATCGAAGAGAATAAACAAAAAAATCAATTGATCGATTCCGATTTTGTCATGCATCCGCACAGTGGCTGGAGAAGTGCGCAGCTTGGTGGAGCGCGAGTACGCATGAGGCACGATGGACGTGGGTCAATGTGATGCACGCACGGAGGAATGCTCGAGCGACTGGAGGAAGTGCGATTCTGGTTTGACAGTTAGGGTTTTGGGGTTTTCTCGTTTGTGAGTGCGCGTGATAGCGCTTGCCGACGATTGGAGGTGGCGGCAGCTCGCTGGTGGTTAGGCGCGGCGTGGGGTCATGGTCGATGGCTGGGGCGGCTCTGGCGTCGATCGACTTTATAAAAAACCATAGCACTCATAATTTTTGAGCATTAAAAGGATAAGTTTTGCTGGGTGAACTCGAGATTAAGTAATAGAGGGCAGTTTAAGTTTTAGTTAAATTTAATTAAGTTATGTTAATTATTTTTACTAAGTTAATTAAACTTTTAATTTCGTTATGCTAATTTAATTCGTAACTTTTGCCCACGAGGTCCGTTTCAAGTGAAACAAGTTGTAATGAATTCGCTTCGACGGCGCCTACGTCATGGATTGAAGTGGACTTTATTTGAAGCTAAAAAAATTTCAGTTTCAAGTAAAGGTGTATTTTATAATGCTCACGAAGTACTGAATTATTTTTATGTTAGTTAAATTAAAGTTGTGAAGCAATTTAATTTTATTGATTATTGTTTGGTAATTTAACTGACATAGAAATCGACATAAAAAATTGCATGTTAGGAGTTTTGAATTAACAGTTAGATTAAAATTGGAATTAAACTACTAGTAAAATTCCCGAATATTGGTAATTGGTCAACGGTTGTGATATATTCACTAAATATTGATTGTGATGGGTGCTATTGGTTAATATTTTTGATGAGTTGGATGTTATTTATTTTTACATGTATCTTGTTAACACCCTGTATATTATTTGACAGTATATAAATTATTACGTGAATTATTTCGAATAAATTAAAAAATAGCTTGAAATGATATATACCTATGACACTATGATTTGGATTGAAATGATATATATCTATCCCTGTAATTGAATTGAAATTACTATTCACTTGATCATAGGATATAAAATTTTATACAGATACCAGATTAGTTAGATCTAATGATTTTTAAAATTTTTGGTTTGAAATTATTTAAAAGATTTTCATTTAAAGAAACAAAATCCGAATTTATGGAAATTGAATTATTTTCGATTTGAGCTCGAAATTTTGAAATCGAAATTTGTTAGCAGGAATTGTTTAAAGAATCAAATTTGAAATTTGAAGCTATAATTGAAATATGATTTAAATTATGGAAATTGATTTGTTTGAAAGGTTTGAACTTTTATTTGGACTTTGAAATAACTCTAGGCCAGGTAATTTAAATGGATACTTCAAATTTGAACTGGAAACTGAATTATTTTAAAGATTTGAACATTAAATTGGACATCAAAGTTAAGTTTAATTTAAATGATTTAAATCAATTTTCGATAATTGAATTCGAATTTATATAAATTAAAATGGTTTGGATTGAGAATTGAATTAAAATTTAAACCATTGCCATTGAATCGAATAGTTGAATTGAAATTAAAACTAATTTGGATTTGAAATTGAAATTGATTTGAACTGAAATCGAAATTGAGTCGATTTGAATTGAGGCCGAAAATGATTTGAATTGGAATAATTAAAATTGAATCGGTGAATTAAAATTGGACTTGGGTCCATATTTGTTGAAATAGAAGAACCTGTTTGATCTGAATTTATTGTTAAAATACATTATTTCAATATAAACTGTTTAAAATCTATTTTTTTTACATATTAAAATTATTTTTATTTTCCAAACTATTTTACTATATAAACCATTTTCAATACTCAAACCTTTTTATTTTAAATTATTTTAACTATTTAAAAATTATTTCAAATTATTGTCTAAAAATTCAAATTGATCAAGGTTGGAATGTTTTTATTTAAATGGTGGATTTAATGCAAATTGGGTTAAAATGAAGTTATAGCCTAAATTGTAATTCAAATTGAATTTTGAAGTAAAAATGACCTATCAACCTGAATTGACATATTCTGAAGTATATATGATGATTTTGAAACGAATGATATTTTTGAAGCGAATATGATATTTTGGTATCAAGCATGAATCTTTTTCAAAATGTAAAAGTACCAACTAGTGTGTAAAACGACGTTTGATCGTTAAAGAGACTGGGGACTCTTATTGACATACTCTCTATCAACATTGGAACCACTACATCAACTGTGTATGTGGAGGATACTCTAAAATAAAGTGGTTGGATTTGGTGTAATTTTGCTGGATTTGAAGAAAGAGAACGATGATGGATAGACCCTGCCACTTGTGCCAATTTGAAATGAGCAAAACAGTACGGTTTGACAGGGCCAAGCGGGTTAGCTACCCCTAGCGGACATCCGTTCTTTGATTTTCTCTTTGGATTTGGTCCATACGACGACTCTTCTTGTTGGTTTAGCTCGGTGCACCTTGATTTGGGATAACCTCCCTTTGACTCGATATGGGATGGATGCAATGGAAGATCGTGGCTATGATGCGCTAGCACTAGCCCTAGACTCGAACTGGTAGTATCCTAACTTGGGCCTTGCCTCACGTGCCTTGTCATACTTTTATCCCTATATGAGGCCATTGTGGTTTGGTTTAGTGTTGTAGTTCACGGCACATCCCTATCCCCCGACGTTCTACTGGGGCATTATATGAAAACTTTACGACGATGTTTAACACACATTAATGGGGATTAATGTGAAGCCTTAACGCTAAGAAAATATTTATTTTACTGATTAGACATTATATATATAGCTTATTATACTATATGTAAATATTTTGATGGATCCTTAAGAGATGGAAAATCCCGTAACATTTCTAGAATTATTGCACGCACGATATACGCTGGATAGGAGATGTGAAATCCAACAATCATCTCTGATGCGATTACACTCATGTTATACGTGATATTGATTTGACTCACACAAGAATATTTTAGTCCCGACTCGAGTGTTTTGTCTTTTCATTACGCTCAGGTTAGCCTTGAATATTTTAGCGTGAAGATTATTTTCTAAAGAATGAAGACAAAGATTGGTATATTATTACTAGTATTATTTCACCATACTGTTGTTCTGTTGCATTGGTTTATTCTATTCTATTGTATATATAACTCTAATAAATGTTGTATAAATTATAATCAAATGTATAGTATAAATGCTTTATGAACTGTTTATTTAATTTATATATTTTGTCATTCCGCCACGAGATTCTATGTTTGGTTTCTTCTTCTTTTCTTATTCTCTTAAATAACCCCATTGATTATCTGTGTTCCAGATTGTTTGATTTGGGCACGTGTGGGTTATTTTCGATTTAAACATTTTGAAATGTGAGTCATCATAGTTGGTATCAAAGCTTTGTTTAGTGATAACCTTAGCTTTTGTGGGATTGGAGATAGGGTAGTAATATCTTAGAATGAGTTTGTTTGAGTGGGTATGTATGTGTGTTATATATATATATATATATATATATATATATATATATATATGAGAGCACGTGTTTGTTAGTGTTATAAAATGTTTTATATTGTGTTTACTTATCCTTTGAGCTGTTTATGAATTCCGGTCGGTGCGTAGGACGCCATGTTATCGATAAGAGTTTCTAAACGCTTAAACGAGGCAAGTCGACATAATATTGTTTTAAAATCGGGTAATTGAAATAATTTTACCTAAATTATATTATATATATACAATTATAATTTTCAATGAATGTTTTTTGTTCGGAGATGATAATATTTAGTTATCATCATTATTGGTTAAATTAATAAGAATACTTCGTGAATTCTATTTCACGAAGCGTTCGATGATTAAATTGAATGGAAACTTAATTACAGTAAGAATTGTTTACAATAACAGAGATGTAAATTAATGAAATGATTTCCTAATACGGTAATAAAATTGTATAACTATATTTACAATATAGCTTATAAGTAGAAAGGATTTAAAAGTTGGGAATTTTAGAATTAAGATCTTGTTGATTTTCAAAATTGTTTTCAATGCCTTCAAAATTAATAATAAGATTATTTGAATGTGTTTTGACTAGAAATATATTTTCAAAAGATTTTGAAAGAAATGAAACCATTGAACTCGCTTTAGTCGCCAGGAAATAATTCTGGGGATGACTGCAGCATTGGCAGTATTCATTTTCGAGTTTTTGTTTCGGTTAAACAAGTTTTGATAGTGAAAGAAAAAAATATTCCAAGTATGATTTGGTAAATATACGAAAATAGTTTTAAACTTATAAATTGAAAATAGTCTAGATAAGAAATAAGTTTATAACTTATGAATTTAAACAGGAAAGTAAGACTGAATTTTAAAACGGTTGAACATATTGGTCAAGCAAACAAAAGAAAATTTGAATATGAGATATGAAATAAAATAATTAAGCTAAGAAATGTTAAATAAATTGAGTTAATGCAACGAAGTAAATAAAATGAAGTTTAACTCAAGAAAGCTTAAAAAAATGAATTACATTTGAAATGAATTAGATAAAATAATGAAATGAAATTTCATGTGAATTAGTTTGTATAACTTATAGATTAGAGAAATATTATGCTAAAAAAACAAATTTTAAATTTTTTGAATGCGAATGATAAGAAAATAAATTGTAACTTAAATAAATTTAAATATACCGAGTAATGGATTAAATGAAATAAAGTTTAATTTGATAAAGATTAAATGAATTAAATTGGATTTTGAAGGAACTAGATGAATTATTAAACTGAATTAATTCTAATTAAGCTATAAAATGAATTAATAGAATGAATACGACTTGAACTGTAAAATAAAATGCAATTTGGGTGAGAAAGAATTGAACGAGAATAAAGGCTGTATGTACAATTTATATGTGTAATTGAATTTGATTTAAACTAGGTGTAAATAAATTGAATACGAGTATAATGAGTTTTAGCAAATTGAATGGTAACTAATTGAATATGAAATAAGTTAATGAAATGAAATATAAGATGGAAGTTAACTTAGGAAAGTTGAATAAAAATTGATTGCGATAAAAAGAAAATTTATTAATATGAATTTGAGTTATAAAATAATACTTATTTAAGTAAAGTTAATGATATGAATTAATGAAATGAACTAATGATGTGAATCAATAAATTAATGCTAACTTAAGTAATGAAGTAATAACAAATATGAGTTGCATTTTATAAGATGTTTATAATAAACTTAAATGGTTTTATGAAATGGTTTATAAATAATATTAGTATTAAACAGAATATACTAAGTGCTAATGAAATAAAATCTAACTTAAATGATTTATAAAATGGCCCATAAATAAATTGATATGAAATATGTGATAATAAAAAGTGAAATAAATGTATTTGAATTATTTGACTGTAAATGAAGCAAATGTGAATACATTTGAAGCAAACCAATTAAATGTCAAGAAATAATGAATGTTAATAATAAATTAAAGTGTATAAATTAACTATTGACATTTGAAAATGTAAATTGTGATAGTTATAATTAATTAGATATATTCACGTATATTAGTTGTTGAATGATTTCTTTTGTTATAAACCATCGTTATTGCTGCTTTAGATTGCATATGGTTGTTATGGTTGTGTAATTGTGCTCATACTTATGATTTGGATTCAAAATTCATGCTATATGATTCTATTTAACTCATACATGTTCTATATCTTATTATAAGTGATTAATATTGTAAATTGAGTTGAGATAGGAACATACGAAGATTTTTGACGTATACACGGATTTTATTTGCTTTTGCTTACTTAATATGAGCGAACTTATTTTTATTAATAATAATAAGGTACATATCTCGGATTACATGCCGCACTTTTATATTCTTTCCTATGGGATGCATCATCATTGAGATGAGATGTATATTTGATATATATATTATATTGTAAATTTTTTATGATCGAGCAGCGCAAAGAAGATGCTATCGAAATTTTTCGTAAATCCAGATGTTAGAAAAATTTGGATGTTTTAAAATTTTATAACTTATTTTTTATAACTAAATTTCAATTTCCATAAGCCGTTCGGAGTGGCATAGTGGAAACGTAGTAAATAATTTCTAATAGATTTTAAGTTTATAAGTTGATTATTTTGATTTAAATATATCATATGTTAAATCATTAGTTAACTCCTTTTCGAGGACGAAAAGTTTTGAGTGGGGGAGAGTGTAACAATCCGTATTTTTAACTATTTTAAATTATTAAATCTCATATATTATTGAATATAAATGGTTAGAAATAAAATTTAATGTTTTATTTATGTAATTTATTTAATAAGAACTCGGATAAAATTTTGAAATAACCAATTACGAAGGTTTGGGCAATAATAAGTATTGATATTTTATATATTGAATGTGTTTATAATCAATAGCAGAAATTGGATAATAAATGTTGTATTATTTAGATGGAAATAAAATAATTGTTGATGATTAAAATTCATTTGAAATTTTATGATTCATTAATATAATTCATTGAATAATTAAATCATTTAAAACTAAAATTGGAAATTATTTAAATAATCGAATCTAGAATTTAATATGAATGAAAATGATGTTGAAAGTTGATCTAAATTTTATGGAACAAGAATGAAAATTGTTTACTTTTAAAATTGAATTTAAAGTGGATAAATAGAAATTAAAATTTCTTGTTTTAAATTAATGGGTAAAAATAGGCATTTTTACCACTATCTCGAATTTCGACAAAACTAGTTTCATCGGATCGTAATAGTGAATTATTATAGGATTTCAAGTTTCGTATCGATCGAACATATCTTTTGGCTATGCGAGCTTGAAATGCATATAAATAAATTAAAGGAATTTAATTAAAATAAATTGATTTTGAAAAGTTGTCTACTGAATATGATGGAATTGACTTCTGATGCCTATTCCATTGTATTTGGAATGGGTATAACATATAGAACGCCAGGCAGCATGCTCCGTTTTGAGTTCGAGAATTTCAAAGATGTATATTTTCTAATTATAGTAATATTTTTTTTCTTTCCTCCTAAATTTCATACAAGGCCACATACATCTTTGTTTACCCCCATACCTCACCTTCCCCCTTTCATTTCAACTTTGGCAGATCAAAGAGAATAAAAAAAATTAATCGATCGATTGCAACATTATCGCGCACGAACGGTTGGAGTGGTGTACCACTTTCTGGAGCGCAAGCGCGGGTGAGGCATGGCGGACGTGGGTCGTGGGTCGATGTAACACAAGCGCTGAGGATTGCTGGAGCGACCAGAGGAGGCGCGATTCTGGTTCAGGAGTTAGGGTTTTGGGATTTTCTTGTTTGTGAGTGCACGCGACAGAGCTTGGCAACGACTAGAGATGGCACTGGCTCGTTGGAGGTTGGGCGTGGCGTGGGGTCACGGTCGATGGCCGGGGCGGCTCGGCGTCGATCGACCGCATGAAAAATAATAATAATATCGCGGTCGCTATTTTGAAGCCTGGGAAAGGAACAATGTTGCTGGGTGAGCTTAAGATTAAGATAATAGGAGGCAGTTTAATTTTTATTTAAATTTAATTAAGTTATGTTAATTATTTTTATTAAGTTAATTAAACTTTTAATTAAGTTAATTAAACTTTTAATTAAATTGTTATGCTAATTTAATTTGTAACTTTTTCATACGAGGTCTATTTCAAGTGAAACGAGTTCTAGTGGATTTGTATTGACGTTGTCTACCTTATGGATTGAAGTGGAATTTATTTGAAGCTGAAAAAAACTTAGTTTCAAATAAAGGTGAGTGTTTTATAACGCTAATGAAGTACTAAATTATTTTTATGTTATTTAAATTGAAGTTGTGAAGTAATTTAATTTTATGTTTGTTGTTTGGTAATTTAACTGACATAGAAATCGACATAGAAATTTATATGTTACGAATTTTGAATTAATATTTAAATTGAAATTGGAATTAAACTACTCCCTTTAATTGCCAAGCTGCCAGGTGACGCCGTTTGGCATTCGTGATCTCAAGACTGGAGAAAATTCACTCCAAATCTCTCAACCACTATTGAGCTTCAACTATGCTCTCAGAACCTAAGAACTTGGTGCTACCAAGCTCGGTATATTCCTTGCAAAGCTTAGTAAACCTAACTGGGGCAACGGGTGCAGGAGCTGGGGCAACATCTCGTCCCCTTCCTCTGGCATTTCCTCGATTCATCTTGAGAAATCAAGAATGAATTTAAGGACAGAGGAGAAATATAGAGACCAAGATAGATTAGATAGTCCATAGTTCACTAGAAAAGGCATTCAACAAAGGACCTAAACAAATAAGATGGAGAAAGGGAAAGAAGTAGTCGGGAAAATTTTTGATTTCAAAACAAGAAAGTTTTATATCAAAATACTTCTTTGAAAATCCTTAAAAAAAATTATTTTATACTTTAAAATACGCTCTCTCACAAAGAAAGGATTCTAAGATTGACTTCACTCATTCTAGGGTATTTCTACCCTATCTCTAATGAGTTTTTGCTCCTCAGGCTATGGTTTGCCTAAAAACCAAAGCTCTGATACCAAGTATAACGACCCACTATTTTGCACCATTCAAGTTCGACAACAAATTAAAACATGTCAAACTTGAATACTTCAAAACACTAGATTGTAATAAAAATTGGAGCAAATGAAATCAAATCACAGAATCATAGACACAGAAATAAGAATACTCGCAGCGAAATTAAAATACTATAGTGGTTCATGAAGCCACTATCACATAGTCTCAAATAAGTATAAATTACATAATCTTAAAACCAAATACAGTTTGAAACAACCACAGAAAATGAAAAATTTATTTGTCTCAATTACATAGGCTCAGATAAAAGACTGAATTGAAAATAGACAGCAGCTCAAAATATGATCTTCAGAAGTCCTAGCTCCGGGATATAAAGTCCGAACTGATACTCAGGCTGATCCGAGCGTAAAATAAAAATAAACAAACACTCGAGTCAGTACATACATACTTATACAGTGTAAGCTAATTCAAGTAAACTGCAATATAAAGGCAAGTAACTTAAAGGATGCTTGGGACCGCCCATCCTCTAAGGATCCATTAAACTATTTACTATGTAGTAATACTTCGCTATTGTAATAGTGTCTATATTAAAATAAACTTACTTTAAAATAGCGTCAAGGAGTGACCCAATATTCCCCTTAACACGTAATAGTGCCAATAGTCTATACAGTACCGTAATACCTCCTGATCGGGAGGCTACTAGAGGATACTCCGCAGATACAACACAAATCAAACTCGTACAAGGCTCGCTAGGGTGGGTGACACGGCACAACTAGGCAATAACAGGGTAGATATACCAATTACGCATCTGGATCGGTGGTAACGCATAGCTGCTACTACGCCCACCTCGAACAACACTCCAAAAATCAAAAGTGCGCACCAAACAATCACAAAGTAATAGAATGGCATACGAAGAAGTGTGTTCGATAAAAGGTGCTACTTCATTAGCCCGAGAATCGCTCCTGTTTTAGCCACCTTATGCCGACTCACGGGAGTCGGGTTAACGTACATACCTCAACAGAACGTCGCCACCATCCTACTTCATTCTGGAATCTCCACCACGTACACGGTTGTCAAAGTGGTTTTCGGTATCGACAAAGAGTATGCCCATATCCGATCCCAGCCCCTTTAACAACCAACGTTATTATTACCCGTGGTTTGAAATTCCAAAAATAGTTTATATTTCAAATCAAAAATACTATTTTAAAAGGGAAGTTTTTATTCTTACGAATCAAATATTCAATCCCAAAAGTTTTAACCTTTACTTTAATTGCATCAACTACAGCACTTACAAAGTGTAGTAATATCCCTTCCAACAGATTTAAAGTTAATTAAATTTTCAGATTTCAATACAATTTCAGCAATCATTAAAATCTAACAAAAATCATATTCTTCCACTTCAAAATGTCCATTTAAAAATACCCAATAATTTATGATTTTATATAGTAAATTTCACAAATAATATCCAATTTCTCTATGGTTTACTTATTAAAGTCAAGTGCACAAATTTTCTATAAAATTTTACTTAACAATTAAGTTTAATTACCACTTCAAAAATAAAGTTAATTTCCAATTTATTTCTTAACTTACCTTTATTCTAAAACCAACTTCACATTTCTAAATTAAGTTATATTTCAACTTCCATTTTTAAGTATTCTCTTATTTAACCATTTATTTCATAGAAAACTTAACCCTTTATCAGTTCACTTTATTCAAATTTATACCAAATTATCATATATATTTCTTAACCTGAATTCCATTTTATTTTACAAAATCAAAATTTACAAAATAAATTTATGATTCAAATCCTAACTTAATTTCCAATTTATTTCTTAACTTACCTTTATTCTAAAACCAACTTCACATTTCTAAATTAAGTTATATTTCAACTTCCATTTTTAAGTATTCTCTTATTTAACCATTTAGTTCATAGAAAACGTAACCCTTTCTAATTCACTTTATTCAAATTTATACCAAATTAACATATTTATTTCTTAACCTAAATTCCATTTTATTTTACATATTTAACTTGTACAAAATCACTATACTTTATACAAATCATTTTTAATCCAATTTCAAACAAAATATTATAATATACTAATTTAAAATATTTAATATTTCCAGAAAATATAAATATAATAACCACGGGTCTGTATAATATTTTCTGACCTAGGTCAAGTGATACGGATAATATATCATTTCAATCCGTAATTTACAAAGAAAACCCCGGGTTTTATCATTTCAAACCCGCAATCCCAAGTTAAATAAATAAATATCATTTCAGCCTATAACGATTCTACCCTACAGGGAACTTGAAGTGTGATAAACAATAATAACTAAGAAGTATAACAACATAAAATATAACAATATATACTATAACGGATGATGTGAAAATTTTATAACAGGGTTTTAACATCATAAAATTTATATCATAGGCAAGTAAAATATAATATGACCATTCTACAATTTCACTTTTTATTAATTTACAGATCTATCAACATGTTTGTCAGGCATGAATACTCACCTTTATACCGCAGAGGATTAAATTCAAAATGATGTCCATACCGAAAAACATACAGAAGGCACGATCAAATTTCAGCGGAGGCGACAATCAAATTCAAACCTTGAACAAAAAAAAATAAAACAAATTATGCGAATTCAAATACGACCCTATCAAATTGAATAAATCAAAACTGAAAAGCTAGATCGAACAAAATGATATGATAAATCGATAACACGGTCCCTTCACCACATGACTCAAACCCATACTCCACATGCTCGTCCTTGTCCACATTTCAGATCTGAAATGCACGCATTCATTCAAGCAGTGGGATGTTGAAGGTAGGGGTTTGTTTCAATAGGAAAATGGTGAAAATAATGGTTCAAAAGTTGGTTCAAAGCACACAGTGCTCGGCTATGCATGGCACGTTCTGTGCATGGATTCACCAGTGGCCATCACTGCCTGGTGATGCGGCAAGGTCAGGGCAAGATCACAGTCTGGAGTGGATGGCTGTGATGGTGGTAGTGGCGATAGCACGTGATGGTGGAGGCACTATTTGATCGGTAAGGCGTTGATAGATTTCCAGGTGACGAACAGCAAGGCATGACTCGACCAGATGTCATGTCAGTGGAGAGGCCTAGCTAGCAGTGGTGGAGAGGATGTAGGCCAATTGTGCTAAGGGAACAACCGAGCACTTATGGAGCCGAGCAAGAGAAATATAGAAACAAAGGGAAAAAAATATAAGGAAGAAGAAAAATATTTGCCAGCCATTACTTGATGCTCACACGCAAGGAGATGAAGAGGAAACCAAAAATGAGATGCAATAGAATTTGGTACGTGGTTTTGAATTTATCAGTGAAGTTGCGTAAATTTAGAGGAAGGAAATGGCAAGAATAATTAAAGTTTTTGAATGGCTATATGAATTTAGGCATTCAAAGATTTTTTATCAACTATGAACGGGAGGTAAATGGAAAGTGGAAATATTTTTCCACGTGAATGGCAAGCACGGCTACAAAATTCTTTTCCTTAAGCACGACTGATGATTTGATTATTGTTAGCTGAGGTATGAAATTAATGAGTGCGTTATAGATGCAATAATTTAATTGAAACGTACGCCCAATAATTAACAATGTAACGTAAATTTTATTTAAACGTTTCTTATTTATTTGCTTCTTATATATTTAGTAAGATATACACTGAAGAATATTTCATCAAATAACGTACCATTTAAAACGTCAAATTAAATTGTTTATTTACCCTATTTATTACCTAATTCAAAATTTGATTTGTTTACATTTATTTGATTTATTTAGATGTATATACGTATAAAAGAACGTAAAATTTTATTTCTTTTTACACAATATTTATTACTTAATTAAAAAGTATATAACCCATTTTAAAAGAAACAAAAGTGGAATAAAATGTTGTACAAATATATACAGTTTAAATACAAGATTTGGTAGTTAGAATTTAAAATTTTAAAATTCCAGTTAAAGTTAATCTTTATCCAAAATAATAATTATAGAAATCACTTATATTTATTAAATTTTGGGCAATGGTTTATAATTAATTTAAAAGTTCGAACTTTGTAATATAAAACCCCAAAGTTTTTTAAAATAAATGAATAAAATAAAAAATAAAAAATGTCGGGCTGTTACACTCTCCTCTACTCAAAACCTTTCGTCCTCGAAAAGGAACGAAAGAAGGGGAAAAAAGGAAGATAAGATAATATAGCAAAGTACCTTAAACAAATAATTCTGGATTTGAAGCACGTATGCTCTCCTCCGTCTCCCAGGTGTAATCCCGTTCATCAGTGCTCCACTACGCTTTGACCAGGCTGACAGATTTTCTTCTTAGTGTTTCGTACCTCAATCGATGATACGAAGTGGCTTCCTCTAAATAGTTAGATTGGGCTCGATATTCAAACTATCAAGAGTAGAAGGTCGGATAATAAGAGATGGATCATGTAGACAGCGATGAAGATGTGATACATGGAATACATCATGTACTCTAGCGAATTTCTCGGGCAAATCCAGTCGATAAGCAAGCGACCCAATCCTTTCCAAAATGCGGAATGGACCGATGAACCTAGGAGCAAGCTTCCCTCTACGCCCAAACCGAACCACATTCCGTAAGGGAGAGACCTTAAGGAAAACTAGATCACCGACTGCAAATTCCAAATTCCTTCTACGACAATCAACGTACTTCTTCTGCCTATCCTGAGCAATCTTTAACCTTCTCTTAATCTCTTCGACTTTCTTCGAAGCTTCCAAAATCATATCAGGACCAAGAACTAAGCGATTACCGGATTCAATCCAGCAGGATGGAGATCTACAAGGTCTCCCGTAAAGAGCAGCAAATGGAGACATCTCAAGACTAGCCTGAAAAAGATCGAATGAGACAGATAGGGGATTAAGATAAGAACAGAGGATTGGAATTTATACGTGACAACTATTGTTATAGGTGAATTCCACAAGATGGAGATGATCTTCCCAAGATCCTTCGTAATCCAAGATATAAGCCCGAAGAAGATCTTCTAGAATCTGATTCACTCTTTCCGTTTGACCGTCAGTCTGTGGATGGTAAGTGGTGCTCAGATTCAGACGAGTACCCAATGATTCTTGGAAAGCTTTCCAAAATTGGCTGGTAAAGATAGGGTCTTGATCGCAAATAATGCTAAGGGGAATACCAAGGAGGCGAACAATCTCCCTCATATAAAACTTAGATAAGCTCGAAGCCATACGGGTAGACTTGACCGGAATAAAATGAGCGGACTTGGTCAGTCTATCCACGATAACCCAGATGCTCTCATTTTCCTTCCTAGATCTTGGTAAACCATCGATGAACTCCATAGAAACTTGCTCCCACTTCCAATCGGGAACCTCAAGAGGCTGCAACAAACCCGGGGTCGTCCGATGATCCGCCTTGACTTGCTGACAATTATACACCTACTAACAAAGATAGAGACATTGCGCTTCATACCCCTCCAC
The DNA here is from genome assembly GCA_030765085.1 of Allium cepa. Taxonomy (NCBI): domain Eukaryota; kingdom Viridiplantae; phylum Streptophyta; class Magnoliopsida; order Asparagales; family Amaryllidaceae; genus Allium; species Allium cepa. The sequence goes on along the minus strand of CM060938.1, from coordinate 242,917,372 downwards.
CAATAAAGCTTCTTTAAATCCTGATACGTCTTTGCCACACCAGGATGAATGGAAAGTCTGGATTGATGATATTTTAGAAGTAACTCCTGCCTCAAACCATCAACATTTGGGGCACAAATTTGATTGTTAATCCTTAAAATCCCTCTATCATCAATCTGAGCTCCACTTCTATCGGAATTTCTACCACCTCTGCTACGAACATTCTCCTTCATACTTCTAAGCATCACATCCTCATCCTGCTTGGCTTTAATCTGGTCCAAAAGAGGAGAAGAAACAACAAGCTGGTACAACAAGGACTTCTTCCTACTCAGCGCATCCGCCACAATATTAGCTTTCCCATGGGTATAGTTTATGTCAAGATCGTAAGAAGCAAGAAACTCGAGCCACCAAACTTGTCACTGATTAAAATCCTTCTGGGTGAAGATATATTTCAAAGACTGACGATCAGTGAAGAGGTCAAATTTAGCGCCTAAGAGATGATGTCTCCAAAGCTTCAATGCAAAGACAACGGTCAGCAATTCTAAATCATGAGTAGCATAATTAGCCTCATGGGTCTTCAATTGACGACTAGCATAGGCAATCACCTTCCCATCTTGCATCAATACTCTCCCAAACCCTCGCGATAAGCATCGGTGATTATGGTTAATCCCTCATTCCCATTCGGGACGGTAAGCACTGGTGCGAAAGTAAGCTTATTCTTTAACTCTTGGAATGCCGCCTTACACTTATCGCTCCAAATAAACTTAGCATTCTTTCAAGTTAGAGCAGTGCGGGGTGTAGAGATCCGAGCAAAGTTCTCAATGAACCTCCGATAGTAGCCGGCAAGGCCCAGAAAACTGCGAATATCAGTAGGAATCTTAGGAGTTTCCCAATCCTGTAACAGAATAGGGAGGAATAAGTACCCCAGAAAAGATAGAGTGATAAAATTTAGAAGAGAAAGAAGGGAAATATTACATTGATCGTAACGATCTTGACTAGATCAACAGAAACTCCATCCCTAAATAATATGTCTGAGAAATCGGACTTCCTCTTCCCAGAAATTGCATTTCGAGAATTTAGCCTTCAATTGATGATTTTGAAGAGTCTCTAGAACGTATCTCAAATGGGACTTATGCTCTTCCTCTGACTTGGAGAACACAAGGATATCATCAATAAAGACTAGAACAAATTTATTGAGCATGTCACGAAAGACACAATTCATTAAGTCGACAAAGAAAGTGGGAGCGTTAGTCAACCCAAACGGCATTACCAACCATTCGAAGAAACCATTCTCAGTACGAAAAGCAGTTTTGGGAATGCTCTCCTCAGCAACTCTGAGTTGGTGAAAACCTGTGGCCAGATCTAGCTGAGAGAAAACAGTAGCTCCATAGAGTTAATCAAACATATCATATATGCGCCGCATAGGATATCTGTTTTTCATAGTGAGCTTGTTCAGCTCCCTATAATCAACAGACATCCGGAGAGAACCATCAGACTTGGTGACGAAAACTACGGCTGCTCCCCATTCTGAAAAGCTAGGTCTGATCAGACCTTTAGAGGATAAGTCCTGAATCTGCTAGCTTAATACGACCTTCTCTCGGTGTGCCATCCTTCTTGGTGGAAGAACTACAGGTCGCGCTCCAGGAATGAGATCGATATGGAAATCAATTTCCCGCTTCGGAAGTAGAGAAATGACTTCACCAAATACGTCGGGAAATAGGTTGACTACAGGAGTCGAATTGATATCACCAGGGAAAGTATCAAGGGAATAAATGAATCTACCAGCGAAGTCCTGGGGCAACCTACACTAGATCTCTAATGAATTACCAAAATCATCTTTAAGAGAAATAGTTCGAGCACTACACGAGATATGAGCATCATGCCTATCCAACCAATCACCTCCAAGTAGTAGATTGAAAGCGTCAAAACCCAGAATATAGAAATCACCAGTGAAACGATGATCGAGATATATAAGCTTTACTTTCTTACAAATCCTACTCAGATTTGCAGGACCACCGATGGGATTCGAGACACATAAAGGTACAGAAGAAAATTCGAGCAAAAGGCAATGCTTGAATTTATTGCGAAGGTCCAAAGAAATGAAGCTATGGGAAGCTTCAGTATCGAATAAAACACGAACATGAGATTTAAACAAGGTAAAAGAACCTTGAAGTGTACCTTGAGAGTCACTAGGAGCAGGAGCGGTGCAGGCTGTGGAGCTGGGGAGGATGCAGAAGTAACAACAAAAATCCCTGATGCCTTGCCTTTCTTCTGAGTAGGGCAGTCTCTCTTGAAATGTCCCGACTGAAGGCAAATGTGGCAGAGGTCTCGTCTGGCCAACTGAGTTGGAGGAGGGATCGCAGCACCCAAGGGAGGACATCTATTAGTGTAGTGCCCTTTCTGGTTGCATCTATGGCAAGTAATGGCAGATATGTCTACAGGCTGCCTCTGAGATGACTAAGAAGATCCTAAAACTGGGGTCTTTTTTCAGTTCTTCTTATGATAGTAGAAGTTGGCCTTCCTTTTCTTGGAACTACCAGAAGACTGAGATGGGGCAGACCGGGCAGTTGGAAGGTTCCTAGAGGTGGGGTTCTCATATCTGATAGCCATGTCCATCAGAGCGGTGAACGTACCATGCACGTGGGTAATGAGGCGATCGTAGTACTCGGGGCATGCACCGGCAATAAACTTCTCATTTTTCTTCAGAGGAGTGTCTATCAGATTAAGGCCATATTGCGATAGCTCATTGAATTTCCTTACATATTCAGTAAAGTACATATCGCCTTGCTTCAAATCCCTGAATTCCCGACACAGCTGAGACTTGCCTGCTTCGGGCATCCATTTCGTAAATAAAGCATCCCTAAAGCACGATAAGAGATATAAGGCAGATTTCAAAAGGGAGGAAACTGAACCTTACTTGGTCAACGGAAGAAGATACCAAAATTGTTCTTAAGTGATGTTAGCCTCAGCGGTGTGAGCTGTAACGGAGAGCCACCAATCCAAAGCTGCTCCATTTAATTGCCAAGCTGCCAGTTGACGCCGTTGGGCATTCGTGATCTCAAGACCAGAGAAAATTCTCTCCAAATCTCTCAACCACTGTTGAGCCTCAATTATGCTCTCAGAACCTATGAACTTGGTGCCACCAAGCTCGGTATATTCCTTGCAAAGCTTAGTAAACCTAACTGGGGCAACGGGTGCAGGAGCTGGGGCAGTATCTCGTCCCCTTCCTCTGGCGTTTCCGCGATTCATCCTGAGAAATCAAGAATGAATTTAAGGACAGAGGAGAAATATAGAGACCAAGATAGATTAGATAGTCCATAGTTCACTAGAAAAGGCATTCAACAAAGGACCTAAGCAAATAAGATGGAGAAAGGGAAAAAGTAGTCGGGAAAAATTTTGATTTCAAAACAAGAAAGTTTTATATCAAAATACTTCTTTGAAAATCCTTTAAAAAAAATTATTTTATACTTTAAAATACGCTCTCTCATAAAGAAAGGATTCTAAGGTTGACTTCACTCATTCTAGGGTATTTCTACCCTATCTTTAATGAGTTTTTGCTCCTCAGGCTATGGTTTGCCTAATAACCAAAGCTCCGATACCAAGTGTAACAACCCACTATTTTGCACCATTCAAATTCGAAAAAAAATTAAAACATGCCAAACTTGAATAATTCAAAACACTAGATTGTAATAAATATTGGAGCAAATGAAATCAAATCACAGAATCACAGACATAGAAATCAGAATACTCGCAGCGGAATTAAAATAATATAGTGGTTCATGAAGCCACTATCACATAGTCTCAAAATAAGTATAAATTGCATAGTCTTAAAACCAAATACAGTTTGAAAAAACCACAGAAAATCCCATATTTATTTGTCTCAATTACATAGGCTAAGATAAAAGACTGAATTGAAAATAGACATCAGCTAGAAAAGATGATCTTCAGAAGTCCTAGCTCCGGGAAATGAAGTCCGAACTGATACTCAGGCTGACCCGAGCGTAAAATAAAAAAATATAAACACTCGAGTGAGGACATACATACTTATACAGTGTAAGCTAATTCAAGTGAACTGTAATATAAAGGCAAGTAACTTAAAGGATGCTTGGGACCGCCCATCCTCTAAGGATCCGTTAAACTATTTACTATGTAGTAATACTTCGCTGTTGTAATAGTGTCTATATTAAAATAAACTTACTTTAAAATAGCGTTAAGGAGTGACCCAATATTCCCCTTAACACGTAATAGTGCAAATAGTCTATACAGTACCGTAATACCTCCTGATCGAGAGGCTACCAAAGGATACTCCATTGGTACGACACAAATCAAACTCGTACAAGGCTTTGCTAGGGTAGGTGACACAGCGCAACTAGGCAATGCTAGGGTAGATATAACAATTACGCATCTGGACTGGTGGTAACACGTAGCTGCTACTACCGCCCACCTCGAACAACACTCCAAAAATCAAAGGTGCGAACCAAACAATCACAAAGTAATAGAATACGAAGAAGTGCGTTCGATCAAAGGTGCTATCTCATTAGCCCGAGAATCGCTCCTGTTTTAGCCACCTTATGCCGACTCATGGGAGGCGGGTCCACGTACATACCTCAACAGAACGTCGCCACCATCCTACTTCATTCTCGAATCTCCACCACGTACACGGTTGTCAAAGTGGTTTTCAGTATCTACAGAGAGTATGCCCATACCCGATCCCGGTCTCTTTAACAACCAACGTTATTATTACCCGTGGTTATAAATTCCAAAAATAGTTTCTATTTAAAATAAAAAATACCATTTTAAAAGGGAAGTTGTTATACTTACGAATCAAATATTCAATCCCAAAAGTTTTAGCCTTTAGTTTAATTGCATCAACCACAGCACTTACAAATTGCAGTAATATCCCTTCCAACATATTTAGAGTTAATTAAATTTTTAGATTTCAATACAATTTCAGCAATCATTAAAATCTAACAAAAATCATATTTTTCCACTTCAAAATGGCCATTTAAAAATACCCAATAATGTAACGGCCTGCAAATCCGTACCCCTTGAGTCAACACTATTCTACAACAATCAACTCAAGTTGAACAGAAATACGAACCATTTGGGTTAAAGAAGAAGAGGTAGAAGAGGAAAATAGAAAACAACAAAAGAATCTAACCATCGCAGCGGAATAAAATATAATAAATAATAAAGGATCTTTACTCAAAATCAAATATCTCTATTTTTATATTACATCATCAGAGTACATCAATCACAGTTCAACAACAACAACATACAAATGGATACAGAGCAACTCAACACAGCGAAATATATACATAAACAAGTACGAAAATACGTATCGTCATCCAGCTCGTCTTATGAGCCCCACAGCATCATATCCTGTATCCTATAATACTCGGTCTGACCCGAACATTACAGTTAAATAACACACGAGTCAGTCTGGAATACCAATGAGAGAAAATCACACCCAAATGATTATTAAATTTTCAAAAATCCTTTGAAAACAAAAGCATCCCGTAAGACCACGCCATAAATAAACATGTCGGGTTTTTACCTTACGATAGCTAAAATAATTTTTATAGCAATCCTATGATATTTAATAGGGTCTATATACAAATACTTATAAAATAGCCGAAATTGTTACATTCATTAAATTCCAGCTACTAGCCACAGAGTGGGTAATACAACAAAACTCGCACAAGGCTCGTAGGGAGAATGGATTTCCAACTAATGACTAGGCACTGGGGTACCAACTGTCACAGTACAGGGCTTAGATAACCGTACCGAGGAGTACGCCCGCTACCCTGCAACACAAGGCCGGGACTACCCCTTACTGGATAATCCCGAGTGAGATCACCCCGCGGTTGGGATCAGCAACCGCCCACTAAGCCGAAATAAAAAGGGACATCAAGACTGGAATGACCCCACCCTGCTTGGGTGCTACCCACATAGCCTTGCTGCATAACCCCTGATTTTTAGTCATTCCCATTTGATGAGGCTTGAGGCTAAGCGTTACCTTTATAGAACATATTCCTTAGAATGCCCATCGTCCACCTGACGATGTTTCGTAAGCATTCATCCATACAAGTCCGTCCCGGGTTCGAACGGAACCGAAGGCACTATTCCTACTACATCCATATTGGAAATATCCTCAGGATTAGTAGCGACTAGCCCTTGCACTTCACTGCTCCATCTTCGAATCCAAACTCGTTTCCACGAAACGTACAAACCGGATCGAAGTGGTTTTCGAGAAATAAATCTCGATCCCGGTCTCTTCGAAACGATCAATGCATTTTGTCCAATATTGATAGTCGGTGATTTAACTATCAATTTATATTCACAAACATCCATCAAACAATAAATAATTTCCTAAATTATTTATTTATCTCAAAAATATCTCCCCAAGATATTGTGTTCACTTTCCAAATTCCTTTGAAAATAGTTTTCAAAACTATCTGCCTTTCTCAAAATAAATTCCAAGTATTTCTATTTTCACTGGAATCACCAAGCACAAAACTAGATTTCTAAATTAATTTAAAACTCTTTACTTTTAAAACAATATACTTTTAAACATTCAAGTTAAAATTACTTTAATAATTTGTAGAAAATACATACTATATGAATATTTGAAAATAAGGTTACTTAATAAAATATAAAACTAGATTTCTACCTTTAAAAACAAAATACTAAGTTACTTCTTAATAATTACTGCTGAAATAGATTAAAAGAAAATACTTACTTTAGACTTTCAATATTAGAAATAATAAATTTTACAAAACCTGTTTTCTTTAAAAACAACTTTAAAACATTTAATTTATATTTAAAAATTTACTTTTAAAAACATATACTTGGCTATCCAGAGAAAAATTCCAACTTCAATCACTTAAATCAATTTTCCCCAAATTTATTTCCAATTTATTTTATTTGAAATAAATTCTTTTACTTATTAGTTCATTTCCAAATTCAGTAGTTATGGACTTTTTTTTTTCAATTCCTTCTTTACTCTTTCAATAATTCAAATCTTAAATTCTAAATAAATGTTTGTTCTTTTTAATTAATAATACCGCATTTTAAAATTCATTAACTTTCTGTTTATTCAAATTTTCCTTTCCATTCTCAAGATTCATTTATTAGAATTTTAAAGTCACTTTATTTCTTTTCCAAGTCATTCTTAAATTTATTCTATAATTATTTACTTGCAATTTCACTTCTTTTATTTTCATTTCAAAAATCAAATTTATATTATTGGTAATTCATTATACCTAATTATATCAACCAAGCCATAACATTCAATACTTCCACATAATTCATCATAGAATATCAAATAATCCGAACAAAGAATATTAAATAATTTAAATAAAAGTCGAGGGGTCCAGTTGGATCCCTCCAACCTGTTTTCCCTGCATCCACAGACGTTAGCACAAAATAATATACCAATTCCAAAATATCATATATATCACATCAATCAATTCACCCATAAAATCAATTATTTAAATTTAATCATTTAAATTTAAATTTAACTGAGTGAGATTAACTCACCTTTGCTTTTTATATGCAATCCATTCCTGACCAGCTTGTCTCCTTACAATTTTGGACCTTGTATAAAAATTTACGGTTTGTTAATATTTGAATTGATCGAACCATTTGTTATCATTTATTTATTTAATTTAACCAATAATTTAGTTCTCACTAATAAGTTGATTTTATATTAATTTTCCTTTTAATATATCATTTTCAGAACGAAATAATTTCATAAGTTTATTAAATAAGTAAATCACCTAAACACATATTTTTAAATTAAATAGTAAGTGAGAACATATATATTTATAAATTAGTCTATAAGGATTCCAAAAAGTCTGATTCTTTTTTTATATCCTACCGTATAATATTTTTTTCCCTGTTTCTGCATAATCATTTATACATTAACACATCGAAATTTTAAAGGATAAATTGTATATACCTTTATAATTCGTCCCAAATCGATCTCAACTCGACTTCCGAACCACCATCGCCAGAACACCCTTGAGATCTGCCAAACGTCGATCCCCAGAAGTCGTCGCACTAACAACCAACGTCGTCGACCTCTCTGCCCCAAGTCGTAAGCTCCAATGCGCAACGCGCCGCAACTCTTCTAGGTTTCGCAGTCGAGAAGCACAGTCGCTGATCCTTAGTCTTCACGCGAGTCGAGCTCGCGAAGCCGCGAATCGCCCCCTTCTATCTCGAACGCCATGACTTCAATTACGACGAACACCACTGCCCCTCCCCCCGAACGTCATCGCGAGCCAACCCTAATCGAACTGTAGACGAGAGATTCCCAGCCTCAATTTGAATCGAATTAGACAATTGACTGAATCGTTTATTTTATTTTAGTGAGGAGTTTGATTTTTTTGTTTGAAAATTGAACCTTGCGTCTTTTTTTATAAAGGCTATGAAGCTCGGCCATTAAAGAGGAGAGGGGACGTGATATTTTGGAAAGGAAGTGGCGTGCTTTTGAAGCCAAGACTTGATTTTTGTCAAGTTATAATATTATTTAATTTTTATCTCGGCTGATAAGAAATGAGGAGAGACAGGTAGGTGGCGTGTTACAGAAGGGAAAGGCAGGGTCAATTCATAGGGTGGCTGATGGATTTGAAGTATTAACAAAATATAATTATATATATATATATATATATATATCTTTATTAATTACAATTTGTCTCGATAAAATTCCCAACGCGTTTTTTAACGTGCGCTAGCACAACCACTCCAAATGCTACGAAATTTGAAATCCGATAATACTACATTATTACGGATCCAATGGAACTGGTTTCGTCGAATTTCGAGACTGTGCCTCGGAAGGCTATTTTTAAATTCAATTTAAACGGTAAAATTTCAAAACTGAACAAATCACTGTTAAATTCAATTTTACAACTTTTACTATCTTCAGTATTATCAATATAAATTTTATAAGTTTTCAAATTATTTAATTCAAAAATTTAATTATCAAATAAATTGTGATATTCGTAATTCAAGTTAAAATTACTCTATTGAATATTTATAATCAATTAAATATTCTGATTTTAAATGTTCGAAAATTTTGGGTCGTCACATTCCTCCCCCCTTAAAAGAATTTCGTCCCCGAAATTACTAGTTAGAAAGAATGGTCCAATACCCGTTTATTTTTTTTTCTAAAACCAAACAGATTTAACAATTGAACATCTTACCAACTATCTTTTATAAAAGTCCCATTATTATTCTTATTAACTTTCCAAGTTTTTCTAGTTCCTAAATAACTATACTTATTCACTATTCAAATTATTATTCAAAACCATGTTTAAAATTTTCAAAATTTTCTAACTCTCTAAATTTCCGAATTTTTTTGCCAGCGTCTCCTTTGCGCGGCTAGCCCGGTACAACTACAAAATAACTCCACGGCCAATCCAAAAAGAAAACAAAAAGCCAAGTGGTTTGATCCAAATCCCAATCAAATTTCACACTAAATTTAAATACATACCTTTTTGTCGAGCATTTCAAATTTATCTTCTGAAATCAAAATCAATTCTCTTTACCTTTATATTACCTACACATCTTACACAACAATATGTCCAATCACAATATTCAAAAACATTTTATCGACTCACTTACAGATGTCAATATCTATTAACTCTAATACTAACTTAGATTATATTTGAAATATCAATTTCCAATTGAGAATGTCTCATTCCTTACTTAAGCTAGTATAGCATTTATGTGTTTCTTGTATTTATTTTCATCTACCACTTTAAATATTTAAATTTTATTTGTCATTTATTTCCATACGAATTCAATTTATCTTTAACTTTAAATATTTAAATTTTATTTGTCATTTATAACTAATTTATGTCATTATTTTAAATTGGTTTCATTTACTAACTTATTTTAGTTTACAATTTGAATTTGTTTGTCTTTAACAAAATTTTCCAAAAATTTCTAACTCCCAAAATTTCTGAATTTTTTTGGCAAAGTCTCCTTTGTACGGAGGAGCTTTTGCAATTTGACATAAGAGCTAAATATATATACATCGACCCACATGGTCGGAAAAACCAAAAACATTTCATATTTCCTATTTTTATTGCGTAGGTGTACCTTATTTAGCATTTTTAAGCAAACAGCTTATTAATTTAGCAATTAGCGTGCCCAAAATCCAGCCACACGGCTTCCCGGTACCTGTACTTACTCAATTTAAACATATAAGTGCCAAATATATGCAATTTAACAATATTTCACTTAGTTGCAATGGTTAAACATATGAATGCTAAAAGGAATGCACATTAAACACCTTTCATAAGCGACTTAAATATTCCAACATTAAATTTAATTGCTTAAAACCAGTCACCCATCGTTTCACTTAATCCGAATAGTTAACAACTCACAAGCTTACATTAATTTATTTTTAAACAAAACAAACTCATTTTTAATTTAATTGATCTCAAAATCAATTTATTTTATTACTATCAATTCATAGCATCTTAATTGCTTCCATTTACATCCAATGACAATTTATTCTATGCAATTTGACGAGATCTATGTGGATAAATAAGTCTTTATGTTTTATAACCAATTTAAATGGATTTCAACTCAATTTATAGTTAATTCTATTCCATTTTTAAACTTATTCACGATCCATATATTCTCATTTTCATTGCATTTTAAATTTGGATCTATTCACTTGCATTTCATTTTACTTAACCAAACCAGTTCATCCAAACCATTAACAATTTAGGTTCATCTTCATTACCAATTAAATTTCCTTTTTATTTTAATTCATTCACGATCATTTATTTAGCTCGACCCATTCCAAGCTTGCATATTACTACCCATTCCCGAATTAATTCAACCAAGCTTTAATTTAATGGTCTTCCATATTTTTTACTTTTAGTCGAGCTTCTAATTATTCTTAACTTAAGTAAATTTACGCAATTTATTTCACTTCAAACTTAAGTTCACTCCCATTTGATTCTTATTTATTTCATCCATTTATTTATTCAATATAATTAGTTTATCCACTCAATCCATTATGAATTTTCATTTCCTTAAATATTATTTATAACCCACCAATTCTATTTCGATTTATTTCCACTTGATTTAAATCCAAACCAATACCATTAAACTCGGTTTAAGTTGAATTCAATTCAACTCTTCCATTTGTTTAGTTTAAGTTAATTTGCTTCATTATATTCAAATTTTTAAGCTCATTTCATTTTTCAAGTAAATTTCTTTTTGCAATTTAACTTGATTCTATTTCAATCCAATCTCATTTCAAACTACAAATTTATTTGATTAGTTATTATACATTTTAACCTTTTAGATTCAGCTCATTTAATTTATTTCTAGGCCATTTCCATTTGCAATTCAAACCATTATATTTCAATCCAATTCCATTTTTGTTCGATACATTTCCAATTATATATAATTTGTTAACACTTCAAGTTAAAATTTAATTTATAACTCAAGTTTTGAATTCACTAGCCATTTTCAATTTACCACCAAATTCCATAAACTCATAATTCAGTTACATTTACCTTACTGACAATTCAAGTCGAATTCAATTTATAACTAGTGTTTTATTTCCAAACTTCATTATTAGCTTACAATTCAGCTTCTATTTAATTACATTGAACTCCATTTATACATTTCATTAACTAATTTATTATCAATTAGTTCATCCCTTATCTATAATCCAACACTTGAATTTTAATCCCAAATATTACTCCATTTAATTTTTCTTACTCAAAATTAGTTTATAATTCAAGTTTTGATTTTTATTTTATTTTCCAATTCATCAATAATATTTATTTTGGGTTTTCTATCCATTTTACAATTTATAAGTCACAAAATATTATTTTACACATTTCCATTCATTCTAGGTTTGAATAAATTCATCTTTTATTTTTAACTTGAAATTTACACTTATTTATAACTTAAGCATATTTTATTTCCATGGATTTCTAATTCTTTTATAATTTATTCTTATTTATTTATTTCAATCCAATCCTTATTCAACTTATTTCTTATTCGACTTATTTCTATTTATTCAGGTAAGAATCCAATTCCATTCAATAACTCGACTGAATGTTTATTCCAATCCAATTTTATTTTAACTCAGATTTATTTAACTTCATTCAGTTTCAACTTAATTCGAATACAACTGCATATTATTTTCAACCTATCCAATTTATTTCAATCCGGTCAAATTTTTATTTCCCATCCAAGTTAATTTCATTTTTAACTTTCTCTTTAAATTTACATTCTACATTCAAAGCTTATATACCCTTCCTGATTTAAAAATCATCTCAATTTATAAGCTTACAACCTATCTCATCAGGATTTTTAAATACCCGACTTTGGCTTCAAATTATTTTGTAATCTCCAACATCTCAAATCACATTTCTCAAAAGTTAAACCAATCCTTGTTTTATTCCCAGTAAATTTCCGTAGAAATTTTCAAAAACAACTAGCTTTTCTGAACAAATCAGTCTTTGGCAGCAATCCGTCACTTAGAAATTCGAAAATGAATACTGATGATGCGGCCGTCATCATCAGAATTATTTCCTAATGATCCAAGTGATCTCAATGCTATATCACTTTCAAAATCCATTTAAAACAAATCTCCTTTCAGAAATACCCCCAAAACAACAATGCTATTATTTATCTTCAAAATACTTCCAAATCTCCGGGATTTAAATTTCAAAATCCTGCTTAAATTAATTTTAACTATAATTCATTTGTATAGTTTATGCTTATACAAGTTCCCACTTAATTATATTTCAATTTATAATTTACATTTATAATTCATATTCATAAATTTCATTTTGTAACTTTCCTTATATAAATGAATTTATTTTCCACAACCTTTGGTTACATTTTCATTTTCTAGTTAAATTTTCACTTAACAATGACAATAATTAATATTATTTTTCCTAACATCCAATCAACCATATATTAGCTAAGTATTTTGCAAAAACTATTCTTTATATCAAAATATGTTTTTTGGGTTAAATTATTTCATTTACCCACATTTAAAACAATACCGTGTCGATTGTTCTATTCAAGTGTTTAGAAACCCCTTCCATACAGTTGCGCAGACTGTGTCGACGAAGGTTCATATGCCACTCAATAAACCAACCAACAAAATATTAAAACAATTTATATTCACTAACAAATACACGCTCATATCTATTAATACACTCAAACTAATTCTAGAGTACTATAGACTCTATTTTAAACGAGTAATTCCCACAAGAGCCAAGGTTATCTCCAACCTAAGCTCTGATACCAAGTGTAACGGCCTGCAAATCCGTACCCCGTGAGTCAACACTATTCTACAACAATCAACTCAAGTTGCACAGAAATACGAACCATTTGGGTTAAAGAAGAAGAGGTAGAAGAGGAAAATAGAAAACAACAACAGAATCTAACCATCGTAGCGGAATAAAATATAATAAATAATAAAGGATCTTTACTCAAAATCAAATATCTCTATTTTTATATTACATCATCAGAGTACATCAATCACAGTTCAACAACAACAACATACAAATGGATACAGAGCAACTCAACATAGCGGAATATATACATAAACAAGTACGAAAATACGTATCGTCATCCAACTCGTCTTATGAGCTCCACAGCATCATATCCTGTATCCTATAATACTCGGTCTGACCCGAACATTACAGTTAAATAACACACGAGTCAGTCTGGAATACCAATGAGAGAAAATCACACCCAAATGATTATTAAATTTTCAAAAATCCTTTGAAAACAAAAGCATCTCGTAAGACCACGCCATAAATAAACATGTCGGGTTTTTACCTTACGATAGCTAAAATAATTTTTATAGCAATCCTCTGATATTTAATAGGGTCTATATACAAATACTTATAAAATAGCCGAAATTGTTACATTCATTAAATTCCAGCTACTAGCCACAGAGTGGGTAATACAAACAAAACTCGCACAAGGCTCGTAGGGAGAATGGATTTCCAACTAATGACTAGGCACTGGGGTACCAACTGTCACAGTACGAGGCCTAGATCACCGTACCGAGGAGTACGCCCGCTCCCCTGCAACACAAGGCTGGGACTACCCCTTACTGGATAATCCCGAGTGAGATCACCCCGCGGTTGGGATCAGCAACCGCCCACTAAGCCGAAATAAAAAGGGACATCAAGACTGGAATTACCTCACCCTGCTTGGGTGCTACCCACATAGCCTTGCTGCATAACCCCTGATTTTCAGTCATTCCCATTTGATGAGGCTTGAGGCTAAGCGTTACCTTTATAGAACATATCCCTTAGACTGCCCATCGTCCACCTGACGATGTTTCGTAAGCATTCATCCGTACAAGTCCGTCCCGGGTTCGAACGGAACCGAAGGCACTATTCCTACTACATCCATATTGGAAATATCCTCAGGATTAGTAGCGACTAGCCCTTGCACTTCACTGCTCCATCTTCGAATCCAAACTCGTTTCCACGAAACGTACAAACCGGATCGAAGTGGTTTTCGAGAAATAAATCTCGATCCCGGTCTCTTCGAAACGATCAATGCATTTTGTCCAATATTGATAGTCGGTGATTTAACTATCAATTTATATTCACAAACATCCATCAAACAATAAATAATTTCCCAAATTATTTATTTATCTCAAAAATATCTTCCCAAGATATTATTTTCACTTTCTAAAATCCTTTGAAAATAGTTTTCAAAACTATATGCCTTTCTCAGAATAAATTCCAAGTATTTCTATTTTCACTGGAGTCACCAAGCACAAAACTAGATTTCTAAATTAATTTAAAACTCTTTACTTTAAAAAAAATATACTTTTAAACATTCAAGTTAAAATTACTTTAATAATTTGTTGAAAATACATACTATATGAATATTTGAAAATAAGGTTACTTAATAAAATATAAAACTAGATTTCTACCTCTAAAAACAAAATACTAAGTTACTTCTTAATAATTACTGCTGAAATAGATTAAAAGAAAATACTCACTTTAGACTTTAAATATTAGAAATAATAAATTTTACAAAACCTGTTTTCTTTAAAAACAACTTTAAAACATTTAATTTATATTTAAAAATTTACTTTTAAAAACATGTACTTGGCTATCCAGAGAAAAATTCCATCTTCAATCACTTAAATCAATTTTCCCCAAATTGATTTCCAATTTATTTTATTTGAAATAAATTCTTTTACTTATCAGTTCATTTCCAAATTCAGTCGTTATGGACTTTATTATTACTATTTTTTTTCAATTTCTTCTTTACTTTTTCAATAATTCAAATCTTAAATTCTAAATAAATGTTTGTTCTTTTTAATTAATAATACTGCATTTCAAAATTCATTAACTTTCTGTTTATTCAAATTTTCCTTTCCATTCTCAGGATTCATTTATTAGAATTTTAATTTCACTTTATTTCTTTTCCAAGTCATTCTTAAATTTATTCTTTAATTATTTTACTTGCAATTTCACTTCTTTTGTTTTCATTTCAAAAATCAAATTTGTATTTTTGGTAATTCATTATACCCAATTATATCAACCAAGCCATAGCATTCAATACTTCCATATAATTCATCATAGCATATCAAATAATCCGAAAAGAGAATATTAAATAATTTAAATAAAAGTTGACGGGTCCAGTTGGATCCCTCCAACCTGTTTTCCCTGCATCCACAAACGTTGGCACAAAATAATATACCAATTCCAAAATATCATACTATATCACATCAATCAATTCACCCACACAATCAATCATTTAAATTTAATTTTAAATTTAACTG
Source organism: Allium cepa (assembly GCA_030765085.1). Classification (NCBI taxonomy): domain Eukaryota; kingdom Viridiplantae; phylum Streptophyta; class Magnoliopsida; order Asparagales; family Amaryllidaceae; genus Allium; species Allium cepa. The sequence goes on along the minus strand of CM060938.1, from coordinate 242,901,582 downwards.
AGTGAGATTAACTCACCTTTGCTTTTTATATGCAATCCATTCCTGACCAGCTTGTCTCCTTACGATTTTGGACCTTGTATAAAAATTTACGGTTTGTTAATATTTGAATTGATCGAACCATTTGTTATCATTTATTTATTTATTTAATTTAACCAATAATTTAGTTCTCACTAATAAGTTGATTTTATATTAATTTTCCTTTTAATATATCATTTTCAGAACAAAATAATTTCATAAGTTTATTAAATAAGTAAATCACCTAAACACATATTTTTAAATTAAATAGTAAGTGAGAACATATATATTTATAAATTAGTCTATAGGGATTCCAAAAAATCTGATTTTTTTATATATCCTACTGTATAATATTTTTTTCCCTGTTTCTACACAATCATTTATACATTAACACATCGAAATTAAAAAGGATAAATTGTATATACCTTTATCATTCGTCCCAAATCGATCTCAACTCGACTTCCGAAACACCATCGCCAGAACACCCTTGAGATCTGCCAAACGTTGATCCCCAGAAGTCGTCGCACCAACAACCAACGTTGTCGACCTCTTTGCCCCAAGTCGTAAGCTCCAATGCCCAAAGTGCCGCAACCCTTCTAGGTTTTGCAGTCGAGAAGCACAGTCGCCGATCCCTAGTCTTCACGCGAGTTGGGCTCACGAAGCCACGAATCACCCCCCTTCTATCTCGAACGCCATGACTTCGATACGAACACCACTGGCCCTCCCCCTAAACGTCATCGTGAGCCAACCCTAATCGAACTGCAGACGAGAGATTCCCAGCCTTAATTTGAATCGAATTCGATAATTGACTGAATCGTTTATTTTATTTTAGTGAGGAGTTTGATTTTGTTGTTTGGAAGCTTACGTCTTTTTTTTATAAAGGCTATGAAGCTCGGCCTTTAAAGAGGAGAGGGGACGTGATATTTTGGAAAGGAAGTGGCGTGCTTTTGAAGCCAAGACTTGATTTTTGTCAAGTTATAATATTATTTAATTTTTATCTCGGCTGATAAGAAATGAGGAGAGACAGGTAGGTGGCGTGTTACAGAAGGGAAAGGCAGGGTCAATTCATAGGGTGGCTGATGGATTTGAAGTATTGACCAAATATAATTATATATATATATATATATATCTTTAATTAATTACAGTTTGTCTCGATAAAATTCCCAGTGCGTTTTTATAGTGTACGCTCACACAACCACTCCAAATGCTACGAAATTTGAAATTCGATAATACTACATTATTACAGATCCAATGGAACTGGTTTCGTCGAATTCCGAGACTGTGCCTCGGAAGGCTATTTTTAAATTCAATTTAAACGGTAAAATTTCAAAACTGAACAAATCACTGTTAAATTCAATTTTACAACTTTTACTATCTTCAGTATTATCAATATAAATTTTATAAGTTTTCAAATTATTTAATTCAAAAATTTAATTATCAAATAAATTGTGATATTCGTAATTCAAGTTAAAATTACTCGATTGAATATTTAAAATCAATTAAATATTCTAATTTTAAATGCTCGAAAATTTCGGGTCGTCACAAATAATTTATGATTTTATAAAGTAAATTTCGAAAAATAATATCCAATTTCTCTATGCTTTACTTATTAAAGTCAAGTGCACAAATTTTCTATAAAATTTTACTTAACAATTTAGTTTAATTACCACTTTAAAAATAAACTTAATTTCCAATTTATTTCTTAACTTACCTTTATTCTAAAACCAACTTCACATTTCTAAATTAAGTTATATTTCAACTTCCATTTTTAAGTGTCCTCTTATTTAACCGTTTAATTCATAGAAAACTTAAACCTTTATCAATTCACTTTGTTCAAATTTATACCAAATTATCATATTTATTTCTTAACCTGAATTCCATTTTATTTTACAAAATCAAAATTACAAAATAAATTTATGCTTCAAATTCTAACTTAATTTCCAATTTATTTCTTAACTTACCTTTATTCTAAAACCAACTTCACATTTCTAAATTAAGTTATATTTCAACTTCCATTTTTAAGTATTCTCTTATTTAACCATTTAATTCATAGAGAACTTAACCCTTTCTCAATTCACTTTATTCAAATTTATACCAAATTATCATATTTATTTCTTAACCTGAATTCCATTTTATTTTACAAAATAAAAATTTATAAAATAAATTTATGCTTCAAATCCTATCTTAATTTCCAATTTATTTCTTAACTTACCTTTATTCTAAAACCAACTTCACATTTCCAAATTAAGTTATATTTCAACTTCCATTTTTAAGTATTCTCTTATTTAACCATTTGATTCATAGAAAACGTAACCCTTTCTCAATTCACTTTATTCAAATTTATACCAAATTAACATATTTATTTCTTAACCTGAATTCCATTTTATTTTACATATTTAACTTGTACAAAATCACTATACTTTATAAAAATCATTTTTAATCTAATTTTAAACAAAATATTATAGTATACTAATTTAAAATATTTAATATTTCTAGAAAATATAAATATAATAACCTCGGGTCAGTATAATATTTTCTAATCTAGGTAAGTGATATGGATAATATATCATTTCAGTCTGTAATTTACGAAGAAAACCCGGGTTCTAACATTTCAAACCCACAATCCCAAGTTAAATAAATAAATAAATATTGTTCAGGCCTATCATTTCAGCCTATAACGATTCTACTCTACAGGGAACGTGCAGTGTGATAAACAGTAATAACTAAGAAGTATAACAGCATAAAATATAACAGTATATACTATAACGGATGATGTGAAAATTTTATAACAGGGTTTTAACATCATAAAATTTATATCACACGCAAGTAAAATATAATATGACCATTCTAAAATTTCACTTTTTATTAATTTACAGATCTATCAGCATGTTTGTCAGGTATGAATGCTCACCTTTATACCGCAGAGGATTAAATTCAAAATGATGTCCATACCAGAAAACGTACAGAAGGCATGATCAAATTTCAGCGGAGGCGACGATCAGATTCAAATCTTGAACAAAACAAATAAAACAAATTATGTGAATTCAAATACGACCCTATCAAATCAAATAAATCAAAACTGAAAAGCTAGATCGAATAAAATGACATGCTAAATCGATAACACAGTCCCTTCATCACACGACTCAAACCCACACTCGACGTGCTCGTCCTTGTCTAGATTTCAGATCTGAAATGCATGCATTCATTCAAGCAGTGGGATGTTGAAGGTGGGGGTTTGTTTCAACAGGAAAATGGTAAAAAGAATAGTTCAAAGCACATAGTGCTCGGTTGTGCATGGCACGTTCTGTGCATGGATTCAACAGTGACCATCACTGCCTGGTGATGCGGCAAGGTCAGGGCGGGGTCACTGTCTGGGGTGGATGGCTGTGATGGTGGTAGTGGCGGCAGCACGTGATGGTAGAGGCACTATTTGATTGGCAAGGTATTGATTGATTTCCATGTGATGAACAGCAAGGCATGACACGGCCAGATGTCATGTCAGTGACAAGGCCTAGCTAGCGGTGGTGGAGAGGCTGTAGGCCGGTCGTGCTAAGGGAACAACCGAGCACTTGTGGAGCCAAGTAAGAGAAATAAAGAAACAAAGGGAAAAAGAAAAAAAATAAGGAAGAATAAAAATATTTGGCAGCCATTACCTGATGCTCACACGCGAGGAGATGAAGAGGAAACCAAAAATGAGATGCAATAGAATTTGGTACGTGGGTTTTGAATTTATCAGTGAAGTTGCGTAAATTTAGAGGAAGGAAACGACAAGAATAATTGATTTTTTTGAACGACTATATGAATTTAGGCATTCAAAGATTTTATATCAACTATAAAGGGGAGGTAAATGGAAAGTGGAAATATTTTTCCACGTGAATGGCAAGCACGGTTACAAAGTTCTTTTCCTTAAGCACGGCTGATGATTTGATTATTATTAGCTGAGGTGTGAAATTAATGAGCACGCAGTAGATGCAATAATTTAATTGAAACGTACGCCCAATAATTAACAAAGTGACGTAAATTTGAATTTATACGTTTCATATTTATTCGCTTCTTATATATTTAGTAAAATATATGCTGAAGAATATTTCATCAAATAACGTACCATTTAAAACGTCAAATTAAATAGATTATTTACCCTGTTTATTATTTAATTCAAAATTTGATTTGTTTACATTTATTTGATTTATTTATCATTTAACCAAGAAGCCAATGTATATACATATAAAAGAACGTAGAATTTTATTTATTTTTACACAATATTTATTACTTAATTAAAAAGTATATAACTCTTTTTAAAAGAAATAAAAGTGGAGTAAAATGTTGTACAAATATATACAGTTTAAATACAAGATTTGGAAGTTAGAATTAAAAATTTTAAAACTCCAATTAAAGTTAATCTTTATCCAAAATAATAATTGTAGAAATCGCTTATATTTATAAATTTTTTTGCAATGATTTATAATTAGTTTAAAAGTTCAAACTTTGTAATATAAAACCCCAAAGTTTTTTAAAATAAATGAATACAATAAAAAATAAAAATTGTTGGGCTGTTACAATATATATCCTATCATCACCCTGTGTATTATTTGACATTATATAAAGTGTTATGTGAATTATTTCGAATAAATCAAGAAATAGGCTGAAATGATATGTGTGTGTGTGTATATATATATCTATGACACTGTGATTTGGATTGAAATAATATATATACATCCCTGAAATTAAATTGAAATAACTATTCACTTGTGCATAGGATAGAAAATTTTATATAGACACCAGATTGGTTAAATCTAATGATTTTTAAAATTTTGGTTTGAAATTATTTAAATGATTTTGATTTAAAGAAATAAAAATCGAATTTATGGAAATTGAATTATTTTTGAATTTGAGCTCGAAATGTTGAAATCGAAATTTGTTTGCAAGAATTGTTTAAAGAATCGAACTTGAAATTTGAAGCTATGATTGAAATATGACTTAAATTATGGAAATAGATTATTAGAAGATTTTAAATTTTATTTGGACTTTGAAATAAATCCAGGCAAAGCTAATTTAAATGGACATTTCAAATTTGAACCGGAAATTGAATTATTTTAAAGATTTGGACATTAAATTGAACATCAAAGTTACGTTTAATTTAAATCAATATTCTGAAATTAAACTCGAATTTATATAAAAATGAAAATGGTGTAAATTGAGAATTGATATGGAAATTTAAAACATTGAATTGAATGGTTGAATTGAAATTGAAATCAATTTGGAATTGAATTTAAAATTGATTTGAACAGAAATCGAAATTGAGTCGATTTGAATTGAATTAAGACCGAAAATGATTTGAATTGGAATAACTGAAATTGAATTGGTGAACTGAAATTAGATTTGAGTCCAGATTTGTTGAAATGGAAGAACTAGTTGGATTTGAAATTATTTTCAAAATAAATTATGTCAATATAAATAGTTTAAAATTTATTTTTAAATATTAAAGTAATTTTTATTTTTTGAACTATTTTACTATATATACCATTTTCAATTCTCAAACCATTTTATTTCAAATTATTTTAATTATATAAAATTATTTCAAACTATTTTCTAAAAATTTAAAATGGTCATGGTTGGAATGTTTATATTTAAGTCGTGGATTTAAATACAAATTGGATTAAAATGAAGTCATAACTTAAATTGTAATTAAAATTGAATTTTGAAGTAAAAATGTCATATCGAACTGATTTTACATATTCTGAAGTATATATAATGAATTTGAAATGAATGATATTTTTGAAGTGAATTTGATATTTAATATCAAGTATTATTCGTTTTCGAAATATAAAAGTACCAATCGGCATGTAAAACGACGATTTGTTATTAAAGAGACCAAGGCCTCTTATTGGCATACTCTCTATCAATATTGGAACCACTTCATCAACGTTGTACACGGAGGAGACTCCAGAATGAAGTGGTTGGATTATGGCATATGTTTGCTAGATTTGAGGAAAGAGAATGATGATGGATAGACCCCATCACTTCTGCCAATTTGAAATGAGTAAAAAAGGACGGCTTGGTAGGGCCAAGCGGGCTAGCTACCCTGACGGAAGTCCGTTCTTTGATTTTCTCTTTGGACTTGGTCCATACTGCTACTCTTGTTGTTGGTTTCGATTGGTGCACCTTGATTTGGGATAACCTCCCTTTGACTCGATATGGGATGGATGGATGCAGTGGGCGATCATGGTTACGATGCGTTACCACCAGCCCTGCGACTCGAACTAGCAGTATCCTACCTTGGGCATTGCCTCAAGTGCCTTGTCATACTTTTATCCCTATATGAAACCACTATGATTTTGGTTTAGTGTTGTCGTATCACGGCGCATCCTTATCCCCCAGCGTGCTACCGGGGCGTTACATGCAAACTATAAGACAATTCTTAAAAATGTATTAAGGGGGATTAATGTAAAGTCTTAATGCTAAAAATTATATTTACTTTACCGATTATACCTTACATATAAATATTTTGACGGATCCTTAAGAGATGGAAAATCCCGTAACATCTCTTGAGTTATTGCACACACAATATACGTTGTATAGGAGATGTGAAATCCTATACATATCTCTGACGCTATTACACTCATTTTATACGTGATATTGATTTTACTCACATAGGAATATTTTACTCCTTACTTAATTGTTTTGTCTTTTCATTATACTCGGGTCACCTTGAGTATTTCAGTGCATTGAAGATTATTTTCTAGAGGATGATGATTGGTATATTATTACTAGTATTATTTCACCATGCTATTGTTTTGCTACATTGGTTTATTTATTCTGTTGTATATATAACTCTAATAAATATTATATAAATTATAATCAAATGTTTAGTATAAAAAAATTCATGAATCGTTTATTTGATTTTTATATTTTGTCATTCTACTGCAAGATTCTATGTTTGTTTTATTCTTCTTTTCTTATTTCCTTTACATAACCCCATTGATTATCTATGTTTCGGAATATTTGAATTGGACATGTTTGGATTATTGTCTATTTAAACCTTTCGAAATGTCAGTCGTCACAAAAGGCAAACCAAAGTACAATCTCAGTTTCAAGGCTACGAGATACGACGTTCTATATCATTGGTCAGGAGCAAACTCTCTTGATTTGACTGGGCAACAAGTTCACCAACTAGATTTACCAGGCTACTAGGTACGCCGACTTGATTTGAACGGGCTACAAGAACACCCATACAAATAAGAGTTGAGTTAATGATTTTCTAAAGACAAATAGTTATGCCTTGGATACAATGGATCCTATAGCCACTTTGATAGCACTTTGATCTTTGAAATGAGAGAGAGAAACTTCCAAAACAGTAAGTAAGTAGTAGTAATTCAATACAGTGTAGTATGAATTGATTCTATATAATTTTGATGAGTGTAGAATATTTTATTTGAAGAGAAATTTCAAGAGTGTAAGGAGTGAGAAGAAATTAAGTTATTAATTAATTAATTAAAAATTTATTTGCACTCCCCTTTATATAGTGAATGAACAGATGTATCCATTCGTGAAGGGTTTTGACTGAAAGGCATTTTTATTTAAATTTTAAATAAAAAAATAATGGTTTATATGTTAACATATGAAAATATGTATATTGATATATACAAGTGATATTTAAAAATGTTTTTGTTTTAAATTATTTTGAAAATCCTATGCTTGTAAAATAATTTAAACATAGTTTTTAAATTTTTTTGAACTCTTAAAGAACTTTTATTAAAATATTTAAAAATATGATTTGAATTTAAAATAAATTATTTTTGTTTAAAATATCAAAGATTGAAAATTGGAGATAAAGATCAGAAAATCGCATGAACTCACGAGTCTTCAAATCTTTATCTTGAGTCTTTATATTGCACGATCTTCGATTCAACACATGTGTAATATTCTGCACTATGTACTAATGACAAAACATTAGTATCTATACTTTATATGGTTGTTGTCATCAAAATCAATAATTGTGGTATTAACAATCTCCACATTTTTGATGATGACAAACATTAAATATTCCTATATATAAAATATGATATAACCCCATGGGTTATGCAACTCCCCCTAAATATATGCATGTGTATATTTTATATTTTTCTCCCACTTTGTCATCAACAAAAATGGGTGAATAAAACACCCCCTAAATGATATATCTATACGGTATGGAGTCAAAATCAACATTCAAGAATTAAGTGATATGCTAATTAATATTGGTTTAACTATACAATTATGATTGGACTAAAATAATTATAGCATAAAATAACAACATTAAATGTGACATGTTAATATGCAATACGTGAGACATAACTGAATAAAATACCGAATATTTAGTATGATATAATCATGGCACATATTAAGATATACAATGATCAATCTTTAAATTATATACTAAACATTAAGGATAATAAATAAATAGGATAATGCAAATTTTATTTATTTATTTAATTTAATATAACACACATTATAATACAATCAAAATCAAATCAAAACCTAATTCAATACCTAACTAACCAAACCTAATCATTATACAATCCATATTGTTATATAATTACACCAAATCAAACTTATGGTAATCAATCTGAAGCTAAAAGTATTAGTTATGTACATATTGATCAAACTAAAGTAAATAAGTTTTTAATATACACACTTATAGATATAAACTCTATTAAATTCATTTTTATCTATCTAATGAGCAAAACAAAATATTCATAACCTTAGAATTTTTAAATGCTTGTGTCTTTTGGTCTGGTGTCCAAATTGAGTACTCAATGTAGGGTTTAGTGTAATCATTCTATGTAATATTTTAAATATCTAAATTGTTAGACCATAAATAAATCTTCATTCTACGTGATCAATAAGTGTAATAACTACTATTAAATAGCGGGGTCTAGTAGTTGATAGTCCTTCTTTAAAATTATTAAAAATTCAACTACCAGTGTTACTAGCTATTTATACTTTTCAAAAATCAAATTATGGATTTTGAAAATCTAATGCTCTGATATCAAATATAGGTTGCAGAATAATGGATCTTAAGGCTAATTTAACACTAGGGAGGGGACGAACAGTGTTTTCTAACTTATGTAAATCTTTTTGAAATTCTTTCAAGATCAATATTAAATCATAGATTAATAACACAAATTTATACTAACAACCAATCACAGATAAATATAATTAATAAAGTACAGTAAGAGAGAAGACACTAGGAATTTTATAATGGTTTGAATCAACCAATCATACATCCAGTCCCGTATAATTGCTTGTATAGATTTCTTTTCAATCGCTAACTTTAAACTAGGTAGAAGGCAAACCAGAATACAATCTCAATTTCAAAGCTACAAGATATTCCTTTCTATATCATGAGTGTAGGACAAACTCTCTTGATTTGACCGGGCAACAAGATAACCTACTAAATTTACTGGGATACAAAGCACACCCACTTGATTTGAATGAGCTACAAGCACACCCACACAAACAAAATTAGAGTTGATGATTTTTCAAAGACAAATAGTTGTACTTTGGTTAAAATAGATCTTAGCCACTTAGATAGCACGTCGATCTTTGAAATGAGAGAGATGCTACCAAAATAGTAAGCAAGTAATAGTAAATCAATAAAATTGAGTATGAGATGATTCTATATGATTTTGAAGAGTGTAGAGTATATTTTCAAGAGAATTTTCATGAGAGAAAGGAGTGAGAAGAAACGTAGTTATTATTTATTTAATTAAAAATTAGTTTGCAATCCCCTTTATATAGTAAATGAACAGATGTATCCATTCATGAAGGGTTGTGTCCGAAAGACACCACTATTTAAATTTTAAAAAACAAAATAATGGTTTATTGTTTATATATGAAAATATGTATATCAATATATGCTAGTGAAATTTGAAAATGTTTTTCTTTTAAATTATTTTGAAAATCCTATATTTTATAAAATAATCTGAACATAGTTTTTGAATATTTTTGAACTCTTGAAAAGCTTTTAATAAATATTTAAAAATATACTTTTAATTTCAAATAATTTATTTTTGTTTAAAATATCAAAGATTAGAAATTGGAGATAAAGAACAAATAATTTCTATCGGGGACTTTAACAATATATTCTAAATACTCTAAATAAATAATTATAAGCTTGAGCTCTTCGTATCTTTGTCTTTGAACTCATGAGTCTTCAATATTTATGTTGAGTCTTTGTACTGTACAGTCTTTAATTCAGCATCTTTGTAATATTCTGCACTATATACTATATAACTTGGTAGAACATTAGTATTTATTTCATGCGGTTTTTTCATCAAAATCAATAGCTAAAATATTAGTATTCCCTTCGTCAAAACTATATCATTTTGGGACTTATAGAATTTGGTTTTGGTCAACACCCTAATATCTTTCACATTCAACTCGATTAGTCCATACACAAAATTATTTTTTAAAAGGTAATTTGGCATGAGTGACTCTATACACAAAATTCTTGGTTCAATAATAATATTAATTATTAACCGCAGTACTCCGACCAGAGACTTTGACTTTTAGTTGACTACAGTTGATCATGATACTGACCAGTTATAATCAAGGGGACGAATTCTCTATTTAATAGTGTTTGACTTTTAGTGGTTCAACTATGACCCAACTATAATCGCTCATGGATCGCCATGCCATGATTTAACTATAATCAAAGTGGAGTGTCCACAATGAAGTTTCATGATATTCTCAAGTCGAGGGAACTATGTAACATCGTCACTTTGAGATCTTCTGTTTGACCTTAGTTATAATTAATAAATGGGAAGCTCTTAAGTGAATCATTCCAGTGTGTAATCACTTCACGCTGATGGAAAACATAATCAATACACTGCCCAACATTTAGATTGTGTTACGTACTCTGGCCTCTACGAATGAATCAATATCCTTTCTCGAAACATCTTGACTAGGAATATTTAACATGATATGTTATTTTAATTTGATAAGTTTCTCATTATTACAACACATTGTATTTACTATCAGATAACATATCATTTAAGGATTTTCTACTTAATATATTTAAATTGATTGTTTAACTATTTTAGTACAATATAAAAAAGTATATTATAAAAATCGAACACCTTTACTATGAACAAGATCGGTTATCGAGTTAGATTTATGGAACAAATTATATAATTTCTCTTTGGGCATACCTTTAATTCTATTAGTATGTTGATCACTTATACTATGAATATTGTACTCCTATTCATCTTTTTGGCCCGGATATGGATTTAGCATTTAAAATAGCAAGTTACACTACTGATAACCTTCTACCTATTACCGTAATCAACCTTTAAATTTTCCAGCTACTTCGCATTTAATTTATTCTCCATTAGGGCTACAAAACTAACTAAAAATTGATATACATGTTTCTTCACATTTAGAATTCTAGATGGCTTATGAATCCCTCTCACTTTCCAATAAAGTACTTTCCCTTAGGTCAGTTGTTTTTATTCTTGCTTCTAGGCTCCTTACCATGGTTGGCAACAACTTTTCCTTCCTTCACCTTTTGTTTTTTTTCTTTCGACCCATTTTGGTTTATTTTTCACCAATAGTTAAACTTTGACCAAGTCTTTCTTCAGCTTGGTGGTGGGGTTCTTAGGAATATGAGTGGTATTTGATGTAGATTTAGGGTTTACTTTTTTTGTTTCGATCGTACATACATATCGGGCTACCTGCTGTGCTCGCTTCAAGGTGCTCAGCCACCAGCTCCTATGGAACCCGCATAAATTTAATGTCCATTAGCCCATTAATATTTAATTAATTATACAAATTTTAGAGGTTTAAAGTAGGTTTTGGATTTATAATGCCCCATATTTTTTGTGACATTATTTAGCATATTTAATTAGTTAAATTAAATTAAATAATATGTTGAGTAGGGGATTGAGATTTGATTGTATTAAGGGGTAACAATGTCATTTAACCAATGAATTAAAATAAGAGATAACATGAAATAGAGGAGGGATAAAATAGGAAAGAGGGAATTCTTGTACCCTAAACCCTTGGCCGTGTATCCCATACGTGTTTATTTTCATATATCAAAATTTTAAAGGCCGACCGCCAATAAGAAGAGAAAGAGGAAGAAGATTAAGAAAAGCTAAGGAAGAAGCCAAGTCAAATTAAATCTATTCACATTTCAATCTCTTTAGTCTCTAAAGCTAAGATGAATAATGTTTACATCTCATATTTCTTTTTTTTCGGTTTTGTGATTAATTCTGAAATATTTTGCATTGATTTGCCATGGTTTTGAATGATGGAATAATTATATACTTGACGAATCACATTTGTTCACATATAACTTATGACATGTTTTCAAATGAAAAATCTATTAAATGACACCAAATGCTTTGCGAATTTTTGTATAGGATAGAAACGATATTTAGAATTAGGTTTTAATTTTTAGAATTTTCCATATTTATGTGAATTTTATATGAATTTTCTAGTGCAAAAAAAATATTATTTTGGGTCCAAAATTATTTACTATTAAATAATTAAAGGTTTGGGTTTGAAATTAATATATGTTAGAAAAAATATTTAAAGTGATTTTCAGGAATTTTTGTAGAATATCCCTAAGTGTTTTGATGGGTATATAAAATTATTTAAAGTATGGGAGTTAACAGTTTTATATATTTATAAAAGGAGAAGGGGCTTTTTGTAAATAGATTCAAATGGTAATTTTGGAAAGTCGGTAGTCTTTTAGAAAAGAGAATCTACAACCAATCACAATTTGACAAACAAGGGAAGTTAGGTACAAAGAATAGTTTGAAAAGGACTAATCTACATGTTTTTTAGTGTTTCGATGCATTCAGCACTAGGTTCCACCTCCTTACCTTCGCCTCCGACACCGTCGAAACCATGCACATGGTATCAGGAAACTGATATGTAGTGAATTGGATGTAGGTGGATGGCACAGAGTTGAAATCAAGGGTTCTAAAGGGGTTGAGGCATTACTTTTCTTTTAAAAGAAAATGCGCCTGCTTGCATTCGACTAGGCGGGCTTTCGATCATGTCAAATGGTTTTAAAGGATATGGTTTTGATTAGGTTGCGCTTTTGTTTTAAGTGACTGCTTTCGACTAAGATGAAACCTTTTGCTGTCTCTTTCTTCCTTTTGACTCGGATGGTTTCGAAGGGGTTACTTTGTTTTTTTAAAAATTTGGCCACTTCTCCAATGCTTTCGAAGGGATGGTTTGGACACCAGCACTTCTTTACTCGAGGATGATTTCGAAAGGAATGCTTTCGAATTTAATTGGTTTTTAGTCCTTTTGGTCTAAGTCCTTTTGCTCTACTTGAAGGCATAATCCAAATGGTTTCGATCAAAACGATTTTCAAAGGTTTTGAAGGAGTAAATTTTCGAATGGTTTCGAAATGTTTCCACATGTTTTAAAATTAAACCCAAATACTTTTGAAAGGTTTGTGTTTATAAAGGTTTGATGCTTTTGAAGTGTCTTAAAGAAGAGTTCCAAAGGGATGGTTTCCTAATGGTTTCAAAAGAGACAAAAGGGATGGTTTTTTTATTGTTTCAAATGGGTTGAGAGGAAAGGTTTTACAATTATTTCGAAAGGCATGGTATAATGGTTTTTAAAGAAGGATGTCTAATGTTTTGAAGCTTTTGAAGGGAAGGTTTCTCGATGGTTTCGAAAGGAAGATTTTGAATGGTTTTGAAAGGAAGGATTTGGCATACGATAAGTAAAGGGTTTTACTTGGTTTTGAAAGGGCTACTTTCAAGGGTTTCGAAAGAATTGTTTAAAGGTTTTAATCAAAGGTTTCGAACATACTACTTGGTAGTATAGCCTAAGTTTTTTTTAAGTCAAAAAGGGTTTTAACTTATTTTGAGGGGATAGGTAATCCTCATTAAATTCATCAACATTATTTTGAGTAAAGTATATATAACTTGACAAAATAGCTTAGAACAAAGCTAAGAATATATTTTCCTTGTATAAGTATGATTTCAAAGGTCAAACAATTTTGGAAAGGTTTTCAAGGAAAAAGGTGAAGGGTAGTTAACCCTAAGAAAATGATTTGGACAGTTAGTTCAGTTTGTGGATAGTTAGTCCAGTTTGTGGGCAGTCGACCCAGTTTTCGGATAGATGGTTCATTCATTATTTGTGGAAAGATAGTCCATTAGTTACCTTGTTATAACTTAATGGACATTGCTATTGTTATTATTACTATAATTAGTTTGATTAAATAGTTTGGTTACAGGAAAATATTTGCAAAACATATGTTTTAAAGATGATATTAGTGAGGGGAAACCCATTCTGCTAAGCGGCATGGTTTCACATAAAACCAGTAAACCGAGATGTAACTGTATTATTCACACCAAGCTTTATGTCTGAATTGTATTTTTGTTTTTCCCTTAAACTCTTGGATTCTCAAAAATTTATTTGAGTAGGCTGAGGGTTGAGGTTTATAGGTTTTTGTTTTGACGAATAAAACTTCCAGAGATGAGCAGGTGGCTGTCGAATAGCTAATTAGGAGTTGCAATTCATTTTCTTTATTTTCGCTGTGTATATGAAGTCGGATATGACTATATTTCTTTGATTAACCAAGCGGGCATCGTCATATGTCGCTCTTGGCGTATTTTTGTAATGATAATAATTGATCATTACCTGTGAAACGTTACGGGATTATGGGTAACTTGGATATGAACTACTATTTTGAAATGTAATAAGTAAAATGTTGTTTTTTGAAATCTATGATTTTGTTCATATTCAAGTACTTCTGATATTACGGATACCATTAGCACTACTGTATTTTGTCACCGGGAGTTAATACTGTGGATGACTACAGCATCTGTAGCGCTTAGATTTTGGCCTTTAGATATGGGATGTTTCAACTTGGTATCAGAGCATAGGTTTATGAAAAGCATTAACTAAAAATGGTTTGAAAACATAATCCTAAGGAATTAAAGAAAGATTGGGGTATGGGATATGTTATAATAACGTACTCGTATTTGCTATATATAAGTATATGCTTTATCTCTAGTCTCCTATCTTTGTTAGGTTATTTTTTTGTATCTCATAAGGTTTGAATATAGATATGGACTGTAGAAGATGAATAGCTAACCCAAGAAGGGAGGGCACCGATGGGAATGCCATACCTAATGTGAGGAGGACCCAAGGTCGGGAACAAGCAGAGAATGTGGGTGCTGGAGTCCCGCAAATGGACATGAGAACTATGTATCAGTTTTTTATGAATATGATGCAAGCTAGAATTGCAGTTGGAGTGGTAGTAGGAGATGCTATAGAAGCAGGAGTCTCGGTAGTTAGTCATTATGCTATGCTAAGCGTAGATTATGCTAAGCTTGAAGGGAAGCAATTTCTTGGAACGGAGGATGCTATAGAGATGGAGAATTGGTTGCTGTACTATGAGAGAATCTTTGCACACTTGGGGATCAATGATGAGCAAAAGAGGAGGCTTGCTTCGTGACAGCTTCAGGAATCAGCTTTGTTTTGGTGGAGCAGTGTGACGACTGGTGTGTATGAGGAAATCTTGATATGGATAGATTTCAAGTAGAGGTTCCAATAGAGGTTCATGTCTGCGATGGAACAATTAGCTCTGATCAGAAAGTTTGCTGAATTAGAGTAGGGACAGATGTACATTCTGGAGTATGCTAGAAGGTTTGAGGAGTTGGCTAGATATGGGCATGCTTCAGTGGATATGATGATGAAGTGGAACGAGAATTTTATCAAGGGGTTGAAGCCTGAGTTAGCAAGGGCTACATTACCTCGTATTAGAGATCCTTCTAATTTTGTAGTCAAAATGGCCTTAAGGCTTGAGAAGATGCTTGATTCTCTAGAGAAGAGTAAGGCTAAGGAGGTCCAGGTTGGGTAGTGTTAGAAGAGGAAATTCTTTCCTAAGAAGGGTGCTCAGATGGGTGGAGTAGTTAAGAAAGGGAGGTCTGAGGTTGTCTGTTTCAAGTGCGACAAGAAGGCGCATTTTGCTAATGAGTGTCGTGATGGAAAGGTAAAGAAGGTGGCTGGGAAGAAGAATGTCAGGTACTTCAGCTGCGACTAGAATGGCTACTATAAGAACCGGTTCAAGGAGCCCGCTAAGTATGAAAAGTGCAAGGTGTATGCATTTGAGCCTGCTACTTCGAAGCCAACAGCTCAAGGGAAAGGAAAGTCAATTTTGGGAGGTACGCATCAGATTCATAGTATGTTTGTTTGCATCGTATTCTTTTATATGTAGATGTTTGATAGATAAGCTTAACCTAGAACCCACATATTTAGTTACTTCCTTACGGGTTGCGAATCCAATAGTAGGGCATGCAACTCTAGGATTGAGATGTGACCAGATAGAGTTTGATTTGTTAGGTCATGTTTTTGTTTGCAGCTTGCATGTGTTTGATTTTGTAGGGTTCGTAGTTATTCTTGGGTTGGACTAGTTAAGCAAGTATGATGCTAGAATATTTTGCCACGATAGGAAAATATTACTTAGGCACCCTGATTGTGGTGATAGGATCGTTTATACCATAGGAAGCCTTAGTAGTAAGGTGTGTTATCCTGCCTTTTGGCAAGGTTGTGACACCAAGGAATTGACTGGAGACCAAGGACAGTCCGTCCCGAAGATCGGTTATACACAGGTTCACTATGGATAGTAGCGAAATTGGTCTGAGTCCGGATTGAGCTACAATTTGTATGATACGACTTGTGAAGCTACGGAAGCCAATATTCAAAATTTCAAGTCAATTAGAGTTTGTATGCTCAAGATACGGATCGATCAAGTCTCACATGAAACACATCTGGTTCGTATTCATCAAGCATACATCGCTTCATATCCATCAAGCGAGCATCGCTTCATGTCCATTGTGTGCCAACCTCCTTCGTATCCATTGAAGTCAAAATGCTTTGTACCTATGGAAGCCTGCTATTTCATATCGATCCATCCATTAATATGTTTCGTATTGATCGACCATTGATCGATATGCAATACACATGAAGGATTGATACGAACATCATCATATTTGATCGATACGAACATCATCATATTTGATCGATACGAAACTAACTCAGAACATCGATATGAAGTGAAGTGCAAAAAAGCGATATGAATGGAGTTGCACGAGATCGTTACAAAGGAAAAACGTTCAAGTGGAAGACTCGGTCACTCAGCATAAAAGCTAGATCAGTTCTAGGATATAACGCTATATCACCTTATCGATACGAGCTAGCATCGATACGAAGCCACCGATACGAATTGTATCGATATGAACTCGGTAATGTTTTACAAATACAAACTTGGATCGATCATAACTCAAAATCTATAAGTCCAAATGCCACCAAATTTTCGCAGGAGCTTACGTACCACCTCAAAATGTCCTTGATCGATATTAGGCCAAATGGAGGTGTTTTTGATCGATATAAAATGTACACGTATCGATTAGGGACCAATCCCAATCCACCTTGAATCGATCACATGGGCCTACCTATGTGTGAGAAGGAGTATTCTGAGATCTAAGTCAGATTTTTCTACCCTACACCTATAAATAGCCGCCCAATGCCTCCAGAAAATAGACCTTTGACTCTTCTACGCCAATACTCTACCGGAACTCCATTGTATCTTGTGTGCTTGAGAATGTACTGTTGTAATCAGCTGTAATCAGTTAGAAAAGACAATAAAAAAGAAAACTTTCCATAGTGGATGTAGTCTATAACACCGAACCACTCTAAATTCTTATGTTCTTACTTTTTCTATTTTTCTATTTTGGCATATTTCTTAGATTAACCTCCGTTTTCATTTATATTCTTCATTTTGATCTCTTCAAATACGTTCGAAAAGTGTTGTGCCCAATTTTGGTACAAACACTTTGGTGCTTTGACTAAGAAAACTCGGCTTTTCTCCTGCTTGTTGGATCTACTGCCTTCATCAGATTGCAAGAATATAAGGAGAAGATCCAGATCTCACATCCAATAGTTCTTCCATCCTATTCAGATTGCATCAAATCTAAGAAGGAGCTACATCATTCTCCATAGTTTCTACTAGGACCGCCTTAACTACTGCAGATCAAGAAGGACGGGATAGACAGAACCTTGCGCAGCTACCCACTACAAGTCATAACTTAACTGGACCTTCAGATCCGCAAGGCTTTGTTACCAAGGAGGAATTCCAAATACTGATGTAGGAATTGACTCAGAGCCGACAGTAGCTCACCCAGCAGATCCATGCCAACATGGAGCTAACCAATCGACTGAATGAGGAAAGAGGAAGGAGATCAAGAAGGGATCGTGCGTCCAATTCATTCATCGAAAGCTTAGCTTCCTCCAACTTCAACCATAGATCTACTCGTCCACGGTTGGATGGAAGCTACGTGCAAGCCCCCGGGCATCAGTGCACTCTAAATCTTAAACAAGCTGGAGCTGGTCCTTCCACTGAGCAACAGGCTGGTCCCTCCTCTCGAGGAGGGGCACTTCCCTATCATCCCACTGATAGCCATGCAGCTGCCGCCTGCATAGACTTAGAAGATTTCCTTCAAAACCGAGTGGATCCGACCCTACACTAACACACTCATGCTTCCGAACTCTATGTGCCCGAAAATCTAGAACCAAGGAGGCGAGGCATGGACCGTCGACTGCGCCGGAATCGTCCTCGCATTGTGGAACCTAACCACACCATGGCCCAGAATGTCCAAATGCCAAAAATTACAAGCATGATCCGTTAGATGATCCATGAAAGTCAGGGCCTCACCCATGATGATTGGGGAATCTCTCGGAGTCATAAACCATTTACTAAGGACATCCTCTATGCTGAACCACCTCGCCGATTCAGGATGCCGACTTTACCTGTTTATGAAGGAAGTTCAGACCTTAACCAACACGTCTTAAAGTATGAATGGCTTATGAATGCTGCACGAGCTGACAAAGCCGTCAAATATAGAAGCTTTCCTATCTCCCTCGGGGTATCGCAACCATATGGTTTACTCGCCTACTGCCCTGATCCATTTAATGCTTTGATCGGTTAGCTATGAAATTCTTCGAACAATTTCGTATGCCCATCACAAGACCTAAGGATCTTAACACCTTATCCAGCATCACTTAGGCTCTGGGAGAGACTCTCGGACGTTATCTGAAAGATACCATACCGCTTGTGTCAACATTAGTAACCCTAAAGATAATTCCATATTGATGGCAATGACAAAAGGAATTGATCCTAATTTCGATTTAGCAATTAGTTGGCTAGGAAACTCCATGCATCGCTGGATCATTTCTATGCTAAGGCGGCCCAGTTCTTAAGGCAAGAAGACGCTAGATAATTTAGAAAGCATGATGATGCGGGGACCAGTGTGGAAGGCACTCAAAGTATCGTCTATGTGAAATAAACTGGTGAAAGTTTCAGTAAAGTGCAGTTAAATATATAGAATAAGCAGAATCGACAGAAAGGCGATGGAAGTCAGGGTAAGGAGCGAGATCAAAATCGTAGACCGCGACGCAGAGCTCCCATGTTTGACACCTATACTCCCTTGAATACATTCCTAAAGAATGTTATTTGTAAATCTATAATACTATGCAATATAAGAAGCCTGCTCCAAAACAGTCATCTGAGAAGCAAATTCAATTTAGGAAATTATGTAGATTCCAAGATTGCTATGGTCACAATACCAATGAGAGTCACCATTTACAGGACATCATTGAGAAGTTAATTCGAGGTAAGAAGTTGGAACAATTTGTTCAAGCACCACAAGCTGGTGGCGTGGGCCCATCAAACCAGAATCAAGCTCAAAATCAGGCTTGATCGGAGGAACCCGTGCGTACTGGCGGGAGGTTGGTTATTAACACAGTTGGTAGTGGTCCTCACCCAGCTCATCGAAGATGGAAGGAAATGGAGACGTATGCCAGCTCTATTAGGCATGCGGACTTCGCATGTTGAAGTAATCTTTATGATGGGTTTCCGATGAAACGACAAAAGATGATGACAAATGACATTGTTTTCGAGATAGAGATGCCGATAAAATTGAAGCCCTCGCCATTGATCCACTAGTCATACCATCTTAAGTAGGTCATGCTTGGATGAAGAGGATCTTTGTAGATAGTGGAAGCTCCGTGAATATTCTCTTCAAGCGAGCTTATAACCAGATGAATATGGAAACTAAGGACTTGAAACCGTGTCAGTCTCGTATACATGGTTTAATGGAAGTGCAATGATACCCATTGGGATGGTGGAGTTAACAGTGTGGTTGGGAATAGGAGATCGCTGGAAAGTTCGAATTCTACAATTTGTTGTGTTGGACATAAACTCTCCATATAATGCTTTCTTAGGCCAACCGGCCCTAGCTGAGTTCAGGGCAGCCATTTCCCTATAGTGCTTAACTCTTAAGTTCCTCACAGACAACGGGGTTGGAGTTATACAAGGAGATCAAGCAGTTGGACATGCCCGTTATGGTGTTGAACTGCGAGAGGCACAGTAGAAGGAGAAGGGAAAGGAAGTAGAGGAATCTCTCTACATCCTTTTTACTGATAATTGATAGTTAACACACGGGCCTAGGCCCGAGTGTCACAACTAATTTTTAAAAGATCTTGATCCAAGAGATGATGATAATGAAGAGGAAGTCAAAGACTCCACAGTAGAGTTGACGATCGAAGATCCGATCGATGATTATAACGACTCTAGAATAATAAAGGTCGGATCTCACCTAAGCCAACAGATGAGGGAATAATTGGTTGAATTTCTCCAGGCAAACCTTGATGTGTTTGCTTGGACGCACTCAGACATGTATGGGATCTCGCCAGACGTCATGAGTCATACATTGAATATTGACCTACGACATGTCCTAGTTAAGCAGAAAAGGTGCGTTATGGATGCAGAGAGATCTGCAGCCCTGAAAAAGAGGTGGATAAATTCAAGACGAACGTGTTCATCTGAGATGCATTATATCAAGAGTGGGTATCCAACCCGGTACTTGTTAGGAAATCCAGTGGGAAATGGAAGACTTGTGTGGACTACTCAGATTTGAATAAAGCATGCCCCAATGATAGTTTTCCACTTCCTAGAATATTTCATCTTGTAGATTCAATGGTTGGACAGGAGTTCTTGTTTATTATGGTTGCGTATTCTGGCTACAATCAGATACTGATGCACCTACCCGATCAGGATCATACTAGCTTTGTCATCGATCTGAGACTCTGTTGTTGTAAAGTGATGCCATTTGGACGTAAGAATGATGGGGTGACTTATCAAAGACTTTTCAACCCAATGTTTGCTAACCAAATCAGGAAAACTATGGAGGTTTACGTGGACTATATGCTTGTAAAGTCATCGCTCTCCATCGATCAAGCAAAGACTTGGAAACAATGTTCAACATCCTCTGAGAGTACCGAATAAAGCTCAACCCATTAAAATGTCACTTTGGAATTGCATCCAAAAGTTCCTTGGATTCATTGTCAACGCTCGAGGCATTGAAGCCAATCGTGAAAAGATTTGGGCGACTCGAAATCTCGAGACTCCTAGAACTATAAATCAAGTACAAAGCCTCAATGAGAAGTTGGAAGAATTAAGAAGATTCATCTCCAAATCCACCGGCAAGTGTGTTTCCTTATTCGATATGATTAGGAAAGGAAAAGGGAACTTTGAATGGACTACCGAGTGTAAAGGCTCTTTCAAAGCACTAGTTCAGCATCTGGCAACGCCACCTATTCTATCAAAGTGGATTGGTCATGAGAGGCTATATATCTATCTGGCAGTTTCAACAAACGCAATCAGTGTTGCATTAATTCAGGATGAGGATCAAATACAATGATCGATCTATTACATTAGCAAGCTATTGACCGAGGCATAGAGGAACTATCCAAAGTTTGAAAAGCTAGCTTACTACCTCGCCGTTGCCTTAAGAAAGCTCCGTCCATATTTCTAAGCTCATCCGATCATAGCCTACATCGGCAAACTGTTACGACAAGTCCTTACGTGGCCTGAGACGTTTGGTAGGTTACTTAAGTGGAACATCAAGTTGAGTCAGTTTGATATTGCTTACATGCCAAGGGGAGCCATCCAAGGACAAGTTCTGGCAGACTTCATCGCTGAATTTACTATACCAGAGGACTTGCTCGAGACCGGTGAATCCCCCAAATACATATGGAAGCTATACACAAATGGCGCATCAAGCATCTGATGCTCAAGCGCTGGAGTTGTACTTGAAACCCTAGAAGGTAGATCCGCATGTTATTCTTTGAAGTTTGATTTCTGTGCAACTAAAAATGAGGCCGAGTACGAAGCTTTACAGGCGAGACTCGGACTTGCCTGAGATTTGAGAGTTATCATTGTGGAGATTTACTGTGATTTGCAATTGGTCGTATACCAAGTTCGGGGAGAATACCAAGCAAGAGACTGGAGGTTGGCTGCTTATCTCACTTGGGTCTAGGAAGTATTGAATCAGTTGGGTTATTATGCCATCTACTACATATCCTGAGATTCTTTAGCAAAAATGGCCAGCACCGGTGAAGCACGGCAAACGGGACTCGTCCCTGTGATACACTTACCTCTCTGAGTATCGATCAGATAGAGACGATTAGGTGCATGAAGCCACGCCCGACCAGGGGTCATGGATGACCCTTTTCAGAAATTATCTTGAGTATGGCGCTTTTCCCAAACACAGAAGTGAGAAAAGACAAGTTCTTTGGAAAGCTTCACAATTCATTTTCAAGAATGGAGTCATGTATAGAGAGGACACTCCATTCCTTTACTCCAGTGTATCGCCCATGACGAAATCAAACGAGTGTTACATGACGTGCACGAGGGAGAATGTGGTGATCACATTGGGGGTGGGGCAATCCCTTGCTAAGAAAATACTCTGATACAGATATTATTGGTTGATTGTGAATTGAGATTCATCAGATTAAGCCAAGAAATATGACAAGTGTCAGAAACATGCTCGAATTCTAAGAGCCCCGCCTACTGAAATTATCAAATGGTCGGTCCATGGCCATTTGCCATATGGGGCATTGATAATTGGATCTCTTCCTTTCGCTAAAGATGGCGCGATGTACGCCATTGTTGCAGTTGACTACTAAATGGGCGAAAGCCTAGCCCCTTGCTACTCTCAGATGAAGAAAGTAATCAACTTTGTTGTATGCAACATCGTCTGTCGTTTTGGCCTCCCGCATACAATTATCATTGAGAACGAAGCCCAATTCGATAGTGTCAAGTTCAAGGATTTCTATCAATGTTTCCATATTCAAAAAAGTTCTCAGCGTTTGCTCACCCTCAAATGAATGGACAGGTCGAAGCTATTAACAAAGTTATCAAGTCCAATTTGAAGAAACGACTGGAGAAGGCCGGAGGCAAATGGGTCGATGAGCTCCCTATGGCCATATGGGCATATCGAACTACCCACAAATTCACGACCGGCCACACTCCATTTTTTCTTTGCTACAATTCAAAAGCCGTTATTCCAGTTGAATAGGAAGTACCTTCTCACCGTGTGACATATTATGATCCAAAGAAAAATGCCATCCTACTTGTTGAATCTATGAACTAATTGGATGGGAAGCATGAAGTGTCTGATTTGAGGGCAGCCGCGTGTCGAAGTCGAGTCGCCCGATTATACAATGCTAAGGTCCAACCCAAAACCCTTGAACTTGGAGATCTTGTATTCAAAAGAATCTATCTGTTCCCTTCGCACGTGAGGCTGACATGGAAGGATCGTTTGTTATTAAACGAAGACTTAGAGACGGCACACTCATATTATCAACTGTTGATGGTCTCACATTACCGAGAGCTTCGAATAGCGAAAGCCTCCATTGCAATTACACATAACGGGCTTTACTTATTCATTTAATCTACTTTTCATTTGAAATTTATTTATGCATTTCGAAATTTGAACTTGTAATAAGGCAACTAACTTTGTCATACTTTCTTATTACAGCAATAAAACACAATCTCTTTGAGCCAAAATAGTGATTCTTGAAATGCATCATGCGACCATCACAATGCATGGAGAGCTAAGTTTCATCCTATGGTGGGACTTATTCAAATAGGGAGTGACTGTGATACGACTGGTCACTCGCTAAGTGAAACCCTAGGCTCGGGGGCAAGCTACCATACGAAAGCCAAAAAGGATTGATACATGACAATTCTCCAACAAACCCTGGTTCCCGAAGTGCGAGCTGGATTATAAATTACAAACCCAAAACATGGATTTGTGGAGGATGGACCCATCCATCCATGATTTTGCCCATATACAATGTAAACTCGAGTGGGATGGATCCATCCATCTATGACTTCGCTTACCTACTCATGGTGGATGTGATCCGTCCATCCATGTGCCTAATCAACTTATCGTTCCTGGAGTGGGAATAACATACCAACACTTAAGCAGATGCGACTGACCGTCTATCGATCAGCTTCAGATTGCCAAAGTGCAAACTGGAGTATAAATATCAAAATGGGTGTGACTGGCCATTTGTCGACTAGCTCTAAGTCCCCAAAGCATGAGCTGGAGTATAAACACAAACCGGGTGTGAACCGACCGCTCGTGAGATAACTTCGAGTCCCCCGAGTGGGACTGGAGTACAAACACCAATTAGGTGTGACTGACCACCCACAAATCAATTTAAGTCTCCAGAGTGCGGACATATCTTTAAACATTAAACATGTGTGACCGAGCATCTGATAAAGAACTTAAGTCCTCGAAGTGCGGACATATCTTTAAACATTAAACGGGCATGACCGAACGCCGACACACAAGTGCAATCCCTAGGGTATGAATGCGATTACCAGTGGATGAGCGAGCGTGATCCGACCACTCAAACTTATCTCGTATCAACTTTACTCAGACTAAGTTAAGCTCTATTTATTGAAGGCGGAAAGAAACTATCAATTGACCACTTCAATCCATCCTCGGGACTGGGGGCAACACTGAAGTACCAACTACTGATCAGGAAAGTGCAATATTGGGAATCAGCTTAACGTTTGGTTATGACTTGAATCCATGACTATGGGACTTAACAACCAAACTCAAGTCCAATTCAGAGACTAAAGCCTCACAAATATATTGAATGGAAATTCGAGTGATAAAACACTTAAGCAAATAAACACAGAGTTATGCTGAAAACAAAATGGGATTTCATTTCAACTAATCTTTGAAAGAAAAGGATACGTACACAAAATTATTCCAAAAATTCCTATAAGCAGGGGCCGAACCCGCATCTATACACGGCCTAAAGGAAGGAAAAAGAAATTCCTACCTATCTACCAAAAAATAAGAGGCAATGGGACATGCCTACTCCTTTGACTTCTTCTTCTTCTTCTTCTTCAGAGTCGACCCGCTCGAGCTGCCACTTTGGCGTCTTTTCAAGCTTTTATCTTTCCCTTATTGATCCCGACCGGGGAAATTATGGTAGCCTCTTCCTCCAAACTCACGAGGATTGGAATACTTTCTTAATGCATGGTTGGAGAAATAGGGGCACTTTCAATATAGGAGGACACAAGAGGTACGCCGGTGACAATGATTGTACTGCCAAGAGAAATCATTCACAAAGGAGCCGGGCTAGGACCCACCAAACCACCTCTAATGCTACTAGCCTGTGCAGCTGCTTACAGTTCAGCATTGATCTTCTCCATTATCTCTTCCTCTTGAATTGCTTGATCGTCCACGAGAATGCTGCTAGTAGGGCTCGAAGAGCTGGCTGTGAACGCGCCTTCGCCCATGACAAAAGGCAAGTCAGTAAGTGGTCACTCTAATCACCGAGGAGTTCTTCCATCGTTTGTTCATCGAGAATAAAAGCATTCTCATAACTTCCCCGATCGATGTACCTCCTGCTAGTGATGCAACTCTTAGGCTGTAGGAGGCTCGGTCGGTGCATATCATATAACTAAATGGATATAAAAAGATATTAGTGACATCTTCTGACAATGCTTCTAACTTTGATTGAATACGGGGAGTGTTCAGAATACCATCCTCGGATTGGCTCATGAGTGGAGCCAGAGTGCCTTTAGAAACATGCTCGTGAACCGGAGTCAAGTGTGGCTGATTGGGGTCATAAGCTAGAACAACGGGAGGATCTACTATAGAAGTAAGTTCGGTTGGGTTGTTGTAGGCAGTTCACAACTTATTTCGTGATGCACCAGACCCTTCTCCAACTTCTATATGTTGAGCAGTGAGCTTTCCTTTTCAAATGTGACAATGGCATCATGGAGAAACTTTCTTTCATCCTCAGACAATAACCGGTTCTCTAGCTCAAACTCATCAATAGACGTTGTGTGATGATCCGCTTTTTCATCTTCAACCAAGCGTCACTAAGCACTTTACAGATATTACGAGTAATCTTCGAGCCAGCTCAAGTTAGGATGCTTTAGAAATTGACCTTATATGTGATAAGGAGATCCTCAATGTCAACCTCCAACCTGGCCTCCGCCGCTCTTACTTCTCCCTCAACGCTGGCTTTGGCTTCTTGAACTGTTAGCACTGCTGCACCCCTCTCATTGCTGAGCACTACAGCCTTCTCGCATGCTTCCTAAGCGGTTTTATTAGCATCATATTTTTATTTGACGACTTTAGCAAATTTGGCTTTGAGTTCCTTGAGCTCTTTTAGCGCAGCATCCCTTTCGGCTACGACTGTGGTGGTCCTATGGCCCATCTTTTCGACGAAGGCTAAGTATTCCTGCCTTATTTTCTCCAACACTACAAGAAAATATGCCTTTAGTTGCAATAACTGGTAGCGTTTATTGCGAAGTGCAACTAATAATATTTTATCCTACGTTATTTACACAACCAAATATTTCACGTCCATCCCGCCTTGTAAAATTTTCATCGCTCCAAATGTTTTTTTCGCCTTTGCTCTGTCACGTTTCCCTCCATCATCAATACTTAGAAAAAAATTAACCCTTCATTATTCCTCTTCAATACTTCAAATTTTTTTAACCTTTTCACTTCAGCAAATTTTACCTCGTGCTCCGATTCCTCCATCCTCATCGTCAAGCTAGCCTTCTCCGTCCTTGTCCACTATTTCAATCAGATACCATGTCTAATTTCTTAAGATTTCTACATAAACCCTAAATAGGTATAAATTTTATATTTCAACTTGATCGACTATTTCGATCTGATTTTTTGATTCTACTACTTGGGTTATGCCGATTTTGTGCAAAAATTTTTTTTGTAGTGTAACATTTTCAAGGGTTGAGTCAAAAGGGGATTTGAATTAGAGTCAGGATGGATGCTACACTGGTCGGCAAGGATGGTGCACATAGACCACAATAGTCGGCGGCCGATTGGACGGAAGCTGAACGGGTTGAAAGTCGATAACAAGAAGGGGAAAAAGTAGTTTAAGTCAGTGCCTATTAGGAACTGAGATCGATCTATGCAACTTATGCTTGATTGGTACTGTCTTTTTCTTTCTTTTCTACCCCCGTTAATTTGTTTTCTATGGTTCACTCATGCATCTTCAACTGCCTACTACCATAACACACTACCTGCCTTTCTTGGATCAACATTGCTCCTAGAACCGTTCCACATGCATCAGTGCATACAGTGAAAGGCATAGCCCTGTTGGGTAAAACTAGCATTGGTGCACTAGTAAAAGTTCTTTTAAGCTTCGTGAAGGAATCCTCACAATCCACATCACACATGAAAGTTTTATTCTTCTTAGTAAGACGCATGAGTATGTCAAAATCTTAGCAAAGTCACTAATGAATTTCCTATAGTAGCCAGACAATCCTAGGAAGCTCCTAACCTCAGTAACGTTCTTTGGGGCCTTCCAACCTTGCACTGCAATAACCTTGGCGGAGTCAATAGCCAAAAAGAATTACATCTAAACCCACCAATGTAATAGTAAGAAGAGTGCTGCAGTGATATCGAAAGGGGTAACGAAATGGAGTCATCATACGATGATAGCGATGTTGAAAGGGCTAAAGAAAGAATAGCCAATCGTTTCCATATCCGCATCATAATCATTGTTTGTTCGATTCTCATATTGGGTAAAACCTTAAGAAATATAAGGTGAAATATGTTTAGGCCCTTTTACTATTGTTCACTATTTGAATAGTTGAACTTCATTTTATATTGATAACCGGTAATAATCTAGCATGTATATTTGTATTTTTAAATCTTCAAATTTATGTATATCTGTTTCATTCCCTAATCAACAGGCGAAGCGAGCACCGAGAGAATTGAAAGGAAAATCTAACAAACCATTGAACTGTTAGCTTGTAGTGATGTTGGTTGTTCTTCGTGGTTGTGAGAGTATTCAGGTAGGTAGGAGGTGATCGTGTGTTTGAGGATAAGAAGATGGGGGTTGCCGAGTTTGATGAATGTCGGATGGAAGTTGAATGTTGTAAAAGTCAATGATGGTTGGAGGAGAAGTTGACTGCTTGGTTACAGATTAGAGGAGATAAGGGTTGAACTTGCAGTGGCAGGCAAAGTTGAAACTACTTGTAGCGATGCAGACTGTTCTAGTTTGGAAATGCAGAAGTTTGAGATGGCAGTTTCAGGTTGAAGTGGAAGGCAGTTTGAAATTATGGTTGATGTTGACTATTTGTAATTATGGTTGTGGGTTTGTTTGCAGTGGTGAAGAAAGCAGTTTGGGAGAAGGCGGTGTATGTTGGTATGGTGCAGTTTTGTTTATGGTGAGGCAAGTAGGCAGAAGTGGATGGATGAAGTGGAGTGGTCGATTGTTTTTGTTGCTTGGACAATGGCAAGTTGTTTTTTGTTTTATGGTGTTGAAGCGTGGAAGTGTTGAAGGTGTTCATGGGTTGGAGTGGTGCTGTGATTGGGGATGTTTAGTTGATGGATTCATGTTGATGAGGTAGCAGTGAAGGAATGAGATGTTGTAATTGAGCAGTTTGGTGGAAGTGGGGTGGAGTTACTGTTAGAAGTTTTAATGTTGTAGAAGGACAGTTGCTGTATTGCAGTTGAAGGCTGTGGAATAAAGATGGTTTTAGGTGACGGAGTGTGTTGATGATGTGAATTCTTTGAATCTTTGATTTACCTGGGTACATATTATAAGCCGAAGCATGTATGTATCCTTTATTACACGTAACCTTTATTATTTATATCTTACGCTTATTCCTTGGGTTTTTATATTTCATACATGTATGCCAATTTGGTTTCAAGTTTTGTGATAGTACACAAGGGGTGTATAGATAAAAGTTGTTAAGGAACAAGTACAAAGATATACAAGATTTATTCTCATGTTGTGTGTTGGTATGGTTTGCACTAATGACTTAATCTTGATATTATGACATGCAGCCCCTAACGGGTTTTGGTGTGGGTAAAGTGGTTGATTCGGCACATCCAGATTTCATGGTTGGTGATCAAGTATGGGGAATGACTAGATGGGAAGAGTATAGCGTCATAACATCCCCTGATACTATGTTGAAGATCAAACACGTAGATGTTCCTCTTTCTTACAATACTGGCCTCCTAGGTATGTTGCTTACTGATACCATTTATCTCTTTAAGTTAATATCATAGCTTGAAACAGTTTGTAGTATAGAGTGAAATTCAGTTTTGGTCCGAAGATGGTTTGATACCTTGTTGTGTTAACAAAAATATAACAGATGCATTTTTTTCCTTTCCTTTTTAAGGAAATATGCCTCGATCCGCTAACACATATTTAAGGTAATTGACAAAGATATTTACTGATCGATTCTTGCACTTCTCATGGAAACCTCAATGCTTTGGACAAGTAAATTGCTTCATGGATTATAGGGTAACTTTTATGCAAATATTAACCAATAACTTGAGAAGAAGAAGAAGGTTTAATTTTATTTTAGTAGATGATTTAGAGAAAAATTACATTGGTTTATATACAATAAATATTCAACTTGTGAACTTGTTTATTTTTAAATACATGAATGTAGAATTTCACACTTAGCATTAAAATAATGCTACTTCCGCAAACATATGGTTTGCAAATCTCTGCATTATAGAAATAGAGCCAGTGACAAAGCAAGCAAAACAAGATTTTTCATTAGGCAACACATTTAATAGGGGCAACACATCTATCTATTTAATAAAATTAATGGCTAAAATTACGTACTAATATCAACTGTATATTTTTTAATACATCATATAAAATATAAAACACAAATGTTAGAAGATCAAACTTAAAAGAATAAAGGAATTTTCTTCAACGCCCAAGTAATTAGTGGTTGAAGTTTTGCTTGGGCAACCAAAAGTTGTGGCATGTGAGCTCCAATTTATTTTAACAGTTTTATAAATAATAATAATGATGAATTAACCAATTAGTTAGGCATTGCAAATTTGGATAGCATAGTAGTAGCATGTTGATTTCACTATTTGGGTTCATACATTGGTTCAAAGGTATTATGATGCTTTAAAACATAGATAAGTCCGGTTTACATTATGTTATATTTTACAAATAATGTAGTCAGATTTTAAAGTTTTCTGCATTTGTGGTACAAAATTTCAAGTAGAAAGCATATATTGACTCATACAATTAATTTGGCAAACTCATGTACATTTACTTTCGTGTCTGATTTATACCCTTGTTTCTCTTTATTTATTATTAATGGCACTATCTTAGAACGCTTATTCAAAGACACAATATGCACCAGATTATTTGATTTATGTTGAAATCAAATAAATTTGGAATAGAAATTAGAGTGTGTAGTTTATATACAATTTATTTCAAGCATCAACTAACTCCTTCTTTCATTCGAAATGTTGTTTCCATGACTTAATCAGTTCAGCCAACCCATATACTATGAATTACGTTTCTTGGAAATACTTTTCTATCAATACATGTCAGGGTTCACTGCTCGTTGGAAATATTATTTTATGTGGTCAATTTCAGAAGCATCTATTGTTGTATCAGGCTTTAGTTTTACTGATTGGTCTTGTTCTAGTAAATCCAAGTGGGAGCGTGCTAAAAATGTTTATATTCTTGGTGTAGAGCTTGCAACTAGTGCAACTCAGTTACCTCTTAAGTGGAATATACAATTCGGCACTTGGCTAAGATATTGTGAGCATCTAATATTCTTTCTAATATAAATGCAATTTTTAACCTGAAAAGTTGTATTCATAGCATGAATACTTTGTTAGGCAATCAGTTTGAGATGTAACTAGTTTAACAATTTTCTTCTTCTTTTCTTCTTCTTTTGCTTTACGATAATTGCTGAGATATAGGTCACATTCCAACTGATATGTGATATTCATACTTTCAATATCAACCATAAAACAAGGACCAATGTGATATTCCCTTGAATGATATTTCAGACAGTTTTCGACTAGCAGAAATGGTTTATTTGCAAAATGTGAAACCTGTGCCTGTACAAGAATTATGTAGAACCGTAAACCTCATAATGCAAATTTCTAAAATGTTGACATATGATGCATGTACACATGCTGAAACAAGAATAGTGCAGTCCTTTCTTTGCATTCCATAGTCCCTTTGCTGCAACATAATGTAACTTTGGGAACAACTTTAATCATCACTGACTAAAGTAGAGTAATGTTATGTTCAGGTCCGGTATCAAAACCCCTTTATCTTGAATAGTTCTGTTTTATTTTTCTACTTTCAGCTCAATTTTTCTGATACTACTGCCAATTATTTTTACTGAAATATCATATATCAAATCATGTTTTTAATGCAAATATTGATCACATGTTGATTGGTTGATTAAATTCTTATATCTTCTTATTTGTTGGTAGATGTGTATGAAAGACTTGTTCAGAAAGGAAAGAAGCCTGGATTCTTTCAGTTGCTGACTGCACAAACAATCAGCGCTATTTGGCATGTGAGTATGCTATCTTATTCATCTTCTAAACATTTATCACATAAGTGATTTAACAGCGATATTTCTTGGTCTATACAGCTTAATCTGATTTTTTTTGTTAACCAGAGTTTTTATACTTCATAGTTTAAACTATGTATATTAGAAAATCTCCTTAAATTATTTAATGTAATGTATATAACTGAAGTTTTATTAGCATTTTAATTCACGTTCTTTTCATTTGTCTCTTGGATTATGTTTCTAAAATCAATAGTCGATAAAACTAAATATTACAGTAAATTTATGTAACTGCAGGGATTATTCCCCGGATACATAATTTTCTTTGTCCAGTCTGCATTGATGATTGCAGGCTCAAGAGGTAATCTTCAACTTGCTTGATAACATTTTACTATTTGGGCACTATAACTAAACACATGATTCCTCAACTCGTATGTTAATTTACAGTGACGACGACGACGAATTAACTAAGTTTGTAAAAATGAACTAAGTTCATAAAAATTAACTGAATTAATAATAATAATAATATAATTAAGTTAATCGAGTTTTAATAGTAATAGTATAATGATAATAGATTAACTAATTCAATCAAGTTAATAAAAATTAATTAAGTTTTGTTAAAATTAAACAAGATTTATAAAATTAACTAAGTTTAAGTTAACTAAATTTTATAAATAATAATACTATAACTAATTTAACAAAGTTTTATATATACAGTGAACTGATATACTATAACCCAATTCCCCTGTAGGCAGTGATATGGGGAAGTTTAACTGAAGTGCACAGAGCAATGTTATGCACTGATATACTATGCAAGTTGATAATGCATAGTCAGGTGTATGTGGGTATGGTAGAAGTAACTATGTAGTTGCGGAGTAGTAGCAGATGAAATGTGTGGACTGCAACAAGGCAGTGGAGTTGCTGACCGTGGGTGTAGAAGTTGTCACACAGAGTAGCAGTGAAGGCAAGAATCTGGTGTGGTAGCAGATGCAAGGGAAATGTTTTGAAGTGTAGGCAGTGAAGTTAGTTGATGAATGACGAATGTGGCGGTAATTTTCGATGGACTAAAAACACTTGACAATTTTGACGAGGATGTAGGGTTGTGACAGTAATGAAACAGTAAGGAGTTAGACTTGTGCACTGTGATGGTTTGTTGAGTATGATATGTGTCTCAGGTGCACAAGGCAGCAGTGGTTAAATGTAAAGAGTATTATGTAGTTTTGAAATGTAAATATGACAGATGTTGTAACGACCCACATTTTTTCGATAATTAAAAACTATTAATTTAAACAACATCTTGAAATTAAATATTGTGAGAAATTAAAATCAATCAATAATAATAATATAATTGAGTTAACTGAGTTTTAATAATAACAATAGTAATAATAAGTCAATTAATTAACTAAGTTAATAAAAATTAATTATTAAAATTAAACAAGTTTTATAAAATTAACTAAATTTTAAAAATAGTAATAATATAACTAGTTTAACAAAGTTTTATAAATAAAGACGATGATAACGAATTTACTAAGTTTATAATAATAATAATAAATTAACTAAGTTAACCAGTTAATAAAAATTAACTAAGTTTTGTTAAAATTAAATAAATTTTATAAAATTAACCAAGTTTAAGATAACTAAATTTTATAAATAATAATAATAACTAATTTAAAAAAGTTTCAAATAATAATAATGACGATGATGAAGAATTAACTAAGTTTATAAAAATTAACTAAGTTTATAATATTAGCTTCAGGTCACTTGCTTGCCGTGTATAAAAGTATAAAGCAAGCTAGTGGCATATCCGTAGCCAATGAAGTACAATTAGAATTAACACTCACTAGACATTTTTGGGGATTTGGAGGGCATGGTATGACTCTTGATATTGTGACAATGGAAAAGGTAAATTTGAACTTAAACTCACTGTCATATTTTTAACCTTATATTAAAGTATTATAATGTAATAATAATAATAAACAATTTTGGTAAAAAATTAACTAAGTTTATAATAATAGTAGTAGTAATAATAACAACAACAACAACAATAATATACTAAGTGTGATAAAAAAATTAACTAAGTTTATAATATAATAATAACAACAACAATAATAACAATTATTGTCTGTAGTTTGATGTAAGTCAAACAACAACAACAATAATAAACTAACTTTGATAAAAAAATTAACCAAGTTTATAATAATAATAATGACATCACAATAACAATAATAGTCTATTGTTTATAATAAAAAATAATATAACTAATTTAACATAGTTTTATAAATGATGATGATGAATTAACTAGGTTTATAAAAGTTAACTAAGTTTATAATAATAATAATATAACTAAGTTTATGTTAACTAAATTTTATAAATAATAATACTATAACTAATTTAACAAAATTTTATAAATAATAATGATGACAACAATGATGAATTAACTAAGTTTATAAAATTAACCAAGTTTATATTAATAATAACAATAATAATAATAATACAATTAAATTAACCTTTTTTTAATAATAATAATATTATTAATAATAAATTAACTAAGTTAACCAAGTTAACAAAAATTAACTACGTTTTGTTAAAATTAAACAAGTTTTATAAAATTAGTTAAGTTTAAGCTAACTAAATTTTATAAATAATAATATAACTAATTTAACAAAGTTTTATAAATAATAACAATGTTATGATGATGATGATGATGAATTAACTATGTTTATAAACATTAATAATTTTATTAATAATAATATAATTAAATTAACCAAGTTTTCGTAATAATAATAATAATTAATTAATTAACTAAGTTAACCAAGTTAATAAAAATTAACTAAGTTTTATTAAAATTAACTAGGTTTGAGTTAATTAAATTTTATAAATAATAATAATGTAACTAATTTAACAAAGATTTATAAATAACGATGATGATGATAAATTAACTTAGTTTATAAAATTTAACCAAGTTTATAATAATAATAATATAATTAAGTTAACTGAGTTTAAATAATAATAAGAATAATAAATTAAGTTAACAAAGTTTCATAAGAAAACAAACACTTATGAAGATTCGTAGTTGATGATTTTTTGATCATTCGGATATTCTTACGAATTCTTATTAAAATTATGTGCATCATTAGTATATAAAATCATAAACTTCATTATGTATCTCATCAGAGTTTCATGTTTCTAGCTTAAGAACAATTTTGAGAACTTAGCTTTATAATAGCACTTTGGGGTATTACAAAATTTAACAAATAATAATAAATAGGGGGTGATTTTCATGCTGGTTTGAACTTTTCTTTTGTGGTGGGGGTTCCAATCATATTCTTCTGCAGAAATAATGGTTGGGCTATTAGCACTCCTGCTACAGAGCAATTTCGAAGTAAATGTTTACTGAACTTAAGTTATATTATTGTGTATTTTCCTTCTTTACACATACCAGAATGCTGCAAGATAACTTATAATAAATGAACTGTGCAGGTGATGGAGTGGTATTAAAAGCCCAGGCTTATGGAATTCGTAGCATACACGTAGATGGGAATGATACATTTGTACAGTGTTGTAGATGTTTGATATCAGATTTGTAGTCCTACGAATTAACATAATTGTTTATCTATACATTGTGCTTTCACTTGTGCAGGCATTGGACTTTCGAAGAGAGCAAGATTGAACTTTTGTAGTGCTAGCTTTCACTTCTGCATGCAACAAAGAATTATGGATAATCAAGCGTTTTGTTAGCACCGGTTTGGTATAACATTTTATTAGTACTAGATGTGTAAATTTGTGTACGAATGGTTATTGTATGTTAGTCATTTTATAAAAAATCTACTGTATTAGAATGGTTATGGATATCTTATTTGATTATATGATTAATATTTTTTTTAATTGTTCAATTATGATGATTATGTGAGTGATTGTTGATTGATATAGTAGAAATAAAATAGACCATCAATAGGAAATAATAGCATGAAAAAATGGTGCAAAATGATCAATAACTTTTAGTAGCGTTTCAAAAACGCTACGAAAATTCATATATTGGCGTTGAGTAAACGCAACCGTAAAGTAGGGGTAAAGTTGGAAATTCTATTGGTAGCATCAAAAAACCTTTTGTAGCGTTTTATACACGCTGCAAAAAAAGAATTTAGTGGCGCTTCATAAACGCTGCAGTAAAAAGATTTATGGCAGCATTGAAATAAGAGCAACTAAAAATCAGGTATTTCTAGTTGCGGGCTTTATAACAGCATTCATCAAAACGCAAAACGCTACTAAAAATCAAAATTCGTGTAGTGCAAAGAATTGTTCGCCTCATCGACTTTCTTCAAGATCTCTGTTTCCAAGTTCCTCAAAGTGTCGTTCTCAGCAGTGAGAACTTGAACTATGCGATCTTTTTGGGCGAGATCTTTCTCTAGATTTTCAATTGTCTTCGCCCGCTCAAAGGCCACCACATAAGCTTTATCCGCCATGTTTACCCATTCCCGATACTGACTGTAGACGTTATACACATAGTCATGGACAATCTGCTCTACCTCAGTGGGGATCCGCTTCAAGTTCGAGGGAAAGTGAAAGCCATCGAAGCAGATATTAGGGAAGTCCATTTTCAACTGAGCTATTCAGATGTCTTGCTAACAAGTTATGATCTTGTGTTTATACTATGGGAAATCGATCAATCATCCCGATGAATAAGGAAAATACGACCTTCGACAAGAAAAAAACTCAATGAAAGGATGATGATTATTTGCTAAACCAGATGGGTTTCTTTCTGACAATTCTTGCTTGCGATGATTCAAAGCACGCCATGTTTAATACAGGATGTACTTGGGGGGCAAATATTATCCTGCCTTCTGGCAAGTCCATAATATCATCCACTTGGCTAGGAACAGATGCCTATCAGCCTTAGGAATTGATTACATATAATACTATAGACAATGGTTAGGCAGATTCAGACCAGGTCCCAATCGAGGTGCAATTAGCATGAAATAACTGGCATAGCCCCATGAAGTTATATTTCAAATTTGGAGTCGATTAGATTTCGTATGCTCGAGTTACAGATGAAGCAAGGATTTGTATGGATCGATCGAGAACGATCCATAAAACAACTCGCGAATGATCAATATCCCAAAATACACAAGGCCAATTCATTTTAAACTTCAGAGAATAACCAAATAAAGAGTAGAGCCTACAAAATGATCGCATGTCACAAATTTGAGATTTGAGGATGACCGATTGTTGTTGGCTAATCATTTTAGCCTATCCATAAAAATGATCGGTATACTTCATTGCATGATCCAAGTACAACAAAGATTGATCCATATCTCATAAATGAGGCATGTAGGACCTCCCATAAATGATCGCACGTGAATTAGAAGTAAGGAAAAACGATCAGTGAATGTTTAGCCCATCATTTCAGGTTGTTGAGCTAAGGCCACCGATTGTTATTGTGGCCCCCCTATGGACCTAGAGAGCCTTTTGCCAAAATTTAGCGAAATATCTCATCATTTCTCCCTATAAATACAAGCCACTTGGTTCATTTGGACGAACTTTACGCTGCTGGTTAGAGGAGACTTCATTGTAATTAAGTGCTATCTTTATTTCTCCATTGTAATCTGATTGATAAGTGATTAATAAAGGCAATAACTTCAAAGTGGACATAGGTATACAATGCCGAACCACTATAAGTCTCTGTTTTCCTGATTGCTGCTCTTAATTTGTTATTGGCTTAATATTTTCCTCGGCTTAATTTTATATTCTTCACTTACTTCTCTACTAAATCTATTCTTAGGTGTTTGTGACCAATTTTGGTGCAAATAATATCCAAAGACTCACAAACTCAACATTCCTTCCACTGACTTCAAGACATTTTTGGTTATTATATGTAAATAGTTTACTGTAAATCATTATTTAGAATTTTTTATTTCAATACATATGTACCAAACATAAAATTATACTAAGCGGTAATTTTGTGTGTAAATCCGAATTAACTTGAGCACGTTGAATACCGAATCTATTACGCTAATTTCAACAATTGAAATTTGCAATATTATTCTTATCAACGTTGCTTATTTAATTCCAAATTCATTAGTCTTAGTCATAAAGACATAATCGAGGCTGATGGATCACATATCCTTTTGATTATGACTAACAAAATCATATTTTGATAGCATACTTGGAATTCATTTAGATTTGCGAATCATACCATAGAGTCAACATTCTTAATGGTTTAGTTAAACAACCGAGGATAGTATAATTTTGACATTGATAGGAAACACATAGTTTCTCTTCAATGTATGAGAATACTTATTAGACTTATTAGACACTCTAATGCGTTCTGTTCGTTGAGGATAGTTAATTTCATTTCATCCTTTCTAACCATTTGTATCTATGGATCATATCTAATTCTATTTTACTACTAATAATTCCTCAAATAATTTCTTCAAAATGAAGTTGCTATTTCTTAAAACAACAATTACTTCTCAGTGCCACAAAATAGGCATTCCTTAACCTTTTATGAATTTCTTTGTTCATAAAATCAATTTGGTTTTAGTTTACAAAATTTAGTTTTAAGACATAAATATGTCTCCCAATGACAGTCTTCTAAAAACTTAGGAGATTCATCCACGATCCCTTACAAACAATTATTATATTTAATCTTTCAACTCGCACAACCTACCAACTTTTTGGCCTAGGATATATTGGAGTTTATTATAACCCACGTCTTATGTGATTTTGTAAACTGTTATTTAGATGGAATAATATTAACCTTGTGTACTACTTGTACATGACCTTATAGAAAGAAACTAACTCAACTTCACTCACAATTAATCATACATTGTCCAATCAAGGTGATTACTCCTTATCGGTGCATCATTATGTATCACATGGAGGAATGACTTTTGAGATTGAATCTTTACTCATTTTTATGTACGATCGAAACTTTTTCCAATATACTCGCTCATTCGATCAAATTAAATCATTTCTATTGCATGTTATTTTATTTACTTCTATTTTATACTCTATGAGTTTACCATAGATATTATGTATGTGTATTAAATACACATGTCCATGGCTGTGATGACTCATCAGTGAATATAACGTAGTATATGAAAACATTTTGAGTATTAATAGACATACGGTTGTATACATCTATATGTATCAATCCAAAGAGTTTATCAACTCTTATGATGCTGCTACTAAATGGGTGCATAGCCCTTAATTATTTGAGATATAATTAACCAGTATCATATGATTCAAAATCATATAGTAAAATTATTTTTTGAAAACTATGGCTTAGTTTATAATTCCAAAGTAACTGCACATAATATTAGATACTTCTATATTTCCCAATGCATCACTTTTGTTATATTAAAATACCTCATTATAGTTTAATTTCAAAACGCATATTCATACTGAAATATACTATGTCTATTTCTCAATTGATACTAAAAAATAGTCATTATTTCATAAATAATGGTCGGTATGTTTTACGAAAACAATTTTCATAATATGATGCGATTAATAAGTGCTATTTGGCATGCTCTCACTATTTCCGCAATTACTATAATTGCATATTAAATTTGTACGTCCATCATTCACTTAATATATTTTATTTATTTTATATACAGTAACTAGTTTATAGCGGGAAGTTCTTTGATCAATTATCCTGAACTCAAAGAAATAAATCTAATAGAAAACAATTTTACATACGAATTACATTTCAAAATAGAAATCTCATTTCTAATTCCAGTGTTTCAGTATCAATCACTATAATTACAATTCTCGTTTCTTTTGTTTCTTTATAAAGAAGATATGACTATTCACTCTCTTCATTCCAACTGTACCTTCAAAAATATAATCTTGTGTGTTCGTTATACTTTCCAAGTGGTCAAACCATTCAAAACCAAACTGTTACTACAGTATCATAACGAACTCTTTACAAAGGATCATGCAATTATCCTTAGCTTTTAAGGATATTCCATATGTTTCGCTTTACATAAACTGATCAAACAGACATTTCAGTGATCGATTTCTTAGATTTATATTGTAGTTTTGGTTTAGTGTTACATTTAACATGATATGATCCTTTTGTAATCAATCAAATTGAATACTTAATATCGCACTAAAGTTTATTTTTTTTCCAGATGAACTAGTATTGCACATTACAAACTTTGATCGTTCACCATATAACGTTTATATGCAATTGTATATGGTTCAAAACTCACGGAATGCAATATATGGTCTTGACCAAATAAATGCATAAGTGACCAAACCACGAATGTATTCATTATTTGTAAAATCAGGCACTTACATGGATGTTGAAACATTAACATGCAATAATCGTTTATTAGTAAGCATATGTTATATTCCTATTTGTCAATCTTCAATTCATTTGTATATCTTAATTGATAAACATTTTACCAATCTTATTAAATGCGAAAATTTATCATTTTAAATAATTATAACATTGTT
Organism: Allium cepa; assembly: GCA_030765085.1. Lineage (NCBI taxonomy): Eukaryota > Viridiplantae > Streptophyta > Magnoliopsida > Asparagales > Amaryllidaceae > Allium > Allium cepa. The sequence goes on along the minus strand of CM060938.1, from coordinate 242,861,384 downwards.
TAGCATATTTTCTTTCAATATTAGAAGGTTGAATGTTGCCGTTTCACTTTTCTAATAAGGCTCCACCAGTCTTTTAAGTTTCTCCAAGCCCTAAGATGAAACATGGAAGTCTTTCGACCTCATTAGTGGGTGTTAGCACTTGTTTGTCTTGGTATTCTGACCTTGATTATTCTCAACAAATCTATTTAATCCAATATTGGTCACAAAAACCTAATTGCCGATGAAAGCACCAGTTCATAATTATAGATCATAGATAGCAAGAATGTAGAGAATATAAATATGAAGAACACACAAAATTTTTAAAAGGAAAGCAGTAGAAAGACAAGATTTATAATGGTTCATCGTTGTAGCCTACGTCCGCTTTGGAGAGTTGCTATTTTATTGATGATTCACTACTGATTTACAAGAGTACAATTGATAGTATCCAAAGTACAATGGAGTTCAGCAGAGTAACATAGTAGAAGAGCCAAAAGATCTCTTTTCTATAGGTCTAGGGTCGTTGTTTATAGACCTAGGTGGCAAATATCTTGCCTAGATCTCGTAGGACTTCTCTCACATGGGTGGGTCCATGAGATCTTTTGACACGATATCACAACGATACAAATGGAATTCGTATCAATCAAGAATTGATCCTTTTTGGCTGAAACTGACCAGGTAATTTCTTGAGGTTGCATGTAAGCTTTTGTGAAAATTTATGGCATTTGAACTTGTAGATTGTGAGATATGATCGATGTAAGTTTGGAATTGTAGGTTGGTAGTCACATTCGTATCGGTCCATGGCTCTACAGTCACCATCCTTCCCATGCAATTTGTACTGATGACGCGGCTCGAGAACTTAGGGTAGGTCCACTTTTTATGTTCGTTGATCCTTTCTTCTATTTGACCATGCATTTCGTATCCATCATGTAGCTTGCCTTTCATACCAATCATGTATCATTTCTCTCGTATCGATGCCAGCACGTATACTTCATATCGATTATTTGGTGTTGGCTTCGTGTCAATGGAAAGTAATAGTTTCGTATCGGTTATCTAGTTGAATGATACGAAATGTGCATTAGCGTGGTCAATACGAAGTGAATAACCTACTTCGTATCGATTGGAAGAGTTGGATTTTGTATCGACCATCTAGATGATTGATACGAAACCCACACTTAACATTGATCAATAGGAAATATGGATCGATATGATGTGAATAATATCCGAGGGATATGAAAGGAATGAGTGCAACATGATGGCTATGGATTGCAATGGTACGAAACTAGTGGGTATTCTGGTTGTTGATCGGTCCATGACTTCGACCTGAAGTAGCTATCTCCTTGGCCTGAAGTAGACCTTCTAGTGACTCGAAGCAAGTGCTGCGGTGACTAAAAATAACTCGCATATGTTGTAATCCATCAAAGACTCGAATTAAGCCCTTCTTTGACCCGAACTGAACCTGTCTCTGACTCCAAGAAAATACGAAGGTGACTCAGAGCAGAATTCAAGCAACTTGAAACAACCTGATCTTCGTCAAAGCCTCATTTTATACATCTTGCAGCGTTTACTTATCGACCATGCTATATTCTGGCTTCATCATCATGTTTATTATCTGTGAAAATCCAAGTTCGATCATTATATAGTCGAGTGGGTTAAACGCGCGTGTATGTTGCCTTGTTAAAAGGTGAGTTAACACTTTGCCCCCCAAAACATGCCTTGCTATAGGAAGGTGTGTTTTGTAATGACATAAGCTGAATGTTCGTATCCTATTGATGACCTATAAAGAGATTAATTATCTTACCTGATTGTGAATTGCGATCGTTCGAGATCGTATTTCCATTTGAGGCGATACGCGACCGTTCGAAGTCGAATGTCATTCGAGGCGAATGGTGACCATTCGAGTTCGGGTGTCGTTCGAGGCGAATTGTGACCGTTCGAGGTCGGGTGCCATTCGTGGCGAATTATGATCTTTCGAGGTCGGGTGCTGTTCGAGGCGAATTATTACCGTTCAAGGTCAGGGGGCGTTCGAAGCGAGCTGTGTATGCCCAGGGGGAGTTAGTATTATTCATGTCAGATTTCACGTTCGAGTGAGTTTTTGAATCATTTTTTTTGGCGGTTCATTGCCATCTCAGAGCATGCCCAAGGACCGTTCGTGATTCTGTGCATGTGTAAGTGACTTGGCTGCTATGGAATTCTAAATACTAGATTTACATTCGAAATGAGTCTTACAACAAAAATGTCCAACAAATCAAGTCCAGATGCAAAAAGTAGAAAACAAAACACGGACGTCAAAGTGGAAACACCTACATAGACGTGATTGATAGTCGTCTAAAAGCATGCCTGAGAACCTTTTGTGATCCTGTACATGTATAAGAGACTCAACCGCAGTAGTGTGGAGTTTGCTACTTATTCGTCATTATTCTAATCAGTTGATGATAAGATAATAACGATTAGATCTGGAGCCATCATTTGGTGCAGCTGGTGGTTGCTCCTGTTCCACCATTGATGTCCACCTTCTCACATGTTGTAATAGCATGCCATTCCAGATATTCCCTAATATCTCATCTCTCAAGTGCTTGCGGTCATTCGTGCTATGGTCGCTTAGCTCGTGGAATAAGCAGTACCTTTCCAATTTACTCTCGTTGTTGGTCGGATCCCTCCCTCCTCATTGGCCTTCGGTAAGGAACCTGCCCCTAGTGTCTTGGTAGATCCGTTCCAAAGTCTCGTTCAGCTCCGAAAAAGAGGTGAATCATAGCTCCTTATGCGACCACTTTGGCTCATGACAACTATCTTCTGCCTTCCCATTCCCTTTATCCTTACCTAAATTCTTTCCGGGTGGATCTCCGCTTTTAACTGCATAAACTTCAATTCCCTCTCCTTCGTCTCTCTCAGCATTTGCATCCTCTTGTTGAAAAAACTTTTCTTCATCATGGTAAAACTCTCCTAGATCCATGGGTGGATCCCTTGTCAACGAGTTCTTGAATTCTGTGCTATCAGCTATGCCAGATACAACTGCCATCAAAACCATGGATGGATCTAGTCGATCCACTGATGCTGCCGCTGCATTGAATCGTGTTAGAAAACTCCTCAAAGATTCCTCGGTTCTTTTCTTCAGTGTTGCCAAACTCATCACATTCTTGGGTCTCGAAATGTTAACTCTAAACTGCCTCATAAACTTCTCAGTCAACCCGGTCCATGTTCCAATGGAGCCGCTCTTCAATTGCCTGAACCATAGTGCTGCTATGTCTGTTAAATACAATGGGAAATACCGGGCCACGACCTCCTACGATGCCCCTAGTACCTCTATGTGCCTCATATACGTTGTCAGATAAACAACAGGATCGCTTCTTCCATCATATGTCTCCAATGTTGGTAGCTTGAATTCTGGTGGATTCCTAGCCTACCTAATTGCAGGGTAAAGGGACTCGTATTCACATATTCCCGATCTCTATTCATTAATCCTCCTCTCATTGCTCTTCTAACCATCTCTGTCAATCTGTCACTATCTCCAAGCTGTAGTCCTTGTCCGTTGCCCCAGGTCTGCCCCCCGAGTTCACAAGGGAACCTAGGATCTGCTCTCCTGGACTAGCATCCATTCCTCAATTAACGCCGTGTTGAGTAGCTCCGCCTGTTATCCTACCTGAGGTTGGATCAACATGCTCCTAGGGTGTGCTCCCAGCTCAGCGGCTGCTCCTGATGTCCTGCTCCGTTCGATCGCCTATTGGGTCTTTCTAGTTCAGCTTCGGCGATCTGGACTCCAGCTGCTCCTGCTGTTCTAGCTTATCCAAACTGTTTAAGAATATTCTGCATCATCTCCTCCTGGCTTTTCAACAACTCTTCATGCATAGCCCCGATTATCATCTCCATCTCATCTCTGGTGATGAAGGCCGAAGTCTGATTAGCTCCTAAGGATGCTTCCTGGCTTCCTTCATGCCAACTTCCCTCCGCTCTTTGTCTCCTTGTTGATTTCTTCATCATACCTTTCTAGATCCAAGTCTTTAAGCTTTCAGATTCAAAGTCCAAGTTATAGAATACCTGAGTTCAATCGTCAGTGAAAGCATCAAATGTTTGCATCAAAATTGGTCACAAACACCCAATTGCCGATGAAAGCACCTATTCACAATTACAGATCATAAATAACAAGTATGTAGAAAATATAAATATGAAGAACACATAAAATTTTTAGAAGGGAAGCAGTAGAAAGACGAGATCTATAGTGGTTTGGCATTGTAGCCTACGTCCACTTTGAAGAGTCACTGCTTTATTGATGATTCTCTAATGTTTTACAATAGTACAATTGATAGTATTCGAATTACAATGTAGTTCAGCAGAGTAACGGTGTAGGAGAGCAAAAAGATCCCCTTAATGTAGGTCTAGGGTCGGTATTTATAGGCACAGGCAGCAAATATCTTTCCCGGATCTCGGAGGACTTCTTCTCTCACGTGGATGGGCCCATGGGATCGAGTTGAGGTGATTTCGACTCGATATCATAGCGATACTAATGGAATTCATGTCAATCAAGAATTAGTCCTTTTTGGATGAAACTGATTAGGTACATTCTTGTGGTTGCATGTAAGCTCCTGTGAAAATTTGGGGGCATTTAAACTTGTAGATTGTGAGATATGATCGATGCAAATTTGGATTTTCGGCTGTCACGTTCGTATCGATCCATAGCTTTACATTCACCATCCTTTATACCCATGCAATTCGTACCGATGACGTGGCTCGAGAACCCAAAGGAGATCCACTTTTTATGTTCATTGACTGTTTCTTTTGTTTGACCATGCATTTCGTATCCATCATGTAGCTTTCATTTCACATCGATCACGTATCATTTCTCTCGTATTGATACCAGCACGTATTCTTCGTATCTATCATTTGGTGTTGGCTTCATGTCGATGGAAAGTGATAGTTTCGTATCTGTTATCTAGTTGATTGATACAAAGTGTGCATTAGCATGAACGATATGGAAGTGAATAACCTACTTCGTATAGAGTTGGATTTTGTGTCGATCGATATGAAACACGCACTTAACATGGATCGATACGAAACATGTATCCATATGAGGTGAATAATCTCCAAGGGATACGAAAGGAACGAGTGCAACTTGATGGATACGAATTGCATGGGTACGAAACTGGTGGGGATTCTGGTTGTTGATCGGTTCATGACTTCGACACGAAGTAGCTATCTCCTTGGCCTAAAGTAGACCTTCCGGTGACATGAAGCAAGTGTTGTGATGACTCGAAGTAACTCACATATGTACCAATCCATCAAAGATCGAAGCAAGCCCTTCTCTGACCCGAGGTGAACCTGTCTCTGACTCGAAGTAAACACGAAGGTGACTCGGAGCAGACTCCAAGCAACTTGAAACAAGCTGATCTTCGTCGAACTCATATTTAAAAAACCTTGAGGCGTTTGCTTGCTGACCATGCAACATTCTGGCTTCATCATCATGTTTATTATATGTGAAAATCCGACTTCGATCATTATGTAGCCGAGTGGGTTAAACCCGCCTATATGTTGCCTTGTCATAAGGCGGGTTAAAAAAATCATAGCCCCACAAACGATGGATAACTCCTTATCAGTTGTATCACATACAACTCTTTACCCATGTTTCCTTATCGTAATCTCATTTCAACCTTGAGTCCTAATCTCATTTCAACCTTGAGTTTTCTCAACAAATCGTAAGAGATTATTCACACAAACTTACTATATCACGACGTCCTAAGTATAGTATATGTACCTTGAGTTTTTATCTCAATAAATACATATAGTTATCTTACCTCTTCTATCCAGTGTATTAATAATACTAAACATAACATCCCTAGCTTGAGTTTGCTCAACAACTAAGTAGTATGCAAGTAACTAATTAATATATATGGTAAAGGACAACATTGTTTGCACCAAAATTGGTCACAACACTCTTCGGGAGTCCTTGAAGAGATCACAATGAAGAATGTAAATTGAAAATGAGGATTATCTAACAAAAACTCCAAATAACAGTAAAGTAAATACGTAGACAAGCAATTTATAGTGGTTCGGCGTGTTGCCTACGTCCACTGTGAAGTTTTTGCAGTTTTATTGATTCTCTTTCAATGATTACAAGTGATTACAGCTAGCAACATCAAGTTACAACTAGAAATTCGAATTCAACAGCAAAAATATGATGTACGATGATGGAGATCTCACTCCGGTAGAGTCTGGGCGCTTGAGACTCAAAAGATCCCTTTTCTGTAGGCTCTGGGGCTCTATTTATAGGCGTAGGAAGCTGAGATTTCGCTCAAACTTCGGGAGACTCATTCTGGCACGTGAGTGGGCCCACGTGACCTATCTCAGGAAGTTTCGACTCGATCAGCGATAGATACGAAGCCATTTCGTATCGATCAAGATGATGCCCAATTGAGCTGAAATTTGAGGGAGACATTCTTCATCATGTATGCAAGCTCCTATGAAAATTTCATGGCATTTGTATCAGTAGATCTCTAGATATCGTGGATACGAAATGGAATCCTTCGGTTGTTGTTTTGTTCGAATCGATTCCTTCGAATCGATTATTTCGAATCGATCAACTCACGTGGACTTGTGATGGCGTGACACGTACATTTTTCCTCGATTCGGTCTTCACTCCCAGTTGATCGCATCGAATCCACATATTTCGGCTTGTTCGCATCGATGGACGACACGTCACCTAGGCTTGCTGGCTTGATGGATTCGAATGAAGCTTCACTGATGGGTTCGAACAAGGCTTTACTGATGGAGTCGAACAACCGATGGTTGATGGATATGAACAAGCCTTTCTCTAATGGATACGAGCCTTGTGGCTTTTCCATGGATACGATGTCAATCGAATGTGAACTTTAACCCTTCGATGGATACGAAGGATGGCGATCTGATGGATGCAAAGCAGATACTATCTGATGGATACGAAGCGCTTCATCTGCTGATGGGTACAAATGAGACCAAGTCGAACCGAGGTACTTCGATGGATTCGAAGTTGATCCATACGAAAGTGATCGATTCGAACCATTGTTCGGTGATGGGTACGAAATTATCCATAGTGACGGATACGAAATCTAGGCTTTTCCCTTCAAATTGAATCGATCATAACTTGAGCGTATGAACTCGGATTGACTTGAAATTCGAGAAGCTGACTTCTATGACTTTGCTTGTCATGGACGATCAATAGTAGCTCAATCTGGACTCGAATAAAATTCAGCGATATCCATAGTGAAGCAAAGTATAACCAATCCTTGAGACGAACTGCCCTTTGTTTTCGATCGATCTTTTGGTATCACGGCTTTGCCAAAAAGAATGATAACATTTGCCCCCCAAAGTATGTCTTATGGAAACACGACGTGCTTTGAAAAGCTGCAATTTCTCTCTGGACAATCGTTGCTTTCTTTGGTCGAAGGTTGTAACCTTGCGTTGATATGGTTGATTGCTGTATAATAGTGCTTAGGTGTTGGTTGTTGTAATCGTAACAAAATGAGCATTTGATCCCTGTGAATGTTTAAAATCGAATATTAGTCTGACATATATGATCATATGTTAATTTGACTCTCGTTAACGTTGTGTGTTCACGAGTCGTTGTCAGCTTTGTTTGTTATTGAATTTCATATCGATTCTCTCCTGAACCGATTTGAAATTCGAGTTGAAACAACGCTTGATGGTTGTTTTTGACTATCCTCTTGTATCGATCCTCTCCTAAATCGATGTAAAAGGTTGAAAAGTAGTTTTTCATATCGATGCCAGTCGAAATGATGGATACGAAATTATAGTTCGTATCGACGAGCTTGGATGGACACGAAACATCCGTTCGTATCGATGAGTTTGGATGGACACGAAACATCCGTTCGTATCGATGAGAAATGATGGATACGAAATGATAGTTCGTATCAATGAGCCTGGATGGATACGAAACATCCGTTCGTATCGATGAGTTTGGATGGAGTTGCGAACTTGTTGACGTGAACGAGGGCTTTGAGCCGATGGAGTTCACAATCTTCAGCTGTCCTTGCTGCTTGCTTCGTATCGATGGATCCATCGTCTATTTCGAATCGATAGAAATTTTCGGTGGTGGATTCAAAACTACCGTTCGACTCGAACGTTAAGGTGCCCGGTGGTGACTGGTCACATGGACCAGGAGGCGAATCGACCCGGTTCTTCTACGGCTTCATATAAATACTTCGCACTTGGCCATTTTTTCACCTTTTACTTTTACTGTTGCCTTTTTCTTTCGTATCGATAGAGAGTCCAAAAGAAAGAACTGTTTAGCATTCGAATCGATTCAGTCCTTCAATCCGTCAAAATTAAACATTAAAATCAGGTAATTAATGGACAGAATCATGTTTAGAATGATGAAACTCAAAATCTCAATCCATCCTTCTTGCTTTTATGAACAGTTTCGATGAATTTAAGATCTGGACGAGTGAGAGCAAGATTGGGAATGGAGCTCGGCCATGGAGCTGAGGCCTTTTTGGAGAAGGAGTTGTGGAGGAACGATTCTACCTTCGTTTCGTGTCGATCTGTAATAAGAGTTAACGAATCGAAGGACAACATGCGATTTCGTATCGATACGAATACGAGAGCGGCGATCGATGCGAAGCCAATGTTCTCAGATCGATGCGAAATGGTGTGCCATTGATCGATACGAAATGCATCGTTTCGAACTGGATCAATACGTAACGTATCGAGTCGAAGGTGATCGATACGAAACGTATCGAGTCGAACCTGATCGATACGAAACGTATCGAGTCGAACCTGATCGATACGAACGTACCGGTTCAAACATGGTCGATGAAATATCTTTGACTCGATACGAATTTTAACTGCAGCGACCGATTCCAAGTTGAAATTAGGTGAATTTAGAGAACTTTTGCACATTAGAATACTTGACTCCGACGAGCTTCTGCCTTTCATGACTGAACTTGACCCTAGAACTGCATATTGGACTACCTTCCGAAGCTCGCCGATGGAATCGTAACTTAACAAAAATATAACGAACTTTAACTTAGATCGACCGCTTGCGTCCGGATGGCATGGTTGTGACGGTCATCGATGACGGTCATTCCCGGTTTGATATTCATAATTTTGTCGTTCATGCATTTTAGTTTATTCTATAGAATTTTCTCAAGTAATGCACAATACTGCACGACACATTCAATCACTTTACACTGGGGAATGCACAGGCTTTTTAGAATCTAATGATGATTTCTCGTGACTTAGCTAGTTATGGAAACTTCAAGTTCACGGCCGCAAGAAACTCAGAGTTCAGTCCTTCCCATGCTTGAAGTACCGGAGATTGAGATTGAAGTTATCGGTCCAGCTCCGGACGAGTTACCTGACGCATCCTTCATTAGTAACCCATCAGATTCTGTTCCATCCAACATCTTAGAAGACATGCTAGGAAGAATATGTTTAAGGCATGGTTTGTTGATGGATGACATATTACTGCCGGGGCCAAATGATAGACCGCACAATCCACCGGAGGGATATACCACATTCAATCTCCATGCGTGCGCAGCTGGGACACTCCCTCCGTTTAACCAGTATATAAGATAAGTATTGTCATTTTTGAGGATAGCCCCATCTCAGCTGCATCCGAACGGATATGCATCACTCAATAGCTTGTTCATTGCATTTATGGAATATCTCTATCGACCACCACTCCCGATTGAGATCAGATACTTGTTCAACTTCAAGAGTCGGGCGGATAGTCCATCTTTCACATTCCTAGAGGTGGTAAGAAATTGCCAAGTGATCACATGGGCTTGAACTAGATTGAGCTACTTCAGGATGGAATGGTTTTATGTTAGGTGCCCCCCAGGGTTCGCTCGGCGATGGCTCTTTAGACGTGAGTATTGCTATTTTTTGGGTAGTTGAAAAGACTGATGTATTTGAATTCGAACTCACATCTCTTTTCCTTTTCAGTTGTAATTCAGCGACCCGAAGGCGTACGTTTCAAGGAGATAGTTTGGGTTTTCTAAGAAATCCCAAGTGAGGAGAGGAATATCGAGCTGCTATTGACAGATAGGAATCTTAGGATTCTTGGACTGATCGAACGAAGAAAACGCATAATGCTCGACGGTGTCTTAAGGACCGCCTCAAAAGAACGATTTAAACGAAGAAAACCTAAAGTTGTCATAATTGAGGAGGCTGACTCTGAGAGAACTCATACCGATGAGGAAACGTTGGGCGAATCTGCGGATGTAGCCCAAGATACCGAAGAGCAAAGAAAAGGTAAGACAGCCGTTGTTGAGCCACATAAAGAGGGAAGATGGAAATCGGTTGTCACGGCCCGACCCGCCTCCGGAATTAGAATTTCGGAGATGTCTTCCCCAAGAACTGAGAATCTTTATGAAGGGCTCGCCGATATTCCAATTCCAAACGATGTGTCCTTGCAGCATGATATTGGATTGGACGAACTTTCAGAAGCCTTAGTTTTAAGCGAGTCTCTACCCACTAGTGCGATTGACACATCTGGTTGGTCGGGGGATTGCACCTACATTCAAACTTCACGACACTACATGATTTCTAAGTGTAATATGTTCACTGTGAGAGATTACGAATTTCGTTTTATGTTTTTTGCTTTGGAGATACCATGTTTGGTAAAGGCTCGATGCTTGGCAGTCTTCGCAAAAAACGCAAGTCTTCTTCATATTATGAAGCATATAGGAGGGAAGGAGATAGAGATTATGACTATGGGTGCTCGAGTCATGAACGCTCTAACAGAGACAAAGATTATAGGCGTCGGTCTCGATCTCGTACGCCACCTCCTAGAGCTCCTGCACCACCTCCGGTTCATGTTTCGAGGCCTCTAGAAACTTCACGGCCCAAGCCGCCTTCCCAACCATCGAGGTCTGATACTCATCGTAGAACGGAGATCGTGGCCTCCCCGTCAACAGAGCAAACATTGACGGAGCCTTCGGGAGAAGGAGCAATTAGGCTTGCTCAGCTGAGGAAAGAATTTCTTGAAATTTGCTTCGATGGGTTTGTCTTTCCCCCGCATCTAAAAAGGATACCGTCCACAGTTGCCCCTATGATGCATGATTATCTATCAGATGTATTCTTCCAGTATCAAGAATGGTCGAAGGCCGCTAAGAAAGCGTCAAAAGTGGCCTTTGATCGAGTGGCTACGATTGAGATGTTGGAGAATGAACTTGGTCAAAAGGACCGCATTATTCAGGCGCTCGGAAGTGAGGCCGAGTCCTTTCAAAAATCAGAGATTGAAGCTCTTAGAAAAGCTGACGAAGCTCAGCCAGCGATGGATAAGATAAAGCGTGAGCATTATGCTATGGTGGAGGAAATGGGCCACCGAAACACCATCGTAACTACCGAGCGAGATGCGGCCTTGAAAGAGATAAACGAGCTCAAGGCCAAAGTTTCAGAGATTATGAAAGAGAGGGACACTACTAACTTTTCCGCACAGGAAGCGTGTGATCAGGCGATGGAATTTCGAAGGGAAAGAGATGCGGCCTTTGAATAGGTCCGCGAGACGGAAGCCGAAGTCGATGAGAAAGTTCGTCAAGAAGAGATTAAACTAGAGACAGAGATAGAAGAACTTCTCATTACTTATAATGCTAATGTGCCAAGGCACAGAAATTTGACATGGCTTGACGATTATCCGACACATTTGTTCAACGCCTGGAATTTACTAGTCGAAGAAGAGAAAGCATCGCAGGCAGGCGAAGTTTTTGATGAGTTTGAGTTGGAGAACCGTATAATAACTGATGATGAGAAGAAGGTTCTCCACGATTTCACGATCTCTCATGCTAGAGAGAGGCTGGGTACCCAACACTTGGAAGTTGGTGAGGGGTCTGGCGTTGCGCATCTAGCTACAAGTTCAAAGATGATTACTTCATCTGGATCGGAGTCGACACCAGCGACTGAGCCGCAACTGGTCCCAGGCTATGACCCTGAGCAGCCACGCTTATCTCCCATAAGGGAGCATTCTTCTGAAGCTGTTCAGTCAACCACGAGTCAAGTTGAGGAAGGTACTCTGCACAAATCTACTATGTGTCTGAACTGAAGTATTTGTATTGAAGCGTGTTCTGACAACTTCTTTTCTTTCTTGTCCAGTGAGCAAAGTTACACTGACAGCGCCTCCTGCAGTCCAAGAGCCACATCAAGATCAGGAGGCCATTATTACTGAAGCGATTGCCACGACGACAGCCGCGCCGACCGAGGTGACACATGGGGGTTCAATCACTTTCGACGAACATATGATGAATGAACTCTTGAGCCAGCACAGTGACCCCTTTGTTGACATGCCATTTGTTCTTGGTGCGTTCCCACCTGTTTCTATTGTATCGTCACAGTCCACCGCTGCCTATCATGAATCTCGCGCTGCTCGTGAGGCTGAGATACTTGCTCAAATCGATGCAGAGATGGAAGCGGTAGCACAAGGTGGTAATTCTGAGTGTGTTACGACGGCGGTTGGCCCCACTCCACTTACGGTGACATCTTCTGGGGACACGCTTGTCGGAACCAGCGCGCCCATTCCTCCCCCGGTGGTAGACCCGACTCCTCCAGAAGAGAATATTCCTTTAAGTTCAAGTTCATAGGAATATGCCTTCGTCGGAGGAAGATCCGCCAAAGGGTACGGGGTCGAAGCGGAAGACTGTTAGTGGTTCCAGTGGTTCCGCGTTGAAGAGAAAATCGAAGAAGAAAAAGTAGACGATCCCCTATGGTGCATTTTTGGCAGTAAGGAAGTCACTTTTATTTTTCTTTCGTAGGCTATGTATTGATGCAGGCTTGGCCCCCTGCTAGTAAGAATTTTTTGGAAGAACTTGTACATGAATCTTCACATACAGTTAGTTGAAATAAAATTCAATTTCTTTGTTTTAATTCTCATTTCTTTTGTGCTTAAGTATTTGCAATGTTTGGCTTTCAGTCCGATGTACTTGTGGTGTTTTTACCGTCAAGTAGAGTTCGTTTTATTTGCCAAGTCTGAAAATCTTAATCACATGTCGTGATTGATGAATGAGTTGAACTTCGGACATTGTTTCACTTTGGTTAGTGATTAACACTTGAGCTTTTTGGCCCCAATTTCAGGGAACGACATTTGTATTTCGGTGGTCGATCGCACCTATTGCAAATCTTGAGCATACGTCCACACTCCGGGGACTTAGGATAATTTGTGGTTGATAATCTGGTTCGCGCTCTAGGAACTTGAGAGTTATCGATGTTTGTAATACAGTTCGCACTTCCAGGAACTTTGACTTGGTATTTACGCTCCAATTCACACTCTGGGAATTTGGAGATAGCATGTATGTTTGGGTTCGCACTCCGGGAACCTGGAATTTTATACTCCAATTCACGCTCTGGGAACTTGGAGTTAGTGTTGATTTTTCGGTTCACACTCCAGGAACCTGGAGTTGATGTTTGCACTCCAATTCACGCTCTGGGAACTTGGAGTTAGCACGGATGTTTCGGTTCGTGCTTCGGGAACCTGGAATTGATGTTTATGCTCCAATTCACGCTCTGAGAAGTTGGAGTTGGCATTGATGTGTTGGTTCGCACTCCGGAAACCTGGAATAGATGTTCATACTCTAATTCACACTCTGGGAAGTTGGAGTCAGCCGATAGATGGTCAGTCACACCTATTTGGGCTTTTTAGGAGTTCGTTCACACTCTTGGAATGACGGATTTATACTTCGGTTCGCACTCTGGGACCTAGAGTCCGTTCACACTCTGGGAATGACGGATTTGATGTTTATACTCCAATTCACACTCTGGGAATTTGGAGTCCGTCTGCACTCTGGGAATGATTTATTTGATGTTTATACTCCAATTCACACTCTGGAAATTTGGAGTCCGTTCGCACTCTGGGAACGATTTATTTGATGTTTATACTCCAATTCACACTTTGGGAATTTGGAGTCCGTTCATACTTTGGGAATGATTTATTTGATGTTTATACTCCAATTCACACTCTGGGAATTTGGATTCCGTTCACACTCTGGGAACGATTTATTTGATATTTATACTCCAATTCACACTCTGGGAATTTGGAGTCCGTTCACACTCTGGGAACGATTTATTTGATGTTTATATTCCAATTCACACTCTGGGAATTTGGAGTTAGTTGTAGGACTGTCGTGTGTCGGTCCAGTTCAGCCTTTGATGTGATGGCTTGCCCCCGAGCTGAGGTTTCACTTAGTGAGTGGCCGGTCATATCACAGTCACTCGCTATTTGAATAAATTCCATTGTTTGATGGAACTTAGCTCTTCATGTGTCGTGATTGTTGAATATCGCATTCAGTGAATCACAGCTCTAGCTTGAAGACATAGTAATTTATTACTGGAGCGGAGAAACATGGCAAAGTCAGTGCCTTATTACAAATTCAGACTTCAGAATGTAAAAGAAATTGCAAAGTATTCATAGATTGAATAGAGCCTGTCATGTGTAACAGTGACGAAGATCCTCGTCTTTCCAGGCTCGTGACAAAGCTGGTCTGCCACTGACGGCGTTTATCACCATTCTTCCACGGGGACAAGTGGAGTCCTCCTGTCTCGGTCGATCGGGATTATTGTTTTGATTTGATGGGCCCGCTTCTCCAGGCTGCGATGCCTGCACAAACTGTTCCATCTTCCTTTCTCTGATCAATTTTTCAATGAGATCTTGTAAGTGACGACACTCGTTCGTATTGTGCCCGTAGCTTTCATGGAACCTGCAAAATTTTCCCGTCTGGATTTGCCTCTCTAAAGAAGGTTTTGGTGTAGGTTTTTGGTACTGAATTGTATTACAGGTTTGTAAATATAAGTTCTCCAGTGATGTATTCAAAGGAGTATAACTGTCAAACATAGGATTCTTGTGCTGTGGGCCACGATTTTGATCTCGTTTTCTTGTCTGATTCACGCTCACTCTCCGCCGAGCTTGTTTGTTTTTAACATTCAACTGAACTTTTCTGGAGCTCTCACCGGACTGTTTGATTGTGACATTGCTTTGGATTCCTTTCGTGTTTGGCCCTGCCACATTCTGCTTCCTAGACTATTTCACATCTTCCCTTCTCAGGAATTGAGCCGCCTTGGCGTGGAAACGGTCCAATGATGCAGGTGGTTTTCCAGCCAACCAGTTGCCAAACTCAGAGTCGGGGTCAATCCCCTTAGTTAGCGCCATAAGGATGGAGTTATCGTTCAGATTGCTGATCTCCGCATATGCAGTATGAAATCTATGTAAGTAGTGTCTGAGCATCTCTCCAGGAGCTTGGGTGACGCTTGTTGACGTCTTTCGACCTTGCGATGTTCATGAGGAATTGTTCAACAAATTTTATGGCCAACTGATCGAATGAAGTGATGGATCGAGGTGGCAGTCGAGCGAACCACATGGTAGCGATGCCCCCCAAGGATATGGTTAAACTACGACACTTCACTGCATCATCAGCTCTAGCAGTGCTCATTGACCATTTGTATCTCAAAATATGTTGGTTGGGATCGGAGTTTCCCTTGTACACGGGTAGAGTCGGAATCCTGAATCGCTGTGGGGGTTCAACAGTAAGAATATTGTCTGTAAAAGGAGTGTGACTTCGGGAAATTCCCCAATCGTCATTCGTGAGTCCTTGGCTCTCACGGATCATCTGACACATCATGGTCGAATGATCCGGCATTTGCACGTTTTGTGTGGCTTGCGCCGGAGTGTGATTGAATTCCACATTCTGGGGTTGGACCGGATGCTGTCGACGGTCCAAATCTTGCCTTCTTGGCTCGTAGTCCTCTTGGACGTACGGTTCAGGGGTATGCCCATGCTGACGACTGACCAGGTTTGACTGACTTGGGGCATCGACCTTTGGTTCATCTACGACATTCGTGGCATGGTATTCTACGGTGCAGTGAGGAGTGGCACCTCCTCGGGAGGAGGGTCTGGTTTGGAAACTGGCTCATGGACCAACTCTCAGTTGTCCAACAGTCATTGCCGGTTGATTTCCAAGAGTTTGTATGTGACTCCCATCTAGCCGGGGTCGTGGAGGCTGATTATGATAATCAGAAGAGGAGGAACTTTCACTGGAGGAGCAAGAAGCATGGTCTCTGTTGGATCTCTTTCGCTTCTGGCGATCCAGTTGGTTGATTAGCTCGGCGTTAGTGCGTAGCTGTTCTGTTAGTTGTTGCCGACTGTGGGTTAGCTCTTGGAGTAGCAACTGGAACTCTTGCCTAGTAACCGGACTTGATGGTTCTGAGTGTATAGTGGCGTCTTGGTTAGAGGGAGGCAGTGGCGCAGGATTCTGCCTATCCTGTTCCTCTTGATTGATAGCGTTAGAGGTGGTCCTTGTGCCAACCATCTTGAAAGTTGAATTCCTTACCTAGACTTTATGCAAATCTGAATAGAGAGGAAGGAACTTGGATTTGTGATCTAGATCTCTCTCTTAGATTTGTTCAATCCGGTATCGATGACAGATCCAAAGAGCAGGAGAAAATATGGGTTTTCTCAGTGAAAGCCCCAAAGTGTTTGCACCAAAATTGGTCACAACACTCATCGGGAGTCTTTGAAGAGATAACAATGAAGAATGTAAATTGAAAATGAGGATTATCTAACAAAAACTCCAAATAACAGTAAAGTAAATGCGTAGACAAGCAATTTATAATGGTTCGGCGTGTTGCCTACGTCCACTGTGAAGATTTTGCAGTTTTATTGATTCTCTTTCAATGATTACAAGTGATTATAGCGAGCAACATCAAGTTACAACTGGAAATTCGAATTCAACAACAAAAATATGATGTATGATGATGGAGATCTCAATCCGGCAGAGTCTGGGCGCTTGAGAGTCAAAAGATCCCTTTTCTGTAGGCTCTGGGGCTCTATTTATAGGCGTAGGAAGCTGAGATTTCGCTCAAACTTTGAGAGACTCGTTCTGGCATGTGAGTGGGTCCACGCGACCAATCTTAGGAAGTTTCAACTCGATTGGCGATCGATACGAAGCAATTTCATATCGATCAAGACGACGCCCAATCGAGCTGAAATTTGGTGGAGACATTCTTCATCATGTATACAAGCTCCTGTGAAAATTTCATGGAATTTGGATCAGTAGATCTCTAGATATCGTGGATACGAAATGGAATCCTTCTGTTGCTGTTTGGTTCGAATCGATTCCTTCGAATCGATTATTTCGAATTGATCAAATTACGTGGACTTGTGATGGCATGGCACGTAAATTTTGCCTCGATCCGGTCTTCACTCCGAGTTGACCGCATCGAGTCCACATATTTCAGCTTGTTCGCATCAATGGATGACACTTCACCTAGGCTTGCTGGCTTGATGGATTCGAATGAAACTTCACTGATGGGTTCGAAAAAGGCTTCACTGATGGAGTCGAACAACCGATGGTTGATGGATACGAACAAGCCTTTCTCTAATGGATACGAGCCTTGTAGCTTCTCAATGGATACGAAGTCAATCGATGCGAACTTGAACCCTTCGATGGATACGAAGGATTGTGATCTGATGGATGCGAAGTAGATACTATCTGATGGATACGAAGCGCTTCATCTGCTGATAGGTACAAATGAGACCGATTCGAACCGAGGTACTTCAATGGGTTCGAAGTTGATCGATACGAAAGTGATCGATTCGAACCAGAGTTTGGTGATGGATACGAAATCATCCATAGTGATGGAAACGAAATCTGTGCTTTTCCCTTCAAATTGAATTGATCATAACTTGAGCTTATGAACTCGGATTGACTTGAAATTTGAGATGCTGACTTCTATGACTTTGCTTGTCATGTACAATCAATTGTAGCTCAATTTGGACTCAGATAAAATTCAACGATATCCATAGTGAAGCAAAGTATAACCATCCTTGAGACGAACTGCCCTTTGTTTTCGATCGATCTTTTGGTACCACGGCTTTGCCAAAAAGCGGGATAACAAACGTTATATTGAAGATTCATAATCTTCAATATACTATGTTGAGTAATATTGACTTATGGACTAATGTATTTCTTGTGAAATACCCTCGTGATTCATGTGTCTGACACATCCTCAAGTCTATTTTGATTTCTATAATGTTCCACCTTTAGTTTATATATTCATATCATATAAGTTTTATTGTTATATAACTTTCATATTTCATATTACTTATATGATAGCCTTATGTATAAGATGTTATTTAATTAAATATTTTTTAATAAATTTTATATTAATATTCCAATGCAACATTTATATTGGACATATATACTATAACTTTTATAATATAGTACATATATCTTATACATACGTGTTTTTATTTAAGTAATTAACCTTTAATTAATTTATTTAATTAAAATTTTTTAATTAAATTATATTAATTTCAAAATTTATCTTATATACATACATGTATACTTATGTTATCCTAAACACTTTAAAATAACATAACATATATCAATCTATATAATACATGCATATAAGTGTTAATTAATAAACTTAATTAATTAATTTATTTTATTAATCTTATTAAAAAACTTTAAATTTTGAAATTAATATTTAAATAATTTCAAACATTTTGAAATTTTCATTACATTTTCAAATATCTTGAAAATTTATGTTATATTACAACCAATTATAATAAACATGTTTTTCTTAAATTTATCTTTTAGATTTAAAATCTTATCTTAATTTTCAAAACTAATTAGCCTAACGCCCAATTCAAATTGGGTCTTTTCTATCAGAGGTAACCATTGGGCTCACTTTACCTTTCAGACCAGGCAGATAACCAAGTAGGATAGAGTACTTGATTACCTAATTCCAATCATGGACATCACCTTTCTAGATACCGTACTAAGCGTGCAAGCTTAATTAGTTAGCCCTAACATGACTAATTTAGATCGAATATGTTAGTATGCTCTGATACCGTTGAAGGAACTAGGCCACCCCGCAACGGAAGATTAGGTGGATTTCACAAATTTTACCATTTTGGATCTTTAATGGTCCAATGAGGTCTAAATATACTTATAACTTTTGTAAGTTTCTTTAAATAAAATCAATAATTTATTTTATTTGGGAAAAAGGAATTTTAAATTTAATTTCAGCTTATAGGTATTACAATGAATGTATCGATACATTCATTTGTATATAGAGCAAGTGCAGTATATATGTGGTGTATAAATGAAATATGTACATATGAATTAAGAGAAATGGACCGTTTGTTTCTCTCTCTCTCTCTCTCTCTCTTACTCTATTAAATTAATATTGAGAAGATAATGACAAGATATAAAAGGAGGGAAACTCTTCATTTCTTTCCCTCTCTTACATTGTTCAATTAATAGAGAGAAGATATGGTAGAATATAAAAGGAAGGAAACCATTCATTTCGTACCATATTTAATTGGTACAATTAATATATTAAATAACATTTATTACCTATCAATCAAATTACATACGCCAATGTTATAAATTTTATTAATAAAATGTATGCATACATTCATAATAAATGTAGATACATACATACGTATATACATACATATAAAGTGAAAAATATTAGTTTTCTTAAATTATTTTGAAGTCCAAAATTAACATTATTAGATATGATTTCATTTAAGAAAGATTTAAAAACAAAAAAATGTTACGTTGTTGCTCGTAATCGTTGTACAAGTTTGAATTAAACTAAACATTTATATCCTTATATATGATAGTTGCAATTAAATAATTTAGATCTAAACAACATACATTTGCAAGTATTATAGCATATGATGTTATATATATATATATATATATATATATATATATATATTATAAAGGTTTTTGGTTTTAAAGTTAACAGTTTTCATTAAATATTTAATTTAGGAATGAAATAATGCTTTAAATTTTACTTGAAACTTTAAATATAGAAAACAATAAAGAATAATAATTTGTATTAAAGTCCATTCAATAATCTTAAATCAAAGTTTCCTATTGAAAAAAAGATCGAAACAATTGTACACACGAATTTAACATATGAATAAGATCAATTTCCATGAATGGTAGACAACTTAACATATAGGTAATTCATAGAAACTGAAAAGTGAATGTAATTCCATTGTATACATAAAATCTCATCCAATGTTAATTTTCAATTTCATAAGTTTCCAAAATAAAATAGAAGAGATTCGAACAAGGTAGACATGTGTAAGTTTGTGATAAGAATTTACAGATCTAAGTAATACAGAGAATGAAGATAATTTATCAACTGTAAGAAGAGAATCAAAGCATGTCAATTTATAATAAATATACATTAAAAGGAATCGACGAACAAACACAGATCTAAATAAAAATAATACGATAAACATGATTTAATCAAACTAAGCATAAGGCATATTTAATTTGGATGTTGCATGATGAAAAATTGAAACATGAAGTGAATTATGGGAAGCTAATTATATTGATCATATAAATATATGGGTGAATTTAATTCAAGATTACCTTTAGATGTAGCAAATCACACCTTGAATGATAAATCAAAACACTAAGATTTAGAAATCAGCCTTCGGATTTTGCAGGGATCATATTACCCAAAGCCTTGAAACACGCCTTGAAAATGAATTCCCCTTAGGATGTTGCCTAAAAGTCACACCTTCAATGATCCATCTCCTCAAATCTTCAAGATCCCCATCTTATCCCCACAAGAGATGGATGAACCACTTTTTTTATATTCTATTTGATGTTTTTATTTGGAGTTGAAAGATTGTTGGAAAGATTTTTTTCTACCATGAAAAGTAAGGAGGAGAAAAAGAAAGAGATTGAATTAGAGAATATGTTTATTTTGAAAGAATGAAACTTTTCCCATTCTTTAATTAAAACTTCCTAATTAATTCCCTTGATGTTTCTCCCTTCCCAATCCTTTCTTTACATGTATGTTATTAAATGACATAAAATTTCCTCAAATCATGTCATCAAATGACATAAAATTTTCATAAATTATTTCATGCGATAATCTTTAAATTACGTCGATATCGTATGCCAATGTGCACAAATATAAATTTTATAACTGCATTAAAATAATTAAAAAACTTAACATCAAATAAATAATAATTAATATTTCTCAAATATCAATGAATTTAATCAATTTACAATATTTTATAAATTAATTAGATCGTGTGGTTTTTCAGAGAATTGAACATTATGATTGTGACTCAAAGGAATAAATTCAGTCAGCGATTAATATCGAACTATTCGAATATTAATGTTCATACGTCACTTCGCAGGTGGTTTGACATTTTGGCTGAATTTATCGCTTACACATCTTTTGGTAAAATCCAATTTTATTTATTATAAACATCACCTAACAGTGGCAATTATTTACACCAATTCTCTTCATTAAAACTATATCACTTTGGACTTATGAAATTTGGTAATGGTCAAAATTCCAATATCATCCACATTCAACTTTATAGTCCAAACACAACGTCTTTGGTTCAATAATAACAATTATTTTTAACCGAAATGCTCTGGCCAGAGACTTTGACTTTGAGTTGACTTCAGTTGACAGTAATGCTAACCTTATATAACAGAGGAGACGAATCCTCTCTTGAATAATGTTTCACTTCCAATGCTTCCACTCGACCCAACTATAGTCATTCGATGGACGTCATGCCCCGATTTAACTATAATCAAAGCAGAGCGTCTACATTGAAGATTAACAGTATTCTCAAGTAGAGAATTAGTCACAATGATATTTTGTGCTTGACCTTAGTTGTAGTAACTAACAGAAAACTATTGAGTGAGTCATTCCACAGTTATCCGATAACTATAAGCATGTAACCCCTACATGCCCCTAACATTCATGAGTAATACGCTGCCCAACTTTTGAAGAGCGTTATGTACACTAGTCTTAAAGGATACATTGATATTCAGTCTCGATGCATCTTGACTAGGAACATTTAATATGGTTTATTTGTTTCATTGTGATAAATTACTCACAGTCAACACTTTGTAACTACTATCACAAAACATACCATTTATGGATTTTCTATTAAATATACTTTTAACTAAATTGATTAATTAATATAACCACATAATATCAAGTATATAATAGAAAGAAAATACGTTTATTTTGGATAAGGTTGGTCAATGAGTTAGATATATGTAACGAATTACATAATTGTCCCTAGAGCATACCTTGTAATGACCTGGTATTTCGAACCATTCGCATACGCACACGTCAGACATGAATTGCTCAAAATGTCAGATTGTTAATTTATATTTGGCAAAATTCATCATATGCAATAAATAAATCAATCACAGACACATAGTATTACAACAATAAGCAGCAGAACAGATAACTAGTAGTTCATGAATCTACTATAAAACATCAGTCTAAATATATACATAAGAATCTTAGATACAAAAGCAACCGACGAGTCTGAACATAAATCGCTGGAATATACTGAAATAACTGAAAGTTAGATAGATATATCTTCAAACAAAGCTCCAATCTCCAAGGTGAGTCTCAAATGTTGTGACCCTCAGTCTGACCCGATCATAAAGAAAAACACAAAACACTTGAGTTAGGATTAAACTTCTTATATTAATAAATTCAACTCAAGTTAAATGTCAACTGAAATACAAGTAACTTAAAGGATGTTTGGGATTTCCATCCTGTAGGGATCCATTATCTACTATGCAGTAATATATGCCATTATAATATGTCTATAGTAAAGTAAGTTACTAAAATAGCATTAAGGTATTATCCATATCCCACTTAACACATTATATATAATGCCGTAGTCTATATAGATACTGTAACTCCACTCACAAGTGGGCTATCAGGGAGCACTCTATAGGTACGACAAAAAACAAACTCATAGAAGGCGCAATAGGGCATATGACAAGGCACGCGAGGCAATGCCAGGGTAGATATACCGTTTGTGGATCCGGAGCAACGGTAACGCATAGCGGCTACTACCTTCCATCTCAAGACATACTCCTAAATCAAAGGTGCACCCAATCAAATTGCAAAGTAATAGAATGATATCGAAGAAATGTGCCCGATTGGAGGAATGACCTCACTTGGCCCGACATGGCTCCTGTTTTAGCCACATCAAGCTGACTCGTGGGAGACAGGGCTACTTAAATACTTCATATAGAATCGTCACCAAACCATCCTACTTCATTCAAGAATCTCCACCATGTACACAGTTGTTAAATTGGTTTTTGGTATTGGCACAGAGCATGACAATATCCAATTCTGGTCTCTTTAACAACCAAACGCTTATTTCACATCGTAGTCATTTCATTTCAAATAGTTCGTACTTCAAAAATCATATTCATTTCAAAACCAAATCAATTCGATATCATTGTTCACTTTAAATAATATTCATGTCTAGAATCATAGCATTTTAAAAAATGATAACACTTTCGAAATCATAACACTTTTGAAATCGTAACACTTTGGAAATCATAGCATTTTAGAAATCATAACACTTCCAACTTAAGAGTTTAGTTGTAGAAAATCATTTATAAATTAAAATAATTTATATATTAAAATAGTCATACACTAAAAATAGTTTATATTTAATTAAAGAGATTATACTGAAATAGTTTCCAAATTGGAATTGTTTCATCCAATTCCACAAATCGATTCAAATCAACTTAGATTTCGAAATTCAATTTAAATCAATCCCTATTCAACGCTTTCAATTTAAAAGGTTAAAGATTCAATTCAAATTCTCAATAAACCATTCGAATTTTTATCAGTTTCAAATCCAGGTTTGAATTATCATTTCAATTCCAATAAGGTCCAAAGTTTACATATTCAAGTATTCCCAATATAAGCTTCATTTATATTTCAACATTTAACTTTAATTTTTATTTAAATTGAGTATTCACTTAATCATTTTAATAACAGTTAAATAAGATCTCAAATTACACATTTTGATCAAAACTAAATGTTCAATTTCAATTTATTTATATTTGAAAATATTCATTTAATTAACTTACTCAAAATCAAGGTATCCGAATTCTAATTTCATATCCTTAAACCTCAAAATCAATAAGTCCAGATCTATTTTATTTAAATTTAATTATTAACCAAATTAAATTTCAAGTCAAATTCAGTTTATCTTTCCAACCTCTATTTATTTAAAGTTATTTCAAAAATCTATTTATTTTAAATAAATATTATAAAACATATTATATATATACTAATTAAATTAAATTTCTATTAAATTAAATCCTATTTTTAAATTTATTTTATATCAAATTTATTTTTATAAATTTTTAAAATAATAAAATTATAAGTAAAATCTTAAAAATTATACTTTCAAAACTAATTTATAAATTTAAAATTTCAAAAACAGAAAATTTTAAAAATCTAAATTTTATACATATATAAATATAGCATATATATATTTTTTTAAATCAATATTTATTAAAACCCACATATTTCCTTTCAAACTTTGGGAATCATTTTCAAAATATTGACCAACGGTGTCCGTATATAATTTTCCATCCTATAGTCAAGTGATATTTATCATTTCAATCAGCATATTAAATATTTACAGGTATATATCATTTCAACCCGCAATCCTAACATTTCAAAATCAATGAAAACCGCTTGGGCTTATCATTTCAACCTATATCGATTTTCCCTTAATCTATAATATCGTTCAGGTATGTATCATGTCAACCGATAGGGAATTCTATCAACAAGGAACTTGCAGAGTGAGAACTATGATAAATGCGGATTATGGATCTTAAGGCTAGGATTAACACTAGAGGAGGGTGAATAGTGTTAATAAAGAATTACTAAATCTTTTTGAGTCTATGTTAATTTAGACACCGATGTATGCAATATACAGACACAGATATGATCACAGAAACAAACACAGATGCAGAAATACAATAAAAGCAGTAAAGGAAAGAACACACCTGATTTTATACTGGTTCGGAGTTACCCTACATCCAAATCCGCAACACAAGTATGGATTTCCTTTCAAAAGCAATTGTACAAATATACCCTCGGTTTCAAGGCTACGAGGTACACCCTCCATAATTTCTATCCTATAGGTAGAGATACTTGATTTTCGGG
This sequence comes from Allium cepa, assembly GCA_030765085.1. Classification (NCBI taxonomy): domain Eukaryota; kingdom Viridiplantae; phylum Streptophyta; class Magnoliopsida; order Asparagales; family Amaryllidaceae; genus Allium; species Allium cepa. Next base: position 242,836,430 of record CM060938.1, on the reverse strand, counting down.
CCACAAGTTTACCCAATTGATTTACCAAGGCTACAATCACACATTTTCTCTCTTGATTGATTTCCAAGGCAACAATCACACCTTTTCTAGCTTAATATATTACAAAGAAGTCTATAACTCTGAATAGCACTGAGAACCTTGTAGAGATAGTGATAGAGAATCAAACTAGAAGTAATCGAGTTCGATTCAATGTTGATTTCGGCAGATTAATGGTAAGAATATGTATTAAGAAATGTGGAAGAAGAAGAGGAGTGAAAAACCAAAATCTGATATAAAATTAGTTGAAACTAACCCCTATTTATAGAAGAACAACAACTATGTCCATTCATGAAGAGTTATGGCGAATAGACACTTCTTTTGAAATTTAAATTTTGAACTCAACTGACACCATGTCGACATGGTTACCCTAGGCATATCGACATCCTAAAGCAATTTTTGGTGATTTGATTTTCTTTGAAAATAACCTTTATCTTATATTAAAACTATTTTAAACTTTACAAATATACTTGACTATAGTTAACATTCATAAGTAAATATAGAGAATAATATGTATAGATTTTAACTATAATTTTATATTTAAATCTACATATAAAAGTTAAGTATATAATTTAAAAAGATAGTTTAAAATCAGGAGTAATTTGACTTTGAAATTAAAGATAATTTTGAGGCTAAAATTATTTAAAATCAGGATAGAGAGTTTTGATGTTTTTAAAAGGAAAGTTTTGAAATCACTTTGAAAACAAGATAATTTTGTAAAATCATTTGAATTAGAATTAGTAAAACAATGTTCCACTATATTTTCATAGGTTTCATCCTACCTAGGGTTCCATCCCTTTAACAGGCTCGAAATGGATTCCATTCCACGAATAAATTGGATTTTAAGATGCCTGTGCTTTTCTACGAGTTTTAACAAAAGTTCCTAATAAAAATACTTATGCTTGAAGTCCTGAACTCTTGATAACCTTGATATTCATGAGTCTTCTATCTCGATATCTTGAATCTCTATACTGTACAGTCTTTATTCTTGGTACCTGCATGGTTAAATCCTGCATATACATATATATCTAAACTTATAATGTCTGTATTTATATTTTATTATCTATTCTAAGGTTATTGTCATCAAAACCATCATCTCACAGACTAACAATCTCCCCCTTTTTGATGATGGCAACCGTTGTTTATAAAATATTATTTCTATCCTAATAACTCCCCCTAAAACTAATAACTCCCCCTAAAACAATGCCTAACTATCCTATATTATATTTCTCCCCCTTTGTCATCAACAAAAAACTTACTCCAAACTATATAACTCCCCCTAAAACTAACACTCTATGACATGTGATTATAATGATAGTGTTACCATAAGTAATCATCACTTAAATCTAATACTAAAACATAGTCCTAAACTATTAACTATCCTAACTAAGAATTTATGATAGTACTTATAATTAAAACTCATATAAGAACACGAGTTATTTACGTATGAAGTTGTATATACATGAGCGTTTAGAAAACATAAAGAAACACAAACGAAAATGGAGAAGAAAGAAAAGAAACTATTGTGTGTTTTTAAACATAGAAGATCTATGAATCAAACAGTTTGGATAGTGGAAACAGAAATTTCCACGTTGTTCGACAAGATTCCCATTTTTGTCAAAAAACACTTCTCCAACACACACGACTTGGTCATCATCCTCCTCGTGTGCTTCTTCCATGGGTTCTTCTTCTTCTTCTTCTTCGCTGGCCTCTTATTCTTGATTGAGTGAAGAGTCTTCATTAATAAAGATAGGGTTAGCCTAGTTATCCATTAGGAATTTTTACAAATTCCTAAGAATCTTGCCTTGCCTCTCTTGTTCCTTTACCATACGAAGTTGAGTCACTTGAATTTCATCCATCATCTGAAGTGAATCCTAGAGAGAGTCCTCTATTTTAGTCACATGAGCGAGAGTAGTACGTTGAAATGGATGAGACGTACGAGAGGGGAATGAAAATGTTGATTTTATGTTTGATTTGGAAGAGGAGGCCATTGATTATTTGATTTCAGAGAGAAGAACAGAGAGATAACAGAAAGGATGAATAAAATTTCAAAAATGTGAAGAATATATAACAAATTATTTTGAATTTTGGTGGCAAAAATTTCAAAATTTAAAAGCGTTGTATGTCGACATGGGTATATGGGGATGTCGACAAGGTCCTTTTTATTTTTACTATTTGATTTATTTTAATATTAATTATTAATTGTACTTGTTATTCATATTTTATATTTCAGTTATAGAAAAAAAACCTAATTCTCTTCTTAATTTGGTAAATATTGATTCATTTAAGGGTTTTGTTAAAATATCAGCAATTTGATTTTCAGAATTGATATAATTGAGAGTAACTACTTCCTTATATATTATCTCTGAGAAAATGATGTCTGATATCAATATGTTTAGTTCGAGCATGTTGAGTAGTATTTTTGGATAAATTTATCGCACTCGTATTGTCACAATAAATTGGTTATTTTGAAAATTTTAAACCAAAATCTTTTAAGGTTTGTTGCATATATATTACTTGAGAACAAGCCAAAGTAGCAGAAATATATTCTGCTTCAGTTGTTGATAAAGAAACTGCGTTTTGCTTTTTACTAAGCCATGAAACCAGAGAATGCCCCAAAAAGTGACAAGTCCCACTTGTACTTTTTCGGTCTGATTTACAACCAGCATAGTCAGCATCACAGTAAAATATTAAATCAAAAGAATCATTTTTAAGGTAGAATAAACCATAATCAGATGTGTGTTTAACATATATTATGATTCGTTTTACAGCTTTTAAGTGGGTCTCTTTAGGTTGGGATTGATATCTGGCACAGAGACAAACAATATGCATGATATCAGGTCTACTGGCAGTAATATAGAGTAGTGATCCAATCATTCCTCTATATAGTTTTTGATCTACATCTTTCGAGAGTTCTTCTTTACTAAGGTACTCATTGGTTGCCATAGGAGTGGGTTTTCCACTCGCAGTTGTCAAACCAAATTTACTAATTAGGTCTTTAGCATATTTTTCTTGATTAATAAAGATACCATTATCTAATTGTTTTATTTGTAATCCTACAAAGAAATTTAATTCTCCCATATGACTCATCTCAAACTCTTTTGTCATTATTTCAGAAAATTCTTTATTCATTTCAAAATTAGTTGAACCAAAAATGATGTCATCTACGTAAACTTGTACTAGTTGAATATCATTTTTATTTCTTTTAATAAAAAGAGTATTATCTACTTTACCGATATCAAGATTAGTTTGCAATAAATAAGATCTTAGTCTATCATACCAGGCTCTAGGAGCTTGTTTTAGACCATATAATGCTTTCTTAATTTTGTAAACATGATTTGGTAATTTATCATTTTCAAAAAGTGGTGATTGCTCAACATATACTTCTTCTTTTACAAATCCATTTAAAAAGGCACTTTTAACATCCATTTGAAATAATTTGAAATTATTATGATTTGCGAAAGCAAGTAGAATCCTAATGGCTTCTAATCTTGCTACGGGAGCAAAGGTTTTCATCAAAATCTATTCCTTCTTCTTGACAATAACCTTGAGTGACTAATCGAGCTTTATTTCTAACTACCTCTCCTTGTTCATTCATTTTATTTTTATAAACCCATTTACTTCCAATTATAGTTTTATTTTCTGGTCTAGGAACAAGTTCCTAAACATCATTTCTAGTAAATTGATTTAATTCTTCTTGCATAGCCAAAATCCATGAGTCATCAGTTGATGCTTCTTTTGGATTTTTGGGTTCAATAGTTGATATAAAAGCTACATTACTCATTTGACTTAGTTGATTTCTAGTTTTAACAACAGATTGCATATCTCCCAGTATATTTTCTATAGGATGATCTTTTAAAATTTTAGTCCTTTTATTAGGATGATTAATTTCATTATTAATTTCAATTGATTCTTGATTTTGAGTGATTAAATCCTCTTTATCATTTGTATGTTCGAAAATTTTGAAATTTTCATCAAATGAAACATGCATTGTTTCTTCAATGAAATTAGTTTTTAAATTAAACACTCTAGCTTTACTTCTATTAGAATATCCGATAAAGATAACTTTGTCGGATTTAGGATCAAATTTATCTAAATTATCTTTTGTATTTAAAATAAAGCATTTACTTTTAAAAATTCTGAATATGATACCTTAGGTTTCTTTGAATACAGAAGTTCATAAGATGTCTTATCAGTTAAAGGTCTAATCAAAATTCTATTTAAAATATAACAGGCGGTAGCAACTGCTTCTGCCCAAAAATTCTTTGGTAAATTACTATCTGTAAGCATAGTTCTCGCACACTCCTGAATCGTCCTATTTTTACGTTCTACTACTCCGTTTTGTTGTGGAGTTCTCGAAAATGAAAAATTATGAGTTATTCCCTTTTTATTGCCGAATTCCTCAAACTTTTCATTTTCAAACTCACCACCGTGATCACTTCGGATAACTATAGTTTTTGGAGAAAGTTGATTTTGAATTCTTTTTGAAAATGTCTTAAAACATTCAAAAGTATCACTTTTATGTTTCAAAAATATTATCCGTGTAAATCTAGAATAATCATCTACAATTACAAAGACATATTTACTATGATTTGTTGATAGAATTTGAGATGGACCAAATAAATCAAGATGAAGTAATTCAAGAGGTTTTGAAGTTGAAATCATATCTTTGAACTTAAAGGAACTTTTTCAAAGTTTTCCTAATTGACAAGCATCACATAAACTATCTACTTTAAAATTCATTTTAGGGAGACCTCTTACTAGATTATGTTTTGACAGTCTAGATAAGGGTTCGAAATTCAAATGCCCAAATCACTTATGCCAAATCCAAGGGTCACTTGTAATTGCCAACAGATACAGGTTATCATTTGAAACTTTCATACTAAGAATATAAATATTCTTTTTCCTGACTCCCATAAATATAATGGTTGAATTATTATCTTCTATATGACACTTATCTTTTTCAAATTTAATTTTATATCCTTTATCACATAGTTTACTTATACTTAGCAGATTATGTTTCAGATTCTTAGCTAGCAAAACATTAGTAATAGTAGGAGTTTCAGAATTACCGACTTTGCCGATGCCAATCACATATCCTTTTGAATTGTCTCCAAAGTTAACCAGTCCTCCGTCTTTGTATATTATATTATTCAGCATATTTGGATTGCCAGTCATGTGTCTAGAACACCCACTATCAAGTGTCCATTTGTTCTTTCTAATCTGCATGATTTGTCCGTTTTGGATTGATTCCTTAACACCCATAAAGCATGATTCCTGCACATCAAACAATCTTGGTAGACAACTTGAATTTGAATACTGATTATATGCAGACTCAAGAAACAATGATGGTTTGAATACTTCTAAATTAGTATTAACAAATATAGCCATTTTAAAAACTTTTTCAAAAATCAAATTATGAAACATTGAAAACCTTGCTCCGATACCAATTGTGATAAAGGTGGATTACGGATCTTAAGGCTAGGATTAACACTAGAGGGGGGGGGGGTGAATAGTGTTAATAAAGAATTACTAAATCTTTTTGAGTTTATGTTAATTTAGACACCGATGTATGCAATATATAGACACAAATATGATTATAGAAACAAACACAGGTGTAGATAAAAATAAAAGCAATAAAGGAAAGAACACACCGGATTTTATACTGGTTCGGAGTTACCCTACATCCAGTCCCGCAACACAAGTACGGATTTCCTTTCAAAATCAATTGTACAATTATACCCTCGGTTTCAAGGCTACGAGGTACACCCTCCAGAATTTCTATCCTCTGGGTAGAGATACTTGATTTTCGGATCACAAGTTTACCCAATTGATTTACCAAGGCTACAATCACACCTTTTCTCTCTTGATTGATTTCCAAGGCTACAATCACACCTTTTCTCTCTTAATAGATTACAAAGAAGTCTATAACTCTGAATAGCACTAAGAACCTTGTAGAAATAGTGATAGAGAATCAAACTAGAAGTAATCGAGTTCGATTCAATGTTGATTTCGGCAGAGTAATGGTAAGAATATGTATTAAGAAATGTGGAAGAAGAAGAGGAGTGAAAGACCAGAAAATCTGATATAAAAATCATTGAAACTAACCCCTATTTATAGAAGAACAACAGTCATGTCCATTTATGAAGAGTTATGGCGAATAGACACTTCTTTTTAAATTTAATTTTTGAACTCAACTAACACCATGTCGACATGGTTACCCTAGGCATGTCGACCTCCCAAAGCAATATTTGGTGATTTGATTTTCTTTGAAAATAACCTTTATCTTATATTAAAACTATTTTAAACCTTACAAATATACATGACTATAGTTAAAATTCATCAGTAAATATAGAGAATAATATATATATATATATATATATATATATATATTAGACTATAATTTTATATTTGAATCTTATAAAAGTTAAATATATAATTTAAAAAGATAGTTTAAGATCAGGAGAAATTTGACTTTGAAATTAAAGATAATTTTGAGGCTAAAATTATTTAAAATCAGGATAGAGAGTTTTGATGTTTTTAAAAGGAAAGTTTTGAAATCATTTTGAAAACAAGATAATTTTGTAAAATCATTTGAATTAACATTAATGGATACAAAACAATGTTCCATTAGATTTTCGTAGGTTCCGTCCTACTTAGGGTTCCATCCCTTTAACAGGCTCGAAATGGATTCCATTCCACGAATAAATTGGATTTTAAGATGCCAGTGCTTTTCTACGAGTTTTAAAAATAGTTCCTAATAAAAATACTTATGCTTGAACTCTTGAACTCTTGATAATCTTGATACTCATGAGTCTTCTATCTCGATATCTTGAATCTCTATACTGTATAGTCTTCATTCTTGGTACCTGCATGGTTAAATCCTGCATATACATATATATCTAAACTTATAATGTCAGTATTTATATTTTATAATCTATTCTAAGATCGTCGTTAACAAAACCATCATCTCACAGACTAACAAGAGCAAATATGATAAATTATAACATATGAACAACAGGCATATACCATTAGTTACAAATTTAAATATAATAAACATAACAAGTTATGGTGTCATATGTCATAGGTGAACAGGTACAGATAATGACATATCATATATAGCAATCAAATAATTAACAGTTCTAATTTAACAGCATATTTCAATCGTCATTTCATGTAAATTAAATTTACTAAATATAAGAATGTTAATCGTGAGTGATTTCTCACCTTTCGTGGATATGGAAACAAAATTAACAAGATGTAGAAGAACATGGATAAGCATGGATTGGCAACGGGATGGCAAGATAAGAGATAAATTACTGTGATACGGACAGTGACAAGCAGGATCTAGAATTCAATGGAACAAATATATATTATATTTTCTTAAAATCAATATTTATTTAAGATACATATTAAGAATTAAAATTTTCATATTATATTCTCATAAAAATCAATATTCATTTAAGCCCATAGTTTACAAAAATGTTTTCAATAAATATTGAATGTAATATCTATAAATGTTTTAAAATCATAAAAATCTTTTCAAAATACTACTGTAAACAATATATATATTCATTATTAAACATACCCATAACAATAAAAACATTTTTACCTATATAGATAAGACTACAGAATATATGTATAAACCTATGTATAAACTCAATCTGATATAAATTATATATTATAACAACTCAACAGATAGTTTATATAAACTTACATAGGCTTAGATATTATAACCGCTGGTATAACTAAACAATATATATATATATATATATAGCTTGAGTAATACCAGGTTTCAAATAAAAATTTATATAACTTGATATATATATATATAGTAAGCTTTTGAATAAATATACTTAACTTGACACGTGCCTTGAACAATATGTTATATTATGAAATATATATATGCACACATATGAAAGTAGGTAAATAAATATTTGAAATATATAATTTATAGCATATCACGTTCAAAACGCAATATATATCACATATTATATATTTATTTTAAAACCCTTACACATATAGTACATGCGAAGTAGGCACAACAAGGAAGTGGAACTATGGGCTACAGGTAGAGGATGTTTGGTCGAAGCTTGGCCGTGGGGAGGAGAGTTGAGACGGATGGATCTCTGGGCGGTGGGTCATGTGATGTTGCCATTCATGGTGAGTTCGGCTGCTAAGGGTTAAGGGTTACACGTCAGATCTAGGGAGGATGAGGCTAAAGTGGAAGACGATGGGTTGTCTAGTGGGAACGCTCGGAAGGAGAAGGCGTTGTCTGGTGTGATGTGCGTGGGTAGCTGCTATAGAGGCTGGATCTAGGGATTTACGTGGAGAGTCAAGGGAAATAAGGTGGAGGAGGATCGGACAGTGCAGGAGAGGAGGCTGTCACGTGAACACCGGTGGGGTAAGATGATGTTGCAACCAGAGGAGAGATGGAGGGACAGGCGGTTGATGGTGGTCGGCATGGTAGGCATGGGGGACGACTACATGGCAGAGGGAAGGACATGGGTTCTTAGGCAAAGAAGTCGAGTGAAGTATGGCTAGTGGGAGGGGACGCAAGGTTGAAGGAGCTGGTTCGCCTGAAAAATGATAGCATACAGTATGTGCATATAAACTTAGTTTAATATTATATGTGTTCATTTTTTTTTTCAAAATCAAATGGCAGAAGGTAGAGCAAAGGTTTCTAGCAAAATAAAAGATGAAAGGCTACGCAACAGGCGATTATGCAAATGAGAATGGTTTGTATAAACTTTATTACGTAATAAATTTTCTTTCAAAAAGAAGGGAAAAAATATGGACGAACCAAAATTGAAATGAACTATCAATATGTTATAAAATGAACAGTGGGAATAGTGAAGCTCGCATATTGAATTCTGAAAATAAATAATGCAGCAGGCTATTGATTTGACACTAGGAAATGGCATAGGAAAATCAAAAGACTGATATACGAAATTGATACGGCTAATCGTTTCATGGATTATGTCACGTACCAGACCCAAAAATGTACAAATGAATATATCATGAAGATCAGCACGACGAAACGAACAGAATGATATAAAGAAATGAGTGATATGATCATTCTATCAAAAGTCGATATTCGTTGCTAAACTGCTGCAAATTCATCAAAAATAAGATAAACAGGGCTAGAGAAGTCCAAATTTGTTGAAACGAATTATGGTTTAGAAAATGATTTATATTTTTATCATATAGAAGTATTCAAATTTCAAAAATAGTTTATATTCATGAATTTAACTGGTTTCAAATGAAACTGAAAGTTACATTACAGAACTACTTCCATATTATCTAATGAGAATCTGATATTTGCTACGTTTTAATAGACACATACTAAATATCAAAACTTTATTTCCAAATTCAATTATTTAAAATTTCACAAAAATTCAGTTAATTGCGTTATTAAAGCTGTTAAAATTTAGGGGTCGTTACATATCCCTAACAATATAAATGCATGGCTATACCCATAAGTCACCACATGGCTATAATATACTCATCGCAGCGAGTATCATCACATACATGAGTAATCCCTGTATGAATGAAATTTAATTACAAAGAATAATCAAATAAATAACATAAAAGCGTCCCATGCCATCACATGTTACTCGGACAATTATTTAATGCTCATAAACTACACTCAATCCACTCAAGATATTTTTATATAACAAGTCGAATGAACAACCAAAAAAGTGTTACTGAATGTCTCATATAGACGGTATCACTAAACCATTTGTTCAAATTCCTCGTCACATAGAAATTGAAATCAATTAAATAATATCAAAAGTAAATATATAATTTTCATGTAAGAATATAATAAACGTTTTCCATAACAGAAATATTAGGTGGTATTAAAATAACATTTAATAATATATTTAAACTCTTTTTCCTATTTATTAATCTTTGTAAATAACGTTTTCATATATATATATATATATATATATATATATATATAGTGTGAACCCGTGCTTCATACACGAATATGGCAAAAATATTTTAATTGCACTTAGAAAATTAAAATATTTTTAAAATAATCATAATATTCTATTTGCAGATTATGTGAAACTTTATTACAATATTTTGATCAACCAAGAATTGGATTCCATATCAATTGCCATAATTGTCTAACTGAAACATTTGACTCAATCCAAAAGGAAGCACTTTAAATTGTAGTTTCAATCAATAAAATGTCTTCAAATTTCTTATATAAAAGTTTTAGAACAAATACATACAAATTGACTAATCAATAAAATTGAATCCAAAATATTACATCTTCTCAAGATATATTAAAAAACAAAAAAGGCCAATGTACAAAAGGAAAGAAATGCGAGTTGATTTGGTCACTATTATTAAATGAATTATATTGATTTGTACCATAATGAAGAAATATTGATTTTTTTATCTATTGTCAATTGATACACTGCCAAATATATGAAGAAATAGGATTGTATTATCCACTGTCGAACATATGAAGAAATATTCAATACTGTAGTAATACTTTTTTTTAAATATACTGATTTGCATATAATATTGTTGCATGATAAAGTATTGGAAAATACAGAGACATATGATTTCATGGCAGATAAATTTCCTTCTTAATCATAGCCTTTATGATTTATTAACTATTATAGCGAAGAAGATGAACTAAAAACCATTGTGATTAGTTTTTAAGGGAAAATGTATGAACTGAATCTGTAAATTTTTAGTAGTATTTGAATCCTATATCCTAATTAATTTGAAAATTACACTAAACAAACAACATGGAGTAAATGACAATGTTTCATCAATTTATCATTTATAGCAAATGACCATATCCCCAATTAAATTGTGTAATGTACACTAATTTGTCAGTACATATGGTTCACAACATATTTTTACATAGTGGAAATTAGCTTGAAGGGCTTCTATTTGTAGGGTAATAAGTTTTAAGGATTGCGCTTCTGAATAATTAGTTTTAAGGATAATTTACAGCATAATGATAAATTCACTTATCTATTTAAGTTATACAGAAAAATGTTAAATCCTTTTACCTTTATTTCTGTATAACTTAAAATGATAAATTCTTTTATCCTTTTCCTGTAAAATGTCCTTAAAACTAATTTTTCAGAAGTAGTGTCCTATCACCCTGCATAAATTAGCCCTTGTAGTGAAAATCCCCTTTTTACATAAATGTCTTGGCTACCTGATCCTGTGCAACCCTTGGGCTTCTTCGATTTAGATAGAGATTTCTTGGATGCCCTATATTTTCATAGTACATGTCATGTTCACACAGTCTGCCATAAATTCTCTTAATCAGCACTAACCTTTTACCCGAGTGAGCATGATGTATTGAATTAGTTGATCAAATACCCATTAAAATGTATAATACATATAAAATAAGAAACAAAGGTGGAAAGCACCATTGTTCAAGTGGTTAAGTGATTCGGCTTTGGTGCGAGAGGTCACGAGTTTGAAAATTGCGTAGCGTGATTCGAATGTTTATTGACATGTGATATGTTGTCCCAGTGACATCACTACAATTTTTTTTGGAAATAAAGACTGAGAAATAAAATCGAATAATTTTAGTCTTAGATTAAAGTATGAACAAAGACCATGGAACTCAGTCTTTACATTTAAACTTTAAAGACTGCAAATTAGTTGCTATGCGGTGAGTAAATTTGGAAACTACTAACTGATTGCATATCAATCTTAAATTCCACAATTTCAATATGTGTTGGAAAACTATATAGTTTCAAATGCATGACTCCTCTTATTTGTAACATCCTGGTATTTTCAACCATTCGCATCCACACATCCCGGATTTGAATTGCTCAAAATACCAGATTGTTGATTTATATTTGGCAAAACACAGCATATACAGTAAATAAATAATCATAGAATTACAGACACAAAGTAATATAACAATAATGTAGCGGAAACAAAGGAATAGTAGTTCATAAAGCTACTATATATATATATAAGAGTTAAATAAGATACAACAGAAGTCTCAAATACAATAGTCAAATACAAGATCAGAATACATCACTGGAATCAACTGAATAACTGCAAGCTAAAAAGATGTAGATGGATCTTGAAATGAAGCTCCAACTCCAAAGGTGAGTCTCAAAAGCCGTATCACTCAGTCTGACCCGAGCATAAAGTAAAACACAAAACACTTGAGTCAGGATTATCACTCTTATATCAATAAATCCAACTCAAGTGAAATAACAACCGAAATAAAAGTAACTCAAAGGATGTTTTGGATAACCATCCTCTAAGGATCCATTAAACTATCTACTATGTAGTAACATACGCTATTATAATAATGTCTATAGTAAAGTAAAATATTAAAATAGCGTTAAAGCGTTACCCATAACCCTCTTAACACATTTAATAGAGCCAATGGTCTATACAGTACCGTAAAACCTCCATATTGGGAGCCTATCAAAGGATATTCCATAGGTACGATACAATACAAACTCTTAGTGGCATCCGGGCCGGTGGTAATGCATTGTGACGACCCAAACTCGACGTCCGATAAACGACATCAAATTTGCATCACCGGAGCTTATAACAACAATTAGATGAATATAAAACAGTGGAACAGAATCAATATCATAAATATCATCACAATTACAACATCAACTTAAAATCTATACTACAACAGAGTATATAATACATACATACACTTCCAAATACAACATCATGATAATACAACAGTGATCATATATCTAAAAGTCCTCAAATGAGAGAGATGATAACGAACTCCCAAAAGCTAAAACCCTGAAAATCTCCAAAAGCTCCCAAGATATCTCCAAGATAAGAGCTCCAAAATACTGCTACTCCAAAATATAGAAACCTGCTACTAGGCTGCCCGTGTAGAAATAATGGGCACCCAGAGTTTAGGAAAGAAAACAATAAACTCCGGATCAGTCATGGGACTGGTATGAGTAAACAAAAAAACAACAGTTACTTTTAAAGAACAAGATTTATAAAAAGGATTTTCGGAATGCTTTTAAAAATGGAACTACCATAAGACCTCCCGCCACACACACAATGCAAACGCAGAATTGGAGGAGATTTCTTCTTATGATAGTTAAATATGCTTGGTACGAGAAAGAAATTCTTTGATATTATTACTAGTGCATAGCGTGAAATTATTTCGGAAGTAGAATATCAATCTTAGCCAGCATAGGTACCATTATACTATGCCTACTATAGCTGTCACCTGAGGTGACAGGTTATACAACTAAAACCGTACAAGGCTCGTATTGTTTCTTTGGATTTCCAACAAATGGTCAGGCCAAGGAACTTCCCATTGCCACATGAGAACGCCTCTGGAAGGACATTCCCGAGAACCAAACCGGATCTCTGCCAACACAAGGCCGGCCCCTAACTGGGTAACTACTGACACGAGTATGCCATCTCCCGGTTGTAACCAACCTTTAACCCGGGCCCCAGCAACAAATCAAAAGGTAATATATATATATATATATATATATATATATATATATATATATATATCTGCGATATCAACATAAGTTAAGTATCTGGGCTCCATACCATGATACCACTTCTATCCAGAAGGAGATGCACATACCCTAAGGGGTGCTACCCCCAATAACCTTGCTGCATCTTTCCTGTTTTGACCATTTCGGGTTGTGAGGTCCGACGAAGTCTCGTCCACAAAGCCACGCTTTGGTACAAAGCCATGCTTTGGGTCAACAAATGATCAAAGTAATGATCACAAAGATAAATGATCAAACAAATGATCATATCACAAATGATCAAACAATGATCATTTCCCAGCAACACTCGGCATGTCACATTACCAAATTGGGAATATATCGCTGATAACCATCAACTACATAACCTCTGAGCTCGTATGTCTTAGAGAAGGGTGTTAAGCTAAGAGAATAAATTCTCCGCCACCAACAGAAATATATTTGAAAGAAATCGGCTTTATATCTCAACTTGTAATGTCAGACATACAATCCATACAAGTCTGTTCTGGGTTCGAACAGAACCGAAGGCAGTTCCAAAGAAGTCCTTGCAATCCGGATATCCACGATCCCGATCGGATTCCCCATCACATATGGAGAACTTTATACCGGAGCAAATCGGTGCAGAGTCAATCGACAGGTCATCCTATCGCTCTCGCAAATACCCGGTCTTCAACACCGGTCTTCAAATGCTATCCGTAACGTCGAATCACATATTCGAAATGGGTTATACGACACAAAGGTCCTTTCCCGGCTAGTTCGAATAGTGAGTGTCAAATTTTAAAACATGTGGATTTCATTCACAAATATTCACAGGTTCGATGTGGGTTTCGGATAACCAACTGAAATACGATTCCCTGTCGCATCGAAGTTTAAATGCCGTTTTACGGCCAACAAGGTTTTCACATCAATACAGAACGAATCACAATCACAATGCAGTACATGGCAATTTATATAACACAGCATCACAATCAGAACAGAAATATCAATATAAGTTAACAGCAATAGTTAATTTATTTCAAATGTGGTTTAAATAAATTTACCACACAATTATTTTAAAACAATGATAAGTATTTGAATACATAATTTAAATCTTGATTAACTCGTTTTGTTGTTTCAAAATTTGTTATTTAAATTAACCACCAAATTTGATTTGTCGACTTAATTTATCTAAATAACAAATTCTTAATTGACAATTTAATTTGAATACTTAGTTGTTTATTAATCAATTTAATTACAATTTGTAAATCATTTTTAATTTCTTTTCAAAATCATTAACTTACAAAACTTATTCATCTTAGTTATCATTTAACATTTTCTTTAAACTTTTAAAAATCAATTTATGACTAACTACAGAGTTAAATCAAGTTTGCTTGAAATAAGTTCTTGCTTAAACTAAACAAGTATTAGTTACTTCCTTGGTACTAAAGTTTTGTCACAACTTGCTGTAACTTTATAAAGCCGAAATTACCCAGGCCTTACTCGAGTCAAAACTCGAGTATCCCACCAATTTTCCCCGAAGCATCTTCTTCTTCCCCACGTCTGTTCCTAATCCTCTGTTTTTTTTCTTTTTTCTTTTCTCAAGTTTAAAACCTGGTAGCTTCACTTTAAAGACTCGAGCCCATATGACGAGAAACTCAAGCAAACTTCCAAAAACCCAGAGTCTTCTCTGTTCATTCACGAGTCCATCTTCTTCTCCTTCCTGTTCTTTTTTTTTTCTTCTCACGCACACATCATCACCACCGTGCACATGCACGATGGTTCGCCGCGACTCTGGTGATCGCCTCGATCACCGACAAGTCAAAAAATCGTTGCCAATTCTAAATCGAACATCAGTTCGATCGAAAACACTCGAAATCGAAAACTCGCCACTTCATCGAACTGTAACTCAAAACCCATCGGACAAAATCGCTTCGCCGCCACGCCTCGAGTCACCAGAAGGTTCGTGACTTCGGCCTTACCACGTCCATACCCCGAGCCATCATCTCCCTCAAAATCTTCAAACTCGATCAACTCAAGAGGGCGCAATCCTCTTCTTACTAAACACGTTCAAAATTGTAACTAAAACCCTAATGTGACCCCAAATCCAAAACTCACGCAATAGAAAAATTAATTGATAATTTTCCTGAGATCCTTAATGTTTCAGCATGCTTCAAACCAAATTTTAGGATTTTCTATTGATTCGATTGTATGAAATTCAAAAAAAATGAAAATTTTGTTCATATACAAATTGTTCTGAGAATAAAAAACTAAAAATCCAAATTTTTGTTTTAAAATTCATGCTTTGCAGTATCGATTCAATAAATATTCTCGAATTGATATTTTACAACAATTTATTTTTATCAATAATAGTGGAATACTTGTAAACCAAAGTTACAGTGGTGATAATCCACTGCATATTTAAATAAACTTTGCAAAACCTTGTTTCTTGGATTTAAACAACTTGATTTATTTGAAAAACCAAAGCTTGTTTTTTTTTGGAGAAGACAGCGGGGTTGACTGGACCCCTACCAGATTTTTATAAATAAGAAAAAAGAAGATAACAAACACACACACACAACAGAAGAAGGAAAACAAAATTGGAAGAGAAGAACAACAGAAAGCAAAGACCTACAAAAAAAAAAAAAAAAAAAAAAAAAGGAACCACCACAGAACAAAACCCCACAAATGCAAGACATAAACCCAAGCACAAGAAAAAGCATCAGGCTATCCCCACAAGTCATTTTGATGTGGGGAGAAACAATGACCAGAATCACGTAACCCACACTTTATCTCATTCATCAATTTAATCCAAAAGCTCGAAGCTGACAATGCCACATTTTTGAAGCAACGCGAATTCCTCTCCAACCATACATTGCGTATATAAACTTTTAGCACGTAGAACACTATATCCCATCTACTAGTTCGCCACCTAGTAGCTTTACGAAGGACATTCCAGTCAGCAGAGGAGATACCTTGAATATCAACGACTCCAGCTTTATTCATGACAGACATCCACATGTTAACAAGAAAGCTGCATTCAAAAAGAATGTGATCAACCGATTCAGGTGATGCATTGCAAAAGACACAGAGGTCATCCACGTTCATGCCTAGAGCAATAAGCTTATCCCTTGTCTTCATAGCTTTGTTAATAGCTCTCCAAAGAAACACATTATCAGAGGAAGTCGAATACGCAGTCCAAACAACTTTGACCCAAATGCAAGCAGGCAACTCGTCTACGTTAGCAATGTGATTGTAAACTAATCTGATGCTATGCGGTTTCCCACACCAGGAAAGAGCATGTTCATTTTCTATAATTACTTTGCGGTTAGCCAAGCTTCTCCACAGGGTGTTAACAGAATGATTACTAGTATTCGGAGCACACAACTTCTCATCAGTTATATAATTAATTGCCTTTGCATTAGTACCAATACCGGATTGCTGCAAATCTTGAGCAGTCAACAGATTGGCTAAGATGCAACCATTTTTAACCCAAGGATCCTTCCAAAAGCTCACATTACTGTTAAGGGTTAAACTGAATTTAAGAATGGGAAGTAAAAGTGGCCTTATGCACATAATTTTCCGCCAAATCCAGCTACTACCCTGAGCAACCTCCATAGACCAGAAGTCATTTTCCTTAATATGATATCTCCATGTCCACCTCACCCATTGACTGTCCTTCTTCACTAATATGGCATTAACATGAGTGCTAATAGCAGCAATATTCCACTGTTTGATGTTAATGATACCAAGGCCACCTCTTCTTATCGGCTTTTCCAAGATTGAATATGAAACAGGTATTATTTTCCTATTGTGAATGGAACCAGTCCATAGGAATCTCATCATTGCAGCTCTGATCATGTGGAGAAGCTTGGATGGAAGAATGTAACTTCTTGCCCAATAAACAGTCATAGAAAAACAAACAGCTTTAATCAACACAAGACGACCAGCGAAGGATAGAAGTTTAGTTGTCCAATACGACAACCGTCTTGTGATTCTCTCAAAAAGAGGAAGGCAAGCAGATTTGGAGATTCTCGACGTACACAAAGGAAGACCCAGATAAGTCATGCTATTAGACATTGGTTGCAAACCAGAAAGATCCTCAATTCTGTTCCTCTCATTGCTGCATAAACCAGCAATCAGAATATGGGATTTGGAAGTGTTCAGTTTGAGGCCAGTGGCTCTGTGGAACCTGTTCAATATATCGTGGATATGCTGAATGGACTGTTCAGACGGCTTCGTGAAGATCATTATATCATCGGCAAAAAATAGGGATGAAATGCAAAGGTACTGACATTTCGGATGGTATGCAACACTTTTGTCTTCATACTTGGAGGAAAGCATGCAGGTGAGAGCCTCCATAACAATGATAAACAAATAAGACGAAATTGGGTCCCCTTGCCTCACACCTTGCTTCCCTCTGAAGTACCCATTAGATAACCCATTATAACTCAGAGAGTACGTAGGAGTGGAAATGCACACATACACCCAGGCGACGAACACCTTAGGAAATCGCATTACTGACATTATTCGAACAATAGAAGACCATTGCAAACTATCATAGGCTTTACTTAAGTCAAGCTTCATCATAGCACGTGGAGAAATCTGGCTTCTGCCATAGCCATTAATTAACTCATGAGCTAACAAAACATTGTCTAATATGTTTCTACCAGGAATGAAGGCAGCTTGATTGGGGGAAATTATTGTTGGCAGAACTTGAACAAGCCTAGCAGCAAGGATTTTAGATATGCATTTATAAACTATGTTGCAGCAAGAAATCGGTCTGAAGGAAGCAGCATTAATTGTGGGCTTAACCTTAGGTATAAGAACGAGGTTAGTTTCATTAACTTCCCTCAACATTTTAAATTTCTCAAAAAAGTTATGAACAGCTGCCAAAAAGTCATTTTGCACTATTTCCCAGCTATGCTTGAAAAAAACAGTGTTGAAACCATCTGGCCCTCCGCAGGAGGTCGATTTTAAGGAAAATAAAGCTTTTTTAATTTCATTATCAGTTACTTTGTCAACAAGCATGACCTTCATATCATTTTGTAACTTGGGTAGGGGAATATTATTGAGATCATCAAGATGAGGATTAAAGCTAGATCCGTTACCAAGCTGGTAAGTAAAGGAGTGAAGGAGATAACTGTCTATCTCTCCAGCAGTTGTAAGAAGATTTCCTTCCTCATCCCAGAGAGTGGAGATATAGCTTCTAGCACGCTTGTCTTTGATTGAAGCATGGAAAAATTTAGTGTTTCTATCCCCTTCAGCAACCCACTTCTGATGTAACTGCTGCTTCCTCATACTAGCCTCAGTTTTAAGCGCTTCATTGAGCTGTAGAAAGAGATTGGATTCATTATTAGCAAGGATACGGTTGGTGGGATCTTCATTAAGCATATCTTGAGCAAGCTTCAGCTGAATTTTGATGTTATTGATTTGTTGAGTACCATCTCCATACTTTTTATGTGCCCATTGCTGTAGAGCTAACCTAGTTGCTTTCAACTTCCTGCATAGAACAAACATCGGGTTGCCATACACATTAATAGACCAAGATGATGATATAATATTATTATACTCAGGGTCAGAAACCCAAGCATTATAAAATTTAAAAGCTCTTTTTCCTCCATTAGCCATACAAGAAAGGGTAAGGATGATGGGGGAATGGTCAGACAAGATTGGGTGAGGCATGAAAGTCGAGAGGGAAGGCCAACTAGAGATAGCAGCAGCGTTACAAAAGGTATGGTCAATATTGGAGAAAGTACGAGCACCAGAACGGCTTCTGTTATTCCAAGAAAAGGGAACACCATTTCTAACAACAGGTTGTAGGTCAGCATCAGATATAGAAATGTTTAATGGGGCAATATCCCTAGGCAACAGTGGCAGACCACCAACCTTATCAGTTAGGTTCAAACAGCAGTTGAAGTCCCCTAGAACAATCCAAGGATGGGTGTTTTGTCGAAGTGAAGGGAGAATGTTGAGAAGAGGTTGCCTAGAGGCAACAGCATTGTGAGCATAGATAAAGGTTATATAGAAGGAAAGCTGGGAAGGCAGGAAGATAACATGGAAGTGCATCATTTGCATGGTGGAAAGAATGAGATTGAGGGAGAAAAAAGAAGGATCATGAACTACAAGGATTCGACCATAAGAGGCTTCATTCAAGTTGTGGTTGTATTCCCATAATGGGTTAATGTAGTTAGCTGCTCTGATGGATAAAGGAAGAGACAGCTTGGTTTCCAGGATGGCAAACATTTTGATATTATGGTCGTGAATGATTGTTTTAACATGGTCAAGCTTCTCAGAGTTATGGGCACCCCTTATATTCCAAGCAGCAATTTTGTTCAACATGAATAACTATAGAGAGAGATGGGTCACACCTGCCCTACTCCTTGTTGAAGGAGGATCAATTCTTGCTGATTTGAACTTAGCAGGGAGAGAGGGGGACTTTGTGGGTCTGGGGAGATCAGAGGGTGGATCAGCAGGGGGAGAGATCCATCCTGGTAGAGATCCGATGAAAGTGTAAGGGGAGGCAGTCGAATCAGGCAGAGATGGCAAAAGTTTAGATGCAGAGAGAGGGAAAAGAGATAGGATGGAAGATTCAATGGTTTGCATGAATTCATGCTCATGACACTGCAAGGATTTTGCAGAGGCAGACACCTTTGCATGTGATACGTTGCTGCTTTTGCATGGTTGTACAGTAGAACTACAATACACCAAAACATTATCTTCAATACAAGTGGGAATGTTTTTCTTGTTTCCATTCACTCGAGATATGTCAGTTTTCTGTTTTAACTGGTCCGACTTTGCATTTAATGGCAATAAATCCGGTGAAATAAACTCACCTAACACATTTATACCATCCATATTTCCCTTAGAGTTCTCACCCACTTCAGGATAGCGCAAAGAGTTAAAAGGGTTATGGCACAAAATTGCTTCGGGTATATCATCAATTTGCACGGAATCTGCACGAAGTAATTCTGGATCCTCAGTCGCCACAACTTCAGTATTATCCATTATATCATCTGGCTTGTCCTCCACAGCAATATTACCAATCACTGGAAGAGCAGTGGTAATTACCTTTCCATTTTCTTTATCGTCTACACACCTTTTATCATTGTCACTGGTCCTAACCTTCCTTTGTGGTACCCTTCTCCATCCACTCCTCCTTCCAAATTTCTCCTTATCTTCAACCTTAGAATTTTCCTTCTTGTTCTGTTTATCATTCATAATATCACCAGAATGTTCAAGCTTGGATGCTTCCTCATTCGTTCCACTAGATTTTCCCTGAATCATACAGTTCTGCATGTCATGACCAAATTCCTTACAAAAACTACAAATCTTTGGTTTCCACAAGTAATCAACCTTAACTAATTGAGTAGTTCCATCCAACAACTTAACTGCAAATGTCTCAGGTAACTCAAACATAGCAGTAACCTCAACCATACACTTGGCATACCCAATCCTCTCTAACTTTTCAGTTGCTTCATCCATACAGAGAAATTTTCCTAGTCTGGTTGCTAACCAATTAATGCCTAAATGTGACCAACAATAAAGGGGGATGTTGGACAACTTTATCCATACTGGAACAGTTTTAATGGTACTTACACTATTTCCAATGGTGGGATCCCATTCTTTAACTATAAACAATTTGTTCCTCATAATTATAGGATCTGACTGGATGATCTTCCTTCTATCCTCATCAGAGGATAGATTGAAGAGGAACAAATTACCATCAGACTTGACTTGAATAGAGCCTTTGAGTTTCCACACCCTCTTTAGATGATTCAAGACAACAAGGTAGGGCAGAGGTCTATCAAGGAAGAAACCGACAAGGTACTGCCCCCATACCTCATTACCAGCTTGAATGACCTCTGATGGAGGAACAATGGCTTCCCCATCATAAACTAAAGGAAAATTCACAGGAGAGAATTTACCTGCATTGCGAGGCCTAGATTTGAAAAGAGAACACCAGGGTAAAGTTTGAGACGATGAAGTTGTCAACGAAGGGGAAGCAGAAAAGGATGAACGAGATGAACCTGAGACAAGAGATGGGGTTGGAAGGATAGGACGGGGTTCAACAGGACAAGATTGATTGATTGGACGTGGAGGAAAAGGAGGGGGGTCAGGCGGTCGAAAGTAGAAAGACGGGACAGTAGAGTTGCACGGACGGTACGAAGGGATGGAGGTGGAAGAGAGAAGCGGGAAAGAAGGAGAAAAAGGACGAGGGGGAGAGGCCATGGAGGAATTTATTTAAAACTACTTTTAAACTACTTAAAACTGGAAACCAAAGCTTGTTAGTGATTAAAGAAAATAGACTTCAGTTTAAAAACAAATGTAATCCCTGCATGAATGTTTACAGAGAACAAAGAGCATCACTGGGGTATTATCATACTGAAATATGAACAAAGCAGTTATAATTGAAGTTTAAACTATTTTAAATAAACTTAATATCCTTTACAAAATCATGTTTACTCACCTGGAAATCTTTGAAAACAGAGAGTTTATTGATTTTTTTTTTAAACTGCAGGTTGAATCTTCTCTTCTTTCTTTCTTTTTTTTCAGTAAATTGTTTTGAACTTTGAATGAAAAGTGATGTTCCTTTTCTTTTATTTTCTGATCTCAGTTAATATTTGTTGAATGAATGAACTGAGACTATGTTCATGTATATATAATAGGTTGCGTGTAAACTAAGGCTTACTAAAGCAAGTACAAGATGAATAAACCCATGCTTTAAAGTTGCTGATGTGATTTTCTTCTTGCTGGAGAGTAAATGCATTTAATGAAAGTATGTTGCTTTGTAGAGGCTTGCGTTTAATGTAAGCATGTTTTGTAATGCTTCTATCCTGTGTACTTGTAGAAATGTGCTGTTTGATTTATATAAGTACTATTTTGTTTGTTTTGTAAAAAAATATTCTTTGCTTAAGTCCTGTTTTCTTTTACAGTTTATATTTCTTCATACTCTTTTGTTATCTTGGTTTATTTGTTTATTTGTTCATTTGTTTAAATGTTAGATTATAATTATGTGATTTAAATTTTATAATTTTATCATAACTTACATTAACAATTTTATTTCTATTAAAAGATCATCTATCAATATTTGAATTTATAACCCATATTTCATTTAATGGTTTTAAGATAATTTCTTATTTTACTTTGTTAAAAAGAAAAGTTGTTTTAATTATTAACATTAAATAACTAGGTGATTTTATTACAATATTTTATTTCTTTTGAAATTCTCAAATTTAAATTTGAAAATTCCAATAAATTACCAAATTTTTAAATTCAAAATTTTCGGGATGTTCCAACATAATAGCCACTACCGCCTACCTTGGAACACACTCCCAAATCAAAAAAATCAAGTGTGGCCACCAAATCAATCAGAAAGTTAGAATATAGTATCGAAGGAATGTGTCCGATCAGAGCATTGACTTCACTTGGCCTGAGAATCGCTCCTGTTTCAGCCACCTTATGCCAACTCACAGGAGTCGAGTCCACGTATATACCTCAATAGGACGTCGCCACCATCCTACTTCATTTTGGAATCTCCACCGCGTACACGGTTGTTAAAGTGGTTTTCGAAATTGGCAGAGAGTATGACAACTTTCGATCTTGGTCTCTTTAACAACCAACGTTATTATAATACCGCGTTCATTTCAAAATAATTTATACTTCAAACAAAATATCATTGCCATTTAAAAACCACATCTATATGATATCATTTCCGTTTCAAATATATATACATTTCCAAAACCATAGCACTTTAAAAGTTATAACATTTCGAAACCAAATACTTGAATGTATAACACTTTGGAAATATAATGCTTTGGAAATCAAAATTTCGAAATCATAATACTTTGAAATCATAATACTTCCCACTTAACCGATTTAAATATTAAAAATAATAAAAGAGTTTATATAAAAGAGTTATAAGTTAAAATAGTTTATACTAAGTAGTTAGTATCTTAAAAATGATTTATATTAAAATAGTCTATATTAAAATAATTTATAAAATAAAATATAAGATAGTTTTAAATATAATTTAAAATTACTTTATATAATAAATAATTTCCTCAAACTTCAGAAATTGATCAAATCATCTTGAATCCCAAAATTCAATTTTAATCCATTCTCAAATCATCAATTTCAATTCAATTCAGTTTCTCAATAAACCATTTCAAATTATATCGGTTTCAAATACAGATTTGAACTACAAAATAAACCATTTCAATTTCAGTATATTTCAAAACTTAAAATATTCCACAATTTCAAAACTAAATTTGATAATTCCACATATATCATAATTTAACTCATTATTCTTTAGTTTTGAAGTATTTACTTAATAAATCCAATATCATTTAAAAAAACCTCAAATTTCAAATCACTAAATATTTCATTTGAACTTGAAATATTCATCAAATCACCTTGAACCAAAATCAAGTTCTAAAATCATATCCTTTAAAAAATCTCAAATTCAATAAATTTCAAATCGATTTAATTAAATAAAATTCTTACTTAAACACAATTTCAAATAAGTCCAAATTTATCTTCCCAAACTTATCTTATAAAATCATCATAAAAATCTATTTACAAGTATAATTTAAATAAACACTAAAATATATTATAAATCAATTAAATCAAACTTTATTAAATTAAATCTTATTGTAACACTTATTTTATAATAAATCTAATTTATACATATTTAAAATAGTAAAATTATAAATAAATTCTTAAAATTAAAAATTAAAAATCAACTTATAACTACACAATTTTCAAAACATATAAATTTAAAAATCTAAATTTTAAAACTTTATAAAATACATATAGATATAATGTCTTAATATTAACAACTATAAAACCATATATTTCTTTCCAAAATGATAGAAATCATTTTCACGTATTTATATATAGACCAATGATTATGTATATAATTTTCTATCATATGGTCAAGTAATACGGATATTTATCATTTCAATCCGCAATTTAAATATATACGGGTATATATCATTTCAATCCGCAATCCTAAATTCAATTCAAATGAAAATCGCTTGGGTTTATCATTTCAACCTATAACGATTTTCTTCTATTCTACAAAACGTTCGGATATGTATCATTTCAACTCATAGTGATTCTACACTAAATGAGAACTTGTAGAGTGATAACAGATATGATGCTAATGTAACAGGCATATATCATAAATATAAATTACAGATAATGGTGTTAGACGTCACAGGTGAACAGATATCATATATATAGCATTGTAAATAACTAACAGCAGCATACTTCAATTGTCGTTTCAATTGAAATCAAATTTAATGAATATAAGAATGTTTATTGTGAGTGATTGCTAGCCTTCCGAGGCTAGAGAGAATAGATGAGTTACGAATCCAAGCAAGATTGAACTCGAATCGATGAATGAAGCTGATATATAGAAATTGACGAAATCAAATCAGAACTGGATCGATAATGATAATTGGTATAATTGAACTGATATAGATACAACATATAAAATTATATATATATACAAAATCATATTCTAATTTTAACCTATATTAAAATAAGATATATATATATAATATTTATTTTACAAATCAATATTGGTTTAAACACATTTATATTGAATGCATAAGTATTTCAAATTCTATTATTTAAGTTAAAACATATATATGAATATCAACGTATATACACTATTATTATATTAAAAATCAAAATTTATAAATCCAAATTACAACAAGTACAACCATATGAATAACCGAACCCAGAAAACCAAAAGTTTCTTTTTCAAAAATACTGGTATATATATATAACACTCTATGGTATATTTAAAACAATATATATATATATAATACTTCTTGATACATTACTATACTGTAACATATATATATATATATATATATATATATGTGTGTGTGTGTGTATGTATATATGAATGTATGTATACATATATATATATGTGTGTGTGTGTATATATGAATGTATGTATATATATATATATATATATATATATATATTGCAACTTGTTCAAAATCTCAAGTATAAAACAGATCAAGTGCACTGGCAATATGCATGTATTAGTACTATATATATAACATTTTTTATATCCAGTCTTGTCTAAACAGCATATTTAACTGCATATTTCATAAAAGTGAACAACAGATGTCTGAAAATGAATGTTGTAACATATTTATATATTTTGAACATATGAATGTACATATTTAAAACAATATTTTAATACCATCTCTTGCTTTATAACTGCAACATACTACGTAATTTATATATACTAGCATACGAAAACCTATATACAAATATCCTATATATAAATTTTGTAAACAGCGAAATTCAAATATCATATATATATAAAATATCCTGTACACTAACATATGTTTATACACTACAAAAATACACTTATAATACATAACAAATAATATTCCTTTTATAAAATAATATATATATTGTAACAACAATTTCTTCTTTATAAACCGTAAAATTGATTTTGTAACATACACATACAAACTACAAACCTATATTCCTTTATAATATACTATCCAACAAGCCTATATAACACACGAGATAAAACCAAAATATAGATACATACTTACAGTAACACTATATATATAATACTGCAAATTATATACAAACCTATTATACAACTCAGGCAACTCTTTTATTATATATATATTTACTCAAAATATATATAACCTATAATATACAAATATATTAACTTTGTATAAAAGAGGATGCGGGCTGCGAACAATGCAAGGAGGAGGAGCTGGGGTGCATGATGAAGAAGGGAAGGGTCAGTGGGCAAATGGAAAGTCGCGTGATAGGCTGGCGACGTCGGGTGGATAGTATGTTGTCATGGCTATAAGAAGTGGAGCGGGTGACAAATGGAAATTTAGGGAGGAAGGCACAGCCTAATGCTTGGTGGTTGACCTGTGCTATGGTCATGGGTTGCAAAACGTGAAGGAAAGAAAAAAAGATCGACCAGGTGACTCATGGCGAACAGCGGAGAGGAAGAGGAGGGAGGTCAGTGATCATGCTGAGAGGAATAGGCAGTAAAAATTTATACCAATATAATCTTTTATCTCCACAAATAAAAGAAAAAAATATAAATACAAGCAAGCAGAAAAATGAAGCCAAAAGAACAGAAAGGGTCGCAATAATTTCTAGACTAGGGGTCACCATATCTGGGGAACAGTAAAAGTTTATATGGCTCTTCGTTTGAGCTATGGGCAAACGAATGGACAGAGAGACTAAAAGAGATCGAATATCGAACCGATACGAAATCGTTTTCGTAGATTTAGCTGTTCACCATACGTCGAAACATCCGAATGAATATACTGTGGAGATAGGCACGATGAGGCGATCAAAACGGTATATAGATATTAGTGGTACGACCATCCAAACAAAAATCGATATCGGTATCAAAAATGCCGCTAACCCATCGAAAATAAGATAAATGGAGCAATATCAGTCTAAATTTGATGATATGGAAGATGATGTCTCACTTAGAAAAAGATTTACAAATTTATTATCTAAAAATATTCAGGTTTGGAAAACATTTTATTATCATCAAATTTAACCGATTTAAATTAAATAAAATTACACAAGAAAATAAACTTCCATCTTATCAGATGAAAATTTCACCAGTTTCCATGTTCAAATAGACGTATTCCAATATCAAATTTTTTATTTATAAATTCATTATTTAAAATTCAACAAAATTCAGTAAAACACTTTCATAAAACTTATTAAGATTTATAGGTCTTTACATTGTTAATAATTGTTTGCGCCAAAATTGGTCACAAACCCCGAATACCGTGAAAGCACCAGTGTATGAATACAAATAAACAATATTCAAACATAGATAACAGATCTCAATAAATAATAAAACAG
Source organism: Allium cepa (assembly GCA_030765085.1). Lineage (NCBI taxonomy): Eukaryota > Viridiplantae > Streptophyta > Magnoliopsida > Asparagales > Amaryllidaceae > Allium > Allium cepa. The sequence continues at coordinate 242,809,038 of CM060938.1, read as the reverse complement.
CAATCCAGAAGTAAAGAACAGAGACACAAGTTTTATAGTGGTTCGGCTATCTCCGGCCTACGTCCACTCCAACGTTTTATCCTTTTATTGATTATCCTCGCTGGTTAAAAATGATACAGCAGTTACCAAGTCCAAAATTCGAAATAAATAGCAGCAATGAAGATATGGGGTGATTCTGGCAGCGTCCGGGCGTGCTTTCTCTCTCCAAATCCTCCCACCTCTTTTCTGAATGACCAGGGGCTCTATTTATAGGCGTAGGAGGCTGATATTTCTCCTAAAAATCCGGTAGACTGCTTCAAGCACGTGAGGGGGCCCACGCGCCCGAAATCTGGAGGTCCGGGCCCATATCAGGATCGATTCGAAGTAAGGTTCGAATCAATCAAGAAAGCATCCAATTGAGATAAAATTTGGTGAGAACATTCTTCAACATGTATGTAAGCTCCTGTAAAAATTTCATTGCATTTGGATCAACGGTTTGGAAGATATGATCGATTCAAGTTCAAAGCTTCGTGTGTTCTGCCTGGTTCGAACCCATACTTCGAATCCATCTCCTTCGAATCCATATCCTTCGAATCCATCTCCTTTGAATCTATCTCCTTCGAATCCATCTCCTTCGAATCTATCTCCTTCGAATCCATGAAGTCGACTCCCTGCGTATCCTCTTCGAATGCTTTCTTCGTATCGACAGAACCCTTGAATGGATTCGAAGCAACTTACATTCCCTTTGATCGATACGAGTTGTGATCGATTCGAACCACCTTCGATACGAACTAACCTGTGTACACCTTATGGATACGAAGGAGATCCATGCTGTGATCGAGTCGAAGTCCACCTGTCCTTCTGATCGATTCGAACACGATCGAGTCGAACCAACACCTGATGCGAACTTCACAGAGCCGAACCCATACCAGTCGATATGAAGTGCATTGATTCGAACCTTGTGGGCCTTCGATCGATTCGAACCTGATGGGTTCGAAACGAACACCTTGATGGGTTCGAACAGCCATACCCTTCCTACCTTATATCGATCATAACTCCTTCATATGAACTCCGTTACCCTGAAATTTGAAACGTAGCCTTTCCTAATCCTTATCATCATCTCCAATTAATTTCGTCCCGATCGGAGTTCAACCAAATTTTGACGATGTCGATCGTAGCCTTGATTCCAACCGATCTCCAATCCTGATATCCATAATTCCTTGCCAATTTGTTGATATTCACCAAAAATGGGATAACAATAATCAAAGGGTTAATGTTAATTTTCGATTATCAAAACCAAGGGTTACTGTTGATGATCCGATTAATAGTACCATAAATCCCATGTTTCCCTTAAATTAACAATCTTATACCCATTCACTTTATCAGTCTTCCATAAATTAAAATGAATAGCGATAACTGCTGCAACGACCCGAGTTTTTGACTTCCAAAAGTCGACATTATTACGTCCACTACATCAACTACCGAACCATCGAACGTTGAAAAACCGAACCTTTAGGTTTCAAGAAGAAGAAGAAGATAGAAGAAGAAACAGAAACAATAACAGAATCTCACATTTCGCAGCGGAACAACATATAATATATAAATGAATAATCTGTAAAACAAAGAACTATATCTGTTATTATAATGCAATATCAGAGTACAACAACAACACACAACATAGGCAGTTGTAATGACTTGCATATATAGAAATTTGTCTCACAAAAACCCGAACACAGCAGATACTACATAGTATAGATAATACGTCTCGCAGTCCATTTTGCCTCCAGATCTCCACAGCAATCCATCCAGATCCAATTGATAACCTGATTCTAGGCTGCCCGTGTGGAAAATTATCGGTAGCGAGAGTTTAGAAAGGGAACAATAAACTCCAGGTCAGTCATGGGACTAGTGTGAGAACTTAAAAACCGTTATTTTCACAAAGAAAATAAAAAGAAACCAATATGCTTATGGAAAATGAAACTGCCATAAAGCCTCCCGCTACACACACAATGCAAGCGCACACTTGGAGGAGATTTCTCCTTATGACAGTCAAAAATTCTTGATACGCAAAAACCTTTTGATATTATTTTTAGTGCATAGTGCAGAAAAAATTTCAAAAGTATAATATTAATTTTAGCCAGCATACAATATTTCGTCATATGCCTACTATAGCTACCATGTTCAGTAGCAGGTTACCTCCATATTCCATGGCAGGTTATACAACTAAAAACCATATAGGGCGCATATTGTTTTGTTTGGAATTCGAACAAATGGTCAGGCTAAGGAACTTCCTTATCGAAATGGGTACGCCTCTGGAAGGATGCCCCCGAGAACCTAACCGGATCTCTGCTAACACAAGGCCGACGCTACCTCACGCTTTAACCAAGCTGTAACCAGGTAACTACCACACAAGTATGCCATCCCCCGGTCGTTACCGACCTTTATTCGAGGATCCTCAACCACAAAGCAACATCACACGGTAATAAATTTACAGTGTCCACATGAGTTAAGTATCTGGGCTCCATACCATGATACCACCCTTTATCCAGAAGAAAATGGACATACCTTAGGGGCGCGACCCCTAAAAACCTTGCCGCAACATTCCTGTTTCGACCATTTCCGGGTTGTGAGGCTCGACGAAGTCTCGTCCACAAAGCTACGCTTTTCCACAAAGCCATGCTTCGATCAACAAATGATCAGCAACATTTCGTATGCCACATTACCAAATTGGGAATGTATCACTAGTAATCATCAACTACATAACCTATGAGCTCGTACGTCTCAGAGAAGGGTGTTAAGCAAAGAGAATAAATCTCCGCCACCAAACAGAAATGTATTTGATAGAAACCAGCTTTACATCTCAAAGTGTAATGTCAAGTCTGTTCAGGTTCGAACTGAACCGAAGGCACTTCCAAAGAAGCCCTTGCAATCCGGGTATTCTCAATCCCGATCGGACTTCCCATCACTTAGGGAATCTCCATGCAGGCGTGACTCAGTGTAGAGACAATCGATAGGTAATCCTTTCGCTTTCGAAAATACCCGGTCTTCAACACCATCTTCAAATGCAATCTCATTTCGTATATCATTATTCGGAATGGGTTTTATGACATAAAGTCTTCTCCCAGCTTAACCGAATAACGAGAGCTTGTTTTAAAAACAAATTCAAGTGCTATTTCGAAGACCAACATTGATAGTCGGTTATTTAACTATCAACAACATTCACAACAATCATCATATTTAAATAATTTCCAAAAATTATTTATTTTCTAAATATCTTCACAAGATATATTTTCACACTTCAATCCTTTTGAAAACAAATTTCAAAACATTTTTCACTCGCGGAATAAAATTCCCGAAATCATTTATTTCCATTGAAAATCTGCCAAGTATGAATACTTTTAAAAAATATTTAAAACACTTATCCAAATATATATTTGGAAATATTTAAAATAAAAACTATTTTAAACATTTTACTTAAAATATTAGTTATAAAAACATTATACTATTATTACATATAAACTTTAAGTCCAAAACTAATTTTAAAAGTAAAGTTAGTAGATAGAGTACAATTATTTAAATAACCTTTTTCTTAAACAATTATCAATTAATTTTTAAATAATCACTTCTATAATTAATTAAAAAAAATCTTTACTCTAAGATTTTCAAAATAACTTAAGAAAATAATTTCTCCAAAATATTCTTTTAAAACCAACTTTAGAACTTTTGATTTATACTTTAAAAGCTACTTTGAAAATATACTCGACTTTCCATGGAAATACACTTTCATTTCAAAATGGTCCATTTAAACCAATTAATAAACCCTTCATGATTTATTTCAATTTACATTTCAAATCTGTAAATTCCTTTCCAAACTTTAAAAATAAACCAATATTTATTTTTAAGACAAATTTCCCTTTCCTCTTCAAATTCCCATTGTGAATTTACATTTTCAAATATCCATTAATATACGATCTTCAAATCGATTTTCAAATATTCACTTTCAACACCAAATCAAATTCCATATTGATTTCCCAAATTTATTTCAAACACCCAAATCAATTTCCAAATGGATTTCCCAAAGGTTTATTTTCAATCACCAAAATCAATTTCCAAATGGATTTTCCAATTTACTTCCTTTTAAAATAAATTCCTTTATCTCTTCCGATTCATTTAAAAATCCGAATTTTAAGCAAAATTTTCAACTATTAAACAATATTATTCAAAACCCTTTATTAAAATCTTTTCCCATATTTTGGAATTTATTCAATAAGTTTTCAAAAATAAAACTTTATCTATTTAAATTTCCTCTTTTAAATTCACCCAATTCTTTAAATGAATTTGCTTAAAGCTTCTACTTTGAATTCCAAAATTTTAATTTCATATTTCTGGTATCCTACGATACCAAAAATATATTTGGCTAAATCATGGCCTTCAACAATTTCAATCACAAATATAATCATACACAGATTATAAATAATCACACACAACATTGAAACAGATTCAAATATTTGAGGAATCCAGTTGGATCCCTCCAACCTGTTTCCCTGCATCCACATATGTTAGCACAACAACTAAATACCTATTCCACTTCGAGGGGTAATATCGCAGTATAGGGGATTTATAAAAGTTCATCCACTATTATGCGGTGCATAGGGTCTCATCCGCTATATAACGTGGGAAATCAACAACTCCAAATACATATATAATACCAATTCCACTTCAAGGTGGAATATCGCGGTATATGGGTTTAAATATAATATCATCTGCTATTATGCGGCGCACAGGGTCTATTTCAATCCAACAAATAACAACCATCATCCAAGCAACATCCAATAATTTAAATAAACTATTTAAATTAAATCGAGTATCCAATTGAGTGAGAAGTTCTCACCTTTTTCTTATGCATGCAATCCATTTCCATTCCCGTTTGTTTCTCGATTTAAGACCTTGCATAACAATGATATGATTTTATTAATATTCGAATAAAATCGAACAATTAAATTCCATTTGATAATTAAATTAACCCATGATTTTATTTTCATTTTAAAACTGCATATAAAAAAACAATTCATACATATTTTAAAATTCTACAGTTCATAAAAATTTGTATATATCCATAATATATTTTCTTTTTCTTTTTCCATTTGCTGATTTCTTTTCAAATTACTGTAACAGACAGTATTTTTATTTTATTTTTTTCCGAATCAAAACTTCCATCTAACCTATATAATAAGACAGAATTATACTTTGCCACACTATAACATATATTATTATTTTTCAAATTCATTTCCTTTAAAAATACAAATTCATATTTAAAAAAAAACGATAAAGAAATCAAACCTAGATCACAAAACCTTCTTAGCATCGGCCCACTCCTCTCACCCATGCACTCGTCATCTCCGTCAAACCGAGATGAACACCACCTCGCTGTTACATGGAGTACCCAGACCACCATTGCCTTTCTGAACTTCCACTGACGAGTCGCCGCCGCTTCGAGCCACCGTGAGCACGAACGCGACAAATCCCAAAACCCCACGGCGATCCCAAAGTCGTGCTACCCTCAACATTGATGAAGAAGAGCCCACTAAGCACCGCGGCTAGGCCCACTGAGCGCCGCCCTACCCCATTGAGTCGCCTTCGACATCGCGACTTAATTTGATTTCCTTTCGATTTGCGGAACTCGATTGTATATTGTGGACTGAATTTGGGTTTTGAGAAGGAGAATGTGATATCCCGGAATTTCTGGCAATATAAATATAATAATCTGTGTTTAAAATTAAATTAAATTAATAATTTTTGTAAATAAATTTGAATCGATTTAACAATCTTCTTTAATAAATATTTAATTAGTGAATTTATCTTTTAATAAGCTAATAAATTGTTGTCTATTTATATGTATATATATATTTATATATATTTTAAATAGATGAGTTTGGTTTTAAATTAAATTAATACTGCACATTTTTTAATTCCAACTATTTTGGTAGTTGGGAAATTTTGATTTATTTAATTTAAGCTTTTAAAAGTTATTTAATAAAGAACCAAATGATTTTAAATGTATAAGACAAATGTTTTATCTGTTCAAGTTATATTTTAACTTAAGTTTGAATATTAAAATAAAGTTATAAAAATGTTGTTTATTTCTTTTTAAAATATTGATTTATAATTATGATTTGTATTAAATATGAGAGTTTAAAATACAATTAATAAATGAAACATTTATTCATTTAAATAATAAGTAATTTATGACCTCTTTTATAAATTTATTTAAAATGATTAAAAATATTATTTTCAAATAATAAAATATATGTATTGTTTTTATTTATAATCATACTTGATTTATTCTTTAATTATTATCTATATATAACTAAGTATTTTGAAAACTAATTAATTAAGTTTAAACTTTCATTAACACTTAATTATAAATACTAATTAATTAAAAGGGCATATGTAAACATCTTAGAGCATAAGTTAACATGTGTAATTTAATCACACAAAGATATTAACAAGTGTTCATATTTTATACAAGTGTTAAATTTGTATTTTTATTTTCTTTAATTTTTAACTTATCATAAATATTGTTATATAAACTTGCCTTCTTCCCTTTTGTATTTTTTTCTCATTTTCAATTCATTAATTTAAAAAAAATTCAGCTGAGAAACCATCCTCAAATCAAATGAAATCTGAAAATCAAAAATGCATATCCCTGATTCATTTTCAAAAACCTGCAAATCATTCCCTGTTCTCAAAGCAAATCCCTCTTCATAATCAAACTCCTGTAACTCATTTTCATTCATGCAAATCTGAAATCCCTGATCCATTTTCTACATGCAATTAAAGATGCATATCAATCCCTGTAAACACATTTCCTCAAATCATAATTTGATGCAACCCCTGTTCAGATGCATAGCATAAGTTCTGTATTTCATTTTCAAAAACCTGCGTTTCCTTCTTCAAAATCTGGAAATTTGCCATGCATTCCAACCTGGGAATTAAAGCAAATTAAAACATCAGCAAGCATTCAAATAATAATTTAAAGGATTCTAAGCACCAAAGTTTTTTGAAGGCAAAGCAAATTAAGTTCTTAAGTTTCCAGGAGCTTTTCAAATCTGAAAACTGTGCTCTGCTCATTAAAAACAGTGAGTAACTCCATTTTTATTTTAAATTTTAAGTAGGTAAAAGTTTGATTTGCATGTTGGTTTATCTGAGATGAAGTTTATATTGTGTTTATATATCATTGAAAAATTCCTGTGTATATATGAATGAATAGGTGATTTTGCTGTTGAAATTGCTTTTGCCTGTTCTTAGTTAAATTTAGATTCTAAAACAAAAGAATCCAATATCTTTTGATCTGGTCGCTGTTAGAATGTAGAATTTAAACAAGACATATATGTTGACTTTAAAGATTAAGATTTAAAATTTTATTCAAGTTAAAATTAAATAGGAATTGACTGGAAACAGAAAAGAAAACAGGAATAGGATAGATTGAATTGATGGAAAATTCAATTATGTAAATTTAACAAATCGGTAATGTAAATTAAAACCCTATACCAAATCATGATTTTTAAGATCAAAATCACAATTTTTAAAAGGGAATGGAAGGTGCAGTTTTGAATTTCATTATTTGGGTTAATTTGAGAAAATTTGTTGACCTCTGGATTCTGGAAGGTTGGATTTTCTTCTGGAGGTTGATGAGTGATCGGAGAGGCCAAGAAAACTATTAGATCGGGTTGCATTTCATTTTTGTGGTGATGATTTTGATTTGAATTTTAGAACCCTATTTTTTACTGGGTTACAGTTTTTAATTGGGTTCGATCTCCTCTGTTGATCGAGTTACTTGGGGTTTTAGGGAATGGAGGTTGGAGGGTTGACGAAGTCTTCGCCAGAGTTTTAAGGGTAATGGTGGCTGGAGGTGCATGAACGAGGCGTTGATAGGTTGGGGTTGAAGTGGGTACTGTTGTTCCAGGTTTGGGAATGTGGTCGCAATTTTGAATTCGTGCAAGTGTTGATCGGATTGTTGATTGGATGGTCTGAGGAGTTGAATGTCGACTGTGGGGAGGTCGCGTAGTTGGCCAGCGGTGGCCGGAGGCACTGTACACGTGCATAGAGCAAGGTGATGTTGCTGGTGAATGTTTGGGTTGAGGGGTTTTGTTTACTTGGGTTTGTCTCGAGTAAGTTGAGGATTAGCTCGAAGTAGTTACGGTTTTGTGTCGAAGTAAAATTCGAGTTGCTCGGGTATTGATGATGTTTCAGGTTTTAATAAAAACAGAATCCTGTTTCTGTTTTAAAATTTAAAAGATAATTTGAAATGTAAACTTAAATTTAAAATAAGTTTAAAACCTGATTTGAATCTGAATTCAGGAAGTTTGAATCTAAGTTTGAAATAATTTAAATTTTGAAATTTAAATTTAGTTTTAACTACTTTTAAAGTATAAAAGAATATTGGTTTGAATTTAAACTGGAAGTTTAAATTGAAAAATATAAGCTTTAAAATAAGTTTGATTCTGAAATTTAAAAATCTGGAATTTGGTTTGAATTTCAGGTTTTAAAATAAAATAAGTTTTTAAATTTAATTTGTTTTAACTATTTTAAATATGGTTAAATGATTTGAATTTGAGATGGAGTTTAAAATGTAAGTAAAGCTTTAAAGATTTAAGTTTAAATCTGGAATGAAGATTCAAGCTGTATTTCAGTTTTGAAATTAAAGGAATATTTAGATTGAATTTGTTTTTAAGTAACTTGGAATGTTTAAAGTGTATGTTTAAATTGATTTGAACTTTATTTTCTTTTAAACTTATTTTATAAAATGGTTATTCTTTTAAAATATGAGATAAAAAGGTTTAAATTGTTTTAAACCTTGTTTAAATAAATTTGTATTCATTTTAAAATCTTAAATTAAAATGAAATCAAAAATGAATTTAAAGTAAATTTGAAAACAAATTGTTTTAAATACTTTGATTAAGTAAGAAATGTTTGTCTTAAAATAAATTAGAATTTTAATGATCTGGATTCATTTAAATTATTAAGTTAATTTAAATGAATAATTAATTATTTAATTAATTAATAATATGAATGATTAATTAATTAATTAATTAAGAATTTTTAAATTTGATTAACTAAGATTTAAGGTTAATTAATTATGGTCAATTGATATGTAATTAAGGATTATTAATCAGATTTAATTAATGATTAAAGATTTTTAATCAAGTAATTGAGGATTAATTAAGATTGTAGTTAACACTTAATTAATTTAATAATTAGAGATTAATTAATTGGCAATTAAATAATAATTAATTTGTAATTAATAATGATTTATCTGAATTAATTTCTTAAAGAAGTAATATAATTTTTTTTAATGAAGGTCATTAACTATGATTATTTAATAATTAATTAATATGATTAATTTTTAATAATTAATAAGATTAATTAATTAATAATAATCATTTATGTAATTGTTTATGTTTAATTACTTAATGGAAGTAATTAATGAGTTAATTACTTAATGTAATTAATTGTGTTAATGTGATTAGTTTAGATTAATTAATTAAGTTTAATTAATATAAACACTTGATGATTTGATGAATAATTACTTATGTAATTAATGGGATTGTAATTACTTAGGGAAGTAATTAATTGATAATTACTGGATGTAATTAAAGATGTTTGATAATGGAAGTAACTAGAATTAAATTATCTTGTAATTAATCAAGGGATTATTTGAGATAATTAATTAAGGGTAATTAATTTTTAAATAAAGTAATTAATTACTGAATGGGATTAATAAAGGGATTAATTAGTGAATAAATTAATGATTAATTTATTCAATGAAGTAATTAAGGGTAGTTAATTACCGTATTGTTATTAATCAAGGGTGATTAATATATGTGTGGTTTAATTGCAGATTAATTACTTAATGTAATTAATTTATATAGAGAGATTAATTAAATGTAATTAGAAATCATTAATTAATAAAATTAATGATGTAATTTAACATTGATTAATTAAGGAATAATTAATAAATGAAGTAATTAATTAATAAAGGATTAATGTAATTAACTTTAGTTAATTAATTGATTAAGTAATTAAAAGTTAATTATTGTAAGTGTTAAGTATAATTAACTTATGTAATTAATTTAAAAGCTAATTACTTATTGTAATTAGGGAATTGTTAATCAGTAATGATTAATTGAAATGACTAATGAGATGGTAATTATTTAATTGATTTGTAATCAATTAATGGTTTAGTTAAGCAGGATTATAATGATAAAGTAATTAATTTAATTCATTTTAAATTAATTAGAGATAAAGTAATTAATTTAATTCACTGTTAATTAATTATAGATGGTGTGATCATTGAATCATTGCTTATGTATGAATGGATGATATTGGTTGCATTGTATGGTTTGTAATCTCAGCTATGAGATGAGTAATGTTGTATGATATGGATGCATTGGTTGCATTGTGATGATGATGTGGATTATCTGTTTATAATGCTGATATGGATTATCTGTTGATGATGATAATTATGATTATCTATTATGAATCTATGAATTATCTATCTGTGTGTATATAGATAATGAATTGAATTGTTTTAAACTCTTAAACAACTTGGCCTTAAAAGATATGTTTTGGATTTCGATGAGACTGGGATCGGGTTTCCATATTTGGATATCCGAAAACCACATGATAGGTCGTGAATCTCTAGTGAAAATGAAGACTCAAAGTGCGAGGGTTATCGTCCTTAACTCTGAGGGTGATTCCAAAATAAGTGTAACGAGATAATGCCTTCGGTTTCGTTCGAACCCGAAACGAACTTGTATGGATTGAATGCTTTCAGAACATTGTCAGGTGGACGATGAGCATTCTAAGTGATATGTCCTATAAAGGTAATCGTAGCCTCAAGCCTCATCGACCGAGAATGGCTAAAACAGGGGAGGTACAGCAAGGCTAAGTGGGTCATGCCCAAGTAGGATGAGATTTACCCCTGTCTAGTTGTCCCTTTTATTTCGGCTATGTGGTGCGGTTGTTGATCACAACTACGGGGTCGTCTTGTTCGTAACTGTTCAGTAAGGAATGGTTCCGACATTGTGTTGCAGGGGATTGGGAGTGATCCTCGGTACGATGATCTAGGCCACGTACTGTGACGGGCGGTAGCCCGGTAGCCCTGCCATTGTATGGAATCCAAAATCCAATAAGTGTCGTACGTATTAGTTGTGTCCGACTATGTTAGATGCAAGCATTCCAGCTATTTCTGTATTTTACTTGAAAACCCTAAACACTATTATAATATCACTGGATTTCCTATTAAATGTTTTGGTTAGCGTAAGGTAAATTTTTTTCCATGTTTATGTATAGGAAGTCTTACGTGATACCTTTTGTTTTCAAAGGTTTTTCAAAAGTTAAGAAACTTTAACCTGTTACTCACACCAGACCCATGTTTGACTCGGAGTTTATTTCTATTTTTCTTAAACTCTTGGGTACTCAAATTTTTACGAGTAGCCAAGGGATTCAGGATAACTTTGACGAATTGTGGAGGAGCAATGGAGCAGGAGCCTTTCGCATATAGATATATAGTGTCCGCTGTGTTGGTATCTCTGAGTGGTTTCTTTATATTTTATTGAGTTGTAATAACTAGACAGCTGTTTGTAACTGTCTAGTATGTGTTGTATTGTCTGTGTAACTCTAATTGTTGTATACTATGTAATACTTATGTTACTAATATAATTTATTCGTTCCGCTGTTGTTTCTTCTTTCTCTTCTTTCTTTTCTCTTTTCTATCCCTTTCTTTCTTAAAGATGATGCGATTTTCTATGGTGAGAAAGTCGGGTCGTCACATTTGGTATCAAAGCGCTAGGTGGAGCGAATACCTAGATTATGGAGTGGTGTCTGTCTTGAGAGAGCATATTTGTATTATATATATATATATATATATATATATATATATATATTTCTACCTATTCGTTGGGTTACCCGTACAGGTTTTCCAATATAAGTTATAAAGGTAGATGAGGTAGTGGTGTGTGTAACACAACTACCGATGGTTGGAGTTTGAGTGATGAGGTTGGAAATGTATCTGTCAAGACTGTAGACCTAATACCGTTTCGAGTGAGTTTAGCTTGGAGTAAGGATTTCATCGATCTTTGAAGGAAACCTGTTAACGTTCGGAGTTCATCTTTGAAGTGCAGAGTTGGGTGAGTTGAGTTTGGATCTGTCGGTTGGGCAGAAGCAAGTGAGTGATGGTATCTTTATACCTCAGGAAGTAGTAGCCGCGTGATGAGACGCAGTGACTATGGATGTTTACGAAGATGTCTATTTGGAACAAGAGTAAGGAAGTGCGTCTGTTTTGGTGATGTGGCTGAGTCCACCAGGGTGTTTCTGTTTGCTTTGAGGTCCGAGTTTCTCGGACAGCTTTGGATTAGGAATTCTTTGGCATTGGTGTTAGCAGTACAGCTCGGAGTGCCCTGTGTTGGCAGGAAGTCTTCTGGCTGAGTAGTTTTTCTGAAGTGGAGTTCAGAAGCAGCAGAGTGGACTCGTTTCTTCGATGGGTTGGCGAGGCCAGCGTAAGCTGTTTTGATTGGTGTAGAGAGAGCAGTTTCTTTGGATTAGGCTGGGTTGATCGCAGAAGTGACTTGCGATAGTTGGATGTTCTCTTGGGTTGTTGGAGATTTTCCGGATGTCTTCAGGGAAGTCAGAAGTTTGTCCGCATCTGGAGATCGAGTTTTCATATCGGCTAGTATTCCAGGATTGGTACCTGTGGTTCAGCTTAATAGAAGGATTGTTCCTTGAGTTAGAAGTTGAAGAAGCAACTCAGGTTTCGGAGGAATTTCTGAGTTTACTTTTATGGATCTGTTGAATCGTATTTCTGGGATGTGTTGTCAAGTCTGTGCTCATATTCTTCATCAGCATTTTCTTCTACTTCGGATCTGTGCAACGGAAGCAGTTTGGGGGTGCATCAGTTTTTCTTTTCCAGATAAGGAGAAGTTTGTTCTGTCTTCTGTTATTGAGGAGTAGAGTTTGTGTTCTTGGTTTTGGATTGATCTTGAGGAGATCATTATGTTGGGTTGTCTTGATCCAGTCTATTTCTAGAGGCATCAGCAAGGGTTGAGCTGATCAGGAAGGATGTTGGTAACCCAGGATTGTCCGAAGAGTTTTTGAGGATAAGAGACGGAGGAATTTGGATTTTGGAATCGGAGATTTGGGTTTCTGATAAGTTTTTATCCCATCCAAGGAGCTATGAGTTTTGGCAAGTCTGGGAAGCTAGCTCCGAGGTTTTTTGGATTTCTTCTGTGTTCTGGTAAGATAAGTGTTGGTTTTCAAGAGTTAAATTGCCAGTTTGGATAACTGGGATTAAGAGTGTTTCACGTATCTCAGAAGGAGTACGTGTATGAGCTATCTCTGGTTTTGGAACCAGCAGTTCGGGAGGTTTGGTTGTTGAGTCAGATTCGTCTGTAGTCTAATATCCTGTTTAGAGTTCTAGATATAGATGAATAAGAGCTCTGTAGCTTAGTAGTATTAATTGTTGGGATTCTATAGAGTGAGTATCCTGATATTTATACCGGGGAAACTCGTGGAAGTTCTATCCAGAATTTTCTGGATAATTAGATTTGTTTTGATTGTGTGAATTGATTGCTTTGGTTGTTAGCATATGATTAATATATGCTGTGTTTTAAAACTAAATTTTTAATGAGATTATTAAATTACCTTTGTTTTAAATTTCGGGGACGAAATTCTTTTAAGGGAGGAGGATTGTGATATCCTGGAATTTCTGGCAATATAAATTTAATAATCTGTGTTTAAAATTAAATTAATTTGATAATTTTTGTAAATAAATTTGAACTGATTTAATAATCTTCTTTAATAAATATTTAATTAGTGAATTTATCTTTTAATAAGAAAATAAATTATTGTTTATTTATAATGTATATATATATTTATATATATTTTAAATAGTTGAGTTTGGTTTTAAATTAAATTAAAACAGCATATTTTCTAATTCCAACTATTTTGGTGATTGAGAAATTTTGATTTATTTAATTTAAGCTTTTAAAAGTTATTTAATAATGAACTAAATGATTTTAAATATATAAGACAAATGTTTTATTTGTTCAAGTTATATTTTAACTTAATTTTGAATATTAAAATAAAGTTATAAAAATGTTGTTTATTTCTTTTTAAAATATTGATTTATAATTATGATTTGTAAATTAAATATGAGAGTTTAAAATACAATTAATAAATGAAACATTTATTCATTTAAATAATAAGTAATTTATAATCTCTTTTATAAATTTATTTAAAATGATTAAAAATATTATTTTCAAATAATAAAATATATGTATTATTTTTATTTATAATCATACTTGGTTTATTCTTTAATTATTATCTATATATAACTAAGTATTTTGAAAACTAATTAATTAAGTTTAAACTTCCATTAACACTTAATTATAGATACTAATTAATTAAAAGGACATATGTAAACATCTTAGAGCATAAGTTAACATGTGTAATTTAATCACACAAAGAAATTAACAAGTGTTTATATTTTATACATGTGTCAAATTTTTACTTTTATTTTCTTTAATTTTTAATTTATCATAAATGTTGTTATATAAACTTGCCTTCATCTCTTTTCTATTTTTTTCAAATTTTCAGTTCATTGACTTAAGAAATTTTAGGCTGAGAAACCATCCTCAAATCAAATGAAATATAAAAATCAAAAATGCATATCCCTGATTCATTTTCAAAAACCTGCAAATCATTCCCTGTTCTCAAAGCAAATCCGTCTTCATAATCAAACTCCTGTAACCCATTTTCATTCATGCAAATCTGAAATCCCTGATCCATTTTCTGTGTGCAATTAAAGATGCATATCAATCCATGTAAACACATTTCCTCAAATCAAAATTTGATGCAACCCATGTTCAAATGCATAGCATAAGTCCTGTATTTCATTTTCAAAAACCTGCATTTCCTTCTTCAAAATCTAGAAATTTGCCATGCATGCCAAACCTGGGAATTAAAGCAAATTAAAACATCAGCAAGCATTCAAATAAGAGTTTAAAGGATTCTAAGCACTAAAGTTTTGTGAAGGCAAAGCAAATTCAGTTTTTAAGTTTCCAGGAGCTTTTCAAATCTGAAAACTGTGCTTTGCTCATCAAAAACAGTGAGTAACTCCATTTTTATTTTTAAATTTTAAGTAGGTAAAAGTTTGAGTTGCATGCTGGTTTATCTATGATGAAGTTTATATTGTGTTTATATATCATTGAAAAATTCTTGTGTATATATGAATGAATAGGTGATTTTGCTGTTGAAATTGCTTTTGCCTGTTCTTAGTTAAATTTAGATTCTAAAACAAAAGAATCCAATATCTTTTGATCAAGTCGCTGTTAGAATGTAGAATTTAAACAAGACATATATGTTGACTTTAAAGATTAAGATTTAAAATTTTATTCAAGTTAAAATTAAATAGGAATTACTGGAAACAAAATGAAAACAGGAACAGGATAGATTGAATTGATGAAAATTCAATTATGTAAATTTAACAAATCAGTAATGTAAATTAAAACCCTATACCAAATCATGATTTTTAAGATCAAAATCACAATTTTTAAAAGGGAATGGAAGATGCGGTTTTGAATTTCATTATTTGGGTTAATTTGAGAAAATCTGTTGACCTCTGGATTCTGGAAGGTTGGATTTTCTTCTAGAGGTTGATGAGTGATCGGAGAGGCCAAGAAAATTATTAGATCGGGTTGCATTGCATTTTGGTGGTGATGATTTTGACTTGAATTTTAGAACCCTAGTTTTTACCGAGTTACAGTTTTTACTTGGGTTCGATCTCCTCTGTTGATCGAGTTACTTGGGGTTTTTGGGAATGGAGGTTGGTGGGTTGACGAAGTCTTCGCCAGAGTTTTAGGGGTAATGGTGGCCGGAGGCGCATGAACGAGGCATTGATAGGTTGGGGTTGAAGTGGGTACTGTTGTTCCAAGTTTGGGAATGTGGTCGCAATTTTGAATTCGTGCAAGTGTTGATCGGATTGTTTATTGGATGGTCTGAGGAGTTGAATGTCGACTGTGGGAAGGTCACCTAGTTGGCCAGCGGTGGCCGGAGGCACTGTACATGTGCACAATGCAAGGTGATGTTGCTGGTGAATGTTTGGGTTGAGGGATTTAGTTAACTCGGGTTTGTCTCGAGTAAGTTGAGGATTAGCTGGAAGTAGTTATGGTTTTGTCTCGAAGTAAAATTCGAGTTGCTCGTGTATTGATGATGTTTCAGGTTTTAATAAAAACAGAATCATGATTCTGTTTTAAAATTTAAAAGAAAATTTAAAATGTAAACTAAAATTTAAAATAAGTTTAAAGCCTAAATTGAATCTGAATTCAGGAAGTTTGAATCTGAGTTTGAAATAATTTAAATTTTGAAATTTAAATTTAGTTTTAACAACTTTTAAAGTATAAAAGAATATTGGTTTGAATTTAAACTGGAAGTTTAAATTGAAAAATATAAGCTTTAAGTTTGAATCTGAAATTTAAAAATCTGGCATTTGGTTTGAATTTCCGGTTTTAAAATAAAATAAGTTTTTAAATTTTATTTGTTTTAACTATTTTAAATATGGTTAAATGATTTGAATTTAAGATGGAGTTTAAAATGTATGGATATTTTAACAACAACTATTGTTTAAACGATTCGAATTTTGAACAAGAAAATTTTCAAAATGATGACAAACCTTCAAATCTTGAAAATAGCATTTCATCTTTACTTGAAATCGCTACACAACAAAATCAAATGATAAATAAGTTGTGTAATTCATATTTGTGCAATAACTCGAATCAAAGTTTTCGAAATAATCAAAATTTGAATTCACTTCAAAATTCAAACGATTTCGAGTATATCCCATGCCAATTCAATTTCGAGCTTCAAAATGAATTCCAAAATCAAGACGAAAATGTGAACCAATTTTCAAATAATTTTGGCATTGGGAATAGTTTCAATAACGATACGATTGAAAACTTTAGTTGTCAACAAATTCAAAATGAAAATTTTCAAATTAATAATCATGAATTTGATTTTGTTGACCAAATGGAAAAGGATAACGGGGATTTTTTACTTGAAAAATACAAAACTTTTCGTGAAAATCATAATCAAATCTCAACTTGTAAAGAATCAAATAATAATCTACCGTTTATCGAAATTGACAATTCTTGTTTTCAACAAGTCCAAATTGAAAATTTTCAAGTAAATAACTACGAATTGGATTTTGTTGAACAAATGAACGAAATTTACGATGATCACACGGATTCGTTGTTTGAAACATACATGAAACAACGTGAAAAACAAAATCAAATTCCAATGTGTGACGGGTCAAGTGATAATCCATCTTTTATCCAAATCAACGATTTTCAAATAACAACTTTTGAAATTGAAAATAACAATCTTAATGAAGTTGTTGAAAACACGGTAATTGAGCTGGATTTCAATTCTTTTAAAGGTGTGGAACCAAATTTAAAATTTGATCTTCCTTTTCTCGATTTCGAAAATCTATATACAGCAACTTTGAATTTTAAACTTGAGACATGCAATAAAGTTGTTGATAATCCAACGAAGGAAGACGAATTTAATGAACACAAATTTTTTGGACTTTTGGATGACGAGTTGTTAAATTTCGACGGGGAAGATGAAAATCACCATTTCTATTTTGAAATCAATAACTCTGAAAATGTTTTCAGTGATAAGCTTGAATTACAAATTGGTGAAAATGAATATGAACTTCAATCAATAGTTTTATCAACCTAAAAAATCATCGAAAATAAAACAACTCGTACGATTTTTAATAAAACGACATTCGTTTTTCCAAATCAACGTTCAACTTCGAAATCTTTTACGGTTTGGTTTTCTACGCTTTTGCTGTGTCTCGTATACTTGACGAGACAAATGAATCGGTCTTTGGAAGACCGTTTCATTTACTTTTTGACGATATACTTTCTGATTACATGTAAATATCGTCTGTTTTCATGTAAATAATAATGAACATCCCTTTCACTTGGGGTGACTGTGGGGACACAGTCATAATCAAGTGTGGGGGGAGTCTCATCTTCATTTTTTTTCATGGTTTATTTTTGCTTTAAAATCACAAAAAAAATTAAAAAAATCCCAAAACCAAATTTTCTTTTGATTTATTTTTAAAAGAAACACTATAAGATAAATATATGGCTTTGGTTTATTAAATTGAAATTTTCGAAAATTTATCGGTCTTAACAAAAATAAAAATGAAGTTTGATTACAAATAATAATGGTTTAACTAGTATATAGGAAGATTCATACGTGTTAATTATGAAGTACATCCTAATTGAAAATCTTTGTTTTAAAAAGTGGTTGATTTAAAGTAAAGGATATAACATTTTTTTTGTCTTCTAAGTTAAATGGTGCTAAGATGATTTTGCAAAACTACCTCTAAAAAATTATAAAAATAAAAAATAATAACATCCAAGTATTCACTCTCATTTAAAAGTCCTCACGGTTATGCAGGGGTGATTACTTGGAATTTTTGATTATGTGCTTTCATACTCATTTAAAAGTCCTCACGGTTATGATGTATGGAACACATGTAAAAAAAAGACAATAAAAACCACCTACGGTCGATAGTGTATGCATGAAAGTGTGTGCACTCGCCATGCTCTGTACTCCCCTCACATAAGCCCGAAAGGCAGTGCATGGGTGGTATATCTGGCCTCAGTTTACCTGAGCTAGGTGTGTAATTTTTCTTACAAATAATGAGAGAGCAAGCAATTGAAATCCTAGCACTATTTTTACTTATTTGATTTGATTTGTTATGGAAAAGAAATGAAAATACCACTTCGATAAACTTTGATAATCAACTAAGGATCCATTTTATAATTACACTTTGTTATCAACCGAAACAACAAGTTAAACTATAGTCTATTTGTTATGATAACATGATTTTTGTTAGAGATTTTGATGAGTAAATGACATAAATTTTCAAGATAATAGCCAAAACCTATATTTAACTTATTCGTGTCAATTTAAAAATAAATCCATCATCTGTAAATATTTTAAAGAACTTGCATTCATCTTTTTGTAAATAAATCTTGCATTTTGTAAATATTTCCATCCTGCATTTGGATTTTGTGGGTAGCATCCGTTGAAAACCCTCACGAGACAACACTCGTCCTACCGGGGACACCCAGAGGTTTAACGGCTTGTTGCATACGCTCAATGCAATCGTGCTCCCTACGAAATGGATTTATCTTAGTTTTAGTTTATTCGAGGACGAATAAAAAGATAAGTGTGGGGGTATTTGATGTGCATGTAAATGTGCATACTTTTACCACCATGTTTAATCTATTTAAATTAAATAAGTGATCATATTGGGGTATTTTAACTTGTTTAAACCATTCATATTATTTGAAATTGTCACATATTCATCTTCATCCAGGGGTAAAATGGTCATTTTTGTGCATATATTAATTTGAGAAAATTTAATTGGAAATTTTTATATTATTTTGTAGGAAATTAAACTCAATTACAAGTGGTTTCATGAAGGAATATGCATGCACAAAGAATATAAAGGAATGAAGATGGAAATAATTCAAAGTGAAGAACATGGAGGACCCACCTACCCACTACCTTAATGTACAAGTTAAAGGCTAATGCACATGCTTATGGAATTAATGGCTTCATGTACACTTAAATAATAATTAGTAGAAGCTAATGATTACTTGGCCTCCACACTTTCTCAAGGGTAGTTTGGTCATTCCCCAAATTATGGATTAGGGTTTCATGCATGTATAAATAACCCCTTATGTTTCATGTAACTATCTCTTCTCTTAGTCTCTCTTAGGCCTCCTTCTCTTTAGTTTAGTTTAGATCAAAAATAAAATGAAAGTTCCTCTTTCTCTTTTCATGGATACTTAGCCATTTTTATTTTATGTAATCTTTTTTATTTTATGCAATTTAATACGTGCTCTTTCCTTTTCATGTTCATTTACTTTCATGTTGTAGTGTAGATCTCTTTTCTTTTATGCAAGTTAATTAGCTTATCTTTTCATTTTGCTCTCTTTTTCCTCTTCATTTTTCTTTCATGCTGTTAGCTACATTTGTTGATAAAATGACAAATATGAGAAGCTAAACCCCTTCAATTTTGGGTTAATGAAGCTCTCTAATTAATGTAGCTTCAACATTTTGTTAATTTATGCTCTCTTTTTGTGCTTAATGATGATAATAGAAGTGGTTTTATTTGTTGTTTTTGCCTTGAATTTGATAGTCTATATTGTTGATACCAAATAGGCTATGCTTAAACAATCACTAACACAAATGCCTCTTCATCAATATATGATTATGGCATAAGAAAGTAATTTGAAATTAAAATTTGATGGTCTATGTTTCTAATCAATAGTTAATGGGCCATACTTAAAATAGATTTCATTTTCATTTTCTTTGTCAAGTTTCATGAAAGTTAGTAAGTGTTTTTAGGGGTGTGTTATAGTTTGATGACTTATGTTGGCTAATTAATAGCTCAAATATGTCATACTTATGATAAACACATCAATTAAAACACTAATGACCATAAAAGAGAGATCATGATTTCATGTGTTGAACTACATGATCTAGAGAGTGGATTTATTCTCTAAATTGACATTTAACTCTCATATTTGCATTTCTTTTCTTTTTGTTAGTTAGTTCATTTTCTCATTTTCTAGCTTAAAAACACTCTCGACTTTGGTATAATTTGATTGAGTAGGAAATTTAAATCATAAATTCCCTATGGATCGATCCGTATTCGCCACGTGCTACATTCGTACACCGTGCGCTTGCGGTTATTTTTAATTTAAATCTGTTCTACGGTTTTCTAAACCGATAGAACTTCCGTCGACGAACAAATAACTTCCAAATATTTAAAATCAATTAAATATTTAAATTTCAAAGTTTAAAAATTCTGGGTCGTCACAAATGCAGTATCTTCTTCCCATTCTCTATCCATAATTTCTCATTTACTATTCATGCACAGTCCGTTTTTTTGTTATTTCCATTCCAACGGCTGAATAGAGCGGTGGGAAGAATTTTGAAAAAAGTTAAATGTAGAGAGTGCATCAGTTTAGAGTAATGTTTTATGTATGCTGCTTCTCAATTCGTGAAAGGCATTATGGAGTACAGTGAAGGAGAAATTAATGAAAATCATGGTCGATTTCCCAAATTCTTTTTCATTGCATGGAAATGCAAAAGCAAGCAGCATGGAGTTTTTGGATCTGACTTCTGAGTGGAAAATCTACGGGGCACATTTTGGGTATGAGCAATGGACAATTATTTGAGTATGATGTTGGGAAAACTAAAAGCTTTCTAGAATGGGTTAACCATGGGATAGTTATTTTATTATGTTTGGACGGTTATTTCCTTGTTGTCCACATAATTAATTATTCTATTAATCGTGGTGGTAGAATTTTATAATTGCATTATGTTTTTGCATTTGTTAATTATGGGAACTTGGTGATATAATTTTCTATTTGGAGAGGTTGCATTGAAGTGGACAATAGCCAATAGGAATGGTTGGTGCAACGGCTCAGATCGTGAAATTTAGTTTTGGATTTGAAGCATAATGTATATATTATCTCGTCAAGTTTTATATATTTTATCAACAGTTTTGTCTAGGGCTAAGATGTAAAAATAAATCTTGCAATCATTTTGAATATTATTGTCGTGTGTAATTATAATATGGATTCGATAGACATAGTTGCATTGTTCCAGTGTTAAATGTTAATTGTTTTGAAATTATGAATCTTATGTGCATATATTTTTTATAAATATATACATTTAATATATATATATATATAATTAAAAAATATATATAAATTTAAAGACTGAATAAAAACCGATGGAAAATAATAATTCAGTCTTTAAAATTCGGTCTTTAAATCATTTGTAACTGAGTCTATGTCTTTATATTTTAAAACTAAAATTTTAATTTCTAAAAGATTTTAGACTAAAGAATCGAAGACTGAAAATTCGAGTTTGTATTCTGTTGTATGAGACTAAATTGGCTAATTAAAGACTACATATACCAGTCTCTATGTAACATCCCGATATTTTCAATCATTCGCATCCACATATGCCGGATTTGAATTGCTCAAAATATCAGATTTTTAATTTATATTTGGAAAAACTCGGCATATGCAGTAAATAAATAAATGACAGAATCACAGACAAAGAGTAATATACAATATGCAGCAGAAACAAAGGAATAGTAGTTCATGAAGCTACTATATATATGTGTGTGCGTATATAGATTAAATAAGATACAACAGAAGTCTCAAATACAATAGTCAAATACAAGTTCAGAATGCATCACTGGAATCAACTCAATAACTACAAGATGAAAGAATGTAGATGGATCTCTAAACAAAGCTCCAACTCTAAAGGTGAGTCTCAAAAGCGGTATCACTCAGTCTGACGCGAGCGTAAAGCAAAACACAAAAAA
The DNA here is from genome assembly GCA_030765085.1 of Allium cepa. Taxonomy (NCBI): domain Eukaryota; kingdom Viridiplantae; phylum Streptophyta; class Magnoliopsida; order Asparagales; family Amaryllidaceae; genus Allium; species Allium cepa. Next base: position 242,786,567 of record CM060938.1, on the reverse strand, counting down.
TTCGAGTCAGGATTGACTTTCTCATATCAATAAATCCAACTCAAGTGAAATAATAACTGAATTACAAGTAACTTAAAGGATGTTTGAGACAATCATCCTCTAAGGATCCATTAAACTATCTACTATGTAGTAATATACGCTATCATAATAATTTCTAAAGTAAAGTATACTATTTAAAAATAGCGTTAAGGGTTTACATTTTCCACCTTAACACATTTTGTAGCGCCAATATTCTATATAGTACCATTGTACCTCCAGATCGGGAGGCTACCATAGAATACTCCATAGGTACGATACAAATCAAACTCATAGTATTGCACGCTAGGGTAGGTGACACGGCACAATAAAGCAATGCCAAGGTAGATATACCAATTACGCATTTGGGCTGGTGATAACGCATAGTAGCCACTACCGCCCACCTCGGAACACACTCCCAAATCAAAAAAAATCAAATGTGGCCACCAAATCAATCACAAAGTTAGAATATACTATCGAAGAAATGTGTCCGGTCAGAGGAGCTACCTCATCGCTCCTGTTTTAGCCATATTTGCCAACTCATGGGAGTTGGGTCCACGTATATACCTCAATAGGACGTCGCCACCATCCTACTTCATTCTGGAATCTCCACCACGTACACAGTTGTTAAAATGGTTTTTAGAGTTGGCAGACAGTATGACAATTTTCGATCATGGTCTCTTTAACAACCAAATGTTATTACAACACTGCGGTCATTTCAAATTAGTTTATACATCAAAACCAAAATATCATTGCCATTTAAAACTATATCAATACGATATCTTTTCCATTTCAAAACCAAATACGATATCATTTCCATTTCAAAACCAAATACGGTATCATTTCCGTTTCAAATATATCCATTTCCAAAAAACATAGCATTTCCAAAGTTATAACACTTTCGAAACCAAATATTTGAAATTATAACACTTTCAAAACATAATACTTTGAAATTCATAACTTTCAAAACATAACTTCCACCACTTAAACAGTTTAGATGTTAAAATAGTATATATATAATAAAATAGTTTATAAAGTAAAATAGTTTATATAAAAGAATTATAAGTTAAAATAGTTTATATTAAAAATAGTTTACATTAAAAATGATTTACATTAAAAATGATTTATATTAAAATAGTTTATATAAAAATTATTTATAAAGTAAAATTTAGAATAGTTTAAATATAATTTAAAATTACTTTATATAATAAAATAATTTCCTCAAACTTCATAAATTGATTCAAATCAACTTGAATCCCAAAATTCAATTTAAATCAAATCTCACTTCATAAGTTTCAACTCAATTCAGTTCTCAATAAACCATTTCAAATTATATCGATTTCAAATACAGGTTTGAACCTTAAATAATCCATTTCAATTTCAATATATTCAAAGCTTTAAGTATTCCATAATTTCAAAACTAAATTTGATAATTTCATATATATTTTAATTCAATTTACAATTATTTAGTTTTGAAATATTTACTAAATAAATTCAATATTTAAATAAAACTCACACTTGAAGTATTCATTAATCACCTTAAACCAAAATCAAGTTCAAAAATCGTATCCTTTAAAATATCAAATTCAATAATTTTCAAATCGATTTAATTAAATAAATTCTTAATTATATACAATTTCAAATAAATTCAAATCTATCTTTCCAGCCTTTACTTATAAAAATCATTATAAACTCTATATTAATATATAATTTAAATAAATACTTAACCATATTATATTTAAATAAATCAAACTTTATTATTAACTTTTTTGTATTAAAAAATTTTATTCATAGCTTAAAATAAAGAACTTAACTATATATAAAATAACATTTATATAATATCTAAAATGAATATTTATATAAAACCATATATTTCATTCCAAAACCATTGAAATCCTTTTCAAAATATTTATATATAGGACAACGGTGTCTGTACATAATTTTCTATGCTATGGTCAAGTGATACAGATATTTATCATTTCAATTCGCAATTTACATACATATACGTGTATATATCATTTCAACCATCAAAGCTGATAATATGAATTGATTGAAAAAATGAGAACGAGATCGATAAAAATAATTAGTATAAGTGGACATATATATAGGCAACTGAAATAAAATAAACATATAATGAGATAAATTCCTATAAAATCAATGTTCAACTTAAAATATCTATCAAAAGAAGATCTATCTATACATATATCTTCAAAACCAATATCCAACCGAAATCAAAATATCTTCATATTTTGGGTATGCTGAGCATATAATGCCTTGAATACAATTACATATTATATATATTTTAAAATTTTACAAGCAAATGCGTATATACAAATTAGCTAACAGACATTCATAGGTGTATATATATAAACTGCGAAGTATTTAATATATAAGTGTATAAATAAACCAACTATATAACAACATATATAAATAACACATGCTCCAAAATCTTTGACATATTTTTTTTTGTAAATGGGCTAATGTATTACAAAATGGGCTTTGCGGCCCAAAGCAGCAATACACAGTCTCGTTTAAGATATTACAATTAGGTTGAAACGACAAACAGACATCAACTACCCTCCCGCAACTAAACCTTTCCTTTTTTAGGTTCTTCTATGGCGGCTCCAAATTCGTTAATTGAGCTCGTTCGTTCGACGCCTTCAACCTCAACGTCTCCATTAATTGTTCTTCTTGTTCTGTTGCAATGGTAAGGATCTTCTTCGGTATTTGCCCAATTATTATACCGATTTCTCTGTTTATTTGTTTCGTGAGAGTTAATATATCTTGCTGTTTATTTTCAAAAGCCTTACAGTTTCTCTCCTTCCAGAGGTAGCACAGGGAGGTTATGAGTCCAAATTTGCCAGTCTCCTTCATCAACTTCGTGAGATTACTCCCTCCGTACAGGTATTCGACCTCTTCTGCTAAGTTTCTAATATTATTGGTAAGTATACATCTTATTTTTTGAATCTTTTGGGATATTCGCATTCGAATAATAAATGCTCATGCGTTTCCTCTGCACTACGACAAAAATAACAAGTTGTATCTTCCAATACCCCCCATTTATGCAATCTGTCCTTAGTGGGTAATTTTTTGAGAATTGCCTTGTAAAGAGTATGTGCCATTTTGGGGTTATTAGATTTGATCCAGACTATTGTAGACCAATTAACCACTGGATGTTTATTTCTTGATTCCTTCCATATCTCTCGGAACCTGAAATGATTGTTTGAATTTCTCTTCCATGTCCAGTTGTCCTCCAATTTATCTATGTGAATTCTTTTAAGTCTAATTTCTTCCTTGTAATTTAGGCTGATAAGGTGGTTATTACATTGCCATTCTCCATCGTTTATAATGTCAGCCAACTTTGAGTTTAGAGCTCCATATGCCAAGAAAGTATCCCAACCTAACATGTCGATAAAGCTTTTAGAATTGAGCCAAGGGTCCCTCCATAGATCAGTATTTCTACTATTTGCAATCTCTCTCTCTACATACAGCTGTAGTTCATCTCTGATTTTAAGAATATTCTTCCAAGTGACAGAAACATTGTTGTCAATTGTAATAGTCCAAAAAATTTCTTTAAGATATCTAGACCTGTAACAACCCTGAATTTTGTGATTTATTTTAATTGTTTATTTTGATTATTTTATATGAAAACTTTATTTTATTTATTAAAATGGATAAATTTTGTTATTTTAAATATAAATTTTAATTTTGTGTGAATTATAATTTCAAATCTGAATAAAAAGGATATTTCCAAAAAAAGCGGATTTTTGGTCAATCTGGTCAAACTTTGACTTTTAAATTTAAAATTTAAATATTTGAAATTTATCTTTTATTATGAGAATAGATTAAATTTTAAGAACACTACCTTTTGTTTTGTTGAAATCTGATTTATATTGTGAAAGTTATGCTTTTTACAATATTGGGTGTATATTGATTTATTTAATAAAATTATCTATTTTTAATTTATAGAAATAATATTTTTATTTGTCAAATCATGTTCTAATATGTGTTATATGACATGTTAGGTATATATTTTATTTTAAAATATTTTTAAAGCGATAATAGAATTTTTTTCATAATTTATTGCATTTATTTCCTATTTTTTAAAGGCTGGTTTCTATTTTTCTGCTATTTTCTTCATTTAAATTATATTTAATTAAAATTTATTTATTTATTTTTGTGAATGAATTTTTTAATGTTATTATCTTTATTTATAATTATTTCCCAAGTCCATATAAATTTTTCAAAGATTATTCTGTTTATATTCAAATTTTCTGGACTAGTTTTCATTTTCTAAGCTATTTTCTTATTTTAATCATATATTACTAATATTTATTTATTTATATTTTGTATATTTGCTATATTTTAGAATTTTAACTGAAATTACAAGTATTTTTGCTATCTAAATTTATAAAAGATAATATGAGAAATTTGAAAAGGTTTTGGTGACTTTTGATTTCCTTAGGATTTTTGAATTCCTACCTTTTCACATTTCACCATATCTTTTTAACAATTGGCCATACCTCTTCACTTCTTCATCCACCTTTTTTTTTTCTCATTCACGTAAATCATTTTCCTCACTTCTGAAAGGAAAATTTAGGCCTCCATTGTTTTAGAAAAATTGGTAAACATCTTATCTTATTTTCACTTTTATTGCTCGAATTCATTGATTTTGCACTTGATCTTCCTTCTTTTAGGTTCGACCTACCTCCTCCACCAACCATGCCGCCTCCACCACCACCTCAGCATGTCACCATCACCTCCTTCTCTCTAGCCAACCCAAGCCAACCCTCCATTGTTTGATTATCCACCACAAAATTCACCAATACTTCAACTATACACCACTAGCCGAGCATACAATGTTGCCACCACTTCATCACCCCCTTAGCCGCCACCTACTCCAGCTCCACCACCTCCAGCTCCACCTGAACCCTCTGCCACGTCACCCCCTTGACTGCTGTAGAGAAGGCTGGGCCCCATGAGCCTTGGCCGAGCCTTGTTTTGGCTTGAAACCCATGTGATGTTGCTTGTATGTTGCCTTGTTGTGTTGTTTCATGCTCAACCACCTTTGCACCGCCTTCAAACAAGTTTGGCCGACCCATATCCAACCCAAACCTGATCCAAATATTTGCCTTAGCCATGTGTTACACCTATGGCTGAACCTAAAGTATGCTGGAAGCAAGTGCAAAGAACTTCTGCTTTGATTTGTGCAGTTAATTCTAGCTTAATTTAATCGTATTTTTTGTTTGAAAGCTTATAATTGTTGTATTGTTTTGTTTGATTTGTTTTCAAGGAAATTAACCTTTGGCTCTCTCACTCAAATCTTATCGTGCTATCGTGCTTGTGTGGATCTCTTTTGTGCATTCGTTGTTGTGTCTCCAGCTTAAACCAGTGAGTTATTCTCACCGGACATCGTATACCTATATAACTAATAAACTGGCCACTTTTGAATCTGTATAATGCATAACCATATTATACCTGCTATGCTATGATTATATAATGCTTACCCATGCTTATTTACCTGTTACATCATCTGTTACTGTTATATTATGCTATTCTATTATTTATATTAGTTTATCACATTGCAAGTTCCCTTTAGATTAGAATCACTTTGAGTTGAAATGACACATACTCGAACGGACTTTAGAATAAGGGAAAATCGTTATGGGATGAAATGATAGGCCTGAACGATTTTCAAATTATTTCATTTACTTGGGATTGCGGGTTTGAAATGATAAAAGTCGGGTTTTCTTTGTAAATTACGGGTTGAAATGATATATTACCCGTATCACTTTACCTAGGCTAGAAAATGAAATACAGACCCGTAGTTAAAATATATTTTTTAAATTTTTTTAAAATATTTTAGAAATGTAAATATTACAATATTTTGATTTAAATTTGATTAAAAATGATTTTTGTAAAGTATTATTGATTTTCTAAAAATTTATAAGTCAAATAAATTATGGAGGTTAGAAAATTTGAAATGTAAGTTATTTTGGGAAATTTTAATTTGGTGATAATTGGAATTTAAATTAAATATGAAATATGATAAATTCATGATAATTTGGATTAAAGTGAATTTAAATGATTTTATAATATATTAATGATTTTCGAACAAAGTTAAAATATAAAATGAATGAATATTTAGGTTGAAATTTTGAAATATAACTAAAATTGGAAATTTGTAAATTTGGCTTAAATGTGAATTTTAAGTTAAGTAAATAAAAATGAAATTAAGTTATATTTGAAATTTAAACTTAAGTTTAAGTTAAAATCTAATTTAATGAATTTAAATTTAGTATTGGAATTTAAGAAGTGAATTATTATTAAATATTGATTTTTGAATGGAAATCTAACTTTATAAAATCATGAATTTAAGGAAAATAAAATGATGATTTTAAGAGTGAAAATATGTGATTTGATAAGTAAAAATGATTTAAATAAAAATATGATTTTTTGTGAAATTATGTTGAATATTTGAACTTAATTAACTGCATCTTTTGAAATGCTATTATTTCTAATGTAAATGATTTTACAGCATTCGCAAATGCTGTAGTTGACAATAATGAACTAAATGGCTAAATTTAATTAAAGGCTATTGTGCTATAATTGTTGAATTTAACTACGTTTCTTTAAAACTATTGTAATTTATTACAGCATTCTTAAATGCTGTCTTTTGTTAAATTGAACTGTTTTGAATGTGACTTTCCGTAGCACTTTCTAAATGCCACGAAAGGAGATTTTCACCGATTTAATAAACTTAAGCGAATGAATGAACTTTGGAAGATTAAAATTTCAGAAATTTAATAACTTAATTGTTAAATATAATACTTCATTTTATGATTTAAAATGAAGTAATTTGTTTCGAAATATAAACTATATGACATGTGTGTTGAAATGGTATTTTAAATAAATGAAGGAGGTTGGAAGATATGATATTTGACATTTTGAAATGGATTTTTGAATGATATTGAATTTCGAAATGATATTTGACTTCGAAGTATAAAATACCATTTTGAAATTTTAACCACGGGATGTATTTATTTTATAGTTTAATTGATTCTTAAAGGATGGGCGATCCCAAGCATCCTTTAAGTTATTGTGCATTTCTAATATAGTTCACTTGAGTTGGTTTACATTATATAAATATATATGTCCTGACTCGAGTTTTTTGTGTTTTACTTTACGCTCGGCTCAGCCTGAGTATTCACAGCTTTGGATCCTCTTTCTGGAGCTAGTCTTTGCTGGAGTTTCTGCTTATCTACATTTATATCTATTTCTGTTTCAGCTGTTCCAGTTTATCTCATTTATTAGTGAACTACTATGTATTTGGGATTTCTATTATATATTTTTTTAGACTGATATTATGTATTATGTTTTGAGAGTTTGTTATAGTAGCTTCATGAACTACTATGGTATTTTAATTTCCGCTGCGAGTTATTCTGATATTTCTGTGTCGGTGATTCTGTGATTGTATTTCATTTGCACCAAATTTATTTACAATGCGGTATTTTGAGCAATTCAAGTGCGGCATGTGTGGATGCGAATGGCCGAAAATATCGGGTTGTTACAGTTGGTATCAGAGCTTTGGTTTTAAGCAAACCTTAGCCTGCGGAGCAAAAACTCATTAGAGATAGGGTAGAAATACCCTAGAATGAGTGAAATCAATCTCAAAATCCTTTCTTTGTGAGAGAACGTATTTTCAAAGTATAAATGATTTCCAAATGATTTTTAAAGTATTTTCGAAGATTATTTTGGTATAAATTTTTTCTTATTTTGAAATTAAGATTTTCTAAACTTCATCGCTTCGATATCCACCTTGTTAGAAATCTCTTGGTTAGGATTCTTATCGATTAGGATTCCTTGAACTTTGGAACGCTCCCACTGGTTCTGAAATCCAGTCTTGTGTTCCCTATTTTACCCTTTTGATTTTAGGGCATTCCATAACTCCATTGTGGAATGGCCTCTATAAAGATCGATGATTCCGTCAATCTTTGAATGATTTGTAAAAGGGGTGAAACTTCTTTACTATTGGCATTGATTCATCGGAGATTTCTATATCCTTGGTTTACAATGCTATCTATCTCCTGCTCTACTCAGATTCTATCTGTAACGACCCGCCTTTTGGACAGTTTAAACCGACGATCCAAGTGCATAGGCAAAACACATGTCGATTCCAAAACCATTAAAAGGGCAGATGGTTATTGGGGTAAATAAGAAAAGAAAAGGAAGGAAAATAAAGGAAATGAAACAACACAGAATCTCACAGCGGAAGGCTAAAGTATAATAATAAAATAACAGTTCATGAAGCTGTTAATTAAATGAATACATTTGAAATGAATACATTTGATTATTTTTATACAACATTTATCAGAGTTACACACACAGCAAATATCCTACAACAATGCAGCGGAATGGGATGAATATAATAGTAGTAGATAATATACCAAATCTTCGTCTTCGTCCTCCGAAGTAAATGATCTTCAACCTAAACTGAAATGCTCAGGCTGACCCGAGCGTAATGAAAAGACAAAACACTCGAGTCAGGACTAAAATATCCTTATGAAAGTTAAATCAATCGTAATAAATATGAGTGTAAACGGCGTCAGAGATGTTTACGGGGTTTGACATCTCCTATCCAGTGTCAACGTGCGTGCAATAACTCAAGAGATGTTTCGGGATTTTCCATCTCTCAAGGATCCGTTAAACTATCTATATATACAATAAGATACGCTATATAGATAATGTCTAAAGTAAAGTAAAGGTATCAAAATAGTGTTAAGGCGACGCCCATTCACCGCTTAACACATATATATTCCCAAGAGCATATACAAGACCGTAGTTTCCCCAAAATCGGAAGTCACCAGAGGGCAATCCATATACTCAAGGTACAAATCAAAACGTAGTGGTCGCGAATAGGATAATCAGTATGACAAGGTACATGAGGCGATACCAACTAGGATACTAGTAGTTGCGTGATCCGGACTGATGTTGGGCATAGCCAGCAGCTACCCCAACACCGCGAAACAACACTCCCAAATCAAGGGGTGCACCCAAATCGCATCACAAATGTAATAAATATGGTATCGAAGAAGTGTGTCCGCTAGAGGTGGCGAACCTCAATGGCCCGGCGCGGCTCCTGTTTTAGTCATGTCAGGGGTCATCCAATAATCGTTCTCTTTCTTCAGTCAACGCGTTCACCAAACCATCCACTTCATTCTGGATCAACACTCCGCGTATAATAGTTATTAAAGTGGTGTTCGGTATCGACAGAGAGTATGTCCATATCCGATCCCGGTCTCTTTAATAACTACGTATTATTACACCGTTGGCTCTTTTACATTTCAAATCGATCATAATTGATATCAAAATATCTTGTTCGCTTCAAAAATCAAATCCATTTCAAATATCATCGTATCTATTCAAATGTAAGATTCCGTTTCAAAATCCTTTTTCCGCATCGATATCTCATTTCGATTTCAAAATCAATTCGAATTTCAATTTAGGTTGCAACTTCATTTAATCCAATTCGTATTCAAATTCAAGATTTAAACATAAACATTTCACCTTATTAACCAGCTTGAAATTTTAGAAAATAGTTTTAAGTAGTTTAAAAGTAGTTTAAATAATTAAAACTAGTTAAAAATAATTAAAGTCTTAAAATGGATTTAAAATAGATAAATTAGTTCAAAATAATTTAAATTGGGTTAAGTAGATTTAAAATAGATTAAAATAGTTTAAGTATTCAAAATGGTTTATATCCTGAGTAATTTGGAAAACAAAATAAATAGCTTCGAAACCAATCCATTTCAATTTATAACTTCCCAATTCAAATCAATTTCAATTTCCATTCTACCGATTCAATTTCGATTTCAATTCAAATCAATGTCAACTTTGACTTCAAATTTATTCAATTTTATATTCGCTTTCTATTAATTCAATTTCAATTTATATCGATTTAGAGCTTGGTTTTCCAAAGTATCCATTTATAACACTTAACAAATTTTCCATCTATATTCAAGTTTAAATCCAAATTTCAAATATGGTTCAATTTCAAGCTCGATTTCAAAATATCATTTTTATATCACTTTTACTTAGTAATATTCAAAGCTCGAATTTAGGTTAAATCTTTAAACAAATCAATTTCGAAATTCAATCATATCCTGATTTTAAATTCCAAAGTCTCCACTTAATTTTTTTTCAACAATTTCTTTTAACCAAAATTAATTTCAACATTCCAAACTCAAATTTTCGATAAATTCGATTTCTATAAATTGATTTCTATTTATAACTTTTAAATCAAAACATTTAAACAGATTTCAAATAGACGATTTTTAAAATTATTAATTTAGCCAATTCAGTGTCCGTATATAATTTTGTATCCTATGGCCAAGTAATTTTTATTTCAATTAAATGTCAGGATGAGTATATATTACTTAAATTAAATCACAGTATCATATGTATGCATAACAGGATCTATATAAGCAAATAAACATCCAAACATTCACTTATCAACCAATAGCATCCATCAAAATACATCATCCAATAACCAATACAATTCATGGCAGTTTCATAGTTATCAATGTCAGGTAATTTAATCGCAATTCAATTTTGATTTCAATTTAACTGTCCATTTAATTTTTCAACGGTTAATTCAAATGACAAGCTATATGACAATTAAATTTTTATCAAACAATGACAAATAAAATCATAACACTTCATAATATCAAATTTAACTAGCATAAAGATATTTAGTGCGGTGTGAGCGTTATAAAACACTCACCTTGATTTTACGATTTTAAATCAAATCGAACGACGTTCGACTTTATCCAAAATTTTCTCTAGCTCCAAATGATTCCAATCTAGTTGCATCGCATAGAGCTCGTCCATACGATTCCAACGCAAAAAGTTTCGTCTGAATCCGACCTCGTATGTGAAAGATATGAATTTTCAAAGTTACGCGAATTTTTAGTTATAAAATTACAACATAAATTAATTTTTATACCAAATCCATTCTGGGCCGTTGGATTTTTTTGCCAGGCACGCATCATGGCTGATGCCCCCCCCCCCCACTTCTTCCATCACGCGATGCTTGCTCCAGGTAATACACGATACAAGGAACCCATCCAAGCCAACTAGGGCTCCAAATCGCGGCCTCCACGATCAACTTCAGGACGATCAACGAGCTTCATTGCGTGCGCCTTCGCCTGAGCTACCTCCAGCCTCCGACCGCACCCCCATGGCGCCACCAACACCTTGATTACCGTGCGCGACCTGATGGTTAACGCGGGCCCGTAACCCCCACCTCGTTGCGAATTAGACGATCTCCACCGTTCACATCGAAGTTCTCATCTTCCTCTACAACTTTGTAGTTGAAAGTTTTCCCCAATTGCCGACGGATTGGGAGATTGAAGGGGAAGAAGACGGGAAGTTTTTGGCCGTGGGTTCAATAGTGGCGGCTAGGTATTAGAGATAAGGGTTTTAGAAAATGAACGGTGAAGGATTCCTTTTATAGAATTTCAACGAAAAACACTATTCACTTCAAATTTCCGAACTCCGATTTACGCACGGTGACCGGCGTTTCTAGGGTTTATCCCGCGTTCCGGACACAATGGAATAGGTTTCGGAAGCTAATTCGATCGTATGTGTGAGTTACGGCAATAAACGATCAATTTTAAATTAAACCGATTAAACGATTTTCTATGCGTTTTGGCTTGCCCCGGACAAACGGTAAATCCGTTTGACTTGAAATTTGAAAACTTATAATAATATCACATTACGGATCCAATGAAACTAGTTTCATCGAAATCCGAGACCGTTTGAAAAATGACTATTTTAACTCGCCAAATTAATATTAAAACAATTTCAACGCGTTTCGAGCTGCCACGGTCAAACGACAACTCCGATTGCTACGAAAATTGAAATCCGATAATAACTAACTATTACGGATCCAATGGAACTAGTTTCGTCCAGTTCTGAGACTGTTCAAAATTTGGCTATTTTTCAGTCGATAATTAAATATTAAAATATTCAATTTTCACAAATTTACTTTTAATTCGATTTTAAAAGTTCTACAACATCATTCTAACTTTAATATGATAAAATAAAATTTTACAAATCCCTTTTATGTCATATTAAACCCGTTATTCAATTTATCCAATAAATTCCAGTTATTATTATTCTAAATGAATTACAATTTTTTTCTAACATTAAATCACGAAATCTTATTAAATTAGCTATTTTAATTATCGAAAATTTACGGGTCGTTACACTATCTCTGGCTATCGAATGTCAATTTGCCTAAGATTTTCGAATTGATTATATTCCTAAACTCACGGTTGACTGGTTAAGGTCGCCCGCGATTTATATAGGCTTATCTATTTTCTATTGGGTAATTAAATTATCTTATCTTCGTTCGAGTTTATCTTCGAACCAGAATTCTATTTGATTAGGGTTCCTCTAAATTTGAATCTCTGTTTGTTCTGAAATCCATCCTTGAATTATTTTATGGAAATTTATGTTTAGTTATATTTTGAATTTGTGCATACATTGAAATTATTATTTTGGTAAGGATGGCCATATTCTATATATAAAAGTGAAATGTTTTCGATATGGATTATATATTTTTCTTTCTTTGAATATTTGAAGTTTTGAAAGGATTATATACCTTTTAAAAATGAAAATTTGAAATTTTAAAAAATTTATAAGAATTTGACTTATATAAAAATGATTTATAACCGAAGGATTTTGAATTTGAATTTCGAGGAATCGAACTCCTGTGTTCTTAAATCGGTTTTAAGATTTTGGAAAATATATAATAATAATATGATTTAAAGATATTTCTCCAAATAAAAATGTTTTGAATGTATTCGAATGAATTCTAATGATTTCAAAGTAATTTCAAATAAGCTTCAAGAAAATAAAGTCCAGAACCCACTTATGTCGTTGGAAAATAATTTCGGTGATGAACGCATGCATCATCGACATTGATTTTTGATTTTTTGAGTGGGGGAGAGGCCACTCTAGTAGCTTTGCTATGCGAGTGATTTTGGGAAACCAATTTTTTGATTTCAGATTTCGAAGTATGCTTTGATGTTCGAAAGATATATGTGTGCGTGTGTGTGTATTTGAAATGATATAAAGTAAGATGGTGTTCAGTCCTCGAGATTTAGATTTGTTTTGGTATAACCCTATCTTTTGGAATTGGTTTACTGATTTGTTGGTGATTTCCAACTCTTGGATTTAAAATATGATTTCTTCGACTATTTTGAAGGTTTAGGCACTTCCCAATCAAGGTTAACTTTTCAAAGCTAAGAAATTTTGAAAGGTATAAGGTATTTGATAAAGAATATAAGTTTAGTTTGGTTTGGATTGAATTAAAGTTGGAAATTTTAGATTTGGTTTTAAATTGAATAAACTTGAGAAATGTAAAGGATTAAAGGAATGTTTTATGATTTCAAACGTATGATTTCGAAAAGTTATGATTTTCAAAGTGTAATGATTCCAAGTATTTTGGTTTCGAAAGATTTATAACCTTGAAAGTATTATGATTTTTGAAAGTGAGTATATGTTTGAAATGGAAATGAATTCATTTGACATAAATTTTATTGATTTGGAAATTTGGATTATTTTCTAAATCTATTGCTTTAAGAAACTAGAGACCGAATATATGTGATTAGGAAGAAATGATTATATGATTTTGAAACTGAATTGATATTGAAAAAGGAATTGAAATTCAGAACCTTGTTTTACTAAATACTATGATTTGGGAGTTATCGAACTTATATAAAACGGACTTGTATAAGTATGAAGTTGATTTGAAAATTGTTGATTTGAAAAGGTACTCAATTTGTAAAGTGAAATCTTATATAATCAAAGTCTATATAAGTGTGATTTGATATACTATTGATTTTAGAAAGTATTTGATTTGAAATGAAATCTTGTATATAATGGACTTTATATAAGTATGATATTTGAAAGTGATTTTGAAAGGTACTGTATGATACATAATTTCGAAGTAAAGATATGGAAAGTGCCTTCTTCTTGGTATCTTCTTTGTGGCCACACTATGGATTCATTCTATCGATATTATTCTCTCACTGATTTGGGTTTTTCGGATATGATACTCGAGTGTCCATCGAATTCCACGGCGATCTCCATGGTCTTACGAGCGCGAATGCATAGCGTAATTCACAAGGGTTGCGAGACCCTACTGGTACAGAAGTTTCCTGGGGTATCTAGGCGTAACCATCATGTATCTGTGATCTATTGGGTCGCTTGGTAGCGTAATCTGCAGGGGCTGCGAGAGCTTAAGGGTATGGATGTTTTCTGGGGGATCCAGGCGTAACCATTGTGTATCTGTGGTATTACCAGTCTTCATGGCGTAATCGCAGGGCTGTGGTAGTCGGTCTACGGGTACGGATGTTTCCTAGGGGATCCAAGCGTAACCATTGTGTATCGGCGATTCATGATCGACATGTTTTGGTTTGGTTTTTTTGTTTGGATTGTACTCTCCATATCTGTATTTAAAGGTTTTTCAGTATTTTCACTGGATGTTGAATCAAGTCTACGAAGTACCTAGAGAATTCTAGCTTTGCGCCTGGTCAACGCATGCCTAGAGTCTGCAGGAACGAAAGTAAACTTGTTAAGAAATCAAGTTATAAAAGTATTTTGATAAAGTATCATATAAACAATATTTTGATCATTTATTTTACTTTTCTAAATAATTTAAAATTTTTTTAAATATTGTTTACTTCGAACTATCAGTTTTGAATCAAATGACTATTCATTATATTATAAAATGTTTAAATTGTTATAAAATTTTAATTGAAATTTATATAGTTTAAAATATGGTTCATCCTTTTCTTTCGACCTATTCTTCCTTCTAGCTATTTCTACCCTCCTTCTCTTCGAGGGTCCTTTTGGTATTATGGAAAGAGTTGGTTCTTTGGCTTATCGTTTGGATTTGCCCAAGAAGCTTTCTGGAGTGTGTGATGTATTCCATGTCCCACATCTTCTCTGGTGTCTTCTTGACCCATCTCTTTTTGTTCAACTTCCTACTCTTGACGGTTTGGATATTGAGGCTAATCTGACTGTCGAGAGTAAGCCACTTCGTATTGTCGATAGAGGTACGAAGCAGCTAAGAAGGAAATTTGTTAGTCTGATCAAAGTATTGTAAAGTACTGATGATCGGGATTTTATCTAGGAAATGGAGAAAATCATTCGTGCTTCGAATTCGGAATTGTTTTTTTAGGTACTATTTGCTTTTCCTATCTTGCTTTTCCTTATTTTCCTTGTTTGTTCATTTCGAGGACGAAAAGATTTGAGGGGGGGAGAGTGTAACAACCCTGAATTTTGTGATTTATTTTAATTGTTTATTTTGATTATTTTATTCGAAAACTTTATTTTATTTATTAAAATGGATAAAATTTGTTATTTTAAATATAAATTTTAATTTTGTGTGAATTATAATTTCAAATCTGAATAAATAGGGTATTTCCAGAAAAAGTTGATTTTTGGTCAATCTGTTCAAACTTTGACTTTTAAATTTAAAATTTAAAATTTTGAATTTTTGAATTTTTGAATTTTATCTTTTATTATGAAAATAGATTAAATTTTAAGAATACTGTTTGCACAAAAAATAGGCAAATAACTCCAAGTCGTATGATTTAGTCGATTTTATGTTGTTCTTAATGATTTGGATGATTTATGCAAATATGTAAAAACCAGGGACTAAACTGTAAAAGACACACAGATTTATAGTGGTTCGGCCAGAATGTGCCTACGTCCACTTTATATGTTATTCTCTTTCACTGTTCAAATTACAAGAACAAGGCTTTTATTATAAGTATGCCTTCTTCACTTTGGTTCGGTAGCATTGGTTCGGTGGTGAAAGCATGGATTGGTCCGGTGGTGTTGGAGGTGAGTTCTCGTCCGGTGGTGAGTGGAGTTGAGTTCTGGTTCGGTGGAAATACGCCCAACATTTGCCCCCCAAAGTGGGGCATATGCCTGCATATGTCATGCTTTGTTTTAGTTCATTCAGTTTGGACACTCTTATTCGGCCCAAGTGCCGAACCAGTTGGTACGGTCATCCTACGCTTGCCTATAAGTATGGGCTTCATGCCTCTGTTATTCCTCACTATTTGAAATAGCCGAACCAAACTTCTATTCTGCCGAATCAACCATATAATCGAACCAGTTTTGTCTGCCGGACCAGGTGAGGCTTTCTTCTGCCAAACGAACTTCATGCTCGAACTACCGATTGAGCTTAAGGAGTATGAGTGCCAAATGGGTGCTCAGCCTCGAACTACCGAATGAACTCGGGGAGTACGAGTGCCGAATGGGCCCTTAGCCTCGAACTACCGAATGACCTCGGGGAGTACGAGCGCCGAATGGGCCCTTAGCCTCGAACTACGGAATGAACTCGGAGAGTACGAGTGCCGAATGGACTTTTAGCCTCGAACTACCGAATGAACTCGGGGAGTACAAGTGCCGAATGGGCTTTGATGTTTTGAATTGTGAATGAGATTCCAGACTTATGAATGAGATTCCAGACTGTAGGTACTTGTTTGTCTTCATTCCTTGCTCTAACGATGTGTTTTCTCGTGTTGCAGATAATGTCTCATAAAGTAGAAACTCGTTCTGAGAAGAAGAAATCCAAGGACAAAGGAGAGTCCTCCATAGTGCCCCCAGTTCGGGCAGAACCAGAACGTCATAGACCAACCTCGAGATCATTAGTAGACGGGTACGGTCCTCGGGAGCTCTTGAACTCACCGCCTAACTGCTTTCCCAGCTTCCTCAAAGATGAGCAGTTTGACGTTATATCTCGATCTTTTGGGATTGACAGAGCGCATATGATGTTGCCAGGGGAAGGAGTGATGCCGTATAATCCCCTAGAAGGGTATTTTGCTTACAGTAGGTATCACTGCATGTGCGGAGCCATCCCTCCGATCAACGCTTGGATAGCCAGCTTCATCACATACTTGAAGGTGGCCCCTTTCCAGCTTCAGCCCAACTCCTATGCCATCTTGCCGAGTCTGTTCATTATCTTCCAGAGAAAATACGGGTGTCCCCCTCCAACCGGGAGATCCGGTACCTGTATAACTTGAGAGGCTTTAAGAAGGGGTCTCCATATATAAGCTTAGAATCGGCCGTGTCTTTCAAGCCAGTCATGGACTTATATTCAAAATTTAGCATGTTCAAGAAAGAATGGTTCTTTGTCAGGGATGACTCTATTTCTTTCTACCGCTTCACCTCTAGCTGTAAGTTGAATCTCATTTATAATTTCTGTTCTGACTGCAATGCTCCTCCTTATGTGCTTTATTTCTTGCTAGCGACAGGTGGCTTTGCGGTTGTAGAGAACGATCGTCTGGTTCAGATGGCTGAGGAAATAGAAGCCTTCCCAGAAAATGAGAGGGCAGCTTCTTATTTGATCAGGAATGCTACTCTTTTGGGACTCAACTTGATTCTGCCACGCTAGTCTGTGGTGAAGCAAAGAGACACAGCCGAGGAGAAGGCCGCCAATGCTAAAGGAGGGGCTACGACGAAGAGTGGCAAAAGGAAACCCTTCTCGAAACATCCAATTGCCGGGGGCAAGAGACTTAAGAAGTCTGATGGACCCTCCCCCAGCACATATACAGACATCCTAGAGGAGGAAGATGTGGAGGAGGAAAGAGGCAAGGATGAAGGAGGTGAGGTGGAGAGTGGAAGTGGTGGAGAAGGTGAGGGTGATGGTCATAGTGATGATGGTGGCGACGGACAGAGTGGTGATGGTACTGGGGCTTTGTCTTCTAAGCAAGCATGTGTGATCCAGGAGTGGACAGACGATGCTCTCCGCCTAGCTTTTGAAGGGTTGGAGGAAGGATCGGTTGTAGTGGAGAAGCCTAAGAAAGCTGACAAGGCTGAGGTTGGTGCCGATTCATCTTCCAAGAGCGCTTCAGCTGAGGCAATTCCTGTGATTCAAGGTGAATTTTTGACTCCTGCAGACTCCATTTATGATAAGGATTTAGGAACATTTTATGGCCAACTCCCGTCCTGGAATGAGATCCAGGACTTATTGCAGTATCCTACTCCTTCCCGGGGTTTGTATAACAAAGCATCTCTTTACTCTTCTTAACTTGATATAATTCTTGATTTATAGTTCAATGTATGCCTGTAATACGTTGTTTTTATCCCAGGAGCGGGTAAGGCGGCCAAGACGTCAGATGTTCGGCACCATCTTGAACAATACAAACTTCTCAAGGCTTCAACTACACCAAGGCCTCCGACCAACCGCCCTGGAGACGTAATCGGCTACCGCCCTCTTCTTGGAGTTATCGAAGAGGATGTACAAAGGAAGAAGAGGAGTCGTTCCTTGTTTGAATCCTCACCTAGTCCTCAGTCCCCAACTCAGCCTCTTCGGGATACCACGGAGGAGGATATTGAATTTATACCTTCTTCGCACCCATATGAAAATCCTACCGTTACCCGGATAGATCATCCTGGCTTGGCTCGTAATCCGTTTGCATGTCATCCGGATCTGGATCCAGGTTCTTGCGATATTACCTTTGATGAGGCTACCGGTGAGCACTTTCTCCCTCGTAATCCTATAGTAAGAGTACTAGATGAAGCTAAGTCCCTGGACCTTGATTTGCTTACCACTCGGGTTGTAACTTTGGTGGACGAAGCTAAGGCGAACATTGACCGGGTTGCTGAGGAAACCAAGAAGCTGATGGGGCATCATGCCTGACTGGTCAAGGCTGGAGAAGAAATTGGGAGTGCCAAAATTCGACTGCGGTTAATGGTTTCCGACCAGGCCAAACAACTTGCTGATCAAGCTATCTAGTCTCTCAACATGAGGCCGCCTCAAGACGACTAAAGAAAACCATGGAAAAGGCCAGCAGAGCAGAATTACGGAAAATGGAGGCTGCTTGTAAGGAACGGATTGATATGGCTATTGCAACGGTGGATGAGGTCCGGAAAGCGGATCTCGAGCGGGTACGGGAGCTATCCGGGAAACTTGAAGCCGCAGAGCTTATTCAAACCAAGCTGAAGGAGGAGATGGAGGCGATGAGGAAATCCTTTCAGGCTGACTGCTCGCGATACCAATCGGAGAGGGATGCTGCTACTGTAAAGTTGTTGGCTTCTGAGGACCGAATAAGGGAGTCTGAGGAGAATGAAGGGATAATGGATGAGATGCTTCAGGACATATACTTTCGCACTTGGAAATAGGGCAACTTATCTTGGATGGATGATTATCCCTGATTCATAGCCAGGATTTATCTTAGGGCCCTGGAGGAGGCTAAGGCCAATGCAGATAAGGAGGATGGCGTGGCCTTTGGAATGGATGCGGTCACGGCTCAATTCACCAAGGAGGAGAAAGCGGCGGTGAAAGAGGGTATGCGGCTGCTTACTTCTGAGGAGGTTGGTGTGTAGTTAGAGGATGATGATCAAGGTGCAGATGCTGGTAAGTCTTCCTTTTTAGCTTCTCGTAACTTGATTGCTTATTGTTTATGGCTATTAATGGATTCTCTCCTGAATTGGACAGGCGTGACCTCTGGAGCACCCATTACCTCTGGTCAACATGCCGAGAATTCCAATCCGGCAGGATAGAGGTAAAGCCCCGACGCAGCCGATTCCTTGGCTTGATCTGGATATCTTTCGGTCTGTTTGACATTGCTGTCTATGATAGTCCCAAAACATTCGTGTATCTTTTAAGCTATAATTGTGTTATTGGTACCGAACGACTTTTCTCTTTGCATGTAATTTTTAACTTAAGCTGATTCTGTCATATTTGAATGCTTTTGTTATTTCGGTGTGTTGCATAAGAAATACAGTTGTGCACGCGCCCGTGATTCAATTGTGTTTGATGTCAAGTTCTTGTATAAGATATAGTTTCATATCTTGCAATGTTAGTGTGACGCATGAATAAATTACAGCTACGTATTCATATACAAAAGAAGAAAGTACCGCCCTTTATGTTTTAGTCGTAGATGGTTGCTTTGAATGTCTTGTATGACTGAGTATGGAATGCAGCTGAGTGACCTGTCATCCAGTTGTGAGTTCCTATTCCCATTAGCAAGCGTCTCCTATTTTGTGTCCTGTACTTTAGGGACCGTTATAGAGGATAGGAGGAAAGTTTTTAAATAAAATAGAAATATAAGAAATAGTAAAACTTCCAATCACAGAAGGCCTGTGATGTGCTTAAGTTCGTGGCAATCGGGTTTTGTAGTCACTTTCCGTAGCTGTGGGTCTTGGAGACATTTGTCACCCATCTTACGCCTCCGTGGGGAGTTTCTCTTTTCTACCACAGCCGTACTTAAGATACTTGGAGCCGAGATCGCGCACAGTAACTACCCGAGCCATTATGGCCCGATATCGTGGGTATTATTCGATTTACCGTGGCCGGCTAGCGTGGGTGCCGATCGTCAACTGTGAACTACCCCTGGCTGGCCACACCTTATGTTGGGGTTTAAAGTAGGTTCACGGTTGCCGGCGAGCCGTACGCCGTAATGAGCCGCCTAGGTTATAGTCGGCCTACTCGGTGGCATATAATCGGCTCATTACAGTTGGCTTTAAGGGCCGATTGCGAGCAGCGAGTTAACCCGCAGCAGAGAGACGCTGGAGCAAAAGTGTCCCATTGGCGAGGGCATAGATTCGTATAGTACCTGTTAGGTCTCGTCCAGGTGAAGTCGCGCTGTGATGTGTCTTGAATGGAAACGCCATTACACAGGATTTTGTTCAACAGAAAAGGATAAAGTTAACAAGCAGCCAAGATATAAAGGAACAAGTTAAAAAAATAGACAAGTTTTTAAAGTGGTTCGGCACGAGAATGCCTACGTCCACTGATTCTCTTTGTTAATTCACTTCATATGGACGGTACAAGTTAAGAAAAGTATCAACGAAGGTGTTGGATGTTCCATGCCCTCTGGAACACTTCTCCATCCACTATTAACAAATATAAGCTTCGTTGTGGAGATCTTTGTAAATTACATATGGTCTGTCCCAGATTGGATCTAGTGCACCGGGGCGCGGAAAGATTCGCTTGAGGACAAGATCTCCTTCTTGTAAGCTGCGATGCTTGACTTTGGAGTTGTATTGTGCTGCCACTTTTTGCTTGTGAGCTGCTGCTTTGAGTGCTGCATCGTTTCTTCTCTCTTCAATTAGATCCAAAGACATGTGAAGAAGTTCTTCGTTCTCTTCTGGGTTATAGTGGATCCTACGGTAGGAAGGCACTATAGTTTCTACTGGGAGCATGGCCTCCGATCCGTATGCCAAAGAGAAAGGAGTATGCCCCGTTGATGTTCTGAAAGATGTGGGGTAGGCCCAAAGTGCCGTACGAAGTTCATTCACCCAAGCGCCTTTGGAATTTTTAAGTTTCTTCTTGATTAGAGTTTTGAGAATTTTGTTGACAGCTTCGACTTGTCCGTTTGCCTGGGGATAAGCTGCAGACGAGAAGCTCTTGTGAATTCCATGCTCTTGGCACCAGTCGGCGAACTCCTCGCTGTCAAACTGAAGTCCATTGTCAGATATGATTTTGAGTGGAACTCCGTACCTGCATAGAACACTTTTGATCAAGAAGTTAATAACTTTTTCCGAAGATATTTTATTTAGAGGTTCTGCTTCCACCCATTTGGTGAAATAGTCGACTGCCACTATAGCATATTTGGCTCCGCCTCGGCCCACTGGCAGTTCGCCAATCAAGTCAATTCCCCATACTGCAAAGGGCCAAGGGCTGGTCATTTGAGTAATCTCATTTGTTGGTAGTCGAGGAATCTTAGCGAATTTCTGACATCTGTCACATTTTTTGACGAAGTCTAAAGCATCTTTGTTTAAGGTGGGCCAGAAATATCCATATCGGAGTATCTTCTTCGCCAGAGTCTGCCCTCCAGTGTGATCTCCGCAGCTTCCTTGATGGATGTTGGATAAGATTTCCTTGGCTTCCCTTCCAGCGACACACCTTAATAAGGAGTTAGAGAAGCCGCGCCGATAGAGGACGCCTTCTTGTATTGTGTAGCGGGAAGCTTTCCTCAAGATTTTCTTGACTTCGTTACGCTCGCTGGGCAGTGTGCCATCTTGTAAGAATTTTCGGATGGGAGTCATCCAAGTTTCTTCTTCGATTGCAGCTATCAGATTTACTTGCTCAAAACTCGGGGTTAGTTGCTTTGAGATGGATACTGTTTCGGAAATGGTACCGTCTTTAATGCTTGCTTGCTTTGCCAGTTCGTCGGCCTCTTGGTTCTCTTCTCGAGGAATGTGTTTGATTAAATAGCGATCCAATTGATCGAGTAGCAGTTTGGTCTTCTTTAGATATGCTGTGAGTCGTTCTCCTCGAGTCTGAAATTCTCCTAGTATTTGATTTACAAGTTGTGAATCACTATGAAGACATAAAGAACTGACTCCAATCTCTAAGGCAAGTTCTAATCCAGCTATTACTGCTTCATATTCTGCATCGTTGTTGGTGGCAGTGAATTCCAACCTTAGAGCATAGTGTAGCTTCCTTCTCTTAGGAGTGATTATTACAATACCTGCCCTCGAGCCTTGTTCGTTTGATGCTCCATCCACAAAGAGATTCCACTTGATGTATTCTGCTATTTCAGATTGCTCCTTACCTTTATTGGTAGTGAATTAGGCAATGAAATCGGTCATGGCTTGTCCCTTGATGGCGGTGCGAGGATGGTAGGTGATATCATCTTGACTCAGTTCAATGCACCATTTAAGTAGTCGCCCAGAAGTGTCGGGACGATGGAGTACCTGCCTTAGCGGTTGATCGTTAGAACTCTGATGGAATGAAATTGGAAATAGTGTCGCAGTTTCCGTGATGTGATTAGTAAACTGTATGCCAGCTTCTCAAGTTTAGGATATCTGGCTTCTGTCCCCGTAAACCTCTTACTTACAAAGTATACTGGCCGCTGCGCACGGTTGTCTTCTCTCACCAAAGCGGTGCTTAGAGCATGAGATGACACAGCAAGGTATAGGTATAGCTCTTCACCTTCGTTTGGAGTTGAGAGTACTGGTGGTCTCTGGAGGTGTTCGATTAGGTTAAGGAAGGCTGTTAAGAATTCGTCAGTCCATTCGAACTTTCCTTTATCTTTCTTTAGAGCTTCGAAGAAAGGGATACACTTGTCAGTCGCTTTAGAGATGAATCTGCTTAGGGCGGCCACTTTTCCATTTAGGCTTTGCATTTCTCTTCGAGTGGAAGGTATCCTGATATCTTTCAGAGCTCGGACTTGTTCGGGGTTTGCTTCAATTCCTCTGGCATGGATGATGTATCCCAAGAACTTTCTTGATGATACTCCAGAGGAGCACTTTAGAGGATTCAGCTTCATTCCAAATTGGCGAAGTACCTGAAACATCTCGCCCAGGTGGCTTACGCGATCATTGGCATTCCTTGACTTTACTAGCATGTCATCCACATAAACTTCCATAGTTCGTCCTATTAGTTCCGCGAACATCTTGTTGACGAGGCGCTGATAAGTAGCTCCAGTGTTTTTAAGTCCAAAAGGCATTACTCTGTAGCGGTACAATCCCCGGTCAGTGACGAAACTAGTGTGGTCTTGATCGGGAGCGTGCATAGGAATTTGGTTATATCCTGAGTATGCATCCATATAAGATAAGAGTTCGTGCCCGGCTGTGCTGTTCACAAGCTGATCGATTCAGGAGAGTGGGAAGCAATCCTTCGGGCAAGCGTCATTTAAGTTGGATAAGTCAATGCATGTTCGCCACTTCCCATTAGCCTTCTTTACTAGTACCCGGGTTAGCGATCCACTCTGGGTAGATGGCTTCTCGTATGAAGTTATTGGCAAGTAGGTTCTTTACTTCTTCATCGAGGGTTGTTGATCGTTCTGCCCCCATACTTCTCTCTTTTTGCTTTACTGGCACCTTGGTAGGATCGATGTTCAGTACGTGGCATGCTACGTCTGGGGAGATTCCAGTCATGTCTGAGTGCGTCCATGCAAATACATCCAAGTTGTGGCGGAGAAAATCAATGAGTCGATCCTTCAATTCTGCTTTTAGCTGAGATCCGATTTTCAATATTCTACTTGAGTCATGTTTGTCTACAGATACAAACTCTATAGCCTCTGCAGGCTCGGTGGTGGCCTCCTCCTCTTCATCCCTAGGGTCTAATTCATTGAAAGGATCACTGGTATATCGAAGAGAGGGGATTTCTTTAGTTGATATGCTTCCATGTTTTTCGTGCAGAGAGTAGTCTCTACATTCTTGCCTTTATCCTTCCTGCGGTTATTGCGAAGTTCAGTTACATAGCAATCTCGAGCAGCGTCTTGATCTCCCTCTGCTTCCCCTATTCCATTGTCTGATGGAAATTTCATCTTCAGGCACCAGGGGGCCAGGACAATTTGGAAGTCAGACAAGGCTGGTCTTCCTAAAAAGGCGTTGTAGGCCGAGTGGTTTTCTATTAGCACAAATGTTTGTTTCCGCACAACGGAGCGGGGATGACTTCCTATTTCAACAAAAGGGTCCAGTTGCCCGAGGGGCATCTTCGCATCTCCAGTGAAACCGAGTAGTGTTTAGTTGCAGGGAGACACATCCTTCATTGACAGCTTCATTCTGTCGAAAGCATGCTTGAATAGGATATTTACTGAGCTTCAAGTGTCTACTAGAATTCGAAAAACTTCGGCTGGACCGAACCAGGCAGAGATGACCATAGGATCCATGTGAGGGTATTGCCTTCCCTCTAGGTCATGCCTACTGAATGTGATGTCATCATTCTCTTTCCGCTTCGGGTGGCGTTCTTCTATAACAGAATTAACGCAGTCTTCGTTTATTTTTCTGCTATTTTCTTCATTTAAATTATATTTAATTAAAATTTATTTATTTATTTTTGTGAATGCATTTTTATTTTATGCAATTATCTTTATTTATAATTATTTTCCAAGTCCATATAAATTTTTCAAAGTTTATTCTATTTATGTTCAAATTTTCTAGACTAGTTTTCATTTTCTGTGCTATTTTCTTATTTTAATCATATATTATTAATATTTATTTATTTATATTTTGTATATTTGTAATATTTTCGAATTTTAACTGAAATTATAAGTATTTTATGCTATCTAAATTTATAAAAGATAATATGAGAAATTTGAAAAGGTTTTGGTGACTTTTGATTTCCTTAGGCTTTTTGAATTCCTACCTTTTCACATTTCACCATATCTTTTCATCAGTTGTCTATATTTCTTCACTTCTTCAGCCGCTTTTTTTTTCTCATTCATGTAAACCATTTTCCTCACTTCTGAAAAGAAAATTTCAGCCTCCATTGTTTTAGAAAAATTGGTAAACATCTTCTCTTATTTTCACTTTTATTGCTTGAATTCATTGATTTTGCACTTGATCTTCTTTCTTTTGTGATCGACCTACCTCCTCCACCAGCCACGCCGGCTCCACCACCACCTGAGCATGTTACCATCACTTTCTCCTCTCTGGCCAACCCAAGCTGAGCCTCCATTGTTTGATTATCCACCACAAAATTCACCAAAACATCAACTATACACCACTGGCCGAGCATACAATGTTGCCACCACTTCATCACCACCTTAGCCGCCATCTACTCCACCTCCACCATCTCCAACTCCACCTGAACCCTCTACCACGTCACCCCCTTGACTGCTCCAGAGAAGATCGTGCCCCATGAGCCTTGGCCGAGCCTTGTTTTGTTTTGAAACCCATGTGATGTTGCTTGTATGTTGCCTTGTTGTGTTGTTTCATGCTCAACCACCTTTGCACCACCTTCAAACAAGTTTGGCCGACCCATATCCAACCCAAACCTGATCCAAATATTTGCCTTAGCCATGTGTTACACCTATGGCTGAACCTAAAGTATGTTGGAAGCAAGTGCAAAGAACTTCTGCTTTGATTTGTGCAGTTAATTCTAGCTTAATTTAATCGTTTTTTTTTGTTTGAAAGCTTATAATTGTTGTATTGTTTTGTTTGATTTGTTTTCAAGGAAATTAACCTTTGGCTCTCTCACTCAAATCTTATCGTGCTATCGTGCTTGTGTGGATCTCTTTTGTGCATTCGTTGTTGTGTCTCCAGCTTAAAACAGTGAGTTATTCTCACCAAACATCCTATACCTATATATTTAGTAAACTGACCACTTGTGAATCTATATAATGCATAACCATATTATATCTGCTATGCTATGATTATATGATGTTCACCCATGCTTATTTACCTGTTATATCATCTGTTACTATTATATTATGCTATTTTGTTATTTATACCAGTTTATCATACTGCAAGTTCCTTTTAGATTAGAATCACTATGGGTTGAAATGATACATACCCGAACGGACTTTAGAATAAGGGAAAATCGTTATGGGCTGAAATGATAGGCCTGAACGATTTTCAAATTATTTCATTTACTTGGGATTGCGGGTTTGAAATGATAAAACCTAGGGTTTCTTTGTAAATTACGGGTTGAAATGATATATTACCTGTATCACTTTACCTAGGCTAGAAAAATGAAATACAGACCCGTAGTTAAAATATGTTTTTGTAAAAAATTTAAAATATTTTAGAAATGTAAATATTATAATATTTTGATTTAAGTTTGATTAAAGATGATTTTTGTAAAGTATTATTGATTTTCTGAAAATTTATAAGTTAAACAAATTATGGAGGTTAGAAAATTTGAAATGTAAGTTATTTTAGGAAATTTTAATTTGGTGATAATTGGATTTTAAGTTAAATATGAAATATGATAAAGTCATGATAATTTGGATTAAAGGGAATTTAAATGATTTTATAATATATTAATGATTTTTGAATAAAGTTAAAATATGAAATGAATGAATATTTAAGTTGAAATTTTGAAATATAACTAAAATTGGAAATTTATAAATTTGGCTTAACTGTGAATTTTAAGTTAGGTAAATAAAAATGAAATTAAGTTATATTTGAAATTTAAACTTAAGTTTAAGTTAAAATTTAATTTGATGAATTTAAATTTAGTGTTGGAATTTAATAAGTGAATTATTATTAAATATTGATTTTTGAATGGAAAATTAACTTTATAAATTCATGAATTTAAGGAAAATAAAATGATGATTTAAAGAATGAAAATATGTGATTTGATAAGTAAAAATGATTTAAATAAAAATATAATTTTTTGTGAAATTATATTGAATATTTGAAGTTAATTAACTGCATCTTTTGAAATGCTATTATTTCTAATGTAAATGATTTTACAGCATTTGTAAATACTGTAGTTGATAATAATGAACTAAATAGATAAATTTAATTAAAGTCTATTATAACATTTTTGTAAGTGCTATAATTGTTGAATTTAACTAAGTTTCTTTAAAACTAATGTAATCTATTACGGCATTCTTAAATGCTGTCTTTTGTTAAATTGAACTGTTTTGAATGGTGACTTTCCATAGCATTTTCTAAATGCTACGGAAGGAGAATTTTCACTGTTTTAATAAACTTAAGTGAATGAATGAAATTTGGAAGATTAAAATTTTGGAAAATTAATAAATTAATTATTAAATATAATAACTTCATTATATGATTTAAAATGAAGTAATTTGTTTTGAAATATAAACTATTTGAAATGTGTATTGAAATGTTATTTTAAATAAATGAAGGTGGTTAGAAGATATGATATTTGATATTTTGAAATGGATTTTTGAATGATATTGAATTTTGAAATGATATTTGACTTCAAAGTATAAAATACCATTTTTAAATTTTAACCACGGGGTGTATTTATTTATAGTTTAATTGATTCTTAAAGGATGGGCGATCCCAAGCATCCTTTAAGTTATTGTGCATTTCTACTATAGTTCACTTGAGTTGGTTTACATTATATAAGTATTTATGTCATGACTCGAGTGTTTTGTGTTTTACTTTACGCTCGGGTCAGCCTAAGTATTCGCAGCCTTGGATTCTCTTTCTGGAGCTAGTCTTTGCTATAGTCTCTGCTTATCTACATTTATATCTATTTCTGTTTCAGCTGTTCTAGTTTATCTCATGTATTAGTGAACTACTATGTATTTGGGATTTCTATTGTATATGTTTTTCAGACTGATATTATGTATAATGTTTTGAGAGTTTGTTATAGTAGCTTCATGAACTACTATGGTATTTTAATTTCCACTGCGAGTTATTCTGATATTTCTGTGTCTGTGATTGTATTTTATTTGCTCCAAATTTATTTACAATGTGGTATTTTGAGCAATTCAAGTCCAGCATGTGTGGATGCGAATGGTTGAAAATATCGGGTTGTTACAAGACCTCATCCATGTAGCCCATAAGTTAGTTGAAGTTAGAACATTCCAAGCTAATTTCAGATCATATACTTTTTTAAGTTCAAAGAGGTTTTTCAGCCCAACACCACCTTCCTCCTTTTTCCTACATAAATCTGTGTGCTTGACTTTGTACATCCCCCTTTTCCATATAAAATCCGCACAAACTGAGTTAATTTTTTCTATAGAGCAATCTGGAATTTGAAAAGATTGTAACCAAAATCTGACTTTAGATGTGAGACTGTATGCACCAATTCTACTCTACCTGCAAACGGTAGAAGCTTTGATCTCCAGCTTGTTGTTTATCTCTGATTTCATCTACTAGCTTGCCACACTCATTATCTATGATAGTGTTGTTGGAAAGAGGAACACCCAAGTATTTGACTGGGAGGTGTCCCTCCGAGAATCCTAGTCTCTCTAACATAGCTTGCTTGTTTGAACAGTGTTTGCTAAAGTAGCATTTAGTTTTTGATTCATTCAGTTTGAGCCCAAAAAATGTTTCTAGGTCTGTAAATATTTCCTTAACTTTGTCAATTGCCTTAATATTTCCTTTAACCACCACTAGCAGATCATCTGCATATATTAAATGTGTGATACTTGGGAGGTTATTATAAATTGGTTGGATGTATATCTGATAGCATGCTAGTTCCATTTGCAGAGTGAACCATTCCATAGCTACATCAAATAAGTATGGGAGAGAGGGTCACCTTGTCTTATCCTACGATCGCTCTGTATATACCCCGTAGGTATTCCATTAATCATAATTGAACATGTTGGAGTGTCTAGGCAATATTTAATCAGTTTCAGGAGCTTCATTGGAACCCCCATTGCTTCGAGCATATGGATAATGAATCCTCTGTTCACCTTATCATAGGACTTTTGTAAATCCACTTTAATGCATAATTTATCAGCCCCTTGTTTAATGAAATTCCTGACCAATTCACGAGCCATCAGAGAATTTTTTGATATGAGCATGCCGTAGATAAATGCACTTTGACACTGTGAGATTAAGTCTGGAAGGATTTTATTCAGTCTCTTATAAATAATTTTACTGAGAATTTTATAGATGACATTACAGCAGGCTAATGGTCTGTACTCTTCAATTCTTTCTGGTTTCTTTGTTTTTGGGATGAGTGATATGAAAGTATGATTAATTTCTTGTATGAATTCACTAGTTTCTAGGGATTCATTATATTCTTTTATCATGTATTCTTTAAGGTTTATCCAATACATTTTGAAGAAGGCTGCCCCCATTCCATCAGGTCCCAGGGAGGAACCACTGTGGATAGCTCCCTTAATTCCCCTTTCAAAATTGGAGTTGTCAACATGCTAGCACCCTCAATGGAGATTTTCCTTCTGTAGTTGATATAAGGTAACTGATTATTATTATCTCCATTGTATAGGCTTGAAAAATATGAAATTACTTGGTCTTTAATCCTTGATATGTCTGGAGGCATCACCATGCTCATTTAGGTAGTAGTGCAGATTATTGTGATGTTGTCTTAAGGACATTTCCATATAGAAAAATTTATTGCATTCATCCCCTTGTAGCAGCCATTTCTCTTTGGCTTTTTGTTTCAGCTCTACTGCCTGTTTATACAGTTCTTCTTTAAGCTGTCTTTGAAGTGTGTAAAAATCTGCATTTAGGCCTTCGTGTAGAGGATCATCATCTAGGCTATGTTGTATGTTTTCTAAATGTTGTTGGATTTCTGTGATTTTGTCAGTGGTCTTGGGTCTGCACTTGTTCCAGTCTTTTAGTCTGTTTTTCATGATTTTGATCAGCATTACAAGTCGATACATGTGATTGCCTGAAGGAATCCTTACTATGTTAATGTTTACTACTTCATCAAATCCTTCTATCAAAGGCCAATGATTTGCATATCGGAAAGGTTTTCCTTTATGCATTTTCTCATCTTCATTGGATTGTAACAAGAGGGGGCAATGATCGCTTATAGAACAAGGTAGAACAGTTACTCTAAAGTTTGGAATTTTATTAAACATCTCTGAATTCTCAAGTGCTCTGTCTAGTCTTGATGTGATTTTCTTAGACTCGCCACTTGTCCATGTAAATTTCAGGCCAAATTGGTGTGCTTCAGCAAGTCCATTGGATAGTACGCAATTATTATGTTCTGCTACCTGTGCTACCCTTAGTGTAAGGCCTCTTTTTTCTCATTAGTTTTTAAGACAACATTAAAATCTCCTATGACTATCCAAGGAATATTGATATTTTTGGAATTGTCAGTTTTTGTTTCCATAATTCAACTTTTTTAGAGGCTAGGTTTTTAGCATAAACAAATGTGATAGCGATCTCCAGCCCCCCTACATTGTGAAATTTAATGGTCATTTGTGATCATTTATATTCATAATATTGCCATTCCAATAGTTACTCTCCCAACTAACAATAATTCTACCTTTAGCTTGGGTTGTTGAAAACTGCCACTGATTTCCAAATTGGGTTCTAATCATCTCTATATTGTTATTGTTCAACTTATTTTCCAGAAGAGCTAAAATAGTAGGCTTAAATTTAGCCTTAATTATGTGGAGGTCTAATTTACGTGTTTCACTATTGAGACCTCTCACATTCCAACATATAATAGACATTACGATTTTTTTGGTAGCTTTGCTCCGAGTAACCGGAGCAGTACCTACCACAACCGATTTGACAGTTCTACCTTTATCACCAGTGGAAAATTGGTTGTCATATGCTAAGTTGCATTCAGTATACTTACTTATATCTTCTGACAAATTTTCTTCTTCCTCATCACCAGACGAGTCCAGTTCAATGCCCAGCTTGTGGATTTCTACTAGGGAGCCTGGCATCTCCTCCTTCCCCTCCTTGTATTCAACATATGGTGGAACCAATGACCGTGCAGCCTTTGATTTTTGATGGTGATTTTCAGAGTGTGCAGGTGGATCCAATGGGTCAGAGCTGCTCAAATGATACTTTATATGAGATGTCTTCTCTGTCTGAACAGGAGTTAGATGAGATGCTTGCTTTAATTCGCAGTCCGACTCCGTAGTATTCTTGTGTTGATATTTTGGTTGATGATCTATAGCGGGGGAGATATTTTGTATATTTTTTGTAATCTCCTCTTCATTTTTTAGGCTAATGGTCTTTGGTAAGACTTTTGTAAAGTCTGTAATAGTTTTTGGTTTTTCTACCCAGACTTTCTTCTGCCTATTTGCTATGTTGCGTTGGCACTGCTAGTTTGTATTGCCAAAGCACAAACATTCTCCACACTTAGGTGGTACAAACTCATACTCCACCTCTTGTTTATATATATTTCCTTGCTTTTCTATGGCATTCACTATTTTTGGCAAAACAATGTTAGCCGAGATCTTAGCCAGAACCCTAGCATACATAATACGTTTAACTTTTCTTATATTTTCATCGATGTCAATAGGCCTACCTATAAGACTTGCAAGTTTGCTAATACATCTCATGTTCCATAGAGCAAGGTCCAAGTTATTGAATTTGACCCAAATAGGATAGGTTGTTAACATAGCATGTTCGAAACTAAAATCTGCCCCACATTTACGCATCAGAATTAATTTGCTGTCCATGAACTAAGGCCCTCCACTAATGATTCTTTGATAATCCTCCTCCAGTTCAAATTTAATCAAGTAAAAGCTATTGTCTCGAGGATACATATCCTAGGATCCTTTCGGATTCCATGTTCTTTTAATATAAGCGTTAAAGTGTATGAAATATGGCCATTTGCCTACCATATAAGCATATATCGAGTGTTGCCAAAGGCTTTAGATTCAACGTAATCTTCTTCGTCTATCAGTTGATATAAATCATCTCATCGGATTGTGGTTCATAGTAATTTTCATTACCCTTGAGTTCGATTTTGGATCCAATAGCCTCTATCCATGATTTCGCTTTTTGTATCCCCTTATTTTATTCAAGAGCATCTGCGAATGAGATCTTAGCCTTTCCCCTATGCTTAACATCCTTCCATCCTCCGTCATCTTCATCTTCTTCCACACCTAGGGTTTCGGGAATTCCAGATCTAGATCCAATCGCTATTTTTTGATTATTTTGACACACGCACACACACACACACACACACACACATATATATCTATGTATATTTAGGATTCCAACAGAATATACATATATAAACCTTAATGACTTAATATACATTAAAATATATATCTGTATAAACTTTATAACAGTCGACCCCTCAACTCTTATACATGCATAGACAAACTTATATATATAAGTAAACGGAGACATACAACTTGTGCATACTTATATATAAATGTGTTGTACAATTATAAATTAACTCATGAAATTATATATAATAGCTATATCCAAGAAAATATATACAAATGGTGTATATAAATTGTATGCAAAATGTTGCGTATAAATATAAACCTGGATACTCAATAGATTTATATAACTTAGATTTGTACAAAACATAAACATACTGTAACCTTATATTTAACTAACGCATAATTTTTCATATGTATAATATATATACATATATATATATCATATATACAAACAAAGCCTCTACATAACTAATACATAATTAACAGCTTATACCAACTTGTATAGGCATTTACAACTAGCATTTACAAACTTGAAACAACATATTATACTTATAAATACATATACACTATAACTGTAAAACAATATATAATATATATAAATTCATATATAACATAAAGTAGATTGCAAATCTGATTTAACAAATATATATATATATATATATATATATATATATAACAACATAGCCAGTAACTAGCTACAGCCCTTCTCAAACGTTGTACATATATAAAACAATATACTTTTATATACAATTCTTACATAATATAAAACAACTTATGTATATATAGAAAACAACTATATAACTTTCATGTATATAAAAAGCTTATATACACGGTTATTATAACTTAACATACTTTATAAAATATAAACTATAGATTACATATGTATATTCAAAACCAACTCAGTATGTATAAACTAATACACACACACACACACACACTAATATATACTTATATGAAAATAACCACAGACAACTTACAAAACAATATATATATATATAATATAAAGCAGTAGGAAAAGTAAATATATCCAACTCGGTATATGATAGATAACTAAAATCTAAAATCTAAACAAATAAAATTTAAATCAGATAAGAAAAATCGTATATACATATATGTATACAAATCATATAAACGGAACAATGCAAACTAATATATATATATATATATATAACCAAAGTCATTTATACATATACGTTGAAATATAACTCAGATCTATAGTATGCTTTAAACCGAAAATAAACTAACATATTGCGGAAAATATATAGAAACATATATGTATAAAATATAAAAGAAAACTTGCCAAAGATGTGGTAAAAGCTATAAGAGGTGGCAGAGGCCGATGAGTGGTCTAGCCTCACTTGGGGCTCTAGGAGGTCGATCTCGGTAGGAGGCGCATAGGTTTTTGCGGCGTCTAGGCGATGGCTGGAGATGAGAAGGTGGTGCGATCATGGAGCAGATAAGGTGAGGAGACAAAGGTGGTAGGGAAGCATGGCTTTGGTGAGGCGTGGCCTACAGGAGTGAGGTGCGAAGTTCGATAGTGGCCGTGGTAGGGAGGTTTTGAGATCTGGTGAGTTCGACAGTGTAGAGTTTGATGATGCAGCTGTAGGTTTTGTTGGACATAGAGTGGGTAGCTCACGGTTGCAAAGGGAAAGGTGGGTTGCGAAGAATAACAGTTTTCAAATGCAATATAAAATATGTTTATTCTTTTGTAAAAGCAAGTTAAGAGGAATAGATAAAAATGCACACGAACCAATGGAAAGCAAATAGTCACAACAGTAGAGTTCAAGAAAATTTAAAAAGGTTATGACTATTGACCTATAGGGAACGAATGGATACAAGGAGTTAAATTGTTTCAAAATGGAGTACCGATACGGGTAACCGTTTCATGGTTTCGCTGTGTACCTGATTTCAAAATACAATATTTAATATACCATAGAGATCAACATGACGAGACGATCAAAATGGTATACAAATGTCAATGGTACGATTATCCGATCAAAAGTCGATAATCGGTATTGAAAATGCTGCTAATTTGCCGAAAATAAGATAAACGGAGCAACAGTAATCAAAATTTGGAGAAACGAAAAATGACGTCTCATTAAAAAGATGATTTAAAAATTTACGATGTAAAAATATTTAAATTTAGAGAAATTTTTATGATTAACTATTATTTACCGATTTAAATTGAAATAGAATTTACAAGAGAAAATGAACTTCCAAATTATTAGATGAAAATTTACAATTTGCTATGTTAAAGTAGACGTATTCCAAATATAAAAATTTTATTATTTAAAATTTCAAAAAATTTCCAGTTAAATATATTATTAAAACCATTAAATTTTACGGGTCGTTACACTTTAATTCAATGTTATTTTATAGTGCATGTTGTATATAAAGTACCATTTCAAAAAAAATGTAACAATGGCAAACATTAGGCAACTTGATAATATCATATGTTTTACACACCATCGGAAGAGTATAAAAGATTTTGAGTACATAAATAAGCAATACATTAATATCCAAATTTTCTAATAAACAAATAGCTTCTAATTTTTCCTATATTGTTATAATTGTTAACTCTTACTAATTTTTTTGAAGTTTCTTGATTCATTAAAAATAGGTTATAAGATTTTTACACTTACATAGTAAACCATAATGGTATCATTAAGAAGTGCTTACCTAAGGCTAGTTAGGACATATAATTATGGTGAAACCAATGATCATTAGTTTTGTATTGAGTTAGAATATATATAATTTTTCGTTAAGCCAGTTTGAGGCAAAACATGCTCCTCATTTGTGTATGAAAAGTTTCCTTTATGAGTTTTTAAGAAAATATACATTAACATTTTAAAGTCAGTGGAGGAAAAAGAATTTCAAATATGTATAATCACTAACCTTGTTGGTAGGATCATAAACTCTTCGTATCATCTCTCCAGATGCATTAACGCTTGAGTAAGAGACTTTAGTAGAGTTTTTATCGGGAATAACATAATATGATATTTCCTGCATATTTGTTCTAATTGGTTCCTTCTCATGGAGCATCTGGTTTACAACTTTTTAGTCTCGACATTTTTTGATGATCTTTTTGATGAAAATTTTGTCTCAATTCTGGTCTGAGAAAACCAAAACAATTTGGATTCGAAAATTATGCTTTAAAATTAGTCTATGATATTATCAACTTGACCCTGTGTTTTTAAAAGATAAAGAAAAATATTACATGAAATGTGCTACCTCTTAGAATCATTCTTCCCATCAGTATTCTACTAAAGTTTTTCATTCTTCAAATCTAGTTTTCGAATAAATACTATTTATTCAAAATTGATGCATACTACAATTTCAATTTGATAACAATAGGAGTGATGCTGAAGCAGAGCTGCAATTGAATGAGAATATGCTTCTGTGCATATAAAAATAGAAAACAAAAATGAAAACAACAAATCTCCAAGCCAAAGTATGTTAATAAATCTCTAAACTTCAACAATAGAAAATTTAGTAAAATAAAATTTGAATGCGGGTAGTGCCAAATCATCACTGGCCAAAATCTATTTTTTTTCCACCAGAAATCATTTTTAGTGATAATCTATGTGAAATTTATACACAAATATATAAAATTTCAAAATCACTTTGTCTGATCTATTGACAGTTGCATTACATTTGTAACTTTCACATCTGTATCTAATGCAAGAGTTCTGGAATCATGTTTGGAACCTTGATTGTTCAGATTATAAACAACTAATTCATAGGAAAATTATATCAAATATTGATAATAAGAAACTTGTTCGCTATTACATTGTAAGGATGACAAATGGATGATGTTGGTATCATTTTAGCACATGTCGTTTGCTTAGGTTAACATCAGAGATAATGACCAGTTTAATATGATAGAGTGTTGGGCAACGGTATCACATTAAATGGCAGAATGTAAAAATCAAAATTCGAAACTAATTGCACGAGATACAACAGTGAGATAGCACAACCAAAATTTGAGGCAGTTGTAGGTCAATGCAAGCAAACACGAATTAATTCATCATTCACTCCCGTGCAAATGAAACCTTTAAATTTGTAGCAGACCAAGAAATTTTTTACAAAGTAAATCTACATACTTGACTAATATGTTGCATGGACTAAATTTGCATTAATATACTGTTATTTAACAAAATAAGCAACTTACTTATGGTTCATGCCCAAGTTATATTCAGTAGCCAACAAATGGTTTAGTGCGATCATAATTAGGTGATCAAAATTTAAATTTAATAAAAATAAAAAAGTAGCTAGGAAATGACATTAGTGAAAAAAATACCTATGTTATGCTCAAATTATGTCCGCCTAAATCAAATCCACCTATATTGTGAAAGAATAGTACACGTGCTAGCTGTGCTCGCTCACTCGTTCTGTTTGAAGCAGCTTCGGATCAGAATCTTCGTCTCATGTACAGTGCATGACTGACTAGTGCATATGCTTCATATAGCCCAACTACCTTGGGCTATTGATCTATGCATGCAGGCTTCAATAAGAATTCATTCATCCTACCCGTCCATTGAATTCAACCACCGCAGGTAGGCTTCAAGTATAGGCTTGATTCATTTTTTCAATTCTATGATTATTCACTCAATTTTATGTGTCTCACATTGTGAGCATGCTACAACAAAGTTTAGTTTTGACCTTCAGCCTATTAGAACACACAACATTATCGCTTCCAATTTTCTTCAGTCATGTATTATTCGTTTTTTAAATAAATCGAAGACTATAACCCCTCTTATGTCCACTTAGCTTGCACACTCCAATTGTGTTTCAAATATACATTCATGTCCATTATTGTCCAATCTATGTTTATTGATGCACCATGCTTCAACTGTCGAATATCCATTGAATTCAACCCAACCCAAATTTTGCGTTAGCTGTTTTGTTTTTGCTCTGAACTGCATGGGATAAGCTCGCTTCAGTCCTCGGTTTGTTTCTTAACAAATGTTTCAAGAGTCATTCACTCTTCTGCTCGGTCAGTACCAGTTTTCTGCCAATTACCTCTTCAGTATTTAAGCAGTCATCCCTCAGTTTGTTTGATTACTCACCTTCAATGCCTCAAAACTATTTCAGTCCTTTGTTTCTCTTGGGTTTTTTGTTTAGCAGCATTTCAATGCGTTTGTATTTTTTCAATGTTTTAGCATTTTTGTCCTCGGTTTCTTTCCAGTGTTCCAACATCTTTTCTGATGCTTTCAGTCATTAGTTTGTTTCAGTTCCCCACAGGTTGTCTGAAATACAGTTAATCATATGTGACATAGTGCTTTTGTAATAGACTGCAGTAAAGAAAATCAAGGCCGATCCATCCAAAAAAAGTCTCGCTCTTGACAATGGACTCAAATGTTGGAACCTGAAAAACAAAAACAAAAAACGAATGTATCAATTTGAGGTATCTGCAGCAGAAGCATGCCGGCCCGGTTATTTTTTAAGTACAACTGTCGGTCCCCTTGGAGAACTATAGTGTGCGTTTACACGATGAAGCATCCGAGTGTTCCATACTGTCCGTAACTTAGGTGGGATTTGATCGGTCGAAGTCTCGTCTGATTTCGAGTTAAAACGAAGGAGTTATTGCAGTTTGAACAAAAAAATAGCGGCTTCTGCACTAGGTGGAGTTCAAATACGCGGATGTGGTAACCTGTTATTTTCTAAGTACAACTGGCAGTCTCCATGAAAAAGTATAATGTATGTTCAAAATTCTTATTTTTTAATTTATATTAAAATTTAATATTTTTAATAAATGGGTAAATGGGTTACCCATTTATAACACTTTTAAGAATGTGTCAACCCAACCCATCACCCATTTAATAATATTCATAAATGGGTTGACCCAACCCATTTATAAGTAGGGTAAATGGGTTGGGTTAATGGGTTGGGTCAAATTTTGATAGGTCTATTGTCGGGTCTTTAATTAAAATGAAAGCAGGATCGGTGTTTTGTTTGAAGTTAATTGAAGGAAAGAATAACATTATTGCATCCTAGAGTATTTGTATACGCGCGGCCTATAAATACATCATTGGAACTAAACTTAGTTATTCATTATGATTACAAACCAAAATGACATTTGTAAACTTATAGCTGCCTAAGTGTAAAAAGTAAGACATAGGAGTTATCTATAGTGAAGACCTCAGTATGTGGTACATAAAGAAATCCTATTTGGATATTTGTTAAGCAAGTCAATATGACAATATGATATTGCAAAACAGTACGTAGTCCACATGAAGTGGTTAAATATCAGTAAACAATCAATAGTCATGTAGTAGCTAATTCCGAGTAAAATTAAATTTTGCATGTATTAACCAACTACAAGTACTTATGTGTAAAGTACAACATAACATACAATTGGAACCGTAACATATATAGTCAAGTTGAGGCTAGACAGTTAACACTACATTCACTGTTGAATGTAGTCCAAAGTTCTGTAAATTTAGAAACAGAATGTGAGGCGTCAGTAGAAGAATTAAGTAGAGAAGGAATGAAATAGTTAGTGCTGCGTACAGTGAACCAAAACATGGACTTAAACGAAAAACTTGCAACAATTTGTCTTATTGTCCACCTGTTAAACACTATGTTGCAAGAGTACGTAGTAACTTTCAATTAACTTGTCTAAGATTCACTAACAAAAAAGTACAACACATAAACATATACTTATCCACTCTAGCTCAATAAATGATAAACAATTGCATTTGTAGGAACAAATACATGTGAACGTACCTATGCTGGTTACTTGATTGCTACAGACACGGATTTTCAAAGAATGGTCCACTATTGAACTTGTATGAGCTAAGTATGTTTAACATGATATAAACGTCGGTCTCTATAAATTCCTATAATAATAACACAATAACGCTGAAAGTTAGATAATTACAACACTAAAGTACTTTGAGTACCTACAATATATGCAATATGGAGGTTTTGTAGCTTGCAATTAGGGCTGAGAAAATGGTTGGTTCGGTTTGAAATTGATCAAAAATATTGAAACTAAAATAACCATTTACGAAACATAAACCGAACCAAACCAAACTGATATTTTTCAAAACCAACCAAATCAGAAATTTTTGGGAAGTTTTTATTTGGTTTATTTGATTTATCTTAAAATAATTTAGATCTTCTCATTTTTTATATAATATAAGGTTAAAAAAATTAATTGAGTCCATATGATGCAAACATTTTCAAAAACAAACTTCTCTTCTAAAAATATTAATATGAACTGAAAGAAAAATAATATTGTTGTGAAAATAATGTAATTAATACCGTGGCCACTTGTAATTATGTTATTATAAAATAACTTAATTTTAAGTTTGGTTTTAAAGGTTGGTTTGGTTTTCAAATATTGGAAACCAAACCCAGCCAATAAACCAAAGAAATATAAAAAACGAAAACCAAAACCAACCAAAAGCGAACCAAACTGACCCTACTTAATTGGTTTGATTAGTTTATTTGATTTTAATCAATAAATGCTCACCCTTACTTACAGTAATAATTTGTACATCCAAATTGGTAGTATTAAAAGGATTATCTTTATTGGGTTTAGATATTCTAATTAAATCAAGAACATGTAAGCCTAACATATACAAAAAGTGGCATACATGGCAACCAAAGCTTATTACTCCATTCCCCTTGTGACGAGAAGGAGTAGAGATCCTGTAAATTAAGATAAATTGGATTCCGTAGTAAAAGCTCTTTTCTTTGTTTAGTAGTAAGATTAAATGACAACCATTATTTGTGGGACTTGTTGTATTAAAAAACCGACTTGGGTTGGATCTCGCTTTTATAAACATGCATCATATTCAGAAAATGCTAACACATGATATATATGTGTGTGTTTCTGTATATGCATATGTATATATGTATATGCATACGTATATGTATATGTTTATATGTATATATACACGCACAAAAATATAGATATGGGCTTATACATGTATTATAATCTATATAGGTAACACTGGCGTTTCGCAAAAAAATAATTCAAATTTCATCTTGTTATTATCATTAGTTCTCGCTTCATAATGAAAAGTTAGTAATAATGTTTAAGTAGTGATATTATGTTGTTGTTGATCAATGAACCAAAAGTAGTGAATGGATAGTGTCTGATTCAACTGTCATTAAGAAAGACTGGGTGAATGCGATGCTTTAATAAAATATATAAAGGGGCTACTATATATGGAATTTTACAGTAGTATAGAACAAATACATTTCTACATTCGAAATCTAAGAAAGTAATTCCCAATTCTATCCAAATAGCCGCTCTTGATGACATGTCAATCGTTATAGGGACTAACTGTTTGTACCCATTTGCATCGTACTTAGGAAAAATCCCAAAAGTTGCTAGGGAAAATGCAAGCCGATCGAAAGTGTTATAGCTTTGTTATAGGTAAATGATTGGTTGTTAAAATATTTGATCATTGAAGGAAAAAAATATGTTATTAATGATGCTATGCCATACAAACAGCACAGATGTAAGTGTATGATATAGTTCTTACCTCATATTCTAGTGGCATGTCTAGGCTAAATATGTTAGAGAGGGCATCGACAACGATAGCTTTTCTTACGGACCGGACCTCTTCATCGTTGAATGTGGGAAGTTTTCTATTACGAAAGTAAGCAAATAGCCAAAGCATAAAAACCATGTTAAATTCACTATACAGATATCGAACATGATAGTGACTATTAAAGGAAAGGATTCTTACTATTTTAGTAGCTTGTGCCACTGAATAATTTCCAAATTTGTGTTAGACCTACATGACTGTATTACATGGTGCCTGTCAATTTTTCACATAAATTGACGAAATGATATAATTTTCTAAAAGAAGAAGCAAATGAGAACCATTTGGAGTGATTATTAGACTCTTTTTGTGCACCAACATAATATATAAGCTCCACACATGAATATAAATAATACGAAAAAGACTTTATAGTGTTAGTCAACATTAATGCCTAAGACAATATGCTTATAGTACAGATGATGATCAAACAATTTTTAATATTTGATACATGATATGCAGAAAATTTGTTAAAAGCGTATTTCTGACATTAAAGAATGTGGATTGCCATGTGTTTCGATATAAAATTTACTCACATTTCAAGCATTTGAAGCTTAAATATTGTTCAAATCATGCAAAACTTGGATGCGCTAAAGTAGTGGAGAATCGCCGATTTTAATAGAAGTACACAATAAATGCTTAAAATTAGGAAGCAAAGGGAAACAACATCTTATATCTAATCATTTTTATTATCAATTATTTTCTGTAACATTGAACAACACATGGCAACCTCACACTGATGAAGCGTAGGTTAGTTGTAATATTAATGTCAAACATGTGGTGAATACTTTAGGTCAATATAAGAAATTCTAAGTGGTTATATGATTTAAGAAATAAATGCTAAAATATTTTATATCAAAATTATAATTTGACATATTCACTTAAAGTAGAATGATCAACATCTAAAACACAATCAACTACAGGGACGAAAATAATGCTTGGAGACACAAAAAAGAACTCGCTTAATTTAGATTTGGATAGCAATTTTTATAACACTCAAGAATATAAACAATATTTATGTCAGGAGCACCATTCTGAAATATATATTTTTGATTAACCGTTTGTGTCACTATAAGTTTGAATTTCAACATCTTGGATTTATCTAAAAAAATCATTTGCATAAAAGTATCATTATTTAAAATATCTACCTTGAGAAAATAAATAATTCAGAAAGATTATAATAAAAGGTGAGGTCACAACTATGTAAAAAAAAATTCTAGCCTTTAAGCCATGTGTAGCTCAATATTTAAATTTGTTATACTGTGATGCACTAAAATCATCTATAATAAATTATAGGTGCATACAACAGACATATATAGTAACCACCAACAACTGACTGTTATAGAACAATTCATGCAAGAGCATGAATTTTACCAGTAATGGGAAACCATGCATAATATTATCTATTTTCCAATAAAGGCTCAAAGCTAGGATAACTAATAAGATCTGTAACAGTCTTAATTTGACCAAAATGTTACTATTAACTTGCATAAGTTGAATACTTATAATTATACCTAAAAACAATGGCTTTGCATACTTTCCCACCTAAACGCAGCATGTTAAACAAACATGGAAGTCCACTTTTGCAGTTGAAAAACACCTATACTAATATTATAAAGATTGATAAAACCATATTGATTTATACATCTCTTACATAACCCATCTTAGTTTCAGATTTACTACACAATTGAATTGTCGAAAGTCAACTATAACCTAAAATTGTGGATTGATATCCGTTGTAGCAAAGAAAACAAAAGTCAAGATGAATTTCAAATGAAAACAAATATGGGAAATAAGAAAGAAAAGTATATGCTCTAGTCAAAGTAAATAAGACTTATTAGAAAGCAAATATATGGTAAAAAT
Organism: Allium cepa; assembly: GCA_030765085.1. NCBI lineage: Eukaryota > Viridiplantae > Streptophyta > Magnoliopsida > Asparagales > Amaryllidaceae > Allium > Allium cepa. The sequence continues at coordinate 242,743,822 of CM060938.1, read as the reverse complement.
GGATGGAAGATCCAATTGCAAATCGGTAAAATTCAGTTTTAGTAAGAGAAAACAGAAGAGAAACAGAAGTAAATTAAATGCCATTAAATCGCTAAAAAGAAGCCCATAATCAACATGAAATATATCAAACATGGAATAATATTTCAATAGAAAAATAGATGGTTTACCATAGGAAAATGTTCAGTTGCGATTGCAGCTCTTTGACATGTAATATTTAAGAGATCTAACGAAATAAGGGATGAAATCGATCCGAGGAAGAAATTAATTGAACATGGATAATGGGCGAGGAGAATGATCGAAAAACAATCAAATTATGTTATGGTAGAATAAATCAAATCATATTCAATTTGGGGTTAAGTTGTAGACGAACAGCAAAAGGAAAATTAAACAAAGTTGCGACCCTTCAGTTTAAAATTAGTGAAAAATTCATCAAGGCTTGTGCGCTCTTGAAATATAACTCACTAATAATACTATATATATAATGTGTTCATATAAGTTTGTAATTGTATACATACATATTTATTATACTTTTATATTTATATACATATGGGTTTAATTTGAATTATATGTAACACGTATTTACTTGCACTCACACACTACTGCTTCTTTTCTTTTACATTACCAGACACATTTTTATAAACATAGTCTTATATGTGTGCATATTTTCTCTCAATCCTATAAATAATTGTTTAAAAATGTGCATTGCAACTCATTTACACACGCATGATCTTATATCCAAACATAGTGTTTCTTTACTTAATTTCATAGTTTTCCTAGAGGAGAAAATGCACATGCATGTAAAAGAAACAAAAACTCCCATTCACGCACAGGCGAATAAATGGACGCATGAACATGCACACACGCAGGGCCGGCCTAGGAGGAAGACTACCAAGCCCATGGGCTGGGGCAACCCCTCTGGCCTAGGGCAACAAAAAAAAGAATAGATGCAGCCAGCAAAAAAATAAAATAAATGTAGGCTGCAACAAATTAAGCATCATCCCTCTATGCTGCTCTCTCCCTTGGTCGTGAATCATAAACTCATGTTCAAAATTTAGGGTAGTCGCTTGTTGTGACAAATTAAAACAAGCACAGGACGAATTAGACAATCGCCGGTGCCGGCCTCCAGTGATTGATGCACCTAAGCTCTAGACCTCCGGTGCCAGCCTCCAATGCTCAACCCCCCTGCAAGGAAGCAATAACAGGTGATTAAAATTGATTTTGAAATAAAACTGGTTGATTAGAAATTTAGAATTGGTTGACAGTCTTTATTTTTTGCTTGTTAGTTGATCAAAATTGGTTTTAGAATTAATTTGTGTAGGAATTGGTTAACTTGATTTCATGATTTATTGATTTATAAGTTAGTTCATTGATTAAATTGGTTGGTTGATTAGAAATTTATAAGTTTATTCATTGATTCGTCATTGGTTTACAAATTAATTCATTTATTAAATTGGTTTTTTAGAAATATATAATTTAATTTTAACATAACTTGATTAACCAACTTTTCCAAACTTCAAATATATATATTTTTATATTAAAAGGTGTAACATAATTTAATTTAAATATGTCGTTAGATAGTATATATTTTAGATGAAATGATATTTTGGTTTTGAGGTATAAATTAAATTGAAATGACCACGGTGTTATAGTGTATATTTCTACATGGTAGATAGTTCCACGGATCCTTAGAGAATGATTATCCCATACACCCTCTAAGTTACTTGTATTTCAGTTGATATTTCACTTGAGTTGGACTTATTGATATAAGAATGTTAATCCTGACTCGAGTGTTTTGTGTTTTGCTTTACGCTCGGGTCAAACTGAGTGATACAGCATTTAAGACTCAGTTGGAGCTTTGCTTGAAGATCCAGCTATCTATTCTTTCGGTCATCTAGTCGATTGGTTCAGAGAAGTCATCTGCCCGTACTGGAGACTTCACTACATCTGGGATATTCTGATTATTTTATTTCTAACTTTGTTTATATAGTAGCTTCATGAACTACTATTCATTTATTCCGCTGCGTATTATTGTACTACTCTGTATCTGTGATTTTGTGATTGATTTATTTACTGTATATGTTTTGCAAATTTAAATTAAGAATTGGTATTTTGAATTATTCAAGTCGGACATGTATGGTTTTATTGTCGATTTGAATGGTCCAAAATAGCGGGTCGTTACAAGTTGCTTTTGTATTAGTGACTTCTATGTACTTGATATTTTCTATTGTTTTTGCTTTAGATTTTGTTGTTTCTATAGTTGCTTCATGAACTACTATTTATCTATTCCGCTGCTTATTATTATATTACTCTATGTTTGTGATTCTGTGATCGATTTATTCACTATATATGCTAAGTTTGCCAAATATAAATTAACAATCTATTGTTTTGAGCAATTCAAGTCTGACACGTGTGGATGATTGTCGATTTGAATGGTTCAAAATAGTTAGTCGTCACATGATGTTTGTGAGTAGGAATCCTTTTTTTGATCGAATACAGAGCATTTTTGATATGAAATTTTTCTATGAAACTTTTCCTTTTGTTATTATATCCAATCATATGGATGCATTACATTCGATGTGCCAAAATAATATTATCATAACGATTACCTTTGGATTGATGGTTTTATTGAATAAATAGTGTCTCTGAATTTCTTTAGGAAAATTTTTCGAATCTATCCAATTCAAAGTGGAAAGCTAGATCTATGTCTGAGTTCATTTCTCAATGAAAGCACCAAAATGTTAACCCAAAAAATGGATCAACACCTTGGATTGAGTATGAAAGCACTAGCCCTATTTATCATGGCAAACAATATAGAAAAAGCAATAGTAAATCGTAGAAAAAGTAAAGAGACAAGAGATTTTTGTAGTGGTTCGACTGTTAATGAAGCCTATGTCCACTTTATTGCTTTTATTGATCAACTGCTGTTACAAAGGAGTACGGATTACAATATGATTCTTCTTTCCTATGCTAGATCAAGTCACCATTGTTAGAGACAACCAGAAGGATCCCAACTGCCCTTTAATGGCTGTTGTGAGGAAGAAGAAGAGTAAAGAAACAATGACTGAGTTTTAGCAGAAATCAAAGAAAATCCTCTTTCTGTTGCAGATGGGATGGTATCTATAGGATTTAGAGAGCACTTGGTCTAGAGTTGTCTCCTTAGAAGCCTGCACTTAGTGTAAAGAAGGAGCCCAAAAAATTTGGGAGTTGTAGGAGCTAACTATTTGGATTAGTACCAGTCCAATTGGATCGGATCAGTACCAATCCAAGTAGTTTAGCATTTTTTATGCTTTGACTATTTCGTTTTCTTTATTGCCTCGTTCTGATGCCCTCCATGTACTTTTGTAGCTTGTTAACTTGTATTGATGATGATTCACATATGAACTTGACTGAACCGTAGTCTGAATCGGGTATGTCTTTGTTCTTTTAACTTAGATGCTTGGAATGTGACCAAACTTGGTAGATGAGATAAGTAGAGGCATTGGAGTGTGAGGCAAGTGAAATGGAGATCCACTAAAGCAATATTTTGGATAGGTACCGATCCAATTGGACGGATCGGTATTGATTCGAAATGTTAGCATGAAATTGGTCCAAATTTCTTAGGGTCCTTTGCCTGGTACTTTAAGGCCTTCCGCTCAAGTTTCGAGTCATTCTAGCTTAATCTGAATGTTTTAACTCCTTTTGAATTCTTCTGGGTTAAAAACTCAGTTAACATTCTTCATATGCCAACCTTTGTTCTTTCTCGGTAAGTGTTTCATATGGTTCAAAAATGGTGGAATGTGCATAAGAGAGATGTTGGCCTTGTTAAAATTTCTTCGAGGAATAGATATTTCTCTTCTTAAATCAATACCAAAATATATAAAAACTTTAGTAAGATACATACTAGAAGGGTATATTCTTATGCTTAGAAATATTCTTTTAAACAAAGTCATCTAAAATGAATTGCGCCTAATTGATGTTGTAATGACCATAAATAGCCAAAAGTTCTTTAAAACCTTTTTGAGTAGGGTTATTGTAATTATCCGTCCTCAGAGTGATACTTTGTTGTAAAATGAGGTTTATAAGCCTCAATTTTGGTCGAAGAACTTGGGTTTAAATTCAAATTCTTTATCATTTTTGAAAATATAATGAGAAACTTCATGATTTTATTCATCAATTTAAAAGTGGAGAGCTCAATTCCATTATATTTACAACCAATAATATTGCCCAATGGTTCATAATTTAAAACAATCCGAGTAATATTAACAGTGGTCCAAATTTGTCTCTGTTGTCCTTGGAAAAAAATTTCACCAAATCTGAATAACAAATAAAGTCATTTTTGACGCTTCAATTAATCCAAGAATTTCATTTTCAAAATAAAGATATTGTAAATCACAAGAGGAAAATTCTTTGAATTTAACAAATCTTCCAGAAGAAACTTTTTCGAAAGTAGCATACTCCATAGAGGATTATATAGCATCTTTCTCATTAAAAAGAAAGCTTTTAGTTTTCTTAAAACGCCTTATGGTTGACTAGAGGAAGCCATTTTTGGGTTTCTGTGGAGATAAGGTAATGAAGAGATATTTGAAATTTGAAATAAAGTTAGTGAATGGATGGGTAGAGATAAATATAATTAATAGAGAGTGGAGAGTCATATTCTCCAGTAAAAAATGTGCCTTTTTAGGACATGGAAGTAATCGCAAAAGGGGGGAATTTAAAATTTGAATTGAAATTTCAACTTTTAGTTTTCTGGCATGTATGTCGGACACATGATATTTGGGTATTTCGACATATAGCTTGAAATTTTCAAAAATAAAACAAGGCTATTGTGTATATATATATATACACATATATATATAAAAATACACACACACACACTTATATATACTTATATTCATCCAATGTTATTATTAATCTATATGTTATTCCAAAAAACCATAATAGAAAAACATAAAATGAAAATTGTTAAATAAATGGCACAATTTTTGTAGCTTTCTGTTGATTTGTCCTTACCAGTCTGTTATAGCCATGAAACACATATTCACATTCTTAGTATCTGGTTTAATATCATTTCTAGAAATGTCTAAATCTAATGTTGTTGTATTAAGCCCTCTTTCTTTTTCTGAATGAATCATTAACTAGTGAAATCTTTGATTTATTCGAAGTTGGACAGTCTCTTTTAAAATTCCCGGGTTCATCACAATTGAAGCATCTAGTTTCAGTTCTAGATCCCGATGTCTTTTTTTTTAATGTTTTTGAAAGCTGTTCATCTTTCTATACATCTGGAATTTTCTAAAATTTCTAGTCATGAAAGCAATTTCCTTGTCATTGTCCTCATCTGAATCCTGATCTTCAGTCATTACATTGAATGCAATGGATTTCTTCTGTTGCCTTACTTTCCCTTGTTCCCTATAATTATACTTCGTACGACATTAAATTGCATATTAATTCTTCAATTTGCAGAGTACTAATATCATTACCCTCTCTAATTGCTAATGTCTTTTGTTCCCACTTTGAAGAGAATGAATTGAGGATCTTTAACTTGGTCCTCTTCAAAAAAGTTTTTACTTAATGCAACTAACGAATGTACTATATTTTGAAATCTACAGTACATGTCAGAAATATCATTTAGATTCATTTTAAACGATTTAAATTGATTAGTTAACATGGAAATTTTAGTCTGTTTCACTTTAATAGTACCCTCATGTGTAACTTGTAGTGTTCTCCAAATTTCATATGCAGACTTGTAAATAGAGTCTCTATTAAATTCATTTTTATCTAGTGAACAAAACAAATATTCATGGATTTAGAATTATTCTATGCAAGGGTCTTTTGGTTAGCAATCCATTGTGAAAAATTAGTCTTGGGCTCGGTGTACTTATTTTGTGTAACATTCCAAATATCTAAACTATTAGACTGTAAGTAAAATTTCATTCTACATGATCATTAAATGTAGTTGCTGCCATTAAAAATAGGGATCTAGTAGTAGATTGTACTTCAATAAAAGTCTTAACAAATGTACCAACAGTGTTGCTAGCCATTAAACTTTTCAAAAATAAAATTACAAGTTTTTGAAAACCTGATGCTCTTATACAAGTGTGGGTTGTGGAATATGGATCTTAAGGCTAATTAAACATTAGAGGTAGGTGGATAGTCTTTTCTAACTTTTGTAGATCCTTTTAAATTTACTTTAAGTTTATATTGGATCATAGATTTTCAACATAAAATTATATCAACAATCAACCACAGATGCAATTACAGATAAAAATAAAGCAATAAAGTAATGTATAGAGTTAGAGATAACATTAAGGATTTTATACTGGTTCGGATTTCTCCTACAACTAGTCTCATACAATCGCTTTTACAAATTTCTTTTCAAATGCTAATCTTTAAATGGGTATAAGGCGAACCCAATTATAATCTCGACTCCTACGCTAAGAGATACACCCTCCTAATTTTTCAGACTCAGGATATACCCACTTGATTAGGATGGGATACAGCACACCTACTTGGATTTTCGGGCTACCAAGCACCCCAAATAGATTTGAATGGGCTACAATCACACCCAAGCAAATGTAAATATAGTTTGATAGTATTCCCAAAGACAATTTCTTGAACTTTGGGTATAATGGATCAGATAGCCTCTTGGATAACATATTGATCTTTGATTTGATAGATAGATGATTTCAAAACAATAGGAAAGTAAAATTGAATCAATACGTAGTGGTATGAATTGATTAAATTTGATTTTGAAGAGAATTTTGTATATTTTTAATGGAGATTTTGAGAGAGTAAGAAGAGTGAAGAAAACAAGATAATAACTACCAAAAAATTCATTTGAAACCCTCTATTTATAGTGTATTAGCAGATGTGTCTGTTCGTGAAGAGTTGTGATGAATAGACACTTCATTTCAAAATTTGAAAAACTGTTTTGCACTATGCATATCGACATACTATTGGGTTATATATTGACATATGCTTGCAAAATTTGAAAACTCTTTTCTTTTTAAAACATTTTGAAAATACTATGCTTTGTAAAATAATTTAAACATACTTTATAAATGTTTTAAATATATTTAATTTGAAATTATAAAAAATAAGAAAATATGACACAAAGATCAAAGATTGCTAACAGGGAATTTAACAAAATTCTATGACTACACACTATCTTAGTCCTTATACTCATGACACTTCATGTCCATTTCTTGAATCTTTATACTATGCAGTCTTCGATTCGACACCTATATGATATCCTACACTATGTACCGTATAATTGGGAAAAATATTAGTTTTCACAATTTATATGAATGTATATTGTTGTTTATTAAGGCTATTACCATCAAAATCTAAAACTGAGGTATTAACATTTTAACACATGAAATTTAAAGAAATTATAATTTAAAAATAACAAATGATGATAAGAATTCATGGCAAAATATAGTAAGATGTATCATGATTGTATGTTACTCAAGTATGAAATCAAAAGGCTAAGGAATTACCAGAACAAAGAAATAAAAATGAAAACATGAAAAAATATACCTATATATATATATATATTGGATTAACCCAGAAATTGTTTTGGGCATGAGCACCGGTGGCTCGATGGTCCATGCTAATGTACATGTCACCAAAGTTTTTGACAATTTGAACCTAGAGCTACTTAGGCCATAATATATATAGGTTCGTACCGATTTACTTGGTGTGTTCGACCCAAATAAAGAGGTAGATGACATACATTGGACTAAACTGTAATTTTTTTTAGTACATGAATATTACATGCCTTAGTGGGATGATATTATATGTTATATGATTCAATTTAGTTATTGATTTAGAATAGAGCTAGAATGGAAGGGAGTCATGACATCGGATGTTGTGGGCTAGGAACAATATAATTTTCATTGAGTATAGCGAGGTTCACGATTTTGTTTCGTTTATCCATGATAGGACTATACAACTTAACATAGGGCGAGTGTGAAATTAGTCACCTCATTTTAGAGTGAATACAGTAGCATAGCCATATGAAACTTGATGAACATTAATTGTATATCAGCTTTTGATATGAGTTGAATATGAACTGAAATGTTTAATGACATAGTAGTTTACATTTTTGATCAGGTTATATTATAAAAAAAGGTATAGTAAATGTTGATTTTAGTTATACTAACTCACCAGACTTTGTGTCTAACCCCCTTCTCCAATATGTTTTTGTTGTTTATGATATGTGATAGGTTGATGGAGATAGTTGGATTAGGATGACGCTGGAGGTATGAGTGTGATGACATACATACATACATAAATACATACATACATACATATACATATACATATATATATGTAATATACTTGATATATTGTACGGATTTGGGTTTGTATTGTGCATATCAACGATTTGTGGAATTATGTATGGATTGGTTTGGTGATGGCATAGTGTTATTTAATTATTATATTTTGTGTACCTTTCGCTGTGAGTTTTAAAAGACAAAATTGATAGTTTTTGTTTTGTTTTCTCATATCAATCGCCAAACATTCATTGTTTTTCAACTTCTCTAGTTAAAGTTATTATTTTATGTCGAAAACCAAAGGTCAAAAAATATCAAGTTGTTACATAAATTCCCTCAAATTACTCCTTCTGTTGGTAATATAAACTAAACATCTCCATTCATTTCATTTTACTTTTTCCTCCTTTTTTATTCATCCTTGGCCATAAGTAATAGGACTTCCTCCCTCTTTAATTCTAAATAAAATTTAAATCAAATAAAATCTATTTCAAAGGTGTGGTGATCTCTTTAGTTAGCCACATTTCTAGAAGAGTACAAGTTCGATCTAAGGCGTTTTGGATTCAATATTCAAGGTGCACATTCAAGGCTACAATGTTGGTAATCTCTAAACTATTTTGTTACATATATATTATATATCTTTGTTAATATATATATATATATATGTATGTATGTATGTATGTATGTATGTAGATTAGATCCTTTCTTTGTCAAGAATTTATATATTTATTTGCTATCAGATTCATATACATATATACATACTTTCAAATTGGTTAACTATAATTTTTATATGCATAATACATATGAAATAATTCTTAATGATTTAAGTGTGTGTGTGTGTGTGAATATAGTATTCAAAATGGGCTCGCATTTTGACAAAATCAAAATCCAAGTCCATTAGAGTATGGATCGTTGCTTTTGAAAACCTTTAACAATCATAGGTATATCAGAGATCGATCGATCTAAACTCATAGAAGAAAGGAAAATACAATAGAACATATACCGATTGAGGCTACTACCTCAGAATCAATGGTGTTCCTTAGCCCTCAGATCGTCTTGTCAGTATCGAGCGTGAAAAAGAAGGTTTCTTTGTCGACTATTCCCGTCTTGCTCTAGTGACCTATTCCTCTAAATGTATTATGTGGGCTGTAATGAGGATAGGATCAGAATTACATTTTGGTGATTGGAAAATTGCATATGTTATCTATAACACAAACTTGTGTCGAATGGTTTCCATATAAATCTTCTACTAATTATTACGATTAATCCCCATAACCCTTATGCGCGCAAGATATATCTAATCTAACCTTGTAACAACCCAAAGTTTTATAATAAATTAAAATATTAATAAAGGTAAAAACATAATTTCACATAAAAGAACAAAATAGTAAATTTCTACAAATAGAGGTTGGGGAATGCGACTTTTCTATTATGTCATGTAGATTTTTCTAACCCAAATACATATATAAGTTGTCTGTGGAGATCATATGAAGAAAATACGGAATGTTTACTACAGCATGTATTTTGTATTTTGCACCTATTTTGAAATTAAGTTTAAGAATTAATGCAAGAATAAAAATACTTATTTAATAAGAAATAAGATGAATATGTATGAATTACTCTAAGAAAAGTAAAGGAAAGAGAGAAGGTATAATGATAAGTGTGCATTTCAATGGAAAGAAGGGAAAAGTATTTATGTGCACAAATGCAAAAATGCTTCAAAGGGAAAGCATTTGTTACTCTCTACTTAATAGGTTAAATATTCCAAAGAAGCGTAAAGGAGAAAAATTATATTAACATATTTAAAAAGGGTACAATTTTGTCAATGAACATTAATAAAAAAGAAGAATATATTTAGCATAAAGAGAGAGAACATTATTAGCCTTTTATGGGATTTATTGCTGTAATTAATAAATGTTATGCATGTTTTAAAGAGAGTATAACAAAGTACTTTAAAAAAATAATAAGGATCCATCCACTTTTATATGTTTGAAAAGTAAGAATAACAGTGTATGAACAAAAGTAAATGGTTATTTTAAAAGATAGACAGCGTAACAAAATATATATAAAAAGGAAGACATTTAATAAAAGTTATATATTTTGAATAGAAAGGATATGTTTGAAATTGTATCTTTGAAAGATATATATATATATATATATATATATATATATATATATGAAAGTAAAAGATTATCTTAAGAGAAGTTTAAAGATAAAAACATTAATTAATAATGGGATTTGTTGCTAAACATAAATAAGTTAGGTTGGAACCAGATCAACAGTATGTTTAAGAAGAATAAAAATACATGCAATGTTTTAGAAATAAAAATAACAAAATAAAGAAATGAACCTTTATTTAAAAGAAAGAAAGAATATGCTATTCTTTATTTGTAAAGGATAAAATCTTTAACTAATACACCTATCTGCGCGTTTGGATAGAAATATAGGGTTCCCTACATAGGTTAATGATGTGTGTGTATAGAGTATCAACTAAGGATACTAATTGAGATTGTAATTTTTATTCGGCCGACTTAAATCATAATTAGTAGCAATAATTAAGATAATGTGATCATTAGATTAACAAGGGAAAAGTGGAAGAGTTTATATATATATATATATATATATATATATTAGAGAACAAGTATAAAGGGATGATTTTTATAGAAATAACACCTAAATTCCATCAATAAATAACAGGAATGCAATTATTCCCTATAATGGTTAATAGTACTGATTAAATTGCATGGTATTGATAATTTGAATAAATGGCTACTAACGCCATTAAAGGAGGGAAATGTAATAACCTTGATATGGAAAGATAAATACTAGTTAAATATTGAAAAAGAAAAATAAATTTATTAATAACAGTCAAGATGTATATGTAGATACATATATATTTATGCTTAGGATTCCTTATAATGGTTAATAATAAATGTATGCATATATATAAATTATAAATCGGTTATAATGAAATGAAAAGATTTTATATAGCATTGTAAAAGGAACTAAATATAAACTAATTGAAGTTAATGGTAAAAAGAACATATATAGATTACTTAACCTTAAAGAAGGTTTAAATATATATAACTTGATGGTTAAGAAAGCATTAACGGGATAATCATCCAAATTTAATATATTAATCCAACAGCCTAGATTTAATCAAATATTTTTATTTAGGAATGAAGTAATTGATTAGCGTATAGGATAAAAACAAAGATTCTCCTAGGGTTAATCAATGGTTAGAATTAATATAAATCCCTTGTAAATATACACTTAACCTATACCCTGATTCATTATAACTATTAGTCAATATACCAAAACTCTGTTAAATCTTCTTCTTTCCTCCATCATAATTTCTTCAATATAATTAAAATAAAAGAGGAAAGATAGATCAAAATTAATGGAAGGGATTTGTCAAATCAACAAAGGGGAAATCCACACTCATAAACAAAGATGATTCCAAACAATTAAAAATGAAAGACAATTAACAATCAAAGCTAATAGGAAGAGCTTAAGCTTTGAGGTGAGTATGCATAATTTAATAAGTTGATTGTTGTAGTTAAATTTAAAATATTTAATTGGTTTAGGATGTTAGAAATCCAATTTGAATATGCTAAACCCTAACTGAATTTGTAGAAACCCTAAATTGAAACCAAAAAAACCCTAGAATATGAATTACAATAAGTTGTTAATCTGAGTATTGCTTAGACACCTATTCTATGATTAAACTTGCAAACCCTAGATCCATAAATATCGAATCACATTACAAAATGAATTGTAATCTAGTCACTTAGTAATTAGATTAATTTAAACTATGTCAACGACTGGAATTAAGCAGGGAAACAACCGACACATGAAAAGTTGGAAAACCTTAATTTTACTTCATGATCGGTCGACCTGGAAACCCTAGCTGTTGACCGAAGGGGACGAAAAGTCGATTGTTCAAAATGAAAATTGCCAGATTGAACCTCAGCCTAAGGCCTAAGTTAAAGAATAAAAAATATACAATTTTTTTAGAAATTATATAAATGAAAAATCGATTGTTCGAGCCTATTTCGGGCTAAGTACACATGCTAGAGACAGTAGGGAAGTTAGTTCCCTATCAAAGGACAATAGGTCATCGTGGTCTAGGTAAAGTCTTAGAGGAATGGTTGTAGAAAAGCTAGTAGTGGCTTCCTATACCAACTAGCAGTAGCAAGTAATTTCGATTTAAGGGTGAGTAAAGAAGACTGTTAACATGAGACCCATATAATAGGATTAAGATGTTGATAGTATAAGAGGGGCATGAAGAATCTTTACAAATTTAAGACAAATTTCCCCTATTAACGTGGGAAACCTATTTTCATATTGGTGGTATATGTAAAGACTCATGTTTACCTGAAGGTATGACTATAATATTCCCATACTAAAGTTGGAAATTGTAATAGAAAAGAAAATTGAGTTAATTTTTGAAAAAAAAGACAGAAACCTTATGCAATTAAAGCATTATTAGGTGTATATATACGGACTAGTGTAATTAGATTGCTATTGTTCACTCCAGTTTAAATGATAAAACGATGAATTTTTTTAATGAAAAATGTGAAGTAGTAGACATCTAATATTTTAAAAAGAAAAATAAATTTATTATATGATTCTATAAACTAATCAGACAAACTATATAAAAAAATTTCAAAAAGCAAGATTGAAAGAATTTGACAAAAAGAATTTTTTTCTATAACTGTTATAAAACTTTTGCCTTTTCTCTTAGGTATGTTATTACGATTACCTTCAATGTGCACCACGCTTTTAAAATGAAACGTTTGAAAAAAAGAGAGTTAATTTACGATTTAACATAAAATAGCCAGATAAACCTTATGGAAATTGTTTAAAAAGTCAAAGTAGAGAATTTAACTAAAACAAATCCTTTAATAACTATTTAAGAACTTTTGCTATGTCTTTTAGGCATATTGTTGCACTTACCCCCAATGTGTATTTTGCTTTTAACATAGAACTTTTGAAAAAGAATTTGAGAAGTTTGTAAGACCCAACTTTTAAACTCTTTCTGTGATTAAAACCAATCCTTTAATAACTATTATCTTTAAAAATACGCTTTTGTGAAAATCTCCCTTTTATAAAAGGAAATTTTATAAAAGTATGTTTTTATGTACATTTTTGTTATGTTAAGTTTAATCATTTTCGTTAATTTAAGAGAATGTCGTGGTCCTTAGTAAAAGAAAATGTTTTTAAAATGAATAAAGAATTTTAAAGTTTTAAATAGCTTACTAGTTTTGTGGAACATAAAATCAAAGGTTTTGATTTAAAAAGGTAAAGATGAAAAATTGTGCTTTACAGTTTTAAGGGCTTACTAGTTTTGCATAAACGATGTTAAAGTAAAAAGATTTTGATTAAAAGATAAAGTAAAAGTGTTATGATTATCACCTAAACTAAAAAGAAAAGAGTTAAATGGCGTTTGGATGAATAGGATTACACATTACACATCCTACAAGGACTAAGTTGATAATGGAGTTTGGAAATAATGAAATATTGGGATAAAGATAAAAGGTAAAATGAGAATTTTTTCGATTTGAAGTGAAAAATGGCCAAGGGAGGTCTACTTCAATACTTAGATGTGTTAAGTGATAAATGGGAATTTCCTTGATTACGTTAGGCAATATAATTGGAATGGTAAGAGTAGGATTGGCATTATAGCAGCAAGATCGGTACCATATAAATATGGATGGAATACCTCCGGGCTATAGGCAGTTCAGGTATTGTGTTTTTCCCATGAAGTCTACGGGTAGACTGGGTGGACAAGAATGAGAATATATATTTTATTGGATTCATATCATAGTGGTTGTGTTCCATGTATACCTAAATGTAAGTCTTGGAATAGTAGGGTTAAGTGCTGCAATTACTTGAGTACTGAAGATAAGGGGGAAGTAGTCCCTAAATTAATGAGAAGTTCCATTAAGGAAATTGTATAGGGTTTGTACGAAAGTTCTGAGTTTGTTGGTATAACATTCCCTATCTAAAGGCCCAAATCTAAGCATTACAGATGCTGGAGTCATCCATAATATTAACTTCCGGCGACTAAATACGACTATGTCAATGGTATTCATAATATATAAAAAATTGAATATGAAACTAAATAACAGGTTCAAAAACAATATTTTTCTGATTATATTTCAAGACAAATGTTTCACATTCAAATTACGTAATCCCATCGCTTTCTTAGGTTCAGATAAAATATAGTTATTACAATATTACGCTAAGTGCAACATATGACGATGTCCCTTGGTTGACCAGAGTACTATATATACAACACAGTGTAATCAATCCAAAATATATCAACAACTACTAGTTAGCTATCCATCTGCCACCTGCTTGTCTCTAGAAGATTTATTTTACCAACCTACTAAAACCTGTAAACCCCAACTCTTAGCATAGTCAAATCATTTTTGAGCACCTGAGAGCCTAAGGAAAATAAACTTCAAGTCAAACATAAAGCCTGGCGCAAATAATACTATACATCTCAGTTATGTGATATTAAGTGAGACCACACCGCTTAGTGGAACGGGTTTCCCCTCACTAATATCCCATTTTAAAACATATCTTTTACAAATTAAAATCTTGCGACAAAAACTGATTAAATCTGTAAAGTAAAATCATGTATATGTACACAATTATCATATGGACTATCTGTCCATACCTTGTAGTTTTGTTTGGCTAACTACTAACCCTTGGCTAACTCGGGCTCATCAGAAAACATAAAAATCTAACAAATGTTAGATACTCCTCTTCTAGATGGTCTATCCTTACTTACTTCTCCAGCTCTATCAGATCCTAATGGTTTTGTGGGCTTACCAATAACCTGTCTTTCCTTCTTAGATTCCTTTTTGTGTGTAACATAATTTTAGTCTCACTTCCGACAAAGCCCTACATACCAGAATTTTGGACTAAATTAGCTAGGGGCTAATAGCTAATGAGTATAGGTGTAAAGACCCGTAAATTTTCGATAATTAAAATAGCTAGTTTAATAAGATTTCGTGATTTAATGTTAGAAAAAAAATTATTAATTCGTTTGGAATAATAATAACTGGAATGAATTGCAACAATAATTATCCAAGTAATGAAAAATAAAAGCTACTTAGTGAATGCCTTTGAAATGAAAAGTTGAATAGGATAATAAATGTTGAATTCATTGGGTAAAATAGAGTAATTGATTGATAAGTAAAATCGATTTAAAATCAAATATTGAATATTGAACTGGTAAATTGTTTAAATTTAATATTTAAAACTTATATAATAATTTAATAATGGGAATTGAATAACCGTATAATGGAAATAGTTGTTTTATAATTTTAATTCGTTTCAAAAGTTAAATTTTATAAGTTAGTTTTGAATATTTCAAAAGATAGTGATTTAAGAATAATCAAATTTGTTAAATTTAATATTACGAATGTTTGAATAAATTAAATTTCGAATTTGATATGAATAATTTGATTTTGAAATTTAATATATGAAATTAGAGTGAATAATTGAAATTTGATTTAATATGGTTCAAATTGGTTTCCAAAGTGAATGTAAGTTATATTTGGATTTTAATAGAGTTAATAAGATTTTAAAATTGGAATTTATTGGATAAATTGAGTAACGGGTTTAATATGATTAAAAATGATTTGTAAAATTTTATTTTATAATATTAAAGTTAGAATGATGTTGTAGAACTTTTAAAATCGAATTAAAAGTAAATTTGTGAAAATTGAATATTTTAATATTTAATTATCGACTGAAAAATAGCCAAATTTTGAACAGTCTCAGAATTGGACGAAACTAGTTTCATCGGATCCGTAATAGTTAGTTATTATCGGATTTCAATTTTCGTAGCAATCGGAGTTGTCGTTTGACCGTGGCAGCTCGAAACGCATCGAAATTGTTTTAATATTAATTTGACGAGTTAAAATAGTCATTTTTCAAACGGTCTCAGATTTCGATGAAAGCAGTTTCATCGGATCCGTAATGCGATATTATTGTAAGGTTTCAAATTTCGTGTCAATTGGATTTATCGTTTGTCCGGGGCAAGCCAAAACGCCTAGAAAATCGTTTAAATCGGTTTAATTTAAATTGATCGTTTAATTCCGTAACTCATGCATACGATCGAATTAGCTTCCGAAACCTGTTCCATTGTGTCCAGAACGCGGGATAAATCCTAGAAACGTCGGTCACCGCGCGTAAATCGGAGCTCGAAAAACCCGGGATGAATAGTGTTCGTCGAAATTTCTATATAAGCACTTCATTATCTTCCTTTTTCAAAACAAAGGCAAACCCTATTTTCTCAAAGCCAGCCGCCTCCATTAGACATCAATGGCCGAAAAGCACCCATCTTCTTCCCTTAATCTCTTCATATCCAAGCATCGATTCGAGAAACTTTCTAAACGAAAAACGTAGAGCATTGAGAGATCTTCGATTTCATACGGCGATGATGGGTTATCGTCATCATCTTGAGGCATGAGATGGCCGCGTTCGTCTTCGGTTTGATGCGGTTTTCGGAGCAGAAGGGGGGGGGGGCCGAGTCGCATGGGGTTGGGCACGTAGGTGGAGCTCGTGATGGCGCACGACATGGTGGTTCTGGATCGAGCTATAACGGAGAGGAGGGGGATGTGTTCGAAACCCTAAGGGCGGCCAGAAATGGGTTCTGCGTGTTTTACCTGGTGATGTGCGTGAATGGGAAGAAAGGATTGCACGGCCTTGATCTTGAATTGAAAATGTGCGGCCTGGATATTTTCTGGGTAAAATATAAAAAGAGATTGTAAAAGTTAATTTTATTTAATTCGTGTAATCTTTGTAACGCGATATCTTTTTCATACGAGATCGAAAAAATGCAAAACCAGTTGTAATGGAATCGTATGGACGAGCACTACGCAATGGAGCTGGATTGGAATCATTTGGAGCTAGAGAAAATTTTGAGTTAAATCGAACGTCGTTCGATTTGATTTAAAATCGTAAAATCAAGGTGAGTGTTTTATAACGCTCACACCGTACTAAATATCTTTATGCTAGTTAAATTTGACATTGTGAAGTGTTATGATTTTATTTGTCGTTGTTTGATAAAAATTTAATTGTCATATAGATCGTCATTTGAATTAACCGTTGAAATTTAAATTGACAGTTAAATTGAAATTAAAATTGAATTGCGATTAAATTACCTGACATTGATAACTATGAAACTGCCATGAATTGTATTGTCTATTGGATGATGTATTTTGATGAATGCTATTGGTTGATATTTGAATGTTTGGATGTTTATTGTTTATATATATAACCTGTTATGCATACATATGACACTATGATTGATTTAAGTGATATATATTCATCCGTGACATTTAATTGAAATAAATAATTACTTGGCCATAGGATAGAAAATTATATATGGACACCGAATTGGCTAAATTAATAATTTTTGGAATCGTCGATTTGAAATTTATTAAATTGTTTTGATTTAAAAGTTATAAATAGAAATCGATTTATAGAAATTGAATTCATCGAAAAAATTGAGTTTGGAATGTTGAAATAAATTTTGGTTAAAGGAATTTGGTTAAATAATTAAGTTGAGACTTTGAAATTTGAAATTGGATATGATTAAATGTCGAAAATTGATTTGTTTAAAGATTTAACCTTAATTTCTGGCTTTGAATATTACTAAGTAAAAGTGATATAAAAATGATATTTTGAAATTGAGCTTGGAATTGAATCACATTTGGAATTTGGATTTAAACTTGAATATTGTTGGAAATTTTTGTTAATTGTTGTAAATTGATATTTTGAGTAATCAAGCTCCAAATCGATATAAATTGAAATGGAATAAATTAAGGGTGAATGGAAACTTGAATTAATTCGAAGTAAAAATTGACGTTGATTGAATTGAAATCGAAATTGAATCGGTAGAATGGAAATTGGAATTGATTTGGATTGGGGAGTTGTAATTGAAATGGATTGATCTTGAAGCTGTTTTATTTTGTTTTCCAAATTACTCAGCTATATAAACCATTTTGAATACTTAACTATTTTAATCTATTTTAAATCTACTTAACCCAATTTAAATTATTTTAGACTAAATTTATCTATTTCAAATCCATTTTAAGATTTTAAGTACTTTAATTATTTAAAACTACTTTTAAACTACTTAAAACTATTTTCTCAAATTCTAAGCTGGTCAATAAAGTGGAATGTTATATTTAAATCTTGAATTTAAATACGAATTGAGTTAAATAAAGTTGCAACCTAAATTTAAAATTCGAAATGATTTTGAAATCGAAACGAGATATTGATGCGAAAAATGATTTTTCGAAAGGGAACCTTATATTTCGAAAGATGCGATGATATTTGAAATAGATTTGATTTTTGAAGCGAATATGATATTTTGATATCAATTATGAATCGATTTGAATATAAAAGAGCCAACGGTGTAATAATACGTAGTTATTAAAGAGACCGGGATCGGATATGGACATACTCTCTGTCGATACCGAAAACCACTTTAATAACTATTATACGCGGAGTGTTGATCCAGAATGAAGTGGATGGTTTGGTGAACGCGTTGACTGAAGAAAGAGAACGATATTAGATTACCCCTGACATGACTAAAACAGGAGCTGCGCCGGGCCATTGAGGTTCGCCACCTCAAGCGGACACGCTTCTTCGATACCATTTCTATTACATTTGTGATGCGATTTGGGTGCACCCGTTGATTTCGGAGTGTTGTTTCGCGGTGTTAGGGTGGCTGCTGGCTATGCCCAACATTAGTCCGGATCACGCAACTACTAGTATCCTAGTTGGTATCGCCTTATGTACCTTGTCATACTGATTATCCTATTCGCGACCACTACATTTTGATTTGTACCTTGAGTATATGGATTGCCCTCTGGTGACTTCCGGTTTTGGGGAAACTACGGTCTTGTATATGCTTTTGGGAATATAAAATGTGTTAAGGGGGATTATGGTAACGCCTTAACGCTATTTTGATACTTTATATTACTGATAGGCATTATCTACTTAGCGTATATTACTACATAGTAGATAGTTTAACGGATCCTTGAGAGATGGAAAATCCTGTAACATCTCTTAAGTTATTGCACGCACGTTAACACTGGATAGGAGATGTCAAACCCCGTAAACATCTCCGACGCCGTTGCACTCATATTTATTTACGATCGATTTAACTTTCATAAGGGTATTTAGTCCTGACTCGAGTGTTTTGTCTTTTCATTACGCTCGGGTCAGTCCTGAGTTTTCAGATTTTTGAAGATCTATTCTGGAGGATGAAGACGAAGATTTGGTATACTATTACTATTATTATCTGTGCATCATGCTGTCTGCTGCATTATTTAAATTGTTCTGTTGTATATGTATAACTCTGAATAATGTTGTATAAATAATTGTCAAAGTATAGTAAACAGCTTCATGAACTGTTTATTTGACTATTATATTTTATCGTTCCGCTGCGGGATTCTGTGTTGTTTCATTTCCTTTATTTCTCTTTCTTTTCTTTTCTTATATACCCCAATAACTATCTGCCATTTTGAACGGTTTGGAATCGACATGTGTATTTGATCGTCGGTTTAAACTGTCCAAAAAGGCGGGTCGTTACAGTTGGTATCAGAGCTTTGGTTTAGCAATAAA
This sequence comes from Allium cepa, assembly GCA_030765085.1. Lineage (NCBI taxonomy): Eukaryota > Viridiplantae > Streptophyta > Magnoliopsida > Asparagales > Amaryllidaceae > Allium > Allium cepa. Next base: position 242,723,912 of record CM060938.1, on the reverse strand, counting down.
CCTTGGCTCTAGTGGGGAATAACTCATTGAAATAGAGGTAAACTATATGAATGAGTTGAGTGTATATGAGAGAGCGTATTTGTTAGTGATATAAAATGTTTATATTGTGTCGGTTGATTTGTCGAGTGGCTTATGGATTCTGGTCAATACGAGCAATTAACGTTATTGACAGGGATCTCTAAACACTTAAATAGAACAACTCGACATAGTATTGTTTTGAAATTGGGCAAATGAAATAATTTTGCCCTAATTATATTTTGTACATAAAGAATTTAATTTCAAAAATTATTGTGATCTATCTAGCTTATTTGGTTGTTGGAAACGATAATATTGATTGTTATCACTAATTGGATATTGTGTTTTAATAAATAAGGCTTATTGAAAAATAAACAATAATAAAACAAATTATGGAATATTTCAAGAAAGTAAAATCCTACAAGAATATTGCATAAAGGTGACTTATAAATTAAAATAGATCTAAATTGGAAATAATGAATTTAAGACCCGGAGATCTTGAAAATGGTTTTCAAAGTTTTGAAGAAATATATAGTAATATTAGTTGGAAATCGTTTATGGAAATATTTTGAAAGGATTTTAAATAAAGGAATGAATTTAGTACTCCTCTCTTATGTCGCTGGAAAATAATTTCGGTGATGACTGCGCAACATCATCGACGTTCATTTTCGAGTTTCAATGTGGGGGAGACTTCTAGGAAGCTTTGTTTTTCTTTGAAATTATTTTGGGTAAAATGGGTTTTGGTTTAAACTCCAAGGTGTGATTTGATATATATATATATATATATATATATATATATATATATATATATATATGTAAGGGTATAAGTAGATATGTTTATTTCAAACGATTTGGAAAAACCGGGCATTTAAATTTCTAAGTTCTGTTAATTAATAATTTCAAATTATTTGAATGGGATGTGAATAACAAAATTTATAAAATAAGAGGATTAAGGTATCTAAGCTATTGTTTGGAAAAAAACTTTAAAGTTGAAAGGTAAAGAGGATTTAAATAAATCAAATTTGTGAACATTCTATTTAAGTAAAATATAATTCTATAAATTTGTATAATACCAAATTTGCATTCTAATAACATATAATATGACTTACCAAATATTAAGAAGTTAAAATGATGTTTTGGATATGAATGAGATGTTGTACAAATAAACAGAACCTGAAAATAATTGAAGTATACAAGTAAGGAAAACTCAAAAGTAATTAAAAAGTATATAAATGAATATTTTGGGTGTGGTAAAAATGTTATATACTTAAATATAGCGTGAAATGATGAATGGATAAATGGAACAAGTGAGTGAACTTAAGAAAGAAGACAAATGAATTGTATAATATCTTTTGTAAATTGGTTATAGAAAATAAATATAAATTGCATAGAGAAAAAAATTTGAATTTGCAACTTTGAGATAACCGTAAACTAAGAAAAGTCATATATAAGAAGTTAGACTTTTATGGAATGACTATAAACTAAAGTGATGATTAATAAAATGTTCCACAAATAAATTTGTATTAACTGAAACTATGAATATGCAATAAATGTAAACAAAGGAATTTTTTTATAGCTAAGAATCAATTGGAAATGAAATTGAATTTAATTAAATTATGTAGAATGTTTAAAATGAATTTGAGTAAGAAAATTCTTTGATATGATGTTTAAGAAAAGATAATGTTGAAGAATATGCTATGTAAAGAAATGGATTTATTAACTGAATAATGGATTGTGAATAATTAATTATAAATAAAAATAGAAGTCAATAAAATAATTTAGTATAGATAAATTGGATAGAAATCCATTGGAAGGTAATATGTGAGATTGTACTTTTATTATTTTATTTGCATAACGATTTGATCCAAATTCGAGCACAAAATTTCGAGATGATTTATATTGATCCAAGTTAGGATTTTTCACTCGATTTTCGATGGCGAACCCTGGATTTAATTTGATTCTGGAATTCTCTATCATAGTATATGGCTATGCAAGGAGAGTAACAGTTTCCAATCAAGGAACTAAATCCGAGTCCGCACTAGAGAGTCGTGTGAACGATACTAGTTTGGAAGTGAAATTGTGTGATCGAATAAGCGATTAGATTGATATTGCTCACGGATGATATATGTACGGCTTACGGACTTAATTAAAGTTAATATTGGAAATTTAAGATGCCAAATATAAATTGATTCTTTTAAAATTATATAACAGGATATATATATATAAAAGAGATAAACCAAATTGAATGTAAAATTTATAATTTGGTTATGTTGGGTATGATTTGGTTGTTATGTGATTGTTAGTTGATTGTTAAGTGTAAATTGAAGCTATAAATCATTGAAATCAAATTGGAAGTTAAATGAATTTAAATAGAATTTAATTTGATTCAAATTGGAAGTGAACTAATGTAAATATAAATTAATGAATGTTAACTAATTGAATTGAGAATGAATGTTAGTAAAATCCAACGTTAATGAATCAACTGTGATTAAAATTGAAACCCAAGTCAATGAATATTAATGAGAAGTGAATTTATATTGATTGGTTATGGATTTGTTGGATGGTAGTTGGATGATAGTTGATTGATGGTTGCAATTGTTGTTTTGTTGCATTTGCTATGTTGGCACATGTAGTTGTTATGTTGCTATATGATGTATATTGATATTATTTTCGTATATGCATGTTTCTCATAGTTTGTTGAGTGTTTAGTAGGTGCGGATTGCGCTTGCTTCGCATTTGGAGCTCGCTTTCGCGCTATATTATTCGTATATGCTCGCTAATAAAAATATAAGGTACATGTTTATTTTATCATTGGATTTGGTGATTTTTGATGAGCCACTTGGCTTTTGGAATTTCTTTTGTTGGTTTGGGGCCCATAGAGGCGTTTTGTAGCTGTACCGATCGAGCCGTACAAAGGAGACTCTGTCGAAATTTTCCTTAAAATCCGGGTGTTAGAAATTTTTTCAAGTTTTAAATTTTTTTATAACTTGTTTTGATAACTAACTTTTAAAGTTAGAAAGCCGTTCGGAGTAACTTAATGGAAGCATGGTTATGACTTTATAAATGGAATTTCATTATTTTATATTTATAAGTTGGTAACTTTGAATAAAATATATCAAATGTTGAATTCTATACTTAGATCCTTTTCCCTTCTTTTTCCTTTTCGGGGACGAAAAGTTTTGAGTGGGGGAGAATGTAACGACCCGTAAATTTTCGATAATTAAAATAGCTAATTTAATAAGATTTCGTGATTTAATGTTAGAAAAAAATTATTAATTCGTTTGGAATAATAATAACTGGAATGAATTGCAACAATAATTATCCAAGTAATGAAAAATAAAAGCTACTTAGTGAGTGCCTTTGAAATGAAAAGTTGAATAGGATAATAAATGTTGAATTCATTGGGTAAAATAGAGTAATTGATTGATAAGTAAAATCGATTTAAAATCAAATATTGAATATTGAACTGGTAAATTGTTTAAATTTAATATTTAAAACTTATATAATAATTTAATAATGGGAATTGAATAACCGTATAATGGAAATAGTTGTTTTATAATTTTAATTCGTTTCAAAAGTTAAATTTTACAAGTTAGTTTTGAATATTTCAAAAGATAGTGATTTAAGAATAATCAAATTTGTTAAATTTAATATTACGAATGTTAGAATAAATTAAATTTCGAATTTGATATGAATAATTTGATTTTGAAATTTAATATATGAAATTAGAGTGAATAATTGAAATTTGATTTAATATGGTTCAAATTGGTTTCCAAAGTGAATGTAAGTTATATTTGGATTTTAATAGAGTTAATAAGATTTTAAAATTGGAATTTATTGGATAAATTGAATAACGGGTTTAATATGATTAAAAATGATTTGTAAAATTTTATTTTATCATATTAAAGTTAGAATGATGTTGTAGAACTTTTAAAATCAAATTAAAAGTAAATTTGTGAAAATTGAATAATTTAATATTTAATTATCGACTGAAAAATAGCCAAATTTTGAACAGTCTCAGAATTGGACGAAACTAGTTTCATCGGGTCCGTAATAGTTAGTTATTATCGGATTTCAATTTTCGTAGCAATCGGAATTGTCGTTTGACCGTGGCAGCTCGAAACGCATCGAAATTGTTTTAATATTAATTTGACGAGTTAAAATAGTCATTTTTCAAATGGTCTCGGATTTTGACGAAACCAGTTTCATCGGATCCGTAATGTGATATTATTGTAAGGTTTCAAATTTCGTGTCAATTGGATTTATCGTTTGTCCGGGGCAAGCCAAAACGCCTAGAAAATCGTTTAAATCGGTTTAATTTAAATTGATCGTTTAATTCCTTAACTCACGCATACGATTGAATTAGCTTCCGAAACCTGTTCCATTGTGTCCGGAACGCGGGATAAACCCTAGAAACGTCGGTCACCGCGCGTAAATTGGAGTTTGGAAAACCCGGGATGAATAGTGTTCGTCGAAATTTCTATATAAGCACTTCATTATCTTCCTTTTTCAAACAAAGGCAAACCCTATTTTCTCAAAGCCGGCCGCCTCCATTAGGCATCAATGGCCGAAAAGCACCCATCTTCTTCCCTTAATCTCTTCATATCCAAGCATCGATTCGAGAAACTTTCTAAACGAAAAACGTAGAGCATTGATAGATCTTCGATTTCATACGGCGTCGTCATCATCTGGAGGCACGAGATGGCCGCGTTCGTCTTCGGTTCGGCGCGGTTTTCAGAGTAGAAGAGGGGGTCGAGTCGCATGGGGTTGGGCGCGTAGGTGGAGCTCGTGATGGCGCACGACATGGTGGTTCTGGATCGAGCTATAACGGAGAGGAGGGGGATGCGTTCGAAACCCTAAGGGCGGCCAGAAATGGGTTCTGCGTGTTTTACCTGTGATGTACGTGAATGGGAAGAAAGGATTGCACGGCCTTGATCTTGAATTGAAAATGTGCGGCCTGGATATTTTCTGGGTAAAATATAAAAAGAGATTGTAAAAGTTAATTTTATTTAATTCGTGTAATCTTTGTAACGCGATATCTTTTTCATACGAGATCGAAAAAATGCAAAACCAGTTGCAATGGAATCGCATGGACGAGCACTACGCAATGGAGCTGGATTGGAATCATTTGGAGCTAGAGAAAATTTTGAGTTAAATCGAACGTCGTTCGATTTGATTTAAAATCGTAAAATCAAGGTGAGTGTTTTATAACGCTCACACCGTACTAAGTATCTTTATGCTAGTTAACTTTGACATTGTGAAGTGTTATGATTTTATTTGTCGTTGTTTGATAAAAATCTAATTGTCATATAGATCGTCATTTGAATTAACCGTTGAAATTTAAATTGACAGTTAAATTGAAATTAAAATTGAATTGCGATTAAATTACCTGACATTGATAACTATGAAACTGCCATGAATTGTATTGTCTATTGGATGATGTATTTTGATGAATGCTATTGGTTGATATTTGAATGTTTGGATGTTTATTGTTTATATATATAACCTGTTATGCATACATATGACACTATGATTGATTTAAGTGATATATATTCATCCCTGACATTTAATTGAAATAAATAATTACTTGGCCATAGGATAGAAAATTATATATGGACACCGAATTGGCTAAATTAATAATTTTTGGAATCGTCGATTTGAAATTTATTTAATTGTTTTGATTTAAAAGTTATAAATAGAAATTGGTTTATAGAAATTGAATTCATCGAAAAAATTGAGTTTGGAATGTTGAAATAAATTTTGGTTAAAGGAATTTGGTTAAATAATTAAGTTGATACTTTGAAATTTGAAATTGGATATGATTAAATGTCGAAAATTGATTTGTTTAAAGATTTAACCTTAATTCGAGCTTTGAATATTACTAAGTAAAAGTGATATAAAAATGATATTTTGAAATTGAGCTTGGAATTGAATCACATTTGGAATTTGGATTTAAACTTGAATATTGTTGGAAATTTTTGTTAAATGTTGTAAATTGATATTTTGAGTAATCAAGCTCCAAATCAATATAAATTGAAATGGAATAAATTAAGGGTAAATGGAAACTTGAATTAATTCGAAGTAAAAATTGACGTTGATTGAATTGAAATCGAAATTGAATCGGTAGAATGGAAATTGGAATTGATTTGGAATGGGGAGTTGTAATTGAAATGGATTGGTCTTGAAGCTGTTTTATTTTGTTTTCCAAATTACTCAGCTATATAAACCATTTTGAATACTTAACTATTTTAATCTATTTTAAATCTACTTAACCCAATTTAAATTATTTTAGACTAAATTTATCTATTTCAAATCCATTTTAAGATTTTAAGTACTTTAACTATTTTAATTATTTAAAACTACTTTTAAACTACTTAAAACTATTTCCTCAAATTCTAAGCTGGTCAATAAAGTGGAATGTTATATTTAAATCTTGAATTTAAATATGAATTGAGTTAAATGAAGTTGCAACCTAAATTTAAAATTTGAAATGATTTTGAAATCGAAACGAGATATTGATGCGAAAAATGATTTTTCGAAAGGGAACCTTATATTTCGAAAGATGCGATGATATTTGAAATAGATTTGATTTTTGAAGCGAATATGATATTTTGATATCAATTATGAATCGATTTGAATATAAAAGAGCCAACGGTGTAATAATACGTAGTTATTAAAGAAACCGGGATCGGATATGGACATACTCTCTGTCGATACCGAAAACCACTTTAATAACTATTATACGCGGAGTGTTGATCCAGAATGAAGTGGATGGTTTGGTGAACGCGTTGACTGAAGAAAGAGAACGATATTGGATGACCCCTGACATGACTAAAACAGGAGCTGCGCCGGGCCATTGAGGTTCGCCACCTCTAGCGGACACGCTTCTTCGATACTATTTCTATTACATTTGTGATGCGATTTGGGTGCACCCGTTGATTTCGGAGTGTTGTTTCGCGGTGTTGGGGTGGCTGCTGGCTATGCCCAACATCAGTCCGGATCACGCAACTACTAGTATCCTAGTTGGTATCGCCTCATGTACCTTGTCATACTGATTATCCTATCCGCGACCACTACGTTTTGATTTGTACCTTGAGTATATGGATTGCCCTCTGGTGACTTCCGGTTTTGGGGAAACTACGGTCTTGTATATGCTTTTGGGAATATAAAATGTGTTAAGGGGGATTATGGTAACGCCTTAACGCTATTTTGATACTTTATATTACTGATAGGCATTATCTACTTAGCGTATATTACTACATAGTAGATAGTTTAACGGATCCTTGAGAGATGGAAAATCCCGTAACATCTCTTAAGTTATTGCACGCACGTTGACACTGGATAGGAGATGTCAAACCCCGTAAACATCTCCGACGCCGTTGCACTCATATTTATTTACGATTGATTTAACTTTCATAAGGGTATTTAGTCCTGACTCGAGTGTTTTGTCTTTTCATTACGCTCGGGTCAGTCCTGAGTTTTCAGATTTTTGAAGATCTATTCTGGAGGATGAAGACGAAGATTTGGTATACAATTACTATTATTATCTGTGCATCATGCTGTCTGCTGCATTATTTAAATTGTTCTGTTGTATATGTATAACTCTAATAAATGTTGTATAAAAAATTGTCAAAGTATAGTAAACAGCTTCATGAACTGTTTATTTGACTATTATATTTTATCGTTCCGCTGCGAGATTCTGTGTTGTTTCATTTCCTTTATTTCTCTTTCTTTTCTTTTCTTATATACCCCAATAACTATCTGCCATTTTGAACGGTTTGGAATCGACATGTGTATTTGATCGTCGGTTTAAACTGTCCAAAAAGGCGGATCGTTACAATAGGGCGCGACCCTACATAAGTCCCATTTGGCATTCAAATCCGAGTCATTTTCTTAGGATTAACCCCTTAAATTATTCCTTGAACACCTTTTCAAAATGATTTAAACCTTTAAATCATACATATACAAGGAAAATATACTCTTTGTTTTGCTCTAAACTATTTGCCATGTTATATATATATACTATCCAAAATACCATCGATTAAATTATTAAGGATTTTCCCATCCTTCCAAAATAAGTTAAAGCCCTTTCTAACTTAAATACACCTAGGCCATATTCCCAAAATAACTCATTCAAAATCTTTGTTTAAAACCTTTAAACAGCCTTTCGAAACCATTGAAAGAACCCCTTTTGAAACTCTTGAAAGTATCCCTTCCAATACAAGAAAAATCTTAGACCAAAACATACTTTTCGAAATCATACCTTTTGAAACCATTCATCTTTATCCCTTCCAAAGCACTGAAAAACTTCTCCTTTGAAAGCTTTACAACCTTAGATTTCCCCTTTAAAACACTTAAACATTTCCTTTCGAAACCATTGGAAAATCTTTTAAATACATTAAAACATTAAGCCTTTCGAAAGCATTTGGGTTTAATTTATAATGTGTGGAAATATCTTTCGAAACCATTAAAACCATCTCTTTCGAAACCATTTGGGTTAAACTTTTTATAGAGCAAAATGGTCATTAAGACATTTAAGTCCAAAGCATCTCTTTCGAAAGCATTCATACCTAAAGAAGCGATGGTGTCGAAACCTTCCCTTCGAAAGCATTGGAGAAGCGTCTTGATGTTAAAAACATGATAACCCTTTCAAAACCATCTAGGTCGAAAGGTAAAAAGTGGTAGTCGGGGGCTTCGACTAGTCGAAAGCAGTTGTTTAAAAACAAAGTGCAACCTCTTAAAACCATTCTTCTAAAATCATTGACCCAGTCGAAAGTAGACCAAGTCGAAAGATATTCAAAGGAAAGCAAAGCAGGAACATTTTCATTTAAAAGCAAAGTAGTGCTTTTACCCCTTCGGAAAGCCTTGTTTCGACCTAATGCCTTCCGCCTTTATCCAGTTCACTACGTACCAGATATCTGATACCATGTGCTTTGGTATTAATGAAGTCGGAGGCGGAGGAAAGGAGTTGGAAGCCTGTACCGAAAGCATTAAAACAGGAAAAAGCATGTAGATTTGACTATTTAAACTATTTTCTTTTACCTAACCTGCCTTGTTTGTCACATTTTGCTTGGTTGCACATTTTTCTTTTCTAAAAGTACTACCGATTTGTAGAAATAAATATTTGAATTATTTACAAAATGCCCCTTCTCCTTTTTTGTAAATATATAAAACATTTTAGTCCCATATCTTAAATAATTTTATATATCCATTAAAACACTTAGGAAAATTTTACAAAAAATCCAGAAAATCATTTTTAATATTTTTTCCAACATATATAAATTTTAGACCCTAAGGCAATATAATTTAGCCATAATTAAATTTTAAACCAAAATAATATTTTCTTCACTAGAAAATTTGTAATAAATCCACATTAATTTAGAAAATTACAAAAATTGAAAGTCGTTCCTAAACTATCATTTTTGATCTAAACCTAAATTATTAAGGCAATTGGATGTCATTTTGTAGGTTTTCTAAATCAATTATCATCATAAAATGCATATAAAATAGCCTAAATCATCAACAAGTGTGTGTGTGTGTGTGTGTGTGTGTGTGTGTATATCCATTTATCATTCAAAACATGGAAAAACAATTGCAAATACTTTAAGAATTTATCTTAAGCTGAACTCAATCAAAAATATGAGATGTATTCATTATTCACCTTAGCTTTTTGATTAAGGATGTGAGAATTTTTCTTGATTAAGTTATTTGATTCTTCCTCTTGAATTCTTCTTCTTCTTTACTCTTTCCAATGGTGGCTGGCCTTAGCTTGTATTTTTGAATTATGAAAAACGAAGTCAACGTGAATGTTAAGGGGTTAAGAGTTTAGGGTATAAGGATATGCCTTGTTCTTACTTTAGCCTTGCATATTTCCTAACCTTTTTATTCTCTTTCTGTTCTTTAGTTCACTTATTGAACCTAGCATGGATACCCCTTATTTAATCACAAATCTCAATCCATAAATCATTTTACATTATTTTATTTTATTCAACTAATTAAATATCTTAAATAATGTTACTAAAAATATAGGATGTTACAGAATCCCCTCCTTAGAAAATTTCGTCTTCGAAATTATAATAAGGTGCACATCAAAATAATTAAAGGTAAAACATACCATCAAACAAATTAGGATAAGTATCTCTCATCCTATTTTCAGTCTTCTAAGCACAGTCTCTATCATTGTCGCTCCACTGAACTTTAACTAATCTAACTGTCTTGTTCTTGAGCCTCTTCTCATCTCTCACGACCATGTGAACTGGCTCTCTAACTATAGTCAAATTCGGTTCTGCAACTAAGTCGTCAAATATAGTCGGTGATATAATAATATCTGAACCTTGAATACACTTTCTTACTGAGAAACATGAAAAACATCATGGACCCTTTCCAAACTGCACGGTAACTTAACTCTATATGTGAGTTTCCTGATCCTCTTAATAATAGGAAATGGTCCAACGAACCTCGGTGCCAACTTCCCTAATTTTCCAAACCGAATCACACCCTTCATCGGTGAAACCTTAATGGAAACATGTTCTCCAACAGAAAACTCTAAGTCTTTCCCTCTTTTATCTGCATAATTCATCTACCTAGATTGAGCTTCATTCATTCTAATTCGAATTAACTCAACCTTTTCTACAGCTTCTCTAACCAAATCCAGACCAAGAACCAACCTATTTCAGATTTCTAACCAACAAACTAGAGATTTGCATGGCCTTCCATACAAAGCTAGAAGTGGTGTCATCCCTATGCTAGCCGGATAACTATTGTTATACGAAAACTTGACAAGATGTAGGTGGTCTTCCTATGATCCCCCAAAATCTAGCATACAAGATCATAACAAATCTTTCAAGACTTTGTTAACTCTCTCCGTTTGTCCATCAGCCAGCGGATGGTAAGCGTTACTCATCTTGAGCTTGGTACCTAAGATATCCTGTAGACTCTTCCAGAACTCGCTAATGAATAAACAATCTCTATCACTCACTATGCTACTAGGAATTCCGTGCATCCTAACTACATTCTTCATATACAACTTCGCTAACACAGGTGCCATTTTGGCTGACTTAATTGGAATGAAATGGACACTCTTGGTCAACCTATCCACAATGATCCATATGCTTTCATTTCCTTTATTAGAGTTTGGCAACTTGTCAATGAAATTCATTGAAATAGAATCCCACTTTCACATTGGAATATTCGAAGGCTGAAGCAACCCACTTGGCTTCTGATGTTCGGCTTTTACCTGTTGGTAGTTCAGACACCGCTTCACCCATAAGCCTAATCCCTATTCATATCTTCTCAGAAGAAACTTCTCTTCATATCCTAATATATTTTAGTTCCTCTCGATGATATTGAACTTTGAACGATGGCGTTCCTCCTAACTTCCTTCCTAATATCTCCTACATTCGGAATACACAATCTTCCTTTCTTTCTCAACCATCCATTCTGGTGAAGACTAGAATCCTTTAAGTCATCTCTCTACATTCCATCTCTTAGCTTTTTGATCCGTTCAGTCCATAGTGGATCCTCTAGCTGTTTAGAAGCAACCTTTTCTATCATAACCGTTCGAACTTCCAAACATGTTAACAAAATTGTTGATATACTTGAACTACACTTAGTTCTCCACTGCACCCTGCAAGTTGCTAACGCTTCCAAATATTTCCACTTAGCTAACATCGCTAGCACCACATTCTGATGTTTTTTGCTAAGTGCATCCGTAACCTCATTGCCTTTCCCCATTGCGTACTCAATACTAAAATCATAAGCAGCTAAGAACTCTAACCACCTCTGCGGTCTCATGTTCAGCTCCTTCTGAGGAACTAATACTTCAACGACTTATGATCCTTATACAATTCAAATCCTTCTCCCAAAAGATAATGTTTCCACACCTTTAATGAAAAAAATCACTGCAGCTAACTCCAAATCATAGGTTGGGTAACTGACTTCATGCGGTCTAAGCTATCAAGAAGCATAGGCAATTACTCAATCGCTCTGCATGAACACAGCTCCTAACCTAGTCTCACATGCGTCTGTGCACACTACCAAATCCTGATTCCCTTCTAGAAGAATAAACATAGGTGCATTAGTTAATAAGTGTTTCAACTTCTGGAATGCCTCCTTAAACTTATCGGTCCAAACAAACTTCACATCTTTTCGAGTCAGCTTGGTCATTGTTGACGCTTTCTGTGAAAAATCCTTAATAAACCTTCGATAGTAACCAGCTAATTCTAGAAAACATCTTATCTCGGTCACTGTTTCTGGTCTCTTCCAACTATTCATGGCCTCGATCTTAGTTGGATCCACTGATAACCCATTCTATGAAACTACATCGTCAAAAAGTTCACTTCCTTTTTCCAAAAATGACATTTTGAAAATTTCAACTTTATATTATGAGGCCTCAGCGTTTCAATCACTGCTCTAAGATGAACTTCATGATCTCTTTCATCCTTATAGTATACAAAAATATCATCTATAAAAACCAATACGAACCTACCCAGGTGCTCTCTAAAAATTCGGTTCATCAAATCTACAAAGAAATCTGGCACATTAGTTAGTCCGAATGGCATCATTAACCAGTCATATGATCCATATTGGTTCTACATGCCGTCAAAGGAATACCATCCTCTACCACTCGTAGCTGATGGAAACCTATCGCTAAATCCAACTACAAAAATATCTTAGCTCCACTCAATTGATTGAACAAATCATCAATCCTAGGCAATGGATTTTGATTCTTTATCATTTTCTCATTCAACTTACGATAATCGATACATAATCTTAACGATCCATCCGACTTCTTTGCATACACTACGGCTTCTTCTAAGGTGAACTACTAGGTCTGAGAAATTCTTGCCTTCCAAATCCACCAACTGCACCTTGAGCTCCCTCATTTCGGTAGGTGTCATCCTGCTTGGCGATCTACTAATCGGTTCTGCTCCAAACACCAAATCTATGCGAAACTCAATAGTCCGTTTCGGTGGCAATCCTATTATGGGTTCAGAAATATCTGTGTATTCTCTAACTATAAAAACTTGGTTTATTTCGTCTTCTATTTCTACAACATCCAACAAAGTATTTACCTTACAACTAGGGTTTTCTATGGTATATACAATTCGCTCCCTACAATCCGGGTGCCTAAGCGATATTTTTCCATCATCTCAAAATATCCTAGCATTGTATTTACTTAACCAATCCATACCCAAATTTTTTTGAATCATATCAAATCAAACACATGCAAACTGCAAACAAAAGTATGACCTAACAATTCAAACTTTAGGTGGTCGCATCTCATCCCAAGCATTGCATACCCTCGTATTGGATTTGCAACCCTTAAGGAAGTAACTAAATATGGGGGTTCTAGGTTTAGCTTATCTACTAAACAATTAGATATAAAAGAATGCGATGCACCAGTATCAAACAAAACACCAACTTCCACTCCAAGATTCATAAGCTTACCTCCCAACACTGCTTTTCCTTTTACCCTACCATGGATCTCGAGGTAGCTGGTTCCAATACATATACTTTGCCCTTTCCATCCTTAACAAACTCCTTGCATTGGTTCTTGTAATGAACCATCTGATCGCAGTTGAAGCATTTGACATTCTTCTTCCTAGTCACTATTTTTGCCTCTCCAGAACGACATTCATTCACATAAAGTCCTTTCTTGTCGAACTTAAAATAGGCAATTTCCGACTTTCCTTCTTCATGGCTTCACCCTTCTGGGCTCCCTTTTTAGGAAAGAACTTCCTTTTATGACTCTACCCTACCTGGACTTCCTTCGCCTTATTCTTCTCCATCGAAGCAATAATTTCCTCATGTCTTAGAGTTACCTCTACTAACACATCATAAGGATCCCTGATATGGGGTAATGTAGCCTTGACCAATTCAGATTTCAACCCCATAACGAACTTCTCGTTTCTCTCAATCACAGTATCAATAGTGGCATGACCGTATCTTACTAACTCCTCAAACCTTGTAGCATACTCTAACACAGTCATCTCTCCCTGCTTAAACTCAGCAAACTTTCTAAGCAAGGTAGACTTTTCCATCATAGACATTAATCTCTTCTCGAACCTCCTCTTAAACTCAGCCCATGTCATGGTTCCTTCATCCACTCCATCTACCATGTTATTCCACCAGCGTAAAGATGCTCCTTGAAGATGCCTCAAAGCGAGCCTTCTTTTGCTCATCACTAGGCCATAAATCTGTGAAAATCCTCTCATAGTGTAACAACTAGTTCCCACTACTGTGGCATCTTATGTCCCAACAAATAGTTTTCCTCCCAACCAAGCATAGTCCCTACTCAAAGCAGCATAATTGTTGACAGTGGAGCTTCCTAGGATCCTCCCCTAAATACTCTAGTAGCAACAGCCACTTGCATCATTCACGAAAAACTGATACATGGCTCCCATACCAACTTGAGGGGATTCAACACTAGTATTTCCAGCTCGTGCCTGACCTAAATTCCTTCTAGTAGAGATTTGGCATTTCCATCTACAGCGGAACTTCTTCCCCCAACATTATCTCTTTGTGAATCCATATTTGCATTCAAACCTCCATGTGATATAGAAAAATAATCTAATAGAGATAAAGACTAGAGATAAAGCACAAACTTACATATGGCAAATACAAGTATGTTATTATAGCATTGTCCCATACCCCAATCTTATCCATGATTACTTAGGATTATGTTTTCAAAAATTATCTTTTTAGTTTAGCTTTTTCATAAACCTATGCTCTGATACCAAGTTGTAACATCCCTATCTAGAGGCCAAAAGCTAAGAGCTACAGATACTGTAGTCATCCATAGTATTAACTTATGGCAATTAAATACAACTATGTTAATGATATTCATAATATTAGAAGCAAATGAATATGAAACTAAATCACAGATTCAAAAACAATTTTTTTTATTACATCTCAAGATACATGTTTCACATTCAAATTACATAATCTCATCGCTTTCCCAAGTTCAGATAAAATATAGTTATTACAATATTATGCCAAGAGCGACATATAATGATGCCCCCTTGGTTGATCAGAGTACTATATATACAATACAGCATAATCAATCTAAAATATATCAGCAACTACTAATTAGCTCTTCGTCGGCCAACTTCTCGTCTCCGAAAGATTTATTAGACAACCTATTAAAACTTGTAAACCTCAACACTCAGCCTACTAAAATAATTTTTGAGCATCCGAGAGTTTAAGGAAAATAAACTTTAAGACATAAAGCCTGGTGTGAATAATACTATACATCACAGTTATCTGATATTAAGTGAGACCATGCCGTTTAACGGAATGGGTTTCCCCTCACTAATATCCCTTTTTAAAACATAACTTTTGCACATTAAAATCTTCCAACAAAAATTGGTTAAATCTGTAAAGCAAAATCATGTATACGTGCATTTCAATTATCATATGGACTATCTGTCTGTACGCTGCAGTTTTGTTTGGCTAACTACTAGCCCTTGGTTGATTCAAGCCTACTAGAAAACATAAAAATCTAACAATTATTAGATATTTCCCTTCTGGATGGTCTGTCCTTACATACTTCTCTAGGTTTATCTGATCCTAATGGTTTTACGGGCTTACAAATAACTTGTCTTTCCTTTTTAGTTTCCTTTCTACATATAACATAATTTTAGTCTCACTTTTGACAGAGCCCTACAAAATGGAATTTTGGACTAAATTAGCTAGGGGCTAATAGCTAATGAGTGTGGGGTGCGGCCCTACCCAAATCCCATATGGTATTCAAATCTGAGTCATTTTCTTAGGGTTAACTACCCTTTAAATTTTTCCTTGAAAATCTTTTCAAAATGATTTAAACCTTCAAACCATATATATGGAAGGAAAATATACTCTTTGCTTTACTCTAAATTATTTTCCATGTTATATATACTACCAAAAATAATGTTGATGAAATTATTAAGGATTTTCCTATCCTTCCAAAATGAATTAAAGCCCTTTTTAACTTAGAAACACTTAGGCCATATTGCCAAAACAACTCATTCAAAACCTTTGTTTAAAACCTTTAAACAACCCTTTCGAAACCATTGAAAGAACCCCATTCGAAACCTTTGAAAGTATCCCTTTCAATACAAGCAAAACCAAAGGCCAAAGGCCAAAGGCCAAAATATACCTTTCAAAATCATACCTTTTGAAACCATTCATCTTTATCCTTTTAAAAGCATTGAAAAACAACTCCTTCGAAAGCTTTAAAACCTTAGACATCTCCTATAAAACACTTAAACATTTCCTTTCGAAACCATTGGAAATCCTTTTCTTTCAAACCCTTTGAAACTATTGGAAAACCTTTCCTTAAAACCTTTCGAACGCGTTAAAATATCAAGAGCCTTTCTAAAGCATTTGTGTTAAGTTTATAACATGTGGAAACACCTTTCGAAACCATTAAAACCATCTCTTTCAAAACCATTTGGGTTGTACTTTTTATAAAGAAGAAGGGTCATTAAAATATTTATGTCAAAAGCATCTCTTTCAAAAGCATTCCTAAGTAAAGAAGTGATGGTGTCGAAACCTTCCCTTCAAAATCATTGGAGAAGCGGCTTGGTTTTAATCAGGGTCAAAAGGTAAAAAGTGATAGTTAGAGGCTTTGAACTAATCAAAAGCAGTTATTTAAAGATAAATCGCAACTTCTTAAAACCGTTCTTTTAAAATCATTGACCTAGTCGAAAGCAGACCAAGTTGAAAGCAATTTAATTGAAAGCAAAGTGGGCACATTTTCATTTAAGAGCAAAGTAGTGCTTCTACCCCTTCGGAACCACTTGTTTCGACCAAAAGTCTTCCGCCTTTGTCCAATACATTACGTGCTAGATATTTGATACCTTGTGCTTTGGTTTCGATGGAGTCAGAGGCGGAGGTAAGGAGTCGGAAGCCTGTGCCGATAGCATTGAAACAGGAAAAAGCATATCGTTTTGACCTTTTAGTCTATTTCTTTATACCTAACCTACCTTGTTTGTCACATTATGATTGACTGCACATGTTTCTTTTTTAAAAGTACTGTCGATTTTTAGAAATAAAGATATGAATTATTTACAAAATACCTGTTCTCCTTTTTATAAATATTGAAACCGACTGTAAAAATTGAAACCCATTCCTAAATTATCATATTTGATCTAAATCTAAAGTCGCAAGGCCATTGGATGTCATTTAATAGGCTTTCTAAATCAATTCTCATCATAAAATGCATATAAAATGGCCTAAGTCATCAAGAACTACATACATATCCATTTATCATTCAAAACATGGCAAAACAGTTGGAAATAATTTCCAGAATTCATCTAAAACCACACTCAATCAAAAGTATGAGATGTATTCATTATTCACCTTAGCTTTTTGATTAAGGATCTGAGACTTGTTCTTGATTAAGTGATTTGATGCTTCCTCTTGAATTCTTCTTCTTTACTCTTTCTAATGGTGGCCGACTTAGCTTCTATTTTGAATTGTTAAAAATGAAGTGAACATGAATGTTGAGAGGTTAAGTGTTTAGGGTATAAGGTTATGCCTTATTCCTATTTTGCCCTTGCATATTTCCTAACTTTATTATTCTCTTTCTATTCTTTAGTTCATTTATTTAACATGGCACGACTACCCATTATTTAATTGCAAATCTCAATCCATTAATCATCTTACATTATTTTATTTTATTTAACTAATTAAATATCCAAAATAATGTTACTAAAAATATGTAGTGTTACAGTTGGGTAATTGAGATTGGTTAGTGATCATAATTGAAAGTTGTTATAAAATTGAGTGGGATTTAAGTAGTATATTAATTCGTTGGAATAAAGTGTGTAGCATGTAAATTTCTATAAACTATACAATTTTAGTCTAAAAGTATATCGTTTGAAATAACAAGAAATACACCCAAAAGAAAGAGATTTACAAAATAGGGATGCTTACCATATTTTGTACCTTCTATTTCAATGATAGTAGAAAATATAATTCCTTATGATTTCAAACATAACATAAATACTTTTTTAGATAATTTATGAAAAGTTACAAAGTTTACATTTACTTTGGGAAAGATGTAATTCCAACGCATTAAAATATAGAAATCCCTTAGTATAAACCAACGTATTGGCCTTTATATCTATTGGATTAAAATGGTAAGGCATCATTCCATATTGAATTATGTAATGACTCGTATTTTTGAATTCGTACCCATGTAATTCTTCCTAATGATGTGGCTCAAGTAACCAGGAGAAATCCATTTTTCACATTCGTTGACCGCTTCTTTTGTTTGACCATGCATTTCGTAACCATCATGTAGCTTGCCTTTCGTATCGATCATGTATCATTTTTATCGTATCAATGCTAGCACGTACTCTTCGTATCGATCATTTGATGTTGGCTTCGTGTCGATGGGAAGTGATAGCATCATATCGCTCATCATCGATACAAAGTTGCATTAGCGTGATGGATACGAAGTGAATGACCTACTTCGTATCGATGGGAAGAGTTGTGTTTTGTATCAATCATATAGATGATCGATATGAAACACACAATTAACAAGGATCGATACGAAATGTGTATCAATAAGAAGCGAATAATCTCTGAGGAATACGAAAGGAACGAGTGCAACTTGATGGGTATGAATTGCATGGATATGGAACTAGTGGGGATTCTGGTTGTTGATTGGTCCATGACTTCAACCTGAAGTAGCTATCTCCTTGGCCCGAAGTAGACCTTCCAATGACTTGAAGCAAGTGTTGTGATGACTTGAAGTAACTTGCATATGTGCTAATCCATCAAAGACTTGGAGCAAGCCCTTCTTGGACCCGAAGTGAACCTTTCTCTGACTCGAAGAAAACATGAAGGTGACACGGAGGAGTATCCAAGCAACTTGAAACAACCTGATCTTTGTTGAAACCACATTTTAAAAATCTTTCGGCGTTTGTTTGCTAACCATGCTATATTATGGCTTCATAATCATGTTTACTATGAGAAATGCGGATTACGGACCTTAAGGCTAGGATTAACACTAGAGGGGGGATGAATAGTGTTAATAAAGAATTACTAAATCTTTTTCAGTTTATGTTAATTTAGACACCGGTATGCAATATACAGACACAGATATGATCACAGAAACAAACACAGATGTAGAAATAAAATAAAAGCAGTAAAGAATAAAACACACCGGATTTTATACTGGTTCGAAGTTACCCTACATCCAGTCCCGCAACACAAGTACAGATTTCCTTTCAAAAGCAATTCTACAATTACACCCTCGGTTTAAAGGCTACGAGGTACACCCTCTTGAATTTCTATCCTCTGGGTAGAGATACTTGATTTCCGGGCCACAAGTTTACCCAATTGATTTACCAATGCTACAATCACACCTTTTCTCTCTTGATTGATTTCCACGGCTACAGTCACATCTTTTCTCGCTTAATAGATTTCAGAGAAGTCTATAACTCTGAATAGCACTGAGACCTTGTAGAGATAGTGATAGAGAATCAAACTAGAAGTAATCGAGTTTGATTCAATGTTTATTTCGACAGAGTAATGGTAAGAATATGTATTAAGAAATGTGGAAGAAGAAGAGGAGTGAAAAACAAGAAAATCTGATATAAAATTCGTTGAAACTAACCCCTATTTATAGAAGAACAAAAGCCATGTCCATTCATGAAGAGTTATGGCGAATAGACACTTCTTTTGAAATTTAAATTTTGAATTCAACTGACACCATGTCGACATGGTTACCCTAGGCATGTCGACATCCCAAAGCAATTTTTGGTGATTTGATTTTCTTTGAAAATAACCTTTATCTTATATTAAAACTATTTTAAACTTTACATATATACTTGACTATAGTCAAAATTCATAAGTAAATATAAAGAATAATATATATAGATTTTAACCATAATTTTATGTTTAAACCTAATTATAAAAGTTAATATATAATTCAAAAAGATAGTTTAAAATCAGGAGTAATTTGACTTTGAAATTAAAGATAATTTTGAGGCTAAAATTACTTTAAATCCGGATAGAGAGTTTTGATGTTTTTAAAACGAAAGTTTTGAAATCATTTTGAAAACAAGATAATTTTGTAAAATCATTTGAATTAAAATTAGTGGATACAAAACAATGTTCCACTAAATTTTCGTAGGTTCAATCCTGCTTAGGGTTACATTCCTTTAACAGGCTCGAAGTGGATTCCACTCCGCGAATAAATTGGATTTTAAGATGCCAATGCTTTATGAGTTTTGAAAAAAATTCCTAATAAAAATACTTATGCTTGAAATCTTGAACTCTTGATAATCTTGATACTCATGAGTCTTATATCTCAATATCTTGAATCTTTATATTGTATAGTCTTCATTCTTGGTACCTGCATGGTTAAATCCTACATATACATATATATCTAAACTTATGATGTCAGTATTTGTATTTTATAATCTATTCTAAGGTTTTTGTCATTAAAACCATCATCTCACGGACTAACAACTCCCCCTTTTTGATGATGACAACCTTTGTTTATAAAATATTATTTCTATCCTAATAACTCCCCCTAAAAATAATAACTCCCCCTTAATTTATGCCTAACTACCCTATTTTATATTCTCCCCCTTTGTCATCAACAAAAACTCACTCCAAACTATATAACCCTCCCTAAAACTAACACTCTATAACATGTGATTATAATGATAGTGTTATCATAAGTAATCATCACCTAAATCTAATACTACAACATAGTCCTAAACAATTAAATATCCTAACTAAGAATTCATGATAGTACTTATAATTAAAACACGTATAAGAACACGAGTTATTTATTACGTATGAAGTTGTATATACATGAGCGTATAGAAAACATAAAGAAACACAAACAACAATGGAGAAGAAAGAAAAGAAACTATTGTGTGTTTTTAAACATAGGAGGTCTATGAATCGAACAGTTTGGATAGTGGAAACAGAAATTTCCATATTATTCAACAAGATTCCCATTTTTGTCAAAACACACTTCTCCAACACACACGACTTGGTTATCGTCTTCCGCTTGCGCTGCTTCTTCCACGGGTTCTTCTTCTTCTTCGCTGGCCTCTTGTTCTTGATTGAGTGAAGAGTCTTCATCAATCAAGATAGGATTGGCCTGGTTTTCCATTAGGGAAAATTCCTATGAATCTTGCCTTGCCTCTCTTGTTCCTTTGCCATACGAAGTTGAGTCACTTGAATTTCAGTCATCATCTGAAGTGCATCCTTTAAAGAGTCCTCTATTTTAGTCACACGAGCGAGAGTAGTACGTTGAAATGGACTAGACGTAGGAGAGGGTAGTGAAAATGTTGATTTTATGTTTGATTTGGAAGAGGAGGCCATTGATTATTTGATTTCAGAGAGAAGAATAGAGAGATAACAGAAAGGATGAATAAAATTTCGAAAATGTGAAGAATTTATAACCAATTATTTTGAATTTTGGTGGGAAAATTTCAAATTTTAAAAACGTTGCATGTCGACATAGGTATATGGGGGATGTCGACATGGTCTTTTATATTTTAACTCTTTGAATTATTTTAATATTAATTATTAATTATTAATTATACTTGTTATTTATATATTATATTTCAGTTATAGAACAAATACCTAATTCTCTTCTTAATTTAGTAAATATTGATTTATTTAAGGGCTTTGTTAAGATATCAGCAATTTGATTCTCAGAATTGATATAATCGAGAGTAACTACTTTAAAATTCAGTTTAGGGAGACCTCTTACTGGATTATATTTTGGCAGTCTAGATAAGAGTTTGAAATTCAAATGCCCAAATCTCTTATGCCAAATCCAAGGGTCACTTGTATTTGCCAACAAACACAGGTTATCATTTGAAACTTTCATACTAAGAATATAAATATTCTTTTCCCGACTCCCTCAAATATAATGGTTGAATTATTATCTTCTATATGACACTTATCTTTTTCAAATTTAATTTATATCATTTATCACATAGTTGACTTATACTTATCAGATTATGTTTCAGATTCTTAACTAGCAAAAGATTAGTAATAGTAGGAGTTTCAGAATTACCGACTTCGCCGATGCCAATCGCATATCCTTTGGAATTGTCTCCAAAGTTAACCAGCCCTCCGTCTTTGTATATTATATCATTCAGTATATTTGGATTGCCATTCATGTGTCTAGAACACCCACTATCAAGTATCCATTTGTTCTTTCTGATCTGCACAATTTTTCCGTTGTGGATTGATTCCTCAACAACCATAAAGCGATTCCGGCACATCAAACAATCTTGGTAAACAACTTGAATTTGAATATTGATTATATGCATACTCAAGAAACAATGATGGTTTGAATACTTCTAAATTAGTATTAACAAATATTGCCATTTTAAAAACTTTTGCAAAAATAAGATTATGAAACTTTGAAAACCTTGCTCTGATACCAATTGTGAGAAATGCGGATTACGGATCTTAAGGCTAGGATTAACACTAGAGAGGAGTGAATAGTGTTAATAAAGAGTTACTAAATCTTTTTCAGTTTATGTTAATTTAGACACCGATGTATGCAATATACAGACACAGATATGATCACAGAAACAAACACATATGTAGAAATAAAATAAAAGCAGTAAAGGAAAGAACAAACCGGATTTTATACTGGTTCGGAGTTACCATACATCCAGTCCCGCAACACAAGTACGGATTTCCTTTCAAAACCAATTGTACAATTACACCCTCGGTTTCAAGGCTGCGAGGTACACCCTCCAGAATTTCTATCCTCTAAGTAGAGATACTTGATTTCCGAGCCATAAATTTACCCAATTGATTTACCAAGGCTACAATCACACCTTTTCTCTCTTGATCGATTTCCAAGGCTACAATCACACCTTTTCTCTCTTGATCGATTTCCAAGGCTACAATCACACCTTTTCTCGCTTAATAGATTACAAAGAAGTCTATAACTCTGAATAGCACTGAGAATCTTGTAGAGATAGTGATAGAGAATCAAACTAGAAGTAATTGAGTTTGATTCAATGTTGATTTCGGTAGAGTAATGTTAAGAATATGTATTAAGAAATGTAGAAGAAGAAGAGGAGTGAAAAACAAGAAAATCTGATATAAAATTCGTTGAAACTAACCCCTATTTATAGAAGAACAACAGCCATGTCCATTCATGAAGAGTTATGGTGAATAGACACTTATTTTGAAATTTAAATTTTGAATTCAACTGACACCATGTCGACATGGTCACCATAGGCATGTCGACATCCCAAAGCAATTTTTGGTGATTTGATTTTCTTTTAAAATAACCTTTATCTTATATTAAAACTATTTTAAACTTTACAAATATACTTGACTATAGTTAAAATTCATAAGTAAATATTGAGAATAATATATATAGATTTTAACTATAATTTTATGTTTAAACCTAAGTATAAAAGTTAAATATATAATTTAAAAAGATAGTTTAAAATCAGGTGTAATTTGACTGTGAAATTAAAGATAATTTTGAGGCTAAAATTGTTTAAAATCAGGATAGAGGGTTTTGATGTTTTTAAAAGGAAAGTTTTGAAATCATTTTGAAAACAAGATAATTTTGTAAAATCATTTGAATTAAAATTAGTGGATACAACTCAATGTTCCATTAGATTTTCGTAGGTTCCATCCTACTTAGGGTTCCATCCCTTTAACAGGCTCGAAGTGGATTCCATTCCACGAATAAATTGGATTTTAAGATGCCAGTGCTTTTCTATGAGTTTTAACAAAAATTCCTAATAAAAATACATATGCTTGAAATCTTAAACTCTTGATAACCTTGATACTCATGAGTCTTCTATCTCGATATCTTGATCTCTATACTGTACATTCTTCATTCTTGGTACCTGCATGGTTAAATCCTGCACATACATATATATTTCTAAACTTATAATGTCAGTATTTATATTTTATAATATATTTTAAGGTTGTTGTCATCAAAACCATCATCTCACGGACTAACATTTACTATCTGTGAAACACCAACTTCAATCATTATGCAATCGAGTAGGTTAAACCCGTCTGTATGTTGGCTTGTTGAAAGGCGGGTTAACACTTTGCCCTCCAACACATGCCTTGTGATGGGAAAGTTTGTTTTGTAATGCCATAAGCTAGATGTTCGCATCCTGTTGATGACCTGTAAAGAGATTGATAATCTTATCTGACTGTGAATAGTGATCGTTGGCGACCGTATGCTGTTCGGACGGTATGTGACCGTTCAAGGTCGAATGCCATTCGAGGCAAATTTTGACAGTTCGAATCCTTGTGCCATTCATGGCGAATTGTGACCGTTCGAGGTCGGGTATCGTTTGAGACAAATTGTAACCGCTCGCGGTCGGATGCCATTGGAGGCAAATTGTGATTATTTGCGTTGGGTGCCGCTTGAGCCGAATTGTGACCGTTCATGGTTTGGTATCGTTTGAGGCGAGTTGTGTGTGCCAAAGGGGGAAGGGGAGGACTTTGTATCATTAATGTCAGACTTCACATTCGGGGGACTTTCTGAATTGTTTATTATGGCGGTTTATCGCCATCACAAAGCATGCTTGAGGACCTTTCGCGATCCCATACATGTGTAATTGACTTAGCCGTTATGGAATTATAAATACTTGATTTACATTCAAAATGAGTCTTACAATCAAAATGGCCAACCAAATCATGTCCAGATGCAAAAAATAGAAAATAAAAGCAAAACAGAGACGTCAAAATGTAGATACCTACACTGATGCGGTTGATAGTTGTCTTAGAGCATGTCTTAGGACCGTTCTTGATCCTGTACATGTGTAAGTGACTTAGCCACACTAGTGTGGAGTTTTCTACTTATTCATCATTATTTCAATCAGGTGATGACAAGCTTATGCCTCGATCCTAAGCCATCCCTAGGTGATGCAGATGGTGGGCGTTCACTGTTGCTGCTTGCCTCCTCACGTATTGTAATAGCTTGCCGTTTCGGATATGCCCTTTTATCTCATCCCTCAAGTGTTATAGTCATTCGTATTATGGCCGCTTAACTCATGGAATAAATAGTATTTGCCTGATTTCCTCTTATTGTTGGTCAGATCCCTCCTCATTGGCGCCAGGTAGGGAACCTCCCCCTAGTATCTTAATTGATTCCTTCTAGAGTCTTACTCAGCATTGAATTAGAGGTGAATCTCGGCTCCTTTCGCGATCGCTTTGACTCATCACAACTCTCTTCTACTTTCCGTTTCCCTTTATCCTTTCCTGAATCCTTTCCGGGCGGATCTCTGCTTTTGACGGCATAAACATCAACTCCCTCTCCTTCCTCTCTCTTAGTATTTGCATCCTCTTGTCGTAGAAACCTTTCTGCCTCATGTTAAAACTCACCTAAGTGCATAGGTGGTTCCCTTTTTAATGAGTTCTTGAATTTTGTGCCATCAGCTAGGCCAGATACACCTTCCATCCAAACTATGGATGGATCTGGTCGATCTACCAATGCTGCCACTGCATTGAATCGTGTCAGAAAACTCTTCCAAGATTCCTTGGTTCTCTGCTTTAGTGCTGTCAAACTCATCACATTCTTGGGTCTCAAAATGTGAACTCTGAACTGTTTCATAAAATTCTCAATCAATTCATTCCATGTTCCAATGGAGCCTCTCTCCAATTGCCTGAACCACGGTGTTGCTATGTCTGTCAAATATAGCGGGAAGCATTGGGCCATGACTTCCTATGATGCCCTCAGTACTTCCATATGCCGCATATACCTCGTTAGATGAACAACAGGATCTATCCTCCTATGGTCCGTATCTAGTATTGGTAGCTTGAATTCAGGTGGCTCCTAACCTGCCTGATTGTGAGAGCAAAGAGGCTCCTATTCACATTTGCCAGATCTCTATTCACTAATCCACCTCTCATGGCTCGTCTGACCATCTCCGCCAATCTATCACTGTCGCAAAGCTATAGTCCTTGTCCGTTGCCTCCGATCTACCCGACCCCCCACCCCCCCACCTCCCCGAGTTCACGAGGGAATCTTGGAATCTTCTTTCCCGGATGGGCATTCATTCCTTTATCAATGCCATGTTGCACATTTCCAGCTGGTACACTGCCTGAGGTGGATAACATACTCTTAGGGAGTGCCCCCAGCTCCGGGCTGCTCCTGACGGTCCTGCTCTACCCGATTGCCTATTGGGTCCTTCTGGTCCAGCCCGGGGATAGAGACTCCAGCTGCTCCTGCTGTTCAAGCCTGTCCAAACTATCTGAGAATATTCTACATCATCTCCTCCTACCTTTTCAACAATTCTTCATGCACAGTCCCCATCACCATCTCTACCTCATCTCTGGTGATGAAGGTCAAAGTATGATTAGCTCCTGAGCATGCTTCTTGGCTTCCTTCATGCTGACTTCTCTCTACACTTTGTCCTCTTGTTGATTGCTTCGTCGTAGCTTTCCAAATCAAGTCTTCAAGCCTTTAGATCCAAAATACAAGATGTAGAATCCCCGAGTGCCAGCGTTCTCAGTGGTAACACCAAAATGTTTGCACCAAAATTGATCATAAACACCCAATTGCCGGTGAAAGCACCTGTTCATAATCACATATCATAAATCACAGATAGATATTACGTAGAGAATATAAATATGAAGAACACTCAAAATGTAAAAGGAAAGCAGTAGAAACATAAGATTTATATTGGTTCGACGTTGTAACCTTGGTCCACTTTGAAGAGTCGCTTTTTTATTGATTATAACTCGTTGGTTACAAAGGCTTACAATAGTGCAATGAGTTACAATGATGATTCCGTCATAGAATCAGAGTAGAAGAGCCAAAAGATCCATTTTCTGTAGGTCTAGGGTCGCTATTTATAGGCGTAGGAAGCAAATATCTCGCCCATATTTCAGAGGACTTCTTCTCTCACGTGGGGGGACCACGGGATCGAGTATAGGTTATTTTGACTCGATATCGGAGCGATATGAATGGAATTCATATCGATAAAGAATTGACCCCATTTGGCTGAAATTGATCAAGTACATTCTTGAGGTTTTAGGCAAGCTCCTGTGAAAATTTGGTGGCATTTGGACATGTAGATTGTGAGATATGATCGATGCAAGTTTAGATTTGTAGGTCGACTGTCACGTTCGTATCAATCCATGGCTCTACATTCATCGTCCTTTGTACCCCATGTAATTCGTACCAATGATGTGGCTCGAGAATCCAGGGGAGATCCACTTTTTACGTTCGTTGACCGCTTCTTTTGTTTAACCATGCATTTCGTATCCATCATGTAGCTTGCATTTTTTGTCGATCACGTATCATTTCTCTCGTATCAATGCTAGCACGTACTCTTCGTAACGATCATTCGTGTTGGTTTCGTGTCGATGGAAGGTGATAGTTTCATATCGGTCATCTAGTTGATCGACACAAAGTGTGCATTAGTGTGGTCGATACGAAGTGAATAACCTACTTCGTATCAATGGGAAAGTAAGATTTTTTATCGATCATCTAGACAATTGATACGAAACACAACTTAACATGGACCGATACGAAACATGTATCGATACGAAGCGATTAATCTCTGAGGAATACGAAAGGAACGAGTGCAACTTGATGGGTACGAATTGAATGGATACAGAACTAGTGGGGAATCTGGTTGTTGATCGGCCCATGACTTCGACCTGAAGTAGCTATCTCCTTGGCCCAATGTTGACCTTCCAGTGTCTTGAAGCAAGTGCTGTAGTGACTCGAAGTAACTCTCATACGTGCTAATCCATCAAAGACTCGGAGCAAGCCCATCTCTGACCCAAAGTGAACCAGTCTCCAACTCGAAGCAAACACGAAGATGACTCGGAGCAGACTCCAAGCAAATTGAAACAACCCGATCTTTATCGAAACCGCATTTTAAAAATCTTACGATGTTTGTTTATCGACTATGCTATATTCTGGGTTATTCATCATGTTTATTATCTACGAAACTCCAATTTTAATCATTATGCAATCTAGTGGGTTAAACCCGCCTGTATATTGCCATGCCAAACGGTGGGTTAATAGAAATCATATGTCATTTAATTGAAATTGGTTTTAATATAGGATATGAACCCAATTATTTGCTAAGTAAATTTATAATCCTTGTTTGTAAACAATAAATTTATAGATATATGAATTACTAAGTTGTAACAATTGTTTTATTTCTCATCTCGTTATTTTTTTTTGGCAAGGCCAGCCTGTTTTTATAGTGGCCAGTTCACTCTTTATTAATCAAAACAACATGCAACGATTATAAACTACAATGCATCCAAGCAGAGGTAAAGAAACAACCCCTCAACCATAAACTAACAACACTACAACATCAGGACAAAATTTTAAAAATTAGCGCTGAGATAGAAGACGAACACCACGCAAATCTTCTCGAATTCCTTTCTTCCCAAATCACTGCAATCGTACGCTTAAGGTATTGGAGAAGGCGATTAGTCGACATTGATTTCCACCTGGTTAAATGGAAGATACGAACCCATTCTAGTTTGAAATCTCTGAGGGGAGGTCTCTCGTGAATATGCTGTAGCACTTCTTTCCATAAATGATAGGAAAAAAGGCAATCGAAAAACAAATGACCGACATTTTCAGCAGCTCGATTGCACAGAATGCACACAGAATGATCGATTAATTGCCTTTTAAAGAGATTATCCTGAGTATGTATAGCATTCATCAGGCATTTCCGTAGAAGAAAATTATGCTTCTGCTTCGAACCAGACTTCCATATACGAGTATGCCAAAGAAGGGGAGAAGTGTGTTGATATTGAACTATAGTTTTGTAAACCAAGGATATACTGTGAAGATTTCCATTCCAACTGAGCCCATCATGTTCCACCATCTTAAAGGAGGCAGAAATGGAAGACCAGAGGTTGTTCACCATAGGCGAACAGACTTGAAGCAAGTGAAGAACCTCATTGACAAAAAAGGAATTAGCATTAGCATTAAGGGGAATACCCGAGTTATATATGAGATTATAATCAGTATAGTGAGACAGAACCGTTCCTGGAGCACTCCATGGGGAATACCAGAAGGAATTCATAGTGTTGCATTGAACCATAGGCGGATAATGTCTTCTATTCTCCATAAGTCTTTACCATAGGAAGCTAGCATCTTTGTTAACCTCCATAGTCCAAAAATTGCCACCCTTAAGGTTGTACTGTCTATTCCATACCTCCCACAACCCCACATTATTACTAAGCAGTCTGTTAACATGATGTGTAGCAGTGGCAATGTTCCACAATTTAAGATTAATTATACCAAGGCCACCCATTTTAAAAGGAAAAGTAATTTTCTTATAAGCAATTGGGATGAGTTTAGTAATCCGCTTTGAAATTAATTTGGTAATCAATGGAATTTAGTGTAATTAGAATATTTCAATAATATAAGAAAGGACTTAAGTGTAAGTAATGCACGCAATGAAATGGAAACTTATGTTTAATAAGCACATAGGATATTGTTTGATTTAATATAAAGAACATTTAAAAATAATAATAAATAAAAGAATGTGTTGGAAACTAAATTGTAATGAACTAGAATTTTATTACGTTTGTAATTAAATGTTAGAATTAATTTAGTATGTAAATATTGGGTTTAACATGGAAAATTGGACTTCAAAGGAAAACAATTTGATTAATTATCTTCCCTATATTAGGATATGTTTTGAGATCTAATTATTGTAATTAATAGTAATTAAATCTTTCCATTGATGAGAAATAGAAGTAAATGATAACTAATTAGTGATATGTGCAACTTATGTTTTTTGTTAAAAATATAATTAGGATTTCAATGAGAAATGCTACATTCAAATTATGAGTACTCAAATTTGTTACAAATATAATGATAATAGGATTCATTTGATAATGAAACGATGTGGTTGTACGACGTATTATTTCTGTAACTCTTTAATAAATGGGATAATCTTTAAATATATGTTGGTTTTAAAGGGGGAGATGTTAATTGTAAATTAATGTGTAATAAAAAGAAATATGTTTCAATAAAAATAAAAGAAAAAGATTGATTTATTGAAAAGTATATTTTTATCAAATAAAGTGAATGTTTCATTTGTGAATATAAATTTAATTTCATTAAAACAAAGAATTGAATTTTGTTGTGTGTTTCTAGTTGGAATATTTGATTTATTTAAATATTTAAACTTGATTTGAATTTAATTTATAAAAAAATAACAATAATAAAATAGTAAGAAAACAACTTGAAGGTTTGGTTAAAATTTTGATTTGAAATAGGTAGCATATTTACATTAGAAATGTATTTCGTTCCAAATTTGAATTTGGAGTCTTAGTTCATCTTTTGTTATGTGCAATGGCGGTCCCCATTTCATTAATTGCAGTGTTCAATTTTATTTATTATGTACTTTATAAACATATATGTGTGTGTGTAAATTTGAGCATATTGGAGTTAAAAGAATATGTTAAAATGAACATTTTTTTTATTTGAGTACATTAGAGTTGTGGTTTCCATGTACAGTCTACCTTCTCAAATTTAAATCATTGCTTTCATTTATTTTATTTTATTATTATTGCTTTCTTTTATTAAATACATGTTTCTTTTTTTTTCCAATAATTTTATTTATTTACACGTGAGCCTTGCCTTGAAATGTTTCCTGTGTGTTAATGAAATTAATTGAGGTAGCGCATGTTTTGAAAATTTATACCAAAAGATTTGCTTGCCATGTAAATATGTCATATCAAATTCCAATGTGTGTCTTTCATCTTTTTTTAATTACTCGCATGTTAGTCTCTTTTAATTTTGCAAATTTACATCTTCTTATATCCTTCCCTTTCATATTCCAATTTTCAATTGTGCTTTACCTTTATTCATTTCCTATTTCATAAATCTCTTTCTCTAACTTTCCATTTTCAAATGTGCTTCCATTATTTCTTTTGCCGGATGTTTTCTTTCTCTTTTATAGAAAACAAAAAAATGCGAGAAACTTATTTTCATGAAGCCAATCTTTTCCATTTGTTTTCAAAATCATTTTCTATGTTTGAGCCATCGTATCATTTTTTCTGTTTATTCTTCAGGCTTTAGAAACATGAGCAGGCTTCAAAATTATTAACATGAGTAACTAATTTGTTTTGTTTTATTATTAAAATATGTGTACATGTTTTTATATTTCATTTTCATAATATTCTTATAACTTGAATATCTTTCGCATATGAACTCCGATTGATGCGCGGTTTCTTCCATTAGACTCGTATTGAAATTCTAGACAACATGTAATTGGTTTAGATGAATTTGGAGACTATTGAGATTTTAGGCTTTTATTGGATTTTTAAATTGGTGGTAAAGTCAAAGGTGAGTGATTAAACCCACTCACGCAATGCTAAAATTATCATTGAAAGTTAAATAAAATTTATGATGTGATGACAAGCACCTTTGTCCAAGTGGTTAATTGATTCGGCTTTGGTGCAGAATGTCACAAGTTCGAAACTTGCTTTCGAACGTTTATTTGACATGGGATATGTTGTCCCAATGATTTGTTGTATATAAAGTACCAGTTCAAAAAAAAATTATGATGTGATATATAAATTTTTGATTGCCACTTGTTGATTTAAACTGGGATTTGAATTGATAATGGATCTGAATTGACATCAAATTGAAATGACATTTAAATTTATATCAAAATTTTATTGCTGTTAAACCCCCGACATTGATAACTATGAACTGTTGTGATATATTGGTTGATTTCAGTGTTGTTTGAAGTGGATGCTTGTTGATTGATATGTTGGTTCTATGGTTGTTTATTTATTTTAATATGTCCTTGTATCACCTTGTCTATTATTGATATCATTTAAATGGTCATTTGAATCTTTTTAAAATTGGTTGCTAATGACAATTTAATTATGGGTTGAAATGATATACCGTAATTGAGGTATGATGTAAATTTATCAGAATTGAATCATTTGAAAGGCCTAAGTTTTAATTTTAAACTTTGGATTTATTTCAATTAAAGTGATTTAAATTGGTATTCGTATTTTAATTAGGAGATGGAATATCCCGTAAACATCTCTGAAACTATTGTACTAATATACTTCGTGATATTGATTTGACTTACATGGAAATTTTTAGTTCTGAATCGAGCGTATTGTTTTTCTCGTTATGTCGGGTCAGCATGGGGAAGTGTTTGAAGACGTTATTCCTTGATGACGAAGTTGAAGGTTGGGGATCATATTTATTGTTATTTTTCCACTGCATTATTTGATATGTTTATTTATTATACTCTGATTGATGTTGTAAAATTAGGCAATCAAATGTATGTTGTAAACAACTTCATGAACTATTTTATTTGATTATTATATTTTGTCCTTCTGCTGCAAGATTCCATGTATTGTTTTTCTTCTTTGCTTTATTTTCTTTATAACCCTATTGATAATCTGCTCTTTTGGACGGTTTGAGTTAGACATGTGTGTTTGATTGTGGACTTCAATCATCCAAAATTGCAGGTCGTCACAGAGTATACATATTATTTCAAAATGATTTGGAAAGAAACCCGGGGTGTAGTTTATACATTCTATGTAAATTAAAAAAAAATTCCATATTAAATGAAATGAATTAGTAAAATTGATTTTTATAACATGGTTCATAAATGAATTGATATGAAATGGGTAACATAAAGTGAAATAATTGAAATTGAATAAACTGAATGTAAATGAAATAGATGTAAATAAATTGGAAGTAAACCAATTAAATATTAATAAAGAATGAATGTTAATAAGAAATGATAGTGTGTAAATTAAATATTGACATTGGAAAATGTAAATTGTGATAGTTATGAATTAATTGGATGAATATTGTTTGTTAAATGTGTTCTTTTGTTGCAAATCATTGTTATTACCGCTTTTGATTTCATATGATATTTTGTTTTGTATTAGTGCTTATGCTTATGATTTGGATTTATAATTCATATTACATAGTTCCATTAAACTCATGCATGCTTTCTATATCTTTTTATAAGTGACTAACATTCTAAATTGAGTTAAGTACATATGAACCCGTTTGGACATATATATGGTTTGATTTTTCTTTGCTTGCTTAATATGAGGGAACCCCCTCGTATTAATAATAATAAGGTACATATCTCAATTACATACTGTACTTTATATTTTCCCTATGAGATGCCTCATCATTGAGATGAGATGTATATTTGGTACATATATTGTATTGTACACTTTTACGATCGAGCCGTGTAAAGGAGACGCTGTCGAAATTTTCCGTAAATCCAGGTATTAGAAATATTTTAAGATTTTAAATTTTTTTTATAAATAAGTTCTAATTTTACATATAAGCCGATATCATGGTAGCATAGTGGAAGCGTGGTATATGTTTTGTAAATAAGGTTTTTAATGTTTATATGTTGATTATTTTGAGTAAAATATATCAAAGATTTGACTCTCTACTTAACACCTTTTCGAGGACAAAAAGTTTTGAGTGGAGGCGATTGTAATGACCCGTATTTTTTAACTATTTTAGATTATTAAATTTAATGTAATTATTGAATAAAAATGGTTAGAAATAAAAATTTAATGATTTATTAATGTTATTTATTTAATATGAACTTGAATAAAATTTTGAAATAGCATTTTGATAAGATTTAAGGAAATTATTTATGTTAAAGTGAAGTTCAATATCTTTAATGTGTTGTAATCAATAACATGATTTGGATAATAAATGTTGAATTATTTAGATGAAAATAAAATAATTATTTGATAACTTAAAATTCATTTGAAATCTAACATTGGAATTTATTGAAATTCTCATGTTGGAATTCATTGAAATTGGATTTTTGGTATACTTTGAGTAAAGAAGTGTAGCATGGTGTAATCTATGTATTTAACCTAAAAACATTTGTGTATTGAATAAGAACGAACATTTTATTCATAAAATGATATTTGATAATAATTTATGTAAGCACGTCTTATTTGACTATGATTATAGTTTTACAGAGTGTAGTTGTTTTTTTTGTTTTTTGAATTCATTTTATAAATTAAACTTTATAAGTTAAATAACTTGTATTTCAGTTATAGTGATTTATTGGATAATTAAATTTTTTAAATTTAATATTGGAAATTTCTTAGATAGTCGAAGTCTAAATTTAATATGAATGAAAATGATGTTGAAATTTATTTAAATTTTATTTAAACAAGAATGAAAATTGTTTAATTTTGAAATTGAATTTAAAGTGATTACATTGATTCTTGAAAATTTCTCTTTTTAATTAACGTGTAAAAATAGTATTTTTGGCCACTATTTTGGATTTAAACGAAACCAGTTTCTTTGGATCCGTAATAGTGAATTATTAGAGGATTTCATGTTTCGTAATGATTAGACTTATCGTTTAACCGTACGAGGTTGAAACGCGTGGAAATTAATTAAAAGAATTTAATCAAAATAATTCAATTTTGAATAACTATCTTCTACATATGATGGAATTGGCTTTTGATACATATTCCATTGTGTTTGGAATAGGGGTATGTCATATAAAATGCCAGCGGCATGCTTCCTGTGGAGTTTGGGAAAGTCGCACGTGAATAATGTTTTGAATTTTTTTATATAAGGCCACTTTATTTTCATTTTTTTGCAAAAATGTTAAACCCTAAACTTCAGGCAGCATGCGATTTTTAATGGCCGATGTTCTTCAACCTTCTCTCCTTGTTTTCTGTCAATCCATTCAACGAAATCAAATGGCTCCAAAAGCAAATTATAGAAGTCGATCTCCTCTACACGTCCAACTATTAGATCGAGGCGAAAGGGCTTGTAATCGCCAGATTTTTCTCACGTTTGTCGATCGATTTTGGGTCTTATTTGTGAAGATGGTGGCACGAGAGGGGGCGCACTTGGGGCGGCGGCGTGTTGGGAGGCGGCGGTCGTCGTGGCGATTGCTGATCGAGCTCTGATGGCCTAGGGATGGCGCGCATCGAAGGGGCTTGGTCGCGATATGAGTTTCACATGTTCGAGCCTGGTAAGAAGCAAGTTTGAGCTGATAGGTGATGAGGTTTTGTTTATTAGTTTTAATTATTTTAGTTAAATATATTTTAATTACCATTATGCTTATTATCATATAACTTTTTCGTGCGAGGTCCAATTCCAACGAAATGAGTTGTATTAGATTAGTATCGACGATTGCTATGACATGGCATTGGTTTGGAATTTAATTGAAGATGAAAAATTTTAAGTTTCAAAAAAAATTAGTGATTAAACCCGTTCACGAATACTAAAATATTCCGATGTTGATTAAATTGAAATTATGAAGTGATTTATTTTATTGACTGTTGTTTGGTGAATTTAAATGATATTTAAATGGACATGTGAATTGAACTGATAGGAATTTAAATTGATAGTTAAATTTGAAATTGAATTGCTAGTTAAATACCCGATATTGATAACTAGTTAATTGTTGTGATTTATTGGCTGATTTGTAAGTTGATTATGATGGATGCCTATTGGTTGACATTTTGGATGGTTGGATGTTTACTTATTTTATATATATCCCTTATCACCTTGCATATTATTGACATATATAAAACTATAAATTGAATTATTTCGAATAAATTAAGAAAAATCTTGAAATGATACATGCTTATGACACTTTGACTTGGATTGAAATGATATATATATATATATATATATATATATATATATATATATATATCATCCTTGCAATTAAAAATCGAAACAACTATTCACTTGGCTATAGGATAGAAAATTATATATGAACACCGGATTGGTTAAATTAACTGGTGTTAAATTTCTTGGCTTTCGAAATTATTTAAATGATATCAATTTTAAAGAATGAAACATGTGATTTATGGAAATTGAATTATTTTCAAACTCAAGCTTGAAATTTTGAAATTGAAAGTGGTTAAAGGAAATTGTTTAAAGAATGAAATTTGAAATTATAATTGAGATATGATTTGAATTGTTGAAATTGATTTATTTTAAAAGATTTGAACTATTATTCAAACTTCGAAAGATATCCAAGTAAAAGTAATTGAAATGGACAATTTCAATTTGGGCTCGGAATTGAATTATTTTAAGGAATTAAGCTTTAAATCGAATATTGAAGTTTAAATTGATTTAAATGGTTTAAATCGGGATTTCAAAATTGAACTCGAAATTTATATAAATTGAAATAGTTTAAAAATTAGAATTGAATTGAAATTTAAACCATTGAATCAAATAGTTGAATCAGGTTTGAAGTTAAAATGAACGTTTCAAAATTGAAGTTAATTCGAATTTAAATCAAAATTGAAGTTGATTTGAATTTAAATTGAGATTCAATAGATTGAATTTGATGTTTTGAAATTGAATTTGTTTGGTTTGAAATTTGGACTTGCGTCCAGATTTATTGAGAATGGAAAGAAATAGTTTTAAATTTGAAACTATTTTCACTATAAACTGTTTTACTATAAACTATTTTACTATAAACTATTTTACTATAAACTATTTTAAATTCATCTTTTAAAATTTTATAATTATTTAAAATTTCAAACCATTTAACATATAACCAATTTTAATATCTAAACCATTTTAACTATCTTAATTTTTCAAACTATTTAATTTTTCAAACTATTTAACTTTTAAAATGATATTAACTATTCAAACTATTTTCAAAAATTCAAACCATTCAAGTTGGGAATTGTTTATATTTAATCGTGGATTTAAATGTGAATTTGGTTAGAATTATGTTATAACCTAAGTTGAATTTGAAACGATTTTGGAAATGAATAAAATGATTTTGTAATGAAATTGATTTCGAAATGAATACAATGAATTTTGAATTGAAATTAGTTTCGAATTGGAAAATGATATTGGAATGAAATGTTTTTCTAGTGAAATTGACATATTTTAAGTTAATATGATTTTAAAATGAAATTGATTTCAAAGCAAATATGATAATTTTGAAATGAAATTGATTTTTAAGTGAATATGATATATTGATATCAAGTATGAATCGTATTGTAAAAGAACCAGCGTAAAACGACGTTTGGTTGTCAAAGAGACCAGGGCAGATTATTGGCATACTCTCTGTCAATGTTGGAACCACTTTAACAACTGTGTACGCGAAGGAAGACTCTAGAATGAAGTGGCTGGATTTGGTGTATGTTTGCTAAATTTGAAGAAAGAGAACGATGATGGATTGGCCCCGACACTTGTCTCAATTTGAAATGACTAAAACATGACGGCCTGAACTAGACCAAGTGGGCTAGCTACCCCTAGTGGACACCTATTCTACAATTTTTCTTATGGACTAGTCCATAATATTACTTTTGTTATTGGTTTCTATTGGTGCACCTTGATTGGGATAATCTCCCTTTGACTCGATATGGTATGGGTGGACGCCGTGAGCGGTCGTTACGGCGATGCGTTGCCACCAGCCTGGCGACTCAAACTGGTAGCATACTACCTTGGGCATTGTGTCACGTGCCTTGTCATACTTTTATCCTTATACAAGACCATTATGAGTTTGGTGTTGTCGTATCATGGCACATCCCTATCTACCAACGTTCTATTGGTTGTGTTATATGCAAACTGTACGATGATGCTTAAAAACGCATTAAGGGGGATTAATGAAAGCCTTAAAATTAGGAAAAATATTTATTTTATTGAATAGACATTACATATATAGCGTATTCTACTATATGGATATTTTGATGGATCCTTAATATAATGACCCACCATTCATCTCCACAGAATGACACATCATTAATAAGAAAGAAAGGGATAGGAAAGAGAAAGAAAGAGAAGAAAGAAGAAACAACACATCAGAATCTAAAACAGCGGAACGAGTAAATTATATTAATAAATAAGTATTACATAGTACAACAACAATTATCAGAGATACATAGCTTATACAACACATACTAGACAGTTATAAACATCTATCTAGCTATTACAACTCAAAGACAACACAGAGAAACCAAACACAGCGGAAACTATATATCAAACGTCGAAGCCTCCTGCTCCATTGCTCCTCCACAGTTCGTCAAAGCTAACCTGAATCCCTTGGCTACTCGTAAAAATTTGAGTACCCAAGAGTTTAAGAAAACAAAAGATAAACTCCGGGTCAGACATGGGTCTGGTGTGAGTAACATGTTAATGTTGCTTAATTTTAAAAACATTTTTGAAAAGAAAGATATCACGTAAGAATTCCCACACATAAACATGGAAAAGTTTTTACCTTACGCTAACCAAAACATTTGATAGGAAATCCAGTGATATTATAATAGGTCTAGGGTTTTCAAGTAAATATGAAATAGCCGAAATTGTTACATTTATTAAATTCCAGCTACTAGCCACAAATGTGGGTAATATAATCAAAACCGTTGGCACTTATTAGATTTTGGATTCCATACAATGGCAGGGCTACCAGGGTACCTCCCGTTACAGTACGTGGCCAAGATCACCGTACCGAGGATCACTCCTAATCCCCTACAACACGAAGCGGAACCATCCCTTACTGGACAATCCCGAACAAGACAACCCCGCAGTTGGTGCGCATATCCAACCGCCCACTAAGCCGAATAAAAAGGGACCTCTAGACAGGGGAAAATCTTGTCCTACTTGGGCAAGACCCACTTAGCCTTGCTGCACTTCCCCTGTTTTAGCCATTCCCGGTTAATGAGGCTTGAGGCTACGATTACCTTTGTAGGACACATCACTTAGAATGCTCATCGTCCACCTGATGATGTTCTGAAAGCATTCAATCCATACAAGTTCGTTCTGGGTTCGAACGATACCGAAGGCATTATCTCGTTACACTCATTTTGGAATCACCCTCAGAGTTAATGACGATAACCCTTGCACTCTGAATCTTCATCTCGAATCTGAAAGTACTATCTCCGTCAAACTCATGTCGGAATCACGCTCAGAGTTATTCTGACGAATAGTCCTTACACCTCGAGTCTTTACTCTTCACAAAAGATTCACGACCTATCATTAATTTGGATTAATGTGGTTTTTGGATATCCTAATATGGAAACCCGATCCCGGTCTCATCGAAATCCAAAGCGTGTATTTTGTGGTCCAAATTGTATTAGAGTTTAAAACAATTCAATACAATTATCTATATACACAAAGATAGATAATTCACAGATTCGCAATAGATAATCATCACCATAGATAATCCATATTATCATTATCAAAGATAATCCATATCATTATCACAATGCAACCAGTGCATCCATATCACTCAACATTACTAATTTCATAGTTGAGATTTCAAACCATTCAAGGCAACCAATATCATCTATTTATAAGCAATGATCTATAATCATAACATCTATAATTAATTTAAAATGAATTAAATTAATTACATCATCTCTAATTAATTTAAATGAATTAAATTAATTACCTGCCTCAATATAAATCTTGCTTACATCACCATTAATTAATTACAATTTAATTAATTAACCTCTAGTTAATCAAATTAATTAATCACCCTTGATTAATTATTCTTTAATTAATTACACGAAATTAATTACTCTAAACCAAACATAGTAATTAACCTTTAATTACTTCATTAATTAATTAACTATAATTAATTGCATTAATCCCTAATTAATTGCATTAATTAATTACCCTTAATCACTTATTATCGATTAATTAAATCTTATATAATTAATAATAATTACATCATTAATTATATTAATTAATAATCCTAAATTATTTTTAACTAATTATCTTATTTAAATTAATTACATTCAGTAATTAATCTCAATTAAACCATAATTATTAATCATCTTTGATTAATCACATTCAGTAATTAACTACCCTTAATTACTTCACAAAATAAATTAATTACTCCTTAATTAATTATCTCAAATTAATCCCTTGATTAATTTTACAAAGTAATTTAATCCAAATTACTTTCACAATTATCAATATCCACTAATTACATCCAGTAATTATCTTTAATTACTTCACTGAGTAATTACATTCCATTAATTACATTAAGTAACTATTATCATTCCAACAAGTGATTAAAATTAATTAAACTTAATTAATTAATCTTAAACAAATTACATTTAAACTTTATTAATTACATTAAGTAATTAATTTCTTAATTACTTCCATCAAGTAATTAATCTTAAAATAATTTACAAATATTATCATTAATTAATTAACCTAGTTAACTAAAAATTAATCATAATTGTTAAATAATCCATAGTCAATGACCTTCATTAACTATTAATCATACTTTAATTACTCCTCTTAAGTAATTAACTTTCATTAATCATTATTAATTTCAAATTAATTAATCTTTAATATCCAATTAATTAACCTTTAATTATTTAGTTAATTAAGTGTTAATTGCAACTTAATTAATTCGTAATTACTTGATTAATTAATTATTAATCACTAATTAAATTTAATTAACGATCCTTAGTTATGGGTTAATTATCCTTAATTAATTGATTAACTTAAACTTTAAATTAATAATTTAAAACCCTTAATTATCTTAATTAATTATCCATTCCATTAATTAATTAATTCATTCATTCATTTAATTACCTTTATAATTAAATGAAATTATTAATCAGTAAATTTTAAATTTATTTTAAGATAAAACTTTTCTTATCTATAGCCAAATTATCATTCATAAATACATTTGAAAATATTTATTTCAAATTCAATTTCAAATTTCATTTTAAACTCAGACTTAAAATGAAACCAAATTATCTTTAACCAATATAAAACTTTGAAATTCATATGTTAAAGAATACTTATATAAAAGAAATTTAAAGATTTTTAAAACTAAATTACTTTTTAATTTCAAATCATTAAAGTATACTTTATCCTTTAACTTAATTACAATATTTAAATTTATAAACTTTATTTTATATCCAAACTTAAGATTCAAATCAATTTTGAATTCAAATTTAAAATTCTGATTTCACTTAGTTTAAATCCACTTTTACATTTCAAACTCCATTTAAATTCAAATTCTTTAATTACACTTTAACTTCTTAAACATTTTAATAATATTAAGTCAATTTGGATGTTTAAACTCATTTATTTTCAAATTAGATTCAAATTCAACTTGAATCAAATTTTTTTTAAACTTAGATTTAAACTTAAACTCAAATTGAAAACTAGATTTAAATCTTATTTTAAAACTTTACCTTCATTTCAAATCAAGTTTTTAATTTTATTTTAAAATTTAAACAGAATAACAGGTTTCTGAACTAAAACCTGTTGCTATACTTTAACCCGAGCTATCCTATTCCCTGCTCCGAGTCATCAAGCCAACATCTTCAAGCAAACTACCAAAATCACGAGTAAAAACTCGAGTCAATTATACTGCAATTATCTGGAGTTCTTCAGTGACCAAAAGTGCACGGTGCACGTGCACCGTGCCTCCGGCCATCTCCATCCACCTCCGGCGGCGTCCCCACATCGACGACTAACACCTCGTTCCAACACGACCAACAAATCTTCCCTCCACAACTCGAAATTGAATTCGAGTTGAAATCCTAAAACCTGGAACAGAGAGAGAGTCACCAATCCCAAACCTGTCATCTCCACATACACGGCCTTCCGACCGCCAGAAATCCAACAACTCCGGCCATGCTTTCAACCATGACCAAGCCCCCATCTGCCAAGACCCCGTTTAACTCGATCATTCCTATAGGTTGTACTGACCCAAACAAGTTGCCTAGTTAAAACTAGGGCTACAGATAAGAAACCATCACCGCTGCTTCCTTGATGCACTGCATCGCCATTCTATAATTTTCTAAGCATCACTGATCACTTCTCTACCCACTGGAAGAAACCCGATACTCCAAAATCAATAGATCACCAGAAATCACAAAATTTCCCTTTCCTGTTGAACCTAGAACTGCTCTCTGAACCCTTTACTAAAAATCCTAATTTTGTTCTAAAAATCGTGTTTTGTTTTTAGTATTTAATTCATAATACTGAATCTACAGATTTCATAGTTTGAAGTTTTCATATTATTCAACATACTCTGATATTCTGGGTTTTACAGAAATACCAGATTTTGATTTAACAATATTAAGTTTTTAAAACTTAATCTATACTAATTCAAACATCCTTGGCTTGTAAATCAATTCCTAACAAACACTGGATCAGGTGTAAGGATTTAAATGAAATTTTGAGCCTAAAAAAAATAAACAAAACAGATATATATAGACACACACACCCACACCCACATATATATATATATATATACATATATATAAGACAAACATACATACTATAAATCATCAAGCCAGATTTCATTTATATACTTATTACAGACATACTAGTAGCAACCAGATTTATTTAAGTCTAAAAGTTACTTATTTGTCATAAAAATATGAGCAGGGCCTCACGTTGTTTTGCAAAAGCATTGAAGAATTGGAATATGCAATGCCATTTTTAAAACTTGAATTGCTTGTATACTTTGCACAGCAAACGTTGGAATGCTTGCTCCTTTAATTTTGAAACTACATGCATGCTACTTTGAAACTCCAGATTCTAGAAAGAAGGTTTGTTTTGAATGCTACAGATTTGCTTTCATACTTGAAAATGTGTAGGTTTTCTTGATTATAGAGATTACAGGATTTTGAAGATGATTTACATTTAGTTGAGATTACAGGATTTTGCATGTTTTAGATATACAGGATTTGAAGATGATTCAGATTTTAGTTTTCAAAGGAAGTTTTTTTTTCTTTGCATTTTAGATTTACAAAAGGAATAAAAAGGAAAGAGGATTTGTTTATATAATAACTGAAATGCTTATTAATAAAAATAAAACAAAAACAAAAACTAAATGACTCTTGTCTTCCAATTTTAACACTTGTCAATTTGTAATGTTTATTGATTAACACGTGTCTTTTAATTTGTATAATGTTTACATTTGTCTTAAATGTTAATTAGTTATAATTATGTTAATTAGTTATATTTAAATGTTAATTAGTTATTTAGTTAATATGTTAATATAAGATAAAAGTGAATCTTTGTTTAATGAATTAGTTAATATCTACTTATTTACATGTAGATAATTTTAAAATGAATAAATCCAATTTTATTTATAAAATAAAGTTTATACAAATATTTTAAAATCAAAACAAATTAAAAAATATTTAAACTTTAAATTTTAAAGCTTTGAATTCAAATTCAAATCAAGTTATATATATACATATATAACTACACAATTAAATTTTGAAAAAAAAATTATTTTTATTAAAAATCTATTTGTTAAAAACAATGTGTTATTATATTTATAAAATAACAAAATTGATAACTATAAATAATTTATAAAAGAAATTGTTTCTTTATTAATAAATTCTTTATTTTATCACACTATATAAAAATAAACCTTATTGTTATTTTTACTTAAATTGAAACTTATGTTAAACATAATTTAAACCATTTAAATAATTTACCTTATGTATTTAAAATCATATAGTTATTTATTATATACTTTTAAAAACTTAATATCAAATAAATCAATTTAAACAAATTAACTTTCTATCTTAACTATTTAAAACCATATTTTATTTATTAAATAACCTTTTAAAAGTTTAACTTTAAAATTATACCCAATTTTTACTAATGATATGTGTGTGTGTGTATATATATATAGAAAACAAGATCTATTTATTAAATTTAAAACAAGATCTATTTACAATATATACATATTCTATATACATTATAAATAGATAACAATTTATTTAGCATTTTAAAAGATAAAATCTATCAATTGAATATTTATTCAATTGGATATTAAATTAATTCCAATCTTATCACAAAAATTATCAAATCAATTTAATTTTTATTCAGATTATTAAATTGATATTGCTTAAAATTCCGGGTCATCACATTCCTCCCCTTAAAAGAATTTCGTCTCCGAAATTTAGAACAATGGTAATTTAATAATCTATTTAAAGATTTAATTTTAAAACACAAGCATATATCAAACATATGCTAACAACCATAACAATCAATTCACCCAATCAATCAAATCTATCTATTCAGATAAAATTCTGGATAGAGTTTCCTCGAGTTTCTCCGGTAAAAATATCGGGATACTCGCTCTATAGATTCCAAACAATCAATACTACTAAGCTACAAAGCTCTTATCTCATCTAGATCTACAAGACTAAACAGGATATCAGACTACAGACGAGTCTGATTCATCACCCAAACCTCCTGAACTACTGGTTCTAAAACCAGAGATAGACCATACAGGTACTCCCTCTGAGATACGTGAAACATATCGAATCCCAGTTATCCAAACTGGCAATTCAATCCTGAAAACCAAATACTTATCCTTACAAGAATAAAGACAGATCCAAAATATCTCGGAGTTAGCTTTCCAGCTTTACCCCATCTTATAGCTCCTTGGATCGAAGAAAACTCCAACAACAATGAAGTCCCCAACTTCGAATTCCAAATTTCTTCATCTCCTATTCACAAAATGTCTTCGGACGATCCTAGGCTGCCAGTATCCAAACTAATCAGCTCTACCCTTGCTGATTCCTCTAGAAACAAGCTAGACCATAAACAACCCAACACAATGATCTCTTCAAGATCAACCAAAACCAAGAACAAACTTTACTCCATAAACACTGGAAGACAACAAACTTCTCCTAATCCGGAAAAGATAATCAGAAACACTCCCAAACTGCTTCCGCTGCACAACTCTGATCCGAAGTAGATAAGAAAATGCTGATAAAGAACACGAGGACAAACTGGACATCACTTCCTCGAAGTATGGTTCAACAGA
Source organism: Allium cepa (assembly GCA_030765085.1). Taxonomy (NCBI): domain Eukaryota; kingdom Viridiplantae; phylum Streptophyta; class Magnoliopsida; order Asparagales; family Amaryllidaceae; genus Allium; species Allium cepa. Next base: position 242,679,159 of record CM060938.1, on the reverse strand, counting down.
TCCATAAAAAAAACTCAGAAGTTCCTCCTAAAACTGAGTTGCTTCATCAAACTCTATCTCTAGGAACCATCGTTCAACTAAGCTGAACCACCAGTATCACTCCTGGAATCCTAGTCGATAAGAAACTCAATCTCCAGATGCGGACTAACCTCTGTCTTCCCAGAAGACATCCGGAAAATCTTTGACAATCCAAGTGAACACTCAACTATCGCAAGTCACTTTTACGATCAACCCATATAAATTTCCAGAGAAAATTGTTCTCTCTTTACCAACAGAACAGCTTACACTGGCCTAGCCAATCTATTGAAGAAACGGATCCACTCTGCTGCTTCCGAACTCAACCTTCAAAAAAACTACTCAGCTAAGACCTCCATGTGGGTACACAGAACACTCCGAGCTGCATTGCTGACACCGATGCCAAAATTCCTCACCCAAAATTCTTCGAGAAACTCGGACTTCAGAGCAAACAGAATCACCATGCTAACCCAGCCATAACACCGACGCAAATCCACTTCCTAAAACTTGTTCCAAAGAAAACATCTTTAGAAACAATGCATAGTCACTGCATCTCATCACCCAGCTACACTTCTTGAGGTATCAAAATACCATCACTTGCTTTTGCCCAACCGACAGATCCAATATTCAACTCATCCAACATCAAAGATGGACTCCGAATCTTAACAGGTTTCCTTTAGAGATCGATGAAAAACTTCATCACAGCAAAGCTTACTCGAGACGGTATTAGGTCTACAGTCTCGATAGACACACTTCCAACCTCATCATACAAACTTCAACCAATGGTAGTAATCGTGTTACACACACCACTACCTTATCTACATTTATAACTTATATTGGAAAAACCCGAACAGGTAACCCAACAGATAGGTAGAAATAGATAAATATATATATATATAAATATATTTAAAATTACAAATACGCTCTCTCAAGAAAGTAATCACTCCAGAGCCTAGGTATTTACTCAACCTAATGCTTTGATACCACTGTAACGACCCGCCATTCATCTCCACAGAATGACGCATCATTAATAAGAAATAAAGGGATAGGAAAGAGAAAGAAAGAGAAGAAATAAGAAACAACACATCAGAATCTAAAATAGCAGAACGAGTAAATTATATTAATAACAAAAGTATTACATAGTACAACAACAATTATCAGAGATACACAGCTTATACAACACATACTAGACAGTTATAAGCATCTGTCTAGCTATTACAACTCAAAGACAACACAGAGATACCAAACACAGCGGAAATTATATATCTAACGTCGAAGCCTCCTGCTCCATTGCTCCTCCACAGTTCGTCAAAGCTAACCTGAATCCCTTGGCTACTCGTAAAGATTTGAGTACCCAAGAGTTTAAGAAAACAGAAGATAAACTCTGGGTCAGACATGGGTCTGGTGTGAGTAACAGGTTAAAGTTGCTTAATTTTAAAAACCTTTTTGAAAAGAAAGGTATCACGTAAGACTTTCCACACATAAACATGGAAAAGTTTTTACTTACGCTAACCAAAACATTTGATAGGATATCCAGTGATATTATAATAGGTCTAGGGTTTTCATGTAAATATGAAATAGCCGAAATTGTTACATTTATTAAATTCCAGCTACTAGCCACAAATGTGGGTAATACAATCAAAACCGTTGGCACTTATTGGATTTTGGATTCCATTCAATGGCAGGGCTACCGGGGTACCTCCCGTCATAGTACGTGGCCTAGATCACCATACCGAGGATCACTCCCAATCCCCTGCAACACAAAGCCGGAACCATCCCTTACTGGACAGTCCCGAACAAGACAACGCCGCAATTGGTGCGCATATCCAACCGCCCACTAAGCCGAATAAAAAGGGACCTCTACACAGGGGAAAATCTCATCCTACTTGGGCATGACCCACTTAGCCCCTCTGCACCTTCCCTGTTTTAGCCATTCCCGGTTGATGAGGCTTGAGGCTATGATTACCTTTATAGGACACATCACTTAGAATGCTCATCGTCCACCTGACGATGTTCTGAAAGAATTCAATCCATACAAGTTCGTTCCGGGTTCAAACGAAACCGAAGGCATTATCTCGTTACATTCAATTTGTTATCACCGTCAGAGTTAACGACGATAACCCTTGCACTCTGAATCGTCATCTCGAATTTGAAAGTACTATCTCCGTCAAACTCATCTCGGAATCACGCTAAGAGTTATTCTGACGAATAGTCCTTACACCTCGAGTCTTTACTCTTCACATAAGATTCACGACCTATCGTTAATTTGGATCAATGTGGTTTTCAGATATCTAAATATGGAAACCCGATCCCGGTCTCATCGAAATCCAAAGCGTGTCTTTTAGGTCCAAGTTGTTTTAGAGTTTAAAACAATTCAATACAATTATCTATATACAAACAGATAGATAATTCACAGATTCACAATAGATAATCATCACCATAGATAATCCATATTATCATTATCAAAGATAATCCATATCATTATCACAATGCAATCAATGCATCCATATCACTCAACATTACTAATCTCATAGTTGAGATTTCAAACCATTCAAGGAAACCAATATCATTTGTTCATAAGCAATGATCTATAATCATAACATCTATATTAATTTAAAATGAATTAAATTAATTACATCATCTCTAATTAATTTAAAATGAATTTAATTAATTACCTACCTCAATATAAATCTTGCTTACATAACCATTAATTAATTCCAATTTAATTAATTAATTAACCTCTAGTTAATCAACTTAATTAATCACCCTTGATTGATTATTCTTTAATTAATTACACCAAATTAATTACTCTAAACCAAACATAGTAATTAACCTTTAATTACTTCATTAATTTATTAACTATAATTAATTGCATTAATCCCTAATTAATTACATCAATTAATTACCCTTAATCACTTATTATTGATTAATTAAATCTTAATTAATTGATAATAATTACACCATTAATTATATTAATTAATAATCCTTAATTATTTTTAATTAATTATCTTATTTACATTAATTACATTCAGTAATTAATCTCAATTAAACCATAATTATTAATCACCTTTGATTAATCACATTCAGTAATTAACTACCCTTAATTACTTCACAAAATAAATTAATTACTCCTTGATTAATTATCTCGTATTAATCCCTTGATTAATTTTACTAAGTAATTTAATCCAAATTACTTTCACAATTCCATCATTATCCACTAATTACATCCAGTAATTATCTTTAGTTACTTTACTGAGTAATTACATTCCATTAATTACATTAAGTAATTATTATCGGACCAACAAGTGATTAAAAATAATTAAACTTAATTAATTAATCTTAAACAAATTTCATTTAAACTTTATTAATTACATTAAGTAATTAATTTCTTAATTACTTCCATCAGGTAATTAATCTTAAAATAATTTACAAATGATTATCATTAATTAACCTAATTAATGTAAAATTAATCATTTTAATTAATTGTTAAATAATCCTTAGTTAATGACCTTCATTAACTATTAATCATACTTTAATTACTCCTCTTAAGTAATTAACTTTCATTAATCATTATTAATTTGAAATTAATTAATCTTTAATATCCAATTAATTAACCTTTAATTACTTATTTAATTAAGTGTTAACTGTAACTTAATTAATTCATAATTACTTGATTAATTAATTATTAATCATTAATTAAATTTAATTAATGATCCTTAATGATGGGTTAATTATCCTTAATTAATTGATTAACTTAAACTTTAAATTAATAATTTAAAACCCTTAATTATCTTAATTAATTATCCATTCCATTAATTAATTAATTAAATAATTCATTTAATTACCTTAATAATTAAATGAAATTATTAATCAGTAAATTTTAAATTTGTTTTAAGATAAAACATTTCTTATCTATGGCTAAATTATCATTCATAAATACATTTGAAAATATTTATTTCAAATTCAATTTCAAATTTCATTTTAAATTCAAACTTAAAATGAAACAAAATTATCTTTAACCAGTATAATACTTTGAAATTCATATGTTAAAGAATACTTATATAAAAGAAATTTAAAGATTTTTAAAACTAAATTCCTTTTTAATTTCAAATTATTAAAGTATACTTTAACCTTTAACTTAATTACAATATTTAAATTTATAAACTTTATTTTATATCCGAACTTAAGATTCAAATCAATTTTGAATTCAAGTTTAAAATTCTGATTTCACTTTGTTTAAATCCTCTTTTACATTTCAAACTCCATTTAAATTCAAATTCTTTAATTACACTTTAACTTCTTAAACACTTTAATAATATTAAGTCAATTTGGATTTTAAAAACTCATTTATTTTCAAACTAGATTCAAGTTCAACTTGAATCTATTTTTTTTAACTTAAATTTAAACTTAAACTCAGATTGAAAACTAGATTTAAGTCTTATTTTAAAACTTTACCTTCATTTCAAATCAGGCTTTGAATTTTATTTTAAAATTTAAACAGAGTAACAGGTTTCTGAACTAAAACCTGTTAGTATACTTTAACCCGAGCTACCTATTCCCTGCTCCGAGTCATCAAGCCAACATCTTCGAGCAAACTACCGAAATCATGAGTAAAAACTCGAGTCAATTATACTGCAATTATCTGGAGTTCTTCAGTGACCAAAAGTGCACGGTGCACGTGCACCGTGCCTCCGGCCATCTCCATCCACCTCCGGCGGCGTCCCCACATCGACGACTAACACCTCGTTCCAACACGACCAACAAATCTTCCCTCCACAACTTGAAATTGAATTCGAGTTGAAATCCTAAAACCTGGAACAGAGAGAGAGTCACCAATCCCAAACCTGTCATCGCCACATACACGGCCTTTCGACCACCAGAAATCCAAGAACTCCGGCCATTCTTTCACCCACGACCAAGCTCCCATCTGCCAAGACCCCGTTTAACTCGATCATTCCTATAGGTTGTACTGACCCAAATAAGTTTCCTAGTTAAAACTAGGGCTACAGATAAGAAACCATCACCACTGCTTCCTTGATGCAATGCATCGCCATTCTATAATTTTCCAAGCATCACTGATCACTTCTCTACCCATTGGAAGAAACCCGATCCTCCAAAATCAATAAATCACTAGAAATCACAAAATTTCCCTTTTCTGTTGAATCTAGAACTGATCTCTAACCCCTTTACTAAAAATCCTAATTTTTTTTTCTAAAAATCATGTTTTTTAGTATTTAATTCATAATACTGAATCTATAGATTTCACAGTTTTAAGTTTTCATATTATTCAACATACTCTGATATTCTGGGTTTTACAGAAATACCAGATTTTGATTTAACAATATTACATTTTTAAAACTTAATCTATATTAATTCAAACATCCTGGGCTTGTAAATCAAGTCCTAACAAACACTGGATCAGGTGTAAGCATTTAAATGAAATTTTGAGCCTAAAAAAATAAACAGAACATATATATATATATATATACATATACATATATATATATTAGACAAACATGCATACTATAAATAATAAAGCCATATTTCATTTATATACTTATTACAAACATACTAGTAGCAACCAGATTTATTTAAGTTTAAAAGTTATTCACTTGTCATAAAAATATGAGCAGAGCCTCAAGTTGTTTTGCAAAAGCTTTGAAAAACTGGAATATGCAGTGCCCATTTTTAAAACTTGAATTACTTGTATACTTTGCACATCAAATGTTGGAATGCTTGCTCCTTTAATTTTGAAACTGCATGCATGCTACTTTGAAACTCCAGATTCTAGAAATGCAAGTTTTTTTTGAATGCTACAGATTTGCTTTCATACTTGAAAATGTGTTGGTTTGCTTGATTATAGAGGTTTCAGGATTTTGAAGATGATTTAAATTTAGTTGAGATTACAGGATTTTGCATGTTTTAGATTTACAGGATTTGAAGATGATTCAGAGTTTAGTTTTCAAAGGAAGTGTGTTTTTTCCTTTGCATTTTAGATTTAGAAAAGGAATAATAAAAAGGAAAGAGGATTTGTTTATATAAAAACTGAAATTCTTATTAATAAAAAGAAAAGAAAAGCAAAAAATAAATGACACTTGTCTTCCATTTTAACACTTGTCAATTTGTAATGTTTATTGATTAACACATGTCTTCTAATTTGTATAATGTTTACATTTGTCTTAAATGCTAATTAGTTATAATTATTTAAATTAGTTATATTTAAATGTTAATTAGTTATTTAGTTAATATGTTAATATAAGATAAAAGTGAATCTTTGTTTAATTAATTAGTTAACATCTACTTATTTACATGTAGATAATTTTAAAATGAATAAATCCAATTTTATTTATAAAATAAAGTTTATACAAATGTTTTAAAATCAAAAAAAATTAAAAATATTTAAACTTTAAATTTTAAAGCTTTGAATTCAAATTCAAATCAAGTTATATATATACATATATAACTACACAATTAAATTTTGAAAAACAATTGTTTTTATTAAAAATCTATTTGTTAAAAACAATGTATTATTATATTTTGATAATAACAAAATTGATAACTATAAATAATTTATAAAAAAATTATTTCTTTATTAATAAATTATTAATTTTATCACACTATATCAAAATAAACCTTATTGTTGCTTTTATTTAAATTTAAACTTAAGTTAAACATATTTTAAACCATTTAAATAATTTACCTTATGTCTTTAAAATCATATAGTTATTTATTATATACTTTTAAAAACTTAATATCAAATAAATCAATTTAAACAAATTTAAACAAATTAAATTTCTATTTAACTATTTAAAACCATATTTTATTTATTAAATAACCTTTTAAAAGTTAACTTTAAAATTATACCCAATTTTTACTAAAGATATATATATATATATATATATATATATATATATATATATATAGAAAACAAGATTTATTTATTAAATTTAAAACAAGATCTATTTATGATATATACATATTCTATATACATTATAAATAGATAACAATTTATTTAGCATTTTAAAAGATAAAATCTATCAATTAAATATTTATTCAATTGGATTGTTAAATTAATTCCAATCTTATAACAAAAATTATCAAATCAATTTAATTTTTATTCAGATTATTAAATTGATATTGCTTAAAATTCCGGGTCATCACACTTAAGAGATGTAAAATCCCGTAACATCTCTTGAGTTATTTCATGCACGTTTTACACTGGATAGGTGATGTAAAACCCTGTAAACATCTCTGACGATATTACACTCGTGTCATACATGATATTGATTTGACTCGCATAAGAATATTTTAGTTCTGACTCAAGTTATAATTTTACTTTATGCTCCGGTCAGCCCTGGGTTTTTAGTGTATTTAAGATCATTTATTCTAGAGGACGAAGACGAAGATTTGATATACTATTACTAGTATTATTTCCGCATCATGTTGTTTATTCTATTATTATGTTGTATATATAACTCTGATAAATGTTGTATAGATTATAATCAAATGTATAGTATAAACAACTTCATGAACTATTTATTTGATTATTATATTTTGCCATTTCACTGTGAGATTCGGTGTTTTTTTCTTCTTTTCTTATTTTTCTTAATTAACCCCGTTGATTATCTGTGTTCTTGATTGTTTTGAGTTGAACATGTGTGGTTTATTGTCGACTTAACCTTCTGAAATTCGAGTCGTCACAGATCAAATAAACTAATGTTCGCACCATTCAACCACATGCATATGAATCAAGACTTGAAATGTGAGGAGTACTCACCTACTTGTAAAGAAAAGAACAGATTTAGACTGATTTTAGTAGTGGTTTATCTTCTTTCAACCGCAGTCTATAAAACTCAAAAATTTACGCAAAATCCCAAACCCAAAAGGAGAGATGAAACTGAAATAGAGAGCTATAAGATGTATCTAGGGTTTATGTAGATTATATGAGATTGTACATAGCAAAATTTAAAGATTTACTTCTTGAACTCATTGATTTGGAGAGTGAATGCTAGGGTTGTGAATTTAGGGAAGATGTAGCTTACTGTATTTTCTCAGTTGTAAACAGAAAGTAGAAATATGAGGAAACTAAACGTACAGAGCAATTTTTTCTCAAGTATACCATTTCCTCAAATCTATTAAATAGGACAAGTGTGGGTTTTATTTTCTTCTAAGTACAAGGGATTATACTATTGGATCAAAATTGCAAACCATAATTTGAATACATAAATCACAACTAGTTGATAAAATCAAACTCAAGGCACTAATTAGATTTTTATTTACACGAAGGAGAAATAAATTCAAAATCTATCTTTTTATTAATAAATAAAGCTACATTTTTAAATTTATAATCAAATTGGATAAAATAGCCCTTCATTAAACTCTAAACTAATCTAAATTAAATACATTTCCATACTTCCACGGTGATAAAATAAACCATACAATTATACTTCAAAATAAGATGATCCCGTATTTCATAATTTCAGCAATTAAAATTTTCATTTTTTGTTATGATAAAAATAAAAGGATTATCTCCTAAAGAAGTTATTATTATTATAATCAAATCTCCAAAAATTCATTTTCCCATTAGAAAATTGTTACATGATCCCCTTCCTTAATTTCACAAACTCCATTTTGACTATAAAATGAAAATCTCCAAATCTCTTAATTTTTTAATTATCTCAATATTAGATTATTATTTTAATTTAATTTCAGGTAATCTAACCTACGATTGTTACATACTCCCCCTTATGAAAAATGCATTCCTTTAGTTTCGCATAGTGGAAAATTGATAACCATACACAGACGATACATTTTTAAAAGGAGAATATATTTAAGGAAAAAGATATATCAAACTGAAAACTCACCACTAATGAGCTCTAGATAATGACCTGGGATGCGTTCGCTCAATAAACCCTTTGGTTTCCCAAGAGCAATCCTTATGATCAGCGGACCAATTAACTTTCATGAATGGGACGTCATTGTTCCGAAGATGTTTAACCTCCAAAGCAACAATGCGAATAGGATATTGCTCAAATGTCAAATCTGGTGAGATTTCAAGCTCCTTAATAACTCTAGGATAAATGATAGAATCGGAATCTCTAAGGCATTTCCAAAACCGAGACACAAGGAATACATCATGAATACCAAAAAACCGAGCTAGAAGAGAAATCAGATGAGCAACAAGGCTGATGCTTTCGGTGGTCTGATAGGGTCCAATGTAGCGAGGAACTAACTTCCCTGATCAATTGAAACGCATCACGCCCTTTAAAGGCAAAATACGAATGAAAACAATGTTACCCATAGAAAACTCCAACTCCTTCCTTCAATTATCAATGTAGGATTTTTGCCTGCTCTGTGCCTCTTTTATCCTTTGCCAAATAAGATCAATCTTCTCAGAAGCTCATGAACTAAATTAGGATCTAAAACAAATTTCTGGCCAGTTTCAAGCCAACAAGATGGTGATCGATATGACCTTCCATATAGAGCCTCGAAAGGCGCTATTTTGGTGATAGATTGAAAGTTGTCATTATAAGTGAACTCAATAAGGTGAATATCTTCTTCCTAATCTCCACCAAAATCAAGAATATAAGCACAAAGAAGATCCTCTAAATTTTGGTTCACTCGCTCCATCTGTCCATCAGATCGAGATTGATAAGCAGCGCTAAAATTAAGCTTTGTGCCCAAAGATTTTTGAAGACTTCTTCGAAACCCACTAGTAAATAATGGATCCCAATCACTAAGATGGAACTGGGAATGCCATGTAATTTAACAACTTCTTCGATATGAAGCTTAGCCAACAGAGTAGTGGTCCGATTGGACCTAATAGAAATGAAGTGGGTCGACTTCGTCCGTCTATCAACAATCACCTATGAGCCATCATGACCAGAACAAGGAAGACCATTAATGAAGTCCATGGATACCAGAAGAAATATACGATAAGAAACAATTACTACTGGATCAGCACAAGAAAAATTAAATATGAACTCAATTCCTAAATCAACATTACCAGATCCTACTTCCAAATTAGGATGTCCAATGGTGGCAACAAACATCTGGGCCTCTGATTCTCGGCCTTAACAAGCTGATAAGTCATACAATTCTTTACAAAACTAGCCACATCTTGCTTCATCTTTTCCCAATAGTATAATTACTTCGTATCCACATAAAACTTACCAAGGTGGATGGTGAGTTTAGAGTGATGATAGTCTCCTAAAATCTCTTTAAGAGATTATCAACATTAGGTACAATAAGTCTACCACATCTTCGAACACATCTATGAGCATTAATCTCAAACTTCTTCACTGCATTATTTGCACAATCATCTCTACAATTTGACTAAGATGAAGAAAATCGAAATTTTTCTTTTTAGATTTAACAATACGATCCAAAAGAGAAGGATGAGATTCCAAACTGCACAACAACAAAGAAGATCTAGAATGTTGATCACGACGTCTAATCTCATAAGAAGACAAAACCTCAAGATCACTCCATTCATCCAACATCTTGGAAACAACTTTCTACTACTTATGACTAAGTGAATTAGCCACTCGATTCCTTACCCGAGAGTACACTAGATATCAAAATCATAGGATATAAGGAGCTCGAGCCATCTCTGCTAACGCATATTAAGCTCTTTCTAGGAAAATAAAAATTTCAATGACTTATGGTCGATATAAATCACAAATCTCTCGCCTAACAAATAATGTCACCAAATCTTTAGGGCAAAAATAATACCCATGAGCTCTAAATCATGAGAAACATATCTAACCTCATTCAGCTTTAAATGTCTCGAAGCAAAAGCAACAACACGGCATCTCTGCATAAGAACGACCCAAGCCAAATCTACTAGCATCAGTGAAAACCACAAGATCTTAGTTCCCTTTTGGAACCACCAGAACAGGAGAGTGGGCAAGAATTCCTTCAACTTCTAAAAGGTTGCTTCACACTTATTGGACCAAATACTTAACTCATGTCCTTGTTAAAGTAATAAGATGGAAAACAATCTTAGAAAAGTCCTTTATGAATTGATAGTAATAATCCACCAAGCCAAGAAAACTACGAACATATGATATATTCTCTGGTCTCTTCCAATTTTGAATCGCCTCAATCTTAGAAGGACCGATAGAAATTCCAGCTTCAAAAATCACATGCCCGAAAACTTTACTTGACTCTGCCATAAATGTCATTTAGAATTTTTTTTTCTTTTAATTGATTTTTTTGAAGTGTCTTCAAAAAAGTTCTAAGATGTTTCTTATGCTCCTACTCAGACTTAGAATAATTAAAGACACCGTCGATGAAAACAAGAACAAACTTATCCAAATATTCCCCAAAAACTCTATTCATAAGTTCAATAAAATAAGCTGAAGGGTTCGTTAGCCCAAAAGGCATCACAAGTCCCTCATAATAACGATCTAGCATGGAAAGTTGTTAGAGGAATACTATCCTATGCAATTATAGGCTGATGAAAACTAGTCGCTAAATCAAGTTGTGAAATGACCTTAGCACCATATAGCTGATCAAACAGATCATCGATGCTGGGCAATGTAATATGTAAACTTATTCTTTATCATAAGCTTATTAATCTTACGATAATCAGTGCAAAGTCTAAGAGTACTGTCCACCTTCTTAACAAACACAATAGATGCACCACACGAAGAAAAATTAGACTGAATAAACTACTTTGCTTCTAATTTTGATAGTTACTTCTCAATTCTTCACTCTCCCTAATTGACACCGCATGGGAGGATGGCTCACTAGATGAGCACCATGAACTATATCAATTCTGAACTCAAGATTCCACTTAGGAAGAAGTACCAAAACGGGTTCAAACACATTAAGGAATCACTACCAAAAGGAATTCGAGCTATATCTTCTTCTTCTCGAGATTCAAGAGAAAATAAAGAGGCTTCTAAATCAGAATCGATAGCTTAAAGAGTTACTAAAATTCGCTTTTCCAAATCTAGATTCTGAAGATAGGTAATTCTTTCGGGACATAAGATATGAGTTTCATATTACTAAGCCAATCCATTCCCAAAATCATGCCAAAACCAAGATGTTGGATCACATGCAAATCCATAAAGAAAGAATAACTACCTAAGATAAGCTCAACATTTCTATACAGCATACTAAAATTGCGGACTCACCAATAGGGTTTGCAATCCCAAGCAAAGTGACCAAACACACGGTGTCCAAAGAAAATGCATCCACAAGATCTTTCAATACGAATGAGTGAGAAGCACTCACGAATAAGAAGATTTTGGAATAAAATAGTACCCTTTAAGATGGAATGAAGTATACCTCTACACTAACCAGAACTATCAGAAGATCCTACAGCATTCAAATTGCCTATCATCTTCCCATAAGATGCTCTAGGGAAATCCACAATGGCATAAGATAATTCTTAGCAAAATGCTCCTTAGAGCCAGAGTTCAAACACTCTCCATAGTTAGGCTAAGATCTAGAATATCCTGTACTTTGCTTCTTAGCTTTCTCGTTTGAGTTGAAAGACTTAGACTTGTTGAATGGATGCTTCTTCTTATGGTTGAAACTCTTCTCCACAACTCCAAGCTCGTCACCACTATCATTCTTTGCCTTTTCTAATCTAAAGGCGGTATCCATAAGCTGATCGAAAGATACTTCTAGCTTCAAAAGCAAAGCCTTCTTAAGACTCTTCTTCAATCCATAAACGAACTTTTGATTTTTCTTTAGTGGAGTATTAATCTGATCGACCCCATACACATATAGCACCTCAAAAGATGCTACATGCTCCAATATATAAGAATCCCTTTGCATGAGATTTATAAACCTAAGAGCTGATGTTACCTTCTTAGCCTCTAACATGAACTTCAAATCAAACTCTCACGGAACTGTTCCAAAGTAAGCTTTGGTTCCACAACCTCCGAAATCAATAGCTCGTATCAATCATATGCTCGCTCTTGGAGAAAACTGGATGCCACCAATACCCTATGCAAATCAAAAAGAACCATGCGAGAAAAGATGCACTTGCATGTCCTAAGCCATGCCTGAACCTCCATAACTCCTTCACTGCCTATGAATGGCTCGCGACCCAAATGAGCAAAGCCACTACACATGCAAGTGAATCCTGACTTGCAAGGTGAAAGAACCGAAGTTTGTGCATTCTTCACGAGATCCATGAGCTACCGGGTAGACATAAAAACACTATCCTAAATAGGTTCACTAGGTTGTCCAGTGTTGGAGCGTAAAGGTCTACCACCGGACATGTAACACCTCACCTCTATACCCATTCTACTAAGAGAACTCCAAGGTAATCATGTCTGGTAATATAGAGAACGGGCTTGTTATGAGCGACCAAATGTGAATATTCTCTTGATCTAACACCAGTACTATTAAAAATCTCAAATAACACGTCCATACATATCTGGTATCGGCACAAATTAATAAAAACGTGGGTTTTCCACGATAGAACAATATACAACTTATACAAATGAACATTGAGTCACAAATTACACCAAAAAATATAATACATAACAAAAAATAATGTCCGTCTCACTAAACAATATATACAAATCAAATTCATAATACAACACTTGGCCATCTTGTTAAAGTAAATACAAGGGGATATCTAAACAAATATACAATGAATACTCAACATGATATAATATATACCCTGTCTCCTCTAAAGCCCAACATCTAAGCAGCTAATGTCCTTGAACCTGAAAAGTCTCGGACTGACTCGAGTATTATATAAATAATAAACATGTCAGATTTTATCTCAATCCAAGATGTCAACATAGTAATAAGCATAATATTAAAAAGAAAAGTACGAATACAACTCAATGAAACATCCATCATAACATCATAATAATATATCATGCCACACATTCTCAAATATTACCCAAAATATCATTCTTGACTTGCAGTCCTGATGAAAGAGAAAACCTCTAATTGTCAAGCCTTAAAAATATATATCAAAAAGGCATAATCCTAGATAAATAATCAAAGCATCAATTCTCAACTTACAGCCCTAATGGAAGTAACAACTTCCGACTGCTAAGTCATAGAAAATAATAGGAAGTATGGAACCCAATTAGAACGAAATCTAAACCAATTACAAAAATCAATATCGAATAATACTATCTCGACTTACAGTCTTGATGGAAATACAATCTTCCGACTATTAGTTCTAGGAGATAGCAAGAAACTCAAATCCCAAATGAACAAAACTAAAACAAAACATCGAAAATATTATCCAGTAATTACCTTGACCCGAGTCCCGGTGGAAGAGATAACTTCCAACTATTAGTCCCTCATAGGTATCAAGAAATAAAAACTCAAATCAATATCAAACCCAATTAAAAACTCAATATACAAAGCCATATATCTCAATCCCCATTCCTTAGAGAGGCAAAACTCTCGACTAAATGGTCCTAAAGATAGAAAGAACAAATCAAGAAAAACGGAGATCTCTCAACCATATGCTCCTATGAGTGAATGACAGACATGCTCACATCATGTCTCTAATGTCATAGATAAACAACACGCAGCTAGCTGTGGTTAGAATATCATAAATGACAAACACACATGCGGCCAGTCTTCACTGTCAAACAATAGTCATCTCTATTAAGGTGATAATATCAAATATCTCAAATATAAGAGATCTACCTAAGTTATCCAAATGGAAGACTGATGTACCGTAGCACAGCTCTAGGGAACACTAATGACCGTAGTCTGTTTCCTACATCCCTTAGTTACTCCTAGATTCGTGAGACATGTATCCATCGCATGACATGAACACGCCGTCGGACTACGACAAGCATTGCCCATGACTCCTACTTGCCATCGGTAACGGACTGTTGATCCTTAAGTGACGTCGGTGCTGAGAGAAATAACTCTCAGCCTACAACTCAATAAGATGACATAATGGATCTGGGGCATGACCCCGCAATTAGAACCGCTAAGATGAATAACTAGCCTATTTGGTGGGTCTAATTCACGCGTTCTCCATAGTGACATGAACCCTATGACATTGATTCCAACAAATATCTCGACTACATAAAGTCCTAATGAGAGTAACAACTAGTACTCTCGACTCTAGGAGCCTGATGAGAGTGACAATTACTGCTCTCAACTATATGTGTCCTGATGAGAGCAAATTAACATAACAAATCCTCAACTACTAGCCTTAAAAATAGGTAATTATACTAGATTAGTTAGTCCTTAGAGGATGCAAAAAAATATACTCCCAATGATATGAGTCTTGATGGGAGTAATAATAAGTACTCTCAACTCTGTACGTCCTAGTGAGAGCATCACAACATACTAATTCCCTGACTACTAGTCTTAAGAGTGAATAATAATATACTTGACTAGTTAGTTCTAAGAGAATAAATTTATAAATCGCGAAATGTGTTTAGCTTATAGCCCTTGGAGAGCAAAGGAACTTTCGAATATTAAGCTCAAAAGAGCCACTTTTAGACGATATCACAAGTTCCTAATCCATATCCAAAATATAAGTAATATCTACTCACTAATAGTGATCGAACAAGTATGACTTGAGTATAACTTGAGCATCCTATACCAAAGTCTAGTACACAAGCTCTCAATAGATCCTCAAATACTTTGTTGACTCTCTCTACCTACCCATTCGTTTGTGAGTGATAAACCGTAATCATCTTGAGCTTGGTACCTAATACCTCTTGTAGACTCTTCCAAAATTTCACTATTGAATAATGCATCTCTATCGCTGACTATGCTAAAAGGAATCCCGGAAGTCTAATCACGTTCTTCATGAACAACATTGCCAAAACAGGTGCCATGCTGGTCGACTTTACTGGAAGGAAATGGACACTCTTGTTCAACCTGTCCACAATAACCCAATCCCATTTCCTCTTCTTGACCTTGGCAACCCATCTATAAAATCCATTGATATCAAACCCCATTTCCAAACTGGAATGTCTAAGGGCTGAAGCAATCCACTTGGCTTTTGATGTTCGACCTTCACTTGTTGACAGTTCATGCACTGCCTAACCCACATGCTAACATTCATCTTCATGATATTATCCCGCCTTTTGGCAAGGCCTTGACACCAAGAAATTGATTGAAAGTCAAAGACAGTTCAACTCGAAAAACGGTTATACACAAGCTCACTATGGATACCGGTAAATTTTTTCCGAGTCCAGATCGAGCTACAATGACATGACAAGTAAAGCTCAACATTTCAAATTTCAAGTTGATCGGAGTTCATATGCTCAAGTTATGGATCGATCAAATTCTGTGAAAAGCATGTTCGGTTCATATCCATCTATTTCGCATCGATCCATTTCATATCCACAATTTTGCATCGATCCAGTTCGTATCCATCATCTTGCAACCATCTTATTTGTATCCATCGGCCCACAAGCATCAGTTCATATCCATCCATCAAGGCCCTTCAGTTCATATCCATTATACGAAGCGGCATATTTCATATCCATCACTCATTTGATCGATACGAAGGAAAGAGCCATCGATACAAAATGACCTGTGAGCATCAATACGAACAGAGCTTTACATAATCGATACGAAAAAGGCATAGCCAAGTGGATGACTCGGTCACTCGGCATAAAAAGTGGATCGATTCCAAAATTTAGCGCCACATCATCGGTCATCACGTGCCTAGGAGCGATGTGAACTGAGCAGCCTTCAACAAATTCAAACTTGCATCGATCATAATTCGAGATCTACAAGTCCAAATGCTACCAAATTTTCATAGCAGCTTGCGTGCAACCTCAGGAATGTTCATGATTGATCTTGACTCAATTGGGATAAACCTTGATCGATATGAATTTCATTCATATCGATCACGAATTGAGTCCAAACGACGGGGGATCAATCACGTGGGACCACCCACATGGGAGAAGAGGTCTTTCGAGTTCTGAACGAAATATTTGCTGCCTACGCCTATAAATAACAGCACAGAGCCTACTAAAAATGGACTTTTAGGCTCTTCTCCGTCCAGACTCTGCCGAAATTACATTTGCACTCAAATTGTACCGTTGTAACTCTTTGTAACTAGCAAGGAAAAAACAATAAAAGTCAGCCATTTCATAGTGGACGTTGCTTATACGCCAAACCACTCTAAATCTGTGTGTTTCAGTGTGTTTTTCCTATTTATCGACTGGAGTGTTTGTTAGATCTTCCTCATTTTCCATTTGTTTTCTTCATTTTATCTCTTCAAACACAATTGAAGAGTGTTGTGCCCAATTTGGTACAAATACATGCCTTTCCAATAGAAGTTTCTCTTTATATCTTGATACATCTTGGTCCCTTCAGGATGAATCGTAAACTTGGACTGATGACATTCTTCCAGAACTTCTTTCCTTAAGTTCTCTATATCCGAAGAACATAACCGCCCCTTCCTTCTTAACCTTCCCTTTTGGTCAAGACAATAATCTTTTAGATCATCAATCTATGACCTTACCTCAAGCCTTTTAATCCTCTCTGCTAAAATTGGATCTTCTCTCTGCTTAGAAGTTATTCTCTTGATCAGCACTGGTCGAACTTATGAACAAGACCACATGGCAGTCCCTTGACTAGAACTAGCAGTAGATCTCAAAACTACACACCGCAACAGGCTAAAGCTTCTAGATCCTTCCATTCAGCTAGCATTGCTAACAACGTAAGAGCATCTGCTACCTTATTTCCTTTTCCAGGAGTATACTCTATACCAAAATCAAAATCAGCCGAAAACTCCAGCAACTTTTGCTACCTCATATTCAACTCCTTCTAAGAGAATAAATATCTCAAAAACTTATGACCAGTATACAACTCAAATCTCTCCCCCTAGGAGATAATGTCTCCAAATCTTTAAGGCAAAAATCACCGCATCCAACTCTAAGTCATGAGTAGTATATCTTACTTCATATGGTCTAAGCTTTCTGGATGTGTAGGAAATAACTTTACCCTTCCGCATCAGTGTACTCCTTATCTAGTTCCATATGCATCGGTGTATATTACCAATCCTTAATTTCCATCTGGAACTACAAACACTGGAGCATTGGTCAACAAATGCTTTAACTTAAGGAACCCTTCCTTACATTTGTCAGACCAAACAAACTTAACATCTTTCTGGGTCAACTTGGTCAGAGGTGCTACTATCCATGATAAATCCTTAATGAATCTATGGTGGTAGCCAGCAAGTCCAAGAAAATCTGATCTCGGTCACTGTCTCTGGCCTTTTCCAATTGTTCATAGCTTCGATCTTATCTTGATCAACCGATAACCCTTTCTCTGAAACCATATAACCAAGAAACTTAACATCTTTCGTCCAAAAAATGACACTTAAAAAACTTTGCTTTTAGATGATTCTACCTTAGCGTTTAAGGTGTGAATGCAGTTTTTGTCGATTTCAAAAAATTAAACTCTAGAATGTGTACTGGTTCATACATATATTTATACCTAAACCCTAATCATGATTGTACATCCATGGGTTGTTGTCAAGTTTCAAAGTTACTTCTTGTTTTGTATGAACGACCACAACCAATCATTTATCATTGAATAGAAGTTTCGATCTCTTTTGTATGACTGTTTTTTATTTATAAAACAAATGATCAAGACCGACCGTTATCACTAAATGAATTTTCGTGCCCACCTGTTTGTGATTGTCCTAGTACGATCATTGCCATTTTATGTATATATAATTTATTTTTGAATCTTGGCCAAACGTTACTAGATATAGCTAAATTTCGAATCATTTTGGAACGATCTATATCGAAAATGTTCTTCATGTTGGCGACTGAGTAACGATCGACTCTACATCTGGGCCACAAAATGCTGTCCTATCAAAAAACGATCCGTCTTTTGTCAACCTCTACATTTTCCCCACCTCGTATCATTCCATCCTTTTTCCAGAGAGAAACGAACCTTCTAACTCCGTTTCCTCCTTCATTTCGAAAAACAATCCAAGTTTTTCAAAATAAGAATTAATCCATCTCCAGACTAACCATTGTTGTACTTGCTCCTTTAGATCTCACCTTAATTCAAATTTGAATTTGTCTTCTTTTCTTTAGATATCAAGTTTAGGTAGGATGATTCAAACTTGCTTTATGATTCAAGGACGAGAATTTGAGTGCCATGAATCTCGTGTTTGTTAGTTTAATTAATGGAGTCATTTGATCTGAATCAAGTTGTAGTGGATGGGAATAAGGGAAGATGGAGTTTCTGAGCAAGGGAAATGATGCAGACTGATGCATGATGATCATCCTTAGACAGTCGGTAAAGGTTTGGACTTGATGACTCTAGAGTGGGTGATGTTGACGATGTACCGACTGATATGGAGCGATGTTGATGTTTGGGTGTTTAATGATGGTCTATAAACGATCAGTGGTGCTTTGGAATTGGTGAATTTTAAGGAATGGCTAGTATGGAACGATCCTTAAGAATGAGTTGATCAGAAATGATCGGTAGGATTAGCCCTAGGAATGATCGGTGGGAGTGAGGTATGAATGATCGGTTTAGGAGAGTTGTGTTAAACGATTGGTAGTGGGGCATGGGGAATGATTGGTGAAGGTTAAATGAATCATCAATTGTCATCACATGAACTTTAAAAGTGGAATTTAATTAAATAGACTTGAACCCAATGATGAGCTTTGCCCTTGCATATACAAACGAACTCATATGACTTGCATAGGATTTGAGCTACATATTCGGTAATATACGACATTTGAACTTTGAAGGAACCAATGCCTTTGACTATTTTCTTGGAGCTCATCGGTGACTTGAATTTAAAAATTGAACTTTTACTTGCTGACAATCAATTGTAAAGTTCAAAATGAGTCGTTCCCTAACGATTGTAGAGAAATAGTTGAGACATTTGGAAATGGCAATCACTCCGATCAAACCTCGAAATCTTGTTGTCTTTTCCATCTTTAATTCCATACAATTTTTTACTGTATTATATAGTACTTCACCGCACCACATTAGAACTCACTATGCACTAGGGGGTATAGGTTACTTTATCTAATCATGATTTTTACCGAATTTAATAGCAAGAAGTTCTAGACATTTTAGGTGTCTTGTAGCCATGCCAACTGGATTATCTTCTTAGCAGGATAATCCTGACATGGAATCAAGTTCTACAACTGAGTTTGATAGTCCGTCCTCTAGTCATCATTCGGAGCAACCGAAAAGCCCAGGTCTACAGTTCGATTTTTCCTCTGTAATTTCCATTCTTCCACTAAAAGTTTTTGATCCTACTCTCGACACTCTGGAGGATGCAGTTATCCTGGAGGATCATGTTGATTCCGTAGCCTCTAAAGTTAAGGAAGATGCTCTTCGTTGAATCCACACATGGAATGGAATTCTTTTTGACAGTGTATTGATTTCGTCACAGGATGATAGGGCTCATAAACCTCTAAAAAGATATATAGAGAGCAACAAATTCGTGTGCTGGGCTGAATGCATCCCACCATTTAACTCATACATTCAGCAAATTCTCCATTATCTGAGGATAGCTCGTGTGCAGCTTTATCTGAATGGCTACTCTCTTCTCAATTGTATTTATATGGTATTTATTGAGTTCTTGTATCGTCCTCTGACAAACGATGACACTCGGCTTATATTTTCTTTCAAGGGATGGACAAGGAGCCTTTCATTCACATTTCTTGAATGAGCAAAAAGTGTCAGATTCTAGCTGGTGCATGGAATAAATTAAGTGCTTTTAAAAGCGAGTGGTTCTTTGTTCGATGTCCTCCCAGTTTTCTATGAAAATGGGTGGAAATACATCGTCACTTTTATATTAGCGTAGAAAACTGATTTCCAGACTGTACTCCTGACTAAGTAATTCTTTTTACAGGCACCGTCACATGGCCCAATGGTAAACTATATTAGGAGGCGACCACGACTCTTAAAAATGCACCACCTAAAGATAGGAACATTGAATATCTTCTCATGGACGAATGCCTTGTTACTTTTTGTTTGATAGAAGAGAGCCTCAGCGTAAGGGTAACAAAAGTTGCTCAAACTACAAGGGTAATATCATGGGCTCCAACTGATCAAATGGGCAATCGAATCAGTACCATCGTTCCCCCAGCTATGGGTGCTTAGGAATTCACCAATATTGATGTCAAAGGTGTAACGACCCGCCGCCTTGACCGCCTCTAGTCGGTAATTAAACCAACTAGAAACGTTCAAAATGACGGATTGTTATTTAGTTTATAACATTTAAACAGAATCAGCTACAGAATCACAGAATAGTAATCATATTTTATAAACAAACTTTTCTTTTATATACAAATATCAGAGTTTACAATACATTACATTTTATACAGCGGAAACAATTTATAAATTTAAGTACAAGAGAAAAAATTTTAGCTAAAACTTTAGTGGTGCTGAAATCCCCCTCTCTCTAACTTCGCTGCGAGCAAATCTTTAAGCTGCAAAAATACTCGGTCTGACCCGAGCGTTTATGCAAAACACAAAAACACTCGAGTCAGGATTAATCTTTATTCAAGTAATTAAATTTGAAATGAACTGAAATAAATGGTTACAGTTATGGTGAACAAATAAATCAGTTAAATCCTATTATAGATTTTCACATTAGCGATTCCAAATTTTTATACACATGTGTGGCTGCAGTACACACGTGTACTCATACCCATGTGCAGACAACAAAAGAATGATACAAGGCAGTGCATCAATTGACCAGGCTACAACATGGGTAATGCACAATTCAAACAACATGCAAATGAAAATCACAAGTGCAAGTGCAGTTGCAGTGTGCAACTTATATACCCAAGTGCAGACAACAAAAGAAAGATACAAGGCAACACACAAAAGAATACACAATACTTATGTGCAATTGTGAAATATCACAATGGATAGGCAGTGGTGAATATGCAGACCCAAGGCACAATGCCATAGCACTAGGAACAGACATGAAATAATCCATGTCGAAAGTAATACACAAAGTAAGCAAGTGCAGACAATAGTATGCACTCAAATGCAACATATCAAACAGTCCCAAAATGGAAGCAACAGGTGAAACAATTATGGCAGTGGAACTCAAACCAGACAGCAACATGCATCAGAGAATAGGTATGGTAACAGACAGTAACCAACGCAAGTGACAGTGTCACTTTGAACACAACATGAAGCAAAACTTCAACCAGGCAACGACACAAAGGATTTCAACAACCAGTGCCAAAATGAATGAGACAGCAAGTCAGTGACACGCACTTTTGAATTTATTTGGAAACAATGTTTTGGAAGAAAAGGTAAACTGGGCACAGAGGCATTTTTTTCTTGCCTGTACAGATATATACACATTCAAACAACATAGCACTTCAAAACAACACAGACTTAAGAGGCTAAAGGAAAACATAATATGATTATGAAAACTGAAACAACATCAGTGAAATACTTAATGCATGCCTAATGTTCACAGGCCAGAGATAACAAGTTCAAGCCAGGGTAATGAACAAGGACATAGTAACCTACATGATGAGCAAGTGCAGACAAAAATATGCACTGAAATGAAGTAATGCAGGTCATGGCAGAAATGCAAGCATGACAGAAGTGCAATGACCAAGCACTGCATTTACATGAAACAGGACTATAACTAGGCAACAGAGAATAGGAAATACAAATGTGTGGCTGCAATATCAAGCTCATATACAAAGTGCAAAGGTGGATGCATCTACGAATGCAGACACAAAATGAAATAGCCATGTTCCAAACTTAATACAGTGGACTAAATGAAGAACAAGTATGCATAAACTTTTGAACAAGACTGCAACTCAACTAAACAGACATGAATGCAACAAACAAGCATGCAGCTGTAAGCATGCAACTCAGATCATGTACAAGGGCAGTGAGGCACAATGTAATAAATAAATGAAACTGAACAGTGGACAAAAGAACATAAACATTATCAAGCATAGCTTATCTTAACTACAACAGCAGTATACACAAAGCAATTACAAATGGTCCAGTTTAAACATGAATTCATAGGAAATGCATCAAATTTTAAAGTGGTTTATAATTATAGATTTTAAACAGAGGCTTGTAAAATAGGAACAGATATTAATTTGTTTGGGTTGCATTAAATCTGTGACTTAAGAACAGACTCAATATTTTCATATATGCAAACATACATATCAATGTATGCATATACAATCAAAACTGCAGGCATAATAAACAACCATATTCATAACACACCTCAAGTACCAGTCCAAAACCAAAGTATATAAATAGATTCAAGTGTATTTGTCCACATTTAAGGGTTTGAGGCAGAGACAAAGATCAGAGAATTGTTGATGCTTATCTAAAGTTTAAGGCTGTTATGAATATAACTAGAACAAGTGTGTCTACAGGCATGCATTCATATGACTACACCTAAATACAGGCATGCAGCAATATTCATCAACAAATCAACCAAATTTTCTTTCCATCACACATCAATAACTACTCAAAGCAAGTCAAGTTTTCCGATAGCATCTGTGCTCATCAGTTTAAAACAAAGTATCAAGTAGCATCTGTTCTTATCAATTTAAATAAAAATTCAACTAGCATTTGCTCTCTTCAGTTTAAAACAAAATTATAGTATCTGTTCTTATTAGTTTGAAAAAAATTAAATTCAATAGTATTTGTCCTCATCAGTTTAAATAACAAATTAACAGAGCAATTCATAGCAAAAGAACAACCAACAACCAACATGCAGTGAGTCATCTGTTCTTATTAGTCTAGAATTCAATTTTAACCGAGCAACTGAAAACCACAAACCACCAAAACAAAGCATGCAATCAAGTACTTATTGGTTCAACAGTTTAGATTAATTTATCCGAGCAACTGATAATGCATAACCCACAATTCCTAGCATGCAACCAAGCATTCACTTCAAAACAAATCTAAAAACTTGCATGAAGATTAATCGTGAGGAGAAACTCACCTTATCACGAATTGGAGCAGCCGCGAGCTACTGAAGACGAACGATTTGAAGTCAAAGCCGAAAGACGAGCCACCGTATATCATTTCCTCGCTTGATTTTTAGATTTAGGTTTCTTTTTCTTTCTGCTGAAATGATGAAGGGGGTATCGGCCGACATTTTTTACGTTATTTAGTTTAGGGTTTTCGAAATGAAGGAAAAGGGATGGGGTCTTGGATTAATACGGCAACCAAACAAGGAAACACTATGGGCCGAGATTAAATTTAAAGCCCATAATTCCTTAAACAAATTTTCTTTTATTTTTCTTCATTTTCAATTCCAATTGGTTTTGTTATTACTTTGCTTGTTTTGTTTTGTTTAAATTATGTTATTGAAATTTCTCCAATGTAGTTACATAATATTTTTCAAAGTTTATAAATATGTTGTTTGAATTTTAACTATGTGTATTTATTTATCTATTTTGTATTGATTAAAATTTTATTCCTTTTTATTTTAAAGAAAAGAAAAATGTCATTTCAAACTAACCATCCATTTATAAATTTACATAAATAATAATTCTTGTATCCAAATTATTTTCTTAAGTTATTAGTTTGAATTTCAATTACAAATTAAATATTCAATTTCAACTCCAAAGTCAAGTTTAAATCTTTATCCAACTCTTTATAGATTAAATTTTAAAACTTAATCGCCAATTTCCTAGTTATATTGGGAATTCAATTTAAATTATCATTCAAATATTTAAAATTAATTAAATATTCACAATTTAAATTGTTCAAAATTTAGGATCGTTACAATCTCCCCTCCTTAAAAGAATTTCGTCCCGAAATTACAAGTAAGGAGAAATGATTGTTGAAATTTCACTAATATTTATATCCTACACAATTTTTATCAAGTTTGGGACTTATTAAAATTAAATTCCATTTGATTTATCTCATTAGCTTCGTTAATTATCTCCATTGTTTATTGATTTCTACAACCAAGACACAAAAGTCTTTTACTAAAATTTTCAACTTACAACATCCAAATTTTAAATTTGAAATCCTTCATTTAAGAAATTTACATAGTATAACTTTTCCAAAGCTGTGGACTTTTCAAAACATTCTTAAAAATCCTCTTCCTTAATTTATTAGGTTGGGATTTATATCACTTTAATTTCAGATAATTGATTTTCTATTTAAAGTTTGAAAATACTTGATAACTCGAAATTTAACAAGTCTACTGTCGTTCTTAAAGACATTAGGCATACGCTGGCCAGGCGCAAGTCTAACAATCTCCAAGTACTAAATATACTTGCTTCAATTCCCAGTGAAAATACTTTTAAAAATTCTTTTAAAAATGGATATGGAAAGCACATTCCCCCATGGATCACAGTTTACTCGGCGGTTCCGCTACTATCCCAGTAGAGTCGCTTGTAACTGTGGATATCTCATCCCTTGAATTTCGCCATGGTTGTTGCCAAAGACCGCTGTTCACACGGCGGTTACGCTACTATCCCAGTAGAATCGCTCGTGACCGTAGGCATCTCGCCCCTCGAATTACGCTTTGGTTTGTAGATTGCAGTTTACACGGCGGTTACGCCACTATCCCAGTGGAATCGCTTGTAACTGTAGGCATCGCGCCCCTCAAATTACGCTACCACCCGAGTGTAACTAGATCGCGGTATACTCGGCGGTTACGCCACTATCCCAGTGGAATCGCTTGTAACCATAGGCATCTCGCCCCTCGAATTACGCTAGCACACTATACCAGTCCAAAAGGACATTCCAACTAATGGAAATACAAAAGGTCATCCAACTAATGGAAATATAAATGGTCATCCAACTAATGGAAATACTACGTAGCTACGATTTTTAAATGGATACTCATCTCGAGTTCCATCACCATCACACAGTCACACAGTATAAATGGAAGGTACCTTTCCATATCCTCAATTTTGGAAAACATAATATTATACATACATATATAATATTTCACTTCACACTTAGTACAACCCATGTACTTAAATAAGTTTTCCACAACAATTACTTTTCCAAACTAATTGGTTTTCGAATTTATCGTATTCACACATATACGTTATGAAAACCACAACATTTCATACCCATAACAAATAGAGGATTCACAATTTTCCATTTCACTAACCATTTAAAATTTTCCTCTAAGTCGATTTGGAATTTTAAGGTTATATCAAACCTAATACACATTCACAATCCAATTTATTATCGACTTCACACACTCGATTTGGATTTCACGCTACATCGTCAATTCTCAACACATAATTGATGTCTATCGATATATAACCTCTGAGCTCGTACGTCTCAGAGAAGGGTGTTAAGCTAAGAGAATAAATTCCCCGCCACCAACAGATATATATTTAATAGAAATCAACTGATATGTCGTCAATTCACGACGTTAGACATACAATCCAAATCATCCATTTAAAATTCAAAGTTCAACTTACTTTGTTTTGGGTGACAAAGTTAAACTCAATTTAGCTCAAATTTCAATCATTTGAAAATTTTCAAATTAAACTAATTGTTCAAATTTCCCAAAAATAATATCTTTACAAGATATATAATTTCACACTTAACCATTTGAAAACAAATTTCAAACCATTTCTTCACCTTTTAATCTTTGAAAACAAATTTCAAAGCGATTTCCTTAAACGGAAACATTTCCAAATTATCTATGAATATACGATTTTCAAATCGATTTCACCTATTCATTTTCAATTTATCTTTAAAAGATAAAATTTCAAACCATTCATTTCATATAGGAAAACATACCCATACTTATTCAATAATAAGTAATTTACAAATCCACTTATTTTCAACACTTTGAAAATATTCAATATACTTCAAACCAAAATCAAGTATATATTCATTCTTAAAAAAACCATTCTTTTAAACACATTTTATTTGAGTCAAAACGAATGTTGCGTAAAACATCGTTACGACGACTCAAAACCACTAGTATAAGGATTCAAATTTAAAAATAGATATGTAAATCCCAATACTAAACAAAATCATTTCCCTTTTGAAATTATTTACTATAACAACAAATGTTATAATCTACCATTTCCATTTTTCCACTCGAAAACGTCTATTTCAACAACAAGTGTTGAAATCTATGCTTTCGATTCTTAACACATTTCAAAATGAATTATCTTCATTTACATAATGTTTCTTCCCAAAAACATTCCCATTTAAGTTTTCAACTTCAACTTAATTCATGGTTTGAATTCCACATACACTTCAAAAATATTGGTTTTAAACCGATTTCAAATTCCCAATACTAAGTTTTCCACTCAACTTAATTCCATGCCCGTTCAAATTCAAATGCATCATTGAATCTATTTAAATCTATTTCGAATTTTCATTAGATTCATATCTCTTTTGATATTTTATTCACCGTTCAAAAACCATAGATATAATTCCTTTAATAAGTTACAACAATTTACTTATCAAAATAAGTCGTTTGCGGATTTTACAAACATCTCTAGAAATTCCATTTCTATTTATAAAACTTCGTTTTATAATCTCCTTTCTTAATTTGATTCAATTCAATTTATATAACTTAGTTATATACACCAAAAGTCCATATTATAAGTTAAATACTTATAATCCATTCATTTACTAAATCGTTCTTCACCACATTTGAAATCAATTTTTCAAAAGAATTCAAAATTAAATTTCCAAGTTATAGTTCAATAATCCACTTGATTATAATCAAATTGACATATCATTCTATTTCCCAATTACTACTTGGAGATATTCTAAATATTTGATTTAAACCAATTTAAACCAATTCGTTAATTCACTTAACTCATATTTCAGTTTCCATAAATCTCAACAATTTGATAATGAGTTTCCGAACGATCGAAACTCAAGTCTAACGAGACCTCACCGAATATAAACTATCGCAATCCTAACTTTTAGAGAGGGGAATTTCCAAAAATAATTTTAATTTTCAAAATACCTTTTATTTTGAAGAAAACAATTTTAAACTTCTTTAGTTTTGAAAACACTTCCTTTAAAGTGATTCTAGTAACTATTCATATTAAACGCCATAAACTAAGCTTTGTGTAAACCAAAGCTCTGATACCACTCTGTAACGACCCGCCGCCTTGACCGCCTCTAGTCGGTAATTAAACCAACTAGAAACGTTCAAAATGACGGATTGTTATTTAGTTTATAACATTTAAACAGAATCAGCTACAGAATCACAGAATAGTAATCATATTTTATAAACAAACTTTTCTTTTATATACAAATATCAGAGTTTACAATACATTACATTTTATACAGCGGAAACAATTTATAAATTTAAGTACAAGAGAAAAAAATTTAGCTAAAACTTTAGTGGTGCTGAAATCCCCCTCTCTCTAACTTCGCTGCGAGCAAATCTTTAAGCTGCAAAAATACTCGGTCTGACCCGAGCGTTTATGCAAAACACAAAAACACTCGAGTCAGGATTAATCTTTATTCAAGTAATTAAATTTGAAATGAACTGAAATAAATGGTTACAGTTATGGTGAACAAATAAATCAGTTAAATCCTATTATAGATTTTCACATTAGCGATTCCAAATTTTTATACACATGTGTGGCTGCAGTACACACGTGTACTCATACCCATGTGCAGACAACAAAAGAATGATACAAGGCAGTGCATCAATTGACCAGGCTACAACATGGGTAATGCACAATTCAAACAACATGCAAATGAAAATCACAAGTGCAAGTGCAGTTGCAGTGTGCAACTTATATACCCAAGTGCAGACAACAAAAGAAAGATACAAGGCAACACACAAAAGAATACACAATACTTATGTGCAATTGTGAAATATCACAATGGATAGGCAGTGGTGAATATGCAGACCCAAGGCACAATGCCATAGCACTAGGAACAGACATGAAATAATCCATGTCGAAAGTAATACACAAAGTAAGCAAGTGCAGACAATAGTATGCACTCAAATGCAACATATCAAACAGTCCCAAAATGGAAGCAACAGGTGAAACAATTATGGCAGTGGAACTCAAACCAGACAGCAACATGCATCAGAGAATAGGTATGGTAACAGACAGTAACCAACGCAAGTGACAGTGTCACTTTGAACACAACATGAAGCAAAACTTCAACCAGGCAACGGCACAAAGGATTTCAACAACCAGTGCCAAAATGAATGAGACAGCAAGTCAGTGACACGCACTTTTGAATTTATTTGGAAACAATGTTTTGGAAGAAAAGGTAAACTGGGCACAGAGGCATTTTTTTCTTGCCTGTACAGATATATACACATTCAAACAACATAGCACTTCAAAACAACACAGACTTAAGAGGCTAAAGGAAAACATAATATGATTATGAAAACTGAAACAACATCAGTGAAATACTTAATGCATGCCTAATGTTCACAGGCCAGAGATAACAAGTTCAAGCCAGGGTAATGAACAAGGACATAGTAACCTACATGATGAGCAAGTGCAGACAAAAATATGCACTGAAATGAAGTAATGCAGGTCATGGCAGAAATGCAAGCATGACAGAAGTGCAATGACCAAGCACTGCATTTACATGAAACAGGACTATAACTAGGCAACAGAGAATAGGAAATACAAATGTGTGGCTGCAATATCAAGCTCATATACAAAGTGCAAAGGTGGATGCATCTACGAATGCAGACACAAAATGAAATAGCCATGTTCCAAACTTAATACAGTGGACTAAATGAAGAACAAGTATGCATAAACTTTTGAACAAGACTGCAACTCAACTAAACAGACATGAATGCAACAAACAAGCATGCAGCTGTAAGCATGCAACTCAGATCATGTACAAGGGCAGTGAGGCACAATGTAATAAATAAATGAAACTGAACAGTGGACAAAAGAACATAAACATTATCAAGCATAGCTTATCTTAACTACAACAGCAGTATACACAAAGCAATTACAAATGGTCCAGTTTAAACATGAATTCATAGGAAATGCATCAAATTTTAAAGTGGTTTATAATTATAGATTTTAAACAGAGGCTTGTAAAATAGGAACAGATATTAATTTGTTTGGGTTGCATTAAATCTGTGACTTAAGAACAGACTCAATATTTTCATATATGCAAACATACATATCAATGTATGCATATACAATCAAAACTGCAGGCATAATAAACAACCATATTCATAACACACCTCAAGTACCAGTCCAAAACCAAAGTATATAAATAGATTCAAGTGTATTTGTCCACATTTAAGGGTTTGAGGCAGAGACAAAGATCATAGAATTGTTGATGCTTATCTAAAGTTTAAGGCTGTTATGAATATAACTAGAACAAGTGTGTCTACAGGCATGCATTCATATGACTACACCTAAATACAGGCATGCAGCAATATTCATCAACAAATCAACCAAATTTTCTTTCCATCACACATCAATAACTACTCAAAGCAAGTCAAGTTTTCCGATAGCATCTGTGCTCATCAGTTTAAAACAAAGTATCAAGTAGCATCTGTTCTTATCAATTTAAATAAAAATTCAACTAGCATTTGCTCTCTTCAGTTTAAAACAAAATTATAGTATCTGTTCTTATTAGTTTGAAAAAAATTAAATTCAATAGTATTTGTCCTCATCAGTTTAAATAACAAATTAACAGAGCAATTCATAGCAAAAGAACAACCAACAACCAACATGCAGTGAGTCATCTGTTCTTATTAGTCTAGAATTCAATTTTAACCAAGCAACTGAAAACCACAAACCACCAAAACAAAGCATGCAATCAAGTACTTATTGGTTCAACAGTTTAGATTAATTTATCCGAGCAACTGATAATGCATAACCCACAATTCCTAGCATGCAACCAAGCATTCACTTCAAAACAAATCTAAAAACTTGCATGAAGATTAATCGTGAGGAGAAACTCACCTTATCACGAATTGGAGCAGCCGCGAGCTACTGAAGACGAACGATTTGAAGTCAAAGCCGAAAGACGAGCCACCGTATATCATTTCCTCGCTTGATTTTTAGATTTAGGTTTCTTTTTCTTTCTGCTGAAATGATGAAGGGGGTATCGGCCGCCATTTTTTACGTTATTTAGTTTAGGGTTTTCGAAATGAAGGAAAAGGGATGGGGTCTTGGATTAATACGGCAACCAAACAAGGAAACACTATGGGCCGAGATTAAATTTAAAGCCCATAATTCCTTAAACAAATTTTCTTTTATTTTTCTTCATTTTCAATTCCAATTGGTTTTGTTATTACTTTGCTTGTTTTGTTTTGTTTAAATTATGTTATTGAAATTTCTCCAATGTAGTTACATAATATTTTTCAAAGTTTATAAATATGTTGTTTGAATTTTAACTATGTGTATTTATTTATCTATTTTGTATTGATTAAAATTTTATTCCTTTTTATTTTAAAGAAAAGAAAAATGTCATTTCAAACTAACCATCCATTTATAAATTTACATAAATAATAATTCTTGTATCCAAATTATTTTCTTAAGTTATTAGTTTGAATTTCAATTACAAATTAAATATTCAATTTCAACTCCAAAGTCAAGTTTAAATCTTTATCCAACTCTTTATAGATTAAATTTTAAAACTTAATCGCCAATTTCCTAGTTATATTGGGAATTCAATTTAAATTATCATTCAAATATTTAAAATTAATTAAATATTCACAATTTAAATTGTTCAAAATTTAGGATCGTTACAAAAGGAGACAAAGACGATGTGCCTAATCGAAATGATGATGGATCTAGTCTTGGAGTTGAGGTCAGATGCTCATAGACCTCACAACCTTGAGCTCTCGATAGAGGAAAAAAGAAAACATTTGTTTATAAATTTCCTAAAAGTCGCCTTTTTGATCAAGTCAAGTCATCTATAACTTCCAAGGTTGTTCAAGATGAATCCTCTTCTCAACCATTGGAGCGTTCTAGTCTGTCGCTTGATTCTTTGTTTGGTTTTCCAATACTGCACAACCTTGACTATTTCCCTTTATTGATTTGAGCGTCGATGGTTAAGAATCTCCCACCATAACTGGCACTGGAATTCCAACTTCTAAAAGGAAAATTACTCCTATGAGCAAAGCTCCTCCATCTGGTCCATCAAGGGGAAATACAAGGATGCTTGCACATACTTGCACCCCTCAACATTGCATTATGATTAGCTTGTTCTCTTTAATGCTTAAAGTTGGTTAACTTTTGTTTTCCTTTTCAGAAATGATGGTGAAGAAAAGGAACATGTTCGATTACCTTCAGGACATACGCCACCAATGCTCTGGTTCACACTCTAGCTCGTACCATCATGGTGGCAGTCGAGAGTATTATGATTCTAGTTATCGCTCTAGTCAAGACTGTGGTCATCAAGATAGGGTGATAAGGATAAACCATGTCAAGATAAGCATCGATCAAGATCTAGGTTTCCTCCTCCAAAAGGCTTAGATAAGCCAACTATTCGTCGAAATCCACCTATCGATCCCTCTCATGATCCTCCAATTGGTGAATGTTAGACTTGAGAGAGATACAGCCATTAAAAAGGCAAACGATGTTAATGCACTCATTCAGTGCAAAGTAGAAGCTGCCGAGGATAAGGTTATGGAAGAAATAATGAAAGAGCTTGGCCTGCTTCTTATCCTTTACAATGCCAACTTTCTCAAGCAAAGAAATCAAACATGGCTTGGCGATGATTATTCCTACCAGCTCAGGTGTGCATGGGAATTTCTTGTTGCATAGGAAAAGGGACACCTTAACACTGAGGAAATCGACCTGTTGAGGCTTGAGAGTGAAATGTTATTGGGCGATGAACCCAAAACATTGCATGATGTCTAGCTTACACTTCAAAAAGAATCTGCTGCCGCCTCTTTACATGAAGTGGATGAAGGATCCGAGTTGGCACAACCCGATGTTACAACTGAATTGCCTCCTGTTAGTCTGTGAAATGATGGTTTTGATGACAACAACCTTAGAATAGTTTATAAAATATAAATACTAACATTATAAGTTTAGATATATATGTATATGCAGAATTTAACCATGCATGTACTAAGAAAGAAGACTGTACGGTATAGAGATTCAATATATCAAGATAGAAGACTTATGATTATCAAGATTATCAAGAGTTTAAGATTTCAAAGTTAAGTATTTTTTAACTATTAGGAATTTTGTTAAAACTCATAGAAAAGCACTAGCATCTTAAAACCCAATTTATTCGTGGAATGGAGTCTACTTCGAGCCTGTTAAAGGGATGGAACCCTAAATAGGATGGAACCTACGAAAAATCTAGTGGAACATTGTTTTGTATCTGCTATCTTTTTATTCAAAATGATTTTTCAAAATTATAACATGTTTTCAAAATGTTTTCCAAAATTTCCTTTAAAAATATTCAAAACCCACTATCTTGATTTTAAATAATTTTAGCCTCAAAATTATCTTTAATTTCAAAGTCAAATTACTCCTGATTTTAAACTATCTTTTAATATAATATATTTAACTTTTAAATATTTATACTTAGATTTAAAATATAAAATTAGAGTTAAATTCTATATATAGTATTCTCTATATTTACTTGTGAATTTTAACTATATTCAAGTATATTTATAAAGTTTTAATTAGTTTTAAATATAAGATAAAGGTTATTTTCAAAGAAAATCAAAACATCAAAAAATGCTTTGGGATGTCGACATGCCTATATACCCCATGTCGACATGGTGTCAGTTGAGTTCAAAATTTAAATTTCAAAATAAGTGTCTATTCGCCATAACTCTTCACGAATGGACATGGCTGTTGTTCTTCAGTAAATAGGGGTTAGTTTCAACGAATTTAACATCATATTTTCTGGTTTTTCACTCCTCTTCTTCTTCCACTTTTCTTAATACATATTCTTATCATTATTCTATTGAAACCAACATTGAATCGAACTCGATTACTTCTAGTTTGATTCTCTATCACTCTCTCTACAAGATTCTCAATGCTATTCAGAGTTATAGACTTCTTTGTAATCTATTAAGCGAGAAAAGGTGTGATTGTAGCCTTGAAAATCAATCAAGAAAGAAAAGGTGTGATTGTAGCCTTGATAAATCAATTGGGTAAACTTGTGGCCCGGAAATCAAGTATCTCTACCCAGAGGATCGAAATTCTGGAAGGTGTACCTCATAGCCTTGAAACCGAGGGTGTAATTATACAATTACTTTTGAAAGGAAATCCGTACTTGTGTTGCTGGACTGGATGTAGGGTAACTCCGAACCAGTATAAAATTCAGTGTGTTCTTTTCTTTACTTCCTTTATTTTATTTTTATATATGTGATTGTTTCTATGATTATATATGTGTCTGTATATTGCATACATCGGTGTCTAAATTAACATAAATCGAAAAAGATTTAGTAATTCATGATTAACACTATTCACCCCCCTCTAGTGTTAATCCTAGCCTTAAGATCCATAATCCGCATTTGTCACAATTGGTATCAGAGCAAGGTTTTCAAAGTTTCATAATCTGATTTTTGAAAAAGTTTTTAAAATGGCTATATATGTTAATACTAGTTTAGAAGCATTCAAACCATCATCATTTCTTGAGTCTGCATATAATCAATATTCAAATTCAAGTTGTCTTTCAAGATTGTTTGATGTGTAGGAATCATGCTTTATGGGTGTTGAGGAATCAATCCACAACGGACAAATTGTGCAGATCAGAAAGAACAAGTGGATACTTGATAGTGGGTGTTCTAGACACATGACTGGCAATCCAGATATACTGAACGATATAACATACAAAGACGGAGGATTGGTTAACTTTGGAGACAATTCAGAAGGATATGTGATTGGCATCGGCAAAGTTGGTAATTTTGAAACTCCTACTATTACTAATGTTTTGCTAGTTAAGAATCTAAAATATAATCTGCTAAGTATAAGTCAACTATGTGATAAAGGATATAAAATTAAATTTGAAAACGGTAAATGTTACATTGAAGATAATAATTCAACCATTATATTTGAGGGAGTCAGGAAAAAGAATATTTATATTATTAGTATGAAAGTTTCAAATGATAACCTGTGTCTATTGGCAAATACAAGCGACCCTTGGATTTAGCACAAGAGATTTGGGCATTTGAATTTCAAACTCTTATCTAGACTATCAAAACATGATCTAGTAAGAGGTCTCCCTAAATGAATTTTAAAGTAGATAGTTTATGTGATGTTTCTCAAGTAGGAAAACTTAGAAAAAGTTCTTTTAAGTTAAAAGATTTGATTTCAACTTCAAAACCTCTTGAATTACTTCATCTTGATTTATTTGATCCATCTCAAATTCTACCAATATATCATAGTAAATATGTCTTTGTAATTGTAGATGATTATTCTAGATTTACATGGACAATATCCTTGAAACATAAAAGTGATACTTTTGAATGTTTTAAGACATTCAAAAAAAGAATTCAAAATCAATTTTCTCTAAAAATTATAACTATTCGAAGTGATCACAGTGGTGAATTTGAAAATGAAAAGTTTGAGGAATTCTGCAATAAAAAGGGAATAACTCACAATTTTTCATTTCCAAGAACTCCACAACAAAATGGAGTAGTAGAACATAAAAATAGGACGATTCAAGAGTGTGCGAGAACTATGCTTACAGATAGTAATTTACCAAAGAATTTTTTGGGCAGAAGCAGTTGCTACCGCCTGTTATATTTTGAATAGAATTTTAATTAGACCCGAAACCTAAGGTATCTTATTTCAGAATTTTTGGAAGTAAATGCTTTATTTTAAATCCAAAAGATAATTTAGATAAATTTGATCCTAAATCCGACAAAGGTATCTTTATCGGATATTCTAATAGAAGTAAATCATACAGAGTGTTTAATTTAAAAACTAATTCCATTGAAGAAACAATGCATGTTTCATTTGATGAAAATTTCAAAAAATTTGAAGATACAAATGACAAAGAGGATTTAATCACTCAAAATCAAGAATCAATTGAAACTACCAATGAAATTAATCATCCTAATAAAAGGACTAAACTTTTAAAAGATCATCCTATAGAAAATATACTGGGAGATAAGCAATCTGTTGTTAAATCTAGAAATAAACTAAGTCAAATGAGTAATGTAGCTTTTACATCAACTATTGAACCCAAAAATCCAAAAGAAGCATCAATTGATGATTCATGGATTTTGCTTTGCAAGAAGGATTAAATCAATTTACTAGAAATGATGTTTGGAAACTTGTTCCTAGACCAGAAAATAAAACAATAATTGGAACTAAATGGGTTTATAAAAATAAAATGAATGAACAAGGAGGGGTAGTTAGAAATAAAGCTCGATTAGTCGCTCAAGGTTATTGTCAAGCAAAAGGAATAGATTTTGATGAAACCTTTCTCCCGTAGCAAGAATGGAAGCCATTAGGATTCTACTTGCTTTCGTAAATCATAATTATTTCAAATTATTTCAAATGGATGTTAAAAGTGCCTTTTTAAATGGATTTGTAAAAGAAGAAGTATATGTTGAACAACGACCACTTTTTGAAAATGATAAATTACTAAATCATGTTTACAAACTTAAGAAAGCATTATATGGTCTAAAACAGGCTCCTAGAGCCTGGTATGATAGACTAAGATCTTATTTATTGCAATTTAATTTTGAAATTGGTAAAGTAGATAATACTCTTTTTATCAAAAGAAATAAAAATGATATTCAACTAGTTCAAGTTTACGTAGATGATATCATTTTTGGTTCAACTAATTTTGAAATGAATAAAGAATTTTCTAAAATAATGACAAAAGAATTTGAGATGAGTCATATGGGTGAATTAAATTTCTTTTCAGGATTACAAATAAAACAATTAGATAATGGTACTTTTATTAGTCAAGAAAAATATGCTAAAGACCTAATTAGCAAATTTGGTTTGACTACTGCGAGTGGAAAACCTACTCCCATGGCAACCAATGAGTACCTTAGTAAAGAAGATCTCTCAAAAGATGTAGATCAAAAACTATATAGAGGAATGATTGGATCACTACTCTATATTACTGCCAGTAGACCTTATATCATGCATAGTGTTTGTCTCTGTGCCAGATATCAATCCCAACCTAAAGAGACCCACTTAAAAGCCGTAAAACGAATGATAAGATATGTTAAACGCACATCTGATTATGGTTTATTCTACCCTGAAAATGATTCTTTTGACTTAATATCTTACTGTAATGCTGACTATGCTGGTTGCAAATCAGACTGAAAAAGTACAAGTGGGACTTATCACTTTTTGGAGCATTCTCTGATTTCTTGGCTTAGTAAAAGGAAAACATAGTTTCTTTATCAACAATTGATCAGAGTATATTTCTGCTGCTTTGGCTTGTTCTCAAGTAATATATATGCAACAAACCTTAAAAGATTTTGGTTTAAAATTTTCAAAATCACCAATTTATTATGACAATACAAGTGCTATAAATTTATCCAAAAATACTACTCATCATGCTTGAGCTAAACATATTGATATCAGACATCATTTTCTCAGAGATAATATAAGTAAGGAAGTAGTCACTCTCGAGTACATCAATTCTGAGAATCAAATTGCTGATATTTTAACAAAACCCTTAAATGAATCAATATTTACTAAATTAAGGAGAGAATTAGGTATTTGTTCTATAACTGAAATATAAAATATAAATAATAGGTATAATTAATAATTAATATTAAAATAATTCAAAGAGTTAAAATAAAAAGGACCATGTCGACATCCCCCATATACCCATGTCGACATGCAACGTTTTTATGTTTTGAAATTTTTCCACCAAAATTCAAAAAGTTTAGTTATATATTCTTTTCTATTTCGATTTTTTGTTCATTCTCTTTGTTTTCTCTTTAATCTATCTTCTGAAATAAATAAAATAATGGCCTCCTCTTCCAAATCAAACATAAAATCAACCTTTTCAATCCCCTCTCCTACGTCGGGTCCATTTCAATGTACTACTCTCGCTCGTGTTACTAAAATGGAGGAATCTATGAAGGATGTACTTCAGATGATGACTGAAATTCAAGTGACTCAACTTCGTATGGCAAAGGAATAGGAAAGGCAATGCAAGATTCTTAGGAATTTGCAAAAATTCCTAATGGATAACCAGGCCAACCCTATCTTGATTGATGAAGACTCTTCACTCAATCAAGAACAAGAGGCAAACGAGGAAGAAGAAGAAGAAGAACCCATGGAAGAAGCGCACGAGGAGGATGATGACCAAATCGAGTGTGTTGGAGAAGTGTGTTTTGACAAGAATGTGAATCTTGTCGAACAACGTGGAAACTTCTGTTTTCACTATCCAAACTGTTTGATTCATAGAACTCCTATGTTTTATAACACACAATAGTTTCTTTTCTTTCTTCTCCATTGTTGTTTGTGTTTCTTTGTGTTTTCTAAACGTTCATGTATATACAACTTCATACGTAATAAATAACTTGTGTTCTTATATGTGTTTTAATTATAAATTCTTACTTAGGATAGTTGATAGTTTAGGACTATGTTTTAGTATTAGATTTAAGTAATGATTACTTATGATAACACTATCATTATAATCACATGTCATAGAGTATTAGTTATATAGTTTGGAGTTATATAGTTATATAGTTTAAAGTAATATAGTTTACATTTAGTATTTTTTTGTTGATGACAAAGGGGGAGAAATATAAAATAAGGTAGTTAGGCATAGATTAAGGGGGAGTTATTAGTTTTAGGGGGAGTTATTAGGATAGAAGTAAAATTTTATAAACAAAGGTTTTCATCATCAAAAAGGGGGAGGTTGTTAGTCTGTGAAATGATGGTTTTTATGACAACAACCTTAGAATAGTTTATAAAATATAAATACTAACATTATAAGTTTAGATATATATGTATATGTAGGATTTAACCATGCAGGTACTAAGAAAGAAGACTGTACAGTATAGAGATTCAAGATATCAAGATAGAAGACTCATGAGTATCAAGATTATCAAGAGTTCAAGATTTCAAAGTTAAGTATTTTTTATTACTAGGAATTTTGTTAAAACTCATAGAAAAGCACTGGCATCTTGAAATCCAATTTATTCGTGGAATGAAATCAACTTCGAGCATGTTAAAGGGATGGAACCCTAAGTAGGATGAAACCAAC
Source organism: Allium cepa (assembly GCA_030765085.1). NCBI lineage: Eukaryota > Viridiplantae > Streptophyta > Magnoliopsida > Asparagales > Amaryllidaceae > Allium > Allium cepa. The sequence goes on along the minus strand of CM060938.1, from coordinate 242,640,117 downwards.
AAAAAATCTAGTGGAACATTATTTTGTATCCACTAACTTTTTATTCAAAATGATTTTTCAAAATTATATTTTGTTTTCAAAATGTTTTCAAAACTTTCCTTTTAAAAGATCCAAAACCCTCTATTCTGACTTTAAATAATTTTAGCCTCAAAATTATCTTTAATTTCAAAGTCAAATTACTCCTGATTTTAAACTATCTTTTAATATAATATATTTAACTTTTAAATATTTATACTTAAATTTAAAGTATAAAATTAGAGTTAAATTTTATATATAGTATTCTCTATATTTATTTATGAATTTTAACTATATTCAAGTATATTTACAAAGTTTAAATTAGTTTTAAATATAACATAGAGGTTATTTTCAAAGAAAATCAAAACATGAAAAAGTGCTTTGGGATGTCGACATGACTATATACCCCATGTCGATGGTGCCAGTTGAGTTCAAAATTTAAATTTCAAAAGAAGTGTCTACTCTTCATAACTCTTCACTAATGGACATGGCTGTTGTTCTTCTATAAATAGGGGTTAGTTTCAACGAATTTAACATCAGATTTTCTGGTTTTTCACTCCTCTTCTTCTTCCACTTTTCTTAATACATATTCTTATCATTACTATGCCGAAATCAACATTGAATCAAACTCGATTACTTCTAGTTTGATTCTCTGTCACTCTCCCTACAAGATTCTCAGTGCTATTCAGAGTTATAGACTTCCTTGTAATCTATTAAGCGAGAAAATGTGTGATTGTAGCCTTGAAAATCAATCAAGAAAGAAAAGTGTGATTGTTGCCATGGTAAATCAATTGGGTAAACTTATGGCTCGGAAATAAAGTATCTCTACCCAGAGGATTGAAATTCTGGAGTGTACCTCGTAGCCTTGAAACCGAGGGTGTAATTGTACAACTGCTTTTGAAAGGAAATCCTTACTTGTGTTGTAGGACTGGATGTATGGTAACTCCGAACCAGTATAAAATCCGGTGTTTTTTTTTCTTTACTGCCTTTATTTTAATTCTGCATCTGTGATTGTTTCTGTGATCATATTTGTGTCTGTATATTGCATACATCGGTATCTAAATTAACATAAATTGAAAAAGATTTAGTAATTCATGATTAACACTATTCACCCCCCCTCTAGTGTTAATCCTAGCCTTAAGATCCGTAATCCGCATTTCTCATACCTCCAACATCCCAAACTATTTCAAGCTACATAGCAGAATCTTCAACCATCTCGAAGCATGATTTGGACAAGCCTTAGCTTTCTCCAATTCTTGAATGCAGTTTTGAGGGTATTTTGGCTCAACTTAGGAGCCATACAGAGGAAGGTATTTCACTGACATCTTTCATCTTTCAAAAGGTTAGGGTGTTATCATTTGATATTTCTTATCTTTTCGCTTATTTTTCCTCAGCTTTAAATCCATTAGGTGTCGTTCCTCCTCCCTTACAAAAGCCTCAATTGGATCACATGCGGCCATGACAAAATATATTAAAGTTACAAATTCAGCTGCTGCTAAGGGTTCTCAAGAAAAAACCTTCGTTATTGATGATAAATTCATGGAGGCACTGATCAAGGAAAGTGGCGACCCACACCACAAAATTCTTTTTGATGAGGATGTCATAATCACAGGCTCTTGCAATGATATTGATGAGCTCAGCATGAAAGTGAATGTTGAGAAGAAAGAGTTGTTGAACAAGAAGGCGAAAGCTACGCCTGTTGATGAGGATTTCAATGAGTTGATTCCTATCCCGTTCAAGATAATCACTCCCGGTAAGAATTTTTTTTGAGATGAGGTCCCCCTACTTCCAGTGTTGAGAGTTCCTCGATCCCTCCTACTTCTAAAGATGATACCACCTTGATCCGTATAAATGAAGGTATTTTTTCAAAGAAAATCTAAGGCAAAAAAGATCTAAGAGAGGATCGAGTGGCAGTTTGGATGGAGCCACTCCCAAGAAGCAAAAGAAGGAGAGGAAATCCTAAAAAATAATCGTTGGATTGATGTGATGTGTAAATAGCTTGGATGGCTACTTATTCATTTGTTGGTCGTGTTTATACGGGTATGAGCCTACATTTACTTCTCATTTTGGATAAACTTGTATTTTGAACAACATGACTAGTGTGATAATAGTCATTTTATTCTTGTGTAGAATTCTCGTACATGCTTGTTTAAATGATCAAGCTATTATGTTTTCCATTTAATATATTTGTGATTCTTTACTCATTGGGTGAGATATTAATCCAATTTATCCATCCCGAGGCCTCCTTGAGATCACGGCCTCGAGTCGTATCAAAAACTAGGCTCAAGCCTTATTGTTACGCCGTTAAATTCAGCAGTTTGATTAATTATACTCCCACCACTAGCCTTAGGTTAGTGGAGTCAGGTAGTGGATGATCGAGCTCCATCCTTAGTAATTTTGTAGTCTTCCTGTTGGTTTCAGGCCGAAGTTTATAGAATAGTGAGTGGTCGAAGCACACTCATCTATTTGTTTATAATCATATCCATACTTTGGGGATAAGAGTTAGTTAGTGGGTGGTCAGATCACACTTCTTTTTTATATCGTTTATGCTCATATACGTACTCTTGGGACGAGAGTCATTTCATAGGTGGTTGGTCACACCCATTTAGCATTTATACTCATATCCACACACTAAGGACATAAGTAATTTATAGGTGGTTAGTCGCACTCATTAGCATTTATACTCATATCCACGCTCTAAGGATATGATTTAGTTGGAAAACTGTCGAGTTCAATTTTCTTTGGTCAGTCGTACTGCCCTCCAGTGTGAGGTTTGACTCAACAAATGACCGGTCAAATCTCAATCACTTCCAAGTTATGTCGGTCCCATCAAACAGTGGGATTTAGTCAGTTTCCCATCACAACTAACATGTACTGCAATGGCGGGTCACATATATGAAGGAAAATTCAAAGCTTTATCACCGAATGGAATGATATGACATAATTTGTCTTATTACAAATTTGAAAAACCAAATGCTAAAATCCTAAAATTAAATACAACTAAGTGAAAAAGCAACAACTAAGTAACAACATCGTAAATGCTCGCCATTCCATTAATGCCATCAACAATCGCTAGCTTGAAAGTTCCCTCTCCAAGCCTCTGCTCAATGACATACGGTCCTTCCAAGGTTGGCTTTATACGTGAAAGGGTAGGAAAATCCCGTTTTAGGACATGATCATTGATTTCAAAGGTTCTATACAATTTTAGCATTGTAGTATCGAACGACTCGGTGTCAATGTGCAGCTGCCCTCGATCAGATTCCTCATGCTTCTGATTTGTAAAGTCTAGAGGTTCGAAGAGGAGATCTTTGTTTATTCTGGGATCGTATTAAGTCACTCGATGAGAAGGAACTTCGAGCTCAGCAGCAATAATAGCCTTAGAACTGTTAGCGAGGCCAAATGGAGTATGACCAGTCATGGACTTATGGGTGGCCCTGTAAGCCCATAATGATGTTGGAAGTTCATTCATACACTTGCCTCTAGCCCTTTCTAAATGCTTCTTCAGAATGGATTTTATGAATTTTTTCACAGCTTCAACTTGCCTATTTATTTGAGGGTGAGCGACTGCCACAAATATTTTTTCAATATGATACCGAAAGCAGAATTCTTTAAATTCAGTACTGTCGAACTGAGTCCCTTTACTTGTTACAATAGTTCGTGGAAGACCAAAACGATAGATGATATTTCGGATAGTGAAATTGATTACTTTCTTGGTTGTAATGGTGGCTAAAGGTTCCACTTCGGTCCATCTGCTGAAGTAATCAACTACGACAATAGCGTACTTTGCACCACCTTAAGAGATTGGTAAGTAATGATAATATCTATACAACTCATGGCAAATGGCCATGGGCCGATCATTTGTGTAATTTTTGTCGGCAGAGATCTAGGAAATTTTGCATATATCTGGTATTTTTCGCATCGTTTTACATAATTAGCAGCAGCTTGATTAATGTACGACCAATAATAACCATAACGGAGTATTTTCTTCACTAGGGTTTGCCTCTCAGTGTGATTGCCAAATTCCCCTTCATGAACTTCCTTTAGGGTACGTTTTATTTCATCGCGATTGATACACCAGAGAAAGGGAACGAAGAAACCCTTTCTATACATAACTCCTTCCTGTATGATATACCGTGAAGCTATGCTATGGACTTGTCATTTTCATTCCTTCGTTCGGGAAGAACTCCCTGTAGCAAATAGTCTTTAATCGAGTCATCCATGATTCCTTCTCAAGCTCCGTCTCTAGTACCTGATCAATTTCCATCAGGCTTATGCTTGGAGCATTTAATACCTCGATCGAACAAAGCCTACTTGTTTTGCATTCCCGGTGCTAGCAAACTTTGCAAATAAACCAAACTCTCCATTTTAATCTTGAGGAATATGAATAATGTCATAATACTCAAAGTCAATCAATAACTCCTGGACTGGGGTAAAGTATGGAGCAAGTCGTTATCCTTTAGCTTGGTAATCTCTCTTAACTTGCTATACTACCAATTGTGGGTCGTAAAAGATTTCAAGTGAATTTATTCCAAGTTTTCTAGAGAATTTTAGTCTAGCCATTAGAGTCTTATACTCGACTTCATTGTTTGTTGCAGGGAAATAAGACTTTAAAGTGTAGAAAATTGACCGATCTTCGGGGGTTACAAGCACAATACCAGCTCCAAAATAAAGACTTTTGAATGCTCCATCTGAATACGACTTCCATCGTATGGCAAGGATTCCATTGCTCTTTGGGAAATCATCATGCGTAATAAATTATGCTATAGAATCCGAAAGTGCCTAACCCGGGATAGTCCTCCGAGGAAGATAAGCGATGTTGAACTGGCTAAGTTCGATATTCCACCTGAGTAACCTACCAGACATCTCAGGTCGTTGCAAGACCCATCGTAATGGCTGGTCAGTGTAAATATTAACAGGGTGTGCCTAAAAGTAAGGGCGAAGCTTTCGTGATGCAATCAGCAAGCAGCATTCTAGTTTCTCTATCTTTGGATAATTGCTTTCATCCCTTATCAAATTGCTTGCAAAATAATAGATCGGTCTCTGAATTCGATTCTCTTCTCGAAGCAATGTGACGCTTATAGCATGTACCGACACTGCTAAGTAGATATATAAATCATCATGATCTACTAGCTTTGATAAGATACAAGGTCTCACCAAGTGGTTCACCAAAGCTTGAAACGCGTCTTTACAACTTTATGTCCATTTAGAATTCCTTTTTTCCTTTCCAAATCAAGTCAAAGAAAGGAATACATTTACCGGTAGCTTTGGAAATGAATCGGCTTAAGGTAATACCTTCCCATTCAGGCTCTGTACTTGTTTGATGGTCTTTGGCGCTTGGATATTGCGAATAGCTTGGATCTTCTCGAGATTATCTTTGATTCTGTGGGAATTAATTATAAAAACCAAGAATGTTCCTGAGGTAATGCGAAAGGAACATTTTAGAGGATTAATCTTCATTTTATAATGTTGGATAATGTCGAACATTTCTGCCAAGTCTCTAATGTGGTTGCTAGACTATTGTGACTTCACAAGAATATCATCCACATATACCTCCATCATCTTTCCAATGTGATTTTTAAACATCATATTAACTAGGCACTCGTAGGCAGCTCCTATATTTTTTAGGCTAAACGGCATCACCATATAGCAATATAATCTGACATTGGTAATGAAACCGGTGTGCTCTTAATCTAAATATGCATGGGTATTTGGTTATATTCTGAGTACGCATCCATGAAGGATAGTAATTTGTGTCCCGCGGCTGAGTCCACCACCTGATCTATCCTTGGAACAGGAAAACTATCTTTTGGGCATGCCTTGTTCAAGTCCGAGTAATCATTGCACGTCTGCCTTTTTCTATTTTCCTTTCTCACAAGTATAGGATTAGATACCTACTTAGGGCAGAGGGCATCGTGAATAAACCCGTTGTTTTTGAGTTTATCCGCCTCCTCTTTAAGAGCGATAGATGTCTTTGGATCTATGTCACATCTCTTTTGTTTCACCGGGACATATATCGGGTCGATATTCAATACTTGGCTCATAGTGGCAGGCGAGATCCCACACTTGTCAGAGTGATTTCAAATGAACACATCGAGATTTGCTCAGAGAAATCCAATAAATTCTTTCATTGTTGGGGGGCTCAGCTGTGATCCGATCTTTAGTACTCATGATGGGTCGTCGTGGCGAGCTACAATGTTAATCATCAGCTCATCCACTGCGGCCTTGGTCCCTTTGGGCTCCTCTTCGTCATCTCTTGGATCTATATCTCTATAGAATGGACTATGGCGCCTAAGCCAAAACTCAAGCACTAGTTGTCAATCTTCAATGGCTTGGATGTAGACGATCTTGTCCACACCCTTACCTTTCTCCCTTCGTTGAGCCTTCCTTAACTCAATTACATACCAGTCATGTCCAGTCGCTTGATCACAATGAACAACTCTAACACCACTATATATCGGGAACTTCAAAGTCAAACATAAGAGCTGCCCAGAACTCAGATATGGCTGATAGGCCCAAAAAGCGTTGTATAGAGAGTCGACATCCAAAAAAACAAAAGGCAAAATCTGCACTCTCCTACGGTCAACTTTTCCCAACTCTACAGGTAACTCAACATAACCAACGGTTTCAGTTTCAACACTGTTAAAGCCATGAATGTAGGCTTAGACGGTTCAAATCCATGGCTTTCATCCTCATCTGATCATAAGATTTTTAAAAAATTATGTTTATAGAGCTTCCACAGTCAATCAATATCCTTCTCAAAAATGCAGGGACGATCATGGCTGAAATGACCAATGGTTTGAGCCTCCACCTTATCTGCATCTCTGTTTCTGAACACGGTATCATCTGCCATTGTACATTGCTGTTTTGTTGGAGCTTCATCCTCCGCATTTGAATAGCATTCTAAATCCACATGCTTAATCGCGCTAGCATAGCACTCCATCTCATGCCAACTTTTATCAGCTGGATGTGGTTGTCCGACTATTGTATTAATAACTAATCTTCCACCAGTTCGCACAGGCTCCTCAGCCCTGTGCGGTGCTTATCATTGGTTGGGGTCAGATGTCCCCTGCATGCCATGCTGCATGGTTTTCACAAACTATTGTAACTTCCTTTCTCTAATTAGCTTTTCGATAATGTCCTGGAGATGCATGAATTCATTGGTTTTATGCCTATAGCATTTCGTGAAACCGACAATATTTCTCGTGTTTGCTTCTGCTTCTCTATTGATTCTTTTTAAGGTGGATTCCCATACTACATGGTATTACAGGAGACAAATAGGTATTCTCCAGGGACGTATTTAGTAGCATGTAGGTATTGCATATCGGAATCAAAGGCTTCCCTCTTCTAGAATCACTCTTTCGTTCTCGGCTCCCACTGCCTTTTTAGTTGATTCATTTTGTTTTGGACATTCATTTGAAATTTCCGAAGCTTTCATCAGACTACTTTATAGCAATATTACTCTGTACTCCCTCTCCACTTAGTTCTACAACATTCTTCTTCCTGGAGGATCTAGCTACCTCCTTCCTCAAATACTAAGCCACTTTTGTGTAAAAACATTCCAAAGTTGCAGGTGTTTTGCCAGCTAACCAATCACCAATGTTAGATTATGGATCAATCCCTCTTGTCATTGATATCAATATTGCATGGTCATTCGAATTAATGATTTCTATAATAGCTATATAAAATCTCTCTAAATAATCCTTGAGATGAGTTGCATGCACTCTGAACTGCTCCATAAACCTTATTACCAAATCATCAAATCTAGAGATCCACTGCGGGAGTAGCATTGTAAACCACATCATTTCTATTTCAGAGAGAGTTATGGGAACACATCTACACTTGTTTGCACCATCTGCTTGTGCTGAATCCATCAGCCATTCATATCTCATAATGTACTGCCTAGGGTCAGTTTTTCCCTTGTAGGCAAGCACTGACGGCATGTTGAACCTCCTCGGATACTCTACATGCAGGACATTATCAGTAAAAAGGATATGGCTTCTTGAGATTCCCCAATCATCATTGATAAAGCCTTGGCTTTCTCTCACCAGCTGTTTGGCCATAGCTGACAAATCCGACATTCAGATAGTTTGCCCCAAGGGGCATTCGTGTTCCACCTCACATGAATGGTCTGATCGATGTCTACAGGCCGTTCCACGCCTTCTTGTTTCAACATCTTCCTATTGTATATCTTGTAAATTCACTTCATCATCATTCCAGGGAAGCGCTTGGCTAACATTTATTAGAACTCCATCATCCAAATCGACAGCGGCAGCCCCAGTTTGAATCCCAACATGCATAAGTATATTCCTTCTTTGAAGAGGGATCAACATCGATCGTTCCTAGTAGACCACGATAGTCTGCCTGTTGATGCCCTAAAGTTTTCCCATGATATCTATTTGTTCTACGATGCCTATGCCTATGATACTCATCTGATGAACTAGAACTCTCTAATGCAGAGTAAGGGGTAGGGTCCCTCCTAGATTTTTATCGCTGTTGTTTTGTGAGTTGGTTCATTAGGTTGATATTGTCTTGAATCTACTGATTTAATTATGGGCAACTATCCATTAGCTCCCTCATTAGATTTTGGAATTCATCTCTCATAATAGAATCAGTTGGATTTTGGTCTTCAATTGGTCCAGCATTTACATCCATTGGTTGACTACTCGGGCCTCCTTGCTAGATACTAACGTTTACGTTTCCTTACATGCTCTGAGAAATAGGTCAAGTATTCCTCAACATTGTTGTTAGCTTTGCTTACATTTTTGCAAATTTGAGTAGAACAAGCAGACTTCCTAAAGATAACTATGGATCTCCTTTGGGAGATTTATGCAATCCAATAGCAACAAAAGGATCCTAATAAGCGGAGAATCAAGGCCGTCGGTGAAAACGCCGAAATGTTTGCACCAAAAATGGTCATAAACACGCAAGAATAGTTTTTGTAGATAAATATAAATGAAGCGAAGCAAAATGAAAATGAGTAAATGAATAAATTAGAAATAGAAAATAAGCGGTAATCAAAGACATAAAGGTTTATAGTCGTTTGGCATTGTATGCCTATGTCTACTTTTAAGATTATCCTTTATTACTCTCTTGTGAATCTGATTGCAACAGTAGAACAAAGCTAGCACTTGATAGTGGAGTCTAGAGTAACAAGTAGCGTAAAGATCCTTAAAATAAACAAATAGGTCTATATTTATAGGCTAAAATGACGAGATAATTAGCTAAGATTTCGAAAAAAGGCTATCCAGGTCCATAGGGACCCACCATAATGATCGGTGGTCATAACTTGTTTTTTTGGAATGATCGATATAAATTGTACCAAATGTTAGTTTTGGCTTTGATTGCCGTGTGGTCGTTTTTGGGGGGTCCCATATGCTTATAGACTTTGCTACTAAAATATAAAGTCAGTCTATGTTTTCGTTTATGAGATATGGATCAATCTTTGTCGTATTTAGGTTGCTAGCTGAATTGCACCGATCATTAGGAACGGTCAACATAAAATGATCGGTATTCCTTGAACCTAAGAGTTTTGACTTACGATTATTTTTGTAGGCTCCAGCCTTCAATTTATTGATGCCCTGAAAGTTCCAAGTGAATTGGCCTTGTGCATTTTGAGATATCGATCAATCTTTATTGATTTGAGCTGCTTTATGGATCGTTCCCGATCGATCCATATAAATCCTTGCTTTGTCCGTAACTCAATCTTATGAACTCCGATCGACTTAAAATTTGGAATGTAGCTTCGTAGGGCTATGCCTGTCATACCATATTGATTGCACCTCGAATTGGCTCCAGTATGGAATTGCTCGACCATTGTCCATGGTATCATCTAAAACTGATTCTCAAGGCTGGTAACCATCCATTTCTAGCCAAGTTGATGATCTCCCAGCTTTTCCAAAAGGTGGGACAACAACGATTCGTAGAGAATTATAGTGTTAACCATTCACCATGGGGGAGAAGTAGTTCTAATGCATTAAAATATTGGATCCTTAAGTGTAATGATTAGAATAGTGTTAGTAAATTTTATTAAAATAGCACTGGTAATCTAATTAGGAAAACTAAACAAATGAATATACACATTTTCCATTGTTCTACACATTTAATTTAGGTATCTTTTAAAAGTCCCCTTTTATGATAATTGAGACTCCGCAGAACATTGGATGTTTAGGAGAGTGGGAAATATACAGGAATTGATAGGATGAGATTTGTTCTTGCTACTTCAGTTTTTATAATTTATAGTTATAAAAGGTGTTTTAGAAACATGTAAAGTATGTTTTTGAGATAAATGGTTTGGTGAAATGAATAAGTTGCTGAAAGAAGAACTGAATAAACGAATGAACAAAAAATCCAAGATTTTTGTGAAATAAAGTCTTTAAAAGAAAAAGCTGATTTGATATCAAACTCAGTTTCTAATGTTCCCTTTTAAGTTTAGGGAATAAGTCAATAATATTAAAATGTATGTTTTGAAAAGAGTTAAAAACACCAATTATTTTTGAATTTAGTAGAAGTTTCTAATTAACACATTTATAAACAAGAGTTTTGGGATTAGATATTAAATTTTTCTTTGAAGTTATAATTTTTGAAGAAACTGATAAAGAACAAACTAGGATTTTAATTGTGGAGTAGACAGGAATTAGTGTTTAGGTGAGACGTAGAACAAGGAAAAGGTTATGAAGGAGATAGTGATGACTACTTTTGGAAAAGTAACAAGGAATCCCCGTAGAATGTGTGAGACAAGAAAAAGCCTAGAAATATTATGCTAATATGTATGTAACCCATAAAGATGATATTAAAGGGCACTACTATATGTTTTGGAATATGCTTGTAGGAGGCTTATGAATAAAGGAAATACCAAGGATTGAGAATACTATCAAAAGAATGGCATTAAGGGAAGATAGTAATAGATGGAAATGAGATGGTAAAAAACACATGGAAGGTATTGTTAGGCTTAAATTAGGGAAGCAAAAGAAGAAATAGAAAAGATTATTTCCCCAAGCTTAGTTGCCATTTAATATGAAGACCATAAATTGTATTTCTTATCCACTGGAGTGAAAGGAGGCATGGTTAGTCCAGAATTGGATACAGAATGGAAGATATGAATAGTCCTTATTCATCGTAAGTTATAAAGAAAGGATAAATTTTATAGATTTTGCAGAAGGATGGCCTGTAAGGAAGGTCCATTCTAATTATGGTAGTAGTTAATGGTGTTATATTTTCTTCTAGTGTTATTTTTTATCCTTGTGGATTATGTGAAGACTACTTTACACCTTTGGTACCTTATATACCTGAAAAGAGCACTGCGAGGGTGCCCGACTGTTCAAAACGGTAACCAAGAGTTAAAAGAAATAAAATCCAACACAGATCTTGTAAAACATCTCACAACACATAAATAAAATATAATATAACAACATAGATGTAAAACAGGTGAGATAATGATGCAATTAGATGAACCATTGATAAGAATAATATAGTGCATCTGGTTCATAGACTATACAAAATATGAAATAAAAAATTTATACATCCCATATCACCAAAATAAACACTAAATCTGTCCCTAATAACACTAGTACTGACATAGTTCCACAGTGAAGCACCGTAGAATATAGCCGATATTAAGCTCCAAGTATAGGTATATGAAAGCGTAGCCTCCTACTCATACTCCGTACAGATCCATGCGCTATCCAGACCTATTATACTTAATCTATTCATTTAAGAGCATCTAAGATAATAAGAAGCAAAACATAAAACCTTGGGTCAGACAACAATCTGGTGTTAGCGACATATCATCTCAAAACTACTATACAAATTGTGTATAGTAATATAGACATAAGGGGTGTAGAACAATACCTGACCGGTCCCTGAATCCAAAGAGCTAGCATATAACAATTATCTACTATCAAAGTCATAATAATGTACTACAATCGAAGTACAATGTCTAATGTCTAAGTATACAATCGAAAAAACCTACATTGGGTGACACCCTAGTGTAACAACAATAATGGAAAACATAGCATTAAACGATCCTCATCGCCACTCATGTGTGCTAGATACATTATTACTCATGTGACAAAATAGAAAACTAGGAACCCAATTGTAATCCTAACTTCATTGGTGCTCGTATCCATGCTACTTTGAAAGGCAAGGAACCAAGCCCTCAATTGCAAAGCCCACGGTAATCTACTTTCGAAAGATTCGGATGCAATCATAATCCAGGTAGGCGACCCACTTACCCCTTCTTTAAAAGCACACAAGAAGCCTTCGAGTTTTCAACGATCATTTGGCATGTGTCTCCAAAATGGAACTCAATTGTTATTCCATCACGACTATTTAAACAGCAGGACTCGTAAATCCCACCATAAGTCCCTATTATTAGACTTGCCCTTGTGGATCGCCTCCACGACTCCCATCGTTAAGTCGTCATCTTCGGAATGCCTCTACATACCCATCGCAATTCATAGAGTCATCGTACTATGTCCCAAATTCATCACATCATCGAACTCGTAGTACCATGCCATCACTTCACTAGTCCCTGCATGAAGTCCAAGGCCACCCTGAGTCATGACGGAGTCATCCATCCTTAACCCATATCATCTCATCAAAGACCATAAACTTTGTCACCATGTCCTAAGTAGCCAAACTCCATGCTCCCCTCAGCCGATCCATCGTACGATTGATCCAAGCTAAATGCAAGCCAACATACGCCTAGCCAAACCAACTTCCCTGGTGTGGCTTCCACCATCGAACCGAGTTTTGAGTTTGGTCATCGCTTTGCCTTGCAATCGAACATACCACATCAACCGACCATCGAACCTCCTTACCATCGAATGAATTCTCTTGCCTGGCCAGTGAGCACTCACCACGCCAAACTGCCAAATTTGTTCGGTCACCGAGCTAGCCCTACCATCGAACCGAACTTGATAATCTACCACCGCTCCATCTACCACACTGAACCAAGCCTAGGCCAAACAAATTTAAGTCCAACTGATTCCCTATAGCTCTGCTAAGTCCGAACTTTGTATCGATTTCATCACTATGTCATGCTCTTCGACCCTTATGCATCCAATATGCAACGATGCAACTCTCGACAATCTTAAGGCAATCCTCAAAGCTCGATTTTACATTCCCTAACTCTAAGTTGCTCCAATGAGTGTTTCAACCATACAAGCATTCACAAAAACACATGCATAAGAATGCAAATGAATATGCAAACATCCAAACACACATCGAACCATAGCAATTCATCATATAATACATCCATATGGTAGCATAAAACATATAAAGACAACCATATTCCTAGCGATATGATTAAAGTACTTTAGATATCCCAAAATTCATTTTATTTTAGATTCGACCCAAAAAACAGCTTTAAAATGTTAATTTGACTTTAAAATCGAGTTTAAAACCTATAGATACATATAGGAAAGTGAGAGATAATAAATCGCTCTCCAAATGCCTCAAAGATGGAGATTGGCACGCAAATTGAGGCTAATCCAAAATCCCATCTAAGATCTGATTTCCTTCCCAAAGATGTATTTATAAACTCCTTGATGAATCCCCTTTCTTATCTATATTTTGGATGAGAAATGGAAGAATTGGGGATAAAAGAGGAATAACGGAGGTTCGGGTCGTATCGAGAAGTGGTAGAAAAACTTGATTTGGAGAGGGTGGCACCTCTATTTATAGGCCAAACTCCAAGCACCCTAACCCCCCCTCCCCCCCCCCCCCCCGAGGCACATCAAACAGGGCATGCCAAACCGAGCATGCCGAACCAAGCTCCGAACATGCCTAGTACCGACTAGAGACAAATCTTCAAACTGTAATATCTCCTAGTTAGAAAGTCCAAACAGCTATTATGATGCTTTACAGAAAGGGAAACTATCATATCTTCTTAATGGAAGTGGTCTCGGGTGCTAATTCGGCTCTTATCAAAAGTTATCTTTGATGCAAGCCTTCTAGAGGTAAAATCGTGTGGAAAAATTTTAAATGTACGAAATGTCTGTAATAGGTATTTTCCAAAGTTATAGAGTCATGTGACCTCAAATTGGTTTAAAACTGTATTTTACGGTCATCCGACACGTAAAATACTAGTCGTTACACTCTTCCACCTTTAGGAATTTCCCCCCCGAAATACCCAATACAACCAAGGTAAAATGAAACATATCTATCCTACATACCTATCATCTACGTGTAACCATATAAAACATCAAACAAGCACAAAAAAACAACAGATGATATCTACGGCTACCCTAGCATGCATGATACTGAACTAACCTATATGATATTAAAAGTGAAATTAAATAGGAAAAGCAGAAGTCCACCAAGTAAAGTGCTCCGTATAAATGGTCGTCATATGCTGCTCGATCTCCCAAGTACAATTACCTTCACTCTCACTCCACTGAACATTCATCATCTTTACTGTCTTCCTCTTGAGCTATTTCATATCACGTCCAATGAGACGAATAGGCCTATGAGGTCTCGATGCTTCTACTTTAGTCTCGATTTCATCAAACTGATCCAGTTAGACTATTATGCCCGAGTCATGCACAAACTTCCGCAAGTGAGAAACGTGGAATAAATTGTGCATGCCCACCATCCTCTGGGTCAAGTCGACTCTATATGCTAGATTATTGGTCCTCTCAAGTATCAGAAAAGGTCCAATGAATATCGATGCTAACTTCCCCTTAATACCGAATCGAATAACACTTGTAACACCCCTAATTTTTAATAATATTATTCAGGAGATTTAATTAGATAAATTAAATAGAATAATGTAAATGTTAAGTAATAAGGGGGTTGAGATTTGAACAAATCTAATTAAGGCCATGCTTAATAAAATAATTAAATGGGCATAAGAATGGGTTATAAACTAATTAAATTACATAAGGGTATATTAGGAATTTTCCGCACATAACCCTTACCCTTATATATTTTCATTCATACCATTTTACTTTCCATTCACGTCATTTTGAAAAATCAAACCAAAATCTTAAGAAAGAGCTGGCCATAATCAAAGAAAAGAGGAATTTAATTAAAACCTAGAGATACAAGCTTAGGGGAAATCAATCTCAATCCAATCTCCTTATCTAAATCAAGGTGAATAATAATTCCCTCTCCATTCTATTTTAAATCACATTTTTTCGAATTTAAGGGTAAATTCATTTTTATAATGAATTGGATGATGATATGCTTGATTATTAATTTGTATAACTAAAACAAGATTGTTAAAATTGGAATATACGTGGATTTAGGAATAAATTGATCTACGTTGTTATTTAAATGCAATGGAAAAATTGTATGTTATGTAAGACATGATTTTGGATTTGGGTTTTAATGTTGATAATTTTTCAAGCTATGGAAAGATTGTTACCAATTTTTAAAGGAAAATATGGTTATTTAGTTTTATAAATTTATTTCAAAAAATATATTAAAAATATGGCTTTGAAATTTTGACATGTTAGATAACATGATTAAAGTGAATTTTTGAAAATTTTGGGAATTTTTCCAAGTGATTTTCTATGCAAATTAAATTATTTTAGAAAAGGGACTTCTTTTAATATTAATTTTGCTTAATGGAAGGGTTTATTTGATTAACTTCACCATGGTTTTGATATGAAACTAGCGGCAGTTATCTCAGTAAATAATTTGAAATGTTAAGGAAACCAATCTGGTGTTTACATGTGGCAGGTTAGTTAGAAAAAGGTTTACTTTTATTAGTATTAAACCAGGTTTTTCTAGAAAAGTTGGTTGCGCCTACTTTAGAAATAATTTTCAACACAGAGCTTCTACCTTCAACCCAGTCGAAACCTATTAAGCCGAAACCAATAAACAATGTATTATAAAGATGGAACGTAGTGGATTGAAAGAAGACAAAAGGTTAAGTGTCGAAAGCATAGCTTCCTTAAGGGGTCGATACCTTGATTTGTTTTAAAAAGAGAAGCGCCTAGCTTTGTTTTATTAAAACCTTTAAAGGAGTTGAAGCATATGTTTTTGTAAGGAGTTTATAAAGCTTTCGAAGGGGTTGCCATCAAATTATGTTTGCTTTTGAATGCGTTCCTTTACTTATGAACCATTGCTTTTGAAAAGGGGTTCAGACCGAGTTGAAGCCTATTGTCGTTCTTCAGCCTTTCGATGGTTTTCAAGTCATCAATGCTTTCGAAAGGTAGTATTTGTTTTTAAAGATTCTCTAAGCCTCTTCCTAAATGCTTTCGATAGGGTCCAACGGTTTCAAAGGCAATGGGTTCGAAAGGGGGTTTCGATGCTGTCCTTCAATATTTTTTAAATGGGTTGAAGCTTTCGAAAGAGATGGTGCCGACACCATCATGTCTTCCCCAATATTTTTATACGATAAAAGATGGTATTGAAAGAGATGCTTTCTCCTATATTCACTTTGACCTATAATATGTTACGTATAAACCCAATGGTTTCGAAAAGGTAATGTTCAATGGTTTCAAACGGTGATTTTAATGGTTTCGAAAGGGGTAGTTTCAAATGGTTTAAAGCTATGCTTCTATAATTAAATATTAATACTTTAATACAACCGAAAGGTTTCGAAAGGAAGGTTCTAAAGATTTAGAAAGGAAAATGCCTAATGTTTTGAAAATATATTTTATGCTTTTGAAGGAGGGTATCCAAGGAAGTTGAAGGCAAGGTCTCGAAAGGTTTTATAACCCAAACTCATCTTTAATGGGAAAAACCCATTGCTAAATTAAAGGAGTACCGGAATTATTTTAATAGGAAGCTTTCCTTAATAAAATTATAGGTTAAAGCGATTAACCATTTTTATATGAAAAGTGTTTCAAGGACATTAACCCACAAGAGTGGTATTGTTTTGTAATTATGTTTGCTTCTTCAAAAATAAATATATTTACATTATAATGGACCCATAGTTGCAGTTTGGGGATAATGAGTAGAAGAACCAACTTGGTTAACCCAGTAGTGAATATAAATTGATTAAACTCTTGGATGAGTAGAATTGCATCCAAGAGGTCAGGGAGGCCATAACATAAAATGCCTAAATATGGAAGTTGTCAAGGAGGCAGGTTCATAGTGATCCCATGAAAACTATGATTAGGAAGTTATTGGAGTTACCAATAGGTTCATAGTGATCCCATGAAAACTATGTTATAAAGAGTGGTAGGTAGGGACTAATTGGTTTGCAGTGCACGTATGAAAACTATATCCGGATTAAGTTATTGATAGATGTTAATAGGTTCCTAGTCAACCCGTGAAAACTAGGATAACAGAGAAGTTATTGGAGCAACCAATAGGTTTTGGGGAACCAATGAATTAATTAAATTAATTGGCAGAGGCCAATAGGTTCATAGCACACACATGAAAACTATAAAATAGGAGAGAAAGTCCATATATTATATAAAGTTTATTAGCAATCCCATGAAAACTAATAGCTCAATAGCGATCCTAAAAAAAAATATTACAGGCAGTCAATAAAATAGAGGATTGGAAATCCAGAATGTTTTAACATGTTTGCATATCATAATAATATTTTGAAACATTTATGTTTTAACCATTGTGCATACAAGAGCATGGTATATGGTTTTATAAAGGTTTTAAGATACTAGTAAGGGGAAACCCGTTCCTTTAAGCGGCGTGGTCTCGCTATATACGTAAATGATTTGAGATGGTAGATTATTACTCATACCCGGCTTTATGTTTGACTCGAAGTTTATGCTTTCCCCTTAAACTCTCGGGTACTATTGAATTTGAGTAGTTTGAGAGTTTAGGTTTTCAGGTAGCTCATTACATGAATAAAGCTTTCAAAGACGTGGAGGCATGATAGCTATATAGAGTTTCTTTTATTTGATTCCATTGTGTTGTTTGTAAAGGTAAAGTTGTTATATTGCATCTAATCTTCCAAGGGGCATCTTCATATGTCTCTCTTGGCGTATGTTGTAATAAATATATTTTCACTGAGCATGTTTTGCAATTGTGGGATTGTGTAATGAATTGGAAATGCTTTGAAATGGAATATGGTTTTTTAATTTATTAATTTTTTTTCCATATTCATGTGCTTCTGTGTATCAATGAATGTAACATCACCGTATTTGGTCGCCGAAAATTAATAACTATAGATGACTGCAACATCCTTAGCACTTAGTTTTAAGCCTCCAAGTAGAGGAATGTTATCAGTTGGTATCAGAGCATAGGTTTATGAAGATTTAAAGTAAATATACACTTAAGAGATTTTGAAGCATAATTCCAATAAATTAGAAATATAATCGGTGTTTTGGGTTAGCACTATAGTAACGTACTTATATTTGACATATATATATATAAGTACGTGTTCCCCTCTCTCTTAGAACGTTCTTCTATGTCTTACTAAGCAAATTTACGAGAAAGTGGATATGGAAGTATGAAACGGAAGAGGAAATCTAGGTGGAGGAAGCACAACAAGCATGGAAATATTTGGCCTAATACTTGGAGGAACCAAGGTCGATCGGCTAATGTTAACCAAAATGCTGAGGCCAATGTTAGTGCTAGAAATCCGCCAGTTGATGCGGGGATGGTGTGCCAGTTTTAGCCAAAATTTTGCAAGATATGATTGTTGGTAATATTGGAGGAGCTAATCCTGTGGCTCCATTTGGGTATAACTATGCTAAGTTGAGCAGAGACTACACCAGTCTGGGTCGAAAGCCGTTTGATGGAACGAAAGATGCCATTGAAGTTGAAAATTGGCTATTGCACTGTTAGAGGATCTTTAATGATCTAGGATTAGACGATGGGCAAAAGAGGAGGCTAGCCTCTAGGTAGCTGCAAGGGGCAGCGCTTCACTAATGGAATAGTGTGACTGCCGGAGTTTTGAAGGAAGAGCTGACATAGGATGATTTCTAAAGGAGGTTTGAGCAGAGGTTTCTATCTAAGGTTGCTAAGTTAGCGCTGATGAGGAAGTTCATGGATCTAGTTCGGGAAGAGATGTCAATAATCGAGTACGCTGCTAATTTTGATGAGTTGTCTCGATATGGATCTGCTATGGTTGACACTTAGATTAGAAGGAATGAGCAGTTCACTCGGGGATTGAGACCAAAGCTTGCTAGAATGACCATTACCCATATCCGAGAACCTTGTAATGTGGTGGTGGAGATGTCCATTCGCCATAAAGAGATGCTTGTTTTTTATGCTAGAGAGAAGCTAGTAGAATCCCAGGGTTCTCAGGGAAAGAAGAGGAAGTTCTTTTAGAAGAAGGGATCCCAGAAAGGCGATGCTGCCAAGAAGGCAAAGGCTGATTTAGTCTGCTTCAAGTGTGACGAGAAGGGTTGTTATGCTCATGAATGCCGGTCAGGCAGGAGAAGAAGGCTGTAGATAAGAAGAATGTGAAGTGCTTCAACTGTGATCAAGTCGGGCATTATAAGAACCAATGTCCAGACCCAGTTATGGTAGACAAGGGGAAGTTTTTGCTATTGGATCATCTGCTAAGCTAACTGTAGCTGATAAGGGAAAGACTGTGACGGAAGGTACACATTTGATTTGGAGTATTCCAGTTAGGATGCTATTTGATACCGGTGTATCACATTCATTTATATCATAGTATTTGGTTGATAGGTTATACTTAGAACCCACATACCTTGTTACCTTTTTAAGGGTTGTGAATCCAAGGAGGGTATGCAAATCTGGGAATGAAATGTGACCAGTTAGAACTTGATTTGTTAGGTAGTAAGTTTGCATGCAGTCTATATGTTTTCGATTTCGTAGATTTTGTAATCATTTTGGATATGGATTGATTGATAAGGTATGAGGCCAAGATAATTTTCCAAGATAGGGAGATATCACTAAGACACCAGATAGTCATAACCGAACTATATTCTCCATAGATAATTCTGACCGGAGTAGTTCCACTTTGTTAAGTGCAATGAAAGTGGGAGAAGAGCTAAGTCAGGTTCGAATAGCAAGAGAATTTGCAGATGTCTTTGAGCTAATTATACGACTACCACCAAAACGATCTATTGGGTTTCGGATAAATCTTGTGCTAGGAGCCGAACCTGTGAGTAGACCACCTAGCATGATGACACCGACTGAGATGAAGGAATTAAAGGTGCAGCTAGCGGATCTAGAAGGAAGGAATTTTATTAGACCAAGTAGTTTTCCTTTAAGAGAAACTGTGGTATTTGTGAAGAAACTAGAAGGGTCGTTAAGAATGTGTATCGACTATCGTAAGTTGAACGAAAGGACGATAAAGAATAAGTACCTTCTACCAAGGATAGATGATCCATTTGATCAGTTGAGTGGAGCCAGAGTGTTTTCCTAGTTGAATTTGGCGACAGGGTTCCATCAGCTGAGTGTGGCAGAGGACAGCATTCATTTGATAGCATTTTGGACTAGGTATGGTTTGCATGAGTGGTTAGTAATGCCATTCGGGTCGACAAATGCACCTGCTTTCTTTGTGGATTTGATGAAAAGAGTCTTCCAAGAGTATTTGGACAGATTCGTGTTAGTGTTTATAGATGATGACATCTTGGTATACTCTAAGGATGAAAGAGATGAAAGAGAGCATGAAGATAATTTTAGAGTGGTGCTTGAGGCGCTGAGGAAGAATCCATTAAAGACAAAGTTTTCCAATAGTCATTTTTGGAAGAAAAAGGTTAAGTTTCTTGGCTATATGGTTTCAGAGGAGGGATCGATAGTCGATTCAGTTAAGATCAAAGGTGTCAATAATTGAAAAAGGCCAGAGACGATAACCGAGATTAGGAGTTTTCTTGGACTTGCTGGCTATTACCGGAGGTTTATCAATGATTTCTCGCGGATAGTAGCGCCTTTGACTAAGTTGACCAGGAAGGATGTGAAGTTTGTTTGGTCCGACAAATGTAAGGAAGGGCCTTAATTTAATACATTTTCCAATCAATTCACCAGTGTTAGTAGTTCCAGATTGTAACAAAGGGTTGGTGGTATACACTCATGCATGTGGGACTGGATTGGGAGCAGTGTTGACGTAGGGGGGCAAAGTCATTGCATATGCATCCAGGCAGCTTAGACAACATGAAGTAAGATATCATTTTCACAACTTAGAGTTGGCTGCGGTAATCTTTGCCTTGAAGATTTGGAGGCATTATCTCTTAAGGGAGAGATTTGAGCTATACACAGATCATAAGTCTTTAAGATATTTATTCTCTCAGAAGGAGTAGAATATGAGGCAGGAGAGGTGGCTTGAGTTTTTGGATGCTTATGATTTTGGTACAGAATATACTCCAGGGAAAAGTAACAAAGAAATGGATGTTTTTAGCAAAAAACATCAGAATGTGGTGTTGGCTATATTGGTAGAATGGAAGCATTTAGAGGTTGGCGAGTTGTGATGTGCAGTTAGGTTCAAATGCTAGTTCTAGACAGAGTACTGCCATGTTGTCCTATTTAGAAGTTCGACCAGTATTGATCAAGAGAATTGCTTCTAAGCTGAGGGAGGATCCATTATTAGCCGAGAAGATAAGAAGCTTAAGGCTAGAAGTAAAATCAACGATCTGAAAGATTTTTGTCTTGACCAGAGAGGATGGTTGAGAAAGAAGGGGCAGTTATGTATTCTAGGTGTAGAGAACTTGAGGAAAGAAGTTCTTGGGGAATGTCATCGATCCAAATTTACGATTCATCCTAGAAGGACCAAGACGTATCAAGACATGAAAAGGAGCTTCTATTGGGAAGATATGAAGAGGGATGCTGACTTGTGGGTTAGGCAATGTGTAAACTTTCAACAAGTGAAAGACGAACATCAAAAGCCAAGTAGGTTACTTCATCCTCTAGGGATCCAGTTAGGAAATGGGACTTAATATCCATAGATTTTATAGATGGGCTGCCAAGGTCAAGCAGAGGAAATGAGAGCATATAGGTTATTATGGACAGGTTGATCAAGGGTGCCCATTTCATTCCCGTAAAATAGGCCAAGACGACACCTGTTTTGGAAAAGTTGTTCATGAAGAACATAGATAGACTTTTTGAGGTTCCTAGTAGCATAGTCAGCATCAGAGATGCTTTATTCATTAGTGAATTCTAGAAAAATTTGTAGCATGTGTTAGGCACTAAGCTCAAGAGGAGTACCGCATATCACCCTTAGATGGATAGGCAGACTGAGCGAGTCAATAAGGTGCATAAGGATTTGTTGAGAGCTTGTGTGTTGGACTTTGGTGGATCTTGGGAGGATCACCTACATTTGGTTGATTTTTCGTATATAATAGTTATCATACTAGTATAGGTATGATGCCTTTTGAAGTTTATATAGAAGGCCATGCAAATCACCAGTTTGGAGAATAGAGACAGATTGGTCTTAGGTCCAGATTTGGTTAGGGCGGCGTCAGAGAAGATTGAGTTAATCCGAGAAAGGATGAAGGAAGCTCAATCAAGACAGAAGAGTTATGTAGATAAGAGGCGTAAAGACCTAGAGTTCTTAGTTGGAGATAAGGATTTCAGTAACGTACCATAGATGAACGGTGTGGTACGGTTTGGGAAGTCAGGGAAACTGGCACCAAGATATGTTGGTCCATTCGAGATTATGAAAAGGATTGGAAAGCTCGCATACAGTGCAGAGTTGCTGATCAATATGGTAGATGTCCATAATGTATTTTATATGTCTTATCTTCGCAAGCATGTGCATGATCTCGAGGCCACTATTCCTTCGACGGGGTTGGAAGACGTAGTATTAGAAAACCAGTTCGAGTTGTTGCGAGAGATGAGAAAAGACCGAGGAACAAGACAATCAAGTTGGTGAAAATTCAGTGGAGCGACAATGAGAAGGTCTATACTTGGGAGACAAAGGATAGGATTCTAGATACTTATCCTAATCTGCTTGAGGGTATGTCTATATTAGATATATATAGATAATTCCTAGTCAGGTCGACTAGTATGGTTGTTAGAAGTCGTTACAGATGATTGCTATGTTTAGTATTTAATGCTTACTGAATTTCGAGGACAAATTCTTTAAGGATGGTAGCCAGTAACGCCCCTAATTTTTGATAACATTATTCAGGAGATTTAATTAGATAAATCAAATAGAATAATGTAAATGTTGAGTGATAATGGGGTTGAGATTTGAACAAATCTATTTAAGGCCATGCTTAATGAAATAATTAAATGGGCTTAAGAATGGGTTATAAACTAATTAAATCACATAAGGGTATATTAGGAATTTGCTGCACACAACCCTTACCCTTGTACATTTTCGTTCCTACCATTTTACTTCCCATTCACTTCATTTTGAAAATGCAAACCAAAAGCTTAAGAACCGGCCATAATCAAAGGAAAGAGGAATTCAATTAAAAGCTAGAGATTCAAACTTAGGGGAAACTAATCTCAATCCAATCTCTTTATGTAAATCAAGGTGAATAATAATTCCATATCTATTTTATTTTGAATAATATGTTTTTGGATTTAAGGGTAAATTCATTCTTATGATGAATTGGATGATGATATGCTTGAATATTAATTCGTTTAATTTAATCAAGATTGCTTAAATGAGAATATACACGGTTTTAAGGAGAAACCGATCTATGTTATTTTTTTAAATGCCATGGAAATATTTCATGTCATATAAAACATGATTTCGGAGTTGGTTTTTAATTTTGGTAATTTTCCAAGCTATGGAAATAGTGTTATCAATTTTCAAAGGAAAATATGGTTATTTGGGTTTATAAATTTATTTTGAAAAATATATTAAGAATTTGGGTCTAAAATTTTGATATGTTAGATAACAAGATTAAAAAGAATTTTTGGAATTTTTGGGGATTTTTCCAAATTGATTTGCTGTACAAATTAAATTACTTTAGAAGAAGGACTTCTTTACAATATTGGCTTTGCTTAGTTGAAGGGCTTATTCGATTAACTTAACCATGGTTTAGAAATGAAATTAGCGGCAGTTATGTTAGTAAAGAATTTGAAAAGTTAAGGCAACCAATCTGATGTTTACACGTGGCAGGTTAGTTAGAAAAAGGTTTACTTTAATTAGTATTAAACCATGTTTTTTAGAAAAGTTGGTTTCGCATACTTCAGACGTAACTTTTAATACAGAGCTTCCGCCTTCAACCCAGTCGAAACCTACTAAGCTGAGACCAATACACATGGTATCACAAAGATGGTACACAGTGGATTGGAGAAAGGCGAAAGGCTAAGTGTCGAAATCATAGCTTCTGAAGGGTCCGATACCTTGGTTTTTTTAAAAAAGAGAAGCGCCTGCCTTTGTTTTATTTAAGCCTATAAAGGTGTCGAAGCATATGTTTTCGAAAGAAGTTTTTAAAGCTTTCGAAGGAGTTTCCATTAACTTACGTTTGCTTTCGAATGCGTATCTTTACTTATGAACTATTGCTTTTGAGAAAGGGATTCCGACCTAATCGAAGCCTATTGTCGTTCTTTAGCCTTTCGATGGTATTAAAGTCATCAATGCTTTCAAATGGTAGTGTTTGTTTTTAAAGATGTTCTAAGCCTCTTCCTAAATGCGTTCGAAAGAGTCCAAGGATTTGGAAGGCAATGGCTTCGAAATGGGGTTTCGATGTTGTCCTTCAATGTTTTGTTTAAATGATTTGAAGCTTTTGAAAGAGATGTTGCCGACGTGACCATGTTCTCCCCAATATTGTTATATGATAAAGGATGGTTTCAAAAGAGATACTTTCACCTATATTCACTTTGACCTAAATAATATTTTTAAGTATATACCCAATGGTTTCGGAAGGGTAAACTTCATTGGTTTCGAAGGGAGACTTTCAATGGTTTCAAAAGTGGTGCTTTCAAATGGTTTCGAAGCTATGCTTCTAAAGTTAAATGTTAATACCTTAATACTATCGAACGGTTTCGAAAGGTTTGTTTTAAAGTATTAGAAAGGCAGGAGCCTAATGTTTTGAAAATATATTTTATAAAAATATATTTTATACTTTCAAAGGAGGGTATCCAAGGAAGTCGAAAGCAAGGTTTCGAAGGTTTCGAAAGGTTTTACAAGCCAAACTCATCTTTAAAGGAAAAAACCATGGCTAAATTAAAGGAGTTTTGAAATTATTTTAAGATGAAGCTTTCCTTGATAAAATTATATGTTAAAGGGATTAACCATATTTTATATGAATTTTTTTAAGGATATTAACCCACATGATTGATATTGTTATCTAATTATGTTTTCTTCTTCAAATATAAAAATATTCACATTTTAATGGATCCATAACTGCATTTTGGGGATAATGGGTAGAAGAACCAGCTGGGTTAACCCAGTAGTGAATATAAATTGATTAAACTCCTGGATGAGTAGAATTGATCCAAGAGGTCAAGGAGGCTAGAATATTGGATGTCTAAATATGGAAGTTGTCGGGGAGACATGTTCATAGTGATCCCATGAAAACTATGATTAGGAAGTTATTGGAGTTACCAAGAGGTTCATAGTGATCCTACGAAAACTATGCTATCAAAAGTTGTTGACAGGGGCCAATTGGTTTGTAGTGCACCCATGAATACTATATCCGATTAAGTTATTGACAGATGTCAATAGGTTCCTAGTCAACCCATGAAAAATAGGATAAGAAGAAAAGATATTGACAGGGGCCAACAAGTTCATAGTCAACCCATGAATACAGGATAAGATAGAAGTTATTAGAGTCACCAATAGGTTAAGGGAAACCTGTGAATTAATTAAATTAATTGGAAAGGGCCAATAGGTTCATAGTGCACCCATGAAAACTATGAAATAGGACATGGAGTCCATATATTATATAAAGGTTATTAGTAAGCCCATGAAAACTAATAGGCTAATAGTGACCCTAGAAACTATAAATATGATAGGGAGTCAATAAAACAGAGGATGGGAACTCCATAATGTTTTCACATGTTTGCATATCATCATAATATTTTGAAATATCTATGTTCTAACTATTGTGGATGCAGGAGCATAGTATTTGGTTTTATAAAGGTTTTAAGATGCTAGTGAGGGGAAACCCGTTTGCTAAGCGGTGTGGTCTCGCTAGATATCTAAATGTTTCGAGATGGTTGATTATTATTCATACTAGGCTTTGTATCTGATTCGAAGTTTATGCTTTCCCCTTAACTATTAGGTACTCAATTGGTTTTGAGTAGTTTGAGAATTGAGGTTTTTAGGTAGCTCATTTGACGAATAAGCTTCCAGAGATGTGCTGGAATGATGAAAGCTATATAGAGTTTTCTTTTATTTAATTCCGCTATATTGTTTATAATGGAAAAGTTGTTATGTTGCCTGTATATACTCTGATCATCCAAAGGGGCATCTTCATATGTCGCTCTTAGCGTATGTTGTAATAAATATATTTTCTCTAAATGTGTTTTGCGATTATGGGATTATGTAATGAATTGAAAATTATTTGAAATGAAATATGATTTCGATAATGCATTAATTTTTTTCCATATTCACGTGTTTCTGTACATCAATGAATTTAACATCGTTGTATTTGGTCATCGAGGATTAATAACTATGGATGACTGTAGCATCAGTAGCCATTAGTTTTGGGTCTCCAAGTAGGGGGATGTTACAGCACTCCTCAATAGAGAGATCTTTACGAGTACCATATTGCCAATAGAGAACTCTAAATCATGTCTCTTTCTATCAACATAGCTCTTTTACCTATCCTGAGCAACCTTCGTCCATTGCCGAATGACCTCGATATTCTCCGAAGTCTCCTTAACCATCTTTGACCCAAGTATCAATTTCTCACCATTTACCACCAACAAGAAGGGGCGCTGCAAGGTCGACCATATAACGCCACAAATGGTGCTACACAGATATTAGACTAATAAATTTTGTTCTATGCGAACTCTATGAAATGAAAAAGATCGTCCCATGAGCCGCTAAAGACATGAATGCAAGCTCGCAAGAGATCCTCCAGAATTACAATCCACCCTCTCGGTTTTCCCATCTGTTTGTGGATACTAAGTTGTATTGGGAACCAGCTTTATCTCCTTTAAGCTCTTCCGAAACCCTCTAGTGCACAAAGGGTCTCGTTCACTAGCAAAGCTCTTCGAAATACCATGGAATCGCACAATCCACTTCACATACAACTCGGCTAATTTTGATTGCATTCTATTTGAATTGACATGTATGCGTCAAGCAATCGTCATCAATATACTGACTGTGACCCAAATACTATCGAACCTCCTCTGATCCTCGATAATAAATGGATGAAATCTCCCAAAATCTGCTCCCACTTTCACTCAGGAATCTAGAGTGTTTGCAATAACCCACTCGGTTTCTTCTACTTTGTCGTTACCAACTAACAGTTCATGCACTTCAAGATGAACGCAATGTCTTTCTTCATTCCTTCCTAATAAAAAGTCTGCCTCATATCATAGTATATTTTATTTCCATTAGGATGTATAGTCAATCTTGAATGATGGAACTCGCGAAGTAAATCATCCTTCAACACATTGACATCAGGAACAATCTCCCATCCTTATGGAGCCAACCTTCACGGTCGATCCCCTATATCTTCATCTCCTCAAAGCCTACCCCTTCCTCTATTTTTGGCATGATCTTTGCTATTTTTGTGTCTCGCTTCTAACTAATATTGATATGCTCAATCGAGGTAGGTCTGATCATCAGATTAGCCAGTACTTTCGATTCTAGCTCACATCAAGGACTAAAATCATAGCTAGCAATAAATTCCAATTGCTTCCACTCTAGGAACATCACTCCCAAACTAGCATGCTTCTACTTAATGCATCAGCGACTGCATTTCCATATGGGCATTATAGGAAATGTCAAAGTCATATGAGGCCAAGAATTCCAGCCATCGCTGCTGACGAAGGTTAAGATTGTTCTGGGAGAATAGACACTTCAACGAATTGTGGTCTGTATAAAACTCGAGCCTCTCCCCAACCAAATAATTCCTTCATATATTCAAAGCAAATATTATCGCTGCTAACTCCAAATCATGAGATGGATACTTCCTCTCATGCAGTTTCAGCTATCGACTGGCGTAGACAATAACCTTTCCCCTTTGCATCAACACCACATCAAGTCCAGTACCATAGGCGTTTGTGTGAACTGTCAGCTCCTCATTCATACTTGGAATGACTAACGTCGTTGCACTTGTCAACCTTGCCTTCAGCCTTACGAACGCATGCGTGCACCTCGCGTCCCAATTAAAAGTCTGATTCTTCTTCGTCAAGTTGCTTATTGGCGCAGCTATCTTAGAGAAGTATTTGATGAAACATCTATAATAACCTGCCAGCTCAAGGAAACTTCTTACATCCGTAGCAGCCTTGGGTCGATCCCAGTGCTGCACTACTGCCACCATTGTAGGATCTACAATAATGCCCTGTTATCCCATTTTTTTGGTCAAAACTGGAATATCAACAAATTGGCAAGGAATTATGAATATCAGGATCGGAGATCGGTTGGAATCAAGGCTGCGATCGATATCGTCAAAATTTTGTTAAACTCCGATTGAGACGAAATTGGTTGGAGACAATGATAAGGACTAGAAAAGGCTATGTTTCAAATTTCAGGTTAATCGGAGTTCGTATGAAGGAAATATGATGGATTCAAGGTGGGAGAGGTATGCTGTTCGAATCCTTCAAGATGGAGTGCTCGGTTCGAATCCATCAAGATTCGAACCCATCAAGATGGATTCGAACCCACCAAGCTCGCATCGATGGTACTTCGAATCGATGGGGGCTCGATGGATACATAGAACATGGATTCGAAGGATTGGAGATGGATTCGAAGGTCGTGGAGTCGAAGGATTGGAGATGGATTCGAAGGTCATGGAGTCGAAGGGTTTGGACTCGAAGATGATGGATTCGGACAATGGACATGGACTCGAAGATGATGGATACGAAGCAATGGACATGGATTCGAAGATGATGGATTCGAAGACGATGGACTCGGAGGATGTGGACTCGAAGGAGGCGGCTTCAAAGAGCATGGATTCGAAAAGTATGGATTCGAAGGAGTCGGCCTTATGGATACGAAGGGGATGGTTTCGAAATGGATGGTTTCGAAGCATGGGTTCGAACCTAGAAGAACGCACGGAGCTCTGATCTTGAATCGATCATATCTTCCAAACCGTTGATCCAAATGCAATGAAATTTTTACACGAGCTTACATACATGTTGAAGAATGTTCTCACCAAATTTCAGCTCAATTGGACAATTTCTAGATCGATTCGAATGGAGTTCGAATCGATCCCAGTGTGGGCCCGGATCTCCAGGTTTTGGCCTTGTGGGCCCTCTCACGTGCCTAAAGCGGTCTACCTTATTTCTAGGAGAAATATCTGCCTTCTACGCCTATAAATAGAGCCCCTGGTCATTCAGAAAAGGGGTCGGAGAATTTGGAGAGAAAAAGCACACCCGGACGCTGCCAGAATCATTCCTTAACATCATTACTGCTATTTATTTCAAGTTTTGGATTTTGTAACTGCTGTAATCATCTGTAATCATCAAGGATAATCAATAAAAGGATAAAAACTTCGGAGTGGACGTAGGCCGGAGATAGCCGAACCACTATAAAACTTGTGTTTCTGTTCTTTACTTTTGGACTGCTGTTGAATATTTGCTGAGATCTGAGATTTGTGTTTGAATACTATTGATTTGTATTCATACACTGGTGCTTTCACGGTATTCGGGGTTTGTGACCAATTTTGGCACAAACACTTTGGTGCTTTCACTGAGAAAGACTAGCACCCGCTACATCGGATTTGAAAGTTGGATCTGAAGATTTTAAAGAGTTTGGATTCAAGGACAATGACTAGGCAAAATAGTAGAAGGCAGAGGGCTGAGCGAAGCCAACAGGAAGGAAGTCAACAAGCATCCTCCGGAGCCGGGGAAGGACAGGCCTCAATCTACATAACCCGGGATGAGATGGAGGCTATGGCAAACTCATTGCAGGAGAGATTGTTAAAGAACCAACAAGAAATGATGCAGACTTTCTTTGAGCAAATGAGAGCTGCAGGGATGCAGAACCTAGGGACAGCAACAACCGCTGTGGATGCAGGACAGGGGACTAGGGTTGTGGAACCCAATGGAGGTCGAGATATGGAGCCACAAAGCAATCAACAAGGGCTTGGGGGCAGACCCACAGGATCCAACACAGGAGGACCTCTGGAAGGAGTTCAACAGGCTAGAACCAACGTTGCTACTAACGAGCCACATGAAGAGTATGTGCCGGAGTTCCCTCGGGGGCAACCCCCGACAGACAACGCTGGATTGGTAGAGATGATTAGGAAAACTGTGCGAGGTGGTTTGGCCAAAGGAGACTTGGAAGGAGTGAACAGGAGTCCGTTTGCTCGGGAAATAAGGATGGCTCAGAACCCACCTAAGTTTAAGTTGCCTAGCGTGGAGATATATGATGGCAAGACAGATCCAACAGATCACTTGATGAGGTACACCAGACACATGGAGGTGCTGGGGGCATCGGAGGAAGTGATGGCCCGATGCTTCCCTTTGTATTTGACGGACATAGCTGCGATGTGGTTTAGGCAGCTGGAAGAAGGATCTATCAGGATTTGGAGGGAGTTAGTGGAAAGGTTTTTGGGGCAGTTTCGGGTTCACGTCAAGAGGCCGAAGAATGTGATGACACTAACATCGGTGAAGCAAAGAATGGATGAATCGCTTAGAGCTTTTCTAACTCGATTCAGTGCGGCAGTCGCTTCGGTGGATTGGCCCGATCCTTCGATGGTTTTAATGGCAGCAGTATCAGGAGTCAGGGAGGACTCTGATTTCAAGGTATCTCTGATACGAGATCCCCCACAAGATCTCGACGAATTCTTTCACGAGGTAGAAAGGTTCCTTCGACAAGAAGATGCAAGTATGGATTTAAAGGTGAAAAAGATCAGTGCAATCGAGGTTGGAGCAGTATCCAGCGGAGGTTCGGATAAAGACAAAGGAAAAAGGAAATTGGACAATGATTCTGGAAACGCTAGGAAGCGATGGAAGGATCCAAAGTTTTCCACATACACAGGATTGAACGAGACGCTGGAGCGGATATACATGGATACTCGGAATCGCCTTCCCTACCGGAGGCCAGCCAGGAGAGAACCTTCTGAACGAGAGAAGGCATCAGGGAGGCATTGTCTCTTCCATGACTTAGACGGACATGACACCAACAGCGCAGGCACTTGAAGGATATAATCGAGGAGCATGTGAGGAATGGACAGTTACAGCAGTATGTCGGAGCTCGGAATGCAACGGTGGAATAGGAACAACCACCGACCACCTCACGACGTGATGATGTGAGGTCCAGGGATGATGGTCGACTGATCATCCACTGATCGGGATAATGTGAAATAAGTAGCGAACTATTAGCGAGCAACCGAGTCATTTACACATGTACGGGGACGGAGATAGCCCCTAGGCATGCTCTGAATGATGATAATCTGCGAAGCTATGGCTTGTGAAATCTGTTTTTCTGTTTTGGATTGGACACTTGGCTTTCTGGTTTGGTTTTGGAGTTCGGATTGGACTCCTGGTTTTTTTTTGCTTTCTTGTTTGGATTTTTCCTTCGGATGATTGATTTTGTTTTGGTTGCTGGTTTGGTTTTCTGATTTTATGGTTTTGATTTGGATTTTCGGATTTGGATTTTGGATTGGATTTTGGTTGGATTTTATCTGATTTTTGATAAACGGTCGTCGGGTATGGATTATGCCTGGCAAGGGGTGAGTCACTTTGCCCGAACGTGGTAAATTGGCTCATTCAGGTCGTCGAGTATGCACTATGCTCGGCAAGGGTCCGGAGTGACCAGGATTCGGCTTAGGACTTAGGCCCTCTATTATCAATTGTTGTTTTCAGGTCGTTGAGTATGGACTATGCTCAACAAGGGTCCAAAGAGATCAGGATTCGGCTTAGGACTTAAGCCATGGCATTGTTAGGCACCCAGGGACACTAGGCCAAGGTCGTCAAGTGTGGATCACGCTTGGCAAGAACCCGGAGAGGTTAGCTCAACGTCCAGGGACACTGGACCAAGGACATCAAATGTGGATTACGCTTGGCAAGAACCCGGAGAGGTTATGGATTTGGATATAGACCCGGAGAGGTCCCGGATTCGGATATTGGCTATTGGATAAGGATGGATTGGAACTCAGTTGTCGAGTTCGAATGGATACGGAATTGGCTAAGGCTTTGGCTATTGGATCTGGAATTGGACATCGACTCGAAGTAGTCAAGGATTATATACTCAGGCAATATGGCTTTGGACTTCGGATATTGGATTCGGAACTATTCAAAACACGTCTTGTTGTCACAAGGCATGTTTTGGGGGGCAAAGTGTTATCCCATTTTTTGGTCAAAACTGGAATATCAGCAAATTGGCAAGGAATTATGAATATCAGGATCGGAGATCGGTTGGAATCAAGGCTGCGATCGATATCGTCAAAATATTGTTAAACTCCGATTGAGACGAAATTGGTTGGAGACAATGATAAGGACTAGAAAAGGCTATGTTTCAAATTTCAGGTTAATCGGAGTACGTATGAAGGAAATATGATGGATTCAAGTGGGAGAGGTATGCTGTTCGAATCCTTCAAGATGGAGTGCTCGGTTCGAATCCATCAAGATTCGAACCCATCAAGATGGATTCGAACCCACCAAGCTCGCATCGATGGCACTTCGAATCGATGGGGGCTCGATGGATATATAGAACATGGATTCGAAGGATTGGAGATGGATTCGAAGGTCGTGGAGTCGAAGGATTGGAGATGGATTCGAAGGTCATGGAGTCGAAGGGTTTGGACTCGAAGATGATGGATTCAGACAATGGACATGGACTCGAAGATGATGGATACGAAGCAATGGACATGGATTCGAAGATGATGGATTCGAAGAGGATGGACTCGGAGGATGTGGACTCGAAGGAGGCGGCTTCAAAGAGCATGGATTCGAAAAGTATGGATTCGAAGGAGTCGGCCTTATGGATACGAAGGGGATGGTTTCGAAATGGATGGTTTCGAAGCATGGGTTCGAACCTAGCAGAACGCACGGAGCTCTGATCTTGAATCGATCATATCTTCCAAACCGTTGATCCAAATGCAATGAAATTTTTACACGAGCTTACATACATGTTGAAGAATGTTCTCACCAAATTTCAGCTCAATTGGACAATTTCTAGATCGATTCGAATGGAGTTCGAATCGATCCCAGTGTGGGCCCGGATCTCCAGGTTTTGGCCTTGTGGGCCCTCTCACGTGCCTAAAGCGGTCTACCTTATTTCTAGGAGAAATATCTGCCTTCTACGCCTATAAATAGAGCCCCTGGTCATTCAGAAAAGGGGTCGGAGAATTTGGAGAGAAAAAGCACACCCGGACGCTGCCAGAATCATTCCTTAACATCATTACTGCTATTTATTTCAAGTTTTGGATTTTGTAACTGCTGTAATCATCTGTAATCATCAAGGATAATCAATAAAAGGATAAAAACTTCGGAGTGGACGTAGGCCGGAGATAGCCGAACCACTATAAAACTTGTGTTTCTGTTCTTTACTTTTGGACTGCTGTTGAATATTTGCTGAGATCTGAGATTTGTGTTTGAATACTATTGATTTGTATTCATACACTGGTGCTTTCACGGTATTCGGGGTTTGTGACCAATTTTGGCACAAACACTTTGGTGCTTTCACTGAGAAAGACTAGCACCCGCTACATCGGATTTGAAAGTTGGATCTGAAGATTTTAAAGAGTTTGGATTCAAGGACAATGACTAGGCAAAATAGTAGAAGGCAGAGGACTGAGCGAAGCCAACAGGAAGGAAGTCAACAAGCTTCCTCCGGAGCCGGGGAAGGACAGGCCTCAATCTACATAACCCGGGATGAGATGGAGGCTATGGCAAACTCATTGCAGGAGAGATTGTTAAAGAACCAACAAGAAATGATGCAGACTTTCTTTGAGCAAATGAGAGCTGCAGGGATGCAGAACCTAGGGACAGCAACAACCGCTGTGGATGCAGGACAGGGGACTAGGGTTGTGGAACCCAATGGAGGTCGAGATATGGAGCCACAAAGCAATCAACAAGGGCTTGGGGGCAGACCCACAGGATCCAACACAGGAGGACCTCTGGAAGGAGTTCAACAGGCTAGAACCAACGTTGCTACTAACGAGCCACATGAAGAGTATGTGCCGGAGTTCCCTCGGGGGCAACCCCCGACAGACAACGCTGGATTGGTAGAGATGATTAGGAAAACTGTGCGAGGTGGTTTGGCCAAAGGAGACTTGGAAGGAGTGAACAGGAGTCCGTTTGCTCGGGAAATAAGGATGGCTCAGAACCCACCTAAGTTTAAGTTGCCTAGCGTGGAGATATATGATGGCAAGACAGATCCAACAGATCACTTGATGAGGTACACCAGACACATGGAGGTGCTGGGGGCATCGGAGGAAGTGATGGCCCGATGCTTCCCTTTGTATTTGACGGACATAGCTGCGATGTGGTTTAGGCAGCTGGAAGAAGGATCTATCAGGATTTGGAGGGAGTTAGTGGAAAGGTTTTTGGGGCAGTTTCGGGTTCACGTCAAGAGGCCGAAGAATGTGATGACACTAACATCGGTGAAGCAAAGAATGGATGAATCGCTTAGAGCTTTTCTAACTCGATTCAGTGCGGCAGTCGCTTCGGTGGATTGGCCCGATCCTTCGATGGTTTTAATGGCAGCAGTATCAGGAGTCAGGGAGGACTCTGATTTCAAGGTATCTCTGATACGAGATCCCCCACAAGATCTCGACGAATTATTTCACGAGGTAGAAAGGTTCCTTCGACAAGAAGATGCAAGTATGGATTTAAAGGTGAAAAAGATCAGTGCAATCGAGGTTGGAGCAGTATCCAGCGGAGGTTCGGATAAAGACAAAGGAAAAAGGAAATTGGACAATGATTCTGGAAACGCTAGGAAGCGATGGAAGGATCCAAAGTTTTCCACATACACAGGATTGAACGAGACGCTGGAGCGGATATACATGGATACTCGGAATCGCCTTCCCTACCGGAGGCCAGCCAGGAGAGAACCTTCTGAACGAGAGAAGGCATCAGGGAGGCATTGTCTCTTCCATGACTTAGACGGACATGACACCAACAGCTGCAGGCACTTGAAGGATATAATCGAGGAGCATGTGAGGAATGGACAGTTACAGCAGTATGTCGGAGCTCGGAATGCAACGGTGGAATAGGAACAACCACCGACCACCTCACGACGTGATGATGTGAGGTCCAGGGATGATGGTCGACTGATCATCCACTGATCGGGATAATGTGAAATAAGTAGCGAACTATTAGCGAGCAACCGAGTCATTTACACATGTACGGGGACGGAGATAGCCCCTAGGCATGCTCTGAATGATGATAATCTGCGAAGCTATGGCTTGTGAAATCTGTTTTTCTGTTTTGGATTGGACACTTGGCTTTCTGGTTTGGTTTTGGAGTTCGGATTGGACTCCTGGTTTTTTTTTGCTTTCTTGTTTGGATTTTTCCTTCGGATGATTGATTTTGTTTTGGTTGCTGGTTTGGTTTTCTGATTTTATGGTTTTGATTTGGATTTTCGGATTTGGATTTTGGATTGGATTTTGGTTGGATTTTATCTGATTTTTGATAAACGGTCGTCGGGTATGGATTATGCCTGGCAAGGGGTGAGTCACTTTGCCCGAACGTGGTAAATTGGCTCATTCAGGTCGTCGAGTATGCACTATGCTCGGCAAGGGTCCGGAGTGACCAGGATTCGGCTTAGGACTTAGGCCCTCTATTATCAATTGTTGTTTTCAGGTCGTTGAGTATGGACTATGCTCAACAAGGGTCCAAAGAGATCTGGATTCGGCTTAGGACTTAAGCCATGGCATTGTTAGGCACCCAGGGACACTAGGCCAAGGTCGTCAAGTGTGGATCACGCTTGGCAAGAACCCGGAGAGGTTAGCTCAACGTCCAGGGACACTGGACCAAGGACATCAAATGTGGATTACGCTTGGCAAGAACCCGGAGAGGTTATGGATTTGGATATAGACCCGGAGAGGTCCCGGATTCGGATATTGGCTATTGGATAAGGATGGATTGGAACTCAGTTGTCGAGTTCGAATGGATACGGAATTGGCTAAGGCTTTGGCTATTGGATCTGGAATTGGACATCGACTCGAAGTAGTCAAGGATTATATACTCAGGCAATATGGCTTTGGACTTCGGATATTGGATTCGGAACTATTCAAAACACGTCTTGTTGTCACAAGGCATGTTTTGGGGGGCAAAGTGTTATCCCATTTTTTGGTCAAAACTGGAATATCAGCAAATTGGCAAGGAATTATGAATATCAGGATCGGAGATCGGTTGGAATCAAGGCTGCGATCGATATCGTCAAAATATTGTTAAACTCCGATTGAGACGAAATTGGTTGGAGACAATGATAAGGACTAGAAAAGGCTATGTTTCAAATTTCAGGTTAATCGGAGTACGTATGAAGGAAATATGATGGATTCAAGTGGGAGAGGTATGCTGTTCGAATCCTTCAAGATGGAGTGCTCGGTTCGAATCCATCAAGATTCGAACCCATCAAGATGGATTCGAACCCACCAAGCTCGCATCGATGGCACTTCGAATCGATGGGGGCTCGATGGATATATAGAACATGGATTCGAAGGATTGGAGATGGATTCGAAGGTCGTGGAGTCGAAGGATTGGAGATGGATTCGAAGGTCATGGAGTCGAAGGGTTTGGACTCGAAGATGATGGATTCAGACAATGGACATGGACTCGAAGATGATGGATACGAAGCAATGGACATGGATTCGAAGATGATGGATTCGAAGAGGATGGACTCGGAGGATGTGGACTCGAAGGAGGCGGCTTCAAAGAGCATGGATTCGAAAAGTATGGATTCGAAGGAGTCGGCCTTATGGATACGAAGGGGATGGTTTCGAAATGGATGGTTTCGAAGCATGGGTTCGAACCTAGCAGAACGCACGGAGCTCTGATCTTGAATCGATCATATCTTCCAAACCGTTGATCCAAATGCAATGAAATTTTTACAGGAGCTTACATACACGTTGAAGAATGTTCTCACCAAATTTCAGCTCAATTGGACAATTTCTAGATCGATTCGAATGGAGTTCGAATCGATCCCAGTGTGGGCCCGGATCTCCAGGTTTCGGCCGTGTGGGCCCTCTCACGTGCCTGAAGTGGTCTACCTTATTTCTAGAAGAAATATCTGCCTTCTACGCCTATAAATAGAGCCCCTGGTCATTCAGAAAAGTGGTCGGAGAATTTGGAAAGAAAAAGCACACCCGGACGCTGCCAGAATCATTCCTTAACATCATTACTGCTATTTATTTCAAGTTTTGGATTTTGTAACTGCTGTAATCATCTGTAATCATCAAGGATAATCAATAAAAGGATAAAAACTTCAGAGTGGACGTAGGCCGGAGATAGCCGAACCACTATAAAACTTGTGTTTCTGTTCTTTACTTTTGGACTGCTGTTGAATATTTGCTGAGATCTGAGATTTGTGTTTGAATATTATTGATTTGTATTCATACACTGGTGCTTTCACGGTATTCGGGGTTTGTGACCAATTTTGGCACAAACATGCCCTGCTCAGAAACTACATGATAATCCCACTTCCCCCTTCAGAAGTGACACTTCAAAAACTTTACCTTCCACTGATGGCTTCTCAACATCTCGAGCACAATCCGCCAATGCTCCAAGTGTCCTTTCTCCGTCCTCGAATAAACAAGGATATTGTCCATGAACACAAGTACAAACTTATTCAGTTGACCCTGAAAATGCAGCTCATAAGATCAACAAAGTGTGCCAGTGCATTGGTTAGCTTGAATGGCTTAACCAACCACTCATAGAATCCGGATGGCATATCAAACGCTGTAATCGGCACACTCTCCTTTGCCACTCTAAGTTGATGAAATCCTATTAAAAGATCCAACTTAGAGAAAACCCTCGCACCGTGGAGCTGACCAAACAAGTCATCAATACATGGAAGTGGACACTTGTTCTTCTTCATCACTTTACTTAGCTCACAGTAATCTACACACAACCTCATAGAGCCGTTCGCCTTATTGGAGAATACTATAGGTGCACCTCACTTAGATATGCTCCTATGAAAGAACCATTAACTAAATAGATCATTCTCTATACCCCTAACTCCTTCTGCTCCGGATGCCAAACCTCAAAGGGATAACCACTAGTCTAGCGAACTTTACTAAATATATACGGAACTCTATCTCCCTATTAGGTGGTATCGAGTCACCTCCTTGAATATGTCTGGATACTCTCTCACTATAGGCAAAGATAACAACTCACCGTGCATGATCTTGAGCGAATATAAAAAGCTAACCATCACCATATCATCAGGCAGGCAGCCTATCTCCAACCTATCCCCATCATCCTTCGCTATTGTCACCAATGGACCCTCGCAATCCACCACTATCCTTTGTAGCCAGTCCATCACTAGTATAATCTTGAACCCTACAATATCTTTGGCTTGATAAGGCTAATGCTCGACAAACCAAGAAAAGGCAAGTCGATCCTCCAACGAGGTTTATGAAAATCAAAGGTCGATCAACTATCCAAAATGTCAATCCAAAACTATCTACTAACTCAGTAGATATGAAGGAATAAATCCTCAATACCAAATAAATAGGTGTAGGAGTATCCGAAATAGAAAGCATACCTTGTATAACAACACTCTTCCCCCTTTTCTTCATCGATGAATCTGTCGAAGAAGTTGGAATAACTTTCAAAGCGTAAGTAGATAAGAACTACTTATTTCTCGGCAAATCTGGTCAATCCTTCTTAATATGCCTTGTCTTGTTGCAGTTGTAGCACTTCTTGCCCTTCGCCTTACTGTCTCTGATAGGATGAACATTCTCTCCACAATTGTAGCAAGTAGCCTTTCACTTGCCCTTCTTCTAACCAGTCTTCTGAGAATTCTTCTTCT
The DNA here is from genome assembly GCA_030765085.1 of Allium cepa. Lineage (NCBI taxonomy): Eukaryota > Viridiplantae > Streptophyta > Magnoliopsida > Asparagales > Amaryllidaceae > Allium > Allium cepa. Next base: position 242,601,269 of record CM060938.1, on the reverse strand, counting down.
TGTTGTTGTTCCACTTTCTCTTGCCTCCCCCGCTGCTTGCAGCTTTGGCTCATCCTTGGGAGCAATAACAAACTTAGACTTAAGATAAGGACTCTCATGTAGAAGAGCCTTCTCCACCAGCCTCTCGAAGTTCTCATCAATGTGACTCGCAAGCTTCTCTCTAAGATAATCATCTAAGCCCATGATAAACTTCTCATTCTTGTTGAGCGGAGTATCAATAAAAAATAAACCATACTCCGACAGCATGTCGAACTCGGCCACATACTCCGACATAAATATGTCTCCTTATCTGAAGTCAGCAAACTTCTAGAAGAGCATTGACTACTGAGTGCCAGTATATACTTCTCTATAAATGTTGCCTTAAACTGCTTTTAGGTAATATGATCCTTAGGAGTAGTAACCTTGATGCGTTTCGCCATCCCATAGCTCTTCCCTAAAGTTGACTAGAGGCTGGCTTCCTCTTCATTGCATCTTCTAACTCGATATCCTTAAATATGCGTTCGCAGTAATCCATCTAATCACCCACCTTGACGGTTGATTTCGTTCCAAGAAATGACTTGCCACCTAGAATAGAGAAATCTTTGCTCAAAGTCATTCCTTGGCACTTGCATGGGAGCACCACCACTTACAGTCGCAGTGACTTAGGCATTTTGAACAATGTTGCGCACCATCTCAGCAAACATGTTCTGCAAGTGGGGGTTAACAATCCCCAATCCTGCCCTTCATTAATTCCAGAGATGGAATTCCTACCAGCATTCCTCGTTAGCTGACTCACTATTATAAGCTGAAATAAGAAGGACCGATCTCTCTAAAGGGAATAAGTAGTGTCTAAGAATGCGAAGTGACTTTATACTATATATACTACTGTAGTTTTGAAAACAAAACATAACAAGTACACTCTCTCATAAATCGCTCGATCCATTCTAAGGCGATAGCTCCTTTCTTATCTGTAGTGGATCCAAGTATCAATTTAGACCATTCATGCAACCTAAACTACGATACCAAATGTGACGACTTCCCTATACCTTCGGTACCCTATATACCTGAAAAGAGTGCCGCAGGGGCACCTGCCCGATGTAGAATGGCGAACAAGGGTTAAAATAATAAAATCCAACATAGAACCTGTAGAGCATCTTACAACACACAGATAAAATATAATATTACAACATAGATGCAAAACAGGCGAGGCAACATTATAATCAGATGAACCATAGATGAAAACAACAGAGCGCATCAGGTTCACAAAGTATACAAAAACTGAAATAAAGCGTTTATACATCCCATATCACTAATATAAATTCCAAAATTGTCCCTAATAATACAAGTACTGACATGGCTCCATGGTACTGCATAGCGGAGTATAATCAATAGTATGCTCCAAGTATGGGTATATGAAAGCATAGCCTCCTACTTGTACTGCATACAGCTCCGTGTGCTATCTAGACCTATTATATCTAATCAACTTATTTAAGAGTACCCAAGATAATAAGAAGCAAAGCATAAAACCTCGATTTAGACAATAGTATCATGTGAGCGACATATCATCTCATAAATACTATAAGATAAATATGGACATAAATTATGTAGAACCTACCTTGCCTATTCCTGCATCTAAAGAGTTAGCACATAACAATAAATTTATGCTAATATACTATCAAGTCGTATAAATGTACAACAATCGAAGTACCATGTCCAGTGTCTAGGTATACAATTGTAAATACCTATATCGGGTAACACCCTAGTGTAACAACAACCATGGCAAACATAACATCCATCAAATAGTCCTCATTGCCACTCATGTGTGTTAAATACATGATAAATCATATGGCACAATCATAAACCATGGACCCAATCTTAATCCCAGCTTCATTGGTGCTCGAATCCATGCCACTCCAAAAGTCTAGGAAACAGTCCCTGAATCGCAAAGACCAAGGTAATCTACTATCGTAAGATCCAAATGCAATCGTAATCTGGGTAGGCGTCCTCACATGCCCATTTTTATGAGCACATTAGAAGCCTCCAGGTTGTCAATGATCCCTTTGCACGTGTCTCCAAAATGGAACTCAATTGTTATTGTGATGTCTCGGAAACTTAGGCAATACTTATTTAATAATTTCATTAATAATTATTTTTAAATGTAAAATATCTATTTAATAATCAAATTCAAACTAAAATTATCTTTTAGAAACTAATAATTATTTGATTTGTTAAATGATATTCTTTTGGAAATTTATAATAATAATAAATTTTGGGAATTTTATTCTTTTCAAAAGTTAAAATATTTAAATGATAAAATTGTTTTTCTAAGCTAATTTAAAGAATATTTTATTCATAATGCATATATGTGTATACATTGTAAATGGAGGATTTGATTTTAATTTAAATCTAAACTTAATAAAGATATTTTCAAATTTATAATATATATAGATGTATAATTTATGAATTGGTTAATTTGATTTAAGTTAGTGTTGAAACTTTTCAAAAGTTAATTTAAAAATCTATCTTATATTTTAAAAAGGAAGTATAAGTAAATATTTATTTTGTTATAAATATAATAGTTTAAATAGTATTTTATAATGAAAGTTCATTTTGTTTTATTTTAAAAAATTCTTTTGAAATAGATTTAGTTCATATATATATACATTAGAGTATAACATTTTAGTTTAAACTTTGGAATAAAATGCAATTCAACGTTCCTTTATGTTTTAAAATTTTCTCTTTTAAAAATTAGCTTTAAAAATATTATTTTAAAATATTCAAGCAAACATTAAAATGTGTAAAGGTAACTCATTTGTAATCATGTAAAGGCTAAATGTAATAAACATTTAAAAACATGTTAAATATAAATAAGAACTTGCTTAAGAAGACTTAAAAACATTCATAAATTAAGAAATCTATTTTTATATTGAAACTATATATGTATTAAGCTTTTAATACATAAAGAGGACACTTGTAATTAATCTTCAAACATTAGTTAACAAGTGGCATGTTGTTCATTTTTGAATTAATTATTTTAGACAAGAAACATAACAAATTCATTTTGTTCAAACAATCATCTTTAATTGAGAAACTGAAATCGGATTAAAAGAAATCTGAAAAAACCAATTCTTGTTCATAATCAAAACCCAAATACAATATAAAAACTGCAAATACAATTCAAAAAAAATCCTGTAAACAAACTTCGAATCTGCAATCTATATGAATCAACTTCAACTTCTGTAATCAACTAGAGGTAGCTGCAGTTTTAATTCAACAAGAAAAAGGAACCTTCAACAAATAAATTCAACAATCTAATTGGGGGTAGAAACCAGATTTCAACAATCATTTCAAAACCCAGATTCAACATGCAAGTTCAATTTGCAGTTTCAGGAATATGAATGCATCTCTGAGTATTTTCTGCCTCTTCAATAATGTGAGTAAACTTCTTTATTTTAAAAATAGTTTTTCTTTAAAAATCAAAGCTAAATGAAATTTCCAGAACTCAAGTACTAGTTCACAGAAATAAAAAACTGTTTGATGAAAACTTCTCTGTTTCTATTTAGTGAGTAAATTTCTTTTTAAAAAATAGTTTCTTCCTTTAAAAATCAAGCTAAACAAGGTTTCCAGAACTCAAGTTTTAATTCAAAATGTTTTCAAATAAGAAAAATCAAAATTTTGTAAATAAAAATTGCTATGTTATTTTCTTTTTAGTGAGTAACCTCACAATATAAAGGTATCTTTAAAATTTATCCGTGCATGAGTTCTGATAGGATTGAGTATGGTTGCTTGACTGTAGTGTGATGATGTTCTGTGTATATGCATATGAGTGTGATGCTAATTATCTACAGACCTGCTTCTGTTTCTTAACTAGGATCTATAATACAAATTCATTTCCATATGATTGAATCTTAGTTAGAGATTATTATGTAAGCAAATTATGTTTGTTTAGCATAGATTTAGGTTTGTAAAATTTTAATTTAGTTAATGTTAAAATCTGTTACTTCCGGAAAACAATAATAATAGATATTATTTTCAAAAGTAAGAATATCAAACATATTTAATTATTTAATCAAGTTTAAATCTTGAATGCCTGTTTGAAAACATGAATTTTAAAACAAGCATCACATTTTTAAATCATCTGTGGAGTTAGCATTTAGGGATTGAACAGAATTTGGGATTTTGGGATTATCTGATCATCTAGCAGATTTTGGAAGACGTAATTCTTCCTGGAGGTGGAGTGTTGACTGAAGAGTGGAGGAAAATTGGGAGGTAGATGGTCAGAGGGTAGTGGCGATGGCAGTAGTGGTTTTCAGGTTTGTACCATAGTTTTTAGGTGATCGAAGTTTTGTAACTTCTTGAACTCTTTGGTGCTTCGAGTGATCCGAGGCTTTGGAGTTTGGTACAGGGGGTATAGATGGATGGTTGGCCAGAGTCGCCTTGATGTTGATGGTCGGAGGTGGGTTTCCTCCGTGTTGACAGGTTTGAATGTTTGGAGCAGTTGTGTTTCAGGTTGTTTTTTAATCTCGAATTTTTAAATTCGAAATGCAACGAGTTTCTGGGGGGTCGTGGTCGAGTTTCGGGGTGGTCAGCGACCTGTTGGAGTCGGCTATGGTGGATGGAGATGGCCGGAGTGCCGGTGCATATGCACCGTGCACATAATAGTTCTGGTGAACTATTTGGGAATGGTGCAGTGTATGAGTCGAAGATGGTCTCGAGAGTTTGTGTTTCTGTCTCGAAGCAATTGGGTTGCGAACTCGAAGTTTTTATTGTAGTGTCTCGGGTAGAATTCTGTTTCAGGTTTATAAACCTTACTGTGTTGCAGTTTTTTTAAAAAAATTAAAAGAAATTCAAGTTCTTGAGCAGGATTTAAATAGAGATTTTAAAATACAAAGTTTGAATTTGAATTCAAAGGAAAATATGAATTCAAATTTTTAAAAAAATGAAGATTTTAAATTTAAGTAAAATTTAAATTTAATTTTTTAAAAAAAATCAAGCCTACAATATAGTTCAAGGCTACTATGTATTTAAATCCTGAATTCAAATCAGATTTGTGAAACTTAAATATTGGACAGGTTCAGATGTTTTAAAAGTAGATTTAAAAATGAATTTGATTTCAAATAAAGGTTTAAATTTGAAAGAATTCTTTTCTTTAGCATTTGAATAAAAGTTATGAAATGTTTAACTTTAAATGTGAAAGTTAAGATAATAAATTTATTTTAAAGCTTGATTTCTTTAAGCAATCATATTTTAAACTTATTATATAAGTATCTTTTATAAGTAATGAATGTTCTTTATTTTTTTTAAATTTAAAGTTTATAAATTTATTTAAATTTGGATTAATGTTTAAATAGTTAAATATTAAATTTTAAAATGGAATTTTAATTAAATTTAGAAATGTATTGTTTTAAATACATTAGAATGTTAATAAAGTTATTAATAAGGTGAATGAATTATCTTAGAAATATTTAAGATAATAAAAGAATTTAATTAAGGAATGTCTTAACTAATTGATTTTAATTAATGTTTTAGATTAATTTGATTAGAGATGATTAATGATAATTAATCTAAGATAATTTTCTTAAGTAAGTAATTAAAGAAAATGTTGTTAGTTAATAATAATAATTATCTAAGGATAATTATATAATTAATTGATGTAATTAATTTTGATAAATTAATTAGATTAACTAATTTAATCAATTGTAATTTGTTAAGCATAATTACTTAATAAAAGTAATTAAGGTATTTATTACTTATGGTAATTAATTTTGATAATGTGATTTGTTAAGATTAATTAATTTTGTTTAATTAATTCAAGTAAATCATTTGATGATTTAATGAGAATAATTACTTAATGTAATTAATGGAGCAATATTACTTAGAGAAGTAATAATTACTGGATTGTAATTATTGAGAGATGTTTTATTTTAATAAGTAATTTGGATAAATTACTTTTGTAATTAATCAAAGGATTAATTAATGAAGATAATTAATTATGAAATAAATTTGTTAATGAGTAAGGGTAATTAATTACTGGATTAATATTAAATCAAAGTGATTAATAATTATAGATTAATTACTAAATGTAATTAATTTTAATAAAGTAATTAATTTAAATATAGATTAGAGATCATTAATTAATATAATTAATGATGTGATTAAGGATTGTTTAATTAAGTAATAATTAATTAATTAAGTGATTAATTAATTGTAAGTAATTAAGGAAAAATGTAATTAATTATAGTTAATTAATAAATGAAGCAATTAAATGTTAATTACTTATGATTTAGGTTGATTAATTTTGTGGAATTAATTTAAGACTAAATCGTAATTAGTAAATGATTAATCATGGATGTTTATTCAAGTTGAATACTTAATGAATGATTAATTAAATAGGTTAATAAATCAATGGATATATAAGCAAGATTTATAGATAAGTAATTAATTTAATTTATTTTAAATTAATTAGAGATAGAAGTAATTAATTTAATTCATTTTAAATTAATTATAGATGATGGTTAATAAATCTTTGCTTATGGATGATATTGATTGGATGGATGTTATCTTAGTAATGAGATGAGTAGCATCTGTATGATATGGATGCTTAAATAAAGTATGATAATATGGATTATCTGGTTGTGATGATTTTCTGTTTGTGATGATAATACAAATATCTGTGTATGATGAGAATGTGATTATCTATTGTGATATGTGATTTATCTATCTGTGTGTAAATAGATAAAGATGAATTGAATTAATTATTCAAACTAAATTCACTTGGACATTAAGACGGCGTTTGGATTTCGATGAGACCAGGATCAGATTTCCATATTTGGAATTTCGAAAACCACATCGATCCAAATTAAACGTTAGGTCGTGAATCTCAAGTGAAGAGTGAAGACTCGAGGTGTAAGAACTATTCATCAATATAAATCTTGGGGTGATTCCGTGATGAGTTTGATGAAATAGTACTTTCAAGCTCGAGATGGTGATTCAGAGTGCAAGGGTTATCGTCGTTAACTCTGAGGGTGATTCCAAAATGAGTGTACGAGATAATGCCTTCGGTTTCGTTCGAACCCGGAACGAACTTGTATGGATTGAATGCTTTTAGAACATCGTTAGGTGGACAATGAGCATTCTAAGATAGATTTGTTCTATAAAGGTAATCACAGCCTCCAGCCTCATCAACCGGGAATGGCTAAAACATCGGAGGTGCAGCAAGGCTTCGTGGGTAGCCCCCACTGGAGAGTGAGATTTACCCCTGTCTAGAGGTCCCTTTTATTTCGGCTGTGTGGATGGTTGTGAGCTCCAACCGTCGGGGTGGTCTTGTTTGGAACTTTTCAGTAAGGAATGGTTCCGGCCTTGTGTTGCAGGGGAGCGGGCGTACTCCTCGGTACGGTGATCTAGGCCACGTACTGTGACGGACGGTACCCCAGTAGCCCTGCCATTGATGGAATCCATAATCCAATAAGTGCCTGTACGGTTTTTTTTGTGCCCAACTGTGTTGGAACGTCAGATGTAAGCATTCCAGCTATTTTTGTATTTTATTTTGAAAACCCTAGACACTATTATAATATCATTAGATTTCCTATCAAATGTTTTGGTTGGCGTAAGGTAATTTTTTTCCATGTTTATGTGTGGGAAGTCTTACATTATACCTTTTGTTTCTAAAGGATTATCTAAAGTTAAGCAACTTTTAAACACGTTTACTCACACCAGACCCCTCTCTGACCCGAGTGTTTATTTTCTATTTTATTAAACTCTTGGGTACTCATATTTCGTATGAGTAGTCAAATGATTCAAGATTTCTTTGACGAGTTCTGGAGGAGATAATGGAGCAGGAGGCTTCAGCGTGTAGATATATATAGTGGTTCCGCTGTGTTTTGAGTTGTATCTGTTTTCTCTGATGTACTTGAATTGTAATTGCTAGACAGATAACAGTCTACTTTGTGTTGTATTAGCTGTATAACTCTGATGTAAATGATACTATGTAAAGTTTAATGTGATATAATATAATTTATTCGTTCCGCTGTGAGATTCTGATGTTGTCTGTTTCTTTCTTTTCTCTTTTCTATCCCTTTCTTTCTTCTTAATGATGCGTCTTTCTATGGAATGAAAGGCGGGTCGTTACATTGTGGTATTAGAGCTCTAGGTTGGGAGAATACCTAGACTCTGGAGTGGTTTCTATCTTAAGAGAGCGTATTTGTAATATATATATATATATATATATATATATATATATATATATATTTGTTTCTACCTATCTGTTGGGCTACCCGTTCAGGTTTTTCCAATATAAGTAATAAAGGTAGATAGGGTAGTAATGTGTGTAACACAACTACCAATGGTTGGAGTCCGAGTGTTTGTGATTGGAAGTGATCTGCGAGGGTAGTATTGGGCATCTTGAGTAGTTTGGCAGTTGGTGTGAAGAATTTCACCGAGCTCTGAAGAAAATCTTTCCAAGGTTCGTAGTTTATCTTTGGAATATAAGTTTGGTTGCACTCGTGCAAATGGATTTTCTTGAGTCTGGATCAGTTTGGAGTACTGAAGCTAGCAATGGTATCTTCGCAACTTTAGGAAGGAGTTTTGTCTGTATTTGACTTTGAGACTCAGTTTGACAGAGTGTTTTGTGCTTGGTTTGAAGTCGAGTTTCCTGAGGAGTATCTGTCTTCTGAAAGGCTCTATTGTGGAAGTGGCTGGTATAGCTTTAAGGTTCGATGAGCTTTTGGATAAGGAAATTTTTGGCAGCAGTGAGTGGCCTGTTTTTTCGATGGTTAAGAAGTCTCTGTGATTCTTTTGTTAGTAGGCCGGGCAGATGGTGAAGCTTGTCCATTTCTTATGGAAGCTCAACTGGGTGTGATGTTTGTGGTTGAAGGTGAACCACTAGTTTCCCTTTTGATTTGAAGGTTTTAGCTGTTCTGATTGTTGAAGAGAGGACGATTTCTTGGAATCTGAACTGAGTGGAATCGCAAAAGTGACTTGCGATGGTTCGGAAGTTCTCTGAATAATCTTTGTTTGGATTGAAGCATTCCTAGTGGATGTTTGAGCTATCGAAGTGGTATGGTATTTTCCGAATATCTTCGAAGGAGTTAATTTTTGCATCCGTATCAAGAGATTGAGTTCTGTTTCGACTTGGTTCTTGGAGCTTTACCGGTGGTTCAACTTAGTAGGAAGGTTCTTTGAGAGAGATCTGTTTAAGCTGGCAAGATTGATCGGTTCTTAAATTCTGGTTGAATTTTTGCTTTGATGTTTGTGACCCAATCGGATAGGTCACTGAAATTTTATGGAATTTGATGGACAAATGTTTCCAGAGTAAGTTGATCAAGTTTGTACTTGTGTTCATCAACAGCATTCCCAAATCAGAGTTGTGCAACGGAAGCATAGTGGCAGCTATTCCAGAATAGAAGCAACACCCGATTCTTTCGGAATTTGTGTTTTGACTTGGATCAGAGGATTTCTACAGGAAATTCATTTTGATCTGGAAGCTTGTTTGTCTTGTGCATCTATTCGGTTTTCAGAATAGGAGTTGTATGTTTGAAGTCTTCTGATATCTGTAGTAGAGTTTGTGTGGTGGATTTGTATGTTCTAGAAGGATTGAAGGCAGCCCAAGATCGACAGGAGAGATGTGTGGATAAGAGATTGGATCTTTCTGTCTTCTCTCAAGAGTTAAGTGTTGAATCTACAGGGTTGAATTTCTAGTTCGGATGGCTGGAATTTGTTATGTATTTCACGTATCTCTGAGGGAGTACATGTATGGTTTATCACTGATTTTAGAATCAGTAGTTCTGGAAGATTTGGAAGTTGATCAGGACTTATGTGTGGTCCAGTATTCTGTTTAGATTTGTAGATCTAGATATATAGAAGCTCTAGATCTGAGTGGTATAGCTAGTTTAGATTCTGTAGAGCGAGTGTCCCGGTGTTTGTACCTGGAAAACTCTAGAGAATATTATCCAGAATTTTGTCTGGATAATTAGAATTGTTTGTTTGAATTGGTTGCTATGGTTGTTAGTATTTGATTGACAGCATATGTTTGCTACTTTAAAATTTTAAAATCTGTATGGGATTATTAAATTACCTTTGCTTTTAAATTTTGGAGACGAAATTCTTTTAAGGAGGGAGGAATGTGATGTCCCGAAAATTTAGGCAACACTTATTTAATAATTTCATTAATAATTATTTTTAAATGTAAAATATTGATTTAATAATCAAATTCGAACTAAAATTATCTTTGGAAAACTAATAATTATTTGATTTGTTAAATGATATTCTTTTGAAAATTTATAATAATAATAACTTTTGGGAATTTTATTCTTTTCAAAAGTTAAATATTCAAATGATAAAATTGTTTTTCTAAGCTAATTTAAAGAATATTTTATTTATAATGTATATATGTGTATACATTGTAAATAGAGGATTTGGTTTTAATTTAAATCTAAACTTAATAAAGATATTTTCAAATTTATAATATATATAGATGTATAATTTATGAAGTTAATTTGATATAAATTAGTGTTGAAACTTTTCAGAAGTTAATTTAAAAATCTATCTTATATTTTAAAAAGGAAGTATAAGTAAATATTTATTTTGTTATAAATATAATAGTTTAAATTGTATTTTATAATGAAAGTTCATTTTGTTTTATTTTAAAAAAATCTTTTGAAATACTTAGTTCATATATATATACATTAGAGTATAATATTTTAGTTTAAACTTTAGAATAAAATGCAATTCAACATTCCTTTTTCTTTTAAAATTTTCTCTTTTAAAAATTAGCTTTAAAAATATTATATTAAAATATTCATGTAAACATTAAAATGTGTAAAGGTAATTCATTTGTAATCATGTAAAGGCTAAATGTAATAAACATTTAAAAACATGTTAAATATAAATAAGAACTTGCTTAAGAACACTAGAAAACATTCATAAATTAAGAAATCTATTTTTATACTGAAATTATATATGTGTTAAGCTTTTAATACATAAAGAGGACACTTGTAATTAATCTTCAAACATTAGTTAACAAGTGCATGTTATTCATTTTTGAATTAATTACTTTAGGTAAGAAACATAACAAATTCATTTTGTTCAAACAATCATCCTCAATTGAGAAACTGAAATCAGATTAAAAGAAATCTGAAAAAAACCAATTCTTGTTCATAATCAAAACCCAAATACAATATAAAAACTGCAAATACAATTCAAAAAAAAATCCTGCAAACAAACTTCAAATCTGCAATCTGTATGAATCAACTTCAACTTCTGTAATCAAACTGGAGGTCGCTGCAGTTTTAATTCAACAAGAAAAAACAACCTTCAACAAATAAATTTAACAATCTAATGGGGGTAGAAACCAGATTTCAGCAAGCATTTCAAACCCAGATTCAACGTGCAAGTTCAATTTGCATTTTCAGGAATATGAATGCATCTCTGAGTATTTTCTGCCTCTTCAATAATGTGAGTAAACTTCTTTATTTTAAAAATAGTTTTTCTTTAAAAATCAAAGCTAAATGAAATTTTCGAAACTCAAGTACTAGTTCATATAAATTAAAAACTGTTTGATGAAAACTTCTCTATTTCTTTTTAGTGAGTAAATTTCTGTTTAAAATACAGTTTCTTCCTTTAAAAATCAAGCTAAACAAGGTTTCCAGAACTCAAGTTTTAATTCAAAATGTTTTCAAATAAGAAAAATCAAAATTGTGTAAATAAAAACTGCTCTGTTCTTTTCTTTTTAGTGAGTAACCTCACAATTTAAAGGTAGCATTAAAATTTATCAGTGCATGAGTTCTAATAGGATTGAGTATGGTTGTTTGACTGTAGTGTGATGATGTTCTGTGTATATGCATATGAGTGTGATGCTAAATATCTACAGACCTGCTTCTGTTTCTTGACTTGGATTTTAAATAAAAATTCATTTCCACAAGATTGAATCTTAGTTAGAGATTATTATGTAAACGAATTATGTTTGTTTAGCATAGATTTAGGTTTGTAAAATTTTAATTTGGTTAAATTAAAATTTGTTACTTCTGGAAAACAATAATAATAGATATTATTTTCAAAAGTAAGAATATCAAACATCTTTAATTATTAAATCAAGTTTAAATCTTGAATGCATGTTTGAAAACATGAATTTTAAAACAAGCATCACATTTTTAAATTATCTATGGAGTTAGCATTTAGGGATTGAACAGAATTTGGGATTTTGGGATTATCTGATCATCTAGTAGATTTTGGAAGCCGTAATTCTTCCTGGAGGTGGAGTGTTGACGGGAGAGTAAAGGAAAATTGGGAGGTAGATGGCCAGAGGGTGGCGGCGATGGCAGTAGTGGTTTTCAGGTTTGAACCCTAGTTTTTAAGTGGTCGAATTTTTTTAACTTTTTGAACTCTGTGGTGCTTCGAGTGATATGAGGCTTTGGAGTTTGGTAGAGGGGGTATAAATGGATGGTTGGCAGGAGTCGCTTTGATGTTGATGGTTGGAGGTGGGTTTCCTCTGTGTTGACAGGTTTGAATGTTTGGAGCAGTTGTGTTTCAGGTTGTTTTTTTAATCTCGAATTTTTAAATTCGAACTGCAGCGAGTTTCTGAGGGGTCGTGATCGAGTTTGGGGGTGGTCGGCAACTTGTTGGAGTTGGCTATGGTGGATGGAGATGGCCGGAGTGTCGGTGCATATGCACCGTGCACATAATAGTTCTAGTGAACTATTTGGGAATGGTGCAGTGTATGACTCGAAGATGGTCTCGGGAGTTTGTGTTTCTGTCTCAAAGCAATTGGGTTGCGAACTTGAAGTTTTTTGTAGTGTCTCGGGTAGAATTTTATTCCAGGTTTATAAACCTGACTGTGTTGCAGTTTTTTAAAATAATTTAAATGAAATTCAAGTTCTTGAGCAAAATTTAAATAGAGGCTTTAAAATACAAAGTTTGAATTTGAATTGAAAGGAAAATCTGAATTCAAAGTTTTTAAAAAATGAAGATTTTTAAATTTAAGTAAAATTTAAAATTAGTTTTTTTAAAAAAAATCAAGCCTACAATATAGTTCAAGGCTACTATGTATTTTAATCCTGAATTCAAATCAGATTTGTGAAACTTAAATATTGGACAACTTCAGATGTTTTAATAGTAGATTTAAAAATGAATTTGATTTCAAATAAAGGTTTAAATTTGAAAGAATTCTTTTCTTTAGCATTTGAATAAAAGTTATGAAATGTTTAACTTTAAATGTGAAAGTTAAGATAATAAATTTATTTTAAAGCTTGATTTCTTTAAGCAATCTTATTTTAAACATTCTTATATAAGTATCTTTTATAAGTAATGAATGTTCTGTATTTTTTTTAAATTTAAAGTTTATAAATTTATTTAAATTTGGATTAATGTTTAAATAGTTAAACATTTTAAATATTAAATTTTAAAATGGAATTTGAATTAAATTTAGAAATGTATTGTTTCAAATACATTTGAATGTTTATGAAGTTATTAATAAGGTGAATGAATTATCTTAGAAATATTTAAGATAATAAAAGAATTTAATTAAGGAATGCCTTAACTAATTGATTTTAATTGGTGTTTTAGATTAATTTGATTAGAGATGATTAATGATAATTAATCTAAGATAATTTTCTTAAGTAAGTAATTAAAGAAAATATTGTTAGTTAATAATAATAATTATTTAAGGATAATTATATAATTAATTGATGTAATTAATTTTTATAAATTAATTAGATTAATTAATTTAATCAATTGTAATTTGTTAAGCATAATTACTTGATAAAAGTAATTAAGGGATTTATTACTTATGGTAATTAATTTTGATAATGTGATTTGTTAAGATTAATTAATTTAGTTTAATTAATTCAAGTAAATCATGTGATTATTTAATTAGAATAATTACTTAATGTAATTAATGGAGCAATATTAATTAGAGAAGTAATAATTACTGGATTGTAATTATTGAGAGATGTTTTATTTTAATAAGTAATTTGGATAAATTACTTTTGTAATTAATCAAAGGATTAATTGATGAAGATAATTAATTATGGAATAAATTTGTTAATGAGTAAGGGTAATTAATTACTGGATTAATATTAAATCAAGGTGATTAATAATTATAGATTAATTACTAAACGTAATTAATTTTAATAAAGTAATTAATATAAATATCGATTAGAGATCATTAATTAATATAATTAGTGATGTGGTTAAGGATTGTTCAATTAAGTAATAATTAATTAATTTAGTAATTAATTAATTGTAAGTAATTAAGGATAAATGTAATTAATTATAGTTAATTAATAAATGAAGTAATTAAATATTAATTACTTATGATTTAGGTTGATTAATTTTGTGGAATTAATTTAAGACTAAATCGTAATTAGTGAATGATTAATCATGGATGTTTATTCAAGTTGAATAATTAATAAATGATTAATTAACTAGGTTAATAAATCAATGGATATATAAGCAGGATTTATAGATGAGTAATTAATTTAATTTATTTTAAATTAATTAGAGATAGAAGTAATTAATTTAATTCATTTTAAATTAATTATAGATGATGGTTAATAAATCTTTGCTTATGGATGATATTGATTGGATGGATGTTATCTTAGTAATCAGATGAGTAGTATCTGTATGATATGGATGCTTAAATAAAGTATGATAATATGGATTATCTAGTTGTGATGATTATCTGTTTGTGATGACGATACAGATTATCTGTGTATGATGAGAATGTGATTATCTATTGTGATATGTGATTTATCTATCTATGTGTAAATAGATAATGATGAATTGAATTAATTGTTCAAACTAAATTCACTTTGACATTAAGATGGCGTTTGGATTTCGATGATACCGGGATCGAATTTCCATATTTGGAATTCCGAAAACCACATCGACCCAAATTAAACGTTAGGTCGTGAATCTCAAGTGAAGAGTGAAGACTCGAGGTGTAAGAACTATTCGTCAATATAACTCTGGGGGTGATTCCGTGATGAGTTTGACGAAATAGTACTTTCAGGCTCGATATGGTGATTTAGAGTGCAAAGTTTATCGTCGTTAACTCTGAGGGTGATTCCAAAATGAGTGTAACGAGATAATGCCATCGGTTTCGTTCGAACCCGGAAGGAACTTGTGTGGATTGAATGCTTTCAGAACATCGTCAGGTGGACGATGAGCATTCTAAGATAGATGTGTTCTATAAAGGTAATCGCAACCTCAAGCCTCATCAACCGGGAATGGCTAAAACAAGGGAGGTACAGCAAGGCTTCGTGGGTAGCCCCCACTGGAGAGTGAGATTTACCCCTGTCTAGAGGTCCCTTTTATTTCGGCTGTGTGGATGGTTGTGAGCTCCAACCGTCGGGGTGGTCTCGTTCGGAACTATTCAGTAAGGAATGGTTCCGGCCTTGTGTTGCAAGGGAGCGGGCGTACTCCTCGGTACGGTGATCTAGGCCACGTACTGTGACGGACGGTACCTCACTAGCCCTGCCATTGATGGAATCCAAAATCCAATAAGTTCCTGTACAGTTTTGTTTGTGCCCAACTATGTTGGAAATTCAGATGTAAGCATTCCAGCTATTTTTGTATTTTATTTTGAAAACCCTAGACATTATTATAATATCATTGGATTTCCTATCAAATGTTTTGGTTGGCGTAAGGTAAATTTTTTTCCATGTTTATGTGTGGGAAGTCTTACATTATACCTTTTGTTTCTAAAGGATTATCTAAAGTTAAGCAACTTTAAACACATTTACTCACACCAGACCCCTCTCTGACCCGAGTGTTTATTTTCTGTTTTATTAAACTCTTGGGTACTCATATTTCGTATGAGTAGTCAAATGATTCAGGATTTCTTTGACGAGTTTTGGAGGAGATAATGGAGCAGGAGGCTTCAGCGTGTAGATATATATAGTGGTTCCGCTGTGTTTTGAGTTGTATCTGTTTTCTCTGATGTACTTGAATTGTAATTGCTAGACAGATGTTTATAAATGTCTACTTTGTGTTGTATTAGCTGTATAACTCTGATGTAAATGATACTATGTAAAGTTTTATGTGATATAATATAATTTATTCGTTCCGCTGTGAGATTCTGATGTTGTCTGTTTCTTTCTTTTCTTTCTTTTCTCTTTTTTATCCCTTTCTTTCTTCTTAATGATGCATCTTTCTATGGAATGAAAGGCGGGTCGTTACAGTTATTCTATTTCGGTTATCTCCATAGTAGGATACAATTGTGAATCCCACTCGCAAGTCCCTATCGTTTGACTTATCCTTGTGGCTTACCGCCACAACTTCCATTTTTAATTCGTAGTCTTTAGAATGCCTCTAGAAACCAATCGCAAGTCGTAGAGTCATTATACTAAGTCCCAAGTCATCACATTATCGACCTCGAAGCATAACTCCAAGCTTCACTAATCCATGCACGAAGTTCAAGCTCATCACGAGTAGTTCTGAAGTCATTCACCCTTATTCCTCATCGACTCATCAAAGACCCTAAACTTTGTCGCCTTGTCTGAAATTCATAACCAAACTCTTTGCTCTATACCTACTGGTCCATCCTACGATCGAGCCAAGCTAAATGCAAGCCAACGTATGCCTAGACAAGCCAACTTCCACGGTCCAACTTCCACCACTGAACCAAGTTTTGTGATTGATCGCTGGCCCGCCTTGCCACAAACAAACCACCCTGACCAGCCATTGAATTGCCCTACCACCACACAGATTTCTCTGCCCGGCCACTTAGAACTCACCACCACCGAACCGCCAAACTTGTTCGATCACCGAGCCACCCCTACCGCCAAATCCAACTTCATGATCGGCCACCGCTCCATCCGCCCCACTAAGGCAAGCCTAGGTCGAACAAACATGCATCATACCAATTCATTGTAGCTCTGGTGAGTCCAAACTTTGTATCAATTTCACCACTATACCGCATTCTTTAACCCTTGTGCATCCCATATGCAACAATGCAAGTCTCGACAATCTCGAGTCAATCTTTCGATGCCCAATTTCATGTTCCCTAACTCTAGGTCGCTCCGATGAGCGTTTTAACCATACAAGCATTCACACAAACACACATGCATAATAACACAAATTAACATCCAAATACACATCAAACCATAGCAATTCATCATGTAATACACCCATAAGATAGCCTGTCAATTACAAAGGCAACTGTACTTTAAGCGATATGATTAAAGTACTTTAGATATCCAAAAATTTATTTTGTATTAGGTTCTCTTTAGAAAACAGCTTTAAAATGTTGGTTTGACTTTAAAAATGAGTTTAAAACATATCAAATCTATATATACATATATAAAAAAGTGAGAGATGATAAATCACTCACCAAATGCCCCAAAGATGGAGATTTGCACGTAAACCAAGGAAAATCCAAAAATCCTATCAAAGATTCAATTTCCATCCCAAAGATGTAGTTTTGAAGCTCACTGATGCATCCCTTTTCTTATCTATGTTTTGGATGAGAAATGGAAGAAGTCGGGCGGGGAAAGGAATAAAATAATTAGGGATGGATTGAGAAGTGGTAGAAAAAATGATTTGTGAGAGGATGGCACTCCTCTTTATAGGAAAATCTCCAAGTTCCCCACCCCCTAAAGGTATGCCAAACATAGCATGCCAAACCAAGGTAGCTTCTCCTCCCTCTATTAAGAAAGGGGATTACCATTTTTAATAATCATATATTACCACTCAAAAAGAACAAGGAGTTCGAGGTTATAAACATAGAAGCCATTCTCGCTGATTCTTCTAGCAGAATTGACAATCCTCTAAAAGGGTTCTTTGCATTCACACAAATCCATATCTGGCACCCAAGGTACCTACTTTTCTCGATTTTCATTCCCTTCTTGGAGCACCTAAATATTGCTCCGATTCAATTAACTCCCAACTCATACGCCTATTTGAGCTACTTGGAAGTAGTTGGCTCAAAAAGTTAAACTTCTCTCTTTGAGTGATGGAATTCTCCATATCTTAGCCGGCCCTATGAGACTAAATGAGTAGCTGGATATCCCATTGTATCATATTCGACCATTCTTGAAGAGCTTAATGACCCATACTATTGATAAGACGAACGAATGAGAGAACTAATTCTTCTATTTTAGATGCTATATCCTAAGATTAGGGGAAATTTCTCCATTTTCAGTAAGTTTCTATTTTCTATCATTTTTGTTATATCTGTCATTCTCTTATAATGAATGTTTTCCTTTAAGTCCTTCTTTTAAACAACCATGCTCTTCTGTTGATGACACTATCAAATCTCTAACTCAAATTTCCAAGATCATGTGTGACAGACTTACCCTTTTTACAAAAATGAATCTCCGTAAATACTCCTTAATTTTGGATAACTACATAATACTTGGAGAACCTCCAATAATTAAGGGGAATTCCCAAGGGAAATGATCATTGGTCATCAGTAATCCAAGTACTTCCCCCGCTTCTTCTCTAGTTCAGCTCGAATCTTTTAGTAAGTTTTCATTACTACTTGTATGAAAATCTCTTATGTTACTATCTCAGAAGCTTCTTTCTTTGATTTAGGATCTTTTGCACTCATTATTTCTTTAAGAAAAAGGAAATCAAGAATAATGCTCCCACCTTAACTGGATCAAGTAAATCTTCCCTATTTTAAGATTCTATTGCTAAGGCAGTTGAAGCTCTTAAAAGAAAAGCGAGCATCGACGCTTTTGCTGACACTACATCTCCTCCTCCGAGTAAGAGACCTAAGCTCAAGGATGGTTATACCCCTATTGTTGTGGATGAGATGGAACATGTGAATATTGGTTCAACCCCTGATGTTGCAAAATTGGATTCTCCTAGGCATATAGTTCAAAAATCAACTAAGGTGGCTCACTCTTTGGATCCCCTTCTAAAAATTTCTTTTCCAAATTCTCCAAAAGGCCCTTTATCATATATGTGTTAAGCTCGAATTGTTTCCTTCTCCAAATGATTCTCTTCCTTTGGAGGCACATGCTCAAACTCCATTTATGAGTTTTGATGAACTTTTTCGATTGGCTACTCAATCTCCTTCTTTGGCTTCTCTCAGGCCACCGCAATCTTCGATTTATTTTAAGGATCATCTTTTCATCATTATTAGATAGCTCTAATTGGTATGCATTTCCTTTTTTAGTTAATCAGGGCTTTTAGCTTGGTATTTCTTATTCTAACTTAGGCTTGTTATTTATTACAGGAAGCCAAGCATATGTTCTTCCTCCAAGAGGCTTCTCATGGGCCCTCTAATGAAGTGGGAGATCTCAAAGAACATATCTCTTAGCTTAACATTAATGTTACCGGGATACTATAACAAGGGATGAGGCTATTTCTAAAAAAAGATAAACTTGCTTAAACTCTTGACGAGAAAGGGAAAGTTAAAGAGTTATTGGAGGAAGAAGTGAAAGCATTAAAGGCGGATCTTGATAAGGCCACTAAAGAGAAGGCTCAGCTAGCTAACAAGAATAAATTTCTAAAGGATAAGATGAAAAGAAAGAGTGATATCTTGACTTATTTGAATAATATTATGATGGTTGCGAAGGATAAAGTTCAATTTTTTTTATAAATAATGCTCTTACCAAGATTACCGAGAAGCGTTATGCTTTGTTCATAACATATGGCGTTAACATCCAAAAATGTCCAGATTTAGTGTTTCCTTCCCTCCTAGATTGGAATGAATGATTAAGAAGAAATTTTAGCCTTATGTTGGTGAGAGCTCAGGGGTCACTTCAAGAAGAGTTTCCCACCGAAAAGAAGGTCGATGCTAAAAGTTGTTAACTTTAGGTGACCCCCTTCTTGAAAATGAGACAGAATCTAAGAAGGAAGAAGACAATGATGATGATGGTGATAGTCATGTTGAGGATAATGGTGGTGACGTGACAAAAATGGTCCTTCAAGACCAAAAATGGGGGAAATGGATCGGGTGATCCTAACTTAGATTTATCCACACATGATGCAGGTTTTTTTTTGAATTTCCTGATCCTCAAGGTGATATAAGGGTGGATACCTCTTCAAAAGACAATGCTCCCCTGAATCATTAGCCCAGTGGAAAAACTAAAGTCTCAGCTTCCCATGTTCGCATTTCTTTGGGATGAAATTTGATATTTAAATGTTTAAAGTTGCCAAGTGGGTGTTAGTTATTTAGCATATTACATCATTTAAGGAGAAAAACCTATAAAAATAGTCAAAGGGAGGTGTGTCGATCGCATGGAGAAAGAGTTATGAGTTAAGGAAAAGAAAATTGCTATTTAAATGTCTCTCTCTGCTAGTGCTATGCGGTTAAAGTTCTTTAAGGAAAAGCAAGTTGCCTATCATTGGAAAGGAGCTCATCTTCACTGGGATAGAGTTATGAGTGAGAATGTAGAGTTAATGACACTGTTCTATATGCTTATTCATGACAGGGAGGCGTTAGTAGAGTTCCTCTATAAAATTTATTCTAGGAATTTTCTTACCGACTTTTCCTTCTTGGGGGAAAAAGTGGGGGCTTGATTAAGCGACTTCATAAAAGATATTTAGATAATCATGGAAGGGACCCTTATCATGGGGCTTGTTGGAACCTTCCTAGAGTTGCTAGAGTTCCCCTCTCTCCTAATACACTTCCTCTTGAGAAAATAAAGTATAGCAAAGAGTGGTTCATTTCTGAATTTTATAAGGGATCAATATTGTACGAACCTCAATGACTGTGTGATTATGGTGTATGATTCAAGTTGTTTACAAACTTTATTACTTTTGTTTCCTTGTTCTTAGTTTAATTTTCATATGTTATACAAAATAAGGAATCCTTGTAGTCCTTTTCCCATAGAAATCATGAATTATTATATAATGTTAAAGAGGGATTTTAAAGAAAAGTCCTTAACTCTTAAAAAATTTTAGTTAGCAAAACATTGCTTTCTTAGAGATGTATAAGAAGTTTATACATGATTAGCTTACTTCATTTTTATTTCTTGGATGATGAGAAGGATAAACTATTTAGTGAAATTCGAACTTATCACCCTAAATTTATATGTGGTCACACAAACCCTTCGGCATGGGAATGGAACTATCATCAATTCCCTCCAATAAATACCCCAGAAGTGATGAAAAATTCTTTTGATTCTACCTTTAACTTATCCATTGGGTCATTTAAAAAAGGCCAAAACCGCTGTTTCAAAACATTGAGAGTTAATAATACGAAGCATTGATGTAATTTTGAACTTGCTTAAGTTGTAAACCTTTCTTATTTAATAAAGGAAATACTTTCTGTATATTGATTTCTGTTCTTGCTAGGAAATAAAATTGACACTCACATCTAGCAGCTTAGATATCCTTGCTCGACATGATTCAATTAAAGACAGGCTTAGGGAAGAACACGAGAAGAAACTTTCTTCTCAAGGCACTCTGGCTTTATGATTTTCGGATAATCCAGATGTGTAAGAATGACATGACAAATATTAAAAATTGAGATCAACATTTAGTAGTTTTAAGGAGACGACTTTTGATTTAGAGAAGCAAATTAAATAGAGGGACTGAAGAACCAGGAGCTAAAATGGAAGATAGACATAATTTGCCAACCTTGACCTTCTATCCAAAGTTGTCGAAGCTGATGCAGATATTGCAGTATTACATCCCAAGGCGATGGATCTCAAGGTAGAGTTATTGAAAAGTCAAGCATACTGCCAATCTATCATGAATGGAGGCAAATCTAGATTTCCTACTCCTACTCCATTGATTTTTTAAGAAATTTTTTATGCTTTATTAAACCCTCATTTGGGCTTGAATGACGGTGAGATTACTAGATGGTGCCAAAGAATTAGATTCGAATGCATTTAATTTTTGAACAAGTAGTGGAGTGACAAGGTTTTTACTCATCTTAATATATACGAGGATAAAGTTGAGAGACTCGAGCATGAAAAATACACTTTTGAGTTGGACGTTGAGAAATTAGTAAGCAAGATTCAGCATTTCAAAGGAACCAAAAAGATGCTCGGTCGTGCATTGAAATTCAAATCGATTCAATCGACAATGCAGATACACTTTGCAAGAAAGAGAAAGAGCTTAAACAAGTTTTGAAAGTAGCAACTCATTATACAACCAATTCATCTTCGGTTGCTGAAGATTTAAGGAAACTAGCTAAATATTCTAGCGCTTAATAGAGAATTATTTGTAAACTTTTTAATTGGACTTACTTGTTATCCAATCTTTTATTTCTGTCGTTCATGTACATAATGTATTAAATGGTATATAAACTCATACCTAAATGGTTGATATTTTTAATTCTATTCTTTGTCTTTACGAAAGACATGCAATTAGCTTCACAGCTTTAGGCTGATGCTTTATAGTTGTTGTTTTAAGCATAATCTGCCTTTTTGCATTTGAGCCTTTAACATATAGGTCAATAATCTGCTTGTTAAGTTAACCAGAATCCTTGTTGATTGAGTACTTAGAATCTTAGTTGACATGAAGTCTATATTTAATCTTGATGTTAGAGTCTGATTCTTCAATAACAAGCATCCAATAATCTTCTTAATTATGGAGATTCCTATTCTATTAATACGAAAGAAAAAGAATATCATAATAGATATTGAACTCTATTCGATCACAGTAATAGGTAATAATTTTGATTAAATCCTAAACGGAAGACCAGAGAACCATCTGACGTAATAATTTGAATAAAAGACATAAAAATCATCTAGAAATAATGGCACTTGAATTGAAGCTTAGAAATTATCCATCGATAATTATGATCTGAATTGAAGACCAGAAAATTATCCGGTAATGGTAACCTGAATAGAAGACCAGAATATTATCCAGTAGTATTTTCTTTTGCGTTAATGGAGAATTCCCACTCTCTTTGAATCATGATAGCTCGTGTTTGATAGTTTATTTTCTAGAAGGTTGCTAAATTTCTGCGTTGGAGCACAAACGGTTGTTTTTTATTTGATTTTCCTATAGAAGATTTCTTTGCTTTGCAGCATGAATGGCTCATTTTCTATTGATCTTCCTTTAGAAGTCTGTCTCAATCCATCCTTAAGATTGAGCTTGATTTGCTTTTGAATTTTATCTTCCTCTAAAAGATATCGTCTTATTACTCTTTAGGTATTGATTTAGGCTTTGATTGATTTCTTTGTTAACATCTTTAGGTAATGATCTCAACTTGGATCGCATCCCTTTTCACAATCTTAGGAGATGATTTAGGTCTTTCGTCTGGTGCATTTGGTTAGCTGTCTTAAGCAGAACGAAAACTTACCCAACTCCCCATAGGAGACGCTTTAGTTAGGCCTTATAGGTGGTACTAAAGGCCGGTTCAGTGCTTTAGCGAAGCCATCCTAGGAAGGACCAAAGGCGTACTCCATCCTCCCTTTAAGCGGTGCTTAAGTCAGGCCTATAGGCGTACTGAAGGCTGGTTTGATGCTTTGGCCAAGCCACCTTAGGCGGGACCAAAGGTTTACTCTGTCCTCCTCTAGGAGGCACTCCGGCCAGGCTACGTAGGCGACACCGAAGGCTTGCAGATTCTTTGGCTAGGCCATTTCTAGCGGCACTAAAGGTTTACTCTGACCTCCTTTATGGTGGGATCAAAGGCTTTATTTGTCCCTTATTACTTTATAGGTAATGATTTATGGTTTTCCTTTATTTTAGGAGATTCTTACTTCTTACTATGATTGATCCAGTAGACATACTTATTTTATTTCAAGAATATTTCTTTATTATTGGCTTGTTCAACATCTCTTTACAAATTATTTAAGCTTTCCTTGTCCTAGGAAATTGTTGATCATCCCTTCCAAGCTTCAATATTTATTGGCGTTGTGGTCGTTTGAGCAATGATAATGACAATATTATCCTCTAAGATTTTTTTCATTCTTTCATCTCTTCTTTTGAGAGGGCCAATAGTTTAGCCTTTCTTTGGTTATGAGGTAAATATCCTTATAAGTAGCTACAAGAGAATAGTTGTTAGAAAGTTGTGAACTTTTGGAGTATGATTCCCATGATTTCCAGTTGGCATTTTTGTATGCGATGGGCCCTTTAGCCTATGTAGAAAATTTTCTCATTGAAGAACTACGAGTTTCGTTCAGTTTATAGGAACGTTAAGCACATTCTTTCACTGTTCGGTGAATTAATCAAAGTCTTTTGTTATTTCTCTTTCGAAGACAGTTCCCCCTGCTTGGAGTTGAATTCTCTTTCTCATTCCTATGAAAATGTTATATTTCTTATATTTATTTCCCAAGGCAAAGTTTGGTGTAGGCCTTATGTGAAATAGGTTTAAGCTCCATTTATCTAGATCATAAGGAGTTATTTTCCTTCTCTTATCTTCCTTGATATGTAGTGTTAACATTCATAGTACTTTCTCTTAATGAAATCAAGGATCACTAGTGATTTGGTAAGTTGGCCTAGCTACTTAAGACTTAGAAGATCCTGGTTCAAAGATAGTCATTATCCAATTGTGGTTGGATGTGGTTTGGAATAGGTCCTTAATGGGATATTCTTAGTAGAGATAAAACTTTTATGCTCTATATATGTTGGTTAAGGGTAATTCCACTTATGGTTTAAGCAGATATGGATGTTCGAGCCATCATTCTAGCTTCAAAATGTTAATGAAATTCTTCGCTAATATCTAAAAAGTGTAAGGAAAATGAAACTTAATGGACTAAAATCTGTAGTAGTCTTAGGTTGACTTGCTATGAAGGCACATTCCCTATGTTGAATTCGTAATTTCAAAATCATGAATGTTTGGGAATTTGAAACAAGTTATGATCAAATCACAAGTGTTTGAGAATTCAAAACAAATCATAATTTAGGAAGTCTTCCTTAATATGTTATCGGGTTTTTGAATATCTAAGGCCTTATTTGCCAAAGGCACAAGAGTTTGAAAGTTCAGTAGTAAAGCCAATGATCTCGTTGAAGTTATATGTGCGTGAGAATCATAAGCCAACATCTTATCTCTTTATTCAATATACTATGCGATTGTGATGTATAAGTCTTTCTCTGTGTACGTCCTTCTATGTACTAAGGTTTGAAAGGTTACAATTGGCACTAAAATAACCAAATAGATTTAGGCTTACAAGGTTTAAAAAGTAAGAAATGAGAAAAGAATTGACTGCCACTTCTCCATGCCTCTAATTCTTTATTTATAAAGGTAAAAAGTTATGGCATGAATGCTACGCGTTAATGCAGCATGCTTGATCTTTGGCATTGAGGTCTATCTCAGTGGCGCTTGGGATATTTCTTTGATTCGATGATTCATGGCATCCTTTAGTTTATTAAAGGATTATGGTATCATCATCCTAATTGCATGCGACTTGATAGCTTTGACATCATCTTCATAAATGAAGGCGTCCTTCATCATACAGGTGACATGCGATATGCTCTTGTATGCTGTTGGCAAGCGGTGACCTTCCTATGTTTCTGTATTAGTGGAATATGGCATGGAATTAATGTGGCATTAATTATGTGGGGCATGGATGATATATAGCATTAAAGAGATATGACATTGAATAGAGGCGGTATTAATAACTAACGGAATTAGCTTCACGCAGCATCATTTACTCATAATATGCAATATGGATGAGTAGCGATGTCGAAGATATATGACATCTCCAATCATATTGATGAATTACGACAAGCTTATTTCTTTTAACCTTTAGCAATTGCTATTGATGACATGCGACATTGATGGGATGCGACATCAATAATATATGATGCCTTCATCACTTTGATGCCTTGCAATATGTTGTCTTTTGATATCACGACTTTGATGAAGTATAATACTTTATCGATGATAGGCGGTATCAACGATACGCAACATCATTGTAGGCCTTCACCATTAGCTTTGATGACCAGCTTTCCTTTAATTTAACACTTCCTTTGTCTATGAAATCCTTCGACTCCGATATTCTTGTTATCATCATGCCTTTATGCCTTTGGAATCAATAATGGTAGTAACAGTGAAGAAGGGGAATCTAGACATCTCTTCTATTACATTAAGGGGCAAGGCCTCTCTTTTACAACCGAAGGAAGTGAAGGAAAACATAATCGGAACTTGTTTCTGGATTCATCATAGGATAGGATAAATTCTACTCCAAGCTCTCAAGGAAGTTTTTTCCAAACCTTGCAGCTCTCTTCTCAGAGTACTTAAATGTTTTTGGCCCTTGCACTGACGCTGATGTCAATATAGATAAAGGGGACTAGTTGTCTCTCCTTACGTTAGAGTTTAGACCTGTTTTTCTAACTCCTGTTTTTTTATTGTTGTTGTGCTTAGTTGATCCGGAGCCTGTTTCGATCACCTGTTTGTTAATTGATTGAGTAATATAGAGGACGAAACACTTAAAACATCGGCTAGACTTGCTAAAAATAATAAATAAAAATTATTGTAAATAATAATTTTTTCCATCTCAAATTACTATTACCATAAATTTACATATATAAAATTATATGATTAATTTTAACTATAGTTTAATGTTGTGATGAATTATAAACCATATATTTGTAACTAAATAATATATATGTATACATATAGTTTAATAAAATATTAAATAGTATATATATTATGCTACTGTACTGATCTAATATGAAAATATAGTTTTTTTATAAGTATATACATACATATAACCAAAACAATTTGTGACAATGTTAGTACATATCGGAATCATTACCTAACTGACGACATAATGTATATATACACATACACACATAATAAAACATTATTCAAAAAATTATAAATTATAATTTGATAAAACGTGCCTAAGAACCAATGCTATGAAGCATACCTTGAAAGGATGAACACTCCTTTTAGAACCTTTTCAGATTTGGCAGATTGCTAGTCCTTGAACCATTGACCTTGGACTATCGGATAGTGATCGATTTTGAGTTGATTTTAACCTAATATGATGGAGAACCAATAGCATAATTTCTACCAGCAAGATACGATGGAGGTGGAAGCAAAAAGTTCTAAACAAATTAGTTTAGGTTTGCTTATATAGTGGACAGAAAGGAGTAAGAGTGGATCTCATCCCATACTAATTCTCCCTTGATCCGGGCCATCCAAAATCTAGCATCTAAACTTTATTTTGAGCCACCAGCGTATCATGTTGCTGTCGAAAATTTCACCCACCATGATGGCCAAAAAATCCATACCCAAAGAAAATATTATTTAATTAAATCCAATTTAATCGCTTATCGATATCGTATATAGATTAATATATTTACAACTATAATAGTTAATAATATCTATTCCTCAAATCACAATCAAAAATTCATAACTAAATATTTCTTTAATATTAATTAATTTAATTAATTTATAACATAAACTAATTAAATCATTTGGTAAAAAGAGAATTCATCATTTCGATTGTGTGACTTGTCAAATATAAATTTGTTTAGCGACTAATATCAAATTATTCAAATATTAACATTTACACGTCACTTTGCAGAACATGGGCCATAACATGGATGTGATGATTTCATTGATCTACAGCTATAAATAGAGAAAGAGCGGCGTTGTTTTAAGGATCATATTTCTCTTCTAACAAATTATTGCATCATCACTATACTCAAGGATCATCACCAATCCACAAGAAGAACTTCGTAAAATCTCGACAGAATTCGAATAACAAAGTTTAAGTGGATGTAGGCCGGAGTATTCGTCAAACCATTAAAAAAGTTTTGTGTTCTTCTTTTATATTTATTTTCTTTTCTTGAAATTATTATATTTATTATTTCATTGGGGGTCTGTGCCAACTTTTAACATAAACATAATGGTATTTCCACTGAGAGAGCTTTATATTTGTTGATTTGAAATATGAAATTTAAAAAGATGACAAGGCCATCAATCGGGAGAACTATTATTGGAGGAAGCCAACAAGGACTTGGGGATAGCCAAGAGGTATCCTTATGATCTAACCCCATTCCACCAACATAACTATAGATGAGATGGAGATGGTGATGACAAAAATGCAGGAAAGAATGATAGCCCATCGGGAAGAAATGATGGAAGGAATCTTTAGAAGGATGGGACAACTAAAAACAACTGGAATTGCTACGGACCAGATTCAGAATCCAGAAGCCAGAACAAATCACTTGGGAACAGAATGCAGCAAAGTGGAGAAACCCCAAAAGGGGCACCACAAATCGACGTTGATCCCTGACCACATATCAGTATGGATCCCTAAGAACTTGGGGGCACAATCAACTTAAAGTTCGTTAGAATTGGGACATGCTTAGGAAACGATGTTGGACCTTAGAATGTGACTCGGAGTGCAAATGATCAACCAAAGGAGTATGTACCATAGTTTCCCTATAGGAACGGGGCTGGTTGGGGAGAGGGGGCAGAATGGAAATATGGAACCGATGCATTCCTTAGATGGTAATGATAGAATTTCTGAGATAGTTAGACAAGCAATGAGAGATGAATCGCTGGACCAGAATCTGGAAGACATAAATAGGAACCGGTTCACCCTAGCATCCAGTACATGAGGAATTCATCCAATTTTAAGCTACTGATACTAGATATGTACGATGGAAAAACTGACCCAAAAATTCATCTGCTGGGAATATCTGACATATTAGGGTGCTAGGTGCATCTAAAGAGGAAATGAAATGGTATTTCTCCTTGTATTTGATTGATTGGTGGTAATATGGTTTAGATAGTTGGAAAATGGCTCCATCGGCACATGAAACATTTAGTGAATAGATTCATAAGGCAGTTCAAAGTGTACATTTGATGACCAAAGAATGTGATGATGCCATCGAGGATGAACCAAAGGGCCATAGAAACCCTAAGGAGTTATTTGACTAGGATCAACAAGGCAGCTGCCGTAGTGCATAAGCCGGATCCATCGGTGGTTCTAATGGCAGCAGTTTCAAGATTTTCTAGTGAAACAGATTTCAAATTACTTCAAAAGTGATCCACTGGTGAATCTCGTAGAATTCTACCATGAGGTTGAAAGATACTTGCATTAGGAGGAAGTTGGTGCTAAAAAGGCAGATGTTAACGTTGTGGATGGAGGAGGGCCATGAGGAGCAGGATTTGATAAAGATAAAGGAAATCAAAAGCCTAATGATGGCTTAGGAGGGCCAAAGTGCTAGAGATGTGAGCATAAGTTCTCTTCTTACGTAGAATTGAACGAAACCTTTAGGAGTATATACCATGATATTAGGAGGTTGGTCCTCTGTCAAAAAATGAAGAAAAGAGAATACATCGATCATGAAAGAATATCAGGAAAGTATTTCCTATTTCATGAGCTAGACGGGCATAACACTAACGACTGCAGGCGCCTTCATGACCTAATTGAGGAATAGGCTAGGAATAACCAACTGCAGCTGTACATACGAAACCAAGCTGCGGTGATACAATGGGAGTAATCATTGTCTACCGCGATTAGGAGTGGCCTTGGATCTAGGTCGAGGACTGTAAGCCCATGTCCTGTGGTGGCAGAGAGTCGGGTTTTCTTCCCATACTCTACCTTTGTTTTCAATAAGCGATGCAACATGACAATCAAGCCATTTACTCATGTAAGGGACTTTGATCATTCTCTAGGCACGCTCTAAGATGGATTCTAGGCTGCAATGATCGGATGGATGCTACGATGTCTTTTAGTTATTGGAATTTAAGTTTTGTAAGAGAATCCTTGACATTAAAAATCACTCAAACATTATAACCAATAATGATTTCGAAATACCAAAAGAGATTGGTTACCCCCTTGTATTGATTTACAAGTTGGTTGAACATGGTAATTCTGTCTAGAGAGATAGGGTGATAGCTGCAATGTACAAGTCCCATTAATGCAAAAGCGAGCGGATTGGACTTGTATGGGATGGTTAGTCCCCATCTTGGAGAGTTTGCTGATGGATTCATTTGTCATTGAATCCCCTCATCCGAGAGTGTGCAAATTGGACTTTACATAAACTAATAATCTAGATAGGTCAAGGATTCAACTAAAAATTTGCAGAGGTCGAGGATTAAACTAATGATTCAAAGAGGTTGAGGATTTAAGTAATGATCCGGAGAGGTCGTGATTCGACAAATGATATAGAGAGGTTGAGGATCCAATTAATGATCGGTAGAGGTCGAGGGTTAAACCGATAATCTGAGGAAATCAGGAAATGAGTTGGTTATTAATTACATGACCTGAAGGGATCAGAAACAAACTTGGATATTAATGATACAATTTGGAGAGATTGATGGCTAGATTTTAGACTTGAACACCATTTGACTTTGAATCATCTTGATAAGCGGTTATCAGATTAAGTCTTCAATTTAGTTAGACATTCTTATAATGGAAACCTACGTGACACTACATGATTTATAAAAAAATGCTCTAACCAATGGAAATAATCTTTCATGATTATTAACCTTTGATTTCTCGACATATGATTTCTATGATGTAACTTAGATCCCCAATGAACATGAGTGACGGGATATCATTGATTTTGATATGTGATTGTTAACTCATGGATGAACATAGGATGATTTTGATTTATGATACGACATAAAATGCAATAATTTTTGGAGAATATAGAATGATGGTTATCTATGGCTAACGCTCAAATTCCTAACTGTAAATGGTCGGAAATAATTTTTGATTTACTAGTGAATCTAAAGGAACCAGATGATTTGCCACGATTTAGTCGATCAATAGGAAGAAAATTAAACTACCAGTGAATAATCAACTTCGATTTTGGTTTTTCAGCAGAGCACACATTCCATTCAAAAGGCATATTTGGAGGAAAATGTTATCTAGCCATGTCGCCAAGCCGTATTCGGACAAACTAGATTGATCAGATAAAAAAATTATCAAGCGGAATTCAAACCGATAACGTCCATACTCAAATATCGAGTATGACCAATGATGAAGCTATAAATATGTCAAAGGCTCCTAAAATATCCAATGCATCAAATCACCAAAGTAAAAAAAGTCCAAGGTCCAAGATCCATGCTAAGCTATGGGTTAGTACCAATCCATAACCAAGGATCGGTACCAATCCCTTTTTCTGCCCACGACAAGTTCAAACTTCATGATGCGTGATGTGAAGGCCTTCATCAACTCATAATGAGAAACTGGAGATGGTTCACTAGCACCTTTAACTCAAATTTTTGTCTTAACTTCACAGCATCCATCCATTTCCCACCAAATAATGAAGCCCACCCGGAAGCAAGCCTATCCCAAGATGTTAGGAACACACAAGGATAAACACAAGTTAACTGTGCAATATCGATGGATCCAAGAAGGCCTTATGGCCAATCCAAGGATGGTAAAATCCCTAGGGTATGGGTTGCTACCGATCCTTGGATATTACTTAGCTAGCCCCAATCTTCTCCAGGCAAATACTCCAAGACATGAGGAACATGGAGGAGATTATTTCATTTTTCTATAGAAATAAATAAAGGAAGAAAGGCATTATTACAAAGATATTTTTGCTCTTTTAACAAATTTCTGCATTACCACTGTATTCTCAGGAATTACGATCAATCCATAAGAACTACTTTGTAAAAGCTCGATAGAAATTCAATAATATAGTTTAAGTGGATGTAAGATGGAGTATTCTACGAACCACTACAAAAATTATGTGTTCTTCTTTTCTATTTCTTGCCTTTTCTTGAAATTTTCATATTTACTATTTCATTTGGTGTTTGTGCCAACTTTCAGCATAAACAATAAGAATATCATGGAAAGCACATGAACCTATACTAATGCAAAGAGTATACAGTCTCGTAATCTAGTCAAACTCATGTCATTCAAGTACTTATGCCATGTATTCAAGATCTATGCAACATCGAGAGTGATTATACTTGGAATTCTACATGTATGTTCAACCACTCAATCCATATGCAGAAATAAAATGCGCATAACTTAATAAAATAAAACAAATAAAGCAAGTGGTAATGTGAATGTGTGCATTATCTAGAAGAAACGCTTACCGAAGTGTGCAAAGACCAATCCAATTAATACATCCACTGACATCCATTACTATTCCTAATGGCGCGTTCGCAACCACATCTACCATCCAATGGTGTCTACCTAAAGGTATACTACTAACTAAGTTCTAACATATAAGTAGCTTATACTAATTTCATTTAATTGGAAACGTACCAGAAAAGAGTTATGGATGGGTAGCTCAGATCATCTCGTTAGTATCCCATGCACTCTTCACTGGAATGTCTCCCCATTGAACTTGAACAAGCTTAATAATCTTCCTTGTACCATTCTGGTAACAACCCATGCTTCAATGGTTCTAAACATCGACAAAAATCAAAATTCAAGTCCATCAAAGAAAATAACATTGGATTTGGTAAATACAAATAAGCATGAACAATATCAGGGAATCAAAGAAATCTAAACTCATAACGAAAATAATAATAGAATAAGAATAATGAAAATGTCTACTACCTTGGAATTAATGGTATTCCTTGGATAACAGGTTGTCACATAAGCATCGAGCATGAGAGAAAAGAAGACTTCTCCAACTACTAAACACATCCAACTCCAGTGACCTATTCCTCTAAATCTATCGTGTGGACTGTAATTAGGAGGGAGTCAGAAAAATGTTTTGGTGACTGGAAAATCTATAAACTACCCATAACAAAATTTATAGCGATTGGTTTCCATTTAATTGTTGTGTCCATTAAGGTTAGCAATTCTAATTTAACAATGCACACGATTACTTACCTACCGCTTTCCAAGGTACAAAATAATGACGAAGCCTTGTCAACCACCAAATACTTCCAAAACCCATTTGCTACTTAATACTTATAAATATGAAGCGGGATTCTATAATTACCACAAAATACTTTTAAAAGAGAAATGGGCAAACTCTTCCATTTAAGACCTCAACCAAGATAGACCCCATCATTTAAGACCTATTCCCAAGGTGGTTTTCTAATAATGTTGTTGCTTGGTCGGTGGGTCCTAACTATAAAGACCTTTAACCACTATTTAAGGCTTTTGACGTTTATTGTCCAACTATTACCGTCTCTATCGCTAGTTAAATCATAGACATGTAAGAGAGAGTATCCAGGCCACTTAATAGCTTTAAATGGACAAGGTAGACTTCTAACAATTTGATATCATGGTAAGTCCTACATCACTTAATACCAAACCCCTAGGTGAACTCCTCAATAGTACAATTGTTATTACAAAGTCTTAGCAATGTGAGAGTTGTACCCAAGCCAATTAATATTAATTAACAAGGACCAGGAAGACCCCTTACCATTTAACACCTATTTATAGGCAGGCTTTTATCATTTAATACATAACCCTAAGGTGGACTCCTCACTAGTACTATCAATCTGACATCACTTGGAATCTCACTAGGTTACTTCTACTTCTTTTTAGGAGAGAGGTGAACCCTTAGATCAGACATTTAATACCTTAAACCTAAAGCGAATCTTTCCCATGATATCCACTATCACTTCTATAAATAGGATCTTATTAGGTTACTTCTTACGGTAAGGAAGCGTGCCCTAAAATAGCCACTTAATACCTTAAAACTGAAGTAAAATCCTTTTAGAGACCTTTATTCATTTGGAACCTCACAAGGTTACTTAATACTTCCTTTTAAGTGAGAGGGGGATCCTATAGTCGATTAATACCTCAAACTAGAAGCGAACCCCTATGGAGAAATCCCTCACGTCTCCTAATTCCAACATTGGACCATTTAATATTTTCAATTAAGAAATAGGCCCAATCTCTCACATCATCATGGGTCCTAGGATTAGTGATATGTCACATTAGTAGTAAGAGTGCTCGACTGTTGGTACCCTTAAAGTGAAGGGCAGTTTTCTGTCGAATGACTCTAAGGACCTCATATTACTATCCTACTAAGTTTAATTAACCATCTTAAGTCTTTACTTATATTATCTTAGGTAGACATTGGATTTAACTTACTCTTTTTCATGTGAGGCAATAAGATTTACCTTAAATTATTATCTACACATAAATCCCCTTTTAATGATTATAAATGTCAATTTGTCTATAAATTTATAACAGACATTTCCTAAAACATTTATGAATGATTACTAATTTCAAATTAGTAATCTTTTTAACTATTCCATAGTTATTAATTCAACTTCTTTATTTATCAGTTCCATTATTCCATTTACCATACCAAATTGTTGCAACTCCCATATATATTACCATTTATAAGAGTTACAACCTTTTAAATTCATTTCCCACTAATTAGTTATCCTACGTGCAAATATTGCATATAAGCGTCGTTATTAGCTAAGTTTTATTTTAACTGTTATAAGCATATTAAATTATATACAAATATTAATATTTATTAAATATATCCTAGTTATATATCTTCACTAAAATATTTTTCCATGTTCAAATGTTGAAATCATATCTAAAAAGATTATCCACTATAAATTCCATAATTAGTCCAAAACAAAAGATTTAACTTTAAAATATAGAAGATTACATCTTTTGAAATTACAAGTAATAATCATTTCCTTTTAATACTAAAATATATAGTATATACAATGAATTCATACTTGACACATCTCTTTCTCTTTCTATTTGCATCTATTCCTTGTTAGATCAAATGCTATATTTTTCTAAAGGGAAATAAATCAAACTAATTTACAAAGATTAAACGGATCTAAATTCCAACAATCCAAACATAGACAAGTTTACATTCCTACAAGACTAGGGTAATATCATAACATTATTATACAGTTTATTTTCAGATCTGCAATAAATTTCATTCAAATAAATATTCTAAATTCATACTTTGGGGCTAATTTGTAAATTATTTGTAAAAATTCTAAATTAATTCATAAACAAGAATATAAGGGTGATATTTTTTATATTCAATTTTTGCCTACAACTCATACACAATTATCCAATTAGGCATAATAACCAAATAAATACCAACAAAATAATTTTCATATTATAACAATCTATAAAATTTACCACTCATCTTTTAAAAGCGATCCAAATCTGTAGATCTGAAGTAGAACCTTAAATTCATCTCCATATCCCATTTAATCTAAGAAATATGTATAAAAAGGGTATATAGGTACATTAGAATTACATGCGTGAGAAGAGATTCGGGATTGGGAGAGAAGATAGATAAAAATGTGCAATAATATATAAATTACCTCAAACATACGAGTAGTTGATTCGCTTCTCCTTTCTATTAGATTTCTATTCTTCTCCATTTTGTATGAATATAGATATAAATATCTTATTTTTATAATTTAGAAAGAGTGTGAAGAAAAAGAAATTGCAGTGCTTCGCTACTGCCTCCAGAAAAATAAGAGAGAGATGGTAGGGTTAGGCCTAAATTTATAGGCGTAAGAATCAAGCTCAATTGTTAGATCGAAATATATTAAATCTAAACCATTAGGGCTAGGCTAACCCTGCCCGCCACACACGAAGTGGTCGACCGCCCCTTTCCTAGGGATCAACCTTTCTTGGTCGAACGCTCCAATATGCAGGTCGACCTATGGGCCCTAGATAATTGATATATAAAAGTTAATTTTCTTATTCAAATTATTTTCATTCCGAATTCTTTTTCATTCATAATTTCTTTGTTTGGACTCTGATCATAAAACTCCATATATGAAAGTTGCAAAGAATTTTTCCACCAACGCAATGGTGCAAGTTTCGTGATCAAATTCCACTGTTTTCATAAATTACATTTTTGGTGCCTAATTAACTAACTAATTAATTAAATAACTTATGCCAAGTTACGGGGTGTTACATTCTTCCCTTCTTAAAAGAATTTCATCTCTGAAATTTCACTAATGACTAAGTTATGGTTTGGGCTCCTAACTATCCTAAACTACACTACAAATGAGTGTAAAATTAATTTTATAACCAAACGTGCACAAGCGCATAGTGTATTACTATATCACCATACAGAAAATATGTATGTAGAATGATTCTAATCGGATCCTTCTATATGAATGCATTTCTTTAGAAAACATTTTTGAAAACATGATGCAAACAACATATATATATACTGGCAGTTCTATATGTATGCAGCTTTTGAAAAATCTTTTTAACCAAAACCCCCTTACTCATACGAATATAAGAATGAAGCAACCAATTTTT
The DNA here is from genome assembly GCA_030765085.1 of Allium cepa. NCBI lineage: Eukaryota > Viridiplantae > Streptophyta > Magnoliopsida > Asparagales > Amaryllidaceae > Allium > Allium cepa. The sequence continues at coordinate 242,565,282 of CM060938.1, read as the reverse complement.
CATCCACTTCCTACCAACCAATAATCTAACGCATCGGAAAATATCGCTTCTTAAACTTTACTCCTACGCCGGAAAAAGGAATTTAGGTGGAGAATTTATCTTTTTTACCACTCTATAATCTTCGTATTCCATAGTAAAGTGGAAATTTCCTTCTTGTCCCGGATGTACTCCAAATTTTCCATGTATAAAATGTATAAAGAGGCCTATTTCATGTTATAAAATGGAATTAAGTCTAAAAATAAACTTGTACGCATCATCAACAAGATATGGAAATAGAAATTCCAAGGCTAAAACAACTTTTTCCTTATTATCAATTGCATTTATCGCTTCATTGACCCTTATGCACCTCTAAATTTACAAATTCTAACTCCATTTTCTTTCCTTACGCCTAGCATATGGCCTTCAAAATCAAAGATTTCATAAAAATATTTCTCACTGTTCATATTCATACATTGTAAGATCCAAAAATATCTAGATGCAAATTTTCCCTAGAAATCAAATTTTTGGACAAAAATTCTAAAAATAATTTAAGAGCCAAAAATAACTAAAAACTAAAAACTTTTTTTTAAAAGATAATTTTGCAAATCAAGGGAAAACTTTTCAAAATATTCTTAAAATTTTCGATAAATCAAGCCATAATCGCAGCGTAGTCGGAAGTTGTTTATGCGCTAAATACTTAAACCAAATTCTAAAATCTACAATTAAGCTTTACCCATTAAACTTGACATTTTATTTAAAAATATCATTGAATCCACCACTAATTTTTTTTAGATTTTAAGGAACATGAGCAATGACCTATATTACCAAAACTACTTTATCATGTCCTTCGCTAAAATTTTCCAACTGTTCTAAACATCCAGTCTTATATTGCAATTACCGTAGTCAAGTATCCTTACAAGATTCCCATATTTGTTGTATCGACCCTCAAATCCATACCCTTTCAATTGACAACAAACCACACAAGTCCGACCCAAACAGCACAGACTTGCGGAAAGTTAAGAGAAAGAAAAGAAGAGAGAAGAAGAGAAGAGAAGAAAGAGAAGAAGGTAGAACCAAACATAACAATACAGAATCTCACATCGCAGCGGAAAACAAATAATATCATATCAATGATCTTTACAAAATAGAAACTGTATATATACATACATCAATCAAAGTTCAACAATTAATCAATAACCATTAGCCTGGACAGTTATAATAACCTTTCCTCATCATTTTCGATAATAAACACCAACTAAGCACAGCGGATAATCAAAACAAACAGATACGTATATACGAAATAAGGATCTCCAGCTCTCATGTTGAAGCTCCAAATGCATCAAATCTGAACCTGTAAATTTACTCGGTCTAACCCGAGCATTGAAAGGGAAGAACGCCCAAGTCTGTCTGGTAAAACAGCATGAGAAACACACTCACCTGAACTTATTAAATTACCAAACATTTCCTTTATCAAAATAAAAGTATCTCATAAGACAAGTCCATACATAAATACAGACATGTTTTTGCCTTACGATAACTAAAATATTTCATATCAAATCATCTGATATTATACTATTGTATAGTATACAAATAATATTAATCATAGCCAAAATTGTTACATTGATTAAATTCTAGCATATAGCCCAAAATGGGTAATACAATCAAAATGGCAGGTACATAGTGGAGTTTGGTACAAATGACCAGGTGAAGGGACTACCTTCCTGCAGTTCATCTCTAGAAGAACGTACCGAGAAACCATCATAATAACAACATAAGACCGGTCCGCTTCAATAACTAGATGGTACCGAATATATCATCCTCCGGTCATTACCGACCTTTACCGAGGGCCTTCGAAGCATACAAACCACAATAATCAAATACACGATGTCATAGCGTGTAAAGATATATCTAAAAGAGGATTATCATACCCTAATGGGAGCGACCCACTTAGCCTTGCTGCATATAATCTTGTTTTGGTCATTTCCGGTTGATGAGGCCTGAGGTAACGATTATCTTGCACAATCACATATCACATCACTTTGAATGCCACATGGTCATTTCCATTGACTACTAATTGCCTTCCACAAAAATACAACATTTAAGCGCATAAGTCTCAAGGAGGGTGTTAAGCTAAGAGAAGTTGCCTTCTCCGCTACCACTGATGTACGTTTGTGAAAACCAATGTACTTAATATATAGAAATACAATGTCAGACAACATCCGTATAAGTTGTCGAGGAACAGGACAAACCAGAAGTACTTTCCTACCACATCGTGTCGAGAAATCCCTAGTATTTGTAGCGAATAGTCCTTGCATTGGATATTTCATAATAAAGAGAACACCGCTATTATATGTATATTGGAATTTTAACCCCAAACGATCAACAAGCGGTCCCCTACTATGAAAATCCAAAATATCAATACCATCACAAGCAACCTGCACAATCGTCGCATATACGTTGGTCCGAAGTGGTTTTAGATAAATCTGGTCTCAGTCTCTTTGCCCTAGCAATACAAAAGCGTTTCTCAACCTCACACAGAAACTAAGTGTCATAGACTTATCACATCTTCAACTTTCAACTTGTTTTCCTTCAGGCCAAGATGGAAGCTCGATATATTGGAGTAATACTCTGCATTAAACGAATCAACATCCTCAACATAAACGATAGTTAAGCCTACACAAAACGCTACGTACTAAGTGTACGACTAAATAGTTCCCACATCAAGTCGAGGAACTAAATTTTGGCCAAATTTGATATTTGGTTATTTAACTATCAAAGCAAAAAAAAATATTCAGCACCATTTACAATCACTAGCCCTTTTAATTAACCTTTTATTAATTAAATCATTTGCCAAATACACTTTGAATTATCTTTAAAAACATATATTCTCAAAACATTTCAACATTTCAATATTGGAAAACATTTCCGAATAATTATTTAATAATAAGTAATTCACAAATCAATTTGTTTTCAACACTTAGAAAAATATTTCGTATACTTAAATCAAGATTAAGTATATATTTTATTCTTTTAAAGAAAACGTTCTCTTTGAACACATTTATTTGGGTCAAAATGAATGTTGCGTAAAACATCGTTACGACAACCCAAAATCACTAGTATAGGGATTCGAAAGTTAGATAGATATATAAATCCCATATACTATACAAAACATATCCTTTCGAAAATCATTTACTATAGCAATAATGTTATAGTCCATCATTTCTTGTACTTCTCAAAAACGTCTATTTCAAAAATGAATGTTGAAATTTATGTATCCGATACTTAACACACTTTAAAATATCTTCAAATCATTTAACTTTATTTAAAAGATCATTTCCCAAAAACATCCATTTTATTAATAGATTATTCACTATCCAAAATCATGAATACAGTCCATTTACCAAATCCAACATTTCTGCACATTTATTAAAGGATAATCCACTGTCCAAAATTGTGAATATATCTCCTTTACCAAATTCATTACTTCTACATGTTTTATTAAAGGATTATCCACTGTCCAAAATCGTGGATATAATTCCAACCAAATACATTGCTTTTACATATTTAATTTAAAGGATTATCCACCGTACAAAATCATGGATATAATTCATTTACCAAATTCATTGCTTCTACATGTTCATTAAGGATTATTCGCTGTCCAAAATCGTGGATATAATTCCAACCAAATACATTGCTTTTACATATTTAATTTAAAGGATTATCCACCGTACAAAATCATGCATATAATTCATTTACCAAATTCATTGCTTCTACATGTTCATTAAGGATTATTCGCTGTCCAAAATCATGGATATATCTCCTTTAATAGACTTCTATATTTAACTTATCCAATTCAATTGATTTCGGGATTATAAAACAATGTTTATAAATTCCATTTATATTTTATAAAAACATTCATTTATAAAATTCATTTATTAACCTAACTCTTTTATCATGTTTACAAGCAAAAATCCAATTTATAAGTTAATTGGTTATAAATCATTTATTTCCAAAATTCATTCTTTTTGTAACTTCACAAATTCATAAATCTTATTACTTATAAAATCCATTTATAACTTCATTTTAACATTTAAAAAAATTCCTTATAATTCAGTCACTTTGATTTATAAAATATCAATTTGTAAATCTTATATATATACCGTCTACAATAAATTGAAAATTCTCATTTGAACTATTTTAAAAATAAATCAGCTTTATATTTCAAAAATCACATTTCGATATATTTCACAAAAATCACAATTTTTATAACAATAAAAATTATAACAATTATTTATTTAAAATAAAATCATTACTTAACAATTCAAGAATTAATAAAAAAATTGTTTTCAAAATCACTTGAAAATAGTTTTAAATTTGGAAATCATCACTTTAACATTTTTAAATTTCCAAAAATAGGCCTAATGCTGCAACATCACTAAATACATCAACCACGACATTCAAACATCATATATCATACGATAACAGCATATATAGCAATATCTGTAAATAAATCAATACTGGTGAGGAATTTAGTTGGATCCCTCCAACCTATCACCAGCAACAAATATACGTATTAGAATATGTGTAGAATGTCCTTTTCGAGGCACATGTGCGTACAAATGGTCATCCACTCATACAAGGGGACGTATAGGGTGATCTGCTCCAATAGGCAGGTATATATCCAAATACCAATCAATATATCATATATCATCCAAACAATCATCGATCACCATAAATAAATTTTATTCTCACTTCTATAAAAGTATCAGTGAGCCAGAAAGAGTGAGTTGTACCCACATTACTTCTAATAGCAGTTGCAGTGTTTTATTCCGAATAAAATTAAACAGCCGTTTAATTTTACCCAAAATTTACACTAGCTCCAATCAACTCCAAACCATCTCTAAAGTGTAGTGCTCATCAGTACGGAACCAACGCAACTTGATTCGTGCGAAACCGACCTCGTATGAAAAAGTTATAGAATTTTAAATATCACACGAATTATTATATAAATTAATTTACATTTTATTTTTTATTTTTAACCTTGCTTCAATACAGGCCGTTCGATTTGAAAAACCATGATCTTGTCCGCAATTTTTTTCTCCTTCCCGTCATGAAAAACGCACGTACACGAACCCATCTAGCCGCCTTCCCCATAATTATCGAACCACCACCGATCATCTTCATGTTGATCAACAACCGGCAGTCGAAAGGCCATCACAATCTCTGCCTTCACCCTGAATTTGGACGAGCTCGGTCGTAGTACCGCGTAGAAAAACTCGAATGAACACGCGACATTCACGGCCAATTTGTGCCTCTAACGTGATGAATTATTCGATCATAGCCGTTGATATCCTAGATCTCCTAGCCCTCTATAATTTTCATTTAGGAATCGAAGCTTGAAAGTGAATGGATCGAGAGAAAAATGAGGAGGAACGAGGATGTTTTCTGGACATAGAAAAGAAGGTGGCGGGTAACCCTAGCCTCCTTAGGATTTTTGCAAAAAGAAGAAAAAGGTGGCCTTTTATAGAAAATTCGCAACATTATTCATCCGAAATTTTTCCGAACTCCAATTGAAGCATGCATTCTAGTATTTATAATGTCTTACCCCCATTCCAAACACAATGGAATATATATTGAGAGCAAACTCGATCGTATTTGGAAGATAGGTTTTTGAATCGACTTATTTAAATTTAAAATTCACTTAAAAAGATTTCTACGCGTTTTAGTTTACCCCGGACAAATCGTAAATCCGATTAATACGAAATTTGAAATCCTACAATAGTATAACATTTCGGATCTAATGAAACAGGTTTCGTCGAAATCTGAGATTGTTTGAAAAATGGCCTTTTTTACTTGTTAATTAAGTATTAAAATATTTAATTTCTACAATTTGACTCTTAAATCGATTTTGAAAGTTTACTGTCACTATTATAATTCAAATATGATTTAATACAACCTTATAAATTATTTTTATCCACATTAAGTCCAAATTCCAATTATTTACACAATTTCAAATTATTAATTTAATTATCCAATTAAATCCTTATATTTCAAGTATAAGTTATTTTGCATATAAAATTAACTTATAAGTATTTTAAATCGATTAAATATTTGAATTTCAAAGACTGAAATTTTGGGTCGTTACATTCTACTCTACATAAAAGAATTTCGTCATCAAAATTACCAGTTAAGAAAAAGTCACAAAATCCATGAACTTTTCAAAGGATTTAGTTCAACGAGATATCAACAGTTTAAACCTTTTAACTTTCCTCAAAATCATTAGTTAAATTTCTTACAAAAATTTCTCTAAGTTTACAAATCCATACTAAGTTATCTTTTTAAAACTGCTAGTATCGTTTAACTTTATAACTCAAAATCAAAATTTAGTTACCAAAATATTTTTTTTCTAAAATTTCTAGCGCTTTAAATTTTCAAAAAAATTCGCCAACACTCCATTGCTTGGTTTGATCGCAGTAGGATCACAACATATATATACATATATATACATATACATACATACACATATATATATATCACAAATATACATCTCATCTTCGAAGATGAGGCATCTTGTAGGGAAAAAAGTGTAAAAGCACAATACGTAATTCGAGATATGTACCTTATATATCATTAGCGAGCATATACAGCTAATATAGCACGAAAGCGAGCTCCAAATGCGAAGCAAGTGTCATACGCACCTACTAAATATTCAACAAAAAAATGAGAAACATGTATATAGAAAGAAATATCAAATATACAACACATACCAATACAACAACTATATATGCCTATATAGCAAATGCAAACACAAGTAACAAATCCGATCATCAAACAACTATCATCCAACTAACATCCAACAACTATAAAATCAATCCATAACCAAATCAATATAAATTCACTTCTCATTAATATCTAATGAATTAATTTTCAATTTATTCACATTACTTATTAACATTGGAATTTAACTAACATTCATTTATTCATTTTCAATTAGTTTAAATTCACTAATTTACATTCAAATTTGTTCACTTTCAATTCAAATAAAATTCAATTCTATTTAGATTCGCTTACTTCCAATTTGAATTCAATTATTTAGCTTTCAATTTCATTAATTCAACTCCATATGAATTTTAAACAATCATCTAACATTCATCTAACAACCAATGCATATCCAATATAACCAAATTTATTTAATTTGCTTAAATTCAATTTGGTTTGCACATTTAATTTCAATTTATTTAACATTCAATCTCCAATTTCATTAATATTTTTTATGAAGTAACACTTACATCCATTATTCCATATTTTGTCTACTAATCTATTCATTAGTTCAATTCATTCGTTCGTTAATTCGATTGATAATTCATTTTACATTTCAAGTTGAATTTCATTATATAACCCAAATTGATAATCATCACTTCACTTTATTAATTCATTTTGATATCAAATTCAAATTCATTCAACATCACTTAAGCTATATTTCATTTGAACTTCATTTACATTTATCTTGACTAAACAACTTAAGTTCACTACTAGTTTAATTGAAATTCTATTTCTTAACATTTCACAATCAACAAATCTAAATTTTCTTCTAACTCATCATTTTACTTAACTTTTACTTAAGTCAAATTCATATCAATATTCAAAATTCAGATTTTGTTTTGCTTAACAAAATTGTTTAACCATTTTAATAATTGGTTTTACTTACATTTTCCAATTTTCAAAGTTATACAACTTATTTATTTATTTAAACTTCCAAATTCATATTATATAATCGCTTAAAATTTTAATTTCCATTTCAATGACTTATCTAATCTAGTTTAATTTATTTAACCTTTCTTTAGTTAAATTTCAGATCATATGTTTATTATACTAACTCAAATTTATTTCAACTTTACTAAAGCTAAATTTTTTATCTCATACTATACGTTCAAAACTCATTCTACTTCTATTAATTAATTCCAACTTGGATTTTAAATTCAAATTTGTTTATCAAAACAAAACTTCAATTTTCATTTTCTAGTTTACTATGGTAGCAAATCAATCACATAGAAACTCGAAAATGATACTGATAATGCTGCAGTCATCACCCTTATTATTTCCCAGTAATAGTTGTGAATTCAGTGCTTTATACTATTTTTTTAAAATCCCTTTTTATTTACAAATCACATTTATAAATCTTTTACTTATATAATTTTACTATTTTACTTCACTTATATAAGATTCATTCCAAAATTTACTTATCTTATTTATATTTATAATATAATCTCTTTAAAAAATAACTTCCAAAATAAAGAGGATTCAAAATTTCAAATTCTTAGTTAAATCCATTTTCATTTATAACTCATTTTTATAAATATACTCATGTTGTTTCATTTCTCATATATAAGATTATTTCACAATTATAAATCATATTAATTATAGTTTCCATATTTTATAATTCATTTGCTTATATAATTTATCCTTTTACAATTGTTGCTTATATTTAGATTATTCAAACAACTTTTATTAACTTATACCTATATGTTTACAATTTTAAACAACCAAACAATCAATTTATATATACTTTCATAATTTTTGAATTTTTTTTCTTTTATATATAAAATATAATCAAGGTAAAATTATTTTATTTACCCAATTTAAAATAATACTATGTCGACTTGCCTCGTTTAAGTGTTTGGAAATCCCTACCGATTACATGGTGTCCCACATACCAACCAGAATTCACAAACAACTTAACAGATAAGTAAATGCAATACAAAACATTTTTATATCACTAACAAATATGCGCTCATACATATAATACACTCAAACTCAATATAGGATGCTACTATCCCTATCTATAGTGAGTACACATCAAAGCTTAGGAATGTACCAAATCTAAGGTCTGATACCAAATATGATGACCCTCAAATCCGTACCCATTGAATCGACAATAAACCACATATGTCCAACCCAAACAGCATAGTCTAATGAAATGTCAATAGAGAGAAAAGAAGAGAGAAGAAGAGAAGAGAAGAAAGAGAAGAAGATAGAACCAAACAGAACTATATAAAATCTCACATCGCAGCGGAAAATATAATATCATATCAATGATCTTTACAAAACAGAAACTGTATGTATACGTACTTCAACCAGAGTTCAAAAATCAATCAATAATCATCAGCCTGGACAGTTACAATAACATGTCCTCACAACTGCCGATAATATACAACAACTAAGCACGGCGGATAATCAAAACAAATAGATATGTGTATACTAAATGAAGATCTCCAACATTCCTGCTGAAGCTCCAAAATCATCAAATCTGAACCTATAAATTTATTGAGTCTGACCCGAGCATTGAAAGGAAAGAATACCCGGATCAGTTTGGTAAACAAGCGTGAGAAACACACTCAACTAAATTTATTAAATTACCAAACTTTTCCTTTATCAAAACAAAAGTATCTCGTAAGACAAATCCACACATAAACACGTACTTGTTTTTACTTTATGATTACTAAAAGACTTCATATCAAATCATGTGATATTATACTAATGTCTAGTATACAAATAAAATTAATCAAAGCCGAAATTATTACATTGATTAAATTCCAGCATATAGCCCAAAATGGATAATACAATCAAAATGGCAGGTACGTAGTGGAGTTTGGATTTCCATACAAATGACTAGGTGAAGGGACTACCTTCCGACAGTACATCTCTAGAAGAATGTACCTAGAAACCATCATAAAGTTTCTCTATTAACACAAGACCAACCCACCTCTATAACTAGATGGTACCGAATATGTCATCCTCCGGTCATTGCTAAACTTTACCGAGGGCCCTCGAAGCATACAAACCACAATAATTAGATACGCGTCATAATGTGTAAAGATATATCTAGAAGAGGATGATCATACCCTAATGGGAGCGGCCCACTTAGCCTTGTCGCATCTAACCATGTTTTGGTCATTTCCATTTGATGAGGCCTGAGGTAACGATTACCTTTTACAATCACATATCACATTACTTTGAATGCTACACGGCCATTTCCATTGACTACTAATTGCCTTCCACAAATATACAACCCTTAAGCTCATACGTCTCAAGGTAGGTGTTAAGCTAAGAGAAGTTGTCTTCTCCACCACCATTGATGTACATTTGTAAAAACCAATGTACATAATCTATAGAAATGCAATGTCAGACAAGTATCCATACAAGTTTTTCAGGAATAGGACAAACCGAAAGTATTTTCCTATCACATCCTATCGGGAAATCCCTTGGATTAGTAGCGAAGAGTCCTTGCATTGGATATTTCATAATGAAGAGACCACTGCTACCATATGTGTATGGGGATCTTAACCCGAAATGATCAACAAGCAGTTCCCCACTATGAAAATCCGGAATATCAATATCATCACAAGCAAACCGCACAATCGTCACATATACGTTGGTCCGAAGTGGTTTTCAAATAAATCTGATCTTGCTCCCTTCGTACCAACAATGCAAAAAGCATTTCTCGACCTCACACAAAAACTAAGTCTCATAGACTTATCGCATCTCCACCTTTCAACTTGTTATCCTTCAGGCCAAGAAGGAAGCTTGATAGATTAGAGTAATACTCTACACTAAATGAATCAACATCCTCAACACAAATGATAATCAAGCCTACACTGAAGGCTACGTACTAAGTGTACGACTAAATAGTTCCCACATCAAGCCGAGGAAGTAAAATTTGGCCAAATTTGGTAGTCGATTATTTAACTACCAAAGCAAACAAACAAATATTCAGCACGATATACAATCACTAGGGCCTTCTAACTAATCTTTTATTAATTAAATCAATTGCCAAATGCGCTTCAAATTATCTTTAAAAAAATATATTCTCAAAACATTTCAACATTTCAATACCGGAAAACATTTCCAAATTCTTATTAATAATAAGTAATTCACAAATCAATTTATTTTCAACGCTTAGAAAAATATTCCATATAATTAAATCAGGATTAAGTATATATTTTATTCACTTAAGGAAAACGTTCTCTTTAAACACATTTATTTGGGTTAAAATGAATGTTGCGTAAAACATCGTTACGACAACCCAAAATCACTAGCATAGGGATTTGAAAATTAGATAGATAAATCCTATATACTATACAAAACATTTCCTTTCGAAAATCTATTACTATAACAACAGTGTTATAGTCCAACATTTACTGTACTTCTCGAAAACATCTATTTCAACAATGAATGTTGAAATCTATGTATTGGATACTTAACACACTTCAAAATATCTTCAAATCATTTAACTTTATTTAAAAGATCACTTCTTAAAAATATCCATTTTATTAATAGATTATTCACCATCCAAAATCGTGAATACAATCCATTTACCAAATCCAACATTTCTACACATTTATAAAAGGATAATTCACTGTCCAAAATCATGAATATATCTTCTTTACCAAATTCATTACTTCTACATGTTTTATTAAAGAATTATCCACTGTCCAAAATCGTGGATATAATTCCAACAAATACATTGCTTTTACACATTTAATTTAAAGGATTATCCATTGTCCAAAATCATGGATATAATTCATTTACCAAATTAATTGCTTCTATATATTCATTAAAAGATTATTCACTGTCCAAAATCGTGGATGTATCTCCTTTAATAAACTTATATATTTAACTTATCAAATTCAATTGATTTCGAAATTATAAAGCAATGTTTATAAATTTTCAATTGATTTTGGAATTATAAAACAATATTTATAAATTCCATTTATTTTTTATAAAAACTTTCATTTATAAAATTCATTTATTAACCTAACTCATTTATCTCGTTTATAAGCAAAAATCCATTTTATAAGTTAATTACTTATAAGTCATTTATTTCCAAAATTCATTATTTTTATAACTTCACAAATTCATAAATCTTATTACTTATAAAATCCATTTATAACTTCATTCAAACATTTACAAAACTTCCATATAATTCCATCAATTTGATTTATAAAATATCAATTTATAAATCTTATATATATATATCATTTATAATAAATTCAAAATTCTCATTTTAACTATTTTACAAATAAATCGACTTCATATTTCAAAAATCATAATTTTTGTAATAATAAAAATTAAAACATTTATTTATTTAAAATAAATTCATTACTTAACAATTCAAGAATTAATAAAACATCTATTTTCAAAATCACTTGAAAATACTTTTAAATTTGAAAATCATGACATTAACATTTTTAAGTTTACAAAATTAGCGCAATGCTGCAACATCACTAAATACATCAATCACAACATTCAAACATCATATATCATATGATAACAACATATATAACAATATTTGTAAATAAATCAATGCTGGTAAGGAATCCCGTTCGATCCCTCCAACCCGTCACCTGCAACAAATATACATATAGAATATGTGTACAATGTCCGCTTTGAGGCAGAGACTCGTACAAAGAGTCATCCGCTCATACACGAAAACGTACAGGGTCATCTACTCCAATAGTTAGGTATATATCCAAATACCAATCAATATATCATATATCATCCAAACAATCATCAATCATCATATAAAAATATCAATGAGTCAGAAAGAGTGAGTTGTACTCACATTGCTTCCAATAGCAGTTGTAGTGTTTTATTCCGAATAAAATTAAACAGCCGTTTAATTTTATCCAAAATTTACACTAGCTCCAATCGACTCTAAACTAGCTCCAAAATGTAGTGCTCGTTAATACGGACCCAACACAACTTGTTTCGTGCGAAACGGACCCCGTGTGAAAAGATTATAGCGTTTTAAATATCATACGAATTATTATATAAATTAATTTACATTTTATTTTTTATTTTTAACCTTGCTTCAATCCAAGCCATTCAATTTGCAAAACCTAGATCTAGTCGCAATTTGTTTTCTCCTTCCCATCGTGAAAAACGCATGTACACGAACCCATCTAGTTGCGTTCTTCCCATAAATATCGAGCCACCACCGATCATCTTCACGTTGATCAACGACCACCAGTCCAAAGACCATCACAATCTCCACCTTCACCCTAAATTTGGACGAGCTTAGTCATACTATCGCGTAGAAAAAAATGAATGAAAGTGTGACATTCACGGCCAATTTGCGCCTACCACATGACGAATTATTTGACCATAGCCGTTGATATCCTAGATCTCTTACTCTCTACAATTTTCATTTAGGAATCGAAGCTTGAAAGTGAATGGATCGAGAGAAAACGAGGAGGAACGAGGATGTTTTCTGGCCATAGAAAAGAAGGTGGAGGCTAACCCTAGGCTCCTTAGGGTTTTAGCAAAATGAAGCAAAAGGTGGCCTTTTATAGAAATTCACAACACTATTCACCCGATATTTTCGAACTCCAAACGGAGCATGCCTCCTGGCGTTTATAATTTTTTACCCCTATTCGGAACATAATGGAATATATATCGATAGCCAACTCGATTGTATTTGGAATATACATTTTCGAATTGATTTGTTTAAATTCAAAATTCACTTAAACAGATTTCTACGCGTTTTAGCTTGCCCCGGACAAACCGTAAATCCTATTGACACGAAATTTGAAATCCAAGAAATAATTAAAGAATTAATAATAGTTAATGAAGATCATTAGCTAAGGATTGTGAAATGATTAATTAAAGAAATTAATTTAAGATGGTTAATTTGATTAATTAATTAAAAATAATCATTTATGGAATTTGGTTAAGGATGATTACTTAATGAAAGTAATTAAAGGAATTAATTACTCAGTGTAATTATTTAAATTAATGTGATTAGTATAAATAGTTTTATAACATTATGGGTCTAATGAAACAGGTTTCGTCGAAATCCGAGATTGTTTGAAAAATGGCTTTTTTTAATTGTTAATTAAGTATTAAAATATTTAATTTCTACAATTTAACTCTTAAATCGATTTCGAAAGTTTACTGTCACTATTGTAATTCAAATATGATTTAATGCAACTTTATAAATCATTTTTATTCACATTAAATCCGAATTCCAATTATTTACACAATTTCAAATATTAAATTACTAATTTAATTATTCAATTAAATCCTTATATTTCAAATATAAGTTACTCAGCTTATAACATTAACTTATGAATATTTAAAATAAATTAAACATTCGAATTTCAAATGACTAAAATTATGGGTCGTTGCATTTATAATTCATTTTCACTATGCATATATAAGAGCGGTTTGCAAGTCCAAAAATAATTACGCAATAAATAAATAGGAACTCATAATATCGTGCACGCCTTTTACAAGAAACAACTAATATACAACCCAAACAGCGTAAAAGATAAGAACAAATGCTGAAAAGGAAAAGATGACACCACCATAAATCCTAAAATAACGCCTATAGACTATGAGATTCCTTGCTCCATGGCTAGAGCTCGATCCATTACTACAACCCTTGAATTGCCATAACATAGCAGTTGTGCACCCAATCTCAAGCCGTTGGTGCTGCTGGTGTTGCTAATGGCTTCAGAATTGCCATCTTCCCTAGGAAAGATCTGACTATGGTAGAAGGAACCTTTTATTAAATAGACTCTCCATGGAGTTTCACCCGTATTACCTAAAGACGAGAGTGGATTGGTGATAATACGAAAATTGACTCTGTTGGGTGTGAATCCTTGATAAAAGAATTGTATCATAAGAATGCAGGTCCAATAAATGGCGATGCCGCCTATACCAACATAGGTGGTCTTCCGCACTATGGGATAATTCCAATCGTAACTTCCCATATTAGGGATAACGTTATGCTGAATGATGCACATAATCAGTTGGGCATTTGGATGCAGATTATCCATCTTCCAAACACTGACATCCTGGGAAAAGATCTACTGTAAAATCTTTGAATCGGTCATTTCAAAATCATCCATGTCCACATCCTTCATGGAGGCCTCTAAAATCAGCAAGATTATTATTAGTTAGCTAAATTAAGACACCCTTTACCTCTGAACAAACCAAACAGTTGCCTCCATCGAAATTCTATGTCAATAGGACATCGAAAAGTCAGATGCAGCAAGAATAACATTCCAGCTCAAAGATCTCAAAGTAGAAGTTTGGTGCAAATCCTATCGCGACGAATAGCTCTTCCAACCAAAAAGCGGCTAAAATTTCTGCTAATTCTGGTTCATCCAAGTGGCCTCTTGAGGGTTATGACCATAACGGTGTAAGGAGAAACCGACAGTGAAGAAAGGTGCCATAGGCTAATAGATGGTCAGAGGGAGGAAATAAAGTTTAGATCTAGAGTGGTGAAGGGGCAAGATCTAACGTGTATAACCAACAGGAGGGGGAGGCGATGCTACTACTCCTAGGGAAAAACATCATTGCCTAGGGGTAGAACGGAAGAGAGAGTCTGATACTTAGATGTGGAGGAGGATGGAGGTTGAGTTCGGCCTGTTGAGGTAGGAGGAACGAAAGAAGGCACCCAGGGAAATTTGGATGCAGCTTTTATAGTCCGTTCCAGATTCAAGTTGTGCCAGAATTTGTTAACTATTAGACTACTCTAGGTTTACCGCAAAGTGTTCAACTGCTAGACGGGCTTTGGATGTTAACTGAACCTAGACCCAATTAGGGTTGGATTAGATAATAATAATCATTTCGCACCATGTCCTTCGATTCGCAAGTTCTTAAAAATTCCTATTCTCGTCACTAAGGTGTCAAAGCCTACTGCCTACTCTTGAACCATGCTCTAACAATTTACACTAATCCTAAAAAAACTGCTGTGACAAATAATAATTCCAAAAACCCAAAAATATTCCAGATGTTATTTCCTACCTACTTTGCACCAAAATATTTCTTCCAATAGTCGATGGTACAACAACACTTCAAACTACATACCCCAATAAAATTAAATGTCATTCTTATCCTGTCTGTAGCTTAATGAGAGAAGATTTTTAAAAACCTCGATTTTATAAACCAAAAAAGCAATAGCTAATTAAACGCTCCTTTATACTTATTTCTAAATAATAGAATCTATTTCATACCAAAACATCCCTTTAAAAATCAATATATATATATATATATGGTTTTCGAAAACTTCTTTTTCCAAAATCTAAGGCATTTCCAAAATATAGTTTAAAAAATTCTCTCCTCGGTTTTAGATTAAGGAATTGACATTAATTACTCAAATAAAAATTTAATTTGCCATCAAAGAGGTGATAAATGAATGCACCATAGGAAAACTAGCCTTCAGATAATAACGACATATGGATTTTAATTTCCTGCCCATATAGAATAAATGCGTATCTCCGACTGGAACTCATCATCAAAATCCAGAATCAAAAGGTAGCTAGAATCTCTACCATCAAGTCGAACAATTTCTGTCTTTAGGATTCTACCATTTTTTGCACCCGTGCTCTTTATCAACAGTACCTTTTGCATCGCTAGCACTCCGTGGGGTACTCCGAAGTCGGTGTGAAAATTTTAACTCTAAGATATTCCCAACCCGTAATTCCTCTGAGTGGAACTACAACTACTTTTATATTCGGAACTTTTAGAATCTGGCGTAAATATATTGTAATACTAAACTAGAGAAAAAATTACAAATACTTTCTCTCAATTTATCCTAATTTCTCTAATCTACTAACATAAGCTCTGATACCAAATGTAACAACCCATACCTCAACGGGCCTAAACTTTTGACAAAAATCGGAATTCAAGTCCATCGAAGCACAAATCAATGGATTTGTACCTGCAAATAAGCATGAGCATTATCAAAGATTGATAAAAATCTAAAATCACAGAAGAAACAACAATAGTGTAACGTCCCGCCTTTTCGCACGGTTTAAATCCACACACGTGCCAATTCAAACCATATGAAAGGGTGGATTGTTATGGGGTAAATCAGAAAAACAAGAAAGAAATAAAACAAAATAGAATCTCACGGCGGAAGGATAATATATAATAATCAAATATACAGTTTATAAAGCTGTTTTACAAAATATTCGATTATACTTACAACATTTATCATAGTTACACATACCAAATACAATGCAGCGAAACAGTATGAGTATAGTAGACTAATAATATTAATAATAAATCTCCGTTTTCGTCCTCCAGAGCCAAGGTCTTCGAAATCCTGAAACGCTCGGACTGACTCGAGCGAATTAAAAAGACAAAACACTTGATTCGGAACTAAAAGATCTTATGTAAGTTAAATTAACAGAAATAAATATGAGTGTAGTAACTCAAAAGATGCTCGGGATTCACATCTCTTAAGGATTCGTTAAACTATTTACTATGTAGTAATATTTCTCTATTATAATAGTGTCTAATAGTAAAATAAACTTACTTTTAAATAGCGTTAAGGAGTGACCCAATATTCCCCTTAACACAAAATAATGCCAATAGTCTATACGGTACCGTAATACCTCCTGGTCGGGAGGCTACCAAAGGATACTCCATAGGTACGACACAAATAGAAACTCGTACAAGGCGCGATAGGTTAGGTGACACGGCACGATTAGGCAATGCCAGGGTAGATATACAAATTACTCTTCCGGGTTGGTGGTAACGCATAGCCGCAGCTACCGCCCACCTCGAGCCACACCCCCAAATCAAAGAAATCAAAAGTGGCCATCGAATAAAACCAAAGTAAGAGTAGAATATCGAAGGGATGTGTCCGATCAAAGGTGCTACCTCAATTAACCCGTCGATCGCTCCTGTTTTAGCCACCTTACGCCAACTCACGAGAGTTGGGTCCACGTATTTACCTCAAAGGAAAGCGCCACCACCATCCTACTTCATTCTGGAATCTCCACTGCGTACACGGTTGTTAAAGTGGTTTTCGGAGTTGGCAGAGAGTATGACAACTTCCGATCCCGGTCTCTTCAACAACCAAATGTTATTATAACACCGCAGTCATTTTAAAATAATTTTTACTTCAAAAACAGAATATAATATCCATCTCAAAACTTATAAATACGATATCATTTCCATTTTTAAAACCCAAACCAATATGATATCATTTTAATTTCGAATATCTTTTCAAAATCATAGCATTTTCAAATCTATATACTTTGAAACCATAGCTTTGAAACATAACTTTTAATACTTAATGGTTTAAATACTATATTACTTTATATAATAAAATAGCTTCTTTGAAGTTCATAATAAATTCCCATTATCAATTTGAACCTCCAAATAATCCATTTTAATTCCCATATATTTCAAAGCTTAAATATTCTATATTCAAAATTTAATTTTTTTATAATTCATATATTTCAATCTTTTAATATTCCACTATTTCAAAATGGATTCTTCGATCATTTAATATTTATCAAATCTAATTCCTATTATTTAAATTTGAAATGTTTGCTTAATAAAACAAATATTATTTAAGTAAAACCCTTAAACTTCAATAACATGATATTATTTTAATTGAATTAACTTGATAATATTCTTTAAATCAATTTGATATTCATCTAAATCCTCTAATCAAAATCAAGTTATAAAATTATACCCTTTAAATCTTAATTTATTTACATTTCGAAACAAATTTTTCGAGGATAATTCTAAAATACTTTAATTCAAATCATATTTGCATTTATCTTCAACCTTACTTTTATTTGAGTTATTGTAAACTCTATATACAATAGAATTTTAAATAGATACTTAATCATATTATATAAAAGAAATCAAACTTCATTATTTAGCTTATTTTATAATTCAAACAAATTTATACATAGCTAAATTCAATAATAAAATAGTGTTAACACCTCTCTTATTCATGACTTAGCGACTTATTCGACTCAATGACCTAAGGGAATAAGCGACTTAACTATCCAAGGCATAAACGACCTAACAACCTAAAGCATAGAGTGGCTCAACATGGAATGACTCAACGACTTAAGGAGCTCCAACAACCTAGCAACCTAGCAACTCAATGAAGGCAACGAACTAACGAGTTAAGGAAAGAGCGACCTAGCAAGCTTCAGAGTTAAGCCGCATGCGCACTGCCTCTTCCATTAGGTCGCTTACGACCTTAGCAAGCCAAGATAACTCTTGTGCTACACATGCTAAGTCGCTCATAGCATGTATCTCGTCCAGGATGGCTCCATTAAGTCACTAACGACTTATGCTACCTCGGGATCGCTCTTAGGTTGCAACTCCTTAGGTCGCAACTACCTAAGTCGCTCACGACCTATGACACCACACGACCTGACTCCGAAACTCCCCTATAAATAGCCCGCCTACTCCGCATTGAAGCGGGATTTTTGGAAGAATTTCTGGAACGCCAAGACTTTTCTATTTTCACGACTTCTACAACACTTCAAATGTCAAAGACACTTCAAAGAACCTTGGGAAAAGATCAAGTTCATTCAACATGAATTCGAAGAGCTTTTCCATATCAAAGTTCTAACTACATGCCTTAATGGTGTTGTAATTGAAGAACTATTGTAAAACTTGTAATCAAGTCGATAATAGAAGAGATTAAGTGGACGTAGGCTTGACTTTGATCCGAATCACTATAAAAATTGTTGTCTCTTTACTATTTTCTGCTTGCTTTTAGTTCTCGTATCAACGGGTGGTGCTTTCGCTATATCACAACTCACACTGGGGTGTTAGCGTACATTTTTAGCGTTAACATTTTTGGTGCTTTCACTGAGAATTAAACTCAAGGGTGCTCTCATCATTGCTTCACAAAGATTTGTTGAAAGACTCTCCTTAAGAACCAGATGTCTATCCGAAATTATGGCTCCTGGAAGATAAAGTAGATCTACTAGATCTGCAAATGCTTATGACAACACAGCCACTTCTCCCGCGTCAAATCAAGCGGCTCCTAGTATTGGAATCACAAGGGCAGAATTGGATGCTGTAGTGTTTGGGTTGTATCAACAGATGGAAGCCCAGAACACTTTGATGTTGAACAGGTTGAATGCTTTGCTTGGAGTTAACCAACAACCAGAAAATAATGAAGAAATCTTTGCTGAAGATGTTCATGATTCCTAAGGGAAAAGTATTCTTCAGAGGGCAGTTGGCACCGCCGAAGGGGCACCTCCCCAAGCTGAAGGTTCAAGGCCGCAGCCAACTCTTCGTGAATGTTTGTCCAGGCAAACTTCCGAAAAATTAGCTAACGTCTATCCCGTGGGGCCTCTAAACGATGAGGAGTACTTCTCGGGAATGATTTGACAAATTATAAAGGAGAGCATGTGAAGGGAGGAAGATGAAAGTGACTGGGGGTTTGCTCCAAGCAAGACTCCTTTTACTAAAAGAATTCTGAGGGCTGAATTTCCGAAGAAGCTTGTTCCTCCCACTATTCCAGCTTATCGAGGGACAAGCGATCCTAACCAGTTCTTATACAAGTATGAATGGCATATGACAGGTGCCAGAGAAACAGATGAGATCAAGTGCAGATACTTTCCTGTGTAGTTGGAGGGAGTGGCCCTGCTTTGGTTCACGAAGCTGCCAGTTCGATCCGTGGATCAGTTCTCCGACCTAACTCGAAAATTCAAAGATCAGTTCAAGTTACATGCTTCGAAGGCCAAGGACATAATGTCACTATCCAGCCTTGAACAAAGCCCTAGAGAGTCTATCAAATCTTTCTTAAACCGCTTTAATATAGTTTTGGCCGAAGTCGACAATGCAGAGCCTCGGATGATTCTGACTTACTTGATGCGAGCTATTGACAAATCAAGTGAATTCGAAAAATGGCTAAAGATGAAAGAGCCAAATTCACTTGAGAAGTTCTACAAGAAGGCCAATGAATTTATGCGCTTAGAAAGCCTTCCTGCGCCAGCAAAAGTAGTTGTGACTGAAGTTGAGAATAACAATGTTGCTTCTAACAGAAAGGAATCTGGTGGCTAGAAGAGGGAGAATGACAGTGGAAAAAAGCAGAAAGATGCGAAGAAAACTCGCCGCATTAAACCTTCAGATTTTACTCCCTTAACTGATACTCCAGAAAATATCTTTTTCATAACCAAGGATGTTGTTGAGTAACCCAAACCACCTGAGATGAAGCCTGGGAAAAATGTTGGGCATAATGGGAGATTCTGTCGGTTCCACAATCAACCTGGCCATGACACTAATGAATGTTACCATTTAAATAATTTGATTGAAGAGCCATGAGACAGAATAAACTACAACAATATGTGAACAGGAACAGAAGTGACCCAACCTCATCTACTTAGGGGCAACAAGTTCCTGCTCATCAATCCGGCTCAGGTGAGAGGACTGCAGCGCAGGAATATGAGAGGCCTGTCATAAATGTTATCATAGGGGGTCCTCACCCAGCGGGCAGAAGTTGGGGTGAGATGGAGAGATATGCTCACCCTTTGAGATATGCCCCAGCTGAAGAAAATGTTTTTGTCTTGGAAGATGATGCACCTTTAAAACAGCAAAGAACTTTTAACGATGACATCATATTCCAGGCTAGAGACTCTGTTGGTGTCAAGGCTCCCACCATGGATCCCTTGGTGATATATGCAGGCATCGGACCAGCAATTGTAAGAAGGGTGCTTGTTGACAGCGGCGCCTCTTGCAATGTCCTCTTCAGAATGACATTTGATCAGATGAAAATTCCCACGGCTGATGTCCAAGCTTCCTCACAGAAAATTGTTGGGTTCACTGGAGAACCAAAACAGCCTATAGGGACTATTGACTTATTTGTAGAGCTTGGAGAAGGGGAAAAGAAGGTGATCTGAAAACAAACTTTTGTGATTGTTGATGAATTCTCCGCTTACAATGCCTTCTTGGGTCGACCGGCTCTTGCCGCATTCAAGGTCATTCTCGCCCCATGGTGCCTGATTATGAAGTTCCCCACTGATAATGGCGTCGGTGTTGTGAAGGGGAACCAAAATGCCGGGCGAGAATGCGATCTCATAGAGTTACGGGAGGCAAAGAAGAGAGAAATGGGTAAGGGTGCGGCAGCTCCACTCCACATCAAAGAGCCCACCTTGTAGCAATTACGGGGTGGCCCCTGCACTGGTGAGCGTAGTGGTGCACGAAAAGAGATTGATCCCAGAAAAACCAGTGTAGGGGAGAGTAGAGTTGTGCCGGTGGAAGTGACGGTGCCAATACCTGTTGACCTGAATGATCCAAACAAGGTGCTGAATGTGGGTTCACAACTCGGTGTGATGGTGCATAATATGTTGATATCATTCTTGAAAGCAAGCCTAGATGTATTCGCTTGGAGTCATGCCAACATGTGTGGAATATCTCCAGAAATTGCAGTGCATGCTTTGACTATTGATCCAAAATTCACACCCGTAAAGCAGAAAAGAAGAACCCAGGGTCCTGAAAGGTCGACACCATTAAAAGAAGAAGTAGATCGGCTAATGGAAAATGGCTTCATCAGAGAATCCACTTATCCGAATTGGGTTTCTCATCAGGTGTTGGTTAAAAAAGCAAATGGAAAGTGGAGAGTATGCATCGACTTTTCAGACTTGAACAAAGCATGCCCCAAGGACTGTTTCCCGTTACCCATGATTGATTGTTGGTGGATGGAATAGCCGGGCTTGAATTATTGTCTTTTATGGATGCTTACTCAGGATATAATCAAATCATGAACCAAATCAGGAGGACACGAGCTTCGTCACTGATATTGGTCTTTACTGCTATAAAGTCATGCCCTTCGGACTAAAGAACGTAGGGGCAACTTATCAAAGACTTATTAATGCCATGTTTAAACCCCAGATTGGCAAGACTATGAAAGTATATGTTGATGATATGTTGGTGAAATCGAAGAAGGAGTAGACCACATGGATCATTTGGAAGAAATGTTTGCGGTCCTTCGAAAGTATGGGATGAAGCTAAATCCTCTGAAATGTTCATTCAGGGTAGAGTCCGGAAAATTCTTGGGTTTCATTGTGAGTTCTAGGGGCATCGAAGCTAATCCTGCTCAGATTACTAATTTAAGAGAAGTCAAAGCCCCTAAGACAAAGAAGGAATTGCAAAGCCTCAACGGGAAAGTCACAGCTTTGAGTCGGTTTATTTCCAAGGCCACTGATAAATGCATTCCCTTCTTTGACGCTCCGAAGAAAGGAAAGAAAAACTTTGAATGGACTCCTGAATGTCAGAAAGCTTTTAATGAACTGATTCGTCGCATGGAAACGCCTCCAGTACTTTCTAAGCCCAGCAATGGTGAAGATCTTTTCATATATTTAGTGGTTTCATCTCATGCTCTCAATGCAGCATTGGTACGGGAAGACGCAAAAGTTCAGCGCCCGGTTTATTACATCAGTAAAAGATTTACTGGGGCAGAGATGAATTATTCCAAGCTGGAAAAGCTCGCCTATTGTCTGTTGATTGCGTCCAGAAAGTTGAGGCCGTATTTCCAAGCTCATCCTATTAAAGTCCTAACTGATCAACCTCTAAAACAAGTCCTATTTCGCCCTGAAACTTCAGGTTGTCTTCTGAAGTGGAATATTGAACTCAGCCAATACGATATCACCTACCATCCCCGAAGAGCAATCAGTGGACAAGCTTTAGCAGATTTCATTACAGAATACATAGATAAAGGTGACAGTGAGGAAGAGGTGACTGATGTCATCCCGATCCGATGGAAATTATATGTTGATGGTGCAAGAAATGACTATTGTTCCGGAGCTGGGGTTGTGCTTGAAACCCCCGAAGGGCGGTCATTGTGCTATGTATTGAGATTAGAATTTCCTTCGACAAATAATGAAGCGGAATATGAAGCTCTTGTTGCCGGCTTGAAGATTGCTAAAGAACTGAACATCAAAGTATTGCAGATCTTTAGTGATTCCCAGCTTATTGTATGCCAAGTCAAGAAAGAGTTTCAAACTAAAGGGGGAAATCTGCTTGCTCACTTTTCAAAGGCCTGGGAGCTTCTTGATGATTTTGATCATTACACAATAAGCCATATACCCTGGGAAGAGAACATGAAGGCAGATTCTCTCGCAAAATATTCAAGCTCTAGCGAAGCTCAATTATTGGGATTGGTCCCTGTGGAAGTCTTGTCAGCTCCAAGTACCGATGAGATGGATATTGACTGGATTATGGCTGTATCTCAAGAGCAGGAGTCGTGGATGACCCCGATCAAGGAATATCTACTCAACGGCTCCCTGTCAGAAAACTCAAAAGAGCGCCAGAAGCTGTTAAGAAAAGCCCTGAGATATGTAATTCAAGACGGCCGGTTGTATAGACGAGGATTCTCGATGCCATTACTCCAATGTGTAACCAAGGAAGAGGCTAAGAAAATTTTAGCTGAGGTGCACGGAGGAGAGTGTGGGGATCATTCAGGTAGCCAAACTCCAGCAAAGAAAATTCTCCGCTATGGGTATTTTTGGCCAGATATTAATCGAGATGCTGCTAGCTACTCTCGAAAGTGTGACAGATGCCAGAGATTTGCAAAACTCCCAAGGGCACCTTCCACCGAGCTAAGACAGATGGTCAGTCCATGGCCATTCGCCATTTGGGGGATAGATCTCATTGGGCCTTTGCCGATTGCCAAGTCCGGAATCAAATATGCTATTGTTGTTGTTGATTATTTCACTAAATGGGCTGAATCTGAACCATTGGCTACTATTACCTCTAAAAAGATGATAAACTTTGTGACTAAAAATATCATTTGCAGGTATGGTGTGCTTCAAAAGATAATCACAGACAATGGTACCCAATTCGAAAGCAAAGAATTCTAGGACTTTACTGGCGATACAAGATCCAAAAAATCTTCTCTGCAGTGGCTCATCCACAGGAAAACGGGCAAGTGGAAGCAGTGAACAAAATTATCAAATCAACCATCAAAAAACAGCTGGAAAAAGCAAAAGGTGGTTGGGTCGATAAGCTGCCACTAGCAATTTTGGCATACAGAACTACCCACAAGACTGCGACTGGGCACACTTCGTTCTCATTAGCATATGGATTAGAAGCAATGATTACAGTGGAAATAGAGGTCCCCTCACACAGGAGAATTCATTTCAACCACGCTGAAAATAAAAAGCTGCAACTTGAAGCACTTGACTTGCTTAATGAAAGAAGGAAAGTGGCTGAGCTCGGAGTTGCAGCCCATCGGCAAAGAATAGCCAGGCACTTCAATTCTAAAGTTCGCCAACGCAGCTTTGAAATTGGAGATCTAGTCTTAAAAAGGGTTATGACAGCAACATGAGTGTTTGGGCCAAACTGGGAAGGGCCATACGTCATAGGCAAAAAACTTCTTGATGGCACTTTCAAGCTCACATCTGTTGAAGGAGATCCAATTTCGAGAGCCTAGAACAGCAATCACTTGCGTCCATATTTTACTTAGAAGCTATGCTTAAATTTGTAAAATGATTGTGGATGTATCATTCTTGTATTGATTCACACTGATTTTTCAATAAATCTTGTGTTCTCTGCTACTGTAAAATGCCTGTCTCATTTCGATGTGCAAATATCTTAAATATATTGCTAAAATGTCAATTTAATATTGCAGGCTATCAAAGCATACTCAACACATCACAAGGCCAAGCGATTCCTACAAATCACTCAACAAACAAATGTCAAGCCACAAAAATTCCAGATTCAATTCCTACATAAGAAGTGCTTCTCACAAAAAGTTGGTGATTCCACCGAAGGGGCACCTTCCCAAAGTGAAGGTTCCAGGCCCTCGCTAGTTAATTGTGATCGTTTGTGCAAACAAACATCCAGTTAGATAGCTTGCGTCTGCCCCGTGGATTCACTTAACGATAAAATACACTTCTAAAAAACAAACAACTTGCAAAAGAAAGGAACATGTACATGGAAATGATAACGAGGAATCGCCGAGGAGCAGATAGTGAAAAGACATGGGAAAGCAGACGAAAAACAACCAAAATGAAATCTTGACTCTCAACAAAAAGGTTGGTGGGACCACCAAAGGGGCACCTTCCTAAAGTGAAGGTTCCAGACCCTCGCTAGTTAATTGTGATTGTTTGTACAAACAAACATCCAGTTAGGTAGCTTGCGTCTGCTCCGTGGATCCACTTAACTGTGAGATGCAACCTTCCTGGCAAATGAAACAAAAATCCCTCTTCGAAGGCACACTTCTAATCTCAAGGGTAGATCAATTTCTCCATAATGAGAACATTCTTCCCCAAAAAAGTTAAAGTGCCAAATAAAGCCCTCCAACGTGGCACGCCGAAAATTGAAATGCTTTTCTCAAACAAAAAGGTTGGTGGAACCACCAAAGGGGCACCTTCCCGAAGTGAAGGCACCGGGCCCTTGCTAACAAATTGTGATCGTCCGTACAAACGAACATCCAATTAGGTAGCTTGCATCCACAATGGATCCATTTAACTATGAAAAGTAACTTTCAGGCAAACAACAAAAAAGCCGTCTAATGAGGCACGCCAAAAAATGAAATGCTTTTCTCAAACAAAAAGGTTGGTGGAACCACCGAAGGGGGCACCTTCCCAAAGTGAAGGCACCAGGCCCTTGCTAACAAATTGTGATCGTCCGTACAAACGAACATCCAATTAGTAGCTTGCGTCCGCCCCGTGGATCCATTTAACTGCGAGAAGTAACTTTCAGGCAAATAAAAAGCTCTCTTCAGAGGCACACTTCTACTCTCAAGGGAAGATCAATTTCTCCATAATGAGAACATTCTTCCCCAAAAAAAGTTGAAGTGCCAAGTAAAGCCCTCTAACGAGGCACGCCCAAATATGAAATGTATCTCTTGAAAAAGTCGTTGGTGGAACCACCAAAGGGGCACCTTCTCAAAAAGAAGGTTCTAGGCCGCAGCCAACTTCTCGCGATCGTTTGTGTAAACAAATATCCGATAAAGCAGCTGATGCCAGTCCCTTGGGCCCACTTAGTGATGAGATATAACTTTCTGGCAAACAAATCAAAGCCTTCTTCGGAGGCCCGCTTTACCGCATAGGGGAATCCACTTCTCAAAAATAAAAGTGATCATATCCGAAAGTTGAAGTGTAAAAACTTTTTCTAAAAATAAAGAGGAAAACTTCTCCAATACAAGGCAGAGAATAATATTTCCTCAAAATGGAAGAACTATTCTCCAAAGTAAGAGTACAAGTCTTCTCAAAATAGAGAAGATTGCAGTGAGCCATGATATGGGGGCAATATAATATAGCTGCATTAATAAAAGCAATGCTCAAGCAACATACCACGAGCTCACTGCAATATCATACAAAGAAAATAAAGAAACTTGTGTGAAAATAAGGAATAAATGCGTTTACAACTACATACAAAAGATTGTACAAGTAAAAAGAGTCATTCTATTCCATACTATAAAAGATTTGTATATATGTGCAGGTTTCAAAAAAGCGGGGGCTGGTACCCGCACAATCTCCAGCCAATACAAGCCTTTAAATACAAGCAAAAAGCAAAAAAGCAGAACAAGAAGGATAAAACCAGACCCGTTACTTCTTCTTCCCGCCGCCTTTGGAGCCCTCGCCTGACCTAATGGTTAACTTCTTGAGTGGGCGTGAACGAGTCGGGGAAGAAAGAGAAAGAGGTGCAATTGGGTCCTCTTTTGCTTTCTCATCGCCAGTAGAAGTGCCCTTCTTCTTCGAAATTCCACGCTTTCCCTCTTCTTTGAAGAAGATTCGCTGCCCGGAGTGGTAAGATCAATCAGCTTTGTATCATCGATTGTAAATTTCTCCGGGGTCCTCTCACCCTCCTCAAGTTCTTCAGCTTTCTGCTCTTGTGAAGCGGCCGGGTCATCTAAGCCTTGAAGAGCTCCTATTTGTTCTTCTTGCGACCCCGGTTGAGAAGCAGAAGAATGAGTAACTTGAAGAGGTGGAGGGGCAACAGTTGAAGGAGGCGAAGCCTGTACAACACTTGTTGTTTTCACTACAGAAGATGAAAAGTTAACATCCGTATTTCTCGCAAATAGAGGAGATAGTGGCACGTCGAGGCTTAAGTAATAAGCAAGAAGTTCATCGAGCTCATGTGAAGCAAACGAGTAGTCCACTTGAGCTGGATCAGTATTGAAGTTATCTGGAGAGATTGGCTTTATCACGTCAATTTCAAAATCTTGGGCTTCAGTGTCTTCTTGGGCCTTGTCTTCGACATGAGCAGTTGTAGTTTCAGTTTCGGCTTTGGCAGGAGGCGGAGAGTGGTAACTGGAGCCAATAATATCGATGTCAACCGAAACCGAAGGACGGGTTGGGTCGGTCAAAGGTGCCTTCCCTAGATGCTCTCCTTCCGCCGCTTCGGCTCGTTCCTTGGCATGTTATTCTTTCCCACTGGCAAGGGTCGCACGACCCTCATCATCCAAAAAATAAGCCTCAAAATCCTCCTCGGCATAGCCAGCGTCTCTAAGCATTTCAACTGCTGCCTCCCACACTTCAGCCAGGGTAACCTCATAATTTGGGCCTAAAAATGAATGACTGCCACGCTCCAAGATGCTGTGAACATAAAACTCGAATAGAGTGGAGCTGACGTTAGCCTTAGTCACCTCATGTGATTGTTCAGCTGCTGCTTTTCCGACGATGGCCTCGTCACGCTCCTTTTCAGCCTTAGAAAGCTGGGCCTTTAACACTGTAAACTCCAAATCTTGAGAGTTAGTCTTTTCCCACGGCTGAGCAACAGCATTGCGGTAGATTTCCCCGATTTTCTGTTGTGCCTCAAGTTTAGCCTCAGCATCTCGTTGAGCAGCGTGGGCGTCTCTTACTTGCTTTTGAAGAACCTCTTCCTTTTGAGTATAAGAAGTGGAAGAGGTGGCAAGATCATCTTTAAGCTTCTTGATTTCAGCCTTAAGGTTCTCGTTATAGGCAGTGATGCTCTTCATCTCCGTATCATGCTGATCAAGAACTTTTTGCCACTGAGACTTATCGCTTTCCATGGTCAGCATAGCCTCGAGATTTAAACGATTTACTCTTTGAAGCTCATCAACTAGTTTTTGCCAGCCTGACATTCTTTCAATATCAAGCTTGACAGCATCGAGATTCTCAACATGGCCTACTTATCAATTGGAACCAAGTCCAGATCAAAACGTATTCCTTTCAAACACCAATGCAGAAATCGGCTTTGGAGTGCAGGCAGAGACTTCTCAACTTGATAAGGAGGCCTATTAATGATTGCTTGAATTTTAGCTCTTTTAAGGGAAGGAGAGCTAGAAGGGATGTCTAGAGAGATAGGAGCAGCGGGCACTTTAGAAACTTCAGATTTAGACTTTCGCTAAGCTTGGCTCGCTTGCTTGAATCTTCGGCTACATGACTCTTTCCCTTATCGTCATGAGACTTTCTCTTATGGGAGTCATCATCCCTCTGGTAAGAGTCATGTCGGTCATCTCTTCTTCCATAATGCCCCTCATAAGCCTGCCTTTCGCGAGCTTTCCTAGCTGCTCTTTCCTCATCGGTCTCCCTAGGGGTAGGAAGATAGCGCCTGCGGTCATAAGAATCATGCCTCACATAGCATTGACAGTTATCGTAATATGAGTTGCTGCGTCCCATGGGAGAACCTGAAATTGAAGAAGAGACAATGTTTAGAAATCTTCAAAGTAAAGAGGCTAAGTGCACATAATCTCCAAAAATCCTAAGTGTGTGTGTGGCGTGCGAACTACGTGCGTCAAGCTACAAACCACTCTTCGGCTTAGGAGTGTGTCGGCTTTTGCAGCAGGAGTCAACTCTTGGGTTGATGGAATTGATCGCAAAACGTATGTCGCTTTGATTGTTAGAGAAACAAGCTTAGAAGTGGTGGTTTCATCTTTAAAGAGCTCGTGGGAAGTCACCATAAGGTCGCTCAGTCCTCCAAAGATATCATCACCATCATGCCCAACAGAGTGGGTCATATCAGCAGTGCCCTCTTCAGCACGTTTTACACTCTTCATAACGGAACTTTCTTTCTCAGCTCCTTCATCGGCTTCTCCAGTAGCCTTCCCAGAATGTTGAGGAAATTACTCTTCTTCAATAACTGGGGGAAGTTTAGATTTGCCAGATAATCCCACACCGTCAACGGAACTGGAGCATTTCACTAATGAAGCCTCTACAATAGGTTCCTTTAGTGTGAATTCCTTTGCGGAGACTGGGGCATCTGACGCTTCTGCTTGAGAACTGGGGGCATCACGGGACTGAATGGATCGAGAAGAGTGCAAGAGTCCTAATTGATGCAAAAATTCGTCCTTCAGTAGAAACTTAATACTCCTCTCATCGATAGACATGGAACTCAATCTTCGAAAGTTGATTTATGACTAGAATCTTTAGAGGGAGGAGGAAGTGCTGCAAAAGTAAAGAATGAAGTTAGCACTTGACGACTCGAATTTTAAAAGGCTCAGAATGAAGTGAACGGAGATAGGTAGTCTCACTTTCTACTCTCTAGATACCGTAGAATCCCGGAGGGCAACGGACAAAGAAGAACTGGTTTAAAAACCCGTGAGCGCTCTCGGGCAGATCCGTAATCAGCTTACGATTTCTTGCACTCCTTACAAGGGTAATGGAAGGGTGATTTTTGTTCCTCCCGAATGAACACAAATAGAAGATCTCCTTGAAGCTTGGGAGGCGGTTAAGCGTCCTCCTAAATAGTACGCACGACCCCATCAAAATGGCATAGCCATTAGGGTGCAACTGGAATGGAGAAATAGTTAGTCGAAGGAGGAGTGTTCTTAGAAAATCGTTGAAAGGGGGAATAGCTCCATTCAAACACATTTGACGATTGACTGCAATGAAGCCAGGACGCGGCCTATCGGCAATGTCATTTACCTCAGAAAGCAAAGCATCCGCTTCAGCAATGCCGAATTGAATATATAGCTGGCTGAAAGCCCGTTGGTTCAATGTAGTTGAAACTCCTTCCAAAGGATTCTCCAAAGGGTCAGCCATTAGGAAAACCTCATCTGCCCGCTCTACTATCTCTTCTCGCACTTGTTGAAAAGCCATTCTACACAAGGAACTGGATATTCAAATATGAAGGTGCTCGTTTCCTAAAAGTGTGAAGTGTTGTGCAAAACTAATAAAATGACAAGCAAATATAACTGGAATTAAACTAATTGGCGTTTGTCGATTATAAAGTTTTAGGGCTTGTTATTTTAAGTCCAAGTACAGTATTGATGCAAACAGATCAGTTTTAGTAGATTAACTTAGCTTTGCTTTAATACTTCACTTGAACTGGTTAATTCACAGCATTTCGTTCACACAATTTCCTTAAGTTGATTATACTTTATCGATTAATCTGTCATTCGATGTGGGCAGTTAATGGCAGTATATTCACCCTAGTTTTCTGCAAATGTTGTATTTAACAGGTTGTTAGCTTAAAAGTTAATACAATCTGTGAAAGAGTGCAACAAGTTCAAGTAGTTCATTCTGGCAGTTCAAGTTGGAAATTCAATCGAGTTCTGTCAAATTCTGGCAATTCATGAGTCATGTTCCTACGAGTTAAGGCTATGCTGCGGGTTAAATTAGGTCATGTTGATTCTTTAAGTCGTTTACTAAGTTAAGTCGTGCGATTCATGTCCAAACTGCTAAGCCCTAGGTCGTTCGAAGCTCCTAAGTCGGGCACTTCCTAACTCTCCTTAACCCGCTAACTCCTCTTCATTCAACAACTCGCCTAACCCGATAACCCGTTAGCATCTCCACTATGAAATCCATCATCTCTCCACCGCCAAATCATCCAAGGCCGATTCAAATCACCTCAAATCCATCATAGATCCGATGCACTGCTGTGTTCTCATGAATTACAACGACAACATGTCCAATGATGATCAAAGATCGATCGTAACATGACTCGTGGTGAAATGCGGCACATGAAATCGGATTAGGGTCGGAAAATGGGGGATTCACGATATGGTGATGGTCGTGGTTGGATAATGATCGGATTCACTTACGTAATGTGATGGTGAAGATGATCAACGACTGGTTGGTTTGAATTCATCTTCGAGAGCTCGAAGATTCTTCAATGGCGGGTTAGAGTGTTGGAGCAAGTGAAGAGAAGAAGGAGCAACCTAAGCGACTTATATACAGGGGCAATGGAACTTGAATCGGCGCGAACTACCTAGCTCTCTCATAAGTCGCTCACGACTAAGTGACTCAAGATGGCGCGAGTTAAGAGGCATCGAAGCACACGACCTAACCCCTATGCGTATACTTCGAGGGGCAAGTGTTAACACCTCTCTTATTAATGACTTAGCGACTTATTCGACTCAACGGCCTAAGGGAATAAGCGACTTAATTATCCAAGGCATAAACGACCTAACGACCTAAAGCACAGAGCCGCTCAACATGGTACGACTCAACGACTTAAGGAGCTCCAGCGACCTAGCGATCTAGCAACTCAATGAAGGCAATGACCTAACGAGTAAAGGAAAGAGCGACCTAACAACCAAGTAAGCTTCAGAGTTAAGCCGCATGCACACTGCCTCTTCCATTAGGTCTCTTATGACCTTAGCAAGCCAAGATAACTCCTGTGCTACACATGCTAAGTCCCTCACTACATATATCTCGTCCAGGATGGCTCCATTAAGTGGCTAACGACTTATGCTACCTCGGGATCGCTCTTAGGTCGCAACTCCTTAGGTCGTTCACGACCTATGACACCACACGACCTAACTCCGAAACTCCCCTATAAATAGCCCGCCTACTCCACATTGAAGGGGGATTTCTGGAGGAATTTCTGAAATGCCAAGACTTTGCTATTTTCATGACTTATACAACACTTCAAATGCCAAAGACACTTCAAAGAACTTTGGGAAAAGATCAAGTTCATTCAACATGAATTCAAAGAGCTTTTCCACATCAAAGTTCTAACTACATGCCTTGATGGTGTTGTAATTGAAGAATTATTGTAAAACTTGTAATCAAGTCGATAATAGAAGAGATTAAGTGGACGTAGGCTTGACTTTGAGCCGAACCACTATAAAAATTGTTGTCTCTTTACTATTTTCTGCTTGCTTTTAGTTCCCGTACCAACGGGTGGTGCTTTCGCTATATCACAACTCACACTGGGGTGTTCGCGTACATATTTAGCTTTAACAAATAGCATTTATATAATATCTAAAATCAATATCTATATATACATATATTTCTTTACAAACCACAGAAATCATTTTTTTTAAATAATTTTACATATAGACCGCGGTGTCTGTATAAAATTTTCTATCCTATCGTCAACTGATACGGATATTTATCATTTCAATCCGCAATTTAAAATAAAATTTATGGTTATGTATCATTTCAAACCGCAATCCTGAATGAGATGAAAATGCATAATAACTTGCAATTTATAACCATATAAATACAGCATCCATTCACCCAATATCAACCATCAGCCATTTATTAAAATCATCATCCAATTTAAACAAAACATCAATATAGAGCATATAGAATATAACAGGTATCAACGAACAATTTATATTCAATAATAAATTAATAACTGTTTAACTTGCAGTTTATATGCAATAACAAATAAATTTAACTAGCAATTTATATGAAAAACTAAATAAATTTAACTGTCAATTTATATGCAAGAATAAAATTAAATAACAATTTAATTTGAATAAAATGAAAATTAACTGAGATGATGATTAAAATATGCCAAACAACCACTGCTGTAGAAGTTCCATCTACAAATGGATAAGACTTTCTTCTTAATGTATTAAGAATCGTCGAACGAAGGGGCTATACCTAATATCTGTTGGGTATAGCTCCACTCGAATTTGAGTTCTTTTTCTTTATCATAAGGTTATCTCCCGCCAATGAATGATAAGTATCTATTTTTTTGCCAAATTAACGACGAGATTTATTATCGTTTCTCGCACGTCTCGCGAAAGTCAAAGTCGGCGCGAATTCTCCCAATTTGTGACCTACCATACGATCTGTTATATAAATAGGTAAATGTTCCTTTCCATTATGAATAGCGATTGTATGGCCAATCATTTTGGTTAAATTTTAAAATCACATCATATAGTAATTTAACAAACACAAGAAATTTTAGAAGTTGTGAGTGGGTTAAAACACTCACCATTTGAATTTAAATTGAATTTAAATCCAATTTAAACCCAAAATATTTACACGGTCTCAGAATCCGTCCAAACCAGCGCCAAAGTGTCCGGAATTCAGATATGAACATAGAGGAGAAAACCGCGCGTGAATTGGATCACGTATGTGAAAGTTACACGAGTAAGAAGTTATAAAATTTCAATTTTCAAAACGAATAGTATAATAATAGAACTTTACAACGTCACCACTATTCACTCATCTTCCAGAAAAGCACGCAGCCAGAATCAACGTACGCACGCAACAAAACCTAGCCGCCATAACCACGTTCGTCGCGCCGATGCAACGCACGCCGCCTCGATGGCGACCAGATGAGGCGGCCGACCATCCTCCATGACCACGAGCACCACGTGATGAACGATCGTGAAAATCGAACAGGTAGCCGCCACAAATCTTGCACTAATTCGAATTTTCTACGGCCATCCCACCATCAAAAACCCAAACAACCTATGCCGATGAACACCTCTCGGTCTGCTCTATGCTCCCGTGTCCTCGATTCGTCGATCGGACGACATTGATCAACGCTTGATTTAACGGTCGAGAATAAAAGCCCAATTTCTGGTCAAACCACGAATTAAATCGAAAAAAGAACAGTACCAAAAATTTACACAAGAGAGCTTCAACGTATATTTTTTGTGAATTTTTCTGAGGAGTTGGGATTTTTGACTTTAATTTTGAATTGGAGTTTGATCTAGGGTTTGCAGCCATTGAGGAGAAGAGATGGAATAGAATGAATTGTACGTATAGAATGAGGAATAGAGGCTGCTAGGGTTTATAACTGGATATTTATAGGCAAAATTGAAAATATGATGGATCAGATAAGATAGATGTACGCGCTAACGACAACGTGGCCCAAAAAGCCCGTTTTGATACCGGAACGAAATTGGGTCTACCCATATATCAAAATAGGTGTTTTAAAATATTCTAAACGCAATGGAAAAGGTTTCAGGTTCAAATTGCTTCGTATGAAGAAGTTATGTTAAAATCAATAATTTTCAAATTGATTTCAATTGGTTTCAATTTATCGATTTCAAGGCGTTTCGAGTCCATACGATCAAACGACAAGTCTGATCGCTACAAAACTTGAAACCCTATAATAATTCACCGTTACGGATCCGATGAAACTAGTTTCGTCGAAATCCGAGTCAGTGGCCAAAATGGCTATTTTTCCATAAATTAATTAAATTAAAATTTAATTAATTAAATCAAATTTTCAATTTTATTCTGATAATTGACAAATTTCAACATTTTTAACGCCTTAAATCATTTACAACGATTTAAACAAATTCAAATGTCAATTTTAGAGAAGATTAACTTATAAATTTCAATATTAACCTCAATTTCTTTAAATTATAAATTTAATTTCCAAAATTTCCATTTAATTAAATTAACCAATAATTAGTTCATTCATTATTTTCAAATAGATGGGTTTACCCTTGGATTCAAATTTTATTACATAAATTATTCTCATATTCCATCTAGATTTCAAATAACGTATTATTTTGCTATTTTAGTTTCATTTAATTTCAATTTATCTTATTATCAGAAATTAAATTCCAATATATTGATAAAACTTATTTCCATCTTTATAATTCAACAAATTGTCCAATATGAATAACCTTAACATCATTTCCTTTAATTTAAATCATTTATTCTTTCATACACCATTAGCAAAACATTATTACCCATTATTACCCTAATTTACTAATATAACCCTTAATTAGATTAATTTCAATTGATTACCCATTTAATTATTAACCCAAATAAACGAGTAACTTATAATAAATTCATTGACCAATTAATTAGGTAATATTAAAATAATTGTTATCAAAACCTTTATTTACACATAGGAATTCATTATTCACAAACAAATGTTACAATTCTTGTATGGTATCAAATTATTACGTATTACTTCCTTAGTTAATAACTTTTGAGTTGATTCCTCGATTCCCAAATTTATATTAACGTATCATCTCCTTTAGATTTATTGCGATGATTTCCAATTGAATGAATTAAATATATATGTATAACTCATAACAATTTGTGGTCACAACTCTCAATCACCCTTTTATAAGTTTATTATTTCCACTGCAATAATCGTCATTTATTATATATATATATAAATTAATTAATTCAATATTTAAGTTCGTTTTCCTATACTAAATTTATTACCAAGTATACATTTACTCTATTCCAACAAATTGGAACTCCATTCAATTACTACCTTAAAATAAGTTTACGTTTCTATTACTTTCCATTCACACTTCCGTTATTTTATTTTACAATCATTAAAGTAAGTTTAACATCAACACAAACATTATGAATACTTATCAACATGCATCATCTTTATTAATTTACGTTTTATCCCATTATACATTAATGCGTACATTAATTCATATCTACATCCTCTTTCATATATAAATTTTGTAACCAAGTTATAACATTTACATTTATTTTTCTTATTTTAAGTAGTTACCAAATATTCCTATTTACACTCAATTATAGCTTTGCAATCTTAACAATCCATAAATTGTCAATTGCCTACTATATACATTAATTACTTTTAAATGTCCCCCACAAATTTATTTACTTGGTTTCAAACTTTTACTCATCAATCACTAGCCCATAAATAAACTTACGTTTCTATTCAATTTGCATTTTTTCCAATTAATTGCAATAAAAAATTTAAATTGTAAATTTTAATTTCATTTGATATATCTAATTTCTAACATTCGTTCCAATATAAATTATAAGATTTTTTTTTCTAAATTTAATTAAAAATATTATAAATTTAACTCATTTTAGTTATCGAATTTTATGGGTCATTACACTCCCCCCACTCAAAACTTTTCGTCCCCGAAAAGGAAAGAAGGGAAAAGAGAAACTTATAAATCAATATAAATTATTTAAAACATTATATTCATAGGAATAAGTTTACAAGTTAGATAATTTAAATAAAATATACAGATTTATAAACAATTAAATCTTTTTATATTCAAATTAATAAGGTTTGGAAAACAATTTCGAAATATTTTCTAAGTCCAAAATTTACGGAAAAATTCGGCAGAGTCACCTTTGTACGGAGAGGCTCGAGAGAAAATAAAATATCAAAATATAACAATATACAACATATATTTTTCAAAATAATATAAATCCCAACACGGGAAAAATATAATAACGCTATAAATCGTAATCCGAAAACGTACCTATTTGTCGGGCAATTTATGCTAAATTATGAAACCAAAAGCAGTAGCAATTGCTTCCATAACCTGTATTTTACTTATATAATCCAAAAGGTTAACAATTATATAAAATGAAATATTTAAAGTGGTTTCAACCATCAACAAACAAATCAATATAACATCAAACACTTGCAACAAGGCATACAACCATAAAATTAGTCATTCATTCATATCAAACAAAAAAAATAGTTGTTCGGGCTCACAACTTTAAATTGTACAAATTGAAGAATAAACTACTAAGTGTACCATTCACTCAACAGTCTTAGGTGAAACTAAATAGATTATTCATACATCCAAACAATTTTAAAGTTTCCTTACCCAAACAACCATAAACCAAACAAACAACAAATCCAAACAATAAACTAAGTTTATTCTTGTCAATTTCATTTCATACCATTGGTGTTTGACTTCCTTTTTATGCATATAATGGTTTATCCTTTTTTTTCATTTATTTGCAGTATTCATCCTTTTGCTTATTTTATTAATAAATAGCTTCAATCATTTACTTACGTTTATTATCTTTCATTTATACTACTTAATTTCATTTATTTACTTTTATTTATTCTAAATTTCATTTATAATACTTACCTTTCTATTTCAATTAGTAGTCTTTTCAATTACACTTAAGATTATAATATTACAACATCAAATTCTTATTTATTAACGAATTTCATTAATTACTTTTATTACCTCAAATTTATTACTTGTATAATATCAATTACATTTTCTTATTAACATTTCAACTTTTAATATTTGGTAAGTTATAAATATGCTTTTTAAGAATGTAATTGAAAGTTATATAAGTTTCCTCAATTCTTTTAATTAATTAATGTTCAGTAATTTTATCTTTTATTTTACGGGTTACAATTTCAAATTTCATTTAATTTCATTCATACCCTATCATTAAATCTCATATTTTAAGTAAAGGCTCCATTTATTAGCTACATCCATTTTCTACAATAATAAAAACTATTAATTAATGGAAACTTAAGAACTAAATACCAGGTTTTATTCAAAATCATTTTAAAATAACAGATAAATATACACATACAAATTTATATATATCAAATTATATTTAAACAATCTAAAATTTATATTTGTTTATCAAAACAACACTGCAATAAAACACTACAGTGGCCTTCCCACTTCGAAACTCGAAAATGAATGTCGATGATGCATGCACTCATCACCGAAATTATTTTCCAGCGACAGAGAGGGGAGTACATAACTTATTCCTTTTCAAAGTTTCTTTTAGAACAATTCTTTCAAATTAAATTGAATATTTATATCGGAAATTACTTCTAACCATATTATTACTATATTCCAAAATTATTCGAAAGAAAGTTTCAAACCCCCAGAACTTAAGTCCTAAATTTCCATTTTTCATTTATCTTATTTTCTTTTCAAATCTTATTTATAAATTTCATTCCCTAACAACAACTATAATACAACCAAAGATATATCTTTATAAAATTTTATTTTATATATAGAAAATATAATAGGCAAAATTATTTCATTCACCTATATTAAAAACAAATATTATGTCGTTCTGTCCTATTTAGTGTTTAGAAATCCCTATTGATCTCATAGCGTCCCATGCACCAACCAGAATTTATAAATACGAAACGGAACAGATTAACACGATATTAAAACCTCTTTATAATACTAACAAATACGCTCTCTCGTATATATATGCTCAGCGACTCCCATAGGGTATTACTACCCTATTAGTAAAGAGTCAGACCCCACAAAGCTAAGGTTTATCGTTAAACCAGAGCTTTGATACCAGATGTAACGTTCCGTCCTTTCGCACGGTTTAAATCGACACACAGGCAATTCAAACCACACGAAAGGGTGGATTGTTATGGGGTATGTAAGGACCTGATTCTTCGACTTCCAAAAACTGACATCAATACGTTCACTGTATCAACTGCCGAGCAATCGAATGCCGGAAAATCGAACACTTAGGGTTTTAAGAAAAGAAAAAGGTAGAAGAAGAGAGAAAAGATAGAAGATAGAACGGAACAGAACAGAAAACAACAGAACAACATCAGAATCTCACAATCGCAGCGGAACAACATATAATAGATAAATGAATAATCTTTATACAAAGAACTATATCAGTTATTACATTACATTACATTACATTACATTTCATTTCATTACATCAGAGTGTACAACATCAAACAACAACAAACAATGCAGCGGAAAAAAAATACTATATACTAGTAATACGCCATGCCATCCATCTTGCCTCCAGCAACTCCAGAAATATCCTGATAAACCTTAACTCTTGACTGCCCGTGTGGAAATTGGTGGGCACCCAGAGTTTAGGAAGGAAAACAATAAACTCCGAGTCAGTCATGTGACTGGTGTGAGAACTCAAAACAGTTTATTTATCTTTGAAAACAAAATAGAGGAATATTTTTAAAGTCAATTCGCAATGCTTTTAAAAAAAGAGACTACCATAAGACCTCCCACCACACACACAATGCAAACGCAGACTTGGAGGAGATTTCTCCTTATGATAGACAAAGATGCTTGATACGCATTTAAAAAGAACATTTGATATTATTACTAGTGCATAGTGTAGGAAAACATTTTGAAAGTAGAATATAAATCTTAGCCAGCATAGGTACCATTATATTATGCCTACTATAGCTACCTCCTGAGGAAGCAGGTTCTACAACTAAAACCGTACAAGATCGTATTGTTTCTTTGGATTTCCAACAAATGGTCAGGCCAAGGAACTTCTCATTGCCACATGAGAACGCCTCTGGAAGGACGTCCCCGAGAACCAAACCGGATCTCTGCCAACACAAGGTCGGTTTACCCCTAACTGGGTAACTACTGACACGAGTATGCCATCCCCCGGTCCTTTGGGACCTTTATCCGAGCGCTCGTCACCATCATCACACAATCATAAATAAAGTGTTTCAACATGAGTAAGTATTTGGGCTCCATACCATGATACCACCCTTTTCCAGAAGGAAATGCACATACCCTAAAGGGAGCTACCCCTTATAACCTTGCTGCATCTTTCCTGTTTTGACCATTCCGGGGTGTGAGGCTCGACGAAGTCTCGTCCACAAAGCCACGCTTTATACAAAAGTCATGCTTTGGGTCAACAAATGA
Source organism: Allium cepa (assembly GCA_030765085.1). Lineage (NCBI taxonomy): Eukaryota > Viridiplantae > Streptophyta > Magnoliopsida > Asparagales > Amaryllidaceae > Allium > Allium cepa. The sequence goes on along the minus strand of CM060938.1, from coordinate 242,525,027 downwards.
TCATAGAAATGATCACAAAGATAAACGATCAAACAAATGATCCTATCACAAATGATCAACACAATGATCATTTCACAGCAACACTCAGCATGTCACATTATCAAATTGGGAATATATCGCTGATAACCTTCAACTACATAACCTCTGAGCTCGTACGTCTCAGAGAAGGGTGTTAAGCTAAGAGAATAAATTCTCCGCCACCAACAGAAATATATTTGAAAGAAATCTGCTTTATATCTCAATTTGTAATGTCAGACATACTATCCATACAAGTCTATTCCGGGATCGAACAGAACCGAAGGCACTTACAAAGAAGTCCTTGTAATCCAGATATTCACTAATCACGTTCGGACTTCCCATCACATATGGAGTCTCTATACTGGGGACCATTCGATGCAAAGACATTCGATGAGTTGTCCTTTCGCTTTCAAAAATATCCGGTCTTCAACACCGGTCATCAATGTTATCCATTACGTCGTATCACTATTCGGAATGGGTAATCCGAATAACGAGCTCAATAATTTAAAAATAAGTTTGGCATTCAAATTCAGCAAATCACAACAAATACCTATTCAAAGGTAAATACTGATAGTCGGTTATTGAACTATCAATGGATATGCACACATCACCAGATTCCAAATAATTTTCCAAATTATTTATTTCCCAAAATTATCTTTACAAGATATATAATTTTTACACTTCAAAAATAAATCAATATTTATTTTTAAACATATTCCCCTTTATTTTTGTAAATTCCATAGTGAATTTATATTTCAAAATATCTACTGATATACGGTTTTCAATAGATTTCAAATATCCATTTTCAATTTATCTTCAAAAAGATAAATTCTCAAAATATTCACTTTATATTGGAAAACATTTCCATACTTATTTAATAAGTAATTCACAAATCTATTTATTTTCAGCACTTGGAAAATATTCAATATACTTAAATCGAAATTAAGTATATATTTCATTCTTTAAGGAAATCATTCCCTTAAACACATTTGTTTGGGCCAAAACGAATGTTTCATAAAACATCGTTACGACAACCCAAAATCACTAGTATAGGGATTCGAAATTAAAATAGATATATAAATCCCAATACTATACAAAACATTTCCTTTCGGAAATCATTTACTATAACAACAGTGTTATAGTCCACCATTTCCTTCTATTTCTCGAAAACGTCTATTTCAACAATGAATGTTGGAATCTATGGTTTCGAATCTTAACACATTTTGAAAACATCGTTAGATCGGTTTAATTCTATTTAAAACATCACATCCAAAACATTTTCTTTAACATATTATTCACTATCCAAAAACGTGAATATACCTTGTTAACAAATTTCATCATTTCTATACATTTTACTTTAAAGGATTATTCACTGTCTAAAATGTGAATATAACTCCATCAATAAGTTATAACAATTTTCTTATCAAAATAAGTCGTTTGCGGATATAAAACAACGTCTATAAATTCCATTTCTATTTATTTTATAACAACTTCCTTTTATAAACTTCCTTATTAACCTATTCAATTCATAACTCAGTTATAAACCAAACGTTCATATTATAAGTTAAATGCTTATATAACGATTATTTTACAAAATCATTCTTTTAAACTTCCCAAGTTATAAATCTTATAACTTATAAGATTCATTTATTTACCCAAATCTATTCCTTTTAATATCTTTACAAATTTTATAAACCTACTGCTTATAAAATTCCATTTATAACTTCACCGTTTATAATCCTATAAATTTCATTCATTTATGAAATTTATTCACAATTCATTCTAACACTTATAAAAACTCGTTTTATAATTCCAATATTTTTAAATTTACAAATATTAGTTTTATAATCTTTTATATAAATCAATTTATATTATTCTTTTAAAACGTCTTTAAACTCCTTTATAATTTCATCATTTTTGATTTATAAACTAATCAAATTCTATAAATCCTATATTTTAACTTTTTACAATAAATTCAAAAATCCCCGATTTAAACTATTTTATAAAATCATTAACCCCATATTTTCAAAAATCAACTTTTAACTATATTTCTCAAAAATCATAGTTTTTATAACATTAAAATTATAACGTTTATTTATTTATAATGGATCAATTCCAAAAATATTTTATAAACGTATACTTTCAAAAATCAACTTTAAAATCCTTTTAAAATCCCAAAATTTGGCCCAATCATGCTACACACTAAATAGTCAATCACGATAACAACGACATCATATATCGATATGATAATCAACGAATATCAAAATATCCATAATCAAATAAATACTGTTGAGGAATCCAATTGGATCCCTCCAACCTGTTTTCCTGCATCCACAAATGTTAGCACAATACCAATTCCGTTCCAGTACGAAATTATCGCGGTATATGGGATTTATAATATTATCCGCTTAATAGACGGCGCAATAGGGTCTCATCCGTTATACAATGCGGGAAATCAATCAACTGCAATATATACATATGCCAATATATATATATATTGCTATTATATATAATACCAATTTCACTGTTTATGAAATATTCGCAGTATATGTTTTTAATAAATAACATCCGCTTACTAACGGCGCATAATGTCTATTTTAACAATCGTCATTCAAACATGCATTCGAGTATTTTAAATAACTATTTAAAATAAAATCGAAACCGATTCGATTGAGTGAGAAGTTCTCACCTTGATTTCAATTTCGTTTTAGCGATTTATTTCGAATAAAATTAAACGCGCGTTTAATTTTACCCAAAATTCTCACTGACACCAAACGACTCCAATCCAATTCCATAGCGTTTTGCTCGTCCATACGATTCCAACGCAACTGGTTTCGCGCGTTTTCGACCTCGTAAGAAAAAGATATGATTTTTTAAAGTTTATACGATTTTATATAAACTAATGACAACAATTTCTTTTTAATTTTAACCTACATCTAATACCGGCCCTAGGATCCATTGCCCAGCAACATCAGGCCGTCCCCTAGCTTCTTCATCTTCACGTTTCCATCTACAGGTTATTGGCCATGCACATGAACCCATCAAGTTGGAACTAGGGTTTGATTATGCTCCCTCTTCGCTTGATTATAATTCGATCAGGTTACTCCGTTGAAAAGCTCGCGACAAGAGCTACGTACGGACACCACCATGATGAACTCGGCCTCCTCCATGGCCTCGTATGGCGTGCACAACTAGCAGGCGTCGGCCCCCCTTGCTCCCCCTCTGATGCTCCAAACACGATCATCAACGTATGGATCGAAAGCTCTCGTCGAGCTCTTCGACTTTCGTGTTGAACACTTCGCGTAATTCCTTGTAGATTGAGAGTGATTGAGGGAAGAAGGATATTAATTTCCGGCCTTAGAATAGGAAAATGGCGGCTGGACAGTTTTTGAAACCCTAGCCTCTTTTTACTTTTGCAAAAATGAATTCCAAGGGGGTTTTATAGAAAAATACGCGAACACTATTCACCCCGAATTTTGCGAACTCCAAACGACGCGTGTCGGTTGGCGTTTCTAACGTTTACCCCACGTTCCGAACACAATGGAACATGTTTCGGGAGCTAATTCGATCATCTGTGTGAGTTATGGCAAAAAACGTTTGATTTAAAATTGAACCGATTAAATGATTTTCTAGGCGTTTTAGTTTGCACCGGACAAACGATAAATCCGATTGACACGAAATTTTAAACCATACAATAATATCACATTACGAATCCGATGAAACTGGTTTCGTCGAAATCCGACACTGGTTGAAAAAATGGCTATTTTAACTCGCCAAATTATTATTAAAACAATTTCGATGCGTTTCGAGCTGCCACGATCAAACGATAACTCCGATTGCTACGAAAATTGAAATCCGGTAATAACAAACTATTACGGATCCAATGGAACTAGTTTCGTCCAATTCTGAGACTGTTCAAAAATTGGCTATTTTCACTAGTCGATTAAATATTAAAATATTCAATTTTCACAAATAAACTTTTAGTTCGATTTTAAAAGTTCTAAAATATCATTTTAACTTCAATATGATAAAATAAAATTTTACAAATCATTTTCAATCATATTTAACTCAATTTTCAATTATTTCTGTAATCTAACATATTAAATTATCGATTTAATTATCCAATTAAATCCAATTATTTGAAATAAAATTTATTCGACTTATGAATTCACTTATTAATATTTAAAATTAATTAAATATTCAAATTTTAATTAATTAAAATTTTGGGTCGTTACATACTTCCCCCCTTAAAAAATTTCGTCCTCGAAATTACCAAGTAAGAAAAGTTACATAATCTATTAATTTCCCGTAAATCCATAGTTAAATTTCTTACGATACTTTACTAAGTTTTCAAATCATACTTAGTTATCTTTTCAAAAACAACTACTATTGTTTAACTTTCAATTCCAAAATCAAAGTTATAGTTTTCAAAACTTTCCAATTTTTTCTCAAAAATATTCTAACGCCTTAAATTTTCAGAAAAATTCGCCATAGTCTCCTTTGCGCGGCTCGATCCGAAAAAAAATGACAGTATATATATCACAAATATACATCTCATCAAGTGATGAGGCATCCCGCAGGGAAAAAAGTGTAAAAGTACGATATTTAATCCGAGATATGTACCTTATATTTTATTAGCGAGCATATACGGCTAATATAGCGCGAAAGCGAGCTCCAAATGCGAAGCAAACGCAATCCGCACCTACTAAACACTCAACAAACAACATGAGAACATGTATATAGACAATAGTATCGATATACAACATATAGCAACATAATAACTATATATGCCAACATAGCAAATGCAGTAAAAGCAATATATTCAACCATCAACCAACTATCATCCAACTAACATTCATAACCAATAAATATTCATTCATATTCTCATTAATATTCAATGAATTGGGTTTTCAATTTAATCACATTTGATTTATTAACAGTGGATGTTTTTACTAACATTCATTTTCAATTAGTTTATATTCACTAATCCATATTCAAGTTGGTTCACTTCCAAATCAAATTCAATTCTATATAAGATTCACTTAACTTCCAATTGAATTCCAATTACTTTAGCTTTCAATTTCATTAATACTTAATGAATTATATACAATCAACTAACAATCATATAACAACCAATGTATATTAATTACAACCAAATCCCTTTGCTTCGCTTACATTCAATTTGGTTTAACACCATCACTTTCAATTGGTTTAATTAAATTGATTTTCATTCAATTATTCAATTTTCCAATAATATCAGATTTTAATGAATTAACACTTACATTCATTATTTCATATCAACTAAATTTACATACAATTGATTTACATCCAATCCATTTATTCAATTCAATTTCTAAAGTTGAATTTCATTACATAACTCAAGTTTGTATCTATCACTTAACTTTATTAATTTACTTCGATACCAATATCAACTTCATTCAACATCTCTTAAGTTATATTCCATTTAAATAAACATCACTTGTTTTTACTTAACTTAAATTCCTACTTATAAATCAATTCAGGTTCCAAATTCTAAGTAAATTTCCATTTAACTTTAAATTCATTTTTTTTATTTACAACTCATATTCATAAATATTTTCATATAGTTTCACTTCTTATATATATAAATTTATTTCACAATTGTAAATCACATTAATTATAATTCAATTCTTATAATTCTTTTTACTTATACAATTATTCCTTTATTTACATTATTCAAACAACCAAACAATCAACTTATATACACTTTAATAATTCTGAAAAATTATTCCTTTATATATAAAATATAATCAAGGTAAAATTATTTCATTTACCCAATTTAAAACAATATTGTGTCGAATTGTTCTGTACAAGTGTTTAGAGATCCCTATCAACAACGTTAATTACTCGTATTAACCAAAATCCATATACCACTCAACAAACCAATCATCACAATATAAAACAATTTCATATTCACTAACAAATACGCTCTCATAGCTATTATTACACTCAACTCATTATAGAGTACTACTGACTCTATCTCTAATGAGTAATACCCAACAAAACCATGGTTGTCGCTTAACCATATGCTATGATACCACTTTGTAAGGACCCGATTCTTCGACTTTCGAAAACTGACATCAATACGTTCACTGTATCAACTGCCGAGCAATCGAATGCCGGAAAACCGAACACTTAGGGTTTTAAGAAAAGAAAAAGGTAGAAGAAGAGAGAAAAGATAGAAGATAGAACGGAACAAAACAGAAAACAACAGAACAACATCAGAATCTCACAATCGCAGCGGAACAACATATAATAGATAAATGAATAATCTTTATACAAAGAACTATATCAGTTATTGCATTACATTACATTACATTACATTACATTACATTACATTCCATTTCAATACATCAGAGTGTACAACATCAAACAACAACAAACAATGCAGCGGAAAAAAAATACTATATACTAGTAATATGCCATGCCATCCATCTTGCCTCCAGCAACTCCAGAAATATCCTGATAAACCTTAACTCTTGACTGCCCGTGTGGAAATTGGTGGGAACCCAGAGTTTAGGAAGGAAAACAATAAACTCCGAGTCAGTCATGTGACTGGTGTGAGAACTCAAAACAGTTTATTTATCTTTGAAAACAAAATAGAGGAATATTTTTAAAGTCAATTCGCAATGCTTTTAAAAATGAGACTACCATAAGACCTCCCACCACACACACAATGCAAACGCAGACTTGGAGGGGATTTCTCCTTATGATAGTCAAAGATGCTTGATACGCATTTAAAAAGAACATTTGATATTATTACTAGTGCATAGTGTAGGAAAACATTTCGAAAGTAGAATATAAATCTTAGCCAGCATAGGTACCATTATATTATGCCTACTATAGCTACCTCCTGAGGAAGCAGGTTCTACAACTAAAACCGTACAAGATCGTATTGTTTCTTTGGATTTCCAACAAATGGTCAGGCCAAGGAACTTCCCATTGCCACATGAGAACGCCTCTGGAAGGACGTCCCCGAGAACCAAACCGGATCTCTGCCAACACAAGGTCGGGTTACCCCTAACTGGGTAACTACTGACACGAGTATGCCATCCCCCGGTCCTTTGGGACCTTTATCCGAGCGCTCGTCACCATCATCACACAATCATAAATAAAGTGTTTCAACATGAGTAAGTGTTTGGGCTCCATACCATGATACCACCCTTTTCCAGAAGGAAATGCACATACCCTAAAGGGAGCTACCCCTCATAACCTTGCTGCATCTTTCCTGTTTTGATCATTCCGGGGTGTGAGGCTCGACGAAGTCTCGTCCACAAAGCCACGCTTTATACAAAAGTCATGCTTTGGGTCAACAAATGATCATAGAAATGATCACAAAGATAAACGATCAAACAAATGATCCTATCACAAATGATCAACACAATGATCATTTCACAGCAACACTCAGCATGTCACATTACCAAATTGGGAATATATCGCTGATAACCTTCAACTACATAACCTCTGAGCTCGTACGTCTCAGAGAAGGGTGTTAAGCTAAGAGAATAAATTCTCCGCCACCAACAGAAATATATTTGAAAGAAATCTGCTTTATATCTCAATTTGTAATGTCAGACATACTATCCATACAAGTCTGTTCCAGGATCGAACAGAACCGAAGGCACTTACAAAGAAGTCCTTGTAATCCGGATATTCACTAATAACGTTCGGACTTCCCATCACATATGGAGTCTCTATACCGTGGACCATTCGATGCAAAGACATTCGACGAGTTGTCCTTTCGCTTTCAAAAATATCCGGTCTTCAACACCGGTCATCAATGCTATCCATTACGTCGTATCACTATTCGGAATGGGTAATCCGAATAACAAGCGCAATAATTTAAAAATAAGTGTGGCATTCAAATTCAGCAAATCACAACAAATACCTATTCAAAGGTAAATATTGATAGTTGGTTATTGAACTATCAATGGATATGCACACATCACCAGATTCCAAATAATTTTCCAAATTATTTATTTCCCAAAAATATCTTTACAAGATATATAATTTTTACACTTCAAAAATAAATCAATATTTATTTTTAAACATATTCCCCTTTCTTTTTGTAAATTCCATAGTAAATTTATATTTCAAATTATCTACTGATATACGGTTTTCAATAGATTTCAAATATCCATTTTCAATTTATCTTCAAAAAGATAAATTCTCAAAATATTCACTTTATATTGGAAAACAATTCCATACTTATTTAATAAGTAATTCAAAAATCTATTTATTTTCAACACTTGGAAAATATTCAATATACTTAAATCAAAATTACGTATATATTTCATTCTTTAAAAAAATCATTCTCTTAAACACATTTGTTTGGGCCAAAACTAATGTTGCGTAAAACATCGTTACGACAACCCAAAATCACTAGTATAGGGATTCAAAATTAAAATAGATATATAAATCCCAATACTATACAAAACATTTCCTTTCGGAAATCATTTACTATAACAACAGTGTTATAGTCCACCATTTCCTTCTATTTCTCGAAAACGTCTATTTCAACAATGAATGTTGGAATCTATGGTTTCGAATCTTAACACATTTTGAAAACATCGTTAGATCGGTTTAATTCTATTTAAAACATCACATCCAAAACATTTTCTTTAACATATTATTCACTATCCAAAAACATGAATATACCTTGTTAACAAATTTCATCATTTCTATACATTTTACTATAAAGGATTATTCACTGTCTAAAACGTGAATATAACTCCATCAATAAGTTATAACAATTTTCTTATCAAAATAAGTCGTTTTCGGATTTATAAAACAACGTCTACAAATTCCATTTCTATTTATTTTATAACAACTTCCTTTTATAAACTTCCTTTATTGACCTATTCAATTCATAACTCAGTTATAAACCAAAGGTTCATATTATAAGTTAAATGCTTATAAAATGATTATTTTACAAAATCGTTCTTTTAAACTTCCCAAGTTATAAATCTTATAACTTATAAGATCCATTTATTTACCCAAATCTATTCCTTTTAATATCTTTACAAATTTTATAAACCTACTGCTTATAAAATTCCATTTATAACTTCACCGTTTATAATCCTATAAATTTCATTCATTTATGAAACTTATTCACAATTCATTCTAACACTTATAAAAACTCGTTTTATAATTCCAATATTTTTAAATTTACAAATATCAGTTTTATAATCTTTTATATAAATCAATTTATATTATTCTTTTAAAACGTCTTTATACTCCTTTATAATTTCATCATTTTTGATTTATAAACTAATCAAATTCTATAAATCCTATATTTTAACATTTTACAATAAATTCAAAAATCCCGATTTAAACTATTTTATAAAATCATTAACCCCATATTTTCAAAAATCAACTTTTAACTATATTTCTCAAAAATCATAATTTTTATAACATTAAAATTATAACGTTTATTTATTTATAATGGATCAATTCCAAAAATATTTTATAAACATATACTTTCAAAAATCAACTTTAAAATCCTTTTAAAATCCCAAAATTTGGCCCAATGATGCTACACACCAAATAGTCAATCACGACGACGACGACATCATATATCGATATGATAATCAACGAGTATCAAAATATCCATAATCAAATAAATACTGTTGAGGAATCCAGTTGGATCCCTCCAACCTGTTTTCCTGCATCCACAAATGTTAGCACAATACCAATTCCGTTCCAGTACGAAATTATCGCGGTATATGGGATTTATAATATTATCCGCTTAATAGACGGCGTAATAGGGTCTCATCCGCTATACAATGCAGGAAATCAATCAACTGCAATATATACATATGCCATTATATATATATATATTGCTATTATATATAATACCAATTTCACTGTTTATGAAATATTCGCGGTATATGTTTTTAATAAATAACATCCGCTTACTAACGGCGCATAATGTCTATTTTAACAATCATCATTCAAACATGCATTCGAGTATTTTAAATAACTGTTTAAAATAAAATCGAAACCGATTCGATTGAGTGAGAAGTTCTTACCTTGATTTCAATTTCGTTTTAGCGATTTATTTCGAATAAAATTAAACGCGCGTTTAATTTTACCCAAAATTATCACTAACTCCAAACGACTCCAATCCAATTCCATGCCATAGTGCTCGTCCATACGATTCCAACGCAACTGGTTTCGCACGTTTTCGACCTCGTATGAAAAAGATATGATTTTTTAAAGTTTATACGATTTTATATAAACTAATTACAACAATTTCTTTTTAATTTTAACCTACATCTAATACCAGCCCTTGGATCCATTGCCCAGCAACATCAGGCCGTTCCCTAGCTTCTTCATCTTCACGTTTCCATCTACAGGTTATTGGCCGTGCACATGAACCCATCAAGTTGGAACTAGGGTTTGATTATGCTCCCTCTTCGCTTGATTATAATTCGATCAGGTTACTCCGTTGGAAAGCTCGCGACAAGAGCTACGCACGGCCACCACCATGATGAACTCGGCCTCCTCCATGGCCTCGTATGGCATGCATAACTAGCAGGCGTCGGCCCCCTTGCTCCCCCTCTGATGCTCCAAACACGATCATCACCGTATGGATCGAAAGCTCTCGTCGAGCTCTTCGACTTTCGTGTTGAACACTTCGCGTAATTCCTTGTAGATTGAGAGTGATTGAGGGGAGAAGGATATTAATTTCTGGCCTTAGAATAGGAAAATGGCGGCTGGACAGTTTTTGAAACCCTAGCCCCTTTTTACTTTTGCAAAAATGAATTCCAAGGGGGTTTTATAGAAAAATACGCGAACACTATTCACCCCGAATTTTCCAAACACCAAACGACGCATGTCGGTTGGCATTTCTAAGGTTTACCCCGAGTTCCGAACACAATGGAACGTGTTTCGGGAGCTAATTCGGTCATCTGTGCGAGTTATGGCAATAAACGTTCGATTTAAAATTAAACCGATTAAACGATTTTCTAGGCGTTTTAGCTTGCACCGGACAAACGATAAATCCGATTGACTCGCAATTTTAAACCATACAATAATATCACATTACGGATCCGATGAAACTGGTTTCGTCGAAATCCGACACTGTTTGAAAAATGGCTATTTTAACTCGCCAAATTATTATTAAAACAATTTCGATGCGTTTCGAGCTGCCACGATCAAACGATAACTCCGATTGCTACGAAAATTGAGATCTGGTAATAACAAACTATTACGGATCCAATGGAACTAGTTTCGTCCAATTCTGAGACTGTTAAAAAATTGGCTATTTTCACTAGTCGATTAAATATTAAAATATTCAATTTTCACAAATAAACCTTTATTTCGATTTTAAAAGTTCTAAAATATCATTTTAACTTCAATATGATAAAATTAGATTTTACAAATCATTTTCAATCATATTTAACTCAATTTTCAATTATTTCTGTAATTTAACATATTAAATTATCGATTTAATTATCCAATTAAATCCAATTATTTGAAACAAAATTTATTCGACTTATAAATTCACTTATTAATATTTAAAATTAATTAAATATTCAAATTTTAATTAATTAAAATTTTGGGTCATTACAGGGTAAATCAGAAAAACAAGAAAGAAATAAAACAAAATAAAATCTCACAGCGGAAGGATAAAATATAATAATCAAATATACAGTTTATAAAGCTGTTTTACAAAATATTCGATTATACTTACAACATTTATCAGAGTTACACATACCAAATACAATGCAGCGGAACAGTATGAGTATAGTGGACTAATAATAATAATAATAATAATAATAATAATAATAAATCTCCGTGTTCGTCCTCCAGAGCCAAGGTCTTCGAAATCCTGAAACGCTCGGACTGACCCGAGCGAATTGAAAAGATAAAACACTCGAGTCAGAACTAAAAGATATTATGTAAGTTAAATTAACAGAAATAAATATGAGTGCGGTAACTCAAAAGATGCTCGGGATTCACATCTCTTAAGGATTCGTTAAACTATTTACTATGTAGTAATATTTCGCTATTATAATAGTGTCTAATAGTAAAATGAACTTACTTTTAAATAGCATTAAGGAGTGACCCAATATTCCCCTTAACACAAAATAATGCCAATAGTCTATATAGTACCGTAATACCTCTTGATCGGGAGGCTATGAGAGGATAATCCATAGGTACGACACAAATAGAAACTCGTACAAGGTGCGATAGGGTAGGTGACACGGCACAACTGGGCAATGCCTGGGTAGATATACCAATTACGCTTTCGGGTCCGTGGTAATGCGTAGCCGCAGCTACCGCCCACCTCGAGCCACACCCCCAAATCAAAGAAATCAAAAGTGGCCATCGAATAAAACCAAAGTCAGAGTAGAATATCGAAGGGATGTGTCCGATCAAAGGTGCTACCTCAATTAACCCGTCATCGCTCCTATTTCAGCCACCTTATTCCAACTCACAGGAGTTGGGTCCACGTATTTACCTCAAAGGAAAGCGCCGCCACCATCCTACTTCATTCTGGAAACTCCACCACGTACACGGTTGTTAAAGTGGTTTTCGGAGTTGGCAGAGAGTATGACAACTTCTAATCTCGGTCTCTTCAACAACCAAACGTTATTATAATACCGAAGTCATTTTAAAATAATTTTTACTTCAAAACCAGAATATAATATCCATTTCAAAACTTATAAATACGATATCATTTCTTTTTTTAAAACCCAAATCATTATGATATCATTTTAATTTTGAATATATCTATTCAAAATCATAGCATTTTCAAATCTATATACCTTGAAACCATAGCTTTGAAACATAACTTTTAATACTTAATGGTTTAAATACCATATTACTTTATATAATAAAATAGCTTCTTTAAAGTTCACAATAAATTCCCAATATCAATTTGAACCTCCAAATAAACCATTTTAATTCCCATATATTTCAAAGCTTAAATATTCTATATTTCAAAATTTAATTTTTTTATAGTTCATATATTTCAATCTTTTAATATTCCACTATTTCAAAATGGATTCTTTGATAATTTAATATTTATCAAATCAAACTCCTATTATTTAAATTTGAAATGTTTGCTTAACAAAACAAATATTATTTAAGTAAAACCATTAAACTTCAATAACAGGATATTATTTTAATTGAACTAACTTGATAATATTCTTTAAATCAATTTGATATTCATCTAAATCCTCTAATCAAAATCAAGTTATAAAATCATACCCTTTAAATCTTAAATAATTTACATTTCAAAACAAATTTTTTTAGGATAATACTTAAATACTTTAATTCAAATCGTATTCACATTTATCTTCAACCTTACTTTTATTTGAGTTATTGTAAACTCTATATACAATAGAATTTTAAATCGACACTTAACCATATTATATAAAAGAAATCAAACTTCATTATTTAGCTTATTTTATAATTTAAACAAATTTATACATAGCTAAATTCAATAATAAAATAGCATTTATATAATATCTAAAATCAATATCTATATATCCATATATTTCTTTACAAACCACAAAAATCATTTTTTAAAATAATTTTACATATAGACCGCGGTGTCTGTATAAATTTTTCTATCATATGGTCAAGTGACACGGATATTTATCATTTCAATCCGCAATTTAAAATAAAATTTACGGTTATATATCATTTCAAACCGCAATCCCGAATGAGATGAAAATGCATAATAACTTGCAATTTATAAATATATAAAATTCAACATCCATTCACCAAATATCAACCATCAACCATTTATTAAAATCATCATCCAATTTAAACAAAACATCAATATAGAGTATAAAATATAACAGGTACCAACGAACAATTTATATTCAATAATAAATCAATAACTGTTTAAATGGCAGTTTATTTGCAATAACAAATAAATTTAACTAGCAATTTATATGAAAAACTAAATAAATTTAGCTTTCAATTTATATGCAAGAATAAAATTAAATAACAATTTAATTTGAATAAAATGCAAATTAACTGAGATGATGATTAAAATATGCCAAACAACCATAAATAAATTTTAAAATCACATCATATAGTAATTTAACAAACATAAGAAATTTTAGAAGTTGTGAGTGGGTTAAAACACTCACCTTTTGAATTTAAATCCAATTTAAACCCAAAAATTTGCACGGTCTCAGAATCCATCCAAACCAGCGCCAAAGTACCCAAAATTCAGATACGAACCTGGTGGAGAAAACCGCGCATGAATTGGATCACATATGTGAAAGTTACACGAGTTAGAAGTTATAAAATTTCAATTTCAAAACAAATAAAATAATAATAGAACTTTACCACGTCACCACTATTCACTCATCTTCCAGAAAAGCATGCATCCAGAATCAACGTACGCATGCAAAAAAACCTGGCCACCACAACCACGTTCGTCGCGCCGATGCAACGCACGCCGCCTTGATGGCGACCAGATGAGGCGGCCGACCATCCTCCATGACCACGCGACACCACGTGATGAACGATCGTGAAAATCGAACCGGTAGCCGCCACAAATCTTGCCCTAATTCGAATTTTCTACAGCCATCCCACCATAAAAAACCCAAACAACCTATGCCGATGAACATTCCTCGGTCTGCTCTACGCTTCCATGTCCTCGATTCGTCGATCGGACGACATTGATCAAAGCTTGATTTAACGGTCGAGAATAAAAGCCCAATTTCTGGTCAAACCACGAAAATCGAAAAATGAATAGCACCAAAAATTTACGCTCATTGAGAGCTTCAACATATATTTTTGTGAATTTTTCTGAGGAGTTGGGATTTTTGACTTTGATTTTGAATTGGAATTGGATATAGGGTTTGCAGCCATTGAAGATAAGAGAAAGAATAGAATGAATTGTACAAATAGAATAAGGAATAGAGGCTGCTAGGGTTTATAACTGGATGTTTATAGGCAAAATTGAAAATAGGATGGATTAGATAAGATAGATGTATGCACTAACGACAACGTAGCCCAAAAAGCCCATTCTGACTCTGGAATGAAATTGGGTCAACCCATATATCAAAATAGGTGTTTTAAAGTATTCTAAACGCAACGGAAAAGGTTTCAGGTTTAAATTGCAGCGTATGAAGAAGTTATGGTAAAATCAATATTTTTCAAATTGATTTCAATTTATCGATTTCAAGGCGTTTCGAGTCCGTACGATCAAACGACAAGTCTGATCGCTACGAAACTCGAAACCCTATAATAATCCACCGTTGCCGATCCGATGAAACTGGTTTCGTTGAAATCCGAGTCAGTGGCCAAAATGGCTATTTTTCCATAAATTAATTAAATTAAAATTTAATTAATTAAATCAAATTTTCAATTTTATTTCGATAGTTGACAAATTTCAACATTTTTAACTCCTTAAATCATTTATAACGATCTAAACAAATACAAAGGTCAATTTAGAGAAGATTAACTTATAAATTTCAATATTAACTTCAATTTCATTAAATTATAAATTTAATTTCCAAAATTTCCATTCAATTAAATTAAACCATAATTATTCCATTCATTATTTTCAAATAGATGGGTTTACCTTTGGATTCAAAATTTATTACATAAATTATTCTCATATTCCGTCTAGATTTCAAATAACGTATTATTTTGCTACTTCGGTTTCATTTAATTTCAATTTATCTTATTATCAGAAATCAAATTCCAATATGTTGATAAAACTTATTTCCATTCCTTATAATTCAACAAATTGTCCAATATGAATAACCTTAACATCATTTCCTTTAATTTAAATCATCTATTCATGCATACACCATTAGAAAAACGTTATTACCGATTATTACCCTAATTTACTAATATAACCCTTAATTAGATTAATTTCAATTGATTACCCATTTAATTATTAACCCAAATAAACGGGTAACTTATAAAAAATTCATTGACCAATTAATTAGGTAATATTCAAATAATTGTTATCAAAACCTTTAATTAAAAATAGGAATTCATTATTCACAAACAAATGTAACAATTCTTGTAATGATCAAATTATTACGTATTACTTCCTTAGTTAATAACTTTTGAGTTGATTCCCCGATTCCCAAATTTATATTAACGTAACATCTCCTTTAGATTTATTGCGATGATTTCCAATTCAATTTAAATATATATGTATAACTCATAACAATTTGTGGTCACAACTCTCAATCACCCTTTTATAAGTTTATTATTTCCACTCCAATAATCATCATTTATTATATGTATATATATATATATATATATATATATTAATTAATTCAATATTTAAGTTCGTTTTCCTATACTAAATTTATTACCAAGTATACATTTACTCTATTCCAACAAATTGGAACTCCATTCAATTACGACCTTAAAATAAGTTTTCGTTTCTATTACTTTCCATTCACACTTCCGTTATTTTATTTTACAATCATTAAAGTAACGTTTAACATCAACACAAACATTATGAATACTTATCAACCTACATCATCTTTATTAATTTACGTTTTTTCCCCTTATAAATTAATGCGTACATTAATTCATATCTACATCCTCTTCCATATATAAATTTTGTAACCAAGTTATAACATTTACATTTATTTCTCTTATTTAAATTAGTTACCAAATATTCCTATTTACACTCAGTTATAGCTTTGCAATCTTAACAATCCATAAACTGTCAATTGCCTACTATATACATTAGTTACTTTTAAATGTCCTCCATAAATTTATTTACTTGGTTTCAAACTTTTTATTCACCAATTACTGCCCTATAAATAAACTTACGTTTCTATTCAATTTGCATTATTTCCAATTAATGGCAGTAAAAAATTTAAATTGTAAATTTTAATTTCATTTGCTACATCTAATTTCTAACATTCGTTCCAATATAAATTATAAGATTTTTTTTCTAAATTTAATTAAAAATCTTATAAATTTAACTCGTTTTAATTATCGAATTTTACGGGTCATTACACTCTCCCTCACTCAAAACTTTCGTCCCCGAAAAGGAAAGAAGGGAAAAGAGAAACTTATAAACCAATATAAATTATTCAAAACATTATATTCATAACAATAAGTTTACAGAGTTGGATAATTTAAATAGAATATATAGATTTATAAACAATTAAATCTTTTTATATTCTAGTTATATATCTTCACTGAAATATTCTTTTCCATGTTCAACTGTTGGAATCATATCAAAAAAAATTATCCACTATAATTTCCATAAATCAATCCAAAACAAAAGATTTAACTTTAAAATATAAAAGATTACATCATTTGAAATTAAAAGGAATAATAACTTCTTTTTATTACTGAAACAGACAGTGTAAACTTAAACAAATTCATACTTTACACATCTGTTTCTCTTTTTATTTGCATTTATTCCTTGTTAGATTAAACGTTGTATTTTTTAAAAAGGAAAGAAAAGCAGTCCAAACATATTAAAGTTTACAATTCAATAAGTCGAGGGTAATAATCCAAATGCATAACATTATTAATACTTCTTATTTTCAGATCTGGAATAAATTTTATTCAAATCAATATTCCAATTCATAATTTTAGGACATATTTCCAGATCAGGTTGAAAACAATTTAAATCAATTTATAAACAAGAATATATAAGCGATATTTATTATATTCATATTATATTTAGTTTGTTCCCTACAACTCATATACAACTATCCAGTTAGGCATAATAATCAAATAAATACCAACAGGATAATTTTCATAGTATGACAATGTATAAAATTTCCCACTCACCTTTTAAAAGTGATCCAAATCTCCAGATCTAAAGTAGAACCTTAAATTTATCTCCAAATCCTTTTTAATCCAAGAAATATGTATAAAAAGGGTATATACATACATTAGAATTACAGATATGACAAGAGATTTGGGATCGGGAGATAAAACAGATACAAATACATAGAAATATATAAATTAGCTTGTGCATATAATTGATTCTCTTCTCTTCTCATTTTTATTAGATTTCTATTCTTCTCCAATTTGGATGAATATCGATATAATATCCTATTTTTATCATTTAGAAAGAAAGTAGAGAAAAAGAAATGGTAGAGCTTAGCTACTACCTCTAGAAAAATTTGAGAAGAGAAGGGATTGTTCGGCCTGAATTTATAGGTGTAAGAATCAACGTCAACCGTTGAATCAAAATATATTAAATCTGCACCGTTGGCCCTAGGCTAACCTTTACCGCCATACATGAAACGATCGACCACCCTTGTTTAACCGCTTCAATATGCAGGTCGACCTATGGGCCCTAGATAATTGATATATAAACATTAATTTTCTTACTTGAATTATTTTTGCTCCGAATTCATTTTTCGTCCGTAACTTTTTCGTTTAAACTCCGGTCACAAAACTCCAAATATGAAAGTTGCTTAGAATTTCTCCATGAACGCAATGGTGCCTGTTTCATTGTCAAAATCCATCATTTGCACAAACTAAATTTTTGGAGACTAATTAATTCATTAACTAACTAATTAAATAACTAATGCAAATTATAGGGTGTTTCAATGCTTAAGAACACAAATGGGGGAACGACAAGCTAAAGATTCCCTTTCAATTCCACTTCCTCTTGCTGACCTGACTCGACTATGGTTGTAGAATCACACAGGCACTTTCGCAAGTGCCATATATGGAAAACATCTTGTACCCCCGCCAACTTCTTAGGAAGCTCTACTTTATAGGCTAACTTCTCTATCTTACAAGTAATCGGAAAAGGTCCTACGAATCTCGATGCTAGGTTTCCTGAACTACAAATCTCATGATGGGCCTAAGTGATTAGACCTTCACAAACACCATGTCGCCCACTGTGAATTCCTACTCTGTGTGTCTCCCATCCGTATATGATTTTTATCTATCCTGCGTGGTTTTTTGTGACAACCCATACTCCAGTGGGTTAGAATTTTTTACTAAACTAAAAACCGAAGTCCACCAAAATACCGATCTATGGTTTGGTATCTTACAAATAAAAAAAATGGATGCATATCAAAGCTCTAACGAAATAACTTACAGCGGAATAATTAATATATAAAAGATCACACAAGTACTGACAAAGATTTGACATTTTCAAAGTAAGTATCATTATCAGCATCGAACACACCAAGCACCAGTACCTGGCCTTTAACTATCCTATGGTGTGTAACGAGGAAGGGGTCAGAACAATGTTTTGATGACTAGTAAATTATACATCTTATACATAACACTAGCTTATGCTGATTGTTAACTATTACATGTTATGTCTGTATTATTATCCATTTCGATTCCATCTCTACATACAAATCATACCCATTTACATCCCGAAGATTTTATATCTACATATATATAAGTAAATAGATACATACATACAATAAATAAATAAATACATACATACATATAAACACACACACACATATATATGCCATGGTCCTCTAACTAACATATATATTATCCCCTCCTGTAACTTTCATTCAATACCTCATCAAGATCCATCCCCTCATTGTACCATGATCGCCTTATAACTCAAGGAAATCATATAGTGTGCACCAACGACCTTCCCTCCATTAGGCCCTATTATCTTTGGGGGGTTTTCCTACTTTGTCGTCTTCCTATAACATGGACTCTGCTTCACTAACAACCCCATCGATATTTTAAAGGAATCTCGTTATGGGTTAATTAGCCTTACCTCATCAACCAAACTAGCAAACAATTGTGGCAGTGTATAACCTAACTGAATCGACTCTAGTAAGCGGCATTATCTAGTAAGATGTAACCATGTCCTTCCCGTTGACCGTAAGGGACCGATGATGAGCTATAACATCCCCTATATGGAGGCCTGATGCTAAGCACTATAGATGCTGCAGTTCGTCCATAGTATTAACTTCCGGTGACCAAGTACGGTAATGTTAAAGGTATCCACAATATCAGAAGCACATGAATATGAAGCAAAATCATAAATTTAAAAAACAAAATTTCTGATTACATCTAACAAAACATATTTCATATTCCATTACATAATCCCGATCATTTCCCAAGTTCTGATCAAATATAATTATTATATAATATGCTAAGAGTGAAATGCGAAGATGCCCTGAAACGACCCTGACTCGACCTTCGAAAATTGACACCGAATATGTCACCCGTATCCAAATCCCGCAGATCCAAACATCAAATCTAGTTCGCCGGAGCTTATAACACATTAAGTATACAACATAGCGGAAGAAAATGAATAATATCATTGATATACGACATTTGATACAATATCAGATACAACCGACTATCAATATACATCAGAGATACAAGAAATAGCAGTGGAAAGAAACAATAGTAGAAGATAAAGCAAACTAGGCAACTGCAGCGGAAAGATAATGTCTTTAATGCCAAACTCCAAAGATCTCCAATCCAATAAGCGAGAACCACCATCAAGTTGACCTAAGAAAATGCGATCTCGAAATGCTATCGCGAAAATCCAAAGGGCCGAAAGCTATCGACTCTACTCCTACTACTTGGTTATTTGAAAAATCCAACTCTAGACTGCCCGTATGGAAAATGCGGGCACCCAGAGTTTATGAAGGGAACGATAAACTCCAGGTCAGTCATGGGACTGGTGTGAGCAAACAAAAACAGTTTAACTTTAAAACAACAACAAAAGGATTTTAAATTGAAATCCGCAATGCTTTTTGAAAAATAAAACTACCATAATGCCTCCCCGCACACACACAATGCAAGCGCACAATTGGAGGAGATTTCTCCTTACGATAGTCAAACATGCTTACTACGCAAAATCCTTTCTGATATTATTATTAGTGCATAATGAAAAATATTTCGAAAGTATAGTATTAATCTTAACCAGCATAGGTACCATTATATTATGCCAGCTACAGCTACCACTTGAGGTGGCAGGTTATACAATTGCAATCGTAAAGGGCTCGTATTGTTTGATTGGATTTCCAACAAATGGTCAGGCTAAGGAACTTCCCATTGCCACATGGGTATGCCTCTGGAGGGACGTCCCGAGAACCTACCCGGCTCTCTGCCAACACAAGGCCAGGTTACCTCTGTAACTAGGTAATTACTACTCGAGCATGCCATCCCCCGGTCGTTTGCAACCTTTATTCGAGGTACCTCTACACCAACAACCATAAAGCAATCACAAAGTAATAGATTTTCAATGACCACATGAGTTAAGTATCCGGGCTCCATACCATGATACCACTCTTTTTCAGAAGGAAATGGCACACCCTAAAGGGCGCGACCCTCATTACCTTGCCGCATCTTTCCTGTTTCGACCATTTCCGAGGTGTGAAGTCTTGATGCAGTCTCGTCCACAAAGCTACACCTTTTCACAATGCCATGCTTTGATCAACAAATGATCAGCATCACTTCATATGCCACATTACAAATAGGGAATGTATCACTAGTAAATATCAATTACATAACCTCTGAGCACGTACGTTTCAGAGAAGGGTGTTAAGCTAAGAGAATAAATTCTCCGCCGCCAAACAGAAATGTATTTGATAGAAACTGGTTTTACATATCAAAGTGTAATGTCAAACACACATCCATACAAGTCTGTTCCGGGTTCAAATAGAACCGAAGGCACATCCAAAGAAGTCCTTGCAAATCCGGATAATTCCTAATCACGTCCGGACTCCCCATCACAAAGGATGAACAAATCTCTATACCGGGGATCAGCCGATGCAGAGACATTCAACGAGTTATCCTTTCGCTTTCGAAAATATCCTGTCTTCATCACCGGTCTTCAAATGATATCCATACCATCGTATCATTATTCAGAATGGGTTATATGACATAAGGTCCTCTCCCGGCTAAACCGAATAATGAGCGGAATATTGAAAAAATCATATGGATAATGGGATTTCAGTTAAGTCATAACTTAAAATCCAAAACTTTTCTTCAAATGCTTTAAACATATTACCATTTTCAAACCTTTAAACAAAAAGATTCACTTCACAAAGTTCACCCATCTTTCACAAAGATTTATTCACCGATTTCAAAACAATTTTCCATTTCAAATCCTTTATAGAAAGGATACATTTTTAAGATCCCTTTTCAATTTGAAAAGTATACCAATCTTTAACAAAGATTCATTCATATTCCCTCAAAACAATTTCCCTTTCAAGTTGGATTAACTCATCCAGTCTTTAAACCAAAGATTTAATTCATAGCTTTCAAAACCATGTCCAAGGATTCATAGCTTCCAAAAAAAATTTCATTTCAAATCCTTTATTTAAAATATACACCATTTAAAATCCTCTTCAATTTCAAAACAAGGTTTAACAATCTTTCACAAAGGTTCATTCATAGCTTTCAAAATATTTCACAATTACATTTCAAACTTGAAACTTTTCAACATAAATTGGAAATCTTTTCCTTATATAAAAGTTTTTATTATTTGAAAACAAATAGTTTTCGTTTTGAAAAAATCTGATTACATTTATACAAGTTAAAGCCCTTCAAGTATAAAGCTTGGTTTAAATTCAAGTTCACAAAACGATACTTTTAAATGGTTTAAAACCCATATAGACACATTTATAACTTGTATAACCTTTTCAAATTATAATTTCCAAACGTAGAATTCAATTTCAAATCTTGAATTCAAATTTAAATTAAATTATTTATTTGAAATAACTTTTTATCTTTGAAATCCCTTTTCAAAAGCTTTTTATATTTAACCCAAATCCATTTCCAAAACTATTTGAATTCAAAATTCATTCTTTAGAACCCTTCCAAAAATCTGTGACTTAACCAATTTCCTCGTGCAATCCATATTTGTGTGCGTATAGTGTGGTCCAGGGGTTTTACACAATAGTGCAACATCATCAATTATCACGGATTCAAATACAGCAACATCGTTAAGCGGTATAATCTATAACATTATCTTCAATTACAGATCACAAATAATATAAATTTATCACAGATAATTAAATAAATTACATTCATCACAGATCACATCAAAACAATTCATGGCACAAAGCATAAGATATCAAGAATATCAAACAATTCAACAAGCAATAGAATTCAAACATCTATAAGTAAGTTCAATTAATCATCTGATTAATTTAAATCAGAACAATTACTTATGAATAATTTACTAATCCTGTTTAATTAGTATTAGTTAATTTCATACTATCTTAATTAATTAACCCTTAATCATTAATTAACTAACCATTAATAAATAAATTAATTAACCTTTAATTATGTAATTATTCTTTAGTTAATTATCCTTAATTAATTATATTAATTAAATTAACCTTAGGTTAATTACATAAGTAATTAACCCTTAATTAATTACCATTTAGTTAATAGAATTTTCAATAAGTGATCATCCCTAATCACTTACATTACTTAATTAACCTTTGATTAATTTTCTTCAAATTAATTACTTTAATTGATTAACCATATAAATTTATTATCCTTTAACTAATCATTTAAATTAATCAACTTTAATCATTAAATAAATTATCCTCAATTACTTAAATCAAATAATTAATCTTTTAAACACTTAAGATTTTAATCAAATCAAAAGATAATCCCTTTATCTTAAATTGGTTGTTTTAAATATCAAAGGTTATTTTTTTAAAATACATTAAAAACACTTTTTACAATTAATAAATTTTAAAAAAATTTATATTTAAAAACCTTTAATAAATACAAAAGTAAACACATATTGTATAAAATAAGTTTTTTAACAAAGTTTCTTTAAACTTGATTAAATTTTATAAAACTTGTTTAAAATTTAAAACTTTGAAAACTGTTTTATTCCCAATCACTCAAACCCGAGCCAATCTTAAGTTTTCCCGAGCAAATCTTTGGGCTACTCGTTCTTTCATTTGCTTTGAGTTGCTTCACGCGATCCTTCGAGTTCGTCCCCGACAAAGCTTCATCTTCCTCAATCCTTAAATCAATGCAGACACGCAATATCACGCGTGCAAGTGCACTGGAGTTCTGATGAATTCCAGTCGACCTCACCGCCTTCCAAACATCGACGATCATCTATACAATCCTCCAAACAACCCAGAGATTTGTAGCAACGTTGAACCCGAGATTTGGTATTTAACTCGAACTGGAACCACCTACGACCATCAGAAAAACCACCTTGATTGATCGCCTCACGCCACCAACAACGTCGCAATTTTGGTCAAAGCTCCACCTACCTTCCACGGTCCGATTTCCATTGATGCGCTCGACCAAATTTCCTCGAGGACGCCGCGCGAACCAAATTTTCGACTTCGTTTTCGAACTAGGATAAAACCCTAGTTTTCCATGGCCCGATCACCTCGGTGATCTATAAACCCTTCTAACAATTTTCCCAAAATTGCCGATCAACAAACAATCTCTAGATTAAACCTCGACATCCCAAAGTATTGAGATCGTCAGCATTAGACAAGAATTCAGAAACCGTTCATCTCAGAAATACTTCACCAATACGAATTTAAAAATTATGGAATGATTATCAAAAATCATGATTTTGGAATACGAACACATCCCTATAACTAAATCTCGAAATCCTGTCATTTGATTTTGGATTTATTTTTGCTTTTCTACTGTCATTTCTTATTCTTACAGTAAATTCTCAATATAAAAATTTGAATTTATTTTAACATTGATGTTATCCTATTTCAATTATCTTTCCTTTAGATATCGTAATCTAAAAACAATTAAATAAGGAGCAATTGAATTTTTAATTTAAGGGATTGAACCTATAAATCAACAGAGCATAGGTATATGTACATATACCCAACATGCGTTCTATATATAGCCTAATTCAATTATATTGAAGTGAATACATCCTGACAAACATTTACACACATCATCACTACACAGATACATCACATGCATCAGTATCAAAAGATTAAAGGTCGAAAATTTGCTCACTTGTCACCTGAGAATAGAGCAGAGAAGCCTGGTATTGTTTTGAATTTTGAAAGCTTTGAGTGCCCTTGATTTGCTTAATTTTGAATCCATATTTCATGTTGAAATTGCTTGCTTTATTAAACTAACTAAATTTTTGAAAAACTGAGTTGAATCTTGCATGCTCCTTGATTTTTACAGAGCTTGTTTGATACATTTTTGATCTGGACTTGAATTTACTTTTAAGTTTTGATCTGTTTTTAGATTTTAGATTGAAGATGGATTTGAATCTTGAATTTTTCTGAAGCCTTTATCCTGATTTTTTTTGAACTAGAATCTTGTTTCCAAGTTTTACAGTTTGAAATTTAAAAGCTTTCAGGTTTGAAATACATGGAAGAAAAAATGTGGCCTGGTTCAAACAATTTGATTTGTATTTACCTTATTTTTTTAAAAGAAACATCTTTGCCACTTGTCTCATAATTTACACTTGTTCAAACTTAAGTTTATTCTCTTCACATTTGTTAAAATGCATCATTTTTATGTTTAGTCCTTACTTTAAATTAATTTATAAATTATGGTTTAAACCTTTGCCAATTTTATATTTACATATGTTTATTTTAAAAATCATACATATTATGGTTTAAATGTTATACACTTTTTTAAAATCTTATTTTATGCATTTAGAAACCAATTTTACATATGTATGTTTTCTTATTTATTTCTAAAAGATATGTATATTTTAAACTTTGTATTAATTCTTTTTTTAATATCATATACACATTTTTACATACATTTTTCAATTACTTGTACTTATACAATTTACAAAGAAAATGAATTGAAAACAATTAATAAATAATCATACATATATAATCCTTAATTTATAAAGATTTTTAAATTTAATTTATTTATTAAATCAATTTTTATTTCCAATATATTTATTTTCAAATTCAAAATTAATATACAATCACTTTGTATTTTTAAATAAACAAACAAATATTTTATTTCATTTGTCCTTGGAAATTTCAAATTAAATTACCAATTAATTCCAAATCAAATTCAAAAATCAAATTAATTACTAAATTAATTTGGCTAAAAAAATCAGGAATGTTACATGCCCCCTGGGTTGACCAAAGTACAAAAATGTCATAACTGACATAATACAGCATAGCGAAATCCAACAAAATAAAACAACAACTCCTAAATAGCTATCCTTTAGCCACTTGCTCAACTTTGGAAGCTTTATTTTCCAACCTACTAAAACTTGAAAATCCTCAACCCTCGGCCAACACAAATCAATTTTGAGTACCTAAGAGTTTAAGGGGAAAAACATAAACTTCAAATCAGACATAAAGCCTAGTGTGAATAATACTACACAACATGATTATCTGATATTAAGTGAGAACACGCTGCTTAGTGGAACGTGTTTCCCCTCAATAATATCCTTTAAAAAAATGTTTTTTGGAAACTATAATATTACAACAAAAACTGGTTAAAACTGTAAAGCATTATTATGTAATCATACATACCAGGTAACAAATGGATTGTATGTCCGAACATTATAATTTTGTTTGGCTAACTACTAACCTATGGCTGACTCGGGCTTACCAAACAATATAAACAACTAATCTAACATCTATTAGATACTCCTCTTCTCGACGATCTGTCTTGAACTTACCTTCCTCAGGTTAACTGATCCTGATGGTTTTGTAGGCTCACCAATAACCTAACTCTTTACAAATATATTACTTTCTGTGTGTAACATATTTTAGTCTTCCTGTGAAAAAACCCTACATTGGAATTTTGGACTAAATTAGCTAGTGGCTAATAGCTAATATATAGGCACGACCCTACACCAGTCCCATCTGGTATATAAAT
Organism: Allium cepa; assembly: GCA_030765085.1. Classification (NCBI taxonomy): domain Eukaryota; kingdom Viridiplantae; phylum Streptophyta; class Magnoliopsida; order Asparagales; family Amaryllidaceae; genus Allium; species Allium cepa. The sequence continues at coordinate 242,498,228 of CM060938.1, read as the reverse complement.
ATTTGAGTTATTTTACTTAGGCTTAACTACCCTTAAATTTTCCTTAAAAGTGTTTTCTTTCAAAATGATTTAAACCTTAATTTAAACAAGGAAAATATATACTTTATGCTTTACTCAAAATCATCTTGCCATGTTATATATACTTTACTAAAATCTTTATTGATGAAAACTTTTAAACATTTGAAAGTACCCTTTTTGAATCCATTGAAAGTGCCCATTTCTAAACCAAATAAATCCCTTTTTATAACCTAGGCCAAAAGGCCATAAAATTCCTTTCGGAACCATTTGTAATCACCATTTGAAGCCATTGAAAATCATCATCTTTGAAAGCTTTAAAACATAAACATCCTTCTTTTACAACTCTTTAAACATTGCCTTTTGAAAACATTGGAAAACATTTCATTTTAAACCTTTCGAAACAATTGGGGAAGCATCCCTTCGAAACCTTCATTAAAACCTTTTGAAAGTATTAAAACATCAAACCTTTCGAAAGTATTTGGGTTCAATTAAAACATGTGGAAACCTTTCAAAACAATTTAAAACTATCTCCTTCAAAACCTTTGGGTTCTACCTTCAACAAAGGAAAACGGTCATAAAACATTTAAGTCGAAAGCACTCTTTCGAAAGCATTTCCTAAGTAAACAAGTAATAGTGTCGAAACCAACCTTCCAAAAGTAATGGGGAAGTGGCTTGGGTTTTAAAACAAAGTATACCTTCCAAAACAATTTTCTTCAAAAGGTAGAAAGGCCGCAGCTAGGGTTTTTGTCCCCTTCGAAAGCATTTACTTAAAACAACGGTGCAACCCATTTTGAAAACTATTCCTTAAATCAATTTGACCCAGTCGAAAGCCAACTAAGTCGAAAGCATATCCTTCGAAAGCAAAGAAGGCGCATTCTCATTTGAAACCAAAGTAGCGCTTTGACCCCTTCGGAACCCTTGGTTCTGATCCAATACATTTTTCCTATATCCAGTTTGTTGCGCACCAAGTCTTTGATGCCATGCGCATTGCTTTCGTTGGTGATGGTGGCGGAGAGACACGGCTGAAAGCTAGGTCCCGACAGTGGTGAAACATGTAAAAAGCATGTTTAAACTGATTTTTAACCTTTTTAAGTAATTCTTTCCAACTAACCTGCATTGTTTGTCAAAATATTACTGGTTGCTAATTTCTTTTCTAAAAGTGCTGCCTATATTTTAGAAGTAAACAACCTAAATAATTTACAAAATCCCCCGTCTCCTTTTACAAATATGTAAAACATTTAAGTCCCATACCTTAAATAATTTTATATATCTATTAAAAAACTTAGAAAAATTCTATGTTTTCCATCATATATTAATTTCATTTTTGATCCAAATTTCATTTTTGATCCAAATCTAAAATCACAAGGCATTTGGATGTTATTTAATAGGGTTTTCACATCAAAACATATCATAAAACCTATATGAATAAGCATAAATCATCAACAAGCATGGATAAACATTTAATCATTCAAAAACATGGCATGACCTTGCAAAATAAATCGGATTTAACCTTAAAACCGAGAAATATAGAAAATATGAGATATATTCATTATTCACCTTAGCTTTGAGATTAAGGAGTTTGAGATTTGAATGGATTTGATTTTAATTAATCTTCTTCCTTTAGCTTTTCTTCCTCTTGTTCTTGCTAATATGGCCGGCCTCTATTTTAGTTTGGTATCGCAAATTAACGTATGGAATGAATTCCTAAGAATTTAGGGTACTAGAATATTCTTATTCATACTTTGCCATCAGCTATTTCCTTTACCCATTTTATTTTAATTCATTTTAGTTCTTTTATTCTCTTAGGCACGACTACCACTTAGTTAATCACAAATCTCAATCCCCTAATCATCACATTATTTTATTTAATTTAGCTAATTAAATACCCAAAATAATGTTACTAAAAATTAGGGTCATTACAGACTCCCCTCCTTTAAGAATTTCGTCCTCGAAATTATGATAAGGTGCTTAACAAATCAATCAAAAAGGTATAACATACCATCAACAAATAAGGATAAGTGTCTCTAATCTTGCTCTCAGTCTTTAAAGTACAGTCTCTCTCATCGTCACTCCATTAGCCTCTTCTCATCTCTTGCAACTATCTGAACTGGCTTTCTTACTATAGTCAAGTTTGGTTCTACTACCAAGTCCTCTAACATAGTCGGTGCTATAGTAGACTCTGGATATCTAACACACATCCTTAGATGAGAAACATGAAAAATATCATGGACTCCTGCCAAACTATTCGATAACTCTGCCCTATATGCGAGTTTCTTGATCCTCTCTATAATAGGAAATGGTCCTACGAATCTCGGTGCCAACTTCCTTGATTTCCCAAATCGAATTACACCTTTCATCGGTAACACCTTAATAAAAACATGATCTCCAACAGAGAACTCTAAGTCTTTCCATCTTCTATCTTCATAACTCTTCTTCCTAGACTGAGCATCATTCATTCTAGCCCAAATCAACTCAATTTTTTCTGCAGCCACTCTAACCAAATCTTGACCAAGAACCAACCTATCCCCGGTCTCTAACCAACAAATTGGTGATTTGCATGGCCTTTCATACAAAGCTTCAAACGGTGCCATCCGTATACTAGTTTGATAACTGTTGTTGTACGAAAACTTGACTATGTGTAGATGGCCTTCCCATGATCCTCCAAAATCTAACACATAAGCTCTTAAAAAATCCTTCAAGACTTGGTTAATTCTTTCCGTTTTCCCATTGGTCTGTAGATGGTAAGCGGTACTCATCTTGAGATTGGTTCCTAAAATATCCTGTGGACTCTTCCAGAACTCTCTAGTGAACATGGAATCTCTATTAGTTACTATATAACTATGAATTCCATGAAGTCTAATATGTTCTTCATAAATAACTTAGCCAAAATTGGTATCATCCTAGTTGACTTAACTGGAATGAAATGGACACTTTTGTCTATCCATTATGATCCATATACTTCCATTTCCTTTATTAGATCTTGGCAACCCATTTATAAAATCCATAGAAATAGAATCCCACTTCTATACCAAAATATCTAATGGCAAAAGCAACCCACTTGGCTTCTGATGTCCGGCTTTTGCCTGTTGACAGTTCAAACACTGCTTTACCCATAAGCCTACATCCTTCTTCATTCCTTCCCATAAGAAACTCCGCTTCATGTCCTGATACATCTTAGTTCCTCCCAAATGAATAGTGAACTTCGAACGATGGCATTCTTCCAAAACATCTCTTTAATGCTTCCCATGTTCGGAATACACAATGTTCCCTTCTTTCTCAATCACCCATTCCGGTCGAGACTAAATTCCTTTAATTCATCGCTCTCCATTCCTTCCTTTAAATTTCTGATCCACTCAACCAGTACTTGGTCCTTCTCCTGTTTAGAAGCAATCTTTTCGATCATCACCGGTTAAAATTCTAAATAAGACAACACAACAGGTCCTCCACTATACCCAGCTTCTGATCCTCACTGCACTCTGCAAGTTGACATAACTTCCAAATCTTTCCACTTTGCTATCATTGCCAACGCTACATTCTGAAGCTTTCTACTAAGCGCATCTGCAACCTTATTACTTTTTCTTGGTGTGTACTAAATTCCAAAATCATAAGCAGCAATAAACTCTAAATATCTCTACTGCCTTATGTTCAACTCCTTCTGAGAAAACAAATACTTCACCGACTTATGATCCATATATAACTCAAATCGCTCTCCCAAAAGGTAATGTCTCCACATCTTCAATGAAAAAATCATAGCAGCTAACTCCAAATCATGCGTTGGATATCTAACCTTATGCGGTCTAAGCTGTCGAGAAGCATAGGCAATCACTTAATCTCTCTGCATTAACATAGCTCCTAACATAGTTCCAAACGCATATGTATAAACTACCAAATCCTGATTCCCGTCCGGAACAACTAATACAAGTGCTTGATTCGATAAATGTTTCAAGCTCTAGAATGCTTCCTCACACTTATTGGTCTAAACAAACTTCACATCCTTTCGCATTAGCTTGGTCATCGGTGCTACTATCCATGAAAAATCCTTAATAAACCTCCTATTGTATCTAGCTAATCCCAGAAAACTCTTTATCTCGGTCACTGTCTCGGGTCTTTTCCAATTATTCATCACTTCAATCTTAGTCAGATCTGCAGACAACCCTTTCTCTAAGACTGCATGACTAAGAAACTTCACTTCTTTCTTCTAGAAATGGCACTTTGAAAACTTCACTTTTAGTTGATGCTGCCTCAACTCTCAAGCACCACTTTAAGATGAACTTCATGCTTCCTTTCATCCTTAGAGTATATCAAAATATCAATTATGAAAACCAACACGAACCTGTCCAATTACTCTCAGAAGATTCGGTCCATCAAATCCACAAAGAATGCTGGCGCATTAGTTAGTCTAAACGACATCACTAACCATTCGTACGATCCATATCTAGTTATAAATCCATCAAAGATATACTATACACTGCTACTCTAAGCCGATGGAAACCTATTTCTAAATCCAACTGAAAAAACACCTTGGCTCCACTCAAGTGATCGAATAAATCATCAACTCTAAGTAACAAATATCGATTATTTATCGTCTTCTCATTCAACTTATGATAGTCGATACATAACCTCAACGATCTATCTGCTTCTTAGCAAACACTGCAACTGCTCCCGAAGGTGAGCTGCTTGGTTTGATAAAAGTCTTGCCTTCTAGATCCACCAACCGCACCTTTAATTTCCTCATCTCAGTAGTGGTCATCTTGCTTAGCGGCCTACTCACTGGTTCTGCTCCAGGCACAAATCTATTCGAAACTCAATAGCTCATTTCGATGGCAGTCCAACTATAGGTTTAAAGACATTCGCAAATTCTCTTACCATGAAAACTCGAATCAACTCGTCTTCTACCTCCACAACACCAACAAAGCATTCACCTCACAACTAGGGTCTCCTATGGTACATACAATCCAATCACTATAGTCATGGTGTCTAAGTGATATTTTCCTATTATGGCAGAATATCCTAGCATCATACTTACTTAACCAATCCATACTCAAAATGATTCTGAACCCTACAAAGTCAAATACATGCAAACTGCAAATAAAGGTATGACCTAACAAATCAAACTCTAAGTGGTCACACTTCATCCCCTATTGTTTTTGCAACTCTTAAGGAAGTAACTAGGTATGTGGGTTTTTGGTTAAACTTATCTATCCAACAATGATATATAAAAGAATTCGATGCACCAGTATCAAACATAACACTAACATACATACCATGAATCTGAAGCGTACCTCCCAACACTGCCTTCCCTTTGTTTTGCACTGTTGGTCCCGATGTATTAGGCTCCAGTGCAAATACTTTGCCTCTTTTATCCTTAGCAGGCTCTTTCCACTGGATTTTGTAATGACCAATCTGTTCGCAGTTGAAACACCTCACCTCTTTCTTCTCCGTGACTTTCTTTCCTTTTCCTGTCCAGCACTCATGGGCATAGTGTCCCCTCTTGTCACACTTGTAATATACCACTTCCACCTTTCCTTTCTTAGCAATTCTACCCTTGTGAGCTGCTTTCTTATGGAAGAGCTTCCTTTTTTGACTCTACCCCACTTGGACTTCCTTTGCCTTATTCTTCTCTAGAGAAGCAAGTATTTCCTCATTTCTCAACACATCTCTACTACAATATAACAAGGATTCCTGAGATGAGGTAATGTAGCCCTTGCCAACTCATGCTTCAACCCTCTTATGAATTTATCATTCCTCTTAATATTAGTGTTAACCATAGCATAACCATATCTTTCTAGCTCCACAAACCTTCTAGCATATTCCAACACCGTCATCTCCCTCTGTTCCAACTCAGTAAACTTTCTAACAAAGTAGACTTTACCATCACAGGCATGAACCTCTCCTTGAACCTTCTCTTAAACTCAGCCCATGTCATCGTTTCTTCATCCACTCCAACCATCACACCATTCCACCAGAATAAAGCTGCTCTTTGAAGCTGTCTCGAAGCAAGCATACTCTTCTTCTCGTTATTGAGCCCTAAGTCTAAAAAGATTCTCTCACAATACAGCAACCAGTTCTCCACCTAAATAGTGTGTTTAGTTCCGATAAATGTCTTTCCTCCAAGCCACAATGGCTCTACTCAGAATAGCATAGTTTTTGACCACCGAAGCTTCCTAAACTCCTCCTCCAGCTACTCCAGTAGCAACACCTCCCTGCATCATGTTGACAAAGAATTGATACATTGCTCCCATGTCACCTTGCGGGTCTCATGCACCCACATTTCATGCTTGTGCCCGACCTGGGTTTTTCTTTGTATTTAATCTGGCATTTCCATTTGTTATGGTGCTTCCCTCTCTAAGGTTAACCCTTCCGCTTCTAGTATCTATATCTGTATTCAAGTCTCATGAGATACAGAAGAATAGCCTAAGAGAGATAAGAAAGTAGAGATATAATGTATACTTATATATAGCAAATAAAAGTACGTCGTTATAGCGTTATCCCATACCACAATCTTACTCTAATTCCTTAGGATTATGTTTTCAAATTCATTTTAGTTTTTAGTTTTTCACAAGCCTATGCTCTGATACCAAGTTGTAACATCCCCTAAGCGCCACAGATGTTGCGATCATCCATAGTATTAACTTTCGATGACCAAATACGGTAATGTTAATGGCATCCATAATATCAGAAGCACATGAATATGAAGCAAAATCACAGATTTCAAAAACAACTTTTCTGATTACATCTAACAAAACATGTTTCATAATCCATTACATAATCCTAATCGTTTTCCAGGTTCAGATCAAATATAATTATTACAAAATACGCCAAGAGCGACATATGAAGATGCCCCATTAGTTGACCAAAGTATTAAAAAGTCATAACTAACATAATACAACACAACGGAATCCAACAAAATAACACAGCAACTCCTAAATAGCTATCCGTCAACCACCTTCTCGGCTCTGGAAGCTTTATTTATCAACCTGCTAAAAATTAAAAATCCTCAACCTTCAGCCTTCTCAAATCAACTTAGAGTACCAGAGAGTTTATGGGAAAAAACAATAATTTCGAGTCAGAAATAAAGCCTAGTGTGAATAATACTATACATCTCGGTTATTTGATATTATGTGAGACCATGCCGCTTAGCGGAATGGGTTTCCCCTCACTAATATCCTTTTAAAACATATCTTTTGCGAAACATACTCCTGCAACTACTGCTTAAAACTTCAAAGCATTATTATGTAAACTTACATATCAGGTAACAAATTGACTATCTGTCCAAACGTTATAGTTTTTTTTTGGCTAACTACTAACCTTTGGCTGAATCGGGCTTACCAGACAATATAAACAAATAATCTAACATCTGTTAGATACTCTTCTTCTAGACAGTCTGTCCCTAACTTGCTCTCCCCAGGTCAACTGATCCTAATGGTTTTGCGGGCTCACAATAACCTACCTCTATAAAAATATATTCCTTTCTATGTGTAACATCATTTTAGTCTTGCCTGTGACAAAGCCCTACACATTAGAATTTTGGACTAAATTAGCTAGAAGCTAATAGCTAATGCATAGGGCGCGACCCTGTACCAGTGCCATCTGGTATACAAATATCTAGGTCATTTAACTTAGGGTTAACTACCCATAAATTTTCCTTGAAAACCTTTTCTTTCAAAATGATTTAAATCTTTAAGTCATACTTTAAACAGGAAAATATATAATCTATGCTTTACTCAAAATCACCTTGCCATGTTATATATACTTTACTCAAATCTCTGTTCATGAAAACATTTAAACATTTAAAAGTACCCCTTTCGAAACTAAGTAATACCCTTTTTATAACCAAGGCCAAAAGGTCAAAACGTTCCTTTCGAAACCATTCATAATCACCTTTCGAAACCATTGAAAATCATCACCTTTGAAAGCTTTAAAACCATAGACACCCTTCTTTTACAGCTCTTTATTCAAAAACATTGGAAAACCTTTCCGTTTGAACCTTTCGGAACCATTAGGGAAGCACCCCTTCGAAACCTTCACCAAAAACTTTCGAAAGTATTAAAACATCAAATCTTTAGAAAGTATTTGGGTTCAACTAAAACATGTGAAAACCTATCGAAATCGTTAAAAACTACTTCCTACGAAACCTATGAGTTCTATCTTCAAAATAGCAAAAGGTCATAAAAAATTTAAGTGAAAACGCTTGAAAGCATTTCCTAAGTAAAGAAGTGATGTTGTTGAAACCAAATTCTAAAAGCAAGGGAGAATCGGCTTGGGTTTTAATCAAAGTATGCCTTCCAAAACCAATTCCTTCGAAAGGTAGAAAAGCGACAGCTAAGTGTTTCAACCTCCTTCGAAAGCATTTACTTAAAACAAAAGCGCAATCCATTTTGAAATCATTCTTTAAATCAATTTGACCCAGTCGGAAGCCAACCAAGTCTAAAGCATATCCTTTGGAAGCAAAGCAGGCGTATTTTCATTTGAAAGCAAAGCAGCGCTTCGACCGTTCGAAAACCCTTATTTCGAACCTATACCTTCTGTCTATTTCTTGCTGCGCACCAAGTCTTTGATGCCATGTGCATTGGTTTCGATGGTGATGGTGGCGGAGGGACAGGTCGAAAGCTAGATGTCGAAAGTGGTGAAACATGCAAAAAGCATGTTTAAACTGGTTTTAAACCTTTTTAAGTAATTATTTTCAACCAACCTGCCTTGTTTGTCAAAATATTACTAATTGCTAATTTCTTTTCTAGAAGTACTGCCAATAATTCAAATTTAAACAATTTGAATAATTTATAAAATACCCCTTCTCCTTTTATAAATATTTAAAACATTTAAGTCTCATACCTTAAATAATTTATATATCTATTAAAGCACTTAGGAAAATTCTACAAAAATCCTAGAAAAACATTTTTAATATGTTTTGCAAGATAAATTAATTTCAGACCAAGAACATAAATAATGTAGTCCTAAATTATTTTAAATCCAAATAATCATTTGGTTCACTAGAAAATTTATATTAAATCCACATAAATTTAGAAAAATATGAAAATTGAAACCCATCCCCAAAAATATCATTTTTGATCAAAATCTAAAATCGCAAGGCATTTGGCAGTCATTTAATAGGTTTTTCACATCAAAACATTTCATAAAACCTATATGAATAAGCCACAAGCATAGATAAACATTTAATCATTCAAAAACATGACATAACCTTGCAAAGTAAATCGGGTTTAACCTTAAAATCGAGAATAATAGAAAATATGATATGTAGTCATTATTATCCTAGCTTTGATATTAAGGAGTTTGATATCTGAATGGATTTGATTTTGATTAATCTTCTTCCTTTAGCTTTTCTTCCTCTTGTTCTTGCTAATGATGGTCGGCCTCTATTTTAGTTTGGTATTGCAAATAAACGTACGGAATGAATTCCTAAGGGTTTAGGGTATTAGAATATTCTTATTCCAAATTTACCCCTCACCTATTTCCTTTACCCATTTTATTTTAGTTCATTTTAGTTCGTTTATTCTCTTAGGCACTGCTAACCCTTAATTTAATCACAAATATCAGTCCCTTAATCATCACGTTATTTTATTTAATTTAGCTAATTAAATACCCTAAATAATATTACTAAAAATTAGGGTCATTACATTAGCTTATGACCTATGCAGCCCTACCCTTATTTTGGTACCACACATATTGCATAGCATCCAACCACACCCACCATCCGTTTAGATTTCCTACTGCAATCATGGCAATACCCTCTCTAACAAATTTGAAGTAGATTACTCTGACTATGCAAATCCAGCGTTGACATTCGCCAAACGATCAATGTTCACTAGGATTCGTCCCAAGTTAATGAACATATGATTGTTCATGGAGCTTCTGTTTTAAGTACAGTCCCGAGAGTATCCTCTCCTTTATACACAAGCATATACTCTCCATGGGTCCTATTTATTGGATGTGTTTTTGCATTCCAACCTTTCTAATGACTTATGTCATTTACTTCATTAATTTTTATATTAAATTGTAATAATCCACATCCGTCATAAATGCAAGCTGGGGCTACTTATAAACATGTCTTATATTTATATGTTCTCATTCTTTCAATCTTTTTTCATTGCTTATACAGTTCTTATAGTTGATCCTAGGTCTCATTTTATTATGCGTTTAAATTTTCTTTGTCAATAGCATTTACAGCTTCCTTTATCAATTATCCTTTTATTTTTTACTTTGAACTTCAATTTCTATTCCCATTTCATTCTTTATCTCTTTCTCCTTGCATATTTGTCAAACTTCCTTTTTCATATCTTTCCACTTATTTTTTGTTTATATTTCGTTTATACCTTAATGTTATTTTAATATATTTGAACTAAATTTCTACTCAATATACGTTAACACCGTAAAATTCCATACCTTATCGAAAGAGGAAAGGTTTGTAAGGTGCTTGTAATTACAAGGAATTGACTCCTTAATTTCTCTTGAAATAGGTAGTACAAAGCACAGAAATTTCACTTGTTTTGTACACTCTTTCCTTTTATTTTCACATATGCATTCATTGTTATTCCAAATTCCAACTTTTGTCTGTTTTAAACTTGATATGCAAAAATCTGCTTGTAACAATCCAAGTTCCAATGCATTAAAATATCACAAAAATCGCAAAGATCAAATTGAATACCATTTCAACTTACTTCATATTCGGTAAATGAAAGAAAGCTTCTGATCATTACACACTTATAGAAATGAATATAACTATTATGAAATTACAAAATTAAATCTAATCATTATGCAATTTCAATATCATTTTCACGCAAGTTTCCAAATTAGTTTTCATAATCGAAAAGTATCGATTCATCAATATAAATTACATAGGCAAGTTAATATCTTCCACTTTTCTAATTTATGAATGTGTTTGTAGATTAAATTCAATTTCTTAGGCATGTAGGATTGGATCTACAATGATATAATCTAATATTGTATTAAATCATATAATTTTCCCAATCACCTTTTATTAGCGCTCCCAAATCTCTAGATATAATCCAGATTCAAACCATGCTATCTGTATTCTCTATTTTGACTCAAATCCATAGATAATATTATATAGATCTATTAGAATTTGGATTAGACAAAAGAAATTTAGATTTAATTTATTAATTAGAATCAGATCTATAGCTTACCTCCGATGTAGCGACTTGGTTTGAACATATTTTATACTCTCTGTCTTCTCTTATTCCATCTCTATAATGCGAATGTGCAATTTAAATATATTTCCATTTATATATAATTTTGGAGGAGAAAAGAACATGGCAGAGCTACTGTGCTCATTAGAAAATTATGAGTTGAAAATGAAGCCCTAGGTCCCAACATATAGAGGTTCAAATCGGTGCTAACCATCGGATCAAACTATATTAAATCTAGGCCATATGGCCAAAAATTATTGCTGCACAAACTAGATCACGGGCCAACCGTGACCCTGCCTAGGTCAACCACTCATGGTCGACCTGAGCACTTCCTTTGTTGACCCATGTACTATTGATTGGTGTAATTCCTTAACATTAGTTAATCTTTTGATTTATTTCCATATTTAAACAATTAAAGTTATCGTATACCCAAGTTAGAATACTTGAAGCCCAAGTAACATTTAATTTTAACAGCTTTTATTTAAAGTTAATTTATTTCAAATTATTTCCTTAATTAAATATATATTTGTTTTCGACTCCAAAATTCAAACATTACTAACTTTTCCGTTTGAACACCGATTGGGAAATATTATATTTGAAAATTGATTAGAAAATCATAATGAACCCAATAGTATAAATTTTGTAGCTAAATTTTAACATTTTCAAAATTCTATTTTCCATTATTTACTATTCATTAATAAATTTCTTTTTATTTAATTAACGTAAAAATGCGGGGTGTTACATTTCACCCTTAAAAGAATTTCATCCTCGAAATTCGCCAACGTTTCATTCATGTAACCTATCGCATTTCCATTCAAACTAAAAAATCATGAGCGTGCAAACATTTTTGCAACCAATCATGTACGGTGCACGGTATATAATAACATATATGATATACAAACCAAGTAATTCTAAATTGGCGGATCATATATGAGTGCTTTCCTTTCAGTAAATTGTCAAAAATATGGTGTAAACATCATAATATACTGGTTGTTTTATATGCTTGCAACTTTTGAAAACCAAAAACTCTTAAGTTAAAATTTTCCCATAGTTCTACAAGTAGAAGTGTTGTTCAACCAATTTTAAATTCCAATATACCATCTAAAATCCAAGCATACCGTTAATAACACCAAAATTTTTGGAAAAATCCAGTATTTTAAACTTATTTTTTATGCTTGGAAAGGGTCTAGATGGAAAATTTATGTTCACATCCATCCCTTTTGTACCCATTTTCACCATTCCTTGGAATTTCTCTATACTCTTCCAACTTTTCCAAGCATAGCTCGTATAAGTCAATTTCTTTTTAAGTTTTTAAAATAGGGTTCATTTTTAATAACCAACTTTTTGTTACTAACTAGATATGGAGAAATTTATTCCCTGGCTATAGCAGATTTCTCCCTTATTTCTAATCGTACATTATTTTACTACCATTTCTACAGCACTGTAAAATCCATATTAACCATCCAGTCAACTATTCCCCAATGTTAAGTATATGGCATTTTCAAAATATGAATATTCTATCTTTTCAATTCAAAAATATTTTTATATTACCTTCTAGATTACCAATAAATTTTTTAATTTTTTTACAATTTTCCAAAACATTTTTCAAAGATTATTTTTTAGAAGGCTGTATGTATATAGTTTTTGCAGAACAGATTTTTCCACATCTCAAGAAATTGGGGTTTAGTCAACAGTCCAATGTCCACAATGGTCCCTCCTTAACTTATGCAGTAAATTTTAAGTTTCAAAAACTTTTCTTTTATTAACAATAACAACCATCAACTAAGTTCAGTTATAAATTCCAACTTTTAAGGTACAGGGACATTGATCCGTGGCTACTCAACATCCTTTTCCTGTACACTGCTCACTGAAATTTACTTACAATTTTATTTCATTTTCGAAATTTCCTTATCTTTATTGTTTTCCCATAACATTACGGTCCACATTGAAAATAAAAAAGTAGGAACATTTCCTTTAATATTGTATGCACTTTTACCCCTAATAAAGATAACTAGTGCTTATAACCTAACCTAACTAGAACAAATGCTAAAAGCTGCACTTTAACATTAACTAACACTAATGATGTTGTGACCCTATCACTTCATACTCAAATTGAATGGACCTTCCAAAAATGACATCCTACTACAATTCTCATATTTTAACTATGAGTTTGCCAATATCCTCCATAACTGTTTGCCACCTTGATATCCTTCATTGCCATCTTATATTAACCCAAATTCCTTGATGGTATTCTCAAACCTTGCATTCATGTCTGACAAAAGTATTCCTAGGTTCTTATCATTATTATTTACATACGAGAATTCTGTATTACTATACCAAGAGTAATCAATGCTATCTTCTTCATAGCCTTATCCTTTATCCTTTCTTACATACGCATTAATTCTAATATACCCCACATTTAGAAATCTTTGTTTAGTCTTTGCATTTTTTCTCAAAACTAAAACTTTAAATTTTTTGGAACACCAAAAACCTTTATATTTAAAAAGTGTAACTTAGAAACTTATTATTAAATTCAAAAATGCTTGGTGTCCTGACCTTTTAAAAAATTTAATTTACAGTTTTTGAATTTAATTACATGGCTAAGAGAGAATGTTAGCAAAAATTGACTAAAAGTTTCTTCCCTCTTTTTTTTTAAAATAAACCTTCTCTTTTAAATACCTTTTAAACTTTTACATCTCTAAATTGGGATTTCTTTTCTAAAAATGTACTTTGTAGTTTTTCCAAAACATCTTTTATAAATTCTAAACAATAAATCTTGAGTAGATAAGAACAACTCTAATTCTGTTATTTACTTATCATTCATATTTATATCCACTTCTAATCCTTTATGGACTCTCTAACACCATATTAGAGGGCTTCTAAAAGATACTTGTAACGAATATGCATACCAATAGAGAATGTCTATTTTTCCTTTGTTATGCATTTAATTTCTTATATTGCTATAAATTTAATCACTTAATAGAATTTCATTTCATGATCTCTCTATAAAATTCCTAATTACTACACTTTTTTATTATGCTTAAGGGTCCTATACTTTAATGCATTGGAACTATTTTCCTATTTTAAAAGGAATTGTAAACGATATAACTCTACATGAATCATTGAAATGAGAATTCGTGTTTTGCGTGAAATTACAAGGAATTATACTTCATTTTTTTATTGACATAGGAAGTAAAAGAATACATGATTTCCCATATTTTTTACAATTCTTTCTTTACCTTTACATTCCATATTATTTCGAACGATACATCTTTATTTGCATTTGACTAATTCATAGAAACTTATATTATTATCTTTTTTTCATTCCAATGAATTAAAACATGTAAATCCCAACCTAAGTAATATAAAACAAATCTGATTTCTATTTATATTTCATAGCTTCTCTACTATTCAACTCCTCTACCTAAACTGCACTTATTCCAACTTGTACCACTTCATTTTGCCCAACCCTAAATTTTTACCTCACAACATAAAATATTTCTTTACATAGAAAAATTCAAGAGCTATATTGCTCCATTATTGAAAACAATTTCCTATAAAAATTTCTTTACTGAAATCTTAAATTTTGAAAAAATATAAATTTCTATTAGAACTTTATATTCCCACTTTCTTTCTGTATAAGGAACTAATGGGAAATATTTATATTATCTTACTTTGTCAAACAAATTACTTTTGTATAACCATTTTATGGAGAACTTTTCAATTTAACTAAATATATATATATATATGTATGTATGTATATATATATGTATGTATATATATATGTATGTATGTATATATATATATATATATTCTTTTTCCAACAATGCTTTTGTAGATAATTCTAGGAATCCAATATTTACTTATTTTTGCAACCCTTTTCATTAAAAAACCTTTTAAGTGTACAATTTACATTTTTTTTCTTAATTCTTTACAAAATTCTTACTATTGGATGGGACTCCAAGTGGATTTCTAATCGTTTAGCTAAGAATATTTTTCCTTAAATTAACTAGCTTGTTCCTCTCTCAATATTTAAATCCAATTTTCCATTAGGTATGACCATTTCACACTCTTCTTTAGAAAATTCCCCATCTTCCCCTATCTATAACATATGATTCTTATTTTCCCTTTATTTGGACTTATTGTACATCATAAATCGGTAATAACATATGGATTTATAATCATTGGGCTATCAAGGCTCAACTAGGAAGCCATGTACCATCCATCTTTAGCGATTTTCCATATGTAACTATTCTATAGTTGGAATTATTATGATTTAATGTATACTATATTTATAGGAAAAATACAAACAATTTCACTCAAAGTTTCCTAATTTTCAAGATCGACTAACCTAAGCTTTAATGCTAAATTCAACAACCCGCCCTCTAGTGGGCTTGATTTTTTCCGCTAAACCAAAAACCCAAGTCACTAAATTGGATCCTTAGTTTGGTTAGCAAATAAAATAAACGGATGCATATCAAAGGTCTAATGAAATAACTTGCAATTGAATAATTAAAATATAATAGATCACATAATTACTGACTAGGATTGACACTTGTAAAGTGAAGTGTTCTTGTCAGCCCCGAACACGCCAAGCTCCAGTACCTGCCCTTGAAATTATCATGTAGGTTGTAATAAGGAGGGGGTCAAAACAACATTCTAGTGACTGGTAAATTATATATCTTGTACATAACACTAGCTTATGCCGATTTTTCATTATTACATGTTGTGCCTGGTTATATTATTAGTCATTTTGATTCCAAATCTACGTACAAATCATTCCCACTCACAACCCATAAATTTTATATCCATATATATATACCATAGTCCCTTAATGAACCTATATACTTACCTACCAGTATACTTCGTTCAACACCCTGTTAGGATCCATCCCCTCGCTGTATCACGATCACCTTATAACTTGAGGAAATCCTACAGTGCGCATCGACAACCTTTCCTCCATTAGGTCGTATTCTCTTTGGGGATTTTTTCTACTTTGTCGTCTTCCTATAATGTGGACTTAGCTCGACTAACCACTCCATCCATATTTTGAAGGAATCTGGTTATGGGTTAACTAGCCTTGCCCCATCAAACAAACTAGAAAACAACTATGGCAGTGGGTAACCTAACTGAATCGACTCTGCTAGGCAGCATCATCCTGTTAGGTGTAATCTTGTCCCTCTCATTCATTGTAAGGGACAACTGATGAGCTTATGACCTATGAAACCCAACCCCTATTTTGGTACCACACGTGTTTCTTAACGTCCGACCCCACATATCGTCCGTTTAGATCGCCTAGTGCAATCATGGAAACCCTCCTCTAACAAATTTGAAGCAGATTACTTTGACTATGCAAGTCCAGCTTCGATTTCTGCCTAATGATTAGTGTTTACTAGTGGGATTCGGTCCAAGCTAATGAATGTATGACTATTTATGGAGCTTCTTTTTCAAGCACTGTTCTTAGGGTATCCCCTCTTCGATACACAATCGTATACTCTCTACGGGTCTTATAGTTGGATGTTTTTTGCATTACAACCTATCCTAATAACGTATAAAATTTATTTCATTAATTTATACATTAAATTGTAATAATCCACATCCATCACAAATGCATCCCGAGGCTACTTATAAACATATGTCTTATATTTATATGTTGTCATTCTTTTATTCTTTTCTTTGTTTAACTCTATAGTTCTTATAGTTGATCCTAGGTCTCGTTTTATTATGCATTTAACTTTTCTTTTCCAAAAGCATTTACCGCTTTCTTTATCAATTATCTTTTTATTTTTTAGTTCAACTTAAATTTCTATTCCTATTTCGTTCTTTACCTCTTTTTCTTGCTTACTTCTTAAACTTCCCTTTTCATTTCTTTCCATTTATTTGATATTTATATTTCATTGATATCTTAGTGTTCAACCTTTTGGATTTACTACATTTTAATATATTGGAACTAAACTACCACTCAATATATGTTAACATAGTAAATTTTTATATCTTATCGAAAGAAAAGAGGTTTGTGCGGTGCTTGTAATTACAAGGAATTGCCTTCCATATTTCTCTTGAAATAGGTAGTACAAAGCATAGAAATTTTTCTTATTTTGTACACCTCTATTGTTTTACTTTCATATATGCATACTTGTTATTTCTAGTGCCACACTTTTGTCTATTTAAACATGATATGCGAAAATCTACTTGTAACAATCCGAATTCCAATGCATTAAAATATCAAAAAACCCTAAAGATCGAAATAAAATTTCATTTCAAATTAATACATGTTTGTTAAAAAAGCAAGTTCCTAATCATGATGCACTTATAGAATTAAATGTACTCATTATGCAATTAATAATTAAGTCTAATCATTGTGCAATTTCAATATCTTTTTCATATGAATTTCCAAACTAGCTTTCATAACTATAAAGTAGCAATTAATCAATATAAAGTACAATCTTCCACTTTTCATATTTATGAATATGTTTCAAATTAAATTCAACTTCTTGGGCATGTAGGAATAGATCTGCAACAATATAATCTAAACATATAATATTGCCACTCACCTTTTATTAGCGCTTCAAAATCTCTAGATCTAATCCAGATATGTTTGCACCAAAAATGGTTAAAAACACCTAAGAATGGTTTTTGTAGAGAAGTAAATGAAGAAGAGAAAAACTAACCTGAGTAAAAGAATAAGTAAACAATAGAGAATAAGCAGTAATTAAACATACAGAGGTTTATAGTGGTCCGACATTGTATGCCTACATCCACTTTGAAGATTATCCTTTATTACTCTCTCGTGAATCTAATTACAATAGTAGAATAAAGCTAGTGATTACAATTGAGTCTAATGTAACAAGCAACGTAAAGTTCCTCAAAATGAACCAATAGGTCTATATTTATAGAGTGCGAAGATGAGATATTTCACTAAGATTTAAAGAGAAGGCTCTCTTGGTCCGTAGGGGCCCAACATGACGATCGGTGAACATAACTTGTTGCTTTTGAATGATCAGTATAAATTATAGAGATTGTTATGTTTGTGGGTGTCCCACTTGCCTCTATGCCTTGCCATTATAATGAATTCATTTTGAGTTGCTGATCATGAGATATGGATCAATCTTTGTTGCATTTGGATCGTTTGCAAAGATATATCGATCGCTAGAAGGATACGCTTAAAACGATTGGCATAAAATGCTCGACATTCCTTGAACCTCAGAGTTTTGACCTATAATCATTTTTGTGTGCTCCACCCTTCAATATATTGATGCCATGAAAGATTCAAGTGAATTGGCCTTGTGGGTTTTGAGATATCGATCGATCTTTACTGATTTGAGCTCGTTCCCGAACGATCCATATAAATCCTTTCTTTGTCCGTAACTCGAGTATATGAACTCCGACCGATTTGAAATTTGGATTATAGCTTCATGGGGCTATACATGTCGTTCCAAATTGATTGCATCTCAAGTGGGTACCGGTCCTAATCTGCTCGACCATCGTCCATAGTACCATATACAACTGATTCTTAAGGATGGTTGCCATCCGTTTATAGCCAAGTCGATGATATCACGACCTTGCCAAAAGGGAGGATAACGTTTGTCCCTCAAAGTACGTCTTATTCAATCATGACATCCTTTGAAAAGCCACAAACTTCAATCGTCGAAAAAGGATTCCATTTCGTTCGTTGAATGATCATTATCCTTTTATTGAGTAGCTTTCTTGTTAAGAGTCATGTCTCCTTTTATTCATTATAGTTATTGGTCGATTTGAAATAGTATAAATACTAGATCACGGCTTATCGATGGTCATCTTGTTGTTTTTTGGGTGATTGTCCATAATAATTTGGCTTTTGGTCATCCTTAGGTTGATTTCACGTGCAAATTCATTTTCCGTCGATTTCAAAAATTGAACTTTAGAACGTATATTTGTTCATATACATGTCCATACCTGACCCACGATCATGATTGCATGTCCATGGGTCCTTGTCAAGTTTCAAAGTTCTTCCTTGTTTTGTATGAACGATCATGAAAGATCGTTATTCATTGAGTGGAAGTTGGATTACCTTTGTAAGATAGTTTTTTCTTAAACTAATAACCAAGATCATCATTATTTTTGAATGGATTTTCGTATCCAGCTATCTACGATCATCCTTGTACAATCATTGCTACTATATATATTAATGATCATTACTGATCGTTAGTTCTCACAAAGGAGTTTTTGGATCAGTCTTAGTGGTGGAATGATCGGTAGGAAGTCTAATGTGAACGATCGGTATATCTCATAGGTTGAACGATCGCTATATGCCCTTCCTATAAAACTTTCATCCTTAACCATTTTTTATAATCTTGCCTGAGCACTTCATGGGTTATAGAGTTTTGGATTATTTTAGAATGATCGGTGTAATTTCTAGGCTACGAAGGAACAACATGTTTATTCATATAAAAGCATTTTACTTATCGTTCAAGCTTTTAGTCAAAAAGGAAAATAAAGAATCAGTCAAACTCTTTTCTTCCATTGCTCTAAACAACGATCGAAAATATCCAATTGGAAAACATCTTTTCTTCATTCAAGCTTTAGTCGACCGTCTTCTTCTCTTATTTATTGCTATTGCTTCAGATCTCACTTCGAATTGAATTCGAGTCTTCCTTTTCCCTCTAATCTCACACTTAGGTAGAATGACTTGGACTCGCTTTATGATTCAAGAACGAGACTTTGAGTGCCTTAAAATCTCATGTTAATTAGTTTAGTTAATAGAATCGTTTAATGTAAATCAAGTAGGAGAGGGTATGAGTTAGGGAAGATAGAGCTGCCGAGTGTGGGAAATGACGCAAATCGATGCATGACAATCATCCTTGGACGATCAGTAGAGCTTTGGACACAGTGAAGTTTGTAATGAATAGATCGATTAGCAGAATGATCTATGGATGGAATAGAGACAATAATCATTTTAGAAGGCTAAGGGTATAAACTGATGAAAAATGATATGTAGGACTAGGCCTAGGAATGACTGGTTGAGGTGAAGCTCGAATGATCAGTTTAGGATAGTTAAGTTGAACAAATAGTAGAGAGGCACAGGAAATGATCGGTATTGCTAAAATGAATGATCTATTGTCACAAACCTTAAAAGTGGAAACTAATAAAATATAATTGAATCCAATGATGAGCTTCGGCCCTATATATTCAAGTGTACTCATATGACTTGTATAGGACTTGAATTCCATATTTGGTAATATATAACATTTGAACTTTGACATGAACCAATGCATTTGACTGTTCTCTTAGAGCTCAACAGTGACTTGAGTAGAAAAATTGTACTTTTACTTGCTGGCAATCGAATGTGAAACTCAAAGTGCATCGTTCCCTAATAACTCATAGAAACATTTGAGACGATCAGGAATAATGATCTCTCCAGTCGAATCTCAAAGTCTTGTCGTCTTTTCCTTTTTTAATCATGTACAGCTTATTACTGTATTTCATGGCACTTCACTCAGTTCACTGCACCACACTAGCACTCACTATGCACAGGGGTACAGGTCACTTTTTATAATCATGATTCTTACTGACTATAATACCAATGGGTTTTAGACATTCTGGATGTCTTGCAACTGTGCCAGCTGGACCATCTTTTCAGTAGGATAATCTTGATGTACAATCATGTTCTACAACCAAGTTTGATAGTCCATCCTCTAGTCATCATTTAGAACAACCGGAAAGCCTAGGCCTACGGTTTTATTTTTCAAACGTAGTTCCCATTCTTCCACCTGAGGTTATTGACCCTACTCCCAACACTCTGGAGGTTGCGGTTATCCTGGAGGATCCTGCTAATTACATAGCCTCCAAAACTAAGGAAGATGCTCTTCGCTGAATCTGCGTAAGGCATGGAGTTTCCATTGACAATGTATTAGTTCCCTCATAGGATGTTAAGGGCTCATAGACCTCCAAAAGGATATACGGTGTGCAACAAATTCATGTACTGTGCCGGATGCATCCTCCGTTTAACTCATACATGCGGGGATTTTTCGAAGGATGGCTCCAGCGTAGCTTCATCCGAACGGCTACACTCTTCTCAATTCTATTCATATGGTATTTATGGAGTTCTTGCATCGTCCACCGACCATCATGACATTCAGTTCATATTCTCTTTCAAGTGACGGACATGCAGTCTTTTATTTACATTTCTTGAGTTAGCGAAGAAGTGTCAGATTTTAACTAGCGCATGAAATAAATTAAGCTCTTTTAAAGCAAGTGGATCTTTGTTCGATGTCCTCTCGGTTTTGCTCGACAATGGCTGGAAACATCTAAGTATTATCCACCATCTTTATATTAGTATGGAAAATTGATATTCAGGCCGTACTCCTGACCAAGTTGTTCTTTTTATAGGCATCATCACATAGCCCAACAGTAATCTTTATGAGGAGGCGGTTACGACTCTAAAAAACGCACCGCCTAAAGACGGGAACATCGAACATATTCTTACGTATGAATGCCTTATTACTTTTTGTTTGATAGAAGAGGGCCTCGGCGTAAGGCTAACAAAAGTTCATCAAACTATAGGGGTAAGACTATGGGCTACAACCGGTCAAAGGGGCAATTGAATCGATCTCATCCTGCCACCAGCCAAGGGTGCTCACAGTGTTCGACTCCTGATAGAAGAAAAAAGAAAAAACTTGTTTATAAATTTCCCAAAAGTCACTATCTGATCAACACAAGTCGTTGATGGCTCATAAAGTTGTTCAAGATAAATCCACTTCTCAATCATCAGAGCATTTAAGTATGTTGCTTAATTCTTTGTCTAATCTTCCAATGCCGCATGACCTTAACACTTTTCATTTCACCAACATGAGTATTGATTGGTCGGAATCTCCTACCAGAGCTGGCACTGAAATTCCAACTTCTAAGGGGGAAGTTACTCCAATAAGTAAAGCTCCTGCACTTGGTTTATCGAAAGGTAAAGCAAGGACACTTGCACAAACTTGCACCCACTAACATTGCATTATGCTCAACTTGTGCCTTTCAATGCTTAAATTTAATTAACTTTTGTTTTCCTATGCAGAAACGATGGTGATGAAAGAGAACATGTTTGATTCCCTTCGGGATATACACCACACATCCTCTAGTTTATATCATCAAGTTGGTAGCCAAGAGTATTATGATCCTAGTTACTGCTTTGGTAATGACTGTGGTCATCAAGATAGGGGTGATAGGGATATACCCTCTCAAGATGAACAGCGATCAAGATCTAGGTTCCGTCCTCCATAGTGTTCTAATAAGCCAACTGATTGTCCGGACCCACCTGTCGATCCCTCTCATTGTCGCCTTCCCATCTCAGTTCCTCTACAGCCTTTAGTTCCTTCTCATTCCCAACTGTCCAATGATCATGGTCACCATAGCGAATGTCTTGTTGCTTATATGCCCGACAAGGAAAGTACTGAAGTCGAAATAGCTGCCAAAATCCTATGATTGATCCATTTTCTTGCATGGCACAACTTTGAGAAGAGTTTCTAAACCTATGCTTTGAAGGGTTATTTTTTCCTCCTAATCTAAAGAGGGTTCTAGACTATGTCCAGAAAATGACTATCTATTGCGTTACTGATATCGACAAGTGGTATCGTGAATGGTTGAAAGTCGTAGAGAAAATGTCGAAAATATTTTTCGAGCTTGCGGCGGAAATTGAAAAGTTCAAATGCCAGGATGCTCAAAATAAAAGAATTATCGGTACTTTGACAAACAATTTAGAGGCTTCTAGGAATTCCCTAGTAGAGGCCGAGGGAAAAGCTAATGCTGCCTCAAATCCATAGTGTAGATAAAGTCCAATCATCTTGACATTGTCCAGGTGTTATGTAACATCCCGCTTCCGGAGGCTCAAAACTAACTGCTACGGATGCTGCAGTCATCCATAGGTGTTATTTCTGAGTGATCAAAATCGAAATCTTGAAACTATTGGTAACACAAAAAACACAATAATATGAAATTTTTTAAACTTCGACAAAATAGAGTTTCACATTTGTTATGAATTTCAATTTAACATTTAATTACATAATCCCAGACGTTAACCACGATCAAATCAACTACACATGTACAAAATATGATAAGAGTGACATATGAAGATGTCCCCTTATGATGATCATAGAACTAATGATTATGAACTTCACGGTTCTTAGTACATCACAGCGGAAAATAAAAAATTTCTCTTATATAGATAACATTGCCTCTTGCACATCTCCGTAATCTTATTCGTCCAAAAACCTGAAAGTCTCCCACTCTCAGACTATTCAAATTAATTTTGAGTACCCGAGAGTTTGTGGAGAAACAAAAACTTCAAGTCAGATAATAAGTTTGGTATGAACAATCTCATATCTATCTCTTATCATAAACAGATAGCTAGTGAGGCCATGCCACTTAACGGACGGGTTTTCCCCTCACTAGTATCCTAAACAAATCATGCAAATCATTTACTATGCCTCTGCACCCAAAATGATTAGTCTTAACATAGTATGAAATAAAGCCATAAATCATATACCTTAGATATCCTATCCACCCATTCATTAGATATCCCATCTAAAAGAAACTTATTAGATTTCCCATCTAAAATCCATTTATTAGAGTTTCATCTAAAATATTCAAAGTGACTATCCATCAAAATTTAAATTGGATTATCCATCCAAAATTCATCAAAATAAATGCAGAATATCCATCGTACATTTTATTATAAAAGTTGGTATGGGCTATCCACCACACACTCTATAGTTTTACTAGGATGATTCTGAACCCTTCGGTGTCAAATCCCGAGGCTAACCATCTATGGCAAAACATTCTTTACTTTAGAAATTTGATGTGGGCTATTCACCGCACATTCCATGGTTTTCCTAGGTTTACCAAGAACCCATCACTTGGCCAATTAAAACATCATGATCCCTAAGATTATTCATAAAAATTCACGATCCCCATGGTTAGTTATTTTACCCAAGTGCACCACCTGTTTAACCTATTCCCATTGGTAGCTCCAATTAGGTTAAATTAAATAAAAACACATTGATAGCCCTAATGTATATTTTCGAAAGCATATTTCTACTTGTAATCAAAAATTATGTATCGAAAACATTAAACCCACCCCGGTGTTCCCAAGGTTTATTACCATTTATTTTATATAAGGATCTTACTTACATATTCAAACATAGATAAGTATTTTATGCTATAATCCTTCCAAGTAATCCCTTCGACTTAGCAAAATTTTAGTTAAGAAAAAAGCTAAAAACAGCCCTTTAAAACCCTTTTAATGAAGTCCCATTCGAAAGCAAATAAACATCCAAAGTTAGCCCCTTCGAAAACCTTTTTTTGAAAGCACCACAAAATAATACCTTTCGACCTTATCGAAAGGTCCTACCTTTCGACCTTATCGAAAGGTCCTACCATTCGACCTTGTGGGAAGGTTTCTTTTGAACCTAGTCAAAGGTTCTATCTTTGAACCTTTCAAAAGCAATGAAACTCAAAACCTTTCGCAATCATTGTAGGTAACCCCTTCAAAACCTTTCGAAATCAAACCTTTCTAAATCATTCAAAAACAATGAAGTGCTGGTGTTGGAGCCAACCCTTCAAAGGTATACTTCCTACCTTATCGGAAGGTTTACTCTTCGATTTTTTCGAAAGGTATTAAAACTTTTACTTTAAAAACAATGGGTGGTCCAGAAGTAACCCCTTCTTCTTCCTTTCTTTCCCTTCGGCTTTGTCGAAGGCATCCCTTCGACTTAATCGAAAGGATTAAAACGTCTTTTTAGAAAACATTTTAAAACAATTCTATTAAAGGTTTAAACTTTTGAAGATCGCCTTCGAAACCTCTTCTTGAATATATAAAAAAAATTGTCTTTTATAAAATCATAGATTCGAAGGATCCCCCTTCAGCTTGTTCGGAAGTAATTATGTTTCTATCGAAATCAAAAGATGTAGCCTCCCATTCCTTCGGCCCTCTTCCCTCGACTCCATTCCTACCTTTCGACTTAGGCGCAGGGTGATTATTTTCCTTCCATCTTAGACGAAAGGGTAAAGCGGGCTTATTGGAGTCGAAGGCAGAACTAGGCCCACTGAAGTGATGTTATCTTGCTTGTCTAATTTTGATTGGCTGAGGAACCTTATCCTATACTTCCAAATAGTAAAAGGTATGAAAAAGTTAACCTTTTTCTTAAAACACTATTCTTCTTCCCTAATTAAACTTTCAAATTGCAGCCTTCCCTCTGAGTGGACTAATTCGAAGGCAATTTTGCAGTTTAGCCCTTAGGCTTATATAATTTAACTACCTTAGTAAATCATTAAGGGATATCCCTAAAAATCATAAAAAATCTGATAAGTCATACACTTCAACATATTAAATTTCAAAGCATATGAAGATCAAAACAACTCGGAATTTAACCAAAATCGAATAAAAACGTGTTAACTAGCCTAATAACTTTTAAAACACCTATGTCTTATCTAAACAAAGGTTTAAATGGTTATGTCCTAACCAAAATCACAAACATTAATCGGGTTTAACCCATAACCGATCCAAATACAGAAAAATGAGATGATAAACATGATTGTTCACTTGATTAGTTGATTGGAGAATGAGATAATTTCCTAGCTTTAATTCCTTAGCTTTTTCTTCAATTTATGTCCTTTTTGGAGCTTTTAACGGCCGGTGGAAAGTTGGTGAGGAGTTATCAATGAGAAAGTAAATTTTTATTATGGTGGAGGAAGAGATATATACTAAAAAATTTAGCCCCAATTCCAAGTTTACCCCTGCGGAAAATCCCTCCTACTAAATTTAGTTAAGTCGTATTTTAGTCCGTTCATTAAGATAGGGCCATTGGATTTATTAATCTCATCTACCTAATTATTCACATTATTCTATTTAATTTTTCTAATCACATATCCCAAATAATGTTAACTAAAATTCAAGGGCATTACAGAACCCCCTTTTAAAGAATTTGTTTCAATAAGGACAAAACGATAAGCATATAGCCCATGCAAGCGAAGCTAGTATAACCTACCAGCCAAATTCTATACAAACCCTTTATAGAACATACCATCTAAAACAGGCTAGGAAAAATAGCCTTAATCATGTCTTCTATCTCTCAAGTATACTCATTCACGTTGTCACTCCGCTTAATTTCACCAACTTGACTGTCTTGTTTCTTAACCTCTTCTCGTCTTAGTGAACCGTTTGCCTCACAAAAGTCATATCCAGTTTCACCACTATGTCCTCCAGTGTCGTCGCAGTGATAGTAGTTTCTAGATCATATACATACTTCCTAAGATGAGAAACATGAAACACATTATGGACCCTGACCAAATTGCTCGGTAAATCTACTCGGTATACAAGTCCCCCAATCTTCTCTGATATAGGAAATGGTCCAACAAATATCGATGCTAGCTTCCCAGTCTTCCCAAACTGAACCACATCTTTCATCGATGATACTTTATGAAAAATCTATCTCGAATTGAGAACTGTAGATCCTTACGCCTCTGGTCTGCGTAACTTTTCTACCTAGACCGAGCTTCCTCCATTCTTTCCGTATGAACTTGATCTTTTCCGTCACCTCCCTCACTAAATCTAGACCAATGACCGATCTTTCTCTGATCTCTAACCAACATACTGGAGATTTGCATGACCTTCCATACAAGCTTCAAAAGTCGCCATTCCTATAGTAGTCTTATAATTATTATTATAGGAAAACTCCACTAGTGCAAGTGATCTTCCTAAGAACCACTAAAATACAGCACATAAGCTCTCAACAGATCTTCCAGTACCTTATTGACTCTCTCTGTCTGCCCATCCGTCCGAGGATAATATGTGGTACTCCTCTTGAGCTTAGTGCCTAACACACTCTATAGGCTCCTTCAGAACTCACTAGTAAACAAAGCATCTCTATCACTGACGATACTACTATGAATTTCATGCAGTCTAACGATGTTCTTCATGAATAACTTAGACAAAACAGGTGCAGTCCTCGTTGACCATACCAGAATAAAGTGAGCACTCTTGGTCAATCTTTCCACTATGACCCATATACTTTCATTACCCTGGTTTGACCTTGATAGCCCATCAATAAAGTCCATGGATATCGTGTCCTAGATCCAAACTGGAACATCCAAAGGTTGAAGCAAACCACTTGACTTTTGATGTTTGGAGTTTACTTGCTAACAATTCAAACACTGTTTTACCTTTAAGCCAACATGCCTCCTCATTCCTTCCCAGATGAAACTTCTATTCATATCCTAATACATCTTGGTTCCCCCATGATGAATCGTAAACTTTGATCGATGTCATTCCCTAACAACTTCCTTCCTATGGTCTCCAACATGTGGAACACATAACCGTTCCTTCTTTCTCAACAAACAACTATGGTCAAGAATAAATTCCTCCAAATCGTCAATCTCGGTTCCAGCTTCTAACCTTATAATCCTCTCGGCTAACACTAGATCCTCTTTCTTCCTAGAAGCAATCCGTTTGATCAGAATTGGTCGAACTTCTAAACAAGACAGGATGGCAGTATTCTGACTAGATTCAAAAGTCGACTTCAACCGCACACTACAAGCATAGCTAACACAACATTCTTATGTTTCCTACTAAGCACATCTACCACCTTATTTCCTTTTTTGGGTGCATACTCGATGCTAAAATCATAAGCTGTAAAAAACTCCAGCCATTTCTGTTGTCTCATGTTCGGCTCCTTATGAGAGAATAAATGACGTAGAGACTTATGATCCATGAATAGCTCAAACCTTTCTCCCAAAAGATAATGCCTCCACACCTTCAATGTGAAGATTACCGCTGCCAACTCCAAATCATGAGTAGGGTATATCACTTCATGCGGTCTAAGCTGTCTAGAAGCATGGGCAATAAACTTTCCATTCTACATTAGCACGGCACCTAACCCAGTACCATATGCATAGGTGTAAATTACCAACCCCTGATTCCCATATGGAACTACTAACATGGGCATATTGGTTAACAAATGTTTTAATTTAAGGAACCCCTCCTCATATTTGATAGACCAAAAAAATTCATGTCCTTCCTGGTTAGTATAGTCAAGGATGCCGGTATCCATGAGAAATCCTTAATGAATCTTCCGTAATATCCTACATGACAAAGAAAACTTCTAATCTCACTTGCCATTTTTGGTCTTTTCCAATTGTTAACATCATTGATCTTATCTGGGTGAACTGCTAACCCTTCCTCGAAAACTATAAGACCAAGGAACTTCACATACTTCTTTCAAAAATGACCTGCATGATCCTTCTCATTCTTACAATATACCAAAATGATCCGCATGATCCTTCTCATTCTTACAATATACCAAAATGTCATCAATAAAAACCAACATCAACCTATCCAAGTGCTCTAGGAAAACCTGGTTCATCAAATCCATGAAGAAAGCCGGCGCATTAGTAAGTCCAAATGGCATAACCAACCACTTGTAAGACCCATATCTAGTCCAAAACAATGCCAAAGGAATACTGTCCTCTGCCACTCTTAGCTGGTGGAAACCTGTCGCCAAATCTAGCTGGGAAACACTCTGGCTCCACTCAACTGATCGGATAAGTCGTCGATCTTCGACAAAGGATACTTATTCTTGACCGTCCTCTAATATAACATACGATAGTCGATACACATCCTTAATGGCCCATCCGGCTTCTTCATGAATACTGCATCCATTCTCTAAGGCGAACTACCTAACCGGATGAAATTCTTTCCTTCCAATTCCACTAGGTGCACCTTCACCTCCTTCATCTCGGTTGGCGACATCTTGTTGGGTGGTCTACTTGCGGGTTTAGCTCTCCATACGATATCTATCCGAAACTCGATTGCTCCATTCGCTGGTAAGCCCAAAACTGGTTCAATCACATCCGCAAACTCTCTTGCAACATAAATCTGCTTCAACTCTGCTTCCATTCCTATGGCACCCAATAACGCATAAGCATTTCCTTCCGAACTCCTTATTAAGTAATAACTCGATTACGACTATTATGGTGTTTCAAAGATATTTCCCCCTTTCGGAAAAATATCCTAGCATCATATCTATCTAACCAATCCATACCCAATATGATCCCGAAACCCATGAAATCAAAAACAAAAACTGCATGCAAACAGATGACCTAACAAATCAAGTTCTAAGTGGTCATATCTTCTTCCCAGAGTTGTATACCCTGCTATAGGATTCGCAATCCTTGAAGGAGTAATAAGGTATAAAGGTTCCAGACATAAGCAATCTACCAAATACTGAGATATAAATGAGTGTGATGCACCGGTATCAAATAGTATCCTAACCGGAGTACTTTGAGTCATAAGCATAACTACCATCATAGCTTTTCCTTTCTCAACAGTTGTTGGTCTATATGATGATGGTTCTAATGCAAAGACCTTTCCCTTTCCAGCCTTAGCAACCCCAAGACACTTGTCCTTATAGTGCCCCGTCTAGCCACACTTGTAGCACTTCACACTCAGCCTCACTACAGCTGCTCTTCCATCACCCGAGCGACATTCATTAGCATAGTGCCCCTTCTTGTCACAATTGTAATAGAAAAAATCAACCTTGCCCCTCTTGGCTGCTGCCCTGACTAGGTTCCTTTCTTCTTGAAGAACTTCCACTTCTTACCCTGAAAATTATGAACTTCAGATGGTTCCGTTTTTCCAAAAGTAGAAAGTGTCTCTTCATTCCAAATAGCATCTCAACAACAATATGACATGGATTTCAGAGGTTTGGCATGGTTCCTCTGGTGATCATAGGATTCGACCCCTCTATAAACTATCATTCCTTTGAATGACAGTATCAACAGTGGCATGTTGGTAATGGGATAGCTCATCAACTTCCGTAGCATACTCAATCACCGATGTATCCCTCTAAACTAAATCTTCAAACTTCCTTAGCAACATTGACTTGGCAACATCAGATAAAAATCTTCCTTCAAACCTCCTTCGAAATTAAGTCCAAGTACGGTCTTCCTCTGGCTCTCCCACGGTAACACCGTTCCACCAAAAAAATGCTGCTCCCTACAATTTCCTTGAAGCAAGTCTTATATTTTGCATATCCATCAAGCCTTGATTTGAAAATATCCTTTCACAATGCAATAGCCAGGTCTCCACTCCTATTGCATCCTTAGTTCTTAGAAAAGGCTTCCTCCAAGACTAGCGTAATCCCTGCTCAGCTTGGTATAATTATTGCCTACTAGGGCCAACAGATTAGCTCCTCCAGCATTCCCTACAGCCACTCCTGCAGCTGCTCCAACTTGCATCATATTCATGAAGAACTGATACATTATCCCCATATCAACCGACAAAATCTCAGCTCAAACATTAGCATTTGCATCTGGGCTGTCGACCCTGGTTGCTCCTAGTATCGGGTCAAACATTTCCACTGGTTGTGCATCTTCCTCCATGATTCACTCTTCTATTTCCTGCCTCCATATCTTACTTTCCTACTACCTAAAATCTAATCTTTGTAAGAT
Source organism: Allium cepa (assembly GCA_030765085.1). Classification (NCBI taxonomy): domain Eukaryota; kingdom Viridiplantae; phylum Streptophyta; class Magnoliopsida; order Asparagales; family Amaryllidaceae; genus Allium; species Allium cepa. The sequence continues at coordinate 242,467,578 of CM060938.1, read as the reverse complement.
ATAGAATAATTGGTCTAAGAGAGTGGGGAATACATACTTATGTATTTATAGCAAAGTATACATATGTTACTATAACGCTTATGCAAAACCAGTTATATTTTAGATTCATTGGATTATGCTTTAAAAATCTTTTAAGGTTTAAATTCCTTGAAGTACATAAACCATGCTCCGATACCAACTTGTAACATTCCGATTCCGGCCACTCCAAAATAACACCTGTGGTTGACTACAGCATCCGTGGTAGTTAGTTTTGAGCCTACGGATGCGAGATGTTACATGTCACATCATTGAAATCAAGAAATGGCACTCGAGAGGGATACAAATTGAAGTAATGAATCTACAGCCTTGAAGGAGATAGCAAAACTCAAGGCTAAGCTCGAGTATGCAAACAAGGAGAAAGATTATACTTAGAAAATCACTCAAGATGCTTGTGATGAGCTGGTGAATGTTGGACATAAGAGAGATATAACCGTTGAAAGGGACGAAGATGTCAATGCAATCGTTTGACGTAAAGCAGAAGCTACCAAGGATAAGGTTAGGGAAGAGATAATGAACGAGCTCGGCCAGCTTCTTATTCTGTATAACGCCAAAGTTCTCAAGCATCGAAATCTAACATGGCTTGATGATGATTATCCTTAACAGCTCTGGTGCATGTGGGAATTTTTTGTTGCAGAGGAAAAGAGACTCCTCAATATTAAGGAATTCGATCTGTCCAGACTTGAAGGTGAAATGCTATTGGGCAATGAACCCAAAAGATTGCATGATATCTAACTTACACTTTAGAAAGAATCTGCTACTGCCTCTTCACATGAAGTATGCGAAGGATCCGGGTTGACACAACCCAATATTACAACTGAATTGCCCATAGTATCCCAAGCTTTCCCTAGTTCCTTGGAAAATTCTTTAACCATCCCTAGGTATGATTCGGACAAGCCTCGACTTTCACCGATTCCTAAATGCTGTTCTGAGGGTATTTCGGCTCAATTTGGAAGTCATACCGAGGAAAGTATTTGGTTAATATCTTCTTCCTGTTAAAAAGTTGGAGTGTTATTAGTTGATATTTCTATTCGCCTATTTTTTCTCAGCTTTAAATTCATCAGGTGTTGTTCCTCCTTCCTTGCAAGAGCCTCAATTGGGATCACAAGCAGCTATGATAGAATCCATTAAAGTTACAACTTCGACTGCTACTTATGGTGCTCAAGAAGAAACCTTCGTTATTGATGATCAATTCATGGAGGCATTGATCAAGGATGGATGCAACCCACACTGTAAAATTACTTTTGATGAGGATGTCATAATCACAGGCTCTTCCAACCCTACTGATGAGCTTAGCATGAAAGAGCACATTGAGAAGGATAAGTTGTTGAAAATGAAGGCAAAAGCTAAGCCTGTTGATATGGATTTTAACGAGCCAATTCCTGTCCCGCTCCAGATGATCCCTCTTTGCGGGACAATTTCCCGAGATGAGGTCCCCCTTGCTTTAGGTGTTGAGAGTGCCTCGACCTCTCCTGCTTCTAAAGGGATGCCGCCTCGATCCACATAACTGAAGATGTATCTTTAAACAAAAGCCGAGATGGAAAAGGATAAAAGAGAGGATCAAGTGGCAGTTCGGATGGAGCCACTCTTGAGAAAAAAGGATAGGAAATCCAAGATATAATCACTGGGGTGACGTGATGTGTAAATAGTTTGGATGGATACTTTTGCTTTTTGTTGGTCATGTTTATATGGGTATTACCCATGCTCTTACTTCTCATTTTGGAAAAACTTATATTGTGAATAGTATGTTTAGTGTGAATAAGTATTCTTTTATTCTCGTGTAGAATTCTTCTACACGCTTGTTTAAATGATTAAGCTATTATGTTTTCTATTTAATGTATTTATGATTCATTGCCGGTTGGGTTGGATATCGATCAAATTTATCTATCCCAAGGCCTCCCTAAGGTCGTGGCCTCAAATCATATTAAACGCTGAGCTCGAGCCTTAGCGTTACGCTGTCAAATTCAGCAGTTTGCGTAATTAGACTCCTACCTCCAGTCTTTGGTTAGCGGAGTTAGATAGTAAATGGTCGAACTCCATCCTTTGTGAGTTTATACTTCTTCTATTTGTTTCAGGCCAAAGTTTATGGAATAGTGAGCGGTCGAACTGCACCCATCTATTTGTTTATACACATATCCACACTCTGGGGATTACAGTTAGTTAATGGTGGTCGGATCACACCTTTTTAGTATCTATACTCATATCCCCACTCTAAGGACATGAGTTATTTCATATTTGAATGAAAAAATTCAAAGCTCTATTGCTGAATGGAAAGAAATGATATAATTTTTTTTATTACATAATTGAAAAACCAAATGCTAAAGAAAATCCAGAAATTAAATACAACTGAAGGAAAAAGAAAAACTAAGTGAAATAGCATCATAAATGCTAATTATTCCATGCTTTAGGGAGTGTGATTCCATCAACAGTCGCTAGCTTGAACGTTCCCTCTCCAGGCCTTTGCTCAGTGACATACGGTCCTTCCAAAGTTGGATTCATGTGCAAGGGTATAAGAAAAACCATTTTAAAAGAAGATCACCAACTTCAAAGGTTCTTGGTTAGAGTTTAGCGTTGTAGTATTGGGCAACTCACTGTCGGTGTGTAGCTTCCCTCAAATTAGCTTCCTCACGCTTCTCATCTATGAAGTATAGAGATTCCAAAAGTAGATCTTTATTTGTTACAGGACCGTAATAAGTTACTTGATGAGAAGGAACTTCAAGCTCAATGGGAATAACGACCTCGAAGCCATAAGGGAGGATGAATGGAGTATGGCCAGTCACGGACATATAGGTGGTCTTGTAAGCCCACAATGCTTCCAGGAGTTCATCCACCCATTTGCCTCTGGCTCTTTCCAAACGTTTCATCAAAATGGATTATATGATTTTTTCATAGCTTCAACTTGTCCATTCACCCAAGGGTGAGCGACTGCCGCAAGCGTCTTTTCAATGCGATATTGATGGTAGAAGTTTGTAAATTCAATATTACAAATTGAGTCCAATTGTCGGTTAAATCGCTAATGGAAAATTGAAACTACAGATGTTGTTCTGGACAATGATGTTGATTACTTTCTTGGTTGTGATCATGGCTAAAGGTTTCACCTCAGCCCATTTGGTGAAGTAATCAATTGCGGTAATAGCATAATTTTCACCATCTTTAGAGATCGGTAAGGAACTGATAATATGTATACCCCTCATGGCAAACTGCCATGGGCTAATCATTTGCGCATTTTCTGTCAGTGGAGCTCTTGGAACTTTTGCATATATATGGCACTTTTCGTATCGCCTTACATAGTTAGCAGCATCTCGATTAATGGTCGGCCAATAATACCCATAACGGAGTGTCTTCTTTGCTAAGGTTTGCCTCCTCAGTGCGATTTCCACATTCCCCTTCTTGAACTTCCTTTAGAACTCATTTTATTTCATCACGAGCGATACACCGGAGAAAGGGAATGGAGAAATATTTCTATCATAACTCCTTCCTGTATAATATAAGTGAAGCTTTACGAAGGATTTGTCGCTTTTCATTCCTTCGTTCGGGAAGAAATCCTTGTAGAAAATATTCTTTGATCGGAGTCATCCACGATTCCTTCTTAGGTTCTGTGTCTAATACCCAGTCAATTTGCATCAGGCTTATACTTGGAGCAATTAATATCTCGACCGAAACCAAACCCATCAGTTATGCGTCCCCGGTGCTAGAAAACTTTGCCAATGAATCGGCCTCTCTATTTTGATCATGAGGAATTGTATCATATCATAATACTCAAAGTCAGTCAACAACTTTTGGACTGAGGTAAGGTATGAAGCTATCATTGTCCTTTAGCTTGATAATCTACCCTGATTTGGTATACTACTAATTGTGAGTCACAAAAGATTTCACGACATTTTATTTCCAATTCTCTGGCAAGTTTAGGTCCAACAATTAGATCCTCGTACTCGGCTTTGTTGTTTGTTGTAGGGAAATCAAGCTTCAAGGAATAGCAAATTGCCCGATCTTCGGGAGTTATGAGCACAGTCCCATCTCTAGAACAACGATCATTGGATGCTCCATCTGTATACAACTTCCATCATATGGAAGGGAATTCACTGCTCTCTATGAAATCGTCCTATGTAGTAAACTCTACTATAAAATATGCTAGTGCCCAACCCTAGATAGTCCTTGGAGGAAAATAAGTGATAATCAAATTGGCTAAGTTCGATATTCCACTTGAGTAACCTTCAAGACGTCTCAAGACACTACACGACCTGTCATAACGGCTAGTCGGTGTAAACATTAATACGGTGTGCCTAAAAGTAGGAGCAAAGATTTTGTGATGCAATTAGCAAGAAATGTGCTAGATTCTCTATCTTCGGATAGTTCCTTTTAGCCTCTGCCAATTGCTTGCTAACATAATAGACCTGTCTTTGAATTTGATTCTCTTCGTGATGCAACACGACACTTATAGCATGTACTGACAGTGCTAAGTAGACATATAAATCCCCATGATCCAATGGCTTTAACAAGATAGGATGTCTCTTCAAGTGGTTCACCAAAGCTTGAAATGTGTCTTTATAATCCCATATCCATTCGTGATTCTTTTTTCCTCTCCTAATCAAGTCATAGAAAGGAATGCATTTATTAGTAGCTCTAGGAATGAATCGGTTTAAGGCAGCAACCTTCCCATTCAGGCTTTGTACCTATTTAGTAGTCTATGGCACTTGGATATTGCGAATAGCTTGGATCTTCTTAGATTAGCTTCGATTCCACGAGCACTAATAATGATACCCAAGAACTTTGTTGATGCAATGCCAAAGGAACATTTCAGAGGACTAATTTTCATTTTATAATGTCGGAGAATGTCGAACATTTCACCAAGTCTGTAATGTGGCGTTGACTGTCGTGACGACATGAGCATATCATCCAGATATGCCTTTATCGATTTTCCATTTTGATCTTTAAGCATTCTGTTAATTAGGTGCTGGTAGGTCGCTCCTACATTATTTAGCCCAAACGTCATCACCACATATCATTATAATCCAACATCGGTAATGAAGCTGGTATGCTGTTGATCGGGAATGTGCATAGGAATTTGGTTATATCCTAAGTATGAATCCATGAAAGATAACAATTCGTGTCCTACGCTTGCGTTTACTGCCTAGTCAACCCTTGAAAGGGGAAAACCATCTTTTGGGCATGCCTTGTTCAAGTCCGGGTAATCAATGCATGTTCTCCATTTCCCGTTTTCTTTTCTCATAGGTACAGAATTACACACCCATTCAGGCTAGAGGGCTTCACGAATAAACCCATTGTCTTTGAGTATATCCATTTCCTCTTTAAGACCGGTAGATCTCTTCGTATCCATGCCAAGTCTTTTTGGTTTCACCGGGACATACCTCAGATTGATATTCAATGCATGGCTCGAAATGGCAGGCGAGATCCCACACATGTCAGTGTGATTCCAAGTGAACATGTCAAAATTTTCTTGGAGAAATCCAGCAAGTTCTATCATCATCGGGAGGTAGTGCTATGATCCGATCTTTAGGACCCATGATGAGTCGTCGTGGCTAACAATAATGTCAATCATCGGCTTAGCCAATGCAGCCTTGGTCCCCTTGGGCTCCTTTTCATCATCTCTCAGATCTATATGTCTATTGAACCGACCGTGGTGCTCGAGCCTAGGCTCAGGCACTAGTTGTCAATCTTCAATGGCTTGTATGCGTACTGCATGTCCATGTCCATGCCCATTTCTTTTTCTCTCAGTTGAGCATACCTCAACTCTGCTACATAATAGCACGTCTAGTCGCCTGATCACCATGAACAACTCTAATACCATTATTTATTATGGACATCAAAGTCAAATACCATGTGGCAAGAGCTTCTAGGAACTCAGCTATGGTTGGTGGACCCAATAAAAGGTTGTATGGAGAGTACACATATAAAACAACAAAAGAAAAAAATCTACACTCTCCTACGGTCACCTTCTCCCACCTTTATAGGCAATTCAACATGACCAACAACTTCAGTTACGACACCATTAAAGCCACGAATGCGGGCTTTAGACAATTCCAAGTCCTTTGCTTCCATCCTCATTTCATCATAAGCTTTCTTGAAAATTATGTTTAAAGAAATTCCACAATCAATCAATATCCTTCTCAATAAAGCGAGGTCGATCATGGCCGAAATGACTAGTGGATCAATTGTCGAAGCCTCTACCTTGTCTGCATCTATGTTTCTAAACACGATATCATCTGCTATTGTAAGTTGTTGTTTTATCGAAGCTCCATCCACCATATCTGAAAAGAATTCAAAATCCACATGCTCAATCATGCTAGCATAGCGCTCCATATCATGCCAACTTTTATCAGCCGGATGTTGTCCTTCGACCATCGTATTAATCACTAACCATCAACTAGTCTACACCAACCCTCAGCCCTGTGCGGTGCTTGTCCTCGGCTGGGTCAGATGTCGCCATCCCACCATCCTGTGGCGTATTTAAAACTACTATAACTTCCTTTCTCAAATTAGCTTTTCAATAATATCCTAGGGATGCCTGTTGTTAACAATAAAACTTGTCAACATTCCCAATGCTAAGTGGTTAACAAGGAATATTATTAACGTTTCAAATGAAGATTTTTAGAAGCGATCACTCCCTTCAAAACTCCTTTCGACTGGGTTGATTTGGAAAAATTATTCATATGAAAATATTAATATTAGTTAGTAAATCCAATCAACCCTGTTGAAATGAAGATTAAGGACAAAACATCCCTTTCGAAAGCTCTTTTTGAGTAAGTCGAAAGTGGTTATTTATACCAACCATTTGTATTCTTATGTACACCAATCGAAGTTACTCATCCATCTGGCATAGCTCAATATTTACACATCAAATCCCTTTCGACCAAGTCGAAAGGAAATTTTCTCTTTCAAAGTGGACTCAATGTTCAATATTTAAGCTCTATGTCCTATGTGCAATGGAATATCATCCATAATAACATAAGTTCCATGAATTTATTTAGTCCGAAACATTATCATCTTCTTTTTTTAGCATTTGATATCATCAAACATGATAACAACATGATTCATATGCATATTATCTAAGTTGATCCCATTTCTTCACGTAAGCCAAAAGGAATTAAGAAGATAAAGCTAGCATCATGCGCAATAGTCAGGCTAATGATCGAAATGATCTCTCTCACAATCAAAATCTTTATTGAATCCATGCGCTTACTCTTTTGACATTAATCCAAATTGAGTTTTAAGTAATAGAGCTTTTCCCAAAATTGATTTACGGTAAAAAAGATTTGATTTGCTAAGAAATGGGAGAAATAATTTAGGATTCCAAAATCCATTCCTTAAAATCGGACCCTTAGGGTCATATTTATATATGTAGGTCAACACCCTTACACACCTATCCTTTTGCTTTAGTCCAAAGGTCTTCCTCCTATCTTCCGTGCGCACTCTTTCAACATTGTCAAAAGGCCTTCCTCCACCTTTCTACGTGCCTCCATCCGATGCGGTCAACAGGCTTTTCTTTTGATCTTTTTCATTCATTCTTACACCTTTGCCTTTTCATTCTAGACCTTTTGACCTAGTCGAAAGGATCACCTTGACAGCCTTTCATTGCCATGAAAGTTTGAGTACCTCTTTTACTAAGCTTTTACTGGACTACTTTCAACTTCATTGAAAGGGGGGTAGAAGCGCTTCACGCTTTGTGTTGCATACCATTGTTGGTGAGAGATGAGTTGAGCATTCACATTGATTCGAAAGGGATGGAGAGTGACAACTGGGTCTTAGTGAAAGGACTCTTGGACTTCATGTATGATTTTTATCATGCATCCGAAGGATTCCAACAGTTTTGACAGGCTTTCTCTTGCTTTCGGAAGGTGAATTGGGATCATTTCTTCAAGTAGTAAATTGACAACGATGAAACCCCCTGCCGTTCTTATAAATGTGCATCCATCTACATCAAAAGGTCTAGTTGAGGCAGAAGGGTAACCTTGCCATATTTTTCCTCCTTTTAAAAGCTTTTATCTTATTTGTCATTTGTAATGGCACCTGATGCTTGTGACTCCTTCGAAAGCCATCTTAATACCTTCGAATCGCTCTTCTTTGAACTTGAAGAAATCTATGTATTCAATTTTTGTAGAGCCTATCACTTTTGTAAGACTTCATTCATACCATTGTTCTTAAGTGGATTTATGGTTAACATTTCCCCCCACCTTGTATGAAAGAAGCTTTTGTTCGTTAGAACAAAAATTTAACAATTATTCCGTTCTTATTGACCTAAATTTTTTGCAAAACTCAAAGTAAATAACATTTTCTATCATTAGATCATGACTTATATAAAAATATGCTTCATTATTTGGAAATGAGTTTAACATAATAGAGCTTTTAAACCCTAGAGTTTAACTGGTCATCATCTTGAGTTAATAAAGGATAAGAAATCTATAGTTGTAAACCATTGGGTACCAAGGACTTTTGTTTGGAAATATTAAATGCCCCAACATTAAACTTTTGTAGTTAAAAATGAAGTTAATAAATTAAACTCCCATGAGATTATAGGAAACCAAGCGTATGATAATTGAAATCTAAGAACTTTCCACTAGAGACAACAAATGTTTGGTAACAAAATGTCATGAGCTACTATCTGGAATTAAGTTATTGTAATCCATGAATCTTTATTTGGGGATAAGTAATAGGTATTTAGAAACTCCTTTTGGAAATAATAATGATTCAAGGTTCGAGATTTAGATGTTCATAAAGGTAGTTCAAAGTAGTGACCGATGACCTTGGTCCGAGTATTAAGAAGACAAAACTAAAGTTTTAATTGAAGACTAGAAGTCCATTGTTATTTCAATACAACTTCGTTTAAATCTAGATTTAGGAATTAACATATGAAATCCAAAATTTGATGGTAAAAGACTCAAAACTCAAATTCAAGTATTAGGAAGTTCAGAAATATAAAATGTGATAACCCGGATTTTGGACATCTGTTAATTAGAAATTAATACGACTAAGTTTATTAAAACACTGATTTATAAATGAAACAAATAAATCTGATCATAAATATTTATATCTGGATAAATATTTATTTGATAACCACCTAATATAATTACTTAAAATTGACAAATTCTTCTTTTAAAAACAAATAATAATGGTTGTTTATATATACATATATGGATATAAAAAGATTTTAAATAAAAATATTATTATTTTCAAACAAAGCGAATTTGTGTTTGTTTAAGTAAACATATTTATATGAGTTGATTTTAAATTGGATTTTGAATTAAATTAAATTTGAATTAGAAATTCAAAGAATAAATATCTTAAACAAATTGGATATAAAATATATATATGATTTTATTAGTATATAGTTCGTTATTTTCTTTTAAAGATCATATTAATATAAATGAAGGAAAGTAGTTAATAAATAGAAATTTAATATAAAAGTTTTATGGAAAACATTTAAAAATATAAATAAGGTATATATATAATTAGTATATTTGTATAACTATTATAAGTGTGTAATTGGGATTTTATATCATCTACTTTTAAAATTTTAAATAGATAATATAAGAGGAGTTTAAATACTAAAACAATTAAGACATTTATAAATATGAACTAAATTGAAATTATTTTATAAATACTTATAAAAATATATTGATACATAGAATTACAAATGTAAGTAAAAGGTATATCTAATGACATTTGTAAGCCTATTTACCAAGTGTTATTGTTCTTTAAAATAACTACTAAAAAAATTAAAACAAAAATTTCATTAACATTTCCATTCTCTATCTTATTTCTTTTCTACCTTTCCAAAATCAAAAACCAAAATTTGAGAAAATCAAAAGTAAATAATTTCTGTTCAGATCTAAAACTTGTGAAGCAAATAACCAGAGGAAGAAGCAAATAAATGAAACAAAGTTCTTTCAAGTTTCTGAAACTAAAAGCAGCTCAAGATCAACAATTAGTTCAAGATCCAGATCAGAATAAATCAATTCCTGATCTAAGGCAAAATCCTGTAACAAGGGGAAAAGCTACAACTTTTAAAATCTAGATATTGCTCCCTGTTCAACAATTTAAGTGAGTAAACTGCTACCATTTTTAATGCTTAAACCTGTTGACAATGATGCTTGTGATAATTTATTGAAATAACTTTTGGAAATTTGTTTGCATGATGAAGATATGTCTGTATATAGTTAGGTATGCAGTTATTGATCAAGTATGCCTGTATACAAGTTTATAAACCTTTGTTCTTTCTTAACCTATGAGTAAACTTAAATCTTTTAAAAAAAAAATTAAATATCTGTAAACTTGTGCATGCAATAATTAATCAAATAAATAACTCAAACATGTTTTTTGTGGTTGTATTAAGCTGTTCCCTGATTTAATGTTTTGATTTGCTGTGTGCATGACTGTGTAAAGCACTCTTGGTCTCTGTTCCTGAATTTCAGACCATCAAATCCTTTCAAAAACTCTTAACTCATCACTCAAATTCTTCCAGGAATTGTTGATTGAAGAAACTCTGATTGTAATCATGATATCTTAAATTTAAAATTAATTCCCAGTAAATTTATTTAGCAATTATTTCAAAAACGAGGGATTACAGTGAAAATTAATTTAAGTCTGAAATTCGATTGTTTAAATTTCGTGTTTTGATTTTATAGTTTAATTTGATTTGAAAATGAGGAATTTTAATAATAATCTCAAGATTTTTAAATTCGTATATATTGTGATATTTCACGTTGAAAGAAAATTGATGTTTGGTCAAGTTCTGGCGATCACGTGGGTTGTGGATGGCGGGGTTATGTTTGGAGGAAGGTAGTGGATCCATGATCGTAGGAAAATAGAGGTTTGGTTTCAGGACACTCAAGGTGGCGCGACAATACCGGAATAGGGTTTTGGGTCATGTTTTGGGCAAGGGGAGTTTGCGGCATATTCTGGTGGCTGGATGGTGTCGAGTGAGGCAGGAGAACGGAGAATGGTAGAGGGGTGCTAGTGAACCTTATACCAAGAGGACGTGGGTCCTGGTGGCTGGTAGCGAAGGAGCCGGAAGAATCGGATCGATAGTATTGGTTCCAGTGCTGGACGAATTGTTCGATTTTGAATTAATTGTAGTTCCACGTTTCTTCGTTGGGGAAAACGACTATGGGGTTATCGCCGAGTTGTCGACGGTCGGAGCAAGGGCTGGAGGTGGCCGGATCTGGCAAGCATTTGCACATGTGTCGTCGTTTATCTGAGGAGGGTTGTGAAGGATTGGAGTCTTAGGAAAATTTGGTTTTAGCCGGATGATGATCTCAAAGTTAGTAGAGAAGGAATGTAGAGAGAGGAGACTTGAATTTGCATGGGAAAAACGTCGGGTCAAACTCGAGTAGGACTTTAATATTAGCATTTTTTAGAAGAAGGAGGGAGATTGGGCTTTGGACCGGCTAATTTTCCTTTGGGCCGAGTTTCCTGTAGTATAAATGGAATTAATGTAAGCAAAGTTCAAGAGTTTTATAAAATTTGAAGTTAATGTTTTATTTGGAATAGAATATAAATAAAGAAATTTCCAGGTTTAACATAACCCACAACTTAGGTCACTAGTGATCAATTTAATTATGCGAGATAACTGTATTTATGATAACTAATTAAAAGTGTATTTAGTTAGATTTTAAATAAGTTAATTAAGACAAAGGACTTATCTTTTAAATAAATTAAAGTTTTGATGATTAAGAATAATTAATTAATGTAATTAATTAAAGATTAATGTAATTAATCATGGTTAATTAATTACTGTGAAAGGTTAGGAATAATTACTTAAAGACTAATTACTTAATGTAATTAAAGATGATAATTAAAGGATGATTAATTAATTGATTGTAATTAATTAATGATTGAGTAAGCATAGGAATGGCAATGGGGCGGGTTGGGGCGGGTTTTTAGTGCCCCATACCTGTCCCGGATTTTTTAGACCTTGCCCCATACCCGCCCCGTAGACTCGGTGCGGGTCTGGAATTTTGCCCCATACCCGGTACCCGTACGGGTCAGGGTAGACCCGAACCGCCCCAAGACCTGATGAGACTCATGTATTGATTCAAAATTATGTACCAACTTATGTATATTTATTTGTTTATACTCATTATCACCAAATAATACATGAAATACAAATAAACAATGTGTCTAAAAAAGTTAGTAAAAATGATGTGTACAATAACAATTTAGAAAATATATACATATGGTATTGTATAATTATCAATGACGCAACTTAATACTCTAATTTTTTATATAAATTTTTTATTGGAACATTTTAATATCCATGCTAGAATCTCTTATATCTAAGAAGATTAATAAATCATTATAGTAACAAAGCAGTTTCATGAGATGTTAGTAGTGCGGGTCGGGTTGGGGCGGGTCAACCGAGCCCTGACCCGACCCTAGACCCGGAGCACTCAAGAACGGGTCACGGGTCTACCCGCCCCAATGACCCATGGGGAGGGTCTGGACTGGCCAAAACAGGGGTGGGTTGACCGGGTTTGGACCCCAGACCCGCCCCATTGCCATCCCTAAGTAAGCAGGATTTAAAGATGATTGAAGTAATTAATTTAATCTATTTAAATTAATTAAAATGGTATGACTAATTAACCTTGCGTATAGATGATAGAATGATATTGAAAGCCTTGGATTAATTGTTATCCCTAATATATGATTCGTGATGCTATGTGATATGATATATTTGATTTAAACTGTGATAATGTGGTTACCTATTGATGATGAATTACTGTGACACCCTATATTTAAAGTTTGAATTGCAATTACTTGAATAACTTGGGTTAAGATGACTTGGAATTCGAAGCAACCGGGGTCGAGTATCGGTAAATACCCGAACCCACTTCAACTTGAAATTTATATAGATTTGATATGTGAAATCAATACGCAGGAATGGATTAATATAGACCTTTGAAACTAAGTATGGGTACTTAGGGATCGAGTTTGTGAAATAAATGTTGAGCATAACAAGTAATGAACTCGTAGTAAAGTACGAGTTACCGGGGTTTTCCTTTTAAGGTTTTAACTTAGTATTTCAAATTATATGGGTTTACCCACGCTGGTTTCTAGCCTGACTCGAGTGTTACTTTGATGTAATGCTCGGGTCAGACCGAGTATTACAGATTTTCAGGTAAGGATGTTTTGGAGCTCAAGAGGCAAGCTAGATGGAAGGAATGTATGGAGTGTTTTCGTGTGATATATTGTTATTTATCTAGGACAAGTTATTTTATCTGTCCAGTGATTGTGAAACGTTATAACTCTGATGTATTAAACTGTAATTGACTGATTCAGCTATTTTTTGTGTAAAGAATATTATTTGATATTATATTTTATCCGCTGTGAATGCGAGATGTGGGTGTTTCTATTTCTTCTTTTCTCCTATCTCTTTTATTCTTTTCCTAACTATCTGGAATTTTCAGGATCGCAAATTTCAGGTCGTTACATAAAATCTAGATTCAAGCGTTAATAATTGAGGTTCAGAAGTCAATAGTAAGAGACCTGGAACCCAGATTCTGGTTTTAGTTAGTGATAACAGGAAATGGCCTTTATAATAGAATTCTCAATCCTAGATTCGGGTATTGCGATGGATAATCAAAAATATATTATAATTACCTTCATAATAGAAATCTCAAGCCCAGATTTGGGCTTTAGTAATTGAAGTCCAGTAATTGATAATAATAGTCCCGAAACACAAATTCGGGTATGATAAAGTCCATAAATTATTGGCAAAGATCCGAAACCCATATTCGGGCATTAATAAACGAAGTCCTGAACTTAGTAATGAGAGATCCATGACGTTCGGAAATCCTTCTTTGATAATTAGTTGGAGGCTGTAGATTCCAATTTTAAGCCTTTTATTCTTTACTGCTTCTTGGGTTTTGACTCTTTTGATGTGTTGTTGTTTGATTTGTTGGTTCTTGAGCTTAGACATCTTAGTCCATTACCTGATGTGCCACTTCTCAAGCTCGGACATCCTAGTCCAATGTTTGATGAGCCACTTATCGGGCTCGAACGTCTTAATCCATTGCTTGATGTGCCGCTTCTTGGGCCTAAAGGTCTTAGTCCGTTTTTTGATATGCCACTTCTCGGGCTTGGACTCCATTGTTGTTTGGTGCGCTTGGTTAGCTCATCCATAACCAGGACCTAAGGACTTACCTAACCTTCCTCCAGGAGGCGTTTTGACTTGGCCATAGCATCGCGTGATCAAGGGCTTATTCGATGCCCTGGCCAAGCCATAGCATGGCAGGAATAAGGCTTACTCCGTCCTTTCTCCAGAAGGTACCTTAACCTGGCCATAGCATGCCATGGTCATGGACTTGTCCGGTGCCTTGGCCAGGCCATAGCATAGCAGGACCAAGGACTTACTCCATCCTCCCTCCATGAGGTACCTTGACCTGGCCATAGCATGGCGCGGTCAAGGGCTTGTTTGGTGGCTTAGCCAGGCTATAATGTAGCGGGACCAAGAGCTTACTCCATCCTCCCTCTAAGAGGCGCCTTGACCTAGCCATAGTATGGTGCAGTCAAAAGCTTGTCGATGCTTTAACCTAGCCATAGTGTGGCATGGGTAAAGGCTTACTCTAACTTCCCTTCAAGTGGCACTTTGTCCTAGCCACTCGGTGCAGACAAAGGCTTTGACCGTTAAAGGTAGTATCCATGTGCAAGGAGAATTTCACTCCCAACCATGTAAACTTTTCTTTTTGAAGGAAGAGATGCTTTATTCATTCATTGTAAGAAAATATGGTTGCAAGTGTTCCGCATTCCATGTCCTAGAAACCATATTGCCATCTGGACGAAATAACCTGTATGCTCTAGGGGGAATTACTTTGCATATATTTATGGGACTTCTCATTTTGGTCATAGTGTTCAATCCACGGGATTTCTTGTTTTTTCCATCACCCTTCTGAGTACTAAGTCTCCCTCTTGAAGTGATCTGGTTTTCACCTTTGAGTTGCAATATTTTGAAATTCTTCTCTGATATTCTACAGTTCGGATAGCTGCTTCATCTCTCAATTCATGTATTAAATCTAGCGTTTCTTTCTTCAACTCCTGGTTTAGATAAAATGCATATACGATCCTTCAATGTGAGTGTATCTCAATTTCAATTTGTAACATTGCGTTACACCCATATGTTAGAGAGTAGGGGATACATCCCATTGCAGTTTTAGGAGATGTTCGATAGGCCAAAGTACAAGTGGAAATTTTTCTACCAATTCCCTTTGACTTTATTTAATCGCTTTTTCAAGATAGTCTTATAGTCTTATTTGCAACTTCAAAGGCCCCATTGTCCTTTGGATGTGCCAAAGAAGAGAAGCTTTTTATGATCCCATTTTTATGAAAAATTGAGAAAAATCCTTGCTTTCAAATTATGTTCCGTTATATGATATAACCTTTTCTGGGATTCCAAATCTGGTAATAATGTTTTTAATGACAAATCTAAGCGCTTCCCTTGAAGTGATTTTTGGGAGTAGTTCTGCTTCTACCCACTTAGTAAAGAGTCTATGGCGACTACATCATAATTTTCTCCCCCTTTGGAAATTGGAAATGGCCCAATTAAGTCGATTCTCCATATATTGAAGGGCCATGGACTTGAAATTGGAGTTAATTGACTTGGTGGCAATCGAGGGAATTTTGAGTATTTTTGGCACCTTTTGCATCTCTTCGCATATTCAATTGCTTGACTTGCCATTCGAGGCCAATAAAAACCTTATCTCATAATTTCCTTTGCCAATTTTGCCCCATTGGAGTGGTCTCTGCAAAATCCTTCAAGCACTACCACCAACTACTTCATCCCATCTTCTAGACTCATGCATCTTAAGTAAGGTAATGCATATCCTTTCTTTTAAAGGATTCCATCCATTATTATAAACTTTGGACCAGCCGTTTGATCTTCCTAGCTTTCATTTTGTCAAATGACATTGTCCCTTTAGAGAGATATTTAACAACAGGCGACATCCAAGTGTCACTATAACTATCATATGTCCTCGGATGATTAATCCTACAATTTGGGATTTCTTCATTAATGTCCCTCTTTTCTCACTCTTGTACCATGATTGGGATGTAGTTAGGACAAATAATTACTTTCCTTGTTCAGATGTTCCCTCCTTAATACTTGGATTTTCTTGGCACGATTCGAGTTTCTAGGGCTCCCCTTGAACTAGCCAACTTTGCTAATGAATCTGCTTGAGAGTTTTCTCCCCATGGAACTTGCTGTTTAGAAAAGTCTTCAAATAAAGAGAGCATCTTCAATATCTTCTTTACGTATAGAGAAAGTTTTAGATCCTTAGTCTAATATGCTTGTTTTACCTGGTTTACCATTTGTTGTGACTTGCTAAAGATTTGGATTCCAGGGATTTTGAGCTCTAAAGCCAAAGTCAACCCTGCCACCATTGATTCGTATTCGGCCACATTATTTGTTTGGGAAAGCCTAACTTCATCGCATAATGTAGGCGGTGCCCGTCTGGTGTTATTATGACATATCCCGTCCCGGTTCCTTGCTCATTCGATGCGCCATCAAATAACTGCCACGTAGGTTTTTCATCTTTTTCCTTTTTTGATTGTTCTTCAATAAAGCTTGTACATTCATTAATAAAGTCTGACAATGCTTGTCCTTCGATAGCTGATCGTGTTTGTAACTCAATGTCATATTGGATAGGTTCAATTCCCCAATTTACTAGCCTTTTTGAAGTTTCGGCTTACTAAAGGCTTATTTGAGTGGATAGTTAGTCAATACTTTGATTGGGTGTGCCTGAAAGTATGTTCTAAGTTTTTTTGCTGTAAGTATCAAACAATAAGCTACTTTTTCTATTACTGGGTACCGAACCTTTACATCCTTTAACTGCCTACTCATATAATAGACATGAATATGAGTCCAATTTTCTTCTCTAATCAAAACCGAACTCACCCCTTGCTCTAAGACTGCCATATATAGATATAAGGCTTCACCATTGTTGGGACTAGATAGTACTGGCTGTTTTTCCAAATGATTTTTCAACGCTTGAAAATCTTTCATACAGTCTTCTACCCATTAAAAAAATTTCTTCTTCTTAATTACATTGAAAAAGAGAATGCATTTATCAGTCGCCTTAGAAATGAATCTGCTTAGGCCGGCTAACCTACCGTTTAAACTCATTATGTCTTTGCTAGTTTTGGGCTCAACCATGTCCTTGATAGCTTGAATCTGATCTCGGCTGGCCTTAATCCCTTGAGCACTAACAATATATCCTAAAAGCTTCCTGGAATAGACCCTGAAAGAACATTTCTGCGGATTCAATATCATCTAATATTTCCATAGTACTTTGAACATTTCTTTTAGATCTTCATGATGACTCTTAACCTCATAAGGTTTAACTAGAATGTTGTCAACATAAACTTCCACATTTCGTCCGATCTGCTCTTTAAACATTCTGTTGGCTAATCTTTTATAGTTAGCCCCTATGTTCTTTAATCCGAAAGGCATTGCTTTGTAGTAGAAAAATTCCCCAATATGTAACAAAACATGTATGTTCTTCATCTTGCTTGAACATGGGTATCATATTATATCCTGAGCATGCATCCATGAGATATAACAATCTCTACCCACTAGTTGCATTAACCAACTAATCTATCCGAGGCAATGGGAAATAATCTTTTAGACAGGAATTATTTAAATCAGTTTAATCGATGCAAGTCCTCCACTTACCATTCGACTTCTTTGCCAACAATGGGTTCGCTAGCCATTTTGGGCAGTAAAATTCCAGAACAAATCCATTTTCAAGGAGTTTTTTAACTTCCACTTTTTGGATATTGGAATTCACTTTATCTTATTGTCTCTTTTTCTTTTTAATGGGGGTAACTACTGGATTGATGTTTAACACATGGCATATAACCGATTGATCAATTCTAATCATATTTGAATCAGTCCGTACAAACACGTCTTTGTTGGATTTAAGAAACTGAATCAAGTCTTTCTTAGAGTTACTTTCCAATTCCTTTCCCACTTTTACTATTTTGGTTGAATCATTTGGGTCTTTACAAGTTTCCTCAAGGTCTTCTATGGGTTTTATCCTTTCCACTTCTCCACGGCAATTAAATTATGTAATGATTTCTCCTTCATTCATAGAATTGACATTGACACCCTTTCTTTTGCTTCCAAGAGAAATGTACCTTTCGTACATACTTTTTTTTAGTTTTATTAGATATTACTTTTACTTCGAATGTTGGATATTAAAATCCATCAGCCAAAGGCTGAAATACAATAGAAGAATCAAAGTGGGCAGGATACTCCCTTTTGTGTTAATCAAGTATTGCAAAATACATTTCGCGAAAGTTGAAATGTTCTCCGCATACAATGACCCAATTCCTCTTGGTTAAGAATTTTACCATTAGGCATTTTCACGAGAAAAAAGCATCTACCTCCTAGTGCAGGTCTGCCAAGGAAAGCATTGTAGTACGATGGTTAGTTGATGATCACGAAGAGAGTTTCAAAAGTTCGGCAGCAGGGCAGCAAGTAATTTTACTTGCCCTATTGGGGTCGATCCCTTATGGTTGAACCCAAAGATTGGCTCTAGGCTGAGTTCTAGCTTGTCTTTTGGGATGCCCATTTGATCAACGACGTGTTTGAAAATAAAGTTGACTATGCTTTAAGTGTCCACAAGAATCTTGGACATTATAGGTAGTCTAATTTGAGCCGTGATCATGAAGGGGTCATTGTGTGGATGATGGACTCCCTTCTTCAGCTCTTGTGTAGTAATAATAAGATTTGGCATTGGAATGTTAAGTCGTGGATTTTTAAGCAAGGGAACTTCTTGAATAGAGAATACTCCTTCTCTAGCCTCTTTGACGTATCTGTTCCTGGCCCCTTTGCTAGTGCCTACTGGATGTGGTAACCCATGAATTACGTCAATCCTATTCAATGGTGGGCTCAAGCTTAATGGATCTTCTTCCTCTAAGATGTTTACAACATTGTTAGAAGGTTTCTACAGGCCATCAACAATCCATGGTGCCTTTTCTCTATCTTGGATGAACTTCTTCAGATGCCCCTCATGAATCAATTCTTAAATGGTTTCAGCCAACACCTTGCATTCATCAGTTTTGTGGCCATTTGCTTTGTGATAAGCGCAATAATCACCTCCTTTCCTCTGTTCAGGGTAGTTTTTGGCCTCAAATGAATTAATAAAGTTAACCTTTTTTTTTCATGGCATGGATTTAAGACAATGGCTTGTTTAAAGCGATTGAATTAGTATTGTCTCTTCTCATCTTATTTACTTATGTCCACGATCTAATCCAAACCTTCCACTTTCCTTTTAAGGATTAGCTTTCTTCTTAATGTGATATAATCCATCCATTCGAATGAATTTATCAGCCTGAAAATGGAAGTCATGCAGATTCTTACACATCTGACTAAAGAGTAGCTTCTAGGATGGTGTGTTCTCTATTAACCTAGAGCGTACTGCAATGAGCTTATCTCGATCAATCGTTTCTTTAGATTTTAGTGATTCTGTGTTTAATCTTTTAAGGTAATCTATTGAAGACTCTCCTTATCTTTGCTTAATGTTGGCTAAAATAGTGTAATCGATTTTGGATCCTTGCATATATAGAACTAGGCAGAGAACTTATAAGAAAATTGCTTCAATGAATAGATCGTCTTTTCATGATATTTAGCGGTGGCTCCTTGAAGTGTTATGAGAAATAGTCTGCATCAAATGGCTCCAGAAGCATTATACAGACCCATTTGGATACTGAAAGCCATCAAGTGATCACTGGGGTCTGTAGTTCCATGGTACTTCAAAGTTGGGATCTTTACATAGTATGGAATGACTATTAACATAATTTCATCTATGAAAGGTGCCACTCGTTCATTATCATTTACCCTTTCATCCAAGGTCCTCTTCCCCTTAGCGTTTAGCATGTCCTTTATTGCTTTTTTTGCTACATATTTTAGATAAGGTTCGTTATCGTGATAACATTTTCGGTTATGGTTATATTCTTTTGATGTTAAGCTTCCAGACTGCTCGAGAGATTTGTCTAGTACACTTCCTTAATGTTCAAGTTTAGTCGGATGATGCTCTTTCTTCTTTGAAGATGTCAATTCAAATTTTCTTTTATCTTCATTGGAGTAAGCCTTAAGTTTGTTCTTGGAGATATCACTTCATCTCCAGTTATTGGTTTTGGTGTCTTTGAAGACTTATGAGACATCGCTGCTTTGAGAAGCTCTTGCATCTCCAGCAATTGTTGTTCCAATTGCTTTATTTTGGTGACATTGTCGTCTTGTTGTGCTGGGGTTGATGGTTGCCTTTGAGCAACTCCCTCTATGTTGAAAGTTGGTATTATGTTTTCTTCTAAAGATGTGGTGCGTACGGCTCTTCATCCATTCTACTAAGCCATTTGGATTTTATTTTCCTACACCAAGTTAGACAATCCATAATTAGTCTATAAGGTAACAACAAGGTTGGGGCTCAGGCCCTCTTTCTAGCACCAAAAATATTAACGAGAAAACTTATCAACTTCCACAAAGCTAAGTGGTTAACAAGAAATATTATTAACGCTTCAAAAGAATATTTTTAGAAGCAATCACTCCCTTTGAAACCCCTTTTCGATCGGGTTGATTTGGACAAATTGTTCGCACAAGGTGACCTTATGAAAATATTAATAGTAGTTAGTATATCAAATCAAACCTATTGAAATGAAGGTTAAGGAGAAAGCACCCATACGAAAGCACTTTTTGAGTGAGTCGAAAGTGATTATTTATATCCATCATTCGTCTCTTTCGATTCTGTCGAAAGGACCATTCTGCCCTTTATGAGAAGGATTTGCTTTCAGCAAAATTGACATTTTTTTGGAATGAATTCCTTTGAAATGTTAGTATGTATTATAGTGTGTGAAAACCATTCGAAGGTACTCATCCATCTAGCATAACTTAAAATTTACATATCAAATCCCTTTCAAAATGTCCCTTTCGACAAAGTCAAAAGGAGATTTGCTCTTTCGAAGTGGACTCAATGTTCGATATTCAAGCTCTATGTCCAATATACAATGGAATATCATTTTGAATAACATAAGTTATATGAATTTATTTAGTCCGAAACATTATCAGCTTCTTTGTTTAACATTTGATACCATTAAATACGATAATAACGTGATTCGTATGCATGTTATCCAAGTTGATCCTGTTGCTTCGCATAAGTTAAAAAGGAATTAAGAAGATAAGTTAGCATCATGTGCAATTGATCATTAGTCAAGCTAATGATCAAAATGTTCTCTCTCATGATCAAAATCTTTATTGAATCCATGCGCTTCCTCTTCTAACGTTAATGCAATTTGAGTTACAAGTTAAAGATCTTTTCCCCAAATTGATTTACGGTTATAAAGGTTTGATTTGCTAAGAAATGGAAAAAAAAGAATTTAGGATTCCAAAATCCGATCCCCAAAATCAGACCCTTAGTGTCATATTTTATAGATGCAGGTCGGCCCCCTTTCGCGTCCATCCTTTTTCTTCGGTCAAAAGGTATTCCTCCTATCTTTTGCATGCGTCCTTTTGACATAGTCAAAAGGCCTTCCTCCACCTTTATACATGCCTCTTTCGATGCGGTCAAAAGGTTTTTCTTTTGATCTTTCTCATCCATTCTTACGCCTCCACCATTTCATTCCAGACCTTTCGACCAAGTCGAAAGGATCACCTTGACAATGTTTCGTGGCCTTTAAAGTTTGAGCACCTCTTTTAGTTTGCTTTTACTATATTTTTTCGACTTTGTCCAAAGGGGGTAGAAGCGATCTATGCTTTGTGTTTCTATACCGTTGTAGGTGAGAATTGAGTTGAGCTTTCGCGTTGCTTTGAAAAGGATCGAGAGTGATAACTGGATCTTAGCGAAAGGATTTTTGGACTTCATGTATTACTTTTAACATGCCTTTAAAGGATTCCAATCGTTTCAAAGGGCTTGTTCTTTCTTTCAAAAAGTGTATTGGAATCATTTATTGAAGTAATAAATTGACAACGATGAAACCCTTTCCCTTCTTATATATGCGCATCCATCTAGGTCGAAAGTTCTAGATGATGCGGAAGGGTAACCTTGCCTTCTTTCCTCCCCCAGTCGAAAGCTTTTATCCTGTTTTTCATTAGTAATGGCATCTGGTGCTTGCAACTCCTTTGAAAGCCATCATAATACCTTCAAAACGTTCTTTTTTGAACTTTGATGAAACCCATGTCTTCCATTTTTTGTAGATCCTATCACTTTTATAAGACTTCTATCATACCCTTATTCTTAAGTGGATTTATGGTTAACACTTGCATTCTTTAGTGTTATGCTCATAACATTCTTGAAATCTACAAAATTTCCAGGTTTGTTTCTACTTCTCCATTGATTGTTTTGGAGGTGTCTTCCTCTACTGCATAGTATTGCAGGTAGACAAGTAGGTATTCTCCACGGATGTATTAAGTGGGGAGTAAGTGTTGTACATCGAAATCCTAGGTTTTCCTTTTCCAAAATCCCTTTTCATTCTTTGCTCCTATCACTACTTTTCTTTTGCTGATTCAGTTAATTCTAGACATTCACTTTAACTTCTCTTGAGCTTTCAGTAGATTGCTTTACTGTGATATTACTTTGTACCTCCTCTCTACTTGGTCCTATAACATTCTTCTTCCTAGAGGATATGACTTCCTCCTTTCTTAAATATTGAGCCGCCCTTGCGTAAAACCGTTCCAATGTTATAGGTGGTTTGCTTCTTAACCAATCACCAAAATCAAAATCTGGAACAATCCCTCTTGCCATGGCCATTAATATTGCATGGCCATTCGAATTACCGATTGTTGTAACAGCTGTGTGGAATCTCTTCAAATAGTCTTTCAACGATTCACAGAGCCTGGATCACGCTGGACAGGGAATTACATCCTTGGGGCTGGTGGAGTGCATTCCGAACTACTCCATAAACCATGTTTCCAAATCATCGAATCTAGAGGCGATCATGGGGGTAGCCTTGTAAACCACATTGTTTCTATTTTAGAGAGAGTTATAAGAAAACACTTACACTTGGTTGCATTATCTTCTCATTCGGAATCCATCAGCTATTCATATCTTATGACGTGCTACCTTTGGTCAATTTTTCCCTCATAGACAAGCATCAACGGCATGTTTAACCTTCTTGGATATTCTGTATTTAAGACA
The DNA here is from genome assembly GCA_030765085.1 of Allium cepa. Classification (NCBI taxonomy): domain Eukaryota; kingdom Viridiplantae; phylum Streptophyta; class Magnoliopsida; order Asparagales; family Amaryllidaceae; genus Allium; species Allium cepa. The sequence goes on along the minus strand of CM060938.1, from coordinate 242,444,401 downwards.
TTATCAATGAATAAGGTATGGCTTCTCGAGATTCCCCAGTCATCATTGGTCAAGCCTTGGCTTTCTCTAACTACCTGTCAGGCCATGGCTGACTAGTCTAGCGTTCAGATAGTTGGCGCTAAGCAATGATCATGTTCCACCTCACATGAATGATCCGGTCAATGTCTACGAGTCCTTCCTTGCCTTCCTTGTTTAGCATATTCTCCATATGTATCTCATAAATTCACTTCACCGTCATTCTGGGGAAGTATTTTCAATATTTACCAGAATTACATCACCTAAATCGGCCGCAGCAACTCTAGTTTGAATCCAAACGTGCATAGGTAATTTTGCTTCTTTGGCGTAGGTATCAGCATTGATCGTTCCTGGCAGACCACGATGGTCTACATCTTGGCCCTCAAAGTTTCTACATGATATTCGTCTGTTCTACGACGCCTATGCTTGTGATACTCATCTGGTGAAATAGAACTCTCCGATGCCAAGTAAGGGCAGGTCCCTTCTAGCTTTTCCCCGCTATTGTTGAATGAGTTGGTTCATTAGATTGATATTGGTCTAAATCTGCTGATTTAATTCTCGATGGCTTTTCATTAGCTTTCTCATCAAATTCTAAAATTAAGCTCTCGTAATAGAATTAGTTGGATTTTGGACTTCAACTGGTTCAACATTCACATCCATTGGTTGACTGCTCGAGCCTCCTTGTTGGATACTAGCATTTTCATTTCCTTCCACATTCTAAGAAGTAGATCAAGTGTTCCTACCCGTTGTTGATAACTTTGCTTAGCTTTTATAAAATCTAAGCAGTATGAGCAAACTTCCTTAAGCTAACTATAGATCTCCTTATGGTATTTATACAATCTAGTAGCAACAAAGGAATCCTAATAAATTGAGAATCAAGGTTCTTAGTGAAAGCAACATGCAGCAAAAATGGTTACAAACACCCTAAGACGGTCTTAGAAGAGAGGCTAATGAAGAAGAGAAAAATTAAACTCAGTAGAAGAAGAAGTAAACAAAAGAGAATAAGCATAATCAAAGTCAGAGACGTTTAAATTGTTCGGTGTTTTATGCCTACTCCAATTTGAAGATTATTCTTTATTACTCTCTTATGAATCTGATTACTACAGTAGAACAAAGCTCGCACTTGATTAAAATAGAGCTAGAGTAAGAAGCAGCTAAAGATTTAAAAAATGAGCCAATGGGTCTATATTTATAGAGTGATACGATGAGATATTTTGCCAAAATTTCGGCAGAAGGCTCTCCAGATCCATAGGAGCCTACCATAACGATCGATGAATATAACTTTTTGTTTTGGAACGATCGGTATAAATTATATTGATCATTATTTCTTCCTTTGATTGCCATGCAATCGTTTGTGGAAGTTCCCATATGCCTCTATGCCTTGCTTTTAAAATATGAAGTTACTCTGAGTTGTACATTGCGAGATATGGATCAATCTTTGTTGCATTTGGATCGTTTGCTGAGTTACACAGATCGTTATGAAAGATCGACATAAAACGATAGACATTCCATGAACCTCATACTTTTGATCTAAGAACATTTTTGTGGGCCCCACCCTTCAATATATTGATGATCTGAAAGTTTCAAGTGAATTGGCCTTGTGAATTTTGAGATATTGATTGATCTTCGCTAAATGAAGCTGTTTTATGGATTGTTCCCGATTGTTCCATATAAATCGTTGCTCGGTCCATAACTCGAGCATATGAACTCCGATTAACTTGAAATTTGGAGTATAGTTTTATAGGGCTATACCTCTCACTTTATACTAATTGCACCTCGATTAGGTCTTGGTCTGGATCTTCTCGACCATCATCTATAGTACCATATACAACTAACTCTAAAGGCTGGTAACCATCCATTTCTAGCTAAGTCGTAGATACCACGACCTTGCCAAAAGGCGAGATAAAAAAATCTAAACCTTATCATCTATATTCTCCATATTAACACCTTATTTGGATCCACAAATAAGATTTATACAATTTTATTAGCATTTGGATTAGATAAAAGAGATTTAAATTAAATTTATTAGTTAAAAATAGATCTATAGCTTACCTTTCATGTAGCGACTTGGCTTGAACCTATTTTCTATTTTCAATTATCTCCCATTTCTTTTCCAAAATGTATACTTGTAATTTCACTATAACAAATAGACCTTTTTATAGCATTTAAAACCGCTATTAAAGCCTTCTATAACGTTTCTATAAATGACATAGACCAATAGGTCGTAAAAGTCTGATAGATACAATAGCGTTTCAAAATTGCAATAGAAAATGGACTTTTAACAGTGTTTTTGTTTCCATCTTAGACTAGACGTATTAGTACAACTACTTTTGTATAGCGTTTTGAAGCTTGCTACAAAACTATTACACAGAATTGTGTTTTATGATACCAACAATTTTGACATCATTTAATTGCTATAATATGTTGACATTCCATATTATTTTAGCATCTAAAAACACTATGGAAATATTATGTCAATCCTATTACGCATTGAAATGCTATAGAAAATTCATACTATCTATTGTAGCATTGATTTTTGCTAAGAAAACTATTTAATCCTTGCAGAATATTTTGTAACACTAGCATAATGCTATAGTATATGAAAGCTATAAAAAATTTACTTTTCGTAGCATAGTTAAAACACTATAAAAATTTCCAATCCATTTTTTTGTTACCATGACATTCAAGCTTACAATTTTCAATTCTACTAAACTTATTTCAACTAATGTATTATAATAATTCAAAAAACCACACTTATCACATTGTATTGTACCTGATCAAATGGAGTCATAAGCCAAATCATGAAAACCATATATCCATAATATTTCATACATGAAATATTAAGCATATAAATATTTATGACCAAAAGTTACAATACATACAACTACAGCTAACAAAAACGATACATACTAAAAAACAAAGATGTATTAGCGTCGATAGACAATACATTAATGCAAGCATGACAGATTTGAAGGAGAAAGAGTGTGACATCATGTAGCAACCTCAAAAGCATCATACAACACCTGTAAAAAAGAAGCACATATGTGCGTATGTTTATCATAAATGTAGAAAAAGTACTAAACGGCATGGTTTCAAACAAAAACTTTATGAATTAATCACTCAAAATAACTCAAAAACATCCGCAAAGGGTAACTCAAATTAGACAAGCAACTCAGACAAGACCAGCTATTTCAAATAGACTTGTTATTTCATGCAAAGTTCTTATTTGATAGAAAATTTCCATTCTTCTAGCCAAAACAAACAATAACAGAGTAACTAGTAGTGCTAGTAGAAGTCATCTAATAAGTGCATGCAGTTTTATAATTGACATTCTCTTAGATATAGACAGGGAGAAGGCAATTTTATACTCGTTAATTCAGGAATATACAGGGAGAAGGTTGTTACGTGGGCAAACAAAACCAATCTTACATTGGAAGGGCAAGGGTATTTAAACACTTTCATTACATGGAATTTAACTGCGAATTTAAGTGGAGGGGCCGCGTACAGTGCAAGCATGTCCATCCATGCTTTCAACTTAATTGCTTATAACATCATTTTTCAAGCAAGTATAAAATTGAACACAATATATACAATCACTTGTCTATATTTTATTTAATCATAGGAAATGTGAAGAGCACAACAATGTGAAGCTGCATCTCCTAGGGAAATAGGAGGGCAAGCAATGGCTATAAGAAAACTGGAGATAAAGTAGCCCTTTACAATATTGGATTCTATAGTGCTCAAGACACATTACTGGACGAACGGGGAAGTTATTATTTCAAGCTTTTCCATACAAGGATCGATCGATTTCATATAACATTCTAGAGGTAATAATATCTAAAATAATACTTATAGTAACAGAGAGATGACCACTGATATGAGCACTTTTCCATGAGTTATAAGTCCCTGTCAATTTTCATCTACAGCTGATACTATACAGTATCCTATCTGAAAAATGGATATGACAGACACTAATGCTCAAAAGTTATTGAAACTTAAAGTGTTGTTGGGAGTATTGCATAATATTTAGGTGATTTGTTTTTATCACTGCAACATGGCTCCATGCTCTAAAATTTTGCGATAATGCTTTTCAGGTAAGGGAAATTTCCATCCTTCGACAAATTTGCTAAAGTTTCATACTAGAGGTTGTCATTAGCAACAAAATTATAAAATGATGTAACTATTGAAATGACGGTAGCAAATCTGACAGTAGCAACTCAATGAGAAAATGATGTAACCTTTAACAAGTTCACTCTTATAATTATATGAGCCCGAGACATAGTAAATAAGATTGCATGCAATGTGAGAATGAAAAGGGCCGCGGTTGGGAAGTTATCCAATCCAATTTGAAAATCAAATCCATAAACAATAAAAATACAGTACTTTACCTTTTAGAATGATGACAAACTAATCCAAGCATCCCTAGGATGTGCTACTATTAATTATCAAGGAAATTTCCCTTCTCATAGTGTTTCCCAAAGGTCCTAAAATCACACGGCTCAAGTTAGCAAAACAATTAAATACCTGTATGTGCCACTGTTAATTTCTAATTTTAGGAAGTACCTAGGATGTGCACTACATTTGTTGGTGGTTTCCTAATGTAGAATATGTTCAATAACCTACAGTTCAAACTAATTCTCAAACTACGATAGAAATTTCGATCAAAAATATTTAAAGTGTATATAAAATGAAATTAGGTAAAGAAAAAACTTTTCTTTAGATGAAATCTTGGATGACTTGGAAACAAACGAAATATATCGAAGCTTAGACCTATTGTACGGTAGGAGAACATCTAGCAAGATAATTGCAAAATCTCCCGTTCGACATTTAAGCATTCAAAATTTAAAACAAGCACTAGAAATATTCAAAAAATAAAACATGAAATAAGCCTTGTAATCGGTAGCATTCAGAAATCATAACCTTTTCCGATGATGAAATTCAAAATTGACGCAAAATGATATAAGGCTTCTTCCCCCTTGTTCATTTGTGCAAGACTTTGTTAACCAAAATAAAATACTACCATTAAACTATATTAAATAAAAAGTACCTTAGGTATCCTACTATATTGATAATGATAATTACAGAATATAAAAGATAATGAAAGTCATTAGTAGCTAACACTATTATATCAATATCAAAAGGTTCAGCCATACTAGAAAACCAGCTGTCAATGTGCTATGTGTACTTATCCATGCATTATTAATATCTTTGTCAACAGAATATATATTACTCTAATTTTCTAACAAGCAAAGGCATGTTCCCCGCATCATTAAAGATACCATTCGTTAACCACCAGTTTAGTCCATGACCAAGCAAAGTAGTGCTATTCATGTTTCTATTTTAACCAAAATGACGGACATTATCTGTTACATTATGCTAAGTCTAATGGAAAGTTGATTTACCTATGTAAATTAACTAAGTGCTTATCTACAGTCACTGCCACATCCAATAATTCAAGGCTGTGGAAATAAAATAACTAGTTAATAGATGTTGGTAGCATATGTCAGGGTAAATCATCAAAAATTTATAAAAGATGCATGTATTTGAAAAAATAAAGCATATCTTGATCCTTTTACTTCTCATACAATTTATTCATATGTATGTAATTGGAATTAGCCAATCCACTACAATAAGCAAAATAAAACGATCATGAGCTAAAAAACAATTATAAATCATTCACATTCACATACAATGTAGCCCCCTACATTTTTTAGATAATTAAATAACTAAATTTATTAAAAAGTGAAAATAAATATTTTTGGAATCATCAAAATATGGCCTCTAAACTTATACCATTGTATACTTGGCGATTTTCTGATCAATTTCTATATATAACTTATCGATATCCGAGTTAATATAAAGGAGTTATGAGAGAGACAAGAAATCAGAATAAACAAAAAAAAAAGAACCTACGGGTCGACCTGTAAGGGTTAGGGGTCGACTCTCCTTTTTCCCTAGATGAGAAATCGTCTAAGGACGTGCCGAAGTCTGGTAATCTGATTTTTGTGCAATCTGAGGCGTTGTTTTCTTGATCCAACGATTTGCAGCGAGCCCGTGACATTGTGGTACAAGATTCAATCCAAAAATCCTATGGTTTGAGATCCCCAAACTCCACTATAAATAGGACCCTAGGCCTAGCTATTTTCTCACAATCAGATTTTGTCCCAATGGGTTCATTGTCTGAGGCTGAACCCTAAATAGAAAACATTTCTAAGGAGAATATCTTTTTAATAAAAATATTAGATGCCTTAGAAGGGGATCCAGAAAAGCCATGGAGTAAAGCTAAGGACGACCGGTGAGTAGATTTAAAATATATCTCTTTTATGTTTATGATATATAATATCATTAAACTCCCATTAAATATTTCATTCAGCATTTATTTCTGTAATTAGTTCAACTAGTCAGTTATGTTGAAACTGTAAATTTTATAAGAGAAGCATACTTAAATTTAAATGTTATTTATACGGAAAAAGAAACGAATCCAATTAAGTATAAGTAGTATTAGGCTTAAAAGTTGTAGAAAAAGGCATATGCCTAAAAGTGAGAAATTTACAACAAATCGTTTTAAAACGGGAGAAATGAATTAAAAAAGGGAAAAGCTAATAACTTGATTCGAAAGTTAGTGATAGATTAGTTGTTTCGTTTAGAAAAAGGAATACACTTCCAGAGTTTAATGTTGTAAGGATAACGATAAACGTAATTGCAAAATTAAAAGCATGAAAAATGTAAAAAGCGCAAAAAAATGATTTACTGTATTTTGTGTTACCATATAATCAAAGAGCCAATAAAAGAAATATCTTGCAGTTACGAGTTATTGTTTATAGCATTATTTAGTATTAAAATATGGAAATGGATTTTTTTAACAGTTTTTTGTAGCCAACCAAATAGAATAGAACTACTTCTTAGAATAAAAGAGAATAGCGTGAAGCGTTAAAGAAATAAAGAAGAAGAAATAATCAAGTTAATTATTTGACAAGACTAGATATAATAAACAGAAAATGTGACAAGATTTGTATTTATTGTGCAGATAATAGAGTAAAAAGTAAAGCAGTTATTATGATAAATAATTTATGGAAATTGGAAGTAGTCCCAAGCTAAGACTATCATATAATACAAGAGAATTAAAGTGAATTTAGTATCATAATAAAAGAAGACATACTAGAATAGAAAAGAGACACTTGTAATTACATTTACAACATGTAGGTTATAAAAGAAAGAAAAGAATATAAAAGTGACAATTGCAAGTATAATTGTAACATGTATGTTATAATTAAAAAGAAAGAAATAGAATGGGCTTATTTTATCAAACTTAGATCTTGGATTAAGTTAATAAGCAGAATAATAGAAGTGGCATGTACCCGCAGCATTCCCTTTCAAGTCTAGGATCGACGGTCACACACATGGGTGAGGTTGGACATACTGATTATGGTAAATAAGTAGCCAATAGAATAAGAAAATTAAAGTAAATGCATAGTAAAAAATTAGACATATGGTCTAATAAAATGGTAAGGTGCGTTTGGAGTATCCGAAAGAGAATCTAGATAATGAGCCTAACGAAGCAATTCATCATAGATTTCTAGTGCAGAAAGAGCATGTCCAACTTAGTTTGGGCTAGAAGGAAGTGCGAGACTTCAACGGGACGTGAGGATACTCTAGGATAACCCTCTAGGATTGGCCTAACGAAGCTGCACCCCGAAGACAGGTCTGTAGGTGTTCCATCAAGAGAGTATGCTTTGACTGCTTTTGCATTGTAGGCTTAATGAAGTGGACCCTTGTAGGCAGTCCAAAGGTTGATGATGGAGTAGGATATTTGTATAATACCGTACTCTAGTCTGCGAGTAGGTTATAGCGGGCAGGACCAATAAGGATAGTCGCATGTAGAGATCAGCCATTATTAGTCAGAGGGAGTTTGGGAAAGACTAGAGTTAAACCAGCAGGCCAATGACTCTTTCTTTATCGAGACATTGGATGAGGGGCACAACTAATTGGATGCTTAGATTGATTGCAGTAGGGCACAACCACTTAGCTCTTGAAAGGTCTTTTTATTGAAGGAGGGTTGCGCGGGGCCATAGCCACGATGAGAAAAGAGACGGATTAAGTAGAATATCTGAATTGTAGACCTAACGAAGCAAACCTTTATAGATATGGAAAATCCCTGATTTGGTTCCGTACAAGGTAGACCTTGTTGCGGAATTCATGGAGTAAGCAGAACGATCATGTGTAGTCGCACTGGGTGGTATAGTGTGGATGTCCAAACATAAGTATAAGGTAGTGCAGATGCAGTTTCATATTTTCATAGTAGACGACGGAACATCTATATTGTAGGACTTATAAAGTTGTCCTTTAAAGATGTAGTTATAGTACGCTCTAACAGCGAGACAATGGAGTCCTTTTCGAGGAGGATACGAAAGATGCTATGGGGAGTACCTAGGACCGATGCGGTCTTTGGGCATGTAGCTATATATATATTGGTTATTAGCCAACAGGGTTGGCGCAGTTGGTTGATGGTCCGGACTGCGTGATCGAAGGTCACGAGTTCGAGCCCCGATACTGACAACCCTGTAACAAGTACCCGAAGTATGTGTTTGGCAGGCACATACTTCCCTAGAGTTTACAAGCGAAGCTTGGTTCTCTAGGTAATTCAAAAAAAAAATATTGGTTATTAGGTCACAATCTACTAGGGAGTAGTTGGGTATGTTTCCCGCATAGAGGCAAGAGTGTTATAAACCCAATAAACCTAATATAACAGAAAATTGAAATAGAACGGTCTATGTAGAATTATGCTTAGAAGTGTATAATTTTTCCATTCACCGGAACTTTAATACTGACCCGCTCCTCATATCATCCCATAGGTCAAATAGATGGCATAGATTTTCCAGGTTTGTGACACTTGTTTGGAAAGTGTTATACCTTGGTGAGTATTTACTTACTATTATATTTTAGTCAGTTTTGCTGAGAGATATTTATTTGAGCTCTGATATATTTTACCTTTGCTTATTTGCAGGATACCAGATACCCAACTAGGGCTTCAGTGGGCTTGGACTTTAGCATTTTTGCGAAAAATCCGGACCCACTGGAATTTGGGTTGTTACATTTGGTATCAGAACTTAGGTTAGTAGATCTTAAGTATATTAGGAAATATGAGTTAATATATTTGTATTTTTGAATAAAATATAACTATATTATGTATTAAAATCCAAATAGTAACCAATTATAGATTTTGAGTATGGAAAGTTTTTAGAAGTAAATTTGTGCATAGTTTGCTAGTTGGGCTTGGGATGACCAAAGATGTTGAGCCCTATATTATTGTCAATTTATAGTGTACAATAAGCTATGTTTTGGGAGAATTTCGGTATCCATATGATATAGGAAGTGGGAAAGTACCCTAAGGACAGTAGGGACAGTATTTTTATTTTGGAAGGAATAAGAAATTTTAGTAAGGAAATGAGATTTTCTAAGTTTAGGAAGGGTGTGCCTAGGGTAGTAAGAAGAAAATCCACTTTCTGTCTAGCCAATAAAATGAAACTTTTAGAGTTGAAAAGTTGAAAAATATAATTGCTAATATGTTTGAGGAAGTATATATCGGGTGTTTGGAAGAAAAAAAAGTGGTATGAAATTTAAATTGGTTTTTATATGATGTAAATTTTGTTAAAAGTAAAATTCATTTTGAAGAATTATAGAGCACGTATAGCTCGCTAGTTCCTTTTTAGGTATACAAAGATTTTAAACATAAAGCCTAGAGTGTGTTAAGTGTTGAAAAAACGTATGTTACAACATTTATTGTAGTAATAGATGTTTTCATGTAATATAAAAGGAAGCATAAACCATGACACTATTGTTATAGTAGGTGAGTCCCAAAGAATTTTTTTTTACATAGCATACGGAATTTATTAATATTTATTTTAATTGAATCAATATACAAGTATTTTTGGGTTGTAGTAACATTGTTTTATGCAATATCTGTTTTGACCCAGATAAAAAAATGTGTTTTGAAGAAGATTTCTAACTATTGAAACAAAGTGGTTTGTAAGTACACTTATTTTTTAAATAAGTAAATGGAAATATTCTTTAGTTATGAAAATATTAAAACAATTTTGAAAATGAGTTCTTCTGAAAAGAAGAAGATGTAAGTTAAATAGTAGGAAATTAATAAATTTCGTAGGAAATGTCTATCGTAAGTGAATACAGATTAAACATACTTTAATCTATTGGAATGAAATGAATAATGATGTAATTTTCCATGAAACCAAATCACAAATAAAGATGTTTTGTGTAAGTTATAAGGAATACGTGAAAGAGATGTACAAAGTTTGAAAAGCAACATATTTTGTACAACCTATTTCGAAAAATTATAAAATAAGTTCCTTGTAATTTCACGTAAACATGAAATCCTCTTTTAAAGCATTCATAGAAGGTTTTAACGTTAATGGTTTCTCATAAGAGAAAGTAGTTCCCATACATTAAGGTATAAAACAATTAGGGTAATAAGAAGTGTAATAATTGGAGACAGTGTTAGTTAGGAGTGATATTATAGAGAGCCTTAGTAGGAAAGCTAAGCAATGGAAATTTCATATTTTTCCATTGATTATGCTCATTGGTTGCTTGCCTTTGTAGAAAGTTCGTATCTGTAGTAACTTAGAAACTTCTTTAAGGTTAGGTAATTGGAAGAGTAGGAAAGTTAAGGGATTTTTGATAAAATAGTTGTTCTTATCTACTCTAGATTTTGTAAATTTGAAAGTCTATGAAAATAAGTTGTTTTGAAAACATGAGTGGACATTTTTGGAAGTCAAGAAAAAAAATGTTTTAAGGACAAGCAAGGCATATTTTAAAGAAAAATGGTTTTGGTGAAAAAATAAATAATTTTTTGGAAGAGGAAAACTTAGTAAACAGTTAAATTTAAAAATCCAATTTTTTTTTATGGAAAGCTGTAAAGGTCTTTAAAAGGAAAAGGGGAATAAGTTTTGAACTTAGAATTTTTAAGTTTTCCCCTCTAGGTTTGGGGAATAATTTAAATTCAAAGAGCTATAAAGTTGCAAGTCTATGAAGATAAAATGTTAAGTAACCAAGTAACTTTGAATTTAATAGAAACTTCAGAGTAACACTTTTAAAGGAAAGGATTTTGGGATTTGATGTTTCAAATATTTAGAAGCATTAATTTTTGTAATGAAATGATAAATACCAAACCAAACTTTTAAATTTGGAGTAGATAGAAATCATTTCCTAGGTGTGACGAGAAAAGTGTATGGCTATGTAATAATAAAAGTTTCCATAAAGTGTATAGGACATTAGTAAGAACTTAGGAATTTTGCTTCATGTGTGTAGACTATCGAAGAACAGTGAGGTGATATCAATAAGATAATAAGACACATGTGGTTGGGATAGGTAGACATTAGTTGGGGAAAAATGAAAGCTAAAGGTAAAGAGAATTTCTCCAAGCTTAGTTGCCTTTTTAGATAGAGACTACATAGATTGAAATCCCTATTCGTTGCAGTAAATGAGACTTGGTTATTCCATTTTGAGAATGGAATGGAAGAGATGAATAGATCTTATTCATTGTGAGTAATACATCGTAAGTTAGTAATGAGTAATAGGCGGCAGGAGGAGCCTAGGAGATACATGGATTCCTAGAGTAGGACCTTTCTGTATCAGGGTGGACATGGTCCTAGGCCTCCTGGCCCTAGATCATAGCTGTGTTTAGCTACTATATTTATTTATCTAGCATCGTTTTATAGTAGGACTTGTTTTCTATTTTAGTTATGAGATCATCCTTCTATGTAAGCATTTAGTTCCTATTGTAGTAAATCAGTGATGATTAGTATGATGTTTTTTCTCTGTGTTTTTGTGATGTTCACAAGAAGAGAATAAGGACATAGGACATAAATAATAATAAAAAGTAAAAGCCAAAAAGAGTAACTAAAAGGAAAACAACAAATTTAAAGAAAGCGATAGAAACGCCAATAGAAAATTTTGAAAAGAAAAATTTTCTCCTGTGAACCGTACTTGGGAAAGAAAATAGAAATTTTATAATATAGCGGGAGAAGTTCCAAATAAGGAGAAAGAGGTGCACAAAAGTAAAATGGGAAATGTTAGGTTTTCCATTTTTCTACCTTCTATCTGACATAAGAAATCAAGTTCGAATTTTTTTTTTTTGAAATTTGAATATTAAAAGTTCTGTGGTAGGATTGGATGTAAAAATAGTTAAACTATGCCCCTATTCAGTAGGAGTGTGAGAAAAATTGGATGAAAAATGTTTTGAGTTTTCAAAAGATTGCATTCATATAAAAATTGCAAGTATATTTAGGATGTATGCACCATATTTTAAAAGGGATTTTTTAAAGAAGAAAAGCATTTATATAGGAGGTAACGCTTAGAAATTCATGCACACGCATGTATTTTATATTAAATGACACTTTGCATAAGGACACAGATGGTTGCAAAAAGTGGATGTACAAAAAATGGATGTGATTGATGTAGAGAATCACATAGTTTTATCCTTACGAATTTCAGGTATGAAAATTCCTAAAGGAATGGAGAATGTAACACCCTGTGGTTTTTTAGATAATGAAATAGCCAAATTATTAAACAGTGAAAATAAACATTTTTGGAATTGTTAGAATATGGATTCGAAACTTATACCATTTTGTTTGTGGCAATTTTCTGATCAATTTTCATATATAACTTGTTGAAATCCAAGTTAATATGATGGAGTTACGAGAGGGACAAGAAATCAGAATTAAATGGAAAAAAAGAGAAAGACCCTATGACTCGACCCATAGGTCTCATAAAGGTTAGGGGTCAACCCGTCTTTTTCCCTGGACAAGAAATCGTCCAAGGACGTGCCGAAGTTTGGTAATTTGATTTTTATGCGATCTGAGGCGTTGTTTTTTCGATCCAACGATTTGCAACAAGCCTATGACGTGATAGCACCAGATTTAATCCAAAATTCCAACGGTCTAAGATCCTCAAACTCCACTATAAATAGAGCCCTGGGCCTAGCTATTTTCTCACAATCAGTCTTTCTCCCAATTGGGTTCATTGCATGAGGCTGAACCCTAAATAGTAAAGTAAAACGGGAAATGTGAGGTTTCCATTTTTCTACCTTCTATCTGACATAAGAAATCAAGTTCGAATTTTTTTTTTTTGAAATTTGAATATTAAAAATTCTATGGTAGAATTTGGATGTAAAAATTGTTAAACTACGCCCTTATTCAGTAGGAGTGTGAGAAAAATTGGATGAAAAATTTTCCGAATTTTCAAAAGATTGCATTCATATAAAATTGCAAGTATATTTAGGATGTATGCATCATATTTTTAAAGGGATATTTTAAATAAGAAAAGCGTTCATATAGGAGGTAACGCTTAGAGATTCATGCACATACATGTATTTTATGTTAAATGACACTTTGCATAAGGACACAGATGGTTGCAAAAAGTGGATGTACACAAAATGGATGTGATTGATGCAGAGAATCACATAGTTTTATCCTTATCGAATTTCATATATGAAAATTCCTAAAGGAAGGGAGAATGTAACACCCTGCAGTTTTTTAGATAATGAAATAGCCAAATTTATTAAACAGTGAAAATAAGCATTTTTGGAATTGTTAGAATATGGCCTCGAAACTTACAGAATTTTGTTTGTGGCGATTTTCTGATCGATTTTCATATATAACTTGTTGAAATCCGAGTTAATATGATGGAGTTACGAGAGGGACAAGAAATCGAAATTAAATAGAAAAAAAGAGAAAGACCCTATGACTCGACCCATAGGTCGACTCATAAAGGTTAAGGGTCAACCCGTCTTTTTCCCTGGACAAGAAATTGTCCAAGGACGTGCCGAAGTTTGGTAGTTTGATTTTTGTGCGATCTGAGGCATTGTTTTTTTGATCCAACGATTTGCAACAAGCCTATGACGTGATGGAATCAGATTTAATCCAAAATTATGACGGTCTAAGATCCTCAAACTCCACTATAAATAAAGCCCTGGGCCTAGCTATTTTCTCACAATCAGTTTTTCTCCCAATTGGGTTCATTGCCTGAGGCTGGACCCTAAATAGTAAATATTTCTAGGAAGAATATCTTTTTAATATTAGACACCTTAGAAGAGGATCCAGGAATGCCATGGAGTAAATCTAAGGATGACAAGTGAGTGGATTTAAATTGTATCATTTTTATGTTTAAGATATATAATTTCATTAAATTCTTGTTAAATATTTAATTCAGCATTTATTTCGATATTTAGTTCTACCAGTCAGTTATGTTGAAAGTGTAAATTTTATAAGAGAAGTGTACCTATATTTAAATGTTATTCGTATGGATAAAAAAGGAATCAAATTAAATATAAGTAATATTAGGCTTAAAAGTTGTATAAAAAGGCAAAAGCCTAAAAGTGCGAAATTTATAGTGAATTATGTTAAAACGGGAGAAATGAATTAAAAAGTGGAAAATCTAATAACGTGATTTGGAAGTTAGTGATAGATTAGTTGATTGGTTGAGAAAAAAGAATATATTTCCATAGTTTAATATTGTAAGGATGATGATAAACATAATTGCAAGAATAAAAGCAATTAAAATGGAATTAGCGCAAAATAGAGACATTGCTGTGTTTTGCATTATCCAATAACTAAAGAAACAATAAAAGAAATATATTATAGTTATGAGTTATTGTTTATAGCATTATTTAGTATTAAAGTATGGAAATGGATTTTTAGCATAATTTTTGTAACCAACTAAATAGAATAGAACTACTTCTTAGAGTAAAAGAGAATAACGTGAAGCGTTAAAGAAATAAAAGAAGAGGAAATAATCAAGTTAATTATTTGACAAGATTAGAAACAATAAACAGAAAATATTACTAGATCTGCATTTATTGCGAAGATAATAGTGTAAAAAGTAAAGCAGTTATTATGATAAGTAATTTGTGGCAGTTGGACGTAGTCCCAAGCTAAGACTGTCATATAATATAAGCGAACTAAAGAGAATTTTGTATCAAACTAAAGAAGACAGACTAGAATAGAAAAGAGACGCTTACAATTACATTTATAACATATAAATTATAAAAGAAAGAAAAGAATATAAAAGTGACAATTGCAAGTATAATTGTAACGCGTAGGTTATAACTAAAAAGAAAGAAATAGACGAGGCTTATTTTATCTAACTTAGATCTTGGATTAAGTTAATAAGCAGAATAATAGAAGTGGCTTGTACTGGACGCATTCCCTTTCTGGTCTAGGACTGATGGTCTCTCACAAGGGTGCGATAGGGCAAGCTGATTAGGATAAATAAGTAGCCAATAGAATAAGAAAAGTAAACTAAACGCATAGTAAATGATTAGACATTGGGTCTAATAAAATGGTACGGTGTGTTTGGAGTAGCCCAAAAGGAATCTGGATAAAGAGTCTAACGAAGCAGTTCATCATAGATTTTTAGTACAGAAAGAGCACGTCCAACTTAGTTTGGGCTAGAAGGAAGTACGAGACTTCAACAGGACGTGAGGATACTCTAGGATGGCCCTCTGGGGTGACCTAACGAAGCTGCACCACCGAACGCAGGTCTGTACTTATTCCATCAAGAGAGTATGCCTTAACTGCTTTTGCATTGCAGGCCTAATGAAGCGGACCTTTGTAAGCAGTCAAAAGGTTGATGATGAAGTAGGATATTAGTATGCCACCATACTCTAGTTTGTGAATAGGTTATAGTGGGCAGGGCCCATAAGGATAGTCACATGCGGTGATCAGCCATCATTAATCAGAGAGAGTTCGAGAAAGACTAGAGTTAAACCAATTGGCCAATGATTCTTTTACTATTGAGACAGTGGATAAGGGTCACAACCAATAGGATGTTTATATTGTTTGCATTAGGACATAGCCAATTAGCTCTTGAAAGGTTTTCGATTATTTAAGGAGGGTTGTGTGGAGCCATAGCCACGATGGGAAAAGAGACAGACCAAGTAGAATATATACATTACAAGCCTCACAAAGCAAACCTTTACAGATATAGAAAATCCTCGACTGAGTTCCGTACAATGTAGACCTTGTTGGCGGTATTCAAGGAGTAGACAGAACAATCACGTGTAGTCCTCAAGGTACGCACTGGGTGGTACATTGTGGATATCCGAGCACTAGTATATGCTAATGCGGATGCAGTTTCAGATTTTCATAGTAGATGATGAAAAATCTGTATTATAGGCCTCACGAAGCAGTCCTTTACGTATGTAGCTCCATTACGCTTTAGTAGCAAGACAATGGAGTCCTTTTCGAGGAGGATACGGCGAGTACCTAGGACCGATGTAGTCTTTAGGCATGTAGCTGCATATATATATATATATATATATATATATATATTGGTTATTAGGTCTTAATCTACTAGGGAGTAGATGGGTACGATTCACATGCAGAGGCGAGAGTATTATAAACCCAATAAACCTAATATAACAGAAAATAGAAATAGAACGGTATATGTAGAATTATGCTTAGAAGTGTATAATTTGTCCATTCACCAGAACTTTAGTTCTGACCCCCCCCCCTCCCATATCATCCCACAGGTTAGATAGATGACAGAGATTTTTCAACTTTGTGACACTTGTTTAGGAAGTGTTATTACCTTAGTGAGTATTTACGTACTATTATATTTTAGTCAGTTCCGCCGTGAGATATTTATTTGAGCTCTAAAATATTTATCTTTTCCTTTTTGCAGGATACCAAATACCTAACTCGGGCTTCAATGGGCATAGATTTTAGCATTTTTGCGAAAAATCCAGGCCCATTGGAATTCGGATTGTTACATGCAATGAGATTGCGACATATAGTTTACTAAAATCATATAATATAAAGGTAAAAAGAAACTTTTAGCAATACCATTTAGATGCAACATTGACAATCTGTTGGACTTTCCCTTTGTAAATACTAACATCGACATCATTTCCTTTTGCATCCTGCAACAAATAAAGATCAAATGAAATGACATACATATTTTCCAGAAATATTTTCTATTGATGTTTGATGAATAATACTACTTGCAAAAAATTCACCAAAAATATTGTTAACAAGATTTCTTGTTAGCATCCTCGATGCATTTCATAGGATTGTTTCACATGAATTCAAACTTTCGATTGAGTAGATTTTTCATTATCGAATGAAACAACTAAGTCGGAAGGTTTCGAGATCTCAATTCTAATCCTAACAAGAGGGGATTGGTACCCGAAGGTTACAAGTAAGTGGTCATTGCTTATGAGGATTTGAGGGAAGAATCATCTTACTTTCATCCTTACAGAAAGGTTTAAGTATTTCGACTAGAAGGGATCCATAGTATTGCTACACCATTCGGTAATCCGAAGGGTTTTTAGAAGTTACAAGCAGTCACTTAGCCTCCATCGAAGGGTTCAAGTACATATTAAACCTTGCAATTTGACCAGATTGATGGTTTTATTAAACCTTTCGATGGACCAGAAGGTTTAGAAAACCCTTTAAACCCTTCGGTCAACTTATTTGGATCGAATGATTTGACCGAATGACCTTCATCCATATCATTTCATTATATCTCTTTTACAAGCCGAAAGTAATCCACGTCTCTTGATGGTTATATTAAACCTTCCGGTGGACCGGAAGGTTTATGAAACCATTTAAACCCTTCGGAAGGTTAAGAAAACCCTTCGAGGGCATCAAACGTTGAGATTGCTTTATTTGCCATCCCTTTAATACTTTAAGCTTTTTAGTATGACATTTCACTTATGAAAACCTTTCAAAAATAATGCATGATTCAAACATCTTAAGACAATAGCAAGAGTTGAGTCAATATGCCATGAAAATTATATTGGAATCGTCTCACAGGTTTCTTTCCCCTTTTTGTAATTGATATTAAGTATAGGAGAAGGAAACTTATACTTATGAGGTTGTCTGATGATAGTTTCTTGGCATATTCTCAAAATAAAAAAAGAATATAAGAAATAAATCATCTAAGATCAGTCGTTAATGTAAAATTAATGCCTGATCATGATTATCCTCAAATTCCAAGTTGATCGCATGCTATCATTCTCTTTATTTCTCCATAATGGAATCTAATACGAAATTTAAGAAGATAGCCACCAATCTGGTTTCAAAATTAGGGTTACAATGTGTTGAATGGAAGCATTAGAAGTTGTTGAGTAGAAGAAATGAGAAGAAGATCAGATCATGAGACCGGACCCCTTGGATCTTATTTATAGATATAGGTGGCCTTCCTTTCGGCCATATGCTCTCGTCAAGACGGAAGGTTCCTTCTTTTATACAGTTGCGAACCTTTTGGTTCTAACGTAAGGTTTGTTCTTCACACCATCATGGGCTACCGAACGTCATAGAAGGCCATATGTTTCCTAATGAATTTATGAGCTCTTCGTCTTCCCACATGGTTGGTTTCTTATGAGACACTATGAACCTTCTGATCTTATCGAAAGGTTGCTCCCTATGTAATTACTGTCGAGAGTTGCGCCTTTCCCGAATGCTATCGGAAGGTGGCATTTTGTTGAATTATGAATGCTACCTTTGTATAAACCTTTCGAATCATTGGATATGTACTTCAACCGATTTGAAAGGCTTATTATGCTTCCGAAAAGGTTGTAAATTATATTGCCTTTTCTGGCCTTATTCTTACCCTTCTTGGAAGACATCTATTTGAATGACGAATGATGAATCCCTTCGTCTGCTCCGAAGGGTTTAGATTTGCAGCAAATTCGTTTCCAACATTCCTTCTTTTTTATTTAAAAAACTCAGGGCATTCTTTTTTTATGGTCTTTGCGTTATGTTAGGCTGCCTCATTACTATCTTCCTTTTTGTTTGTGCGAAAGCTTTTTCCTAAAGTTATTATGTGCTTCTTTTTCTCTAGTTTTATACAACCCTTTCAGTGTCGTCGAAAAGTAACTTCCCCTAATACTCTGTGACTATGCGTAGTGTCTCTGAAGTGCCTTCTTTATCTTCATTTTAATTTTGTGGTTAACATTTAGCCCCCCTATATAAAGAAGGCTTTTGTTATTTAGGACGCAGTTTCTAAGGTCATAGAACTATCCCTACGTTCTTCCAGTTGATAATGAATAACCCTTGACCAAAAAACCTGCTTTAATGTTAATAACAGGATCCCTTGAAGCCTCGGATGCCACTTTGGGACACCATTTTCTAACAACTTCTAATAGGAATTCTAGAATGTCATTTCTGATAATTGATAAGGGAAGGCCAAAATATCTTTTCCAATGGTTAATGATAGAAGTCTAGAATATCAATTTTGGGAATAAATAATAGATGATCAAAATATCAATTTTGGTAATTAATAATAGAAGACCAGAATACCATTGCTCTTAATTAATAATCGAAATTGAAGACCAGAATACCATTGCTAGTAATTAATAACTGAAAACAAGAATACCATATGTAGTAATATAAGATTGGGACATTATCTCTTGGGATAGGAGTCCAGAATACCCATCTAGCGAATGTTCATGAGAAGAAGTCGGTGACTTCCCTTTGATTTTTCTGTTGAGTATGCCATCCTTTGCCTTTGTTAGTGCTTTGCATGCTTTTTCTTTCTCGAGCCCATGTTTTCTTTGTCCATTTACCATTTTTCAAAGCCTATTTTAGGCCGGGACTCTTTTATCTGATTTTGTGCTTATTTAAGTAAAGCATATTTCAGGCTGTTGTCATATTTGATAGTACTGACCTCCTTTAATGGTTTCTATCTTAAGCTATGCCAATTTCTGCCAGTTCCTGTTTCAGG
This sequence comes from Allium cepa, assembly GCA_030765085.1. Classification (NCBI taxonomy): domain Eukaryota; kingdom Viridiplantae; phylum Streptophyta; class Magnoliopsida; order Asparagales; family Amaryllidaceae; genus Allium; species Allium cepa. The sequence continues at coordinate 242,424,646 of CM060938.1, read as the reverse complement.
CATGCACATTTCTTAGTCCGTCGGATATTTCATCTAGGTTTCCGGTGCGCTCGGCTAGCTTTTTGTGAAGTAGGGCCCGTGAACTTACCCGGCCTCCCTCCAAGAGGCGCCTTAACCTTGCCATAGCATTACGTGATTAAGGGCTTATTCACAACCTTGGTAAGCCCATAGCGTGGCGTACCAAGGGATTACCGTTCCTCCCTCTAGAAGGTGCCTTATCCTGGACATAGCGATGCGGATAAGGGCTTGTGCTCCTTTGACATGGCCATTTCTAGTTTTGGAATGGATAAAGGCTTATGCCCTCCCTCTAGGAGGTTCCTTTACCTGGCCTTCTTGGCGCGACCAAGGGCTTTCTACCATTATTGGTAGCCTACCATCTTAGGTTGTCTAAGATTTTAAGGAGAATTTCACTCCCGACCATGTAGACTCTTCTTACTAAATCATAGCAGAGACGTTATTAGAAATGCTTTATTCATTCAAAGTTGGAAAATATGGTCTCAAATATTCCACGTTCTTGGTACCATGTTTCCATTAGGTACCATAGTTTGTAGGCTCATGGGGTATTTCTTTGAAGATTATCAATAGGCCTTCCCAATTTGGCCCCATTGTCCATCTAATGGGTTTCTTGTATTGGCCATTACTCTACGAAGTACCAAATCCCTTTGTCTGAATGACTTGGCTTTTACTTTTGAGTTGTAGTATTTTGATATTCTTCTTTTATACTCAGCCGTTCTCAAAGCAACTTCATCTCTTAGTCCATGAATGAGGCGAAGTGATTCCTTTCTCAATTCGTAGTTTGGGTTAAAGGCATAGGCAATTCTTCTATGAGAAGATACCTAAATCTCTGCAGGTAGCATTGCTTCACATCCATATGTTAAAGAGTATAGGTATGACCCATTATTGTTCTAGTTGAAGTTCTATAAGCCCATAGAACTAGGGTCAATTCTTTTATCCAATTCCCTTTTGCCTTATTTAGCCTCTTTTTCAAGATCGTCTTGATTGTTTTGTTAGCCGCTTCAACGGCTCCATTGGCTTTTGGATGAGCAATAGAGGAGAAGCTTTTTATAACTCCATTATTGTGGCAAAACCATGAAAACTCTTCGCTCTCAAATTGAGTCCCATTGTCGGATATTATTGTGTAACGTATCCCAGATCTTGTGACAATTTCTAATGACGAATCTTAGCACTTTTCTAGTGGTAATTTTTAGGAGTGGTTCTGCTTCAATCCATTTTGTTAAGTAATCTATTGCCACCATAGCATATTTCGCCCCTTCCTTGGAGATTGGAAGTGGCCCAATTAAGTCGACTCCCTAAACGTCAAATGGCCATGGGGCAGCAATAGGGGTTAGTTGACTTCGTGGGAGACGTGGTATTTTAGAATAAAGCTAATATGTCTCACACCTTTTAACATATTCCATAGCTTGGTTAGTCAGATGTGGCCAGTAAACCCTTTCCTCATTATCTTCTTGGCTAGTTTTATTCCATTAGAGTGATCACCACAAAATCCTTCTTGTGCTTCCTTTGTTATTCTTAATCATCTTTCAGGTTTCACACATCATAAATAGGGAAGGGCATACCCTTTCTTGTAAAGAACTCCATCCATAATGGTAAAGCTTTCAGCTTGCTATTGTACCTTCATGCTTCCATTTTATCTACGAGCAATTTTCCATCGACTATATAATCCATGATTGGTGTCGTTCAAATGTTTTCATAACTTTCTTCTGCTATTACAGCTACGGGTTCTTGATTCGTATCTCTTGGTCCATCTCCTCCGACTCTGATGCCAAGGCCTGCGATCGGGTTAACATTAGTATTTCCACAGCTTTCTCTTGTTTGTTTTCCTCAATGCTAGGATTGGCCTGAAACACTACAAGTGCAATTCGAGTTTCAGGAGCTCCTCTTGAACTTGCCAACTTAGCCAGTGAATTTGCTTGAGAGTTTTCTCCTCATAATATTTGATGTACGGAGAAATCTTCAAAAAGTAAAAGCATCTTGAAAACTTTCTTCACACACTGACTAAGTTTAGGATCCTCGGTTTGACATACCTGCTTGATCTGGTTAACCATTAATTGAGATTCGCTGAATACCTAGATTCTCGAGATTTTAAGTTGCAAAGCAATGGTTAATCCAGCAACCGTGGATTCATAATCTACAACATTGTTAGTTGCTGAGAATCCTAACTTCATAGCGTAGTGTAACTTGGGTCCGTTTGGGGTAATTATTACATATTCTACCCCCTCCTTGTTCATTTGAAGCACCGTCCATAAATAGTTGCTACTTGGGATTTGTATCTTTTTCCTTTTTGGATTGCTTTGAAATGAACCATGTACATTCATTGATGAAATTGGCTAATGCTTGACCTTTTATAGCTGGTCTAGGCCAATATGCTATATCGTACCGACTTAGTTCAATTCCCCACTTAATTAACCTTCCAGAAGTTTCGGGCTTCCAAAGATTTGCATCAATGGGAAGTTAGTCAACCCTTTTACTGGATGTGCTTGGAAATAGGGCCTTCGTTTTCAAGCTGTCAAAATTAAACAATATGCTAGCTTTTCAATGACTGGGTATCGGATTTCAGCATCCTTTAACCTTCCGCTTATATAGTAAACTAGTAGTTGCAATCCATCGTTATATCTAAGCAATACCGAGGTCACCGCATGTTCATAAATTGCCATATATAAGAATAGATCCTCTCCCTCTTCGGGACTAGATAAGATTGGTGGCTTTTCCAAATGTAGCTTCAGCTCTTGAAATGCCTTTATGCAATCTTCGTTCCGTTCAAAATTCTTCTTCTTCTTGATCACCTCAAAGAACGGTATGCACTTATCAGTGGCTTTTGATATGAGCCAGCTTAGTGCTGCCACTTTTCCATTGAAACTCATAACATCTTTATTCATCCTAGGTTCTTCCATATCCTTAATGGCCTCGCTATTCTGGGCTAGCCTCAATCCCTTGTGCACTCACAATATATCCAAGGAATTTTCCAGAATGGACTCCAAAGTTTCATTTTTGGGGGTTAAGCTTCATTTGATACTTGCAAAGCACTTTAAACATTTCATTTAAATCTTCAAGATGATCTATTGCCCCTTATAATTTCACCAATATGTCATCAACAAAAACTTCCATATTCCTCCCAATTCGTTCTTTGAACATTCTATTTACCAACCATTGACAAGTTGCTCCTGCATTCTTCAACTCGAATGGCATTACCTTATAACAATAGGTTCTTTCGTCTGTAATGAAGATAGTATGTTCCTTGTCGGGTTTAAACATAGGAATCTGATTGTATTCAAAATGGGCATCCATTAGGGAGAGCAGCTTATGTCCATGTGTAGTGTCAACCAAATGATCTATCCTTAGCACCGGGTCGTAATCCTATGGACAAGCTTTATTCAAGTCTGTGTAGTCTATACAAGTCCATCACTTTCCATTAAATTTCTTTACCAGAACCGGATTTGCCAACCATTTAGGCTATCAGACTTCCCGGATAAACCCATTTTGTTGTAATTTCTTGACTTCTTCCTTCAGGGTGTCGGTCCTAACCTTATTAGACCGCCTTTTCTTTTGCTGAACTGGATGAATGTCTGGATTGATATTCAAGGCATGGCTCATGACCTTGGGGATAATTCTAAGATGTTAGAATGGGTCCAAGTAAAAACGTCCTTATTGCCTTCTAAAAATTCTATCAATCTTGACTTTAGGTGTTCCTCCAGACCCTTTCCTACTCTGATTTTAGTAGAATCGACAGAATCTAGTAGAACCACTCCAGTTTCTTTGACTGGCTTAACTCTTTCCACTTCTCCTCGACAATCTAATTCTGTAACGATTTCCATTTATTCGATTGAGTTGGAATCTACTCTCTTTCTTTTTCCATAAATTGGAAAACAACTTGCAGCAATATGTTTATTAGTTTTACCATGTGTTTTCTTTACTTCGAATGATGAATGTTGAAACCCATCTTCCAAAGGCTGCAAAGTAATATAAGAATCAAAGTAATAATGAACTCCCACTTGTTTTGTTCTAGGATTGCAAAGTACATTTCCCGAGATGCAAATTGTTCACCTTAGATAGTTCTCCAGCCACTTTTGGTGAGAAATTTAAGCTTAGATATTTCGATGAGATGAATGCATCCACCTCGTCCGGTGCCTGCCGTCCAAAGAGGGTGTTATAGAATGATGGTTGATCTATGATCACAAAGTTCGTTTCAAAGACTCGAGAACATGAGGAAGTTCCAGTTGGACAAAAAGCTTCTCCTGCCCAAGTGGAGTTGTCCCCTTATTATTGAACCCAAAGATTGGCTCGATTCTGGGTTTAAGTTTATCCTTGGAAATCCCAGTCCGATCAAACGCGTGGCGGAATATCACATTTACAGCGCTCCCCGTGTCAACCAGGATTTTCATGAGCATCGAGGATCCTATTTGGGCTTTGATCATTAAAGGATCATTGTGGCGTTTATTGTAACAACCCAGGGTATTGCACTAATTTATTATCGTCATTAGGCGATTAATTCTACTGGCTAATTGCTGTGGGAGTTTTTAAATCAGGTTTAAATTCTTTTATAAATTTGTTTAATGTTGTGTGGGCCTTAAATATTAAATCTTGGCCACGTTTCCTTTTATTTTGGGCCGTGTTATCTCAAGTATAAACCTGTTCCTTTCCCCCTTCATTCGTTTTTTAGCAAGCCCTAAACTAAAATAAATGAACGAAAATGGAGGCCCGTTCTTCTTTCTTCAGTAATTAGGGTTTTCAGAAATCCGCAGATGGCGACTTTAAATGCTCGATTCGACTTGATTTCCTTGCTTGGTTAGTTGATCGTCTCTTGAGATGCTTTCGGCTGCGAATTTGGATTTGGGTTCTTCGAACAAGGTGAGTGATTTTCACACACATCTAATTCAATTTCGTATATTTGTGAATTTGTGATTTCCACGGCTTTGAATTCTCTGGTACTTTGACTTCGGTCACATTGATTTTTGTGAAAGTATTTTGGGTTCGGCCTCCTTTTGCTTTGCGAACTCAATTTGGGTTTTTGTTAGTAGTTGCCACTGCTATCAAAATTCGAACTTCGAATGGCGATTGTTGGTTGAGCTTGTGGCTAATTCGAATTGTATACTTATTTGTAAGTATCTCTTATTGTATTTTAGATTCGAATATTTGATTCGAGGTGAAAATTGATTTGGGGATTTGCTTTTATGCTTTCTTTCTTGTGTTCGAATCTGTGAATTTGCCGATGGTGTTACTCGAAATATATATATATATATATATATATATATATATATATATATATATATATATAATTGTAAAACCTAATATTTCGTTCAACTTTTTGCTGCTTGGATTCTCTGTGAATTTAATCCTATGTGTTGTTAATAGTCTTCAATGCTCGATTTTCTGGAATTCAATTAAGATACTGTATATAATTTTATTTTTGTGCAAATGTACATCTCGGCCCTGAACATGATTTTGCACTGTGAGCGTTCATCTCGGCTGCGCTTGCTTGTCTCTGCTTCTTTGAATTATTTGTTGCTTCTGACTTGAAGTCTTGATAGAATTTTTGTCATTGTGACTTGATATAGTCTGCACCGTGTATCTCCAATCTTTTGTATTTTTGTGCATGTCACTGCAGTGTGTATGCTCTTATTGAAGTCTGAGTTATGTATCTTGTACTTGTGTCTCAGTGATGCATTTGTATCCACTGCCATTCCTTACATGTTGCCACCTCTTCTATATTGTGTCTGATCTTTGTTTCATACTCATTTGATGGCATATGGTCCAGCCTTGAGTTCCCTGTGTACATGTTCATATGGGTTTGCTTTGAGTTGCACTGCACTGCATATTTGTCACTGTCTTTATAGTAGGTTGATCTGGTATATTTGTCACGGTGCATTCACACTTGAAATACTTGTCGACTTTTAGTTCGGATTGAAGTTGCACTGGATTTGAATCCACTGTCTTGACTTGTACTTGACCCACTATTTCGAGTCACTTGTGCATGCTCTCAGGAGTCGTGGTATACATTCTTTACTACATTGATTTTGTTGCATCCATTTTACTGCATATATATACTTGAGGCTGTACATTTGAGTCTTGTTCATGGGTTGATTTCGACCTGTTCTTTTGTCACTGTGTATTGCTGTGCACTGAGCATATCACTGCACTGCTTCGTTTCACTGTTGCATGACTATATGCATTTCTTTGAACTTTGCAACCCCAACTTTATCGACTTGTTTCCAGTTCTGGTATATGGTTGCTTTGTGTAGTTGTAGTCTTGAGTCTGTGCATTTAGGTCATGTTGATGGTGAGGCATGTGTATATATGCACATATTCTATATTACATTGGTATTGAATTAGATTTTGAGCTTGGTCTTTGATGATGCTTGACTACTTGTTGCATTAAGTGTACATCTGAATTTTGGCGAGGCAGTGCACGTGAGCGTGTACTACAGCCAAAACAGTATTGATTTTATTGATATTTCATTGGCATTTTGATTCATTGGGCTTTTGTGTATTTCATCACTGTAGTGGCGAGGCAGTGCACGCGAGCGTGAACTGCAGCCAAAATAGTATTGACTTTTTAATTGATAATTTCAATTGCTTGAATTGTTTCGTATGTTCAATTCAATATTTTGAAATTTTATTTTGATTTGGTTTAATTTGATCATTTATGACATATAATTATCTACTAGATAATTAGATTATGAGTTTTCTAATTATCGTATCGATAATTAGATTTTGTTGTTTATGCTGTTTCACTAGCTTGATAATTATGAGTTTTCGATAATTAGTTTTCTAATTATCGTATCGATAATTCATTTTCGATAATTAGTTTTCTAATTATCGATAATTATGAGTTTTCTAATTATCGTATTGATAATTGCTGACTCGCTGTTTATTGTTGTTACGTGTTATATCTATCGTTATCCGGTTCTCTTATTAAAGGATTGGATAGGTGAGATTTATCGTGATTGTCGTCTATTTGATTACTTAATTATTATTGCTTCCGTGCATTAATAACTGAGTTTGAATTAGATTGACCCGTGTATTATTTTCTATTGAATTCATACTGGGGTCAGACCGAGTTATTACAGGTTGTTGATATCTTACTTTGGGTTGCTGCTTGAGCTATAAAGTACCTTCATATCTTTTGGAGTAGTTGGTGTTATTTTATAGGATGATATGTATACATGTATATTATTTACAATAATGTACTTGTATATGTAACTTCCACTTTCGACAATTGTTGTAACGACCCGCCTTTCATTCCATAGAAAGACGCATCATTAAGAAGAAAGAAAGGGATAGAAAAGAGAAAAGAAAGGAAAGAAAGAAACAGACAACATCAGAATCTCACAGCGGAACGAATAAATTATATTATATCACATAAAACTTTACATAGTATCATATACATCAGAGTTAAACAGCTAATACAACACAAAGTAGACAGTTATAAACATATGTCTAGCAATTACAATTCAAGTATATCAGAGAAAACAGATACAACTCAAACACAACGGAACCACTATATATATCTACACGCTGAAGCCTCCTGCTCCATTATCTCCTCCAGAACTCGTCAAAGCAAATCCTAAAACACTTGGCTACTCATACGTAATATGAGTACCCAAGAGTTTAATAAAACAGAAAATAAACACTCGAGTCAGACATGGGTCTGGTGTGAGTAAACGGAGATAAAAGTTGCTTAACTTTAGAAAATCATTTGAAAACAAAGGTATCACGTAAGACTTCCCACACATAAACATGGAAAAGTTTTTACCTTACACTAACCAAAACATTTGATAGGAAATCCAGTGTTATTACAATAGTGTCTAGGGTTTTCAAATAAATAAGAAATAGCCGAAATTGTCACATTTATTAAATTCCAGCTACTAGCCACAAGAGTGGGTAATACAATCAAAACCGTAGGGTCTCGTAGGAAGAATGAGTTTCCATCAATGGCAGGGCCACTGGGGTACCGCCCGTCACAGTACGTGGCCTAGATCACCGTACCGAGGAGTAAGCCCGCTCCCCTGCAACACAAAGCCGGAACCATTCCTTACTGAACAGTTCCGAACAAGACCACCCCGCAGATTGGTCTTCACCAACTGCCACACAGCCGAAATATAAAAGGACCTCTAGACAGGGGTAAATCTTGCTTTCCAGTGGGAGATACCCACGAAGCCTTGCTGCACCTCCCCTGTTTTATCCATTCCCAGTTGATGAGGCTTGAAGCTACGATTACCTTTATTGGACCCATAAACTTAGAATGCTCATCGTCCACCTGACAATGTTCTGAAAGCATTCAATCCATATAAGTTCGTTCCGGGTTCGAACGAAACCGAAGGCACTATCTCGTTGCACTCATTTTGGAATCATCCTCAGAGTCAACGACGATAACCCTTACACTCTGAATCACCATCTCGAACCTATAAGAACTATTCCGTCAACTCATTATGGAATCACCCACAGAGTTATACTGACGTATAGCCCTTACACCTCGAGTCTTCACTTGCTCCACTTGGATTAACGACCTAACGTTTAATTTTGAATCGATGTGGTTTTCGGATATCCAAATATGGAAACCCGATCCTGGTCTCACCGAAATCCAAACGCCATCTTAGTGTCCAAGTTGTACTTAAGGGTTTTAAACAATTAACTCATTTCATTATTATCTATTTCACACAGATAGATAAACTAGATATCATAATAGATAATCACATTCATATCATAAACGGATAATCTGTATCATCATCACAAACAGATAATCATCGCAACCAAATAATCCATCACAAGCCATCATACTTAAACCAAGCATTCATATCATACAGATACGACTCATCTCATTACTGAGATCACAACCATTCAATCAATAACATCCATAAGCAATGATTTATTAACCATCAATTATAATTAATTTAAAAAGAATTAAATTAATTACTTCTATCATTAATTAATTTAATTTAAATCCTGCTTAATATCCAATAGTTAATTAACCCAGTTAATTAATCATTCACTAAGTATTTAACTTGACTAAATACCTTGGTCAACCATTTACTAATTACAATAAGTAATTAGTCCTTAATTAAATTTCAAAAATTAATTAACCTTATTCATAAGTAATTAACATTTAATTACTCATTTTTTAATTAATTATAATTAATTATATTTGTCCTTAATTAATTACAATTAATTAATCACTTACTTAATTATTATTTAATCAAACAATCCTTAATTACAACATTAATTATAATAATTAATGATCTCTAATTAATATTCAAATTAATTACTTAATTTGAAAATTAATTACTTTTATTAATTATTAATCGCCTTGATTAATATTAAATTCAGTAATTAATTATCTTTAATTACTTATTAACAAATCAATTATCCAATAATTAATTATCTTCATTACTTTATTAAAATAAATCACCTTTCACTAATTACATTCCAGTAATTTATCACTCATTACTTCATAAAGTAATCCTGCTACATTAATTACATTAAGTAATTACTTCCATTAAATCATCAAATGATTTACTTAAATTAATTAAAATAAATTGACTAACTTAAACAAATCACAATATCAAAATTAATTACAATAAGTAATTAATTCCTTAATTACTTTATCAATTAATTATACTTAACAAATTACAATTAATTATATTCAATTAATCTAGTTAATTATCAAAATTAATTACATTAATTAATTACTTAATTATCCTTAGATAATTATTTTTATTAATTAACAACATTTCCAATAATTACATACTTAAGAATAAATCATTTCTAATTAAAAATTATTCTAGACCGTTATTTAAAATCAAATAATTAGGTAAATTCTTAATTATCTTAATTATTTTTTCAAAATAATTTAATTACTTATCAAATGACTCATTTACATTCAAAATGTATTAAAACAATACATTTCTAAAATTAAATTCAAATTCCATTTAAAAATTTAATATTTAAAATGTTTAACTATTTAAACATTAATCCAAATTTAAATAAATATAAACCTTACAAATATAAACCTTACAATAAAATGAGTGTTAAAGAACATTCATTACTTAAATATAAAAGAAAAGTTTAAAACAAAATTACTTGATTAAAATAAATCAAGCTTTGAAAATAGATTGATTACTTTAACTTTCAATTTTAAATTAACACTTCATATCTTAATTCAAATATTAAAGGAAATAAATTCTTTCAAGTTTAAAACTTATTTGAAATCAAATTCATTTTTAAATCTTCTTTTAAAACAGTTGAATCTGTTCATAATTTTTTTTAAAAAAAATTACAAAAATTGTTTTGAATTAAAAACTGGTTTTAAAAGTAACCTGAAAACTGTTTTTAAACTTGATTTAAAACTAAATTTAAATCTTGTTTAAATTTTAAAATTTTCATTTCTAAAAACCTTGAATTCAAAATTTTATTTGAATTCAGACTTAACTTACATTTGAATCAAATTACAACTTTATAATATGAATTCATTTAAATTAAAAAAAACTGCATATCTACAGGATTTAACCCTGCAACACACTAACCCGAGAAACCCCTATACCCACTTCGAGTTTCCAAACCCCCAGCTTCGAGACAGAATCCAAAACTCCCGAGTATTACTTCGAGTCCATTTCCCTGCAAAACCCCCAAATGTTCACCAGAAAAATTATGTGCACGATGCATATGCACCGGCACTCTGATGATCTCCAGCCTCTCAAGACCACCTCACCAAGTTGCCGACCATCCCCAAAATTGATCGCGACCACAAAAATCCCTACTGCAGCTCGATGTTGAAATCGAGTATATCAATCCAACCTGGAATATCGACATTGCAACCAAAGGCCAAACCTGTCAACACCGCTCTCGCCCATCTCCGACCACTTGATCACCTGCAACTCTGGCAATCCCTTCATCTACGTCCCCTCTGCCAATTCCTAAAGTATGGCAACACTCGGTGCACCAGAGACCACGTGAAGCATCAAAAATTCGACCACTCAAAAACTAGGTCTAGGAAACTGGAAACACTAATTACCACCACCCCCCTCTCTGATCACCAATTTCCAATTATCCCTCATTCTTACATCAACACTCCACCTACAGGAAGCATCCTAACTCCCAAAATCCACTGAATAATAAAACAAACCCAAAAAAACCCAATTCTGTTCAACATAGAAAACTCACCCCTCAGTAATTTTAAAAATATAAAATTTGTTTTAAAATTCATGTTTTTAAACATGAATTCAGATTACAAAACTGTTTAATTGATTTAAGCTGTTTGGTATTTGTTTTCATTACAATGATGACTGGTTTTATTAAAATACTTACTGTTATATTTGTTTCAGAGGTAACATAATTTTTTTAAATACAACTAAATCATGATTTAAGAACATAATTTATTACTAAACAACATTATTTATTTACACATATTAGTTTCTAATAGAAATTAAACAGGAGAATAAAGCTTTTCTTATTAAACTTAGTTTAAACAGAAAACTGTTAATCAGGTTTACTGTAATCTCATACATACATACATATATATATATACATACATATATATATATATATATATATATACATACATACATATATATATATATATATATATTCACACACCATATTCATCACAAATAAAATCATACAAGCATACACATTCTTATATATTCACATGGAATAGACGTATTCAAACTTTTGCATTGAGGTCTCACCTTCAAAATAACAGAGCAATTTTAAATCAACCAGATTTCAATTTATGTAAACTAATTCTTGAATTCAGGAAATTCTATTTATCTTTGATTTAAAATAAAACTGTTTTAAAATAAGAAGTTTACTCACCTATCAATTTTGAAGATGCAGAGAACAAATTCCAGAGATGTAATTGCTTTCATATATTGCAGAAACCTGATTTGAAATGCATGTTGAATCTGGATTTGAAATTTCAAGTTGAAGTTGCTTTTAACTTGTATTTGATTGCTGAGTTTCTCCCAGATTTGATTACTGAAATATTGCATGCAGATCCATATTCAAATGCTTGAGTAAGAGTTGAAGATTGCTTCCAGATTGTAGTATTGGGTTTTGAAATTGCAGATTTTTAACATTCATTATGTTTGGGTTTTAATTTTTCTTAAATCTGATTTTTCAGATTTCTTTTTTGAAGAAAATGTTTTTAACAAATGAATTGCTATGTTTTCTTATCAATCTGATTAAATTTCAAAAATAAATTAGCTTGCACTTGTTATGTTTAGTTCGTAATGTGATTACAAGTGTCCACCTTATGGTTTAAGATCTAACACATGTTTATCTAAATTTTAAAAGGAATTTCTTTAATTTAAAAATGTATTTAAATTTATTTAAAACCGTTTCTAATTTGTTTTAGCATGTTTTAAATATTTATTAACATTAGCCTTGAAAATGATTACATGTTTACTTCTTTTATACGATTACACACAATTTTAAATGTTTATTTGAATTTTTTAAAGTAATATTCTTTTAAAACTAATTTTCAAAAGAGAAGATTTTAAAAATAAAAGAAATGTTGAATCAATTTCATTCAAGAGTCTTAAATCAAAATACTATATTTTAAATGTGAATGAATTAAATTTATTTCAAAGAAAACAATTTTTAAAACAAAACAATATAAACTTTTATTATAAAACAAAATTTAAACTATATTTATTTTTATAAACAAAATAAATACTTACTTACATTACTATGAAGATATAAGAAAGACTTTAAAATTTTCCTTTGGAAAGTTTTCAATACTAATTTAAATCAATTTACAAATTATACATTTATATATAATAAGTTGGAAAATAGTTTTTATTTAATATAAATTTAAATTAAAATCAAAACTCCTATTTACAATGTATACACATATATACATTATAAATAAAATATCTTTTAAATCAGCTTAGAAAGATAATTTTATTATCTAAATATTTTTAACATCTGAAAACAATAAGATTCTCAATTTAAATTATTATTATTATTATTATTTTGAAAAGAAAATCATTTGACAGATTAACAATTGTTAATCTTTAAAAGAAAATTCCTGTTTGAATTAGATTATTAAATCAATATTTCACATTTTTAAAATAATTATTAATGAAATTATTAAATAAATATTGCCCAAATTTCCGGGACATCACATTCCTTCCCCCTTAAAAGAATTTCGTCCTCGAAATTTAAAAGCAAAGGTAATTTAATAATCCCATACATATTTTAAATTTTAAAGTAGCAAACATATACTATCAACCAAATACTAACAACCATATCAACCAATTCAAACAAACAATTCTAACTATCCATACAAAATTCTGGATACGATTCCCTAGAGTTTCCCAGGTACAAACACCGGGACACTCGCCCTACATAATCTAAACTGGCTACACCACACAAATCTAGAGCTCCTATATATCTAGATCTACAAATCTAAACAGGATACTGGACCTCAGACAAGTCCTAATCAACTTCCAAATTTCCCGGAACTACTGAGTCTAAAACCAAAGATAAACCATACACGCACTCCCTTAGAGATACGTGAAAACAAAACAAATTCCAGCCATCCGAACTGGCAATTTAATCCTGCAGACCAAACACTCAACTCTTAAGAGAAACAGAAAGATCCAATCTCTTATCCACACATCTCTCATGTCGATCCTGGGCTGCCTCCAACCTTCTAGATCAATCAAATCTACCACACAACTCTTCTACACAAATATCAGAAGACTTCAGACAAACTACTCTTATTTGGAAAACAGAACAAATGCACAAGACATCCAAGCTTCCAGATCCAAATGAATTTCCTATAGAAATCCTTTGATCCAAGACAAAACTCAAATTCCCAAAGAAACGGGTGTTGCTTCTATCCTGGAATAATTGCCACCATGCTTCCACTACGCAACTCTGTTTCGAGAATGCTGTTGATGAACACAAGTATAGACTTGATCACCCCGGAATATTGTTCATCAAATTCCATAAAATCTCAGTGATCTATCCGATTCGGTCACAACACCACAAAAAAATTCAACCAGAAAACTAGATCCGATTAACCTGTCGGCTTAAACAGATCTCTTTCTCAAAGAGCCTTCCTACTATGCTGAACCATCGGTAAAACTCCAAGAACCAAGTCGAAACAGAACTCAAACTCTCGATGTGGATGCAAATCTTGATTCCTTCGAAGATATCCAGAAAATATCACTTCGATAACTCAAACATCCTCTAGAGATGCTTCAATCCAAACAAAGATCACTTAGAGAACCTTCGAACCATCGCAAGTCACTTTTGCGATCCTACTTAGTTCAGATCCCAAGAAATCGTTCTCTCTTCAACAATCAAAACAGCTAAAGCCTTCTAATCAAAAGAAGAACTAGTGGTCCACCTCCAAACTACTAACATCTCACCCAGCTGAGCTTCCAGAAGAAATGGACAAGCTCCACCATCTGCCCGGACTACTGACAGAAGAATCACAGAGATTTCCGAACCATCGAAGAAACAGGCCACTCACTGCTTCTACTGCTCCCAAAAACTTCCTTATCCAAAAGCTCATCGAACCTCAAAGCTACACCAGCCTCCTCCACAATAGAGCCTTAAGAAGACAGATATTCCTCAGGAAACTCGCTCTCAAACCAAGCACAAAACACTCTGCCAAACTGAGCCTCAACTCAAATACAGACAGAACTCCTTCCTAAGGTTCCAAGATACCAACTCTGGCTTCAGCACTCCCAGCTAATCCAAACTCAAGAAAAACCACTCACACGAGTGCTACCAAACTTATATTCCAAAAATGAACTCCGAATCTTGAAAAGATTTCCTTCAAAGATCAGTAGAAATCCTTCACCAACTGCAGAACTACTCAAGATGCCCAATACTACCCTAGCAGATTACTTCCAACCTCAACACTCGAACTCCAACCATTGGTAGTTGTGTTACACACACCACCACCCTATCTATCTTTATTTATTTATATTGGAAAACCTGAAAAGGTAACCCAAATAGGTAGAAATAAATAATATATATATATATATATATATATATTCAAAATTACAAATACGCTCTCTCAAGAAGGACACCACTCCAGAGTCTAGGTATTCGCTCAACCTAGAGCTCTGATACCACAATGTAACGACCCGCCTTTCATTCCATAGAAAGACGCATCATTAAGAAGAAAGAAAGGGATAGAAAAGAGAAAAGAAAGGAAAGAAAGAAACAGACGACATCAGAATCTCACAGCGGAACGAATAAATTATATTATATCACATAAAACTTTACATAGTATCATATACATCAGAGTTAAATAGCTAATACAACACAAACTAGACAGTTATAAACATCTGTCTAGCAATTACAATTCAAGTATATCAGAGAAAAAAGATACAACTCAAACACAGCGGAACCACTATATATATCTACACGCTGAAGCCTCCTGCTCCATTATCTCCTCCAGAACTCGCCAAAGCAAATCCTGAAACACTTGACTACTCATACGTAATATGAGTACCAAATAGTTTAATAAAAAAGAAAATAAACACTCGGGTCAGACATGGGTCTGGTGTGAGTAAAGGGGGATAAAAGTTGCTTAACTTTAGAAAATCCTTTGAAAACAAAGGTATCACGTAAGACTTCCCACACATAAACATGGAAAAGTTTTTATCTTACGCTAACCAAAACATTTGATAGGAAATCCAGTGTTATTACAATAGTGTCTAGGATTTTCAAATAAATAAGAAATAGCCGAAATTGTTACATTTATTAAATTCCAGCTACTAGCCACAAGAGTGGGTAATACAATCAAAACCATAGGGTCTCGTAGGAAGAATGGGTTTCCATCAATGGTAGGGCTTCTGGGATACCGCCCGTCATTGTACGTGGCCTAGATCACCGTACCGAGGAGTACGCCCGCTCCTCTGCAACACAAAGCCGGAACCATTCCTTACTGAACAGTTCCGAACAAGACCACCCCGCAGATTGGTCGTCACCAACTGCCACACAGCCAAAATATAAAGGGACCTCAAGACAGGGGTAAATCTTGCTCTCCAGTGGGAGCTACCCACGAAGCCTTGTTGCACCTCCCCTGCTTTAGCCATTCCCGGTTGATGAGGCTTGAAGCTACGATTACCTTTATAGGACCCATCAAATTTAGAATGCTCATCGTCCACCTGACGATGTTCTGAAAGCATTCAATCCATACAAGTTCGTTCCGGGTTCGAACGAAACCGAAGGCACTATCTCGTTTCACTCATTTTGGAATCACCCTCAGAGTCAATGACGATAACCCTTGCACTCTGAATCACCATCTCGAACCTATAAGCACTATTCCGTCAACTCATTACGGAATCACCCACAGAGTTATACTGACGTATAGCCCTTACACCTCGAGTCTTCACTTGCTCCACTTGGATTAACGACCTAACGTTTAATTTGGAATCGATGTGGTTTTCGGATATCCTAATATGGAAACCCAATCCCGGTCTCATCGAAATCCAAACGCCATCTTAATGTCCAAGTTGTACTTAAGGGTTTTAAACAATTAACTCATTTCATTATTATCTATTTCACACAGATAGATAAACTAGATATCATAATAGATAATCACATTCATATCATAAACGGATAATCTGTATCATCATCACAAACAGATAATCATCGCAACCAAATAATCCATCACAAACCATCATACTTAAACCAAGCATTCATATCATACAGATACAACTCATCTCATTGCTGAGATCACAACCATTCAATCGATAACATCCATAAGCAATGATTTATTAACCATCAATTATAATTAATTTAAAAAGAATTAAATTAATTACTTCTATCATTAATTAATTTAATTTAAATCCTGCTTAATATCTAATATTAATTAACCCAGTTAATTAATCATTCGCTAAGTATTTAACTTGACTAAATACCTTGGTCAATCATTAACTAATTACAATAAGTAATTAGTCTTTGATTAATTTTCACAAACTAATTAACCTTATTCATAGGTAATTAACATTTAATTACTCATTTTTTAATTAATTATAATTAATAATATTTGTCCTTAATTAATTACAATTAATTAATCACTTACTTAATTATTATTTAATCAAACAATCCTTAATTACAACATTAGTTATAATAATTAATGATCTCTAATTAATATTCAAATTAATTACTTAATTTAAAAATTAATTACTTTTATTAATTATTAATCACCTTGATTAATATTAAATTCAGTAATTAATTATCTTCAATTACTTATTAACAAATCAATTATCCAATAATTAATTATCTTCATTAATTAATCCTTGATTAATTACAAAAGTAATTATCCAAATTACTTTATTAAAATAAATGTAACGACCCGTAAATTTCGACGATTTAATTTAATAGAATTTTGTAATAAAAATTAAGTAGAAATAATAAAAGGTGATAAATATATATTGAACGCTAATTTAACAATGGTAATTTAAGCCTTTGTTTGTAATATGAATAAATTTTTCAATAAAAACTGGTGTAAGTATTGTACCTGAATATAATGGAAGATAGAGAATATAGGTAAGATATTTAATTAGTTAAGTATAAATTTATGGGTATAATAACAATTCGTATACATTACCTAAAAGCGTTACTTTAACAATTAATTTTAAAGTGATGGGAAGAAAATAAGTAAAGTTATGCAGTAATAAATAAATAAAAATATCGCAATAAATAGGAAATTGACATAACATTTATTTATATGAACGTTACTTATTGATTTGAGAGTAACGGAAGTGTGAACGTAGAATAAAATAAGCGTAGATTTATGTTAGGTAATTATTGAGAATATGGGGAATAAGTTGAAATAGTATTAATTAAAAATTTATGCGTAAAACATGTTATGTAAGATATATTGACTCCATTTAATAAATTGAGGGTTAATATTATCGAAGAGGATTAAATATGGTCTCAATGTAAATTTAGATAAGTTTTGAAATAAAGACTAATTCCATTCAGAAGATGACAATGGGTGCAATATTTTGATTTGTAAGCAGTAGTAATAGGTTACATGTTTAATTGGTTGATAGAATTTGAATTGAAATAAATGTTAATACACTAAATAAAGGTTACATTAATATGATAAGTAATACAATGTCTAGAAGTTTAATATAGAGTGTTAAGACATAGAAATGGAAATTAGGAAGCAGTTGGAATTAAATGAAATTTTAGGTGTATTTATGAGAAATTTACGTACAATTAAAAAGGCGAATGAAATAAATACCAACCAATTTTAGTGAATAACGAGATCTAAACCTAAATAAATAAATTCCTTAAAATTTAAGTTTTAATTTTTGATAAATTGGATTTGTACTTTAATATTGAAAATTTTGGGATTATTCAAAAATAAATTAATGTAGGAAGTTGTTAAAGGATTCTGAATTTACCAAGTGGTCCAAACTAACAAAATTTGCAAATAATTAAAGTTGGATTGTAAATCTGATTCAATTAACCTATAATTAATTTATTTGTTTGGAATATAAAAAGTAATGATAGGGTTAATTGAAATTAAGGGTAGTTTAATTTGTATGTTATTTGGGATTAAGACAAGATGGGTGGATATTAGGAGTTATATACTTAGATCATTCAATTTATTTGGATAACATTGTAATAAATGTAATTAAATGTACATTTACGTGAAATATAATACCATGCTTAATAGATTGCTAAGTTGTATATATTAAAGGGAATTTTATTAATTGTTTTTAAAAAAAAACTTAATTAATATGGTTGATAAATGTAATATAAGAAAAACCAATGAAATTCTTGGGAATAATGTAGGTTAATATGAGTTAGTAGTTAGGGTAGTGACTAAAATTGGTAATACATTGCAATTAATGTTAATAGTGTTGACATAAGCTAATAAATTTAAATGTTAATGCAATACCAATTTATGTATTTAAGGTGATTGCGAAATTGGAATTTGATAAATGCAGTAACTAACTCAGGGCAAATAGATTTTATGGAATCAATAAAAGATAGGTAAATTTAATGATTGTTTGGTGGTAATTTAAGCATGAATGGGAATAAATCGGGTAATAGTGAGAATTATTAATTATTACCCATCAATGTATTTAGAATCTAAATCAAATGCAACATTCGTTGTTATTTGTAGCTTATAGGTGGAAATAACGTAAACTTTATTCAGAATATGATAATTAGTTAGATTAAAAGAATGGAAGGCAGGATATATGGATTCATTTGGATTTAGAACATGATAATTTGAATTTATTGAATTTATTGGAAACTGAATAGAACATTTTATGTGATTGAAATTAAAGTTGGAATTCGGAGATGTTTTAAGAATTCCCATCTATGGGATACCAATAGATAGGATAATTAAATGAAAGGTCAACTATAGGATTTCTGCAAAGTTAATTTATACTTTGTAGATAAAATAAAATTGAAGTTTTACGCTGAAGTTAATAATGTACTCAGCATTTAAGAAACATCTCAAATTGTCTAAATTTGAATAAACAATGAAGTAATAAATAATAATTATTAATAAAATGCAAAATTTGCTAACCCGTTTTCAAATTAATGATAATTAGTGTTGGTATAGGCTATTTATTTAAGTAACAGTGCGATGCCAAAAAGAATGGATTGGAAGTAATTGAGAAATATAAATAAAATATTTTAGTAGGGAATTCAAATGTATATATACATAGAAATGTGGATTTTTATAGTATGAAAACTTAGTCAATTTACAATACTTAAATCTATTGAGAATGAATAAAAATCTAAGATAATTATTACGGTAATTTAGAAATTTAGTTGAAAATGGAAACTTATCTATGAATTTGGAATTTAATGAAATTGTGAATTTATATTGGAACTTATAAATGAAGCATCTAAATTTACATTTGTAAATACGTTTAAAATTCAATGTAAATGTCTGAGGAAGAAATTAATTTATTTACTAATCCGTAACGTATCCAATTAATATAAAATATTCTGGTGGGCCAACAACCGTTTTGCGCGTTTATGATTCGTGCCCACCTATCCTATTTCACTTTGTCTATTTATAAGCTGTGTAAACCCTAGCCTCCATCTATCTTCATTTCTCTCTTTGTGTTCTTTTCTTCAACTTCTTCTCTTCCAATGGCTGCAAAATTTCTAGATCCAATTACAGTCCAAAATAAAAATAAAAAAATAAAAAAATAAAAAATATTTCAAACTCCTCTAAAAATTTCAGAAAAATTATATGTCATAATTCTCGAAGAGCGTAATCTGTTGGTACTGTCCGTTTTTATTATTGGTGCTGTAGCGTGCTCGAATTTGAGAAGAAGGACGTGGCCTGTGACGTGGCATGGTGATGGGGTATATTTGTTTATTTTTTTTATTTAATTTTTGTTTCAATCGGAATTTTCGAATAACTTTCTCATACATAGTCCGATTCACGCGAGATTTTTTTTTTTGTTAGGATCGTAATTAAATTCCAGATCTGTTGACCCTGGTTTGGACCAATTCGGAGACCGTCGAATTTTTGAGTTTAAATTGAATTTAAATTCGATTTAAATTCAAAAGGTGAGTATTTTAACCCACTCACAACTTCTAAAATTTGTTATGTTTGTTAATTCGACTTTAGATATGGGTAGAAATTTATTTATGTCTGTTTGACATGTTTTATTCACTATTTCTGTTTAAACGCATTTATTTAATATAACTGTAAATTTATTTATTTATTGCGTATAAATTTGACAGTTAGAATTTATTTATTGCATGTTAACTGCCAGGCATAGTTATGTTAAATTTTATTTCATATTAACTGCCAGTTAAGTTTACGTTTATTTTTGCATATAAACTGCCAATTAACAGTTATTAAATTTATTTTGAGTATAAACTGATAATTGATACCAATATTATCACCTGTTATATATTGATGATTGTTTGAAATCGGATGATGACTGTGATAAATGGATGTATGATTTGATGGATGAATGGATGATTTATTTTATTAATTGCAAGTTGCTATACATTTCATTCATTCGGGATTGCGGTTTGAAATGATATACAACCGCATTTTATTTTAAATTGCGGATTGAAATGATAAACATCCGTATCACTTGACCATAGGGTAGAAAATTTTATACAGGCACCGCAGTATATATATAAAATATATTTTGGAATGTTTTTATGGTTTTGTAAAGCTATATATATATGGTTTATGGGATATTGAATTAGTTATTTATATATATATATATATATAGTAATTTTCGGGTTTAAGCTTTGTATAAATTTGATTTGAAGTATAAAATAAAGTTTGATTTTTAGGAATCAAATACGATTAAGCATTTATTTAAAATCTAATTTCTGGAGTTTTATGACTTAAATGAGAATAAGATTTGGAAGATGAATATTAAGTTAAATTGAAATTTAATAAAAGTTAGAATTTTTAAGGGATATGATTTTATAACTTGATTTTTGTGCAGAGTGATCTAAATGAATATCAGGTTGATTTAAATGAATATAAAATAAATTGAAAGATTATCCAGTTATGTGAAGTTAAAGGTTTTACTTAAATTATATTGAATTCATTAAGTAAACATTTCAAGTCTAAATAAGAAGTAATTGAATTTGATACATATGGATTTGTCAAATGAGTTGTTTTCTTTTTGAAATGGTGAAATATTTAAAGCCTTGAAACATAAGAATTGAAATGGTATTTGGAAGTGTAAATCGATATTTTGTTTTATAAAAGTAGTTTAATATTTAACCATTTAAGAGATGGAAATTTGTTTCAAAGCTATGTTTTTCAGGGTAGTATAATTTGGAAATATTATGTTCAAGAGTTTGATTTCTAAATATTTTACTTTGGAAACCCTATGATTTTGGAAGGAATATATGTTGGAAAATAAATGATATCGTATTGATTTGGGGTTTTAAAAATATAATTGATATCGTATTTATATGGGTTGAAAATGGATATTTTATTCTGGTTTTAAAGTATAAACTATTTTGAAAAGACCGCGGTGTTATAGTAACGATTGGTTGTTGAAGAGACCGGGATCGGAAGTTGTCATACTCTCTGCCAACTCCGAAAACCACTTTAACAACCGTGTACGCGGTGGAGATTCCATAATGAAGTAGGTTGGTGGCGGCGTTTCCTTTAAAGTTAAATACGAGGACCCAACTCCCGTGAGTTGGCATAAGGTGGCTAAAACAGGAGCGATGGACGGGTTAATGAGGTAGCACCTCTGATCGGACACTTCCCTTCGATACTATACTCAGACTTTGGATTTTCGGTGGCCACCTTCACTTTGGATTTCTTTGATGTGGGGAGTTTGTCCGAGGTGAGCGGCAGCTGCGCGCTGCGCGTTTCCATCGGCCCGGAAGCGTAATTGGTATATCTACCCTGGCATTGCCTAGTTGTGCCGTGTCACCTACCCTAGCGCGCCTTATAAGATTTTGTTTTGTACCATAACTATGGAGTGCCCTCTGACGACACCCATTACGGGGGAGATTACAGTACTGTATAGACCATGGGAATATATAAATGTGTTAAGGTGGAAAATGTAAAGCCTTAACGCTATTTAAAAGTAATTTTATTTTACAATTAGACACTATTATAATAGCGCAATATACTACATAGTAAATAGTTTAACGGATCCTTAGGAGATGTAAATCCCGAGCATCTCTTGAGTTACTGTACTCATATTTATTTCTGTTAATTTAACTCACATAAGATCTTTTAGTTCTGACTCGAGTGTTTTGTCTTTTCAAATTTGCTCGGTCAGTCCGAGCGTTTCAGGATCGAAGACTTTAGCTCTAGAGGACGAAGACGGAGATTTCTATTATTAATATTAATTATATTCCACTATACTCATATTGTTCCGCTGCTTTGTCGTATGGTATGTGTACTTTGATATGTATCGTATAAATAATCAAAGGTTTTGTAAAACAGCTTCATGAACTGTATATTTGATTATTATATTTTATCCTTCCGCTGTGAGATTCTGTTTAGTTTTTTCTTTCTCTATTTTTCTTATTTATCCCATAACAATCCGCCCTTACGTATGGTTTGAATTGGCACGTGTGTCCGTTTAAATCGTGCGAAAAAGGCGGGATGTTACATCTGGTATCAGAGCTTTGGTTTAGCGATAAATCTTGGCTTTGTGGGGTTTGACTCTTTATTAATAGGGTAGTAATACCTATGGGAGTCACTGAGTGTATATATGAGAGAGCGTATTTGTTAGTGTTATAAAAAGGTTTTAATATTGTGTTAATTTGTTCCGTTTCGTATTTATAAATTCTGGTTGGTGCATGGAACGCTATGACATCAATAGGGATTTCTAAACACTTAATAGGACATACCGACATAATATTTGTTTTTAATATAGGTGAATGAAATTTTTTTGCCTATTATATTTTTATATATATAATAAAAAAATTTCAACTGATATTTATATTTGGCTGCAATAGATTGATTGTTAGGCAATAAAGTGTAAATAATAATAGAAATAAGATTTAAAAATAAGATAAATGAAATTTGGAAATTTAGAACTTAAGTCCGGGGTTTTCTTTTGAATGATTTTGAAATATATTAA
Source organism: Allium cepa (assembly GCA_030765085.1). Taxonomy (NCBI): domain Eukaryota; kingdom Viridiplantae; phylum Streptophyta; class Magnoliopsida; order Asparagales; family Amaryllidaceae; genus Allium; species Allium cepa. The sequence continues at coordinate 242,401,085 of CM060938.1, read as the reverse complement.
TAATTTTGTTTATAAGTATTTTCTGATATAAATATTTAACATAATTCGGAAGAATCGTTTTAAAGAAGATTTTTGAGAAAATAAGTTTTGTACTTTCCTCTATGTCGCTGGAAAATAATTTCGGTGATGGCGGCCGCATCATCGACTTTCATTTTCGAGTGAAGGGGAAAGGTCACTGTAGTAGTTCTACTGCAGATTCATTTTCGAAAAAGATATAAATTTTTAATTGTTTTAAATAAAATTAGAGGTATATAAGTTAGAAGAATATATTTATCTAATATTTCAAAATAATTTGTTTAAATTATTGTAGTGAAATAAAAGGTAAGTGATTAATAAATTGAAACCTCTAATTTAGGTAAGAGATTTAATGCAAAGTTATAAAGGGAAATTTGAAATTTGTAACACATGAGATAAAGAGTAATATTGTTGAACATTAAATTTAATTAAAAGATGAGATAAAACTTGTATAAGTTCATTTGCATTTTCTTTAACATATATAACTTACCAAATATAAAAAGTTGAAATGTTTAATAAGAAATGTAGTAGAAATTTGTACAAGTAATAGTAGGTAATGAAGCATTCAATGAATTTGCTGTATTCAATAACTTAAGATATAATTGAAATTTTACCAAGTAAATATAAATAAAGGTAAGCATGATAGATAGATGATTATAAAACTTAAGGAATTAAAGTAAATAAATAAGGACATGCATATAAGGAACCAGCATGACCCGAGTTAATGGAATTGAATAATTGTAAGTAATAAGTAAAAATGAATGAGAAAACCTTTGATAAGTAAATGTGAATGAGAAAAAAATCACTATATAAACAAAAAGGGAAATCAAACAACTAAAGCATGAAATTTATAATAAGTTAGTTTAGTTGCTGGTTTGAATTGTTATTGTTTGATTTATGGTTGGTTGGGTAAGGAAATTTGAAGTTGTTGGATGAATAAATAATCTATTTTGTTCCATCTAAGACTGTTGAGTAAATGATGCACTTGATAGTTATTTTTCATTCCGTACAATTTCAAGTTTGAACCCAAACAACTATTTGATTGTGTGATTGTATGGTTGTTTTTTAATTGTATGTATGCTGTTCGAAGAAATTGATGGTTGTTGTATTAATTTGGATGATTAGTGATTGGAACTACTTAGATATTTAAATTTTGGACTTAGAAATATTTTGAAATGTTCTCCAAACTCTAATAAATTTAAGTATAAAAAGATAATGTTGTAAATTTGTATATTTTAAGAAAAGTAACAGATATTGTAAATTTAATTGTTTATAAGGTAATGTTTTGAATAAGATATGTAGATTCTAAATCCTTCTTTTCCCTTCTTTTTCCTTTTCGGGGACGAAAAGTTTTGAGTGGGGGAGAGTGTAACGACCCGTAAATTTCGACGATTCAATTTATTTAATAGAATTTTGTAATAAAAATTTAGTAGAAATAATAAAAGGTGATAAATATATATTGAACGCTAATTTAACAATGGTAATTTAAGCCTTTGTTTGTAATATGAATAAATTTTTCAATAAAAATTGGTGTAAGTATTGTACCTGAATATAATGGGAAGATAGAGAATATAGGTAAGGCATTTAATCAGTTAAGTGTAAATTTATGGGTATAATAACAATTCGTATACATTACATAACTAATTTGTCAATTAATTTGTTAAAAAAAATCAAAACCTTTTAATTTGGTAAATAATTTGATGCGTATTATTAAGCATTACTTTAACGATTAATTTTAAAGTGATGGGAAGAAAATAAGTAAAGTTATGCAGTAATAAATAAATAAAAATATCGCAATAAATAGGAAACTGACATAACATTTATTTATATGAACGTTACTTATTGATTTGAGAGTAACGGAAGTGTGAACGTAGAATAAAATAAGCGTCGATTTATGTTAGGTAATTATTGAGAATATGGGGAATAAGTTGAAATAATATTAATTAAAAATTTATACGTAAAACATGTTATGTAAGATATATTGATTCCATTTAATAAATCGAGGGTTAATATTATCGAAGAGGATTAAATATGGTCTCAATGTAAATTTAGATAAGTTTTGAAATAAAGACTAATTCCATTCAGAAGATGACAATGGGTGCAATATTTTTATTTGTAAGCAATAGTAATAGGTTACATGTTTAATTGGTTGATAGAATTTGAATTGAAATAAATGTTAATACACTAAATAAAGGTTACACTAATATGATAAGTAATACAATGTCTAGAAGTTTAATATAGAGTGTTAAGACTAGAAATGGAAATTAGGATGCAGTTGGAATTAAATGAAATTTTAGGTGTATTTATGAGAAATTTACGTACAATTAAAAAGGCGAATGAAATAAATACCAACCAATTTTAGTGAATAATGGGATCTAAACCTAAATAAATAAATTCCTTGAAATTTAAGTTTTAATTTTTGATAAATTGGATTTGTACTTTAATATTGAAAATTTTGGGATTATTCAAAAATAAATTAATGTAGGAAGTTGTTAAAGGATTCTGAATTTACCAAGTGGTCCAAACTGACAAAATTTGCAAATAATTAAAGTTGGATTGTAAATCTGATTCAATTAACCTATTATTAATTTATTTGTTTGGAATATAAAAAGTAATGATAGGGTTAATTGAAATTAAGGGTAGTTTAATTTGTATGTTATTTGGGATTAAGGCAAGATGGGTGGATATTAGGAGTTATATACTTAGATCATTCAATTTATTTGGATAACATTGTAATAAATGTAATTAAATGTACATTTACGTGAAATATAATACCATGCTTAATAGATTGCTAAGTTGTATATATTAAAGGGAATTTTATTAATTGTTTTTAAAAAAAACCTTAATTAATATGGTTGATAAATGTAATATAAGAAAAACCAATGAAATTCTTGGGAATAATGTAGGTTAATATGAGTTAGTAGTTAGGGTAGTGACTAAAATTGGTAATACATTGCAATTAATGTTAATAGTGTTGACATAAGCTAATAAATTTAAATGTTAATGCAATACCAATTTATGTATTTAAGGTGATTGCGAAATTGGAATTTGATAAATGCAGTAACTAACTCAGGGCAAATAGATTTTATGGAATCAATAAAAGATAGGTAAATTTAATGATTGTTTGGTGGTAATTTAAGCATGAATGGGAATAAATCGGGTAATAGTGAGAATTATTAATTATTACCCATCAATGTATTTAGAATCTAAATCAAATGCAACATTCGTTGTTATTTGTAGCTTATAGGTGGAAATAACGTAAACTTTATTCAGAATATGATAATTAGTTAGATTAAAAGAATGGAAGGCAGGATATATGGATTCATTTGGATTTAGAACATGATAATTTGAATTTATTGAATTTATTGGAAACCGAATAGAACATTTTATGTGATTGAAATTAAAGTTGGAATTCGGAGATGTTTTAGGAATTCCCATCTATGGGATACCAATAGATAGGATAATTAAATGAAAGGTCAACTAAAGGATTTCTGCAAAGTTAATTTATAGTTTGTAGATAAAATAAAATTGAAGTTTTACGCTGAAGTTAATAATGTACTCAGCATTTAAGAAACATCTTAAATTGTCTAAATTTGAATAAACAATGAAGTAATAAATAATAATTATTAATAAAATCCAAAATTTGGTAACCCGTTTTCAAATTAATGATAATTAGTGTTGGTATAGGCTATTTATTTAAGTAACAGTGCGATGCCAAAAAGAATGGATTGGAAGTAATTGCGAAATATAAATAAAATATTTTAGTAGGGAATTCAAATGTATATATACATAGAAATGTGGATTTTTATAGTATGAAAACTTAGTCAATTTACAATAGTTAAATCTGTTGAGAATGAATAAAAATCTAAGATAATTATTACGGTAATTTAGAAATTTAGTTGAAAATGGAAACTTATCTATGAATTTGGAATTTAATGAAATTGTGAATTTATATTGAAACTTATAAATGAAGCATCTAAATTTACATTTGTAAATACGTTTAAAATTCAATGTAAATGTCTGAGGAAGAAATTAATTTATTTACTAATCTGTAACGTATCCAATTAATATAAAATATTCTGGTGGGCCAACAACCGTTTTGCGCATTTATGATTCGTGCCCACCTATCCTATTTCACTTTGTCTATTTATAGGCTGTGTAAACCCTAGCCGCCATCTATCTTCATTTTTCTCTGTGTGTTCTTTTCTTCAACTTCTTCTCTTCCAATGGCTGCAAAATTTCTAGATCCAATTACAGTTCAAAATAAAAATAAAAAAATAAAAATATAAAAAATATTTCAAACTCCTCTAAAAAAATCCAGAAAAATTATATGTCATAACTCTCGAAGAGCGTAATCTATTAGTACTGTCCGTTTTTTTTTATTGGTGCTGTAGCGTGCTCGAATTTGAGAAGAAGGACGTGGCCTGTGACGTGGCATGGTGATGGGGTATATTTGTTTATTTTGTTTTATTTAATTTTTGTTTCAATCGAAATTTTCGAATAACTTTCTCATACGTAGTCCAATTCACACGAGATTTTTTTTGTTAGGATCGTAATTAAATTCCAGATTTGTTGACGCTAGTTTGGACCAATTCGGAGACCGTCGAATTTTTGAGTTTAAATTGAATTTAAATTCGATTTAAATTCAAAAGGTGAGTGTTTTAACCCACTCACAACTTCTAAAATTTCTTATGTTTGTTAATTCGACTTTAGATATGGGTAGAAATTTATTTATGACTATTTGACATGTTTTATTCACTATTTCTATTTAAACGCATTTATTTAATATAACTGTAAATTTATTTATTTATTGCATATAAATTTGACAGTTAGAATTTATTTATTGCATATTAACTGCCAGGCATAGTTATGTTAAATTTTATTTCATATTAACTTCCAGTTAAGTTTACGTTTATTTTTGCACATAAACTGCCAATTAACAGTTATTAAATTTATTTTGAGTATAAACTGATAATTGATACCATTATTTATCACCTGTTATATATTGATGATTGTTTGAAATTGGATGATGACTGTGATAAATGGATGTATGATTTGGTGGATGAATGGATGATTTATTTTATTAATTGCAAGTTGCTATACATTTCATTCATTCGGGATTGCGGTTTGAAATGATATACAACCGCATTTTATTTTAAATTGCGGATTGAAATGATAAACATCCGTATCACTTGACCATAGGGTAGAAAATTTTATACAGGCACCGCGGTATATATATAAAATATATTTTGGAATGTTTTTATGGTTTTGTAAAGCTATATATATATATATGGTTTATGGGATATCGAATTAGTTATATATATATATAGTAATTTTCGGGTTTAAGCTTTGTATAAATTTGATTTGAAGTATAAAATAAAGTTTGATTTTTAGGAATCAAATACGATTAAGCATTTATTTAAAATCTAATTTCTGGAGTTTTATGACTTAAATGAGAATAAGATTTGGAAGATGAATATTAAGTTAAATTGAAATTTAATAAAAGTTAGAACTTTTAAGGGATATGATTTTATAACTTGATTTTTGTGCAGAGTGATCTAAATGAATATCAGGTTGATTTAAATGAATATAAAATAAATTGAAAGATTATCCAGTTATGTGAAGTTAAAGGTTTTACTTAAATTATATTGAATTCATTAAGTAAACATTTCAAGTCTAAATAAGAAGTAATTGAATTTGATACATATGGATTTGTCAAATGAGTTGTTTTTTTTGAAATGGTGAAATATTTAAAGCCTTGAAACATAAGAATTGAGATGGTATTTGGAAGTGTAAATCGATATTTTGTTTTATAAAAGTAGTTTAATATTTAACCATTTAAGAGATGGAAATTTGTTTCAAAGCTATGTTTTTCAAGGTAGTATAATTTGGAAATATTATGTTCAAGAGTTTGATTTCTAAATATTTTACTTTGGAAACCCTATGATTTTGGAAGGAATATATATTGGAAAATAAATGATATCGTATTGATTTGGGGTTTTAAAATATAAATGATATCGTATTTATATGGGTTTAAAATGGATATTTTATTCTGGTTTTAAAGTATAAACTATTTTGAAAAGACCGCGGTGTTATAGTAACGATTGGTTGTTGAAGGGACCTGGATCGGAAGTTGTCATACTCTCTGCCAACTCCGAAAACAACTTTAACAACCGTGTACGCGGTGGAGATTCCAGAATGAAGTAGGTTGGTGGCGGCGTTTCCTTTAAAGGTAAATACGAGGACCCAACTCCCGTGAGTTGGCATAAGGTGGCTAAAACAGGAGCGATCAACGGGTAAATGAGGTAGCACCTCTGATCAGACACTTCCCTTTGATACTATACTCAGACTTTGGATTTTCGGTGGCCACCTTCACTTTTGATTTCTTTGATGTAGGGAGTTTGTCCGAGGTGGGCGGCAGCTGCGCGCTGCGCGTTTCCATCGGCCCGGAAGCGTAATTGGTATATCTACCCTGGCATTGCCTAGTTGTGCCGTGTCACCTACCCTAGCGCGCCTTATACGATTTTGTTTTGTACCATACCTATGGAGTGCCCTCTGACGACGCCCATTACGGGGGAGATTACAGCACTGTATAGACTATGGGAATATATAAATGTGTTAAGGTGGAAAATGTAAAGCCTTAATGCTATTTAAAAGTAAGTTTATTTTACAATTAGACACTATTATAATAGCGCAATATACTACATAGTAAATAGTTTAACGGATCCTTAGGAGATGTAAATCCCGAGCATCTCTTGAGTTACTGTACTCATATTTATTTCTGTTAATTTATCTCACATAAGATCTTTTAGTTCTGACTCGAGTGTTTTGTCTTTTCAAATTTGCTCGGGTTAGTCCGAGCGTTTCAGGATCGAAGACTTTAGCTCTAGAGGACGAAGACGGAAATTTCTATTATTAATATTAATTATATTCCACTACACTCATATTGTTCCGCTGCTTTGTCGTATGGTATGTGTACTCTGATATGTATCGTATAAATAAAATCAAAGGTTTTGTAAAACAGCTTCATGAACTGTATATTTGATTATTATATTTTATCCTTCCGCTGTGAGATTCTGTTTAGTTTTTTCTTTCTCTGTTTTTCTTATTTATCCCATAACAATCCGCTCTTACGTATGGTTTGAATTGGCACATGTGTCCGTTTAAATCGTGCGAAAAGGCGGGATGTTACAATAAATCACCTTTCACTAATTACATTCCAGTAATTTATCACTCATTACTTCATAAAGTAATCCTGCTCCATTAATTACATTAAGTAATTACTTCCATTAAATCATCCAATGATTTACTTAAATTAATTAAAATAAACTGACTAACTTAAACAAATCACAATATCAAAATTAATTACAATAATTAATTAATTCCTTAATTACTTTATAAATTAATTATACTTAACAAATTACAATTAATTATATTCAATTAATCTAGTTAATTATCAAAATTAATTACATTAATTAATTACTTAATTATCCTTCGATAATTATTTTTATTAATTAACAACATTTCCAATAATTACTTAAGAATAAATCATTTCTAATTAAAAATTATACTAGACCATTATTTAAAATCAAATAATTAAGTAAATTCTTAATTATCTTAATTATTTTTTCAAAATAATTTAATTACTTATCAAATGACTCATTTACATTCAAAATGTACTAAAACAATACATTTCTAAAATTAAATTCAAATTCCATTTAAAAATTTAATATTTAAAATGTTTAACTATTTAAACATTAATCCAAATTTAAATAAATATAAACCTTAGAATAAAATGAACGTTAAAGAACATTCATTACTTAAATATAAAAGAAAAGTTTAAAACAAAATTACTTGATTAAAATAAATCAAGCTTTGAAAATAGATTGATTACTTTAACTTTTAATTTTAAATTAACACTTCATATCTTCATTCAAATATTAAAGGAAATAAATTCTTTCAAGTTTAAAACTTATTTGAAATCAAATTAGTTTTTAAATCTTCTTTTAAAACATTTGAATCTGTTCATAATTTTTTAAAATTTTTATACAAAAACTGTTTTGAATTAAAAACTGGTTTTAAAGTAACCTGAAAACTGTTTTTAAACTTGATTTAAAACTAAATTTAAATCTTGTTTAAATTTTAAAATTTTCATTTCTAAAAACCTTGAATTCAAAATTTCATTTGAATTCATACTTAACTTACATTTGAATCAAATTACAACTTTAAAATATGAATTTATTTAAATTAAAAAAAACTGCATATCTAGAGGATTTAACCCTACAACACACTAACCCGAGAAACCCCTATACCCACTTCGAGTTTCCAAACCCCCAGCTTCGAGACAGAATCCAAAACTCCCGAGTATTACTTCGAGTCCATTTCGCTGCAAAACCCCCAAATGTTCACCAGAAAAATTATGTGCACGGTGCATATGCACCGTCACTCTGATGATCTCCAGCCTCTCAAGACCACCTCACCAAGTTGCCGACCATCCCCAAACTTGATCGCGACCACAAAAATCCCCACTGCAGCTCGATGTTGAATTCGAGTATATCAATCCAACCTGGAATATCGACATTGCAACCAAAGGCCAAACCTGTCAACACCGCTCTCACCCATCTCCGACCACCTGATCGCCTGCAACTCCGGCAATCCCTTCATCTACGTCCCCTCTGCCGATTCCCAAAGTATGGCAACACTCGGTGCATCAGAGACCACGTGAAGCATCAAAAATTCGACCACTCAAAAACTAGGTCTGGGAAACTGGAAACACTAATTTCCACCTCCTCCCCTCTCTGATCACCAATTGCCGATTATCCCTCACTCTTACATCAACACTCCACCTACAGGAAGCATCCTAACTCCCAAAATCCACTGAATAATCAAACAAACCCAAAAAAACCCAATTCTGTTCAACATAGAAAACTCACCCCTTTGTAATTTTAAAAATATAAAATTTGTTTTAAAATTCATGTTTTTAAACATGAATTCAGATTACAAAACTGTTTAATTGATTTAAGCTGTTTGGTATTTGTTTTCATTTCAATGATGACTGTTTTTATTAAAATACTTACTGTTATATTTGTTTCAGAGGAAATCAGGTTTACTGTAATCTCATATATATATATATATATATATTCACACACCATATTCATCACAAATAAAATCATACAAGCATAGACATTCTTATATATTCACATGCAACAGACAGATTCAAACTTTTGCATTGAGGTCTCACCTTCAAAATAACAGAGCAGTTTTAAACCAACCAGATTTTAATTTATGTAAACTAATTCTTGAATACAGGAAATTTTATTTATCTTTGATTTAAAAGAAAACTGTTTTAAAATAAGAAGTTTACTCACCTACCAATTTTGAAGATGCAGAGAACAAATTCCAGAGATGTAATTGCATTCATATATTCTAGGAACCTGATTTGAAATGCATGTTGAATCTGGATTTGCAATTGCAAGTTGAAGTTGCTTTTAACTTGTATTTGATTGCTGAGTTACTCCCAGATTTGATTACTGAAATATTGCATGCAGATCCACATTCAAATGCTTGAGTATGAGTCGAAGATTTCTTCCAGATTGTAATATCGGGTTTTGAAATTGCAGATTTTTAACATTCATTATGTTTGGGTTTTAATTTTTCTTAAATCTGATTTTTAGATTTCTTTTTTGAGGAAAATGTTTTTAACAAATGAATTGCTATGTATTCTTATCAATATAATTAAATTTCAAAAATAAATTAGCTTGCCACTTGTTATGTTTAGTTTGTAATGTGATTACAAGTGTTCACCTTATGGTTTAAGAATCTAACACATGTTTATCTAAATTTTAAAAGGAATTTCTTTAATTTAAAAATGTATTTAAATTTATCTAAAACCATTTCTAATTTGTTTTAGCAACTTTTAAATATTTATTAACATTAGCCTTGAAAATGATTACATGATTACTTCTTTTATAAGATTACACACAATTTTAAATGTTTATTTGAATGTTTTAAAATAATATTCTTTTAAAACTAATATAGAGAAGATTTTAAAAAGAAAAGAAATGTTGAATCAATTTTATTCAAGAGTCTTAAATCAAAATACTATATTATAAATGTGAATGAATTAAATTTATTTCAAAGAAAACAATTTTTAAAACAAAACAAAATAAATTTTTATTATAAAACAAAATTTAAACTATATTTATTTTTATAAACAAAATAAATACTTACTGACATTACTATGAAGATGTAAGAAAGACTTTAAAATTTTCCTTTGGAAAGTTTTCAATACTAATTTAAATCAATTTACAAATTATACATTTATATATAATAAGTTGGAAAATATTATTTATTTAATATAAATTTAAATTAAAATCTAACTCCTATTTACAATGTATACACATATATACATTATAAATAAAATATCTTTTAAATCAGCTTAGAAAGATAATTTTATTATCTAAATATTTTTAACATCTGAAAACAATAAGATTCTCAATTTAAATTATAATTATTATTATTTTGAAAAGGAAATCATTTGACAGATTAACAATTGTTAATCTTCAAAAGAAAATTCCTGTTTGAATTAGATTATTAAATCAATATTTCACATTTTTAAAATAATTATTAATGAAATTATTAAATAAATATTGCCCAAATTTTCGGGACATCACAGTTGTAGTTGTATCATATGTATAGTATCACATGTATTGTAACTAGCTTCAGTTATATATATGAGATTTTATATTTCCGTGTTCTGTGTCTAACTTATCTGTGTTATTATTATATATGTGTCCTAAACTATTATGAACCATCGTTGTTCATTTTATACTGGAATTGGATATGCCGATGGGAGTAAACAAACAAAGAGATGAAAAATAAATATATATACCACTCCTATCGAGATAACCAATACTAGTGTAAGGCCTACCTACGGATGGCCGCTCCTATCCAGCCTTATTCTTCGTAATAACAGACAGTATTTCTTTTAATACTCTTTTTTATTGTGAGCATAGAGGTGGGGCATCACAGTTGGTATCAGAGCGAGGGGTTCATGGACATAATATAGAACATAACTTAGATGGAACATGTGTTACAACTAATTGTTGATGTTTTTATTTGTGCCTAGAGTCAAGACTAAAGTTTTGAAATTATGATGAAATTTTTAAATATCTTTATTTAAAAAAATAAAAGTGAAATTGTGTTTTGATGATTGGTTAATTTATGTTCTGTTTATCAGGGTGCGCAGCGGAAACAGTGAGGCTGCCTTCGCTGAGTACAGCTAATAGCTCTTTTGAATTAAAATCAAAATATGAAAATGAAATTAAATTCATTGTGTTGTTACATGGATGTTTTTATGTTTGTTTTCTTTGACAATTTCGAATCTGATTTGAGGATCCGAAGCAATTGCAGTTATGTGATTTTGTTGAGATTTTTGCTGTTTTAAATTGTCTTCATTTAAGACATGATCGAGTAATTTCTTGGTTCAGCTTATAAAGTGCGTGCAAATTTGAGTTGCACGTCACTGCATTAATTTTACGTTGAACCGATGTTCGGTTTTAAACATATTTTGTTGCCGTTATATTTACAACAGGATTTTTACACCGGTGCTAAAAAAATTTTGAAGCACGGTGTTTTGTTGACATTTTAATGAATGAAAATTCACTGGTATTATATTTTGATGTGAATATTTTGATGAGATTTTGATGTATAAATTACTGTCGCTTTGACTTCAGTAACCGTCAATTTTAAAGTGAATTTTCAAGTGGTTATCCCGCAATGCTGATTTTGAGATCCGTTTTTACGGTGTTTTGAGAAGTGCAAATTCCTCAGTGAAATTGCTATAGTTGTTGCTGTTTTAATCACGGATTTTCAAATCGTTTTAAAATAAAATTGTTTTAAAAAAATTTACAGTTTGCGCTTTCAAAAGAATGAGGAAGCGATTTAAACATTTCTGCAGAATTAAGGACTATGAACCCTCAATTTTACTGATTCGCTTAATTCTGGACTTGTCCATTTGAGAACGTAAAATGTTGTTTATTAAAATACATAATTTTGCACTTTTAAGGAAACGATGAAGAGATTTAAACGATTTAGTAAAACACGTGGTATGGGACATGTGCGTTCACTATTTCGGTTAATTCCGGACTCGTTAATTGAAATATTTGCTGTTTGATGATTCTGATTATTTGTTGGGCTTTCGGGCCACTCTGCTGGACCTTCGAGTCATTTGTTAGGCTTTCGGGCCACTCTGCTGGACCTTCGGGCATCTGATGGACCTTCGGGTCAAATACCAGTACTAGAGCTTCGGGTCACTCTGCGGACCTTCGGGCCATCTGATTGGCGCCAAAATTTATAGTACTTGGTAGGCTTCGGCCATTTGAGATGCACGTGCGGCGTAGCTAAAACTCGCCATCTGCTGGGATCGATCCACCTTTTATGTTGATTTTCTAGATTATCTTAATTGATTTCTAGATATTTGTTGTTTTTTATTATCGTTTTTGATAATTAGATATTTGTTGATTTGAGATTTCTGATTATCGTTTTTGATAATCGGATATTTGTTGTTTCTGATTATCGTTTTTGATAATCGGATATTTGTTGTTTCTGATTATCGTTTTTGATAATTAGTATTCTTTGATTTGAGTTCTGATTATCGTTTTTGATAATCGGATATTTGTTGTTTCTGATTATCGTTTTTGATAATCGGATATTTGTTGTTTCTGATTATCGTTTTTGATAATCGGATATTTGTTGTTTTCTGATTATCGTGATAATTAGATATTTGTTGATTTGAGTTCTAATTATCTTTGTTGATAATTAGATATTTGTTGATTTGAGTTCTAATTATCTTTTGTGGTAATTAGATATTTGTTGATTTGAGTTCTGATTATCATTTTTGATAATCGGATATTTGTTGTTTCTGATTATTGATTTTTGATAATTGGATATTTGTTGTTTCTGATTATCGTTTTTGATAATCGGAAAATTGTTGCTTCTGATTATCGTTTTTGATAATTGGATATTTGTTGTTTTCTGATTATCATTTTTGATAATCGAATATTTGTTGTTTCTGATTATCATTTTTGATAATGGGATATTTGTTGTTTCCTATTCTCGTTTTGGATAAACGGATATCTGTTGTTTTTGATTGTCGTTTAGGTAATTACATATTTGTGGTTTTGCGATTTGTGGTTTGTGTTTTCTAATTATCTTTGTTGATAATTAGATTTTGCTGTTTTCTAATTATCGTATCGATAATTAGATATTGCTTTTTTGTGATTTCTGTATTCTAATTATCTAATTGATAATTGAATATTGTTGATAATTGTATTTATTCAGTTTTGTTGTTTCTAATTATCTATTTGATAATTAGATTTTGTGAGAATTTGTGAATTTCTTTTACAAAATTAAAAGATTCTTTGACGTTTGTATTCTTGACCTTTTTTTTCTAGCTTAACCAGTTTATGTTAGAAAAATAATTTTTATTGACGACTTTAATTATGAAAATTGCGGGGACGCAATTTTTATAAGGAGGGGAGTCTGTAACAACCCGGGGTATTGCACCAATTTATTATCGTCATTAGGCGATTAATTCTACTGGCTAATTGCTGTGGGAGTTTTTAAATCAGGTTTGAATTCTTTTATAAATTTGTTAAATGTTGTATGGGCCTTAAATATTAAATCTTGGCCACGTTTCTTTTTATTTGGGCCGTGTTGTCTCAAGTATATACCCGTTCCTTTCCCCCTTCATTCATTTTTTAGCAAGCCCTAAACTAAAATAAACGAACGAAAATGGCGGCTCATTCTTCTTCCTTCAGTAATTTGGGTTTTCAGAAATCCGAAGATGGAGACTTTAAATGCTCGATTTGACTTGATTTCCTGGCTTGGTTAGTTGATCGTCTCTTGAGATGCTTTTGGCTGCGAATTTGGATTTGGGTTCTTCGAACAAGGTGAGTGATTTTCGCTCACATCTAATTCAATTTCATATATTAGTGAATTTGTGATTTCCACAGCTTTGAATTCTCTGGTACTTTGACTTCGGTCACATTGATTTTTGTGAAAGTATTTTGGCTTCGGCCTCCTTTTGTTTTGCGAACTCAATTTGGGTTTTTGTTGGTGGTTGCCGCTGCTATCAAAATTCGAACTTTGAATGGTGATTGTTGGTTGAGCTTGCGGCTAATTCGAACCGTATAGTTCTTTGTAAGTATCTCTTATTGTATTTTGGGTTTGAATATTTGATTCGAGATGAAAATTGATTTGGGGATTTGCTTTTATGCTTTCTTGCTTGTGTTCGAATACATGAATTTGCCGATGATGCTACTCGAAATATATATATAATTGTAAAATATATATATATAATTGTAAAACCTAATATTTCGTTCAACTTTTTGCTGTTTGGATTCTCTGTGAATTTAATCCTATGGGTTGTTAATATTCTTCAACGCTCGGTTTTCTGGAATTCAATTAAAATACTACATATAGTTTTATTTTTGTACAAATGTACATCTCGGCCCTGAACATGATTTTGCACTGTGAGTGTTCATCTCGGCTGTGCTTGCTTGTCCCTGCTTCTTTGTATTCTCTGTTGCTTCTGACTTGAAGTCTTGATAGCATTTTGGTCATTGTGACTTGATATAGTCTGCACTGTGTATCTCTAATCTTTTGTATTGTTGTGCATGTCACTGCAGTGTGTATGCTCCTCTTGAAGTCTGAGTTGTGTATCTTGTACTTGTGTCTCAGTAATGCATTTGTATCCACATCCATTCCTTGCATGTTGCCAACTCTGTTATATTGTGTCTGGTCTTTGTTTCATATTCATTTGATGGCATATGGTCCAGCCTTGAGTTCCCTGTGTATATGTTCATATGGGTTTGCTTTGAGTTGCACTGCACTGCATATTTGTCACTGTCTTCATAGTAGGTTGAGTTGGTATATTTGTCACAATGCATTCGTACTTGAAATACTTGTCGACTTTTGGTTCGGGTTGAAGTTGCACTGGATTTGAATCCACTGTCTTGACTTGTACTTGACCCACTGTTTCGAGTCACTTGTGCATGCTCTCAGGACTCATGGTATACATTCTTTACTACATTGATTTTGTTGCATCCATTTTACTGCATATATATACTTGAGGCTATACATTTGAGTCTTGTTCATGGGTTGATTTCGACCTATTATGTTGTCACTGTGTATTGCTGTGCACTGAGCATATCACTGCACTGCTACGTTTCACTGTTGCATGACTATATGCATTTCTTTGAACTTTGCAACGCCAACTTTCTTGACTTGTTTCCAGTTCTGGTATATGGTTTCTCTGTGTAGTTTTAGTATTGAGTCTGTGCATTTAGGTGATGTTGATGGTGAGGCATGTGTATATATGCACATATTCTATATTACATTGGTATTGAATCAGATTTTGAGCCTGGTCTTTGATGATGCTTGACTACTTGTTGCATTAAGTGTACATCTGAATTTTGGCAAGGCAGTGCACGTGAGCGTGTAATGCAGCCAAAACAATATTGATTTTATTGATATTTCATTGGCATTTTGATTCATTAGGCTTTTGTGTATTTCATCACTATAGTGGCGAGGCAGTGCACGCGAGCGTGAACTGAAGCCAAAACAGAATTGACTTTTTAATTGATAATTTCAATTGCTTGAATTGTTTCGTATGTTCAATTCAATATTTTGAAATTGTATTCTGATTTGGTTTAATTTTATCATTTTTGATATCTAATTATCTACTAGATAATTAGATTATGTGTTTTCTAATTATCGTATCGTTAATTAGTTTTGTTGTTTATGCTGTTTCACTAGCTTGAGTTTTGCTTTGGCCACCTGCTGTTAATTGTTGTTTAGGCAATTCTGTTGTTTTCTAAATTATCTTCATTGATAATCCTTTTATTTATCTTTGTTGATGATCTGGTTTTGCTGACTCACTGTTTATTGCTGTTACGTGTTATATCTACCGTTATCTGATTCTCTTATTAAAGGAATGGATAGGTGAGATTTATCGTGACTGTTGTCTATTTGATTATTTAATTATTATTGCTTCCATGCATTAATAACCGAGTTTGAATTAGACTGACCCATGTATTATTTTATTTTGAATTAATACTCAGGTCAAACCGAGTTATGATAGGTTGTTGATAGCTTACTTTGGGTTGTTGCTTGAGCTATGAAGTCTCTTCATATCTTTTGGAGTAGTTGGTGTTATTTTATAGGATGATATGTATTTATGTATATTATTTACAATAATGTACTTGTATATGTAACTTCCAGTGTCGACAGTAGTTGTTGTATCATATGTATAGTATCACATGTATTGTAACTAACTTCAGTTATATATATAAGAGATTTTATATTTCCGTGTTTTGTGTCTAACTTATCTGTGTTATTATTATATATGTGTCATGAACTATTATGAACCATTGTAGTTCATTTTGTACTGGAATTGGATATGTCGATAGGAGTAAACAAACAAAGAGATGAATAATAAATATATATACCACTCCTATCGAGATAACCAATACTAGTGTAAGGCCTAACTATGGATGGCCGCTCCTATCCAACCTTATTCTTCGTAATAACAGACAATATTTCTTTTAATACTCTTTGTTATTGTGAGCATAGAGGTGGGGCGTCACACTGATGGATCCCCCTCCTTGGCTCTTGTGGATTAATCACCAGTGTGTGCATATTGATGTTGTGTTTTGGACTTTTGAATGGCGGTTCCTCCTGTATAAAGAATACTCCCTCCTTAGCTTCTCGAATGTATTTGCTTCGGGCACCTTTACTTCTACCAGTTGGATGTGGTCCTCCTATATGACATCAATCATGTTCTGGGTGGACTTAAGCTTAGTGGGTCATCCTCCTTGATTATATTTACTGTATTACCAACACGCTTCGTTGCGTCGGTGTTTGTCTGGAGAGTTTGTTGTGGGTTCTGCACGAATTCCTTCAACTACCCTTCTTGAATCAATTTTTGAATTCTCCCAGCCAGAACCTTACACTCATTAGTTTTGTGGCCATTTGCTTTCTGGTAAGCACAGTATTTGTCTTCTTTTTTCTACTTAGGGTAATTTCAGGCCTTAAATGAAGTGGGGAAGTTGACCTTATCCTGGGTCATTGCATAGATGTGGGATATTAGTCGATTTAACGCCACCGCATTAGTATTGTTGTTTTCCCACCTAGCTCTCTTGGGAATTCTCTCCGGGCCATATCTACCGTTGTCCTTCTTATGACCAAATTTCTTCTTTTAGTAATACAATTCGTTCATTCGGATAAATTTGTCGACTAGGAAATGGAAATCTTGATGATCCCAACATCTATGAATTAACAGCTCCTTTTAGAAAGGAGAATTAACTATGGGTTTTGAGTGGACAGCTATGATCGTATCTATGTCATTCATAACTTTGCTCTTCAAGGCTTCAGTATTGGATTTCTTTAGATAATCCTCTAAGGACTCTCCATGGTTTTTTCTGATGTTAGTGTACATGGAATAATCAATAGAAGGATCTTTGCATATGTAAAATTGAGCAGAGAACTCGTATGAGAACTACTTCCAAGAATATATCGTATTCTCACGATATTGCTGATATCATTTAGCTGTGGCCCCTTATTTTGATATCTTTCTTGTTATCTGCCTTGTCATGCGCATCTGGCAAACACTTAGATGTGACCGAAAAAAGTCAACACCTCACTGCTCCAGAAGCGTTATATAAATCCATCTGACTATAAAACGCCATCAGAAGTAATTCGGGTCGGTTGTCCCATGATATTTCACAGTGGGGACCTTCAAATGAGATGGTATTAGAGCTGACATGATTTTATCCATGAAGGGTGCAACCCTTTCATTTTTGTTCACTCTTTCATCTTCAATTCTCTTGCACTTAGCATTTAGAAGGTCTTTCATAGCCTTTCCCGCCACGTCCTTAAGATAGGCTTCATTGTTCGTGTAGTTTCTTTGATTAGGTTTGTAGCCGTCTGAAGTTGAACTGGCGAAACAATCATTATCTTCCGCATGAACTCTTCCTTGACAATTTGCCTTCGGTGAAAGGCCTTGCTTCTGCTTTAATGGACAAATGCGATTTTTTCTTTTGGTAGCATCCATGTTGATATTCAGTTTCCTTCTTGGAGACTCAACTTCTTCCCCTGCCGTCATAGCTTTCATTAACGATCGTTCAGGTAACATTTTGTTTAATGGATCTTTTATTTCTACCATCTAGCATTCCAGATATGCAATTTTAGCCACATGCTCTTTTGGCTGAAGATCTTCAGTTGAAGCTAGTTGTGGTGACTGTCGAAGCTAAGCTAGAGGTGGAGTTGATTGAAGTAGGGCGAAAGGTTACCCATGTTCCCTATTCCCAAGGTTGAAAGAGGGTGATATGTTTTCCTCTAAAGAAGTAGCATGCTTATTCCATTTATTAACAGTAAGAGGTCTTCTTGATTCCATTTTCTTTTACAATGAACCAAATTTCACCATCAATTATATTAATAAAGATAGTAGGAAGTTCGAACCCTCCTTTTAGCACCAAGAATGTTAACAAGATTTCATGTTAACATCCCTGATGCATTTCATCAGACTGTTTGATATGAATTCAACCTTTCGGTTGAGTAGATTTTTCATTATCAAATGAAACGACTAAGTCAAAAGGTTCGAGATCTCAATTCTAATCCTAACAAGAGGGGATTGATATTGAAAGGTTATAAGTGAGTGCTCATTTCTTAAGAGGATTTAAGGGAAGAATCATCTTATTTTCAGCCTTAACTAAAGGTTTAAGTATGGTTTAAGCATTTCGGTTGGATGAGATCCATAGTATTGCTAGACCTTTCGGTAACCTAGAGGGTTTGTAGAAGCAACAAGCAATCACTTAGCCCCCATCAAAGGGTTCAAATACATTTAAACGTTGCGATTTGATTCGATCGACGGTTTTATTAAACATTCCGATGGACTGGAAGGTTTAGGAAACCATTTAAATCCTTCGGTCAACTTATTTGGATCGAATGACCTTCGTCCATATCATCTCATTATATCTCCCTTAGAAGTCAAAAATATTCCACATCTTGATGGTTATATTAAACATTCCGATGGATTGGAAGGTTTAAGAAACCATTTAAACCCTTCGGAAGGTTAAGAAAACCCTACGGGGGCATCAAATGATGAGATTGCTTTATTTGTCATATCTTTAACACTTTCGTTTCTTAGGTTGACATTCCACTTATGAAAACCTTTTGAAAAGAATGCATAATTCAAACATCTTAAGATACTAAAAAGAGTTGAGTCAATATGCCATAAAACTTATACTGGGACTGTCTCATAAGTTTCATTCCCCCTTCTTGTAATTGATATTAAGTAGAGGTGAAGGAAACTTATGAAATCGTCTAATGACAATTTCACGGAATATTCTCGAAATAAAAACAAATATAAGAAATAAATCATCTAAGATCATCCATTAATGTAAAATTAACGCTTGATCTATATTATCCCTAAATTCTAAATTGATCGCAAGCCATAATTCTCTTTATTCCTCCACAATGAAATTTGATACAAAATTCAAGAAGATAGCCGCCAATCTGATTTCAAAATTAGACTTACAATGTGTTGAATGGAAACAAATAGAAGTTGTTGAGTAGATGAAATGAGAAGGAGATTGGATCCTAGGACCGGACCCTTGGGTCTTATCTATAGATGTAGGCATCCTCCCTTTCAGCATTATGCTCTCCTAAGGACGGAAGGTTCCTTCTTCTATACAATTGCGAACCTTTCGGTTCTAATGGAAGGTTTGTTCTTCACACACAATCATGGGCCGCTGAACGTCATAGAAGGCCTTGTGTTTCTTAATGCATTTATGAGCTCTTTGTCTTCCCGCAAGGTTGGTTTCTTATGAGACAATATGAACCTTCCAATCTTGTCGGAAGGTTGCTCCCCCATGCAATTACTATCGAGAGCCATACCTTTCCCGAATGCTATCGGAAGGCGGCCTTTCGTTGAATTATGAATGCTACCTTTGTATAAACCTTTCGATACTGTTGAAAGACGCCGGATATGTACTTTAACCGATTCGAGAGGCTTAATATACTTCCAAAAAGGTTGTCAATCGTGTTGCCTATTCTGGCCCAGTTCTTTCTACCACTCTTGGAAGACATCTATTTGAATGACGAATGATGAATCCCTTCGTCTGCTCCAAAGTTTTTAGATTTGCAGCAAATTCATTTCCTGCACTCCTTCCTTTTTATTTAAAAGACCCAGGGCACTCTTCTTTTCATTAGTCTTTGCATTATGTTAGGTGGCCTTATGACTATCTTCCTTTTCATACCTGCGAAAGCTTTTTCCTAAAGTTATTATGTGCTTCTTTTTCTCTGGTATTATACAATCCTTTTGGTGTCATCGAAAGGTAACTTCTCCTGATACTCTGTGCCTGTGCGGAGGGTCTCTGAAGTGCCTTCTTTATCTTCATTTGCATTTTACGTTTAAAACATATATTTGAATAAATGAGATTCGTGTCATAGAAGATATAAATTCTGAAGATGTGAAGTTGCACACTCATTTGAAAGCAGCTGAGTGCAACAACTCAGCTGCTGTCGCAACTGAAGTGCACACTTGTGAACTTAGTTGCAGTGTGAAATGGAGTTGCACTCAGTTGCTTTCAACTGAGTGCTTGAGTTTCACTCGGTTACTATTGCAACTTAGTAAGCAAATGAGGGCAACTCAGATGCACACTGCAATTGAGTTCATAACTCAGTTGCTATTGCAACTGAATTGCACTGAGTTGTGCACTTAGTTGTTGTGTGCAACTAAGTTGCGCACTTAATTGAAAACAATTGACTGCGACTCAATTGCACACTAAGTGCACAATTCAGTTGTATTTTACTTATTTTTACATTAAAAAATGTGTAAATCTTTTATCAATTACATTGTGCAAGAGTATAGTAGCATCACATAAAATTGGGTTGGGTCTGGGGCTTCAAACAACCAAAACAACTTTAGATTAAATTGTACTATTTTTTAACATTCTTCATAATAAAATACCTAAACAATGGCAATATGCAAGATAGTCCCTCTCAAACCAACAACTAACAGCAAGAGAAGCAGCAGCTATTATAGCTTATCCCATAGTAAATCTTACTGCCATTGCAAATGTTAATATTGCATTACCACAAGTAGCGGCATTATCTTATCATGAAGGATCTCACTATGTTGCAGTACTGTCTCATGTTCACTCTCAAGCTCCTGCTAGCAACTCATGCGCTTCCTTGAAGTGCATGTTTCTTCGCATCAAGCCATTCAACTACAGTCTTCAAAATGCCAACAAAATCATATTGCTGTCATAGTTTTTGCTGAAACTTAAAGTTCACATGATTAAAAGCTAAGAAATTCACAAGATTGTGGACATAGGATAAAGCAAGATTATACACCCAGATAAAATTAATAATTATAAAGATAATAAAAGTGTTTGGAATAAGCTAACAGATTTTACGAATCAATCTTAAGCTATCCTTATGCTCAAATTTCATATTTTCGTGCTAGGTACTTATGTCTTCATAGTCATTGTAACATGTTTTAAGCAAAAGCAATGTATAATTAATGAAACTTACTTAATTGCAAAACTATGTTAAGGTGGTTAATTTTTTAAAACTTAGTTAAGTTTGTTAATTCATGTAAAACATAATTAATTACTAATAACTTATTTAATTCTCGTAGTTATATATTTTCTTCTAAACTTCATTAATAATACCGATTAAATATAGCATTTTATTTTACTTGCTAGGAAATTTCTATTGATTAATTAGTGGTCAACCGGACAATTTCCAACTATGAGATGCCGAAATTATTGAGGGGATAGAAAGGTAAGTTGCTTTTGATTAATTACGATGCATAAAACAATGAAATTTAATATAACTGCGCATATTCTATGTCATGTGCCTATGTGTCTCTTTACTAGAATGGTAATGGCAAGTGAGCATGACCCATGGATAAATTCTTTAAATTAAGTAAAAATATGGCTGAGGGGTATTTTCACAATATGTACTTAAAATTTTAATATAACTACTTGTTAAATCTTTATAATTGCTATTACTTTTATTTGGAAATTTCAATAGTGCATTACTAATTAAAATCATATTTTCACACATGCAAACCAAGCATATAACTCTCCCCTTTAACAAAAGAGGAATTCGGTCTTTCATGGCAATGTAGGGATTATTACCGTTATCTACCGAGATAAATGGAGTTGGTACTCCTTGGGTGGGTGGGGTTTATGTATTTTCACTATATGTGTTGTAGATATTATTTATTGCATCTGTAGAACATACTGTTGAAATATGTAAAGCAAGAATATGTTAAATGAGAAGCATATCGAATATGATTAAATGGTTTATAATAGTGCAAAGATTGAAAGTTGAAATATTTTACGAGATAACATTTTATAATTAGAACTATGTTCTAGCCGTTCGTGAATGGAAATTTATTGTGAATGCAATTTTAAGTAGACAAGAGCATATTTACAAGTACTCGAGAACACTTCCTTTTCCCTTTCTCTCAAATCTAACTTTAAACATATAAATAATTTCAGTCTAATATGTATTCGTTTTGAGAATTTCAGTAAATTATGAATTAAATATTAAGTGTAATGTAGTTAAAAATCTATGAAAAAACAGTTCATTCGATAAACTATAATAAACATCAACGTATGTACAAAATTTTATAACAGTGTTACTGAAAATTGAAACATATCTTGTCCACCATACTCCCATTCATATGAACCACGCATATTTCCTAATTCTAAGCTTCTACCTCTTGTTATTGCATAAGAGCAAGTGGAAGAAATATAAGGCTATAACCAACCAACTTTAAAGACAAGAGGATGCCCAACAAAAACAAACAATAGTTCATGCTTGATGAACCAATGCATCATTCTTATCTAATGAGACAGTAGTCAATAAAAAACAGTAACTTCATAAAACTGAAATCTGACCCTATTCAAACCAGAGTTCAGCTATTAATAAAACTTATATGTATTTTTTTAGTTGCCAATAAGGTGGGCAGTAATGATAACTTGAAGAATACAATAGTCTACTATTTATTAGTTTTAACTCAAAAAGATGTTCAACTGAAAATGTAGGCAGTTTTGTAACTGAACTAATGTCAAACCTTAGTTAACTAAAAATATAATATCTAACCATAGTAAGGTTTTTCTTATCTTGTTTTAGAATTAAGACAAAGCATTTATTTCAGTCATCAATTTTATGATGTATACGTTGATTGGATAAAGTATAATTTTCAAACAATAAATAGAAGAAAAGACAAACTTTGTGATATCATGAAACAAACTTAAGCATAGGCTTACCAGGCCAGTAATAACTTCCTTGATCGTTCTCCCTTGAACCAGCTGAAGCATAACTTCAATTTACTCAGGTCACCATCAATGCGGACAGTTTTCTCACTATCAATGTGGACTATTCGCTCTAGTTCAACATGGACGCGAAAAGCGGTGGACTAAAGAATTGCAATTGAGCTCGTCAAGGTGATCGGTGGAATTAGAGCAAGCATTGTCAATGGTTGCATCAGGTGAGATTTGATTTGGTTGAATTTTGATATCGGGGGAGCCGTTTATCAAAGTTTAAGAATTGGTTTCAGTATGTTAGATAAGAGAAGAAAAGTGTCATTGGAGCTTAAGCGAAGTTCATGAATTTTGAAGAGAAGACGAGAGCTCGTAATTTAGGGTTTTGGAAGTGAATAAAGGGAATCGTGGCAGAATAGGAATTTGGAGAGCGAGAGAGAGGAAAATATCAATCGCCAAACATTTTCTTTGTTAATAGCACGGATTGGGAGTAGTATTTTAACCTAAATGACCATAAGAAAGTATCAATTTCAAGTCATGTTCTAATGCAATCCACACTTGCTATAAATATACCATTTTCTTATAGTGTTTAAATCTATTTCTGCGTATTTTGAATTTTGAAGGAGAAAAGAAAACGTCAGGGTTTCCTTGTTCATTAGAAACTTATGAGTTGGAAGTGAAGCCCTAGGTCTAATTTATAAAGGTTCAAATTAGCGTTATCCGTCAGATTGAGCAATATTAAATCTGGAACTTATAGCCAAAAATTATTTCCACACAAACTAGATTATAGGTCAAACGTGACCTTGTCTAGGTCGACTGCTCATGTTCGACCCGTACACTTTTGACCCATATGACGACCACCGTACACCTATGACGTAGAACAGTTGCCAAAGGAAAGAAATAGAAATAAAGATAAGGAATAGAAAAGAAGAGAAGAGAATAGTAGAAAAGAGGAAGGAATAAAATGCTACATAATCACACAACCTTTTGTATATCTCACATTGCAATAAATAAAATATAATAGTCAACACATATATAAAATAGATGATTCAGTAAATAACTGAATGAATTATAGAATCAAAGTATACAGACTCATACAAATATACAAAACAGTAATAGAGTTTATAAAACTAGTAAATAATCTCAACTGATACACGGTCTCAAAATTTGTAAATGGACATTTTAAAGGATCCACGGTGTCACCTAGTAGAATAAATAATAATAAGTTTGAAATATAAATAAGAGAAAGCGTCCTCTTGCTAGTCCGTCTATACAGCTCCAAGTGCTATTTACGTGTAACATCCCTTATCTGGAGGCCTAAAACTAGCGGCTACGGATGCTGCAGTCATCCAAAGTTATTAATCCTCGACGACCAAATACGGTAATGTTAGATACATTGATATAACAGAAATACATGAATATGGAATTTTTTCTAAAACATCAAACAGGTTCCACGTTCCATTTCAAAGCATTTAATATTCATTACATAATCCCAATACGAGAACCATGTTCAAAGAAAATATACTTATTACAACATATGCAAATAGCGACATATGAAGATGCCCCTGTAATTTCCCCTATCTAGATGGCCAAATCTAAGTGCTACAAATGTTGCGGTCATCCATAGTATTAACTTCTGGCGACTAAGTATGGCTATGTTAATGGTATCTATAATATCAGAAGCACTTCAATACGAAAAAAATCACATATTTCAAAAAACAACATTTTATCGATTACATTTCAAACACATGTTTTACGTTCAAATTACATAATCCCACAATCGTTTCCCAAATCAGATAAAAATATTATTATTACACAAATATGCCAGGAGCGACATATGATGATGCCCCCTTGGTTGACCAGAGTACTATATAGACGTAACTGTCTTAAATACAACACAGCGGAATAAAACAGAACAAAAAATTAACTCCTAAATAGCTATCCGTCGGCCACCTCCTCGTCTCCGAAAGCTTTACTCATCAACCTACTAAAACCTGTAAAACCTCAACCCTCAGCCTACTTAAACCAATTTTGAGCATCCAAGTGTTTAATAAGGAAAAACATAAACTTCGAGTTAGATATAAAGCCTGATGTAAATAATACTATACATCTCTGTTATTTAATATTAAGTGAGACCACACCGCTTAGCAAAACGGGTTTCCCCTCAGTAATACCTTTTAAAACATATCTTTTTCAAACCTTTATCCTACGATCAAAACAAGTTAAAACTGTAAAGCATTATTATGTAAACATAAATATCAAGTAACAAATATACTATCTATCCGAACATTATAGTTTTGTTTGGCTAACTACTAACATTTGGTTGACTTAGGCCTACCGGACATTATAATCAAAATAATCTAACAAATATTAGATACTCCTCTTTTGGACTGTCATCCTTAACTATCCGTTGAATACTCCTCTTCTGGATAGTCCATCCCTAGCTTAACATCTCCCAGGGTCATTTGATCCTAATGGCTTTGTAGGCTCACCAATAACCAATCTGCATACAAATATATATTCTCTTCTGTATGTAATCATAAGTCTTACCTATGACAAAGCCCTACATACTGGAATTTTGGACTAAATTAACTAGGCTAATAGATAATGTATAGGGCACGACCCTACACCAGTCCCATCTAGTATTCTAATATCTAAACCGTTTTACTTAGGTTAATCTTCCCTTAAATTCTCCTTGAAAACCTTTTCACTTCAAAATGATTTGAAACGTTTAAACCAAACATAAACAATGAAAATATATACTCTATGCTTTACTCAAAATCACCTTGCATTGTTATATATACTCTACTTAAATCTTTGTTGATGAAAACATTTAAACCTTTGAAAGTACCCCTTTTGAAACCAAGTAAAACCCTTCTTTCACCTAGGTTGAAAGGCCAAAGAGTTCCGTTGGAATCATTCATAATCTTCCTTTCGTAAACAATGAAAAACCATTCCTTCGAAAGCATTGAAACCTTAGACATCCTTCTTCAAAACCTCTAAACATTACCTTTCGAATACATTGAAAACCTTTCCTTTCAAACCGTTCGAAACCAATAGGGAACCACCTCTCGAAACCATTCTTTAAAACCTTTCAAAAGCAATAAAACCTAAAACATTTAGAAAGCCTTTGCGTTGAAGTAAAACATGTTGAAACACCTTTCAAAACCATTAAAAATCAACTCATTCGAAAACATTTGGGTTCTACATTCAGTAGAGCAAAAGGGTCATAAAACAGTTAAGTCGAAAGCACCATTTCGAAAGCATTTCCTAACCAAAGAAGTGATGGAGTCGAAACCATCCTTCCGAAAGCATTGGAGAAGCGGCTAAGTTTTAAAAACAAAGTATACCTTCCGAAACCATTAGCGTCGAAAGGAAGAAAAGCAAAAGCAAAAGGGCTTCGACCCCGACGAAAGCATTTACTTAAAATAAGAGGCACAACCCATTCAAAACCTTTCCTTTAAAACAATTGAATCGGCTGAAAGCCAACTAAGTCGAAAGCATATCCTTTGAAAGCAAAGCAGGTGCGTTTTCAATTGAAAGCAAAGACACGCTTGGACCCCTTCAAAACCTTTGGTCTCGACCTAATGCCTTCCGCCTTAGTCCAATTCACTCTGTACCAAGTTATTGATACTATATGCATTGGTTTCGATGGGATGGAGGCGGCAATACTTGTTCGGTGCCCCTATGCCAAAAGTGGTGAATCATGTTAAAAGCATGTAAAAACTGATTTTTACTTTAAAAAGAATTTATTTTCAACTAACCTTCCTTGTTTGTGAAAATATTGTTGGTTGAAGTACTGCAAATATTTCAGAAATAAAAAATTTAATTTATTTATAAAATACTCCTCCTTTTATAAAGATATAACATATATACGTCTCATACCTTAAATAATTTTACATACCTATGAAAACACTTAGGAAAATTCCACAAAAACTCCAGAAATTTATTTTAATATGTTTCTAGCATATATTAATTCTAGACCCAAAATATTAATTATATAGCTATAAATAATTTAAAATCTAAATATCATTTTCTACACAGGAAAATCAATATAAAATCCACATTAGTTTAGAAAATTTTGACAATTGAAACCCATCTCTAAAATATCTTTTTTAATCTATATCTAAAATTGCAAGGCATTTGGATGCCATTAAATATGGTTTTCACATTAAAACATGTCATAAACCCTATATGATTAATCATAAATCATCAACAAGCATATATAAACAATTAATCATTCAAAAACATAGCATAATCATTCAAAATGCTTCAGATTATCCTTAAGACTGAAAAGAATTAGAAAAATGAGATGTAGTCATTATACCTTAGCTTTTGAGAATAAAGAGTTTGAGATTTGAATGTATTTAAGTTGATTAAGCTTCCCTTTGATTCTTTTATCTTCCTTTAGCTGCTTCTAATGGTAGTCGGCCTCTTTGTATAGATTTTTTTTGAAAATGATTTGAATGTGAGGATATACGACTAAGATTTTAGGGTATTAAAATGCTCAGTTTCCTATTTTGCCCTCACCTATTATACTTAAACCTTTTATTTTTAGCTCATTTTTTATCATGGCACGGCTACCCCTTATTAATTACAAATCTCAATCCCCAAATCATCACATCATTTTATTTAATTTACCTAATGAAATATCCTAAATAATGCTACTAAAAATATGGGGTGTTTCAATCTCCCTCCTTAAATAATTTCATCCTCAAAATTAAAATAAGGTACACAACAAATCAAACATAAATTTAAAACATACCATCATACAAATCAAGATAAGCATCTCTGATCCTGCTCTCGGTCTCCCAAGTATAGTTTTTCTCATCATCACTCCATTGGACTTTCACTAATATGGCTATCTTGTTCCTTAGCCTCTTCTCATCTCTCGCGACTATACGAATCGGCTTTCTAACTATAGTTAAGTCTGATTATATTAATAAGTGATCATCTAACCAATCACTACTATAATAGATTTTGGATCTCTAACACACTTCCTTAGCTGAGAAACATGAAAGACATCACAGACTCCTGCCAAACTGCTTGGTAACTCTACTCTATATGCGAGTTTCCCTATCCTCTCTATAATAATAAATGCTCCTATGAATCTCGGTGCCAACTACCTCGATTTCCTAAATCTAATCACACCTTCATCAGTGATATCTTAATAAAAATCTGATCTCCAATAGAGAACTCTAAGTCTTTCTGTCTTATATCTGCATAACTCTTCTGCGTAGATCGAGCTTCCTTCATCCTAGCTCGAATCAACTCAATCTTCTCTAACCAATTCCGGACCATGAACTAACCTATCGTAGTCTTTTACCAACAAAATGGGGATTTGCATAACCTTCCATACAAAGCTTCAAATGGTTCCATTCCTATACTAGTCTAATAACTTTTGTTATACGAAAACTCGACTAAGTGTACATGTTCTTCCCATGATCCTCCGATATCTAACACCCAAGATCTTAACAAATCCTCCAAGACTTTGTTAACTCTTTCCGTTTTCCCATCGGTTTATGGATGGTAAGCGGTACTCATCTTGAGCTTGGTTCATAAAATCTCCTATAGACTCTTCCAGAACTCGCTAGTGAACAAGAAATCTCTATCCCTTAATATACAACTAGGATTTCAATGAAGTCTAACTGTATTCTTCGTAAATAACTTCACTAAAAGATGTGTCGTCCTAGTTGACTTAACTAGAATGAAATGGGCACTCTTGATCGGTCTATCCACTATGACACAAATATGTCCATTTTCTGTACTAGAACTTGGCAACCCGTCAATAAAATCCATAGAAATAGAATTTTACTTCCACACCGAAATGTCAAATGGTTAAAGCATCCCACTTGGCTTCTGATGTTCGGCTTTTTCTTGTAGATAGTTCAAACACTGCTTCACCCATAAAGCCAACATCCCTCTTCGTACCTTCCCAAAAGAAACTCTGCTTCTTGTCCTGATACATCTTAGTTCCTCCTAGATAATAGTAAACTTTGAACGATGGCATTCCTCCCAAACATCCTTTCTTATATCCCCCACATAAACCTACCTTTCTTTCTCAACCACTCATTTTGGTCAGGACTAAAATCCTTCAAGTAATTGCTCTTCATTCTACCCTTCAACTTCTTGATCCTTTCATCCAACACTAGGTCCTCCTACTGTTTAAGAGCAATCTTTTCGATCATTACTGGTTAAACTTCTGAACAAGATAACATAGCAGATCCTTCACTAGATCCGACTTCAGATCTCCACTGAATTCTACAAGTTGACAAAGCTTCCAAATCTTTCCACTCTGCTACCATTGCAAACACTACATTCTGATGCTTTCTAATAAGTGCATATGCGACTTTATTGTTCTTTCTTGGTGTGTACTCAATACCAAACTTATAAGTGACTAAAAACTCTAACCACAACTAATGTCTCATATTTAGCTCCTTTTGAGAGACAAAATACTTCAACGAATTATGATCCGTATAAAGCTCAAACCTCTCTCCCAAAAAGGTAATTTCTCTGCACCTTCAATGCAAAAAATCACTGCAGCCAACTTCGAATCATGCGTTGGATATCTGACCTCATGCAGTCTAAGCTGTCAATAAGCATAGGCAATCACTTTACCTCTTTGCATCAACATTGCTCCTAATTTAGTTCCATACGTGTTTGTATAAATCACCAAAATCTTGATTCCCCTCAAAAATAACTAATACAGATGCATGGGTCAGTACGTATTTCAATCTCTGGAATGTTTCCTCACACTTATTGGTCCACACAAACTTCACATTATTTTGCGTTAGTTCGGTCATCGACGCTGCTATCCGCGAAAAGTCCTTAATGAACATCCGATAATATCCATCAAATCCAAGAAAACTTTTAATCTTAGTCACCGTCTCTAGTCTCTTCCAATCAATAACAGCTTCGATCTTATCTGGATCGACTGACAACCCCTTCTCTCAAACCAAGTGGCCAAGAAACTTCACCTCCTTCTTTCGAAAATGACACTTCGAAAACTTTGCCTTCAGCTGATTCTTCCTTAGAGTCTCAAGCACAGCTCTAAGATAAACTTCATGCTTCCTTTCATCTTTAGAAAATATCAAAATATCATCTATGAAAACTAGCACGAACCTATCTAAGTGCACTTGGCAAATCCAGTTCATCAAATCCATAAAGAATGTTGGCGCATTAGTTAGTCCGGACGGCATCACTAACCACTCGTGCAATCCATCTCTAGTTCTAAACACTGTCAAAGGAATACTATCATCTGCTACTCTAAGCTAATGAAAACCTTTTGCCAAATCCAACTGAGAAAATGCCTTGGCTCCACTCAACTTATTGGACAAATCGTCAACTCTAGGCAACAAATATCGATTCATTATCGTCTTCTCATTCAACTTACAATAATTGATACATAACCTCAATCATCCATCCGGCTTCCTAGCAAACACTATGACTGCTCCCTAAGGAGATCTACTTAGACTAATAAAACTCTTACTTTTCAAATCTACTGACTACACCTTCATCTTCCTCATCTTTGAAGGTGTTGCCTTGCTTGGCGGTCTACTCATCGGTTCTGCTCTAGGCACCAAATCTGTCCGAAACTCAATGGTTCGTTCAACGGAAATCAAACTACAGGCTCGAAGATATCCATGAATTCTCTAACCAAAAAACGTGATTCAACTCTATCCAATTCCATCCACCCAACAAAGCATTCATCTCACAATTAGGGCTTTCTACGGTATATACAAGCTAATCACTATGGTCAGGGTGTCTAAGCGTTATCTTCCTATCATGGAAAAATATCCTAGCATCATACTTAAGCAATCTACACCAAATATAATTCTGAAGCCTACAAAGTCAAATGCATGGAAACTACAAACAAAGGTATGGCCTAGGAAATCAAACTCTATTTGCATACACTCCTCTCAGATTTTCAACCCTTAAGGAAGTACGTTCTAGGTTAAGATTCTCTACTAAACAATGAGATATAAAAGAATGCGATGCAACGGTATCAAACACAATGCTAACAGACATACAATGAATTTGAAGCATAACTCCCAACACCGCTTTTCCTTTCTCCTACGTTGTTGGTCCTGATGTAGCAAGCTCCAATACAAATACCTTGCCTCTTCCATCTTTAGTGGGCTCTTTGCATTGATTCTTATATTGGTCAATCTGATTGTAGTTAAAACATCTGATGTTCTTCTTCCCAGTCACTTCTTTCCCTTTCCAGTATGAGATCATTAGCAAAATGTCCCTTTTTGTCGCACTTGAAGCAAACAACCTCATACTTTCCTATCTTTGCTGCTCAATTTTTATGACCATCCTTCTTATGAAAGAACTTCCTTTTCTGACCTTGCCCAATCTGAACCTCCTTCACCTTACACTTCTCTAGACAAGCAAGCATCTCCTCGTGTGTCGAAGCCATCTCTATAACCATATCACAAGGGTCTCTGATATGTGCTAATGTAGCCCGCGCCAACTCAGGCTTCAATACCCTTACGAACTTCTCATTCCTCTTCAACACAGTATCCACAATAGCATACCCATATCTAGCCAACTCCTCAAATCTTCTGCATACTCCCAAATAGATAGCTCCCCCTCTCCAACTCAGAAAACTTCCCAAGTAAAACAGACTTTGCCATCACAGACATGAACCTCTCTTGAAACCTTCTCCTAAAATCAGCCCATGTCATCTCCTTTTCATTTACTCCAGCCGTCACACCATTCCACCAAAATAAAGCTGCTCCCTGAAGCTGTCTCGAAGCAAGCCTCCTCTTCTGCTCATCATTGAGCCTCATGTCTATAGAGATCCACTCACATTACATCAACTAGTTCTCCACTTCTATAGCATCCTCAGTTTCGATAAAGGGCTTCCCTCCAAGCCTAGCATAATCTATGCTCAAGGTAGAATAATGGTTGACCACCAGAGCTTTATGAACACCTATTCTAGCATTTCATCAAACCATTCCAGAAGCAACACCCGCCTGCATCATATTCATGAAAAACTGATACATAGCTCCTATATCCACTTGTGGGACTCTAGCACCAACATCCCCTGCTTGTGCATGACCTTAGTTTCTCCTGATATTCGGTATGGAATTTCCATTTGTGGTGGTGCTTCCTCTAATATTAACTCTTCCACTTTTAGCATCCATATCTATATTCAAGCCTCGTGAGATACAGAAGAATAACCTAAGAGAGATAGAAAACTAAAGATATAGCATATATTTACATAGAGTAAATACAAGTACGATACTATAGCGTCATCCCATACCACAGTCTTACTCTAATTCCTTAGGATTATGTTTTCAAAAATAAATTTTAGTTAATTTTTTTCATAAACCTATGCTCTGATACCATGTTGCAACATCCCCTATCTAGAGGCCCAAAGCTAAGTGCTACGGATGCTATAGTTATCCATAGTAATAACTTTCGGCTACTAAATACGGCTATGTTAATGGTATCCATAATATCATAAGCACTTGAATATGAAACAAAATCAAAGATTTCAAAAAAATAACATTTTACTAATTACATTTCGAAACACGTGTTTCACATTCAAATTACATAATCCCATATCGTTTCCCAGTTTCATAAAAAAATAACTATTACATAAATATGCCAAGAGCGACATACGATGGTGCCACCTTGGTCGACTAGAGTATATATAGACATAACTGTCTTAAATACAACACAATAGAATAAAACAGAACAAACCAACAGCTTCTAAATAGCTATCTGTTAGCCACCTGCTCATCTCCGGAAGCTTTATCGTCAGCCTATAAAACCTGTAAAACCTTAACCCTCAGCTTACTCAAATAAATTTTGAGCACCTAAGAGTTTAAGGGGAAAACATAATCTTTGATTCAAACATAAAGCCTGGTGTGATTAATACTATACATCTCGGTTATTTGATATTGAGTGAGTCCACGCCGCTTAGCGGAACGGGTTTCCCCTCACTAATATCCTTTTAAAACATATCTTCTACAAACCTTTATCCTGCAACCAAAATAGGTAAAAATTGTAAAGCATTATTATGTAAAAATATATATCAGGTAAAAAATGTACTATCTGTCTGACACTATAGTTTTGTTTGGCTAACTACTAAACTTTGGCTGACTCGGGCCTACTGGACAATATAATCAAAATAATCTAACACATCTTAGGCACTCCTCTTCTGAGCGGTCTATCTTTAACTATTCGTTAAATACTCCTCTTTTGGATAACTTAACATCTCCTAGGGTCACTTGATCCTAATAACTTTGCGAGCTCACCAATAACCTATCTGTATACAAATATATATTCCCTTCTGTTTGTAATCATAATTTTAGCCTTACCTGTGACAAAGCACTATATACTGGAATTTTGGACTAAATTAGCTAGGGCTAATAGCTAATGTACAGGGTGCAACCCTATACCAATCCCATCTATCTGAGTCATTTTACGTAGAGTAATCTTCTCTTAAATTTTCCATGAAAACCTTTCCATCTCAAACTGATTCAAAACTTTTAAACAAAATTTAAACAAGGAAAATGTATACGCTATAGTTTACCCAAAATCACCTTGCTTTTTATATATACTTTACTCAAATCTTTGTTGATGAAAACATTTAATCCTTTGAAAGTACCCCTTTCAAATACATTGAAAGTACTCCTTTCTAAACTAAGTGAACCCTTCTTTCACCTAGGCCAAAAGGCCAAAGCATTCTTTTCGAAACCATTCATAATCCTTATTTCGGAAACATTGAAAAGCCATTCCTTCGAAAGTATTAAATACTTAAACATTCTTCTTAAAAACCTTTAAACATTATCTTTCGAATCCATCGAAAAACCTTTCTTTTCAAACGTTTCAAAACCATTGGGGAACCACCCTATTGTAACAATTCTTTAAAACCTTACGAAAGCAATAAAACATCAAACCTTTTGAAAGCCTTTAGGTTCATGTAAAACATGCGGAAACACCTTTTGAAACCATTAAAAATTTAACTCCTTCGAAACCATTTGGGTTCTACCTTCAACAAAGCAAAAGGGTCATAAAATATTTAAGTCGAAAGCATTTTCTAAGCAAAGAAGTGATGGAGTCGAAACCATACTTTCGAAAACATTGAAGAAGTGACTAACATTTAAAAGCAAAATGTACCTTCTGAAACCACTGGCGTCGAAAAGAAGAAAAGCAACTATGGTGTTTCGACCCTGATGAAAGCATTTACTTAAAATAGGAGGTGCAACCCATTCGAACCCTTTCCTTTAAAACAGTTGAATTAGGTAAAAGCCTAGTAAGTCGAAAGCATATCCATCGATAGAAAAGCAGACGCATTTTCATTTAAAAGTAAAGACACGCTTCCACACCTTCGAAACCTTTTGTCTCAAACTTTTTCCTTCCGCCTTAGTCCAATTCACTCTGTTCCAAGTTATTGATACTATATGCATTTATTTTGATGGCATGGAGGCCGTAGTACTTGGTCCAAAATCCCTATGCCAAAAGTGGAAAAACATGCTAAAAGCATGTAAAAACCGATTTTTACTTTATAAAGAATTTCTTTTCAACTAACCTGCCTTGTTTGTAAAAATATTATTGGTTGCTAATTTTCTTTTCTAAAAGTGCTGCTAATATTTCAATAATAAACAATTTAATTTATTTGTAAAATACCCCTTCTCCTTTTATAAATATGTAAAACATTCAAGTCCCAAACCTTAAATAATTTTATATATACCTATCAAAATACTTACGAAAATTCTACAAAAAATCCAAAAAATCAATTTTAATATGTTTTCTAACATATATTAATTCCAGACCCAAAATAATAATTATTTAGCTGTAAATAATTTAAAACCCAAATAACCATTTTCTACACTAGAAAATTAATATAAAATCCACATTATTTCGGAAAATTAGGAAAATTGAAACTCATCTCTTAAATAGCATTTCTGATTTATATCTAAAATGGCAAGGCATTTGGATGCACTAAATAGGGTTTTGACATTAAAACATATCATAAACCTATATGATTAAGCATAAAACATCAACAAGCATATATAAATAATTAATCATTCAAAAACATAGCATAATCATGCAAAATACTTCGAATTATCCTTAAAACCGAAAAGAATTAGAAAAATGAGATGTAGTCATTATTCACCTTAGCTTTTGAGATTAAAGATTATGAGATTTAAATGGATTTAAGTTGATTAAACTTCCCTTTGATTCTTTTATCTTCCTCTAGTTGCTTCTAATGGTAGCCGACCTCTTTGTAGTTTTTTTTACAAATTATTTGAATGTGAGGATACATGGCTAAGGTTAAGGGCGTTGGAATGCTTATTTTCCTATTTTACCGTCACCAATTATCTTCTATTTTTAGCTCATTCGTTATCATGGTACGGCTACCCCTTACTAATTACTAATCTCAATAACCTAATCATTTCATTATTTAATTTAATTTATCTAATTAAATATCCTAAATAACATTACTAAAAATATAGGGTGCTACAGCCCCCCAGATGATCAAAATATATATAGGCAATTTAACAACTTTCCCTTTACAACAATAACACGGCTGAATCAAAATAAAAGAGAATTCTAGATAATTGTCATACCTCCTACATGTCTCTGGAAACTTATTCGTCAAAGAGGTACCTGAAAACCACAAATCTCAAACTACTCAAAATTAACTGAGTACCCAAATGTTTAAAGGAAAAATAAACTTCGGGTCATAGATAAAGACCGGTATGAATAATAATCTACCATCTCAAACCATTTAAATATCCAGCAAGACCACGGTGCTTAGCGTATTAGATTTCCCCTCACTAGTATCCAAAAACCTTTATAAAACCTGATATTATTCTACTACATCTACAATGGTTAAAACATCTAAAAATAATACGATGATACGCAAAACAAGTTAATCAATTCTGTATTACCCAACCCCATTCATTTTGACCACCTATCTCAGTTATAGTTTCTAAGGTTACTATTAACCTATTAGTCTTCATGGACTGACTAATAACCTGTATAATACTTATGGACACCTTGTCTAGTTTCATAGTTTTCATGGGTTTACTACTAACCTATTTTAATTTATGAACTCCCTGCCCTATTTCATAGTTTTCGTGGGATCATTAAGAACCTATTGGCCCCTGCCAATAACATAATTGTTTCATGGGTTCTCCCTGAACCTATTGGTAACTCTAATAACTTCCCTCTTATCCTAATTTTCATGGGTTGACTTGGAACCTATTGATATCTGTCAATAACTTTACCTAAATATAGTTTTCATAGGTTTACTACAAACCTGTTGGCCCGTACCAATAGCTCTATCTAATCTTAGTTTTCATGGGTTTACTATGAACATGTCTCCTTGACAACTTCTTTTATACATAGTTTTCATGGATTTACTATGAACCTATTGGCCCCTACAAATAACTTTTCACAAACATAGTTTTCATGGGTTTACTATGAACTTGTCTATCTGAAAACTTCAATATTCAATGTTTTAGCATCTAGTATTTTGGTCTTCCTGACCTCCTGGATGCAATTCTAATCATTCAGAAGTTTACTTAATTTATATTCACTATAGGGTCAACCTATCTGGTTATTCTACCTTCCCCAAAATATAGATGTAGGTTAATTACAATGTGAATATATATACATATATGAAGGAGCGAACATAATAACTTGGTTAATCCTTAACCTATTAATCAAGGAAAACTTCTTCAAAAAATTCATACTTAAAATCATTTCAAAACTCCTTATATATGCCATGATTTTCCTTTAAAATGGATTGAGTTATTTGTTTTTAAAACTAAGGCTTTCGAAACCTTAAAACATTACTTTCGAAACCCCTGAATAACCTCCTTCGAAAGCATGAAAACTTCTTTTCAAAACATTACATATAAACCTTTCGGACCTCTTTAAACATCTCTTCGAAACCAAAACATACTTTTCAAAAGTACCAGAACATTACTTAATAATCCTTAGAAACGTAGCTTCTTAACCAATGAAAGTATCCCTTTCGAAACCATTGGGTTTAGTTAAAAACATCTTTTGTCTCAAAGTGAATATATATGAAAGTACCCGTTTCAAAACCTTTAAACTTCTTATAAAAGCGTTTGGGGAAATTTTGATGGCGTCGGCACCATCCTTTCGAAAGCTTCAAAACATTTAAGAAAACTGTAAAGGATAGCACTGAACTCTCTTTTGAAGCCATTGCCTTAGAAACACTCGAACCCTTCGAAAGCTCTTAGGACGTGGCTTAGTATATCTTTAAAAAAAAAGCTTCAATTTGAAAGAAATAATGACTTCAATACATTCGAAAGGCAAAAGAATGGCATCAGGGTTTTGACTAGGTCGGGACCACCATTTTTGAAAGTATTTTTTTATAGACAAGGAACTCATTCGAAAGCTTATATTAAAAATGAAAGGCGGCAACATTCTTCGAAAGCTATTTAGAAAACCCATTTTGATAGCATATGTTTCGACTCCTTAAAAAACTATAGTAAAACAAAGTAAAGGTATCGACCCTATCAGAAGCAATGCTTTCGACACCATGCCTGCCGCTTTTCTCCAATTCACTTCGTACCAATGTCATTGATTCCATTTGTATAAATTTCGGCTTAGGTTGGTTTCAACTGGTCGAAGCAGAATCATTGGACTCGAAAAGCACTTCCAAAAGAGGCGGCACCATTTTTCTGGGTAAATATGAATAAATGCCAATCAAGGAAAATACTTTCTAACTAACCTCCCTACGTGTAAACATGTGATTGGTTGCCTTAACATTTCAAATCCGTTACCAAAATAACTGCCTCATAATTTCAGACCTAAACTAAGATTGATTTAACAAATAATCCCTTCCATTATGTAGAACCAATAATGCTAATAAGTCCTTCTATTAAAACAATTTAATTTCCACAGAAAATCACTAAGTAAAAATTCCAAAAATCTTAGAAATTCATTTTTTTACATAGTATCTAACATATCTAAATTTCGGACCCAAATTCTCAATATAATTTCTGAATAAATTCTAACCCCAATTAACCATATCTACCTTTGACAATTCATAATAATCTTTCCATAGCTAGGAAAATAATTAAAATTAAAACCTAGCTCCAAAATCATTCTTTACATAACATATAAATTCGTCATGGTATTTGAAATCAATCATAATAGGTTTAACCCTTAAAACCATGTAAAATCATATTTAGACAATCTTGTTTAAATCTAACATGTTATGATCCAAGCATATCATCATCAAATCATCATAAAAATGGATTAATCCTACTCTCGAAAAAAAATGATTAAAAACAAAATAGGGATGGTATAAATTATTATTCACCTTAATTAAGATAAGGAAATTGTATTGAGATTAATTTCCCCTAAGCTTGAATCCCTAGCTTTTGATTGAATTCCTCTTTTTCTTTCTTTGATATTCGTCGGCTCCTGTATTAATTTACGTTTGATTGTTTCTGTAAAAAATGAGAAAAATGAACTTGAATGGGAAATGGAACTATAAGCAACGAGAATATATAATGGTTATGGTAACAGGGTGAGGCTATTTCCCAATATGCCCTTGTGTAATTTAACTAGCTTAAAAAACATTCTTAAGCCCATTTATTTAATTGAGCACCATTAATTACTTATTCAAATCTCAATCACCTTATCACTTAATATTTACATTATTCCATTTAGTTTATTTAGTTAAATCTCCTGAATAATGTTATTAAAAATAGGGGTGTTACATGCTCACCTCCTTAAAGAATTTCGTCCTCGAAATTCAGTAAGGACTAAATACTAAACATAGCAATCATTTGTAACCATTCCAAACAACCATACTAGTCTACCTGACTAGGAACTATCTATATAAAGATAATATAGACATACCCTCAAAGCAGATCGGAAAAAGTATCTCAAATCCTGTCTTTTGTCTTCCAAGTACAGTTCTTCTTGTTGTCGCTCCACTGAAATTTCACCAATTTGACTTTCTTGTTCCTCAATCTTCTCTCATCTCTCGCTATAATCCAAACTGGTTATCTAACAAAAGTGAAATTAGGCTTTACTATCAAATCTTCCACCCTATTGGAGGAATAGTAGTCTTTGGATCATGCACAAACTTGCGAAGATGAGACACATGAAATACATTATGGACACCTGCCATACTGCATGGCAACTCTACTCTATATACAAGCTTTCCAATACTCTCTGTAATATGGAATGGACCAACATATCTCGATGAAAGTTTCCCTGACTTTCCAAATCGCACCATACCCTTCATTGTTGACACTTTAATGAAAATCATTTCTCCAACTGAGAAATCTAGCACTTTACGCCTCTTATCTGCACGACTTTTCTATCTGGACTTAGCTTCCTTCATCCTTTATTAGATCAACTCAATCTTCCCTAACACCTCTCTAACCAGATATGGTCCTAAGACTAACCTGTCTCTGGTCTCCAACAAATATAGTGGCGATTTGCATGGCCTTTCATACAAATCTTCAAAAGGCGTCATTCTCATACCAGTCTGATAACTATTATTGTAAGAAAACTCAACCAAATGTTGGTGATCTTCCCAAGATCCATCAAAGTCCAATACCTTAACAAATCCTCGAGTACTTACAGACTCATTCTGTCTGCCCATCCGTCCAAGGGTGATATGCAGTACTCATCTTGAGCTTAGTTCCTAACACATCTTATAGACTCTTCTAGAATTCGCTAGTAAACAAAGCATCTCTATCCCTGACTATGCTACGAGGAATCTCATGTGGTCTAACTATGTTCTTCATGTAAAACTTAACTAAAATAGGTGTCATTCTAGTTGACTTAGCTGGAATGAAATGGGTACCCTTGGCCAACCTGTTCACCACGACCCATATACT
Organism: Allium cepa; assembly: GCA_030765085.1. Taxonomy (NCBI): domain Eukaryota; kingdom Viridiplantae; phylum Streptophyta; class Magnoliopsida; order Asparagales; family Amaryllidaceae; genus Allium; species Allium cepa. The sequence goes on along the minus strand of CM060938.1, from coordinate 242,360,863 downwards.
TTCGTTTGCTCTATTTGACCTTGCAACCCATCTATAAAATCCATGGACATCGAATCCCATTTCAAAACTGGAATCTCTAAAGGCTAAAGCAATCCACTCGGCTTCTAATGTTCGGCTTTCACTTGTTGACAGTTTGCACATTGCCTAACCCATAAGACAACATCCTTCTTTATACCTTCCCAATAAAAGCTCCTGTTCATATCGTGATACCTCTTGGTCCTTCCAGGATGAATCGTAAACTTGGGTCGATGACATTCTCCAAGAACTTCTTTACTCAATTCCTCAACATTCGGAATGCACAACTGTCCCTTCTTTCTCAACCATCCTCTCTGGTCAAGAATAAAACCCTTCAGATCATCGATCTCTGTTCCAAACTCAAGCCTTCTGATCTTCCCGGCTAATACTAGATCCTCTTTCTTCTTAGAAGCAATCCTCTCGATCAACGCTGGTCGAACTTCCAAATAGGACAAACATGACAGTACACTGACTAGTAGTAGCAGTTGATTTTGATTGCACACTATAAGTAGTTAAAGGCTCTAAATCCTTTCTTTCTTCCAACATAGCTAACACCACATTCTGATGTCCTCTACTAAGAGCATCCAATACATTATTTCCTTTTCCATGAGTATACTCTATACCAAAATCATAAGCAGCCAAAAACTCAAGCCACCTCTGCTGTCTCATATTCAACTCCTTCTTCAAGAATAAGTACCTTAGAGACTTATGATCTGTTTATAGCTCAATTCTCTCTTTTAAGAAATAATTCCTCTAAATTTTCAATGCAAAGTTCATCGTAGCCAACTCTAAATCATGGGTAGGATATCTCACTTCTTGCGGTCTAAGCTGTCGTGAAGCGTAGGCAAACAATTTACCCTTTTACATCAACACGGCTCCTATTCCGGTCCCATATGCATAAATGTACATCACCAACTCTTTATTTCCAATTGGAACCAATAACATAGGTGCATTGGTCAAAAAATTCTTTAACTTAAGGAATGCTTCCTCACATTTGTCGAACTAGACATACTTCACATCCTTCCTGGTTAGCTTCATCAAAGGTGATGCTATCCGCGAGAAATCCTTGATGAATCTCCAGTGATAGCTAGCAAGTCCCAAAAAACTTCTAATCTCAGTCACCATCCCTAGTCTCTTCCAATTGTAAAAAACTTTGATCTTATTTGGATCGACTAACAAGCCCTTCTCTAAAACCATGCGACTAAGAAACTTAACCTTTTTCCTCGAAAAATAACACTTGAAAATTTTGCCTTCAGCTGATGCTACCTCAGCGTCTCGACACAACTCTAAGATGATCTTCATGCTCTCTTTCATCCTTAGTGTATACCAAAATTTCATCTATATACACCAACATGAACCAATCGAAATAGTCTCGGAAAACTTGGTTTGTCAAATCCACGAAGAAAGCAGGTGCATTCGTTAACCCGAATGGCATTACTAACCATTCATACGAACCATACCTAATTCGAAATACTATCAAAGGAATACTATACTCTGCTACTCTTAAACAATGGAAACCTGTCGCCAAATCCAACTAACACTCTGGCTCCATACAAATGATCAAATAGATCGTCAGTTCTCGAAAAAGGATACTTTTTCTTAATTGTCCTCTTGTTCAACTTATGATAGTCGATACACACCCTTAACGACCATTTTGTTTTCTTTACGAATATCACGGCCGCTCCCCAAGGTGAACTGCTTGGTCTAATAAAATTCCTTCCTTCTAGATCCACTAGCTGCACCTTCAATTCATTCATTTCAATAGGTTTCATCCTGCTAGGTGGTTTAGTCATAGGTTAAGCTCTTGACAAAGATTTATCTGAAACCTAATAGCTCATTTCAGTGGTAGTCCTGTAACTGGCTCAAAGACATCTGCAAACTCTCTTGCTACTCGAATCTAACTTAGCTCTTCTCTCACTTCCATTGCACTTAACAAAGCACAACTACTTCGATTAGGATTCTCCGCTCAAAATGGATTTGGTTATGACTATCTGGGTGTCTTAATGATGTCTCCTCATCCTGGCAAAATATCCTAGCCTCATACTTACTCAACAAATCCATACCCAAATTATTTCGAAATCTACGATATCGAAAACGTACAAACTGCTTGCAAATTTATGACCTGACAAGTCAAGTTCTAACTGGTCACATCTCATCTCCAAAGTTGCATACCCTCCTATTAGATTCGCAACCCTTAAGGAACTAATAAGATATGTAGGTTCTAAGCATAACCTCTCAACCAAACACTGGGTTATAAATGAATGTGATTGTTGGTATCAAATAGTATCCTAACTGCTATACTCTGAGTCAAAATCTGTCTTCCATAACAATCTTCCCATTTTCAGCTGCAATTGGCCTAGCAGAGGATGGTCCAACAGCAAAAACCTTTCCCTTGTCTACCATAATGGATTTTGGGTACCATTCTTATAATTCCCAATCTGGTCGCAGTTAAAGCACTTCACACTATTCTTACATGCATCCTTCTTCCCCTCTGACCAGCATTCATTTTCATAATGACCCTTCTTGTCACCCTTGAAGCAAACTAAATCAGCCTTTTCCTTCTTGACAACATCTCCCTTCTGGGCTCCCTTTTCCTTAAAGACTTCCTCTTCTTTCATTGAGAACCCTGTGTTTCAACTGGCTTCTCTCTGGCACAAACAACAAGCATTTCTTCACGGAAAATTGCCACCTCCATTACTACATTACTAGGATCATGGATATGTGTCAGGGTCGCCCTAGCAAGCTCAGGTCTCATTCCCTGAAATGACCTTCTTATCTCTTCTGATGACGGTATCTATAGTATTATATCCATAACGGGACAACTCATCAAACTTAGCAGCATACTCAAAAACCGACATCTCTCCCTACTCCAGATCTAAAAATTTCCTCAGTAGCGCTAATCTAGCAATTTCAGACATAAACCTCTATTCAAATCTTCTTTGAAAATAAGCCCAAGTCAGCTTCTCCTTTGGAACTCTGACAGTAACATTGTTCCACCAATGAACTGTTAACCCTTGCAACTGCCTAAAGGCCAACCTTCTCTTCTGCTCATCATCTAAACCCAAATCAACAAAGATACGCTCATAATGCAACAGCCAATTCTCTACCACTATGGCATTCTTTGTCCCTAGAAATGCCTTGCTACCAAGACTTGTGTAACCTCTGCTCAGCTTATCATAATTATTCCCAACTGGAGCCATAGGATTAGCTCCTCCAACATTTCCAACAACACCAGCAGTAACTCTTGCTTGCATCTTATTGATGAAGAAGTGATCATTGCCTCCATATCTACTGATGGATTTCCAACACCCACATTGGCGTCGGCATTTTGGTTAGCATTAGCATGTGGACCCAAGTTCCTGTTGGTGGGTCGAGCATTTCCATTGGTTGTGGTACTTCCTCCCCCGAGATTTCCTCTTTCGTTTCCTACTTCCATATCCTCTTTCTCGTATATCTACATATGAGCCTTAATAAGATACAGAAGAACGATCTAAGAGAGAGAGGGGAATACGTACCTATGTGTGTGTGTGTGTGTGTGTGTGTGTGTGTATCAAATACAAGTACACTACTATAGGTTAACTCAAATCCCGATCTTATTTTTCGATTCATTGGATTATGCTTGAAAATCTTTTAGGTTTAAATTTCTTTAAGTTTCATAAACCTATGCTTTGATACCAACTTATTACATCCTCTATCCGTATGCATTAGTTTTGGGCCTCCAGATAGGGGATGTTACATTACACCTACTATCTAGTTTACTCATTTAAGAGCACTCGAGATAATAAGATGCAAAGCATAAAACCTCGAGTCAAACAATAGTCTAGTTGAGTGATAAACAATCTCAAAATACTATAAAAAGGTCTATATATCATACGCACTACAATCAAATACTTAGCCCATAACATCGATAATATGCTACTATATAAGTGTCAAAAAGGTACTCTGTACTCAGTATACACCGGGGTGTCCAGGTGTCTCCATCCATAATACCTACTTTATACTAAGTCGGGGCCTCTAGGTATCCCTATGCCCAATACCAACCTCATGTGACAGTCCTAGAGTGACAGATAGCTAGTGAAACCAAAACAAACATAATATCCATCAAATAACACTTACTATCGCTCATCATGCTCTAGATCTATGATAACTCGTATGGCCATTCTTCGGTTGGGATTAATGGATAAAAATTCCAATTTTCAGATGTAATCTCGTATCTTGTAGCAAGCTAGATACATGATTCAAATCTATTAGCCTAGGGTATAAAGATCCAATCTACCGATTAATGGGCATTCCCTCAAATACCTTATCATTGTACAGAAGAAACACTTCAAGTATCAAAGGCCCCTTGCACCCATCTCCATGCTCTTCCCTGGCTTCATCCATTTCCATGATAGAACTATTCTACATCCTATCCATGGATCACCCTCCAAGAACCCGCCAAGTAGAACTCATCACATCTAAGTTACTCGACACTAATCCGTCAACCTCTAACTTCATATCAACTGAGCTACTCGTTTGAAGAACTAGACCATCATGTCGAAAATGTCAAATCCTTATGATCATCAAAAGCACTCGTCGAGGAGTAGTACCACCTAGGTACAGAGTCAACCGCACAAACCACCCTATCGCACTCCTCGAAGCCTCCTCATCGTCTATGTTAAAGGTCGATCAAACCGACCATCACAAATAGTGATAAGTACTGACCACTCCATAGTGGTCAATACCAACTACTTTGGTCATGTAGTTGGCTAAAAATGGATATGTGCTAACCAACTGAAAACATTTAACGTCCGTCCTGAAGTCTAAGGATCGTCCAAATCCATCGTTACACATTCCATCATTTTCCTACAACTTAGCCCATTTTTTGGGTTTCCAATCAAGGTGATGAAACCCTAACACATAGGATATTCGCTAAAGCTAAATAGTCAATAAATTGACAATTTCAACAAAGCAACCCAACTAACATACGTACATCCAAAAAGAATATAAATGTTCATAATAGTATATGTATAATATGTATAATACATCCATATCAACTAATATGGGAAATAATATCGAAAATAGCTCAAGTCTAATAGTTACCTAACCATTACACATTGATGGAAAATAAGATATATACTTTATAAATTATTTTAATATAATTTAATTTCTTTTATAAAAATCTAATAGATATATAAATATAGAAAAATCACATTTTAAAAGCAAAAATCATTCCCGAATATCAATCTAATACTATACAATGGTTATAGTATAGTGAGAGATAATATCACCCACTCATCCAAATTTATCCAAACTAGTGCTAAATCGATGAGATCGCCATTACTAGTGTAACGCATGAAAAAACATCCAAAAAGGACCTCATATGCAAAATATACGCATACTATAAGATAAGGATTATTTAAATGATTGATTAATTTAACTATCAGTTAAATTAAACTAATTACCTTGCTAACTTATCTTCCCAATGCTAATCCTTTCCCGTACCTGTAAAAAAATGAACCCAACTACACTGTGAACTAATTTGAGGTGATATGGAGCTATGATCGATGAAAATGAACGCTCTCTGCACGGTTGAACTCCTTATCGAACGTTCAACTTGCCGACGTCAAAACCCCGAGCCTGTCGCCATGAATCTGAACGCGACTTGACCATGCCATCCTCATCCTCCACATGATGTGTTTCACCCAACTCCAGCAAATCTCACCAAATTTCGTAAGGAGGTGCCATTTTCGAAGAGAAGTATAATGCCATAAACGAATTTACTTATCGTCAACCGTAGCTCCGGCGAGTCTAAACCTCAGTTAGGGCCATGAATAGGTCGACTTTGCCAACACAACCAATCAAAATTCCACTGCAGTCATCATGAATATCTCATCGATATGGATTTAATGAAATTGATCTCGTGATCTTTAGCTAAGTGGATTGACGGGAATTAATTTTTGATGTGAAAAATAAGAGGCAGCCATGTTTTTCTTTCGTACAGATGGCGTAGCAATTTAATAGTAGTCTCAATTTGGATGAGAGAAAGACGGTTTTAATAATAATATCTTTATATTCATTTTATTTAATTTCTCTATTAAAATGGTCATGCATTTTGAGCTCGCACGATCAAACGACGTGTCTGATGGCAATGAAACTCGTCTGCATGCATCACCTTATTTCTTTGATCTCGATGGTATAAAATTCATCGCTATCTAAGACTGTGCCCCAAGATGATAATTTCATGCTTTGCGAGATAGTTTTGACCATCGAATCGTCCGGTCTCTAAATATAGCGATCCATATACTTATTTTAATCCATAATATCGATACGAACTCAATGGAAGTGGCCGTGTGTCCTGATTTGGTCGTATACGAAAAATTAAATTTTTTGGACCGCTAATTAATTAACAATTCAATATTTAGATATCCAATAGTTAAAAATATGTGTCGTTACATTCTCCCCTCGTTAAAGGGATTTCATCCTTGAAATACCAAGGACAAGCAACTCAACCTAATACCCTTATAAAAGCGATGATACAAGAGAAAATTGTCACTTACTAACTCTCGATTGTAATTACAAGTGATCACAACAACAATATTAGACTCGGAATAAGTTGGAGCCATCATCCTCATCCCTAGGTACAATCATTATCGAATCCAAAATCAATGTGGCTAAGCCAAACATCTATTATGCACTTACTTCCATAGAAATGGATAGTGAGAAACAAAAGCACCAACTCACTAATCGAAAGGCAAGTCAACTAAATCTCATATAATAATGGCTCTCTCAACCATTGGAAACACCTAATATCCTATAAGTTGACTTTTCCCTCAGTTTTAGCCTATGTCACCAAAAATTTTGGCACCGCCTTGGCATGGCTAGGTCTAGGATAAATCCTGATACGACATAAACATATATACATCTCATATTTGAGGTATCTCTTATATCAGGCATCTTGTTTTCAAGGATAGGCAAACATATATAGCCAAATCTATACTACAAGTGTTACATACCTCTTTTATAGCAAGAGCATTTTATTTAGATGCAAATATAAGCGGATAAGCATCCTAATAGCAAATTCTTTCTTCCATGTACCTGATCAAGTATTCAACAATGAGGATCAAACACCATAGTAGCATAATGACATAAATAAGCATACTGGACCATATGTATGGTGATCATCTAAAATAATTATGCCATATCGAAACATAACTATCCTACATGCCTAAGAACCACACAAACATAAGTTATCATCTCAAATGCTAACAATCCAATCAAATATGCATAATAAGATCTGTCATCAAAAGTAACATCCAGGCATATCCTAGCATGTAGAATACTAAATTATCTAGCATAAATGTCGTATGTGATATCTAATATAAAATTCGATGATAAAATGAAATCACACCTCCCGAAGAGCTCTGGATAAGCGGTCCTTATGCTCTTTTCGGTCTCCCATATCTCACCGTCTTCACTTTCGCTCCATTGTAACTCTACTACTCCACTACCCTCCATCTAACGATTCATATCTTCTCTACCGATACAAATAGGCCACGAGGTCTCAAAGTCCATTGTTCAGTCTCTAAGTCCATGGTTCAGTCTCAATATCATAAAACTGATTTAGTGCTAAATATCCAATTGCCTGTTGTATGTTCACCCAAAACCTACTAGTGCACAACGGTTTTCAGCCGCTTATAGTGCACTTGGCATACAATGGAATCATATTATCCATTCCACATATCGTTTAACTAATTTGGATGCCATCTCACTGGACTTAACGAATATAAATCTAGCACTATTCATCAATCTATCGACTTTGACTCAAATGCCATCATATTCTCTCCTAGTCCTTGGTATTTCATCAATGAAATTCATCGATACAGTTTATAAGTAAATGTTCTCACTACTTAAGAACAAACAATCTCTCATCAAGTTCTAAAGTCATAACTAGTGATAAACTCGAGCAATGCCCACTCTAGGATTATTGCTCCCATACTGATGTCTTCCAATCGTAACATCGACAACTACATATCCCCTACGAATATATAGGAAATATCAAAGTTGTAGGAGGTCAAGAATTTCAACCATTGCATTGGAAAAGGTCAAGATCCTTCTTGGTGAAGCGATGCTCCAATGATGTGGAGTCATTAAACAGCTTGAACTCCTCTCCTAATAGATAATGCTTCCAAATCTCCCAAGTGAACACTATCGACTCCTCATTCCCATTGGGAATGAGTAACATCGATGCACTCGTTTGCCTTTCGATTAGACTCTTTAATGTGTATTTGCATCTCACATCTCAAATAAAAGTTTGATCCCCTATCATGAAATAATTCAATGATGTTTCTAACTTGGGTCTATTCAAATTTTAGACTGCCGTAACTACATATCTAAAGCGACGTCCTACTCTAAAACAACGTAACCCAACAATCTCATTTCTCTCCTTTAGAAGTGATACTACCAAAATATCGTCATCAATCGTTGTCTTCTCGACACCTACAACACAATCACCGATTGTGTCATATGCTTCTTTTTCGTCCATGGGTAGACGAAAGTATCATCAACAAGCACAAGCACAAACATACTCAAGTGATCTCTTGGAACACGGTCTAAGAAATCAACAAAGTATGTCGACATATGGGTTATACCAAATAGCATAACAATCTAATCAAAAATAAAGGTAGCGTAACAAATGTTGTGTTTGACACACTCCCTCTAGGTACTCTCAATGGATGAAACCCCATCGTAAGGTCCAACCAAGAGAACACTCTCATGCTACAGAGCTGATCGAACAAGTGACCAATAAGTGAGAGTGGCTACTTGTTCGTCATCTCATTTAGCTCACAAAAATAAATATACAACTTCAAAGAGTCATTCGCCCTAGCGACAAACACTATATGTGCATCCCACTCAAATATACTGCAACAAATGAACCTTCATCCAAAAGGTCACCCACTTGCACCTTTAGTCTCCTCTACTCTTTGGGTACCATATGTTTTAAATGCATAACTACTGGCCAAGTACGTCTAATCAGGTGGATACGAACACTCTCTAGCTAAAGGCATAGATCACAATCCACTTTGTGGAGTCTCAAGCTAATATAGGAAGCTAACCATAACCCTATCCTTTGAAAAGTAGCCAATCACTACCGTCCCCCACTCCACAGCCTCGGCCATCATCAATAGCCTCTCACAACCCAACATTATTCTGCACCTCCTTAGCCAATCTATTTTCAGACTATAATGTCGAATCGAATTAAACCTAAAAAATCAATAACAAACAAATATCCATGACTCCGTATGGTTAGGTGTCGAAAAACCATGTATAGGCAAAGCATAAATAAACCATGTGGTAAGATAAGTATAGACAACCCATATTGTAACACTCCCCCAATTTGAAGCCCAAAACAAAGCACTACGGATGCTGCAGTCATCCATAGTATTAATTTCCGGTGATAAAATAAGAGGTTTTACAAATATATAATCCCGCTGAGCCTCCAACAAAGTTCGTCATAATCAAAAGGTCAGTCAATAATTTCTCTATCCCAACTAGATACAATTCACTAGATTTAAAGGAATGTGAAACCTCGACGTTGAATAAATCACATATGGAGACACCATAAATGAAAAGCATACCCTGGGTTGTAATGCTTTTTCCCTTCTCTTTGAATGATGGAGAAATCGATGAAATGAGAATGGCATTCAACGCATATGCTTCCATTACCTGCCCTTACTTAACTAGTTTGGGGCAATCCTTCTACATTGGGTACAGGCTCCTATATCACAAAGCCTTCTCAGTTGTTATCCCACTTTTTGGTCAAAACTGGAATATCAACAAATTGGCAAGGGATGATGGAGATTGATTGAAAGCAAGGCGGCGATCGATGTCGTCAAAATTTGGTTGAACTCCGATCGGCACGAAATTGATTGGAGATGATGATAAGGGTTAGGAAAGGCTATGTTTCAAATTTCAGGTTAATCGGAGTTCATATGAAAGAATTATGATCGATGCAAGGTAGGAAAGTCATGTTGTTCGAACCCATCGGCATGCACGGATGGTTCGAATCGATCAGGGGTAACACTCACTTCGAATCGATACACTTCGTATCGATCAGCCTGGGTTCGACTCGGCTACTTCGTATCGATCGAAAGGCGAGGACTTCGTATCGATGCCACTCGTATCGATCAATATGGAGTCGACTTGATAGTGTTCGTATCAAAGGCAAAGTAGGATGAAGGACAGGTGGACTTCGACTCGATCACAGCATGGATCTCCTTCGTATCCATATGGTGTACACAGGTTAGTTCGTATCAATGGTGGCTCGAATCGATTACAATTCGTGTCGATCAACGGGAAATGTAAGTTGCTTCGAATCGATTCTGGATTCTTACCTATCAACACGAAGAGAGCGTTCGAGAAGGATACGCGGGGAGTCGACTTCATGGATTCGAAGGACTTAGGGACAGTGTTCGTATCGATTCGAAGCGATCGATACGAACAGGGGAAGAAACGTTCAATGCGGCGACAAAGGTGGATCGACCCGGAGAATTCGTGCCACGTCATCGATGCGCATACACTTTGGATGGATTCGAAGCAATGGATTCGAAGGAGGTGGATTCGAAGCAATGGATTCGAAGGAGGTGGGTTCGAAGCATGGGTTCGAACCAGGCAGAACACACGGAGCTTTGATCTCGAATCGATCATATCTTCCAAACCGTTGATCCAAATGCAATGAAATTTTTACAGGAGCTTACATACATGTTGAAGAATGTTCACACCAAATTTCACCTCGATTGGATGCATTCTTGATCGATTCTAACCTTACTTCGAATCGATCCCAATGTGGGCCCAATTTCCTAAGGACGGGCGTGTGGGCCCCCTCACGTGCTAGAAGCGATCTACCGGATTTTTAGGAGAAATATCAGCCTCCTACACCTATAAATAGAGCACCTGGTCATTCAGAAAAGAAGTCGGAGAATTTGGAGAGAGAAAGCACGCCCGGACACTGCCAGGATCACTCTATATCATCACCATGACTACTTATTTCAAATTTGGACTTTGTAATTGCTGTAATCACATGTAACCACCAAGGATAATCAATAAAAGGATAAAAACTTTGGAGTGGACGTAGGCTGGAGATAGCTGAACCACTATAAAAACCTGTGTCTTTGTTCATTATTTTTGGATTGCTGCTTATTATTTGCCGAGATCTGTAATTTGTGTTTGAATATTGTTGATTTGTATTCATACACTGGTGCTTTCACGGTATCTGAGGTTTGTGACCAATTTTGGTGCAAACACTTTGGTGCTTTCACTGAGAAGGACTAGCACCCGCTACATCGGATTTGAAGTTTTTGAAGAAGTTTGAGGAGTTTTGATTTGAAGACAATGACTAGGAAAAACAGTAGAAGGCAAAGGGCTGAGCGAAGCCAACATGAAGGAAGTCAACAAGCATCCTCCGGAGTTGGGAAGGACAGGTTTCAATCTACTTAACTCGGGATGAAATGGAAGCTATGACGAATTCTTTGCAGGAGAGATTGTTGAAGAACCAGCAGGAAATGATGCAGACTTTCTTTGAGAAAATGAGAGCTGCAGGGATGCAGAACTTATGAACAGCTACAGCCGCTGTGGATGCAGGACAGGGGACTAGGGTCGTGGAACCCAATGGAGGACGAGATGCGGAGCCAGAAGGCAATCATCAAGGGCTTGGGGGTAGGCCCACGGGATCCAACACAGGAGGACCTTTGGAAGGGGTTCAACAAGCTAGAGCTAACGTTGCTGCTAGTGAACCACACGAGGAATATGTACCAGAGTTCCCTCGGGGGCATAGGGGCAACCCCCAAAAGACAATACCGGATTAGTAGAAATCATCAGAAGAACTGTGCGAGGTGGTTTGACCAACGGGGACTTGGAAGGAGTGAATAGGTGTCCGTTTGCTCGGGAAATAAGGATTGCTCAAAATCCACCTAAGTTTAAGCTACCTAGCGTGGAGGTATATGATGGTAAGGCAGACCCAACTGATCACTTGATGAGGTACACCAGACTCATGGAGGTGCTGGGGGCATCGGAGGAAGTGATGGCCCGATGCTTCCCTTTGTATCTGACGGATTTAGCTGCAATGTGGTTTAGGCAGCTGGGAGAAGGATCTATTAGGACTTGGAAGGAATTGGTGGAAAAGTTTTTGGGACAGTTTCGGGTTCACATCAAGAGGCCGAAGAATGTGATGACATTAACATCAGTAAAGCAAAGGATGGATGAATCGCTTAGGGCTTTTCTAACTCGATTCAGTGCCGTGGTCGCTTCGGTGGATCGGCCTGATCCATCGATGGTTTTAATGGCAGCAGTATCAGGAGTCAGGAAGGACTCGGATTTCAAGGTATCCCTGATACGAGATCCCCCACAGGATCTCGACGAATTATTTCACGAGGCAGAAAGGTTCCTTCGGCAGGAAGATGCGAGTACGGATTTAAAGGTGAAAAGGGTTAATGCAACTCAGGATGTAGGACCATCCAGCAAAGGTTTGGATAAAGACAAAGGGAAAAGGAAGTTGGACGATGATTCTGGAAACGCTAGGAAGTGATGGAAGGATCCAAAGTTTTCTACATACACAGGATTGAACGAGACGCTGGAGCGGATATACCTGGATACTCGGAATCGCCTTCCTTACCGGAGGCTGGCTAGGGGAGAACCATCAGAATGGGAAAGGACATCAGGAAGGCACTGCCTCTTCCATGATTTAGATGTACATGATACCAACAGCTGCAGTCACTTAAAGGATATAATCGAGGAGCATGTAAGGAATGGACAGTTACAGCAATATGTCGGGACTCGGAATGCAACGGTGGAGCGGGAGCAACCACCGACCACCTCACGTCGTGATGATGTGAGGCCCAGGGATGATGGTCGACTGATCATCCACTGATCAGGATAATGTGAAATAAGTAGCGAACTACTGGCAAGCAACCAAGTCATTTACACATGAATGGGGACGGAGATTGCCCCTAGGCATGCTCTGAATGATGATAAACTGCGTTGCTGTGGTTTGTGAAATTTATCTTTTGCTTTTTGATTGGACACTGCTTTTCTTTTTGGATTTGGTTTTGGAGTTAGGATCGAACTCCTGGTTTTGCTTGTTTTTGATTTGGGTTTTTCTTTGGATGGTTGTTTTTGATTTTGAATGCTGCTTTGGATTTCTGGTTTTCTGGTTTGGATTTGGATTTTGGGTTGGATTTTGATTGGATTTTCATCTGGTTTTTGATAAATGGTCGTCGGATATGGATTATGCCTGGCAAGGGGTGAGTCACTTTGCCCGAACATGGTAAATTGACTCATTCAGGTCATCGAGTATGGACTATGCTCGGCAAGGGTCCGGAGTGACCAGGATTCGGCCTAGGACTTAGGCCCCATATTATCGATTATTGTATCAGGTCATTGAGTATGGACTATGCTCAACAAGGGTCCGGAGAGACCAAGATTCGGCTTAGGACTTAAGCCACGGCATTGCTCAACGTCTAGGGACACTGGACCACGGTCGTCAGGTGTGAATTACGCTTGTCAAGAACCCGGAGAGGTTATGGATTCGGATATCAACCCGGAGAGGTCCTGGATCTGGTTATTGGCTATTGGCTAAGGATGGATTAGGACTCGGCTGTCGAGTTCGAATGGATATGGAATTGGCTAAGGCTTTGGTTACGGGATTTGGAATTGGGCATCGACTCGAAGTAGTCAAGGATGACATACTCTGGCAATATGGCTATGGACTTTTGGCTATTGGAATCGGAACTATTCAAAACACGCCTTCTTATCAAAAGGCATGTTTTGGGGGGCAAAGTGTTATCCCACTTTTTGGTCAAAACTGGAATATCAACAAATTGGCAAGGGATGATGGATATTGGGATTGGAGATTGATTGAAAGCAAGGCGGCGATCGATGTCGTCAAAATTTGGTTGAACTCCGATCGGGACGAAATTGATTGGAGATGACGATAAGGGTTAGGAAAGGCTATGTTTCAAATTTCAGGTTAATCGGAGTTCATATGAAAGAATTATGATCGATGCAAGGTAAGAAAGTCTACTGTTCGAACCCATCGGCATGCATGGATGGTTCAAATCGATCAGGGGTAATGCTCACTTCGAATCGATGCACTTCGTATCGATCAGCCTGGGTTCGACTCGGATACTTCGTATCGATCGAAAAGCGAGGACTTCGTATCGATGCCGCTCGTATCGATCAATATGGAGTCGACTTGATAGTGTTCGTATCAAAGGCAAAGTAGGATGAAGGACAGGTGGACTTCGACTCGATCACAGCATGGATCTCCTTCGTATCCATATGGTGTACACAGGTTAGTTCGTATCAATGGTGGCTTGAACCGACTACAATTCGTATCGATCAAGGGGAAATGAAAGTTGCTTCGAATCGATTCTGGATTCGTACCTATCAACACGAAGAGAGCGTTCGAGAAGGATACGTGGGGAGTCGACTTCATGGATTCGAAGGACTTAGGGACAGTGTTTGTATCGATTCGAAGCGATCGATACGAACAGGGGAAGAAACGTTCAATGCGGCGACAAAGGTGGATCGACCCGGAGAATTCGTGCCACGTCATCGATGCGCATACACTTTGGATGGATTCGAAGCAATGGATTCGAAGGAGGTGGATTCGAAGCAATGGATTCGAAGGAGGTGGATTCGAAGCAATGGATTCGAAGGAGGTGGGTTCGAAGCATGGGTTCGAACCAGGCAGAACACACAGAGCTTTGATCTCGAATCGATCATATCTTCCAAACCGTTGATCCAAATGCAATGAAATTTTTACAGGATCTTACATACATGTTGAAGAATGTTCACATCAAATTTCACCTCGATTGGATGCATTCTTGATCGATTCGAACCTTACTTCGAATCGATCCCAATGTGGGCCCAATTTCCTAAGGACGGGCGTGTGGGCCCCCTCACGTGCTAGAAGCAGTCTATCAGATTTTTAGGACAAATATCAGCCTCCTACACCTATAAATAGAGCACCTGGTCATTCAAAAAAGAGGTCGAAGAATTTTGAGAGAGAAAGCACGCCCGGACGCTGCCAGGATCACTCTATATCATCACCACGACTACTTATTTCAAATTTGGACTTTGTAATTGCTGTAATCACCTGTAACCACCAAGGATAATCAATAAAAGGATAAAAACTTTGGAGTGGATGTACGCCGGAGATAGCTGAACCACTATAAAAACCTGTGTCTTTGTTCATTATTTTTGGATTGCTGCTTATTATTTGCTGAGATCTGCAATTTGTGTTTGAATATTGTTGATGTGTATTCATACACTGGTGCTTTCACGGTATCTGAGGTTTGTGACCAATTTTGGCGCAAACATCAGTTAACACTTTGAAGCTCTAGCCAACATGACTAGTCAGTGCTTCCTAAGATGATCACTCAACCGAATGATAATTTATTCATCTTTTCTATATGGAGTATCAATGGGAAAATAGACCATACTTTAACATCACGTCGAATTTGGCCGCATACTTCAACATAGAAATATTGCTTTAATTCTAGTCGATGAACTTTCCAAACAAAATTGACTTTTGAAAATTCGAGATAAACTTCCTTCGATGCGAACTATGAGCTATTCCCCAGTGAAATGGTCCTTAGGAATCGGAGCTATAAGGATGCTCCACCGGTTCATTGTTCGTCCCTAGAGTCATTTAGAAGGTAACTTCTACCTCATAGTATCATCTAACTCTAAGTCATCGAAGATCGTTTCACAAATATCATCCTATCTTACAGCTCAACAAACAATTCCGTTCCAAGGAACGGTCTGCCTCTTAAACTCATGAGTCTTCATATAGCTTGGAAAAATCGACTCTAGGTGTTTGCACTTTTGTACCATGATCATTTGGAGCAACTAAAGCATTCTGGAATAATGTTTTGCACCATCTCTGCTAACATATTTGGTAAATTGGGATAAGTGGTCCCTGATCCTGCTCACTCCTCAACTCCAAAGATAGAGTCAATAGCCACTTTTCTTATATGCCAGATCATTTTTTATCTGATGAAAATGATCAGTCTCTCATAAAGAAAGCAGTATCAATAGTGCTTTTGTGTGCAACATACTTATATAGCATATATACTAATATATACTTTTGAAAATCAAAATATATAACAAATACGTTCTCTCTCGTATATAAGAATATGCTCGATCCAGTTTAGTTTAAGAACTTCTGCCCTATCTCTTCTAAATCACAGTATCGACTCGGGTTTAATTATGTAACCTATGCTTTGATACCAAATGCGATGACCGCCCTACACCTACGATGCAGAACTGTTGTCAAAGGAAAGAATTAGAAATAAAGAGGAGGAATGGAAAAGAAGAGAAGATAATAAAAGAAAAGAAAAATAAATAAAATGCCACATAATCACATTACCTATCATATATCTCATATCGCATCAGATAAAACATAATAGCCAACACAGATATAAAATAGACAAGACAGTAAATTACTGAATGAATCACATAATCAGAATATACAAACTCATATAGATACACAAAACAGTAATAGAGTTTATACAACTGGTAAGTAATCTTGACTGATACACTGTCTCTAATAATAGTAAATAAAAACTATCAAAGTTGTAACACCCTAATATTTTATGGGAAGTATAATTAAAAGAAACTAAAAGCTCATTTGGTACAGTGGTAAAGGTGCATGTTAACTTCCTTAGTGACTAGGGATCAAGTCCCGTTGTCGCCCAAAATCGAGAGCAATGTTGTTTTAAGCTGGTTTGTTTCCAGCGATTTTCCTATGTATTTAAGCATTGTTTCTGACATGTGGTGGCTTCCCATTTGCTCTAGTGATGTAATAGGATGAGATGGAAAATTTTTATTGGTTAGTGATGTGTATGGGCTAGAATGGATAACTATTAAGTGTATGAAAGAACCAGATTTAATCTGAAATAATCTAATGGATTATATTCACTCAAACAATTTACAAATAAACCATCTAACCTAAACCTAATCTCTTATTCAGCCGTCGCCATAATTCTACAGTAAAATTAGTGTGTATTATTCTTCTTCCTTTTCTCTACTAAATAAACAAATCTCTACCAAGTTAAATTATCTTTGTATATTCAAGCAAGTTGGGGAATTTAGAAGAATCAAAGAGAGAAAGATTAAAGCAAAGCTTTTTTCAAATTTATGCAACTCAAGTGCTAGGTGAGTAGGAATTAATATGAAATAGAAAAATAAAGTTGTTCAATTTTAGTTCTTTTCTAGCACGTTATTATGAATTAATTTATGTTATTAATTGAGAATAGATGAAATTTTTTTTTCTTTTCCCACATCTCAAAATTAATTCGTGTTTGTTTTGAAATATGGGACATATAAAATGTCTATTCATGTTTTATGGCATAAATAAGATTGAATTTTATGTAAATTATTGTATCTTTTTCTTCTTCCACTTCTCAAATCTAATTCTTGTTTGGGTTGAAATTCGGAACAAACAAATTGTTATTCACGTTTCATGGCATAAATAAATTTGGTTTAATCAAAATGAATTAAAATTGTTATTTAATTTCTAATTGTAGAACAGAATAGTTGAATAAATTTTGAATATGTTA
Organism: Allium cepa; assembly: GCA_030765085.1. Lineage (NCBI taxonomy): Eukaryota > Viridiplantae > Streptophyta > Magnoliopsida > Asparagales > Amaryllidaceae > Allium > Allium cepa. The sequence continues at coordinate 242,343,248 of CM060938.1, read as the reverse complement.
CTTGAATATAATTATGGTTTTGATTGATATAGTTACATAATTTTGAAAATGGTTTTGGAACGAAATTGGGAAGTCTAGTTGCATAATTGTTTGTTTCATATGTGGCCTAAAAATGCAAAGTGGAATTTTGTGTAATTAAATAGTTTGTTGCTATTGGATAAAATTTTTGTACAGATTAAATCTCGAAAAGGAGACCGTAAATTAGGGGTGGAAAAAAAATGAAAATTAAATGGACCCTAATGGCTAGTGTAAATCCGTAACAAAATGGTATTAAAATTAAAGACAAACCATAGGGACTGAATGGATGTGAAATTGGAATACCATTTATGTAAGAAAATGGAAGATTGTGAAATAACCAATCAAATGTAAAAATGGCCTAAAACATATTAATGGAAATAAATAGTATGTAAACTGTAACGGTAAAATTAACTAATCTGGAAGCGATTTGGTAGGCAAACCTTGTAAAGGTTTGGATAGGTGTTTCATGTAGTTAAGACCAAAATATAGTTTTGGCTGTACGTACTAGGAGCAGGCAAGTAGGTTCGTAAGGATGTTTGTTACCATTCATAGGTTGCTAGTGCGTAGGATAGATAGCATCCGTAATCGTAGGCTTCTTCAGGTAGATCGACCCGGACGTAACAAGATATATGTGCTCCGACGTAGGCTTCTTTAGGCAGATCATTGGAGGATTTTGCGCAATCGACCCAGCTGCGGGCGCTCTTTCGAAGGACGAACAGTTTGGATAATGGCAATTCCATGTTGATGACCAAGGAGACAGGTGGATAGAAGTCCAGTTTAGCGGAGCTTGAGAGCAACTTTGGATTCCTACGAGTTTGTTTGAGTCGGTACCAGTCAGATGTAATTGTCATTTAGTCATTGTGCACGGATGACGATCATGATTTTCATGCTGTAGCACGTGGATAGGTAAAGAAAGCAAGTTCGACAAGCCGGTTGACGTTTAGTATTACTGCATCATTGACTTCCTTAGAGTGACCATGGACTTTGGCTTCTTAGGAACTATATCTAAGAAGGATTCACTACGTTATATTATTCACCCTTTGTGATATCTAGGGAGGATCTGGAATTAAACTGTTTTATTCTTTCTGCTTCATTTAATTTCTCATTTACTAGACTTTATGTCTGATCCATTCCTATTTTTCCTATTTTCCCTAAATCACAAGAGGGTCGGTCTAGGTTGTTGTTCTTTGCAACTTGGAGGGTCTTGGAGTAGTTGTTGTCTTCATCTTTTGTTTCTTTTGTTTCATGTACTTCGTTTCTCTTTTTTCGTACTTTACTCTATATATGGGGACTTATATTGTGAACGTTGTTATGTTTTATGTTTTGGTGGAGACTACTTGATACTTTTGGTTTCAGAAATAAATTTGAGATAATGTTGTTTTTAGTGAAGCTGTTTTTCTATTAATTTATAATTAGTGAAATTTTCTTCTGCTGTAATATTTTAATTATTTTATGTTGTTGCTTTAGTCTCCGTGCTATGTTATGGAATTTTATTTCGCCCAACCACCCATGCTTCTAGTCATGTTTGATTTTCGGGGTACCGAGAGGTGCGTGGTGTTACAATTGGTATTAGAGCTAAGGTTTCGGTAATCCTAAAAATATATTAAAAATATAAGGGTTTTCGAATAGTTTTTAAAGGATATTCCAAATAATAATTTTAAAACTATATGTATATATTTTGGAAAGAAAAGAAATTTTAGAAATGGCTCCTCATATCTCTTCCTCCCTATCTAATGAACTAATTGAGGAGTACCTAATCCCATCTTTTTTAATATCCATAGATAGAAATGTCTGAACTATAAGATGTACCTCGAAGTTCCAGGCCTTAATATGTCTGCTTGGTTCAGACGTTATTTGCAGGCTACTGCACGAGCAGAGCCACTAACTAGGGTTGCTACTCCGATGGAAGGGGCTCCAGCCCATCCGCTAGGCATTCTCGATTTTTTCAATTTATGCAAGGGCTACACCAGCTTAGGAGGCAAGCCGTTTCTTGGCACCGAGTCATATACTGAGTCGAGAGCTTGGATCCGTAGTTGTGAGCGGATATTTTGACCTATGGGATTGGAGGACTTAGCTCAGCGGTAGTTCGCTTCATGGCAGTTGCAGCGAGAGGCTCTTTGTTGGTGGGAGACGTTGGAGGCTGAAGCTGATAATTTGACTTGGGCGGATTTTCATACTAGGTTTGAAAGGAAATTCTTATCGTAGGCTGAAGAGGAAGTGCAGTTAGAGAAATTTATATAGCTCAAGCGAGGGGATATGACAGTTAAGGAATATGTTAATCAATTCAACGAGCATGCCAGATTTGGACTAGACCTGATCAATAACCCTCACAAGAAAGCGCTGAAGTTGTCTTAGGGTTTGAGTCAGACACTGTAGAGTTTGCGGTGGCCCATATTCCAATGGGAGCCACTTTTGTGGGATTGATAGAGATGGCTTTTCTCGCTGATACTGAGAAGAAAGGAGATGCGGCGTAGATAAGTGATGGAAAGAAGCAGTGGAAAGAAAAGAGGAGAGAAGGAGGAGGTCAGGTGGAAAAAGGAAGGTTCTAAGGAAGGACTGGAAGTGCAATACTTGTGGGAAACCAGGTCATCTTGCTAAGGATTGTAGAGGGGTATAAGAGCGACAGAGACTAAGGTGCTATCTTCGCAATCAAGTGGGGCATATGAAAAAGGACTATCCATCGAAGCCCAAGGTAGTTCATAGACACCTTCACAGCCTACTTAGGCTTATGCTTTAGAGGCAGCTCCTTCCTCTAGTACTTGTCCGGTTGTGGACAAGGGAAAGAAGGTGATCATCGAAGGTATGTTATCTATCTATGATTTTCCCATTCGTGCCAATTTGATTTTGGAGCTTCGCACTCTTTTATATTTAGTACTATGGTAGAGGGTCTTGATCTTGATGCTTGCTTAGTGATGGACCCGGTAGTAGTATCAAATCCCGTAGGAGGATCGGCCTATTTGTCTATGTTATGTTGGGATTTGAAATTGTTTATTTTAGGGGCTGAGTTTGACTGTAATGCCTTTGTATTGGGCTTTGGTTTGGGTTGATTCTTGGTATGGATTGGCTATCCATGTATAGTGCTGTTCTTGATTATGATAAGAGGGCAGTGAGGTTAGGCACTTGTAGTGGACTACCTTGGAAGTATCTTGTGATCCAAGAGGATCAGTCATGCTGAGCTACCTTTATTCTCTTGACTTATCGCCTGATAGTGTGAGTTCGATACCCGTTGTTAGATACTTTCTAGATGTGTTCGAGAAGGTTGTTGTCCTTCCTCCTCGAAGAGAGATCGAGATAAATATTTATCTTGTCGATAATGCTAAACCGGTTGCTTTACCGGTAAGGCATATAGCTCTTAAGGAATGTTGTGAGTTATGCAAGCAGATTAGAGAGCTTTTGGAGAAGGGCTTCATTCGTAGGAGCATTTTTGAGTAGGGTGCACCCATCGTATTTACCACTAAGGCAGATGTCTCTCTTAGACTTTGCATGGAGTATCGGGTGCTTAGTAAGCTAACAAAGAAGAATCATTTTCCTCTTCCTTGTATAGACGATCTCTTCAACCAGCTAGTAGGAGCCAAGGTGTTTTCGCAGCTCGATCTGGTTATGGGATCTCATCAGTTGCATGTGGTAGAGGATAGCATCGAGAAGACTGCGTTTAGGACTCCAGATGGGTTATTTGAGTATTTAGTTTTCTCATTTGCGCTAACCAATGCTCCGATATATTTTGTAGACCTAATGAGTCGAGTGTTTCATGAATCGTTGAACAAGTTTGTGGTGGTGTTCATCGATGACACTTTGGTTTATTCGCAAAGCAAGGAGGAGCATACTATCACTTGGAAGAAGTGCTTAGGACCCTACGAGCACATAAGTTGAAGGTGAAGTTCTCCAAGTGCCACTTTTGGAGGGATGAGGTTCGCTTTTTGGGACACATTGTTTCAGAGGCTGGACTTGCAGTAGATCCAATGAAAGTGGTAGCAGTAAAGGATTGGCAGACCTCTAAGAATGCTACAGACATAAGGAGTTTACTTGGTCTTGCGGGCTACTATAGGAAGTTCATTAAGGACTTTGCTAGGATACAAGCTCCACTTACCCGCCTTACCAAGAAGAACTCGGCTTTTGTTTAGGATGACAAGTGTGAGGATGCCTTTGGTTAATTAAAGGAAGCTTTGACTACCGCATCCGTATTGGTATTACCAGATGGAGCAAAGCCTATCTCAGTTTGTACGGATTCTTGTGGCATGAGGCTAGGGGCGATACTGATGCAAGAGGGTAGGATAGTGTACTATGTGAGTAGACAGTTGAAAACGCATGAGGGGAACTATCCGACGCATGATCTTTAGTTGCCAGCTATATTTTTTGCTCTCAAGTCTTGGAGGCACTATTTATTTGGAGAAAGATTTGATCTTTTCATGGATCATAAGTCTTTGAAGTATCTATTCTCTCAGAAACACTTGAATTTGAGATAGCAAAGATGGATGGAGCTTTTAGCCTCTTATTACTTTGATATTTTATGTACCCCTGGCAAGGGTAATGTAGTGGCAGATGTGTTGAGTAAACGCAAAGTGGTTTTAAGTCCTTTATTTTTGGAATGGAAGCATTTGGAGTACATTGCTACCTTTCATTTTAGACCTCCATCGGATTTAGCTCCGGGATTGTTAGCAGCCCTCGACGTCCAATCTACTTTGATGAAGCAGATTGGAGCAAGGAAAAGTGAGCACGAAGGGTTAGAGGACATTTATATAAGCTCGATAGAGGAAAGTCATCACCACATCTTAGGCACCATACCATTGGCACTAGGGGATGGCTTAGAAGGGATGGTAGACTTTGTGTTCCCCGTAGTGAGGATTTAGTAGATGCGGTGTTGGCCGAGTCATATCATTCTAGGATGATAGTGCACCTTGGTGGTGATAAGATGTACCAGGATATGAAGAGGGTATTATATTGGCCTATAATGAATAAGAGAGTGGTGGGGTATGTATCGAAGTGCATCACTTGCCAAAGATAAAGGCGGAACAGAAGAAGCCCGGAGAACTTTGCAGCCATTGGATATTCCATTACGGAAATGGGATAGCGTCTCTATGGACTTCGCGGATGGATTACCAAGGTCACGGAGAGGGAACACAAGCATTTGGATCATTGTGGATAGACTGACGAAGAGTATTCAATTTATACCCATTAAGAGTAATAGGACGGCAGCTTCTTTGACGACTCTTTATGTAAGGGAGATAGTTAGGCTTCATGGAATTCCTGTAAGCATTGTAAGAGGACCACTATTCACCGACGAGTTTTGGATAAGCCTTCAACAAGCCTTGGGAATGGAACTGAATCGCATGGCATATCACCCTCAGATAGATGGACAGACTGAGAGGTTAAATAGGGTTTTGGAAGATTTTCTTAGATTGTATCATCGACTTCGGAGGCTCTTGGGAAGACCACTACCTTTGGTGGAGTTTGCATATAATAATAGTTATCAAGCAAGCATTGGGATGGCACTATTCGAGGCCCTCTATTAGCAGACCATGTAGATCACCAGCATGTTGGTGGGATACCACCGATAGGATCTTGCTTGGACCAGACTTGGCGAGGGAAACTTCCGAGAAGGTGTATTCGATTCGCAAAAGGTTAAAGACTGCACAAGATAGACAAAAGTCATATGCCGACGGAAGACATTCAGATTTGGAGTTTAAGGTTGGAGATATGGTATTTGTCAAGGTTTCTCCTTTGAGAAACGTTATGAGATTTGGATTAGTTGGTAAGTTGGCATCGAGATTTGTAGGACCTTTCCCTATTACCGGACGGATTGGAAAAGTGGCATACAGAATCGATCTTCCAGATAAGTTGGCAGGAGTTCATGGTGTTTTTCATGTTTCGCATCTAAAGTAGTATCTGCATGATTTTGAAGTAGTAGTAGAACACGCTCAGCTAAGGGAAATGGAGGTAGAGCTTGAATCACTTGTGCGTCGTCCAACCAACCGTATATTGGAACACGGCGTCAAGAGATTATGCAACAAGGAAGTTCATCTAGTGAAGGTTCAGTGGGGAGATGACTCCAAGGAGTGCATACGGGAATCTGAGGAGAGAATTTGAACTTCTTATCCTTTTCTATTTGAAGGTACACTTCAAATATCATATCTTCGATCTTTCCTTAGTTAGGGTCTTTTCGATAATCTTTAGGTGAAACCTAAAGATGGTAGCTTGGTTGTAAACATGTCATCAGGGCATGTTATGTTTGATGGATGAAAATGATTGCAAGTGAATGTCAATGTTTGCAAATGGATGCATTGCATGCACTAGATAGATGTTTATTAGGATAATCGGCCAACTAGGTACACACATCTGCATATGCGTGCATGTTATCAATTGCATTTGCACCTGGTTGTATATATATGTGTGTATATATAAACGGATGTTGCATTTGGATGGTGCATTTGGGTGAACGATTGAAACATGCATATAGAATTATCAATTATACTAGGGTAATTGCATACTTTTGGTTGCATGGCATAAGCATACTTGCATTGTAGGAAGTCAACTGAATCAGTAGACCGACTACCTTTTCGCATTAGGTAAGTTCATATACATTTCACTTTGCATAAATCATAAGTTGCATTAGTTAAAAATAAGGATTATGGTAGAAATGGATGATGGTAGAGTAGATGGATGTAGTTCTTGGATGTTGGTTGTTAATTACGTTCTTCCGTCTTTGGAGATTTCAGGGACGAAATCCTTTAAGGGGAAGAACGTAACACTCCGATATTTTATGGAAAATATAATTCAAAAGAAATTAAAAGCGCATTTGGTACAGTGGTAAAAGCGCATGTTGACTTCCTTAGTGACCAAGGATCAAGTCCCGTTATCACGCAAAATCTGGAGTGGTGTTTTTTTAGCTGGTTCATTTCCACGATTTTCCTATATATTTCAGTGTAGTTTCTAACATTTGGCGTCTTCCCATTCACTCCAGTGATGTAATACAATGAGATGGCTAAATTTTGTTGTTTGAGTGACGTATATGGGCTAGAATGGATGACCATAACAAGATTTAATCTAAAATAATCTAATGGATTATATTCACTTAAACAATCTATAAATAAACCATCTAACCTAAACCTAATCTCTTATTCAGCCATCACCATAATACTACAATAAAATTAGTGTATATTATTCTTCCTCCTTTTTCCTACTACATAAATAAATCTCTAACAAATTAAATTATCTATATATTCAAGCAATTTGGGGAATTCAGAAGAATCAAAGGGAGAAAGATTAAAATAAAGCTTTTTATTCAAATTTATGAAGGCTCAAGTGCTAGGTGAGTGGGAATTAACACGAAATAGAAAAATAAAATAGTTCAATTTCAATTCTTTTTTGGCATGTTAATATGAATTAATTTCTGTTATTAATTGAGAATAGATGTAAATTATTGCAATTTCTTTTTCTTCTCCCACTTTTCAAATCTAATTCATGTTTGGTTTAAAATATGGGACATATAAATTGTCTACTCACGTTTTATGGCATAAAAAAGATTGAAATTTGTTTAATTACCGTATCTTCTTCTTCTTCCACTTCTCAATTCTAATTCATGTTTAGGTTGAAATTTGGAACAAACAAATTATTATTCACGTTTCATGGTGTAAATAAGATTGGTTTAATTAAACTGAATTAATATTGTTATTCAATTTCTAATGGAAGAATAGGTTTGTCGAATAAATTCTTAATATGTTGCTTGAATAAAATTATGGTTTTGATTGATATAAATACATAATTTTAAATATGGTTTTGGTGCAAAATTGGGAAGTCTAGTTGGCATAATTGTTTGTTTCATATGTGACCTAAAAATGTAAAAGTGGGATTTTGTATAATTAAATGGTTTGTGGCTATTGGATAAAAAATTTATACAGATTAAATCTTTAAAAGGAGAATGTAAATTAGGGTGAAAAAAATTGTCAATTAAATGGACCCTAAAGGCTAGTGTAAACCTATAAAAAAATGGAATAAAATTTACAGACGAACCATATAGACTGAATGGACGTGAAATTGAAATACATTTATAAAAGAAAAAGGAAAATTGTGAAACAACCAAATCGAATGTAAAAATGGCCTAGAGTAAATTAATGGAAATAAACAGTATGTAAACTATAATGGTAAAATTAATTAATCTGAAAATGATTTGATAGGCATACCTTGTAAAGGTCTGGATAGGTGTTTCATGCAGTTAAGACCAAAATTTAGTTTTGGTCGTACGTACTAGGAGCAGGCAAGTAGGTTCCCAAGGATGTTTTTTTACTTTTCATAGGTTGCTAGTATGTAGGATAGATAGTATTTTCAATAGCAAGCTTCTTTAGGCAGATCGACGCAGACAGAACAGGACAATTGTTCTCTGACATAGTCGTCTTTAAGCAGATCATTGGAAGATTTTGTGCAGCTGACCCAGCTGTGGGCGCTCTTCCAGAGGACCGACACTTTGGATAAGGGCAAGTCAACGTTGGTGATCGAGGAGACAGAAGGATAGGAGTCCGATTTGGCGAAGCCTATGCGCAATTTTGAGGTCCTACGAGGTTGGTTGATTCGGCACTGGTCAGACATAAGAGGCATTTAGTCATAGTGCATGCGTGAAGAGCATGACTTTCACATTGTAGCACGTGGATAGGTAAGGACAGTAGGTCCGACAGGCTGATTCACATTTAGTATTACCGCATGGTTGACTTCCCTAGAGTGACCATGAAATTTGGCTTCTTAGGAACTATATCTAAGAAGGATTCACTGCATTATATTATTCACCCTCTTTGATATCTGGGGAAGACCTGGAATTAAACTGTTTTATTCTTTGTGCTTCATTTTATTTCTCATCCACCAAACTTTATGTCTGACCCATTACTATTTTTCCCAATTTTCCACAAATCACACGAAGGCAGGTCAAGGTTGTAGTTCTTTGTAGCTTGGAGGGTCATTGGAGTTATTGTTATCTTCAGCTTTTGTTTCTTCTGTTTCATGTACTTCGTTTCTCTTTTTTCCATACTTTACTCTATATATGGCGACCTATATTGTGAACTTTATTATGTTTTATGTTTTGGTGGAGACTACTTGGTACTTCTGGTTTCAGAAATAAATCTAGGATAATGTTGTTTTTAATGAAGCTGTTTTGCTATTAATTTATAATTAGTGAATGTTTTCTTCTGTTGTAATATTTTAATCATTTTATGTTGTTGCCTTAGCCTCTGTACTATGTTATGGATTTTTATTTCACCCGACCACTTGTGCTTCTAGTCATTTTCGATTTTTGGGGTACCTAGAGTTGTGGGGTATCAAAAAGGCTCCAAGTGCCATATAGTAGAATAAATAATAATAAGTATGAAATATAAATAATAGAAGCGTCCTCCTGCTAGTCTATTTTTTCAGCTCTAATGTTGTTTACACCTGCTATCTAGTCTACTCATTTAAGATCACCTGAGGTAATAACTAAAACCTCGAGCTAGACAACAGTCTGGTGTGAGTGATAAACAATCTCAAAATACTATTAAAAGGTCGATATATAATATGGAATAGAGGGTATACAAATCATACTTGACCTATCCCTGCAACCAAAGAGTTAGCATATAACATTGATAATATGCTACTCTATAAGTGTCATAAAGGTACTCTATACTTAGTACATATCGAGGTGCCTAGGTATCTCCATCCACAATACCTACTCCATACTAATTAACAATTGTGGTGTCTAGGTATCCCTATGCCCAATAACTACTCGTTAACATCTCTAGAGTGACAGGTGGCTAGTGAAACCAAAAAAAACATTGCATCCATCAAACAAAACTAACTGTCACTCATTATGCTCTAGATCTATGATAACTTGTATGGCCATTCTTCTGCCATTACTTAATGGATAAAATCCAAATTTTCCTATGTACTCTCGTATCTTGCAGCCCAAAGCTGGATACGTGACCCAAATCTATCGGCCTAGGGTTTAAAGATCCAATCTGTCGATCAATGGACATCCCCACAAGTACCATGTCTGAGTACAAAAGAAAAGACTTCGAGTATCAAAGACCCCTAGCATGCATCCCCATGCTCTTCCTTAGCTTCATCCATTTCCATGGTAGAACCATTCCACATCCTATCCACCTATCACCCTCCAAGGACCCACCCTAGTTGAATTCATCATGACATCCATCACTCGACCCTAGGCCTTCAACCTTGAAACTAATTCCATATCAACTGAGCTACTCATTTGAAGAACCAGACCAACATGTCGAAAACGTCGAAACATCACGATTATCAAAAGCGCTAGTCAAAGAGCAATACTATTAGACACAAATGCAGGCACACGAACCAACCAACCGTGCTCCACGTAGCCTCTTTACTATCAATGTCAAAGGTTGTCCAAATCGACCATCATAAACAGTGTTGGGTACCGACCACTCCATAGTTGTCAATACCAACCATTCTGGTCTCGTTCCTAGCTAAAAATGGGTAAGTACTAACCAATTAAAAACATCTAACGTCCATCCTAAAGTCCAAAGCTCGTCCAAATCCATTGTCTTCCTTCCTTAGATACATTTGTACGCATTCCAGCATTCTCTTACAAATTATCCCTTTTTTGGGTTTTCGATCAAGGGAATGAAACCCTAACACATGAGATATTCTCTAATGCTGGATCACTGATAAATTGAAGTTCTCAACCTAGTAACCAAACTAATATACATTCATCAAACAAACATATAAATGTCCATAATATATATATATATATATAATATGTATAAGTCATCAGTATCGATCAGTATAGGAAATAATATCAATAATAGCTCAAGTCTAATAGTTCCCTAATTATGGAACGTCGGTGGAAAATAACATATATTCTTTATAAATCATTTTAAAGTACCTTCAATTTCCTTTACGAAAATCTACTAGATAAATAAGTGTAGGAAAATAACATTTTAAAACAAAAAATTCATTCCTGAGTGTCAGTATAGTACTATACAAACAACCATAGTATTGTGGGAGACAATATCACTATCCTCATTCAAATCTATCGAAACCAACATCATATTGAAAGCTCTCCACCGTGAGTGCAACACAAGAAATGATGCCAAAACTGACCCCGTCTAAAAAAGATACACATAATATATGACATAAATTATTTAAACGATTTACTAATTTGACAATCAATTAAATTAAACTAATTACCTTGCTAGCCTATCTTCCCAAATGCTAATCCTTTCCTCTAAATGCACAAAAACCCTACTACGCTGTTCACTAATTTGAGGTGATATAGACCTATGACTGATGAAAAGAAATGACATCTGCACCATCGAACTCCTTGTTGAACGCTCGTCTTACCGACGTCAAAAACCCTAAGCCTACTGCCCTAAATCAGAATGCGACTTGACCATGCCTCCTTTATAAACCATGAGATGCATTTTACCCACACTTCGCAAGATCTCACTAAATTTTATTAGGAGGTGCAATTTTCAAAGAGAAGTCCAATGCCGAAAATGAATCCACCAATCGTCAACCATAGCTCTAGCGAGTCTAAACCCTAGTTTCGACCATGAGGAGGTCAATGTCAGCAAACACAACAAATCAAATTTTTGCCACGGTCATCGCAAATATCTCGTCGATATGGATTTGATGAAACCGATGTCATGATTTTTAGCTAAGTGTATTGACATGAATTAATTTTTGAGTTGGAAAAATAATAGGTGGCCACGTTTTTCTTTCCTTTAGATGGAAAAGCAATGGAACAGTAGTCTCGACTTGGATAAGAGAAGGATGCTTTTGATACTAACATTATTTTATTCAATTTATTTAATTTCTAGCACCTTTTTAGCTTGCACGATCAAATGACGCGTCCGATCGCAACGAAACTCATCTGCGTGCATCACCTCATTTTTCTTGTCCAAATGGTATAAATTTCATCGCTATCTGAGACTACATAATAATTTTGTGCTTTTCGAGACAATTTTGACCATCGGATTGTCAAATCTTTAAATACAGCAATACATATACTTATTTTAGTTTGTAACATCGATATGAATTCAGCAGAAGTGGACTCAAGTCCTTATTCGATCGCATACAAAAAAGTCACATTTTAAGGACCATTAATTAATTAACAATTTAGTATTAAATAAATTATTTAAATATCCATTTTTTAAAAATACGGCTTGTTACAACCAATGTACTATTGATTCATGCAATTCCTTAACATTTGTTGATCTATCAATTTATTGTCCCTTTAAACAATTAATGTTATCTTATACCATAATCAGAATACCTAACGACTAAGTGACAATTAATGTTATTGAAGTTTATGTAATGTTAATTTATTTCAAATTATTTTCTTAATTATATATATATTTGTTTTGGACTTCAAAAAATAAAACGTTAATAACTTTTCATTGAACTCAGATTCGAAAACCATATATATGAAAATTGATTAGAAAATTGTCACGAACCTGATGGTTTAAGTTTTGTAGCCAAATTCTTACATTTGCAAAAATTCTATTTTTCATCGTTTACTATTCATTAAGAAAATTCTTTCTAATCAGTTAACGTAAAATCGTAGGATGTTACATTTTTATTCTTCTACATATCAAGTCTACCTTATTAGATGTCTTTTTCACTGTGTTTGCCCAAGAATGATCCTATCCTTAGGTTGTATAACATGACGGTGATTTATAGAGTTTGCTATTTAATGCTTCGAATGGTGCCATCCCAATACTCACTTGATAGCTATTATTATAAGTGAACTCTACTAGTGGAAAGTGATCCTCCCAAGAGCCTCAAGAATTTATACATACTCGAAGTAAGTCATCCATTATCCAATTCACTCTCTCCATCTGTCCATCCGACTGCGGGTGATAAGCAGTACTCAAGCTCAACTCGGTTCCCAATACTTCTTGTGGACTCCTCCAAAATTCATTGGTGAAATGTGGATCTTGATCGCTAACGATGCTAGAATGAACTCCATGTAAGCTAATGATCTTTCCTACGTATAATGCTACCAATGACGCTCTGGTCCCCGTATTCCTCATCGAAATAAAATTGGCATATTTGGTCAGCCAATCGACTATACCCCAAATACTCTCATTACTTCTCCTACTCCTCGGTAAACCATTATTGAAGTCCATAGGAATACTCTCCTACTTCCACTAAGGGATATCTAACGGATGCAACAATCCTCTCAACTTCTTCGGCTCCACCTTTACTCACAGGCAATGCAAACACCATGCTACATATTCCACTACATGCTTCTTTATTCTAGGCTAGTAGAAGACTCTCCTCGTGTCATGGTACATTTTGTCTCCACCAAGATAAACAGTCATCCTAGAATGATCAGACTCACCTAGTACCATGTCGATTAAATCCACATTAAGAGTAAAAGACAATCTTCTATCTCTGCATAACCATCCCTTCAAGTCAATGGCATAACGCCTTAAATTACTCGACTACTTTCACCTACCAAGCTTCTAAAAAATATTAATTAGCTCCTTATCTTGCTTCTGACTAGAACCAAAACGTTCCATAAATATAGGCTGCACATTTAAAGCTACTAATAGTTTTGGAGTAATGTCTGATAATGGTCGAAAATCAAATGTAGAAATGAACTCCAGATGCTTCCACTCTATGGACAAATGTACTACGTGTTATCTGCTCAAGGTGTTGACCACTACATTTCTACTGCTTGGAGTATATGAGATATTGAAATTGTACAAGGCAAAAACCTCCATCTACCTTTATTGCCTTGAATTCAAGTTCTTCTAAGGGAACAATTACTTTAAAGGATTATGATATGTATACAGTTCAAACCACTCTCCTAATGGTAATGGATAATGCCTCCATGATTTGTGTGCAAAGACAATGGCTACTAACTCAAGATCATGTGTAGGGTAGTTTCTGTCACGTATCTTCAACTGCTAGCAAGCGTAGCTCACCACTCCCCCTTCCTACATCAAGACTGCGCCCAATCCCGTACCACAAGCATCGATGTATATTATGAATGCCTTCGTTCCGTAATACCAAAATAGGTGCACTAGTTAATGCCTTCGTCAGCTTAATAAAAGAATCCACATACTTCGCATCCTATAAGAAAAATTAATTCTTATTAGCAAGGTGGGTCAAAGAGGCAGAGATCATCGCAAAGTCCTCAATGAACATCCTATAGTAGGCTGCAAAACCAAGGAAACTCCTCGGTTCTGTAGCATTCTTCGGCACATGCCAATCCTGAACTGTAGCAACTTTACTAGGATCGACTGTTGGTCCTCATTTTGAGAATACATGTCATAAAAAGTGTACCACCTCATATCAAAAGTGACATTTAGAAAACTTCGCCTTCAACTTATGCTCGCGGAGTGTATTGAGAACTTCTTTTAAATGCAACTTCTTCTCCTCCTCGCTCATCGAACATACCAGAATGTCATCCACAAATACCACAATGATTTTGTAATGCAACCCTCTAAAAGCTTGTCTCATCAGATCAACAAAATTGGCAGGTGCATTGGTTAGTTTAAAGGGATGGCTAACCACTCAAAAAGTTCGTTGAGTGTATGAAAAGTAGTCTTTTGGGTACTATCCCCAGCTACACGCAACTGATGGAATCAGTTAGCCAAATCAAGTCATAAGAACACCTTCGCTCTAACCAATTGATAAAAAAATCATTTATACGGGACAATGGATACCGATTCTTCTTTTTCAGCTTATTTAGCTCCCTATAATCGATGAAAAGCCTCAAAGAACCAACCATCTTGGTGGCAAGGACGACCGGTGCTCCCCACCAAAAAAATACTCCTTCAAATAAATCCCTTCTTTAACAACTCATTCACCTTCTTATTCAACTCATCTCTCTCCTTTGGAGCAATATTCCTTAAGGGTAAGGTAACATGACTAACGTTCTCTACGGGATAAATTCAGAACTCGATCTCTCACTAAGGTGGGAGACTATAACCTCGCAAAAGACATCTAGGTAATCCCTAACTATAGGCATTGAATCTTGCTGGTCATGTGATAGGTCTAATGAATATAAGTAGCGCAACATAATTGATCTTCGGGGATAACTATAAACATTCAAGATTCATCCACTACACTACTCAACCTAACAACCTTCCTATCACAATCTTGGATAGCCCCATACACCGTCATCCAACCCGTACCCAATATCAATCCATACCTAGAAAATCTTAAGATAAAAGCATTGCAACCGAACTTGACCCGCAAAATGAATAATTTCAAACCCCTATATGTTATAGACAAATAAATCGATTCTTCTATTGCGTTTGACACAACTACAGGTTCTATAACTATGCAAGTTTCTAAATGTAACCTATCCATGAGTCTAATAGAAATGAAAGAATGTGATGCCCCATGTCAAATGAAGTTCTAATAGGTAAACCAGATAGAGTTGACAGACCTTTAATTATGACCTTCTTCCCCTTATCTGCAACTAGTGGCATACTAGAGTTAGGAACTTCATCTAGTGCATAAGCTGGGACCACATGGTTAGTGGTCATCTGAGGTGTTGGATACCCCCAGCTCATGTGGCCAAACTGATTACTATTGTAACACTTGTCCTTTGAACCATCTATCTTGCACTCCATCATGAAATGTCCTTTCTTGCCACACTTCCTGCAGTGCCTATCTTGTTTCTTAATTTTTCCCTTAGGTCTAAAACCTACCTTATGCTAATGGTGCTACAATGCCTTTCCTTTGGTCTTCTTAGCCTCTTCATTTACTTCCTCATCTAAGACGGTATTCAACATGGCCATCTCCACTAAACCCTCATATGTAGCTTCCATGGAAATATGACTCATAGATAAACCTTGAAGGGGTTGGTTCAATCATTTAGCAAACTTTAAAGCATTTTTATATGGGGTATTGATCAACTCCATCCCAAACCAAGTAAATCGTTTAATTGATTGACATACTCCTTTAGTAACATGTCTCCTTGCTTCATGTGAATAAACTTCTTAAATTGATCTCCTGCCTTTGCTTTGGGAAGAAACTTCATCTTAAAAGATCTTTGAAACTCCTCCAAATGATCTCTCCTCCATCAGTCTCAACCTCAACTACCTCCAACCAAATCAGGGCCTCCCCTTGTAAATGCCATGCAGCCATCTACCTCCTTACCTCATCGGTAAGACCCATCAACCCAAAAATCCCCTCACAACAACAGATATATATCCTCGAATCCACATATGACAGTGCCCATGTATGACTTTCCTCCAAGGTTCGAAAAACCCTTACATAGCTAAGCAAAACCAACGGCGGGTGGGAGGGCAGGAACTGCACCTGGCGCTCTCCCTATGGGTCCTGTAGTTGGATTAAGCTTGGCTAATCCCTTCATTTGAAGATACCAGTGGTACTAAATTGGAACGTTCATGCCAAAATCTCAGCTGCTAAAAAATTTATATAGACGCTCTTTAAAATTTAGAAACTTGTTGGAAAACATTTTGAGAAACCATTCTTTTTCAAAAATATTTCAAGCATGTTCTCTTAATATGCCCCTATCGCTAAGGAAATTTGAATCTAGAGCTCTAACACTAAATGTGACAACCCACACCTCTTGATATACTAATCCAAAGCCCATGATGACCTTCAAACTTACAGCGATACTATGTAATACGAGCTATTGGGGTTTTTAAAACAATTTAGAGACTAAAGATGTACAAATATGATTTAAGGTATACTAATACTTTCAAAACTCACAAGGAAGGAAAAAAATATAAATAGAAAATAACCATCTTAGAAAATATCTCAAAACATAGTCCCATAAAATAGTATGTGGTCAAATACAGAGTATATATAAATACCACTAAAAGTCTGATAAAATACTAGACAAGATAGAAAGTTACACGAAGAGTAAAACTAAATGATAAGCAACACTGGTGATGAGCTTGCCTCTCCACATACTGAACTCGGATCTTCACCTGTTGCCCTATCCTTCTGTGCTAGGGAAAAAGAAAGAAAAAAGGGTGGGTCATGCAAAAGTCTGGTGAATTAGCACATGTTTAATATGTGGCGATCATGTATTTTTGACTTTAATTCTACCCTATGTGACATAGGGTGTTCTACAAGTGTTTGTGTATTACTGGGGTTCTTTGCTTGAGGATTTTTACATTATACACACCTGCACTAACACCTTGTGCAGGCTTACACAAGGACCGAACTACGGATCGAACCTAATGATTAGCAAATAGCTACGAGCGCTTCTCCAAGTATAGGATTACCTTACAACTTTTGTGCATGAGATTACATCTCCCACATTACGACTACGCGTAACAATCACATAAGTTTCCCTACAATTTCCACATGGGAATAAATTTCCCACATGATGACTACGTGTACCCAGCTATGCATTGAGGAGAAGCCCGCAATACCGACTCGCTAAAGTGTCTCATCATCTACATTCATGTCCACCTCTTAATAGTAGTTTATGCTTCTTATTGCATGTGCAGGGATCCATTAACAACATAACAACATGTCGCTTTAGGTATCTGTGAATGCTAAGGAAGTCCCATTGTGTCGTGCTTACACATTTCATCAGATACAAGCCTTTGTTGTGCATCCACCGTAGAATCTCCTATGAGTGTCATTTACAACAGAATTGCCTCCAGTCAAATAATCACCCCCATTGGGTAAACAACATTTACCCAACCCTGCAATATCCAAACGTTGTCTCATAGGAAACTAGTTTCCTTACTATTCCTAACACTTATTTGTATAGATAATATATATATATATATATATATATATATAATTAACTATAATTTACAACCTAAGCCTTAAGCCGAGGTTTAACCTGCTCTTCAGAACACCTACCACTCAACCGTTATACCATGCGTGGTCATTTACTGTCGACTTCTCAGATAGGATGGTCGACCGGTCATTATATAAAATTTAGGATTTTTGACTGTTTTGACTAGTTAGTCGCGGTTTATTAATTACCATCGATCGTTCTTACACATCAGTAAAATTCCAGTTTCAGGTTTAATAGTTTTTCATGAACTCCAAGTGATATTTATCCAATTCCTAATCAATTTATGTACAAAGTAATTAGTTTTCACCTAGTTAACCTCATTAGTATCAATTTAAATTAACAAATTATAAGGATTTCTATTTGACTGAAAATGGGGATTATACTAGGTTAATTTATATTTAATAGGTTTGAATCAATTTAATTTATTAACACATCTCAATCATAAATCCAATAATTTAAAATTTAGTTACTAACATCCTAGAATAGATAATGTAATTTAAAATTAACCACACAAATTCATCTTATTAAAATGTTCACACTCACCTCAGATCCAAGTTTCGCGCCTAACGTCTATTCGAAAATCTTCCCTCGTCTTCTTGCCCGTTCCTTGATCTGTTCTTCTTGAGTTCTTTTATTTTTATGTTAATTTGTAGAATTATATATGTCGTGGAGAAGAGATTTTGATGGAGTTTTGGTATATTGATAATTTCTAATCAATTAGGGTTTAGAAATTTGCTTTGTATTTATAAGGGTTTTAATTAGCCCTAACTGTTTGATTAACCCTAGAGAATATTTGGTTTCATTCATAATGTCAAACATTTACTTCACGTCCAAGCAAAAATATTCCATTCTATCCACACCGTTCATCACTTCAGAAATCTCCAAATTTTAACATCAAATGATCGACCGCTAGGGCAACCGGTCGATCGCTACCTATTGTAGGTAAACCCTGTGGTGTCGACCGATAGGTTGTTTAATTAAGGAAGGTTTATTTATTTAATTTATTTCATTTTAAATTTTTAAAACATTCATATCTTCTCCATACTAGCTCCGATTCTAAAGTGTTATATATGAAAATTATCTAGAAAATCGCTACGAACGAAACAGTGCAAGTTTCATAGCCAAATTTAGAGTTTGTAAATATTATATTTTTACCCTTTTTATATTTTAAAATTAATTGTTTTATTAAGTTATCTCTTAAATTTTCAAGGTGTTACAACAAAGCGGATGTATGTACATTAATATTTGAATTGTTCAATATCAGTCACTAATTGAATTCACATATGTGAGCCGCATAATCGTATCTGTGAAATTTATAGAGTACCTTCCAATTTAGTTAGGTTATAATGTGTTAAAAATTAACTAAATTAATTAGTATTTAAGAAATATGCAATTGGGTTGGCTTTTTAAATTTTCTGGTTACCATAGTAATTTTTTAGGTGTATAAATAAATGTTGTATGTGCACATACTATATGGTCCTTGACGAGCAATGACAACAATGATTGCCTGACATGCAAAATAGTCCTTAATAGCTGGTGGCCTGGACAATGGCCTCACCCGTACCTCGAATGATCCCGATGGTGTCCATCTCCATTACAACACGGTCCCTCACTCGCTTTCCACCTAGATTGCCCATACCTTCTAAAGCTCCTTTGTATCGACATGGTAAGTTTTGACCACATGCGCACCAAACTTCCCTTGTAAAAAGAAGCTACAACGACGATGTTTCTTTGAAAAGAGTGACACGTGCAACACTATTCATCTGAAAAAATTAGCATGGTATGATAACCACTCCTTATCCTTTGTTGCCATCCTGATAAAGTACTCATGCGCAAGCACTCTTTGATCTTATGCTAACTATCCCTTACCAAGGCATACTAAGGTATGATAAATAATTTGCCTCCTAGCAAGCATACATATTGACTGAACATCATTGCAATGCAATCTCGACCATTTAACTCAAACTCCAACCTTATTAAATACAGCCAAACATGCATTTTTACAGGGTTTGAACATCTCCAACTCTTGAGCATTTTACTTTCTTGATATTATCTTTTGTGATCCAACCTATTATAAGAAAAATGAAGTAATAAGAAAAACCTCATATTGGACGTAGATCTAATTAAATCAAATCACTCTAAATTATCTCTTCACTTATTACATGTTATATTTCCTCATTTGACATGTTTAACTCAAGATATTAGTGAGTAATCTTACAAACATCCATTCTCAACCATAATTTCAAGGTTGGTTAAATTTTTAGTCAATATTTTTGACCCTTGAAGGAAGGCCCCCTTAAAAGCTTTCTTTTTTCTTCACTTTTCTCCTTTATAAACTCCACGTTCACAATCACACCATGAAAAATAATAGTGGGAATGAAGTTGACAAACCTAATAGTAACAACATCAACAGAGCTCCTAAGGCTAGTGTTGCGCAACGACCCATATTTTACGTATCGGGGGATCATAGAAGATTAATATTGTTTTTATACGAGGTTGTATGATTCTATGATTTTTATAAATAACTACTAGAGCCATTTTCCATCTTTAGAATTTTTTCGGATAATTTTGACCCTAAAAATCTTTTATTCCTATACTTTTGATATGAGCCAATTTGGGTCAAAAACCACATCCATTAGATCGGGGTGATGGATTGTCTTTCCATAGAGTGGTCATAATAAGAAAATGGACTTATCATTACGGAATTATGGTTGTTTGAATTTCATTTGATTTTAAACAGCCAAATGGGTAATTAGTGGGTTAATGGGTCGGCCCAAAGCACATTTTAGGATTAGCATGAGATTAAGGCTGGTAGGACTTTTCTCCATCTTTTTACACTTCCCAAAACAGAGAGAAATCCCTCATTAACCACCTTTTAGCCAATAAGTTAGCCTAATCCCCACTTAATTAGCCGAAACATGTCATTAGAGGAAAATTAGCAAGATTAGAACTTTGGATTGAAGATTTGCTATAGGAGATTATCTTGGAGCTACTGTTCACCTCATGATTCATGCATCTTAGGGCTTAGATTGTATTGCTTCAGATTTAGGTAAGTAGTTTTAAGACTTTACTCACTAATTAGCCACTATTTGATGTTGAATGATGTTTTTCAATGATTTTCAAACTCTGAAATATGTTTTAAACCCTTTTAGCCACATATGTGAATTTCAAACGATTTGAAAAAGTTTTGTAAAATTAACTTCCTATGGATCTCCTTGTTCTTATGAATACTACCATTAGACTTAGGATTCACATTAATGTGTATGGATGTATGCTTGTTAGGATATGTTTTATATAATGATTGCTTGAACGTATAATGTTTATTTGGCTAAAACCACCCAAAAAAATGGTGGTTTAGTTTTAGGTATGGAATGGTCTATGGGGATCGGTATCGATCGACATTTATTAGTCCAAATCATTTGGATAGTGGAGTGGAGGATGTTAAATTTTGGTTGAGTCAGGGATCGGTGGGCATGGATCGGTACTGATCCATGGACATCGATCGATGTTGGATTGATGAAAGGCCATGAAGGTATATGGCCTAGTGTATGAAGCGTAGGATCAGGTTAGTGATGGATCGATGGTGATTGTTCAAGGTAGAGGAGAAGTAATAATTCGATCTATTTGGATGGTTTCTTTGAGTCTTCAAATGCTTGCTTTAAGATGTGATGGTGTTTTCTTTGTGTTTTGGGTGTGTTAACCCTAAACTCGTACTAAACAAAATACTAGACAAATACGGCTGAGTATAAGGGTGAATACCAAACCATAAGGTTTGGTGGCAATTTTTGACGATGATGATTTGTGATTCGATGATGTTAATTCCATGATGGGCAGTGATGGCTTCGATGGTGGATATCTGGCTTAACTCGAAGACTCTAGGTCTAGTGGGTCTTCCTAAATTTCCTGAACATCAAATCATTAGCTTTCAACAATGGGCCGCTAATCAAAACCAAGGAATCCCTCAAACGAGTGACACGAATATCGCTTCTTCCACCTCTCAAGTTCCACGGCGCGAAGAATAAGAAGGCGACGATGAAATTCAAGAACTTCATATGACGTGCCTCCGACGCAAGCTCTTGTGACATTATCACGAAATCAAAGCAAACTTGGTTGACTTTTAGCTAACGTAGAAAAGAATGTGCCTAAAATGAACAAAAAGCTAAACTCAATCACAGGCTTTATAAATAAGATTTGGGAAAAGGTCACTTACACCGACTCCACATCGACTGGTGTTGCTGAAAATCCGGCCCCTTTCTCTTGGATAACTTCAGAAGAAGAATAAGAAAAAGAAGTGCAAGACAGTGAGGATTTCTAGATTTTTTTCTTTTCGTTGCTATTTATTTCATTAAAAACTTATGCTACTATTTTTTTGACATATTATGTGTTGATTGTACTTTGAACTTCCTAGATAAGATGATCATTTGTTTATCATATCTATATGCCCATGTGTGCTTGATGTCTATGATGTTTATGATATTTATGTGCGTATATGTCTATATTTCTCATATTAATTATTTGTTCCTTTTTTCGATGACAAATGGGAGAATATGACTTATAGGAAGAGTATTCATTTTGGGGGAGTAAATATGCTTCTATATACTTACATAATTGTTATTATCAAAAAGGGGAAGAATGTTATAACCTTGAATTTTGATGTTTTGATTGTGACAACTATATAAGTAAATACTATACGAACTAACCATATTTGCAGTAGAAGATACTATTATACTTGATAAATAATCTAACAGATTGCAGACCAGATTCTAAATAGATGCTTCGGTAATATATTTTGTCTATAGTCTAAGTCTAGTTGCGAATTCATGTTAAAATCTTTCCAAAGTGGTATATGCATGAATACACATTTTAAAAACTTTCAAACCATAGTTTATATGCTAAAAAATTTTTAGTAACCTAGTTTATATACAAAAAATATTTTGAAAAATCTTTGATATAGCAAAAAACAGGCAATTCAGTCGACTGAATCATATAGTTTAGTGACTTAATGACTGTGCACATACACAATTGTATTTGAATATTCAGATGGTTGAAGTAGACAATTCAGCCGGTTAATTGCATGTCTTTTGCACTATTTTCTTTCTAATTCAATTTTTAATCGATTCAGTTGGTTGAAATATTCCACTCAAACTGCTTAATCTTCATAACGGCTATATTTTGAAAAGACACTTCATTTCAGCGAATAGAAACAACTCTTGATTCAAGATTTGCTTCCATATTCTTTCATGGCTACTTTTCACGAATGATTGAAACTCTTATCACTATATATATCCATTAAATCAAATTGTATTAATCACTGAATTTTGATTCTAATTCTTATTCTTATTATCTACAAATCTTTCCATTTACATTCAATACTTTCGTTCTAATAATTTGTTCATTCAATCAAACTTTATTAGTGATTAAATAAACTTTATATTTTCACAAGTTACATGATATAGCACAAAGGAGAAGATTATAAGAAAGTTTTTATTGACTTATCAGTGCTACTCAAGAGCATACTCAGTCAGAAGCAATTTCACTAGTTGTATTAGTCATGTTCGGTTGCTAAGACAGTTGAAGTCCTATTCTATTTCTTAGGCGATAGAAGTCCTATTCGGTTGCTTAGGTGGTGTAATACCAATTCCTCCAGGTCAAGTGAGGGTTTATAGTTGAATTTCAAAAGGATTCTGGGATTGGACATAAAACGGCAAGTTCGAACCAGTATAAAAACCTATGGTGTCGTTTACTTTCTTATTTACCAAAATATTTATATTCTGCACTAGTAGATAACTTAGTTTATATTCCATATTATACGATCCTTAGTCACTTTTAGGTGTGTATGCCATTCTTGGGATAAGATGCACTGACCTTGAGTTTGATTTGTGTGGACATTTGTTTGCTTGCGACCAATATGCATTTGACTTTATAGGGTCTGGGGTTATATTAGGGATAGAATGGTTGGTGTGTAATGACACTAGGCTCTATTTTGTAGATAGGATTATCTGGAATCCAAGGGGATGAGAAAGAATTATGATACCATTAGACGTAATGAAGGAGAGGTCAGACTTGCTATTATGTGCCATAGAAGGCGATGAAAATATATATATGGTTAGGGAATTCACAGATGTTTTCGAACCTATGACGGGATTACTACCAAAGTTTGCAATCGAGTTCCGAATAGAGTTAACATTGGAGGCTTAATCTATTAGTTGGTCACCTAGCAGAATTATGTCTAAGGAGATGGAAGAATTAAAGAAGAAGCTAGTGAAACTCGAGGATAAAAATTTCATTCGGTTGAGCAGTTCACTGTGGGGAGTGTCCACGGTATTCATAAAGATGTTGGATGGATCTTTACGAATGTGTATTGGTTACAAAAACAGAATGAAAAGAGAGTGAAGAATCGTTACCCATATCATAGGATAGACGAATTTTCAGATCAGTTGAGTGGGACTCGGTTGTTTTAAGAGCTAGATTTAGCAACATGATTCCATCAACTGAGGGTAGCAGAAGATAGGGCTCCATTGACCACATTCCAAAAAAGGTAAAGCTTATATGGGTGATTAGTGATGCCGTTTTGACTAACCAAGGTAACTACATTCTTTTTCGATTTCATCAGGTGACGTTGTTCGAGAAAAGATAAATTAGTGATAGATAGCTTAGGGAGGTAATCACTAAAATTAGTTAATGGTAACTTAAAGATTAACACCTAAAATAAGACATTAGGTGATGTTTGAAAGGATAATGTATGACTATATGACATCTGCTCGGAACCCCATGGTGTAATAACCCTGATTTTTAGGATAAATGAGGAAATAAAGTTTGGGAACTTTATTATAAAAATTTGAGTTAATAATAAGTGGAAGATGATCTTTATTGGGTGATAAAGCAATAATTTTATTAATTATTGTCATTGCTTCTTTTAATAAATTTTAAAAGAAGTAGTTAATTCTTAAAAGGTGTTATATTTAATAAAAAGGTGAAATTGGGTTTAAAAATATGTTTTGATTATGAATTGAAGTTTAGAGTGGTTTGCCATATTTTTCCAAGTAAGAAAACAATTTTTTGTTGTATTTTAGAAGTTAAAAATGTGAACTTTTGCATTTATTGGTGAAAATGGTGTACTTTTGTATATTAAGGTTTATGATAACATAATGTTTTAAAAATAAAGATTTTTTTTTATATGATAGAAAATATTCTATTTTGTATGTATATAAGTCTACATATTTTATTTGAGTGAAAACTTGAAAATATTGGTTGGTTGGATCCATTGCATTAGTGTTCATATGTATTAAGTGTTAAAATAAATAAACATAGGCTAATTATTCAATTTGGGTCCAAACTCATTATTTCTTAGCCCAACTTATTAGTAAAAAAAAAAGAAAAAGAAGGGTACGTACATTCCTTTTTCTTCCTGCTGTATATTCCAGAAAGCTTCAGAGAACAGAAACTCATTCCCTCTTCAAACCCTAGCCAAAATCTTCAAATTAAAACTCAAACCTTGTGTTTTTAAAATCAAATTGAAGCAAAATCTACAGTTTTACAGGTTGTAGAAGCTTAAATTCATGCCAAACTTCTTTCTTTCAGCGAATAATCCGGGGTATTGTTTCGATATAGCAAGGTGAGTTGAAAACTCACAATCTCTAGCATAGATTGAGATTTCAAGGTTAGAAATCCCAATTTTATTTTTATTGCATGTTCATTTGTAAACCACTGTCAGTAAATTAGGTATAACTTTTTCGTTTTACATCGGAATTTGATTTTTTTTTAAGTTCTGGAAAGAATGAACAAAGTGTGATAACTTTCATGTTAAACACTTGTGCAAATTTTGAGCATAGACGGTCGGAAAATCTAATATAAATTCGATGTCCTGTCATTGTAAAATTGTGACTTTCTGTGTAATATGTTGTTGGTAATTTGATCATAAGTTGTCCGTTTGATGTCCAAATATGATGATTCTTGAAGTTCTGGAAATCCGAGACCATGTTCTAAAACTGTCATGTTGTATGTTTTTGAAAATTCTGTGATTTAAAGGATCAAAATTGGGTTTGAAACTGATACATGCTTTGTTGTGTGAATTTTCTAAGTTGAAATCTGAAATAAAAATGATCATAACTTCTTATTGGTAAGTCATAATTGAGTGAGATTTATTTAGTTTGAAAGGATTTTTCATAAGGAACAACTTTTATGTTTTGTGTTTAGCATAATTTTGAAATTTAAATGTTCAAAAACTTGTTTTTTTGTCGCTAGCCTGTTGATTAAATGACAGAATTAACAAACTCAAATTTGAGAGATTGTTTCAATCGTAACTTTTGAACCGTTTGTCCGAATTAAATGAAATTTTTTTTGTTCAAAAGATAAATCATTTATCTACAATTCGAGTGTATTGAGTTTTCTGTAATTTTGAAGTTAGCTATGTCAAAATTGAATTTTCTTTCATCTATTCCGAGAGCAAAATATATATTTGATTTGTGTTTGAAGCTGAAACAAAATTAGACGTAACTTCTTCGTTTTTTAACCGAATTTAATAATTTTGGATGTTCCAAAAAGCTAGATCATGTGCTATAAGTTTCATTCTTTGTGTTTTCTATAATTTTAAATTTTACTTGGTCGATATTATGGTTGTATGTTGCTGTCCGGATAGCAAGATGACAGCAACAAACATTCATTGAACTTAGAATTGTATTAGCTTAATTTTGCTCCCATTATTATTCGATTTTAATGTTGTTTTGAGATGTTTTGAGAGCTATGTTGCCAATCAATAGACTAGCTATATTTGGAGAATTTGAAACCCAAACTTAAATAAAATATAAACTGATTTTGGGTTAAATTTGAATTGAATTCGTATTGAATATCGGTCTTGGGTTATCTTTCTTGTTTTTCATTGTTTTCAAGCATGGTTTTCACTAAACAATTTTGAAGTGATTTTTTTTAAATAAATGAAAATTTTAAATTATTATTATATAATATTTTAAAATTGTTTTCTAATATAAAATCTATTTCTTTCCTATAATAAAGGAATCTCAAATATTGGATTTATTAATCTTTTCGGGAAAAAGTTTTAAAAATTCTTTTCTCTAGTAAACTATTTTAAATATAAAACATACAATTTTGCACTATTCGAACGTATGAGAAAGAGAATTAAACAATTTAGTAATACATGTGGTATGGGACATGTGCGTTTACTATTTCGGTTAATTACGGACTTGTACGATCGAAACTATCTGGGTTATGATTTCTGAGTTACTTAGCCAATTTATGGCGGGTATTTGAGATTATAATTCCTATATTCAGGAATTATTTGGGAAGGCCAATATTTGGCGAGTTTTATGGTTTGAGATTTCTACTTTGAGATTTATGGTTTACGAGGAACCATCACGATGTTTTCATTTTTCGATGAGATAAGACGAATTACGATGTCATTTAATACTTGTCGATGAGATGAGACGAGTATGGTGTCTCTTTATTATTCGCCAATGAGACGAGGCGAGATATGATTTTCTGAGTTTTTATGATGTTTCAGTGTGGCAACGACTAGCGGCTAGTAAACCGCTAAGTGCGAACGTGTGGTATGGGACACACGTTAACACTTTTTGGGTTCCTATCCGTGAGTTTGTGACACATTCACGATGTTTACCTAACAGAACTGCTTTGAGAGGTGTTAGCGACCTTGTCGTGAGGACGAACTGCTTTGAGAGGTGTTAGCGACCTTGTTAGGGCTGACAAAACAGCTTGGAGAGGTGTCAGCAACCTTGTTATGAGGACGAACTGCTTTGGGAGGTGTTAGCGACCTTGTTAGGGCTAAAAAAATAGCTTGGAGAGGTGTCAGCAAC
Organism: Allium cepa; assembly: GCA_030765085.1. Lineage (NCBI taxonomy): Eukaryota > Viridiplantae > Streptophyta > Magnoliopsida > Asparagales > Amaryllidaceae > Allium > Allium cepa. Next base: position 242,315,660 of record CM060938.1, on the reverse strand, counting down.
CTTGTCATGAGGACGAACTGCTTTGAGAGTTGTTAGCGACCTTGTTTGAGGCTTCGGCCGTCTGAGTTTAGCACGTGCAGCATTGCTTCAGCATTGCAATCGGTGATTTGGCCAATCCGGGTTTTCTGTTTTATTGTGATTTCGCCATTTTAAGATGTTTTATTACATCGATAGCTTAGTGCTATATGAGATGTTATGTATATGGTGATTTCATATGATGTTTTGAACTCTTATCGAGTTCCTTGAGTTATAAAGTTAGATGATTTCATGATTTTGTAGGATATTTTGGGTTTTGCCAGTTTGGCGAGTTGAGATTTAGATTTATATAAATATATACCAAGGAGAAGAGGTATAATTGAATTTGGAGATTCTTCTATATTTGAGTTTTGAATCATCCTATATGAGAATGTTTTATGTTTGCCATTTTGGTTAGAGTTTGTATTGATGTTTCTCCTTTTAAAGAGATTTGGTTCATGGAAACCATGTATACATTTTGGGATGTCGCCGATGATATGAGGCGAATGTTTATATTATTTGAGTATTATTGTTGAGTTTACCTCTTTTGAGGCCTTTGTATACTTAAGTGACATTGTTTCACTTAAGTCATGAGTATTTTTTCTTTCTTTTGCCTCTTCTCATTTGAGAAGAATTATTACCTTGTATCTTATGCTTCATATTATCGCCTATCCTTACTAACTAATTGTTTTAGCTAGACTGACCCGTGTATTTTATACTCGGGTAAGACCGAGTTATTTCATGTTAGATACCAGTTTCGGGATATAGCTTTGATGCATCTGCTTGGATATCAGCCTAGTATTTTTGTGTAGTATACATTCCTTTCCGCTTGGCTCTGATGTGTATTTTGAATCGATGTAGATAGTGTGGTCTCTGAACCACTTTTGTATATCGTTTTGTATTATACTGGGATGTATCCATGTATATGTATTTATATATATGACGATTACTTTTCTGTGATATGATATGCATTCTATTATTATATTTTGTTCTGATAGATCCATTAGCCACCTATAGTTTTGTATTAAGTATTTATTGGATATGTCAATCCACTTGAGTATAAAAAAATAGAAAACGATTATCGACGTATTCAATAGTTATTTAAGACAATGCTATAGATGGTCGCTCCTAACTAGCTCCATTCTCTGCAGTAGCAGACAGAATTACACAGTATTTCTCTTTGTTAATGTGGGTCTCAGGGTGGGGCGTTACAGCTTGGTATCAGAGCTGAGTTCAGAACAAAGTATGTTAAACATAGAACAGAAACATGTATTACGGTACATCTAAGTGTAATACAAGTATTATGAATCCCTTAATCATCGTGTCCTTTACCTTATCATGTCTTTTGGAGTAGATAATTTGAGATATGTCTAGGAATATATTTTATTCCATAATATTCCCAAATTTAATTGATGATATTTTATCTTGGGAGTAATCCAAATCATGATTGTTTATTCGAGTCCTCTTCAAAACGGGTGCTTGATACCCATCCGTATCGGAGGAGTTTGTTAATGCTTTTCGATATCCTCCTTTTGTTCTTTTGTGAGGATTGCGAATCCTATTGAGTGGGTCCGCAATATTTAGCATAATGTATGAGGATTTGGGATTATTGCTTATATCTTATCTTTTCATGCGAATTAGCATGCTCTGTCTAGAGTTTGGAGCGTTTGAGATGAAGTGGCTTGCCTATTATCAAGCCACATTCTATGATTCGAAGAATCCTACATTAGGTATCCTAGTTCGGCCGATTCGTTGTTTCTTATCCTTCGAAATATTAACAATGATTCCAAAGTCTCTGTATTCACTCTTGGTTCGGAGATGTTGATGATGTATCTCGAATTCCAATCATTGTGACTTTGTTGATTTCTATGAGTCTGCCTTGGGTATGACACCCAATCGGGCAATCGAATATTGTATTGACCTCCTTTCCTAATCTTAGCCTATAGATCATCCTTCCATGAGGGTGTCTAATAAGGAATGAGGTGATTAGTTGAATTTATTTGTTATTGCCATTCCTACTCCTTTTTTAGAAGAAGTAATAAATTATGTTATCAAATTTTTCAAAAAAAAAAGTTTAAATATATGTTTCTAAGGGAAATTGATTATATTTTTGAGAACAACAAAGAGTATTTTGAGTATTATATATGAGGTTTTTCTTTTAAAGAAGATGATTTTTGTGTTGGGTTGTCCATCAAGTGCTTTAAGAGTTCTGGTCGAGGCGTCTGGCCAACGTTATCGATAGGAATTTCCTAAATGCTATGATGAGACAATCAGACATGGTAAATTGAGTTTTAATAAGTAAAGTTTGAAAATAATTAATATGGTGGAGTATTAATCTTATTTTAAATGTATAATGAAACCATTGAACCATAGTGAGTATTAGAGGAGTGACGAGGCAGTTTTGATCATTTGATCAACTCTGCAGCCAATCGATGGGGTCATTCACTATAAACCAATGGCAATGTAATACCCATATATTATTTGGAATTTGAGAAACTGAATATGTTAATTTGGGTAAGTAAATTGAATAATTCTAATTAAGGGGATGTCTTAATTAGAAGAAAATATCATTTGATGCTTCGATTAATAAAATGATGTATTTAAGGTAAAAGAATACTTTGGTTCGAAAATTAAAATATTAACTGAATATTTTAGTACAAGTAATTAATGATGACTATAAAAACTTATTTTGATGGATGATTAATAATCATCTCTTGACAATGGAAGAAATTAGTTGTCTCTTCCAAAATGATGTTTCATAATTAATTGTTTTGAAAGCTAGATTTTGGAAAGCAATGAAAGTATTTCTACTTAATGAAATGTTTTGTGATAATTACGTAAGGTTGGTCATAATTTTATATGTCTTGGCGTTCTAAGGAAAAAGAGAACCGTTAAATAAATTATTTAGCAAAAAGCTTGTTTGAATTTGTAGTTTTAAATTAATATGGTTTGGGAGAATTTCAAATCTTAAATTGATTTTAAAGGCTGAAATTTCATTTAGAAAAGTGCTGTACTGAAATAGAGATAACTTAAGATTTGTAAATCCAAATGAGATGATTCTTTTTGCAAATGAAAGAGCATTCAGTAAGAAATAAAGTTTGTTTTTACCACTTTTAAATATTTTGCTTTTTACTAAGTCTAAAATGAGTTGGAATATGGATAGGCAGTTCTGCCTTATTACAAAATTCTCTAAAATTAAGCTGAAAGTAAATTTGACATAACTTTCAAACCGTAAATCCGATCTTGATAAACTTTATATTGCTGGAAATAATAAAACGAGTAGAACAACTTTTATTTTTTAAAGTTTTTCATATTTTGTAAGTTTCTTGGACAAGACGGGACATCTTTACAGCAGGTCTGAAATAAAATTGTTCTATTTCCTTCAATAGTTAAGTGTAGCATTTCTTATTTATGATCATGAACTAACATCATATATTTGAGTTAAGTATAGGTGAAAAGAAGACTGTTGGACTATATTTTGAGCAAAAAGTATAAATATAAGTTTGTGCAAACTAGCTAAAAAAAAGCTAAAAAGGAAGGTATGTTTTTGAATTAATTTTAAACTGTTAAATAATGATATATATTGTGTTTCCGACCTAATGGTCGATGTGTATTATATAAATCATTTTTATAATATTGTATACGGCCTCCGTACAAAGGAAACTCCGTCGATATTTTTTATCAGAAATTTCTAAAACTAAAAAAAATTGAGAAACAAATTGAAAATAATAATAATATGTATTGCAAATTAGAGGATGAACAACTTAAACTTTGTTTACTCTAATGAAGAGTAATGAAGTTAAATTTAAAAATCTAAGTAAGAAGCTTTGCAAATTTTCGAGTGTTGAAAATTAGAATTTTAAATCTTGCAGATAATGGGTTGGAAAACTTTAAGAATATTTGATTAGTAAGAGAGAGTTTAAAAATCTATTCCTTGAGTCTTAACTTGCCTTTTTGCAATAATTTTACGATTTGCAATTATGCAATTCTTTGAGTCTGGTGGTATTGGTGGGAAAACTACCTACATCTTGTTGGGTTTGTTTTTTCGTAATAGTGGCCAATATTATATCGGTATGACTCCCTTCGCGGAGTTATAAGGAAAGTCGTATTGATTATCATCTTGCAGGCTGTAGTTCGAGATAAAGTTATGACTAAATCCCGACTCTGTTCGTAAAGCTTCTTAGGAATCAATCTCACTCGATTTACCGGTTGCGTAACATCCTATCCATGTTTTTTTCTTCAAATGTGAAACGCCTTCGAAATAGGGATGTATTGCTCGTAGAAATTCAATGGTTCGTAAATCCTGGTAATTTCACTTGGGAAACCTTAGAATTAATCGAGCAATCTTATCTTAATTTTCTATCATCTTGTTTATAGGGTGAGAAAATTTTAAACTCGAGCTTATCTATCTTCCTTTGATTGTTGAAACAAATGTGTTAATACAAACTCTTCTTTAAAAATTACAAGGACTCAATTTTTATAAGGGGGTAGTCTGTAATAACCCTGATTTTGGGGACAAATGAGAAAAAAAAGTTTTGGAAACTTTATTATGATAATTTGAGTTAATAATAAGTGGATGATGATCTTTATTGGGTGATAAAGCAATAATTTTATTAATTATCGTCATTGCTTCTTTTAATAAATTTTAAAAGAAGTAGTTAATTCTTAAAAGGTGTTATATTTAATAAAAAGGTGAAATTGGGTTTAAAAATATGTTTTGATTATGAATTGAAGTTTAAAGTGGTTTGCCATTTTTTTCCAAGTAAGAAAACAATTTTTTGTTGTATTTTAGAAGTTAAAAATGTGAACTTTTGCATTTATTGGTGAAAATGGTGTATTTTTGTAAATTAAGGTTTATGATAACATAATGTTTTAAAAATAAATATTAATTTTTTTTATATGATAGAAAATATTCTATTTTGTATGTATATAAATCTACATATTTTATTTGAGTGAAAACTTGAAAATATTGGTTGGTTGGATCCATTGCATTAGTGTTCATATGTATTAAGTGTTAAAATAAATAAACATAGGCTAATTATTCAATTTGGGTCCAAACTCATTATTTCTTAGCCCAACTTGTTAGTAAACTAAAAAAGAAAAAGAAAAAAAAAAGGGTACGTACATTCCTTTTTCTTCCTGCTGTATATTCTAGAAAGCTTCAGAGAACAGAAACTCATTCCCTCTTCAAACCCTAGCCAAAATCTTCAAATTAAAACTCAAACCTTGTGTTTTTAAAATCAAATTGAAGCTAAATCTACAGTTTTACAGGTTGTAGAAGCTTAAATTCATGACAAACTTCTTTCTTTCAGCGAATAATCCGGGGTATTGTTTCGATATAGCAAGGTGAGTTGAAAACTCACAATCTCTAGCATAGATTGAGATTTCAAAGTTAGAAATCCCAATTTTATTTTTATTGCATGTTCATTTGTAAACCACTATCAGTAAATTAGGTATAACTTTTCCGTTTTACATCGGAATTTGATTTTTTTTGAAGTTCTGAAAACTTGAAGAAAGTGGGATAACTTTCATGTTAAACACTTTTGCAAATTTTGAGTATAGACGGTCGGAAAATCTAATACAAATTCGCTGTTCTGTCATTGTAAAATTGTGACTTTCTATGTTATATGTTGTTGGTAATTTGATCATAACTTGTCCGTTTGATGTCCAAATATGATGATTCTTGAAGTTCTGGAAATCCGAGACCATGTTCTAAAGCTGTCATATTCTATGTTTTTGAAAATTCTACGATTTAAAGGATAAAAATTGGGTTTGAAACTGATACATGCTTTGCTGTGTGAATTTTCTAAGTTGAAATCTGAAATAAAAATGATCATAATTTTTTATTGGTAAGTCATAATTGAGTGAGAATAATTTAGTTTGAAAGGATTTTTTATAAGGAACAACTTTTATGTTTTGTGTTTAGCATAATTTTGAAATATAAATGTTCAAAAACTTGTTTTTTGTCACTAGCCTGTTGATTAAATGACAGAATTAACAAACACAAATTTGAGAGATTGTTTCAATCGTAACTTTTGAACCGTTTGTCCGAATTAAATGAAATTTTTTTTGTTCAAAAGATAAATCATTTCTCAAGTTCTCTGTATTTTTGAAGTTAGCTATGTCAAAATTGAATTTTCTTTCAGCTATTACGAGAGCAAAATATATATTTGATTTGTGTTTGAAGCTGAAACAAAATTAGACGTAACTTCTTCGTTTTTTAACCGAATTTAATAATTTGGATGTTCCAAAAAGCTTAGATCATGTGCTATAAGTTTCATTCTTTGTGTTTTCTATAATTTTAAATTTTGCTTGGTCGAAATTATGGTTGTATGTTGCTGTCCGGAGAGCAAGATGACAGCAACAAACATTCATTGAACTTAGAATTGTATTAGCTTAATTTTGCTCCCTTTATTATTCGATTTTAATGTTGTTTTGAGATGTTTTGAGAGCTAAGATGCCAGTCAATAGACTAGCTATATTTGGAGAATTTGAAACCCAAATTTAAATAAAATATAAACTGATTTTGGGTTAAATTTGAATTGAATTCGTATTGAATTCAAGTTATCGGTCTTGAGTTATCTTTCTTGTTTTTCATTCTTTTCGAGCATGGTTTTCACTAAACAATTTTGAAGTGATTTTGTTTAAATAAATGAAAATTTTAAATTATTATTATATAATATTTTAAAATTATTTTCTAATATAAAATCTATTTATTTCCTATAATAAAGAAATCTTAAATATTGGATTTATTAAACTTTTCGGGAAAAGTTTTAAAAATTCTTCTCTCTAGTAAACTATTTTAAATATAAAACACACAATTTTGCACTATTTGAACGTATGAGAAAGAGAATTAAATGATTTAGTAATACATGTGGTATGGGACATGTGTGTTTACTATTTCGGTTAATTCCGGACTTGTACGATCGAAACTATCTGGGTTATGATTTCTGAGTTACTTAGCCAATTTATGGCGGGTATTTGAGATTATAATTCCTATATTCAGGAATTATTTGGGAAGGCCAATATTTAGCGAGTTTTATGGTTTGAGATTTCTACTTTGAGATTTATGGTTTACGACGAACCATCACGATGTTTTCATTTTTCGATGAGATAAGACGAATTACGATGTCATTTAATACTTGTCGATGAGATGAGACAAGTATGGTGTCTCTTTATCATTCGCAATGAGATGAGGCGAGATATGATTTTCTGAGTTTTATGATGTTTCAGTGTGGCATCGACTAGCGGCTAGTAAACCGCTAAGTGCGAACGTGTGGTATGGGACACACGTTAACACTTTTTGGGTTCCTATCCGTGAGTTTGTGACTCATTCACGATGTTTACCTAACAGAACTGCTTTGAGAGGTGTTAGCGACCTTGTCATGAGGACGAACTGCTTTGGGAGGTGTTAGCGACCTTGTTAGGGCTGACAAAACAGCTTGGAGAGGTGTCAGCAACCTTGTTATGAGGACGAATTGCTTTAGGAGGTGTTAGCGACCTTGTTAGGGCTAAAAAAACAGCTTGGAGAGGTGTCAGCAACCTTGTCATGAGGACGAACTGCTTTGAGAGTTGTTAGCGACCTTGTCTGAGGCTTCGGCCGTCTGAGTTTAGCGCGTGCAGCATTGCTTCAGCATTGCAATCGGGGATTTGGCCAATCCGGGTTTTCTGTTTTATTGTGATTTCGCCATTTTAAGATGTTTTATTACATCGATAGCTTAGTGCTATATGAGATGTTATGTATATGGTGATTTCATATGATATTTTGAACTCTTATCGAGTTCCTTGAGTTATAAGGTTAGATGATTTCATGATTTTGTAGGATATTTTGGGTTTTGCCAGTTTGGCGAGTTAAGATTTAGATTTATATAAATTTATACCAAGGAGAAGAGGTATAATTGAATTTGGAGATTCTTCTATATTTGAGTTTTGAATCATCCTATATGAGAATGTTTTATGTTTGCCATTTTGGTGAGAGTTTGTGTTCGTCGACGGAAATTCTATCGGTTTAGAAAACCGTCGAACAAATTTAAATTAGAAATAACCGCAAGCGCACGGTGTACGAATGTAGCACGCGGCGAATACGGGTCGATCCGCAGGGAATTGATGATTTAAAATTCTATTCAATCAAATTATACCAGAGTCGAGAGAGTGATTAACTAAAAAAACGAAAAATGACAAAAGAAAATAGATAAAAAATATGAGTGTTAAGACAATTTAGAGGCAATTTCCACTCTCTAGATCACATAAATCAACAAAATGAAGTTATAATCTCTCTTTTCTTGTCATTAGTGAATTAGTTGATGTGCTTATCATAAGTATGGTATATTTGTGCTATTAATTAGCTCAATATAAACCATCAAACTATAACACAACCACTAATACACTTTTAAATCTCATAAAATATGACAACAAAGTTAAATGCAAAATTTATTTTAAGCATGGCCTATTAACCATTAATTAGAAATATAAGCCATCAAATTTCAATTTCAATAATCACTTCTTTGCCATAATCATATGTAGATGAAGAGGCAATTTGTGTTTTGTTTGTTTAAGCATAGCCTATTTGTTATAAACAACATAGACTATCAAATTCAAAGCTAAACAACATCATTAAACCACTTCATTCATTCTCATTAAGCATAAAAAGAGACCATAAACATCAAATTAAGTTGAAGCTACATGATTAGACAGCTTCATTACCCCTAAATTGAAGGGGTTTGGCCTCTCATATTTGTTATCATATGAACAAATGTAGCTTGCAACATGATAGAAAAAGAAAAGGAAAAGAGAGCAAAGTGAAATGGAAAACTACTCTAATTGCATAAAGGAAAATCTACACTACTTGCATAAAAGGAAATGAACATGTAATTAAAAAGAAACAATAATTAACATTGCATAAAAGAAAAGAATTACATAAGAGAAGAAATGGCTAAGTAGCCATGGAAAGAAAGAGAGATTTGATTTATTTTCTAAACTAAAACTAACTAACTAAGAGGAAGATGGCTACATGAAACATAAAGGGTATTTATACAAGTTAGAAACCCTAATGCATATTTTTGGGGAGTACCCAAAATGCCCTTGGAGGAAGTGTGGTCACCAAGTAACTATTAACTTCCACTAATCATCCATTAAGTGTGCATGAAGATTTAATGGCCATAAGCATGTGGATTAGCTTCTACTTTGTACATGAAGAAAGGTGGGTAGGTGGGGTCCTCCATTATCATGCATTTGAATTATTTCCATCTTCATTTGTTCTATTCACCCTTGTGCATACATATGAAGCCACTTGTGTTTGAATTTTAATTCCTACAAAATACATAGAAATTTTCAATTAAATTTTCATAAATTAATAAATGCACAAAAAATACAATTTTGCCCCTATATGAAGATGAATATGTGACAATTTGAAAATAATTTGAATTTGGTTTAAACAAGTTAAAATACCCAATATGATCATTTATTTAATTTAAATAGAATAAATATGGTGGTAAAAATATGCACATTTACATGCACATCAAATACCCCCACACTTATCTTTTTATTTGTCCTCGAATAAACTAAAACTAAGGTAAATCCGTTTTCGTAGGGAGCACGATTGCATTGAGCGTATGCAATAAGCCGTTAAACCTCTGGGTGTCCCCAGTAGGACGAGTGTTGTCTCGTGAGAGTTTTCAACGGATACAACCCACAAAATCCAAATGCATGATGAAAATATTTACAAAATGCAAGATTTATTTACAAAGAGATGAATGCAAAATTTTGAAAATATTTACAAATGAAGGATTTATTTTTAAATTGACACAAATAAGTTAAATATAGGTTTTGGTTATTATCTTGAAAATTCATGTCATTTACTCGTCAAAATTTCCAACAAAAATCAAGTTATCATAACAAATAGACTATAGTTTAACTTATTGTTTCGGTAGATAACAAAGTGTAATTATAAAGTGGATCCTTAGTTGATTATCAAAGTTTATCAAAGTGGTATTTTCATTTAGTTTCAATAACAAATCAAATCAAATAAGTAAAAGTAGTGCTAGGATTTCAATTGCTTGCTCTCTCATTATTTGCAAGAAAAATTACACACCTAGCTCAGGTAAACTGAGGCCAGACATACCACCCATGCACTGCCTTTCGGGCTTATGTGAGGGGAGTACAAAGCATGGCGAGTGTACACACGTTCGTGCATACACATATCGACCGTAGGTGGATTTTATTAAGTCTCTTTTTTAACATGTGTTCCGTACATGCATAACCGTAAGGACTTTTAAATGAGTATGAAAGCACATAATCAAAGATTCTAAGTAATTCACCCATGCATAACCGTGAGGACTTTTAAATGAGAGTGAATACTTGGATGTTATTATTATTTTTAATTTTTTTTAAAAAAAGAGAGAAAGAGTTTTGCAAAATCATCTTAGCACCCTTTAACTTAGAAGACAAAAAAAAAATGTTATGTCATTTACTTTTAATCAACCACTTTTTAAAACAAAGAGTTTCAATTAGGATATACTTCATAATTAACACGTATGAATCTTCCTATATACTAGTTAAACCATTATTATTTGTAATCAAATTTCATTTTTATTTTTATTTAGACAAATAAATTTCCAAAAATTTAAATTTAATAAACCAAAACCATATATTTATCTTATAGTGTTTCTTTTAAAAATAAATCAAAATGCTAAAAAAAGAAAAAAACTCCTTTTGTTTTTGATTTTTTTTTTGTCGAGTTTTTGGAAGAAAAATGTAAAATTAATCCTAAAAAAATCAAGAAGAAGATGAGTCTCCCCCCACACTTGATTTTGATTGTGTCCCCATAATCAACCCAAGTGGAAGGAGAAAAATAAAATGAAATTCCTATATTTACATGAAAGATTATTATTTACAAGAGACGAGAAAGTATACAGTCAAAAAGTAAATGAAGCGATCTTCTAAAGACCGATTCATTTGTCTCATCAAATGTGTGAGACACAGTTTAAGCACGAAAAACCAAATCGTAAAAGATTTCGAAGTTAAATGTGGATTTGGAAAAACAAATTTTGTTTTATTAAAAATTGAACGAGTTGTTTTATTTTCAATGATTTTCGGGGTTGATAAAACAATTGCTTGAAATTTATTTTCACCAAATTCAAGTTTATCATCAATTTCATAATTATTGATTTCAAAATCAAAGTGGTGATTTAAATCTTTCCCGTCGGAATTAAACAACTCATCATCCAAAAGTCCAAAAAATTCATGTTCATTAAATTCGTCTTCCTTTGTTGGATTATCAACAACTTCATTGCATATCTCAAGTTCAAAATCCAAAGTTGTTGTATTCAAATTTTCGAGATCGAGAAAAGAAAGATCGAATTTTGCACACCCTCAAAAGAATTGAAATCCAACTTAATTACATTGTTTTCAACAAATTCATTAAGATCGTCATTATCAAATTCAAAAGTTGTTATTTGAAAATCGTCGATTTGGGTAAAAGATGGATTATCACTTGACCCGTCACACATTGGAATTTGATTTTGTTTTTCACGTTGTTTCATGTATGTTTCAAACAACGAATCCGTGTGATCATCGTAAATTTCATTCATTTGTTCAACAAAATCCAATTTGTAGTTATTAACTTGAAAATTTTCAATTTGGACTTGTTGAAAACAAGAATTTTCACTCGTAACATGGTTAAGATTATTCCCATTGCCAAATTCATTTGAAAAGTTGTTTCCATTTTCATGTTGAGTTTGAAATTCATTTTGGAGTTCGAATGGCATGGGTTATAATCGTAATCGTTTGAATTTTGAATTGAATTCAAATTTTGAAATCCTTGACTCGAGTTATTACACAATTAAGAATTACATAAATCATTTATCTCTTGATTTTGTTGTGTAGAAAGTTCGAGTAAAGATGAAATCATTTCAATGCTATTTTCAAGAGTCGAAGGTTGGTCATCGTTTTGAAAATTTTGTTGTTCGAAATTTGAATTATTTACACAATAGTTGTTGTTAAAATATCCATACGAATTTGGAGTGAACTCATATGGATTGTATTGATTTTCAAAACTAAAATCAAGTGAGTAAGAAAAAGGAAACTCAGACATTTTCAAGACTTTTTTTTAGTTTTTTTTTATAAAGAAAAATATTTACAAGTAATTTTATTTTTCAAAATGGAAACTGATTTTTGCTTTTTTTTCAAAATTTTTTTTGGAAAGGTTTTATATTTTTTTTTTATTTTGGTTTTTCTAGATTTTTTTGGATTTTTGAAATTTCAAAGGAAAAGCATTTAAAAATTTAAAGAAAAATAAAAGGAATATTTACAATTTTTTTAGTTTTGGATTTTGATTTTTTTTTTAAATATGCATGAACAAATGCAATAAATGAATGCAAGGGTTAATTACAAATGATTTATCCTAGGTTAACCCAAAATTGTATATTCCCAAATTGTCTTAGATAAACAAGATAGTTCTCAGCCAGGTAACGGGCAGGATTTATCGGTGCACCACGAATCACCGTAGCAATGCAGCCGAAGGTTTAAGTACCTTCAGAGGAACAACCACTATAATATTTACGAATCACCGTAATATTTATAAATGGTTATTACTCTGCCGTAGCCTAGACACCAAGAAATTAAATTGTTCAAAAAAAGACAAATTTCCAATATACAATTAAGTGTTATCGATGTCTAACCGTTATTATTAATCAAAATCTAAGATGAAATGCAGAACAGAAACTAAACGTGTATTAACAATGCAACTACAAACGAATTTTTTTATGTTTTAAAATGCAAATGCAAGCAACCAACAATTCAATTCAAATAAAACTAGAAATGAAAGCAGAATTTTTTAGCAAGCAGAGCAATTTATTTTGGCTAGCTAAAGAAGCAATTTTCAGCAAGCTATTCTTCCTTTATTTCCTGCTTTGGCAACCTGAAAATTAAAAACTAAGATATATACAATATATATTTTTTTGGTTTTTTTTTTGGAAAGGAAACTTAAAAGTAGGGTTTTACTTTAAATTTTTTTTTTTTTGTGGATATATCAAAGAAAAACCAAACTAAACAAATGAAAACAAAATAAACTGAAATTTGTTGTTTTTTTCTTTTAAGTCAAGATGGAACTAAAACAAATTAAACAAAACAAATTCAAAGATTTTTTTTAAGAGAACAAGACAAAACAACCTAAAAACAAATTAAACACAAGATGGACTAAAAAAAAATATTAAAACCGAACAAAAAAAAACAATATTCACTCAAGCCTACACAGGCCCTGATAGCCGGCCCAAAAACAAGCCTCGCTGCAATTCAAAAAATCAGAGCACACGGTTCACACCAACACACACAAACAAACGCAAATGTTCTTCCCAATTAAACATTCAGAAGTTATATAGCCGCAGTTCCAAATCCAACTTCCAGAGCAAAAAGTAAATTTGATTTTCAGAACTTCGAACACAAATACGATTTCACAGTCTCAACAAAAATAGCTACAAATTCTCAAAAGGCACGATGTTCAATTACCGTATTGAAGGTGAATTCGAATCGGTTGTCGGTTGTTCGATTGGGATGGAGTTCGAAGTTTAAAGGGGTTGCGATGTGGTAGGCCGTGGTTTTAGTTGAGGGGATTTGATTCACGTGACTGGGTTTGGTAAATGAAAGGTGAATGTTTGGCGACTGTAAGAATTAGGAAGCGCAGGCAATTTTGTTTCTCGGAGTTGTGGTTATGGCTGACCGGAAGTTGATGTAGGCGAGGCGAAGGAATTTTGGGTTTCGAAATGTTGGAGGTGAGTTAAACAGACGACAACTGCAGTTTGAGGTGCGGTCAAGTTTGATTGTTGTTCGATTTTGGGTTCGAAGTTGAGATGCTGCATTTAGGTATGTTTGTATGTTTGCTGAAAGTATGGATGGTGATGTTTGGTTTGATGTCTGGATGAAGAAGATGATATGTGCAGAGGTTTGGTATGGATATGAAGTGGTTTGTGGCAACAGTTAAGACAAATGGTGAGATGTATGTATTGGTTTGATGATGAAATTTGAAACAGTCTGTGGGTAAAAGGTGGTATGTGGTGATGAATGAATGGGTAGCAGTGGGAATTTAGGGAGGTTGTTGTATGAAGTTGGTAGCAGTGGTTTGTGAAGGAACTGCTAGTATTTGGTGGTTGATGATGGGTTTCAGGAGATTCGTGGTTGTTTAGGTGTGCACAGTCAAGTGCAAGAAAGTGGGAATGTTGTTCAGTGGGCAGGTTGAAGATAGGAGTGTAATGGTGGTTGTTGAGTATGTGGGAGTGGAATGTTTGAATGGTTGCTGAAGTGGTGAAAAAGAAATATGACAGTTGTTATATGAAATGAAGGTGGTATGGAAGAAGTGTTGGCAGTGGCTGACAGGGGCAACTGAATTTGAGTGCAGTGGGGTGGAAAGATCTTCAGGTGATTATGAAGGAGGTTGGTTTATATGTAGCAGGCAGAAGTTGGTTGAGTTGGTCAGTATGTCAGGTATTGGGTGAAGTGTTGATCTGATATGTTGAATGTTGGAGACAGTTAGATGCTGTATGGGGGAATGATGATTGAGTTTGTGATGGAAGTTTGGGTGAACTGATGGTGTATATGGAAGGCTTGTTTTGATGGGCAGAAGTGATTGGCAAAGAATGGTGGATTGGTCAGAGAGCAATGGGATGATGGAGGTAAGCAGTGAGGAAGGTGAAGTTAGGTTGCCGAGCTGAGGAGATGAAGTTGCTGTGAAGGTGCAGGCATTGGTTACAGAGGGGGGGCTGGTGATGTGCAACAAAGAGAGAAATGCGCACAGTAGTTTGAAAAATGAAACAGTGCACAGAGGCAATGCAACAGTGAATAAAACAGTTTGGCTTTTTTTTCTTTTTAGAATGAAGCACTGTAAAATGAAAACTGTTATGAATAATAAAAATGAAGTGAAGTTTTTTTTCTCTCTTAGAAATGAAATTGTGTATTTTTTTAATAGAAATGCAATGCAAAATGAAACTAGAAAGCAATAAACACTCAAACTAATGCACACAAAAATTAAACAAACACATGAATTTTTTTTTTAAGAATTCACTCACAAAATAAACACACAAAAATCAAACGAAAATAATTCGAAGAATAAAAAATCAAAATCAAAACAATTCCCCGGCAACGACGCCAAAAACTTGTTCGTCGACAGAAATTCTATCGGTATAGAAAACCGTCGAACGAATTTAAATTAGAAATAACCGCAAGCGCACGGTGTACGAATGTAGCACGCGGCGAATACGGGTCGATCCGTAGGGAATTGATGATTTTAAAATTCTATTCAATCAAATTATACCAAAGTCGAGAGAGTGATTAACTAAAAAAAAAGAAAAATGACAAAAGAAAATAGATGAAAAATATGAGAGTGTTAAGACAATTTAGAGGCAATTTCCACTCTCTAGATCACATAAATCAACAAAATGAAGTTGTGATCTCTCTTTTCTTGTCATTAGTGAATTAGTTGATGTGCTTATCATAAGTATGGTATATTTGTGCTATTAATTAGCTCAATATAAACCATCAAACTATAACACAACCACTAATACACTTTTAAATCTCATAAAATATGACAACAAAGTTGAATGCAAAATTTATTTTAAGAATGGCCTATTAACCATTAATTAGAAATATAAGCCATCAAATTTCAATTTCAACAATCACTTCTTTGCCATAATCATATGTAGATGAAGAGACAATTTGTGTTTTGTTTGTTTAAGCATAGCCTATTTGTTATAAACAACATAGACTATCAAATTCAAAGCTAAACAACATCATTAAACCACTTCATTCACTCTCATTAAGCATAAAAAGAGAGCATAAACATCAAATTAAGTTGAAGCTACATGATTAGAGAGCTTCATTACCCCTAAATTGAAGGGGTTTAGCCTCTCATATTTGTTATCATATGAACAGATGTAGCTTGCAACATGAGAGAAAAAGAAATAGAAAAGAGAGCAAAGTGAAATGGAAAACTACTCTAATTGCATAAAGGAAAATCTACACTACTTGCATAAAAGGAAATGAACATGTAATTAAAAAGAAACAATAATTAACATTGCATAAAAGAATAGAATTACATAAGAGAAGAAATGGCTAAGTAGTCATGGAAAGAAAGAGAGATTTGATTTATTTTCTAAACTAAAACTAACTAACTAAGAGGAAGATGGCTACATGAAACATAAAGGGTATTTATACAAGTTAGAAACCCTAATGCATATTTTTGGGGAGTACCCAAAATGCCCTTGGAGGAAGTGTGGTCACCAAGTAACTATTAACTTCCACTAATCATCCATTAAGTATGCATGAAGATTTAATGGCCATAAGCATGTGGATTAGCTTCTACTTTGTACATAAAAAAGGTGGGTAGGTGGGGTCCTCCATTATCATGCAATTGAATTACTTCCATCTTCATTTGTTATATTCACCCTTATGCATACATGTGAAGCCACTTGTGTTTGAATTTTAATTCCTACAAAATACATAGAAATTTTCAATTAAATTTTCATAAATTAATAAATGCACAAAAAAGACAATTTTGTCTCTATAAGAAGATGAATATGTGACAATTTGAAAATAATTTGAATTTGTTTTAAACAAGTTAAAATACCCAATATGATCATTTATTTAATTTAAATAGAATAAATATGGTGGTAAAAATATGCACATTTACGTGCACATCAGTTTGTATTGATGTTTCTCCTTTTAAAGAGATTTGGTTCATGGAAACCATGTATACATTTTGGGATGACGCCGATGATATGAGGCGAATGTTTATATTATTTGAGTATTATTGTTGAGTTTACCTCTTTTGAGGCCTTTGTATACTTAAGTGACATTGTTTCACTTAAGTCATGAGTATTTGTTCTTTCTTTTGCCTCTTCTCATTTGAGAAGAATTATTACCTTGTATCTTATGCTTCATATTATCGCCTATCCTTACTAATTGATTGTTTTAGCTAGACTGATCCGTGTATTTTATACTCGGGTAAGACCTAGTTATTTCATGTTAGATACTAGTTTCGGGATATAGCTTTGATGCATCTGCTTGGATATCAGTCTAGCATTTTTGTGTAGTATACATTCCTTTCCGCTTGGCTCTGATGTGTGTTTTGAATCGATGCAGATAGTGTGGTCTCTGAACCACTTTTGTATATCGTTTTGTATTATACTGGGATGTATCCATGTATATGTATTTATATATATGACGATTACTGTTCTGTGATATGATATGTATTCTATTATTATATTTTGTTCTGATAAATCCATTAGCCACTTATAGTTTTGTATTAAGTATTTATTGGATATGTCGATCCACTTGAGTATAAAAAAATAGAAAACAATTGTCGACGTATTCAATAGTTATTTAAGACAATGCTATAGATGGTCGCTCCTAACTAGCTCTATTCTCTTCAGTAGCAGACAGAATTACCCAGTAATTCTCTTTGTTAATGTGGGTGTCGGGGTGGGGCGTTACAGCTTGGTATCAGAGCTGAGTTCAAAACAAAGTATGATTAAAATAGAACAGAAACATGTATTACGGTACATCTAAGTGTAATACAAGTATTATGAATCCCTTAATCATCGTGTCCTTTACCTTATCCTGTCTTTTGGAGTAGATACTTTGAGATATGTCTAGGAATATATTTTATTCCATAATATTCCCAAATTTAATTGATGATATTTTATATTGGGAGTAATCCAAATCATGATTGTATATTCGAGTCCTCTTCAAAATGGGTGCTTGATACCCATCCATATCGGAGGAGTTTGTTGATGCTTTTCGATATCCTCCTTTTGTTCTTTTGTGAGGATTGCGAATTCTATTGAGTGGGTCCGCAATATTTAGCATGATGTATGAGGATTTGGGACTATTGCTTATATCTTATCTTTTCATGCGAAGTAGCATGCTCTGTCTAGAGTTCGGAGCGTTTGAGATGAAGTGGCTTGCCTATTATCAACCCACATTCTATGATTCGAAGAATCCTACATTATGTATCCTAGTTCGGCCGATTCATTGTTTCTTATCCTTCGAAATATTAACAATGATTCCAAAGTCTCTGTATTCACTCTTGAGTTCGGAGATGTTGATGATGTATCTCGAATTCCAATCCTTGTGACTTTGTCGATTTCTATGAGTCTGCCTTGGGTATGACACCCAATCAGGCAATCGAGTATTGTATTGACCTCCTTTCCTAATCTTAGCCTTTAGATCATCCTTCCATGAGGGTGTCTATTAAGGAATGAGGTGATTAGTTGAATTTATTTGTTATTGCCATTCCTACTCCTTTTTGAGAAGAAGTAATAAATTATGTTTTCAAATTTTTCAAAAAAAAAAGTTTAAATATATGTTTCTAAGGGAAATTGGATTATATTTTTGAGAACAACAAAGAATATTTTGAGTTTTATATATGAGTTTTTTCTTTTAAAGAAGATGATTTTTGTGTTGGGTTGTCCATCAAGTGCTTTAAGAGTTCTGGTCGAGGCGTCTGGCCAATGTTATCGATAGGAATTTCATAAATGCTATGATGAGACAATCAGACATGGTAAATTGAGTTTTAATAAGTAAAGTTTGAAAATAATTAATATGGTGGAGTATAATCTTATTTTCAATGTATAATGAAACCATTGAACCATAGTGAGTATTGGAGGAGTGGCAAGGCAGTTTTGATCATTTGATCAACTCTGCAGCCAATCAATAGGGTTATTCACTATACACCAATGGCGATGTAATACCCATATATTATTTGGAATTTGAGAAACTGAATATGTTAATTTGGGTAAGTAAATTGAATAACTCTAATTAAGGGGATGTCTTAATTAGAAGAAAATATCATTTGATGCTTCGATTAATAAAATGATGTATTTAAGGTAAAAGAATACTTTGGTTCGAAAATTAAAATATTAACAGAATATTTTAGTACAAGTAATTAATATGACTATAAAAACTTATTTTGATGGATGATTAATAATCATCTCTTGATAATGGAAGAAATTAGTTATCTCTTCCAAAATGATGTTTCATAATTAATTGTTTTAAAAGCTAGATTTTGGAAAGCAATGAAAGTATTTCCACTTAATGAAATGTTTTATGATAATTACGTAAGGTTGATCATAATTTTATATGTCTTGGATTTCTAAGGAAAAAGAGAACCGTTAAATAAATGATTTAGTAAAATCTTGTTTGAATTTGTAGTTTGAAATTAAAATGGTTTGGGAGAATTTCAAATCTTAAATTGATTTTAAAGGCTGAAATTTCATTTAGAAAAGTGCTGTACTGAAATAGCGATAACTTGAGATTTGTAAATCCAAATGAGATGAATATTTTTGAAAATGAAAGAGCATTCAGTAAGAAATAAAGTTTGTTTTTATCACTTTTAAATATTTTGCTTTTTACTAAGTCTAAAATGAGTTGGAATATGGATAGGCAGTTCTGCCCTATTACAAAATTCTCTAAGATTAAGCTGAAAGTAAATTCGACATAACTTTCAAACCGTAAATCCGATTTTGATCATCTTTATAATGCTGGAAAGAATAAACCGAGTAGAACAACTTTTCTTTTTTAAAGTTTTTCATATTTTGTAATTTGTTGGGACAAAACAGGACTTCTTTACAGCAGGTCTGAAATAAAATTATTCTATTTCCCTCAATAGTTAAGTGTAGCATTTCTTATTTATGATCATGAACTAACATCATATATTTGAGTTAAGTATAGGTGAAAAGAAGACTGTTGGACTATATTTTGAGCAAAAAGTATATATATAAGTTTGTGCAAACTAGCTAAAAAAAAGCTAAAAAGAAAGGTATGTTTTCGAATTAATTTCAAAGTGTTAAATAATGATATATATTGTGTTTCCGACCTAATGGTCGATGTGTATTATATAAATCATTTTTATAATATTGTATACGGCCTCCGTACAAAGGAGACTCCGTCGATATTTTTTTCAGAAATTTCTAAAACTAAAAAAAACAATTGAGAAACAAATTGAAAATAATAATAATATGTATTGCAAATTAGAGGATGAACAACTTAAACTTTGTTTACTCTAATGAAGAGTAATGAAGTTAAATTTAAAAATCTAAGTAAGAAGATTTGCAAATTTTCGAGTGTTGGAAATTAGAATTTTAAATCTTGTAGATAATGGGTTGGAAAACTTTAAGAATATTTGATTAGTAAGAGAGAGTTTAAAAATCTATTCCATTAGTCTTAACTTGCCTTTTTGCAATAATTTTACGATTTGCAATTATGCAATTCTTTGAGTCTGGTGGTATTGGTGGGAAAACTACCTACATCTTTTTGGGTTTGTTTTTTTCGTAATAGTGGCCAATATTATATCGGTATGACTCCCTTCGTAGAGATATAAGGAAAGTCGTATTGATTATCATCTTGCAGGCTGTAGTTCGGGATAAAGTTATGACTAAATCCCGACTCTATTCGTAAAGCTTCTTAGGAATCAATCTCACTCGATTTACCGGTTGCGTAACATCCTATCCATGTTTTTTTCTTCAAATGTGAAACGCCTTCGAAATAGGGATGTATTGCTCGTAGAAATTCAATGGTTCGTAAATCCTGGTAATTTCACTTGGGAAACCTTAGAATTAATCGAGCAATCTTATCTTACTTTTCTATCATCTTGTTTATAGGGTGAGAAAATTTTAAACTCGAGCTTATCTATCTTCCTTTGATTGTTGAAACAAATGTGTTAATACAAACTCTTCTCTAAAAATTGCGAGGACGCAATTTTTATAAGGGGGGTAGTCTGTAATAACCCTGATTTTGGGGATAAATGAGAAAATAAAGTTTTGGGAACTTTATTATGATAATTTGAGTTAATAATAAGTGGAAGATGATCTTTATTGGGTGATAAAGCAATAATTTTATTAATTATTGTCATTGCTTCTTTTAATAAATTTTGAAAGAAGTAGTTAATTCTTAAAAGGTGTTATATTTAATAAAAAGGTGAAATTGGGTTTAAAAATATTTTTTGATTATGAATTGAAGTTTAAAGTGGTTTGCCATTTTTTTCCAAGTAAGAAAACAATTTTTTGTTGTATTTTAGAAGTTAAAAATGTGAACTTTTGCATTTATTGGTGTAAATGGTGTATTTTTGTAAATTAAGGTTTATGATAACATAATGTTTTAAAAATAAAGATTAATTTTTTTTATATGATAGAAAATATTATATTTTGTATGTATATAAATCTACATATTTTATTTGAGTGAAAACTTGAAAATATTGGTTTGTTGGATCCATTGCATTAGTGTTCATATGTATTAAGTACTAAAATAAATGAACGTAGGCTAATTATTCAATTTGGGTCCAAACTCATTATTTCTTAGCCCAACTTGTTAGTAAACTAAAAAAGAAAAAAAAAGGGTACGTACATTCCTTTTTCTTCCTGCTGTATATTCCAGAAAGCTTCAGAGAACAGAAACTCATTCCCTCTTCAAACCCTAGCCAAAATCTTCAAATTAAAACTCAAACCTTGTGTTTTTAAAATCAAATTGAAGCTAAATCTACAGTTTTACAGGTTGTAGAAGCTTAAATTCATGCCAAACTTCTTTCTTTCAGCGAATAATCCGGGGTTTTGTTTCGATATAGCAAGGTGAGTTGAAAATTCACAATCTCTAGCATAGATTGAGATTTCAAGGTTAGAAATCCCAATTTTATTTTTATTGCATGTTCATTTGTAAACCACTGTAAGTAAATAGGGTATAACTTTTTCGTTTTACATCGGAATTTTATTTTTTTTGAAGTTCTGGAAAGCTTGAAGAAATTGCGATAACTATCATCTTAAACACTTTTGCAAATTTTGAGCATAGACAGTCGGAAAATCTAATACAAATTCGTTGTCCTGTCGTTGTAAAATTGTGACTTTCTGTGTTATATGTTGTTGGTAATTTGATCATAACTTGTTCGTTTGATGTCCAAATATGATGATTCTTGAAGTTCGGGAAATACGAGACCATGTTCTAAAACTGTCATGTTGTATGTTTTTGAAAATTCTGTGATTTAAAGGATCAAAATTGGGTTTGAAACTGATACATGCTTTGCTGTGTCAATTTTCTAAGTTGAAATCTGAAATAAAAATGATCATAAATTTTAATTGGTAAGTCGTAATTGGGTGAGCTTTTCTTCATTTGAAATGTGTTTTTATAAGGAACAACTTTAATGTTTTGTGTTTTGCGTTTTGCATAATTTTGAAATTTAAATGTTCAAAAACTTGTTTTTTTGTCGCTAGCCTGTTGATTAAATGACAGAATTAACAAACTCAAATCTGAGAGATTGTTTCAATCGTAACTTTTGAACCGTTTGTCCGAATTAAATGAAATTTTCTTTTGTTCAAAAGATAAATCATTTATCTACAATTTTCATGTATTGGATTTTCTGTAATTTTGAAGTTAGCTATGTCAAAATTGAATTTTCTTTCAGCTATTCCGAGAGCAAAATATATTTTTGATTTGTGTTTGAAGCTGAAACAAAATTAGACGTAACTTCTTCGTTTTTTAACCAAATTTAATAATTTTGGATGTTCCGAAAATCATAGATCATGTGCTATAAGTTTTATTCTTTGTGTTTTCTATAATTTTAAATTTTGCTTAGTCGAAATTATGGTTGTATGTTGCTGTCCGGAGAGCAAGATGACAGCAACAAACATTCATTGAACTTAGAATTGTATTAGCTTAATTTTGCTTCCATTATTATTCGATTTTAATGTTGTTTTGAGATGTTTTGAGAGCTAAGATGACAATCAATAGGCTAGCTATATTTGGAGAATTTGAAACCCAAATTTAAATAAAATATAAACTGATTTTGGGTTAAATTTGAATTGAATTCGTATTGAATTCAATTTATCGGTCTTGAGTTATCTTTCTTGTTTTTCATTGTTTTCGAGCATGGTTTTCACTAAACAATTTTGAAGTGATTTTTTTGAAATAAATGGAAATATTAAATTATTATTATATAATATTTTAAAATTATTTTCTAATATAAAATCTATTTATTTCCTATAATAAAGGAATCTCAAATATTGCATTTATAAATCTTTTCGGGAAAAAGTTTTAAAAATTCTTTTCTCTAGTAAACTATTTTAAATATAAAAAAGGCAATTTTGCACTATTCGAACTTATGATAAAGAGAATTAAAGGATTTAGTAATACACGTGGTATGGGACATGTGCGTTAACTATTTCGGTTAATTCCGGACTTGTACGATCGAAACTATCTGGGTTATGATTTCTGAGTTACTTAGCCAATTTATGGCGGGGATTTGAGATTATAATTCCTATATTCAGGAATTATTTGGGAAGGCCAATATTTGGCGAGTTTTATGGTTTGAGATTTCTACTTTGAGATTTATGGTTTACGAGGAACCATCACGATGTTTTCATTTTTCGATGAGATAAGACGAATTACGATGTCATTTAATACTTGTCGATGAGATGAGACGAGTATGGTGTCTCTTTATTATTCGCCAATGAGACGAGGCGAGATATGATTTTCTGAGTTTTTATGATGTTTCAGTGTGGCATCGACTAGCGGCTAGTAAACCGCTAAGTGCGAACGTGTGGTATGGGACACACGTTAACACTTTTTGGGTTCCTATCCGTGAGTTTGTGACACATTCACGATGTTTACCTAACAGAACTGCTTTGAGAGGTGTTAGCGACCTTGTCGTGAGGACGAACTGCTTTGAGAGGTGTTAGCGACCTTGTTAGGGCTGACAAAACAGCTTGGAGAGGTGTCGGCAACCTTGTTATGAGGACGAACTGCTTTGGGAGGTGTTAGCGACCTTGTTAGGGCTAAAAAAACAGCTTGGAGAGGTGTCAGCAACCTTGTCATGAGGACGAACTGCTTTGAGAGTTGTTAGCGACCTTGTCTGAGGCTTCGGCCGTCTGAGTTTAGCACGTGCAGCATTGCTTCAGCATTGCAATCGGGGATTTGGCCAATCCGGGTTTTCTGTTTTATTGTGATTTCGCCATTTTAAGATGTTTTATTACATCGATAGCTTAGTGCTATATGAGATGTTATGTATATGGTGATTTCATATGATGTTTTGAACTCTTATCGAGTTCCTTGAGTTATAAAGTTAGATGATTTCATGATTTTGTAGGATATTTTGGGTTTTGCCAGTTTGGCGAGTTGAGGTTTAGATTTATATAAATATATACCAAGGAGAAGAGGTATAATTGAATTTGGAGATTCTTCTATTTTTGAGTTTTGAATCATCCTATATGAGAATGTTTTATGTTTGCCATTTTGGTTAGAGTTTGTATTGATGTTTCTCCTTTTAAAGACATTTGGTTCATGGAAACCGTGTATACATTTTGGGATGTCGCCGATGATATGAGGCGAATGTTTATATTATTTGAGTATTATTGTTGAGTTTACCTCTTTTGAGGCCTTTGTATACTTAAGTGACATTGTTTCACTTAAGTCATGAGTATTTTTTCTTTCTTTTGCCTCTTCTCATTTGAGAAGAATTATTACCTTGTATCTTATGCTTCATATTATCGCCTATCCTTACTAACTAATTGTTTTAGCTAGACTGACCCGTGTATTTTATACTCGAGTAAGACCGAGTTATTTCATGTTAGATACCAGTTTCGGGATATAGCTTTGATGCATCTGCTTGGATATCAGCCTAGTATTTTTGTGTAGTATACATTCCTTTCCACTTGGCTCTGATGTGTATTTTGAATCGATGTAGATAGTGTGGTCTCTGAACCACTTTTGTATATCGTTTTGTATTATACTGGGATGTATCCATGTGTATGTATTTATATATATGACGATTACTGTTCTGTGATATGATACGCATTCTATTATTATATTTTGTTCTGATAGATCCATTAGCCACCTATAGTTTTGTATTAAGTATTTATTGGATATGTCGATCCACTTGAGTATAAAAAAAAATAGAAAACAATTGTCGACGTATTCAATAGTTATTTAAGACAATGCTATAGATGGTCGCTCCTAACTAGCTCTATTCTCTGTAGTAGCAGACAGAATTACCCAGTAATTCTCTTTGTTAATGTGGGTCTCAGGGTGGGGCGTTACACATGGAGTTTCACCATATTCTTGACATTGATTTTCGCCAATCTAGATATCATTCTTGTCATTTTTACCAGCATAAAATAAGCACTCTTAGTCAATCTATCGCCTATCAAACAAATGCTATCATTTTCCATCTTCGACCAAGGCAACCCATCTACAAAACCCATAGATGTTGAATCCATCTTTCCAGTTACTACTTCAAAGGTTGAGTAAATCGCTCGGCTTTTAGTGTTCAGCTTTCACTTCCTAAGCGGTGAAGCATTTCTGTACAAATTCTCCTATATCTCTCTTTATCCCTTCCCAAAAGAATAT
The DNA here is from genome assembly GCA_030765085.1 of Allium cepa. Lineage (NCBI taxonomy): Eukaryota > Viridiplantae > Streptophyta > Magnoliopsida > Asparagales > Amaryllidaceae > Allium > Allium cepa. The sequence goes on along the minus strand of CM060938.1, from coordinate 242,290,271 downwards.
TCTCTTCATACATGATACATCTCCTGCCCCCAGGATGAATAGTAAACTCTCTTCCAAAACTTCTTTCGAAAAGGACTCCTGCATTCGGAACGCAAGGTCTTCCTTTCTTCCTAAGTCATCCCTTCGAGACTATCTCAAGTCCTTTCAGGTCTTCCACAGCCACCCCATGTCTAAGCACCTAATCCTTTCGGCTATCAATGGGTCCCTTTTCTGCCTTGCAGAAATTCTATTCAAAAGAATTGGATGTGCTTTTATACTTGATAATTTGCCCAGTTTTTTGCTTGATCAATAACTCTACCTATAATGCAGTACACAAGAGGCTAACTTCTTTAACGTCTTCCATTGTTCAATCATTATTAACACTCCATCCTGCTACTTTCTACACCTTGTTTCCACTTTCTAGCATATACTCTATCCCAAAGTCATAGCCATCGAGAATTCTAGCTATCTATGTTGCCTCATATTCAACTCCTTCTCGAAGAATAAATACTAAAGGAACTAACGGTCCATATACAATTTGAGCTGCTATCCTAGAAGATAATGTCTCCAAATTTTCACCGCAAACACCACCGCTACCAACTCTAAATCATGAGTCAGATAACAAAACTCTTGTGGCATTAATTACCATGAATCGTAAGCTACCATTCGCCCACTTTATTATCAGGACCACTCTTAAACCAGTTCCTTGTGCATCGGTATACTACTAACTCATAATTGCCTTCAGGCACGATCAAGATAGAATCATACGTCAATAACTTCAACAACTTCCGAGAAGACCTTTTACACCTGTTAGTACATAAAAACTTCTTGTTCTTTTTGGTCAACTTAGTCATGGTGGTGTTGTATGCGAGAAAGCATTAATGTATCTACAATAATAGCCAGCGAAACCATCCGAATTCAAGAAACTTTTCATCTTCATAATTGTCTCTAGTCACTTTTGACGATTGATAGTTCATATCTTCGATGCATCCACCGATACACCATTCTTTGAAATAACATGCCTAAAAAACTTACCCCATATTTCCAAAAAAATGGCATTTCGAAAACTTCACCTTCAGCTTGTGTGGTCTCAGTGTCTCCAAAACCAATGTAAGGTGGACTTCAAGTTCTCTCCCATCTTTAGAATATACCAAGATATCATTAGTGAAGATCAATACAGCCCTATCTAATTGATTATGAAAGATTGGTTCTTTAGATCAACAAAGAATGCAGGGGGGTTGGTCGGTCCAAATGGCATCACTAACCACTCATGTAAAGCACTATCTTCTCCTACCCTTAATTGATGGTGTGGGTTGCGAAATTATGGATCTTAAGGCTAATTAAACACTAGGGGGTGATGAATAGTGTTTTCTAATTTTTATGAATCTTTTTGCAGTTCTTTAAAGATTATTATTAATCAACACAGAATAAAAAACACAGATGCGAAAACAGATAAGCATAAATGCAATAAAATAAAAAGTAGAAAATTAGAGAGATCACACCAGAGATTTTTATAATAGTTCGGAGCTACCATACTATTTGATGGCTAATTTTATATCAAATTAGAAAACCATAGTAAAATATTGTGATAAAAATAACCGCAAGTGCACGACGTATAATTTTAGTATGTGGCGAGTATAGATCAATTTGCAGGGAATTGAATTGGTTTAAAATTCTACTCAATCAAATTAGCCCAAATTTGCAAGTTTGTTTAAACTAAAAAAATTTGCAAAAATTAGACTAGATAAAGTCAAATAAACTATGAGATTAAATAACAATTTAGAGGCAAATCCACTCTCATACTTTCACATAAATAAACATAAAATCAATCTTTGATCTTTAATTTTATCTAAGTAGAATTAGTGATACATTTATCATAAGCATGGTCTAATTGTGTTATTAATTAACACAGTTAAACATCAAACTCTAATGAAACCTCTAACCCACTTGTCAATTCTCATGAAAATGATAATAAAATTAAAAATAAAATTTATTCTAAACATGGTCTATTTACTGCTGATTGGTAACATAGACCATCAAATTCTGATTCTAAATCCACTTCATTAGCAAAATCATATGTAGATAAAGAGATAATTTGTGTTTATGTTATTTAAGCATAGCATATTTGGTGTCAACAACGTAGGCTTTCAAATTCATTGTTAACCACAAAATTTTACCACATCGAAAATTCCATGAAGCACAAAAAGAGATCATAAATAATAGAATGTGTTGAATTTACATAATTTGAGAGAGCTTCATTACCCTTAAATTGAAGGGGTTTAGCTTCTCATTTGTGTTACCGTTTCAACATATGTAAATTTCAAAATAGAACAAACAAAATAAAGTTCAATTTAATTAAAATAAAGCCAGAGCTAAACTACTTGCATTAAAATAAAGCCAGAGCTAAACTACTAACATAAACGGAAAGAGAGCATGTCAATAAAAATAAGCATAAAATAAAAGCAAGTAAAGAACAAAGAAAAAGAAAAGGCTTAGGAAGTCATTTTATTTCTCATTAATTTTGTGGCTACAAACTTAGCTAACAAAAGAGAAGGTCGTAGGAGCCCTCTACATGAAACATAAAGGGTATTTATACATGCGTAAAACCCTAATCCATATCTTAGAGACTACCCAAAATGCCAATTAGGAAGTGTGGCCACCAAGTTATCTTTAGCATAAATTAATCCTCCATTAATGTGCATGTGCTCTTAAGCTCCACTAACATATGCATTAGCTCCTAATTGTAGATCATGGTAAATGGGTAGGTGGGGTCCTCCATGATTATATGAATTCAATTATTTTCATCTTCATTTGCCTTCTTCTCTTATGCATGCATCTTCCATGAAGGCTTCTTCCATTTTCCATCCAAATTCCTATAAATATTGCTAAATTATGCAAATAAATATTCTCAAAATTAATACATGCACTAATTTACCATTTTCCCCTAAATGAAGATGAATATGAAGATTTGATGACATTTGGGTTTTGGTAAAAACATGTAAAAATACCCTAATATGATCGTTTATTAAGTAGAACAAGATTAAATATGTGAGTATAAATAAACATTTTTACGTGTACATCACCTACGTCCATTCCCATACAACTGCTTGTGCGGATTTCTTTTCAAATGTCAATCTTTAAATGGGCAAAAGGCAAATCCAATACGATCTCAATTTCAAAGCTAGAAGACATACCCTATGGATTTTCTAAGCTACGGGTACACTCACTTGTTTAGACATGACACAAGCACACCCAACTGACTTGAATGGGCTACAATCGCACCCAAATAAATACAACTAGAGTTTGATGGTTTTTTCAAAGACAATTTCTTGATCTTTAGTTATAATTGATCCTATAGCCTCGTGAAAGCACTTTGATCTTTGAGTAAAAGAGAGATGATTGAAATAAGAGAGTAAATAGTAGAGAATCAATACAATGAAGACTGAATTGCATCTGGTTCGAATTTGAGAAGTTTTGAATAAATTTTCACTAGAAGTTTTGGCAGAGTAAGAGGAGTGAGGATAATAAGAAAGTAGTTGTTAAAAAATTCATTGAAACCTGCCTTATATATAGAGAGTAAATAGACATGTCCATTCATGAAGAGTTATGACGAATAGACACTTTATTTCAAATTTTGAATTTCAAATTGGCGGCATGTATGTCGACATATCATCTACCTATATATCGACATAGGCTAGCTTACATTGAACAATTGTTTATTTTAAAATGTTTTGAAAATATTATGCTTTGCAAATTATTTTGTACTTTGTAAATAATTCAAACATAGTTTATAAACATTTTAAACTTAAAAAATTTCTATAAAATATTTATAAAAATATTTTAAACATATACTTTGTTTTAAAATTGGAGAAGGAAAAAAACGAGAAGATGGAGATCAAAGATTGCTGCCGGGGACTTTAACAATATTCTATGGCCCTATATACTATACCATAGTCTTGAGATCTTTATATCTTGATCTTTATACTCTTGAGTCTTCATGTCCATTTCTTGAGTCTCTACACTGTACAGTCTTCGAATTAAAACCTGTATAATATCATGCACTATATTCCGTATAACTTGACAAATCAACATATTTTATATGAATGTGTTATTGTTACCGAGGTTATTACCATCAAAATCAATAATTGAGGTATTAACAATCTCCCTCCTTTTGGTGATGATAACCATTAATATCTTGTGTATATAAAATATGATATAACTCCTCTTGAGTTAGATAACTCCTTCTGAATATGTGTGTATGTATATTTTATATTTTTCTCCTTTTGTCATCATCGAAAATTGATGAAAATTAAGAAAAACTCCCCTAACTAAAATATATGATGACATATGATTCAAAATGTGACAAACTAGGTTTTTTGACTATCGAAAATCAAAATAAAATGTGTTCACTACATAACATGTCGAGTATTTATGTGTCGGAAGTACCGATCGCTGGGGGTAAAGAAGAAAGGTAGCAGAAGATAATGGAAAACATCAACACAGAATCTCACAATCGCAGCGAAACAAAACATAATATATAATAATAGATTTTATATAAAAGAATCTGTAGCTGTTTATTACTTACAATCATCAGAGTACAACAATCAGTACATCGATACAGACAGTTAAAATAACTAGTCCTGATATACATAACCCACACAGTGGAAATAACCAAGTACGTGATATACGTCTGAACTCCTCCAGCTCGTCTCCTGAGTTCCATAGTATTCTAACCTGAATCTGTAATACTCGGTCTGACCTGAGCGTTATAATAAAATAACACCCAATTCGGTCTGGAAAACCAGTGTGAGAAAACACACTCAATTTGAATTATTAACATTTATCAAAATCCTTTGAAAAACAAAGGTATCTCGTAAGACCATGTCACACATAAACACGATGGATTTTTACCTTACGATAACCAAAACAATCTTATCCAAACCATCTGATATTATAATAGTGTCTAAACCAAGTAAATAAAAAATAGCTGAAATGCTCGGATCTCAAGTTTCAGCATAGTTGGACACAATCAAAACCATACGGTGCTTATTGGAGAATGAATTCCATACAATGACTAGGCACTGGGTACCACCTATTACAGTACACTTCTATAAAAAATGTACTGAGGACCATGCCGGGATCCCCTACAACACAAGATCGACCCTATCCCTAACCTAGATGGAACAGAGTATGTTATCACCCCTGGGTGATCCCACCCTTATCGAAGGCTTTTTTGCATGCACCACCGTATCCATAATTAAAAATATATCCGAGGGTATTTAGAAAGGTGATAACATACACTAACTGGGTGCGAATTACTTAGCCTTGCTGCATAACCACTGGCCTTCAGTCATTTCGGTTGAAGAGGATTGAGGTTACGATTACCTTTCAAGAACAATTCTACTTAGAATGCTCATCATCCTCTAATGACGATGCTCTAATAGCATTCGTCCATATAAGATGTCCTGGATCTGGACAATCCGAATCACCGTCTTCATTATCTTTACGGTATCCATTTGCAACGCTCAAATCAGATCGAAGTGGTTTTTCGTATAATTAAGCCTGATCCCAGTCTCTTCGAAACAATCGGCGAAATTGGTCAATATTTGATAGACGGTTATTTAACTATCAAATAACATCCATAAATAGTCAGTAGGCCACTATTAATAATTTTTTAAAATATCCATTTCAAAATATTTTTACGACATATACATGTATACGAAAATGTTTTCAAATATTGATAAATTTGAAATATTTCCAACTTCGATTTATAATCCATTACTTAGAAATATCTCAATATAAATCCTTCGTCTCTAAATATTTTCAAAAACCGTAATTTTCTCACTTAGAAAAATATTATAATCCATTTTTTCGAAATCATTTCCAATTTATAAATCCCTCTTGATTCGCTACACGTCGATTTCATTTCCGTTCCCTTAAACATTCTCACTTTTCAAAAATATATTTCACTATATTTCTCCCACACCCATCCTCATATCTCGATATAAATTTAGTCTGTGAATTTATATTACAATTTATCAACTAATAGCATTATCATTTATAAACATCGTTTATAAATTTTTATAGCCCCTTTAGGTTTTCACCTTTTTATAAAACATTCTCACTTATAAAATTCATTTTTATAAGTACACTTCTTTACAACTTCCATTTACTTTCTATTTTTAATATTGATTTCAACTTCTTTCCATATTTTGTAGGATATCATTTTAAAAAAAATTCCACTGTTAAAAATCTCTTATATGATTTTCATTTAATATCTCTAATTAACCTATTTTGCGAATAGTTAAGTACAACTTCAAATCAAATTATTTATTTATCCAAATCAATTTCTTTTTAAAAAATCCGAACTTCGATATGCTTTTTTTTATGTTCAAAATCTCCTTTTTATAATTCTTTCAATTTCAAAATAATATTTATGGTATTTAAAATACCAAAGCTAAAGCCAATGCTACTATAACATCCAATAATTCAAATCACAACAATAATCTCTAAGAGATTATTCCACACATTATATATCGTGGAAATTAGCCACAAGGACCTCTTTAGCAAGTGCAATTAGTTTGTAGGACACACAACTGAAATAAATACTTTTAAGGACAAAATGCAAAATAATTAGTTTCTAAAGACTAAAAACTTTTGAAATTATGTCCTTAAAAGTAATTGGACTGCTGACTTTGTCCTAAAAAGTAATTATTGTGCTGACTTTGGCCATGAAATTAATTTCTGTAATGTGTGTCCTAAAAACTAATTGGACTGCAAAGTTTGTCCTTCTACTGAAATGCCACATATATATCAATATATATGAAATTAAAGTCCACATTTTTAAAGAATCCAGTTAGATTCCTCTAACCTGTTTCTCTGCATCCATAGATATTAATACAACATAAAAATACCAATCCCACTTTAAAGTGATATCGTTGTATATAGGGTCATTAGCTATTATGCGGGGCACATAGGGTCTCATTCGCTCTAATCGGCGGGTATACATACACACATACTACAATATATATTTAACATTCAACAGCTAATAATTTATAAATTCAACCAACATTCAAAAATTTAATTAAATTATTATAATTAAATCCAGCAATCCAAAAAGAGTGAGGTTTACTCATTTTGATTTTAGTCGTCGTCCAAACGTTCCGGTTCTGACTAAATTCGACTATTCAAATTTAGCTAAGAATTCTAGAATCTCCAACTTGCTACGATCCAATTCAATTCCTATGCATCGCATTCATCCATATGTATGCTACGTAAAAAACCGCGTCTGAGATATTCATTCACCAACAGCATCGGGCATTTAAACTAGACCATCACTACACCAAATACTGAGATTTGCAACTAACCATCTGCGCATTTGGCAACGGTTATTAACCGTTGCCATTTAGAAACGGTTAGTCACCATCTTGGTTCAGTTAGCAACGGTTTTTTATCGTTGCTAATTGGGAACGGTTATTAACCGTAGCTTCTTTGGAGACAAATGATGGCGTTGAATTTCATCCTTTCGCGCCATAATTTTTGGCGCGCTTCGTTCCAACTAGCAACGGTTTTCAACCGTGGCTAATTAGCAACGGTTTGTAACCGTCGTAAATGTTGTGTCAAATAATGGCGCTAATTTTGTGCCAAATATTCGGTGGGAGCCAAAAAGAATTGGCCCGTCACTTTTCCTTCCCTCCTTTCCTTTGATATTCGTTTCGTCCTCTTTCAACGAAAAGGAAACCTAAATCAAAAAAAAACCAATTCCACCAAGCCGCTGGGATGGGGCAGCCTACTGAGTCGGGCACCAGGAAAAATCTGTTTTATTTAAAGTTACAGCTCAATAGAAATCTCCATGTTGGCGATGCTTGAACCCAAAAAAACTAGGGTTTCAAAAATCAACGCCTTCTAAATAATCATCGCTGCATACTCGGCTATTCCATCATCCATCATCGGTTCATCCTTGCCTCCTACGTGATATTTTCTACTGCTGATTTGAAGTCATGCTATAGTCTCTTTATACTGCCACTGCTAATTAAGTATGCGAATTTCCCTTTTTGAGTTGTCTAATTTTCTAAAATTGAGTCGCCCTTTTACTGCTTTAGATTTCATTAACATTGAAAACGCCTGAAGCTAATAACTTATTAGTATTTAGTTATAAACAACTAGTTTTCTGTAAATAATCGTTTAGGAATTGAAATTTGAAAGCCGAAGCTAAAAAACTAACAATTATTTAGGAACTGATACTTACATCGATGTACTATTTTTCCTGCAGTGTGTGTATATCTACCCGCAAACATTTAGGCAGAACCCAATATGATTTGCCTGTACACTTAACTAGATACACTAGTTTGTAAACTTGATACATTTAGTTAAAAATTAAATACACTGTTTTGTAAACTATTTGAGACTATAAGTATTGTAGTCCACTTAATGTGGCAACTTTTGTATAAAAAGTTGGTACTTTGTTATGTTATAGTTTTATATGTAATTTTATGCTTATATATATAAAAAAATTAAAAAAAATTGACATGTTATATAGCATGGGGCAAAAAAATTCACATTGGGCTTGGGCAACCGATTCTTTGGGCCGCCCCTGGTTATATCACAGTACTTATATGTAGAATTAAAAGAACCTTTAACTTCATACGTTGCTCGGCTAAGTCTTGAAGAACCTGATTCAAATTTAACGTGAATATCTTCATGGTGATAAGATAAACTTTTAACTATGTACCAAGGATTTTCTGATTCTTCTCGGCCAAAAATTTGCCACCTTTTGCTTGTTCCATGTCGCTGAAAAGAGATTTAGGACGAATGTTACAGTCACCTTGAAAATTGACTTATCACAACTTAGTTAAAAGATTGTCAAATGCAATGATAACAAATTAATCTGTAATCCACACATGATTAATAGAAATCAGTAAATTATTTGGAAAACAAGCATGTGTGTTTCTACTCTGTGCTTTATATATATTATCGACGACTGGCTGTCTGTACACGGTGAATCCATTCGTTTCTATGGTTGAATAATAGGAAAAGATTACATGCTTATATTTGTAGTTTAGAATAATAAAGAAAGGGATGCAACACAAGTTAAGGAACAGTTTATTCCCTATAATGCTTGCTTATGGGTTTGTTTAGTGTTACAATATAAGCTGTCATTTGAAATCCATCATTATCTTCATCTTTTAGGATTGATGTTTCATTAAGTTTTTAGGGATTGATTATAGTCAATATCTACTACTCTTTAACAGTTTGCCAAAGTAGAGATGCACCTTCTAATCTGAACCATCAGAATACATATTTGATGTTTTAAGTGTACTGTGTTAGAGAACCAAGAAACAATTGGTTATGCAAAGGATGATCTTTTTACATTTATATATGATTTGTTTTACAAATCATACAATGTGAGATAATCTAACACGTCCCCGTACGTGTGGTGTATCATCAGCCAAACATTGCAACATGGAAGAGAAGTAGTGTTGTAGTGTGCATTCACATATTTACTAAAGCCTAAATGTTGTACTATACTGCATGCTAGTTAGACATAGCTGCTTATAGCGACTGCTAGGGTATAAGTTGATGCAATGAATTATTTTTTTACTAAATATGAGACCATATTTAGTAAGTGGATAAAATTGTTGTTAATGGCGCAAGCCAAGTATCAGGAGAGGGGTAATGCATAGACATTACTCTGGTGCTACAAAATGGCGCCGTTGTAATGGCAAATTTTTTGAAAACAGTTTGATGCTAATGTTAAATTTCACGTGAAATCAGAAGAATATACATCTGTTTAGTTAATATCAGAGTTGAACTTGGTGGAAAGCCATAAGATATTGTTACCCATGATTTCTTATTAGCTCTTGTTATTTTCTTTCAGTATGTCTTTTAGTATAGACAAACAATGGATGAATCAATCTAATCGAAGAAATACAGAATATGTGGAAGGTGTGAGAAATTTCGTTAAATTTGTTGCTGAAAACTGTGGCAATAAGGAAAAGTATTTGTGCCCTTGCACGCGGTGCAAAAATGAAGATACATTCAAATTAAACGACATTCATTTTCATTTGCTTAGATATGGTATTGTTCAATCATATACCATGTGGTGTTTTGGGGAAAGAATACCGGAGAAGCCAAAACAACAACCGGTTAGTCATGCCACAAATACTAATGAGTCCGAACATATTAGGATGGAGGATTTTATCAATGATGCAGATAGATTCCATCATTTTCAACCTATAAGTCAGTTGCATGATAATGCTAATATTGGTGAGCAGTTTACAGATAAATCATTTTTTTGATAGTGCAACTGCAACAGAGCCATTGTATCCTTCTTGTCCAAAAGAGATTACAAAGTTGTATGCCATTGTGAAACTGAATAGCATGAAGACCCAATACGGCTTTTCAGACAATGGTGTAACTGCACTACTCGAATTCATAAAGGAGTTACTCCCCGAAGGTAACACGCTACCGTCAAAGTACCCCGACGTGAAGAAGATCATTAAGCAAGTTGGGATGAGTTACATAACTTATGATGCATGCATTAACGACTGCATCTTGTACTGGAAAGATAACGCGAACAAAGTTTCATGTACAAATTGTAGCGCACTAAGATATAAGACATCATTCGACGAAGAGAGAAAAGCTACCACAGTACCTCAAAAGACCTTAAGACATTTTCCATTAATTTCTAGATTGAGAAGACTGTATACTGTACCATGGATAGCAGAAGCGATGACCTGGCATGGTCGTGCCAAGTCCGGTACAACCGTAATGCGTCATCCGCATGATACTTCTCAATGGAAAACTACAGATTCTTTTGATTCTTCGTTTGCTGCTGAACCACGAAATATCACGCTTGGAATAGCAACAGATGGTTTCTGTCTGAATGCTTCTTTAACTAACCCTTACTGCTGTTGGCCAGTAATTGTAGTACCATATAACCTTCCTCCATCTATGTGCATGAAAAGAATGTTAACACTGTTGATTTCTGGGCCAAAACAACCGGGGAAGGATATTGATGTTTATTTAGAACCTTGATAGACGAGTTAAAGCAGTTATGGGAAGGAGTCGTTACATTTGATTCATTTAAGAAATCTGAGTTCATAATGAGAGCTAGAGTGTTGTGGGCAATCCATGATCATCCCGCTCTTGGGACTTTATCGGGATGTACAACTCACGGCTACTTTGCATGTCCTATTTGTGGAGAAGAAACTACATCTGTTTATCTCCCTGAAAGTAAGAAGATTTGTTACATGGGACATCGTAGATTTCTTCCGTCCGGACACAAGTTTCGATACGATAAGACAAATTTCAACAACGAGCAAGAACTTAAGCGTCCTCCAAAACCACTGACTGGTTATCAAGTTGAAAAAAAGGTAGCGAATATAAATATGAAAGTTGGTAAAAACATACCGGAAATTTGTCGAAAATGGAAAAAGACAATCGATGAAGAAGTTCCTGCATGGTATAGGAGGTCGAAGTTCTTTGATTTGCCATATTGGAAAACAAATTTGACCCGACATAATATTGATGTTATGCTTATGGAGATGAATGTCACGAAACATTTGATCAACACAATTATGAACCATAAAGACATGTCAAAAGATGGGATCAATGCACGGAAGGATTTGAAAATCATGGGTATAAAACAAAAGTCGTGGGTGATAGAAGAACCTGAAACAAGTAATGTAACCATACCAAATGCGACTTTCACTTTGAGAAAAGAAGAAAAGATACGGTTTTGCACCGTTTTGAAAATTTTGAAAGTGCCGAGCAAATTCTCTTCGAACTTCCATAACAATGTGGGCATCAACCCTCCTGAACTTAAAAATATGAAGTCACATGATTACCACGTCATAATGCAACATTTACTTCCGGTATTGCTTCAGCATTGTTTTCCGCAACATAAGGATCTACGAAATGCTATTCACCGCATTAGTCTCTTTTATAACATTTTGTGCTCAAAGGTGATTAACAGGGAACATCTTCTAAAAGCATAGGCTAGTTTGGTAGAAGCAATGTGTGTTATTGAAAAACATTTTCCGCCTGCATTTTTTGATATCAGTATTCACCTTATGGTTCATTTAGCTGATGAAGCATTGATTTCTGTTTGTGGTATCAGTATTCACCTTATTGTGATTGGGTAAAGGTCGAAGATAAGATCAATGGTTGTAAAATAGATTCTGGTTCAAGCTTGATCACAGTTAACTTGGGAAAATTGAAGAATAAAGATAGTGTGAATGATGAGCCATTTATTCTTGCATCGGAAGCGAGTCAAGTGTTCTACTCAAAAGATTTAAAAAATAACGGATGGTTTGTGGTTTTGCATACACCAAAACGGTTGACCATAAATGTGGATGACACTGAGTTTCCCACCGTTTATCAATCAACTTTTGAAGACAATGAAAAATTAGAAGATCTTATCAAATGCATATGTTAACTTTGTATTTCAGAGCAGTTATTGTACCTTAACAAAATATTTATTTAAAATGGTGTAAAATGTAAAATGGTGTGCTATATGATAGTAATAGATGCATTATATTTTTCATTAGTGCCATTATAATATCCTGATGGATCCATAAGGATGGATATATTGCAAGAGTTCATTTTGTGTTTGTAGTTGTAGGTACTTACATATGATCACATACGTGCACACATGTACGTATACATACATATGATCAGCTTGACTATTCTTTCTCTCTTTGTGTTTGTAGGTAGACAGGCAGTTCAAGATATTGTATTTGCACCCTTTAGTTCAGCAGTGCTAAGGTAATATATTTTTGTATTTGCATCCTTTATTTCAGTCAGTATTTTAGATATTGTTTTGAATCCGCTTAAGTTTAAAATTCTGATGATGCAGGAAGACTTTATCACTGCCGCATAAAATTGAATGTTCCCCTTCCCGCCCATCCCTGTGATGCCCGATTGCTGTTAAGCTGCTGTACATCTGATATAGTAAACAACGTCCCCTTCCGATTTGTATGATCCCACCAGTTTCTCATCACATTACGATTATTGTCAGTCGGACTGACAAAAATCGTAATGTGGTGAGAAGTTGGTGGATCAGACAAATCAATAAGGGGACGTTGGTTCATATATCAGATGTACAACAGCTTAACAGTAATCGCTTGGAGCAAATTTTATTAAGACATATAAGGCGTTTGATCTTGTTATGGAGGGGACTCCGTGCAATAATTTGGCCGACAGCAATCGGACATCACAGGGATGGGCTGGAAGGGGAAGAAATGTACGTTATAATGTTGTTGGGATTATTTTAGGATTTTAGACTTTGCAGGACATAATGTCACAAGATGCCACACCACCGTCAAATGATACAACTTCACAATCATCCACTTTAAAACGGGAGAAAATTGGTATAGACAACTACGGTTCTCCAGTCCAAAAAAAATGGTTCAAAGGTCGCTACGAAGATTGGTAAACTAGTAAGAAATCATGTGCCAATCTCATATCCAAGTTGGAAAAAAGTTCCGCCAAATTACAAGGAAGATGTTTGGAATCAATTGGAGGTAAGTTCTCCAATCTCATAACCATTTTTATGTACTGTTTCTGTTTGTAAAATATAGTCGTTTGATTGTAATATGCACCCTTTTCATGTACTGTTTCTGTTTCTGTACTGTTTCTGTTTCTGATTGTAAAATAGGCCTGAATGAGCGAGGGTTCATATGAGACCATATTTATGTACTGTTTCTGTTTCAAGATATATTCTTTTATGATATTTATAGGATATTTAGATTGATCACTTTATTCATAGAGACTGATGAAACTATATACATTGAAATGTAAAAATCCATATACTTTGAAATGTAAACTGTGTACATGAACTTAGATGGTTTAAATTCATTTATAATGCTTTCAATACATAAATAAAAAATGGTTTACATGCATTTTTTGTTATGCAGAAATATTATGAGCTCGATCCTCTATCAAAGGACCTTATTATGAAAAAAATGTCTGAGGCTTTTAGGAGACACAAGAATGATTTGCGCAAGAATCATTATGACCATTTCATCACTGAAGAAGAAAGAATGAGAAATTGTCCACCAAAAATTGCTCAAGATGATTGGGATGAGTTCATAAGAAACGAATCAAAACCCGAGGCGAAAGAAAAAAGGAAGCGAGGCAAACAAAATAGATCAATGCTCGAATATGGTCATCATTCGGGACGTAAGAGTCACGCTATGATTACTCAAGAAATGGTATGTGTCATTGAATTGGTACATCACATTGCATATACCATTAGTTCCAAATATAATTTTAGGTCATTGTATGCAGGTCGATTCAAGTAGTCCGGGAACAGAAGTATCACGTCTTCAAGTATGAGAGAAAACGCATAAGAAAAAAGATGGCAGCACGTCAGATGCGACATCTTCCTACTTTGTAAGTTAAACAAATAATAATGCCTCTAAATTAAATTTTCATTATTCATATATATGTATTTACTTTTTAGGACAAAATTGAAAAAGAAAAGGAAACGATGAGTGGTGGTGATGAAGCTGTCTTTATATCAGTGTTTGGTAAAGATGTAAAGGGCAGGAGCCGAAGTATTGGGACCAATATAGCTCCTAGCCAAGTTAAGAGTGCTGTCATTCCATGTAAACGGCTCAAACAGGCCCAAGGAGTATATGAGAAGCGACTGCAAAATGTGGAGCAAAAATTGATGAAGCTGGACAATATAGATGATAAACTGGAGCGTCTTCTCGGCATAGCCCAAGATAATCGTCAAGTAGGCAGTGAAATCGCATCTTCTCAGTTTGCCACTCCGAACAATCAGTTAATCGACCAAAGATGTGAAATCCTAAACTTCGAGGACGAAGTAATTGCAACAGGTACTATTTTAATCGACCAATCAGTCTTTTTGTGCTTCAACCGAGTTTACTGCTCTCTGTTATTGTGCATATAAACAAATTAATGAGTATTAGTGCATATGTATTTATAGATTCCAAATTATCTTTTGTTATAGAAAAAGAGGTTAGGCAACAAAGGTTCACGTTTGACATGTACGTCATAATTAGGTTCACAAGAGGTGTATATGACATTTTCAAATCCAAATTAACATAATCATAAGATATAAGAGAATATTTAGCAATATTTATAATGTTATAACCATAGGATAGAGCAAATTAAGCAGTTTTAAGTAGTTTTAGCAAATCAATAACAATGATCACATGGATAAGTTCTGGTGGGCACAACCTTCACTAAATTCTTGCTTGGCTGAAAGTACAGTGTTATTTAAAAAAAGGTTGTGTTCATGATTAGATTTGAGAAACGGTGAGAGATAGCAAGAAATGATGAAGAATCACGTAAAAGTTCAAAATGTTATTGCAGAGCTGGAGTTTGAGACAGCGAATGAATGACAGAGATGAGAAGGAATTCATTGTCAATAGCGATCTAGTTTGTATACTTATACTCATCGTAGTCTTTATCTTATATCTGTTTTTGTTTCAATTTTCATTGACACTCACAATAGCCATTATGTCCAAAAATAAATCAGTAAACTCCAAAACAAAAAAGGATATAGAAAGATCATAAAAGTTTATACCTTCCATTCCAATCTTGCATGGTTTTAAAGATCGAATATCGCATACACAATGGGTCTAGGACTTGTGTAGCTCTGCACAATGGTCTTAAATGTTTGGGAGCTTGTTAGTTCTGTAAATGTGATTCCATATATTCACTCCAGAAATGCTTATATAACATGTACTATATGCCGAGATTCCACAGCATTAGTAATTCATGGAAAACCAGTACCACCCACATATGAAAAAGTGTTGTTGGACAAAATTTTATTGCCGGATGAGCTAACCGTCAAAATATGTCGACAATTTACCGAGACCTTTGGGGATGTTGGAGCCCGAGGTTATGTGAGCCATCAAAAGGGTTTGATACGATATCTTTAGTTGGAGGTATTGATATTTCTGACTTGTTCTTTGCATATATTGCTGATTTTCTTTTGTTTGCTGTATATGAAATTTGCATATGCAAATGCATGTGTATTTTGTCCTGGTCTGTCTTGTTTACAAGATAATCGACAATTTATCAAATTCTAGGAAGTAAAGTCAAAATTCAAGGACAAAATCAAAAAACAAAAAACATGATCAATGTGCCTAAACGATAAATGGAGGTCCAATAAACTAAAAATTGATTAGCTAAAAAAATTTATGTGTGTATCGTACTAATTGGGTTTAATGGGTGGTAAAATAGTTTGGTTATGATGTAGGAGAGGGGACTGAAATGGTAGGGGACTGGAATGTTTGGTAGGGAACTGGAGTGGTTACTGGAGTGTTTACTGGTGGTTGGAGTGGTTGATACTGGTGGTTTGTGGTAGAGTTGGTGAATAGGAAGTGGGAGGCAGTTTGTAATGCTGGAGTTCATTGCAGAATGTGGAGTTAGAGAGGTTGGTCGGGATAGTTGAATTATGCTGACAATGTTATGGTTGTGATTTGGTTTGAAGAGGAAATGAAATGTGTAGTGATTGGTTTGAATAGGAAATATGGAAATGTTGTTGGAGTGCAGGCAGGTTTGTAGTTTGTGTTTGATGGCTTACTGGTACCAAGGGAACCAGGTTGGAAGTGTAAATGGTGGATGAAAGGGAAGTTGAAGGCTGCGGAGCAGTCAGAAGAAGACTGTTACAGTTTTTGTGATGTGATGTGAATGTGCAGTTGACAGGGGATTGGTTTTGAAGCAGACAATAAAAGGAATTACAGTTGTTAGAATGCATATAATTGATTTAAAAGCTATAACAGTTAGAATGCATATAATTAACTTGTTTAATCAATGTTGGATTACCAGCAGAAACACTCGCCGCATTCGCAGACATCTCTTTTGCCTGAGTACTGAGTAGAACCAAACATGTACTTGGCTTATTTATGATAACGAGGCTATGTGCAATATCCTTTTGTTTTCATATATTCTAGGTGAGATCAATCATAGATTAAGCATACATAATGTACACCTACCGATGAGGTAATAACTTAAAGGTATACTGCAATATAGCTTTTGTTGGATATTAATGGTGCAAAATTGGTACATACTATTAACATCAAGCAATATTTATTGAAAAAACCATTATAAAATGTTTGGATTTAACTTGATAGGTGTGTGCACATACAAACTTTAAAGATTATGGATGTAACAATACCCGAATGAGATAATTAAGAAAAATAGTAGAATCAAATGATTCGGAGGAGGTGGACATTTAAGGTTAGATATGTCCGAGCAACTTGTTCATATTACTTGATTTCTGGCTCAGTACAAATGGTGCAACATTGGACAAAAACCCAAAAATAGTGTAGTACTTAAGTGTAGTACTTGACCAAGCTAATGGTGTATGTTGTTGACAGGCAATAGGCAGTAGGGGGTGTGATGTAGTACTTAAGTGTGGATGAGATGAAAACAAAGAAAATGAGGAAGTGCTGTAGTGTGTAGGAGTGTGGTTGTGAGTGGAAGTGTATAGCAGAGGGGATGGGATGAAGTTGAAAGGCAGTCTTTTTTTTTTGTTAGTGTTGTTATAGTTGTTTAAATGTTTGCTGCCACTTTTACTTGTGCATTATTATTGCTTACATAGGAATTACGTTGCTTTATTAACTGAACTTGACCAAGCTAAAATTCACTGTATGATTTGAGTTTAAAACCTGTTTTTACTTTTGCGTAGGAATTGGATAGAATACTGTATGCACCACAGCATGAGCCATAGAAATATCAGCTTCGGCTAACCTGCTCAGCATCCTTTTAATGTGTTTATTATATGTAGACTTCACTGCTTGCAAAACAATGCGGTGTAATTAATGAAATCTTTGTAGTGTAGTGTAATAAACAATGCAGTGTAATAAGTATGATATTCCGGCACGGTAGCATTCTGTTTGCAAAACAATGAGTGTAATTAATAAGTTTGATAATTTTATATGTATCGTATATGTGCGATATGTTTATAGTGCTTGTGTACCAATATTTTGATATTCTGGCATATTTTAGTATATATTGATATTCTGGTATATATACTGAGATATGCGTGTAACGCAGTAGTGAGTTACAGATGTGATTTTGTAGGAGCAGGAGCAAACACTATGTGCAACGTGTGTTAACCGTTGCTTTATGTGTGACTTTGGGCATAAAGAAACGGTTTTTAACCGTTTTTTACTGGACATAAAGCAACGTTTTTTGGCCATAAAGCAACGCTTGCACCCGTTGCTTTTTGGACAGAAAGCAACGGTTTATATCCGTTGATTTTTTGCCCATTAAGCAACGGTTTGTAACCGTTGCCTTTTGTACATTAAGCAACGGTTTATACCCGTTGCCTATTGTCCATAAAGCAACGGTTTATACCCGTTGCCTTTGGTCCAATTTGCAACGGTTAATACCCGTTGCCTTTGGCCCAGTTTGCAACGGTTTATACCCGTTGCCTTTGTCCCAATTTGCAACGGTTTATACCCGTTGCCTTTTGGACATAAAGCAATGTTTTTCTCCCGTCGCTAAATTAAACCACTCCTGTGTTGAAGACGGTTTTTACCCGTTGCTTTTGGACTTAACAACGGTTTTTACCCGTTATTAATAGCTTATAATGGTGTAGTGCATAGAAACCATCATCAACATCAAGTTGGAACAAAGCAACATTAATAACAAACTTCAGCATCGAACGCTTCTTTTTTCTTCTTTCCAACTTCAAGCATGGTTCAAAAACCTACAAGACCTCAATAAACCATGAAAAAAGCCTAACTCCAACGCCGATCCAAATCTAGAACCATGAACTCCTTATTAATCGTCATTACTCACTAAACCAGGAAGCGCCACAAGTCTTGGCTGTAGAATCAACATCTCACATCTGCAACTCCAGGCTTTGATCATTGTCACGGCGAAGATTGGTTTTTGGACGTGGTCGAATGAGAGGAGGACATTCGGTTGGAGGAGCTGCTTTCACGTGAATGTTTGGTGGATGGAAACGATGAAACGTGGAGGACGGTAGCGAATGGGTGGAGGCTGTGAGGGAGAGGAACGAATCGGGCTGATTGCGAGATGGTGGAGGCGGAAGTGGCTGGGCTAGATTGGATCTAGGAGGTAAGTGGCAAACCAAGCAGATGGCGGTGGCGAGGCTGTTAAGGAAGAGATGGACTGAATGATGAATTATTACGGATCCAATAATAATACACTATTACGGATCCAATGGAACTAGTTTCGTCGAAATCTGAGACTGTGCCCGGGATCGCTATTTTAACGCGTGGATTAAATCGATGATTTTCAAAATTTTCAAAATCGCTTAAAATTTCATTTTTAAAATCTTAGTAAATAAATTCTAATTTCAATATAATTTTTATCAACATTAGAAATCATTTCGATTTATATTCCATTCAAATTCCAATTATTTGCCTTTTCGTATTACGATAAATCACTATATTTGGAAATTAAACACTATTTATCGAATTCAATCAATAACACCATATTCAAAATGAATTTATATTTCAAACTCAACATTTAAAACCATTTAAATATTCAAACTTAGATGTCAAAAAGTCCGGGTCGTTACATAGAGTCAATAATCTAAGTTTAAAAAATGATATATATGACGCCTATGATGAAGGATACTATTCTATATTAAACATGATGATAAATGATAAAGTAGATTTTATTAATGTAATTTCAAACTATACAATTTTAATACATTCCATTCAATAAAACCAAATCGTTCGTACAAATAAGCAAAACCAATTAAATTCAATCTAAATGTACATTAAGTATTTAAACCAAATTCTAAGAGTGTGTGTATACACACACACACACACATACATACATACATATTAAATCCAAACCTAATAACTAGATGTTTCAAGTAACTTCAACCCAACAATAAGCCCCAAAGATTGGATCTATTTTAGTGGCATCCCAATCTTCATTGTCCTTATTAATAGTGCACTCTGGGATATTAAACTGTTCATCCTTGATTAAGGAAGAAATTATCTGTTGAATAGCATCAAAATGCTTTTTTATTCCTTTATACTCTGCATTTGACTCAATTCTGAGGGCGTTTGATTTCTTAGAATAAAAGAAATAATATCTTTGAAGGTATGGAGTGATTATTCAAGATTTCACATAATTTTTTATGTGGAGAAGGTATATTTGTAAAAATATATTTAAGAATGAAAATCAAAAACTCGAGGGATGCTTGGGATGATGGAATTGAGAAGCACACAAAGTTTGATGTGATTTAGAGAAGTTCAATTATGGTCGGTACCGAGATGATTTCACAGGGGCCCACTTTGGGAAATCGATTTGAAAATTGATTTGGTGTTTGAAAATAAATATTTGGAAAATCGATTTGGAAATTGATTCGGTGTTTAAAAATAATTCTTTGGTAGAGTGAAATGGTAAATGAGTTTTTTGGAAGAAATAGTCTTTTATAAGAGTAGAAAGTCATTTGGAATGAATGGATGGATGATAGTTACTTTTATTTTGAGATTTAAAATTTCTACTTTGTGGACATTATATGTAGACATATCATGTAACGACGCGTAGATTTTAATAGTTTTAAATGGTTTTATTTAACGTAATTAATTGAAACTTTTGAGAAATTTTATATAATAATATTTTGAAATAAAAATTTAATATTTGGATTACATCTAATTAAACAAAGCAGATTTTAAATTTTCAATTTATTTTATCAAAGTTTATTCCATTGTGAAATTCTATTTAATTCAAGCTAGCTAATAAATTGCTTTAATAAATATTGCAGAATCAATTTCTTTAATAAATATTGCAGAATCAATGCACCGATGTTATCAATTTCATTTTTATGGTGGTACGTTCCTTTACGTTTCCTACCGGTTAAATTATAAACAATTTGCTTTGATGGGTCAGCTAAATCAAAGCAACGTGACCGTTGCTATTTATTTCTTTTATTAATTGCTACAATTATTTTTACTACATCATGGGTTGGCCGTTACTTGGCTTTTAAATTTTGGACTCTGCATTCAAAAAGAAACGTATAATATAATAAGTACTTCATATTTATTTTCAGTACGTTTCACAAAATTTTCTCTGTCCGTTCTTTTCTATTAAATATATACTTGCAACTGTTATCAATCCATCGTTTCAATTTATTATATGGTCTGTTACTCTGCCTTTTCAGATTTGAACGTGCAGCTGGTGGCATTAAAAGTTGCTTTAATTATCCACTGAATTATCGTGACTGTCCCGTTACTCTATATTTATTTTGTACGTTTTATCTTTGCTTAAATTTCTCTATCCATTCCTTGTTTCATTTTAAATATCATTGCCTTTCCAAACTTATTACGTACTATCTAAACAAAAAAAAGTTATTGATTTAAATGTAGCTAAATCAACTCATGACCATTGCCATTTCAAAGTTTGAAACGTATAAAATACTATACGTTATTTCGCATTCATTGATTTCTTTTATTTATTTCTTTCTTTCTTTACGTTTTCATTCCAATCTGATTTATAACCTTCCTTGTTCCATTTTAAATATCATTGCCTTTCCAACTTATTACGTACTATCCAAACAAACAAAAAGGTTATTGCTTTAAATGTAGCTAAACCAACTCATGACCGTTGCCATTTCAAAGTTTGAAACGTATAAAATACTATACGTTATTTCGCATTCATTGATTTCTTTTATTTATTTCTTTCTTTCTTTACGTTTTCATTCCAATATGATTTATAACCTTCCTTGTTCCATTTTAAATATCATTGCCTTTCCAAACTTATTACGTACTATCCAAACAAACAAAAAAAGTTATTGCTTTAAATGTGGCTAAATCAACTCATGACCGTTGCCATTTCAAAGTTTGAAACGTATAAAATACTATATGTTTTTTCGCATTCATTGATTTCTTTTATTTATTTCTTTCTTTATGTTTTCATGTCAATCTGATTTATAACCTTCCTTGTTCTCTTCGTACATTCTATTTATTCTAGCCTGCTCCTCCTTTCTTTTACCTAGTACATCTGCATTCTTTTCATCCTCCCTCTGCAAATTTTCTTTCCACCAAGCGCCTATCCCCTCCTTCTCTCCTCCTCTTCTCTAAAGAAACGCCCTACCTTCCAGCCGAACCCAACATCTTCCCTATCCACATCGGCAACCTCATCATAGCCGAGTGTATAGCCTAGAGGTAATAATTTCTGACAGCGCATAGGTGGCATCAACATTTTCCCCATTGTCTGTAGTTTCTTATTTATTCCTTTTGCCCACCCATCAGTGACTCGAGTTTACACAGGGTATGTTTATACATTGTATTATATTATATACATTTGCTAGTAGTATACTGCCTTAAATTTACATATTTTAGTGTATATATGTATGATGGCTTACGTTATTTATATACATAAAGTAAGCTATATGTACAAACTCAGTGCAACCGCAATTTTCTATATAAAAGGCAAATAATACAAATTGTAGTACCGAAAGATATATATGTATGGCTGTACTTAATAAAATAAAAATTCTCTATATAACAGTATGAGCTTATATATCAATTTCACAGTTTATATATATTTTTTATATTGTTTTTTTTTTAATTTTGATTTTTTATATAATAAGTATGTAAGCTTATTTATATTCACATATTAGTATACATAAGTTGCAATATATTGTTTAATAAGCCTAAAGCAATGTATATCGCATACTGTTATGATGTGCGTGTTTTAATAATAAAGCTATTGATCGGGTACAGATAGGTTAAGTAACGTGTATACTTGGTTAATTTATATAAAAGTATATATAACTGTTTCGATTATAGTTATAATGAATATATAAGAGAGTTATATAAATGAATTTTACATTATGCGTTAACTAAATATAGTGTTATTTATATGATCCAGTTTTTGAATATATGTTTGAAAGGTTTTGATTTTTATATATACAAATATTTTATTTTATACATATATTTTGTTACATGTGAAGGTTTTATAAAAAAAAATTCTTATAAACTGTACTGCATATATACTCTTTAAAAAAAAGAAGTAAGTTAACAATGTATTATAAAGAATATTGTTTATCTGCATATATATGTGCATAAGTTTGTTTGATTTCCTGCTGGATATTTTGAAAAGGAAATTAATAAACTATAATAATTATATATATACATAAGTATTCATTCCAAAAGATATTATATACGTGTGTTGATCTTTAATATATGTGTTTTATGTTAGAACATTTTTTTTAACTATACATATATATTATTTTAATATTGGTTTAAAATGAATATTTATTACATGGAAACGACAACCATAAAATGAATATACTATATATGTGACATTTTGAATAATTATATATTTGTTATTTAACATTAATATGAATTGGAAGCGTTTTAAAGTTATATGGTTTTCATGGATGTGCATATATATATTTCATTTTTTAAAATGCGTGTTTTGATTTAACGTTCATTTTGAAAGAAAGTAATAAATTAATCAAATAATCTTCGTTTCAATTTTATCAAGCTAATTTGATCCGTTCTCATCAATTTCTATCTATCAGCTTTTCCATCGAAATCGTACCTCTAACTTTGCTTTGGAATTCGTGCTTGCATTACGTAACTCAACTTCATTGTCTATCTCTCTAACCTCGGAAGGTGAGAAATCACTCACGATTAACATATTTTTATTCATTAAATTTGTTTTCAATTGAAACGACAATTGAAATAAGCTGCTGTAGTTATTTAAATTTGTTATATATGCTATTATCTGTAACTGTTCACCCACGGGATATGACACCATATCCTGTTGTTTATATTATATTGTTATTGATGATATATGCCTGTTATTTTATTGTATTTTCTGTTATCACTCTGCAAGTTCCCTGTAGTTTAGAAATCACTATGGGTTGAAATGATACATACCCGAACAGACTTTAGAATAGGAGAAAATCGTTATGGGTTGAAATGATAAACCCAAGCGATTTTCATTTAATTGAATTTGGGATTACGGGTTGAAATAATATCCACCCATATATATTTAGTATACGGATTGGAAAGATAAATATCTGTAGCACTTGACTATATGATAGGAAATATATACAGACACCGTTGGTCCATATAAATATTTTGAAAATAATTTCTATAATTTTGGAAAGAAATATATGGTTTAATAAATTTGATTCTTAAGATATTATATGAATGAAAATTGTATATATAGATTTAGTAGTAATATTTGATTTAAATTAGATTGATTTAATACATATAATATGGTTAAGTATTTATGTAAATCTATATTTTAAATAGATTCTCTTGTAATAAATTGAATAATTAAGATTGGGAGATAAATTTGGGTTTATAAAAATGGTATTTAAATAAGGATTTATTTAATTAAATCGATTTGAAATTTTTGAATGGGAAATTTAATGGGTATGATTTTATAACTGGATTTTTGATTTAAGTGATTTAATGAATATTTCACGTTTAAATAAATTAAAGAAAATATGGTGTAAAATGTAATTTAAGGTTACTTAAATGATATTGATCAAATAAGGAAGTATTTCAAGACTAAATAATAATGAGGTTAAATCGAGATCTATATGAAACTGTTATATAGAACATTTAAATATTAAAGCCTTGAACTATACTGGAATTTAAATGGTTTATGTTGAGATTCGGATCTGTATTTGAAATCAACGTAGTTGAATTTGTTATTTAGAAACTAAATTGAATTAAAATGAAAATTTAGGTTGAACTAAATTTGAACTTATTATATAGAAAACTAAATTGATTGAAAATTTAGATGAAACGTTGAATACTTAAAGTTTTGAAATATATGGAAATATAAAGGGGTATTTGTGATTATAAATTCGAATTTGAGATCGATAAAATTTAAGTGGTTATTTTAGAAATTTAGTTGAATTTAAATTGATAAATTGAGATTGAATTTAATTTGAATGGGAAGGTCGGTTTGATGTTGGAACGATTTGTTAAGTTGAGGAAATTGAAAATACTTTATTGTATAAATTATTTAATATATATAAATACTATTTTGGGAAATATAGAGATATTTGGAGTGAAAATGAGATTTGGTTTTGAAGTATAAATTAAGCTGAAACGACCACGGTGTTACAATGTATATTTCTACCTTGTAGAAAGTTCCATGGACCCTTAGAGGATGGTTATCCCAAACATTCTTTAAGTTATTTGTATTTCAGTTGATATTTCACTTGAGTTGGATTTATTGATATAAGAATGTCAATCCTGACTTGAATGTTTTTTGTTTTTCTTTACGCTCGGGTTAGACTGAGTGATATAGCATTTGAGACTCACCTTTGGAGTTCAGAGCTTCATTTGGAAATCCAACATCGGTTCAGTTTCCAGCCTTTCCAGTTGATTGGTTCAGAGAAGTTATCTGTTGCATTGGAGACTTCACTGCATTTGAACTATTCGGTTGTATTTTTCTAACTCTGATGTATATAGTAGCTTCATGAACTACTATTCTTTATCTATTCCGCTGCATTATATTACTCTGTGATCTGTGGTTGATTTATTTACTGTATATTTTAAGTTTTGCCAAATTTTAATTAACAATTCGGTATTTTGAATTATTCAAGTCGGATATGTATGGTTTTATTGTCGATTTGAATGGCCCAAATAGCGGGTCGTTACAGTTGGTATCAGAGCTTTGGCTCTAGGTAAAACTTCGCATATATGGTAAATTTACTTACAGAATCTCTTTCGCTCGAGTTGAATCTCTTCCTTTTGACTCGATTTCCTTTGAATTTTGGAATGTCCCTCGGTTCCGAAATTCATTCTTTCTCTCCCTATTTATATTCGTTTGATTCTGGAGTATCCCATAACTCCACTGAATGATTTGTAAAGGGGGTGAAAACTCCTTTTCAATTGGCATTGCTCAATGAAGATTTCGGTATCCTCGGTTTACGATGCTGCTATATCTTGTTATGCCGAATTCTATACCTCTGGCGATCGAATGTCGAATTGCCTCAGAATTCTACACCGATCTAATTTTGGAATCACGGTTGACCGGTAAAGGCCGCCTGCGATTTATAGAAGTATATCCATCTTCTATTTTGTAATTTAATTATCGCATCTTCGATAGAGTCTATCTTCGAATCAGAATTCTATTGATTTGAGTTCCTCTAATTCAAATCTCTATCTTTGTTTTAAAATCCATTCTTAAAATTATCCTTTGAAAATCGGGTATGTTTTCATTTTTGAAATTGTTTTATATATCGAAATTATTATTTTGATAACTATGATTTTATTCTATATATAAAAGTGAAATTTTTTTCGATAAGGATTATATACTTATATATAAAACAAATAAGAAATGTTATTCTATATATAAGGGTTTTGAAAGGATTTGAAATTTTGAAAAAAAAATATAAGAAATTGATTTATATAAAAATGATTTATAACTGAAGTGCTAAATTTGAAATTCGAGAATTGAATTCCGGTGTTTTGAAATTGGTTTTAAGATTTTTGAAATTATATAATCATACGATTTGAAAGTATTTTCTGATTAAGAAGTGTTTCAAATGAATCAAACGAGTTCCAATGATTTCAATGAAATTTCAAGGAAGTTTTAAGAAAATAGAAGTCCAGAACTCACTTTGTCGCTGGAAAATAATTTCGGTGATGAGTGCACGCATCATCGACATTGATTTTCGAGATTCAGAGTGGGGGAGAGGCCACTCTAGTAGCTTTGCTATGCGAGTGATATTGTGAAACAAATTTTGATTTCAAATTCCGAAGAATAATTCGATATTCGAAAGATATATGTATATATATTTCAAACAATTTAAAATGAGACCGGTGTTCAGTCCTCGAGTTTCGGATTTAATAATTAATTTATTGATTTAATGTTGATTTTCAACTCTTGAATTGAAAATTTGATTTCCCTAACTATTTTGAATGTTCGAACACTTCCAAATCGAGATTAAATTTTCAAAGCTAAGAAATTTCGAAGAGTATAAAATGTTTGATAAAGAATATAAATTTAGTTTTGAAATGTTTTAAAAAAATAGTTGAATAATGGTTTTCAGAAAGGTAAATTGGATATTTCACATAGAAATAGATAGTTTAAAAGTCTTAAAAAAAGGGATAATTTTAAATTTGGAAACCATTTTGAGTATAATTGATTTTGGGAAAATATTTGGTTTCGAAATTAAATTGGAATTAAAAACCAGTACTTATATGGTGATTTTGGAAATGAATTTTTTTGACTTGAATTATTTTAATTTGGAAAATGGGATAATTTTCCAAACCTATTATTTTGGGAACTTTGAAATTTAGATATTTAATTTGGAAGAAAATTTGGTGAAATCATATATGATTTTGAAACTGAATTGATATTGAAATGATTTGAAATTTGAGAACCTTATATTATTAGGCACTTGATTTGGGAGTGGTCGAACTTATATAAAATGGATTGTATAAGTATGAAGTTGATTTGAAATCTATTGATTTGAAAGGTACTCAATTTGGAAAGAGATTTTATATAATCGAATTCTATATAAGTATGATTTTATCTACTATTGATTTTGGAAAGTATTCGATTTGGGAAAAATAAAATCCTATATATATGGACTTTATATAAGTATGATATTTGAAAGTGATTTGAAAAGGTACTATATGATATATATTTTCGAAGTAAAGATATGGAAAGTGCCTTCTGCTTGATATCCGCTTTGTGGACACATCGTGGATTCATTTTATCGATATTATTCTCTCTGATTTTTGGTTTTCCGGATGTAATACTCGAGTGTTCCCACCGTGGCGTAACCCATGGTTTTTTTTCTCTCGCGACTGCATAGCGCAATTGCCTGGCTGAGTCTGGCCTAGGGGTACGGATTGTTTCCTAGGGGACCCAGGCGTAACCGTTGTGTATCCTGCAATCTGTGTAGGTCGCGAATAGTAGAGAAACTGCCTGGCTGAGATAGCCTAGGGGTACGGATTGTTTCCTGGGGGATCCAGGCGTAACCATTGTGTATCCTGCACTCTACTAGTCATCATGGCGTAACTCGCAGGGCTGAGAAAGCTTACGGATACGGATTGTTTCCTGGAGGATCCAGGCGTAACCATTGTGTATCTGCGAACCATGGTCGGACAAAGGTTTTGGTTTGGTTGTTTTGTTTGCATTGTACTTTCCGTATCTGTTTTAAAGGTTTTTCAAGTATTTTCACTGGGTGTTGAAACAAGTCTACTAAGTACTTGAAGAATTCTTGCTTTGCGCCTGATCAACGCATGGCCAGAGTCTGCAAGAACGAGGATAAACTTGTTGAAACATCGAGTTATAAAAGTATTTTCGAAAGGAAAATTTATTTCGATATAATAGTATTTTATTATAAAAGTATTATTATAAAGGTATTTGTTATAAAAGTATTTTTCCCAACAAAAGAAATTTTGAATTAATATTTGAAATTTAAATTCGTATGGTTCTAGATTAATTATTCGTGCCCGATACTATTCCTTGCATCTACCTTATCTTCTCAGTTTAGTTATTCACCTTAATTCTGTTTTCCAAATCTACCTTCCTTCCTTGTTGGATATATCCTTTAAAATATTGTTTAATTATATACTACATGGTTTAATAGAAATTTTAGTGTTATAAATACTTTAGAAGTTATTTATCTAAAATAAAACATATTTTAAAAAAAAAATATTTGTGATCTAATAATAATATTTGGAAGGTATCTTGAAACAAAATAAAAATTTATGAATTTTGGATTTAATATTTCAATAGCGTCTTTGTAAATATAAGTAATAATGTAAATGATTGTTTTCAAAGGAGTTTGAAAAGTATTAAAGTATTAAAGAAAATTATATTTCAAATGAAGTTATCAAATAAATATCTCAAATAAAATTTATATAGTTTTAAATTAATTGTTTATCTTGTCTTTCAATCTATTTTATTTCTGGCTGTTCTATTCTCCTACCTCCTACCTTTTCAGGGACGAAAAGTTTTGAGTGGGGGAGAGTGTAACGACCCGTAGATTTTAATAGTTTTAAATGGTTTTATTTAACGTAATTAATTGAAACTTTTGAGAAATTTTATATAATAATATTTTGAAATAAAAAATTAATATTTGGATTACGTCCAATTAAACATAGCAGATTTTAAATTTTCAATTTATTTTATAAAAGTTTATTCCATTGTGAAATTCTATTTAATTCAAGCTAGCTAATAAATTGCTTTAATAAATATTACAGAATCAATTTCTTTAATAAATATTGTAGAATCAATGCACAGATGCTATCAATTTCATTTTTATGGTGGTACGTTCCTTTACGTTTCCTACCGGTTAAATTATAAATAATTTGCTTTGATGGGTCAGCTAAATCAAAGCAACGTGACCGTTGCTATTTATTTCTTTTATTAATTGCTACAATTATTTTCACCAAATCAAGGGTTGACCGTTACTTGGCTTTCAAATTTTGGACTCTGCATTCAAAAGAAATGTATAATATAATAAGTACTTCATATTTATTTTCAGTACGTTTCACAAAATTTTCTCTGTCCGTTCTTTTCTATTAAATATATACTTGCAGCTGTTATCAATCCATCGTTTCAATTTATTATATGGTTTGTTACTCTGCCTTTTCAGATTTGAACGTGCAGCTGGTGGCATTAAAAGTTGCTTTAATTATCCATTGAATTATCGTGACTGTCCCGTTACTCTATATTTATTCTGTACGTTTTATCTTTGCTTAAATTTCTCTGTCCATTCCTTGTTCCATTTTAAATATCATTGCCTTTCCAAACTTATTACGTACTATCCAAACAAACAAAAAAGTTACTGCTTTAAATGTAACTAAATCAACTCATGACCGTTGCCATTTCAAAGTTTGAAACGTATAAAATACTATACGTTATTTCGCATTCATTGATTTCTTTTATTTATTTCTTTCTTTCTTTAAGTTTTCATTCCAATCTGATTTATAACCTTCCTTGTTCCATTTTAAATATCATTGCCTTTCCAAACTTATTACGTACTATTCAAACAAAGAAAAAAGTTATTGCTTTAAATGTAGCTAAATCAAC
Source organism: Allium cepa (assembly GCA_030765085.1). Taxonomy (NCBI): domain Eukaryota; kingdom Viridiplantae; phylum Streptophyta; class Magnoliopsida; order Asparagales; family Amaryllidaceae; genus Allium; species Allium cepa. The sequence continues at coordinate 242,260,286 of CM060938.1, read as the reverse complement.
TCATGACCGTTGCCATTTCAAAGTTTGAAACGTATAAAATACTATACGTTATTTCGCATTCATTGATTTCTTTTATTTATTTCTTTCTTTCTTTACGTTTTCATTCCAATCTGATTTATAACCTTCCTTGTTCCATTTTAAATATCATTGCCTTTCCAAACTTATTACGTACTATCCAAACAAACAAAAAAAGTTATTGCTTTAAATGTAGCTAAATCAACTCATGACCGTTGCCATTTCAAAGTTTGAAACGTATAGAATACTATACGTTATTTCGCATTCATTGATTTCTTTTTTATTTCTTTCTTTACGTTTTCATGCCAATCTGATTTATAACCTTCCTTGTTCTCTTCGTACATTCTATTTATTCTAGCATGCTCCTCCTTTCTTTTACCTAGTACATCTGCATTCTTTTCATCCTCTCTCTGCATATTTTCTTTCCACCAAGCGTCTGTCCCCTCCTTCTCCTCTCCTCATCTCTTAAGAAACGCCCTGCCTTCCAGCCGAACCCAACATCTTCCTTATTCACATCGGCAGCCTCATCATAGCCGAGTGTATAGCCTAGAGGTAATAACTTCTGACAGCACATAGGTGGCGTCAACATTTTCCCCATTGTCTGTAGTTTTTTATTTATTCCTTTTGCCTACCCATCAGCGACTCGAGTTTACACAGGGTATGTCTATACATTGTATTATATTATATATATTTGCTAGTAGTATATTGCCTTAAATTTACATATTTTAGTGTACATATGTATGGCAGCTTACGTTATTTATATACATAAGGTAAGCTATATGTAAAAACTCAGTGCAACCGCAATTTTCTTTATAAAAGGCAAATAATACAAATTGTAGTACCCAAAGATATATATGTATGGCTGTACTTAATATAAAAAAATCTCTATATAACAGTATAAGCTTATATATCAATTTCTGAGTTTATGTATATTTTGTTATATTGTTTTTTTTATTTTGATTTTTTATATAATAAGTATGTAAGCTTATTTATATTCACATGTTAGTATACATAAGTTGCAATATATTGTTTAATAAGCCTAAAGAATTATATATCGTCATACTGTTATGATGTGCGTGTTTTAATAATAAAGCTATTGATCGGGTACAGATAGGTTAAGTAACGTGTATATTTGGTTAATTTATATAAAAGTATATATAACCGTTTCGATTATAGTTATAATGAATATATAAGAGAGTTATATAAGTGAATTTTATACTATGCGTTAACTAAATACATTGTTTTTCATATGATCCAGTTTTTGAATATATGTCTGAAAGGTTTTGATTTTTATATATACAAATATTTTATTTTATACATATATTTTGTTACATATGAAGGTTTTATAAAAAAAAAAATCTTATAAACTGTACTGCATATATACTCTTTAAAAAAAAGAGTAAGTTAACAATGTATTATAAAGAATATTGTTTATCTACATATATATGTGCATAAGTTTGTTTGATTTCCTGCTGGATATTTTGAAAAGGAAAGTAATAAACTATAATAATTATACATATACATAAGTATTCATTCCAAAAGATATTATATATATGTGTGTTGATCTTTAATATATGTGTTTTATGTTAGAACATTTATTTTTAACTATACATATATATTATTTTGATATTGGTTTAAAATGAATATTTATTACATGGAAACGACAACCATAAAATGAATATACTATATATGTGACATTTTGAATAATTATATATTTGTTATTTAACATTAATATGAAATGGAAGCGTTTTAAAGTTATATGGTTTTCATGGGTGTGCATATATATATTTCATTTTTTAAAATGTGTGTTTTGATTTAACGTTAATTTTGAAAGAAAGTAATAAATTAATCATATAATCTTCGTTTCAATTTTATCAAGCTAATTTGATCCGTTCTCATCAATTTCTATCTATCAGCTTTTCCATTGAAATCGTACCATCTAACTTTGCTTTGGAAGTCGTGCTTGTATTTCGTAACTCAACTTCATTATCTATCTCTCTAACCTCGAAAGGTGAGCAATCACTCACGATTAACATATTTTTATTCATTAAATTTGATTTCAATTGAAACGACAGTTGAAATATGCTGCTATAGTTATTTAAATTTGTTATATATGCTATTATCTATAATTGTTCACCTGCGGGATATGACACCTTATCCTGTTGTTTATATTATATTGTTATTGATGATATATGCCTGTTATTTTATTTTATTTTCTGTTATCACTCTGCAAGTTCCCTGTAGTTTAGAAATCACTATGGGTTGCAATGATACATACCCGAACAGACTTTAGAATAGGAGAAAATCGTTATGGGTTGAAATGATAAACCCAAGCGATTTTCATTTAATTGAATTTGGGATTACGGTTTGAAATGATATCCACCCGTATATATTTAGTATACGGATTGAAATGATAAATATCTGTAGCACTTGACTATATGATAGGAAATATATACAGACACCGTTGGTCCATATAAATATTTCGAAAATAATTTCTATAATTTTGGAAAGAAATATATGGTTTAATAAATTTGATTCTTAAGATATTATATAAATGAAAATTGTATATATAGATTTAGTAGTAATATTTGATTTAAATTAGATTGATTTAATACATATAATATGGTTAAGTATTTATGTAAATCTATATTTCAAATAGATTCTCTTGTAATAAATTGAATAATTAAGATTGGGAGATAAATATGGGTTTATAAAAATGGTATTTAAATAAGGATTTATTTAACTAAATCGATTTGAAATTTTTGAATGGGAAATTTAATAGGTATGATTTTATAACTGGATTTTTGGTTTAAGTGATTTTTTTAATGAATATTTCACGTTTAACTAAATTAAAGAAAATATGGAGTAAAATCGAATTTAAGGTTACTTAAATAATATTGAATCTAATAAGGGAGTATTTCAAGACTAAATAATAATGAGGTTAAATCGAGATCTATATGAAACTGTTATATAGAACATTTAAATATTAAAGCCTTGAACTATAGTGGAATTTAAATGGTTTATGTTGAGATTCGGATCTGTATTTGAAATCAACGTAGTTGAATTTGTTATTTAGCAACTTAATTGAATTAAAATGAAAATTTAGGTTGAACTAAATTTGAATTTGTTATTTAGAAAACTAAATTGAATGAAAATTTAGATGAAACGTTGAATACTTAAAGTTTTGAAATATATGGAAATATAAAGGGGTATTTGTGATTATAAATCCGAATTTGAGATCGATAAAATTTAAGTGGTTATTTTAGAAATTTAGTTGAATTTAAATTGATTAATTGAGATTGAATTTAATTTGAATGGGAAGGTCGGGTTGATGTTGGAACGATTTGTTAAGTTGAGGAAATTGAAAATACTTTACTGTATAAATTATTTAATATATATAAATACTATTTTGGGAAACATAGAGATATTTGAAGTGAAAATGAGATTTGGTTTTGAAGTTTAAATTAAGCTGAAATGACCATGGTGTTATAGTGTATATTTCTACCTTGTAGAAAGTTCCATGGACCCTTAGAGGATGGTTATCTCAAACATCATTTAAGTTATTTGTATTTCAGTTGATATTTCACTTGAGTTGGATTTATTGATATAAGAATGTTAATCCTGACTCGAGTGTTTTGTGTTTTGCTTTACGCTCAGACAGAGTGATACAACATTTGAGACTCACCTTTGGATTTTGGAGCTTCATTTGAAAATCCAACTATCGATTCAGATTCCAGCCTTTCCAGTTGATTGGTTCAGAGAAGTTATCTGTTGCATTGGAGACTTCACTGCATTTGAACTATTCGATTGTATTTTTCTAACTCTGATGTATATAGTAGCTTCATGAACTACTATTCTTTATCTATTCCGCTGCATTATATTACTCTGTGATCTGTGATTGATTTATTTACTGTATATTTTAAGTTTTGCCAAATTTTAATTAACAATTTGGTATTTTGAATTATTCAAGTCGGATATGTATGGTTTTATTGTCGATTTGAATGGTCCAAAATAGCGGGTCGTTACATATCATATGTATATATGTCGACAAATATACCTAATTTTTCAAAATTAAAGTATTTGTTATAATTTTTGTTTTTATCCTTCACTATTATACATATTTGACTTCCAAAGATTAATAAATAATATAGAACAACAATAGATAATTTTCATTATCAATATTTGAGGGATGTATGGATTTCAACGATAAATGAAAGAAAATACATAGAAATAGCATGGATTTAAACTAAAAATATACAATACAAAGGTAGATAACATAAGTAAACAACTTAGACAGGCTTAGAAGGATGTAGATGAAGATGATGAAGAACCATCAAGATTGTGCATGGTCTTTCTAAAGAATTTATCCATTTTGTTGGAAGGAAAAGGGAAATATTTACTAAAAGAATGCTTAAACTTCTTTTGGTTTTTAAGAAGCCTCTCTTGGTTCCTTAGTATCTCTTTGTTGGTAGGGTTGGATGGTTTTTCAAATTTTTCCAAAGAAGAATCCATTTCTTCCTCCTCCTCCTTTTCTTCTTCCACTTCCATTTTATCCCCTTCATTTTCCTCTTCTTGTTGAATTTCTTGCTCTTCTTTCCATGCCAGCCTTTGTTTCTTTTTGGGAAGAGTTTTATAAGGTTCGAAAAATAGTGGAACGTGCATAAGTGAAATATTGGCTTTGTCAAAATCCTTTTGAGGAATGTATTTTTCTCCTCTTAAAACCATACCAAAATATAAGAAAATTCTTGTAAGATACACACTATGAAAAAGTGTTTTCTCATGTCTATAAAAGTTCTTTTGAATAAAGTCATCTAAATTTACTTGTGCCCAATTTATGTCGTAGGGGCCATAAATAGAAAAAAAGCTTTGAAAGTTTTTTGACTAGAGTTATTATCCCTCGAAGTTATGCTTTGTTGTAAAATGGGACTCATAAGTCTCGATTTTGGATGAATATTTTTGTGTTTTAATTCAAAATCGTCATCATTTTTGAAAATACCATGAAATACTTCACAGTTTTGAACATCAATTTAGAAAGTGGAGATATCAATTCCACTAGACTTACAACCAAGACTATAACCCAAAAGTTCACAATTTAAAACTATATGTGTGTTATTAATGCTACTCAAAATTTGACCTTCTTCTCTTTGATAAATTTTCCGTCTAAAATTGACCAAATTGAGAGAACAAAAAAAATCATTTTGAGATGATTAAATCAAAGTAAGCATATTATCTCAAAACAGAGATGATTAAACGATAAGAACAAAAATATTCAAATTTAGCAAATCTCCCTTGAGATACATTTTTGAAAGTGGTATATTCCATATAGCTTCTATGGCATCTTTCTCATTTAAGAGAAAGCCTTTTGTTTTCTTAAAGACCCTAATGGTTTTTGGGTTTTGACTAAAGGAAGCCATTATTGAATGTTTGAGGAGATAAGAGAGTGAAATGATATTTGAACTTTGAAATAAAAAGAATGAACAGATAAGATAGAGATGGAGTAAATTGGTAGAGAATCAAAGGACATATTTTCTGGTCAAAAAGTCATCTTTTCAAAATTTGTATTTGAAATGAATTCATTTTTATAGAGCATATGTCGACGTATAGTCGGGGCATATGTCAACATATAGCCCTTAAATTTCAAAATAAACTTTGGATAAATTATTCCTATATACTAATATATCTATATATTCCTAATTATCCTAATAATATTATTAATTTACTAGCTATTCCTATCTATATAAAGCAAACAAAAAAATAACTTAAAATGCATAGCATACCAAAAAAAATTTCCACTTTTTGTTGACCAGTATTGACTAGTCAATTGTTGCTGTGAAACACATATTCTCATTTTCAGTATCAGGTTCATTGTCACTAGAGGAAGAGTCTCATGCTCTTTTATGAAATATCTTCTTTATGTTATTTCATGAAATCTCATACACTTTTATAAAATATCTCATTTACAATATTTTATAAAATCTCATACTATTTTATGAAACATCTATTTTACACTACTTTATAAATCTCATACTATTTTAATAAAAAATTATTTTATATTATTTATAAAATTACATACTTTTATAAAATATTGCTTTTATATTATTTTAAAATATCATATTATTTTTTATAATATCGTTTATGTTATTTTATAAAATGTATCTTTCATTTATAAAATTATTCTTAGATAAATTTATAAATAATAGTCAGCTTCATTAAGCCTATAACCACTTTAATAATAACTATAGAACTCCTAATTCACTTAATTAACTTACAAACTTTTCTTAAATCAACTCAAATGGTTTAATTAATACTTTCTAATGACATATACATTATTACATCACTTAATAAATCACAAGTCAAGCCATAACATCATAAAAATCATCCAATTAGCCCAAAATCCATTCTAAGGCTTACTAACCTTTCCAAACATGATATTAAAAGTCTTAAACAAATAGTGGGATTGTGTAATCATGGTTATAACATAAACATAGGCCTAAACTATAACATAACAATCTCTAAATCATTCCATAATTCTTCATATTCCTCAGTAAACAAATATATGAAGTATAACATGTAAATTAAGTAAGAGAATCATCCCATTCATCTTCTTCTTCACCAAATCAATCATTAAATCATCAAATTCCATTTCATGGTCTCTTCAAATCTTGGATGGAGCTCCAAACACAACTTCAAGCTAATTCCTTGTTGGGTATTGTAAGGAATTGGATAAGAGGAATTATTGTGATTTTTTCATGAATTTAGGAATATATTTAGCAGAGATTAGGGCATGGAGATTAAGAGGTAATTATGAAAATAATAGAAAATTACGTAGGGAAACAGAAGAAAAGAAATGTGAAATGGAAAGTGAAATGAAAATATAAAGAGGTTAGCAACTTATAGGAAAACCAATAGGTTTAGCCTAAAATCCAATTTTCATTCCTATTTTCGCAAATCACTAGTCACACCAAAAACTTATCGACTCCAAACATAGTTAAGTGTAACGCCTATAATTCCGTACATTTTAAGTTGACAATAAACCACACATATCCAACTCAATTTGAACAAAAAGGTGGATCGATAAGGGAAAAGAAAATAAAGACATAGAACAGAATCTTATGCGAGTGGAATAACATATATTACTTCCACATATAATCTTTACAGTGGAAAATTTTAAATACACTTATCAGCGTTTAACTTAACATCAAATGGACTGTTATAAATTTCTTTCCTTACAAATGTGGAATATAATAGTACATAAGTGTAGTGGAAATGGATAAGAATCTTTAAAAGAATCTTCTAGTTCCATGCTCTGAGTCCTTTCAAAGTGCTCCAAACTAAACATGACTACTAGGCTATCTGGAAAAAATAGGGCACCCAGAGTTTAAGGGGAAGAAAATAAAAAGTGAGTCAATCAGGGGATCGGTGTAAGAAACTCAAAATATGAGTATTTGAAATCAAAGGGTATCTCTTAAGACCACGTCGCACATAAAACGGAACGAGTTTTTACCTTATGATAACCAAATCATTCCTATGTAAAATCCAACTATATTATTTTTAATGATATTCTTTGAAAGCCTTTCAAATAAACATATTTAAATAGTCGAAATTGTTACATTGGTTAAATTTGACGACATAATAGTTTTACAACTAAGTCTTAAGGCATCTATTGGAGAATAGATTTCCAATGAATAGCGAGGCAATCGACTACCTCCCGTACAATACATTTCTAGAGGAATGTACCAAGGATTGACATCTTCGAAACTTCTGTGAATTAAGACCGGCCTACCCGAAACTAGCAAATGGTACAGGTAGCACCGAATATGATGTCACCACGGCTGCTCTTGGCCCATCCGAGACGTCTCATGGCATACACCATAAAATTCAAACCCGACGTTATAGCAGGTAGAAATAAATAAATAAAGGTGATATCATACCCTAATAACTGCGATCCATTTAGCTTTAAAGCAACCCCTGTTTCACAATTCCCTGGGTGTGAGGCTTGAGGTAACGTTTACCTTTCTTAAAAAAATCAGTTAAAATGCCATATTTCCGTTTCCAATAATACACTATTGATTTCAACAAAATACAACTTCTAAGCTTGTACGTCTTAGAGAAAAGTGTAAAGCATAAGAGGGGTTGCCTCTTACACCACCAAACAAATGTATGTTTGTAGAGATCAACGTATTGATTTGTTAGAAATGCAATGTCAGACATTCATCCATATAAATTGTCCAGGAACAAGACAAACCGAAGGCACTCTCCTACCACATGCTATCAGGCATTACCTCTATGATTAGTTGCGAGTAGTCCTTGCATATTAAGATCCCAAAATGAAGGGAACACCGCTATTTATTTATCTTAGGAGCTACTTTGAAATTATCAACAAGAATTCCTTCCATTATGAAGATCCCCACCTTCAACTTGATTGTTTTTAACATGTCTCCACTTTCAAACTCGTAAATTGGTTCGAAGTGGTTTTTAGATAGGAATTACCCAAATCCGACGACGGTTCGTTCGAAGCAATAATCTTTAAGAATTGCTAAGAAAATAAGTGCTTATCATTTGCTTGATTAATTTCTCTTTATCAAGAATATGTCCTAGATATATATTTGTTTAAATATTTCTTTTTGATATATATGGAATCACCAAACCTCATTTATGATATCTTTGTTTAATTAAAACCCTTTTAAATCTTGGAGTGATTCCAAAACTATTTATCCTTTACTTAAGAAAGTATCTCCAAATCATTGGTTTAAATCTTAACAAAGATTTCTTAATTCCAAATCATAACTTTTAAACAGGCCAAAAATGATGTTATTTAAGACATTATTTACTATAAAACCAAAAAATTAATTTTAAGTAAAAGGATCCATAGGAATTAAAATAATTCTTAATCATTTATTAAATCTTGACAAAAGATTTCTTATTTTCAACAAATTTTTAATAGGTTAAAACCATTTTTTCTAAGTGGTAGATCCAAATTATTTAGTATTTGAGTAAAACAGATCCATAGAAATTATACTAATTCTACTCAATATCAATTACCATATTCAACCTTTGTTATCCATCGAATAACGGTAAAATCACATTTTAAATTCACATTGATAATATGGGTTCCCTCCTTGAATTTAACACTAATTATAAGAAGATTATCTATTCAATCCAATTTGTAATTAATTAATTATAAAAATTAAATCTTTTATACATGTCTCGTTTCCAATATTTCAACCTTATATATCCCTCGCCTAGGAAAGAGGCCAAGTGAGTCAGGGCACTGGTTTCTCCTGAACATCTTCTTAGTTTAAACACCTCACATATAGATCTCATGAATAGCAAAATCCAATCTCCTCGTTGGTTTTTAGGGACAAGATTAAATCATTTATTTATAGCAGTTTTCTTTTAACCGTTTATTCAAACTCATTTAAAATTAATTTTAAATCTTCAAAATCATCTTTAAATACTTAGTTATTTATTTGAAATCATTTATAAAAGATTTGGGAATGAATACTTAAGTTAAATATTTCAAAAGTTATTAAAAGTGCTGCAAAAGTGCTGCGAATAGTGCTGTAAATAATGCTTTTAAGGCTTATTTGATCAAAACAACTTTTCTATCATTTAGAAATTCATTTTTATAACTCAATTCTCTTTAAAAAAAATTAAAATATTTATAGAATTTATTTCATATTTTTAAAGAATTAAAAATATCATTATAAAGGATTTATCGTTTTGATTTTCGAACTGCCAAACCGCGACTATTTTGAAAACATGATTTGCTCATATTTCAAAATCTACTAAATTAAATTTTAATCCTTTTCTTTTGTTGGAAATCTATGATTATAAGAGTTTGGAAAATTCTTACTACAAAGAATTCTGAGTCCGAATCCATCGTACAAATGGCTTTAACTTTCTACGGCACGAAATCGCGAACTACTGTTACACAACGTGGCTATTATTGACTCAACTTTTATAACTTGTCCAACCTTCACTAAATTGGGCTTTAGTATTTGTAAAATATTTATAAACTATTTTAAACCATATTAAAGAGGTTTAACAATCTTATACACCATTTCATTTATTAAAGGAAAGTGATTTCCTTTGTAACTTTCAATGTGTATTAAACATTTGTTTACACAATTAAACAACTATATTAGAACAATCAATTCATGATGATCAAAGCAGAGTAAACATCAATAGCAATCGTATCACATCATCATCATATGCATATATAAATAGAGTTTCCCACCTTTATTGGATATCAAACTTTTGAAAATGGACTATAGTTTCGCTACGATCGAATCAAAGATTTTGGAATCGAGCCCAAAACATTTGGAAAGCTCGGCTTAGCTTTGAAGGAGGTGGAGTGCTTGGTTTTGGTGATGGAGGTGGTGGCCATGAGTTTGGAAGGTGGAGAGGAGGTGTTTGACTTGGTTTTGGAGGTGAATTGACATGGTATCTACATGTGTTTATATTTTACTTTATTTTTAATATTTTTCCATAGCTTGCTAATATTTTTTTAAGGTTTGGAAGCCATTAAATAAGAACTCTTAGAGCTGCAAGAAGAAGGAAGAAGAAGAGAATTGTGTGAATGAATATGTGAGTGCAGGTGGGTATTTATAGATTTTTCAAGCCTTAGTTCTTAAGCAACTTAGTCAAAATATCTCACATCCTCTCTATCAATTTTTGGCTATGATTTCTACCCTCATCACCCTCCATGTGCTCACCGACACCCCTTCCCATGTGCTTGGCTTATGATGCGGTGCCTTGTCTTTATCTCTTATTTACACATACAGAGCTTGTATATATACATACGTGTTAGGATATTTTCTTTGCTTGATTTGGCTAATTACTAAACATAATTAAATATATATTTGTATACATTTGTATATGTCTTCATGCATGTGTATATGTATTACAATATTGTATTGATTGTTTACAATTTCTATACGTTAAACCATTACGAATTCCGATTTCGATTCTCGGTCACATTTTCACTTATAAATTAAATTACATATAAATGTAAAAAAAAATTGAAAACTAATTTCTTATCATTCCTAACTAATTTAAAAGATCACATTTGATTGATAAAACCATATAAATTAATATTAAACAATTATTAGTGTTGTTAGGTCGATAAAGCGATACAAATTTTCTTATGTTTTTCAAATCAAATATATATTTTTATAAAACTATTATAAATGATTTATTATCACTTTATAACTAATTAAGATGAATTATTATCATTTAAAAATAATTATTTAACTAATTATAATAATTATTAAATCATTAATCTCAATTTAAATTCATAAATCAGTTATTAAATATGATGCCATTATTGATGATGTCATAAATATATTTTATTTCCCAAAAATAAAATAAATAAATTTATTCATAATCTCGTTTAAATCGAAAAATAAGTGTATTTATCCAGACTCATGCACTCAAATACTTAGAAAACACCTTTTTATAGAAAATCAATTTATCAATGAAAATTTGTGTATGTAGCATGTGCTTTATTTATGAAACTATATTCCACAATTATGTTTTAAAACAAGTTTCTTATCATAAAACAAGTCGTTTACCATCAATACCAATGCTTGTAGAACCTACCTTGGTGGTTCCTTAATGCAAGAAGAAAGGTGGTAGCAAATATTATTCGATAACTCAAGGTACATGAGTAGAATCAGCCGAACATAGCCTTGATTTAGCTGCCATCGTATTTGCACTTAAATCCTAGAGGCACTATCTATTGCAGAAAGATTTAAGCAATTCACAGAACATAAGTCTCCCTAGTACCTATTTTTATATAGGGGTTTGATTCTAAGAAGGCAAAGGTGGATGAAGTTTCTTCCTTCATATGATTTTGTGGTATTCTAGGAAATGGAAACGCGGTTGCTGATGCACTGAGTAGAGCATGCCACAAGGATTTGCATGTTGTTAGAATGGAAGAGCTTGGACTTTATCTTTGATTTTGACTTTTGACCTTCATTGAAATATACACTAAGCATATTAGTTACAACAGAGGTACGAGCCGCATTGATATATAGAATTAGACTTAGTCATAATATAAATGCAGTGTTAGTTGAGAATTTGGATAAGTTGGAATGGAATGAATGGTCGAACCATTTGGAAAACCAAAAAGGATACCTAAGGTATGATGGTAGAATTTGCATACCCCAGATGAGGGAGTTGATGGAGGAAGTCTTATGAGAGTGTCACATTCTAGGATGACCATATACTAGAGTGGATGCAAGATGTATTTGACCAAGAATGAAAAGGCATGTAGTGAAGTTTGTAGCTAAGTATTTAACATGCCAATGGGTTAAAGATAAGTAGGAAAATCCAAGCAAACTATTACTCCCATTAGATGTTCCACAGTGGAAATGAGAGAATATATCCTTAGACTTTATCGACAGATTGCCTCAAAGTAGAAGGTGTAGTGAGATAATTTAGGAAGTAGTGGACTAATTAACCAATAATGCACATTTCATCCTGGTTAAGAGCACAAGGACAATGACGACATTGGAGTGGTTTTATATTAATGAAATAGTTCGGCTATATGGAGTTTCGGTTAGTATAGCAAGTGATCGAGACCCACTTTTCATGAGTGAGTTCTAAAGAAGTTTTTAAGATGCTTTAGGAATGGAACTGAACTTTAGTACAATATATCAACCTTAAAAAGATGGGCAAACAGAGAGGGTGAATAAGGTATTAGAGGATCTACTAATGGCATGTATACTTGATTTTGGAGAAGCTTGGGAGGTCAATCTACCATGGTTGAATTTGCATATAATAACAGTTATCAGCTATTGGGATGGCACCGTAAGAAGTATTATACAGGAGATCGCTTAAGTCACCCTCATGTTAGTAGGAATTGATAGACAAAGTGGTTATTGGACCGAAGATGTTAAGAACTTTGGAGAAGGTGGATAAGAAAGACAATGAAGACCACATAGGATTGGCAAAAGTCATAAGCCGATAAGAGAAGTACTGAATTGGAGTTTGCAGTTGGAGATTTGGTATTTGTAGAGGCTTCACCATTGAATAGAGTCGTGAGATTTGGGAATTTTGAAAAACTAGCACCGTGATTGATTTTACCCTTCTCGATATTAGAGTAAACTGAAAGTCTTGTTTATTGAGGGGAACTCCCAAAGAAGATGGTAGAAGTCCTTAATGTATTCCATGTATTACATTTGCGAAAATATAAACAGGACTCCGCCATTGTTATCCAGCCTAGTCATTTAAAGGATATGGAATTGTAACCTAAGCTTATTTCACCCCGTTTAGTGAATCGACTTAGAAATAAGATAGTGAAGTTGGTGAGAGTGCAGTAGGGGAATGACTCAGCAGAGAGCACATGGGAGCCTGAGAAGAAGATGATGGCATCTCATCCAAATCTCTTAACTGGTACATTCCTTAAACCTATTTTGTTTCCTTAGAAACTAAGTTTGGTTGTTAGATTTTAAATTCTTAGGATTTCTTAGTTGTTGACTTAGATTAGTATAGGTTGTTAAGATTGTTGAACCTTTGACATATGATTTAATGTTGATGGTTAATTCCATATAAATTCCATTTGTGTTGTTTACTAGATTGTATTGTATAACGCCAATATGCCATCTATATTGCATACATTCAGTATGGTGATTAGTTCATGATGTCAACTACCAAATTGCATTTTTCCATTTCTTAAGTATTATACGCCATGATCATGCATTCCTTTGTATTCATCTATATGTTATAAGTGTATTGATATGATTTTGACCAAAAGTTTGGTTTGAATTGTTTGACTTGGATGCTACATTAGAAATTTCGGGGGTGAAATTCATTTTAAGCGAAGGAGAGTGTAATAATATGTATTTTTCGACAATTAAAAATTAATGAATTCAATAATTTTGACTTTGAGGGAAAAATTGTCATTTTATAATTATTTGATTTTGTTCATGAAACTGGCATCATTATGACCATCTTGTTTTTATAATGTATGTTGTATGTTTATTTGTCCAAATTAGAGTCCAGATGATGAAGATATCAAAGTTTTTATATTTCAAAATTTTGAATTTAAATGGGTTTATCCCAACTCAACTTAAACAGACAATTCTCTCTGGTTACAAATAGCAATTTGTTCATGGATTTTCGAAGTTAAAACACTTCTCAATTATGTATCTTCTTCTCTTCTTTCAGAAAATAGAAAACCCTCTTTCAATCGAACTAAAATTTCTCCCTTATTTCTTTATGAAATTTCAATAAATCAAAAACCTGACTGAAGGGCAATTCAAGGCCTACATTCTAATATTAATTAGAGTCATGAATAGGCAAATTTAGAGGTGAATCAAATTCTAGATAGCAAGCAATTTGGAGCATTACAGATCCTTGTGAGTGGTTTTTAACTTCTCTAACATTTAACTATTCAATCTCACTTAGTTCTTTAACAATTAAGGCCTAGGAGCTGAATATGGGATAGTCCTGGCGAAATTGAGTTTGAACATTAATTAATGAAGATATAATATGAAATAAATGGAAATTAGATGTTAATAGCCAATGAAATGATTGTTTATTTAGACTGGTTAACCTGGTAAACAAACTAGCGAACATTGTAATGAATAGTGATGATATGTGATAAGAATTAATATTAGAATGAATGAATTAATATGAATTGAAAGTGAACGGTTATAATTTGCATAAAACTGTAAAAAATTCAAAATTAATTGCATACACACACGAGCAAAAGAGAAGTGATTTTGTGAATCTAAAGAATATACGTGATATATATAGAATAATATGTAAAAATGAAGCAAAAGGTATATAAAATGATTTCGTAGATGATATGGTGTATTTCTAAAAATAAATATGATTTAAATTATATTTGAAATGATTATATGAATTAATTTAGAAGAGATTGAATATATAGTGTTTAAGTAATAAAAATATGACTTTATTTGAAATATACCTTATAAATGTTTATAAAAAAATGCATAAAACTGTTTATAAAATATCTTATGATATTTCAGGTATAAATTATATTTTATTCGAATTTATATTGATTTTTGAGTGTGTTTTGAAGTATATACATGGAAAAAATGTTAACTATTTAAAAAAAAATCAGTTTTATAATCTCTGGCTTTCTAAGTAATTTTAAAATGACTTCGACTCAAACTCTTTCAAAGAAGAAAGATAGTAGATGACCATATCAAAATTTGAAAGAAAATGGATTTAATAGTGAAGCAAAAACAATCGAAAAATTCAATAAAAAAACTGGAAAAAATGTAGTAAACGGGAAAATACGCCTGAGCAATGCTCATATGTAGTCGACCTGACACCCCACTATCAATAAGTGGTATGACCCACCGGTCGATCAGCGGTGCTCTATTGGGTCTACTAAACCTTAACCCAATAGGGCCAGTTCATAATGGAAGGCGCGGATCAATTTGGGATTTTTCATGAGTTTCTGTGCAACATTTTAAACTACGTTATGATGTGATTTGCCTTGTTGGATTGAATGGAATGTTTGGATGTATTGTAATAACTCGCACCTTAATAGGCCTAAACTTTGACTAAATCAAAACCCAAGTCCATTAGGGTAAAGATTGATGGTTTTGGTAACCTGTAATAAACACTAGCGTATAAAAGAGCGATCAATTTAAACTCACAGTAAAATTGAAAAATATAACAGAACATAAATACTGATTAAGGATACTACCTTAGAATCAATATTATTCCTTGGATATTTAATTACCTTGTCCGTGTTGAGTATGAATAAGAAGACTTCATCAGCTGCATTTCTTGTCTTGCTCTAGTATCAAGACTTTCTGAATCTATCCTAAGGATTGTTGTGAAGAAGGGGGTTAGAATAACATTCTGTTGATTGGAAAATTATGTGCTTCACCCATAACATTCATTTATGTCGATTGATTTCCATTTAAGTGTTATGCTAATTATTTACTACTAATCTGTTTAATCTTATGTCAATGTACGATATACCTAACCTAACCTTCTCTAAGGTATAACCACAAATGTTCACTACCCAAACCCTGGCCACTTTATACTGCTTTAATAGAGAGGAGGCAGACCCAATGACCATTTAATACCTTAATCCCCAAATTGGGTCCTCCACAACGCAATGCTAGTTGATTGGTTCTAGCTACAATGACCGGTGACCCCTATATACGGCTCTATATTTTATAACTTAATTGTCGTACTACTAATGCATCTCAAAGACACATCTGAGGGTTAATTGGACCATGTTCGATAAAAAAAATCGTTTAGCCATCTACTTTGAAGTCCATGCATATCCCATACGAAATTACACTAGCAGGAAGCAAAATCCATTAGGGCATAACCCAAGTCTTTGCTGCCGCTCGCTTGGGACCACTGGTGATCATACCCTATATGCCAGACCTACTACTAAATACTAGTACAAAATACTAACATAGCTCGCCGACCTTCCATAGTTGACATCCCGTTTTAGACTAACCTATAAGTAGGTTGAGAAAAAAATGCCCTTTTATTACTTGATACCTCTTTTTGGAAATGAAGCAGACCTCGTTTCTTAAAAGTGTTAGGCTATTTTGTACTTTAAATCCGAGGTGAACCTTCGCTATATTTTTCCTTCACCTATCTACAACGTGTATCCGTTCCCCATAGGTCCTACATTTGGAGATGTCTCACATCAGTAATAAGTATACACAATTACTGATTGCCTCTAGGTAAAAGGCAAACTTCTATTGCGTAACTCTACTTTTATTGCATCCTGACCCTCTAAATCAAGCCTATCACCCAAAGCCTAAGCGTTAGGCTAAGCCCACTAACTCATATTCATTCTAAATGTATGGCTGAGCTATATAATTTCCTATTATGAAAATTATTTTTCCTTCTATGTGTATTTAATATTATTAATATTTACTTGTTCGCTATGTAATTATTCCTATTTTTTACGCTTAGGCATTGGTTTCCTTATTTCCTTCTTTGTAAAATAAATGTCCTTTGCCTGAAATTCTTAGTCAGTAATGTCAAAATTGGATAATTTATAATGATATTTATTTACTCATTTCAAAATCCATTTATTCCACCTATTCAATTTCCTCATCAATGCCACATTAAATTCTCTATTCTATCCCTATACAATTCTTTTAATTTTCTATTAACTACAAATTTATTTCTCATCAAATTTATATTTAATGTCTGTAATTTTGGAATCCTTTTTCGTCCTACAATTTAGGAATTTATATTCATTCAATTTTAGTCATATAATTGAATACACTATAATAACTAATATGAATATTTTCGTAAATTACACTTTATATTTTTTAATTGTTATTCACGGTTTTACGTTTACACACACACATACACATACATATGTATATTCTTATTTTCTAGTTATTAATTCCTAAACTAGAACATTCCTTTTCACATTTTAATTTATCAAAGTTATCCTTTCAAAAAAGATTTCCATTATAACTTTCCATAAGTTACCCAAAATTGAAAATCTTACTTCGTTTGAAATAATAAGGAATTGTCTATTTTCTTTTATTGAAATAGACAATACAACCCACAGAAAATAATATCCATACTTCATATACTTCTTTCCTTTTTGGCATATATCTTGTGAATTTAAATAATGCACTTTTATACATATTTTAGAAATTGGATAATCTATGGAAGTTAGATGGAAATATATATAATCAAATTATACCCACTCCAAACAAATTAAAATATAGAAATTCACATTCTAAGTCAACTAGGGCAACCTAATTTACAAACCAATTATAAATCCGGAATAATCAAATAATCTACAATAATAAATATTTGGGAGTAAATTTAAATTTCTAGATTATGTTGTATATATTATTCCTACTGCAATTACCAATTTTATAGAATATGTAGGCGATATTCCTATAATTTGTACTAAGCCTACAGTTCATCGGATCTTATTTAGGCATGATAGTAAAATAAAATCCCATAATACAAATTTCAATGTTATAACTAAATTATATAATTTTTCACTCGTCTTTATAGCTTCCCAAAACTCCCAAATATGAATCCATTCCTTTACTTGACTCCTTTTCCATTCTAACAAAAAAGAATATGTATTACATGGTTGTTAGTTCCAAAATTCGTCACTAACACCCAATCTTCGATGAAAGCACCAATTAACAGTCACGGATCAAAAATAGAGTGTAGGTAGAGAGAATAAATATGAAGAACAATAAAAAATTAAAAAGAAAGCAGTAATAATGAAGGATTTATAGTGGTTCGGCTGACTCTGGCCTACATTTACTCCAGAAATTTCATTTTTGTTGATATGAGAATCAATTACAGTTACAATCCGGTGTTTTTAAAACGATAATGGCAGAGTAGCCTTAATGAAGAAGAGGAAGAGAAATAAAATGAAGGTCCCCTTTTTTGAAGTCCCACATGCTATATTTATAGGCAAATCCGAGTGGGCTTCTCAAGTGATATAGGACCACCAAAACCATAGCCAAACCCATATCCTTCATCACGACCCACCCCAAGCACTGAATATACGGACCTGATACTGCCCTGGGGATGACTCGAAGTAGATGCTCAAATGACTCGAAGGACGCCTGCATACGACCCAAAGCAAAACATGTTTGGACTCGTAGTAACTCAATGTCGATCCCTCTCCTTTAAAACACTGATCCCCTTTAACCGACCCGAAAAATGCAACGACCGACCTAAAGTAGATGGCTTAATGACTTGAAGTAACATGCATCATGACTCAATGCAATATTACGCCGACCCCTCGCCTTCAACACACCGATCCCAATTCGAAATCAAAACACCGACCCGAAGTCTCCAGAATGTCGACCCAAGGAAAATACATTACTGACCGAAGTTAAAAGAAGATGCCGACCTGTGTCCATCTTTTATGCCAATATTATAACTTACCGATCCTATATGATGTCGATCCCCTGGTGTCAATGTTGATTTGACTCGATGCCGACCCAAGGAGCTACCAACACCGACCCGGAGTACTCCAACTACGCCGACCTCAACTCGACACGTCGATCCCTTTTTTTGCCGACCCAAAGAAGTACGAAGGTCGATCCCAAGATTCATGGCTGCTGACCCGTAGTTCCATGAATGTCGACCCCTTCTTTGGCTGATCCCAACCAATGAAATATGACTCAAAGTAGCCTGGCAAACGACTCGAAGCAGGCTGCTTGAAAACCCGAAGCAACACCAAGTATCACTCGAAGCAAACTCCAGGCAACTTGCGACAACTTGAATTTTGTCGAAACTCATATTTCAAGTATCCCATGACTTCTGTCTACCGAATATGCCAAATCTCGGCTTCATAATCATGTTTATTGTCGGTGATTGATTGTCTTTCCATCAAGTTGAGTCAAACCTGCTTTATTCCAGCCTCGATAACCAAGCAATCGATTTAGTGAAATACGCCTGTTTACAGCCTTGTCAAATGGCGGGTTAACAAAGTTATATACATACTATTAGAATTACATATGTTTAAAGAGATTTGGGGTTACGGGGAATATAAATTTATAACTATAGAAATTTACTATTTTCCATAGTATTGATTCGCTTTTCCTCTTTCATCTTCTGCCTTTCTCTTAATATTTACATATAATATATTATAAACTTTAGAAATAGAGAAGAAGGGAAAATGGTAGAGCTTAACTGCTTTGATCATAAAATATGAGAGGAGAAATGATGGGTTACGCTTTTACTTATTGCCGCTCAAATCAATCCTAACCGTTAGATTAAAATAATTAAATCCAGGTAATTGGCCAAGGTTCAAACCCTAGCAGCCACATCCCGACCGATCAGTCGCCTCTACAAGCAGTAGACCAGCCTTAGTAAGGGGGTCTACCATGGGGTATCGCACATAATATAATTTATTTCCAATTTCATTTTTGATTATTTTTGCTTCGACGACTTCAAACACTAATGACTTTATTGTTTAAGCTCGGATTGCGAAATTCTAAATACGAAAGTTGCTCAGAAAATTGCTACGAATACAACGGTGCAAGTTTCAGGGCTTAGTTGTCCTCTCTATTTTCATTTTTGGAGCTTTATTAATTATTTAATAAGTATCGCTAATTTTATGGGGTGTTATATTTTCCCTTTTAAAATAAATTCATCCCTGAAATTTCCTAAGGATTGAATCATGTAACACAGCGCACAACCAATCTAAGCTATACAATCAATTAGTATACAGTCAATTTTGCAGCCGAACATGTACAGGTGTACGGTTTATCACAACATATAAGACATTTATGGATTCTAAATCGGTGTTTCCTATATGAATGCATTCTTTTAAAAAAAATTGAATATATAATGCAAACAACTTATTAATACTAGGGGTTTTGCATATATGCTAGTTTTTAAAGATCAAAAATTATTTTTTCGTACAAAAATTTCACTCCCTTGAGTAAAAGTATGGTTCAACCAATTTTTCATCCAATCCCAACCATTCAAAACCTTGCACACAATTTCTAACATCTAAAAATTTTGAAAATCCAATTTCTAAATCTGTACTCCTATGTCGGAAAAGGAATTTAAATGGAAATTTTTATCATTCCACCCTTCTTTTGGATACCTATTCCATTGTGACTTAGAACCTTCTCTTTTGCCCCCAAAACTTTTCCAACTTTCCAAGTACAATTTTCATAAGGAGGTTTAGTTTTGGATGTTAAAGTGTAATTATCTTAAGCACAAGTTTTGTTTCACTATCAACAAGGTATGGAAATAGAAATTCCAAAGTTAAAACAACTTTTTCCTATTATTGTCTATGTTTTGTATACTACCACATTTGTTAAACACTAAAATTCATATTCATCAATACGTTGACCTACCATATGTTAAGCATGTAGCACTAGAAAATTGAATTCTTTTCTTCATTTTCCATCAAAAATCCTTTTATCTTTCCAATCAATCATGCAAAATAATTTGAAAAATCAAATTATCAGAAGTATTTAGACATTGTTTTCTTTTTAAAAGCATTTGGCTAAAATTTCTCAAACATTTGAACTCAACTTCTTAAAAGCATTTAAACAGAAAATTTGAAAAGCTTTAAGATGCAATTTTTCTAAACATTTGTCTTTCCCTTCTTAAAACCAATCAAGCCACATTTTAACATAATTAGGACTCAATCAATGAGTTATTGCTCATGATCCATCCTATGCAGTTAATCATAGATTTAGGCAGCCTTTCCTTCATTTCTAAAAAAACTACCTGCAAGCGTATTTATAAATTTTAGCTTTAAAGACATAGGGATATTGACCCGTGATTTTGTTATAACCTTTCCCAGTTTTCCGCTAGTTGAAATGAATTTTTTCAAAAATTATAAAGTTTTGGGATTTAAGCATTTTAAATTTCTAGTTTCTAATATAATTTCCTAATTTATTTTATAAAAATCTTACCTACATTTATCGCTAGTTAAGTATTAAGTGTCTTTCTGAGATTTCCTTACTCATATTTTCCAATATATTTTTCTAGCGGTTAAAGCTCATTTGAACCATCAACATGGTAATAAAATAGGAACATATCTCATATCATATCGTATGTTTTTTCAATAAACTAAGGGAGATAACTAGTGATTAGAACTCAGGAACTCTGCAAGAAATTTTTTGTCGGAAGCTTCCATTCATAATCAACTAGGGTTAATGACGTTGTGTGTAACACCCTGTAAAATTTAATAAGAAATTGAATTATTAAAATTAAGGTTATAAATGGAAATTCTATAATGTCATAATTTTGTTGCGAATGTTGCAAAATTATGTATGTATTGATTTTTTGGTCAAATTTCACATATAATATGTTGAAATCGGAGTTTAAATGGAGAAGTTATAAACATTTGAAGTATTCAAATTCGAAATAAGTCAAATGAGTATAAATTTGAGAATTTAAATATTGAATTTGAAATTAAATAATAGTTAACGTTAAGGGAGGCTTAACACTTAAGTAAACATTAATTATAAATCTAGTTAACCTATAAATTAAATAAGGAATTTAATAAATAGTTACGAATTTGGAAATATCAAGTTTTTCACACTTTTATAATTGAATAGTTATTTGGATTGGATGTATCCTTTGGAAAAATTTGGTAAATGAAAAATGTAACATTTGAAACCCCAAAAATTTCTCTAGATAAATGTAAATCTATGAATATGTTGGAATTTCAATTGTCTGGATTAACATAGTAGGATCAGATCCGTGCCTGAGATTTAGATAATTCATAATGTATTTTTCTCTATTTCTTTTGATTTCACTTGAAGTATAAAAGCGGTCTAAAATAAAATAAATTAGAAATGGTGTGTAAAGTTCGAATTTTATTATAGTTTGCACTATCTATTTCCGTAAATTAAGCATACATAGACCCTTTTTCCCTTCAAGCGTTTTGTGTAAATGTTGAATAGAATATGAAAGGTCTAAATTATAAGATTTGTTTTACTTGGAATGGAAAAGGTAAATTCTACTATGGTAATATGATATGAGTTTAGTATTATTCCATTTTTTATAGAAGCCGATTGTTGGCTAAGAATATTAGCTATAAATTTTGTTGAAATTTGCGACTTGTATAAGTTTGACATTTAAGTTAATAAGCATTTTCCTTGCGTGTGACTGGAAATATTTTATTCGAATCTCGTGCATACGTATATGATAGTAAAATATTGATTATTAAAGTAATAATAGCAAAATAATTATAGCATATTGAATGTACTGATTATAAATAGTAAGGTGGCAAATAGCATTAATTTCTTAGAAAGGTAGTTAATGATAATTATGGGACTAATCCATAATTAAAGGCGTAATAAGGGGATATCTTATATGGCCTTAATTATTAGTTATGTAGGATGGTATATGTATACAATGGTTATAAATATAAAGTATGACCAAGTTATAGGGATGCGAGGTCGGTCCAAAGTTACATAGAATTCTGCCCAGTTAAATCTGGCTACCAGCTTTGAGGCTTTGCTGTTTGATATGAGACATTGCTTGTAATAAATAACCCAATGGACGTGAGTTTAGTTCCAATTATGTAGGGTAGATCTACACAATCAATCTGGCTGTTATTACCTACGAATAGTCGGATTAGTCAGAGATGACACGGTTGGATTACAGGTCATAAGTTATGCTAGTGATACGGTATGTGAAATCTTTAGAATAGGTCTGCTTTGGGTTAGAGGTATTAAGTGGCTACAGTAGTGTCCGCCTCTTTTTAGGAGAAGTATTAAAGGACATAATGAGATTTCTTACGATGTCAATTAGTGAGTATCATGTATGGGCCTGCCTTGGGTTAGGTCTTAAATGACAAGGACCTACCTATTTATAGGTCATAAATGGTCATAGTTTTCTTAATCCTTCGAAAGAGGTATTAAGTAGTTTGGAGATTATCTCGTGCATCGTTAACTGTAGTTGCATTATAATTTGAAATTGTTTAGGTACTAAAGGACGTGACCTCCCTAGTTTATAGGTATTAAGTAGTTAGCATCTGCCTAGTCACTAATAAAGGGTATTTGTTGGTTTGGATACTTTCTCTTGCGTCATTGATGTTAGTTGCGTTAGAATTTTGGAATTGCTGGAAAGTCCTTTGGGCTTACTGTTAAAGTTATTAGTATTTGTAGCACCACCATTTAGGGTAACTAGTACATTGATATAGTCCAAAAGTAAGACATATTTCTTATTTAAATAACATTTCCTAAGTACATTTATGATAAGGCTTGAGATTTTCATTTCACCAAACATTTTTTGTTCGGGCCCACTACTCATTACAACATAGGTTAGAGAGAGTAACATCAATTTAGAAGATGAAGGTGGAGATGAAAACTTGTGGTAGTTATCTATCTATTTATGCTTTTTAATATTTTTATTATCCAGTTCAGACGGTTATATTATTTCAAAATATTGTACTATGGAGGTCTTATGAAACATATTACAATATTTAATTGTTATGTTTTTGAAATGGTTTTCTTTATGAAATAGGTACTTGTTCTGATATTATATTTTATCCATTTCGCTGTGAGATTCTGAAAGTATAAATACATAGCTATATGTACTATGTATGGTTTTAGTTTTATCAACCCAACAACTCGCCTTGAGATGGGCCTAAGTTTCGATGGGCTTTTGTTGGATAGAAATTAGGACTATTTTAGGGCGGGTTGTTATAGCTGGTACCAAAACTTAGGTTTCCCGATCAATAGGGATAGGTATACATATGAGTGGTGTACTTGTTATTTTTGAAAGTATTTTTCAAAAATATACTATATATATACTTATTTTTCATTTACTCTATAGCTTTTAACTATAGAAATAGTCATGACCATACTTCAAAAGGATGGGCAAGGCGATTAAGGGTTAGATAAATAGATAGATTAAGGAATGGGCGACGAAGGTCGTATTGTAAGGAACGTAAATAGAAAAGATTGTAACTCTAAGATTAATAGGGAAATAAGCATGCAATAAATATGGAGTTACAATAATTTAATAAGTATATAAATTGATTGATTAAAGAGATTGTTATGGAAATTATGGAAAGATAATAGGACAGATTCGAATGAATAAATGAATTTTTTTAGAAATAGTCCGGTTAGAATAATAATAGTTTATTATGAAAAATCAACATTTATAGAAATAGTAAATAAGAGTGTTATGTAAGAATTAGATACGACTAAGTAGTATAATTGTAAACAGTTAGAAGTAAGCGATGAAAGAAGAAGAAAATGCAATAGAGAAACACTTACTAAGAAGTTGTTGTTTTTTGAAATAGATTTTCTAAATCCAACCCCATGTGAAATAATTTTATTAAAATGATTTTTGCAAATTTCCTTGAAATTTTTTGAAAAAAATTTCAAAGGATTTATTAAGGAGTTGTTACTTTGAAAGAATGAAAACAATATATATGGATATTCATAGATTAGAAATTTTATTAAGACAAATATTTATGAATAAAAAGAAGTTCTGGATCCAAAAGTTTTAATTAAAATATTTTTGGTAAAAAGTGTTTTTCATTTTTGAAACTCTTAGTTTAAAAAGAAATTGGTTGGGTCAAAAAATTTGGGTTTAAAAATTTTCGATAAAGGAATTTTTCTTTTTGAAATAAATGAAAAATAGAGTACATGTTTGACTCGATTATTTTTCCTATTTTCATAAATTTGAAATTTCCTTAAAAATTCTTCTTTTTAAAATGGAAATGGAACTTGATTAAAATGATATAAAAGTACATTAAGTAGGAGAAATATAAACATAGGCAATAATTGAAGATTTAGACAGGAATAGCACTTGGAACTTACAAAATAGGGTTAGTAATCTAGTTAGAGATATTATAGGAGAGAAATAATGAGAATGGGATAGGAAAAAGATTGGATAAGAATTTTCATTGTCTACTCCACTTTTCATTGCTTAAAGTTAGAGAAGATGTTTTTGAATTTTTTAAAAGAAAAGACCAACTTTAAAGGAATAAATCTTTAATGAAAAAATAAATTGAAAAAGGAAAACTATTTTGCTCCTTGTTGGGACACAGCAATCCTTTTTGAAATTTTAATAGTTTGGTTTAATAATTGAGTTTTGAATGTTTTGGATTAGGAACCTACTTTTAAAGAAGCAATTCTTTGGGGCAAAAGTATTTAAGAAGATAACTTATTTTATGAAGCAATTTTAGATCCTTTTAATTTAGGGTTAAAAACAAACAGGTAAATGTTTTGAAAATTGTGAAAAGTTGGATTCTTTGGAAAGTTTTATCCAAATGTTTAAGACAAATGGAATAGGTAAATAGAATAAAATAAAATATGAGTTTAGATTCTTATGGGAATCCAATTCCCCAAATTGTTTTTGTAAGTTGGAATTTTTTTTGGAAAGTATGCTCAAAAAGTTTTCTTTCGAGATGTGGAAATTCTTTTCGAAGTTTGAATTTCAAGTATCGCATACTAGCGTAATGTGAATTTCTAAGTTTATATTTTATAGAGTACATAAAGATCACTATTTAGGAAAGAAAGATTAAAAGTTTCATGATATGAAGAAAATAAAAATAGCATGTACAACCTGTTTTGAAAATTTGAAATCAGTTCTAAGCATTTATTTGTAGAATATTGGTAATGTTGTAAATGTATTTCAGATCTATAATTGGGTTACAAGTTAGATTGTCCTTGGAATGTGAATTTCTATATTTTGATTTATTGGAGCGGCTCCATGTAATTTCCATAAATTATCTGATTCCTTAAATATTTTAAAGTGCGGCGTTTAAATTGACAAGAGGTATGCCAAAAAGGGAAAAGATGTGTAAGATATGAATATTCTTTTCTGCAGTTTACACTGTCTATTTCAATAAAAGAAAAAAGAAATAATCCCTTATAATTTAAAAAAAGAAAAAATATCACTTGTGGTTTATTTGTGGAAATTTTTAACGGTAATCTTATATGAAAGGATGGCTCTAACAAAATAAATTATGAGAAGGAGTGTTCTAGTTTAGTGAGTGATAATTAGAAATAAGAA
Source organism: Allium cepa (assembly GCA_030765085.1). Classification (NCBI taxonomy): domain Eukaryota; kingdom Viridiplantae; phylum Streptophyta; class Magnoliopsida; order Asparagales; family Amaryllidaceae; genus Allium; species Allium cepa. The sequence goes on along the minus strand of CM060938.1, from coordinate 242,233,808 downwards.
ATATATAAATATTGGAATTGACGACGGTATTCGTATTAATATAAGAATTCACGAACATTAATTACAGATTTAATGGCAATAAATTTATAATTAATAAAGAATATAAAGGATTAAATAAGGGAATGACTAAGAAATCTAATATGATATTTATGGGGGAACTGATACTCATAATAGGTAATCTTGAAACTGGTAATTGGTTAAAATGGATTTGATAAGGATTGATTAGAGATTGTCAATTTTGACATTAACAACTAGTTATTATGGATAATGGATATCTATTAAAACTAAGAAGGAAAATTAAGAAGGTGGTTAATGGTGGAGTGTCATTCTAGAAACGCATATTTTAAATTGGTAAGGAGCATTAGGATCCCAACATCAGTAACACTAGTTGATGATTAATGGTAGCTTCCAGCAAAATTTTCCCTTAGAATTTTTGGGTTGTATGGGCTAGTTGTCAACTTTATAAAATTAAAGAGTTTGATATGGTATATGGCATGTTCCTATTTTCTCACTATGTTGATTTTAGGGATGGGACTAGACCACTAAATAAATATATCTACTATTAATAAATAGAATTCAATGAATAGATTTCCATAGTGTCTTTTTGAAATTTTGAAAATGCCCTACATTCATAAACGGACTCTCACCATCGGTTTGCAATCTTCACCACTACCCACTTCTTAACCACCCATCAATGGAATTCTCCATCGATTTGCTTAAATAAAAGGAATGTAAACATCAAAACTTTTGCACTTATAACACACATTCATCAATAAAATTATTATTAAAATAAAACAAAAATATTTCTATCTATTAGATGAACATACATGTGATTTACACTAGTATATATTAAGGAACATCGTAAATAGGAAAATTTCCCGAGGACACTTAACTAGCGATAAACCGAAGCTATGACTGGAAGTTAGCAAGGAGATTAGATTAGAATGCTTCAAACCTATGACTTGTGGAGTGTCACAATCCAAATCGAATGTGATAAGTTGTATGGGGATATGAAAGGAATTTTCTAATTGGTCAAGGATCAAGAGAGAGAGAGAGAGAGAGAGAGAGTCGTTGAATTTGTTTCCAAATATTTGGCGTGCTGAAGGATTAATGCTAAGCAATGCAGGCCAGGAGGACTGTTATTACCGTTAGAAGCTCTGACTTAGATATGGGAGCATATATTAATGGACTTTATAGTTAGGTTGCCTAGGAATCCAAAGGGAAACGACGTTATTTTGATTATAACAGATTGGCTCGTTTTACTTCCATTGGAAGTAATGAGATTGCAACATCTCTAGCGTAGGCTATGTCAAAGAAGTGGTGCAACTACGTGGACTTGTAGACTTGTAGTTAGCATTTTTAGTGATAGAGACCCTTTTGTTCACTAGGGAATTTCGGAGGAGTTTGCAATTTTCTTCGGAAACGACTTTGAATTTATAAGATTTGTTAAGAGCTTGCTTCATGGATTTTGGAGGACATTGGAAAGATAGAAGTGTTTATGTAGCAAATAAAGACCACACCGGACCGTTAAGGGTCCAATGCCGATAGGCAAAGAAAGGGATTGGATATTTAGTTAGGGTAATGGTATTAGTTAAGATTTCCCCTCTTAGAAAGGTTATGAGGTTTAGTACATCTGGAAATTTGGCGCCAAGGTTCACTGGGCCTTTTTTAATTTTTGAGAGAGTAGAGGAAACTTGCTTATTAGGTGGAGCTTCCGAACTAGTTAGCGAGAGTCTATGATGTCTTTCATGTTCCACACTTGAGGGAATGTCTACATGACATTACCTCCGTAATAGAGCCTGATTAGTTAACAAATGTTGAGACAGAGCCTATCACCCCCCACTGTGCCACCATAGGCATTGTTGAGCATGATATTTAGAGGCTTCGTAATGAAGAAATTTGGGTTGGTTCGGGCAGAAGGGGAGATAACCCAGCAGAAAACACAAGAGAAACCAAAGAATAGATGAATGTTTCTCATCCCAAGCTTTCCTGTAGTAAATTTTTCTCTCGAATAATCTAGGTAGTTGGTTTCATTGTGGTTGCTAGATTGGATGGTAGAAAGTGGTTTCCACATATTTTACTATTATTTTTGCACTCGTATAGAATTTTATATATATTTAAGATATTTGCATACATGCCTATATGTCATGACCTTGCATCCACGCTAGGATTGAGCTTACCTTTAGTATGTTTGCATACATAATCACATTTATTTTTGGTTGAGAAGAAGGTTATGCAGATTATTGTAAATAAATTAGTTGTATAATATGGTTATTGAGTGCGCACCACACTATCTACCATTGGCAGAAATTGCATCCGTGGTGTTTTTTTAATCAAGTTTCATATATAATATGTTGAAATCGGAATTCAAATGGAGAAGTTGTGGACGTTTGAAGTTTTCGAATTTGAAATAATTCAAACAATTTTAAATTTGAAAATTTAATTATTCGAATTTGAAATTATAAGTTTGAATTTAAATAATAGTTAACATTAAGCGAGACTTAATGTTCCAGTATATGTTAATTAAAATCTGGTTAACATATAAATTAAATAAGGTATTTAATAAAAAGTTCATGTAAATTAAACGATGCAAAAATCAGCGGTCGACCGCCCAAGGTCAGCGATCGACCAGTGGTTTGTCAGGCGGATAGTGCTTGCTTATTTAAAGATCATAATTTTATAATTTTTGATCGACGGTTCTGGTTCCTTCTTACCTCTATAAATAGATCGTTTAACCCCCCCCCCCCCCCCCCGGTCCCACTTTTCCTTGTAAAATTCTATTAGCAACGGCCAAGCACTGTCAAATTCTTTCCTCTTAGGGTTTTAAAAATAGTAAACTTTCGGGTAAGTATTTCTAATTTACAATCTCTAATTTAAATTAATCCTTCTTCTCCCTATCTTCTAATTTATAAAATCTAATATATACATATATATATATATATATGTATGTATGTATATGTATATGTATATGTATGTATGTATGTATGTATGTATGTATGTATGTATGTATGTATGTATATGTATATAATTTATTTGTTGTATATTCAAAAAAGGAAAAAAGACAAAATAGAGAATTAGAAGTTATATAAATCAGATCTCACCTTCTTCATTAGATTGTAGAATAAGTTAGGATTTTCAGGTAAGAGATTTAGCTGTTTAATTATTTTAGTTTCTGGTTTTATTCCTCTCTAATTTCATATTTCACTTTGTTGTATATTCCAAAAGTGGGGTATCTGAAAGGGAATTAGGGATGGTGGAACTAAATCCAATTAGGAAGCAAACAATTCTCTATGAGTGGAAATATCAAGTTTTTACATTCTTGTAATTGAACAGTATTTATTTTGACATGAGTATGCCTTGGAAAATTTTAGCAAACGAAAACATAACATCTAAAACCCCTAAAATTTCCCTAAATAAATGTAAATCTGTGATATGTTGGAATTTCAATTGTCTGTATTAATACAGTAGGATCACATCTGTACTTGAGATTTAGATGATTCATAATCTATTCCACTTTACCTCTTTTGATTTCAGTTGAAGTATAAAAAGGGTTCTATGATAAAATAAATTAGAAATAGTGGACGAAGAATGAATTTTATTGTAGTTTGCACTGCTTATTTATGTAAATTAAACATGTATGGACCCTTTTTTGCTTCGAAGTACTTTGTGCAAAAGTTGAATAGTATATGAAAGGTTTAAATAATAATATTTATTTTACTTGAAATGGAAGAGGTAAATTGTTAATATATGAGATGAGTTTGGTACTATTACTTTTTGTATACAGTCAGTTGTTGGCCAAGGATATTAGCTATATATTTTGTTGGAATTTGGAACTTGTATATGTTTGAAATTTAAACTAATAACCATTTTCTATGCGTATGACTAGAAATATTTTATTCGAATCTCATGTACATATATAAAAAATATCAATGTATTGATTATGAATGTAATAATAGCATGTATATATATAAAATTAACGTGTGTGTGTATATAATATTTTAATATCAACATTGATAGCTACAGGACGGGGATCAAGAGGTTTGCTAACATAAGTAATATTGAATTAGATTGGATCATAAGATTCAGCATTTCTAGGTTTATTGGAAAAGAGAGATGACCATTTGGAGGAAGTGCAGGGGCCATGGGGTTAAACCAGAGCATAACATATATGGCTCACAGTATAACCAGCAAAGGAAGAGGAAGGTTGAGAGGTAGAGAGTGGATGGAGAAGAAATAGAGAGAGAGGATGGAGAAGAGGCTGAAGGAAGAGGCAGCATGGTGAATTACATGGCTATGAAACCTCATTTAGACAAAGCTTGGAAGTTAAAAGGCACTTATGAATTGCTAGCTGATAAATAAAACTATTACTTCAAATTTTCTTGCTAAGAAGATAAGTAGTACATTCTCAAGCATGATCCTATGTTTATCGGAGGAAAAATATGTACTATTTTTGCATGGAACCAAAATTTTGCCTCTGCCTAGACCACAATCAAAGGTGTTCCTATCTGGATACACTTATATATAATCCCTATCATGTCTTGGACCCTTGTTGGAATAAACTGGTTCACTTTTCACCTAGGAAAACTCATTTATTTTGATGAAAACATAGAAAAATGAAAATATTCAAATATACTAAGTGCTTGGTGGAAGTATCCCCTGACAATGAGCTTCCTGAATTCATATGTGTAGGCGTTGATTCTTGCCCTACGGTTCTAATCGAATATTCTTGGTAGCGTCTAATTTGTATGCATTGCAAGATTTTTGGTCATGCTATAAATTAATATGAGATTATCTCAACCATGAAGGTTGATAAGTATAACGGGAAAAATAAAGCTAAGAAATATGTTCATTTAAAAAAGTTTATGCCTAAGCAAGAAAATATAAAAGGGTATGACAATAGTAATAATAAAGAATTGGTAAAACTCGGCTTGAATTCTTATAAATCACCAACATCCATATTTATAATACATACCCAAGACTCTATCTTATGGTAACTCTAGAATTGCGAAAACAGCAGGAAATCTTCTGAAGTTATATCTCCTATTACAAACCATTCATAACATCTAATCATACATTGCAGAAATAACAGAAAATCTTCCGAAGATATATCCCCTATTACATACCACTCATAACATCTAATCATATATTTTATATATATCACAATATCTTAATCATATATTCTAAATATATCATAATATCTAATCATATATTCTAAATATATCTCAACACCCCCCCTCAAGTTGGAGCATGAGATACAAAAATGCCCAACTTGGAGAGAAGAAAGTCAAATTGAGCCTTGCCGAGAGCCTTTGTAAATATTTCCGCCAACTGTGACAATGTCGAGACATGAGTAGGAGATATCAAACCTTCATTAATCGCATCACGAACAAAGTGACAATCAACCTCGATGTGTTTCCTCTGCTCATGAAAAACAGGATTCTTTGCTATATGTAACGCTGATTCACTATCACAAAATAATTTAATAGCTTTAGGATGATGCACACCCAAACTTAACAACAACCCTTTTAGCCACTTCAATTCGTAGGTAATTACAGCCATAGACCTATATTCGGCTTTCGCGGAAGACCGAGATACCGTATGTTGTTTATTTGTCTTTCAAGAAATAGGGGATTGACCAAGAAACACAATCCAACATGTCAACGAGCGACAAGTAAGAGGACAAGCCGCCCAATCCGAATCACACAATCCTTCCAAGGTCAACTCACTGTCAGCACGGAGCCAAATACCCTGACCCGGAGTCCCTTTCAAATAATGCACAACCCGAAGAGCCGCTTTCCAATGTTCAATTCGAGGTGCTTGCATAAATTGAAACAAAATATGAACTGAATAAGCCAGGTCTGGTCAAGTAACTACAAGATAAATCAAACGACCCATAAGTCATCGGTATGATTCAGGACCTGCTAGAAACTCTTCAGTTGCAAGACCTAGCTTATGATTTTGTTCTATAGGAATCCCAATCAGTTTTTCCACAATATGCCTGCTTCAGAAATAATATCTAAAGTATATTTGCGCTGACATAAAAACAAGCCTGATGAACTATGGGCGACCTCAATCCCAAAAAAATATTTGATATTTTCAAGATCTTTCATTTTAAAATAATCACTAAGATAAGCTTTGAATATAGCGCAGCGGAATCATTACTAGGAATAGCAAGATCATCAACATAAACTAAGACATTAATCTGAACACCGCCTTTAGTAAATGTAAAAAGAGAATAATCTGAACAAGACTGAAGAAAGCCATACTCTTTCAAAGCCGACACCAATTTTGAAAACCAACATCTTAGAGCTTGCTTTAAGCCATACAATGACTTACGTAACCGACACACCAAAGTTGGATCCAAAATCTCAAATCCGGAAGGTAATTTTATGTATACCTCCTCATCAAGATCACCATGTAGGAACGCATTATGAACATCCATTTGATGTAGTTTCCAATTCTTGGATGCCGCTATGGCTAGAAAAGCACGAACTGTAATCATCTTGGCAACAGGAGCAAAAGTTTCATTGTAGTCAATTCCTTCTTGTTGGTGATTACCTAACACTACTAATCTGAATTTGAGGCGCTCAACATCTCCATTTGACAAATATTTGGTCTTGTACACCTATTGACCACCAAAAGCACGTTTCCCCGGAGGAAGATGCTCTAAGGTCCATGTACCGTTGTCCTCTAGAGCCTGTATCTCATCCTTCATGGAACGGCGCCACTCATCGGATTTCATGGCTTCTTTAATTGATTTAGGGTCCTTACCCTAAATTATAGCTGTAAGAAATCTCCGATAATTTACAGAAAAATTGTCACAATTTATGCAATGTGCTAGAGGATAAGGAGTACCTGAGGAGTGATTGGAAGGAGAAGAATCAGAAGATGGACCATTAGCAAAAACCATATGTGTCACAAAATCTCGATGCAAAACATTTGGAAACTTTTTTCGAAGACCGCGACCCATTTCCTATGGACTAGTAGACTGATCCGAAGCAGAACCATGCGTAGACCCAGTAGACCCATCTAAAGACTAATCATCAATATGCATAATGGGTCGCTGTTCCGGCCCAACGGTCGTTGATTCTGGAACAATGGCATGTGCGTCAATTTGAACTTCGTCCATGTGATTTTGAGCATTATACCCACTATCATTAATCAAAATATCAACATCCTCATCTTTCGAACACCCAATGGGAACACCTCCTCTACAAATTTCACATCTCTAGATACGAAAATTTCCTTTGTATCAAGATCAAATAATTTTCACCCCTTCTTACCGAACGGGTAACTAAAAAAAATACACTTTCGAGTCCGACTTGCAAATTTATCTCTCTTAGTCTTTTGATTATAAGAAAAGCACAAGCACCCAAAGGTTCGAATAGCACCAAAAAGGGTGGTTTACCAAAAAGTATCTCAAAAGGTGTTTTATTTCGTAACATGGAATAGGGTGTACGATTAATTAAATGAGCGGCAGCAAGAACACATTCACCCTAAAAATAAATAGAAAAGTTTTCTTGAAAGCATAATGCCCTACCCACATTCAAAATATGTTTATGTTTCATTTCAACTCTCCTATTTTGTTGTGGAGTACCCACATACGAAGTTTGAAACAAAATTCCAGTTGCATTAAAATAATCAATCAAACATTTAAACTCGGTTCTACTATCACTTTGAACGACCTTAATTGTTTGAGAAAATTGCCTATCGACCATAGCAACAAAGGACATAAACATTTGAAACACCTCTAATTTGTCAAGCAACAAATAAATCCAAACTGCTCTCGAAAAATCATCAACTATTGTCAAAAAATAACAGGACCCACACGACGAAATGTGTCGATATGGACCCCACAAATCACAATGTATTTTCTTAAAAATTCTAGAAGCTTTATTATCACTTAAAGGAAACTTGTCTCTAGGATGTTTAGCACGCATACATATTTGACACCCTTTATTTAAACCATCTTTATTATTTTTGACGTGAGGAATTAACTTAACTACTTTTTCGGAAGGATGTCCGAGCCGATGATGCCACAACTCCAAATTTGATGTTGCTTCAGCTGTTGGCACAAATTCCAATTTGCTAAAGTAGTACAGTCCATCTCTCCTAACTCTCGTTCCAATCAGCTCCTTCGTTTGGTCCTGTATAGCACAAATATGAGAATCAAATTGGACAATAATTCGTAAATCATCATTAAGTTGAGAAACAGAAATTATATTGTAACTCAATTTTGGAACATAAAGTACTCTAGTGAGGGTAATTTTGTCCGACACACATAAGGATCACACCAAAGTAGCAATCACTTTTTCACCATTCGGCAAACCAACAGAACACTCAAGATTTTGTATATCAAATAACCATGAACGTTGCCCTGTAACATGATGGGTTGCTCTGGTATCGAAAATCCATGAAGTATTATCAAACTTACCATTTAATCGATTTTTCTGGAATTTTACTATTACCAATCACGCCTGAAATAGCTTTCCACTGCTCACTTGTGAACAATTGATCTTCACCACCAGCCATGGCAAATTATTCTTGAAGAAAAAAAATCATTTTTTGACTCTGATACCATGAAGAATTGGTAAAACTCATATTAATTAATCACCAACATTCATATTTATAATACATACCCAAGACTCTATCTTATGGTAATTCTAGAATTGCGGAAACAACAGAAAATATTCTGAAGATATATCCCCTATCACGTACCACTCATAGCATCTAATCATACATTGCAGAAACAGCAGGAAATCTTTCGAAGATATATCCCCTATTACATACAACTCATAACATCTAATCATATATTCTAAATATATCATAATATCTTAATCATATATTCTAAATATATCATAATATCTAATCATATATTCTAAATATATCTCAATAAATAATGATCAATCAAATTTTACTCGTGTTAAAAGGAAATACAAGGTACACAAAAAAATCCGGAGAACTGTTAAAGTGAATCGTAGGAATATCAAAGATGCAAATGATAAAAACCTTGTTGTTCAGGCTAAGGTTGGAGATAAGACTGATAATGATCCTATTAAGTCTATTGATTGTTCTTCTCAGCAAAATAATGAAACAAATATGGGTGATTGTTTTGAGTTATCTTAGTATGCGTTGCATGTCTCTGGTCTTGATGCAGCCATTCCTAAGCCCAAACATGCTGCTATAAATGCTAACATATCTACTTATGATGAAAATAGCCCCGCCCCCTTAATAAATTTGAAATTCCTTCTGGGTTGGAAGAGGGTGAATTTATTTCTATCTCTAAACTAGATGCTCCTAATTCTAACTTGATTTCTTCAAATATTCTTTCCTCTTCTGTAAATGATTAAATCTTGCCTATTCATTCTAACCCATCTACTATGAATGTCTTGAACATAATCTCTGAATCGGTGCTTTTTGTCCCTGATACACTTGTGCAATCTGAGTTTAAAGGATTGGTTGTTCAAAATGTTATGTGCAGCCCTCTTGTTGACATGCGCTCAAACATGCACAGCTCCATGCACAACCTCTCTTCCTCTTCTAATCATATAAACTCTTCATCCACCAACTCAAAAAATCTATCTATTATCACAGACTCACATTGCATCTCCATTCACACTAACATGCACATTCACCCTGCTTCTATTTCTCGTATCATTCCATCTTCTCTTTCCCTCATATCCCCTAACCTGGATATCAGTCTCCCCTCAAACATCTTTCCTTCCATCAATCAATAAATTGTATCTGCCTCTCCACAAAATCAAAACTCTTCCTCTAAAAAACCAAGGGGTAAGCCTAACAAAGTTCAAACCAAACTTCAAACTCTGTTGAACTTGACAATGGGGTAGAATACTCTTCTGTTCAAGCGCATTATCTCACCTTAATAATGAAAAATCAGGTTCACATGGTGTAACTACTAGATCAGCTACAAAACCAAAGTCCTTTTAATGATTGACAACATCGGGTTTTGGAAAGCCAGGGGTACAAATGCTATTTCAAAGCAACTAGAAATTAGCTATCATTAAAACCCAAAACATTCAATTAATGGTTATTGCGAAAAGCAAACTAAATCGTGTTACTACTCTTTCTGCTGTTAGCTATAGGAAATAGGAATAACTCTTGGTATTTTACTTCAACCTTTCTCAGGCTCGATATGAGAGAATGTTCATCATTTGGAACACTCTCCTCTTCACCATCTCTTCTATTACAGTTCATAGGCAATTCATTCAATCTCACATCACTCACTCCCTTCTTCTACCTTTTTTCTTCTAACTGGTGTCTATGCTGAAAACAACAAGACCCATAGGCAAACATTACTTGAATCCCTCCCTCCCTTCAACCTTCTACTAATCCTTGGCTCTGCGTAGGAGATTGGAACTACCTATAATTCTCTCATGACAAAAGTAGGGGTTGTCCCCTATCCATTCAAAGCACCAGGTCTATGAATAATGCTATCTATTCCTCTAGTCTTATTCTCACTCACTCCACTGGCTATTTTTTTACCTGAAACAACAGTAGTAGGTCTGAGGTTCGAACCCTGTGTAGACTTGACAAAGCTTTTCATAACTTAAGTTCCCTTTCATTATAGCCTAACCTTTCCACTCATATTCCTCATCCTTCCCTTTCTGACTACTCTCCTCTAATTATTGGTTGGGGAAAGGTTGCTATGAGAAGACATTCCTCTTTTTCATTTTTTACCGATTGGTCTGAATACCCAGAATTTTTTTATCAATAGTTGCTTCATGCTGGAACTTTCATGTTTTTGGTAACCCTATGTTCGTATTGTAGATTAAGTTGAAGAAACTAAAGGAAATCTTAATGAATTGGGCTCATGATATTTATAGTGATGGTTCTGTGGCCTCTTCTAAGTTGAGGAATAGGTTGCTTGCTATTCAGGATGCTCCATCAGCTTATTAAATGGACATGCCTCTTCCTATAGAAGAAGATATTCTTTCAAAATGCTTGTCTAAAGCTTTATATGAAGAAATTAAAATGGTTAGACAAAAGCTCAGGAACAAGTAAGATTTATTTAGTGAAAACAACTCTAAATGTTTTCACTCTACCTTGAAAATTAAACATGGCTCTGGTAATGTTTATAAAATATTAAATAAGGATAGTGTCTTATGCAACAACATTGACTCAATTTAGAATGCCTTCCTGATCTATTTTGAAAGTACTTTGGCTAATCGGTCTCATCATCCAATCTCTATTTCCTCATTTTCCTAATACTCTCTGCCCTCCTTATCTCCTCAGGCTAGTTCCTCATTGATTAAAGAATACTTTGGATGAAATAAGGTCTTTTATTTTTAGCACAAACTCTGACAGTGCTCTTAGTCCTGATGGATTTAATGCTCGTTTTTTTAAGGGTGTCTTGGTGTATAATTTGTGAGGATGTGATCAAAGTAATTAAAAACATCTTCAACCATAATAGAATGCTCTTTGGAATATATGCCACCAAAATTTCCTTGATTCCTAAAGTTAAATAGCAATCCAGTGTTACTCATTTTAGACCCATTGCCTGCTGCAATGTGATTTATAAATGTATATCCAATTTTATGGCTTCTAGAATGAAAACTGTGCTTCCCATCATTATCTCCTCCAACCAGAGAGCATTTCTTCCTTCCAGAACTATTATTGACAAGATTTTGTTTACTCGGGAGTTGGGTTACGGTAGGAAGAATATCTACCTAATATGTGTTGTGAAACTTGATTTCCAAAAGGTTTTTGATTCAATCCAATGGCAGCCAATCATTTATATTCTTCACAATAGAATTTCCTAGTTCCTTCCTGGCTTGGGTGCACTCATGCCTATCTCCTATCTACTACTCCACTTCTTTAAATGGTGCCTCTTTTGGCTATATTGCTGTCACTAGAAGAATTAAATAAGGGACCCGATGTCCCCCTACCTTTTATTTGTGCCATGGAACTTTTAACTTGTATGATCAATAATGCCTCTTTGTCTAAAGTTCTTGATATTCATCCAATGTGTTAGTCTCCAAGAATTACAACTCCCATGTTCGATGATGACCTCTTGTTATTTGCTAAGCCTAAATTTAATTCTATCTCTGCCTCCCTTGCTATTATTAGTAATTTTAATGAACTCTGTGGTTTGTCAATCAATAAAGAAAAATCCAAAATTCCGATAGCTGGGATTTCGAAATCTAAAAAATAGACCCTCTTGACTTTATCCACTCTTTCTACCATACAATTTGATCGTATTTATCTTGGTGCACCTCTTACATCATCCAGAATTAATGCTACACAATGTTTGCCTCTATATGATAAAATTTCAAATTGTCATCATGGCCTGTTTCAAAACTTTCTACTGCTGGTAAACTTGTTATTATCAAGTCTATAGCCTCTACAATTTGCTTGTATTACGCAAGAATCTTTATACTTCCCTCTAAGCTTATTGGTATGGTCAATTTAGCTTTAAATCGTTTCTTATAGAATGGAAATCCTTATTCTCAAAAGTTTATTCCTGTTGCTTTCAAGTACAACTTATGTCCTTGTGATAGGGGGATTGAGAGTTATGAATATAAAATGGTGGAACAAAGCTAATTTCACCACTCATTTTAATAAACTATTAGATCATGATTCTAATTTATAAGCTGTTTGGTCTCGTATTAACATTTTCAAATGTTCCCATTCTGGATAATGACTATTTCAAATGACTACAGTTAGACTTTGTCGAAGCATTACGAAGTTGAGACCTTTTTTTCATTCTTCTAGAGCTCCTTGCGCTATGCTATTATGTTATCCTTTTGGCATGATCCTATTCTTCCAATGGATTGATTCTTTTTGAAGTTAAAGGTTTTAACTTAAGAGTTCTGACTTGAACCAATGATAATTCCAGAGTCTCTCAGTTCCTGGATAATAGTGAGATCAGTCTCCCCTATTGTAGCTCCCTTGTTGTTAGAAATGCTTGGGTTGTGATTGAAGGAAGGAATGATGCTTTTGATATTGACACTAATCTCTGGTATAACAAATTTCATTATATTTCCAGGGATTATAATAAAATCTCAGGTTTTCAGGATATGTTAATCTTTCCGTGGCACTCTAGAATTTGGGTTGTTGCATCAAAACCAAAGAAAATCTCCTTCTTTGGAAAATCATCAGGAATGGTCTTCACACTAAGGACAAGTTGGTCAGTAGTGGTTTTTTGCAAGTATCTTCCTACATTTTGTGTGGCAATGATGTTGAAAATTACGCTCTTCATTTTTTTTTTTGATTTCAAGTTTTCCTATTTCATTTGGCAGAAAGCTCTCTTTAATCTAAAATTGCATACCCCTCATGCCATCTCTAGTATTGAATGGTTTATTATTTTCAAAGGGACTAGATGGAGATCGAATGAAGGAATGTTGCTTCTCAAGGTTCTGAAGAAATTCATCTCTCTGGTTTGGGAAGAGAGAAATGCAAGAATTTTCATTAGGGTGTCTAGATCGAAGCAAAGTTTGCTACCTTGCCTACTAAGGCAGTTTCCCACCTAGATTTAAATACACTTTAATGCTGGTTGCTTACTAGTATTAACTGTTTTTTGCTTTTAGATGCTTGGTGGTTTTTGTTTGTAATCTTTAGTTGCTTCTTATTTTTTTTACTCCCGTTTCTTTTCTCCTTTTGATAGGTTGCTTCTATCTCCCCTTTCTATCCTATGTTTCATTTCAAAAAATGATAGAGGCCATTCAACCCTGCCGACTTTGCCAAAAAGTAATAATAGCATAATTATTATAGCGCACTGAATGTATTGATTAGAATTAATAGGATAGTAAATAGCATTAATTTCTAAGGAAGGTAGTTAATGATAATTATGAGAATTAATCCATATTAAAGGCGTTATAAGGGGGTACATTACATGGCCTTAGTTATTAATTTTATAGGACGGTACATGTATGCAATAGTTATACATATGAAAGTATGGCTAAGTTATAAGGATGCGAGATTAGTCCAAAGTTACATAGAAGTTTGCTCAGCTAAATCTGGCTACTGGCATTGTAGTTTGCGAACTGATGTGAGACATCACCTATAATAAATAGCCACGGCATACACGAGATTAATCCCGATTCTATAGGGTGAATATGTCATCCATCTGGCTACTAGTACCAATGTATAGTCGGATTAATCTGAGATGTCATGATTGTGTTATGAGTTATGGTAGGTGAAATTTTAGAAGGGATCCGCTTTGGGTTAGAGGTATTAAGTGATTATGGTAGGGTCCGCATCCTTTAAGAGAAGTATTAAGTGACCTGGTAGGATTTCTTAAAATGTCGGTTAGTGAGAACCATGTAGGGACCCGCCTTGGGTTAGGTCTTAAATGATGAGAACCTATTTTATTTTATAGGTTTTAAATGGTAAGAGTCTGCGTAAGTCCAGAGAAAGAGGAGTTAAGTGGTTTGGAAATTTTCTCTCTCGCATCTTTGATGATAGTTGCGTTAGAATTTGAAAACGGTTAGTTATTAAAGGATGGGACCTGCCTATCGCGTCTACCTAATCACCAATAAAGGGTATTTATTGATTTGGACGCTTTCTCTTGCATCATTAATTGCAGTTGCATTAGAATTTTGAAATGGAATTGGAAAGGCCTTTGGGCATACAATTAAAGTTATTAGTATTTGTAGCACCACAATTTAGGGAAACTATTACATTTGGTATAGTCTTAAATAAATAAGACATATTTCTTATTTAAATAATACTACTCAAGTACAAATATGGTAAGGCTTGAGATTTCATTTCACTAGATATTTATCGTTCTGACCCACTCCTTATTACAACACAGGTTAGAAAGAGTAATGCTGATTTAGGAGGCAGAGGTGGAGATGAAGAATTGTGGCAGTTATCTATCTATTTATGCTTTTTTAGTATTTTTATCGTATCTAGTTAAGATGTTATGTTATTTTAAAACATTTTACTATGGAAGCTTTATGTAAACATGATGTAATATTTAATATATGTTTCTGAAATGGTTTTTGTTATGAAATGGGTACTTATTCTGATATTATATTTAATCCATTCCGCTTTGAGATTTTGAAAGTGTAGATAGATAACTCTATGTACTGTGTATTATCTAGTTTTTTCAACCTAACAACTCACCTTGAGATGGGCCTAAGCTTCGACAGGCTTTTGTTGGACTGAAATTATGTTTATTTCGGGGCGAGTTGTTACATTGTAGCCCTACTACAACAAAAATAACCTTTCGCAACTGTCAAAAACAGTTGTAATCGGTCGATTACAACGGACATCCGATAGTCGTCATATCCGTAGTTGTAATAGAGATGGATTATTTTACAACTGCTTTTAGCAGTTGTAAATGATATTTTTACTACTAGTTTTGGCAGTTGCAAAAGAATTTTTTACAACTACTTATGGCAGTTGTAAAAATCTTTTTTACAGCTATTTTTAACTGTTGTAAAAGACTTTATTAAAAATACTTTTATTTTTTACAACTGCTTTTGGCAGCTGTAAAATCTTTTTTACAACTGCTTTAGATAGTTGTGATAAAACAAATGCAAAATAAAAAAATTATTTTCTAAACAAACTTTGCAACGAAAGCAAACAATAGATAAGCATAATAAATAATAAAATAGAAGTAACAATACACTATAAACAATTCAAACATTACATTACTATTATATACAAAACTAATATATCAAACAAACCAAATAACTGAATCAAAGCAAACTAAAAAAATATATTAATTTTTTCAATCTCTTATACATACTACTCTTTTAACACCAATGATAGGTTACATTTACTTGTATGGGCCAACATATTTTGATATAATAAAGTAGGTATGTTTTAATTGTAAATCGTACTGCCCAAACAAAAGCATGCATTGATTACCAAAGTAACGAATATCCGCATTGTTGGAGGTGGTTTGCTCTAATTAGGTCTTGGTCTCTCAGGCCGAGTAACTCCAGTAGTTCCCACGTGTACAAACCTGGTAAAAAAATGCATGTGAATGTGCTTAAATTGAATATCTTCATTAATTTCTTACACATGGTTAGCAATTGCAACAACAAATATTAACAAAACAGCATACGAATGTCACAAACCAAAATGTTTGCAGAACATAATTATAGGATTAAGTTTTGAAACAGTATAGACATAAGGTCAAATACTCTTGCGGTATAATACAAAATAACTAAATATATCACATTACCTAAGTTATGAACTCTTGACAGTCACCATTGGCCCATCACATCCAACACCACATTAAATCCTTATCCACATTTTCAATTTGTACACGTTCCGATCAATATTCAAAGCATTCTAAATTTATCAAGATTTTTTGTCTATAAAACAATTGCAGGAATTCGAAAATTAGAGTCATGAACAAAAAATTCAAACTTATATTGCAAAGTTAATAAACTTTACTTACTGGATTACTTTTTCTTTGTTGCCCATTTCCCCTCTCCTTTACATCACCTATTGTAAAGGCCCGTTTTCCCGTACTTTTTGAATCGACAATAAACCACACATGTCTAACTCAAATTGCACGAAAAGACGGATCTTTAAGCGTGATAAAGAAAAGTAGACAGAATAGAATCTCACACGAATGGAATAACATATATTATTTCAATAATAATCTTTACAGCGGAAAATTTTAAATTACAATATCAGAGTCTAACCTAGATTCAGCTTGGACAGTTATAAAACCTTCCCTTACAAATGCTGACAAACATCAAAAAAAATTCACTAAGTACAACAGATAATAGAATATGTCCATACATCGATGAATATCTCCATCTCTCGTTTGGAAACTCCAACCATCTTCGACTATCCTGAAACTACTCGTATATGACCCGAGTATTGAAAATACCCAGGTCAGGCTTGATAAACCAGCGTGAGAAAAACTCAATACCAGATGACGGTGTCATATATCAGCCTTTTTTATAAATCCTTTGAAAATAAAGAGAATTTCATAAGACCACGCCCACACATAAACACGGACGGGTTTTTACCTTATGATAACTAAATCACTTTTATGTCAAAACGTTTGATATTATTCTTAATGACATCTCTTTGAAAACATTTGCAAATAAACTTATTAGTCTTATCTAAAATGGTTACCCATATAGCATTTCAAGACTATTCATTACGCCAATACAAACAAAACCGTAGGTTCTTATTGGAGAATGGATTTCCATACAAATGACCAGACGCAGGATCTACCTTCCGAATGGGTACACCTCTAGATGGATGTCCCGAGGAACGATCACAAAGCTCCTCTACCAACACAAGACCGGCCTACCTCTGTAACTAGATAGTACCGAATATGTCATCCCTCGATCGTTACCGACCTTTAACCGAGCGCTCGTTTTCCATATACCACATTAATTTACATCCCGAACGTCATAGCGGAAAAAAAATATTTAGAAGGGGATGATCATACCCTACTTGGGAATGACCCACTTAGCATTGCTGCATCTAATCCTATTTCGGTCATTTCCGGTTTGATAAGGCTTGAGGCTACGATTACCTTTTTACAAAGCACATATCACATCTTTGAATGCCACATTGTCCTTTCCGTTAACTACTAATTTTCTTCCACAAAAATACAACCCTTGAGCTCGTACGTCTCAAGGAGGGTGTTAAGCTAAGAGAAGTTGTCTTCTCCGCCACCACTGATGTATGTTTGTAAAAACCAGTGTACGTAATCGTTAGAAATGCAATGTCAGACAAACGTCCATACAAGTTGTCTAGGAACAGGACAAACCAAAGGCACTTTCGTCGGCCATTATTAGGTGAGAAGCCCTTGCAATCCGAAAAATCTCCATCACGAGGAAACCACTACTATATATAACTCTATAATGGGTGCGACACCGAGAAAATCAACAAGCAGTCCTCACGCTATGAAGATGCACGGTCTTCAACAATCATTGTCTTCAACATGTCTTCACGTTCGAACGTATATATTGGTTCAAAGTGGTTTTCGGATGGGATTTACCCAAATCCGACCCCGGTTTCTTCGAAATCCAATATCGATAGAAAGTGAATATGAGTATACAGGATTTATTAAGTCTCTTTTCACTTTAATTCTTTTTGGATGATTTCGAAATCTCTTTCTTTTGACTTAGGATAATTTCTAAGAAATTCATTCTTTTTCTTTGGAAAATATCTCAAATTTCCTTTTTTAGGGCAAGACCAGCCGGTTTTATAGTGGACCGTCCACTTTTTTATTATGAACGTAATAAAATTTGAAGTATAGGAGTAAGGTAAAAGCACCTTAACTACTATGAAAAAGAAAGAACACAGCACAAGAGTGTGATAGACATATCACAACTACAAAATGAATATCGAACACAACTACTCCTCCGAAGAGGTAGCATCACCTTCATCCACTAAATCCTAAGAAGACTCCAAAGGGATATTCCCCAGCAAACCAGCATAGGGGCAGAAATGGGAAACAAAACAGGGATCATAAGCCACAGAATCAGAAGAGTACATAAAGGAACGATCCCAGGATGAATCAGCAAGCAAGACAGAATTCGATCTTGAAAAATAACCGTCCAAAACAAGAGCTAATGAGTCACCAAACAGTCTATAATAAATGCATCTAAGGTCTAGATGATCATTAGAAACAAATCTAAAGAAAGAATCAACCAAGGGGTTAAATCTCATGCTAGAAATGTGATCAACCCAACACCTCTCATTATCCCAAACAATATATGGACAAGGCAAGCCAGGAACAGGTGCAACACCAGGAGGCTGAACCGTAACAGCAGGGACTGCAGAAACAACAATAAGGACCATAGAAACGCCAGGAGGTGAAGGCCGAGCAGGCGATAAGGCAGGCCGATCGTCAGAACAAGAAGGCGGATCCGAGATAGAAATAGGAGCTGCAAGAGGTGGAGCAGCCTGAGAAGATACCTTAGGAACTCATTTCCTGAGCGGGGGCCGAGGAAGAGGGATCTTAGGAGCAGCCGCAGAAACAACAGAATGTGAGCAGGCGTTAGCTAGGTGGCCAAAGGAGTGACAGGAGGAACAAATATCTGGAACCCAACCGTAGCGAACACGGACTTCCACTACGCGCCCAACAGCAAGTTGTACAGGAATAGAGGATGGTAGGGGCTTAGATAGAGAAATCTCAATCAGAGCCTTTGCGAACATCAATTTTTCACGTGCAACCGTATTAGAGTCAAAACATTTCAATTTACCTACATTACAAGCTAGCCAATTCAAACCAAGCAAGGGTTGCAGAGCAGAGGGAATATGGGAAAAGTGAACCTAGACGGGGATAGAGAGGACTTGCTCACGAGCACTAGCAACTGTCGGAGACCAAGGTGTAACAATAAATGGTTGCCCATCGAAAAAAGAAGGCTCAGCCTCGAGAACATAACAGCGGTCCTCGCTGGAGGAAAACAAAAGGAAATACATGGATTCCACCAGCCTAACACGAAGATCGCCACGAAGACGCCAAGCTTTATGAAAAACCGAAGCCGCATCGTGAAGGCGATGAGATGGGTCTAGAAAGAATCCAACCAAGTAATCTGACCAATAGTCCACACCAGCTTGCATAATAATAGGAGGAGGAACCATCACTCCATTTTCCTCAACAATTTCAAAATCGATCGGATTGTAGACCCCCGCATTACGGGGCAAAGATGAAAAAAGCAAAGTCCAAGATTTGGAACCGGCCAAGGGAGCGGCAGGTCCGGGAGGCACCACACTAATGGTATTACCAGCAGCGGCAGATCGAAAAGATTCAACAGAACCCAAAGTAATGTGATTGGGAGCACACTTTTCATTGGCATTAAGTCGAACACAAGGAGATGGACCTGGTAACTCCACAACAATGGGGGATACAGTAGAGGCAGAAGGGATTGACTCGCCAGAATGAGCAACACTGTCAAGTGGAATAGTTTTCACCGTGGCATTAGCACAAGCACTACGAGTGCAACGACCAACAATAGGATTAAAAGCCGATCCCCTACCCTACTCACCATCAGACAAACTATCATCAGCCCGTGCTCCAATTACAACGTTCGACACAGGCATCCCCAAATTACAAGTCATATTATCAAGAATACCCACATCAACACCACTCGCAAAAGTAAGCTTACCAGGCAAGAACGCACCAACATTCGCCATCAAAGCCATCGGACAATGGCGATTAGCTTGCAAGGGAGGAAATTCAGAGACCATTTGAAGGGTTGGAAGAGGACATAAAGGCATTGAAGGCATAACCATGAAAACGCTACCGGACTGGTCGACGACAGGGGGAACGAGATGGGGCCGAGGAGGAGAAGCGGGCATAGGCGAAGGTGAAGAAGGGAGGAGGAAAAGAAGGCAAAGAGGAAAGAGACGGGAAAAGCGACGGGTGCGAATCAGGGGGCACCAAAGACAGCGCCATGAAGATTATTTTCATTAAATATTGGTAATTCTTTATCAAATTCTTTAACTTTTAGGCGGGTCAAAAACAATGTTATTTAAAACATCGTTTACGATAAACCCTAAATCAATCTTAACAAACATTTTGAAGTAAATAGGATCGTAGAAATCATTCATTTTTCAAGATCGCTGAACTTTTGGATAATACCAAACTTCTTTTATTTTGGAAAACATAACGGAATCTTTTTATTTAAGAATATCCGGGCTTTCCTTTCGATCTGTTCCACCCTCGCCTAAGAAAAGAAAACATAGGCCAGGTAAGTTTAGGGCACTGGTTGCTCCATCCTTAACCTTAGTTAAACTCCTTTTTTATCTTTC
Organism: Allium cepa; assembly: GCA_030765085.1. Lineage (NCBI taxonomy): Eukaryota > Viridiplantae > Streptophyta > Magnoliopsida > Asparagales > Amaryllidaceae > Allium > Allium cepa. Next base: position 242,213,102 of record CM060938.1, on the reverse strand, counting down.
CAGATCTCACAGGCGGGACAAATGTACTAGTCGTTTCCGCATATACAGATTTTTCAACATAATTTTGGAATTGCTTATAAATATTCCAAATTATCTTTCAAAATGCTTAATTATCCCTTTTAAAACATTCACAATTGATTCCGAAAAAATCATTATTACATGTAAACTCACTTCCAAAAGTTATAGAATTTGCAGCAGAAAAGTGCTGCGGAAAGTGCTAAATAAGCTTATTTGTATTAAACAAGTTTTAAATATTTGAAAATTCATATTTTTCGATCCAAATCTCTTTTAAATCATTTAAATAGATTTATCAAATTTATTCCATATTTTTCCATAATTAAAAACTTCGGTTTAAACAAATTTCCTGTTATGGTCACTAAACTGCACTAGCGCGATTTTTCTACAAAATTGATTTGGACTTATTTCAAAATCTATTCAACGAAACTTTTATTTTCTATCTTCATTTAAAAGATATGGATATAATAGTCCGAAATTTTTTTATTGAAGAATTCCAAGCTGTATTCCACTCTATACACTCATTTGAACTTTTCGGCGCGAAATCGGGAACTATCGTTGCGCGACGCGTCTAGTTTTAACTTATTTTTCAGTATTTAAAATAATCTATTCGAATTGGATTTCAACACTTATAAAATCATTAAAAATCATTTTAAATCAATATTTTCACTTTTTAAAGTATATAAAATATATTTTCACTATTACCACATTATAACATTATTTTATTCCTGTTATTTTAATATTAAATATTAAATTCCAATTTCAATTCGATTTCAATTCTAATCTCAAATTAAACACATTTAAAACTTAGATTCAAAACTAATTTCAATTTAAACATCAATTCAATCTCAAACTAAACTTCACTTTTTTAAAATCGATTTCAATTTCAATTTCACTATTCATCTCAATTTCTAATTAACTATCCTTTTCAAATCCGTTTCACTTTAAATTTCAAATTCTCTTTCATTTTAACTTTAATTTCACTTCTAAATGAAAAGAGACTTATTTTTCCACAATATCTCATATTACTAAAATATGGTCTTTTTAGATAAATGGATTACTTAATCAAAATGAACATATCCAATATTCATATTTATCACTAACATAACATTCATTCAACCAATCACATGCATATGATTTCAAATCTAGCATTCACTATTAATATCATAACGGGATATATTATCACAATTCACTTAATTTTCTAACTATCAAATCATCCATATTAACAATCAATTTGGTATAAACATTCATATGTCATAAGAGTGTAAAAATGATTTATAACATAATCAAAATATAAATTCAAAAGCAATGAGAATTTCTCACCATAAACCAAAGCGATTAACTTCCTACCAACATTCTAATCAACCAACACTTCACTAGTTAATTCCTACTCCATTAAACACTAGCAAACAACACCCTCCCCCATCCAATAGCTTGGTCGAGGCTTGAGATGGAGGTTGGTCGAAAATATAGAGAAGAAGCGGTAGAGCTTTAAACTTGAATTCCCATGATTTAGATCCAAAAATAGGTCATCATCTCTCTTGTTTTTGACTCTCTTACTCACAAAATTTGAAAACTTATTAACTGAAAAGTTGTTGAAAATTATTTTCTATTGAATTTGAAAAAAAGAACCATTTGAATCCAAGTAGATTTGAGGGAGATATGACAGAATGAAGAATAGGTGTCGGATTGACAAAAATGAAGCCCGAAAATGCACTTCAAAGAATTGAGTTTCAGGTATAGCAAACCTCAAAACTGGAAAAAGTGATCAACATAAAATTTGTAGCCATTGAAATTTCATATGGTTTAATAAAAGAATTTCTAAATTTGGATCGGTAATGATCAAGTTATGATAAAAACAAAATGACCTATTCTCTGGCTTAAAAACTGGGCCAGAAAATGCACTTGAAAGAAGTGGCATTTTGACCTATTTATGCTAAGAACTGGACAAAGTGGTCAACATAAAAGTTGTAGCCATTGAAAAAATACATGATTTAAAATTTTTTTTTTTGCAATTTGGTTCATTTTGAATAATTTATGGCCGAGAGAGAAGAGATAAAATATGAAGAAAATATAAGTTTGATTTGAAGAGAATAAACATTGAATTCTTTTGAATATTTTATAAATATTTTGACATTATTTCTTTTTAATTTTTTTCTATGGCTTGGAAGCCATTAAAGAGAAGAGGAAGAAGATTAAGAAGGTTGAGAAAAGAAGAAGAAAAAATATGAATGAAATGAGGGAAGGAGGTGGATATTTATAGAAAAAGAAAGATGTGGTAAATTTATCAAAATAACCTCTTACCAAATTACCAAAATAACCTTACTTCAACCAAATTAATCTCCACTTTTTCAATACTTAACATCATCTTTCACATCCTTACTTTATGTCTTAGTCACTTAAAAATTAAGTAAAGAATATCATAATTATGTTGGCTTTGATTTGACATTGATTTGATGTTTGCTTTTGACTTTTCTTACTTATTTTTGTTAATTCTTACTTACTTTTCTTAATGGCTTCTAGAAGTTTTCTAATCTTATTTAGTAAAAGTAAACATATTTAGTGAATTAATTAATACTTACACTATTTGAACATATGTTCCTATATAAAAATAAAGGTGCGACGATGTTGCGACAACTTTTAATCGACAAAACGTCGTTTTTCGACAAAATGTTTTATGATCACATTTTGACGTTTTAGTTAAACTATTTATTTATGTAAACAAAATTTAAAAATAAATTTGTATAATGCTACTTAAAAATATTAACACTCATAAATTAATTAAAATAATTTATTTAATCATTGAAACTTACTTTTTTAAAATCAGCATTTTGTTACTTTTGTTGATATAGGCAAATGTTACTATTTTTGTGTATACTTCTCTTTCCAAATCCTGTCTAATTTTGTTTGAATCATATAACCTTACTTATTTTACATTTAAAATCACTTTAAATATTATATTTTAAAGTGTTCAAATTCTGGGTCGTTACATTCTCCCCTACTTAAAAACATTTCGTCATCGAAATGAAAGTTAGATAAAAGAATCTATCTCATACTCATATCCTCAAATAATTTGACTTATTTCTACCAATGATAGAAAAGAAGAAGGTCGATATCATAACAACACTAAAAGCAAATGATGTCAAACATACATACAGAGATTCCCCACACTAACCTGAGTACCTATCACGTACTTACGATTATATACACACACACCAAGTCAAACTTCTATCGTACCCATCCTAGTGCACATTGCACACTTAAGATAGAATATACAACAACCAAACAAGACTATACATCCAAAACAACCACACTGATCTATATCAAGATAAACGAATACCACCACATAACTCATTCCCTGTCCTGAGCATGTGCTATATCTGTGGTCTATATATATGCATACCAAAACATCGGTCCAACAACTATATCTTAGTGCCTACTATTTGAGATAACTATCCAACTACTAAGTAGGCAGACCCAACACATCATACTATATATGACATTTGATTCGATCTATTATTTGAATCCACAACTTTTCTTTTGAACTAGTATCGATCCCTCGATTTTTTTGTGCGGACTTTGATCGGACTTCTTGATCATAAATCCTTGCTTTCCTTGCATAGCTCTCAACTATAATAGAAAACTTGTGTACATAATCATAAACTCCCATCAATGCTCGCTGTCAAGAATCGAGTGATAAATCCTTTTTCGGATTGGTGTATACACCTTAAAGTTCTGTACTCAAATCTTAGATCAAATTTTATGTGTTGAAATGATGTACGTCTAACTTATGTACTTATCCACATTCATCTTCACCTAATACATTTCTTTAAAATTTCTATTAATCCAAGTTTATTTCACAACCATTTACTTTCTTTTAAATACATTATTACTTAAGCTTACAGATATGACCTAAACTTGTATAATATACCTTTACTTCTTAAGAGTATATATACATATCCCCAAACTTCAAATTGTTATTACTTCAACTAAGGTGTTTAAGTAATATGGAACTCTACTATTATGTCAAATTAATAAGTTATAAAACTCAACCCTTAGTTTTCTTTATCCAAGGTTTTCATTTAACTAATATTATTTATCCAATCCTTATATTAATAAGGCAACTTTACTAAGTGTACACCTTTTTCTCACTGATTCTATGGTTAACTACTTAACTTATTTACCTATCCATTTTCTAAATCAAATTTCTAAATCTTAAATCCATCAAATACCTTATAGTCAAATTATGAAACTTAATTCATGTGGTATATGTTATTTAAAATTTTCATCCAACAATCAACCTGTTAACCATTTTATTCAAAAATATCCACTTCTATTCTTATTTCATTCTGAATTGCAAATGTTACCCTAAATGTATCACTAATTCAAAATTTTATATTAGAATGATATTTCTTATATCTCTTATTCCTAAATTTCACTTTAATTTTTTAACCTAATCAAAGTGCCTAAATTTCAAATTACCTTATATCCTTTATATGTTATAGAACTTATACTTTTATATTATATTTAGAAGAAAAAAAGTCGCAACTTAGGTTCACCCTTTCTCCTATCTTATGGATAAGAATTTTTTCCTAAGTATACATTTCTTTTTTATTTTCTCTAATTACACTTCTAGCTTCAATATTATCATCAAATATCTTATAATCAAATCTTGAATTTTACTTCACAAGATATTTGTACTTAGCTTTTAAATCCATCTATTATGATAATCACTTAATCATTATTATTTATTAATACTACATATTTAATGGTATATGATTAAAGTTCTAAATTCTAGGTTTCAACTAATTGATTCTATATGGAATATCTTATAGTCAATTGTGCAATTCTAATCACAAGATATTCATATTTTAGCTAAGCTAAATTACAATTAATCCTTAATTTCTAACCCAAAAGATAATAATATCCCCTTTAATATTTATAATATAAACCCAATGTAAAATTATTTCATTTACCAATTTCTTTAAAACAAAATCATTTTTATAAAATTAACAAATACGCTCTTATATATAAAATACTCTCATAACTCATTCTAGGGTGTTACTAACCCTATCACAATGAGTTATGTTATCCCGCCTTTTAGCAAGGCCGAGATACCAAAAGATTTACCGAAAAACCAAAGACAGTTCGTCACGAAGATGGATTATATGCAGGTTCGCTATAGATATCGATGAATTTTGTCTGAGTCCGCATCAGGCTACAACTGAAAAGGCACGACAAGCGAAGCCATGGAAACCAGCATTCCAAATTTCAGGTCAATCCGAGTTCGTATGCTAAAGTTGTGATCGGTGCAAGTTGAAGGGAAAAGCCATGTTTTCGTATCCATCGATGAGCCCTATTTCGAATCCATCGGCTTCGCACCAACCAGCATCGTATCCATCAAGAAGCCTCGGCTCACACCTATCAACTTCGTATCCATCAATAAAGCATGCATTTCGTATCGATCGGCTATATCATGTTCGTGTCCATCCAGTTAGACACGGCTCGTATCCATGGTTGAGCCTCTATTCGAGTCCATCATCTTCGTATCGATTAGGGATACAATGCCCTCGTATCCATCTGTCTCGAATCCATCAGATTCTGTTAGTTCAAATCCATCAGGCAACTGCTCTTCGTATCCATCAGATGACCTTGCTTCGTATCCATCAAACGGTGGCTACTTCGTATCTATTAGGGGCTCTTGTTCGAATCCAAGTCCAGTGGCTTGTTCGTGCCCATCAAGTATCTACTTGGCTCGTATCCATCGAGGAAATTCATGTTCGTAACATTAGTCTCCATTGATTCATAACGGCCTTCGATGCAAACGAGGCGAGATTCATGGAGTCGAAACGGTCAACTCGGAGCAAAAAGGGGATCGATGCAAGGGATGCACGTCGCGTCATCGCAGAGGCACGTGCGTCATCGATTCGAAGTGGATCGATTCGAATTCATGGATTCGAACTGTAACAACCCGTATATTTGGACCATTTAAATTGACAATAATCCTCACATGTCAACTTAAATAATACAAAAAACGAATCATTATGGGATTATAAATATATAAATGTAAATGAGAATCAGTACAACATCACAGTCACAGAACAGTCACAGAATAATGCAGCGGAAAATACATCGTCACAATAGCAGTTCATGAAGCTACTACATAAAGTACAACAATGTATAAACAAAAGGTGACTAAAAGGAAACACATAAATGTCCAACAGACACGGACATCAAAATAGACCGATAAAGATAAATGCTAAGTCTTCAGCATCTTCAACCAACCTTGATCAGCAAACTGGATAGCTTCAGACTGACCCGAGCATATACAAAAAGAAACACTCGAGTCAGGACTCAAAATCTTATACAGGATAATCAAGTACAGGGAATAAAATCCATAACTCAAAGATGAATAAAACATCTCTAAGGATCCGATAAACTATCTATATATATAATAGAATACAATATGTAGATAATGTCTAATCAGTAAAGTACGATATTAAAATAGTGTTAAGGCGTTACCATAATTCCCCTTAACACTTTTTATAATGCCATAGTCTATACAGCACCGTAAACCCCACCGTAAACTAGTGGTTATCAGAGGGTACCCCATAGGTATAACACAAAACAAAACGTAGTGGTCGCGAATAGGATAATCAGTATGACAAGGTACATGAGGCGATACCAACTAGGATACTAGTAGTTGCATGATCCGGACTGGTGTTGAGCATAGTAGCTACTATCTCAACACCGCGAAACAACACTCCCAAATCAAGGGTGCACCCAAATCGAATCACAAAAGTAATAGATATGGTATCGAAGAAGTGTGTCCGCTAGAAGTGGCGATCCTCAATGGCCGGCGCGGCTCCTGTTTTAGTCATGTCAGGGGTTATCCAATATCGTTCTCTTTCTTCAGTCAACGCGTTCATCAAACCATCCACTTCATTCTGCATCAACACTTCGTGTATAATAGTTATTAAAGTGGCTTTCGGTATCGACAGAGAGTATGTCCATTTCCGATCCCGGTCTCTTTAATAACTATGTATTTATTACTCGATGGTCGGTTAAATTAACGTTTAAACAAATCAAAGTCCAAAAGTCAAGGTGCAAATTTGACTTTCAAAATTTGACAATTCACGATTCAGTTTATTTTAGATATTTTAAAACATATTTCCAAATGCGATCTTTAGTTCAACATTTGAGTTAACGATAAAATTAAGTATTCAAGTCCAATTTAATAAGGTCTAAAAGTCACTTATTAAGTTTAGTTCATAATCAATGAATTCAATTTAATGGTAAACTTAGTTTAAATCATTAAATCAAGATCAATTTATGTCACTTCATGTTTACATCCACTGTTATCATAAATCCGATAAATCAATTTCATTAACTAAATTCCTTTTTATCAAACCTCATTTGATTTATTTACCTATTCAATTAAATTCCAAATCAAAGAAATCCATTTTCATTTACAATGTCCTCATTTGATTAATTCGTAAGTTTAAAATCATTTTTAAAATTTAAATTATCACAAAGTTATATCCATAGAACATTGGTTAGTTTCGTATTCCTCCTAAGTCAAATTTCTAAATTTCCAAATAAAATTTGCAACATATTCCAAATCTATTTAATTAAAACCGAGCTTAATCTAAACCTAACAAATTTAATAAAATTTTAAGTTATCAAATTCTAAAACTTACTTGTTTCTAGATCTCATTTCAATAAATTTGCCAATTCATTTTATTTAATTACATAGGTTTATTAATCCGTTTCAATTTTATCCATTAATTTTACTTCAATCCAATCCATAAATTTACCTCAATTAAATCCGTGAAATTTATTTCAATTACATCCATTAAAACCGTTACCAAATTTCCAAACCAATTGTTAAGTTCATTCCTGAATTTAAAATATATTTCAATTTCGAAAATGGTTTTGTTGACCAATCAGGTTTCTTATTTTTATTTTCTATCCTAGGCCAAGTTGTTTAAATGGGTATTTATCATTTCAACCCAATATCATTCAATATAAAACAAAGCATAGCAAAAGAAACTTGCAATGTGATAACTGGGATGGTGTCAAAGTAAATAAACAAGCAATAGCAACCATACATAACAATTTAACAATTTATTAAATAATCCCGAAATAATCGTATTAACTTACATTTGTTATTTATGCAAATTAATATAATTATTCCTAGAATCCACATTATCGTTTCATGCAGATTAAAGATTATTACATTATGGTTTTCACTTGGTGTCTATTATCAAATTACTACATCATCATACATTCAATGGTTCAAAGTGTAGTTAACGCTATTTCTACGCGACGATTTAATTAACATTTAAAGGGGTCAAGTTCAACATATATAATCCATTTTAAATTGTTGACTATCCTATATCAATTTAAATTTCATATTAAATTTCACTTATATTAACGACCAAATTCAACATCACATAACAATTTTTAGTGTCACAGCTATTTGTCGTAAACTAACAATATTCAAATTTAACTTGCATAGCGATTTACAAATTTTATTTCAACAATTTTAACAATCAACAATTTTAATAACCAGATTAATATTAACAACAATTATCACTTTGATTATCATGGCGTAATAGATTGAGTCGTGAATGAAATATTCACCTTGCGTGGTTGAAGAAGATGACGGCGAAGCACGAAGACGAATAGATAAAATAGACCCTAACAAGCACGACGCAAAATGAGCACAACTGTAATCAACAAATAATTTGATTAACAATTTGTTCGATACAATATATATAGATTGTATATATAATCATACCAAAGCAAAGAGCTGAATAGATTGACAAGTCGGATGGATGCCTAGGACTCCGAAGCGGTAGCTGGAACAAAACACAGCGAACAAAAGTGAGCACTGATGGATATATAAATGAATATATATCAACTATATATAACCAGAACTATATGTGATCAGTTTGTTTTCATAAAACAACTAAATAGATGACTGAAACTGCTTCATACTAAATCACCCTATATAGATCTAGCAACAGTTTATACTGACACATAAAACTTATAACTTGTACTTTATTAACTATACAACTTGTATGCAACTGTACAAACTTCGCAAACCAGCTTTTATGTTTTTTTTTTCAAACTAAATCTACAGCATATAAACCCAACACTCTTGAAACTGGACCTGTGAACTAATCTATATCAGTAACTTTATATTCAAAATTGTTTGTAAAATATCTACTTAGTAACCTGTTTACATACAACTCTTATAATTATAAAATGAATCATTCTGTACAAACTTTCTCCCTTTTCTGAAACCAAAACCATATACATATTTATATAAAATGGAATTGTAGTGGAAAGTTGGCTGCGACCAAGGCGAGGCGTTCGGGTTTGGTGGCGGCATCGGCGGTTGCTGGTAGGATGGGGTCGAGGGCAGTGGGACGCGAGGCTGTGAGTGGGTCCGGGTGGCGGATGGTGGCAGCGGGTCTCGGCAATGGGCGAGGCGGGCGAACTGGGTAGGCGTGGTGGGTAGGGGTCGGTGCAGGGGGAGCCGATGGGGGAAAGTGGGGTGGTGGTTAACGTGGGCTGATAAAGGCGGTGCAAGGGCTGGCGTGTGGGGCGGAGCTTTGGGGGGTTTTGCATGGGCCGGTGCTGTTGGATTTGGGCAGCATGGCGGAGGCGGAGGTGAGGTGGTGATGGGTGGTCGTTGCAGTGAAGGCTCGCATGGGGTTGTGTGGTGGGGTGTTCGCAGTGGGGCCGCATGGGGTTGTAGTGGGGAATAAGGCGGGCTGGGCGGTGGCGCTGGTGGTGGAAGGGGTGGCCGAGGGTGTGGGGTGGTTGCGATGGAGGCGTGCGGCGCATGGGATTCATTTTGTAGTAAAAGAAAAACGTAGAGAGAGAGGAGGAAGGGAGGAGGTGCATTGGGAAACCGTGTTTCATATTTGCAGTAAAATAAAATATGAAGAAAGAAGAAAGGGAGGAGGGAGAGAAAGAAATATGCAGAGGAGAGAAGAATGTTACGTACCAAGTTTCTTTGAAGTGAAAACTGAGGCAGAGCAATAAATGAAGGAGCTGGTGTACAGTATAATAAATGGAGAGGGATGTATACACGTTATTCAAAGTGTGCATACATCAGTGCAATGATGATTTTCAAAATGGAGGCTATTTGGGTTCCCAAGGCAGCTGAAAGGCTCTAAAATTTTAAATTTTGAAATGTTGGGTACCGGTTTGCGCTGCGTAACGTACTGGTTTGCGCTCCGTTAACAATTATAATTTGCAACGCCGAACTCCGATTGACACAAATAAATATACCGTTGTGATCAGCGCGTCGAGACGGACACAATGGTATAAAGATATTGATGGTTCGACACTGTTTGCAAAGTGGTAAATCTTATTGAACCATTTGCACGAGCGAACATTTTAGCTAGCAATTAAAAGCGAAATTTGACGAAACGAAATGCGCCGTCAAGTTCAGAATATTTTTCTTATGCAACATCGAGAAAATATTTGAGTTCGGACGATAGGAAATTTTCACATAAGATTTAAACTAAAATGTAAATGCGACGAGCGTAATTTACTTCAATATTTTTCAACGAAATTTAGCGCACGCCTATGTCTATCTAGACGCACTCCAAATGTGAAGTTTGGTTGACAACGGAAGTTGTTTGTGAAAATTCGAATTTCTACATAAAATAAGCGGTTTTAAAATTTTAAACTGGGTCTGAATTTCAGGGTCGTTACATTCTCCCCCACTCAAAACTTTTCGTCCCTGAAAAGTAACAAGGAAGGAGTGGGAGAACAATAAAAGAGATACGATGGATATAGAATAGATTATCGAATAAAGTAAAGAATATAGAATGGAATTTACCTTCAACAAACAATTCTGGATTAGAATCTCGGATACTCTCCTCGGTTTCCCAAGTACAATCACGATCATCGGGACTCCATTGGACTTTGACTAGGCTAACAGACTTCCTTCTAAGCTGCTTCGCATCCCTATCAACGATACGAAGCGGTCTCCTCTCTATAGTCAAATCCGGCTCAATATCAACCTCATCTAACTGAGCAATAGGAATGGTCATGGATGGATCATGTACAACCTTCCGAAGATGTGAAACATGGAATACGTTGTGCACGCCCTCAAATTTCTCCGGCAGTGCAACTCTGTAGGCTAATGTACCAATCCTCTCAGTGATAGTGAATGGTCCAACAAATCTAGGAGCGAGCTTCCCTCTACGACCAAATCGAATAACATTCTTCAAAGGTGATACTTTAAGAAAGACCTCATCTCCAACCTGGAATTTTAACTCTCTTCTACGCCTATCGGCATAGCTCTTCTGCCTATCTCGTGCAGTCTTCATCTTCCTTCTGGTCTCATTGACCTTCTCGGATGCTTCCATAATCATATCCGGCCCAAGAACTAATCGGTCACCAGGCTCAATCCAACAAGCTGGCGATTTGCATGGTCGTCCATACAAAGCTTCGAATGGTGCCATATCGATACTCGCCTGATTATAAAGATGTTATATTTCAATTCAAATTTTTGCTTATTCAAATTGGAAATTTTGGATTACCTGATAGTTTTTATTGTAAGTGAATTCAATCAAATGAAGGTGGTCTTCCCAAGATCCACCGAAATCAATAATGCAAGCTCGGAGCAGATCTTCCAAAATCTGATTTACCCTCTCAGTTTGGCCATCTATTTGAGGATGATAAGCCGTGCTCAGATTCAGTTTAGTGCCCAAGACGTCCTGAAATGCCTTCCAGAATTTACTAGTGAATAAAGGATCTCTATCGCATACAATACTAGATGGAACTCCATGAAGTCTAACAATCTCTCTCATATAAATCTCGGCCAAACTCGAAGCAGTACGGGTGGTCTTAACAGGAATAAAGTGGGCAGATTTCGTCACCTATCAACAATCACCCATATACTCTCGTTACCTTTTCTGGTCCTCGGTAATCCGTCAACGAAGTCCATAGAGATCTGATCCCATTTCCAACACGGAATCTCTAGGGGTTGAAGTAATCCTGCCGTCTTCCGGTGATCGGCCTTGACTTGCTGGCAAGTGGTGCATCTACTGACATATATGGAAATATCCCTCTTCATCCCACTCCACCAATATAAACGCTTCATATTTCGATACATCTTGGTGACACCAGGATGAAACGAAAGTGATGACTGATGATTCTCTCTTAGCACTTCTTGTCTCAATCCGTCAACATTTGGAACACAAATACGGTTGTCAATCTTCAGAACTCCATTACTATCTATCTGTGCTCCCACTTTACTGTCAGCATTTCCAACTCTACCAAGAACTAACTCCTTCATGCGATAGAGCAAGGTGTCCTCATATTGCTTAGCTTTGATGCGATCCAAAAGAGATGGGGAGATAACAAGCTGAAATAGCATGCCTTCTACAAGATTACTACAAGACAATGCTTTGCTACGGCTCAAAGCATCAGCTACTACATTTGCTTTTCCACGAGTATAATTGATGTCGAGATCATATGCAGCCAAAAATTCGAGCCATCGGACTTGTCTCTGATTCAAGTCCTTCTGAGAGAAAATATACCACAAGGACTTATGATCTGTGAATAATTCAAATTTTGTCCCCAAAAGATGGTGCCTCCATAGTTTCAAAGCAAATACAACTGCAAGAAGCTCTAAATCATGGGTGGCATAGTTTACTTCATGAGTTTTCAACTGACGACCCGCATAAGCAATAACCTTTTCATTTTGCATAAGGACTGCGCCTAAACCTTCTCGACAAGCATCGGTATAGACAATTAATCCTTCACTCCCGTCAATTACTGCAAGAACTGGGGATGAAGTTAACTTACGTTTCAACTCATTAAAAGCTGATTCACACTTCTCACTCCAAATAAACTTGACATCCTTCCTAGTTAAAGCAGTAAGTGGGGCAGAAATCCGGGCAAAGCGCTCAATGAATCTGCAATAATAACCGGCTAGGCCCAAGAAGCTACAGATATCAGTAGGAGTTTTGGGAGTCTCCCAATCCTGTAGATAAAATTTTCAAATTAGAAAGGAATAAGATGGATCGAATAGAAATAACGAATAAGATAGAACTTACATTGATTACGGCGATCTTAGCTGGATCGACCGAAATCCCATTTTCAGAAACAATATGGCCAAGGAATCGTACTTCGTCTCGCCAGAATTGGCATTTTGAGAACTTGGCTTTTAGCTGGTGGTTTCGGAGAGTTCCCAGAACATAAGCAAGATGTGACTCATGCTCTTCCTCATCTTTGGAGAAGACGAGAATATCATCAATGAAGACGAGAACAAACTTGTTAAGGACATCACGAAAGACTCTATTCATTAAGTCGACGAAATAAGCAGGTGCGTTGGTCAAACCGAATGGCATAACAAACCATTCATAGAATCCGTTCTCGGTACGGAAAGCTGTCTTATGAATACTATCTTCTGCTACTCTGAGTTGGTGGAACCCAGTGGCTAGATCAAGCTGTGAGAAAACTTTTGCTCCATGGAGCTGATCGAATAAATCATTGATGCGAGGCATCGGGTAGCGGTTCTTGAGGGTGCGCTTGTTTAATTCCTGGTAATCAACACACATGCGAAGAGATCCATCAGATTTTGTGACAAAGACGACTGCGGCGCCCCATTCAGAACAACTTCTCCTGATCAAACCCTTAGCAAATAGATCATCAATCTGGGTTTTAAGTTCAGCTTTTTCTTTAGGAGCCATCCTTCTGTGAGGGAGAACTACGGGAGTAGTTCCAGGGATAAGGTCAATGCGGAAATCGATCTCTCGCTTTGGCGGTAGAGAGTCGACCTCTCCAAATACATCGGGAAATTTCTGAACAATAGGAGTAGTACTAAGGTCATCCGGGTGAGCATCAAGAGAGAATATGAAGCTTTCGGCATATTTCTGAGGTGATTTGCATTCAATGACAAGCAGTAGACCCTTGTCGTTGACTAGAGAAACAGATCGTGCTTTGCAAGAAATAATAGCATCGAATTTTCTTAACCAATCAGCACCCAACAAAATGTCAAATGCTACGAAGCCAAGCACATAAAAATCCCAAGTGAATCGGTATCTTCCATACAAAAGCGCAACCTCTTTACAAATTCGACAGAGGTTGGCAAGTCCTCCAATAGGGTTGGAGACACATAAGGAAGTAGTAGCAAGAGTAGGTTCTAATTTGAGCTTATTACAAAGATCAATAGATATGAAGCTATGAGATGCACCAGTATCGAATAATACACTAACAGGTAAATCACGTAATGAAAAAGTACTTCGTAAGGTACCTCGGTCATCCTGAGCAGGTGGTGGAAGTGGTGCAGAAGTGGTGACAGCATATACTCCTGATGGTGTGCCTTTCTTTCTCAATGGGCAGTCCCTCTTGAAGTGACCTGGCTGGAGGCAGACATGGCATAAATCATTCCTCATCTGAGGAGGTGGTGGAATAGCAGCCTCGGTGGATGGACAACTATTAGCATAATGGCCCTTCTTATCGCATTTGAAGTAAGTGATCTTAGCAAGGTCGATTGGGCTTTTCTGGGCATATCCTAATCCTGTAGTCTTTTTCCAAGCTTTCTTTTGTTGATCAAAGTTCATCTTCCTCTTTCCGAGCTGGCTGGAAGAGGGCTGAGTAGGAGGGGCCTTGGCAGTGGGTCCCCTAGGCTTTGCCTCATTTCGAAGTGCATAGTCGACAAGCTCTGTGAAGGTGCAGTGAATGTGGCCAGTAAGCAAGTCATAATACTCAGGTCTAGCCCCCATAATGAACTTCTCGTTCTTTAGAAGTGGTGTATCGATCAGTCCCGGGCCAAATTTGGAGAGTTCGTTGAATTTCCTCTCGTACTCAGAAAAAGTCATACTGCCTTGCTTAAGATCCATAAAAGCTCTATAAAGTTGGGTTTTCCCAGCAGCGGGCATCCATTGCGCCGAGAAAGTATCCCTAATCAAAAGATGGACTAGATAAATAATATTCCGAAGATTGAAAGAAGAATTTAGACTACGAAGTCCAAATAAATTTATACCTAAACTGGGCCCAAGTGATGGTGTTCTCCTCGATACGGGAAGTAACCGATTCCCACCAATCTTGCACGGCATCCTGAAGTTGCCATGCAGCAAGCTGACGCTTCTGAGCATCAGTGATCTCCAATCCAGAAAATATCTTCTCTAAGCTTTTGAGCCACTGTTGAGCTTCGATAATGCCCTCGGATCCAGAAAACTTAGTACCACCTAGCTGTGTATACTCCTTGCTAAAAGTGGTGAATTTGACTGGAGCAGGGACGGCAGGTGCATCCTGGGCAGGACCATGACCTCTTCCTCACCTATTGTTTCTTCCGGTGCTCATCCTGAAATATCGAAGAAATTTAGAACCAAGGATAGAAAATCATACAGCTTGAAGAAAATCTAATGAACAAATCAAAGAAGTTTGAATTTTTTTAAAGGATCGGGATATTGAATCGATTCTCCTCATTCTAGGGTATTGCTACCCTATCTCTAATGAGTTTATATAATCCCAAACTAAGGTTTTTAGGGAAACCAAAGCTCTGATACCAACTGTAACAACCCGTATATTTGGACCATTTAAGTTGACAATAATCCTTACATGTCAACTTAAATAATACAAAACACGAATCATTATGGGATTATAAATATATAAATGTAAATGAGAGTCAATACAACATCACAGTCACAGAACAGTCATAGAATAATGCAGCGTAAAATATATCGTCACAATAGCAGTTCATGAAGCTACTACATAAAGTACAACAATGTATAAACAAAAGGTGACTGAAAGGAAACACATAAATGTCCAACAGACACGGACATCAAAATAGACCGATAAAGATAAATGCTAAGTCTTCAGCATCTTCAACCAACCTTGATCAGCAAACTGGATAGCTTCAGACTGACCCGAGCATATACAAAAAGAAACACTCGAGTCAGGACTCAAAATCTTATACAGGATAATCAAGTACATGGAATAAAATCCATAACTCAAAGATGAATAAAACATCTCTAAGGATCCGATAAACTATCTATATATACAATAGAATACAATATGTTGATAATGTCTAATCAGTAAAGTACGATATTAAAATAGCGTTAAGGCGTTACCATACTTCCCCTTAACACATTTTATAATGCCATAGTCTATACAGCACCGTAAACCCCACCGTAAACTAGTGGTTATCAGAGGGTACCCCATAGGTATAACACACAACAAAACGTAGTGGTCGCGAATAGGATAATCAGTATGACAAGGTACATGAGGCGGGTACCAACTAGGATACTAGTAGTTGCGTTATCCGGACTGGTGTTGAGCATAGTAGCTACTATCTCAACACCGCGAAACAACACTCCCAAATCAAGGGTGCACCCAAATCGAATCACAAAAGTAATAGATATGGTATCGAAGAAGTGTGTCCGCTAGAGGTGGCGATCCTCAATGGCCCGACGCGGCTCCTGTTTTAGTCATGTCAGGGGTTATCCAATATCATTCTCTTTCTTCAGTCAACGCGTTCATCAAACCATCCACTTCATTATGGATCAACACTTCACGTATAATAGTTATTAAAGTGGTTTTCGGTATCGACAGAGAGTATGTCCATTTTTGATCCCGGTCTCTTTAATAACTACATATTTATTACCCGATGGTCGGTTAAATTAACGTTTAAACAAATCAAAGTCCAAAAGTCAAGGTGCAAATTTGACTTCCAAAATTTGACAATTCACGATTCAGTTTATTTTAGATATTTTAAAACATATTTCCAAATGCGATCTTTAGTTCAACATTTGAGTTAACGATAAAATTAAGTATTCAAGTTCAATTTAATAAGGTCTAAAAGTCACTTATTAAGTTTAGTTCATAATTAATGAATTCAATTTAATAGTAAACTTAGTTTAAATCATTAAATCAAGATCAATTTATGTCACTTCATGTTTACATCCACCGTTATCATAAATCCGATAAATCAATTTCATTAACTAAATTCCTTTTTATCAAACCTCATTTGATTTATTTACCTATTCAATTAAATTCCAAATCAAAGAAATCCATTTTCATTTACAATGTCCTGATTTGATTAATTCGTAAGTTTAAAATCATTTTTAAAATTTAAATTATCACAAAGTTATATCCATAGAACATTGGTTAGTTTCGTATTCCTCCTAAGTCAAATTTCTAAATTTCCAAATAAAATTTGCAACATATTCCAAATCTATTTAATTAAAACCGATCTTAATCTAAACCTAACAAATTTAATAAAATTTTAAGTTATCAAATTCTAAAACTTACTTGTTTCTAAATCTCATTTCAATAAATTTTGCCAATTCATTTTATTTAATTACATAGGTTTATTAATCCGTTTTAATTTTATCCATTAATTTTACTTCAATCCAATCCATAAATTTACCTCAATTAAATCCGTGAAATTTATTTCAATTACATCCATTAAAACCGTTACCAAATTTCCAAACCAATTGTTAAGTTCATTCCTGAATTTAAAATATATTTCAATTTCGAAAATGGTTTTGTTGACCAATCGGGTTTCTTATTTTTATTTTCTATCCTAGGCCAAGTTGTTTAAATGGGTATTTATCATTTCAACCCAATATCATTCAATATAAAACAAAGCATAGCAAAGGGAACTTGCAGTGTGATAACTGGGATGGTGTCAAAGTAAATAAACAAGCAATATCAACCATACATAAATATTTAACAATTTATTAAATCATCCCGAAATAATCGTATTAACTTACATTTGTTATTTATGCAAATTAATATAATTATTCCTAGAATCCACACTATCGTTTCATGCAGATTAAAGATTATTACATTATGGTTTTCACTTGGTGTCTATTATCAAATTACTACATCACCATACATTCAATGGTTCAAAGTGTAGTTAACGCTATTTCTACGCGACGATTTAATTAACATTTAAAGGGGTCAAGTTCAACATATATAATCCATTTTAAATTGTTGACTATCCTATATCAATTTAAATTTCATATTAAATTTCACTTATATTAACGACCAAATTCAACATCACATAACAATTTTTAGTGTCACAGCTATTTGTCGTAAACTAACAATATTCAAATTTAACTTGCATAGCGATTTACAAATTTTATTTCAATAATTTTAACAATCAACAATTTTAATAACCAGATTAATATTAACAACAATTATCACTTTGATTATCATAGCATAATAGATTGAGTCGTGAATGAAATATTCACCTTGCGTGGTTAAAGAAGATGACGGCGAAGCACGAAGACGAATAGATAAAATAGACCCTAACAAGCACGACGCAAAATGAGCATAACTGTGATCAACAAATAATTTGATTAACAATTTGTTCGATACAATATATATAGATTGTATATATAATCATACCAAAGCAAAGAGCTGAATAGATTGACAAGTCGGATGGATGCCTAGGACTCCGAAGCGGTAGCTGGAACAAAACACAGCGAACAAAAGTGAGCACTGATGGATATATAAATGTATATATATCAACTATATATAACCAGAACTATATGTGATCAGTTTGTTTTCATAAAACAACTAAATAGATGACTGAAACTGCTTCATACTGAATCACCCTATATAGATCTAGCAACAGTTTATACTGACACATAAAACTTATAACTTGTACTTTATTAACTGTACAACTTGTATGCAACTGTACAAACTTTGCAAACCAGCTTTTATGTTTTTTTTTTCAAACTAAATCTACAGCATATAAACCCAACACTCTTGAAACTGGACCTGTGAACTAATCTATATCAGTAACTTTATATTCAAAATTGTTTGTAAAATATCTACTTAGTAACCTGCTTACATACAACTCTTATAATTATAAAATGAAGCATTCTGTACAAACTTTCTCCCTTTTCTAAAACCAAAACCATATACATATCTATATAAAATGGCAGTGTAGTGGAAAGTTGGCTGCGGCCAAGGCGAGGCGTTCGGGTTTGGTGGCGGCATCGGCGGTTGCTGGTAAGATGGGTTCGAGGGCAGTGGGACGCGAGGCTGTGAGTGGGTCCGGGTGGCGGATGGTGGCAGCGGGTCTCGGCAATGGGCGAGGCGGGCGAACTGGGTGGGCGTGGCGGGTAGGGGTCGGTGCAGGGGGAGCCGATGGGGGAAAGTGGGGTAGTGGTTGACGTGGGCTGATGAAGGCGGTGCAAGGGCTGGCGTGTGGGGCGGAGTTGGGGGGTTTTACATGGGCCGGAGCTGATGGATTTGGGCAGCATGGTGGAGGCGGAGGTGAGGTGGTGATGGGTGGTCATTGCAGTGAAGGCTCGCATGGGGTTGTGTGGTGGGGAGTTCGCAGTGGGGCAGCATGGAGTTGTAGTGGGGAATAAGGCGGGCTGGGCGGTGGCGCTGGTGGTGGAAGGGGTGGCCGAGGGTGTGGGGTGGTTGCGATGGAGGCGTGCGGCGCATGGGATTCATTTTGTAGTAAAAGAAAAACGTAGAGAGAGAGGAGGAAGGGAGGAGGTGCATTGGGAAACCGTTTTTCATATTTGCAGTAAAATAAAATATGAAGAAAGAAGAAAGGGAGGAGGGAGAGAAAGAAATATGCATAGGAGAGAAGAATGTTACGTACCAAGTTTCTTTGAAGTGAAAACTGAGGCAGAGCAATAAATGAAGGAGCTGGTGTATAGTATAATAAATGGAGAGGGATATATACACGTTATTCAAAGTGTGCATACGTCAGTGCAATGATGATTTTCAAAATGGAGGCTATTTGGGTTCCCAAGGTAGCTGAAAGGCTCTAAAATTTTAAATGTTGAAATGTTGGGTACCGGTTTGTGCTGCGTAACGGACCGGTTTGCGCTCCGTTAATAATTATAATTTGCAACGCCGAACTCCGATTGACACAAATAAATATACCGTTGTGATCGGCGCGTCGAGACGGACACAATGGTATAAAGATATTGATGGTTCGACACTGTTTGCAAAGTGGTAAATCTTATTGAACCATTTGCACGAGCGAACATTTTAGCTAGCAATTGAAAGCGAAATTTGACGAAACGAAATGCGCTGTCAAGTTCAGAATATTTTTCTTATGCAACATCGAGAAAATATTTGAGTTTGGACAATAGAAAATTTTCACATAAGATTTGAACTAAAATGTAAATGTGACGAGCGTAATTGACTTCAATATTTTTCAACGAAATTTGGCGCACGCCTATGTCTATCTAGACGCACTCCAAATGTGAAGTTTGGTTGGCAACGGAAGTTGTTTGTGTAAATTCGAATTTCTATATAAAATAAGCGGTTTTAAAATTTTAAACTGGGTCCGAATTTCAGGGTCGTTATACGAACCAAACAGCTAACGAAAAACTCAAGCTCGTATCGATCATAACTCAAGATCCACTAATCCAAATGGTATGAAATTTTCATAGAAGTTTATGCACAAGCCAAGGAATGTTCCTGCCAAGTTTCAGACCGATTGGACCATTCCTTGATCGATACGAAATTGGTTCGTATCGATCACAGATCGAGTCAAAACTTGGTGGGATCGATCGTGTGGGCTCACTCATGTGCCAGAAGGAGTCTCCCGAAGTTTAGGCGAGATATCAGCCTCCTACACCTATAAATACCCCCTAAAGCCTACAGAAAAAGGACCTTTTGAACTCTGAAGCGTCCGAACTCTGCCGGATTCCATTTCACTTTACCATTACTGTTGTAATCGAATTTCTGAGTTATTATCTGCTGTAATCTGCTGTAATCACTGAAATCACCACGTGAATATCAATAAAGTCACCAAGTTCAAAGTGGACGTAGGCCAGATCGCGGAACCACTATAAATTCTGTGTTGTTTACTGCTTTCTTTCGGATTTTCTAAGTGATCTCAATACTTGTTATTCATCTGAGATCTGTGATTGTGAATTATCAACTATCGGGTGTTTGTGACCAATTTTGGCGCAAACAAGTTACTCATTCTAGGATATTACTAATCCTATCTCTGATGAGACGTACCCCTATCAGGCTTCGGTGTTCGCTCAACCAAAAGCTCTGATACCAAATGTAAAGGCCCGTTTTCCCATACCTTTTGAATCGACAATAAACCACACATGTCTAACTCAAATTGCACGAAAAGACGGATCTTTAAGGGTGATAAAGAAAAGTAGACAGAACAGAATCTCACACGAATGGAATAACATATATTATTTCAATAATAATCTTTACAGCGGAAAATTTTAAATTACAGTATCAGAGTCTAACCTAGATTCAGCTTAGACAGTTATAAAACCCGCCCTTACAAATGCTGACAAACATTAAAAAAAATTCACTAAGTACAGCGGATAGTAGAATATGTCCATACGTCGATGAATATCTCCAGCTCTCCTCTGGAAACTCCAGCTGTCTTCGACTATCCTGAAACTACTCGTATCTGACACGAGTATTGAAAATACCCGGATCAGGCTTGATAAACTAGCATGAGAAAAACTCAATAATAGATGACAGTGTCATATATCAGACTTTTTTATAAATCCTTTGAAAATAAAGAGTATTTCATAAGACCATGCCCACACATAAACACGGACGGGTTTTTACCTTATGATAACTAAATCGCTTTTATATCAAAACATTTGATATTATTCTTAATGACATCTCTTTGAAAATATTTGCAAATAAACTTATTAATCTTATCCGAAATGGTTACCCATATAGCATTTCGAGACTATTCATTACGCCAATACAAACAAAACCGTAGGTTCTTATTGGAGAATGGATTTCCATACAAATGACCAGGTGCAAGATCTACCTTCCGAATGGGTACACCTCTAGATGGATGTCCCGAGAAACCATCACAAAGCTCCTCCACCAACACAAGACAGGTCTACCTCTGTAACTAGATAGTACCGAATATGTCATCCCCCTGTCGTTACCGACCTTTAACCGAGCGCTCGTTTTCCATACACCACATTAATTTACATCCGAACGTCATAGTGGGAAAAAATATATCTAGAAGGGGATGATCATACCCTACTTGAGAATGACCCACTTAGCCTTGCTGCATCTAATTCTATTTCAGTCATTTCCGGTTTGATGAGGCTTGAGGCTACGATTACCTTTTCACAAAGCACATATCACACCTTTGAATGCCACGTTGCCATTTCCATTAACTACTAATTGCCATCCACAAAATACAACCCTTGAGCTCATACGTCTCAAGGAGGGTGTTAAGCTAAGAGAAATTGTCTTCTCCGCCACCACTGATGTACGTTTGCAAAACCAATGTACGTAATCATTAGAAATGCAATGTCAGACAAACGTCCATACAAGTTGTCCAGGAACAGGACAAACCAAAGGCACTTTCCTCGGCCATTATTAGGCGAGAAGCCCTTGCAATCCGAAAAATCTCCATCATGGGGAGACCACTGGTATATATAACTCTATAATGGGTGTGACCCCGAGCAAATCAACAAGCAGTCCTCACGCTACGAAGATCCACGGCATTCAATAATCATCTTCTTCAACATGTCTTCACGTTTGATACATTGGTTCGAAGTGGTTTTCGGATGGGATTTACCCAAATCCGACCCCGGTTCCTTCGAAATCCAATATCGATAGAAAGTGAATATGTGTATACAGGATTTATTATGTCTCTTTTCACTTTAATTCTTTTTGGATGATTTCAAAATCTCTTTCTTTTGACTTAGGATAGTTTGTAAGAAATTCATTCTTTTTCTTTGGAAAATATCTCAAATTTCCTTACTTAATTCTTGATCAAATTCTTTAACTTTTAGGCGGGTCAAAAACAATGTTATTAAAGACATGTTTACGATAAACCCTAAATCAATCTTAACAAATATTTTGAAGTAAATAGGATCATAGAAATCATTCATTTTTGGAGATTGCTTAACTTTTGGATAATACCAATCTTCTTTTATTTTGGAAAACTTAACGGAATCTTTTTATTTAAGAGCATACGGGCTTTCCTTTCGATCTTTTCCACCCCTCATCTAAGAAAAGAAAACATAGGCCAGGTAAGTTCAGAGCACTGGTTGCTCCATCCCTAACCTTAGTTAAACACCTTGTTTTATCTTCCCAGATCTCACAGGCGGGACAAATGTACTAGTCGTTTTCGCATACTCAGATTTTTCAACTTTATTTTGGAATTGCTTATAAATATTCCAAATTATCTTTAAAAATGCTTAATTACCCTTTTTAAAACATTCACAATTGATTCTGAAAAAATCATTATTACATGCAAACTCACTTCCAAAAGTTATAGAATTTGCAGTAGAAAAGTGCCGCGGAAAGTGCTAAATAAGCTTATTTGAATTAAACAAGTTTTAAATATTTGAAAATTCATATTTTTCGATCCAAATCTCTTTTAAATCATTTAAATATTTTTATCAAATTTATTCCATATTTTTCATAATTAAAAACATCCGTTTAAACAAATTTCTAGTTATGATTACTAAACTGTACTAGCGCGATTTTTCTAGAAAATTGATTTGGACTTATTTCAAAATCTACTCAACGAAACTTTGATTTTGTTTCTTCATTTAAAAGATATAGATATAATAGTCCAAAATTTTATTATTGAAGAATTCCAAGCTGTATTCCACTCTATACACTCATTTGAACTTTTCGACGCGAAATCGCGAACTACCGTTGCGCGACGCGTCTAGTTTTAACTTATTTTTCAATATTTGAAATAATCTATTAAAATTGGATTTCAACACTTATAAAATCATTACAAATAATTTTAAATCAATATTTTCACTTTTTAAAGTATTTAAAATATATTTTCACTATTACCACATTATAACATTATTTTATTCTTGTTATTTTAATATTAAATTTTAAATTCCAATTTCAATTCGATTTCAATTCTAATCTCAAATTAAACACAATTAAAACTTAGATTTCAAATCTAATTTCAATTTAAACATCAATTCAATCTCAAACTAAACTTTACTTTTTTTAAAATCGATTTCATTTTCACTATTCATCTCAATTTCAATTTCTAATTAACGATCTTTTTCACCGTTTCACTTTAAATTTCAAATTCTCTTTCATTTTAACTTTAATTTCACTTCTAAATGAAAAGAGAATTGTTTTTCCACAATATCTCATATTACTAGAATACAGTCTTATTAGATAAAGGGATTACTTAATCAAAATGAATATTCAATATTCATATTTATCGCTAACATAACATCCATTCAACCAATCACCTGCATATGATTTCAAATCTAGCATTCACTATTAATATCATAATGGGATATATTATCACAATTCACTTAATTTACTAACTATCAAATCATTCATATTAACAATCATTTGGTATAAACATTCATATGTCATAAGGGTGTAAATATGATTTATAACATAATCACAATATAAATTCAAAAGCAATGAGAATTTCTCCCCATAAACCAAAGCGATTAACTTCCTACCAACATTCTAATCAACCAACACTTCGCTAATTAATTCCTACTCCATTAAACACTAGCAAACAGCACCCTCTTCCATCCAATAGCTTGGCCGAGGTTTGAGATGGAGGTTGGTCGAAAATATAGAGAAGAAGCGGTAGAGCTTTGAACTTGAATTCCCAAGATTTAGATCCGAAAAATAGGTCATCTTCTCTCTTGTTTTTGACTCTCTTACTCACAAAATTTAAAAAACTTATTAACTGAAAAGTTGTTGAAAATTCTTTTCTATTGAATTTGGAAAGAAAAATCATTTGAATCCAAGTTTTTTTGAGGGAGATATGACAGAATGAAGAATAGGTGTTGGATTGACAAAAATGAAGCCCGAAAATGCACTTCAAAGAATTGAGTTTCAGGTATAGAAAACCTCAAAAATAGAAAAGCTGATCAACATAAAAGTTGTAGCCACTAAAATTTTATATGGTTTGAAAAAATGGTTTCTAAATTTGGATCTGTTATGATCAAGTTATGATTAAAACAAATGGCATATTCTCTGGCTTAAAAACTGGGTCAAAATATGCACTTGAAAGAAGTGGAATTTTGACCTATTTATGCTAAGAACTGGACAAAGTGGTCAACGTTGAAAGTTGTAGCCACTGGAAAAATATATGATTTGAAAAAAAAAATTAATTTGGTTCAGTTTTGAATAATTTATGGCCAAGAGAAAAGAGGTAAAATATGGAGAAAATATAAGTTTGATTTGAAGAGAATAAACATTGAATTCTTTTGAATATTTTATACATATTTTGACATCATTTCTTTTTAATTTTTTTCTATGGATTGGAAGCTATTATAGAGAAGAGAAAGAAGATGAAGGAGCTTGAGAAAAGAAGAAGAAAAAATGTGAATGAAATGAGAGAAGGAGGTGGATATTTATAGAAAAAGAAAGAAGTGCTAAATTTACCAAAATAACTCTTATCAAATTACCAAAATAACCTTACTTCAACTTAAAGTAATCTCCACTTTTTCAATACTTAACATTATCTTTCACACCCTTACATTATATCTTAGTCACTTAAAGATTAAGTAAAGAACATCATAATTATGTTGGCTTTGATTTGATATTGATTTGATGTTTACTTTTAACTTTTCTTGTTTATTTTTGTTAATTCTTACTTACTTTACTTAATGACTTCTATAAGTTTTCTAATCTTATTTACTAAAAGTAAACATGTTTAGTGAATTAATTAATACTTACACTACTTGAATATATATTCCTGTATAAAAATAAAGGTGCGACGACGTTGCGATAACTTTTAATCGACAAAACGTCGTTTTTCGACAAATTGTTTTACAGTCACATTTTAATGTTTTAGTTAAACTATTTATTTATGTACACCAAATCTAAAAATAAATTTGTATAATTCTATTTAAAAATATTAATACTCATAAATTAATTAAAATAATTTATTTAATCATTGAAACTTACTTTTCTACAATCAGCATTTTGTCACTTTTGTTGATATAGGCAAATGTTACAATTTTTGTGTATACTTCTCTTTTCAAATCCTGTCTATTTTGTTTGAATCATATAATCTTACTTATTATACATTTAAAATCACTTTAATTATTATATTTTAAAGTGGTCAAATTCTGGGGCGTTATACCTATCTTATGTTATGTGTTTTGACAAGTAATCAGTGCTTGAAATTTCAAATCTGAAATGCAAGAAAAATAAAAAATTATTCATAAACTGAATACAGCGAACATATCATCTTTGCTAAGCTCCCAAAACATTATTCCCTAGATTAAAAATCAAAAATGAAACAGATAATGGCAACATAAAGCATTTAATTAATTTGATTGAATGATTAATGTTAATTGTATAAGAACATGTAATACATGATATTTGGGGATAGAGTATTTTAACTCAGTAAGGATGGGTTGGTGTGGACCTCTTTTAATATATTATTACAATGAAATAAAATGTAATTGTAAAATTATAAGCATAAAATAAAATACAAATGTAAATTGATTCAGTAATCTACTACCACACACTCTTGCTAAAAATCTGATTCAGTGATTCTGGACTGGGTAAGAATAAAATTATACACCCATGTGCAGAAGCAGAAACCAAAAGGAAAGCTAGAAATTAGTGTTTTGTGTAATTTAAATATGATTTTGGATTCAGTTATAATTTTCTAACTAATGTTTTATTTAAAATTGTATCTTGACTATTGAGATAATCATATGCAAAAACACACACGCACCTTGTAGAAGCCCACAAAAGCACCTTAATGTATATAAAATGCAGCTTGGAAGGTGCACACGCACATAGAAAAAGGCAGTAGCTACACATATATATTTATATCACTCATACACTAAAACATACATATTCACAGGTACTCAACAAAAAAGGAATAAAACAGTATAAAACAGTGCAAGCTCCATGTAACTCTTCCAAATTGGAAGCGCTATACACAAGTATAAAATTTGCAGACGATAATACTCAAGCATATGCACAAGTTAACAAATAATATATACACATAGGATTGATTAACATGGATTTATAAGAGAATTTCTCAACTATAAATTGCACACTAATTGTTTTCTTCTCTACTTTAGATGGTATGCACCAAAATATGCATTGCTTCTAGCAATTGATCAATTTTCCTGGTTGCTTTAAGTATAGATATAGGTCGAGAATCATTTATTTGAGTGTGGATATTTCTTTAGTTTTATTTATACTTTATCTTATATCTGAACAAAGAGAAATCCAATTTTCATGAAGTCCGTGATGAATGATGGTTATAAGAAGTATTTCTATGAGTCTATATTAAGAAAAAGAATGATTTTTCTAGAGTTCAGAAATATCCAGATTTTTTGCTTGAGGATTTGGGTTTGGGCATATGTGAATTAATATATACATTACATTCATCAAACTAATTTCAGTTCCAATTTAAAAAAATTCAAATTCAAATTTCTAAATTAATTTAGTTTCCCAAAGTGATATTTAAAATAATTTTATAACTATTTATAAAACACTATTTATGCTTTTCTTCTAATAGTTAATAGCAAAACAAATAAATATTGACTCAATAATGATAATTGCTCTCATTTGTTGTAAAAGATCCAGGTAGGATTATCAACTATTGCAATAAGTCTACAAGAGTTTCATACTAACCAATAGTAAATAAAAATTAGGAACAAATAGATAGTTGCATCCACTAATTAGATTGCATAAGCATTGAAAAAATGCAAAATATGATACATTGTATACCTTCAACTTCATTATTTGTAAAACAAAGGGGCATCAATACACTAATATGCAAAATTCAATGCTAAATCTTGCAATAAAGACTATGGAAGAAGATGAAAACATGAGGCTGATTGTAACACTATCATGATTTGAAAAATTAAAATAGGATGAAATAAGTAGGAAAATATTAGATATCAAATTGTTAAGCAACATTTTACCAAGCACCAAATGGGCATCAACAAACCCATACCAAAACGCTGCAAATTTCCATTTGTTGCATAAAACAAATATGTAGGTTTTATACAATTTAGAACCAGGACTCTATGGATGTTTATAATTCATTTGCAGGTCGATTGATTTCACACTTTAGCATAAAATGATTTTTCATAGTGGTAAATAATAAATAAATGTATAAATTCTCAAATAGAAAAATGTTTGCATATTTAAAGCACAAAAATCAATTTGAACTAATAAATAGATAATAAAAACATATATAACCAAGAACTTGTAGTGTAGAACGTGATCTACTTTCTTTAAGACGTACCCACTGCTAAAATTAATCATCGTCACTCCAAGTTATCGATAGGCTCCTTGCAAATAGCATAAAACAATTGTATCATATTGTCTTATCCACCCAGAATTTCTACATGATTGGAAAAATAATAGATTGTGAATCAAACATTCATAACGTATGTGAACAAAACACTGAGATATGTGTACTTGCCTGTTTTCTATTTTATAGGAAAACTCTAGACGAGTTGATTCTATTTAACAAGCGATCATCCTTTTGTTTATCTGCATTTTTTATAACTGCCTCGTATATATGAGGTTCTTTATTCTGAATATATTCATTCAGATTGTTATGCTTCAATGGAATCGAAAGCAAGCAGACGCAAATCAGTGGAATCGAAAGCAGTAGAATTGAAATCAGTGGAATCGAAAGCAGTAGAATTGAAATCAGTGGAATCGAACGCAGACAGACGCAATTTCCAAAAGCCGATAGGGAGTTATACGCTTCAATCAGTTGAATCAAAAGTAGGAAGACGCAAACCAAATCGTGAATCAGCTCCATTGTCATCGGCATCGCGACAATAAGTGGATCCATATTCGATAGTAAGCGGCTTGATTTTGTTGAGGAGCAACTTTGTTTGAGAGAGGAAGAATTTGGGATTCATTTTGATTTAGAAGAATTTAGGAAGGAGGCTGACCTGCATAACAGAGTAGAAATATAAGATGCGAAAGGTTTTAGAGCCAAGTTTTCACTTTCTCCGCCTAAAATTTCTTGCCATTGTGCTAACATTTTATGGCTACTGCCAATTTTTCATGCGTCTTTATCAAAATTTCACCAAAATTTATAAAAATGTATATTATAAGTTATGTCAACAAGTGAAAATTTATATTAAATATGATATGAATTTCTTGAAATAATTTTTATTAAAATATTAAATATGACTTCTTAATTTTTATTAATTATAACTTATTACTTCTTATCACATGTTAATTGTTAATTTGTAAGGTTATTATTAGGTATTAATATTATCAATAATTAAATGTTAAATGTTAATTATAAAATATTAGTTATACTGATATTTAGTATGTCTTTATTTCAACTGGTGAAAAAAGAACGGTTGAAAATAAGTCTCAAAAACTTCCTAAAAAATATTATAATTATTAATTATCAAAAATTACTAAATATTAGATATTTCTTCTTAATTATTTAATTGGTTATTATTATTTAACATTGAATTTTAACTTTTATTATTACGATTTAATTTTTATTTAGTTAATTATTCTTATTAAAAAATTATTACTAATAATTAGTTACTATTATCCGATAGTAATTATTATTTATAAATTATCAATTAAATAGTATGTATATAATTATTAGTTATAATTACTTCATTTTTTAAATTACTTATTATTATTTAATAGTATTTATTATTTATTATTAATTTTATTATTTATTATTATTATTATTGATTATTAAATTTTTAATATCAATTATTAAATATTAATTATTATTGTTATTTTTTATTTCTTAATTATTAATTATTAGTGTTAATTATTAATTATCAAAAATTAATTCTAATTATTAATTAACAGTTGTTATATTAATTATTAATTATATTGAATAGTAATTATTAATACAAATTATTTCAAATTAATTATTATTATTTAATAGTAATCAATATTTATTATTAATTAATGATTATTATATCTTAAATATCAATTATTAAATATTAATAATTAATATCAATTGTTATTTATTAATTATTTATGTTAATTATTAGTTATTAAAAATTAATTCTAATTTATTAAAAATTAATTATTATATTAATTATATTATTTGCTAATATTGATAAATTCACATTTTAAATTAATTATTATTACATAATAGTAATTATTGTTTATTATTAATTTTTTAATTAATTATTAATTATTAAGTATTAATATTTAATTATAATTATTAACTAATTATTACAACCGGTTAAAAAGTTGTAATAGGTACCTATTACAACTGAAAAAAAGAGTTGTTAAAAATATGCATCTATTACAGCTAGCAAAATAGTGGTAATAGGCATCTACTACAACTGACAAAAAAGAAGAGTTGTAGAAAATAGATATCTATTATAACTAGCAAAAAAATGTTGTAATAGGGATCTATTACAACAGGAAAAGATGAGTTGTTAAAAATAGGCATCTATTACAACTGGCAAAAAAGAAAGGTTGTAATAGGCATCTATTATAACTGGCAAAAAAGAAGAGTTGTTGAAAGTAAGCTTATTACAACTTTCTAAACAAAGAGTCATAAAAAACCTCTATTACAACTGACAAATTGTAGCAGTTGTAAAAATACAGTTGTAATAGGGCCCTAACATTCCTCACTAAATTAAGTTGGATATATCTTATATGCTATTCGACTACGACTTAACTTACCTCCTTAACTTCTAATAAATAAGGTTTATACATCACTTCAATTGTTACACACAACTATTGGATAAAATGTGAATTCTCACACTGTAGTGGGCAAGAAATATAAACTATGGACATTAGAATAACTCTTCAAAAATTTAACTTGGTGGGATAATTTTCCTACTACATGTCTTACCTTCTCTTACCTTGAGTCAACCAACATCCTTTATATGGATTGTCATCTTATTACTCTCTTCTCTAAAAAAACTACTATCTTCTCTAAATCAAATCTCTTGATAGGGTCCTCAAACTTTGATATTTATTTTCCTTGTCCTTGATCTTTCATGCGAGTATACCCTAGGACTCACAATAGTGTACTTTAATATTATTCCACATTCCTTTGAGGGTTCTTCTCATGTCTTCCACACATCTCTAATGAAATATTCTTAAGTTCATGTCAACATTCCTTATATTTAACGGGGGTTCCTTATTGTTACCCTACGAGCATTCTTAGCTATTTTATTCTTAGCCTAAATCTTTACCCATCTTATCAAGGCAGTGATCCCTTTCTACTCCATATTAAAATTTGGTTTGGGTTTAATCATTGTTTATAAAACTAAAACTTTATAATCATGGAGTAGTAAATCCAAAACTTTTATCTTTAAAACTATAAACTTAGAAGCATTTTCATTAAATTCAAAAATTGTTTAATCTCAAAAAAGGAGCCACAAAATTTTTTTTCTTATGTAACCAACATTACCATTTTAAGAACTTTCTACAATAGATATTTCTTCTTTAAAAGTAGTATTAACTCAAAACATTCAAAATTAAATTATCATACCAAACCATTTTAAAAAAACATCTTCTATTATTTTAAATAATAAAAAGTGGAGTAGAGAAGGATAACTTCCATCTTATTATTTTCTTACTACTCATGCTATTTCCACTTCCACCTTTGGCAGAGATTTTAATAGCATAAGAGGAGGACTTCTTAAGGATATGTACAATTGCTGCATCTCTAAGCATCTATCTAAAATACATGCGTAGATACTACATATCCATGGAATTATTCATTCTTTCTAACCTAATCCTATTGCTTTTACCTTATATTATTTCTTAATAGACTACTAATCCTATTTTATATAAATTCCTAATGTTATTTCTATCTCAGTCTGCCAATATTGCTACAATTTATATTTCTCCTACCTAAATGGCTTCTACATCAACTATTATTCTACATATTTTCTTTTTATGGAAATATTCCTCCTATCTTAGTTATCGAAGATTCTTATCCTTCTATTCTCTTTACCTCAATATAATCAAGTATAATTTCCATTTATCCACCCCTTAGAGAGAATATTAAAAATCTTCAAACTTACAAAAATAGGAAAAATCATCAAGCCAAACTTACACGCTATTTTACATTCATTCGAAAAACGAAAAACCCTTTTTATTAAAAACATTTAAATCAAAAACTATTTATCCAACCAATTTTAAACTAAGAATTTTAAAGTTTACTTGCCCTTTCAAAACTACAGCCTCTTAATAAATTCTTTGAAAAACCCATTCAAAACATTTCAAGGATTTCCAAAAATCTTTTTACCTAATTCTTTCACATGGGTTTAGACACAGAAATGGAATATGATCATCCTTTCTTTTGAACTTTCCTTCTTTCTTTCTCAATCTTAACTCGTCTTCATCAAAAATTTAGCTATCTTCTAGTGGTGATAACGAACACCTTCTTGCAAGAAGCAGCTCCACTCCTTCTTTACACCTTACTTTAGGATGCTTGCAATATAGTTTCTTACTTTCCATTTATTTAGATGAAATGTACATCTTCAATCGACAGTCGATCATAGTCCACAATCATAAGGAGGCTTAGGCCCAACAAAGGAATTAAGTACCATCCAACCTCCGGGATTCTTT
Organism: Allium cepa; assembly: GCA_030765085.1. NCBI lineage: Eukaryota > Viridiplantae > Streptophyta > Magnoliopsida > Asparagales > Amaryllidaceae > Allium > Allium cepa. The sequence goes on along the minus strand of CM060938.1, from coordinate 242,180,588 downwards.
ATATGTCATGATCGTGCTCTTCTTGGTACACTCCTTACGATACGACCTCAGCCCCACAACGTAATCAGGGTAGGAGTTTTAAATTTAACTCTACATATTGTTCAAACTCATAGTTGCCTCATCCATTCCATTGGAATATGGCTACAACTACTTCTATAGTTGGAATTTATAGAGTTTAGCATATATATATATATATATATAACTGTGTTCTCTCGGTGTATCCTAATTCCTATGATCTAAAAACCTAAGCTCTGATACCAAATGTAACAGCTCACACCTTAATGGGCCTGAATTTCGACTAAATCGAAACCTAAGTCTATTAAAGTAGGGATCATTGGTTTTGGTAACATGTAACAAAAACATGCATATCAGAGAGTATTAAATATAAACTCACAGTTGAAATAAAAAATATGATAGAATATACATACTTACTAAAGCTACTACCTTAGAATTAATATCATTCCTTAGATATTTAATTGTCTTATCCGCGTTGAGCATGAATAAGAACACTTTACCATCTACAGTCCTCATCCTTCTTCTATATCTAGTCCTTCTAAATCTATCATGTGGGTTCTTATGAGGAGAGGGGTCAAACAACACTCTAGTGATTGAAAAATTATGTACCTTATCCATATCGTTAATTTAAGCCGATTGATTCCATTTAATTGTTATATCTATTATTTACTACTAATTTGTTTAATCTTATGTGCACGTATGATATGCCTAACCTAACCTTCTCCAAGGTATAACCATAAATGTTTACTACCCAAACCCTAGCTACTTAATACTTCTTAAATAGGAAGGAGGCAGACCCAACGATCATTTAAATCCTCAATTTCCAACGCGAACCTTCCGCAATGCAAAGTCTAATCGATCGGTTCTAGCTATAGTGACCGATAACCCCTATATACGGCTCTATATTTGCTATTTTAATTGACGTACTACTAACACATCTCAAAGACTCATCTAAAGGTTAACTAGCCCACCTTCGATAAAAAAAATCTCTAACTGTCTACTTTGAGGTCTATGCATATCCCATACGGATTCTACACTAGCATGAAGAAAAATCCGTTAGGGCATAACCTAAGTCTTTGCTACTGCTCGCTCGGGACTGCTGGTGGTCATAGCTTATATTCCATACCTACTACTAAATACCATTACAAAATATAGACATAGCTCGTCGATCTTCCACAACTGACATCCTGTTTTAGACTAATCTGTGTAAGTCAAAGAAAAATGCACATTTGGGTTACTTAATACCTCTTGTTTGAAATGAAGCAAACCTTGTTTCCTTAAAAGTACTGGGTCGTTTAATGCTTCAAATCTGAGGTGAACCCTCCATATATATTTCCCACATCTATCCGTAATGGATATCCCTTCCCTGTGGATCCTATAATTGGAGATGTCTCACTAATTCGCGTCCTAACCCTCTAACCAACCTATCGCCCAAAGCCTAAGTGTTAGGCTAGTCCCATCAATTCATGTTCGTTCTAAATATACAATTGAAGTTATATAATTTCCTACTATGGAAATAATATTTCCTTCTATGTGTATTTAATAGTATTAATATTTACTCATTCGCTATGTAATTATTTCTACTTTGTATGCTTATGCTTTGGTTTCCTTGTTTCTTTCTTTGTTTAATAAACATCCACTGCCCGTAATTATTGGTCATTAATGATAAAATTAAATAATCTCTGATGATATTTATTTATCCATTTCAAAATCCGCTTACTTTGCCTATTCAATTTCCTCATCAATGCCACATTAAATTATCTAATTAATTCATATTTAATTCTTTTAACTCTCTATTTACTATAAATTTATTGCCTACTAAATTTGATTTATAATTAATGTCTATGAATTTTCAATTTCTTATTCGTCCTTTTTAGTCCTATAATTTAACATGCTATAATAAATAATATGAATATTATCCTAAATTATGCTCATATATATATATATATATATATATATATGGTTTTAATCAATATGCGTAGTTTAACGTGTGTGTGTGTATGTATGTATTCTTATTTTCTAATTATTAATTCCTAAACTAGAACATTCCTTTTCATATTTTAATTTATCAGAGTTATACTTTTAAAAAGGATTACCATAATAACTTTCCATAAATTACCAAAAAGTTAATTTTTTGCTCCGTTTGAAATTTCAAGGAATTATTCCTTTCTATTATTGAAATAGATAATTCAACCTATGAAGAAAAATATCCATAATTTACACATCTTCCCATTTGTTATATTCTTTGTTAATTCAAATAACGCTCTTTATACATATTTTAGAAATTGGATAACTGTCGAAGTTACACCGAAATCAATATAATTAAATTGTACCCCACTCTAAATAAATTAAAATATAAAAATTCACGTAAGATGTCAACTAGAGCAACCGAATTTACAACCTAATAATAAATCTGGAATAAACAAATATTCTACAATAATAAATATAAGGGACTGAATTCAAATTTTCAAATTATGTTGTACATACTACTCTTATTCCAATTACCTATTTTATAAGAATATTTGGGCGATATTCCTATACATTTGCTTTAATCCTAGAATTAATCGGATCTTATTTAGGCATAATAATTAGATAAAATCCAACATTATAAATTTCGAGGTTATAAATAAATTATATAATTTCCCACTCATGTTTCTAGTTTTCCAAATTTCCAAATCTAAATTCATTTCTTTACTTGACTCCATTTTCATTCTAACCCAAAAGAATATGTATAACAAGGTATGTACATATATTATAATTATAGATCTGAAAAGAGATTGGGATTAAGGGGAATATAGATTTATAATTATAGAATTACCTTTTCTTACAGTATTGTTTCACTTGTTCTCTTCTTCTTTTTATTTTCTTCCCTTCTCTAATTATATATAATATCGTATAATGTTTAGAAACAGAGCAGAAGGAAAAATGATAGAGCTTCACTGCTTCGATCAGAAAATATAAGAAGAGAAATGATGGGTTTAGGCCTTTATTTATAGGCGCTCGAATCAATCGTAACCATTAAACTAAAATAATTAAATCCGGCCATTGGCCAAGGTTCAAACCCTAGCCGCTACTCCATGATCGGTCGACCATCCTTTGAAGCAGTCGAGCAGCCCAAGTAAGAGGGTCGACCATAGGGTCCCACATTTAATATAATTAATTTCCTATTTTGTTTTTAATTATTTACATTTTGAAAAATTCAAATGCTAATAGTTTTCCGTTTGAGCTCCGATCGATAAACTCTAAATATGAAAGTTGCTCAGAAAATCTCCACGAACACAATAGTGCAAGTTTCATGGCAAAATCTTGTTTGCCCAAATTCCATTTTTTGAGCCTTATTAATTGTTTATTAATTATCGTTAATTTTACAAAGTGTTACAATTGTTTGTGAGTGTGGATCGTTATTGCTAGTAATTGTTTGACTATTGATTTTGTGACCTCTATTGGTTATCACCGTAACACAATCGCTTAGTTATCCTAGTATTTTTGGAGGTGCATGTTGTAGTACAAAAATGAGTTTGTAAGCTGCATATGGAACTGTGTCCGTTCGTTGGTTCAGCTACTTGTTAATGCAGTATGGTAGGCTTGGACTTATAAGTCGATTAGGCCATATCGTTAACTATTGTAACTATACTGGACTAAGACCTTGTTTCACAAGATAGCCATATTTATTATATACTTTGAATAACTTGTTAGTTATACGTGAAACGAGACTGAGGTATGGCGTTTAATAACTTATATTAGTATTAAATTCATGAATGATTAGAGTATGTGGTAAAGTAGATGTACCTCACTCGCCAGACTTTAGTCTGGGCCACTCATTGTTTTCCCTTTATGTTTCACCAATAGGTTGATGGATTTGGTATGTTGTATCTAGTAACGTTTGAAGGTGCATATAATGATGGCGTTGACGATGTACATAATTCTATATAAATAATCATCTTTTATTGATAATGATATATATATATATATATATATAATTTTTTATGTGTGCGGTTTGGATTTTTACTTGACCTATGTTTACACTTTGAATATTGGCTTGAAATAAGGTGATACTTTATTATATTATATGTTGTTACCTTTCGATGTGAGTTCAAAAAGAGATAGATCAATATATTTGTTATTTAGACTCTTATTATCGATCACCAATGACACGTCGTTTTTGGCTCTCAAGGTTTACACATTGTGAGTTGTGTTAAATAAGAGGGTCAAAAATGATGGGTTTTTACTACCCTTACCAAGATGTAAGAATTATGTGTGGTTTTCTCACATAAAACAACAATTTCCTATAACTAAAACATGGATATTCAAACAAAAGAATGACAAAGATTAGGGTTAGGAGGAAATCATAAATTTAATCCTAAGAGATAATAACAAACCATTAGTAAATGTAGACGGAGATGTGTTTATGAGAGGCAAGATGGGAGTCTCAAAAAAGATAAAAGAGGTGGATGTGGAAAACTGAAAATGGAAATTTAGGATATTGATGAGGCAATTAAACAACTTATGATGGAAAAAGACAAAGTGAACAAGGATTTAGTGACAAAGAAAAATGGGAAACAAAATGTTGTTTTTAACACAAAGGCGACAAAGAATTAAAAGACGTCGTGATGTTGTGCTGTCTACAGCGGAAGTATGATGAGTTCTTAAGGATGTTGTAGATTCGAATGAAGTAGCTTTAAAGAAGCATGTAAATGTAAAGAAAACTAAAGAGTGTTTGAACTGAACCAGCCCACAGTAGAATATATGGGTAAATTATATAAAAATTACCATATTGGATCTTTATTGGGTCTTTGAAGTCTAATTAATTTAGAACATTTCCAAATTTAATTTAAATTAAATCTGTACTTCGTTCGAATTTATAATTAATGGATTGAATTTTATTTAACTTGTTTTAAACAAATGTAATGGTACACATATTTATTATATACACATGCGTGTGTGTGTGTATGCGCAAGTGTAACATAATAATCCGTGCAATGTATAACATACCCGTACATAAATGTTGAGATTTGCATCGTAAGGGGCACGTTAGCTCATCCTATATATATTGTATGTTGTCCAAATGTGTGTGTATTTTTATGGTTATTATACATATATATATAAGTGATATATATATATATATATATATTATGGGAAAATATTATATATATATATATATATGTATGTATGTATGTATGTATGTATGTATGTATGTATGTGTACATGTAACTACATAAAATATTTTACTATTAAATATTAAGTAAACACGCACGCGCACACACATATATACATGTATACATATTATGTGTGTGTATAGTATGATTTTTAAAAAAATAAATAATTTCATATATATGTATTGAAGCAATATGATTATATATGTATGTGTGTATATATAAATATGTGTATATAAATATAATTGTAATAATTAAAATGCAAATACGAGTTAAAATAGTTTCTATAAATTATAAAATCAAAATTAATATCATCATCATCATTATTATTTATAAAAATTTCAGATCATATATACAGCAAATCCGAATATAAATATAATTTTATTATATTAATAAATATATGAATTAAATAGTTAAATAACGATAAGTAAATGATAGAAAATATTTATATGTTAGATATTTATAATTTTAAACTTTCAAAATATGTGGAATAGTATTATATAGGTTACAAAACATTTTCAAAATTTTCCAAGCCAAAATAATATTTTTTATTAATTAAATGCTTTTTGACCAAATTTTAAATGATTTTTTTAAAATAAAAATGGTTTAAATTTTTTGATTTTTTGACCGAGAGCATATGCGATAATAAATTAATTTTAAAAAATTTAAAACTGAATTTCAAAACAAAGTAGACTTTATATGAATTTATTAATTCGTGCAATGATTAAATAATATTAAAATATATATAATAATTTCCAAAAATTTATTTTCGTTAACTAAATATCCTAATAAATATAAATGTACATTTGAAAATTATTTGACCAATTATTTATATAATATAGTTATATAGTTTAATACAAGTAATATTAATGAACTAGTTAATATATTAATCTATGTATATATTAATTTATTAATATTAATAATTATAATATAATGATATTGGTTGTCCTTGATAAAAAAATTGTGATAAACATATATGCATAACCAATCAACATGTGACAACATCAATGCCTATAGGAATCTAACCTAACTAACTATTTAATAATAACAATATTTATATGTATACATGAACAATAAACAATTATATAGGAATAATGCATCATATATAAGATAAACACTTATCTAATATTAATGCCCTCATGTACACTCTGCAATGATGAGTTCTCCTCCCTTTGAAGCATTCTCGATTCAAAAGATTGTTGATCCTTAAACTGAACACCCTTTGCTATCAAATAGCTATTGATGAAATGATTTGATTTGAGATTTGATGGGGTGGCCACAATATTGATAAAGGAGGTAGCCAAAAGTCACTTGAAATTTAGGGTTATGATTCCTTTTGTAGTGATTGAATAAGAGAGAAAGTGGATCACATCGCTTTCCTTTTCTCACCATGCCTTAGCCATCAATCACATACCCTAAAACCCTATTTTGGCCGCTCCTTATATCACATAATTGCTGCAAATATTTTCCTCTAACATCATGGGCTAATAACCCATTTAAGCCTAAGTAAATATATTTAATTAAGTTCAATTTAATTCCTTATCGCTATCAACATCGAACGATATATTTATAACTACTATAAATATATACAACAATATTAATTTCTTAAATCATATTCAAATTTTATATTTAGTATTTCATGAATAATTAATTTACAGTAATTATAAACTAATTAAATCGTTTGGTCTAAAGAGAATTCAACATTTCAGTTGTGTGACCCTTGGATTAAATTTGGTCGGCGATCAACATTGAACCATTTGAATGTTAATGTTCACACATCACTTAGTAGGTGGTGTGATATTTTAGCCAAATTAATCGCTTACTTAGTTTCGGTAAAATCCAATTTTAGTTTACTAAGCGTTAATCGGTTCTGGTTTTTTCATTCACACCAATTCTTTTCGTCTAAACTATATCACTTTGGACTTATAGAATTTGATAATGGTCAAAATTCCAGTTTCATCCATATTTAATTCTGTAGTACAAACACAAAGTCCTTAGTTCAATAATAAAAATTGTTACTAACCAAAAGGCTCTTGCCAGAGACTTTAACTTTGAGTTGACCATGATACTAACCTCATATAACCGGGGAGACTAATCCTCTGCTTCACTTTCAATACTTCCACTTGACCCAACTATAGTCACTTGGTGGAACATCATGCCATGATTTGACTATAATCAAAGTAGAGATTTTATATTAAAGATCCACAATATTCTCAAGTCGAGAGAACTGCGTAAATCAATTACATCAATATATTCTTTTTTGACTGTGGCTATATTAACCAACAGAAAATTATCGAGTGAGTCATTCCTTAGTTATTCAATAACTATCAGTACGTAACCTCTAGGTGCCTTCAGCACCCATGAGTAATATAACATTTGGGGAGCATTATGTACTCTAGTCTTAATGAACATATCAATGTCAAGTTTCGATGCATCTTGACTAGGAACATTTAAAATGGTATGTGTTGTTTTCATTGTGATAAATTACTCACAACTACAACACGTTTAACTAATATCACAAAACATATCATTCATGGATTCACTATTAAGTATATTTTTAATTAAATTAATCAATTAATATAATGTATTATATCAAGTATATAATAGAAAGAAAACACCTTTTATTTCGAATAGGATTGGTTATCGAGTTAGATATATGTGACAAATTACATAATTACCCCAAGGGCATACGCCTAACTCTACCTACCTCCCACTTGCACTTAGGGTCAATTATGGAATCTTATTGCAACTTCTTCAATCGATTTTGTCAAAACCAATTGGATCGACCCCTTAGCAAAAGGGTATGCTATTATGTTTTAATCATCTATTCTGTCGATTAGCTCTCTCTAACGATAATAAACTACCTTTATCAAGTGGAATAGTTCGAAGTATGTCTCTCGACTTCTAGTGAGCTCTAAGTAGTATTATAAACTATGTTGTGTCATTGTTATCATATAAAAATGTTAGGGATTCTAAACATTTGGAATTAGCCTCAACTCGGTTATAAATTTACGCATTTATTATATATATACATTGTTTTTTACTGTGGTGCTATTAAAGTCAATGAATCGTCCACATTCTCTTTTATTTAGAACATTTACTACTTAAAGATTCTTATATTGGATTCACTCAATATCACTTATGAATTTTGAGCCTGAACACTCCTTCATAAGGAGTTGTTTTTTCTATAAATAATTCTCTAGTATTTCGAGATTACATGAGAACACTCCAAAGTACCATTAGTGGGATTTTAAATTTGCTACATGTATCAAATACATAAACAAATCATGATATCGTGGACAACATAACATGTATGATAATTCTCATTGCTAATGCATAAGGAATTCATCTCACGTATTCTATATTAAATAATTTAATGATTTGCATATCGATTAGGGACATTCCCAATATCATTTATACTTAATATAATAGACATCATTTAGAATCCAAAATTGAGCATTAAAACAACTAAGACTGATATTAACACAAGTACATTGTTAAAAATCAATAATGTGTTGTTTACTTATTGTTTGGAAATATCGATGTACCTTTTAATGTTCTTTCTTATGAACTCACTCTTCCTCTGAATTTTGATGGGCAATCAAGCTATTTGATATTTGTATCAAAGTATTTGTTAAATTCCAATGCTTACAAATACTTTCTACCATTTCTTGGATCATATCCAAAGACACACAAACTCAATATCGCTTCCACTGACTTTGAGACACTTTGGTTATTATATGCAAACAGTCTAGTCTAAATCTATATTTATAACTTTCTATTTCAACACAAATATACCGAAACCTAAAGTAGTACTAGGCAATAATTTTGTGAGTAGACCCTAATTAACTTGAGTACGTTGAATAATGAATCTATTACGCTAATTTCAATAATTGAAATTTACAAGGTTATTCTTATCAACGTTGCTCATTAAATTCCAACTGCATTATTCTCTTAAAGACATAATCGCAACCGATGGTTCACATCCTTTCGGATACAAATACCAAAATCATATTTTGATAACATACCTGAAATCCCTTTGGATTAGCGCATCATACCATATAGTCATTACTCTTGGTGGCTTAATTGACAACTTAGGGTTATCTATTCTTGACGTTGATAAGAAACTCATAGTTTCTCTTCAGTCTGCAAGAATAATTAATAGACACTTTAATGCGATGTGTTTATTTATGTTAGGTTAATTTCATTTCATCCAACATAATCAGTTTTATCTTTGGATCATATCCAATTCCATTTAACTACCAATAATTTCTTAAAGAAATTCATTCACTATGAAGTTGGTATTTCTTGAAACAACAATTGTTTCTCGATGCCATGGAATAGCTATTTTAAACATTTTATGAATTTCCTTTTATATAAAAAATTGATTTAGTTTTAGTTTACAAAACTTATGTTCAAAACATAATTATGTCATCAATGTAGTCTTTCCCAAACTATTTTTGGGATGATTCATACAAGATCTCCTACAAATAGTTATCACATGCAATTTTTCGGCTAGCACAACGTAGATACTCCTTAGCCTAGGATATGTGGATTTTCTTTAAACCATTATCTTTTGTAATCCTGTAAACTATAATTTAGATTAAATAATATTTACTTTGTGTACTACTCTTCAGTACTTGACCTTATAGAAAAAAATTAACTCAACTTCACTCATAATTAATCGTACCATGCCCAACAAAGTTTAGTTCTTTCTTATTAATACATCGTTATATATCACATAGAGGAGTGACTTTTGAGATTGAATCTTTATTCATCTTTAGGTACATATGAAACTCTTTCCAGCAGCTCAAATCGATTTTACATCCCATGTTACATTATGTACTTTCATTTTATACTCTATAAATATACTTTAGACATACAACATATGTATCAAATACACATGTCCATGTCGGTGATAACTCGTTGGTGTATATGAAAAAGTATGTGAAACCGTTTTGGTATTAATAAACTAATGACTACATACATCTATATGTATCAATCCAAAGAGTTCATCAACTTTTATGATGTTCCCACTAAATGGGTGCATAGCCTTAAATCGTGTGAGATATAATTAACTAATATTATATGATTCATAATCATATAATAAAATTATTTCTCAAAACTATGGCTTAGTCTATAATTTCAAAATAACTATAAATAATACTAGGTACATCTGTATTTTCCATTCATCACTTTTGTTATGAAAAATTTGTAGGATCGATTTCACCCTAGAGGGGGGTGAATAGGGTGATACTATTAATTTATAAAAATTTGATGCAGAAGTTTATTAAATATTTTCAACGCAGATATATCAATAATAGCAGCACGGATAATAGTAGAATAATAAATGCAGAAATAGAACAACACAGAATTTACCCAACTTCGGCAAAACCCTACCCACGTGCTACCCCTAAGGTTTCTACTAGAAATTAAGCAGTCCGACGCTTATGTAAACTCATGACACCTGCTATCAACTAACCTTAACTCTATGCTCAAAACCCTGCCACAACTCAGCCACTGAGTTGCGAATTTTCAAACTGCGCCACGTAGTTTGTCCCCTAGTCGCACGACAAGAAATTTCAACTGTTTAAAAGAAAAATTCAAAGTTAAAAACAAATTAAACAATAAAACCCTAATTTTAAACTAAAGCCTTAATAACAAGGTTGGCCCAAAATAAATAATCACTAAAATGCTGGCCTCTTTATCTCTTTTATTTCGTTGCTTTCTTTGCTTTGCAAAAATGTCGGCCTCATTCCTTTACTTGTTCCACTTTGCTAAAACTAGGGTTTTGATTTTGTTGAAGCTGTTGACTTATGCAGTTGATTGAAGGATGAATTATATATGGTTTTCTTTGTCAATCAATCGTGTCTTTGTAGCTTAGCTTTGGCCACTTCTATGATCGAGTTCGATACGAACAATCTGGTATGTAATTTGTGCTTTTCTGCTTTACTGTTTAGCTAGCTCGAACTTGATCAGATTCGAGTTGTTGATTTGATTTTTGGTATCTATTTTGCTCAAACTCGAATAATCTTTTGGCCGATGATGTTAAGGGTTTATATATAGTTCGATCCCCTATATTTTTGTTCGTATTTTCATATGAATTCGTCTGATAATAATATGCTTGGCCATTCGATTTAAGTTGAATGTTTGTGATGATTTCCGACTTCTTCAATTTGTATATTTTTGCCTTGGTCATCATGGATCGATTCTTGGCTACCACGGCTCTGACTTTGCTGCGATGATATTGATTTATTTCGGCCGGTGATTTGAATTTGTTTCTTATGACTTGGTTCCAATTTTTATGCATCGAATTTGGCTTCTCTGTCTTTGTCCATTTTGAAATTCCTGATGTGTTTTTGTCTTTGTTAAAAAAGCTGTTGTCTGCATTGAACTTTCACCGTGTCTTCATTTGTACACATATATGCATGTGATGTCTCGGTCTTGCTTGCATTGTTGGTTCATCACTTGTGTCCACTGCTAACATGTACATATATGCACTGTATCTATAAATTTGGTTTCATTTGTTTAAGTGCGCTTTGTCCCGTGTTGCTGATATTTGTTATTTGATGTTACGGCCTTCACTTGAATCTAGTTGCTCTGACCTGAACTGATCATTGAAGTGCATTGCCTTGCCTTTATACTTGGATGGTTTGAACTTGATGGTTAGACCTGTTGTGTTCTAATTTGATCTTGCACTACTTGCATATCCACATAAACTTGTTATATCACCATATGTACACATACATTTACATGTTTGTGTATATGTTGTTGTTTGTTGGGTCCATGAAGCTTGTTCAAACAATTTCATTAATTTGTTTATTGTTGCTGTAGTGTGGGTGTATGTGACTTGCTCCATTGTATATCCACTTGGGTCTGGTTTCTTTGTTTGTTGGATTATGTCTTTGTGCCATGCTGTTTTGAACTTGGAGCTTGTGAATTTCATCCCTAGTCTGGTATACGTGTGCACTGCCTATATATGTGTACATGTTGTAGCTTGATTCTATGGTCACTATCCTGAGCAGTCGAACTATATTCAGTTGAGTTTCATATCAATTGATAGTCTGTAGTGCATTGAGTTTTTTCCACTAACCAATCGAGTCTGCACCGGATAGTTGCTGAGCACTGAATTGAATCCAGCTTATAGCTCGGGTTTGATCTTTTGCTAATATCATGACTTTATTTGTATTTCACTTGAGTTGAACCCGGCTTTTGATTTGGGTTTGACCTTATACTCACCCATCCTTGTAATTTTATCAAGTGTACATATCGGTCTGCACGGCCTTATGGCATGTACAGTGATACAATGTGCATGTCACAAGCTGTTCGTGTATCATGAATTCAAAATTAAATGATGATGAGCAGCCCAAATAACTGAGGAAAATAATATTTTCAAAATACATTTTATTTTACACTATAAAAATATTTTCTTTTCAATTTTACTGCATCAGTGTATATTTTTGCAGATTGCTCAGATGATGGATTCAATCTGGAATAGAGTTGAAGATTAGTATGAGTGAATCAGTGATATGTAGTGAGAAGAACATGTGTAAATGAAAATTGTAATGTAATCGAATTTGTATTGTAATCGAAATAGTGTGTGTATATATATAGTGAGAGCTTGAATTTATACTATTCAAAATTGTAACAAATAATTGTTTGAATAAAATATCTGTTCGAATTTAAATTCTGTGTTATTTATTTTTATTCAGCAAATATTTACTTAGTTTTGTGAGAAATAAAATAGTACATTAACAAATACATTTAAATGAATATATATATGTGTGTGTTTGTTATCATCAAACAAAAATCATATACTTGCATATTCAACAATCTCCCCCTTTTGATGATAACAAACATATATTTAAGATTTTGAATTTGTTAAATGTATTTAACTATTCAATTTACTCTCCTTATTTGAATGCTCCCTCTTTACAACGAAGCTCCCCCTTCATATATGCATGAAAATAAATAAAAATATGCAAATGAGCCTAGATGCATATAGAAAATACAAAATAAAATATTTGACCTTTATTTTCCAAAATCTTAACCTTTCTCTCCTCCTTTTGTTATCAGCAAAAGAGTAATGGTGTTAGGAAAATAGAGGTAAAGTGATAGACATTAATACAACATTAAAACTCAATCGAATATGAATATAAATTTCAATAAAAAATCAACAAAAATCATAAATACTCTGTTTGATGCATATTCCACTTTGGAATGATAGGGATGATGTCATCATATAAAACCATATAGTTGTGTCTATTTGTAGTACATTTATATCAGGAATTAGAATATCTACTAACCATGCATAACCATTAGGACTTTTAAATGAGATTAGTAGTATTTCAAATTTTTATTAAAAAATTAGTTTAGGTATCTTCTAACCACGCATAACTGTGAGGACTTTTAAATGGGATTAGAATCAACTTGTCTATTAAATCAATCAATATTGATCTACGTTCCATACATGCATAACCGTGAGGACTTTTAATTGAGCATGGAAGCACATAATCAAAAATCCCAAGTAATTCACTCATGCATAACCGTGATGACTTTTAAATGAGAGTGGATACTTTGGACGTTTTTATTGCTAAAAATATAATAAAATGAAAGCGCACAATTTCCTGTTTAAAATACCACATATTAACATACCATATATGATGAGTGATGGTCGATAGAAATATGATAGAAATTTAAATGATCATGGAATTTTTACAAAAAAATAAGTGTTTATAACTCTTGTTTAAATTTCTAAATAAATTTACTAATTATACCATCCCAAGTTAAAACATATGATTAATATCAACAATCATCACTTTTTCAATCACTATTTATCTTTTACATAATCAATAGGGAGTCAGATTAGTCAATGTACTTATTTAAAATCATATCCAAAAATAATTATAAAATCAAATTTCCCAAAATGACTAATCTGAAACAAGGTCAACAAAAAAGATTTTCTAGAGGGGGTTTTATAAAAGAAAAAATGTCTGCAATTTGAAAATTATTTGAAATGAAAAATATGAAGAATTTTTCTTTAAAAAATGATGCAGCTGTAGAATGTCTCAATATAAATCACGTTCCACTAGTAATTTTTCTATCAACTAGATTACCAGTGTAATCTACATTTGAAATTTTCTTTCACTCGAGATTATCATTAGTTAAATGTTATAGACCAGACCATGATGTTGCAACAAATTCTTGAAGACTTTTAAATGAAATTCTTTTCAATTTTAATTGAAGTCGTGCCAATAAAAAAATCATGAATATAGAGTCCGCCAAATGTATTATCATCAGTCAAATCTATATGAAGTAGTTCAAAAACTCTATAGATTTTTAAAGTGTTCTTAGCATAAAGAATAATTTGGTCAACAGTTTTGAAAAAGTCAAAATCATAATCAACATTTTTAAAATCAAAATCAACTTTTATTTCATTATCACATTACTAGCTGAATTAAGGTATAGATTACATATTTAGTAAATCGTTCAATATACCATTACCTATTTTACCTTTGCCAATAATATTTCGTTGTTGCCCATTGTGATTCTGCCACCTTTGTACTAGGCTAAGGAACTTTGCTTTGTCGCTCGTTATGCCCCTAGAGCAGCCAGAATCCAAGTAACACTATTGTAGTTCCTTCGCCTGCCACCACACCTATACGATAAAATATTTTTGCGACCTATTTGTATTTAAAGGTCCATTATTGTTAGTGGCAATAGATTTTGAAAAATAATTTTATGGAGACCCAAAGCTATTTATATATGTTCCTTTCAACACCCAGATTTTTTTAACTTTGAGAGATTTTATATTTGTGCCTTGTGGAACCCAAAATGGAATTATTTTCACGTATTTTGGTCTATACCAACAAATGTTTTGATTGTGTCCAATTTTTCTACAAATTGTTCACTCAGATTTTACTTGATTAATTTTGCTTTTAACACGTTCAGAATGATTATACCCAAGTCCTTGTCTAATAGTATTAACAGTTTGTTTTCCTATTAGCATATTCAACGACATTTCACTTTTGGAAATTTTTCTTAAAGTCGTTGATAGTTTTTGAACTTGTGTTTTTAGTGATTCATTTTCGTTCAATAATTGTGTGCACTTTTTAATAGAGTTTTCTCTCCTAGTATTTTCACTTTCCTTCAAAATAAGAATTTCATTTTCAATATATTTAATTTTAATTTCTGATTTTTTAATTTCTTCTTGGAATAATGGACACTTGTCACACTTAGCATCTTATTTTGATAGTTTTTAACTAATTGATCAAGCTGTTTATTTAAATCTATCAAAGTATCTCTTTGTGATTCAGTTGTGGTGTATTTCTCCCTAAATCATTCAAAACAGCCATTTACTTACAGCCATTTACTTCATGGAAATATATAAGTAATTCTGAGTGGTTAAGTTTTGATACCTCGCTTGTCTCGCCATTATAGCTATCAGTTGTATTACCTTGAAGGCACAGATTATCTTTCTCACTCTCACTGCTAGTGCTTTTATTACCGTCATCACTTTTATTCCACGTGGCTGCAAAACTTCACCTTTTTTATTTCTTTTCTATGCCGTGACGATTTCAAGGACAATTAGGCTTGTTATGACCAGGTTTGTTGCACTTATGATAGATGATCTTCCTTCTTCTGGGTTGTCTAGTGCTTTGACTATTTTCTTTTAATTTATGATTTAGAGCTGGATTTCTGTATTTACAGTTCCACTTTTTGAATCACTTCATTAGTGACGCCAGCTCAGCTGCTCCATCTTCATCATCATCATCACTGCTGCTTTTTGTCAATCCTGTTAAGCATGTTTCTGTGTTGATTATGGAGGATTTCTCATTGCTATTGACTATTGCACCATATAATGTATCAAAAGTATTCCAGAATTCCTATGCACTTTCACAATGAGAGATAAAGTTAAAATTATCTTGATGAATATGAGAATATAATATATGCATAACAAGAGCATTAATCGTGATAATTTTCTCATATGTTATATTACACCCATTTTTAATAATATCTCAACATTTAACATTAACAGATTTTAAATAAAATTCCATTTTCAATTTCCAATTCAAAAAAATCTGTTGCATCAAAAATAGGAGGGATAACACCAAACCGACCCTCAGCAAAAATAGCCATTTTAAAAATTCAAATTTGTAAACAAAATTGGTCTTTGAAAAATCAAACAAAAATGGCTTTTGAACCTAGCTATGATACCACTTGTAGGATCGATTTCACCCTAGAGGGTGGGTGAATAGGGTGATACTATTAATTATAAAAATTTAATCCGGAAGTTTATAAAATATTTTCAACACAAATATATCAAAATAATAACAGCACAGATAATAGCAGAATAATAAATACAGAAATAGAACAACACAGAATTTACCCAACTTCGACAAAACCCTGCCTATGTGCTGCCCCCAAGGTTTCTACTAGAAATTAAGCAGTCAAACGTTTACACACGTAAATTCGCAACATCCACTATCGATTAACCTTAACTCTACGCTCAAAACCCTGCCAAAACTCAGCCACTGAGTTGCGAATTCTCAAACTACGCCACGTAGTTTGTCCACTAGTCACACGACTAGAAATTACAACTGTTTAAAAGAAAATTTCAAATTTAAAAACAAATTAAACAATAAAACTCTAATTCTAAACTAAATCCTTAATAAGGTCGGCCAAAAATAAATTATCACTAAAATGTCGGCCCCTTTATCTCTTTTATTTCGTTGCTTTCTTTGCTCTGTAAAAATGTCGGCCTCATTCCTTTGCGTGTTCCTCTTTGCTACAACTGAGGTTTTGAATTGGTTGAAGCCGCCGAATTATGTAGTTGACTGAAGGACGAATTATATATGGTTTTCTTTTTCAATCAACTGTATCTTCCTAGCTTAGCTTCGGTTGCTTCTATGATCGAGTTCGATTCAAACAATCTGGTATGTAATTTGTGCTTTTCTGCTTTATTGTTTAGCTAGCTCGAACTCGATCAGATTCGAGTTGTGATTTGATTTTGGTATCTATTTTGCTCAAACTCGAATGATCTTTTGGCGATGATGTTAAGGGTTTATATACGGTTTGATCCCCTATATTTTCGTTCGTAGTTTTCATTGAATTCATCTGATAATTATATGCTTGGCCCTTCGATTTAAGTCGAATGTTTGTGATGATTTTTGATTTTTTCAATCCGTATATTTTTTCCTTGGTCATCACGGCTCGATTCTTGGCTACCACGGCTTGGTTCTTATGACTTGGTTCCAATTTTTGTGCACAGACTTCGGCTTCTCTATCTTTGTTCGTTTGGAAATTCCTGATGTGGTTTTGACTTTGTTAAAAAAACTGTTTTCTGCATTGAACTTGCACTATGTCTTAATTTGTACACATATATGTATGTGATGTCTCGGTCTTGCTTGTATTATTGGTTCATCACTTGTGTCCACTACTAACATGTACATATATGCACTGTATGTATATATCTGGTTTCATTTGTTTAAGTGTGGCTTTGTCCCACGCTACAGGTATTTGTTATTTGATGTTACGGGCTTCACTTGAATCTGATTGTTCTGAGCTGAACTGATCATTGAAGTGCAATGCCTTGCCTTTGTACTTAGATGGTTTGAACTTGATGGTTGGACCTGTTGTGTTCTTGCTTGGTCGACACTTGTTGTTCACTGGTTCGCTTGTCTAGTGGCATTTGATCTTGCACTACTTGCATATCCATATAGACTTGCTGTATCACCATATGTACACATGCATTTACATGTGTGTGTGTATATGTTGTTGTTTATTGGGTCCATGAAGCTTGTTTAGACCAGTTCATTGATCTGTTTGCTATTGCCTTAGCGTGGGTGTATGTGACTTGCTCCATTGTATATCTAATTGGTTTTGGTTACTTTGTTTGTTGGATTGTGTCTTTGTGGCATGCTATTTTGAACTTGGATCTTGTGAATTTCACCCCTGGTCTAGTATACATGCGCACTGCCTATATATGTGTACATATTGTAGCTTGATTCTCTGGTCACTATCCTGAGCAGTCGAACTACATTCAGTTGAGTTTCATATCAATTGAAAGTCTAGAGTGCATTGAGTTTTGTCCACTGATCAATAGAGTCTGCATTGGATAGTTGTTGAGCCTTGAGTTGAATCCAACTTATAGCTCGGATTTGACCTTTTGCTAATATCATGACTTCATTTGTATTTCACTTGAGTTGAAACCGCATTTTAATTTGGGTTTGACCTTGTGCTCACCCATCCCTGTAATTTTATCAAGTGTATATATCGGTGTGCACGGCCTTATGGCATATACAGTGATACGCTATGCATGTCATAAGCTGTTCATGCATGACGAATTCAAAATTAAATGATGATGAACAACTTAAATAACTAAGGAAAATAATATTTTCAAAATACATTTTATTTTACACTACAAAAATATTTTATTTCAATTTTACCACGTTAGTGTATAGTTTTGCAGATTGCTCAGATGTTGGATTCAATTTGGAATGGAGTTGAAGATTAGTAAGAGTTAATGAGTGATATGTAGTGAGGAGAACATGTTTGAATAAAAATTGCAATGTAATCGAATTTGTATTGTAATCAAAATTGTATATATAGTGAGAGCTTGAATTTGTACTATTCAAAATTGTAATAAATATTTGTTCGAATAATATATCTGTTTGAATTTAAATTCTGTGTTATTTATTTTTATTCAACAAATATTTATTTAATTTTGTGAGAAATAAAATAGTACATTAACAAATACATTTAAATGAATATATGTTTATTATCATTGAACAAAAATCATACTTGCATATTCAACAAAATAATACTACATTGTAGTTTAATCTCATAACGAATATTCATATTGAAATATAGTAATTTCTATCTTTTATCATGCCCAAAAGTAGTCATTATTACACAAATAATGCTCGGTATGTTTTACGAAAACAATTTTTGTAATTTGATGCAACCAATAGGTATTACATGGCATACTCCCACTGTAACGACTCATATTTTTAGCTATTTTAAAATTTTAAATTTAATGTAATTATTGAATACCATTGGTTAAAAATAATTTTTAAAATGATTTATTAATATTGTTATTGAATACGAACTTAAATAACAATTTGAAATATTTAATTTCGAAGTTTTTTACGATAACAAGTATTGAAATAAATTCTACGTACCGACCATGTTTAAAATCAATAGTGAAATTGAATAATGGAAGTTGAATCACTGTAAAATGGAAATAGCTATTCTATAATTTGAATTCGTTTTAAAAGTTAAATCTTACAAGTTCAATAACTTTATTTCAAAAGATAGTGATTTATTGAATAGTCAAAATTGCTTACATTAATATTGCAGTTATTTAAATAATTGAATTCTGATTTAAATATGAATGAAAATGATTCCAAAAATTGATTTAGATGTTATTTAAATATGAATGAAGATTGTCGACACTTCAAAATTGAATTTAAGTGATTAATTTAAAATTTGGAAATTTCTGATTTTAATTGACGAGTAAAAATAGCCATTTTGGCCACTATCTCGGATTTTGACGAAACTAGTTCCGTTTTGATCTGTAATAGTGAATTATTGTAGGATTTCAAGTTTCATATCGTTCAGGCTTGTCGTTTGGCCGTATGAGCTTGAAATGCGTAGAATTTTATTTTAGAATTCAACTAAAATTAATTGATTTGAAAAGCTATCTTCCACATACGATCGAATTAGGCCTCCAAACTTATTCCATCGTGTTTGAAATAGGTGTAAAATATAATAAATATTAGGCCGCATGCCTCGATTGGAGTTCGTCCAAATTTCACGTGAATAGTCGAACTAATATTAAAATATTGTAATTATATGTATATATACGTGTATATCCTCATAGTAAACCCTAGCGCCTCCATCTTCTTTCCAATGGCCGAAATTAACCTTGCTTTCACCCTCAATTCCTTCGAATCCATGGACTTTTAGCGAAAGCTTTAAATTAGGAAATGGAAGAGCACGTTAAGCTCTTGTTTTTCAATGGTCACGATTGGATTTAGCGCAGCGTAGAGAGAGAGAGAAGGGGCCACGTTCGTCACCGCTGCTTTAGGGTTGCGTGGCCAATAGGGGGTGCCAAGATCTACGGGATTTGAGGCGTGGGGGTGTTAGAGGAGGAGCTTTCGATTGGTGAGGGTGGATCGATCTCTTGTGATCTTGTGGGTGGAGTGGCGTGAGCATGGTCGACGCATATGGGTTCATGCGTTTTCGCTAGGGAGCAAATGAACAAAGAGGAAGAAAGCAACGTGAGGCCAGATCTTGATTGGAATGAAAACCAATGGCCAGATTTACCTAGATTTGAAAATGAAAAGGAAATTGAAAATTAATTATATTGTAAATTATGAAATCTTAAAAAGTGTATATCTTTTTCATACATTGTCAGAATTGGACGAAACAAACAGCGACAGAATCATGAGGATGAGTACTACATTCAGGAATTGATTTGGGGTTGATTCAAGCAAACTAAAATTTTAGGTTAAATCGAATGTCGTTCGATTTGATTTAAATTGAAAACTTAAGGTGAGTGTTCTGTAACGCTCATAACGTATCAAAACATTTTTATGCTAGTTAAATTTGAAATTATAAAGTGATATAAATTTATTGATGGTTGTTTGATAATTTTAATTGACGTTTAAATTAACGTGTAAAGAGCCATAAATTTTAGTGGTTTTAATAACTAATTAACTGAATTTTTGTGAAAATTTTAAATTATTGTATTTGGAAATAAAAATTTGATATTTGGAACACGTCTATTTAGACATAGCAAATGGTAAATTTTCATCAGATAATATGGAAGTTTATTTTCTTGCGTAATATTATTTAAAATTCAAATCAGTTAATACTTGATGACAATTAAATATTTTTCAACCCCGAATATTTTTATATAATAAATTTGTCAATCATCTTCTGAGTGAGGCGTCATGTTTCGTTTCGCAAAAATTGGACTGCTATTGCTCCGCTTATCTTATTTTCGGTATTTTAGCACCATTTTTCGGTAGCGATATCGACTTTTGATAGGATGGTTGTATCGCTGATATCTATGTATCATTTTGATCATCTAGTAATGCTGATCTCCATAGTATAGTCATTTGTGTATATCGGAGTTCGATACGCGACGAAATCGATGAAATGGTTAACCGTATCTCGGTATCCGTTTCTGAAATATTTTAGTTCTGGTGTCTTTTCAATGTGCAATGGTTGAAATCTAACAGCCATTGCTTTTAATATTCCCTGAATCCTCATGACTGACTTTTACCATTTCCATTGCTTTATAATTATGGTACATTTTTCTCTGCCTCTCTGTCTTATCTCGTTTCACACTATTGGAAATATATAATATATATAATTTTATATAGCAGATCAAAGTTTGCCTGTTCGTTCTTCAATTTTTTCTTTTCTTTCTTTTTCAAGCCTCCATAACAATGAAACCCTCCTTCACCTCCAAGCCTTCCACCCCTTCAACTCAGCAGAGCTCCACCAATCCCCTCCCTATTTGGCCAAGGTTTAGTCGTGCCACCTCATCCCTTCCCACCGCCTCACCTCTACAAGCGACCGGCCCATGCCATCACCAAGCTCCACCCATCAACCCGCTGCCACCACTTCACAACCGACTAGCCACCTCCCGACCAAACGAGCACTCGGCCTCTCCTTTAGCATCTTTTAATTTCCCCACCTTGAACCAGATCCGAGCCTGAAGAGAGAAAAAATGAGAGAAAAGGTGAAGTTTTGTACACCTCTACATACATACATACATACATACATATAGATTTGTAGTTGTAAGCTCGACCACCTTTCTGTTGCTTGTTACCACATTCATCACTTTTGGAAATATGTATAAATCAAGGTGTGTGTTTCATATTAAAGGAAAAGTTATATATAGGTTTTGTTTTAAAATTTTAATATGTGTCTTTGATTTCGAAAGGTGAGTGCATAGATATATACATATAGATCTAGTCTATATATATATATATATATGTGTGTGTGTGTGTGTGTGTGTGTGTGTGTGTGTGTCTGTCAGTTTATATATGTATTTTATGTAAGTTGTATATATGAGCCAGTTTATATATATAATATAATATGTTATTTATACAAATTTTTAAACTATTTTAGTTAGATATAATGTTATGTTATAGTATGTAACCTGTTAGTGCATGTATATTAATAAATATCTATTGTGTAAGCTATACTAGTATTATATATAAATCTGTTGTATGTTGGATTCTGTTATTTATAATGTATTAGAGTTATATTAGTTTATATGAAGTGAAGTTGAGCTGGTGCAAATTTGCTGCTGTTATAAATATATATAGTAATAAAGTAAGTTTTATATAAAAGTTGCACAGTAGCTTTGACTGATTTCTTATACATAACAGGAAGGATAGGTTTTATATATATTGCCAGTTATCTTGTTTTAATGAAGGAGAAGAATGTATATATATCATATATTTAAAGGTATTATTTTGATTTAATAGAAAAAGAAAAAAAAATATATTAGACTATATTATATTTTTGAAATAACTTTAATATATATGTTGTTGAATTTTGAAATATGGGATTTAACAAGTATTCATTTTAATTATATATAGATATGTCGATTTTATTTGATGTTTTGTAATTAAATAGTGATTTTTGAAATATATATATTTAAATCAATATGTGTTTGAATTTAGAATAAGATTTTATGGATACATAGTTATATATAGTAATATATATAAGTACACTTATACCATCGATCCACATCAGATCCAGTTCATCGTGCTTTGCTTTGTCGCTGTCCCATTGTCATTTCTTGCTTATCCGTATCAGTTTCTGATTTGTGGACTATCTGTGTCCATTTCCATCTTGTTCTCATGTTTCTCTAGCCTTGAAAGGTGAGAAATTACTCATGATTAACGTTCTTATATCTATTAAATTTGATTTCATTTGAAATGACAATTAAAATATGCTGCTAAATTGAATTGTTAATTAATTAATTCTTATATTTGATATGTTATTATCTGTAATTGTTCATCGGTAAGATATGACACCATATCATGTTGTTTATATTTTATTTAGTTTATCAATGATGATATATGCCTGTTGTTGATATGTTTTATTATTATCATAACTGTTCTCACTCTGTAAGTTCTTTGTTAGTACAGAATTCCCTATGGTTTGAAATGATACATACCCGAAAGATCTTGTAGAATAGGAGAAAATCGTTATGGGTTGAATGTAAACCCAAGTGATTTTCATTGAATTGAATTTGGGATTGCAGGTTGAAATGATATATACCCGTAGATATTTAAATTGCAGATTGAAAAGATAAATATCCGTATCACTAGAGCATATGGTAGAAAATTTTATACAGACAACTTGGGCCTTTACAAATATATATATATATATATATATATATATATATATATATATATATATATTGAAAATGATTTCCAAGGTTTTATACAGACAACTTTGGTCTTTATATATATATTTTGAAAATGATATATATGTTTTATCTTCTTTCCTATATTGTGTTGTTTGAATTGATGAGTTGATTTGGATTTTCAACCGATTCGTCTGACTAACGCTATCGATAGGAATTCCAAAACACTTGAATAGAGTAAATTGACGCAATATTGTTTTCAAAAATTTATAAATGAAACAATTTTGTATATGATTATAATTTTATATATAAAAGTATAATTTTCTAAAATTAAATAGTTAAATTATTAGTTGTTAGAAATGATAATACTAAGTTGTCATTTATTGTTTTGTCAACATTTCCAAATCATTAACTATTGTTCTATGAAAATTTTATAAATATAGTTTATAAATTTGATATGCAAATAAAAAAATTTAAATTAAAGATTTGAGAATATAATTTGCGATACTATTCAAAAATTTGGTTTTAAAGTTTGGAATATATTATTTGAAAGTATTTTCGAATATAAATTGTTTTTAAATAATTTTAAAAAGAAGCAAGTCAGTACTCTCCTCTTTTGTCGCTGGGAAATAATTTCGGTGATGACTGCAGCATCATCGGCGTTCATTTTCGAGTCTTTGGGTGGAGAAACCACTTAGTAGCATGGCTACACTTTTGATTTTGGAAAATGGATTGATTTGAATTTCTTGAATATGATTTGATACACAAAATATAAATAGGTATATTTATTTAAAAATGATTCGAAGTAAAACCGAGAATTTAACTTTTGAATTTTACTGCAACGACCCAGGATTTTTAATAATTAAAATTTGAATATTTAATTAATTTTAATATTAATAAGTGAATTTATAAGTCGAATAAAATTTAATTTAAATAATTGGATTTAATTGAATAATTAAATCAATAATTTAATATGTTAAATTATGGAAATAATTGAAAATTAAGTTAAATATGATTGAAAATGATTTGTAAAATTTTATTTTATCATATTGAAGTTAGAACGATATTTTAGAACTTTTAAAATCGAATTAAAAGTTAATTTGTGAAAATTGAATATTTTAATATTTAAATCGACTAGTGAAAATAGTCAATTTTTGAACAGTCTCAGAATTGGACGAAACCAGTTCCATTGGATCCGTAATAGTTAGTTATTACCGTATTTCAATTTTCGTGTCAATCGGAGTTATTTTTTGATCGTGGCAGCTCGAAACGCATCGAATTATTCTTAATATTAATTTGGCGAGTTAAAATAGCCATTTTTCAAAAAGTCTCGGATTTCGACGAAACCAGTTTCATCGGATCCATAATGTGATATTATTGTATGGTTTCAAATTTCGTGTCAATTGGATTTACCGTTTGTCCGGTACAAATTAAAACGCCTAGAAAATCGTTTAAATCGGTTTAATTTAAATTGAACGTTTATTACCATATCTCGCACAGATGACCGAATTAGCTTCCGAAACCTGTTCCATTGTGTCCGGAACGCGGGATAAACCCTAGAAACGCTGGTTACGGCGCGTAAATCGGAGTTTAGAAAACCCGGATGAATAGTGTTCGATATTTCCTATAAATAGACCCACATTTCACAATTTTAAGAAGAAGAAAATGAAACCCTAATGAAAACTGCAGCCGCCGCCATCTTCACATTCAAGGGCCGAAATCTTCCCACCTTCCCCTTCAAATTTCTTCAAATCTACTCACAATCATCAGAAACTTTCAACTAATGAATCATCGAGCTCGATGAGAGCTTCAAGTTGAACGGCTATGATCGAGTTTTGTTGAGTAAATCGATGGGATTTTGGCCATTAAGACCGGCCGTTCGGCCTTGAATTGCGTGCAACATAGGTGACCGAGCTCTATGAGCTTGAGGCCGAACCTAGAGCAAGCGGAGGGCTTCAAGATGGTGAGGGTATGATGAAGTTTCATCGAGTGTTGGAGTTGTAAATTTAAACCCTAGATTCAAGAAATGGGTTCGGCTATACAGGGAGGTTCACGCATTTGGGAGGGAGAAGGAGAGGTTGCGTCATGCGGCTATGATCTGATGGAGGTGGATCCTACGGCATGTGTTAGTTCTAGGTTTAAAATTTTATAAATTATGTTGTAAATTAAAATAAAAATTTGTATTAACTTGTAAATGCTATAACCTTTTGCTGCGAGGTCGAAAAATTACGAAACCAGTTGCATTGGAATCGTATGGACGAGCACTACGCGATGAAATTGGATTGGAGTCGTTTGGAGTTAGTGAGAATTTTGGGTAAAATTAAACGCGCGTTTAATTTTATTCGAAATAAATCGCTAAAACGAAATTGAAATCAAGGTGAGAACTTCTCACTCAATCGAATCAGTTTCGATTTTATTTTGAATAGTTAGATTTAAAATATTTGAATGCATGTTTGAATGATGATTGTTATCTATTGATTGTTAAAATAGACATTATGCGCCGTTAGTAAGCGGATGTTATTTATTAAAAACATATACCGCGAATATTTCATAAACAGTGAAATTGGTATTATATATAATAGCAATATATATATATTGGCATATGTATATATTGCAGTTATTGATTTTCCGCATTTGTTTAGCGGATGAGACCCTATTGCGCCGTCTATTAAGCGGATAATATTTAAATCCCATATACCGCGATAATTTCGTACTGGAGCGAAATTGGTATTGTGCTAATGTTTGTGGATGCAGGAAAACAGGTTGGAGGGATCCAACTGGATTCCTCAACAGTATTTATTTGAATTCAGATATTTTGATATTTGATGGATTATCATATCGATATTTGATATCGTTGTAGTCGTGATTGACTATTTTGGTATGTAGCATCATTGGGCAAAATTTGGAATTTTAAAATGATTTTTAAAGTGATTTTTGAAAGTATACGTTTATAAATATTTTTTGGAATTGATCCATTTTAAATAAATAAACGTTATAATTTTTAAAGTTATAAAAATTATGATTTTTGAGAAATATAGTTAAAAACTGATTTTTGAGAATATGATGCTAATGATTTTATAAAATAGTTTAATCGGGATTTTAGAATTTATTGTGGAAAGTTTAAATATAGGATTTATAAAATTTAATTATTTTATGAATCAAAATGGTGAAATAATAAAGGAGATTAAAGATGTTTTAAAGAATAATATAAATTGATTTATATTAAGAGATTTATAAATGGATATTTATAAATTGAAATATTGACATTATAAAACGAGTTTTTATAAGTGTTTGAATGAAGTGAAAATGAATTTTGTAAATGAATGGAATTTATAAAATTATAAATGGTGAAGTTATAAATGAAATTTATAAATAGTAAGATTTATAAATTTTGTGAAATTATTAAAGAATATATTTGGATGAATAATTGAATCTTATAAGTTATAAGATTTATAATTATGAAGTTCAAAGAAACGATTTTGTAAAATAATCGTTTTATAAGCATTTAACTTATAATATGAACCTTTAGTTTATAATTGAGTTATAAATTGAATAGTTTAATAAAAGGAATTTATAAACGTTGTTTTATAAATTCGCAAACGACTTATTTTGATAAGTAAATTGTTGAAACTTATTAATGGAGTTATATTCACGTTTTTGACTGTGAATAATCCTTTGAAATAAAATGAATAAAAGGATGAAATTTGTTAACGTAGTATATTCACGTTTTTGAATAGTGAATAATATGTTAAAGAAATTGTTTTGAATTTGATGTTTTAAATAGAATTAAAACGATCTAACGATGTTTTAAAATATGTTGAGATTCGAAACCATAGATTTCAACATTTATTGTTGAAATAGACGTTTTCGAGAAATAAAAGGAAATGGTGGACTATAACACTGTTGTTATAGTAAATGCTTTCCGAAAGGAAATGTTTTTGTATAGTATTGGGATTTATATATCTATTTTAATTTTGAATCCCTATACTAGTGATTTTGGGTTGTCGTAACGATGTTTTACGCAACATTCGTTTTGGCCCAAATAAATATGGTTAAGAGAATGATTTCCTTAAAGAATGAAATATATACTTAATCTCGATTTAAGTATATTGAATATTTTCTAAGTATTGAAAATAAATAAAATCTGTGAATTACTTATGAATAAATAAGTATGGAAATGTTTTCCAATATAAAGTGAATATTTTAAGAATTTATCTTTTTGAGGATAAATTGAAATGAATAATTGGAATCGTATATGCATGGATATTTTGAAATATAAATTCACTATGGAATTTATGAATAAAAAGGGAACTTGTTTAAAAATAAATATTGATTTATTTTTGAAGTATTGAAAATAATATATCTTGTAAAGATATTTTGGAAAAGAAATAATATGGAAAATTATTTGGAAACTGGTGATGTGTGCATATCCATTGATAGTTCAATAACCGACTATCAATATTTCCCTTTGAATGGGTAATTGATGTGATTTGTTTGAATTTGAATGCCACACTTATTTTTGAATAAGCGCTCACTATTCGGGTTAACCGAGAAAGGACCATGGGGTCGTATAACCCATTCCGAATATGTGATACGTCGTTATGAATTGCAATTGATGACCGGTGTTGAAGACCGAGTATTTGCGAAAGCGATAGGATGACCTATCGATTGTCTCTGCACTGGGTAGCTCCTGGTATAGAGATTTCCTAAGTGATGGGAAATTCGATCGGGATTATGAATACCCGGATTTGCAAGGGCTTCGTGAGAAGTGCCTTCGGTTTTGTTCGAGCCCAGAACAGACTTGTATGGATTGTATATCTGACATTACAAATTGAGATATAAAGCAGATTTCATTCAAATATATTTCTGTTGGTGGCGGAGAATTTATTCTTTTAGCTTAACACCCTTCTCTGAGACGTACGAGCTCAGAGGTTATGTAGTTGAATGTTATCAGCGATATATTCCCAATTTGGTAATGTGACATGCTGAGTGTTGCTGTGAAATGATCATTGTGTTGATTATTTGTGATAGGATCGTTAATTGATCGTCTATCCTGGTGATCATTTCTATGATCATTTGTTGACCCAAAGCATGGCTTTTGTATAAAGTATGTTTTTGTGGACGTGACTTCGTCGGGCCTCACACCCCGTGAATGGTCAAAACAGGAAAGATGCAGCAAGGTTATGAGGGGTAGCGCCCTTTAGGATGTGTGCATTTCCTTCTGGAAAAGGGTGGTATCATGGTATGGAGCCCAGATACTTACTCATGTTGAAAACACTTTATGATTGTGTGAATTGATTGCGGGCGCTCGGTTGAAAGGTCCCAAAAGACCGGGGGATGACATATTCGGTCAGTTGTTACTCAGTTAGGGGTAACCCGGCCTTGTGTTGGTAGAGATCCGGTGTTGTTCTCGGGGATGTTCATCCAGAGGCATTCTCATGTGGCAATGGGAAGTTCCTTGGCCTGATCATTTGTTGGAAATCCAAAGAAACAATACGAGACTTGTACGGTTTTAGTTGTATAACCTACTATGGAATATGGCGGTAACCTGCTATTGAACATAGTTAGCTATAGTAGGCATACGATAATGGTCGTATGTTGGCTAAGATTTATATTCTACTTTCGAAATGAATTTTTCCTACACTATGCACTAATAATAATATCAAATGTTCTTTTTAAATGCGTATCAAGCATCTTTGACTATCATAAGGAGAAATCTCCTCCGATTCTGCGTTTGCATTGTGTGTGTGTGCGGGAGGCCTTATGGTAGTCTCATTTTTAAAAGCATTGCGAATTGACTTTAAAAATATTCCTCTATTTTGATTTTAAAGATAAATAAACTGTTTTGAGTTCTCACACCAGTCTTGCTTATGCTAGGTGATATGTGATGGGGGGTTCTCGCTTCGCGGTTTGGTGGCGAACGGGAGACTCTTACCCCCACACGTCCTCTTTACGGGGTTGGTTAGGCGAAGCCGTGACATTCGAAAGGGTGGCCATAAAAGCAAGTTTGGGATATCAATGTAAGCCACGGTGGGGCTGGGATGGTTGAAAAGCCTACCGGTTGTGACCGCTGCCGTCGAAAATCTACGGGACGTTGCATTTGGTATCAGAGCTTATGGTTAAGCGACAACCATGGTTCTGTTGGGTATTACTCATTAGAGATAGAGTCAGTAGTACTCTAGAATGAGTTGAGTGTAATAATAGCTATGAGAGCGTATTTGTTAGTGAATATAAAATTGTTTTATATTGTGATGATTGGTTTATTGAGTGGCATATGAACCTTCGTCAGCACGGTCTGTACAACTATGCCGAAGGGGTTTATAAACATTTGAATAGAACAATTCGACACGGTATTGTTTTAAATTGGGTAAATGAAATAATTTTACCTTAATTATATTTTTATATATAAAGAAATAATTTTTCAGAATTATTAAAGTGTATATAAGTTGATTGTTTAGTTGTTTGAATAATCTAAATTGAAGAATAATTGTATAAGCAAAAGAATTATGAGAATGGAAGTATAATTAAAGTGATTTACAATTGAGAAATAAACTTATATATATGAGAAGTGAAACTATATGAATATGTTTATGAATATGAGTAGTAAATAAAAAAAATGAATCTAAAGTTAAATGGAAATTTACTTTAGAAATGGAAATATAACT
Source organism: Allium cepa (assembly GCA_030765085.1). Classification (NCBI taxonomy): domain Eukaryota; kingdom Viridiplantae; phylum Streptophyta; class Magnoliopsida; order Asparagales; family Amaryllidaceae; genus Allium; species Allium cepa. The sequence continues at coordinate 242,150,355 of CM060938.1, read as the reverse complement.
TAAAATATGTTGAATGAAGTTGATATTAGTATCAAAGTAAATTATTAAAAGTTAAGTGATAAATGTGAACTTGAGTTATATAAATGAAATTCAACTTTTGTAATTGAATTGAATGAATGGATTGAATATTAATCAATTAAATGTGAATAATTGATATGAAATAATGAATGTAAGTGTTAATTCATTAAAATCTTATGTTATTGAAAGTTGAATAGTTGAATGAAAATCAATTTAATTAAACCAATTGATAAGCAAAGGAATTTGGTTGTAATTAATATACATTGGTTGTTATATGATTGTTAGTTGATTGTATATAATTCATTAAGTATTAATGAAATTGAAAGCTAAAGTAATTGAAATTCAATTGGAAGTTAAGTGAATCTTAAATAGAATTGAATTTGATTTGGAAGTGAACCAACTTGAATATGAATTAGTGAATATAAACTAATTGAAAATGAATGTTAGTAAACATCCACTGTTAATGAATCAAATGTGATTTAAATTGAAAACCTAATTCATTGAATATTAATGAGAATATGAATGAATATTTATTGGTTATGAATTTTTGGATGATAGTTGGTTGATGGTTGAATTTATTGTTTTATTGCATTTGCTATGTTGACATATATAGTTATTATGTTGCTATATGTTGTATATTGATACTATTATCTACATGCATGTTTCTCATGTTGTTTGTTGAGTAATTAGTAGGTGCGGATCGCGTTTGCTTCGCATTTGGAGCTCGCTTTCGCGCTATATTAGCCGTATATGCTCGCTAATAAAATATAAGGTACATATCTCGGATTACATACCGTACTTTTACATTTTTTCCCTTCGGGATGCCTCATTACTTGATGAGATGTATATTTGTGATATATATACTGTCATTTTTTTCGGATCGAGCCGCGCAAAGGAGACTATGGCGAATTTTTCCGAAAATTTAAGGCGTTAGAAAAATTTGAGAAAATTGGAAAATTTTGAAAACTTTAACTTTGATTGGAATTGAAAGTTAAACAATAGTAATTGTTTTTGAAAAGATAACTAAGTATGATTTGAAACTTAGTAAAGTTTTGTAAAAAAAATTAACTATGGATTTTGTAAAGTTAATAGATTCTGTAACTTTTCTTACTTGTTAATTTCGAGGACGAAATTCTTTTAAGGGGGGAAGATTGTAACGATCCAGGATTTTTAATAATTAAAATTTGAATATTTAATTAATTTTAAATATTAATAAGCGAATTTATAAGTCGAATAAAATTTAATTTGAATAATTGGATTTAATTGAATAATTAAATCAATAATTTAATATGTTAAATTATGGAAATAATTAAAAATTGAGTTAAATATGATTGAAAATGATTTGTAAAATTTTATTTTATCATATTGAAGTTAGAACGATATTTTAGAACTTTTAAAATCAAATTAAAAGTTAATTTGTGAAAATTGAATATTTTAATATTTAAATCGACTAGTGAAAATAGTCAATTTTTGAACAGTCTCAGAATTGGACGAAACAAGTTCTATTGGATCCGTAATAGTTAGTTATTACCGGATTTCAATTTTCGTGTCAATCGGAGTTATCGTTTGATCGTGGCAGCTCGAAACGCATCGAATTATTCTTAATATTAATTTGGCGAGTTAAAATAGCCATTTTTCAAAAAGTCTCGGATTTCGACGAAACTAGTTTCATCGGATCCGTAATGTGATATTATTGTATGGTTTCAAATTTCGTGTCAATTGGATTTACCGTTTGTCCGGTACAAATTAAAACGCCTAGAAAATCGTTTAAATCGGTTTAATTTAAATTGAACGTTTATTACCATATCTCGCACAGATGACCGAATTAGCTTTCGAAACCTGTTCCATTGTGTCCGAAACGCGGGATAAACCCTAGAAACGCTGGTTACAGCACATAAATCGGAGTTTAGAAAACCCGGATGAATAGTGTTCGATATTTCCTGTAAATAGACCCACATTTCACAATTTTAAGAAAAAAAAATGAAACCCTAATGAAAACTGCAGCCGCCGCCATCTTCACATTCAAGGGCCGAAATCTTCCCACCTTCCCCTCCAAATTTCTTCAAATCTACTCACAATCATCAGAAACTTTCAACTAATGAATCATCGAGCTCGATGAGAGCTTCAAGTTGAACGGCTATGATCGAGTTTTGTTGAGTAAATCGATGGGATTTTGGCCATGAAGACCGGCCGTTCGGCCTTGAATTGCGTGCAACATAGGTGACCGAGCTCTATAAGCTTGAGGCCGAACCTAGAGCAAGCGGAGGGCTTCAAGATGGTGAGGGTATGATGAAGTTTCATCGAGTGTTGGAGTTGTAAATTTAAACCCTAGATTCAAGAAATGGGTTCGACTATAGAGGGAGGTTCACGCGTTTGGGAGGGAGAAGGAGAGGTTGCGTCATGCGGCTATGATCTGATGGAGGTGGATCCTACGGCATGTGTTAGTTCTAGGTTTAAAATTTTATAAATTATGTTGTAAATTAAAATAAAAATTTGTATTAACTTGTAAATGCTATAACTTTTTGCTGCGAGGTCGAAAAATTACGAAACCAGTTGCGTTGGAATCGTATGGACGAGCACTACGCGATGAAATTGGATTGGAGTCGTTTGGAGTTAGTGAGAATTTTGGGTAAAATTAAACGCGCGTTTAATTTTATTCGAAATAAATCGCTAAAACGAAATTGAAATCAAGGTGAGAACTTCTCACTCAATCGAATCAGTTTCGATTTTATTTTGAATAGTTAGATTTAAAATATTTGAATGCATGTTTGAATGATGATTGTTATCTATTGATTGTTAAAATAGACATTATGCGCCGTTAGTAAGCGGATGTTATTTATTAAAAACATATACCGCGAATATTTCATAAACAGTGAAATTGGTATTATATATAATAGCAATATATATATATTGGCATATGTATATATTGCAGTTATTGATTTCCCGCATTTGTTTAGCGGATGAGACCCTATTGCGCCGTCTATTAAGCGGATAATATTTAAATCCCATATACCGCGATAATTTCATACTGGAGCGAAATTGGTATTGTGCTAATGTTTGTGGATGCAGGAAAACAGGTTGGAGGGATCCAACTGGATTCCTCAACAGTATTTATTTGAATTCAGATATTTTGATATTTGATGGATTATCATATCGATATTTGATATCGTTGTAGTCGTGATTGACTATTTTGGTATGTAGCATCATTGGGCCAAATTTGGAATTTTAAAATGATTTTTAAAGTGATTTTTGAAAGTATACGTTTATAAATATTTTTTGGAATTGATCCATTTTAAATAAATAAACGTTATAATTTTTAAAGTTATAAAAATTATGATTTTTGAGAAATATAGTTAAAAACTGATTTTTGAGAATATGATGCCAATGATTTTATAAAATAGTTTAATCGGGATTTTAGAATTTATTGTGGAAAGTTTAAATATAGGATTTATAAAATTTAATTATTTTATGAATCAAAATGGTGAAATAATAAAGGAGATTAAAGATGTTTTAAAGAATAATATAAATTGATTTATATTAAGAGATTTATAAATGGATATTTATAAATTGAAATATTGACATTATAAAACGAGTTTTTATAAGTGTTTGAATGAAGTGAAAATGAATTTTGTAAATGAATGGAATTTATAAAATTATAAATGGTGAAGTTATAAATGAAATTTATAAATAGTAAGATTTATAAATTTTGTGAAATTATTAAAGAATATATTTGGATGAATAATTGAATCTTATAAGTTATAAGATGTATAATTATGAAGTTCAAAGAAACGATTTTGTAAAATAATCGTTTTATAAGCATTTAACTTATAATATGAACCTTTAGTTTATAATTGAGTTATAAATTGAATAGGTTAATAAAAGGAATTTATAAACGTTGTTTTATAAATTCGCAAACGACTTATTTTGATAAGTAAATTGTTGAAACTTATTAATGGAGTTATATTCACGTTTTTGACTGTGAATAATCCTTTGAAATAAAATGAATAAAAGGATGAAATTTGTTAACGTAGTATATTCACGTTTTTGAATAGTGAATAATATGCTGAGATTCGAATTTGATGTTTTAAATAGAATTAAAATGATCTAACGATATTTTAAAATATGTTGAGATTCGAAACCATAGATTTCAACATTTATTGTTGAAATAGACGTTTTCGAGAAATAAAAGGAAATGGTGGACTATAACACTGTTGTTATAGTAAATGCTTTCCGAAAGGAAATGTTTTGTATAGTATTGGGATTTATATATCTATTTTAATTTTGAATCCCTATACTAGTGATTTTGGGTTGTCGTAACGATGTTTTACGCAACATTCGTTTTGGCCCAAATAAATATGGTTAAGAGAATGATTTCCTTAAAGAATGAAATATATACTTAATCTCGATTTAAGTATATTGAATATTTTCTAAGTATTGAAAATAAATAAAATCTGTGAATTACTTATGAATGAATAAGTATGGAAATGTTTTCCAATATAAAGTGAATATTTTGAGAATTTATCTTTTGAGGATAAATTGAAATGAATAATTGGAATCGTATATGCATGGATATTTTGAAATATAAATTCACTATGGAATTTATGAATAAAAGGGAACTTGTTTAAAAATAAATATTGATTTTTGAAGTATTGAAAATAATATATCTTGTAAAGATATTTTGGAAAAGAAATAATTTGGAAAATTATTTGGAAACTGGTGATGTGTGAATATCCATTGATAGTTCAATAACCGACTATCAATATTTCCGTTTGAATGGGTAATTGATGTGATTTGTTTGAATTTGAATGCCACACTTATTTTTGAATAAGCGCTCACTATTCGGGTTAACCGGGAAAGGACCATGGGGTCGTATAACCCATTCCGAATATGTGATACATCGTTATGAATTGCAATTGATGACCGGTGTTTAAGACTGAGTATTTGTGAAAGCGATAGGATGACCTATCGATTGTCTCTGCACTGGGTAGCTCCTGGTATAGAGATTTCCTAAGTGATGGGAAATTCGATCGGGATTGTGAATACCCGGATTTGCAAGGGCTTCGTGAGAAGTGCCTTCGGTTTTGTTCGAGCCCGGAACAGACTTGTATGGATTGTATGTCTGACATTACAAATTGAGATATAAAGCAGATTTCATTCAAATATATTTCTGTTGGTGGCGGAGAATTTATTCTTTTAGCTTAACACCCTTCTCTGAGACGTACGAGCTCAGAGGTTATGTAGTTGAATGTTATCAGCGATATATTCCCAATTTGGTAATGTGACATGCTGAGTGTTGCTGTGAAATGATCATTGTGTTGATTATTTGTGATAGGATCGTTTATTTGATCGTCTATCCTGGTGATCATTTCTATGATCATTTGTTGACCCAAAGCATGGCTTTTGTATAAAGTATGTTTTTGTGGACGTGACTTCGTCGAGCCTCACACCCCGTGAATGGTCAAAACAGGAAAGATGCAGCAAGGTTATGAGGGATAGCGCCCTTTAGGATGTGTGCATTTCCTTCTGGAAAAGGGTGGTATCATGGTATGGAGCCCAGATACTTACTCATGTTGAAAACACTTTATGATTGTGTGAATTGATTGCGAGCGCTCGGTTGAAAGGTCCCAAAGGACCGGGGGATGGCATATTCGGTCAGTTGTTACTCAGTTAGGGGTAACCCGGCCTTGTGTTGGTAGAGATCCGGTTTGGTTCTCGGGGATGTCCATCCAGAGGCATTCTCATGTGGCAATGGGAAGTTCCTTGGCCTGATCATTCGTTGGAAATCCAAAGAAACAATACGAGACTTGTACGGTTTTAGTTGTATAACCTGCTATTGAATGTGGCGGTAACCTGCTATTGAACATAGTTAGCTATAGTAGGCATACGATAATGGTCGTATGTTGGCTAAGATTTATATTCTACTTTCGAAATGAATTTTTCCTACACTATGCACTAATAATAATATCAAATGTTCTTTTTAAATGCGTATCAAGCATCTTTGACTATCATAAGGAGAAATCTACTCCGATTCTGCGTTTGCATTGTGTGTGTGTGCGGGAGGCCTTATGGTAGTCTCATTTTTAAAAGCATTGCGAATTGACTTTAAAAATATTCCTCTATTTTGATTTTAAAGATAAATAAACTGTTTTGAGTTCTCACACCAGTCACATGACTGACTCGGAGTTTATTATTTTCCTTCCTAAACTCTGGGTGCCCACCAATTTCCACACGGGCAGTTAAGAGTTAAGGTTTATCAGGATATTCTGGATATTCAGGAATTGCTGGAGGCAAGCTGGATGGCATGGCGTATTACTAGTATATAGTATTTCTTTTCCCGCTGCGCTGTTTGTTGTTGTATGATGTTGTACACTCTGATGATATGATGTAATGAAATGTAATGTAATAACTGATATAGTTCTTTGTTTAAAGATTATTTATTTATTTATTATATGTTGTTCCGCTGCGAATTGTGAGATTCTGTTGTTGTTCTGTTGTCTTCTTTATTTTCTATTTTCTTTTCCCTCTATTTTCTATCTTTTCTCTCTTCTTCTCTCCTTTTCTTTTTCTTAAACCATAACATTTCGGGTTTCCGGCCTTTGATTTCTCGGCAGTCGATAAAGTGAGTATCGATGTTGAATTTTCGAAAGTCGAAAATTTACGGGACGTTACATTTACGTTAAGTGATAAATTTCAATTATTGAAATATGCAAAATTTTGAAAAATCAGAAAAATCAAAAGGAGAAATGAAAATTTAACAACTTAAAATAGTTGAAATAGGAGAAATTTAATTTGAATAATGCTCAGTTGCATTCTAATATATATAACTTACCTGAAAAATTCAAAAAGTTAAAATATTAATGAATTTGTAATTGTAGATTTACAAGAGGAAATTTGAATAATAAAATGTTCAAACTAAATTTTTGTTAATGGTAAGAGTGTAAGTGAAAGGAAAATTCGTATAATTTTTAATTACACTCTGAAACATTGATATAACTTGCTTAGAAAAGTTTAAATATAATTAGAATGTAATTGGATAGTATACCTTATGATATAAGCAATAGGATGTCAAAATGATATTTTGTTAAGGGAATTTACTGATTATAAATTGGATGATAAATTGAATAATAAAAAGGAAAATTTATTTGTTGAATAATAAATGGGTATAATAAATGCGTACACCTAATATGTGTTGCAAAATATGTTAAGTTAAATAAATTAAAAAAATAAAAGAGAAGACTATTTAAGCAGATAAATATGAACTTAAGAATAGTAAACTTGGATTTTAGTGGAATCAACTTAGCTGAAGATAAATGGATAAGATAAATGAGTTAAGTTAAAGATGAATTTGTTTGAATGAAATGTTGATGCAACGAAGGAAAATAAAATTTTAAATTGAATGACTATTTATTAGTTAAAAAATGGATTAAACAAAACCGTTGGATATTGTAACGACCCGAAATTTTCGAAGCCGAAAATTCCAGATTGTTATGAAAAAGAAGAAAGAGATAGAAGAAGAAGAACAGAAGAAGAAGAACATCACCATCTCACAATCGCAGCGGATAAAATATAATAATAATAATAATAACAGTTCACCATCTTCAAAGACATTTCTGCTTCATCAATTCCTCCCCTACCCTCTCAACCTACCAATCCAGAATCCTCTGGAATAAAGAAGAAAGGAAGGCCAAAGAAATCGATTAATATACAGAGAAATGACTTGGACAATGGAATCAATTTCTCAATTGAACAAATTGGTCTTGAAGTTTTGTCTCATAATTCTAAGGCAAACTTGTCATCTGGTGTTCAAACCAGAGCTTCATCCTCAACGTTATCATGATGAATGATAAAATAGGATTTTGGAATGTAAGGGGTGCTAACTCCATTGACAAGCAACTTGAAATCTCTAACCTTATTTCTACTCACAACATCCAACTTATGGCCATTTCTGAAACTAAACTTAATCATAATACTACTCAACATGCTCACTCCATCATCAGACATAATTGGAGCAGTATCCATAATTTATCCCAAGCTCCTTTTGGTAGATTGTTAATTCTATGGAATCCTCTTATCTATTCCCTATCCCCTATCACTGTCCATAGACAGTTCATTCACTCTGAAATTCTTCACATTCCCTCTTCAACTTCTTTTATCCTTACCACTGTTTATGCTGTCAATAATGCTACTCAGAGGCAAATCTTTCTTGACATTCTACCTTCTCTTCAGCAGTCCAATCTGCCTTGGATTTGTCTTGGTGATTGGAATTGCATGCAACTATCATCTGAAAAGAGTGGGGGTTCTCCATTATCTTACAGTCAAACACGCCCTTTAAACAAAGCAATTTATGATGCTAATCTTATTCCTTCCAACAGTACTGGGGCTTTCTTTACTTGGAATAACTCAAGTAAATTGAGAAGGAGAACGTACTGTAAACTTGATAGAGTTTATACTAATTACTCCTCTATTCTCAAATGGCCTAACCTATCTACCTTTATCCCTCCGCCATCATTATCCGATCACTCCCCTCTTATTCTTTCCTGGGGAAAGGACACTGTGAGAAGACGCTCCTCATTTTCTTTTTTTAATAACTGGTCTAAACACCCTGATTTCCTTGAAATTGTTAAAATGGCTGGAATTTTCATACATTTGGAAACCATATGTTTGTTTTGCAGGCTAAGCTCAAGCACTTGAAGATTATTCTGAAGGACTGGGCTCAGCAAACTTATGGTAATGGGAGCAGCTTGTCTTCTTCAATTCGTGAAAAGCTTTTTCAAGTTCAACTGGAAATACAAAATGTCCTGACCATCAACAGATGATACATACTGAAGCTTCTCTTCATAAGGACCTCTCCAAAGCTCTCACTGAAGAAAATAAGATGGCAAAGCAAAAATCTAAACATGAATGGCAGTTGAATGGTGATAAAAATTCTGCAACCTTCCATAAAAGATTAAAAATTGAACAATCTTCAACAAACATTTTTTCTATTCTTGACATACATGGTCAGCCATGTGATTCCCAAGTTTCAATTCAAGATGCATTCATGGAGTATTTTCAACATAACCTGGGGAAGCCTCAGATTCCTTCCATCTTCCTGCATCAGTTCGCTCAATACCAACTCCCTAAAATTCCTGATGACATGTACACTGACTTAGTTAAGGAAATTTCGGATGATGAAATCAAGCATGCTATTTTTGGATTAAACTCCAACAGTTCTCCTGGTCCTGATGGATATAATGCTCATTTTTTCAAAATCACTTGGGATATAATTGGTAGGGACTTTGTCAAGGCCATTAAGAACTTTTTTAGTCACAGCAAGCTTATCTCTGGTATTAATGCTACTAAAATTGCTCTGATCCCTAAAATTAGCCACCCAACTTCTGTTGATCAGTTCAGGCCCATTGCATGTTGCAATGTTATATATAAGTGCATTGCTAGGATTTTGGCAGCTAGGATGAAAACGCCATTGGATGGATTGATATCTGCAAATCAGAGTGCTTTTCTACCTGGCAGGGACATAACTGATAATATTCTTCTTGCTTCAGAACTTATGAAGGGGTATAATAGGAAAATCATTTCTCCTAGGTGTGTCCTTAAGCTTGATATTCTGAAAGCGTATGACTCCATTCAGTGGAAAACTATCATATATATTATGTACAAGATGAATTTCCCCATCCCTTTCTTGTGTTGGTTATATACATGCATTTCCACTGTCAAATATTCTCTTAGCATTAATGGTAATATCTTTGGCTACTTTGGTGCCACTCAGGGTATCAGACAAGGAGACCCGGTCTCTCCTTATCTCTTTATCTGTGTTATGGAGCTGCTCAATACTATGCTATCTGCTGCTATGCGTAATAAGCTTCTGGACTATCATCCATTATGTAGAAAGATCAGTATCTCTTCGCTCCTTTTTGCTGATGACTTACTTTTATTCACTAAGCCTAATTCTAAATCGATTAGTGGGGTTTTAAATGTGCTTGATTCATTCACAACCTTAACTGGTCTGGTCATAAACAGCAGTAAATCTAAATTGCTCATTGCTGGCCTTCCAGAGGAAGATAAAGAGATGATTTACACTATGTCTGGCCTCTCTCCTTTCAATGACAATGAATATTATCTTGGGATGCCTATATGTAATTCGAGAATCAGGACTATCCAATGCTTACAACTTTTTGAAAAAATTACTGCTAAACTTGCTAGCTGGAAAGTTTCTCAATTTTCGATGGCTGGTAGACTTATTATTGTTAAGTCCATAGCAATATCCATGTGTGTTTATTATGCCAGGGTCTTCATTCTTCCAGCCAAACTCATTTCCATGATCAACTCGGCTCTTAATCATTTTTTATGGCATGGTAATCCCTTCTCTTTGAAAATGATACCCATTGCCTTTGGTAAAATATGTTGCCCTCAGGAAAAAGGTGGGCTTGGAATAATAAATATTAAGAATTGGAATTTTGCTATGCTCTCTTCAAGAATTGACAAGCTGTCAAGGAAGGATGGAAATTTGTGGTCGTCTTGGTGTAGGCATTACCTTATACGTCATAGCAACTTTTGGTGTATGTCAGCTTCTTCTGACTGCAGTTGGACATGGAGGAATATCTTGAGAGGAAGACCGTTATTCCTTCCTATGGTGCAACAGAGAATGAAAGAGATTAACAAAGTGTCTTTTTGGTTTGATCCATGGTCTGCAAAAGGGGTGATTTTAGCGAATATAATTGATTATGACATGAGAAGATCCACTGGCATTGGAAATAATGCTACTCTTGCAAGATATTGGGCAGATGATTCTGTTTCTCTCCCGAATAGTAGCTCTGCAGTGATTACTGGAGTGTGGACTGATATACACAACACCACTTATAAGCTAAGCCCTATTCATATGACTTGGAATGACAGAGAGCACTCTATTAAAACTGTTTATAAGGCCCTTGACTCATCCATGCATTTTCCTTCTTTTCCTTGGTATTCTCGTATCTGGGATCATAAGTCTACTCCTAAGGAAAACATTTTCATGTGGAAGGTGCTGAAGAATGGTATCCTAACTCTAGGCAGGTTGAAAGGTCATGGGGTTATTCAATGTGATAAATGTATCTTTTGTGGTGCTGTTGAGGAAACTGTTGGCCATTTATATTTTGAATGTCATTACACTTATCATATCTGGTGTACCATTGCTCAGCACTATGGATATCATATGCCTATGAGAAGTTCCTGTATGGAATGGTTCAACATATTTAAGGCAACGAGGTGGAAGAATGATAGAAGTAGAGGGCTGCTTAGAATTATGAAGAAGGTCTTGTATTTTATTTGGTTGGAGAGGAACAATAGAGTGTTTAAAGGGCAAGCTTCCTCTAAACATGTATTGGTCCTTTCTATTACTAGTAATTTATAGTTCCCGCTTTGCTTTCCTCTATCTTGTGGTGGTCAGTATTTTGTAATCTTATGCGGTACAATTTTGGTTAGTAATAAAATGGTAGGGGACCATTCAACCCCGCTTGCTTTGCAAATTATAACTGTCGATTACATTAAATGTACATCAGAGTTTTCACATTTTATACAGTCACTGAATATTTACAATTATCATGACTCGGATGAACAATAATATAAATACAACGGAATACTCTATACGATATCGACATCCAGCTCGCCTCCTAAGCTCCAGAACGTATCTACCTGAAAATTTGTAATACTCGGTCTGACCCGAGCATTACACCAAAGTAACACCCGAGTCAGGCTGGAAACCAACGTGAGTAAACCCAACTAACATGGAATACCAAAACAATCAACGTATATAAACCCGGGGTAACTTATATTAATTCACAAGTTGCTATGGACAACACTTATTTCACATATAAATTTCTAAGTACCAAACTTTGATAAAATAATCCAATTCACTTAAAACATTTCATTCCTGTCTATTTATTTCACAAATCAATTTATAAAAATTCGAAGTGATTTTGGCATTTCCTAATACCCGATCCCGGCCTCTTTTGAATCTCATACATCCTATCCCAAATTGTCCAAACGAAATACACAATACTTCATATATGAGAAATCAACTCATTCAAAGCATCCAATACCATTCAAACATCCATAAGCAAAGCTTAATCACATACAAATCAATTCAGTTGATTCTAATTGAATTTCAAACTTCAATCACTTAGATTCCTGCATTTAACGTTAATTAATTCCAAATCAATTAATTTGCCAACCCATCATTATTCATCTTAGTTAATCACCCTGGATTAATTGTATTCCAATTGCATTCAAGTAATTATCTTAAATTAACTTCCCAATATTAATTAGTCTCAACCGAGATTATTAAGAAATCTTAATTTCTTCATGAATTAATTCTCTATTTAATTACATTAATCCTTAATTGCTTAAACTAATTAACTTCCCATAAGTCACTTATTATATATTAATCAATCTTAATTAATCAATTTTGATTACTTCATTAATTATATAAATTAAGGATTTCCAATTATATTTAATTTTATTCTAATCAAATTTCGTTATATTAATGAAACCACGGTATTAACCATTTTCGATTAATCCTAAACTGTAATCAACTATCCTTCATTTTACTTTATTCATAAATTAATTATTTCTTACTTAACTATCTTAATTAACTCTTGATAAATTTCACCAAGTAATTATATTTAAGTAATTATTTATCACACCAAATGATTATTCTGAATTCCTTCTACTTGTTTAATTAACTTACAACTCAATTCCTTATTTATTCAACTCGTTAATTACTAAGTCAAATAACCCAAATTATTAATTAATTAAATCCATAAATTATTCATTTCAAATTCCTTACTAATTTAAATGAATCACAACACATCAAACCCTTACTAAATTTAAAATGAAATCATTTTCTTATTTAAGATTTATGTTTGAAACAATTTAAAACCCCATATACTTCGAGTTAATCCTCAATTAACTCGAGCATCAATCAAAATCAAAGTCACATCATCATCCATATGCATCCAATCAACTTAAACATTCAACCAATTATTTGAATTTAACCCTGTAAATTTTAAATAAGAACCAGACAGAGTGAGATTTACTCACCTTTGCTTCAATTGTGTTCAATTCTTCCCAATCTCGATTCGTTTCCATACTTTTTGACCTTGAATAAATAATTATATAATTTATTAATATTTGAAATCGAATAATAAATTTCCCAATTCATAAATTAAATTTAACATTTGCCTCGATCTTCGACTACCAATAACATTCTCATTTTAAATTTAAATCTATTAGATAAGTAAAATTATAAATTTTACTTTACTGTTAAAAATTTCTAACCGAACATATATCCAAATATTTTGCTTATCAGTGATACATAAGCTACTGGATTTTAAAACTTTAGTTATAATACACATATATAACCTATAACTTGCAATCTGTATTTATATATACTTATTATTATTATTATTTTTTCTTTCCTGTATTTATCTCAACTTTAAATTGAAGACAATTAAGATGCAAATACCTTCAGCTCGAACCAGTCCTCCCTCCTTCGTGACATCGCAAGTCAGCACCGCTCCCAACCATCATCCAGCGCTCCCCACCCGCAGATCGCACGCGATGCTTCCACCTTCGAGTCCGTGTCCCCCTCATCGCTACTATCAGATTCCACTTTGAACCCCTAACCACGATGGCTATGGTCAATCCCAGTTTCGCGAAACCCATTCTACTGCTTCGAGCAACATCGAGGCCAAAGACCTTTCAATCAACACGAACGATAAATTCGATCTTGCTCGCGAGCCGCCTCGGCTCTTTGATTACTGATTTGATTTGGGACGAAGAGATTAAAAATTGAAAAGGAGGAGGACGCGATTCTATTTAGTAGCCATTTCTATATTATTTTTTTCTCTGTTTGATGAGTTCCTTTTGCTTCGAGACCAAAGATGGGGGACGGGAATGAAATAGAGACCTGGGGAAGCTTCTTGAGTACGAGTATGGGTTTTAATGTTTTATTATATTGTAAAGCTTCCAACATGCCCGTTAATTGCTACTAAAATTTTAAACTCCTGTTAAAAAAATGATGCTAGACGATTATAAGATTTTACCAACGTTTCGAACACAATGGCACGTGTTTCTGAGGCTAATTTAGTCGTATGTTCGAGTTACGTAAGTAAACGATCAATTTTAAATTAAATCGATTAAAGTATTTCTAAGCGTTTTAAGCTGCCGGAGTCAAACGACAACTCAGATTGCTACGAAAATTGAAATCCGATAATAACTAACTATTACGGATCCAATGGAACTGGTTTCGTCAAATTCCGAGAATGTGCCTCGGAAGACTATTTTTAAATTCAATTTAAACGATATAATTTCAAAACCGAACAAATTGCCTTTAAATTAAATTTCAACCATTCTATGATCTTCAGTATTATTATTATAAATTTTATAAGCCTTCAAAATATTTAAACAGGCTTAGAAATTCCAGATTCAACAATTTACCCAATTTCAATTATTAAATTCAATATTTAAACTATATAGTTCAATAATTTAATTACCATGTAAATAGTTATATCTTGAATTCAAGTTAAAATTAACTTTTGAATATTTTAAAATCTATTAACAATTCAAATTTAAATTGTTAAAATTTCCGGGTCATCACATTCCTCCCCCCTTAAAAGAATTTCGTCCCTGAAATTACTAGTCAGGAAGAATGGTCCAATACCCGTTTACTTTTTTCCAAACCCACTATTCAACATCCTACCAACTATCTTTTATTAAGATCCTATTATCACCTCAATCAACTTCTCAAAACTTTTCATAGTTTCAAATCATATCCCTTTTGCTCAATTATCTAAATTTCAATTTTAAATCAAATTTTGAATTATCAAATTTTCTCAAAATTTTTCTAACTCTCTAAATTTCCGGAAAATTTTGCCAGCGTTTCCTTTGCGCGGCTAGCTCGGTACAACTACAAAAGGCCTCTACGGGCTCCCAAATCCCAAAAAGAAAACAAAAGCCAAGTGGCTGCATCAAAAACCCAATCCAATTTCATACAGAAATTTAAATACATACCTTTTTGTCGGGCAATTCACATTTATCATTTGGAATCAAATCCAATTTCCTTTCCCTTTATAATACCTGCATATCTTACTTAGCAGCAATATCCAATCATAACTCTTCCAATCATTTTATACATTTCCTTATATCGGTTTTCATATACATTATATTTATTTTCACTTCAAGGTATTAGATTTTTATCCTTCATTTATAACTGGTTCGCACTAGTTCTATCTACTAACTTAATTTAATTTCCAATTTGATATTGTTTGTCGCTAACCAAAATTTTCCAAAAATTTTCTAACTCCCAAAATTTTCAGAAAATTTTGGCAGAGTCTACTTTATACGGAGGAGCTTTTGCAATTTGACAAGAGATATAAATATATATACATCGACCCACCCGGTCGGAAAAAGAAAAAACAGTTCATATTTCCTATTTTTATTGCGTAGGCGTACCTTATTTAGCATTTTAAGCAAGCAGCTTATTTATATTAGCAATTTGCATACCCCAAAATAGCCAAACGGCTTCCCTGTACCTGTACTTACTCAATTTAAACATGTAAGTGTCATATATAGAAAATCTATTAACATTTTGCTTACTTTCATAGCAAATCACAAACATTTCGCTTATATTCAATAGTTTAACACAAATATCAAAAACAACAAGCACTAAAATGCTTTCCATAAGCGATTTATATAATTTTAAGCTAATTTAATTGCTTTCAATCAATTTATAAGCCATTTCACTCGGTTTCAAAGGTTTGCAACTCAATTTCTTACATACCATCAATTTTTAATCCAAATAAGCTCAAATTCACTTCAAATGATTCAAAATCAATTTCATTAAATCTCTACCAACTCATAGTATTTAATTACTTTGGTTTACGCCAAAAAACAATTATTCTCATGCCAATTCGACAATATTCGCCTAA
The DNA here is from genome assembly GCA_030765085.1 of Allium cepa. Taxonomy (NCBI): domain Eukaryota; kingdom Viridiplantae; phylum Streptophyta; class Magnoliopsida; order Asparagales; family Amaryllidaceae; genus Allium; species Allium cepa. The sequence goes on along the minus strand of CM060938.1, from coordinate 242,134,375 downwards.
TCGAGTATCTATTTTATTTTATAACTACTTCAAATTAATTCCAACTCATTCTGAATTTAATTCCATTTCATTTCTAAATTATCTACCAACCATTCATTGCATTTCATTTAATTTCCGCATTAAATTCATGCAAAACAATTTATTAAGCTTGGCACATTCAAACTTATAATTTAATGACCATTTCCAAATTAATTGAACCCAAGCTTCTATTAAATGGGCTTTCACTCTTATTCAAAGCCAAGGTTTCATAAAATTTTAAACTTAAGTGCATTTATTTTAGTTTATTCCAACCCAAACTTAAGTTTACTTCTATTTGATTCTCATTAATCAAATTTCATTAAATTCGGTATGCCCATCATTTTAAATTTTAATTTTAAATTTATCTTCTCACTTTATCAAAATAATATCCAACCACAACTGAATTCACTTACACTTCAAATTATTATATCACCAAATTTAAGTTCAGTCTGATAATCCAATTCCAATCACAACTTTGGTTCAGTTTTTATTCAACCAAACTTTATCCATTTATTATTTAACTCAATTAACCCATTTTAAATTTTTAATTCAATTACTTAATTCGTTATTGAATTTATTTTATTAATACAAGGCTATTCTCAATTTATTTCTGTTCACTTGGGTTATGTTTTGCAACTCAAACCATTTTTATCATAATCACTTCCATTTCGTATCACACCACTTCTCTTATACCCAATTTACATGCAAATATCATTAAATATTACTCAAACCGTCCCTGAATTTTAATTCAAACCATCATATTTGCAATCCAACTTTATTTTATTTTTACAACATTTCTTCTAATTTATTTTATTATTAAATCCAAGTCGAGTTCTATTCATAATTCGAATTCATTCCCAAACTCCATTATCAACTTACAACTCATTTTATTTAACCGAGTTAAAGTTTATTAACATACTCAATCACACAATTATTTAACCAATTAACTTATTTCCAATTTCAAAATCAATATTCGATTATATTTACAAACTCACTTCATTAAAATTTCAATTTGGATTTCCCTTATTTTCCCAAAAATTCCAACACTTTATTTTAACAATTCAGAAATGCTTTAAATTCAGATAATACAATTAAAATAGTTTTTTTTGTTATAAAATATTTCTTATAACTCGATGTCTCAACCAGTCCATCCTTGTTCTCACAGAAATTCAATCATACGTTGATCAGGCGTAGGACTGAAAATCGATAAGTACTCGGTAAACCCGTTTTCGACACCCAGTGAAAATACTTGGAAAATAATTTTATTGAAAATACAGAAAATAATTTTTTTTTTTTGGAAATAGAGGAAATATCTTTGGTGACAATGCTCTGAAAATCATCACCCCCATCCATGGTCACAGTTACATACCAGGGTTACGTTGCAGTCACAACAAAAGTCCATGTAACTGCAGGCTCTCCGCGGCCTCTCGATTACGCCATGGATTCCACACAACAGATCACAGTTACATCCAGGGTTACGTTGCCGTCGCAGCAAAAGTCCATGTAACTGCAGGCTCTCCGCGGCCTCTGATTTCGCTGTCGAAATGAAACCTCTCCACTCCTACATAGGTCGCAGTCTACCGAGATAAACTCAAACGCAGACTGTTGGCTCTCAGCGGCACACACGACTTTCGCAAATGTTACGATAGGTCGCAGTTACATCCTGGGTTACGTTGCAGTCATAACAAAAGTCCATGTAACTGTTGGCTCTCCGCGGCACACACGACTTACGCTATGGTAACACAACTCATAATCCTCAGGAACTAGTTTTGTCCGGACTCCTCACAGGATCAACTTTAGAACCCCCCTGGGCTCAAGGCAGCACCACCCAGTGGCACTCCTGAGAAGTCCATTTCAAGGAAGCGCCTTTTTCTCCAGAGCTATCATCAAAACACTTTATACTATACACATATAGTATCTTTCAAATCATACACCTAGTATGAATTTTATCAAAGCTCCTTTACACAAAATCGATTATCCCAAAATCGATAATTCTCAAAATAGGCTTTCCAAAACTCAATATTGATTTTTTTCCCAAAAATCAAGAGCCTTTCTCAAAATCCTCATAAGATCCTTTATATATATTTTCAGATATATATATATAAATTTTTTTAAAAAAACTTTGGATCCTTACCTTCTTGTATAAAACCCCTTTTATACTCCAAACACTTCTCAAAAACCATAGAAATATCAAATTTCCATCTTTATTCATTTCATATTTCTCAAAATATTCTTTCAGTTCAAAAGAACCATTTCATATTCCTTATTCACCTTTACATTAATCCCCATTTGGATTTATTACTTCAATCATTATCTCAGTTGGGTACTTAATCAATAACAGTTTGAACTCCGACCAACTTAGAAAAATAGCTTGAAAATTTTAAAAATAGGTAAATAGTTGAAAAATAATTATTAGTTTGCAAAATAACTATATAACAGTTAACTAATAGTAAAATAGTTGGAAAATAGTTAAATAGTTTCAGAAATTTTCAATTATTGCGAAATAGTTGTAAAATAGAAATTAGTTTAGAAAATAGTTTAAAAATGGTTAAATAACTCCAAACCATAAAATAATTTGGCTTTAAGAAAGAAAGGTTTCATGTATTGAATAGCTTAAAAAAAATAAGTTTATATCAAAACAAATTTTTTTTAAAAAAAATAATCAAGAGTCCAACTGTTCACTCCCCAACAATTCAATTTAAATCTCCATTTAAATTGACCCAATTCCAATTCAAATAACTCCGAATTCCATTGGACTTGATTAATCCCCAATTCAAGTTGAACCAATCCCGCTTCCTTTTCCAATTTAAATCAAATCCATTTAATTTCAATCATGTTCAACTTATATTATAATTTCCAAATTATTCCAATCAATGTGAAGTATTATCAATTGAACCCATTTCAAAATCAAATCATTTAAATATAATTCAATTCAATTTCCCATCTAAATTCTTAAACTTATACGTCTTCAATCACCAATTCAATTAATTCAAACCAAATTAATTCTTGAACTGATTCAATTTTAATCTTAAATTTAAACTACCTCGAATTATATTAATTCGAGTTAGGTTTTTTTTTTTCAGGTTGGTTTAACTCTTTAAACCTAATCAACCTTCATTTAAAGTTTTCAAACAATTTAATTTTGAGTTAAATTCTTAAAATTACATTTTATTTGTCCCATATATTTTTATTATTCCATAAACATTTAATCAAGATTCCAGAGTTTAAACAAATTTCCAAAACTTCAATATTACCTTAGTATTCAACTATATAAAATTCTTTGGTAAATTCATTTATCCCTTCGAATTTCAAATCCAAACCCAGTTCACAAACAATTCCCATTAAAACAATTTGGTAGCAATTTCTCTTTTAGAAACTCGAGAATAAGCATCGAAGATGCTGCAGTCATCACCAACGTTATTTTCCAGTGACTGAAAGAGTTCAATGCTTATATCTTTTTTTTTTTAAACATTTCCAAACATGTTTAATTACAAATCTTCCAGATTTCAAGTTCAACACAAAATATTTTTTTGAAATAATACTATTATTTCTCCAAAACCTTTGGAAACCACTTTCAAACCCAAAGGAATTTTAAATTTCCCAAAAATTCCAAATTCTCAATCCATCCAATTCATATTTAAACATTACCTTGGAATTTTTTCATCTTACTTTATTTTCAATATTCTCTGGAATTCTATTTCAACTTATAATCTCATTTATTTATAAAGTTTGTTTCAACTTATAAATTTCATTCCCAATCTATATTTCAAATTCCGGGATTAGATTTTGAATTTCATTTTCAATCACTTAAATTTTAATTTTATTATTATTATTTTTTTCTCTTTTCTACTTAATTTAATTCCAATTCTAAACTTCAGTTTCAGTTTGAATCCATTTCAAACTTATCTTTATTAAATTTCAGTTTGGTTGTATTATATTATTCCTTAATTTTAATTCCAATAATTTACAACCAATCACCTAATATTTATTTGAAGAAAAAACTGCTTTAAATATATATATCAAAATATATTTTACATAAAATCATTTAAAATTTTTATATGTGAAAATAACAAGTACGCACTCATACATATACACTCAACTCATTCTAGAGTACTACAGACTCTATTAAATGAGTAATCCCCACCAGAGCCAAGGTTCTCGCTTAACCTTCAGCTCTGATACCAACTGTAATGACCCGAAATTTTCGAAGCCGAAAATTCCAGATTGTTATGAAAAAGAAGAAAGAGATAGAAGAAGAAGAACAGAAGAAGAAGAACATCACCATCTCACAATCGCAGCGGATAAAATATAATAATAATAATGATAACAGTTTACAAAGGAACATTATAACTGTCGATTACATTAAATGTACATCAGAGTTTCACATTTTATACAGTCACTGAATATTTACAATTATCATGACTCGGATGAACAATAATATAAATACAACGGAATACTCTATACGATATCGACATCCAGCTCGCCTCCTAAGCTCCAGAACGTATCTACTTGAAAATTTGTAATACTCGGTCTGACCTGAGCATTACACCAAAGTAACACCCGAGTCAGGCTGGAAACCAACGTGAGTAAACCCAACTAACATGGAATACCAAAACAATCAACGTATATAAACCCGGGGTAACTTATATTAATTCACAAGTTGCTATGGACAACACTTATTTCACATATAAATTTCTAAGTACCAAACTTTGATAAAATAATCCAATTCACTTAAAACATTTCATTCCTGTCTATTTATTTCACAAATCAATTTATAAAAATTCGAAGTGATTTTGGCATTTCCTAATACCCGATCCCGGCCTCTTTTGAATCTCATACATCCTATCCCAAATTGTCCAAACGAAATACACAATACTTCATATATGAGAAATCAACTCATTCAAAGCATCCAATACCATTCAAACATCCATAAGCAAAGCTTAATCACATACAAATCAATTCAGTTGATTCTAATTGAATTTCAAACTTCAATCACTTAGATTCCTGCATTTAACGTTAATTAATTCCAAATCAATTAATTTGCCAACCCATCATTATTCATCTTAGTTAATCACCCTGGATTAATTGTATTCCAATTGCATTCAAGTAATTATCTTAAATTAACTTCCCAATATTAATTAGTCTCAACCGAGATTATTAAGAAATCTTAATTTCTTCATGAATTAATTCTCTATTTAATTACATTAATCCTTAATTGCTTAAACTAATTAACTTCCCATAAGTCACTTATTATATATTAATCAATCTTAATTAATCAATTTTGATTACTTCATTAATTATATAAATTAAGGATTTCCAATTATATTTAATTTTATTCTAATCAAATTTCGTTATATTAATGAAACCACGGTATTAACCATTTTCGATTAATCCTAAACTGTAATCAACTATCCTTCATTTTACTTTATTCATAAATTAATTATTTCTTACTTAACTATCTTAATTAACTCTTGATAAATTTCACCAAGTAATTATATTTAAGTAATTATTTATCACACCAAATGATTATTCTGAATTCCTTCTACTTGTTTAATTAACTTACAACTCAATTCCTTATTTATTCAACTCGTTAATTACTAAGTCAAATAACCCAAATTATTAATTAACTAAATCCATAAATTATTCATTTCAAATTCCTTACTAATTTAAATGAATCACAACACATCAAACCCTTACTAAATTTAAAATGAAATCATTTTCTTATTTAAGATTTATGTTTGAAACAATTTAAAACCCCATATACTTCGAGTTAATCCTCAATTAACTCGAGCATCAATCAAAATCAAAGTCACATCATCATCCATATGCATCCAATCAACTTAAACATTCAACCAATTATTTGAATTTAACCCTGTAAATTTTAAATAAGAACCAGACAGAGTGAGATTTACTCACCTTTGCTTCAATTGTGTTCAATTCTTCCCAATCTCGATTCGTTTCCATACTTTTTGACCTTGAATAAATAATTATATAATTTATTAATATTTGAAATCGAATAATAAATTTCCCAATTCATAAATTAAATTTAACATTTGCCTCGATCTTCAACTACCAATAACATTCTCATTTTAAATTTAAATCTATTAGATAAGTAAAATTATAAATTTTACTTTACTGTTAAAAATTTCTAACCGAACATATATCCAAATATTTTGCTTATCAGTGATACATAAGCTACTGGATTTTAAAACTTTAGTTATAATACACATATATAACCTATAACTTGCAATCTGTATTTATATATACTTATTATTATTATTATTTTTTCTTTCCTGTATTTATCTCAACTTTAAATTGAAGAAAATTAAGATGCAAATACCTTCAGCTCGAACCAGTCCTCCCTCCTTCGTGACATCGCAAGTCAGCACCGCTCCAAACCATCATCCAGCGCTCCCCACCCGCAGATCGCACGCGATGCTTCCACCTTCGAGTCCGTGTCCCCCTCATCGCTACTATCAGATTCCACTTTGAACCCCTAACCACGATGGCTATGGTCGATCCCAGTTTCGCGAAACCCATTCTACTGCTTCGAGCAACATCGAGGCCAAAGACCTTTCAATCAACACGAACGATAAATTCGATCTTGCTCGCGAGCCGCCTCGGCTCTTTGATTACTGATTTGATTTGGGACGAAGAGATTAAAAATTGAAAAGGAGGAGGACGCGATTCTATTTAGTAGCCATTTCTATATTATTTTTTTCTCTGTTTGATGAGTTCCTTTTGCTTCGAGACCAAAGAGGGGGGACGGGAATGAAATAGAGACCTGGGGAAGCTTCTTGAGTACGAGTATGGGTTTTAATGTTTTATTATATTGTAAAGCTTCCAACATGCCCGTTAATTGCTACTAAAATTTTAAACTCCTGTTAAAAAAATGATGCTAGACGATTATAAGATTTTACCAACGTTTCGAACACAATGGCACGTGTTTCTGAGGCTAATTTAGTCGTATGTTCGAGTTACGTAAGTAAACGATCAATTTTAAATTAAATCGATTAAAGTATTTCTAAGCGTTTTAAGCTGCCGGAGTCAAACGACAACTCAGATTGCTACGAAAATTGAAATCCGATAATAACTAACTATTACGGATCCAATGGAACTGGTTTCGTCAAATTCCGAGAATGTGCCTCGGAAGACTATTTTTAAATTCAATTTAAACGATATAATTTCAAAACCGAACAAATTGCCTTTAAATTAAATTTCAACCATTCTATGATCTTCAGTATTATTATTATAAATTTTATAAGCCTTCAAAATATTTAAACAGGCTTAGAAATTCCAGATTCAACAATTTACCCAATTTCAATTATTAAATTCAATATTTAAACTATATAGTTCAATAATTTAATTACCATGTAAATAGTTATATCTTGAATTCAAGTTAAAATTAACTTTTGAATATTTTAAAATCTATTAACAATTCAAATTTAAATTGTTAAA